>JAWZYU010000019.1:52041527-56983527 GCA_038380435.1 Ryuthela nishihirai | reverse complement strand
CCCCCCCCCCGATTCTCGTCAGTATTTGTTTCCAAGACACAGATCTGGCTAAGCCTCGAACTTAATGCATTCTTTTGTTTAAAAAATATGTTTGTTAAATACAAAACGTTAAATACAAACCATTTGACAATTATTGCGAAATAATCAAAAAAATCCTCCAAAAATATAAAACCCCATTTTGCATAGAAACCTCTAGCTGTGACTAAATTTCTGTCTATTTTATTTGTAGCCAATTACGACGACAGATCGGAAAAAAGCGTCCGTTTTTCCATTTCATCGTCCGAGTTTTAGAAAGCCTCTCTTTCTCAGCGCAATTCAGGCTTTAACAAAACTGGCGTCAATTCTGGAGTGTAAATTTGTGTACAGCCCCTGAAAGTTAGCTTAATGTACGGGGGGGGGGGACTCATGCACACTGTTGGTTCTATTCAGTGGCAATATTGAATTTACTGTGCACAAAGATCCTTTTCAAGGCAGAATAAATGGCAGCGTGTTTCAAAGATATACTTGTGCAGCGAGTAATGCGTTATTTATTGTCAGCGTTAGGCACCCTTACCAAAATGCATCATGAACTTGCTCTTTCGAGTCTAGAAATGATTCGGCTTCTTTATTTTTCTTCGCTGTATTGGATTTCTCCGTCGTTTGTATCGAAATGCTGCCAGTCTCATGTAACTGACACACAAACCCCTTTTAATTGAATCAACAGGCATCGCATTTCTTTCATCTGTACACCTTTCTAGTGCACATTTTTAAAATCCATTTCCTGGATTATTTTATCAGAAAAATACAGCAATGGCGTTGTTTACTGGTAATTTGAAAATGTTTCCTAATAGAACTTTCTTTATTTCTTCTAATCTAGTAAGAAAAAGTCCCATGCGTTGCCAGAGTTTCTTCTTAGTAGAGAAAATATTTGATTATTTTATCAGAAAAATACAGCAATGGCGTTGTTTACTGGTAATTTGAAAATGTTTCCTAATAGAACTTTCTTTATTTCTTCTAATCTAGTAAGAAAAAGTCCCATGCGTTGCCAGAGTTTCTTCTTAGTAGAGAAAATATTTGATTATTTTATCAGAAAAATACAGCAATGGCGTTGTTTACTGGTGATTTGAAAATGTTTCCTATAGAACTTTCTTTATTATCTCTAATCTAGTACGAAATAGTCCCATCCGTTGCCAGAGTTTCTTCTTAGTAGAGAAAATATTTGCCAATAAAATCGCTCTAACAAATAATCTGTTTTTTTTTAATCTGTGTTCATAGGTTGCTTGAATTGTTGAAATAACCTTCATATTGAAAGTTTAGATGTAAATGCCGACCCATGTTAAATTTTTTTTTTGATCAAGACGGCTTATATCGGGGATATTTCTTTCGTTTTAAGGGCATTCTCTCTCAAATGTTGTTTCAAACAATATACACATATCTAGAGCCGGATCTGGAAAAAAAAAATTAAGTGCGAATTGGGATGGTAGAGGTGGGTGGGGGAACAAGTGATGCAATCGAGCCGAAAAAAGTTGCGGAGGGGGGGGATAAGTGATGCAATCGAGCCGGAAAAAGTAGCGGAGGGGGAACAAGTGATGCAATCGAGCCGGAAAAAGTAGCGGAGGGGGGGGGGGGGACAAGTGATGCAATCGAGTCGGAAAAAGTAGCGGAGGGGGGGGGGTAATAAGTGATGCAATCGAGTCGGGAAAAGTAGCGGAGGGGGGGGAACAAGTGATGCAATCGAGTCGGAAAAAGTAGCGGGGGGGGGGGGGAACAAGTGATGCAATCGAGTCGGAAAAAGTAGCTGAGGGGGGGGGGCAAGTGATGCAATCAAGCCGGAAAAAGTAGCGGAGGTGGGGGGGGGGAGACAAGTGATGCAATCCAGCCGGAAAAAGTAGTAGAGGTTGGGGGAGACTGGATTTACATTGCAGTATAACGTTTTCCCCTCCGTCTAAGCAGTGGCGGTTTAAGATATCTGAAGGCACCAGGCCAAGGCCACCTCGATAAACAGACCTGGACACTGAAAGTAACAGAAGACCAAATTTTGAAAAAAATATAGCAGTATTTATTATACCTCAGTTTCTAAAAATTGAACTGGTAGTTATTTTTAAAAATCTGCTAATTAATTTTAAAATATTCTCAATTATTTTAAAATCCTTATGAGTAATTAATTTTATTTTAATTGGATTTTAAACTACATAGTTTTAACTTAAATTTTAAACAGATTACATCACTTGAATTTTTATGCGTAATTAATATCCCTCATTTCTTCCCTCCCTTTACTCAAGGCCGTCCAGGCCTTGTGTAAAGCACTACAGATTACTACAGATTACGCGCCAGGCTCGTAATCTGTAGTTCCCAGGTTCGAGTCCCAGCTGGGTTAGCGTTGAGATTTATCTCCGCAAAATTCCCCGCCCTGCCCACGGTCAGTAGGGGACACCGATGGGCTTGGAAAGGCCGCCGTCCGTCGGATGGGACGTTAAGCCGTGGCCCCGTGTGCGGGAGAGACATACCCTGTGCACGTTAAAGAACACGCTGGATGGCCTTGACGGGAGGCTACCATCTGTCTCCCAACAGCTGTTCCAGTGGGTCCCCTCCCCCAACCTTCTCTGAGCCTTCGGGGTCCATGTGACCTGGCTATTTAGCCCATGGTGTGCAAAAAAGTGCCGTTCAGAGGTAAAACAACCCAACCCAACATTATGTTTGATACTAACCGTACTAACCCAAGTAAAGAACACGAAATGCGTACTTCAGTAGTAGATTTAATTGACTGCGATATAATTTACTAAATTGAAACGTTGAAAAATCGAGTTTTCATATTTTGAGGTCCCCGTGAAAGTCGATGCCCTGTGTGCGATCCCCCCCCCCCCCCCCCCCCCTTGCGACTCTTGGGTAATTCGTCCTGCATTTTATAGGTCTTTAGTCATTCAAAATGCGTGAAATGCGCATAAATTTAATAATTCTTTTTTGTCTCTATTTCCCTTACTAGTATTCTCAAATATTCTCTGGAGGGGGCATTACCCCACCAGCCCTAGATTCGGCTTTAGATTGGATTGTTTTACCTCTGAGCGGCACTTTTTTGCACACCATGGGCTAAATGGCCAGGTCACATGGACCCCGAAGGCTCAGAGAAGGTTGGGGGAGGGGACCCACTGGAACAGCTGTTGGGAGACAGATGGTAGCCTCTCGTTAAGGCCATCCAGCGTTTTTTAACGTGCACAGGGCATGGCTCTCCCACACACGGTGCCACCGCTTAACGTCCCATCCGACGGACGGCGGCCTTTCCAAGCCCATCGATGTCCCCTACTGACCGTGGGCAGGGAATTTTGCGGAGGTAAATCTCAACGCTGACCCAGCTGGGACTCGAACCTGGGAACTACAGATTACGAGCCTGGAGCGCTACCGACTGAGCCACCCCCGCCCCAGGCCCCAAAGGTTCAGAGCTGATTAGAGGAGAAGGTAAAGGATCTTTCGGAAAGCTGCAGAAAGGCAGAAGGAATGTTCACATTAAAGGCATCCAGTGTGTTCTTTAACGAGCACAGAATAAAGCCCGCGTGTATTTGAGGCACTGTTTAACGTTTCATTTGAAGTGAACTCCCCAACCTTCTCTGAGTCTTCGGGTTCCATGTGACCTGGCCATTTAGCCCATGGTGTGCAAAAAAGTGCCGCTCAGAGGTAAAACAACCCAACCTTTGGGCCCTCGTTACGTGTCCTTGTTTAGCACATTATGACCAAAAGTGCTGATCAGAGGTGTAGCAAACCAACTCAACTGACCACAGATAAGAAGTTATAGCTGTAGTAATTAAAGATTATAGTGTAAAGTAACCTTCATAATCTGGTCACAAATATGCAGATAACTGAACTGATCACAAATCACAGGGGCAAAAGTTGGCTTAGTCAGTAGCGCGCCAAGCTCGTAGTCTGCAGTTCCAAGGTTCGAGTCCAACTGTACCTTTGTTGAGATTTATCTCTCTTAACCTCCCACTCTGCCCTCGGTGAGAAAGGGAACACAAATGGAATTCGGAAGGCAGCCTCCATCGGATGGGATGTTAAACCGTGGCACTGTGTGCAGGACAGCCAGTTTGACGGGAATCTTCCATCTGTCTCTTAACAGCTATCCTGTGGGTCCCCTTCCCCCTACCTTCTCTGAGCCTTCGGGGTCATTGTAACCTGGCCATTTAGCCCACTATATGCATATCAGAGGTAAAATACCAAACAATACAAACGAACTTCAGAAAACACTTGTCTTGCTTCGAGTTCCATTGAAGTTGAGATTTTCAACCCCCGAGATTTTCTCCGCTAATAGCCAAAGCTACCTTGTCATAGCACCCTTTGAATAAACAACATTTTTTGAAAAACTCGTTGGATAGTCATGATGGGTAAAGTTGGGGGGGGGGAGGTAATAGCGATCCACTATAAGTAATTATATCCAGTCCGTAAACAAGGTTGGGTTGGTTGGTTTTACCTCTGAGCGGTACTTTTTTGCACACTATGGGCTAAATGGCTAGGTCACATGGACCCCGAAGGCTCAGAGAAGGTTGAGGGAGGGGACCCACTGGAATAGCTGTTGGGAGACAGATGGTAGTCTCCCGTCAAGGCCATCCAGCGTGTTCTTTAACGTGCACAGGGTATGGCTCTCCCGCACACGGGGGCACGGCTTAACGTCCCATCCGACGGACGGAGGCCTTTCCAAGCCCATCGGTGCCCCTACTGACCGTGGGCAGGGCGGGGAATTTTGCGGAGATAAATCTCAACGCTGACTCGAACCTGGGAACTACAGATTACGAGCCTGACGCGCTACCGACTGAGCCACCCCCGCCCCCCGTAAGCAAGGAATACTGCCCACAATGGCTTTTACGAAATCTGATTTGGAAATCACTTTCCCTTAAATCGCTGACTTTCTAGGAATTTACACGAAATTGAATCTGAAATTTTCGCATGTAAAGAATCGTGCTCGAATGACTGAAGAACCCTAAAACCCCACTTCCGGTGATACTTGATGAGGAAAGACCCCGAAATACAAGGTTAAAAATTTTTACTTCAAATATCAATACAAATCTCTCTTACGGTTTGTATGAAACGAATAGCTATGTATTTCCATTTGTGCTTTGTTCATTTTCGACTGTTTGTCAACAACATACGAAATGCAATCTACGAATAGCCTCTAACTACGAGCGCATTACTTATTCAGCCAAAGTCGTCAGTCAGTCGCCTTACACAAAACTCACGCTGGAAGTCTTCCATTGTCACATGTCCCACGGCATTTCCAATCAATACGGCACACCTGTTATGAATGGCATTATTATACTGCTTGATGACGACGATTATTAGCAAACAAGCTGTGTACAATAAAACTCAGCGTCCAAAATGATCTGCGCAGCATTATACGCAGGGAGGCTACAGCTCTCTGCTAGCCCAGGATCGAAGTTCGATATCGGGTTCCAATTTGTTCAGTTTTCTCTATTTATGTCATGTATGCTTTTTGTCATTCATAATAAGTTTATTAAAGGCACACTTGAGATCCGTGGCCCTTGACTGCGGCACAGCTAAGCGTTGTCTGTGTTCAGTTTCTGCAGATACCGAGCGAGCACTAAATGGGGTATCAGTTTAGTGTTCACGTTGCCGTTGAGGCCATTTTTTTATCCGTGACTAAGTTGAGCGTTAAACTCTCCTACACAGCTAGTCCCATGGCCGAGTTTTGGATTGGATTGTTTTACCTCTGAGCGGCACTTTTTTGCACACCATGGGCTAAATGGCCAGGCCACAAGGACCCCGAAGGCTCAGAGAAGGTTGGGGGAGGGGACACACTGGAACAGCTGTTGGGAGACAGATGGTAGCCTCCCGTCAAGGCCATCCAGCGTGTTCTTTAACGTGCACAGGGTATGGCTCTCCCACACACGGAGCCACGGCTTAACGTCCCATCCGACGGACGGCGGCCTTTCCAAGCCCATCGATGTCCCCTACTGACCGTGGGCAGGGCGGGGAATTTTGCGGAGATAAATCTCAACGCTGACCCAGCTGGGACTCGAACCTGGGAACTACAGATTACGAGCCTGGCGCGCTACCGACTGAGCCATCCCCGTCCCGCTCATGAGTCACATCTCCAATTAGCACCTCCAAAAACACGCTTATTACAGACATATATTTGCAACAATAAAAATAAATTAGAGGGATATGACAGGGACCGACTGGACAGCTGTTGGGAGATAGATGGTAGCCTCTAGTCAAGGACGTCCAGCGGGTTCTTTAAATTGCACAGGATATGGCTCTTACCACAAGGAACGACAGCTTAACAAACATCTCATCCGATGGACGACAGCCTTTCCAAGCCCATCGGTGTCCCCTACTCACTGAGTGAGGGCAGGGTGGCGGAATTTTGTGGGGATAAATTTCAACGCTTGCCCAGCAGGGACTCGAACCTTGGAACTGCAGATAACGAATTTGGCATGCTACCGACTGTCACCCGTGCCCCTCTCTGATCAAAGGGATCCCCCTCTCCAACCTTTTCTGAGCCCTTGGGGTCTTTGTAAATTGGACATTCAGCCAATTGAGTAGGTTTTCCCAATTACTGAAATATTCCACCGAACAGGAAGGCTAAAATTGATGTTTTGTACAGAATGAGATTTTATAGTGTGTGTGTGTGTGTTTTTTAATTTAATTTTAGTGTCGGACATAAAATATGGAGCTAAAATAAAATTATACAAAAACAACTGCTTTGGATTTCAAAGCAGGTTGACAAGTTTGAGATTTCGTATAAGATAACAGGATTTTCCAGGAGGGGTCTGGACCCCCTACCACTTCTGTGTAATGGGTACGTCCCTGTCCCCAGCCTTCTCTGAGGCCTTGGTGGCCATTGTGGGTTTTGTGTAATGGGTACACCATGTTTACCACCTCTGTGTAATGGGTACGTCCCTGTCCTGAAGCCTTGGTGGCCATTTAGCCCATTGTGGGCTTCAAAGTGCCGCTCAGAGGTAAAACAACCCAACCTTTCAATTTTGGAGACAAAACCTAATTTTGGCCTTTTAGACGAACGTAACAGCGCCATCTGTTGTTAAATGCTCCAGTTTCAAATAACTCTTTAAAAATTAAACTAATATTGTCAAAACTCGAGGTTTATAATGATCTTCAATTTATCTCGACACTTTTTCGTAAAAAGCCTTTATTTTGAAGTTAGGGAGCTTTCGAAACGGGTTTTTATTCACATAAGAAGGAAAGGTTCCAGTGCTTTCGGCAGTATAAATAAATAAAAAATAAATAAATACCTCCTCAAGCAGCTGCTTGCCACAGAGGTCTGACAGGAGTCTGTCAGTTTATATGCCAAAGTAGAAGATCTGAGAGGATGGTAGGACCTCAGCAGAAAATGGACACACATCCATTCCTTACCCGGGGCTCGAACCCAGGTCCCGTAGATCAGAAACCAAGCCCGCTAACCACTCGGCCACGGGACGGCTTTTCGGCAGTATAGTGTATATTATATATCTGACGAGAATAATTCACGAATAAAAAATTATACACCGGAATGGCTTTGTGGTGTGTTCTGTTCCACTCCTCCCCACTCGTAAGATTTTTCTAGATGTGGTCTTCATAGAACACTAATAGGAAAATTCCTTAAAATTATTAGCACCCCCTGATTCCGAATTCTTCAGTTCAAACCTCGCAGACCTACTATGGCGTATATACTGACAGGCTCCTTTCAGTCGGTAGCGCGCCAGTCTCGTAATCTGCAGTTCCCAGGTTCGAGTCCCAGCTGGGTCAGCGTTGAGATTTTTCTCCGCAAAATTCCCCGCCCTGCCCAAGGTCAGTAAGGGACACCGATGGGCTTGGAAAGGTCGTCCGTCCGTCGGATGGGACGTTAAGCCGTGGCCCCGTGTGCGGGAGAGACATACCATGTGCACTTTAAAGAACACGCTGGATGGTCTTGACGGGAGGCTACCATCTGTCTCCAAACAGCTGTTCCAGTGTGTCCCCTCCCCCAACCTTCTCTGAGCCTTCGGGGTCCTTGTGACTTGCCCATTTTGTGCAAAAAAAGTACCGCTCAGAGGTAAAACAACCTAACCTCTCAGATCTCTGTAGCAAGCAGCTGCTTGAGGAGGTATTTATTTATATATTTTTTTATATTTACTCCAACTTCGTGCTTATCCAGACATCTTTAGTTAAGTATTAATGGCTGAATGCATTAGCAACTCTAAAGAGCCTCCAAAATTCTGTTCTGGGAACTTTTAAGGTGCACAGAACCACTCATTATTTAAAGGCATTAAGAAAAGCTCCTTTGAGTGCCGTTCAGCGTACAGGATTTGCGTTCGACGTGATTATAATAATTAGATTATGAGCATCTAATTATATAATTAGATAACGCTTTTAACCTTAGGGGTAAAGTTCTAAAAAATATATATCACCAGATGGCGCATGTTGTTATCCATTAGCTCCATGGAAACAAGCTTGATGTTTATGGAGGAATCTGTTACGTGGAAGTTAAATCTATATAAAATTTAGGATAGTAGAAAAGTTAATTCCTTTTTTTGTTAATATTGAAAAAAAAATTTTACATTCAATTTATAATTAAAAATATAATTTTTGTAATACATAGTACAGTCACTCAATTAATTTTGTAAACAAAATGATTTAAAAATAATTTAGATTTCGGATTAGATTTCGGACCCAAAACTTATTAGATATCAGACAATGATGTAGCTTGAATGGTAATCGGGGATACTATGAGATTGCGCAGTTGACCTACGACCTCATGGATCATCACTCAACTGTCAGTCAACCTAAGAACTATGAAAGCTATAAAATCGTCAACTACGCAATGTCAGTGTCCCTAAACACCTGAGGGGGGGGGGGTATCAATTGGTAGTGTGCCAGGCTCGTAATCTTCAGTTCTCAGGTTCGAGTCTCACCTGGGGCAGTGTTGAAATTTTTCTCAGCAAACCCCCATCACCACCATCACCCCATGCTCAATCTCTCCTAGTGACTGACCAATGGGCTCCCCTAGTGACTGAGCAGAAGGGAGCATTTAGGCTTGAAAGGGCCGCCTTCCGTCGGATGGGAGGTTAAGCCGTGGCCTAGAGTGTGTGTGGGATAGCCATAGCCTGTGCACTTTAAAGAATGTGCTAGATGATCTTGACGGGAGGCTACCATCTGTTTCCTAACAGTTGTCCAGTGGGTCCCCTTCCTCATTCTGCTCTGAGTCCTTCTGGCTTGGACATTTAGCCGACTTTGAGCACAAAACTGTTGCTCAGATATAAAGTAACACAACCCATTTCCTTGCCCAAGGAGGTCCTTGTGATTTGCAATTTATAAAACTATATGCACAAAGGCGCACTTAGAGTTGGACTCGAAGGATCTCGAAGGCTCAGAGAAGGTTGGGGGAGGGACCCACTGGATGAGCTGTTGGGAGACAGATGGTAGCTTCCTGTCAATGCCATTCAGCATGTTCTTCAACGTGTACAGGTTATGTCTCTCCCGCACACGGAGCCACGGCTTAACATCCCATCCGACGGACGGTGGCCTTTCAGTAGTATTGTGTCAACCCACTGTGTCCCCTTTGCACAGTGCTTTCCCCCTATGACGTCACAGGCCAAGCCCCCTATGACGTAACATTACGTAACATGACGTAATCATTACGTGACAGGCCACGCCCCCTTATTAATAATTAATCCCCCTTTCACCCCCCTTTCCCCTCAGTGGCGCCATCTGTTGACAGTGAAGTACTATTTTCCCAAAAACCCCTTATTTTCACTCTAATTTCTCTTTTCGGACCCCCCGGTCGACCTACCTATATTTTAAGCCCTCCCCCTTATTAAAAAAAAACCCCTGGCGCCATCTGTTGACAGGGAGAAGTACTATTTTCCCAAAAAAACCTTTATTTTAAGTCTAATTTCTCGGTCCCACCTATATTTTAAGACTTGCAGACCCCCCTGGTTGACCTTTTAAACACCATACCTAGATTTTAAGGTCCCCAGCTCGATAGCCGGATCAAATCTCACTGGGAGGGAAGATTTGTTTTTTCCGGTGAAACACATCTACAGAAAACTGATTTTTATTTCGACCGTGGAGTGATTTTAATAAAGGTGAGGAATATTTTGACGAGTGTTTAATTACTAGGGAATTGATTAACGGAGTTTGAAAATTTTTCCACTGCAGACGTGTGTTCTAAAAGCAGATTTAACATGTCATCCCTACAAGTCCTACGAATAATTTAAACCATTATTAATTTCACCCTATGGTATTTTCTATGGAAACAGTTACAGTAAGGGTAAAATGAGTTTCGACTGTAGGATGATTTTTAATAGAGGTAAGGGAATTTTCATGAGTATTTAATTACTAAGGAATTTTGTATCATTCCTTTCTGTACAATTATTCTGAGACCAGCCAATCGCTCCATGCAATTATTCTGAGACTTGCATCAGCCGAGTGAAGGAGGGGGGGGCCTTAAAATATAGGTATGGTGTTTAAAAGGTCAACCAGGGGGGTCTGCAAGTCTTAAAATATAGGTGGGACCGAGAAATTAGACTTAAAATAAAGGGATTTTTGGGAAAATAGTACTTCTCCCTGTCAACAAATGGCGCCAGGGGGGTTTTTAATAAGGGGGAGGGCCTAAAATATAGGTAGGTCGACCGGGGGGTCCGAAAACGAGAAATTAGAGTGAAAAATAAGGGGTTTTTGGGAAAATAGTACTTCTCACTGTCAACAGATGGCGCCACTGAGGGGGGAAATGGGTGAAGAGGGGGATTATTAATAAGGGGGCGTGGTCTGTTGCGTAATGATTACGTCATGTTACGTCATAGGGGCGTGGCCTGTGACGTCATAGGGGAAAGCACTGTGCAAAGGGGAACGGTGGGTTGACACAATACTACTCCTTTCCAAGCCCATCGGTGTCCCCTACTGACCGTGGACAGGGCGGGGAGTTTTGCAGAGATAAATCTCAACGCTGCCCCAGCTGGGACTCGAACCTGGGAACTGCAGATTACTAGTCTGGCGGGCTACCGACTGAGCCACCCCGCTCCAGTGCACTCAGAAGTAAAAACACAACAGCCACATATCCAAGGGCCGGACTGTTTTAACGCCATGGGAGTATTTTAATAAACCATTAAATGATTCACATAACAAAAGTATACATTAAGATTATTCATACTCACCCCTTTGCAAAATTTTTGCCCTGTACCGTCTGCTCTTCTGCGGGTATATATATATATTTTTTTCCAAATTCTGTTCTATGCTTTTATGGAATCAACGAGCTCCATTACATCAGCAGTGGTTTTAAGACTTATCATAGCCGATCCTTGTCGGGCAGCTTGCGTGTCTGAATTCATTAAGAAGCTTCAATTGATGTCAATGTTTTCCGCAGATATAAAACGCTCCGTGATTATACATGTAAAGAAGTTTCCTGCTAATGCATGAGTCGTAATTTCTTAACTATGCTAAAGCACAAGTACTTGTTTATAACTAACCTGTGTTTTTTTTGTTTCTCGGTGAAGTCTCAGACAACACTAAACAAACAAGAGATAAAGAAAAAGCCCAAAGTCGTTTCTTTAAGTCGCATTCCATCTATGTTGTCCCAGACATTTACAAATCAAATCGGTAGCCCAGACACAACATTCTTCACTTAAAGACAGACACGTGATATGCGGGAGACGATTGATGGAGGAGACAACTGTCGTTTGCTTTCTGCCGTCTGAGCAGGGAATTGATGACGTAAGAGACCGGTCGGTATGCGGCAAGTTTATAAACGAAAAACTAATCCCAGTTTCGTGTGTGTCTCAAGCACATTCTCGAAGTGTAAAGTAATAGTTATGTACTCAAAGCACAGAGCTTAAATTGGGGGGGGGGGGGTCGTCTTCATATCATAGAAGTTAGAAGGAATTTTTTTGTTGGGGGGGGGACGAAAGAGAAATTAGTGTTTCGAAATTGAAATATTTAGGTGATAATTACGTACTCAAAGCACAGAGCTATTCTCATACAAGGACGTTGAAAGGAAATTTTTATGGGGGGGGGGGGAGAAATCAGTGTTTCGAAATTTAAATATTTAGCTCGGGTGATTTGAGTGCAATTGCGAATAATGTAAGTAAGATGCCCAAAACAAAACGAAAAAAAAAAGAAACTTATTGAAAATACTTGTAAAAAATTTTTTTTACATAATAATAAGAATTAATGATAAGTTACTGAACAAACGAAAAAGGGAAAAAATACATATAAATTTGGTTGAAGGAAAAAAAATTCATTTATGATATGCATCGTAGATTTTATAAACGTTGCGAAATTTGGGTTATGGCGGGTCCTTAGAGGTCAAAGATCAAATTTTATCTACTGGCACTAGATAGCTAAAATTTGGATCCGATGAGTCATTCTAGCACGCCAGACTCGCAATCTGCAGTTCCCAGGTTCGAGTCCCAGCTGGGCCAGCGTTAAGATTTATCTCCTCAAAACTACCCGCCCTGCCCATGGTCAGTAGGGGACACCAGTGGGCTTGGAAAGACCACCGTCCGTCAGATGGCACGTTAAGCCATGGCCCCGTGTACGGGAAAGAACACACTGGGTGGCTGTCATGTCCTCCGAATTTTATATTTATTTATTTATTTATTTATTTATTTTTTGTATATTTTTGCTGTATTATATTGTATATATTTTTATGTGTTCTTGGAAATGTTTGTGCTGGGATGACTCACTGTTGTTGTTTTCGGTTCTGAAGCTTGCTGCTTGTGGAAAGAATCAATGCCAGAAGTTGTTTATTCAGTATATGACTAACTAGCCTGCGGCATGAAGTCCGCGCATGAGGTTAGGGGAAGGAGTTGGAAGTATCAGTCTGTGCGTTAGCTGTCAAGCGAAGAGGTCGCGTTGACACGCATCAAAAGGACGCCGCCTTTCTCAAGTTAACCCTTGAAGTCAGGGTGCGATTCCAAGAGGGAATCCAGATTCTTGAAGAATGTTGTCTTTTATTCTTGTGGTTCAGGAGGAGCCAGAATGTAGGCAAAGGAAAATCCTTTCGCCGAGTTTTTGAGGTCTGTAAAGTGAGAAATTGCAGAGTATGCAATTCTCCACCTCATTTTAGTAATATTTGCAGTAGCAAAGCAGCAAAGGCTCACGGAGTTGAGCGATGAATTCGATAGTAGTTTTGTGGATTCAGAAAGAACCACAGTGTGAAGCAGCAAAGGCCCACGGAGTGGAGTTCATTCCCAGCACGTAGCTGTATATAGTGTGAATAAAAATCGTGTCGTCCCTATATAACTCTCGTGCAGTAATTGATGGACCATTGTTAGTCTTCATTCACCGCAGCACAACAAGGTATAAAATGACACTGGCATAAAATCCCGCGAATCTGTGAATTCACCGAAGTGAATTAAGTAGTAATTACATCGTCTCTCTCTCCTGTTCGACTCGGGTCACTACAGTGGCCTTGAGGGAGTCTACGATCTGTCTCCCAAAAGCTCTTCCAGTGCATCCCCTCCTCCAACTTTCTCTGAACCTTCTGGGTCCTTGTGACCTGACCATTTAGCTCATTATGTGCAAAAAAAGTACCGCTCAGAGGTAAAACAACCCAACCTAATATCCAAAATGCTGCGTAAGCATCTAGAGTCAAAGGAATCAAGTTTCCGGTTATCTTGCTTACAAAAGGATCCAAGTTTCACTACCATAACTAACTTTAGATAGGATCAAATTGTATTATACCGTCTAATTTTAGTTTTCCTGCTACGGTAATATTGATATAGTTGTTCGTGTATTTAATTCTTCAGTGGGGAATGTTTAATTTGAAAAATAGCACAGAATTGAGAATCATTGCATCAAGACCAGTGGTTCTCAACCTTTTATGCTTCACGTTAAATTAAATACCCCCTCAAGCAGCTGCTTGCCACAGAGGTCTGACAGGAGCCTGTCAGTTTATATGCCATAGTAGAAGATCTGAGAGGATGGCAGGACCTCATCAGAAAAACGACACACATCCATGCCTTAACCCGGGGCTCGAACCCGGTCCCATTAGATCAATAGCCAAGCGTGCTAACCACTCGGCCACGGGACGGCTAATGCTTCACGTACCCCCTGGAAATGTGTATGTTGGGTTTGGTTGGGTTGTTTTACCTCTGAGCGGCACTTTTTTGCACACCATGGGCTAAATGGCCAGGTCACATGGACCCCGAAGGCTCAGAGAAGGTTGGGGGAGGGGACCTGGAACAGCTATTGGGAGACAGATGGTAGCCTCTCGTCCAACGTGTTTTTTAACTTGCACAGGGTGTGGCTCTTCCGAACACGGAGCTACGGCTTAACGTCCCATCCGACGGACGACAGCCTTTCCAAGCCCATCGGTGTCCGTTACTGACCGTGGTAGTGCGGGGAATAGAAATGTGTATGTAACTATAGTTATAGTATAGTTATAAAACTATGGTTATAGTATAACAATGGGAATAAAACACTGATTTGTTACTAGATCTAGCGACTTTTGAGCTCTCACGGCCTACCCCCAAAAAATTTTACCGCGTACCCCACGTTGAGAACCCCTAATCTAGACTAATATTTTTATATGATTCGGCGAGTTTCGATTATAGCTATCAGTACCTCTTCTAATATTTCCCTTTACACTTCTAGCTAAGAGGGGCGGGGGTGGCTCAGTCGGTAGCGCGCCAGGCTCGTAATCTGTAGTTCCTAGGTTCGAGTCCCGTATTAACCAGAGGATGGGACGTTAAGCCGTAGCTCCGTGTGCGGGAGAGCCATACCCTGTGCACGTTAAAGAACACGCTGGATGGCCTTGACGGGAGGCTACCATCTGTCTCCCAACAGCTGTTCCAGTGGGTCCCCTCCCCCAACCTTCTCTGAGCCTTCGGGGTCCATGTGACCTGGCCATTTAGCCCATGGTGTGCAAAAAAGTGTCGCTCAGAGGTAAAACAACCCAACCCAACTTCTAGCTAATGGTCGAGAAACGAAAGAAATGGAAGTTCCGTTTTCATTGATTTCGATAATGTTGACCGAAAGTCGGTGGAGAAGACTATGAGTTGCCTCCTTTTCTGAAAAGGTGTTCTTCATCAGTTAAAACGGGTAGGTGTAAAGGGAAGAATTACGGGAGGGTAAAATTTAATAAACATCCACGGAAAGCTTATTAAGTGGGAGGATGCTTCCGCCATGTATATATGGTCCCCGCCGCTGCTCGTGCGAGAGAATAATGGACACGCTGGCGTTGCGCAGCAGCGAGGACTCGGCGAGGGGAAAGTGAGTACAGTTATTTCCATCATTAAAATGGACACTTCAGTGCCGCTCACGAACGGAGGGAGCACGTGTGTAGGAGAGCATGGCAGTCTCCTTTTTAAATTGGCTCTAGATACTCTTTATTGTCGGCCATCCATTACACGAAGGAAGAACATTTACAACTCTTGAGAGATGGAACTGGTGCCGAATGAGGAAAGAGAAAAGAGAGGGACAAGCATTATGATGCTAGGAGGAGGAGGAGGAAGGAGAGTTGATATAAACACTGGGAACTCCTTTTGGCTGACTTAAGAGGAGTAGGAAGAGGAGGAGCGCCGAGGAGGGGGATTAATGAGGAAGAGTTCAACGAGGAAGAAACGATTCACAAAAAAAGAGAGAGGAAGTGTGAAAATTGGCGAAAGAGTTTCAAGAGAAAGCGAAGTGCAAGATGAAAACGTAAACAAATGGGAAAAGTGAGATACTTTAAGAGGATGAGGTAGATGCAGATGTTGATAAGATGTGTAACTATGATGAGAGCGTAGCTGTAACCTTGGAAACGTCGATACTTAAAGACAAGATGCTGTTTTTTTAGAGCTCAAAGGAGGAGAAAGCATAACTAGGGTCGGTTGATGGAAGTTGGGAGCGAAACAGAGTGAATTTTTTTGCAAAAAGGTGAATAAACGAATAGGGTCCACCGCAGGATTTTGGTAATAGACTTTATCCAGACGGGTTCAAAACTTGATTTTGAAGTACACATCCCACATCTGGTCTAGTTGGGTTGGGTTGTTTTACCTCTGAGCGGCACTTTTTTTGCACACCATGGGCTAAATGGCCAGGTCACAAGGACCCCGAAGGCTCAGAGAAGGTTGGGGGAGGGGACCCACTGGAACAGCTATTGGGAGACAGATGGTAGCCTCCCGTGAAGGCCATCCAGCGTGTTCTTTAACGTGCACCAGGTATGGCTCTCCCGCACACGGGGCCACGACTTAACGCCCCATCCGACGGACGGTGGCCTTTACCAAGCCCATCGGTGTCCCCTGCTGACCGTGGGCAGGGAATTTTGCGAAGATAAATCTCAACGCTGATCCAGCTGGGACTCGAACCTGGGAACTACAGATTACGAGCCTGGCGCGCTACCGACTGAGCCACCCCCGCCCCATCTGGTCTAGTGGTTAAGCCTACCTGACTATTAAATCAGTGGGTATGTCCCTGTGTATGTGTTTGAATATTGTAGGAGAAACCTGGAAAAGCCCAATAGAGCTTCAAGATTATCTCCGTGCCTTGCGTAAGGGAATACTTTCTTTCCTTTAGAAAAATATATCGTATTTGCTTAATTCTAAAGCAGTTCCATTTCTGGACATCCATACGTACATACAAACTATTAGGCAAAAAAAAACTGAAGAAAATACATATATGTAAAACGATACGACAGAAACACATTTGTGTGAGAGTGTATTTGGAAGAATCTGACAATATATTACTGCTAATATAAAAAAGGGATGATGCGTAGAAAAGTACTGAAAAGGATGAATTAACAGTTTTAAATGGGGCGGGGGTGGCTCAGTCGGTAGCGCGCCAGGCTCGTAATCTGTAGTTCCCAGGTTCGAGCTCCCAGTTGGGTCAGCGTTGAGATTTATCTCCGCAAAATTCCCCGCCCTGCCCACGGTCAGTAGGGGACACCGATGGGCTTGGAAAGGCCGTCGTCCGTCGGATGGGACATTAAGCCGTGGCCCCGTGTGTGGCAGAGCCATACCTTGTGCACGTTAAAGAACACGCTGGATGGCCTTGACGGGAGGCTACCATCTGTCTCCCAACAGCTGTTCCAATGGGTCCCCTTCCCCAACCTTCTCTGAACCTTCGGGGTCCATGTGACCTGGCCATTTAGCCCATGGTGTGCAAAAAAGTGCCGCTCAGAGGTAAAACAACCCAACCCAACTGTGGACCAGGTGCAGATTGATTAATCTCGGATAGCGACGTGTCCGCATTTCAGTTACAAACGAAGTTTGGTTCGGATCAGAGTCTGAAGATGAATGTTCGATGATGACGGGAGGGGGGGGGGGGGGCGCTGCTAAATGCTCCGTGTTAGATGCGAGATATGAGAATTGCATGCAAATGCATTTAGTGTCGCAGCTTTCGTAATCTGTGCGTCAATAAACGACACTTGCGAAATATCAAGACGAGCGAATAAAACCTCTCCGAACTCACGGAGGATAAAAAAAGATTTCAAGGGATCGACAAATTTAAACCCGAGATCAATGGCGAGGAGGAACAGAGAGCTCAAGATGAAGATATTTAAGACAGCGATCGCAAGAGGACAGCCTCAGAAAATGTAATACCCCTTCTCTCCTTCAAGGACGTTCGGTCACCTAGCCTTGTCACAGATTACGGCCACACTGGTTACGGTTTCAGCTTTTTAACGTTATGTCGATTCCGAACTTTCTGCAGTCTTAGATAAAATCGTTAACAACCGATCTGGCCCCACGCAAAAACAAATCTAGAAAATATCCAGAAGGTAGATGACAAATGGATATCCATTAGTCATCTTAGATATATTTTGGGTTGGGTTGTTTTATCTCTGAGCGGTACTTTTTTGCACACCATGGGCTGTTCTTTAACGTGCACAGAGTATGACTCTCCCGCACACGGAGCCACGGCTGTTGAGAGACAGATGTCAGCCTCCCGTCAAGGCCATTCAGCATGTTCTTTAACGTGCTCTCCCATACGTGGGGCCACGGCTTAACGCCCCATCCGACGGACGGCGGCCTTTCCAAGCCCATCGGTGTCCCCTACTGACTACTGACCGTGGGCAGGGCGGGGAATTTTGCGGAGATGAATATCAACGCTGACCCAGCTGGGACTCGAACCTGGGAACTACAGATTACGAGCCTGGCGCGCTACCAACTGAGCCACCCTCGCCCCAGATATATTTTGGATATTTTTCTGGATATTGTGGTTATGTGGGGTGATTGCACATCCTGAAATTTGCTGCGAAGAGAGTGCACGATCTCCGTTATTGGTAGTGGCTTTCATTTTTAGAGGCTCCAATTTCTGTGACGCCACCTCCATTGCTGGTAGTGATTTTAATTTTAAGACGCTCCATTCAGGGATTGGTAAGGGGCGCTGTTCCTCTGGGATCTCATAAGAGCAGGATTTAAAAAAAAAAATAATTGTTACTTTACAGAAATTCCACGAAATTACGGGGGCGGGGGTGCTCAGTCGGTAGCGCGCCAGGCTCGTAATCTGTAGTTCCCAGGTTCGAGTCCCAGCTGGGTCAGCGTTTAGATTTATCTCCGCAAAATTCCCCGCCCTGCCCACGGTCAGTAGGGGATACCGATGGGCTTGGAAAAGAAGCCGTCCGTCGGATGGGACGTTAAGCGTGGTCCCGTGTGCGGGAGAGCCATACCCTGTGCACGTTAAAAAACACGTTGGACGGGAGGCTACCATCTGTCTCCCAATAACTGTTCCAGTAGGTCCCCTCCCCCAACCTTCTCTGAGCCTTCGGGGTCCATGTGACCTGGCCATTTATCCCATGGTGTGCAAAAAAAGTGCCGCTCAGAGGTAAAACAACGCAACAACCCAACCCACGAAATTACGAAATATCTATTTTAAGCTTCACATACAAACTTTCAAAAGAATAAGTATCGAAATCTTGAAAAAGAAACCGAAGTTTTTATCGCAGCCCGGTCCCTCCTGCTAGAATTGCGTCCCTGAAAAAAAAAAAAGTCCCAGTTCTCCCCTGGCTCCAGTTTGCTGTGAGGCTCGCTTCCTTTGTTAGTAACGGTTTTAAGATTCTGTATCAATAACGCTAACCGTTCTAATCTCTTTCTGTGTGGCCGTAGCCTCTTTCTATGTGTACAGGGTTGTGTGTATGTGTGACGTAGGCGTTTCAGATGGAGGAAAAGGAGGGTCTTCGCCGATAAACTTCCGAAGGGGAGTGGGATGAAAGTGAAGGATGGGGAGAAGAGGGAGCAATGCAGTGATAACTTCGTTAGGAAGTAGAAAGGACAAAGGCAACACGACAGATAATCCAGTTAGAGCATCATCTGACATTCATCACAGATCCTAAGGAACTCAGTGGACCAACTCTATTTAAGGGGTTGTTGGAAGTTCGATGAGCTCGAGGCTACGTTCACTGGGATGAAAATGAACCCTTTGTCTTTCTTACGCAACAGAGAACTTGAAAAGTTGTTTTTCCCTTTTGTAATGAGAAGTCATCTCATTGATGGAAACATTTTTGTTGGAAACATCAATCTGGCTGAAGGTTTCAGACTCCTGGAAATAGGAAAAGTGAATTTTCTGTGGAGGGTGAACTTTTAATAAAGTTTCATTGAGTTCCATCTTCCGAATCAATATTGCTTCAGTTTAATCTATTCAGTCTTTGAAAGGAACGAATGGCCTTCTCTACTCATTTACAGAGAACTAAGTATTCAGTGTTCAGGGTTGGTTGATCTCTGAACGGCACTTTTTTGCACACCATGTTCCAAATGGCCAGGTCACCATGACCCCGAGGTCTTAGAGAGTTGGGTTGGGTTATCTCTGAGCGGCACTTTTTTGCACACCATGGGCTAAATGGCCAGGTCACAAGGACCCCGAAGGCTCAGAGAAGGTTGGGGGAAGGGAACCAACGGAACAGCTGTTGGGAGACAGATGGTAGCCTCCCATCAAGGCCATCCAGTGTGTTCTTTAACGTGCACAGGGTATGGCTCTCCCGCACACGGGGCCACGGCTTAACGTCCCATCCGACGGACGGTGGCCTTTCCAAGCCCATGGGTGTCCCCTGCTGACCGTGGACAGGGCAGGGAATTTTGCGGAGATAAATCTCAACGCTGACCCAGCTGGGACTGGAACCTGGGAACTACAGATTACGAGCCTGGCGCGCTACCGACTGAGCCACCCCGCCCCGGGCTTAGAGAAGGTTGAGAGAAGGGATCCCACTGAACAGTTGTTGGGAGAGAGATGGTAGCCTCTCGTCAAGGCCACCCGGCATATATTTTAACGTGCACCTGTATGGCTCTCCTGAACATGGAGCCACGGCTTTAAGTCCCATCCGACGGACGGCGGCCTTTCCAAGCCCATCGGTTTCCCCTTTCTGATTTACGGTTTAGCGGAGATAAATATCAATGCTGGCACAGTTTGGATTCGAACCTGGGAATTGTAGATTATGAGCCTGACGCGCTACGGGATGAGCCACCCCTCTTGCAGTTGGATAAATGGAACTTGAATTTTCAGGAAAGACTCCCTTTTAGTCATTGAAGTGATTCCAATTATTATATTGCTTATAAACAGTATTGTAGTCTGGGAGGGGAGGGGATTTCAAGGTCTAATCCCACACTTGAGAAAATTTAATTTTTAAGAAAGCATTAGTTCGTCGATTTACATTAATTAAAGCGTTAAAAAAATCCTTCTGCATCCATCCCACCCTAAAAAAAATCTTGGCTATGTCATTTACTATAAGTGGTTAGCGCACTTGGCTACTGATCTAAGGAATCTGGGTTCGAGCCCCGAGTAAGGCATGGACGTTAATGTCGTTTTTCTGCTGGGGTCCTGCCATCCTCTCAGACCTTCTACTATGGCATATAAACTGACAGGCTATGTGGCAAGTAGCTGCTTGATGGGGTATTTATTTATTTTTATTTTTTATCGACCATATTGTTAATTTCATTGTGGGGGATGAACCTGACATTCCCGAGTCATTCTGGTAATTTTGATTATGGGTATTTGTGACCTAGTTTTTAACCCATTACTGGTAAAGAGAGAGGGTAATTGCGATGCATGATTCTTTGAATAGTGGATTGGGTTGTTTTATTTTTAAGCATCTGTTTTCGCACACAATAACGTAAATAGTCAGCTGAAAAGAAATAACAAGGGCCCAGGGAAAGTTAGCGAAGGGGATCCACTGGAGAGCCGTTAGGAGACAGATGGGAGCCTCTTGTCAAGATCATCTAGAGGGGCGGGGGTGGCTCAGTCGGTAGCGCGCCAGGCTCGTAATCTGTAGTTCCCAGGTTCGAGTCCCAGCTGGGTCAGCGTTGAGATTTATCTCCGCAAATTTCCCGCCCTGCCCACGGTCAGTAGGGGACACCGATGGGCTTGGAAAGGCCGCCGTCCGTCGGATGGGACGTTAAGCCGTGGTCCCGTGTGCGGGAGAGCCATACCCTGTGCACGTTAAAGAACACGCTGGATGGACTTGACGGGAGGCTACCATCTGTCTCCCAACAGCTGTTCCAGTGGGTCCCCTCCCCCAACCTTCTCTGAGCCTTCGGGGTCCATGTGACCTGGCCATTTAGCCCATGGTGTGCAAAAAAGTGCCGCTCAGAGGTAAAACAACCCAACGTTAAAGAACACGCTGGATGGCCTTGACGGGAGGCTACCATCTGTCTCTCAACAGCTGTTCCAGTGGGTCCCCTCCCCCAACCTTCTCTGAGCCTTCGGGGTCCATGTGACCTAGCCATTTAGCCCATGGTGTGCAAAAAAGTGCCGCTCAGAGGTAAAACAACCCAACGTTAAAGAACACGCTGGATGGCCTTGACGGGAGGCTACCATCTGTCTCTCAACAGCTGTTCCAGTGGGTCCCCTCCCCCAACCTTCTCTGAGCCTTCGGGGTCCATGTGACCTGGCCATTTAGCCCATGGTGTGCAAAAAAGTGCCGCTCAGAGGTAAAACAACCCAACCCTGTTTTGCGCACACAATAACGTAAATAGCCAGGTGAAAAGAAATAACAAGGGCCCAGGGAAGGTTAGCGAAGGGGATCCACTGGAGAGCCGTTAGGAGACAGATGGGAGCCTCTTGTCAAGATCATCGAGGGTATGGCCCTCCCGTACATGGGACCACGGCTTAACATCCTATCTGACGGATGGTGTCCCCTTTCTCACTTACAAAGATAAATCTCAACTGAGGCGTAATTGGACTCGAACCTGTATATTACGATCCTGGTGCTCTATCAACTTAGGATGGAGTAATGGAGGCAGTTATAAGAGGCAGTATTAAAATAACCCCTGGAATAATGGAGGCAGTTATAAGAGGCAGTATTAAAATAACCCCTGGAGTAATGGAGGCAGTTATAAGAGGCAGTATTAAAATAACCCCTGGAGTAATGGAGGCAGTTATTAAAAGCATGGTTGAGAATGAACCAGAATATCTTTCCAGTAATTCTTTTTTTGAATTTTGTAATGATTTCGTCCGGTTACTCTTTTAAATTGTTTTATTGTTGCTTATAAATTATGATGCAAATATTTCTCAAAAAATAATAACAGGTTTTCAGTTTTCTCTGGGAAATATGGAACTCCGGTTTTCAAAATGAAATGAAACTTTGTCGTTGTGGATAGCTACTTTTTTCCATCGCCTGTCTGAGAGAGCTTTTAACGCTGCTGGGTCCGTTTTCAATCAATGTCATGATGACGCCATCTCAGTGGTCGATAACTGGACTCAATACTTGTATGTATTATGCATATTGATACTTTATTTACAGCTGCTATACAGTGCAGAACCAAATATTTACAGGGAAACAGAGACTGACCATCTGGCAGGTCACTATTCGCAACAGGATTCCCAACCATGCTAAAAAAGAAGTCTGTTGGGTTGTTTTAAATCTGAGCGGCACTTTTTTGCACACCATGGGCTAAATGTCCAGGTCACATGGACCCCGAAGGCTCAGAGAAGGTTGGGGAGGGGACCCACTGGAACAGCTGTTGGGAGACAGATGGTAGCCTCCCGTCAAGTCCATCCAGCGTGTTCTTTAACGTGCACAGGGTATGGCTCTCCCGCACACGGAGCCACGGCTTAACATCCCATCCGACGGACGGCGGCCTTTCCAAGCCCATCGGTGTCCCCTACTGACCGTGGGTAGGGCGGGGAATTTTGCGGAGATAAATCTCAACGCTGACTCAGCTGGGACTCGAACCTGGGAACTACAGATTACGAGCCTGACGCGCTACCGACTGAGCCACCCTCGGGCCCCCCCCCCCCTCAAAAAAAAAGTCTGCATTAAACCTTCAGGTGATCTCACTAGCCTAACAAAGAAGCCCCGATAATTAAACCTAACGTCCCAAAGGTCCCACAGAAGAGTCGCAAACTGGTTTTTTTTTGCAATTGGCTTAATTGGACTAATTACCCAATTGTGTTTTATGTCCCAAAGTGGGAACGTTCGATTTTCGATGTATTTAGTTAATTTAACGAGTGAGGAACAATCACAACAAATATGATAGAAAGAAACGACCATGATATCCTGGACTCGAATCCAGAACTGAGCAGTTACCTAGATTAGAATTCATTTTCAAAAGTTCCTTTCCTGAAAATACAACCGTCAAGCGCTGTCACGTGATGTCTGCGGAACTTGCAAGGGTCTCGGCCAATGAGGTACATCACGTTCCAGCGCGTCGTGACCGATTTTTTCCAGAACAAAATTCTGAGGTAACTATGTCAATATATAGCCTTTTTTTATGCATATTGTTTTGAACATATATTGCAATTTTTATACTTTATGTATATTATATAATACAATTATTTCCCCCTTTTTTTATTGGGGGCGGGATTGGCTCAGTCGGTAGAGCGCCAGGCTCGTAATCTGTAGTTCCCAGGTTCGAGTCCCAGCTGGGTCAGCGTTGAGATTTATCTCCGCAAAATTCCCCCGCCCTGCCCAGGGTCAGTAGGGGACACCGAAGGGCTTGGAAAGGTCGCCGTCCGTCGGATGGGACGTTAAGCCGTGGCCCGTGTGCGGGAGAGCCATACCCTGTGCACGTTAAAGAATACGCTGGATGGCCTTGACGGGAGGCTACCATCTGTCTCCCAACAGCTGTTCCAGTGGGTCCCCTCCCCCAACCTTCTCTGAGCCTTCGGGGTCCATGTAACCTGGCCATTTAACCCATGGTGCGCAAAAAAGTGCCGCTCAGAGGTAAAACAACCCAACCCTTTTTTTTTATTTATTAGAATCATGATTTTTTTTGTTTACATGGATACTTCGCCACTGATCAAACAATAAATAAATACGCAAATAAAACAACCAAATCATCGGCTAAGTAAAATAAGTTTTAAACATCTCAAAGAAAATTTTTATTTCTTTTCCACACTCACCCTAAATCGCCTCTTAAACCGTGTATGCTTCTTAATAAAGTTTCAAAACTGTTCTTAGGAAAAGTGCCTTAGATTTATGCTTTTATAACGGTAATATTTTTATTCAAGACCTTTTTAACACTGAATCAGCCTAATTTTATACAAGAACTCTTCGTGACAGAAAACCCATCGACATTTCAACAGTACTTTCAAGTGGCAAAAAGCATGCACCGCCCAAAAGACCGCCTCCACCCAGAGTAAGGGAAGAAAAAGATCGACGATGTGGCGGAAATGCTGCGTTCTCTCAAATCGAGTTTTCCCATTGAAATTCTGAGGAAGTGCCCGCAGGTACCGAACTTCTTGAACACAAGAGAAAGAAGAAAAAAAGCCTGCTTCAAGCAGTTTTCACTCTATCGATATAAATGCGAAAGTTCCCGCGTTTGCGATAGGCGCCTGGATCTACTACCGAGGATATTTCGCCTTCCCGCCAACCCTCACGCGCGCCCATAAGTGGAATTGCTGGTTGGTAATCTAACAACAAACAGGTGTGCTGGCGCAGGGACTCTTGACACGTGCTAGCATTACAGTGATTCATTGCCTAGAGGCAGAAATAACCCGTAAGGGGGATTATGACTGCCTTTTTTTTATTCTGTTGTAGAATCGGCCATATTGCATTACAGCCATTGATCCTAGACAGCAAATTATAGCACAAGCATGGGGCTGGGTGCAGTTCTGGATACTATCACAGATATGAGATGGTTCTTCAGGTAATTTTTGCTTTGGCTTGTGCTTCTATTTTTTATTTATTTTGCTGCGGCAGTCTCCCAACCCACTATAAAAAAGAAAAAACTTCAAAACCGATTTGGAGTGTATAAAAGAGAGAGAATGACACTGGTTTGCTAACTGCGTGGTTGGATTTCTGGGAGGAAAAGCAAATGCAGACTCGGAAAAAGTGTTGGAATATTTTATAAAGAGCAGAAGACGCCCCGCGAAAAAAGGTACATTTAATCTCGAAACAAGGTTATTTAAAACATTCATCATTCAAAGAGATAACAAAGTGGAGGGAAAAAATAAGACTAAAAGAAGTGTTCTGTTGGGTTGTTTTACCTCCGAGGGGCACTTTTTTGCACACCAAGGGCTAAATGGCCAGATCACATGTACCCCGAAGGTTGGGGGAGGGGACCCACTGGAACAGCTGTTAGGAGACAGATGGTAGCTTCCCGTCAAGGCCATCCATCGTGTTCTATATCGTGCACAGCGTATGGCTTTCCCGCACACGGAGCCACGGCTTAACGTCCCATCCGACGGACGGCGGTCTTTCCAAGCCCATCGGTGTCCCCTACTGACCGTGGGCAGGACTAAAAGATGAATTATTACTTTTTTTAATATATATCAGTATGGAACACTAAAATGTAAATGTTTAAAACTTTTTTAGTTCTTTCAATTCGGGTAGAATTCTTATTAGTTGCCTAAAAACCGACAGTTAAAATGTCTACATACAAAATTTCAGTCATTGGTTTAAAAAATTATTATTTCATTCATTAATCCAAGTATAAATTAATTATTTCGTATCTGTCAGTGAAATTGATGCGTGAAAATTTATACAATGCCGGTTACGTTTAGAAGGAAATGTTGCTACTGCATTTGATTTAGAAATACAACTTTGGTTCCTGTATTTAAGCAATGGCAATTTTAATTATTTCCATCTTTTCGGTGCCATAGACCCAACTTAATCTACTTGAGAATGTTGAAAGGGTATTAAAAATTAATTTTTTCACTTCTCATGTATTGATTACGAATCGATACTTATTTTTATAATTCTGATTCACAATGTTTGATATCAATTTTGTTAAAAATGTTTAACTCTGATTAAATGCTACAGTTCTATTTTTTTGTATCAGATTAATGCATTCTATTTGTATATATAAAATAACAATACTTGTAGCCAATAAATTTCATAAATACAATAAAATCTAAAGAGCAGACGAAATGGGTTTTAGGACTGAAGAAACAAACGACTTCCAGAATGATCGTTGAAAGCGTCCGTATCAAGGACAGACGATCACCGCTTCCCGCTTAGAAATGTAATTCCGCTAAAATCTTTGCCTTTTCAATTTTGTTTAAAGCATTGGGAGCAGAAAGTAAAAGACATGGAATAATAAAAATATATCTGTTGTATTGTAGTCTTCTGGAAAATAAAAGCATGTCAATAATAAGCACTAGGCGGAGACTACAGCAAAAATGCATTGAGATGATATTTCCATTCGGGATCTGGCAACTGGAGAAACGTTGATGGTCGTAACTCAAGGACGCAGTTTCCTTCTTTCTCGGTCGCATTAGTTCACTTTGCGTATCATCTACACTAGACAATTATCTTAATTGTAATTTTTCTGACCTAAGGTTTTGAAGCAATGACGTGTCTAACACTGACTTTTCAAAACTCAATCGATCGTTCACACAAACAAATCTGTCTTGTGGACGTAATGTTAGCAAGAAATGAATTGGTATTTCTTTGAAAGTTCGCAGGCTATACCAGCGCCATTAGGGGCGGGGGTGGCTCAGTCGGTAGCGCGCCAGGCTCGTAATCTGTAGTTCCCAGGTTCGAGTCCCAGCTGGGTCAGCGTTGAGATTTATCGCTGCAAAATTTCCCGCCCTGTCCACGGTCAGTAGGGGACACCGATGGGCTTGGAAAGGCCGCCGTCCGTCGGATGGGACGTTAAGCGGTGGCCCCGTGTGCGGGAGAGCCATGCCCTGTGCACGTTAAAGAACACGCTGGATGGCCTTGACGGGAGGCTACCAGCTGTCTCCCAACAGCTGTTCCAGTGGGTCCCCTCCCCCAACCTTCTCTGAGCCTTCGGGGTCCATGTGACCTGGCCATTTAGCCCATGGTGTGCAAAAAAGTGCCGCTCAGAGGTAAAACAACCCAGCGCCATTAAAAAACACACACACGAGTATCTTCAAGGTTGGGAAGTTTATTCAAGACTTAAAATAATGAAAGAAGTAATATTTAATATCCCAGAAAAATCTTGCTAGATCACTCACATTTGCAGCGGTTAGTCTTTGGCACTTAAATTATATAATGTGAAGTTAACAGTCCTCCGGATTCTTGTTTGGTAGGTTGATAAGAAGAGGATATTAATTCTCGTCATTACCACAAAATCGGACTCTGCATCTCTAGCAGTTGGACATTATGAACGTGATTACAAAAATCTTTTGTTTAGAAAGTCTGAATAGTGACAGAAGCAAAAATATACACCACATTATTCCTAGGGGAAACGGAAGTCGCTGACAAATCCATTGTTGCCATTCACTGCTCCCAAAATGTAAACATATAAATAAATACCCCCTCAAGCAGCTGCTTGCCACAGAGGTCTGACAGGAGCCTGTCAGTTTATATGCCACAGTAGGAGATCTGAGAGGATGGCAGGACCTCGGCAGAAAAACGACACACACATCCATGCCTAACTCCATGGCTCGAAACTCAGGTCCCTTAGAAATCAGTAGCCAAGCGTGCTAACCACTCGGCCACGGGACGGCTTAATGTAAACATAAGAGAGAGAGAAAATTTTTAAACTGCTGCCGTTGCCAGAGTAGCTCTTGGGGTGAGCATATAAGGCACTGGCCTCGGGACGGCAAATATTTAGGACGGTAAAAAATGTAAAAATAAATCCAAACATACGAAAGTATGCCGTAAATTTGCTTCTTTTACAGTTTTTAAGTTTCTACATATGAATTTCAAAAAAACTAATGAACATGCACATTTCAAAGCAAAACATATGAGTATTTTATGATAATATTGTTTCGTTCGAATTATTAAAAATAAATGTAAACATATATATTGTTTTGTTTTAACCTCTAATAAATAAAATAGTTGCATTATATGTTAATTCCAAATATATTTTTTTGAGGGGCTAGCCGCGAACATTCTTTCATATGAGGGCCGCATATCCAGAAGACCCACGACAAAATAATAATAATAAAAAAATTATAGAGCAGAATTTTAGCAAATAGTGTCTTAAAGGGGCGTCAAAATACCCGAACCCTGCGCTGAGCGGCTTGCATGAAGTCAGCAGGTAATGTTAAGAGCAAAGATGTGTTGGAACCGTCTGTCCAGTTCGCAAAAACTTTTGTTTTATTCTCACGAGTTATGTATCGATTAGACTTTTAATATTGAAGGTGTTCTTTTCCGTTCGAAATTCACAGGGAAATATATTTAAAATGTTTTCTTCATTTAAAACTGTGGACTCAACCGGTGGCCTCCATAATCCCCATACCCTTGTTTCTTCTCCCTAAGCAGCGTATCTACATATATTACGTCCTCTCTCTCTCAATTGATATAAGCCGTCCCGTGGCCGAGTGGTTAGCACGCTTGGCTACTGATCTAAGGGACCTGGGTTCGAGCCCCGGGTAAGGCATAGTTGTGTGTGTCGTTTTTCTGCTGAGGTCCTGCCATCCTCTCAGATCTCCTACTGTGGCATATAAACTGACAGGCTCCTGTCAGACCTCTGTGGCAAGCAGCTGCTTGAGGGGGTATTTATTTATTATTACAATTGATATGTAGAGTGACCGAATGGATAACGCACAGCCAACTGAGGTGATGTTTTCTATCGCAGTTTTTGGCTTCTCCAAGAGACGAAAGCTTGGCCGCCCTGCCCACGGTAAGTAGGGGACACCGATGGGCTTGGAAAGGCCGCTGTCCGTCGGATGGAACGTTAAACCGTGGCCCCGTGTGCGAGAGAGCCATACCCTGTGCATGTTAAAGAACACATTGGATGGCCTTGACGGGAGGCTACCATCTGTCTCCTAACAGCTGTTCCAGTGGGTCCCCTCCCCCAACCTTCTCTGAGCCGTTGGGGTCCATGTGACCTGACCATTTAGCCCATGGTATGCAAAAAAGTGCCGCTCAGAGGTAAAACAGCCCAATCCCATCATTTGATTTTTATTTATCGGGAGGAATAAGAGTGTTTGCAGATTATATTTTACATTCTAGAGACAGGACCCAAGCCAAGCATCCCGGTCACTTTTTAAGACCTATGTAAATGCTCTTTTACACAGACAGACTCACTTTTACGATGCTCTGGTTTTTACTGCACTAAAGGTTTTGTGCGTCCCCCCTCCCCCACAATCCCTTACTACACAGATTCAAAACGGAGAATTGCACTGCGTTGCTGACATCAGCACGTGCTTTCATAACCTGTGTCTCCTATTCTCACACAAACTATCAAGTTTTTATTTCCTTTCGACAGATTTTTGTACCCTATTTTTTCCCGAGATACGGGACCGAATGGTCCCAAATTCCGTACTCTGGTTCCACTGAACACCCCGTGTTGTGTTAAAAAGTAATGTTCCTACGAGCAATAAATACAAAATAAAATAAATACCCCCTCAAGCAGCTGCTTGCTACAGAGGTCTGACAGGAGCCTGTCAGTTTATATGCCACAGTAGAAGATCTGAGAGGATGGCAGGACCTCAGCAGAAAAACAACACGAACACACATGCCTTACCCGGGGCTCGAACCCAGGTCCCGTAGATCAATAGCCAAGCGCGCTAACCACTCGGCCACGGGACGGCTCAGGATGCATTTAATATAATAATGTGTCTGGGAATGTGGGGGATCTGGCAACGGCAGCAGATTTAAGCATTGTTATGACTCTGATGTTCATATTTAGGGAGCAATGAATAGCAACTATGGATTTGATAATTTCGGTTTCCCATCAGAATAGTATGATATATATTTCTGCTCCTAACAAGCAGCTCTTTGTGAATTTCAACTTGAAACTCGACACTTCTAATTGGACGACAACCAGAAACAATCTGTCAAAATTTGAAGGGTCTACAACGATTTCCCGATGAGTTATGGCTGCCACAGACAAACACAAAAATTTGGTTACTTCGAAGGAAAAAAAATGAACTAACAGAACAAACACCATGACATACACACTTTCTAAGCATAGGTTATAATCCCTGTGGATAAGCCTTATCGGGTTTCTCGGAGATGTACAAATGTTACTCTTCACTGCTCCCACATGCGAGTACTTTCTCGAGTGAAAGTTGTGTAATGTTAATAATAAAGTAAAAAAATAAATACCCCCTCAAGCAGCTGCTTGCCACAGAGGTCTGACAGGAGCCTGTAAGTTTATATGCCGTGGTAGGTCTGTGAGGATGGCAGGACCTCAGCAGAAAAACGACACATACATCCATGCCTTACACGGGGGTCGAACCCAGGTCCCTTAGATCAGTAGCCAAGTGTGCTTAGTGCTCAGAATTTTGTTTGTTTTCAATTTTATTTCAAGATTTTATAAATTTTTATAATAGCGAACGCAATGTACATATATATTTCTTTTTGTTGGATAAACTATTGAGTTGTTAAAAAACAGACAGACATCTTTTACTGTTATAGATACGTTAATAATGTAAATATTGTTTTTACAGAAGTGTAAAAAATCTTCCTATTTACTGACAGGTTGGCGTCAAACTTCGTTACCAAATAGGGTGTAGAGAAATAATTTACTTTTTTTTTCATAATGGCGCAGCTCAGATTGACCTCTGGATTTATCTCCGCCAATCCCCCTCCCTACCCATCCCTAAAGCAGATACCGATGGACTTGGAAAGGCAGCAGTCCGTTGTATGGACGTAAAGCCATGACCCGTGTGCAGGAGAGCTATAGCCCTATGCAGTTAACGATACGATGGATGGCCTTGACGAGAGGCTCCCATCTGTTTCCTAACAGCTGTCTCCAGTGGATCCCCTTCCTCTAAACCAAGCTTTTCTTCCAAACCTAGTTCTAGTGGTCTCTTTTGACTAACAAATTAGTCCCTTGTGTGCAAAAAGTGCTGCTCAGAAGTGAAACAACCTAATTGACCTCTGGTGCCGTGTCAACGGTAGCATTTGTCTTTATTAGGATATTAGGTTGGATTTTTTTTTATCTCTAAGTAGTTCTCTAGTAAATACATGGGGTAAATGGCTGTTTACAAATTATCCAAGCCTCAGAGTTTTGTAGGAAAAGGGAAACCACTGCTGAAATACAGATGGAAGCCACCTTTCAAGGCTATGTACCGTGAGTTTTTTAACATGCCCACAGTATGTCTTGCAACATCTAAGAATTTCATTGGCTCCTTTCTTGGCAGGTGAGAACAAATTTATTCAGCTCAAAATCCACACATGACTACTGCAATATATAAAGGACGTTGACATTATTCATTGCATCTAACCAGACTTGACCCTTCTACTGGTCGGCAGCTTCCTGGCTATATTTGGGGGCGGGGGTGGCTCAGTCAGTAGCGCGTCAGGCTCGTAATCTGTAGTTCCCAGGTTCGAGTCCCAGCTGGGTCAGCGTTGAGAGTTATCTCCGCAAAACTCCTCGCCCTGCCCACGGTCAGTAGGGGACACCGATGGGCTTGGAAAGGCCGCCGTCCGTCGTATGGGACGTTAAGCCGTGGCCCCGTGTCCGGGAGAGCCATACCCTGTGCACGTTAAAGAACACGCTGGATGGCCTTGACGGGAGACTACCATCTGTTTCCCAACAGCTATTCCAGTGTGTCCCCTCCCCCAACCTTCTCTGAGCCTTCGGGGTCCATGTGACCTGGCCATTTCGCTCATTGTGTGCAAAAAAGTGCCGCTCAGAGGTAAAACAACCCAACCCTGGCTATATTTTACAACGGATAACAGTTATTTGCTTTCCTCTTAACTCTCCACACATGTATAAATTAATTGCCAAAAACAATATAAATCTGCGTGAAAACTTTTTTTTTCAAATGGGTTTGTTAGTTGAACTCTCAGCAAGAGATAAATCCGAGAAGCCGCTGATTGAGATCGAGGTCTTCACACGAGACCACGATTCATTGTCTCACTTGACAGAGACTGGTTTTTACAAGCCCATCGGTGGCCTCTTTCTCGCAGAGGGTAGAGTGGGGTTTACTGTAGAGAGTCTAGTTTCCGCCATGGATACCCCTTGTGTACACAAGTATACATACAAATTATCATGCAGCCATGGGCTATGGAGATCCTGTCAGACTGCGTAATTTTATTCTCCAGACATGTTACGCAGTCTGAGCTTACAGCTGCTGCACTTGGCCTGAACTGCTGCACTGGCACTGGCACTACTGCTGCACTTGGCACTGAAGATCAATTCTAACAATGTTCTGTTTGACCTTGTCCATCGCATCCTAGGTCTCCCCCTTTTCCTGAAGCCTTTGAGCACACTGTTCATAATCCTATTTGCCAATTTGTAGCCATGCCTACGGAAACATGGCCAAACCAAAGTAGTCTCTCTTTGCACGAAAAGCTGCTCAAAGGTGGTTGCCTAACCTCATCATTACTTAGTTATGGTAGTTTCACTACCATAACTAACCCTAGAAAGATGTATCTGGCATATAAAGACACATATATTTATACGCCTATTTCCCCATGATCTCCAAACATTCTTAAACATCCCAGCAGCGATCCCTGTTCTTCACTTTATATCATGCCGTAGATCACCAAACCTCCTCTATTATCAGCCTCATCAACAGCTCGAATGAAAGAGTTCATCTCATCATCATTTGCCATAAGAGTTAAATCATCAGCATAATCTAAATCAGAAATTTTGAAATCACTAGGCCATTCAAGACCAAAATCTTTACCTTGCAAAGAATTTTGCATAACATAATTAATAACCAAACGAAAAAAAGGAGACAAAATGCACCTTCGTCGAACACCAGAAACAATGCTAATCCAATTGGTACACGCCTTACCAACTCTCACATAGAACTTAGTACATTAGCATACGGATAAATAAATATTGTTTTGTAATTAAAGGCAAGCCCGGATGTAGAAAAAAAATATAAAGGTGGTGGTGGTGGGGGGGGACATGAGAATGAATTTCCATTTCAGTATAACAATTCAATTCAATTTTTATTCAACATAGATATGTATCAATAAAAATTTTATGAAATATACCCAGCTAAAGTAACTGAATACTTGAGCGCTGGTGTATAATTATTACAAAAATATAAATACAAAAAATTAACAAGGCAACAATTGATAATTGAACCAATCAATGATATAGAAGTCAAAAAATTAGTTTTACATACAGTTATCTTTCATTGTTTAGTATCCATTCAGAAAGAGATTTATTAAATAAATATTTAGAAGTAATTTTCTTCATTGTATCTGGAACACTGTTGTATAATTTAGGCCCAATATAGTTTATATTACGGGTAGTAGTGTGCTTTGATATACGTGGTATTTGTAATTTAAATGATGAGTCTCTAAGTGGTATATATGTCTGTCGAACCTGAAATAGATGTAAATTGAAATGGACATATTCAATAACTTTTAAAATGTAAATTTGAGACACAGTCAGTAACCCCAATTTCTTAAATATAGGATGAGATTCAGAGAAGCGACCTTTATGGTCAATGATTCTAACAATAATTTTTTGCAGAATCAACAGCCTGTTTAAGTTTGTTTTTGCAGCTCCTCCCCAGGCTTTTATTGCATATTGTAGCTGACTATATACACAAGAAGAATATAACATTTTTAAACTTGTTTTATCGAGTAAGAATCTTAGTGTATAAAATTTTGCCATGAATGGTTTTATCTTATCCACAGTATAATCAGCGTGAAACTTCCATGAAAGGCTTTTATCAATAATCACTCCTAGGTATTTAATTTGATCAACCTTCGTAAGACGTTCGCAACTGCAATTTAGGATGTTGTAACAGTCCTTGTGATGAGAAAACAATCCATAGTCACTGCTACCATCAATTGATGCCTTCAACTGGAACTTTATATAACACGTTTTAGCCTTATTTAAACTTAATTTATTCAACATTATCCATTGATAGAGACGATGAATATCTCTGTTTGCCATTTGGTATAATTGCTCATAGGTGTTACTTTTGTATAACTAAACAATATCATCAGCGTAAGAAATACTTTCTTCCTCAAAATTTTTGCCAAATATGTCGTTTACATATAATATAAATAGCAGAGGTCCCAGTACAGAACCTTGTGGTACACCTGTATTAAAATTTTTCATAGAACTACATATATCATTTATCCTAACGATTTGTGAACGATTTTCCAAGTAGGATTTTAGCCATGTAAAACTGGTACCTCTGATTCCATATTTATAAAGCTTAGCCAGCAATATTTCATGATTTGCCAAATCAAAAGCCTTTGATAAGTCCAAAAAAATTGCGAGTGTTTTAAAATCTTTATCTAGAGACCACGTTAATGAATTTATTAAATGTAAAATAGCATCTTCTGTGCTTTTTTTCTGCTGAAATCCTTCTCCGTTTTAGAGGTCTTGAAAAACATTCCTTGAAAAAATATGCAAGATATGCCCAAATTTAATATTTTTACCTCCATAAACCTCTACTAGTACACGAAGCGGGTGAGAGATGTCTCTTTTGCACACACACACACACATCCCCTGCCCTAGAGGGGCGGGGGTGGCTCAGTCGGTAGCGCGCCAGGCTCGTAATCTGTAGTTCCCAGGTTCAAGTCCCAGCTGGGTCAGCGTTGAGATTTATCTCCGCAAAATTTCCCGCCCTGCCCACGGTCAGTAGGGGACACCGATGGGCTTGGAAAGGCCGCCGTCCGTCGGATGGGACGTTAAGCCGTGGCCCCGTGTGCGGGAGAGCCATACCCTGTGCACGTTAAAGAACACGCTGGATGGCCTTGACGGGAGGCTACCATCTGTCTCCCAACAGCTGTTCCAGTGGGTCCCCTCCCCCAACCTTCTCTGAGCCTTCGGGGTCCATGTGACCTGGTGTGCAAACCATTAGCCCATGGTGTGCAAAAAAGTGCCGCTCAGAGGTAAAACACCCAACCCCTCCCCCAACCTTCTCTGAGCCTTCGGGGTCCATGTGACCTGGTGTGCAAACCATTAGCCCATGGTGTGCAAAAAAGTGCCGCTCAGAGGTAAAACAACCCAACCCCTCCCCCAACCTTCTCTGAGCCTTCGGGGTCCATGTGACCTGGCCATTTAGCCCATGGTGTGCAAAAAAATGCCGCTCAGAGGTAACCCAACCCAACCCCTGCCCTAGATGCATCGCTGATTAAGCGATTAGTTAAACGACTGACACGTTCCTCGTTCTATTTTTCCATCTTTGTGTTTTTTTGTTTGGAAGCATTTTAGCTATTTATTTTAAAAAATATTGATGTTGAATGAACAAACACAGTTGTCTACCCCATCGTCTCTGTAATCAAGCGTCAGTAATTTATATTTCCAGCAGAAACTAATTCCTGATTACTTCCACACCACCAGGAAGAAAAGACGTGCCAAAATAATCTGAAAGTGTATCTGTTAGTTATTATTACACGACGGCGTTTAAAATTCGCTGCTCAGAATTAGGTCAAACTGTTGACACTCCAGAACGCTCAATCTCGAGGCATCCCCCCCTCCCCCGCCTTTCTTCACACTCCTCTCAAGCTCCATTGCGTCGCATCACAGAAAAACCAATTCATTATCTTTCTCATATTCAAATTAACCGTTTGTCTTTTCCGTCTCCTCTACTGTTGACCAGCACAACGGAATCAAAAAAGCCACCAGAATACAAATCAACTCGAATCGCCATTAATAACGTTGTCTGCCTTTGCGTTTTCTTGAGATGCTTTCCGACTCTTCGTATCGAATAGATTAAAGCATAAAAGAGGAAATGAAGCGAAGGAAATAATATTCCACGACTAAACCAACTGTACGCAGCATTTCGTGTGCATCAGGACAAAAGGAAGAGTAGGAAACCGTCGGCAAATGACCGCTATCCCTCTGCTCTCGCCCACATTACTCGCTCGTGGGTGTATAATTTAAAGAAGGAATTTATGTAGAGTTGATGCCACCACTAGATGTGGGGCCCAACCAACTCATACATTCATCAATATCTTGCCTTTCCCAGACGCGCATAACGGACGCTTGAACGTTCCTGTCACGATCGAGTTTTATGGAGAATCCTAGCTATTTCTTTGCAGTCCAGAGAAGGTCTGGCACAATGCAAAGAACGGCGGAGGTCGGCTTCCAGGCTTTCGAGTTGTTTGCTGACAGTATCAGCCCTAAACCTCTCCAGGGGAATGGCCCTTAGGCGTGGGTGTCTCCTGGTGATCTTTCCACAGACACGAAGCGGTCGATAACTGTTACCTCGCGGTAACGGTTAGAGCGTGCTGCCCAGCGTGAAGTCTTTAGCATTCGCCCATCTTATTTCTCTAGTCTGTGTTCATTGTAGGAAAAGAAATGGGTTCTGTTCCTTTTATAGATGCATTGGGTTCTTTGTGGCATTTATATGGAGGGGGAGGTGGTTGCTACTTTTGTAAATCTGAAGTTTGGGTCACAGTGTTCCTCGACGTGAATGTGATATGGGTACAGTTAGGAGACGAGAGCTTTGAGCTGCAGAAATACGTAAAAAAGAAATGTAATGACTGGGTAGATTAACGGAAATTACAGAAATGATTTCATTTGGAAAGCTAGCTTAAGTGCCCGTCAATAATAACTGGAATAAATTATATGTGTAAAAGATTTTCTAACTGAATTTAAAGTCAATAAATCATTTTTAGATTGTTAAATATTCCTTAATTTTAACCCTTACATTGACAAGTCTTCTGGTTTTCGTGCTGCACCGAGGGGTAGGTGTGTGTGTGGGGGGGGGGGGGGGGAGATTGAGTAATTTTGACCCTTTTTTTTTAATTTAACGGTATTTTTTTCGCGAATAACTAACTGTATATATTGCTAATATTATTCCACTTTTTTAACAACTGCTTTGACAGAGCTGGGTTTGGGTTGTTTTGCCTCTGAGCAGCACTTTTTTGCATACAACGGGCTAAATGGCCAGGTCACAAGGACCCCGGGAAGTTTGGGGGAGGGGACCCACTGGAACAGCTTTTGGGAGACAGATGGTAGCCTCCCGACAAGGCCATCCAGCGTGTTCTTTAACGTGCACAGGTTACGGCTCTCCCGCACACGAGGCCACGGCTTTACGTCCTATCCGACGGACAGTGTCATTCCAAGCTCATCAGTGCCCCGTTTCTGACTGAAGGCATAGGGGGGGGGGGGGGGGGGGGGGTGGGGGGGGGTTAGCGGAGATAAATATCAATTCTGGCACAGTTTGGTCTCGAATCTGGTAATTGCAGATTATGAACCTGGTGCGCTTCAAACTGAGCCATCCCCCGCCTGGATGGCACCACTAGAACAGAAACCTTATTAGTCGAAAGCCAGATTCAAAGTCCAGAGTATATTTCTTTTTTAGTTTTGTTTGAAAAAAAAAATGGCTGGTGTTGATTAAAAAACTCAATCACATCTAAAATTTGATCTTCAACAATATACCAGCATCTCAAGAGTCGTGGGAGCTGGAACATTTAACATCTTAATTCGTTCTGCAGAAATCGTTTAAAATTAGCGAAGATTTAAGTAATGAGTACAGTAACTTCTTAAATAGCATTCCATATACGTTTCAACATGATGTAATATTATAGCTATCGTTGTTTGAATTAACATTTCAATGTTGTTGTTTCAACTGGAGATGCTTCCGTAATTCGTTAACTCTTTTTAAGTTGATTCAGCTAACATTGCTTGCAGCATGATGATATTTGGACCAAAATATCAAAATCTTTTGCGAAAAAAAATCATGAAAATGAGAAGAAAAATCGTACAAAATAAAAGAAAAAAAATCCTTTATTAATTGCAGATATATTGCAAGTTCTCATATGGGAAGCAATTTTTGAAAATGCGTCTATTTTATTTACCAGTTTTATAATGATTAAAAACACATTCTAGTTAGTGTTTCCTTATGAATACATGAGGGGGTGAAAGGATTAAATACTGAACGAATAATTCTGTGAATCGACATTTGGGAAGAATTTTTTTTAAATCTTTTCTTTCAGTCTTATTTTTTCCATAAGATGATTATTTAACAAGTTACTCACTGGGAATTTTACTCCCCATTAAGACATGTATGTTTGCGCTGTCTTCTACAGTAGTATGGCGTATAAACTGTCAGACTCCTGTGAGACTGTGTGGCAAGGAGTTACTTGAGAGGGGATTATTTTAAGAAAGGTTGTTGCTGTGAAGCTTTTATCGTGTGATTCTAAGTGTCTGGGGGCTCATGCTCTGGTGTTACCGACGAGAACCAAGCTGGGTGGATTTTTTTCACCCGTACCTAATTGCTACAAATAAATATGACTGTAGTGAGCCTCATTCCTCTCTGTCCATTAACATGAGTCTATTTTTAAACCCAATGAATGGCCACTGAATATGTTTTATTAAATCTAGGAACTGTTTTTCCAATGAAAAAGGAATTTTGTTTTATTCTTGTAGGGAAATCTGTATTCGAAGCATTACTGTTATTCTCCTGGGGACTCAGATCTTTGAAATCGATTCTATTGGGATTTTTGTTTGCTTTTCACTTTTATGGTTATTGCAAAAAGTATCTTCGATGTTGTTTCTCTGTTTAGACAAGTATTTTGTTCATCTTCACCATAGTTGTGTTATCTCTCATGGGAGGAAGCCTAGATATCAGGAGCATCTTTGACGTGTTAGAAATATATATTTATCACTAGAACAAAGCGTCTTCTTGATGTTCCCAGCATCGACTCTTATGAAAATATATCAATAAAAAAAGGAATTGAATAAGGCGAAACTGAACTGGCGACCGAAAATTACTACAGCAGTATAGAAAGCATAAACACGACGGCATCACCACGAAGTGAATATATGGTCTTCAAAAATGGCAGTCTGGCGGATCCTAAATCCGAAACTTCTGGCTGCCTTATTTCTTCTGGTGATGTTATTTGTTCTAGAGGCACTGTCGATAGTTTGTTGCGGATTCTTTTCTTTCTGGCTCCACTGGAGGAAGGAGAAGAAGAAGAAGGCAGTCTGCTGATGTTCGAATCGGGAATGGGCGAAAGCTCCACTGCCACGCCACTGTCTCTCATGGGGATAGGGAAGGGAAGTGATAAAGCTGCATTTATTGCCCGGATGCTGCGCACGTAGCAGATGCTGCACGGAGGAAGAAAATCACCTGGATCCGATGCAAAAGCGACATGATTTCTTGACCCGTGTTGAAAATAACAGAATCATCTGGTTTCGGGATTATGCTACGAATAAACTGGAATTGTTGGTAGTTTCTTTTGTCAGATGACGACTTTGGGTTTTGTTTTTCTTACTTGTACAATTGGGTTAAAACCTGAACCTGATAGCAAACGTAACCGTTACAGGTCAGGATGTAGAAAAGTAATTAGGAGATGGGGAAAGTGATGGGGTTGGATTGTTTTACCTCTGAGCGGCACTTTTTTGCACACCATGGGCTAAATGGCCAGGTCACAAGGACCCCGAAGGCTCAGAGAAGGTTGGGGGAGGGGACCCACTGGAACAGCTGTTGGGAGACATGGTAGCCTCCGGTCAAGGCCATCCAGTGTGTTCTTTAATGTGCACAGGGTATGGCTCTCCCGCAAACGGGTCACGGCTTAACGTCCCATCCTACGGACGGCGGCCTTTCCAAGCCCATCGGTGTCCCCTACTGACCGGGCAGAACGGGAGTAGAGAGAGAATATTTTCTTCTTAATTCACTTCATAAATTCACAGATTCGCGGGTTTTTACCCCCGTGCCACTGTATGCCTTGTTGTGCTGCGGTGAATGAAGACTAACAATAGTCCATCAATTACTGCGCGAGAGTTATATAGGAACGACACGATTTTTATTCACACTATATACAGCTACGTGCTGGGAATGAACTCCACTCCGTGGGCCTTTGCTGCTTCACACTGGTTCTTTCTGAATCCACAAAACTACTATCAAATTCACCGCTCAACTCCGTGAGCCTTTGCTACTGCAAATATTACTAAAATGAGGTGGAGAATTGCACACTCTGCAATTTCTCACTTTACAGACCTCAAAAACTCGGCGAAAGGATTTTCCTTTGCCTACATTCTGGCTCCTCCTGAACCACAAGAATAAGACATAATTCTCCAAGAATCTGGATTCCCTCTTGGAATCGCACCCTGACTTCAAGGGTTAATTTGAGAAAGGCGGCGTCCTTTTGATGCGTGTCAACGCGACCTCTTCGCTTGACAGCTAACGCACAGACTGATACTTCCAACTCCTTCCCCTAACCTCATGCGCGGACTTCATGCCGCAGGCTAGTTAGTCATATACTGAATAAACAACTTCTGGCATTGATTCTTTCCACAAGCAGCAAGCTTCAGAACCGAAAACAACAACAGTGAGTCATCCCAGCACAAACATTTCCAAGAACACATAAAAATATATACAACAATATAATACAACAAAAATATACAATAAATGAATAAATACAAAATTCGAGGGACATGACAGGCAGGGCGAGGAATTTTGCGGAGATAAATCCCAACGCTGACCCAGATGGGACTCGAACCTGGGAACTACAGATTATGAGCCTGGCACGCTACCAAAGTGATGGAGTTGAACAGAAACAAACCAAAACGTGGTGGTGGTTTTAAAATTTTCTGTTTTCATTCAACAGTTATTCTTGTCGAATAATTCAATATGCCTTTCCCCGACTCATATCCCCCCCCCCCCAACTCGAAATCATTTTGGCAGTAGCGCTCCTAATCTGCAATTTTCAGATTCGATTTTCACCTGGACCAGCTTTTAGAGATTTATTTCTTCTAACATTCACCCTGCCTTCGGTGAGAAAGAGGACATCGATGAGCTCGGAAAGATCGCCGTCCGTCGGATGGGACGTAAAGCCGTGGCCCCGTGTTGGAGAGCCGTAAACCTATGCACGTTAAAGAATTCACTGGATGACCTTGACGAGAATCTACCATCTGTCTGCCAATAGTTATCCAGTGGGTCCCCTCCCCCAACCTTCTCTGATCCCTCAGGGTCCTTGTGACTTGGCCATTTAGCCCAGGGCTGGCGTGAACTTTTGCGGGGCCAAAAAAAAACCGCATTTATATGTTTCAAAATTTTATAATAATAAATTATTTATTATTAGTACAAAGTGCGGTACATATCTACATATAACTTATAGGATCATCATCATCATCCTCAAGCAGCCATGGGCTACGGAGGTCCAACCAGACCGTGCAATTTGGTTCTCCAAGCAAGTCTGTCCTGAGCTACATCTACTGCATCTGGCCACTGCACACCAATTCTAACAAGGTCCTGTTTGAGATTGTCTGCCCACCGCATCCTAGGTCTCCCCTTCTTTCTGAGGCCTTTAGGCACACTGTTCATAACCCTATTCGCCAATCTATAATTATCCATACGGGCAACATGGCCAAACCAACGGAGTCCCTCTCTGCACAATATGCTGCTTAAAGGAGGTTGCAAACTCCTCTTCCCTAACCTCATCATTAGTTATAAAGTTGAACCACTTAATACCCAAGATACTGCGTAAGCATTTGGAATCAAAAGCATCTAGTTTCCTGTTATCTTGTATACAAAGTGTCCAAGTTTCACTACCATAACTAAACCGAGTATATTATAAATATTACATGATTTTTTTGGCCTCAAAATCTTTAATTACGTCATCAAAATTGACCGAATTCGCTTTCTATTGAAAGAATAGTTAGTCATCGATTAGCGGATTCTGCGATTGGATTTACTATTGAGCTTGGAAAATAACTGACACGCGCTCTGATGGTGGAACGTGCAGCTAGAGCAGTGTCTCGCAAACTGTGTGCCGCGAGAGATTCCAAGTGTGCCGCGAGAGATTTTCGAATTGACACGAGATATTCGAAAGATTTCATTTTGACTTGACTTGTGTTATCGACGTGCTTTAATATCGACGTGCTTTAATGAAAATCTTTCAGATTTTATCAACTGGGATCTTGTAAGTATTTATCAAGCTTTTTCCAAATTTTGGTATTAATTTTTGATTATTTCAAGCCATAGAATGGACAAATATTTAAAACAAACACCGAGTTATGAATTAAAGAACGAGAGCAAATCTTCAAGTAAAACCAGGCTGATGACTTCAACAAAGCGCAAATCTAATGACGATTATAGAGAGTTTGCTTTTATTCCTCTTTAGGTGTGCCACGGAAAAAAAAATTAGATTGAGTGTGCCGCGGGAAAAAAATAGATTGAGTGTGCCGCGGAAAAAAAATAGATTCAGTGTGCCGCAGAGTAAAAAAGTTTGCGAGACACTGAGCTAGAGGAACGAGGATACATTGTGTCGGCTACTGTGTTAAAGATAGGAAAATGGCGTCTTTTTTTGCGATGAGCTTTTCGTGGATCGCGGGGCCTTTTAAAGCGCGGACACCTCTGGTTAATACGGGGTGGGGAGTGGGTCCCGAAGGACCCACTCCCCATGGGGAAAGCACGTGCTCCGTCTCAAGACACTACACGTGCATAGCAACTAGAGGCTTGGAAGAGAGCGCCAGGCCAATGCCTGATGCAAACCACAGGGGAGCACTGAATGGCTCCGATGCGTTCGCTCCTTTCGCCTTTTGTGCTGATGCTTCGGTGGCACAAGCCGTGCGAAGTTAACGCGCGAATCCATTCGCGCCAATATCGTATTTACTCTTTCCCGCGTCATTTAGGTCGATGGGCGTCTGCTTCGACGTTTGCTGATGAGGAGTACTCGTTGAACTCTCGAGATCCAACAGCATCATGATGAGGGAGGGATTTTATTTATCTTCGTTTCCTGAAAGACATGCAGGGGGGGGGGGGGTATAAAATAAATAACAACGGAGGTAAACATGTTTGTAAACAGAACGAGATTTGATTCGTTATTTCTTCATTCGAATAAGAAGTTGGTAGGGTTGGGTTGTTTTACCTCTGAGCTGCACTTTTTTGCACACCATGGGCTAAATGGCCAGGTCACAAGGAACCCGAAGGCTCGAGAAGGTTGGGGGAGGGGGACCCACTGGAACAGCTGTTGGGAGACAGATGGTAGCCTCCCGTCAAGGCCATCCAGCGTGTTCTTTAACGTGCACAGGGTATGGCTCTCCCGCACTCGGGGCCACGGCTTAACGTCCCATCCGACGGACGGCAGCCTTTCCAAGCCCATCGGTGTTCCCTACTGACCGTGGGCAGGGGGGGAATTTTGCGGAGATAAATCTCAACGCTGATCCAGCTGGGACTCGAACCTGGGAACTACAGATTACGAGCCTGGCTCACTACCGACTGAGCCACCCCCGCCCTTACAGATCGTCGAAAATCACGGTAAGAAGAATAGTAACATTAGATGAAAATACATAATTATAGTTTAAAACAATGGCATCAAACACTTAATTGTATCGATGTGAAATTACAGTGAAAGCTCCATTCTGTTGGTTTAATTTTTTACATTAATTTTCGTCCTTGAAAGAAAATTTCTTATTGCTTTAAATTTGTTTAACAAAATAATTTTTCTTGGTAATTGGTTAAGCACTTTAGACACCGTTCTTACTCTCGCACATTTCCCATAATTGTTGAACGTTTTTGGAAATTGGAGATAATTATTGGATGTGTTTTTCCTATGAGAGATTTTAGATTTAAATCGATTGTGAAAAAAAATCTTTCTTCATATTAGTGAAGCTAAATGACTTTATTATTAAATAAATAAAATAAACACCCTCTCAAGTAGCTGCTTGCCACAGAGGTCTGACAGGAGCCTGTCAATTTATATGCCATAGTAGGTCTGTGAGGATGGCAGGACCTCAGCAGAAAAAACGACACATACATCCATGCCTTACCCAGAGCTCGAAACCAGGTCCCTTACTGACTTTATATTAGTGAAGCTAGTTGAGCCGTATACTATCAAACCATAAGTCAAGATGGATTCACAGATAGCTTTATAAACCAAAGTACTGGGGCGGGGGTGGCTCAGTCGGTAGCGCGCCAGGCTCGTAATCTGTAGTTCCCAGGTTCGAGTCCCAGCTGGGTCAGCGTTGAGATTTATCTCCGCAAAATTCCCCGCCCTGCCCACGGTCAGTAGGGGACACCGATGGGCTTGGAAAGGCCACTGTCCGTCGGATGGGACCATAAGCCGTGGCCCCGTGTGCGGGAGAACCATACCCTGTGCACGTTAAAGAACACGCTGGATGGCCTTGACGGGAGGCTACCATCTGTTTCCCAACAGCTGTTCCAGTGGGTCCCCTCCCCAACCTTCTCTGAGCCTTCGGGGTCCATGTGACCTGGCCATTTAGCTCATGGTATGCAAAAAAGTGCCGCTCAGAGGTAAAACAACCCAACCCAAACCAAAATACATGTGTGTGCAGGCTTGTCCAAATCTGTCTGGCCGTTTCGCTATCTAAGCCTCAAACGCAAAGTTTCCGACGAAGATCGATCTATCTCAAGATTATCCGTCATTAATGGGACACCGTATGTAGAGAAGTTTTTTTTTTCCTTAGAACGCTTGCAATATATGTACGCCCCCTTTATAGTAGTTGCTGGTTTGTCGGCTGACCGAGAGAACGAAAAAGAATCTTATTTTTCGGCTGCCCTTTCAGAAAACCTCATAAGAGCAAATACGGGCGAATTGATTTCTTTAAATCCTTGAGGAGCTCGCAGGGCTTTGGAAACTGCAAGCTCAAGGTCAGGAAAAAGTTTTAACAATTGGCTACAGGATTACTCCACGATTTCTCAATTTAATGTTGCCACTGAACTCTTTGGCACTAGACAAATTTTCTTATATATGTTACCGCTAAAGTGCAGAAATCAGTTATTCCACAGATTATCTAGGTATTGTGCAGATTAACTAGGGTGATCCGTTAACGTGCGGAAAATTGTTTCATTTCTCAAATTACCTAGGTAATCTGCAAATTACCTGGATAATCTGCACATTACCTACTAGGCACTCGTTAAAGTGAAAATAAGATCTTTGCTGGAACAACAGGAACGTTTCTGTACGCTTAAATTAACATAAGGTTATTTATCTAGTGTCCGAGAGTAGAGTTGAAACCAGGGTCATCCCTCTGTCAACATGAATCAGTCGTCCGAATTATAAAAAACGCCCCCAAAATGAGCAGGCCAAGTGAGAACGAATCATTTTAGTGATTCGTTATCAAGAATGAATCACTCTACAGATTCGTTCTCACTTGGCCTCCGCTCATCCGGGGCGTTTTTTATAATGCGGACGAGTGAATCATGTGACACGAAGATTCATATTCAAGAGATTCACCACTATGAGAGAAACAAACTTTTGAACTTGAACGATACGAAAGCCGTTAATGTGCACATTACCTAGGTGAAATGCGGAAAACTCTTGATTCCGCACGTTAACGGAGCAAATCAGTTAATCTGCAGATTAGCTAGGTAATTTGCACATTAACGGCTTTCTAGCTTTAGCGGTAACATATATATATATAAATTCTTATATATGAACATGAAAATAACTAGACCACAAATAACTCAGAATAATAATAAATAAAAGTTAATCAAGGATACGAGATCAACATGTTATTTAATTGCCTATATTTAGAAACAAAAATTACATTTTATTCGTTCGAAAAGTGATGAAAAATTTTAAATTTTTGTTTTATATTGTAATTTTCTTGCGGAACTCTTCTTTTCATTTCACGGAATACCATTTAAGAAACAGTGGTCTAATCCATTGGATTACAAATAGAAATTTGCTCACAATGGGCTAAATGGCCAGGTCACAAGGACCCCGAAGGCTCAGAGAAGGTTGGGTAAGGGAACCCACTGTTAGGAGACTAATGGAAGCCTCTCATCAAGGCCGTCCAGCATGTTCGTTAACGTGCACGGGTATGGCTCTCCTGCACATGGGGCCACGGCTTAACGTCCCATCCAACTTGACAGCAGCCATTCCAAGCCCATTGGTCTCCTTTCATCATTTTTCTGACTGAGGGATGGGGAGGAGTTTTGTGAAGATAAATCTCAACACTGGTCCAAAGGAGACTCGAACCTGGGAACTGCAGAATCACACCTTGGCCATTTGATATCATAGAAGCTAAGATGATTGGGGAGGGGCCACTTACCCCCTTCATTCTCCATCGAAATAACGTAAAAAAAAACACTCCAACTCAGACGTTTCGCCTTCTAAAATAGATAAAATAACACTCCCTTTTAGAAATCATAAGAAGATATTTTGTACCCCTCATTTCCCGCTGTCAGCGTTGAGATTTATCTCCGCAAAATTCCCCGCCCTGCCCACGGTCAGTAGGGGACACCGATGGGCTTGGAAAGGCCGCCGTCCGTCGGATGGGACATTAAGCCGTGGCCCCGTGTGCGGGAGAGCCATACCCTATGTACGTTAAAGAACACGCTGGATGGCCTTGACGGGAGGCTACCATCTGTCTCCCAACAGCTGTTCCAGTGGGTCCCCTCCCCCAACCTTCTCTGAGCCTTCGGGGTCCATGTGACCTGGCCATTTAGCCCATGGTGTGCAAAAAAGTGCCGCTCAGAGGTAAAACAACCCAACCTCATTTCCCGCTGAAATCGCAGAACCACATTTTGTGCCTCCCATTTCCTGTTCTGCTGAGGTCCTTCCATCCTCTCAGACCTTCTACTGTGGCATATAAACTGACAGGCTCCTGTCAGACCTCTGTGGCAAGCAGCTGCTTGAGGGGGTATTTATTTTTATTTCCTGTTAAATATGTAAATACCGCTTTGCTCCCCCCCCCCTCTCCACACCGCCCACCGGAAATCCGATTCCAGCAGGCAATTAACATTAGTTTCATCAACAGTCTGCTTTTGCCTCTAGTTTTAGAAAGCAGACGATGCTGTCAATCAAAAAATTTTACAGCGTAGTATTCCCAACGCAAATTACCAGGACAATTTTCTGATTAATCATCGTTTCCCAATTTTTATCCCCGATTCTTTATGTGTTTTTTTTTTATATCTGTCTGTTCCGGTGACAGTTTGTGAAAAGCGAGTAAGCATTGTGGTTTGCAATGCACATTTTAGGCAGCGATATTCCTCAACGCTTGCATGAACCATCTCTCACTTTGTTCTGAAAACCAGAGACATCTATTTCGAATGGCGTTCGCTTTTGACACATTTGATGCGATCCATTGACATCATACTCTGCTTGATTCTCTCCAGACAGCAAACGTTTTTATTAGCTTCCATTTCTCTAGCGCGTTTGCATCTGCTCTTTTCCTTTCCAGACCATGATATACAAAGGTTGTTTTTCCTTATGTTCGAAAATCAGTTTTTCTTTTCTGTCACGTTCAATGTCTTTCTTCCTAAACCATTTCCCAGTCCCCTTTTTCTCTTCTTTTTTCCTGCTCGCTATTTATGCATGTCATAAAATGCGATTAACGCCCTGGAAGGAAATGCGCGCCCTTTGGCTTGACGTCTTTTCCATTTTCAAATTTCCGCTGGAGTAATTTCTGCGCCCGAATTATACGAATGGCTTTTGATCTGGAACGAAAGGCAGACCCATAGTGACGGCAAAAACAGCGCAACGTTTACATTAGACATGTCTTGAACTATTTAGAGATACTCGATTTACGAAGCTTAAGCCTTAGTTGCGATTGATATAATAGACTCAAAGAAAGGTACTTGGTGATTTCAAAGTCATCAATCCTCTACAATGTCTTGTTCGAAGAATGTTTTATAATGTGAGTGAACTTTCGTTTCGAAGTAACAATTCGTATGCAATCCAACGAATTAATTTGCATACCACTCATACCGAAAACAACCAAGCTAGTGATCGAATGGTTAATGTTCCAGCTGCAGGGCAAAGAGATGTGGGCTTGAATCCGACATAAGACACGTATGTATTCTTTCTGTTATTTTCCTGCTGAAGTTTGAACTTTTTCACAAATATTCTATGCGGCGTATTACATTGGTAGATTATTGTCAAACTTTTGTAGCAAGTAAGCCGCTTGAGATGTTGGATTGGGTTGTTTTACCTCTGAGCGGCACTTTTTTGCACACAATGGGCTAATTGGCCAAGTCGCAAAGAAAATGAAGCCTCAGAGAAAGTTAGGTAGAAAGGGAACTCACCGGACAGCTGTTGGGATACAGATGGTAGCCTCTCGCCAAGGCCATCCAGCTGTTGGGATGCAGATGGTATTCTCTCGCCAAGGCCATCCAGCTGTTGGGATACAGATGGTAGCCTCTCGCCAAGGCCATCCAGCAGTTGGGATACAGATGGTAGCCTCTCGCCAAGGCCATCCAGCTGTTGGGATGCAGATGGTAGCCTCTCGTCAAGGCCATCCAGCTGTTGGGATACAGATGGTAGCCTCTCGCCAAGGCCATCCAGCTGTTGGGATACAGATGGTAGCCTCTCGTCAAGGCCATCCAGCTTTTGGGATGCAGATGGTAGCCTCTCGTCAAGGCCATCCAGCATGTTCTTTAACATGCACAGGATATGGCTCTCCCGTATACAGCTTAACATCCCATCTCTAAGGACAGACCTGGGAAATGCAGTTTACGAGTCTGGTGCGCTACCGACTGAGCTACCCCTTCCTCCAAGTATTCTTTTAACTCAGTGATCCTTGTTAACCCAGTGGTTTTCAACGTGGGCTATATAACATGGTCCCCAGGGGGCGACACCATACTTGTAAGGGGTCACATGAAAAACACGGAATATTAGAGAGTCACAGTAAGTTTCTGAGGTGGGGAGGGGATGCCAGAATAAAATGTTACGAATGAGTTGTAAAAATCGTATTTATTATTTTCATTACAAACTTATTTCATAACTTTTAACAAGGCTCCCTGGAATTTTGAGTTCATTTGTTAATTTTTTAGTACACGTAACAATAAATAATGAAAAAGTTGTAAGTTTGCATCAGTCACAACTCACAAGGATTACACTGAATAAAGTGCCAATTATCAGAATATTTTTTGTTAGCAGGTCTTATGCTGCTTACTATAGATTTTATATCTTCAAGATATTAATTTGCTACTTAGAAATAAAGTACCGATTTTTAGAATGTACATTATATAGCATTTATATTGTAAATAAACGCTGCAGATGGTGCAGCACCTTTTTTTCCCCAACTAGCAGTGGGGAATTAAGAATTATTAATGCTATGAGGTGGGCCACAGAGGAAAATGAAAATCAGAAGGGGAGGGAGGGGGGGGGGTCATGAGTGACAAACACTGGTTTAACCCACTGTGGGGACAAAAACGCCTCAGAGGTAAAAGAAACCGACTCTTTTAAAGATGCACGTGCATTTTTATTTCGTTTGTGAAACGGAAACGATATCGAAATAAAACTAAACATTTCTATTTTGCATTTTTAAAACCCACTAAAAAGCCATTTGCTAAACCTGAATTAAAAAAACAAACAAATCGCATCCTTTTTTTAAAGAAAAAATAAAACTTTTCTTCAAACTTCAGTTAATGGCAAACTGGAACGAAAGAACGCTAAAAGGAAGCGTTTGGATCACGGCCCATTGGACCAACACTCTACTTGTATATATATAAAGGCCCACTTTTAATCAAACTTATAGCACTCGGAGGTTTTCTGCCAAAGAGGCGGATTGTGAAAGCAATCTCTGGTATGTGGGTATCAGAACAACGCCAAAGAGGGTTGATTCGCATTGTCGTGTTTACATGTGGCCACCGCCTTCCTGGAGTCACTCACATAAAACAACAGCGAGAAGATTAGGTTGGAATCTTGCCCAAGGCAAGGATCAGCCGCACGTGCCCGTCTCTAATCCCCCAGCCGAACATTTCCTGGCCGCTGAGACATAATTCTGAAACCCATATCTGACCGACTAGTCACTGCTGCTCGAATCATATAGAGACTGACTTGGTTCTAAGTGGTTTGGTAGGGATTAATCCTTTCCATTAAGAGAGCCTCCGCAGAGAGAGAGAGAATGCCTCTAAAACACAGAAGTTAAGTATTTTAGTTTTGTTTCAGTGTGCATTTAATGTTCGGAACTGTTTTTTGTTTTATGGTCTTGATTTAATTCTTTAATTGTTTTAATGTTTTCGTTAGTTGTAGATCTAAGATGCTAATATGAAATTAAAGTTGATTAATATTTAAGTTTTTCTATTCATAATTTTGTTGTTAGTAATGAATTACATGTTTGTTGCATTTAGCGAGAAATATATTTAATGATTTAATTTAATAGCACCATTAGGTAAAGCAAATATTTGGTTAAAACGATCTATTATTATAAATTTCGAGAATAGGACTAAAAAAGGATTAAATTTTTTTTAAGGTAATTGCTGCTGGTATTTTACGTAAAGCTTTGATTGTTGCGATTTGAGCGTTAGAATTAATGTAAATGGATTAAATTAAAAGGCAAAAAAAAATCTAAAATGTATTACAGTAATGAAAATGTTATTCCTTACTTTTGTATAAATAATAATAAATAAATACCCCCTCAAGCAGCTGCTTGCCACAGAGGTCTGACAGGAGCCTGTCAGTTTATATGCCATAGTAGAAGGTCTGAGAGGATGGCAGGACCTCAGCAGAACAACACAAACAACCATGCCTTACCCGGGGCTCGAACCCAGGTCCCTTAGATCAGTAGCCAAGTGCGCTAACCACTCAGCCATGAAATTGTTTAAATTATATTTCAGTGATAAATTTAAGCAAGATGCTATTACTAAAATCGGTTTTAAAGTGACAAATTATTTCATGCAAATACCATTATACGAGCTTTTTTTTTTTCTTATATATAATGAAAATTCTGTCGCCGTCCCGTAGTCGAGTGGTTAGCACGCTTGGCTACTGATCTAAGGGACCTGGGTTCGAGCCCCGGGTAAGGCATGGATGTATGTGTCGTTTATTCTGCTGAGGTCCTGCCATCCTCTCAGACATTCTACTCTGGCATATAAACTGACAGGCTCCTGTCAGACCTCTGTGGCAAGCAGCTGCTTGAGGGGGTATTTATTTATGCCGTCCCGTGACCGAGTGGTTAGCGCGCTTGGCTACTGATCTAAGGGACCTGGGTTCGAGCCCCGGGTAAGGCATGGCTGTTTGTGTCGTTTCTCTGCTGAGTTCCTGCCATCCTCACAGACCTTCTACTCTGACATATAAACTGACAGGCTCCTGTCAGACCTCTGTGGCAAGCAGCTGCTTGAGGGGGTATTTATTTTATTTTTTATAATGAAAATTCTAGTATTATCGCTAATCTAACTTTCATAGATTGCATTTCGATTACAAGATTATTTGCTTTAAGTTCTGATGTTAAAATTCGATCAGGGCCAGCGCTTAAGCGAAATATTGTCCTCTCCCGAGAGTGGCACTCAGGATTTAATCTTGAGGGGGGCCGATTCGAAGTAGCGCTCGGTCCGCCCGAGCGCTACTTCGTTCGCCTTGTGTTCACAGCGGCCGTGACTCCCGAGAGTCACGGCCGCTGTGATCCACCTTATGTGGTCCACCTTATGTGACCGCTAATTCATAAGTAGTATAAGAATAGAAGACACGATACAACATAAATATAAAAAAAATTAATTTCAATTAGGATAAGATTTTTGGAAAATTTTCTAGTGTTTCCCCCCCCCCCTTTTTTTTTTCTTTGGGGGGTGCCTCCCGAAACTCTTTCTAATCAGAAAAGAATTTGGTTGTACACTTATAACAGATAGCGTGTGTGTTTTGCACACACCCTCTGCCGTGACATCCCGTCCCTTGAGACAGCCGTGACTATGATCTTGATTTTTCATCAATTTACGTTCAGAGCGTTCTCGAAACTCGCGGTGCATCTTTCCTCGAGTCACATCCGATAATTCAGAAAACCATTTCTGTTTTGAATTCTGCTCCAGATGGGGAGGGGTCGAGATTTATTAATGCTAATCCCCCACCTTATTCTCGATCAGAAAAGAGCAATCGTCGGTCGGTTGGGTTGTTTTACCTCTGAGCGGCACTTTTTTGCACACCATGGGCTAAATGGCCAGGTCACATGGACCCCGAAGGCTCAGAGAAGGTTGGGGGAGGGGACCCACTGGAACAGCTGTTGGGAGACAGATGGTAGCCTCCCGTCAAGGCCATCCAGCGTGTTCTTTAAATTGCACAGGGTATGGCTCTCCCGCACACGGGGCCACGGCTTAACGTCCCATCCGACGGACGGCGGCCTTTCCAAGCCCATCGGTGTCCCCTACTGACCGTGGGCAGGGCGGGGAATTTTGCGGAGAAAAATCTCAACGCTGACCCAGCTGGGACTCGAACCTGGGAACTACAGATTACGAGCCTGACGCGCTAGCGACTGAGCCACCCCCGCCCCGCAATCGTCGGTCGGATTAAGGTCGTTGTCCGGTATGCAGAGAGCCTTACCCTGTGCACGTTAAAGAACACGCTGGATAGCCTTGACGAGAGGTTATATCTATCTCCGAATAGCTGTTCCAGTGGGTGTCCTAACAGCTGTCCAGCTTGCCCAATGTTCTCTGAGTCGTCGGGGTCCTTGTAGTCTGGCCATTTAGCCCATTGTATGCAGAAATAAAACAACCGAACTCATATGTCAAATACACAGTTTATTTTAAAATTTAATCTACTGAAATTTTTAAATACAAAATAACATTTCCCAAAATATCAATAGAAGATAGATTCGAACAACACTTTAGATTAAAAGTTTGTTTCCGAATTAGCTTTGAATAGGATATTCTTTGATATAAAGTTAAAAATTCTACACTGATTTCTAAATTTTCCTCTGTAGCAGCAATATTTCGTGGAATCACAACAAGCTAAAAGCGAACTAGCTCGTAATAGTCAGCTGATCCCAAGTCGGAATTCATGTAAAAGTTATAGCTCATAAAAATCCAACGAGGATAAATGTCTAGTTGTATTAAAAAGGCATTCCTAATTCAAAGTTACTGAAATGGTGGCTTGTAGGAGGCCACATCCGGTAATGAAAGAAATTCTATGAAATAGAGATGAGTTCGGACTCCATTTTTCGAGCCCGAGCCTGACGGAGACCGATTTCGACAACAAATTTCTCTCACGCATCATAAAGATATATACTGCTCACAAAAATTAGGGGATATTTCAAAATGAATATGAAGCGATGAAATATCCTCTAATTTTTGTGAGCAGTGTATTATTGTCGCCTTGGTAGCTCAGTGGATTGCTGTGACATTGCAACTGCTAGAGTCCGGGTTCCACTCATTTAATGACAATGGTTGTATATCTTGTCATAGTCTGTAGATAAGCTAGTAGCTTTATGGGTTGTGTTGTTTTACCTCTGAGCGGCACTTTTTTGCACACACAATGGACTAAATGGCCAGGTTATAAGGAATCCCGAATGCTCAGAGAAGGTTGGGGGATCGGAACCCACTTTGAGAGCTGTTAGGAGTTAAGTTGGGTTGTTTTACCTCTGAGCGACACTTTTTTGCACACCATGGGCTAAAGACCAAGTCACAAGAACCCCGAAGGCTCAGAAAAGGTTGGGGGAGGGGGACCCACTGGAACAGCTGTTGAGAGACAGATGGTAGCCTCCCGTCAAGGCTATCCTGTGTGTTCTTTAACGTGAACGGGATATGGCTCTCTCGCACACAGACCCACGTCTCAACGTCCCATCCGACGGACGTCTACCTGTTCCAGTCCATCGGTGTACCCTAGTGACCGAGGCCAGGGCGGGGAGTTTTACGGAGAAAAATCTCGAAGCTGATCCAAGTGGGACTCGACACTGCACTTACGAGTCTCGCTCGATATAACCGACATCATGCCAGTCAGAATTGCTTTTTCTATAAATAGTATCATTTGGATACATTCTGGATTAACAAATTATTAAATGTCCGCGTTCGTAAATTTAAGCGAACAATTAACTTATAAATAATATTCACTATAAATAGAACGGTAGTGTATATTATACACTTAAATTTCTAGAGACTCAGAATTATGATGGTTTGATTACATGTATTAAATATTTGCTTTATATCGTATCTCAACATTTAGATTATTTACAAATTTCCTTTTCAAATATTTATAATCATTGATGAATTTAATTCTTACAGCAATCCTAACAGAACAACAATGGCAATAGAACTTGGTTTCGGTAAAACATTTCCTCAGAAATTAAATTCCCGATCGGTAATGAAAAAATTTCTTTGTTCAAACCCAATATACAGTACCCTCCGAAAATGTCTTACTATTAAATTTATTTTCTTTTGACGTGCACAGGATACGGTCTCTCCCACACACGATGACACGGATTAACCTCCCATCCGACGGACGACGGATTTTACAAGCAAGACACTTTTTTGTACACCATGAGCTAAATGGCCAGGTCACATGGACCCCGAAGGCTCAGAGAAGGTTGGGGGAGAGGACCCACTGGAACAGCTGTTGAGAGACAGATGATAGCCTCCCGTCAAGGCCATCCAGTGTGTTCTTTAACATGCACAGGGTATGGCTCTCCCGCACACGGGGCCACGGCTTAACGTCCCATCCGACGGACAGCGGCATTTCCAAGCCCAGCGGTGTCCCCTTACTGACAGTGGGCAGGGCGGGGGTTTTAACTTTAGATTTAACTTTAGAATCAGTGTAGAATTTTTAACTTTATATCAAAGAGAATATCCTATTCAAAGCTAATTCCGAAACAAACTTTTAATTATTAAAAACTGATTAAAAAATTGCAAATTATAATTAAAAAATATTTTATATTTTAGCTTATTTTTTTCAAAGTTTCAAAAGACATTTTAAATTTTAATTATTCTAAACCTTAGTCCTCCCGAATTGTCTGTGTTATTTTGATCCCGAGAACGCCTGATCTCTAATATAGACCGTGGAGAATGTGTTCAAAATATAAAACAAGAGCTGAAAATATGAAACTTGTATATAAATATAATTTATGGCTTGTGTTGCTAGCATGTTTTAAAAAAAAAACAGCTCTTTTTAAATTTCCTACTTTTTTTTCGCTTAGGCAATCTAGTTTTAAACTCTTCACCGAAATTGATAAAAAAAATAATCATTGTATGATTTCGGAAAAGAATTTCATGACTTGTCTTCTAAGCAAAAAATTATTTCACCTCTGATTATAGCCGATTAAATAATATGTAACAATACCACCTCCATATCTTTTTTTTAATGATCATTCTGGTTAGCTTTAAAAAGACTTTCTCCTCCCAAGTTTGCTTATTTTTATCATTAAAAATAGATGCTTTAAAAAAAAGCCTTGCTCATTATTGATATTCTTTCATAAGAGTGCTATGACATTCATTTTGATTCACGAAATTCCAAAATGATTTCGCAAAATGTGGAACGAAAAAGGGACAAGAAAGAAAGTATAACCCAAAGGAGCAATTGGAACGAGGCCCAATGGATCACTAGGAGCAGTGCCATCTCCACACGCGCGCACACACACACATGGGACCTCTTTTTTTAATCCAATCAGTGTCATCGGGAGACATCTCCTCTGCTCTGGGAGTCGATGATGTGAGTGGGCAGGAGGAAATCGAGAAACAAAACTTGCTTGTTTACTTCAGAAAGCGCCGGCGTGGCGTCATGCTAAGAAACAAACAAACGATCAGAGAAACATTTGCAGTTGGAATTGAGCCCAAGAGCGAAAAAAAAATTGAGTTTTGTTGTGTTTTGTCTTATCTGGAGACTGCAAGCACTTTTGTTTCAAAAGTTGACAGTTTCGGAGATTTGCTTTTCCGTTTAGGGAAATTCCGGTTTGCCAGTTGCCTTCCCGATCTTTGCAGCAAAGTGGCTGTATTCTCTACATCAGTGATTCCCGAACTGGGGTTCCCGGAAGAATATTACTAATGGTGTCTGTAATAAAAAAATGGAAAGAAATATTTCTATAATTTTTTTATTGTTGTTTGTAATTACCTATTTGTGTGAGAAAGCATATTCTTCTTACACTATCTGTATATTAAATAGATTATATCTTTTCCAAATTGAACCATTATTTTATAGACATACAATTAAATTTTTACCACCAATATTAACAAAGCAAGAGGTAATACAATTTATTAGCTTTAAGGTTAAGAACAGTTTTTTTGAATGTTAGCATATTTTACACAATAAATTTCGAATTTTAATTTAAAACGCATAAATGTTTGAAAAAAAAAACCCATCATGCATCTAGCTGCACAACTCTCTTAAAAAGTACGGAATTTATACTCAGTAAATGAGCAATTATGATCGGCAGTTTTTCATGATAAAAATAACAAAAGGACAGGGTGGGATAAAATTAAATTGAGGTAAGTAACCAGTGCGAGTCTGACGAAGGCATATTTTGTTGGCATGAGAGAAAGCAGTCTTTCGTATCGAAAAATTGTGTCTCGTATGGAACATAGTGTATGTGTTGTGCTTAAAATGTGCAGAGAATGGTTCAATGATGGACGACGAACAGCACACACCGGGAAGATTCTAGACTTTGTCCACAAACAACCCCATGGGAAGATTCTAGACTTTGTCCACAAACAACCCCATGGGAAGATTCTAGACTTTGTCCACAAACAACCCCATGGGAAGATTCTAGACTTTGTCCACAAACAACCCCACGGGAAGATAGCCATTTTTGGAGGCTGGCTATAGCAGGTCGCTCAGCTCTGTCTATGGACTTGGACCAACAGTAGAGGTCAGTAACACATCTTTCAATGTCGGCAATAACATTTCGACGCCATTTATTGCAATTCTGACAGTACGGCCGTTGTCCATTGTTAATTTTTCCTCTGAAACCCCGACACAAAGCAATAAGACTACAGTGGTGCATTAAGCGATGGTAGTGGCACGAAGAATGGTAGAACATTGTCTTTTCTTATGAATTCTGCTCCTACCTGTTCTAATCCGATGGTAAAAATCAGGGTATATTCGGATAAGGCATACAACACCAATGCGTCGGATTATGGTCTGGGATGCGATTAATTTTGAAAGCAAATCCACCCTAGCACTCCACACCTCCATTAGCAGTGCTCATTGCATCCAGGATATTTTACAGCTAATAGCTCTTCCGTATTTACAGACTGTCCCACATAACATATTTCAGTGGTGATTTAATGAACACAACACTGATTTAATGTCCTCTTTAAAGTCATCCCGTGGTCGAGTGGTTAGGGTGCTTGGCTACTGATCTAAGTGACCTGGGTTCGAGCCCGGGTGAGGCATGGAGGTTCGTGTTGTTTTTCTGCTGAGGTCCTGCCATCCTCACAGCCATTCTACTATGGCATATAAACTGACAGGCTCCTGTCAGACCTCTGTGGCAAGCAGCTGCTTGAGGGAGTATATATTTTTTATTTATTTTATGCCCACTTTCATTCATATAGCCATAGCCACTCAGGGGTTCAATTCTGGTCACTATCGGCACCACAAAAAATCATAGAATGACAGAAATGGTTAGCGTTCTCTAATGCTACATAGATTGGCGCCTTTATGTGCTAACAAGGCGTCCCAAGTTCTAGCCAGTTGCTCCCGTGGGTCACTCGGAGCCCCATAGATTGTCGCCTGTGTGCTAACAAGGCGTTCCAAGTTCTAGCCAGTTGCTCCCGTGGGCCACTCGGGCTCCATAGATTGCGCCTTTGTGTGCTAACAAGGCGTTCCAAGTTCTAGCCTGTTGTTCCCGTAGGCCACTCGGGCTCCATAGAATGCTTCTCTGTTTAGATGTTCACTTGCGTCTAGCTTGTGAAGTTGTTGGGTTATTTTACCTCTGAGCGGCACTTTTTTTGCACACCATGGGCTAAATGGCTAGGTCACATGGACCCCGAAGGCTCAGAGAAGATTGGGGGAGTGGACCCACAGGAACAGCTGTTAGGAGACATATGGTAGCCTCCCGTCAAGGCCATCCAACATGTTCTTTAACGTGCACAGGGTATGGCTCTCCCGCACATGGGGCCATGGGTTAACGTCCCATCCGACGGACGACGACCTTTCCAAGCCCATCGGTGTCCCCGACTGACCGTGGGTAGGGCAGGGGATTTTGCGGAGATAAATTTAAATGCTGACCCAGCTGGAACTCGAACCTGCGAACTGCAGATTACGCGCCTGGCGCGCTACCGACTAAGCCACCCCCGCCTCAGCTTGTGGAGCAGCAACCATTTATGGGATGGCTAATGTAGTAAAAGTCCGATGTGATGTTACCAGGACTAACCGTCCTGGGTAACATCATATCGGACTTTTACTAGGAGGGCGACTAACCGCCTAAATCTCGCTCTCCATGCGAACTGCGCTTCACAGAACCTCCTTACTGCATACGGTACTTGGAGCAAAAAGGCTGAAGGAAAGGACAATGCGACGAGACCCCATGCAACTGCTACCACTATCGAATAGCTGAGGCAAAGCAAGGGGCATATCCTTCAGTGGGAGGTTAGATCCTCTGATTCGTCACCACATCGAAAATGTATGGGATGTGGTGAAACGGAGGTTACGGCAACATCAGCACATTCTGGAAAATGTAGATGAACTCTGGTCATGGGTACATGGTTCTTGGATGGCTATTCCACAATCCAACAAACATTTGGCTCCATGCCCCGCCATGTAGCAGGCCACACAAGCAAATGATGTGCCTCCATATTTGTAATCACTTATTACTACAATAAAGCTACACTGAACTCCAAAATAGGAGCGTGTTCTGATTTTCGTGAACACCAGAGTTGCAGCTGTTACCAACACTGATCTGTCTCCTTTAACAGAATTTCAGTAACGGAGTTGTCATTACCACCCTTTTCAGAGTTTCAACTCCTAAGTTATCACCATAACTTGATTGCTGCCTTAATAGCGGCTTATCCTCAATGACCGCAAGTCATGCAGTGCATGCCTCAAAATGAACATTTAACTTCTCTTGTATATTTTAGTATAGATGATTGGGAATCTCTAACTAGAAAAAGGTTAGGGTGCATAGATATGTAAATGCCTCCTACCGTAAAATAGGCAAAACTGATATATAATCTTTCACTTTGCATATTCAACTGCATAAATCCGTGCCAAAGTCAACATTTTTTCATTTCAATATCCCATTTGAAGTTCTTTAAATTTTGAATCAGCAATGAAAATTGCGGCAAGGAATTTTAAATCGAGGCCATCAGATTGAAATTGAAAAGGAGAACAGTCTTGTACGTCCAATGTGTGCCAAGTTCATAAGCCACAAACCCATTTCATTGTTTTCTTCCTTCGCTTCTGAACTAGTTTCAATGGTTGAACATGGCAGAAACAATTCCGAAATGTACATAGTCCGTATATTATCTATCATCATCTAAGTCATGCTGTTTTTTGCAACACGTCTCTTCTCCGAGGCCGAGAAACAACGGAGGTGGGGGTGGGGGAGAAATATATTACTTATCTCTGAAAACAACATTATCGAGATCGCAGAAAACGCCCATCAAAATTCATCCTCGACTCATCTTTTATTTATGCGACTCCTCTAAACGATGTTTCATGCGGAGATCCGTTGGTGGACTCAAGATTGTGCTGTTTTTCGCTCCCTATCTCTCATTTGCTCGACATTTCTGCCCATTTTCGTGTATCATCGTATGCACACGGTTAGCCTACTTTTCTCCCTCTTAAAGGAAGAAGAGACAACAACAAGACCACTGCTGGCTGGCACACGTCCAAGAGGAGAAGAGAGAGGAGAACCTCTTCCCCCAAGGACGCAAACACTAGTGGTCAGAAACAAATGTGACTGGATGCTGAAACCGACGTGATCTCACACAACCCGAATCGCGCTCTAGGGAAGCCCATTCATTTTCGCCTCGGACGCAGACGTCTCTCCACACCTCACCGCTCTTACGTCACGAATTTCGCAGTCTTCTCACGCTCCTCAGAACGTGGCCATCGCCATCTCGTGTGCTTCATCTTCTCAGCGTAGAGTTCATTTCCATTCGCTTCCCACTCACTGCTTTATCTCTCTCTCTTGCTTTTCGAGCAAGTTCGAGATGTCATTTTTCACGGTTGGAGGTGTTTTTTTTTTCCTTTTCTAAGGGTGCGATGGATGCTGAAGCGAATAATCCTAATGCAGACGAAGAAGATAAAAGTTTTCTTTCTTGCGCGAGGTTCCATTAATTTGTTACGAAATTTTGTCATAAGTCTTCAGAGATTCAGCTTTTGGTTCGTTTCGTCCAGGTTTGTACGTGGGGAGAAAGCAACTGGGATTTTTCTTTTTGTTTCGACGCTTAGGATAAAGAAGAATCCTAGAAGTTGCTTCTAGCCTTTACAGGGCTTCTCATACGAGGAGATTTCCTATTTAGAAAGAAGTCAGGTTTAACTGACCACTGGTTCAGTTACAACTAACGCAATGCACAAAGTATTCCTGCTGCAAAAGTACTTAGCTTTCTAGCCATTATTCCAGTTAAAGCTTCTATGCTTAACGCACGACTGTTGAGTGCATTCCTACACTTAGATTGGATTGTTTTACCTCTGAGCGGCACTTTTTTGCACACCATGGGCTAAATGGCCAGGCCACAAGGACCCCGAAGGCTCAGAGAAGGTTGGGGGAGGGGACCCACTGGAAGAGCTATTGGGAGACAGATGGTAGCTTCCCGTCAAGGCCATTCAGCGTGTCCTTTAACATGCACAGGGTATGGCTCTCCCGCACACGGGGCCACGGCTTAACGTCCCATCCGACGGACGACGGCCTTTTCAAGCCCATCGGTGTCCCCTACTGACCGTGGGCAGGGCGGGGAATTTTGCGGAGATAAATCTCAACGCTGACCCAGCTGGGACTCGAACCTGGGAACTACAGATTACGAGCCTGGCGCGCTACCGACTGAGCCCCCCCCCCCGCCCCCCTAAGTCACTGTCACGAGTGTTTTTGCAGAGTATAAAATATACTAAAGCCCTAACTATTTATCGAGATATCGTCAGAGTGGAATTTAAAAATTTCAGTGACGTACATTTTATTTCGCAAGTACCGCTGCATCTAATTATCCCCACAGAATTTCGTCATTTCCGCTTCCACCCTAATCGCTTCATTCAGCAACATTCCACAGACCTGCCGGCAGTTAAGAGCGAGCGGCCACTGCGTGTGAGGTCTGTGACCCGTCCTCATGATATGTTTATTAAAATATTTGTTTCTGACAAGCTGGCAGCAATAAGGTCAAACATGATCTATGCAAAGGAGACGGTAAAGCGTCTGCTCATAAGCGCGAGCGGTAATTACTCAGTCATAATTCAGTAGCTGAATGAAGCCACGAGGGAGTTTTTGTAATTGTATGACGAATTTTAAAATGTGATTTGATGTAAAATGATTTTGCATAAATTGTGAAATTTCCTTACTACTATTAAGAATACAAATGAAAGTACTGCTCCTACTATTGTTACTTTAATTTCCTTCCCTATTTCATACATTTTTTCCCTATAAACAAAACTTGAGTTTCATTATTGAAAAAAAAAATCCAATAATATTCCTTATGTCTTTTTTTAACGTCTTAAATTGGGCTTTGAGATTGATTGCAGCATCCTATAAAGAAGGTGCTTTGTGGTTATGAGAACTTCGTGGTTAGGAATATCGAAAAAATAGCGAACAATCCCTCCCCCCCCCCTTTAGAAATCGGAGCGGGGGTGGCTCAGTCGGTAGCGCTCCAGGCTCGTAATCTGTAGTTCCCAGGTTCGAGTCCCAGCTGAGTGAACGTTGAGATTTATCTCCGCAAAAATTCCCCGCCCTACCCACGGTCAGTAGGGGACACCGATGGGCTTGAAAAGGCCGCCGTCCGTCGGATGGGACGTTAATCCGTGGGCCCGTGTGCGGGAGAGCCATACCCTGTGCACGTTAAAGAACACGCTGGATGGCCTTGGCGGGAGGCTACCATCTGTCTCCAAACAGCTTTTCCAGTGGGTCTCCTCCCCCAACCTCCTCTGAGCCTTCGGAGTCCTTGTGACCTGACCATTTAACCCATGGTGTGTAAAAAAGTACCGCTCAGAGGTAAAACATCCCAACCTTTAGAAATCATTTGCTCGATTGCATAGGTCTGTATGCTGTCGACGTAGATATTTTCAGGTCAGACTGTAGAAAAAGATAGTTGTAAAAAAGATTAAGAGAGATAAAGAAATCAACGGCATGGAAAAGACGGGCATCTTGCGCGACGTCCAATGTGCATTGCACTTCCAGATAACATTTTAAAGAAGCTCTATGTTGGGTGGTGCTTTTTTGCACACAGTGGGCTAAAATGGCCAGGTGACAAGGACCCCGAGCTCTCAGAGAAGGTTGGGACAGAGGACCCATAGTTGTTAAGGGACAGATTGGATTGTTTTACCTCTGAGCGGCACTTTTTTGCACACCATGGGCTAAATGGCCAGGTCACAAGGACCCCGAAGGCTCAGAGAAGGTTGGGGGAGGGTACCCACTGGAACAGCTGTTGGGAGACAGATGGTAGCCTCCCGTCAAGGCCATCCAGTGTGTTCTTTAACGTGCACAGGGTATGGCTCTCCCGCACACGGGGCCACGGCTTAACGTCCCATCCGACGGACGGCGGCCTTTCCAAGCCCATCGGTGTCCTGTTAGGGGACAGAAGCAAAAAGACTCTCTAATAATAAATAACCTCAATTGGTTCGAGAATGGTCTAAAAGCTGTGTGTAAAAATGACTGTTTGTTCATCGGCGATTGTTCTAAGTTGGACACAAAAGCCGTAACGCCGGCAAAACATCACCATTAGCTGACACAGGTGGGACTCGAACCTGTGGAACTGCATATTACGAAACTGACGCGCTATCTGCTCAGTCAACCTCCGTACCATTCGAGGGGAGGGAGGCATCAACAATACAGAGGTGTTTAAGAATCTTGTACCCTCCCCTTGCAATATAAAAGTTCTGCATTTGAGACGCACACGATATGTTCGCATTACTATATAATGAAATTTTATAAGAGATAGAGTGAATCTATTTGCAAGTTTATTTATGTAACTTATCTACTTTAAATCTTGTGAAGGAGTGGGGATGGCTCAGTCGGTATCGCGCGCAAGGTTCGTAATCTGCAGTTTCCAGGTTCGACGCAGTTCCGAGGTTGACATTTAAATAGATTTGAATGAGATTTAAATTTATCTAGGCCTGTTTCCCTATAAAAAGCTTTATTGTAGAAATTACGGATCTTCGAATATGACTCTTCACCGACTTAACATGAGAATGTTGCCATTTTTCTGTCCAAATACGTGTATTGTTTCTAGTGTGTTGGGGGGGGGGGGGGGGGGGGGGGGGGGGCTCAGTCGGTAGCGCTCCAGGCTCGTAATCTGTAGTTCCCAGGTTCGAGTCCCAGCTAGATCAGCGTTGAGATTTATCTCCGCAAAATTCCCCACCCTGCCCACGGGGAGTAGGGGACACGATGGGCTTGGAAAGGCCGCCGTCCATCGGATGGGACGTTAAGCCGTGGTCCCGTGTGCGGGAGAGCCATACCCTGTGCACGTTAAAGAACACGCTGGATGGCCTTGACGGGAGGCTACCATCTGTCTCTCAACAGCTGTTCCAGTGGGTCCCCTCCCCCAACCTTCTCTGAGCCTTCGGGGTCCTTGTGACCTGGTCATTTAGCCCATGGTGTGCAAAAAAGTGCCGCTCAGAGGTAAAACAACCCAACCCAATCTAGTGTGTTTATATAAAGAGTACTTGTTACCGGTATTGGTAAGTTCATATACACTGGTTTCCATAAATTAAGGAAAATCCCTATGTTAAGTCAATGGGAAACTAACGTCAAAGCTCTATAACTTCTAAAATATGTTGTTTTGTTTTGAAAAAGGTGATTGCGGATAAAGATCTCAATCAAATAAATCAATATCTCGATTTTCAACAATATTCGTTCAGTATTTAATGAGTTATGGAAGTTTGAATATTTAATGATAACAATGCCAGCCACAAAAATTGACTTCAGAAGTAAATTAAAACTTAGTAATAAATATTGTATCAAAGTGTTTAATAAAATAAGTTTGCATTTGAGAACTTTGTGTAAAGAATTCTATCACTATTCTTCGGTTTTGTATAAGTTTCTTAAGACTGGCATTGCTGTTGTTAAATATTCAAACTTCCATAACTCATTAAATACTGAACGAATATTGTTGAAAATCGAGATATTGATTTATTTGATTAAGATCTTTATCTGCAATCAGATTTTTCAAAACAAAAAAACTTATTTTAGAAGTTATAGAGCTTTGACGTTAGCTTCTCATTGACTTAACATATGGATTTTCCTTAATTTATGGAAACCAGTGTAAATTAACTTGTAAACACGTTCATGATACCTCTTTTGAAATTTCATAAAATATGTATAGTAATGCGAAAATTTTGTGTTCATTGATATGCCAAATGTAAAACTTTCATCAATGCAATTCTTGAACATGCAATTCAGCAAGATTCTTAAACACCTCCGTACTTTTTGATTCCTTCTTCCCCTCATGCCGTAGGGCGCCATGATCGTAATCTGCAGTTTCACAGGTTCGAATCCCACCTGTACCAGCATTGAGATTTATCGGCTAAACCCCAACCCTACCCTCGTTGCGAAAGGAGCCACTGACGGGCTGGGAAAGGTCACCGTCCATAGGGTAGGACGTTAAGCCGTGGTTTCGTTTCTAGGATAGCCATACCCTGTGCATGTTAAAGAACACGCTGGATGGCTTTGACGGGTTGCTTCCATCTGTCTAACAGCTGTCCAGTGAGTCACCTTCCCCTACAATAATTATTGCTCATTTATTGTAACATACTCTCTTCCAAGGTCACTTTTTTCCATCCCTGTGGCCGAGTGGTTTGCGCGCTTGGCTATTGATCTAAGGGACCTGGGTTCGAGCCCCGGATAAGGCATGGTTGTATGTGTTGTTTTTCTGCTGAGGTCCTGCCATCCTCTCAGACCTTCTACTATGGCATATAAACTGACAGGCTCCTGTCAGTCCTCTGTGGCAAGCAGCTGCTTGAGGGGGTATTTATTATTTTTTATTTTAAAGTCCTCCGACTCTACTCTTCAACTCTTGGATCTGTGATGCGATCAATTCTAGTAATGATGACGTGTCATCCATATTCACAATCAACCTTGCTTGCATGCCACTTTGGTTGCATCTATTAATGTATTCACCATCACATCCATACACACAATAAAACCAACTTTTTTATATCAAAAGTTCACCCTCAACGACTTTGGAACAACAGCAAAAGAAATTTTCTCCATTACTTCTTTCATTAAGTGCCATCTGAATCTTCCAGAGTGATTAAAAAACAACAACACTGCGCTGTCATTTCTCTAAAAGTAATTTTATATTCTCACGGAATGCTCTAAGAAGAAGAAACAACTTCCTTTTTCTCGGCTACTGGAAGAGAAAGGGCAAAAGTTTAATTGAAAGCCATAAATTTCGCCTCCTCACCCACAAGATCTTTGCTGTCTTACTGTTTCCATCTGAAGTTGGTAGTCTCTCTTTCGCTATTATTTCGCATTCTTCTTACTTTTATTTTGCATTTCAGAGGATTCCTCTAATAGATGCAGATAAGAATAAGATATTTCTACGCAAAAGTCTCTAATGGGAAAAGTAATAACCACGATATTGAAGTTGCAAGATTATCTCTAAGCTAAGCAAAGTTTGATGAAAGGAACATTGTTATTTGGCTCTAATATTTTCAGCGTGATTCTGCATATCCTTAAGTCTCCAATCTCTGGTAACATTTTAAAATGGGATGTCTTTTCTTTCAGACATTTGAGAATGGGATAGAATCGTGGATCTTCCTTTTTAATATTTTCATTCTGTTTTCTCTAAAAAGACAGAATAAATCTGTCTAGAGTGGACAGCTTAGCAAAATTCCCCGCCCTGCCCACGGTCAGTAGGGGACACCGATGGGCTGGGAAAGGCCGCCGTCCGTCGGATGGGACGTAAAGCCGTGGCCCCGTGTGCGGGAGAGCCATACCCTGTGCACGTTAAAGAACACGTTGGATGGCCTTGACGAGAGGCTACCATCGATCTCCTAACAGCTGTTCCAGTGGGTCCCCTCCCCCAACCTTCTGTGAGATTTCGGGGTCTTTGTGACCTGGCCATTTAGCCCATGGTGTGCAAAAAAGTGACGAGAGGTAAAACAATCAGATGTAAACACTCCAATCTCTGTTATCCAGCATTCAAACTTCTTTGATTCTTTCATTACTGAACGGACATAGTTCAAAATCGAAACTTGGACAGTTTCATTGACATGCTATATTTCATCAGTCATATGCTTCCATAAAATATTTGTTTAACCAAATCTACGGAGACTCTCAGTTGTTTTTCCATTGACATAAGCTGAGGATGTTCCCATTGTTATGTCCCTTTCGTGTATCTTTTATAGCAGTGTCTCGCAAACTGTGTGCCGCGGCACAGTACTGTGCCGCGAGAGATTCCAATATTCCAAACTTCAATCCAAAACAAACAATTTCTTCCCCTTAACCAACTCTTCTCCACACAACACATTAACGCTTCTCTTCCATGGAATCCTGCCATTAATCTCAGGGAAAAATAAATAAACTTGTGCACGTTAAAGAACACGCTGGATGCCCTAAACCAGTGTCTCGCAAACTGTGTGCCGCGGCACAGTAGTGTGCCACGAGAGATTTTCAAATTGACACTGGATATTCCAAAGATTTCATTTTGACTTGACTTGTGTTATCGACGTGCTATCGACGTGCTTTAATAAAAATCTTTCAGATTTTATCAATTGGGATCTTGTAAGTATTTATCAAGCTTTTCCAAATTTTGGTATTAATTTTTGATTATTTCAAGCCATAGAATGGACAAATATTTAAAACAAACACCGAGTTATGAATTAAAGAACGAGAGCAAATCTTCAAGTAAAACCAGGCTGATGACTTCGACAAAGCGCAAATATAATGACGATTATATAGTTTGCTTTTATTCTTTTTTAGGTGTGCCGCTGGGAAAAAATAGATTCAGTGTGCCGCGGAAAAAAAATTAGATTCAGTGTGCCGCGGAAAAAAAATTAGATTCAGTGTGCCACGGGAAAAAATTAGATTCAGTGTGCCGCGGGAAAAAATTAGATTCAGTGTGCCGCGAAAAAAAAATTAGATTGTGTGCCGCAGGGTAAAAAAGTTTGCGAGACACTGTTTTATAGCTTCTGCAAACTGATGGAATTCATAAAAAAAAGCATTTTCCGTCTAATTAGACACCTTCCTAACAAATTTAACGATCTTAAAAATATGACTCAATTGACTACGTAACGTAGTTAAATGAGACTGATATTATCCCGGTAAGCAAGTAGCTGTACATAAGTCAACTTTTAGAGTGTTTTCAATTGGCAACTTTGTTGTTTTAGGTTGGGTTGTTTTACATGTGAGTGACACTTTTTATACACAATGGGCCAAATGGCCGGGTCACAAGGATCCCGAGGGCAAAGGGAAGATCGCAGGGAACCACTGGACAACTGTTGGGAGACATAGGTTAGCCTCAGGGCATGGCCATCCAGCGTGTTCTTTAACATGGGTACGGCTTTCCTATACACGTGGGGCGGGGATGGCTCAATTGGTAGCGCGCCAGGCTCGTAATCTGCAGTTCCCAGGTTCGAGTCCCAGCTGGGTCAGCGTTGAGATTTATCTCTGCAAAACTCACCCCCTGCCCACGGTCAGTAGGGGACACCGATGGGCTTGGAAAGGCCGCCGTCCGTCGGATGGGACGTTAAGCCGTGTCTCTGTGTGCGGGAGAGCTATACCCTGTGTACGTTAAAGAACACGCTGGATGGCCTTGACGAGAGACTACCATCTATCTCCTAACAGCTGTTCCAGTGGGTCCCCTCCCCCAACCTTCTCTGAGCCTTCGGGGTCCTTGTGACCTGGCCATTTAGCCCATCTTGTGCAAAAAAGTGCCGCTCAGAGGTAAAACAACCAACCAACCTGTACACGGGCCACGGCTTAACGTCCTCACTGGTAGGCGGCATATTGACCAAAATCATTGGTGCTCCCTTATCATTGAAGTTGAAGCGTAAATATCAGAAAACTCGTAACTCATTTACAGTTAGATTTCGAACCCAGGCGGAAAAACAAGCAAATCTCAACTAAAATTCTCAGTAGTAGTGGTAGGTTTAATTTTTCCACAATTTAATTTTCTACGTCACAAACTTTAAATTAGTAAAATTCTATTTCCCACCTTTGGTATTTAGCGATTTCTTCACATCGCGATAGTTTAAAACTGCCACTACATGTTAAGGTTAATGTAACTTATGTTACCGAAACATTGTTATACTGCGCACTTTTTTTTTACCTTGGGAGTAGCACGAGATTCCTTTTTTTTACACCCTATTCGCAAAGTACTGTGGAAACAATGCAGAAACTCACGCGAGACATTCATTGCGCGTATTGATGACGTATGCATGACGATCAGCAAAAACAAGTCTGCGGTTGGTTGAAGTTTCCGCCGTAATAGAATAACTCAGATGCGGTATTTTATTGTTTTGTGCTGGTAACACCCAAACATTACGTGCTAAAAGTGCATGCACTAAACTATTCAAATCCTTTCTCTCTCACTCTCTCGGAGACCTGCAGCTTTCGTGTTCGCAGAGCGAAAAAAGAAAAACAGAGAAGAGGGAAAAAAAATCTCCATAAAAATCTGGTCTTGCAAAGAAAACCCAGAGGCACGCCATTGCTGAGTACGATGTTGAGACACGCACCGAACTGTGATGTAGAAAGAACTGCGAAGTTCTCTTTGGGAAGCCGCAAAATGGAATATAGGAATAAATAATTCTTTGTTTCTCCCTCTTAGTCAGGATTCTGTCTATGGTGTTGGGTTGGGTTGTTTTATCTCTGAGCGGCACTTTTTTGCACACCATGGGCTAAATGGCCAGGTCACATGGACCCCGAAGGCTCAGAGAAGGTTGGGGGAGGGGACCCACTGGAACAGCTGTTGGGAGACAGATGGTAGCCTCCCGTCAAGGCCATCCAGCGTGTTCTTTAACGTGCACAGGGTATCTCTCCCGCACACGGGGCCACGGCTTAACGTCCCATCCGACGGACGGCGGCCTTTCCAAGCCCATCGGTGTCCCCTACTGACCGTGGGCAGGGCGGGGAATTTTGCGGAGATAAATCTCAACGCTGACCCAGCTGGGACTCGAACCTGGGAACTACAGATTACGAGCCTGGCGCGCTACTGACTGAGCCACCCCCGCCCCTCTGTCTATGGTGAACATTGATTTATTGTCAGGATGATTTCAGTAGCGGAACAGGGTTGGGTTATTTTACCTCTGAACGGCACTTTTTTTGCACACAATGGGCTAAGTGTCCAGGTCTCAAGGACCCCAAGGTTCAGAGAAGGTTGGAATACCTGGAACAGCTGTTGGGAGACAGGTGATAGCCTCCCGTCAAGGCCATCCAGCGTGTTCTTTAACGTGCACAGAGAATGCCTCATCCGCACACGGACCACGGCTTAACGTCCCATGCGATGGACGACAGTTTTTCCAAGTCCTCGGTGTTTCCTACTGACCGTGGGCAGGGCGGGGAGTGTTGCGGAAATAAATATCAACTATAGCTGACCTAGCTGGGACTCGAACCTGGGGACTGCAGATTACGAGCCTGGCGCCTTTCCGATTGAGCCACTCCCGCCCCAGAGGAGCGGGGATTGGTTCAGTCAGTATGGCGCGAGGCTCATAATCTGTAATTCGTAGGTTCGAGTCCCACCTGGCCCAGTGTTGAGATCTCTCTTCGTTAAATCCTTACATGACCCTCGGTCGGAAAGGGGGCACTGATGAGCTTGAAAAGGCCGCCGTCATTGGATGGGACTAAACCGTGGCGCCGTGTGAACGAGAGTCATCTTTGTGCACATTAAAAACACGCTGGATGGCCTTGACGGGAGGTTCCCATCTGTCTAACAATTGTCCAGTGGGTTCTCGTGACCTGGCTATTTAGACCAGTGGTTCTGAACATTTTATGCTTCACGGATCCCCTGGAAAGTCTATGCAATTGGCGCACCCCTTGTATAGATTGTTATACTATATCTATAGTTTTATCTATGGTTATTTTTACTTTGTTACTAGATCTAGCGACTTTTCAGCTCTCACGACGTACCCCAAAAAATTTTACCGCGTAGAAACCCTAATTTAGACCACTGTGTGCAGAAAAGTGTTGCTAAAAGATGAAACAACCCATCCGGTTCCATGAAAAAAAAGGCATATCGTAGTCCGATGTTTATTTATATAAGGTTAATGTCAAAAATCCGTAGGGGCGGGGTGGCTCAGTCGGTAGCGCGCCAGGCTCGTAATCTGTAGTTCCCAGGTTCGAGTCCCAGCTGAGTAAGCGTTGAGATTTATCTCCGCAAAATTCCCCGCCCTGCCCACGGTCAGTAGGGGACACCGATGGGCTTGGAAAGGCCGCGTCCGTCGGATGGGACGTTAAGCCGTGGCGTCGTGTGCGAGAGAGCTATACCCTGTGCACGTTAAAGAACACGCTGGAACCCCTTGACGGGAAGCTACCATCTGTCCCCCAACAGCTGTTCCAGTGGGTCCCTTCCCCCAACCTTCTCTGAGCCTTCGGGGTCCATGTGACCTGGCCATTTAGCCCATGGTGTGCAAAAAAGTGCCGCTCAGAGGTAAAACAACCCAACAACGCAATAGATATTTTTCTTCTCAAATTATTTAATCTATAGTTCTCAGGTTCGAGTCCCAGCTGGGTCATCGTTGAGATTTATCTCCGCAAAATTCCCCGCCCTGCCCACGGTCAGTAGGGGACACCGATGGGCTTGGTATAAGGCCGCCGCCCGTTGGATGGGACGTTAAGCCGTGGCCCCGTGTGCGGGAGAGCCATACCCTGTGCACGTTAAAGAACACGCTGGATGGCCTTGACGGGAGGCTACCATCTGTCTCCCAACAGCTGTTCCAGTGTGCCCCCTCTCCCAACCTTCTCTGAGCCTTCGGGGTTCTTGTGACCCGGCCATTTAGCCCATGGTGTGCAAAAAAGTGCCGCTCATAGGTAAATAAACCCAAACAGGTTTTCTGTTATGGAACCCGTCTGAAAGTTATGAAGCCTCATCGAAAAGGCAATATGCTCCCTTTGGTAAAACTGGAGTTCAAGGGGGGGGAAGGCGTGTCTATGAGGTCGAACACGCATCTGTTCGTTGTAAACATCCCCAGAGGAAATCACGGGGCTGTGTTTGAATCTGGAAACTCCTCTATCGGAACTGATGATAACATCTTTTATGATTGCGCAAAATCACGGAATCCTGAAGCGTAACATTGCCTCATCGCAGTGACGAAACAGCCTCGTTTGGCTGTTGCACACGTATTCGGCGGGCAATAGTTGATCTGCTGCAAACACGAAAAGCTAGCTAATGGTAATAATAAAAAGTTGAGTTTTTTTTTTGCGTTAGGGCAGTGCACCTCTCAAACTTTTATGGCTCACGATCTCTTGTGAGGCCTCGAACCCTTTGGGCAATAGAGCAACTTGGAGCATTTTTTTTTTTCATTTCTTTTACGAGGAATCTGCAATTAATAATAAGCGTTCGAATGGGAGAGAAAACTGCATCCATAGAAACGCAAAATGTATTTTAACATAATGCAATTAAAAAAAAACTTGGGAAAAATGGAGGTTGGTTTTTTTACCTCTGAGCTGCACTTTTGTGCACAAAGTGGGCTAAATGGCCAGGTCACAAGGACCCCGAGGGCTCAGAGAAGGTTAGGGAGAGGGGACCCACTGAACAGCTATTAGGAGACAGATGCCATCTAACGTGTTTTTAAACGTACACAGGGTATGGCCCTCCCACACACAGGGCTACGGCTTAACGTCATATTTGGTGAAGGGTGGCCTTTCCAAGCTCATCGGTGTCCCCTGCTGACCGACGGCAGGGTGGAAAGTTTTGAGGAGAACCTGGAAACTGGTGGGGCGGGGGTGGCTCAGTCGGTAGCGCGCCAGGCTCGTAATCTGTAGTTCCCAGGTTCGAGTCCCAGCTGGGTCAGCGTTGAGATTTATCTCCGCAAAATTTCCTGCCCACGGTCAGTAGGGGACACCGATGGGCTTGGAAAGGCCGCCGTCCGTCGGATGGGATGTTATAGCTGTGGCCCCGTGTGCGGGAGAGTCATACCCTCTGCACGTTAAAGAACACGCTGGATGGCCTTGACGGGAGGCTACCATCGGTCTCCCAACAGCTGTTCCAGTGGGGCCACGGCTTCCCCAACCTTCTCTGACCCCAACCTTCTCTGAGCCCCAACCTTCCTGAGCCTCGGGTCCCCCAACCTTCTCTGAGCCTTCGGGGTCCATGTGACCTGGCCATTTAGCCCATGGTGTGCAAAAAAGTGCCGCTCAGAGGTAAAACAACCCAACGTTAAAGAACACGCTGGATGGCCTTGACGGGAGGATACCATCTGTCTCCCAACAGCTGTTCCAGTGGGTCTCCTCCCCCAACATTCTCTGAGCCTTCGGGGTCCATGTGACCTGGCCATTTAGCCCATGGTGTGCAAAAAAGTGCCTCTCAGAGGTAAAACAACCCAACCCTAAGCCAGTGTTTTTCAAACTTTTTTGACAGCGACCTACAACAAGAAATACATTGTATATCGCGACCCAGTCTGTTAGAATAGATAATATCAGAGTGGAACTATTTCATTAAAAAAAATGCTGGTCGCGACCCATTAAATTGATTCCACGACCTACTAATGAGTTGCGACCCGTAGTTTGTAAAACGCTACCCTAAGCCAACCCCACCATGCTCTTAGTGAGAAAGAGGCAACTATGGACTTGAAAAATGCCATCATCCTTCGAAATGAGGTTTTAAATCGTGACCCAGTGTGCATCAGTGTACATATCCTATGGGGAATGTGGGTCAGTAGCGCGCCTGGCTCGTAATCTACAGTTCTCAGGTTCGAGTCCTAGATGGTCAGCTTTGAGATTGATCTTCGCAAAACTCCCAGCCGTGCCCACGGTCAGTAAGGGACACCGATGGGCATTGAGAGGCAGCCGTCCGTCGGATGGGACGTTAAGCGTGGAAACAGTTATTCATCAACAGCCTCCCGTCAAGGCCATCCAGCGTGTTCTTTAACTTGCACAGGGTATGGCTCTCCAGCACACGGGGCCACGGCTTAACGTCCCATCCGACGGACGGTGGCCTATTCCAAGCCCATCGGTGTCCCCCCTACTGACCGTGGGCAGGGCGGGGAATTTTGCGGAGATAAATCTCGACGCTGACCCAGCTGGGACTCGAACCTGGCAACTACGGATTACGACCCTGGCGCGCTACCGACTGAGCCACCCCCGCCCCTAAGAAGTGGTAGTCGTGGGCAACTTCCCTGAAGAAATGACTCTAAATAGACACTACTACACCAACATTGTTTTGCTCAAAATGGTTAAGGAGATGAAGGAGCAGCGTCTACCAACAGGGATGTGAAGGGTTCTCCTTCATGACGATGCCAGTGCTCACAAAACCCGGCAAGTTACGGCCTATCTGGAGCTGGAAAAAAATCTGATAGATACCCCACCCCATCTTGCATATTCATCCGATCTTGCGCCATGCAATTTTTTGGTTGTTTCCAAAAATTAAAATTGCTGGCATGTCATTTTCAAGGGTTCAAGACCTTGCAAAATGCGTTCATTCAGAATTGCGGAATATTCCCCAACAGGGTTGGGTTGTTTTACCTCTGAGCGGCACTTTTTTGCACACCATAGGCTAAATGGCCAGGTCACATGGACCCCGAAGGCTCAGAGAAGGTTGGGGGAGGGGACCCACTGGAACAGCTGTTGGGAGACAGATGGTAGCCTCCCGTCAAAGCCATCCAGCGTGTTCTTTAACGTGCACAGGGTATGGCCCATCGGTGTCCCCTACTGACCGTGGGCAGGGCGGGGAATTTTGCGGAGATAAATCTCAACGCTGATCCAGCTGGGACTCGAACCTGGGAACTACAGATTACGAGCCTGGCGCGCTACCGACTGAGCCACCCCCTCCCCCTCCCCAACAGGAGTACCACAGAGCGTTCCAGAATTGGTGTAGACGTCTGCAACCATGCATAGATGCTGGAGGGGGAAGTATTTTGAAGGACAGTAAATGTTTTGTTGAGGTAAATACAATGGTATGTGTTCTGCAGATGCATGTCGAAAACATTTTAAATGCCCCTCATATCAGTAGACGGACGGCATAATGGTTGTTTTAGCTCTGATCGGCACTTTTTTTTGCACAATGGGCTAAATGGCCAGGTCACAAGTACAGTACCGCGAAGGCTCAGGGAAGGTTGAGAGAGGGGACTCAGTGGACAGCTGTTAAGGAGACAGATGGCAATTTCCCATCAAGGCCATCCAGAGGGGGCGGGGGTGGCTCAGTCGGTAGCGCGCCAGGCTCGTAATCTGTAGTTCCCAGGTTCGAGTCCCAGCTGGGTCAGCGTTGAGATTTATCTCCGCAAAAATTCCCAGCCCTGCCCACGGTCATTAGGGGACACCGATGGGCTTGGAAAGGCCGCCGTCCGTCGGATGGGACGTTAAGTCATGGCCCCGTGTGCGGGAGAACCATATCTTGTGCACGTTAAAGAACACGCTGGATGGCCTTGACGGGAGGCTACCATCTGTCTCCCCACAGCTGATCCAGTGGATCCCTTCCCCCAACCTTCTCTGAGCCTTTGGGGTCTCTATGACTTGGCCATTTAGCCCATGGTGTGCAAAAAAGTGCCGCTCAGAGGTAAAACAACCCAACAACGTAAAACACAGACAGCGCACCGCTTTTCTCCAGTTGTCTCCTTCCGCCGTTTCATCGCCGCCCATTTCCCTGAGACACGAGAAGAAAACAAATCCGACGTCATCTATTCATCCCCAGGTGAACACCATCAATTCACCTAAAGAATAACTTAGAAAATCTCGGTCGAAGTTTGTCAGAAGAGAGATATGACGTGACCTCTGACTTCCCCCCTTGACGGGAGGCTACCATCTGTCTCCCAACAGCTGTTCCAGTGGGTCCCCTCCCCCAACCTTCTCTGAGCCTTCGGGGTCCATGAGACCTGGCCATTTAGCCCATGGTGTGCAAAAAAGTGCCGCTCAGAGGTAAAACAACCCAACGTTAAAGAACACTCTGAATGGCCTTGACGGGAGGCTACCATCTGTCTCCCAACAGCTGTTCCAGTGGGTCCCCTCCTCCAACCTTCTCTGAGCCTTCGGGGTCCATGTGACCTAGCCATTTAGCCCATGGTGTGCAAAAAAGTGCCGCTCAGAGGTAAAACAACCTAACGTTAAAGAACACGTTGGATGGCCTTGACGGGAGGCTACCATCTGTCTCCCAACAGCTGTTCCAGTGTGTTCCCTCTCCCAACCTTCTCTGAGCCTTCGGGGTCCTTGTGACCTGGCCATTTAGCCCATGGTGTGCAAAAAAGTGCCGCTCAGAGGTAAAACAACCCAAACAAGCCATCCAGAGTGTTTTTTAACGTTCACAGGGTATGGCTCTCTCTCTCTCTGGCACATGGGGTCACGGCTTTACCTCTCATCCGATTGACACAGATGGCCTCTACAAGCCCATTTGTGTCACCTATTCACCGAGGGCGGCGGGGGAGTTTTGCGGAGATAAATTTCAACGCCGGTTCAGCGGGGACTTGAATTTGGGAACTCGATCAGGAGAAAATTACGTTATTCGCCTGAAGCTTTTCCGATTGCCAGGGGTCGGGTGCCTCTGAGCACTCTGAAAAATGTCTCTTGATGCCTTTTAGTTCAACATTCAACTCTGAAATTTTTTTAATGAGTTTCTTTAAAACCAAGCATTGATTTGAAGATTGGCAGATGATATTGCTAAAGCACTGATGCGCTCTAAATAACTCTAGTATAAAAATATCTAGTGTATCTATGTAGTATCTAATATACACTCAGTTGAAACGCTCTAAATATACTCTAAATTTGAATTAATTGTCTAAAAAGACTGAAAATCATACTGATGAATGGTAGTTTTTTTAATAATTCTTTTCAATGCTTTTATTTATAAACTTGAACATACCTATTATAAATTTTACGTTATGGTCAGTTTTATTATTTAAATAATCTGAGTTTATTTTTATATTATGCTCTTGACTAATAAAGATTATAATTTGCGGCTCTCAAAATCTGTTGGGGGGGAGGGGGGTTTACCCCTCCCCCCTTTTATTTCGTTGTTTTGGCTCTTAACCTCAAAAACAGTTCTCGACCCTTGCAATAGAGCAAACCATGTCTCTCTGTGTTAGAAGTAAAGTTTTCAAGAGCATGAGGCTTCCCTACAAAGGAGAGGATTGGGTTGTTTTACCTCTGAGCGGCACTTTTTTGCACACAATGGGCTAAATGGCCAGGTCACATGGACCCCGAAGGCTCAGAGAAGGTTGGGGGAGAGGACCCACTGGAACAGCTGTTAGGAGACAGATGGTAGCCTCCCGTCAAGGCCATCTAGCGTGTTCTTTAACGTGCACAGGGTATGGCTCTCCCGCACACGGCGCCACGGCTTAACGTACCAGCCGACGGACGGCGGCCTTTCCAAGCCCATCGGTGTCTCCTACTGACCGTGGGCAGGGCGGGGAATCTTGCGCAGATAAATCTCAACGCTGACCCAGCTGGGACTCACAAAGGAGAGGACTTCGAGAGAGCCGTACCCTACAAAAAACGCATATTAATAATCTTAAAAAAAAAGCAAATATTCATTAACAAATAGTAAGGAATTTGACAAAAGAAGGCACTTAATCTCCTACTTAATATTAAATTTGTTTCTGCCTTTAAGAAACAGAAGCTGTTTTAAAAATCGTTCTCCCGTCAATCCACTCCATAAACTTATCCCCATTTTGACCCATCGCTCTTACTAGTCAAAATCCTGCAGATTTTAATAATTAATTTATGATTGCTCCGATTCCATTTACTTGTGTACTATATCCCAGATAACAACATAAATCCTATAAAAATAAATAAATACCCCCTCAAGTAGCTGCTTGCCACAGAGGTCTGACAGGAGCCTGTCAGTTTATATGCCACAGTAGAAGGTCTGAGAGGATGGAAGGACCTCAGCAGAACAGGAAATGGGAGGCACAAAATGTGGTTCTGCGATTTCAGCGGGAAATGAGGTTGGGTTGTTTTACCTCTGAGCGGCACTTTTTTGCACACCATGGGCTAAATGGCCAGGTCACATGGACCCCGAAGGCTCAGAGAAGGTTGGGGGAGGGGACCCACTGGAACAGCTGTTGGGAGACAGATGGTAGCCTCCCGTCAAGGCCATCCAGCGTGTTCTTTAACGTACATAGGGTATGGCTCTCCCGCACACGGGGCCACGGCTTAATGTCCCATCCGACGGACGGCGGCCTTTCCAAGCCCATCGGTGTCCCCTACTGACCGTGGGCAGGGCGGGGAATTTTGCGGAGATAAATCTCAACGCTGACAGCGGGAAATGAGGGGTACAAAATATCTTCTTATGATTTCTAAAAGGGAGTGTTATTTTATCTATTTTAGAAGGCGAAACGTCTGAGTTGGAGTGTTTTTTTTTACGTTATTTCGATGGAGAATGAAGGGGGTAAGTGGCCCCTCCCCAATCATCTTAGCTTCTATGATATCAAATGGCCAAGGTGTGATTCTGCAGTTCCCAGGTTCGAGTCTCCTTTGGACCAGTGTTGAGATTTATCAACACTGGTCCAAACAGAAAAACAGCACCACACACATCCATGCCTTACCCGGGGCTCGAATCCTATGGACCGAACAAATGAAAATATATCAATAGAAATCCAAAGATAAAAGAAATCAATAAGCAAGTGCAATCCCAATGAAAAGACGCACAGAGATCGATAAGCATATAACCTTAGATTAAATGACGTCGAAAAACGAATAAACCGTCTTCGCAGTGATGGCTAGGTGGCGATTCGATGCATTTCTTAGCATCCCGTTTCCCGAAATGGCGAAACAAATCGCCTCTGATTCCTCACCTTCGCTCCTCCTGGCGCTCAAGGGATCATTTACAGCCTCCCCACGTGGCACTGAATGTCGACAGCGACGTAAGGGAATTTGTGACAGAAATACCAAACGCTGCGGAGATGGGAGGAGGAGGAGAAACGTGCCGAAAAGCCACAGCTAACGCATCCTCCCCCCGCATTCTCACACTAACCATGATTGCCGCAAATTGCAGCCTCCTCCCGCATCTGCGCCGGCCTCCATCGTCACTTCTGCTGACAGACCTAAAACCGCAATAATTTCCCGCGTAATATCGAGCCTCTGTGAGGAGCCGTCACGATTTCTACTCTGCGCGGTTCAAAGGCAACAACAAAACACTCTGGAGTAGAAGAAAAAGACTGTAAGAAAACTAAAGATTCTTCAATTTCTTTTATTTTCTGTGCCTTTCTTTTAGGCGATGTTTACCTAAAATAAAGAAAATCTCACTTCTTGCTGAAGGAGCGACTTGTGTTTTCCAGACGAATACTAAATTATTCAATCAGCGATAACATTATTCAGATTTTTTTTTAAAACAAAAATATCAGGTTAACTTTCGAACTTCTTAGCTTAACGTAGCTTCATAGTAATATCGAGAGTGCGAATTGTTACATTCGGATCAGGGCGGAAGTGGCTCAGTCGGTAGCGCGCCAGGCTCGTAATCTGTAGTTCCCAGGTTCGAGTCCCAGCTGGGTCAGCGTTGAGATTTATCTCCGCAAAAAATCCCCGCCCTGCCCACGGTCAGTAGGGAACACTGATGGGCTTGGAAAGGCCGCCGTCCGTCGGATGGGACGTTAAGCCGTGGCCCCGTGTGCGGGAGAGCCATACCCTGTGCACGTTAAAAAGAACACGCTGGATGGCCTTGACGGGAGGCTACCATCTGTCTCCCAACAGCTGTTCCAGTGGGTCCCCTTCTCTGAGCCTTCGGGGTCCTTGTGGCCTGGCCATTTAGCACATGGTGTGCAAAAAAGTGCCGCTCAGAGGTAAAACAACCCAATCCAAAGTTACATTCGGAAAATAAAAACTATTTTCACCCCGGTCACTTTAAAAACGCGAAGTGTATTAATTTCGCTTTTGCCTTAAAGGAAATCTCATTTTTTAGCCCTTTTTTTAGACACTAAAGCCGAAATAACGTTAGAACTGTTAAATTTTACTTGTAAAAACCAAGTCTTGAGGGGCTAGAACGTAAAATTAATAATGTAAAATTTTAGGTGTTCCGCAAGCGTTTTCAATACCACCACTGGAAACACCAAAGTCTGAGAAACTACGATGGCATTGCAACTTGTAGAATGGGTACCATAATCTAAGAACCTTTCATGCCAGTCATGATAAGTATACCATAGACGCAGAATCTCTCGTCACCAGGGGCAGATGTTGGCTCACTCTGTAGCACGCCAGGCTCGTAATCTACAGTTCCCAGGTTCGAGTCCCAGCTGAGACAGTGTTGAGATTTATCTCCGCAAAACTCTCCGTCCTGCTCACGATCAGTAGGGGATAGTGATAGGCTTGGAACGTCCGCCTTCCGTCCGATGGGACGTTAAGTCGTGGTTCCGTGTGCGGGATAGCTGTGCACGTTAACGAACACGCTGGATGGCCTTGACGGGAGGCTACCATCTGTCTCCTAATCAGTGGGTTACTGGTTAGGAGTTGGGTTGTTTTACCTCTGAGCGACACTTTTTTTTTGCATACAATGACCAGGTCACAAGGACCCCGAAGGCTCAGAGAAGGTAAGGGGAAGAGACCCACTGGAACAGCTGTTGGGGGACAGATGGTAGCCTCCCGTCAAGGCCATCCAGCGTGTTCTTTAACGTGCACAGGGTATGGCTCTCTCGCATACGGCGCCTTCAAACGGACGGCGGATTTTTCAAGCCTATTGGTGTTCCCTAACTGACCGTGGGCAGGGCGGGGAGTTTTGCGGAGATAAATCTCAACGCTGACCCAACTGGGACTACAATTTAGAAACTGCAGAACCTGGCGCGCTACCGACTGAGCTCCCTCACCCCACTGGTTAGGAGACTTATGCGTCCAGTGGGTCTTCTTCCCCCAACCTCTGAGCCCATGTGACATATCCATTTAGCCCCTTGTGTGCAAAAAGAAACACCAGTTAGGGGTAGAACAACCCAACCCTATAACAACCCCCCCCCCCCCCCGCCCTCACTTAAAAAAATGTTTTTTGTTGGGCCCACTCCAAACCGAAAAAACGAAATTTCAAGTGCGCCGTTGATGTGCAGTGCGCCGGCTCAGAGTCGGTAGCGCGCCAGGCTCGTAATCTGCAGTTCCTAGGTTCGAGTCTCAGCTGGGTCAGCTTTGAGACATCTGCGCAAAACTCCTCGCCCTGCCCACGGTCAGTAGGGGACACAAGTGGGCTTGGAAAAGCCACCGTCCGTCGGATGGGACGTTAAGCCGTGGCCCCGTGTGCGGGAGAGCCATATACTGTGCACGTTAAAGAACACGCTGGATGGCCTTGACGGGAGGCTACCATCTGTCCCCCAACAGCTGTTCCAGTGGGTCCCTTCCCCCTACCTTCTCTGAGCCTTCGGGGTCCTTGTGGCCTGGCCATTTAGCCCATGGAGTGCAAAAAATGGCCGCTCAGAGGTAAAACAACCCAACCCAGCTTTTTAAGGCGTATATAGAAAGATGGGTAGTTTTTTTTTAAATTTCGATCTATTTATATTTTAAATAATCCTACGCATTCTACTAACACTTCTAGGTTTCAGTCTTTTGTGTGATCACTTCAAAGCGAAAATTAGCTCGCCATCTCATTCGTTGGTCATTAAAAAAAAATTCCTATCTGAAAATATTCTGATTTCGTTACGTCATCCACTGGGTTGGGTTGTTTTACCTCTGAGCGGCACTTTTTTGCACACCATGGGCTAAATGGCCAGGTCACATGGACCCCGAAGACTCAGAGAAGGTTGGGGAAGGGGACCCACTGGAACAGCTGTTGGGAGACAGATGGTAGCCTCCCGTCAAGGCCATCCAGCGTGTTCTTTAACGTGCACAGGGTATGTCTCTCCCGTACATGGGACCACGGCTTAACGTCCCATCCGACGGACGACGGCCTTTCCAAGCCCATCGGTGTCCCCTACTGACCGTGGGCAGGGGGTGGGGAATTTTGCGGAGATAAATCTCAATGCTGACGTAGCTGGGACTCGAACCTGGGAACTACAGATTACGAGCCTGACGCGCTACCGACTGAGCCGCCCCTGCGTCATCCACTGATGCGTTTCAAATGTCAATTGTTTCCAAATGCCAAATGGATTTATTCTATTTCCTATTACCACGCATCGAACAACATTTGGAATATTTTTTGAAACATAAATGAGCTAATTTTATATCACATCTTTGTCAATTTACGGAAACATTGTAGTTAAAGGTCAAAAGAACAAGCGGACAAACCTGATTATTACCCAGAAATAAAACTGAATGAAACTTTTATTTGCAAAAATGGAAAACGGCAATTCTCACGCTCGGGTTAAGGAATGATGATCCCTCTTTCCCGATGGCAACGCTCGCAGTAGTGGGTTCTCACTTCAGTCCCCCCCACGCACAGTGCTTTCCCCCCTATGACGTCACAAGCCACGCCCACTTCCGGTCACGCTCCTATGACGTAACAGGCCACGCCCCTATGACGTATCATTACGTAACATGACGTGATCATTACATAATCATTACGTAACATGCCACGCCCCTTTATTAATAATTAATAATTTTTCCCCCTGATTAAACACCCCCCTTCACCCCCTTCCCCCTCAGTGGCGCCATCTGGTGGCAATGAAAAGTACTGTTTTCCCAAAAACCCCTATTTTTATTCTAATTCTTCGATTTTTGATTTCCCCCCTATTAAAAATTCATCCCCCCTTATGAAAAAACCCTGGTGCCATCTGTTGACAGTGAAGAGTACTATTTTCGGGAAAAAAACCTTATTTTAACTCTAATTCCCCGATTTCTCTTTATTTCCCCAGTGGTTGACCTATATTTTAAGCTCTCCCTCCTCGTGCAGACCCCCTGGTTAACCTATATTTTAAACCCTACCTATATTTTAAGCCCTCCCTCCTTCCCGCTGATTGGCTGATGCAAGTCTCAGAATAATTGCATTGGGTAGCAACGATTGGTTGTTGCAGGTCTCGGAATAATTGCATAGAAAAGAATGATACAATTGTAAAAGTAGCGCCTCACATAAAAATCAAAGCTGTATTCTTATTAAACTCACCCTTTCCTTAAAAAATTTAATCAGTGACATCCAACACGTATTTTAGTACATCTCCTGTATTTAAAAACTCCTTCGATTTCTATCCTTCACAAGACCACTGAACTCTTTTTGAATGTCTAATGCAGATCTCAAATTGTAAAACTTAACAGTAAATCAAACTCTCAAAGTTGTATTCTTATTAAACTCTCCCTTTCCTTAAAAATTTAACCGGTGATGTCCAACGCGTATTTTAGTACATCTCCTGTATTTAAAAAGTCCCTTGGTATTCATCTGAAATTTTACAAGTCCGTTCAACTCTTTTTGAATGTCTAATGCAGAACCACTTCATTTGTGTAGAAAGGATTATCGATCGTATAATTTCCGTTCACAACTCTTCTCTATCTATACATTTTTCTTCTCTATCACCCCGTTAACAGAGTAAATTTTATAGGGATGTTTAACCTTCAGTATAATTTTACACAGTGTGTTTGGATTAACAACTCTTATAGCGTAGTTATTGGTGGTAGGACCCCCTCTCCACTTTTAAAAGTTAGATCTTACACCGACAGTCTTTTCATATAAGTATTTTTTATAACCATTTTAAACCCAACACTTATTTCTTTTAGCCCTAGCGACTACTGGTTGTCGCATTTTTACCAGAAGAAGACCTACCCCACAGTAACACCCCCGCAGAAAATAAAAAATGCTAGTGGGTAAAAAATTAATAAAATTGGATTATACTCGTCATGATGAAAAATATTGAGGGGTAATAGGGCCGACATAAAAGACTCCGTGTTCGGATCCTCACCCCGGACAACGTTACACTGATGGGTGGTTAAGTCCTGTGAAATTATTCCAAAGGGGAATCACAAGGTTTTTATTGACGAATGAATCTTGGATCACTGCTGCTTTCGTATCAGGAGCGCTGCCTTACATCGTGAAAACCCACTCACACTCTTGATCAGTGTTTAAGCACTCGAAATTTTTACAAGTGTAGAGGGGGTTCTCCGTATTCCCAATTTCCTTTACTAAGTCACTTCAAAAACATCGTGATTGCAAAAGTATGACTAATAAAACTAACTGTTTTATTACACCATGTTTTAAAAATACTTATTACTGATGTATCTTCGGTACGGGAGAGTAATACTGTTCGAAGAAAAATCAGGTAAAACAGTTTTTAAAAAATCATCTCCTCCGTCGTTTACCGGTGAACATATGTCTCATCACGCTGATGAAATCGGGTAAAAAATAACTTTTTTGTACGAGGTAGAATGTTATAGAAAGTAAGAATGCTAAAAAACTTTCATCATGAATGCATATTAACGGAGTAGGGGAACATTAGTTTAAATCTTCGACTATAAAAATAATACATTGCTTCACGCACCCTCTCAACTTACCTCCACTAATCCACTGAAATTATATTTGCAACTGGACTGATAGCCAAAATTTAGCAAACGAAACCGCTTAACTGACATATATGCTCTGATCGCGCCTACTGCTTACAAGAGAGACGACCTTCTAACCCGTTTCGATACCTTGTACACTCATCCCCATGTGATCTGACAAGACACAACAAGCGTGTGGTATGCAAAGGTCACGGGGACCAACGGTGGAATGCGGCGTCTTTGAGAAGAGTGGCGGGTCCGTCCGAAAACCTAATGGGAAAGTTAAATAATTACTGTTTCCTCTCGAAATACAGAAGGAATTCTTCTGCTGATAGACGCACTTAAAAATAGGAATCTATGAAATTCAAAGGGAGATTGTTGTTTTTACATATTATCGGGATTACAATTAATACCGATTCCCTGCCCTTTATGTTATGAAATATAACTGGAACCTTATTAGATCACTTAAAATTGAGTTGACTCACCTTATGACCGACTCCTCGGAGAAGTGCTAAATCTATGTGGCGGAATGCTAAAAATAGAATTCATACGTTTCCGTAAAAAACTTTAGTTCCAATATGAGTTAAAAGGTTATGGTTCGACTCAGGAAAAATAGGATTCGACCTCGGACATTAGAAAAGATGTGCGCCGTATAATTCCGTGGAAAAATACGAAAATCTTTAGCAATATCCCAGGCGTCCTTTGTTAGGCGATAGTATTAACATCCTTATACTTTCTCACTTCAAGCTTGCTTTCTCTATCATAACCCTCGATGCTTGCGAAAATTATCAAAGATGAATAGAGGTCTGAATGTACAATCTTCGGAGTTCATTTTACTGTAGATGTCTAATTCTGGCAGGATCCCTCTCCACTTTTAAAATTTAGATCTTACACCAAAACCCGATAGTCCTTTCATATACGTATTTTTATAACCCACGTATTTTAAGTCCGTTTTAATCAATACTTATTTCTTTCAACTCACTCCCTCGTGACTATTACTAGAAGAAGGGCTACCTCACAGTAGTAGCAAATAAAAAATCTGATTTTATTCGTCGTGATGAAAAATATTGAAGGTAATAGGGTCGACCTAAAAGATCCGTGTTCGGATCCTCACCCCGGATGGCTTTTAACAAAAGTCCTACGAAATAAAAAAAAACTCCCCCGTTACGGGACGTTGTTTAAAAAAACTTGTTATGGCTGTGTCCTCAGTACATGATGCAAACTCTTTCCCAGGAAGTAACGCTATTCGATGTATCCCCCGGTTACATGCTTTTACAGGGTAAAGCCTGTGTGGCAGAATGTTAAAAGTAGAGTTCATACGTTTCCGTAAAACTTAAGTTCCAATATGCGTTAAAGGAGTATGGTTCGACTCACTCTGAGAGGATCAGTCGCTCGGACCAAAAGCCTGATGGGTCTCCTGCCGAATGCTACACTTTATCAGAACACCGTGTGGGATACCTTCTAGAAAAGGGAAAATTTTTAATGTCATAAGAAATGTGTGACGTATAATCCGTGGAAAAAATACGAAATCTTTAACATCCGCACTTCAAATTTTCATACGACATTCGGGGGTTAAGTTTCAACCTTTATTTTTTCCATCCCCAATAATACACAGTTTCTGTGGAGCACTGGTGACTTCGACGCAAAGGGTGATCCACACTAAAAAACAAATCCCATAGACAATGAAGAACTAAAAAAGTCATTAAAACAGTGAATGTACAGAGATTGACAGAAGTAATATAGACAGGGACCCATCGCTCACTATCATAGCCCTCGAGAAATTATCAAAGATGAATAGAGTTCTGGCCACGCAATCTTCTGAGTTAATTCTGGACGGATCACAAGGACTTTTTCTCACATTCGTTAATCAAAGTGTCTACGCATCAGACTTGTCATTACCCCGACAAACTATCCATAGACTGAGTAAGCATTTAGAATGAAAAATTCAGTTTGCTTCAGTGTCACAGCTTTGATTTTCAGATGCACTCCACAGATTCGTAAAACACGCATTAGGTATGCGTTCACAAGATAATTACAGTTCATCACTGATTCATCTTCCCTATCTTTCTAATAAATCACACGCCCAAAGTAGATAATTATATTACGAAAATAAAATCGATTTTAAGTGATTCCGTATTCGTAATTTATTAATCCTAAAGAATCACGACGAAAATCTCACAATAGTCTACCCAATACTTTACCATAGCCGATACAGTCACAAGTTACGATAGTCAGCATCTGCTCCCATAGACCAGGGACGGGTGAATAGCGACCCGTGGGTCGCATTCGCCCCGCTAAGAGTTTTTTGTTGTCCGCCAAGACAGAAAAATCCTCCCCGTGCGCGACCGAAGATTCGTCTCGTATTTTCCATTAGGACGGCCACGTCAATATGCATACGAAGTGTATGAAAACAATTGCTCACTCCGACCATAGACAGTAGGTTAGTTATTTCTAACAAAGTCAAGGTTTGAGATCCATAGTAAGACACGAATGTTACCGAACACCTATGTAGTGTGAATGCTAACTGTTAAGACAGATAGTTGCCATGCACTCTTACATGCACGAAGCTTCCATTTCCTAATGTGTGAGGGGAAAGCGTGAACAGTCATACAATAAGTCAATGCTGACTGCATGAAATATGATTCGAACGGAAGACAATCTGAACAGGTGCTTTTGTTTGGAAATTTAAAAACTGAAAACTCACTGTTTATAATATTTCCGTGAAAAGTTGGGGGGCCAGTTCGCGACCTAGCTTTGCGTTCACTGACTTCAACTGGCGATAAAACGTAAGCTCTCTTTTCAGAGTTCCTGCCTACCCCCTTTGTAATCAGGAAAAAACTCTCGAGAGCAAATTATATCTAAAATCAGTTTCACTTGAGTTTTTCGTAACCCCTTGTGCCGTCGAACTAAGATTCAGACACTCAGCTGTCGGGCATAAGGTTAAACTAATTTCTCACCTCGGTACGTTTGAATAAGCGCACGCTGCAAACACAAGTTTTTCGACAAAAGATAAGGTGTTTCGCTACAACATAACACGGAGATGTCTGTTTAGTTATTTTTCCCTATTTCAACACTGTCTATGGAACATTACGCCTCTACATACCATAAGCATAATGCCTCGCGATTCTAAGCATTCCCCGAACCGATATTAATCTTATTTTTGTAGTTCAACGGAGTGCTTTGAGCTCTCTGTCAAGGGTTGGACCAGTGCTTTCACCGATGGGGCGGACCAGCAGCGATGCTATTTATTAGTGGATTGCTCGTACTAGCAGAGCCGGTACAAGGTGAATGCAAATCGGTTCATATATCGTGTCTGCTTCTACATATCTCTATTCTTTCGAACACAAATGTTAAAAGATTTCATGTAGCAGCTAAGAAACAGTAAAAAAGTGATTTTCCGCATTTAACTACAACCATCTATCGGGTAGAGGAATCCTCAAAACTAAGTAACAATACTAGAAAAATCACTGTCCATAACATTTATATTCATGTATTTCATTTTCTTGTTGCGAGGCATCTGACCGAAAAACGTAAGCATTCATTACCTCAAAACAGATAAGACAGAGGGTGCTATGCGCCGTCTTGAAAAACACCAAGAAGGCTAATAACCACGGTTTAACCATTCGTTTTTAAAGTATTAGGACGTTCATGTTACAATTTCTTGCAACAACGTTCATTTCTGGTAAAGATGCATGTCAGCACATTCACTTTACGTGTGAATATTACATTTCAATCGTGTGTGAACCAGGCATTCATTTGAGAAGAGTATGTGAATATTACATTTTAACTGTATGTCAATCAGTCACTTCAGAATACTAACACCTTTGCGAGCTCACTGAAACGTGCCTCCTTCTTTTGTCTCTCCACATACTATTCTTATGAACACAAAAGATAGGATGTTTCACTACAATCTAACACGGAGATGTCTGTTTAGTTATTTTTTCCTCCTATTTCTACACTAGTGCGGAAGTCTTAGAACAAGTGGTTCGGGTTAGCACACGTTTTTGATATGTATCTTGTTTGGCAATCTGAAAGAACACTGTCTATGGAACATTACCTCTGCAAGCTAGTATTAATTACTTCACGATTCTGAGGGACGAAGGTTGTAATCGTTGGCAGATATTTTTCAGAAATATGTAATCAACCATAGTGTTCGGATATTTGATCCATAGTAAGACATGAACGTTGTTTACTTCCCATCGACAACCCCTTCTACGGATCGTATGAGAGATAACTGTTACGACAATTAGCTACGTGAGTCGTATTTATTTTTAAAAGCAAAGACACACTAATTACCGACTAGCTAGAGAACGATATATTAACCTGCAAAAGTTTGATTTTAACGATCAGATAGTGTATATACCATCACTCTTTTAGTTCATACTAATATTCCAACTTTTAAAGGAAACATTGTCTCGTTATAAGCGATTAAATGCACACTCTATACTTTAAATCTATAGAGACAACGATCACTAAACATGGAACACATCTGTGAAATATCACTACATTTTTGTTTTTTAACGTACGGTTGAATCGTTCTACTAAGCTAGCTTTGGTTCCCCATTCCTTTCTTTTACACTCACCCGATATAAAACATTCGGCCCTACACAGCAAGCTATGTTGGGCCGAATGTTTTATATCTGGTGGGTGTAAAAGAAAGGGATGGGGAACCAAAGCTAGCTTAGTAGAACGATTCAACCGTACGTTAAAAAACAAAAATGTGGTGATATTTCACAGATGTGTTCCATGTTTAGTGATCGTTGTCTCTATAGATTTAAAGTATAGAGTGTGCATTTAATCGCTTATAACGAGACAATGTTTCCTTTAAAAGTTGGAATATTAGTATGAACTAAAAGAGTGATGGTATATACACTATCTGATCGTTAAAATCAAACTTTTGCAGGTTAATATATCGTTCTCTAGCTAGTCGGTAATTAGTGTGTCTTTGCTTTTAAAAATAAATACGACTCACGTAGCTAATTGTCGTAACAGTTATCTCTCATACGATCCGTAGAAGGGGTTGTCGATGGGAAGTAAACAACGTTCATGTCTTACTATGGATCAAATATCCGAACACTATGGTTGATTACATATTTCTGAAAAATATCTGCCAACGATTACAACCTTCGTCCCTCAGAATCGTGAAGTAATTAATACTAGCTTGCAGAGGTAATGTTCCATAGACAGTGTTCTTTCAGATTGCCAAACAAGATACATATCAAAAACGTGTGCTAACCCGAACCACTTGTTCTAAGACTTCCGCACTAGTGTAGAAATAGGAGGAAAAAATAACTAAACAGACATCTCCGTGTTAGATTGTAGTGAAACATCCTATCTTTTGTGTTCATAAGAATAGTATGTGGAGAGACAAAAGAAGGAGGCACGTTTCAGTGAGCTCGCAAAGGTGTTAGTATTCTGAAGTGACTGATTGACATACAGTTAAAATGTAATATTCACATACTCTTCTCAAATGAATGCCTGGTTCACACACGATTGAAATGTAATATTCACACGTAAAGTGAATGTGCTGACATGCATCTTTACCAGAAATGAACGTTGTTGCAAGAAATTGTAACATGAACGTCCTAATACTTTAAAAACGAATGGTTAAACCGTGGTTATTAGCCTTCTTGGTGTTTTTCAAGACGGCGCATAGCACCCTCTGTCTTATCTGTTTTGAGGTAATGAATGCTTACGTTTTTCGGTCAGATGCCTCGCAACAAGAAAATGAAATACATGAATATAAATGTTATGGACAGTGATTTTTCTAGTATTGTTACTTAGTTTTGAGGATTCCTCTACCCGATAGATGGTTGTAGTTAAATGCGGAAAATCACTTTTTTACTGTTTCTTAGCTGCTACATGAAATCTTTTAACATTTGTGTTCGAAAGAATAGAGATATGTAGAAGCAGACACGATATATGAACCGATTTGCATTCACCTTGTACCGGCTCTGCTAGTACGAGCAATCCACTAATAAATAGCATCGCTGCTGGTCCGCCCCATCGGTGAAAGCACTGGTCCAACCCTTGACAGAGAGCTCAAAGCACTCCGTTGAACTACAAAAATAAGATTAATATCGGTTCGGGGAATGCTTAGAATCGCGAGGCATTATGCTTATGGTATGTAGAGGCGTAATGTTCCATAGACAGTGTTGAAATAGGGAAAAATAACTAAACAGACATCTCCGTGTTATGTTGTAGCGAAACACCTTATCTTTTGTCGAAAAACTTGTGTTTGCAGCGTGCGCTTATTCAAACGTACCGAGGTGAGAAATTAGTTTAACCTTATGCCCGACAGCTGAGTGTCTGAATCTTAGTTCGACGGCACAAGGGGTTACGAAAAACTCAAGTGAAACTGATTTTAGATATAATTTGCTCTCGAGAGTTTTTTCCTGATTACAAAGGGGGTAGGCAGGAACTCTGAAAAGAGAGCTTACGTTTTATCGCCAGTTGAAGTCAGTGAACGCAAAGCTAGGTCGCGAACTGGCCCCCCAACTTTTCACGGAAATATTATAAACAGTGAGTTTTCAGTTTTTAAATTTCCAAACAAAAGCACCTGTTCAGATTGTCTTCCGTTCGAATCATATTTCATGCAGTCAGCATTGACTTATTGTATGACTGTTCACGCTTTCCCCTCACACATTAGGAAATGGAAGCTTCGTGCATGTAAGAGTGCATGGCAACTATCTGTCTTAACAGTTAGCATTCACACTACATAGGTGTTCGGTAACATTCGTGTCTTACTATGGATCTCAAACCTTGACTTTGTTAGAAATAACTAACCTACTGTCTATGGTCGGAGTGAGCAATTGTTTTCATACACTTCGTATGCATATTGACGTGGCCGTCCTAATGGAAAATACGAGACGAATCTTCGGTCGCGCACGGGGAGGATTTTTCTGTCTTGGCGGACAACAAAAAACTCTTAGCGGGGCGAATGCGACCCACGGGTCGCTATTCACCCGTCCCTGGTCTATGGGAGCAGATGCTGACTATCGTAACTTGTGACTGTATCGGCTATGGTAAAGTATTGGGTAGACTATTGTGAGATTTTCGTCGTGATTCTTTAGGATTAATAAATTACGAATACGGAATCACTTAAAATCGATTTTATTTTCGTAATATAATTATCTACTTTGGGCGTGTGATTTATTAGAAAGATAGGGAAGATGAATCAGTGATGAACTGTAATTATCTTGTGAACGCATACCTAATGCGTGTTTTACGAATCTGTGGAGTGCATCTGAAAATCAAAGCTGTGACACTGAAGCAAACTGAATTTTTCATTCTAAATGCTTACTCAGTCTATGGATAGTTTGTCGGGGTAATGACAAGTCTGATGCGTAGACACTTTGATTAACGAATGTGAGAAAAAGTCCTTGTGATCCGTCCAGAATTAACTCAGAAGATTGCGTGGCCAGAACTCTATTCATCTTTGATAATTTCTCGAGGGCTATGATAGTGAGCGATGGGTCCCTGTCTATATTACTTCTGTCAATCTCTGTACATTCACTGTTTTAATGACTTTTTTAGTTCTTCATTGTCTATGGGATTTGTTTTTTAGTGTGGATCACCCTTTGCGTCGAAGTCACCAGTGCTCCACAGAAACTGTGTATTATTGGGGATGGAAAAAATAAAGGTTGAAACTTAACCCCCGAATGTCGTATGAAAATTTGAAGTGCGGATGTTAAAGATTTCGTATTTTTTCCACGGATTATACGTCACACATTTCTTATGACATTAAAAATTTTCCCTTTTCTAGAAGGTATCCCACACGGTGTTCTGATAAAGTGTAGCATTCGGCAGGAGACCCATCAGGCTTTTGGTCCGAGCGACTGATCCTCTCAGAGTGAGTCGAACCATACTCCTTTAACGCATATTGGAACTTAAGTTTTACGGAAACGTATGAACTCTACTTTTAACATTCTGCCACACAGGCTTTACCCTGTAAAAGCATGTAACCGGGGGATACATCGAATAGCGTTGCTTCCTGGGAAAGAGTTTGCATCATGTACTGAGGACACAGCCATAACAAGTTTTTTTAAACAACGTCCCGTAACGGGGGAGTTTTTTTTTATTTCGTAGGACTTTTGTTAAAAGCCATCCGGGGTGAGGATCCGAACACGGATCTTTTAGGTCGACCCTATTACCTTCAATATTTTTCATCACGACGAATAAAATCAGATTTTTTATTTGCTACTACTGTGAGGTAGCCCTTCTTCTAGTAATAGTCACGAGGGAGTGAGTTGAAAGAAATAAGTATTGATTAAAACGGACTTAAAATACGTGGGTTATAAAAATACGTATATGAAAGGACTATCGGGTTTTGGTGTAAGATCTAAATTTTAAAAGTGGAGAGGGATCCTGCCAGAATTAGACATCTACAGTAAAATGAACTCCGAAGATTGTACATTCAGACCTCTATTCATCTTTGATAATTTTCGCAAGCATCGAGGGTTATGATAGAGAAAGCAAGCTTGAAGTGAGAAAGTATAAGGATGTTAATACTATCGCCTAACAAAGGACGCCTGGGATATTGCTAAAGATTTTCGTATTTTTCCACGGAATTATACGGCGCACATCTTTTCTAATGTCCGAGGTCGAATCCTATTTTTCCTGAGTCGAACCATAACCTTTTAACTCATATTGGAACTAAAGTTTTTTACGGAAACGTATGAATTCTATTTTTAGCATTCCGCCACATAGATTTAGCACTTCTCCGAGGAGTCGGTCATAAGGTGAGTCAACTCAATTTTAAGTGATCTAATAAGGTTCCAGTTATATTTCATAACATAAAGGGCAGGGAATCGGTATTAATTGTAATCCCGATAATATGTAAAAACAACAATCTCCCTTTGAATTTCATAGATTCCTATTTTTAAGTGCGTCTATCAGCAGAAGAATTCCTTCTGTATTTCGAGAGGAAACAGTAATTATTTAACTTTCCCATTAGGTTTTCGGACGGACCCGCCACTCTTCTCAAAGACGCCGCATTCCACCGTTGGTCCCCGTGACCTTTGCATACCACACGCTTGTTGTGTCTTGTCAGATCACATGGGGATGAGTGTACAAGGTATCGAAACGGGTTAGAAGGTCGTCTCTCTTGTAAGCAGTAGGCGCGATCAGAGCATATATGTCAGTTAAGCGGTTTCGTTTGCTAAATTTTGGCTATCAGTCCAGTTGCAAATATAATTTCAGTGGATTAGTGGAGGTAAGTTGAGAGGGTGCGTGAAGCAATGTATTATTTTTATAGTCGAAGATTTAAACTAATGTTCCCCTACTCCGTTAATATGCATTCATGATGAAAGTTTTTTAGCATTCTTACTTTCTATAACATTCTACCTCGTACAAAAAAGTTATTTTTTACCCGATTTCATCAGCGTGATGAGACATATGTTCACCGGTAAACGACGGAGGAGATGATTTTTTAAAAACTGTTTTACCTGATTTTTCTTCGAACAGTATTACTCTCCCGTACCGAAGATACATCAGTAATAAGTATTTTTAAAACATGGTGTAATAAAACAGTTAGTTTTATTAGTCATACTTTTGCAATCACGATGTTTTTGAAGTGACTTAGTAAAGGAAATTGGGAATACGGAGAACCCCCTCTACACTTGTAAAAATTTCGAGTGCTTAAACACTGATCAAGAGTGTGAGTGGGTTTTCACGATGTAAGGCAGCGCTCCTGATACGAAAGCAGCAGTGATCCAAGATTCATTCGTCAATAAAAACCTTGTGATTCCCCTTTGGAATAATTTCACAGGACTTAACCACCCATCAGTGTAACGTTGTCCGGGGTGAGGATCCGAACACGGAGTCTTTTATGTCGGCCCTATTACCCCTCAATATTTTTCATCATGACGAGTATAATCCAATTTTATTAATTTTTTACCCACTAGCATTTTTTATTTTCTGCGGGGGTGTTACTGTGGGGTAGGTCTTCTTCTGGTAAAAATGCGACAACCAGTAGTCGCTAGGGCTAAAAGAAATAAGTGTTGGGTTTAAAATGGTTATAAAAAATACTTATATGAAAAGACTGTCGGTGTAAGATCTAACTTTTAAAAGTGGAGAGGGGGTCCTACCACCAATAACTACGCTATAAGAGTTGTTAATCCAAACACACTGTGTAAAATTATACTGAAGGTTAAACATCCCTATAAAATTTACTCTGTTAACGGGGTGATAGAGAAGAAAAATGTATAGATAGAGAAGAGTTGTGAACGGAAATTATACGATCGATAATCCTTTCTACACAAATGAAGTGGTTCTGCATTAGACATTCAAAAAGAGTTGAACGGACTTGTAAAATTTCAGATGAATACCAAGGGACTTTTTAAATACAGGAGATGTACTAAAATACGCGTTGGACATCACCGGTTAAATTTTTAAGGAAAGGGAGAGTTTAATAAGAATACAACTTTGAGAGTTTGATTTACTGTTAAGTTTTACAATTTGAGATCTGCATTAGACATTCAAAAAGAGTTCAGTGGTCTTGTAAAGGATAGAAATCGAAGGAGTTTTTAAATACAGGAGATGTACTAAAATACGTGTTGGATGTCACTGATTAAATTTTTTAAGGAAAGGGTGAGTTTAATAAGAATACAGCTTTGATTTTTATGTGAGGCGCTACTTTTACAATTGTATCATTCTTTTCTATGCAATTATTCCGAGACCTGCAACAACCAATCGTTGCTACCCAATGCAATTATTCTGAGACTTGCATCAGCCAATCAGCGGGAAGGAGGGAGGGCTTAAAATATAGGTAGGGTTTAAAATATAGGTTAACCAGGGGGTCTGCACGAGGAGGGAGAGCTTAAAATATAGGTCAACCACTGGGGAAATAAAGAGAAATCGGGGAATTAGAGTTAAAATAAGGTTTTTTTCCCGAAAATAGTACTCTTCACTGTCAACAGATGGCACCAGGGTTTTTTCATAAGGGGGGATGAATTTTTAATAGGGGGGAAATCAAAAATCGAAGAATTAGAATAAAAATAGGGGTTTTTGGGAAAACAGTACTTTTCATTGCCACCAGATGGCGCCACTGAGGGGGAAGGGGGTGAAGGGGGGTGTTTAATCAGGGGGGAAAAATTATTAATTATTAATAAAGGGGCGTGGCATGTTACGTAATGATTATGTAATGATCACGTCATGGTACGTAATGATACGTCATAGGGGCGTGGCCTGTTACGTCATAGGAGCGTGACCGGAAGTGGGCGTGGCTTGTGACGTCATAGGGGGGAAAGCACTGTGCGTGGGGGGGACTGAAGTGAGAACCCACTACTGCTCGCTCTTTGGTTTGCGGCCGAAGAGTCACGCGACTCTCGCACGTGCATGTACTTCAAAGGGTAGTGGGGGGGGAGGGTCAATTAATGTTATCCAATCGCACTGCACGAAGAAACAACTGAATGAATGAATCCGACTTGACTCTGAATACGTTGACTTGGATTGTGAGAGAATGGGGAAAATTTCTTTTTTTTTGCAAAATGTGTGCAAATGTTACAAGTGTTATTCAGTATACATTGATATATTGAAAACTTAAAAGAATAGGATTTAGCTGATTTATCTATTGGAGATGGGGCCACATTTTCTAGTTTGAACACAAAAATTCCTCGCCCTGCCCACGGTCAGTAGGGGACACCGATGGGCCTGGAAAGTCCGCCGTCCGTCGGATAGGACGTTAAGCCGTGGCCCCGTGTACGGGAGAGACATACCCTGTGCACGTTAAAGAACACGCTGGATGGCCTTGACGGGAGGCTACCATCTGTCTCCCAACAGCTGTTCCAGTGGGTCCCCTCCCCAACCTTCTCTGAGCCTTCGGAGTCCATGTGACCTGGCCATTTAGCCCATGGTGTGCAAAAAAGTGCCGCTCAGAGGTAAAACAACCCAACCCAACCTAGCTTGAACATGAATTCTCTGGATAGTATTAATGAGCTCTAGCCCGGTTGAAGATATTGAATTTTAATCACAATCGTAAAACATAGATCGAAATATGCTTGCAGTTAAATATTTCTTTTAATTTTTTTGTGTTATAAGTGCGGGAGATGGCTCAGATGGTAGCGCGCCAGGCTCGTAATCTGTAGTTCCCAGATTTAAGGTCCCACTGTACCAGCATTGAGAGTTATCGCCTCTAATCCCCCTCCCTGCCCACTGGTCTTGGAAAATCCGTCCTCCGTCGGAGGGGACGTGGGTTGGGTAGTTTTACCTCTGAGCGACACTTTTTTTCACACGGTGGGCTAAATGGCCAGGTCACAAGGACACCGTGGTCTCAAAGAAGGAGGTGGTGGTGGGGTAGTCACTGGACAGTTGTTAGGAAAGATATGGTATCCTCCCGTCAAGGTCATCCAGCGTGTTCTTTAACGTGCACAGTATATGGCTCTCCCGCACACGCTTAACATCCCATCTGATGGACGGCGGCTTTTCCAAGCAAATCGATGTCCCCTATTGACGGAGTGTGGAGAGTGGGGAGTTTTTCGGAGATAAATCTCTAGCTGGCCCAGCTGGTAGTCGAACCTAGAAACTGCAGATTAGGAGCCTGGCGCGCTACCCACTGAGCACCCCCCCCCACCACCACCACCACCACATTCCAGCAGGTGGATTGTGACGTCGATGATCCCGTGTGCACGTTAAAGAACAAGAAACTGGCTCCCAACAGCTGTTCCAGTGGATCCCCTCCTCCAACCTTCCCTGAGCCCTCGGGGTCCTTGTGAGCTGGTCATTTAGATCATTACGCGCAAAAAAAGTGTCGCTCAGAGGCAAAACAACCTCCAGTAGAAAAATTCTTCATATAAATTGAACATTTTTGAGTAACATGTTTTAAACAATTAGGATGGAATAATTAGGATTAATGAGAGGAAGAAAACCACCGAAGAAAGATTTCGAAAACTGAATAGTACTTATTAATTTGAAATTGTTAAAAGCTGAAAAAGCGTTGAAATCGTAAAGGAATTATTCTACTATTTTTCTTTAACAACGAAAAGCAAAATTGAAATTTAAATTATTTATGAAGTCTAAGAAGTCAGTGCTTGTTCAAGCCTGGGCTATTGAGCCAACTGAACCCATTCCGTGCTCAAACTCTAGTATTCGTGTTTATTCCGTTCTAAAGTACTTTTTTCGTGTCCTGCTGCCTCCGGGGCGGGGGTGGCTCAGTCGGTAGCGCGCCAGGCTCGTAATCTGTAGTTCCCAGGTTCGAGTCCCAGCTGGGTCAGCGTTGAGATTTATCTCCGCAAAATTCCCCGCCCTGCCCACATTCAGTAGGGGACACCGATGGGCTTGGAAAGGCAGCCGTCCGTCGGATGGGACGTTAAGCCGTGGCCCCGTGTGGGGAGAGCCCATACCCTGTGCACGTTAAAGAACACGCTGGATGGCCTTGACGGGAGGCTACCATCTGTCTCCCAACAGCTGTTCCAGTGGGTCCCCTTCCCCAACCTTCTCTGAGTTTTCGGGGTCCATGTGACCTGGCCATTTAGCCCATGGTGTGCAAAAAAGTGCCGCTCAGAGGTAAAACAACCCAACGTTAAAAAACACGCTGAATGGCCTTGACGGGAGGCTACCATCTGTCTCCCAACAGCTGTTCCAGTGGGTCCCCTCCCCGAACCTTCTCTGAGCCTTCGGGGTCCATGTGACCTGGCCATTTAGCCCATGGTGTGCAAAAAAGTGCCGCTCAGAGGTAAAGCAACCCAACGTTAAAAAACACGCTGAATGGCCTTGACGGGAGGCTACCATCTGTCTCCCAACAGCTGTTCCAGTGGGTCCCCTCCCCGAACCTTCTCTGAGCCTTCGGGGTCCATGTGACCTGGCCATTTAGCCCATGGTGTGCAAAAAAGTGCCGCTCAGAGGTAAAGCAACCCAACGTTAAAAAACACGCTGGATGGCCTTGACGGGAGGCTACCATCTGTCTCCCAACAGCTGTTCCAGTGGGTCCCCTCCTCCAACCTTCTCTGAGCCTTCGGGGTCCATGTGACCTAGCCATTTAGCCCATGGTGTGCAAAAAAGTGCCGCTCAGAGGTAAAGCAACCCAACCCTGCTGCCTCCTCCTTAGATTTGTTGTTCCCTTTCTCAAAAGATGCCAAGACATAAAAACGTAGCATTTTTGTGTGTTATTTGCGCAGCTTTCCTTTCGATCATTTTCTCGAATGAATTGCTGTTTTGTGTGATAGCATGTGTGCTCAAGGTGTTTTTGCACTGCCGTTGCCTTATTTGCAGAGAGCCTCCAAGGTATAGAGTAATAATCTTTTGACCCCAACTCAGAGGTTGCCGCAGATTTACGGAATTCGATTACTGTTTAATGAATGCCTAGTCCCTTATCGATTGGGCAAGGGTTGGGTTGGGTTGTTTTACCTCTGAGCGGCACTTTTTTGCACACCATGGGCTAAATGGCCAGGTCACATGGACCCCGAAGGCTCAGAGAAGGTTGGGGGAGGGGACCCACTGGAACAGCTGTTGGGAGACATATGGTAGCCTCCCGTCAAGGCCATCCAGCGTGTTCTTTAACGTTGGGTTGTTTTACATCTGAGCGGCACTTTTTTGCACACCATGGGCTAAATGGCCAGGTCACATGGACCCCGAAGACTCAGAGAAGGTTGGGGGAGGGGACCCACTGGAACAGCTGTTGGGAGACAGATGGTAGCCTCCCGTCAAGGCCATCCAGCGTGTTCTTTAACGTTGGGTTGTTTTACATCTGAGCGGCACTTTTTTGCACACCATGGGCTAAATGGCCAGGTCACATGGACCCCGAAGGCTCAGAGAAGGTTGGGGGAGGGGACCCACTGGAACAGCTGTTGGGAGACAGATGGTAGCCCCCCGTCAAGGCCATCCAGCGTGTTCTTTAACGTGCACAGGGTATGGCTCTCCCGCACACGGGGGCCACGGCTTAACGTCCCATCCGACGGACGGCGGCCTTTCCAAGCCCATCGGTGTCCCCTACTGACCGTGGGCAGGGCGGGGAATTTTGCAGAGATAAATCTCAACGCTGACCCAGCTGGGACTCGAACCTGGGAACTACAGATTACGAGCCTGGCGCGCTACCAACTGAGCCACCCCCGCCTGATTGGGCAAGGGCCACACAAATAGTGGCCCAGAGGGACACATCAGTCAGGAGAAAGATTATTGGTTATTCGAACACTAGGGGGGAGGGGGGAGAGTTGCTCAGCCGGTATAGCGTGCCGGACTCGTAATATGCAGTTCCCAAGTTCGAGTCTCACTTGAACCAACGTTGATATTTATTTCCGGAAATCTCCGCACTGCCCTCCGCCGTCCGTCGGATGGGACGTTAAAAGCAGTGACCCCTTGTGCGGGAGAGGCATACCCTGTGCAATATATATATATAGAGAGAGAGTAATATTCTTTTGACTCTAACTCAAAGGGATTCATTACTGCTTGATGAATGCCTAGTCTTTATGGATTGGGCAAGGGCAGCTCAAATGGTGACCCAAAGGGACACATGCCTGAAGGAGAAAATTATTTAAAGAACACGCTGGATGGCCTTGACGGGAGGCTATCATATATCACCTAGCAGCTGTCCAGTGGGTTCTTCCCCCCCCCCCCCCTAACATTGTCTAAGCCCTAGGAGTGCTTGTGACTTGGCCATTTAGCCATTTGTGTGGGAAAAAGTACCGCTTAGAGGTAAAATAACCCGGCCCTAGAGGAGAAAAAAGACCGATGGAAAGCCATAACCTGTGCTCGTTAAAGATCATGCTGGATGACCTTAACGGGAGGCTACCGTCTGTCTAAACAGCTGTCCAGTGGATCTCTATTCCCCGCCCTGCCCACGGTCAGTAGGGGACACCGATGGGCTTGGAAACGCCGCTGTCCGTCGGATGGGACGTTAAGCCGTGGCCCCGTGTGCGAGAGAGCCATACCCCGTGCACCTTAAAGAACACGCTGGATGGCCTTGACGGGTGGCTACCATCTGTCTCCCAACAGCTGTTCTAGTGGGTCCCCTCCCCCAACCTTCTCTGAGCCTTCGGGGTCCATGTGACCTGGCCATTTAGCCCATGGTGTGCAAAAAAGTGCCGCTCAGGGGTAAAACAACCCAACCCAACCCAGTGGATCTCCTCTCCCAACTTTCTCTGAGCCCTTGGAATCCTTGTGACCTGGTCATTTAGCCCATTTTATGCCAGATATTCATAAAAGGCACTGCATTTGCAAATGTACATCCAACACGACGAATGAATATAAAGAGAGAGAGAGTTTCCTACCTTATTCGGAAACTCCCTCAGCTTACACCAGCCCAATTCCGCCCACAGTTATCGACCTAACTCGCTTGGCCTTTGTCTTAATCGGTGCCGTTTCCTCCTTTATTTGCTATACATTCTTATGGCATCGAGCGGCGCTCTCATAATTATGGCTATATCGATTGAGATGCACCCGATAGCTTAATCGATAATCTTCGATCACGATAAGTATCGAAGCGGCTCTTGTTGCGGCAATTTACGTCACTCACTTAAAAGCAATTAACCGTTCGGCGTCTCTGCATTCTAAATGCCTGAGCATGTGCGTTATTGGACGATAAAGTGGCGAAGGTCTCTTGCGAGCTTTACGAGGAAGAAGGGAGTCTGAGGATAAATAAGACTAAATCTGTCAATGGGTCGTCTCGGCACTGCCAGCACATTACAACTGGTGGAGGCGCTTGGCCTTTGACGAGGCGTTCGTCTGCCTAATGGCCCACTCGGCTTCCTCTGCTAATGAGGGACGTTACTTAGACTTTGGGAGTGTTGCTCCTCCTCGACCCAAATCGAATCCAATCCTGTAGGAGGAGAAGTGCTAGTGGTGACCCTTTTGGTTTTTAGTTTCGCTGGTCCTTTTTGCTTACCAATAGAGCAAGATTTAGGAGTTTGGGTTGTTTTACCTCTGAGCGGCACTTTTTTGCACACAATGGGCTAAATGGCCAGGTCACATGGACCCCGAAGGCTCAGAGAAGGTTGGGGAGGGGACCCACTGGAACAGCTGTTGGGAGACAGATGGTAGCCTCCCGTCAAGGCCATCCAGCGTGTTCTTTAACGTGCACAGGGTATGGCTCTCCCACACACGGGACCACGGCTTAACGCCCCATCCGACGGACGGCGACCTTATACCAAGCCCATCGGTGTTTCCTATTGACCGTGGGCAGGGCGGGGAATTTTGCGGAGATAAATCTCAACGCTGACCCAGCTGGGACTCGAACCTGGGAACTGCAGATTACGAGCCTGACGCGCTACCGACTGAGCCACCACCGCCCCAAAGATTTAGGAGTGATTTCGGTTGTTTTATCTCTAGCAAAACCTTTATAGCAAGCCACAAGGACCCAGAAGGCTCAGAGAAGTTGGATGAAGGGGACCCACTGGGCAGCTATTTGGAGACAGTAGCTTCCTGTCATGGGTATCCAGCGTGTTCTTTAACGTGCACCCTTACACGGGAGCCATGGCTTAACGTCCCTCCGACTGACGGTGGCCTTCCAAGCGCATCGGTGTCTCCTACTGGCTGAGGGCGAGGAATTTGTGGAGATAATCTGCAGATTGGAGATAATCTGCAGTGGAGATAATCTGCTATTGGCTGAGCCATTCCCGCCCCAATTCTAAAAAGGAGGGGTTGGGTTGTTTTACCTCTGAGCGGCACTTTTTTGCACACCATGGGCTAAATGGCCAGGTCAAATGGACCCCGAAGGCTCAGAGAAGGTTGGGGGAGGGGACCCACTGGAACAGTTGTTGGAAGACAGATGGTAGTCTCCCGTCAAGGCCATCCAGCGTGTTCTTTAACGTGCACAGGGTATGGCTCTTCCGCACACGGGGCGACGGCTTAACGTCCCATCCGACGGACGGCGGCCTTTCCAAGCCCATCGGTGTCCCCTACTGACCGTGGGCACGGCGAGGAATTTTGCGGAGATAAATCTCAACGCTGACCTAGCTGGGACTCGAACCTGGGAACTACAGATTACGAGCCACCCCCAAAAAGGAGGGGAATATAAAATGTTAAAATGGAAATCTAGTTCTTGCCCCCCCCCCCCCCCCCCCCCCGAAACTTTTTCCACCTGTTCGATTGAGTCCCCCTCCCTTTTATTTTTTCGATATCATCTAAATGTTCTGTATTAGATGATGCGGGCCGCATCATCTAATACAACAAAGGGATGCACAAAACATAACTAAAAAATGAGAAACTTGTTATTGGAAATACGTATAAATAAAACTTTTTCACGTTAATAAATAAAAAATATGCTTCGGAAAACAAAAGGAAATGTAAAAATTCAAGATTACATTTCGTTTAAGGAAAAAATGACATTAACTTTTGACACACCTGAAAGTTTCGATCAATTTTTGCGGTGGGTGGGGGGTAACTGTCCCTCTTGCCTTTCTTGTCCACTTCCATGGCTACATCACTAGATAACTATTCCGTAACACTACGAGAAAGTACAATGCAAATAAATTTACCGTAAAATATACAGGATATGTGAAAGGTCAACTCGTTTAATTATAAAGTGTAACGAAACAATATTGTATCACAGAATGCCAGGGGGCGGGGGTGGCTCAGTCGGTAGCGCGCCAGGCTCGTAATCTGTAGTTCCCAGGTTCGAGTCCCAGCTGGGTCAGCGTTGAGATTTATCTCCGCAAAATTCCCCGCCCTGCCCACGGTCAGTAGGGGACACCAATGGGCTTGGAAAGGCCACCGTCTGTCGGATGGGACGTTAAGCCGTGGTCCCGTGTGCGGGAGAGCCATACCCTGTGCACGTTCAAGAACACGCTGGATGGCCTTGACGGGAGGCTACCATCTGTCTCCCAACAGCTGTTCCAGTGGGTCCCCTCCCCCAACCTTCTCTGAGCCTTCGGGGTCCATGTGACCTGGCCATTTAGCCCATGGTGTGCAAAAAAGTGCCGCTCAGAGGTACAACAACCCAACAACACAGAATGCCAGCAGATGGCACACACGTCAACTCTCGCGTTTGTACATAGATCTCGCTAAAATCAGATTCGTGATATTTTCTAATAGCAAACAATTGTTCGCAGTTAATGGCGTAACAAATTCTCACGTGATGAACCCGAAAACAACAATCTAATTCGCAATACTTTTTTAGGAACATAGATAGCGTCGCAATGCATTGTCGAAGCGCGACAATTACCGCTACAGAGAAATGCAATAATAGAATCAACGACCGTTGCACACAGTCTTGTAATTTCTGCTTTTAGTAGCGAATTACATAGAAGAATTGTTAGTGTTCTGAATGTGTGTCCTTCCAGGGTTGAATTTTATGAGAGGGTGGGAGGCATTATTTTGCTATGGCTTTCCCTCTCTTTTGCCTCCCTCCCCCTTTATTTTTCCTATTTTTGATATTATTCGAAAAGTATTGCCTGGTTTTTTATTTTGTTGCCTTGATTTTGTAGATAGCAGGAGTGGGTTGTTTTGACGATACAGGGTATGGCTTTCTCTCACACTGGGTGGAGGTGGCTCAGTCGGTAGCGCGCCAGGCTCGTAATCTGCAGTTCCCAGGTTCGAGTCCCAGCTGGGTCAGCGTTGAGATTTATCTCCGCAAAACTCCCCACCCTGCCCACGATCAGTAGGGGACACCAATGGACTTGGACAAGTCCACCGTCCGTCGGATGGGACGTTAAGCCGTGGTCCGTGTGTGGGAGAGCCATACCCTCTGCACGTTAAAGAACACGCACCATCTGTCTCCCAACAACTGTTCTAGTGGGTCCCCTCCCCCAACCTTCTCTGAGCCTTCGGGGTCCATGTGACCTGGCCATTTAGCCCATGGTGTGCAAAAAAGTGCCGCTCAGAGGTAAAACAACCCAACTCCCTCACACGGACCACGGCCTAAAGTTTTATTTGACGGACCGCGGCTTTTTCAAGACTATCGGTTTCCCCTACTGATCGAGGGAGTTTTGCGGAGATAAATCTCAACGCTGGCCCGGGTGAAACTCGAACCTGGGAACAGCAGATTACGAGCCTGGCGCTCTACCGACTGAGCCACTCCTGCTACAAGACTTTTTCTTTATTTTTTGGGGGGGGAGGGGAAGCAATATGCCTGTTTTACGTTATTTTCAAGAGGATATCCCATGTTTGTTTGCGCATTCACTTTAATGTTATTTCTGTTGAAGAAAAGGGATGATCATATCCGTGTCAACAAGACTATGAACATAATCATTTTACATCATCACTTCCATAATGATACTTTATTTTCTCTTAATAGTGGTCTCTTTTATGTTCAGGCTCATTATCTTTGAGCTGTCTTCGTAAATTTTTTTCTCTCCACCTAAGTGAAAAAAAAAAGAATAAAAAAAATGGGAGGGGGGGGGGGGCTTTTATCACCATTACAACGTCGAACAAGATGTTCCCCTTCGCTGCGTTTTTTTATCACTTTGAACAGCAAGCTATTGACAAAGATTTCTTGCAGCTGGTGGAACTGTAAGGCAAAGTCAAGTGCACACACACACACTGCTTACCTCGGTTGGACTAAAGCCAGGCACACGCGCGCATAGACCTATTTTTTTCTTGTTGCCAGAATGCGAGAACTTACTCACACAAAAGACGACAATGCAACAGCAGCTGCTGAGCACGTACCGCTAGAGTGGGAATGCTCGTGATTTTCCACTTTTCTCTAAATGGTTTCCTCTTCATACCTTACATTGTAGCACGTAAATTAACTCGAGTAAATTTAGGTCAGTTTGAAATGCGTATTATTTTACGTTCATTTTTTTGTTTCACCAGTTTTTTTTTATTAGCACGTTGTAATTATAGGTTCTACTTGTTTACTTATTGCTTCATTGAGTTTCTGTTTCTGGTTAATATTTAAACACTTGCATATCCGCATGTTAATGATACTTTGATTTCTTTAGAGCACGGGATCCAGCATGTTGCCAGCCTGATATTTCAGCATAAAAAAAACAACACAAGAACTAGTGTAACCTAACCCAGGCTTCGGCAAACGTTTAGTTGTTTTCGGATGTTTTACCTCTGAGCGGCACTTTTTTGCACACCGTGGGCTAAATGGCCAGGTCACATGGACCCCGAAGGCTCAGAGAAGGTTGGGGGAGGGGATCCACTGGAACAGCTGTTGGGAGACAGATGGTAGCCTCCCGTCAAGGCCATCCAGTGTGTTCTTTAACGTGCACAGGGTATGTCTCTCCCGCACACGGGGCCACGGCTTAACGTCCCATCCGACGGACGGTGACCTTTCCAAGCCCATCGGTGTCCCCTACTGACCGTGGGCAGGGCGGGGAATTTTGCGGAGATAAATCTCAACGCTGACCCAGCTGGGACTCGAACCTGGGAACTACAGATTACAAGCCTGGCGCGCTACCGACTGAGCCACCCCCGCCCCAAACGTTTAGTTAAATGGCCTCATAGAAAACTAAAATGGAATGGCGGGCCGCTTGGAAAATTGAAATGGGCCGCCAAAGAAATGTATAATTAGTAACGTATGTATAACTAGCTTAAAATAAATAAATAAAAATTTAAAGCGGAACAATATAATTTTATTTGGAATTAATTTTCTTAATGATAATTTGTTTCCCTGAAGTTGCACTTCGGGAAAAATATTAAATTATACGCTAACCACTCGGCCTTACCTGGCTGAGTGATTAGCGTGCTTGGCTACTGATCAAAGAGACCTGGGTTCGAGTCCCGGGTAAGGCTTGGATGTTGGTATTGTCTTTTTGCTGAGGTCTCGCCTTCTTCACAGGTTCATGTCAGACCTCTATAGCAAGTATCTGCTTGCGGGGGTATTTATTTTTTTCCCTCCACCCAGGGCTTAATTTATATAGGAACACTGTACCCACACTAATCAAGTTAACACAATCAATCAATTAATGGAAAATCGCTCTAAAATATTCAGGAATTCAAGTAATATTAAAAGAAACATATATATATATGTACCAGTATATATGAACTTATGGAACTAATTCAATAAATAAAAGTAAATTAAAATAATATTGTAAAATGCTTTTTGGTAAAGATGAGAACATTACGCATGCAACAAAGATTGTGGTTGTTAATGCGTTTGTCTGCTGTAATAATGCATCGTTATCTAGCCATGCATTATTGAAATCTAACTCACTAAAAAATAGAATTTTGACAATTTTAAAATTGAGAAAATTAGAAATTAAAAAGAAAATGGAAATTAAGTTCTGACCCTTCCCTCCTACATAGAATTTTCATAAAATCCCCCCGTCGATGGTGATAGGAACTACATAGCGGAACGGATTTCTAGTTCTTAATAAATGTCTGGGCGGGGTGGCTCAGTCGGTAGCGCTCCAGGCTCGTAATCTGTAGTTCCCAGGTTCGAGTCCCAGCTGGGTCAGCGTTGAGATTTATCTCCGCAAAATTCCCCGCCCTGCCCACGGTCAGTAGGGGACACCGATGGGCTTGGAAAGGCCACCGTCCGTCGGATGGGACGTTAAGCCGTGTGCGGGAGAGCCATACCCTGTGCACGTTAAAGAACACGCTGGATGGCCTTGACGGGAGGCTACCATCTATCTCCCACAGCTGTTCCAGTGGGTCCCCTCCCCCAACCTTCTCTGAGCCTTCGGGGTCCATGTGACCTGGCCATTTAGCCCATGGTGTGCAAAAAAATGCCGCTCAGAGGTAAAACAACCCAACGTTAAAGAACACGCTGGATGGCCTTGACGGGAAGCTACCATCTGTCTCCCAACAGCTGTTCCAGTGGGTCCTCTCCCCCAACCTTCTCTGAGCCTTCGGGGTCCATGTGGCCTGGCCATTTAGCCCATGGTGTGCAAAAAAGTGCCGCTCAGAGGTAAAACAACCCAACGTTAAAGAACACGCTGGATGGCCTTGACGGGAAGCTACCATCTGTCTCCCAACAGCTGTTCCAGTGGGTCCTCTCCCCCAACCTTCTCTGAGCCTTCGGGGTCCATGTGGCCTGGCCATTTAGCCCATGGTGTGCAAAAAAGTGCCGCTCAGAGGTAAAACAACCCAACCCTAATAAATGTCTGGATCAGCTATTTGCAGGCATTGTTGCCAATTGATGATTTAATTTCTCTTTTCAAGTTACTCCTCCCATTGATAATGAAACACTCCACTAGAAGGAGGAAATTTATAACTTCTACTCAAACCGGAATTTGTTCTAAAAAAAAAATATTTACAATGCTCTTGAGTTTCCTACACTTTACAAAAAATTCCTCAACTCTTTGTTTTTTTTAATACGACAAACCTGTTAATGACAGACACCCTTACCAAAGATATTAACTTGTCTTCTAGCAGATAAAATGTTATCAATTTCTTTTCTAAAAAAAGATATTTGGAAACTTCTTCCAACCGTAGAAATCAGACTGATTATGAAAAGCCAGAAAAAGAGAAAAATAACCCAACTCCCGGTCGTTTGTTATAAACAAGGTAAAGCCGTTTGGCTTCAGTTTGACGTTAAGCGGTGCTTTTTATTGATCTCCCAATCATCATTCATTTTCATTATAAGGATGCATATGGAGTCGTTCTTCGTAGGTTAAAAGAGCTTTTATAACTCTGTTCAATTAAGCAGGAGCATTATTAGCTGCTTATGAATGTCTGGTTAGCAGATAAATCATGTAATGTGAAGTAGCCCCTCCGTGTTAAGAAGCTTCCCATCTTCGGAGCAATGGAACACGGAGGACTGTTTGCTTCGACAGAGACTAATCTCAGCTGGTGTTTTTTACTTCCTTTTTGTTTCTCCACTCTAAGTGAGGTGACGAACAGCTGGTGCCAGACGATCGGTGGCTGCTCTTTTCTGAGCGAGGTCACTGAAGTAACTGGCATCGTGGAAAGACTCGTCAATGGATGAATTACGGCAGAGAATCGATGACGGTGTGATTTAATCCGACTAGCTTCCAGACACCTCCCCCCTCCGCCTTCAGGGTTCGGGCAGCAGCGTCATCTGGCGTGACTAAACTGAGGATTCCGATATCGATCACGGCAGCCGCCGTCTGTGACGTCATGCGCCATGTGGCCATATTTACAATCATGGCAGCCATGCGGTGAGCACAATGGTGATTAGGTAAGGCAACTTTCGTCTCTTCTCTGTGTTATTTTGGAGATAACTGTGAGCATTTATATATGTATCGAGAGAGCGTTAAGAATCCTTATTAGGTGTGCGATTATGTTTAAAGTCCGAGTGGTGTGTTCGGAGTTGTAGGGGGCTTTTCAAATTATGATCAGTGCGTGTGTTACTCTTCTTCAAAGTCAAGACGATGGCACAGACAGGTCGTCTGCCTGGCGCTGTTCTGTTGTCAGCGTTGGCGTGTTGCTAGCCAGTTTGGATTTGCGAAATCAGGAGCATGATGTCTCTGGCGATGGGCGTCTTGCATAGACATTTACTGATCTCTCTTTTGGAATTAGATGAAATATTTTCACCTAGATATTGTCTAATAACGAATATGCACGAAAAATGTTCGAAGTTAAAGAGACCAAGCATTTAATCGTAAGCCTAAACTATTACATTATTAATGGTATCGCTATTATGTGATGCTATGATGTGGAATTCCGATATGGCACTACCATTGTAAACATCTTGCTGATTGAAATGCATGCAGTTACTGTTTGGTATAGGTTTAGTTATTAATTAGAGTGACGAAAATAATCGCCTGAAGAAATAAAATAACTTTTTTTAAAACCGAAAATGAATATTGCATGGAGTTTCGAACTACAAGGTAAATATGACAAACTACAATTTGTTTGCAGGTAGCATCTAAACATTAAATGCAGAGTAATTATGGCATTGATGGTTGGTATAGTAATTATATATAGGAAAAAGATGATGAGTTGTATAGATTTATTAAAGTTGAAGACCTATACATATATTTGTCAGAAGTATATTTTTAATCAGACTTGAAGCAATAAAACTAGATAATCAAGATATATTCCTAATTTAAATATTATGGTGTCGTAATATCAATACATGATGTAATACATAAATATGTGGCAAATTAATAAGTAAATGGAAGCTTTTATAAAGCAGAATTTTTACATTATTCAACTTCTTTATTACATTCAAATTAATTATTGCATGCAATAATTAATAGTGTAAAATTATTTCATTTAAAAATTGCTATTTGCATAATCTTCAAAATTTTCTACCATAATTTTTATAGTTATCATTTATGCATATGTATTTCATAAAATTATTTTTTAAACTGTTTCTAGTAAAGAAATTTGCTTCTGCTCTAATAAATTAAATGCATTATTGTTCCAAATTTTACAATTGCAATATTAATTATATCATCATCGTCATAGGTCTCCAGAAATAGACTAACATTATTTTTTAAAGTTTTATGTATCCCCAAAGGATGTTTATTTTCAAAATGACTATCAGTTAGTTTTCAGTGTTTTCTCTACTTTTTCTTCTCTTTATCTTTCTTTTATAGTTTATTCTTTAGAATTAAATGCTCTTTTGTTATATAACATGAAACTAATTTTGCCCATTAGTTATTTAAACTTAAGGTTTAAATTTGTGTAACGTAAAAAAAACACACATTAAAAGTATTTAAAAAAGCATTGATAACCAGTTGCCTTATAGAGATTAGAAATAAGTTAATAATGAACTTCAATTTCTTTTACCAAATTTTTGGCATAATACATTCTAGAATTTCATTCATGAAGACTAACCATAAATAGAATTTAATTCCAAGAGCTAAATTTGCTTAATATATTTATATCACAATATTTAATGATAATGCCATCTTGTGGCCAAGTGGTTAGTGCACTTAGCTACTAATCAAAGGGACCTGGGTTTGAGCCCTGGGTAAGGCATGTTGTCTTTCTGCTAAGGTCACTCCATCCTCACAGGCCTTCTACCATGACGAATAAACTGACAGGTTCCTATCAGATCCCTGTGGCAGGCAGCTGCTTGAGGGTTTTTTTTTTAATCAATGATACATTTATTACATTCATGTTATTTAGAATGTAATTTAATCATCTGAGGTTAAATTAGTGGCATATGATCTTAGTTAAGATGTCATCTAATATCAAAATAAAAAAGATTATTCATCAAAGAGCTGCTTGTCACAGATGTCTGTCAGGAGCCTGTCAATGTAATATGCCATAGAGAAGATCTGCAAAGAAGGCTAGATCTTGGTTCATATTTCAGTTTTTCAACAGTGGCTTGTAGCCAGAGTGGTGTAGCCCAACTCCTCTGCCCTCTTAAATTTTAGGAAGAAAAAGTTTAGAATATTAAAATATTGGAAAAAGTTTTGTGTACATTAATTTCTTTTACCCATTCATTATTCTAGTACATCTAATTATATACTTTAATAAAAGAAATAAATAAATACCCCCTCAAGCAGCTGCTTGCCACAGAGGTCTGACAGGAGCCTGTCAGTTTATATGCCATAGTAGAAGATTTCTTTTGTTGCGATCTTATGCAACCACGGCAATTCCTGGTTCTGTCTCACGACACTACCTGGTTATGAAAAGCCATGACTATCTAGAGTCGGGGGCAAGAATGCGCCATATAGACGCACCTCAACCCCGACCTCGCATGGCAGCAGTCCTATAGAAGGAAAGCTAACCACCGGAAGAAACCTAACTTTAATCTGTTCCTGATTAGCCATGAACAAGGATATGTAAATCCAAGTTTCACTCGGCACCTGGGGTGGAGACTCTTAGTAAGGCCCAGACTTTTAATAGGGCTCGTGCCTACTAGGCCAGGATGTTCGACAGAGCCCTTGAACTTGCTCACACAGAGCACCTGAGATTGAGGTTGAGGCCTAAGACACCGTCGTCGTCCGACCTGTCAGCAATGTCTTTGGCCTCGGTTGGTCTTGGCTATGTCCAACCGGGGACCCAATCCGGCTGGCGCAGCCTTCGACCGGGTTGCTGGGCCCGAAGCCCCCCCACCATGCCAAGGTGGTCCCCTATCGGGGGGGGGGGGGATAGTAGAAGGTCTGAGAGGATGGCAGGCCTTCAGCAGAAAAACAACACAAACAGCCATGCCTTACCCGGGGCTCGAACCCAGGTTTCTTAGATCAGTAGCCAAGTGCGCTAACCACTCTGCCATGGGACGGCTACTCTATATACTTTACAAGAAGAAAATTTAAAAAATGCACATATGTCAAGTTTTCTCCTTTAACAGCCATTTTACCCCCTCCTTTCATATAAAACTTTATTCTTTAAACACTGTCCATTAACACTATCACTTATGTGAAGTGTTCAAAAGTTAAGCAACAAACATAAAAATGTGAATTATATAAACAAGCCCCATGTTGGATTTCAATGAACCTACAGGTGAAGTCCATGATCATATATCCCACTAACACCTGAAAAAAAAATCATGTGAATGTTTAATGATATTCAAATTAGAATTAAAAAGTCATTACTTCAAAATGGCACGTAAAAGTTCAATGATAACATACCTTTAATATGGTGTGTGATTACCTTGGACATCAATACAGGCTGCACATTAACTCATCATGCTGCAAAATAGGGTTTGAGGGAGTAATTGCCATTGTTGCATGAGTGCGGATCAGAACTCCTAGAGTGTCCCAAACATATTCTGTTGGATTTAGGTCAGGTGATCAGGAAAGCCAGCCCATACAGCTTATGGTTTCATTCTCAAGCTATTGAGATATATATATATACCAAAAAGTCATTGGGAATTGGTTTGCAGACTAAAATCGGTGAACAGAACATTGCACCATTGATGTTGAGTCCAGTTCCAGTGTTGTCGAGAACAATTCAGTTGGCCTCTGCACTGGCCTGACATCAAAGGGACACATACAACTGGTCGTCTTTCATATAGATGGCCTGCATGAAGCCTTTGGACAGTGTGCTGGGAGATAACCCATTCTGTGGTTGCAGCAAAGTTGGAAGTGATGCTGTATGGTTTATACAGCACCTTGCATTTAGGCGCAGGTAACAGTCATCCCCTAGTCGATGTGGCTCTTGGATGTCCATGAACAGGCCTTCTAGTAATGGTTTGGCTTGTTTGATATAGATTACAAAGGTGGCTTACAATGCTATGATTTACGTTTAGCTATATGGCTACCTCAGGCTGACATTGTCCAGTCTCAGGCTCCTGATTGCTCGCCACCCCATTTCTTCACTAAAAGATTTCTTCTGGCCATTATCTAATGATTGGCTATTTCAGATGTCATACTTCCAGACTCTAACGCAAACTGATGCACACATACAAATGAGGTGCTTTTTATACTGACCTGCTTATGCAATTGTGTTTAATGCAAATTTTGTGTGCAAAATTTTATGTAAAAAATCTTTTGTTATTTATTGAGCACCAGTGTATATCAAGTGCCAGCTTTTTAATGCAATCTTCATGGTCTATTTAAATGAGCTGATGAAGATATAAAGTTTTGCACAATATTCTCTTAGAGTAATATAAGTGAGCCGTCCCGTGGCTGAGTGGTTAGCGCGCTTGGCTACTGATCTACGGGACCTGGGTTCGAGCCCCGGGTAAGGCATGGATATTCGTGTTGTTTTCTGCTGAGGTCCTGCCATCCTCTCAGATCTTCTACTGTGGCATATAAACTGACAGGCTCCTGTCAGACCTCTGTGGCAAGCAGCTGCTTGAGGGGGTATTTATTTTATTTATTTAATATAAGTGTATCAATAGTTAAATGGAAATATTTAACTTCACCATGAACACTTGCAAACTATTTTGCGAGTCCCATATCTACAGCACATCTATTGTTAATACTTTACTACTGAAGTGTATCAAAATTTGTCAAAGTAGTAAGACATGAAGCTGTGAACTGCTTTTTTTTTTTTAACATAGAATGACTTCCAGTATGTGCATTCCAGTCATATTATTTGTTCATATATGATTCTTATAGATTGCAATTTCACATGTTTACTTTGCACTATTTACTGCTTTGTAACAATAAAATAATGAATCATCATTGTTAGTTAATTCATAAATATTGCCACTATTGTAACAAAACAAAATAGATTTATTTCCAAAACAAGTAACTCACCAAGACATCAATGAAGAAACTAAAATCTGTGCTACACGCACGGTGCTACGCACCTTACTACATCTCTCTGCTCTCTCCTCTCAAGTGCTTCGTGCTCTACTCTCAAGTGCCTCGCAGGACACGGTTTTTACAATGGGCCGGCGCATGCCGGGAAAGACATTTGCATACAATGATGAACGACGCGGTATGACGCAAGAGGGGGCGTGTCCTTGGCACGCGCTTTAACGGTTACGGTCGGAAGTTCGGAGTTGCGCGCACGCAACTCCTAGAAACTTGAAAACGAGTGCTGTGATGCCGAAAAGGAAATAAAAAATCCCCAAAATGATAAATATAACGTAAATTAAACAAAAACTGGTTAAGGTAAAGCAAAAGTGAACGATGGGGCATCACACTATGTCAAAATAGCAACATAAAAACTATTGTTTTGTGATAAGGCAGAATTAATTAAAAAAATAATAATAAATACTGCCTCAAGCAGCTGCTTGCCACAGGGGTCTGACAGGAGCCTGTCAGTTTATATGCCATAGTTTACTAGCATTAATACAATTATTCCCAATTTGAAGTACATTTGTACAGTGACAAAAATTTTTGAATCTCCCGATGGAATTATTTTCTTACTATTTCTTAACCACTGAGTATCATTGAATAAATGAACTGGAAGACTGCAAAATTTCCATTGATTTGATTAGCATATGGGCCAAGTGGTTAGCATGCTTAGCTACTGATCAAAGGGAGCTGGGTTTGAGGCCCAGGTAAGTCATGGATGTTTGTGTTGTTTTTCTGATGAGATCTCACAGACATTCTGCAATGGCATATAAACTGACAGACACCTGTTAGATCTCTGTGGCAAGCAGCTGCTTGAGGGGTTGTTTTTTTTTTATTATCTGAGTTCATGAAAAAAAATAAGTTAATTTGAATCTTTGACATGAGATAAGAAAGTGTTATATAATATTAAATCAGTTTATGAAAAAAATAAAATGCTTTTAACTGAAATGCAATCTTACCACATTATCATCATCATCATCCTCAAGCAGCCATGGGCTACGGAGGTCCAACCAGACTGCGCAATTTAATTCTCCAAGCATATCTGTCCTGAGCTACATCTGTTGCATCCGGCCACTGTACACCAATTCTAACAAGGTCCTGTTTGACATTGTCTGCCCACCGCATCCTAGGTCTCCCCCTCCTTCTGAGGCCTCTAGGCACACTGTTCATAACCCTATTCGCCAATCTATAATTATCCATACGGGCAACATGGCCAAACCAGCAGAGTCTCTCTCTGCACAATATGCTGCTTAAAGGAGGTTGCAGACTCCTTTGCCTAACCTCATCATTAGTTACAAAGTTAAACCACCTAATACCCAAGATACTGCGTAAGCATCTAGAATCAAAAGCATCTAGTTTCCTGTTATCTTGCTTACACAGCGTCCAAGTTTCACTACCATAACTAACCCTAGAAAGAATCAAACTATTATACAGTCTAATTTTAGTCTTTAGGTGTATACGCCTATTTCTCCACAATCTCCATAGATTCTTAAAAGTCACGGCAGCAATACCTATTCGTCTGTTAATCTCATGCCGCACATCACCAGTATCAGTTACGCAGCTCCCAAGGTAATTAAACTGTGACACCTGCTCAAAACTGCAACCATTCAGATTAACTGAATCACAACCTGCCTGACCAATTTTCATCACTTTAGTTTTCTCTCTGTTTATAACCAAACCTACTGTACTACCAGTCTCATCAACAGTTCGAATGAAAGAGTTCATCTCATCAACATCATTTGCCAAAAGGGCTAAATCATCAGTATAATCTAAATCAGAAATTTTCGTATCTCCAGCCCATTTAAGGCCAAAAGCTTTCCCTGGAAGTGAATTTCGCATAACATAATCAACAACCAAACTAAAGAGAAAAGGAGACAAAATGCACCCTTGTCGAACACCAAAAGTAATGCTAAACCAATTGCTACAAGACTTACCAACTCTTACACATGACTCAGTGTTATTATAGAGAGCTTTCATTATGTTAACTAACTTGTCTGGTATACCATATGATCTCACAATCAACCACAAATTGTGATGATCAACAGAGTCGAAAGCCTTTTTGAAATCAACAAAGCTAGCAACCAAAGGTTTCTGAAACTCTAAACATTTCTCAAGAATCTGCCTAAGTGAAAATATCTGATCTACACATCCCCTACCACATCTGAATCCACATTGCTCATCACGCAATTGCCTGTCAACCAGATTCTTAATTCTATTAAGCACAATCATGGAAAGAACTTTACCTGGAACAGAGAGTAGGCTGATACCCCTATAGTTATCACAAGAACTGCGATCACCTTTTTTGAAAATAGGGATAATAATAGCTCTGGTAAAATCTTTAGGAACCATGCCTTTATCATAAAAGTTATTCAAAATGTCAGTCATCCAAATGGTAACTGAAACATTCCCAGCTCTAAGCATTTCCGTGGGAATTTATGAAGTTTAAGTTTAGAAATAGCCAAACTAACTTCAGATTGTGTTATAGGGCCAACATTAAAGCCAACAATGCATCTATCATCATTGCAAACAATGGGAGTAGAACTAACCACATTGTTTAGAACATCACTGAAATGCTCAGCCCACCTAGCCATGACAGAATCCCCACCTTCTATAACCTTGCCTTGTTTATCCTTCAATCCCTGTATACCTGTTCGTTTTCTACCACACAAAACATTAACTATCTGGTACAGCTCTCTGCTGTTGTGCTGTCTAACTGCTTCCTCAGCTTTGTCAGCAAGGCCATCAAGCCAAAGATTCTTATCAGTAGCTAACTGACCCTTTACACGTTTATTAAGTTCTTTGTAATGCTTTCTATTAGGACTAGTAGGGTACTGATTAAGGACATTCCTGCAGTTCCTTCTTTCTGAAATAAGCTCAAGTGCCTTATCACTTAAATAATTCTGCCTCCTCTGCTCCTTTTTCCCTAAAAGAGTACTGTTAGTTTCCAAAAAAGCCTGTTTAAAATGGCCCCATTCTTTCTCAACTTCAGTATTAAGCAAACCATGACTGTCATAATGACTAAGTAACCTATCATGGTAAGCTTTAGCTATAACTGGGTCTTTCAGAGCTTCAGTATTAAAGGTAAATTTTTTAACCCTAGCACAACACTTTTTAAGTTTAAGTTGCAAGACACAAGTTATATTGTTACCACATTATATAAAATATAAAATAAGGAATGGATTTTTTTTTTGAAGATCAAAATTTTAATGCAATGTGAAAACAAATATTTTTTAAAACTGGACAGTTGTAGTTTATTTTAATATGATAGTCTTATGACTAATTTGTCCCTGTCAAGCTAAGTATCAAAATTTTCTTAAGAATTTAATAATTATAAATATTTTGTTAAAATTATATTTTATAACGTGTATAATAAGTAGTAATAATTTTTTTCCTAATTCCATGGAATTTGTGTAAAATAATAATAATTATTATTATTGTTAAAAAAAAGTCTTCTATGAGGGCCCAAAATGTTATGCACCCATTGTATTGTTCACACCAGAACATTTCCTGTCTTTTTGAACTGGCGCCAAAGTCTTGAAAACACTGATGGGAAGACATTTACAGTCCTAACCACTTCAGCTGGACTCCGAGTTGTTTCGTTCGGGGGACTCTGAGAGTGGCACTTTTTTTTTTGCATGTAAAATGGGATAAATAGCAAGGTCAGAAGACCCAATGCTCAGAGAAAGTTGGGGTTGGTATCTACTGGATAACTGTTGGGAAACAGATGAAAACTTTCCATTAAATTCTCTATATTGTGCTTCTAGAATTATGATTTATTTTCCTTAAAAAGTTGTTAATATCCAAAATTACCTGTAACTTGGCTTTACTGTAACCCCCTTCATGAAATAAATTATTATTATTATTTATTCATGATGTGGCCGAGTGGTTAGCGTGCTTGGCTACTGATCTAAGGGACCTGGGTTCGAGCCACGGGTAAGGCATGGATGTATGTGTTGTTTTTCTGCTGAGGACCTGCCATCCTCACAGACCTTGTACTATGGCATATAAACTGACAGATTCCTGTCAGACCTCTGTGGCAAGCAGCTGCTTGAAGAGGTATTTTTTTTTTATTATTTATACATTTTTGTAAAAGTATTGGTATGATTGAAAACATAATCAAGGTTGTTGGGTTGTTTGATCTCTGAGTGGCACTTTTTTTTTTTGCACACCATGTGCTAAGTGGCCAAGTCACAAGGAACCCAATGGCTGAGGTAAGGGAACCCACTAGACAGCCATTAGGATACAGATGATAGCCTCCCATCAAGGCCATCCAGCATGTTCTTTAATGTGAACAGGTCTGGCTCTCCCATACGCAGAACCATGGCTTAATGTTGCATCCTACAGACAGCAGCCTTTCCAAGCCCATCAGTGTCCACTACTGACTGAGGGTAGAGTGAGGATTTCACAGAGATAATTCTCAATGCTGGTCCAGGTGGAACTTGAACGTGGGAACTGCAGATTACTAGGCTGGTGCACTGCTCACTGAACCACCTCCACCCCAAAACAAGTATCAAATAGTTCAATGAGAACAAAAGTTGAAGTACGACTTAAATGTAAGTGGGGAACATGTCTGAAAAACATCCAGGTTTTCTTATCCATTGCTTGACATGTGGGGTACTCTGATACTCCACTATTATGATGGATACAACACATCAGCAGAATAAATTGTATTTTGTATCACCAAAATGAAAGTTTTAAATGACTGAGCTTGTCATTTCACATTCAATTATAGTGCCTAAATTTAAACCATTCACAAAAAGTTTTGGTATTTTGTTTGCTTATATGTGATGGAGTATTTATTGTTGACCTTTTAATACCCTTCTGTAATGGTGTGAAGCGGCCAGAATTTAAAATGGACTAATCCAAATAGTGCTATTTCTTTGCCTTCATTTTCCTCTACCCTTTTCTGAGATTTCTTGAGCTTTAAAGGGTTAAAGAATGAGTTCATATTATAAATATTTCCAAAATGGCGAGATCATCAGCATAATCTAAGTCAGATATTTTTAGATCTCTAGAACATTTAGGATCCATTCCACTTTTACAATGCTTTCCCCATAACATAATCACCAAATTAAAAGGTGACAAAACATAGTATTGTTTAATCTCAGATGAATGTTAAACTAATCACTGCAAGCGTTATCAATTCTCACACATGGCCCACTAGCAGTACCATCATTATTATGTTAGCAAACTTTTTAGGTAAAACCTAGGGTGATAAGATTTAAAGAAAAAGCTCTGGGGACTGTTGAAAATTCTGTCAGAGAGTTAGGGTTTGCTTTCTGCCATGTCAGCGATAATTTTTTTCAGATGTTTTAATTATTGTTGAAATCTATTTCTACAGGTAATCTGTGAATTTACTATAAATAGATCTGGGGACTTCTGAAAATTCAATCTGCAGAATTGAGTTTTCATGAAATTTTTATGTTAAAAAGTAACAATCTTGTTTCAGTTAGAACATATTTTATGCATTAGTGCACATAAATTATCTAGTAGCAATAATAAAATTTAAAGACATAGATTAATTAATAAAAATTACCTCTTACTGTGTGTATTTTTCATGAAAATAGATTTTTGCCAAGTTTTGCAATAAAGAGTTAACAGAAGACATGAAAATTTGTTTTCACTTGTAGCAAAAGCCTTCAATGTCCACTTTTATATGCAATTTCTCATCCACCCATATTAAATTCATGTTTGAAAACATTCTTTCAATTGGATGGAAAAGGAAATTGCCCAGCAGTTTTCTTCACTAATTGTTTCATTCACAAGAAGATAAAGTTGGGGCAGAGTAATGCCAGATGCTGCACAGTTGCCAGATCTCCTACATTTGCAAAGCCATTTGAGATTCTAAATCCTGCTTCATTACAGGTTGGGGCTCTTTTAATCCAACGCAGAATTACATAGGGGGAACCTATGTTTCAGATTGGGGACCTGAGTCAAGTATCTGGGGGAACTCAAGGACACTGAAATGTGTTAAAACAAAGATATAACTTAACAACTTGCATAGTAATTAAGTCATTGGCACTTATAAGGCATGCGATGGTGTCAGCAAGTAGAAGAAAGATATGCATTCTCTACTGGTGTCCACATGTATACCACATCATTATGATGATTCCATTCACCTGCATCATGGCTGAAATTTTTTATCATAGTTTTGCCACTACCATTCTATTAGTAAAAATCTGCTCAAGCTGTACAACCAATTTAATTTTTTGAAAAACATCTAAAATTGAATTCCAGGACATTTATTCATCAGCAACAGAGCCTTTAATTCAGGGACTGTGCCTGGAAAATGAGGATGTATGGTCACCCTTGTTATATCATGAGATCTCATGATCTATGGGAAATCAAGAATGCATATGATTCAGTACTAAGAAGTGACAAAGCATGGCTTTTTGACTAAAGAATTTTTTTCACTTACATCTTGAACTATGTGACGTCACTGGTATGGGATGTATACTGGAAACTCATACATGAAGATCATGAGATCTCATGGTATAACAAGGTTGACCATATATCCTCCTGAACCTATATCAATAATTGTGGTTAATTTGGTGTTATTATGCAGTATTACATAACTCTAATAGGGAAATTGAAGATTATTATGCAAATGTAAAGTTGTATTAGAATGACCTTATAAGCATTATGAAAATGCTTCTATATTTCATATATTTTACATATATTATTATTATTTTTTTCTTTTTAATTATAAGAATTTTGAGGGAAGCATTACTTCATGGATGCTTCATTACTGATGCTAAGTCTGGTCAGTGGAATAACTGTTTTGTTGAGTGCACCAATTCATCATTTAATAGAATTTTTGCCCCAGACATGAGAATACCTAGTTTTAACACTGTGACCAATTTTTCTTACTTTAGTTTTTTCCATATTTATCACCAAGGCTTCCCACTACTGACTTCATCAACAGTACTAATGAAAAAGTTCAACATGTCAACATTATTTCATCAGTATAATCTGAAGTAGTATTTTATAAATTCTAGATAATCTAAGTGCTCATCCTTTCCCTTCCAAAGCTTTCCCCATTAACATAATCAATAAACTATATAGAAAAGTTGACAAGATGAAATCTAAAGTGAATGCACAGTATTCCCTGTTAAGAAACAATAATTAATAGATTCTGAAAAAAAAATTCATCGCCCGCCGTGGCGGCGATGAATTTTTTTCAGAATCTATTAATTGACAAGATGCTTTTGAAATTCCAATTGTAATGCTAAAGAAATTACTATGGGCTTGACCAACTGTTACATGCAATTCAGTGTTATTATTTTTATCAGAAACTATTCTAGGATGTGCAATTTCTTTTTTGCACATCCTAGAATATCTATTTACAGTCACATTATCATTTGGTTATAATGGGAATTAATTATGATACCTTTTAACAGATGATGCTTGGCTGTTAAACCTATGTGTGAGACATAATGCTTAGACACAATGGGTTAACTAACTTTCCATGGGCTCCACAAGGCTCTGTGATCAAGCACAAATTATTATGCTGGGAAAAATAATATTATTTTCATTGTTTTAGCTGTGGAAAATATATTATTACTGCTGTAGTTGCTACCTTACATTATTTTGCACTGCAGTAAATCAAAATGCTTTGTTGACATGGCAAAATATTTTTATGTCTATGTAAGAAGAGTATTAAAGGCCAGCTAGATGAGCAGGCACTTGCATAAAGCAGTTAATTCATTGTTGGTATCTAAAAATGGAAATTTAGCAGCCAACAGATCAAATTTGCTTGCAGTTTGCTAGGTTGAAATGAAATTAGGATTTCTCCAATATTTTGATAATATATATATATACCCCCTCAAGCAGCTGCTTGCCACAGAGGTCTGACAGGAGCCTGTCAGTTTATATGCCAAAGTAGAAGGTCTGAGAGGATGGCAGGACCTCAGCAGAAAAACGTCACATACATCCATGCCTTACCCAGGACTCGAACCAGGTCCCTTAGATCAGTAGCCAAGCGCGCTAACCACTCGGCCATGGGATGAATAGCAACCTAATTGTAACACATGTTTATGGATTGTATCTAAGACAAAGCACTCAAATGTGAATTGTTTTATTTCGTATTGAAAAATAATAGGCATTGGTAGGGTAGTAGCTTCAGAGAAAAATGGTGCATTTTTTTTACTGAATTCTTAGTATAAAAACCATTTAATTTAGATGATGAAAGCCAATTCATGCCATTTTTGGCTAGACAAATAAATTATTGATATAGGTCCAGTAGGTCAAAGGCTTCCATTAATTAAAGCTATAAAATGCTAAATCTTTAAATTGTGAAGATAGTTAGATATCCAAGGTAATATCCTAGTAATTCATGATTATGAAATATGAGAGGCTTGTGGTAAAATATGTTTTTCTCCTCTGCTAAAAAAGAAGTACAAAAGTTCCAAGAAATTTTGATAAAAATTCCAGAAATAATGCATTGAAAAGGAGTATAGTCTTTAACATTGTTTATGTGAGTTACCTGAGCTTTAAGCCAATTAGAGCTGTTTTTGATAGACTAGGCAACAACTGAACTGATAAAGCACATTGCAGAAGAAGGTATACTTCATTGTTGCTTTTTGGATCTTAATAAGATTGCGTGCAATTAATTGAAGTTTGTTAAAAGATCAACAGTGTCAGTAGATTAAAATTCATAATTCAGCAATAATTATTTGACATTATTCAAGAATAGGGTGATAAAGTGTAGTAATAATTTTTTTCTGTGCAAAAAAGTATTTTGTTTTGAAACTTCATGTGTTTTATTTATACAGTAAGCTCTTATTTCATCAAACACTAAAATGCAGAGTTCTTATCTTGAGGATAAATATTTTCAGAACAACAAATCTTGCAATAATATATAATTCAGAGTTACAATACTTAAATATTAAACATTTTTTGCTTTATTTCTTGGTATAGCAAACATTAAAATTATATACATTGAAAAAAAAATTGTAAATAGTTGACTTGGCATTTATCAAAAGTATTGAAAGATTATAAAAATACAATAAAATGACCAGTCTCAGCTGTATCCAAACAAGGAACACTTGCATCTACCTATATATAAATTTTAGGTAAGGAATTCTGTTGTGATCATGTATTTAAAATTTCCCAGTCTTGTTGTTAATGATCCAGTAAGAAGCTAAAGATTTTATAAGATATTTAGAGATGGGAAACTTTGAAGGTAACATCAAGTGGCTTCAGAGATGGGGATAAGTCTCAAATCCATAGGGAACTATTTAGGGACATGTCAAGGATTTTGTAGTCTAGAAATGACACTTTTAACTTTTGTAATGGATTATTATATAGTAATCAAGATCCTTTTTAGCAGCTTGTCATATGGCCTTTGAGGTACTGAGAACATCAGGGATTTTCCTTCCTGGAAAAGAAAATGGTGACCAAACCCCACACCACTAAGGAATGCCACCACTTCAGGAATGCAAAAATGCTTAGATGTTGAGAAAAAAAAAAACAATCCTCCTGTAGGGGCAGGGGGGGGGGGCATAGTTCCCTCCTTATGACTACCACTGAGTGACTTATCCTTTCAAAAGAAGGAATTGAATTGCTTAAGCACAAAGTATATATTTTTTTTTTCATACTTGTGAGTAGAATCTTGCAGAAGTAGAAGTATCAGAAACATGACAGAAAGCAAGCCAAGAGCAATACTGCTTAACCTGGGATTAGTTGTGTATTGGCCCCGGGTAAGGCATGGCTGTTTGTGTCGTTTTTCTGCTGAGGTCCTGCCATCCTCTCAGACCTTCTACTGTGGCATATAAACTGACAGGCTCCTGTCAGACCTCTGTGGCAAGCAGCTGCTTGAGGGGGTATTTATTTTTATTTATGCATACTGCAAATTAAATCTTTGGCTCAGCATGTGTCTGCTCATTTGAATGGCCTTGAATGTTCCTGGTACATAGACAAAAATATTTTGCCATTTGAACAATGCAATTTGCTGTGGCAATGCAGAAAAGCCATGAGCAGCCCAAAAGACTGTGGCATGTTTGTTATATTTTGCCATTTTTTGGTATATGTTGTTCCATTGAAATTAAATTTTTTCTTGCAGATTGAGCATTCAGTTTGTTTTGGCAAATTATAGGTGCAAAAGCAATATTAAATATTGCATACACCTTAAAATTGAAAAAAGAAAAAGAATGTTAATTTCTGAACCTTTTTTTATATTTTTGTGTAGATTGCATAATATATTGTGTATGTTTCAAAATATATATATGAAATAGAAAAATATTGGAGTGAAACATTTTAAAGAACGAGGTGTTTAACTGGAATAGAAGTCTGGAAGCAGCTAAAAGGCAAACTGCAACTAATAGTGTGATTTAAAGGAGTGTGACTACTCCCATCAAGTGCATTGCTAATGATATAAGTAGTGACATTAAAATTGAAATTTTTTTAGTAGTTTCTGTCTAATTGCAAAAATGACATCCAAAGGAAAAAAAGCGTGAAGGGAGGAAAACAATAAAAGGTGTGACCAAAATGAGATTGATGATTCTCATCCAGATGTAAATTAAAAAGTTATTATCATCACTTTTTGTGATGATAGACATATCATCACTTTTTAGATGATACATCTATCATCACAAAATGATCACTTTTTGTGATGATAGATGTATCATCTAAAAACTAAACATCAACACAAGAATTGTCATAGTCAAAAGTGAACTAATCACTTTTTGTGATTAGTTCAGGTAATACTTTGTAGTAAGACTAAAGTAGTAGGCATCTTACAAATGCTTTCAGCAGCAGAAGGTCATATTCAGTTTTCTCTGATATGAGTATAATTGATACTCACTGTAATTTGTGCTCAACACCAAAGAAAATTGGGGCGGGGGTGGCTCAGTCGGTAGCGCGCCAGGCTCGTAATCTGCAGTTCTCAGGTTCGAGTCCCAGCTGGGTCAGCGTTGAGATTTATCTCCGCAAAATTCCCCGCCCTGCCCACGTCAGTAGGGGACACCGATGGGCTTGGAAAGGCCGCCGTCCGTCGGATGGAACGTTAAGCCGTGGCCCCGTGTGTGAGAGCCATACCCTTTGCACGTTAAAGAACACGCTGGATGGCCTTGACGGGAGACTACCATCTGTCTCCCAACAGCTGTTCCAGTGGGTCCCCTTTCCCAACCTTCTCTGAGCCTTCGGGGTCCATGTGACCTGGCCATTTAGCCCATGGTGTGCAAAAAAGTGCCGCTCAAAGGTACAACAACCCAACCCAACAACCAAAGAAAATTGGATTTGACCCACTGCCATTGAAGGTATTTTGAGGGTGACAAAACTACTTCAGGTATGATTTGAATTAATCTATCAGCCATATATAGAAAGAGTAATAACAATGTTGCATCCTGAAAAATTAAAAATAACCTAAAATTCTCTGTTGTTGAGAAATAAAATTTTAAAATTTATCCTTCAAACATTTCTGAGCAAGAAGGTCCTTTTAATTATGTATCTTGAAAAATTTGCTGCATCTCCACAAGAACTGAGAATGATCATAGGCAAATTTTCAAACCTAAAATACTTTTATGACAAAAAATTATTTTCTCCAATTTGCTTGAACAGGATGCAGTCAAGGAATAAGGAATGTTTAAGATGTTGACAATTGTATAACTTTATCAGACCTGCTCCATAGAAGAAATTGTTAATGGAACAGCAATAAAAGTGATACATAAGGCATGAAATATTACCTTGTTTTTCTGCTGAGGTCCTGCTATCCTCACAGACCTTCTACTATGGCATATAAACTGACAGGCTCCTGTCAGACCTCTGTGGCAAGCAGCTGCTTGAGGGGATATTTATTTATTTTTATTTTAAGTAAAATTAAATTGAAATCATTAATTCTCTAGGCTAGTGGCATAGAGAATTAATGATTTCAATTTAATTTTAATTACTGCACTGTGAACCTCTACTGTAATTTTTGTTACCTTGTAAGTAATTTTGCAAGTAAGTCATTTTCCAGACAAATGAAAATCTTTGTCTCCCAAAGGTTTGTTAAAAATGAGTGTTTATGACAGTGTGAAGCAGTGATGATTATTGTGGTACTGTTGTGTGGAGCAAGAGATTTCCCTAAACACCCTAGGGAAGATGCCCCCTTGATATACCTCAAATATTATATGCCCTTGAACGCTCAGAAAAGACATATCACCATGCTTCTTCACAAAAGTACTGTCCTTTCCTACCTGAATGTGCATGGTGCTCTTCTCTGCATATGTTGTTGGGGAACAACAAAATAACAGCATTTCCCCTTCTTCATATGCATGGGGACTTATGCTTCATTCCTTCAATTAGTGCAAAAACAACAAAAAATGTTGGTTTGTTCAAAAAATGTTCATTGTGCACTACTATATCACATCCCTAATTTAGGGATGTGATATAGTGGTGCACAATGATGCAGCTTGCATTCTATGTTGCCCCCCATTTGATACAAAAACAAAGTACAGTCAGCTGTACTGTCCAGTCCAGAAATATATGCACTTTTTTTTAAATGTTTAAACATTATGAAGAAAAGGGATTTTATATCTAATTGTTAGTTAAATAATTCTAATATATCTAACTGGACTTGATAAAAATTAATATCAAAGCATATTTTTTAACAGAATTATAAATTTAATGGTGAGGATTATCCCCACTGCACAAGTCGCCACTGGTACAAAATTAAGCTGAACAGAGTATTGAAAAGATTATTGGATAACTATTATCCACTAAAGCAAGTTACTATGATAGTCAAAATTCAATTTTGATTATCGTGTGAATGAGTGACTGTGTAATAGAACACATTAATATGGCTGAGTATTTATGTTAATCTCTAGCTTTCTGAAGAGTGATCAACAGTGTATTAAAGGATAAACATTATATTTGTTTCATATATTTTTGATTTGACAGTTCTGCAACACAAGAATTGTCATAGTCAAAAATGAACAAGGTCATATTATTTTTGTAGATTTAAACTTATTGGATTGTCTTAATAATTGCTATAATATAAGATCACTCAATCCACTTTAATATAAAAGGTATTGAAAGTGATTTAAAAAAAAAAAACTATTACAAATTTGTAAAGCTGTACTCTGCAAAAAAGGTCAAAGCAAAGATTATTTCTTTTTCAGATTAATGTTTTGTTTTCTTTCATCTATCATCAAAAAATGATAAGAGTTAAAGTTTGGTGAGTGGTTAGCAATAATTGCCAACCTTCAAAGAACAGCTTGTAGACACTTAATAGATACCGGCAATCTGTGGCATGAGATAAACGGAACAATAGGGATTGCTGCTGGGGCTTTTAAGAATCTGTGGAGAGTATGAAAATAGGCATATACACTTAAAGACTAATATTAGGATACATATAATAATAGTTAGGTTTTCCCTAGGGTTAGTTATGGTAGTGAAATTGAACCCTTTGTAAGCAAGGTAATAGCAAACTTGATGCCTCTGATTCTAGATGCTTTGTAAATAATGGTGAGGTTAGAACAAAGAATAATGGTGAGGTTGCAATCTTCTTTGAGCAGCATATTGTTCAAAGAAAGACTGTTCGTTTAGCCCAAGTTGTCTGTGGGCATAGCTGCAGATAGGATTATGAACAGTATGCCTAAAGGCCTCAGAAAAAGAACTTGGATGTTGTGGGCAAACAATGTCAAACAGGACCCTGCTAGAATTGGCCTACAGTGGCTCAAATGGAGCAACTGTAGCTCAGGAGAGATGTGTTTGGAGAATAAAATTATGTAGTCTGGTTGGGCCTTTGTAGCCTATGGCTTAATGAGGATTTTTGTTTTCCTTTATGCAGGTCTAAGTAGTGAAACTAAGATGATAGACAAAAATATTTTGTACTTATAAATTCAAAATTAATCACTTGTGATGAAGCAACTTTTTTTAGTTAGAAACTTTCTGCTAACTAAAAGAAATCTACTTTAAGTGTTTTCATTATTTGTGTGAATGATTTCATCTCTCTGTTATAGTTAGCAATAAGCAGATTTTTTTTAAAACATTGACCCTTGAAGTCTTAACATAATTGTTATCTGATAATTATTAGTTTAATATTAATTTTAGGTCAAATGCTGTTTATCTCATGTAAGAATGTAAGAATCTGCTTCTTGAATGTGCTTTTGATTATAGAAAACTGTTTTTTGCAATACTTAAAATGCTTCTTTAAATATCACTATCTCTGAATTAACTCTCTCACATGCAGGAACCAAATCTGACTAATCACAGAAACTTTTGTACATCAAAAATATATTATCACTAAACACATACAGAAAGAAACAGCTAAGCTAATTATAATGTGGAAATTTTTATCTTAAGCTTTATGAGAGTTTTACAAACTTTTATAAAAATATGTACTAGAATTTTTTATGAAAAATTAATAAGGAAAAATTATCAATTTTGTGGTAACAATATTATATTGAATGTACTGAGAAAAATGCTTTTGAAGTGGCAGGAGAGATGATGCAATTTTCAGCCCTTCAGAAAATGAAATGCAAAGATTAAGCAAGACCTGCTTCTTGTCTGCCTGGAGATCTACCAACCCTCCAGGGTCAAGATCAGCCCTTGTGGCTCAACCCTTTCTCCACCATAGTGGGGAAAGTACTATTGTTCAATTGAGTTACAGATATCCTGCAGCTTTGTCCAAAGGAAGTTTACCTCTAAAATGTTCAATGAAGTTTGTTGAAAATATTTGTTAAATGCTATGCAACACTACTTAAAAAACTGGTTTAAAAAAATTTTTATTCCAAAAAATAATAAAATATATTATTTTTTATTTATTGTTATAATCTTTAGACTATTTCTTTTTTCATTTTTTGGTTAAAAGAAAATTGATCAAAAGATTAATAAGAAATCATTTCAGTACATAAATAATCAATAATTAAAATTTCACTAATAACACTGATAATAAGTTAGTGCTGTGCAAAAGATAATATATATGGCTTCAATATGATGTAATGCAGAAACTTACACAAATTTTACATGTGTAAGTAAAATGTTAATATGCTTTGACTGTAGCATCACAATATATGTAATTTGTGCACAAAATAATCACAATCATGGTAACATCAGTAAAACTTGTACAGGAAGTGTAGATCCAGATTTCATATCATTCATCACCTAAGTAGTGATATAATGAAATTTGATAAATAGAAGCTTAATTTGAACATGATGTTAATAAGTGATATGTGATATTCTACTATACAGATTATGACATTCATTAGGTTGATACTATATAATTTAGTTCTCCAAACATGTCTGCTTTGAGCTAAAACTGTTGCATTTGGCCACTGTGGGCTAATTCTAATAAGGTCCTGTTTGACATTGTCTGCCTACCACATCCTAGGTCTATTCGCTAATCTATAGTTATGCATGGGGCAACATGACCAAACCAACACAGTCTTGCTCTATACATTATGCTGCTCAAAAGAAGCTGTCATCTCCTTCACCTACCCTCATAATTACTTAAAAGGTCAAACCACCTAATGCTCAAGATACTGTGTCAGATTCAAAGTCATCAAGCTTACTGTTATCTTGCTTACAAAGGTCCAAGTTTCACTACCATAACTAACTTCAGACAGGACTAAGCTATTTTATAGCTTAATTTTAGTCTTTAGGTGTAGAAGCCTATTTTCCACATCATAGATTCTTAAAAGTCCAAGAAACAATTCCTATTTTTCTGTTTATCTCATGCCACAGCTCCCAAGATAATTAAATTGAGACACCTTCCCAAAGCTATAACCATTCAAAATAGCTGAAGCACAACCTGCCATCAACATTTGCCAATCATCAACATAATCTAAATCAGAAATTTTTCTCTAGACTACTTAGGCCAAAATCTTCCCCTTGCAGGGAATTCTGCATAACATAATCAGTAACCAAAGAGAAAGGGAAACAAAATGTACCTTGTCTAACTCCACTAGCAATGCTAAACCATTGCTACAAGCCTTACTTTCACACACAACTACTGTTTATTACAGAGAGCCATCGTAATGCAAACTAGCTTGTCAGGTGTGTCATGTGATCTCACAATCAACCACAAATTACGGCAGTCAACAGGCTTCATCAAGGATTGCTACAAATATTTGGTAGGAATCATTTATTGATGAGATGTTCTTATATATTAGCCATTTTCCAACTTCACAAATTTGGGCTAAACCAGCAATTTTCTAAAATCTCTACCAGACTGGTATAGTTCTATGTACTCCACTTTGTTTTATGCTCACTGAGTGACATATCTCTATTTAAGGTTTATGTTTCAGGCATCAATTCAGGTTATGTTTAATGTTTAAGGACCCCTGATCTATATAATAATACATAAATAAAATAAATAATAAATACTCCCTCAACTAGTTGCTTGTCACAGAGGTCTGACAAGAGCCTGTTGGTTTAATTTACCATAGAGATCTGTGAGGAAGGCAAGACCTCAGCAGGAAGAACACAAACATCCATGCCTTTTCTGGTGCTCGAACCCAGGCTCCTCTGATTAGTAGCCAAGTGTACTAACCTTCTACCACTGGGACTGCATAATAATACAACAAAAATTGTTTTAAAGTGTAGATAAAATATTTCATTGCTGTTTCAGAAATAATGTAATGCAGCCTACTACATATTGCACTGTAAAACTAAAGTGCTATAAAGTTATGAAGAAAAATAAATGATTAGTACAGAAAAATGTAGCATAACTAATCATCAGAACAAAAAAAACATTGCTTTTTGTATTCTTTGGCTAATATATTGTCATTTAGGCGTAGGAAAGAACAGTATAGCAGACTAAGCTACAACAGAGAACTCGTATGTACAGATCCTAAGAATTCTTCTCTGGCTAACCTCTTGGCCTATTGGTTCTAGTCACATCACCTCTTTCAGTAGTGTTTGTTGACTTACTTTGAGATCCTCAGTTTGATTTTGGGTTGGGAAAGCCTCATCTCAGTAAAATATATTCTCTACTTAGTAGAGCTGCCTAAATCTGATTTGTTTGATAAGCAGTGATGTTTGGAGATTGTTTAAAAATTACTCTCATACCTCCAAATTAATTGAAGAGATAATTAATGCCCTTTGAATTCAGATGTTGGTTCCCTGCTCTGTGAGGCGGGAGTGGCTTAGTCAGTAGCGCGCCAGGCTTGTAATCTGCAGTTCCCAGGTTCAAGTCCCTGCTGATTCAGCGTTGAGATTTATTTCCACAAAACTCCCCGCCTTGCCCCTAGTCAGTAGGGGATACTGGTGGGCTTGGAAAGGCTGCCGTCTGTTGAATAGGACATTAAGCCATGGCCCCATGTGTGGGAGAGCCATACCCTGTGCACGTTAAAGAACACGCTGGATGGCCTTGACAATAGGCTACTATCTGTCTCCCAACAGCTGTTCCAGTGGGTCCCCTCCCCCAACCTTCTCTGAGCCTTCAGGGTCCTTGTTACCTGGCCATTTAGTTCATTGTGTGCAAAAAAGTACCGCTCAGAGGTAAAACAACCAACCAACCCTACTCTGTGTCTAGATGGCAGTCAATAAATAAGGAGGATTTCAGATGTCAAAATTGTAGCTGTTCTTCAGCTGATAGATGGCAGCACATTGTAGGGAGAAGGCTGCCACAAGCTTGTGCCAGAATGAACTGTAGTACTGTAGCAGGCTTTTGATGGTTGCTGCTCCAGCCATTTGAGGGCATCCTTTGCGCAATTACCCTGATATTTGTGCTCTCCACATTGGTAAGGTTGGCATAATCTGCGGATGATTTATGATGCATTTTTGTTGGTTCAGTGTACACCTGTCACAAAATCAGTTGGTCCTCCCAAGAAGTTGTCATCTGGTGTACACCAGATCCTTGCTGATCACTGTGTGTGGCTTTCACAACCACTGTTGCCAGCATCGAATGACTCTCAGATGGTTGCAGCCTACATGTTCTGCTATATGCCTGCATGACCACCCTGTCTCATGGAGTCGGTTGATGTTCTATCCTATCTTGAATGCTGTAAGCTGGCAATATGGCTGATTATACATTGTCTTGGCATTCTGTGCAATATGCTGCTCCCACAAGCTTCAGTCTGTGAGAACTTTCAGAGTTCTACTGGCCGCAAACTCGTCAAAGCAGTGACATGTCTTACCTTTTATAGCAAACCTTCTCTGCTTGATTTATTTGACAATAGAATTATCCTGCCATGCTGTACTCATTTGCTGATTGTATAAAAATTAGACCACTTCTTCTGAGTGATGCAATTTCAATGTCATAGAGTGTATATCTGGTGGATCTGGTAGAAATTCAATTTGCCCACAATGTCCCGTAGCCAAGTGGTTAGTGCTCTTGGCTACTGATCTAAGGGATATGGGTTCGAGCCCGGGTAAGGCATGGATGTATGTGTTGTTTTTCTGCTGAGGTCCTGCAATCCTCACAGACTTTCTACTAAGGCATATAAACTGACAGGCTCCTGTCAGACCTCTGTGGCAAGCAGCTGCTTGAGGGGATATTTATTTTATTTGTTTTTTTTTAGTTAATACTTATGTTTTATTTACAGTAGAAGACCAAATTTTTTGCTGTTACCTTTTCCTTCAATCTATAGAAATGTTTTTTGAATCTGCAGAAAAATTACAGCCATGATAGATAATGGAAAGTATTGTTTTCATTTGATATAGCCTTAAGCTACTATTTAGACCTTTTTTTCCATAGTGCACCTAACCAAAACTAATTTTGCTTTAGGTAGTTCATTAATCATTGTGTGATATATATTTTGCTTCACGTTATTACTAATCAAGATAAATTTTTTATTTGCAAAAACTGCTGGATAAAAGATATTTATCTTTATGCATTTTTCCTTGCAGGGTGAAATACACCTATCAGACAATTGGATGCTTACCATACTTACCACATATAGGCTACAAAAATGTAAGCACCATGACCGAAGACAGCACGCCACCTGGGTCTACAGCTTCAGCTGTGCCGGTGGAGTCCATGTTATATTACTATGGCAATATTTCCCGGGAAACGGCTGAGTGGATACTGTGGGATCGAGGCTGCCAGGATGGCATGTATCTTTTGAGAGAAAGCAATTCAGATTTTGTCTTATCTCTCTGTTACCAAAAAAGGTATTGCAAGACAATTATTTGTGTTAATGTGTTAATCATTTTTAAATGTACTCTGCAATTTTTATCATGTTTCCAACATCTAATGGTAGAACTTAACTATTAATACATTTTGGACACAATAGTAAAAATTAGAGGAAAATCAGATAGTTTACAATAAACCACACTGCCAAAGTAATAAACAGCCAGTTAACTCAGATATATTTCCAATTAATCTCCAAGCATGCAAATTATAGCAGTATACACTTAAACACTGATGAAAAATTCATAAAGCATAATTGAAAATAATTTGTGTAGATAACAGATGAAGACCTGAAATAGAGTTCACAAACATCATTAATGAGAAGAACTTCAGATTTATTTAATCCATCTTCTTAAACCTCTACATAAGATAATAAAAGACAAGTATTACATTGATCTTTATACACTTCAGATGTTATATACGTCATATTATAATGATTTATAACTCCCTACATAAACAATAATTCAAAGAAATTATCACAGTTTTGGAATATACTAAATTCCATCATCGGATTATAAGACAAGTATTATATTGATCTTGATACACTTCTAGATGTCATATACATCATATAATAATGATTACATAACTTGCCTACATAAATAATAATTAAAGCAAATTATCAGAATTTTTGAATATACTAAATTCTATCATCAGATTATAAGACATTTGCTTGAATTACTAAAGATAAACAATGTTTTTAATGAAAAATTCTGTACACTGAAATTATATTAAAATATAATTTCTATGTGATACTATCATGCAGAACATGATAGTATCACATGGTTCGTACATGATGCATTGTCCATTGTTGGAGAACTTTTAATTAAGTTGCCTTTATTTTATAAATGCTCTACTGAGATATTTATTTGATGAAGTTCATTTAGTAATATTTTCCATGGTGGACGGATGTTAGGTATATCAGAGTTGCAGCTTATTTCTAAAATAATGAGAATATTCAGTGATATCACTTACAGAAATAAATTAAGTCAACAACTTCACTGTTAAGTTACAGTAGTGCATAAACTAATTATTTGTTATAATGCTGTTGTAGGAGATATGCATACCACAATATAGTGTGGTCATCCATGAAACAATGGAGGAATTGAAACTACATTGTGGTGTAACACTGTAGGAAGTGTCTATTGCTGTTTTCAAGAGCAGTGTAATGAGAGCTGTAAAACTGCAGTGAGAACAATCCAAGTTGCTGATTTTACAGTCTATGCAATCATTGTAACAGTTCAGCAGTAAATTTTGCATAATGAATAGGATACAATAGTGGGCTGCATCGTATATGAAATTCAATGTTGGCTGACTCACACACATGGACACGGCATTAGTAAGGGTAGTGCATTCTCAGTGCAGTGACAGTGATGTTGCATCTTGTTTTTGATACCAGTACAACAGCATGATGTTTGCGCAGTGAAGCTCATATTAGATGGAGCAGCAGCAAATTTGAAATATTTCACTGTACATCTGCCTCAGCATCAATGAACATATCATAATATTCAGCTTCACAATATGTTTTTGCTACCAAGTTTAGGTAACATCCTTAGGTGATGAACAGCACATGCTGGGGTTAGTTATACAAGATCCTACATCTGTGTTCTGTAAGTTAAAGGTATAATTATGGAGGAGGAGGTTTTAAGCTAGGGGAGGAGGGTAACTTAAATATGCATAGGCCACTATTTTTTTATGTTAATGATAAGATTTTTTTCATGCAATTTAATTGAGATTTTATTTTTGATGGGGGCAGATAAAGTGTATGAGGTAATTGGTTTTACAATACTCTTTGAGATATACAGGATCAAAACTTGCAAACTGCTCTGTTATTTGATGCTCTTTAAGCTACTGCTCTAATGGGTGATAGTTCAGCAAAGGAATTATTTTTATGGTTTATTATTCCTGTGGGGTCATAAATGTTAATATTATATACACCACTAGAGGTGGTATATAATTGTGGCCATTTAATTTTTTTTAAAAAACTAGTAATGGTTGTGATCAAAACTTGGTATATTTTAGCTCGAATTTTGTTGAAGAAGAGATAAGGATGGGTGGTTCATTGAAGCAAGCTGTAGCATGATTTGAAATGAATTCTGTAGATAATGTTGTATTGGTTTTGTTTAGTCTGATACTTACTTTAAGTTTTTTTTTTAAGGTTTTTTTTTTATTTTTTTTTTATTTGCGACATATAGGACAGAAGAATCCTAGAAGCTACTCCTAGCTTAATACAGGCCTTCTCATACAAGGACATGCCCTACTAAGACCAAAGTCACTGCTGACCACTGCCTTAGTTAGAGCTAACACAAATACACACAAGTTTGAGTTCTTTTTTAATAGTTCTTGATGTTATGACAATGTAACAAGAGCCAATTGTTTTTCTGTATCTTTGCCTCATATTACTAGTGTATTTTATTGGTATAAAACACACCTCCTTGGATACTGTCAACTCTCATTTCTTATTAAATTACTAAGAGGTTTTATGGTAGCTGTTATAGTTTTTCATAATATTGTTTATAGTGACTCAATTTGGGTAAAAATTGTATAGAATTAGTATATTTTTGCATTTATTAATTATCAGTGTTTTGTTTGCATTTCATGAAATATTTTGACTATACATTATTATTTTTCTTCTTCAAATATATTTTGGATATCCTGCAACATAAAATAAAGAGTAAATGTTATTTAATTTAGATTGTAAAATTTATTAGTGTTGCTATATCTATATGTTCTATAAAATATTTCAGTTAATATGCCTTAAGTAATAGTTTTCTTTTTCCTACTTCAGGAACAAATTGTAGAATCTATGACATGCAGATCTATTATCAGATTGTTTAATGCATCATCAGAATATGGCAAAATGATATAATTGCCATTAGTATAGAGCATATAGATATAGCAGCACTAATAAATTTTGCAATCTAAATTAAATACAAAATCCTCATGCAGCCATGGGCTACGGAGGTCCAACCAAACTGTGTAATTTTCTTCTCCAGACATGTCTCTTCTGAGCTAAAGCTGCTGCATTTGGCCACTCTAGGCCAATTCTAGCAAGGTCCTGTTTGGCATTGTCTGACCATCGATCCTAGGTCTCCCCCCTTTTTCTGAAACCCTTAGGCACACTGTTCATAATCCTGTTTGTCAATCTGCAGCTATGCATACGGGCAACATGGCCAAATCAGCGCAGTCTCTAATAACTAATAACAATATTATGAAGAAATATATTTTTGAGCTGCACAATATGCTGCTCAAAAGAGATTGATGACTCCTTCTTCTAACCTCATCATTACTTACAAAGTCAAACCACTTAATGCCCAAGATACTGTGTTAGCATCTAGAATCAAAGGCATCAAGTTCTTGTTATCCTGCTTACAAAGGGTCCATGTTTCACTACCATAACTAACCTTAGAAAGAACCAAACTATTATACAGCCTAATATTAGTCTTTAGGTGTATACGTCTATTTTTCCACACTCTCCAAAGATTCTTAGAAGTCCCAGTGGCAATCATTATTCTTCTATTTATCTCATACTGCACATCACCAGTATCTGTTACATAGCTCCCAAGATAATTAAACTGAGACACTTGATCAAGAGTACAGCCATTCAAAGCAACTGAAGCACCATCTGCCTGACTGATTTACATCACTCTAGTTTTTTCTCTGTTTATCACCAAACCTACTCTATTATGTCTCATCAACATCATTAGCCAACAGGGCCAAATCATCTGCATAATCTAAATCAGAAATTTTGAAATCTCTCGACCATTTAAGGCCAAAATCTTTCCCTTGCAAAGAATTTTGCATAACATAATCAGTAACCAAACTAAAGAGAAAAGGAGACAAACTGCACCCTTGTCTAACTCCACTAGCAATGCTAAACCAATCGTTGAAAGACATACCAACTCTCACACACAACTCAGTGTTATTATAGAGAGCTCTCATTACACTAACTAACTTATCAGGTATTCCATATGATCTAACAATCAACCACAAATTATGTCGATAAACAGAGTCAAAAGCCTTTTTGAAATCTATAAAGCTGTAACCACAGGTTTCTGAAACTAAACATTTCTCAAGAATCTGCCTAAGTGAAAATATTTGATCAATGTATCCCCTACTACTTTTGAATCCACACTGTTCATCACACAGTTGCTCATCAACTAAATTCTTAATTCTATTAAGTATAATCATGCAAAGAACTTTACCTAGAACATGAAGAAAACTAATTCCCCTATAATTATCACAAGAACTGCAATCACCTTTTTTAAAAATTGGTACAATGATAGCTCTAGTAAAAATCCTTTGGAACAAACTCCTTTATCATGAAAAATATTCCAAATTTCTGTCAGCCATGTGACAACACAAATGTTTCCAGCTCTAAGCATTTCAGTGTTGATTTCTTCCACCCTTGGGGAGTTATGCAGTTTTAATTGGGAGATAGCCAATGCAACTTCAGAATGTGATATAGGGCCATCATTAAAGCCAGCAATGCATCTATCCTTATTATAAACAATAGGAGTAGAAATAATCATGTTATTTAGAACTTCTCTGAAATGTTCAGCCCACCTAGCCATAACAGAATCCTCACCTTCAACCACCTTGCCATGTTTATTCCTCAATCCCTGTGTAGCTGTCTGTTTCTTTGCACATAAAACATTAACAATCTGGTACAATCCCCTGCTGTTGTGCTGTATAACTGGTACCTCTGTTTTGTCAGCCAAGCTATCAAGCCAAAGATTCTTATCAGCTGTTAACTGATCCTTTACATGTTTATTAAGCTCATTGTAATGCCTTCTGTTAGGGCTAGTAGGGTGTTGATTCATATCAATCTTGCACTTCCTTCTTTCAGAAATAAGTTCCATAGCCATATCACTCAAATAATTTTGTTTCCTCTGTTCCCTTTTACCCAAAAGAGTACTTTTGGTTTCAAGAAAAGCCTGTTTAAACTGATCCCATTCTTTTTTAACTTCAGCAGTATAACATTTACTGTTTATGTTATGATGTAGGATATCCAAAATAAGTCTTTTCCACAATGTAGATTTTAGGATTATGTTAGTACTGATTTTAGCTTTTACATTTCTCATAATAATATCTGTATAAATGCAGGAACTAAAAATATTAATAGAATCCTAAAACTTTTACTGAGCAAAAAGACATACTTATGACAATTTTTTCATTTGGGCAGTGGTGTAGTCTTAAAGGGGGGATGCTCCCCCCTTTGATATAGTGGGATCCCTCCCCACTTGAGTGTCAATTTCTCACCCTAAGAGTGGAAATCAGAGAGGAAAATGTAGCCATTCCAATGAGTTCTGTTCTTTAGAGTTGGTCACTGAATACCCCCTCGCCCAAAAAAGTGCTTCCTGGGACCACCACTGCATTTGGATATGTTATGATAATGCACTAAATAATCTGATTACAAATCTAAATTACATATATCCTACAATACAATTTATAGATGAAGTAGTAAAAAAAAAATTACCTCAGGTATATTAATTGAAAAGTTGTATGATAGATTATATTTATAGTTTTCAAACAAAGCATCAAACTTGCTCCTCTCAATATTGATTCATCTTTTCAAAAGCAGAGGTGTTTTGGCATGCTTTAATGAAAAGCTTGGTTTGTTTTACCTCTGAGTGGCACTTGCATGCAATATGCATGTAAATGCCTAAGTCACAGATACCCCAAGGGCTCAAAGAAGGTTGGGAAAGGGGTTCCACTGGACAGATGTTAGAAGACAAATGGACCCTAACAAGGCTAAGCAGTACATTTTTTAATGTGCACAGTATATGATTATTCTCCACACAGGGCCAGAGCTTAATGTCCCATCCAATGGATGATGGCCTTTAAATGCTCAGCAGTGTACCCTTTCTCACTGAGGTTGGGGGGTTAGTGGATAAAATTCTAAACACTTACCCAGTTGGGACTTGGAATGTCAGGTCATGAGCATGGCTCATGATCTGACTGAGCCAACTGGGTAACCCCTGGTAAACTGAGCCACCTCAGTATGATAATAATGTAGTCTTAAACACTAAAAGTGAGCTACCAAATAGAACACATTCATAATATAAATAGGGTTTTAATATTTCTTCACAATGACATTCATATATATTTTTCTTAGTAAACTTATTATATCATTGTCGTTATGTGCTCTGACAAAATTAGCATGTACTGCTTGCTGCATTCAAGATTGTTCAATTCTGGCACTTTTGCTGCAATGAACAGATCTTCAACTTCCATCTTGTAGCTAGAAGACAAAAATTTTCTAAAAAAATTTGACTATTACAATGCTTTTAAACAAGTTCTGTACAACTGCAAAAAGTTCTGTTCTGTAGCTCTTTCTGTTACTAAATTCTGATGAACTCTTTAATAATTTTATGCATTATAAAATTTAATAATTTTGGCCATTTGTAATATGTATATAAATGGAAATCTGTTTTTTAAAATCAATTTCAATAAAAACACAGTTGGATTGTTTTGCCTCTGATTGACACATTTGTTCCTCTGACTGGGGTAAATGGTCAAGGTGCAGCGATTCCTAGCTAGATGGGAACATGGGATCCATTGGACAGCTGTTAGAGAGCCGAATGGGGGTTAACACTCTGTTCTCAATGTGGTAATCCTCCCCCTGCTCTCAGTAAATCAAAACAGAAGCATAGTGGAACTCAAACTGGAGAACAGTATCATTTGCAGTTAAAAATTGCTTAATTATTAAAGACAATTTAGTTTCACTGAAGACAGTCGTGGTTGAGTGACAGAGTCATTTATCTTAATGTACTTCCAGCGAGAAGATTATACACTTGCAATAAAAAAAAAAATACCTCCTCAAGCAGCTGCTTGCCACAGAGGTCTGACAGGAGCCTGTCAGTTTATATGCCAAAGTAGAAGGTCTGAGAGGATGGCAGGACCTCAGCAGAAAAACAACACAAACAGCCATGCCTTACCCGGGGCTCGAACCCAGGTCCCTTAGATCAGTAGCCAAGCGCGCTAACCACTCGGCCATGGGACGGCCGACACTTGCAATATATTACAAAATTATCACTATGAAACAAAGTAAAAATTACACACACACACACACACATAAGAAAAATGCATTCAAAGAAGCGAATTGTTTTTATTATACTCCTACTTCACAAATAGTTACCATAAGCATGCTAAAAAATATAGAATCTTGGGGATAAGAGAATTATTGTAATTGTATTCCTGTAATGAAATTAAATGATGGATTAAGCAGTACTCACAGGTGTTGCTTAATGTTGGAACTAAACATTATTGAATCACTGGTTGTAACTTTGTAGTTTGCTTTTATAAACAAAGTTCTTTCAAGAAATTAAAAATTATCTTTGAATTAGATCTTGGGGATAACAGAATTATTGTAATTGTATTCCTGTAATGAAATTAAATGATGGATTAAGCAGTACTCACAGGTGTTGCTTAATGTTGGACTAAACATTATTGAATCACTGGTTGTAACTTTGTAGTTTGCTTTTATAAACAAAGTTCTTTCAAGAAATTAAAAATTATCTTTGAATTAGATAGGGACTAATAAAATACCAAAATTCTTATTTTCTTAATCTTCCTATAACATGAATTCCACTACTATACAATGGCAGACTTCAAATTATTATTATAAACAGTCTATTCCTGATGAAAACTTCAAATTTTGATGGTAGAGTGTAATGGTCATGACATTTACACTGACAGCAGTGAAAACACACTCAACCCCAGAGGCAGGAAAATTTAACTCTTTTAGTTTAAGAAATAAGTTAAAAAAATCCCTTCTGGGAACAATACATATTAATAAAATATTAATATTTGTAGTTTATGAATCATCTATTAGTTTTGAATTTGGCCCATTTAGAAGGCACTAAATTTGGAAAATGTTGATACTTTTTGTCATTGTAAATAAGCATTCTATATTCACAAGGGGTGATTGGATTTTTTAGTTAAAGTACTTTTCAAGTGTAAATAATATTTCCTTCATCACCTGCAGATTTAACTTAGTTTTCGAAGTATATGGTAATATGTTTTTGTTGGTTTAACACTGAGATATAAAGAGAATGGGGTGGCTCAGTCAGTAGCACACCAGGCTCGTAATCTGCAGTTCCCAGGTTCGAGTCCCCACTGGACCAGCATTGAGATTTATCTCCGCAAAACTCTCTGCCTTGTCTACGGTCAGTAGGGGACACTGATAGGCTTCGAAAGGCTGCCCGCCTTCCATTGGATGGGACATTAATCTGTGACCCCGTGTCCGGGAAAGCCATACCAAGACCATCTCAATACATCAGGCCAGGATGCTGTAGTAACAGAAGACCTAATTTTTATACATGCCAGTTTTAATTATATATTTATTTCTAAAAATTCTACTTGTAGTTAGTTAGTTATAAAAATTTGATAATTTTATATAAAAAATTTTAGATAAAAGTTTCTTATTTTAAAACTGACTAAAATACTATAATTTATTCATTAGAATTTTATTTAAAAATTACCAAATATTTTAAAATTATTTTCTTCATCACCTGCAGATTTAACTTAGATTTCGAAGTATATGGTAATATGTTTTGTTGGTTTAACACTGAGATATAAAGAGAATGGGGTGGCTCAGTCAGTAGCACACCAGGCTCGTAATCTGCAGTTCCCAGGTTCGAGTCCCCACTGGACCAGCATTGAGATTTATCTCCGCAAAACTCTCTGCCTTTTCTACGGTCAGTAGGGGACACCGATAGGCTTCGAAAGGCTGCCCGCCTTCCATTGGATGGGACATTAATCTGTGACCCTGTGTCCAGGAAAGCCATACCAAGACCATCTCAATACATCAGGCCAGGATGCTGTAGTAACAGAAGACCTAATTTTTAAATACATGCCAGTTTTAATTATATATTTATTTCTAAAAATTCTACTTGTAGTTAGTTAGTTATAAAAATTTGATAATTAATTTTAAAATATTTGGTAATTTTTAAATAAAATTCTAATGAATAAATTATAGTATTTTAGTCAGTTTTAAAATAAGAAACTTTTACTTAAATTTTCATCAAATTAAAATACTTATATTTTTATGCATAATTAATTTCCCTCCTTTTTTCCCTCCTTTTGCTCAAAGCTGTCCTGGCCTGGTGTATCAAGGTGGCCTTGGCCATACTCTATGCTAGGGGTTCTCAACATGGGATACGCGGTAAAATTTTTTGGGGTACACTGCAAGAGCTCAAAAGTCGCTAGCTATATGTTATATATATATATGCTTTATTTTATTCCCATGTTATACTATAACTATAGTTTTATCTATCTATACGAGGGGTACGGCAGTTACATACATTTTTCCAGGGGTTATGTGAAACATAAAAGTTTGAGAACCACTGCCCTATGCACATTAAAGAACATGCTCGATGGCCTTGATAGGAGTCTACCATGTCTCCTAACAGCTGTTCCAGTGGATCCCCTCTCCCAACGTTCTTTGAGCCCTCAGGGTCTTTGTGACTTGGCCATTTAGCCCATTGTGTGCAAAAAAGTGCCACTCAGAGATAAAACAACCTAACTGAGATGTAAAGTTTATTTATTATCAAGTCATGAGTGTGGCATCATAATCTAAGTCAGTCCTTGCCTCCAAGAGCATTATGTGAATTAATTGTTAGTGTTATGTAATATTGAATAGTAATTATGTAAGATCTTCTTTTGCCCAAAGTGTTGTAGCAATTTTTTTTCTCCATGGAATTTAAAGTAATAATCTATTACAGTGTTCTTCATTATCGCATTAAGAAGCTTCATAGTGGTGAGGTAGGATTGTGTGGTGTTCCAAGACAAAAATTTGCAGGACCAGTTGAACTGGTTGAAGGTGTAGAAGGTCTTGCTTGTAAACCCACAATCCCTTGTAATAAATCTCTGGATTCTGTGTTGCCTTTAACTCATTGGGGAATAACAGAAGAAGAAGTGAGGAAAGCTATATTAAAGAAAGCAAGAGAATGGGGAATAGATGTAAGTATAAAACAGATTTTTTTTTTAAAAGCAAAGTTAAATATAGCAGGAGGTGAAAGCTTTGCAAAGTGCATTTCTTTTTTTTTCACTTAAAATATGTATAATTAGAACGGATGCAAATATTGAACTACAACTCTGTGGCTCCTCAGAATTAAGGAAAAAGAGTTTGATCATTAAAAACTAAGGAAAAGCATGATCTGGTGTCAGATTTTATATAACAGTGTTATTTTTTATCATAATATTTCTTAATTCAATGTATGGAAATAAGTTTAACTTTACGTAGCTGATTCCTTCAAGTTTCATGGTAATTTCCCCACCCAACACAAATTCCTTCTTTTGATGCTGTTATTACTGACTATACTTTTTCGCAGCTTCAACCAGTTTTGAATAAAATTATTCATTGTTATTGCACATATTTTTAGCAAAAGAAAGTCTCTAATGTTGGCTTTTGAACCTTTAACAGTGAGAACCACACAGGGGCTCCAATTGAAAGATGCCAGCTTACTAGTCTGAAGAATAAACAAAAACCATTGTTGTAAATGTGTAGTAAAAATTTTTATTCTACTGCTGAACTGTAACAAGCCAAACTGTGATACTATGGTTATTAATGTTTTTGTAAGTCACAGGTCATTGTTGCTCTGTCACTTAGCTCCTTTTACTGGCACTATTTTTCTTCTTATTTTATGACTATGCCCTATTTGATATAAAGAATGGAACAACTATTCTTCATAAAGCTTCCTGTCCCATTATTGCCAACTACTCTTAACCACAAAAGTGAATAAAAAGCAATAAGTCTGAAAATGCACCAATCTTAAACTTATTAGGGAATGTCTATGACAATTTTTTTGCAGCACTATTAAATTGGTAGAAAAGAAATGATGCATTGTGTACTTCACAAATTTTGAAATTTGTGAAGTATACAATGCATCATTTCTTTTCTAGTCTAAACAACTTGCAAATTGAATTATCTTAACACATAACAAAAACTGAAATAAAGGGAAGATGACAAAATTTTAACAGTTGTAATACAGGGAGCTTCAACTTAGTCATTAAAGTTGCAAACAATTCATACTCATCAACCTTATTCACATTAAAGAATTGTGACTCCCTACTAAATTAATGAACACAGTTCTGCACCCTAAATGTGCTTGTTGTGTATATATGAACTTATTTGAATGGGCAGTACAATGTATTTTTCTTTGCCTACTCAATATTGCTAATTTTACTACTTTGTAGCAGATTTAGTAACTTTGAAAGCCACTATATAAATTTTGTAAGGATAGTAGCTACCTTTTAGCTGTGTTTTTCCTTTGTTTTGGTACTATCAATTTTCTGGAAGTTGGGTTATTTATTGATTGGTTATAACTCATTTAACTGGCTAATAGTGTGATTCACAGCATCGATGCAACTTGTGAGTTGCAAAAAGCTGCTATTAGTAAACCTAATGCACACATATCAAATCCTCACAGAGCAATAGGCTACAGAGGTCCAACCAAATTGTAATTTAGTCCTTCAAATATCTGTCTTGAGCAAAAGCTTCAGCATTTGTCCACTCCTAAATAATGCAAGCCAATACTAATAAAATCCTGTTTCAGATTTGCTGCTGACCTCCTTCTGGGTCTCCCTTATTTCTGATGCCTTTAGTCACACTGTTCATAATACTGTCATTCACTAATCTGTAGTTAGTTAGGCATGTGGGAAACATGACCAAACCAACACAGTCTCTTTTTTTACATATATCACTCAAAGGTGGTTACCAATTGCTTTGTCTAACCTCATCATTATTTACATAGTCAAACCACCTACTACCCAAGATACTGCTTAAACATTTAGAATTAAAGGCGTCAAAATTCCTAAATTCCTCAAAGCCTAATTTTAATCCTTAAGTTTGTAATGGGAACAGATGTTCTAAGACAGAGTCCCTTTTCAGTTGCAGTCATATCGATTCATTAATTCAGAAGCCTTTGCTTGTGAATCACTATAGTTTGCAATAATTCTCACTTTAGCGGATGATTCTGCATTGAAATCTCCCTTTTACCTATCTTCCTATTGCTTTTCGCAAAACATTTGTAGGTTTGGTAGTTTGTTGGTTTGTAAATTTATCAAAACAGTTGTTTCACCATATCTTTTGAATGTGATGGACAAACTTAATGATTTATGTGTCAAATGAAAGTTTGTGATGTGGGAAATGTCAGAGATGATACAAAATTGACCCCCCATGCTCTCTTCTCCCCTAAAAAGAGGGGTATGAAATGATTGTTCCACTGTATCTTCAGAATGGGATAGCCAAAAGTAACAAGCTATGCATCAAATGATAGTTGTAACATGGGGAATGTTATAGGTTAAAAATTTTCCACCACTCCTTCTTTCCCTCCCCCCCCCCTCTGCAAAAGGGGAAATATGGAAGCAATTATTCTGCTATATCTTCCAAATGTGAGGACCTACAATTACGAGTTAAGTGTCAAATGAAAGTTCATTTAAGGACCATTCCTATTTCAAATTTTCTCCCCAACATTCTCCACCCTCCCAAAACAAGGGGAGGATTTTTGAGGGAGGGGGTTGACCTTAATATCTCAAATTGATGCTTGTGACATCTCCAATGTCATGGGGTACTTTAAAAACATGCCTCCAAAAGCAGGGGAAGGAAAAATATGGCTGATGTTTGCAATTGTATATCAAATGAAAGTTTCTGAAGGTAGGTGTTTTTAATGACAAAGAAATATGAATAAATTGAAAATTTTTTAAAATACCTCTCTTTCCATATGCACCTTGAAAAGTAGAAAATAAAACTAAAGCATATTGATGGTGCTATCAATCACTGAATTCATATTCACTTCAAAGGGAGATAGGATGCCGATTTACCTACTCAACAAGATTGCCAGCACTCTATCTTCCTTTGAAGGGAAAAATATGAATTCAGTGACTGCACCATCAATATGCTTTGGTTTTATTTCCTACTTTTTAGAGTGCATATAGGAAGATATGTATTTTTGAAAAATTTTAATATATTTATATGTTTTAAATAAACCAATCAGAGTGCATCTTTCATCCAAGATGTTGGCACTCTTTTTGCAATAAATGCGTGGCATAAATATTTACTACTAATAAATAAATATTTATTAAATTAGTGGCATTAATACTGACTAGGGTTGGCCAACCTTTTTCTGCAATATGCCCCAGTTTATATCAGAAATGTGTTGCATGCCTCAAGCACCCCAATCTTGACAATTGCAAATTTCAAAGATAGTAATATCAATAATTTATTTTAAAAATTTTGAAACATACCTCAATCCATTTCTGTTTCTTGATGATAATCTCCACTTATTTTTTATTTAACTAATACAAAACAGCATCTACAAATCCATCTTCACTTCTAGCACAAATATATACCGCTCACAAAAATTAGAGGATATTTCTTCGCTTCAGATTCATTTTGAAATATCCCCTAATTTTTGTGAGCAGTATAAATAAATCTTGATACCTTTCCCATTGGAACCTTTCAAGCTAAAATAAAGGCTATACCAGATGGTGTCACAATGGTTTATTGCCAGCTGTCTTTCCATACTTTCTGCACAGTTTAACCAATTTTTATCTGAGTTTCATCAGCATGAATTATGTAGAGACCTTTTGAATAATACTGTTGAGTATCTCTCAGATATGTATGACTCATGCTTATTATATCAGGGTAAACACACAGCTAATTTACTAGGCTTCATTTTTAAAATTAAAACCAGTTTCTCTCAAAGTAAAGTGTAGATAAAAAAATGTCTAAACACTACTTGCAGTATTCTACAATTGTTGATGGTTTATTACATCTAATGAGCCATACCTCTAATTGTTGTATTTATGAGGGTATCACATACTTTATTACTTCTGTAGTTTGTAAATTTGCAATGCTTTTTTTTATCAGATTACATTGCACACCTTCCATACACAATATTTTCTTTGTGGTGTAGATTGCATTGCAGAAATATGGTCACAATAGATGGCTTTATTACTGATTCTTCAACATTAATTCCATTCCCTCAGTGCACTACAATCTATAATAACTTGCTTTATCTGCAAATTGAATGTTTTCTGTTTTTAATTACTGGTAAAGAAACATTTTGAAGAACAGGGCACTCTTGGTGAGAAACAAAATACTGCTCTCATCTTTCCAAATATTACTGATTTTTCTGTTATAAATTACTAATAATGTAATCCAGTAGAACCATTCTCATTTGCTAAACTGCATAATAAAAATTTTAATTTTACAAAGTTTTTGTTTGTTACATAAGGCTTGGAACAATTTGCTGTTGGCAGAGTGTTATATCTGCAAGTTGTTCATTCTCAAACTCAAGTGGGTGAGGCATTTTTTCATTTGTTGTTGTCTTTGATGTGATTTTTCCCAGATCATCCTTTATGTGAAATATAGTGTAGAATGCAAAAATAGAATTGGAAAGCTCATCTTGAATACAGTTTAGAAAGCATACTTATATAATTATATACTGCTTTAACTTTTGATAAGATATCTGACTATTGATACAATACCAAATAGTTTTTTTCACTTTTGATTTTGTTTTGTTACTGATGCCTAGGAAGACAAGCTTGATTCAAGTTTAACAGAAAATTATAATGACATAAAACTTCTTATTACAAAAACTTTGCATGAAGTCCAGCCTTGGTTCCATGGCCCTCTTTCCAGAATAGAAGCAGAACGTTGCATAGAAGAAAGTGGACACAAAGATGGGAAGTTTTTGTAAGTACCACAGTCACCATTGTTTTTTAATATTTATTTGCATAGTTACTAATTTTGTTTAATTTTTGTGTCTGCTATTTAGGGTTAAATGAATAGTTTCAAATGCCAATAAATCTGTATTTTGGTGTGTCTGTTGGGAAATAAGATGTAAACAGAGAATGTTTGGGTATACTGAATTTTTGTTTAGTTTCTGAGATAAAAAAAACAGGAAAAATTCAGTAAAAAATAATGTAAACAAATATTGCATTTAAACTGTAGACAGGAGCATACAGTGTTTATTTAAAATTTATATGTCTTGAAAAGAGTAATTTTCTTTTAAGTTTACACTAACCACCAAAATAAAGAGTTAATTTGGAATGTTTAAATTATTGTAGCATATATTATTATGTGTTCTGTGAACTTCCATTCACTGTGTGACTTTGAACAATTCTTGCACATCGCTTTGTTGCATTGTGCAGCTAAATGGCCTATACCCTTCAGCAATAGTATATATTTACTATTCCACCATAAATGATAGTTCAATAGTCAATCAGTTGAAAGGGAGTTTGGAGCTGACCTGGCTATGTTCGTTCTGACCCTCCTATTGAACTTTGAAACCTTTCCCCATTTTAGACTTTATATTTCACATGAGCTATTTTCAAAATGCCAAAAAGACTTCTGTAGTGACCTATATTGCACTTCAAATAATACTTTTTGAGTGAGCATTTTCATTACTTTTGCCTCTGTTCAAAAGCGAACATTTTTTTTTTCCTTTATTCATCACAGGTTCCATTGTAACTTATTCACTTCTACAATTTTGAAGGTCAAAAATGAATTGTTGCTCTTGGTTTGACCAACAATCAAACAAATATCACAAAAAATATGATTTATTGTAGCTAAAAATACAATAATAATTTTGGGACACTGAATGTTGTTTCTTACATATTTTGGCATAGCCATGAAAATGTTCCATATCCATCATTAGCATTTTGAACTAACACTAAATTTTTTGTAATAAGTATCTGCCATGTAATGCATTCCATTACATGATTGTTACTTATTGTAAAAAAAAAACCAACTTTTGCTATGTGCAAAATTATGGAAATATGAAAGAAATATCATATAGGATAAATTAATGTGTGGAAAATCAGTAGTAGAAGGCTAAAATATTATAGAATAAATAGCTAGAAATGAAACAATTGTAGTTAAGGAAAATATTCATGAGATGAAAATGCAGGAACATTTAATAATTTTTGTCTCCAAATTTTATTTTGCTCTGCTTAGGAAATGTTGTTTAGTACTTTACTGACATATAGGTTGTGTTTGCAAACTTTTATCTCAGATTAGTGTTTTTCATTCTTTTTCGAGCAGCAGGACATTTTATAATGTGATAAAAAAAATTGAATACTCGTAAAACAAATGCAATACATAATATTTATATTATACTGTATGTAATTTTATTTATTATTATATATATATATATTTTCAGCATTCAATTTTCAGCATTCAATAGAAAGAAAAGTGCAGCTCTATACTAAAAATGGTTTAACCAAATGAATATTTGGCATCTTAGCTGGAAACAGTTGCCTAGTAACTTCTCGTAAATACATGAAAGAAGGAGTAATTTGGGTTGCCCTACTTGGTGACTAGAGAAGGGAGTATTATACAGTGAGAAATAACCATTTTTACAATAATATTTATTAAAATGTCTAAATTAATTTTAAAAATCTCATTTTCAGTAGCACATTTTGGGGAACACTTAGGCCATGCTTACAGAACACAAGTTGAAAAACACTGCCTTAAATATTAATATGCCTTTTTTTTTGATTGATAAATATTTATGTAAATGAAAAATTCAGCTTTAATTTTATATCTGTAGCATTCATATCACTATGTTTGAAGCTGAAGTAAATTGATTATTTTGAGTGTTGATCTTAATGGTGATCAGCAGAGTGAATGAAGGTAAGGGGGTGCATCTCCATGAGGGAGTGTTTCTTGACAATAATTGGGTAGGAGTTTTAGCATTACATGCTGAAGATGACAGTAAACAAATATAAGAAGCATACTGTAAGGTTAGTGTTGACAGAGAAAGTAAAAGATTATAATTTCAATTTTGTTCAACAAAAAATTTCTTTGAGATCTTTGTAGCTGTGATAGAAGTATTTTATTACTATGGATATATAAGCTCACCGGACAAAAAATTAGTCATTTCCCGCCATAAGAGGGTTATGTCCATTCAACAGCAACAGAGGGCACACCAGTAATAAACACATTCTACAAATAGCTCTGTGTGCACTACGGGGTTCATACAGTGACAAGAAGTGGTTGTGTGCCACGTGTGTGTTAGTCACTCCGTGAAACATGGGTTGCGCGAAAGATGTGAATGAGTGGCAAAAAGGTGTTATTGCATATGGCCAAGCCAAAGGGCATAGTGTACAAGAAGTTGCTGCCTTTGCAGGTGTGTCGAAATGTACTGTCCAAAGGGTCTTCCAGCAGTGGTGTACATCACAGTCCACCACTAATTGTCACCAGAACTGTGGCAGAAAGACTGCTCACCACTAGGGACCACCACAGTGTGTCACACACTGTTAGGGCAAGCCACTTTGAACAAGGCAGGAATTGCTCCAGTCAGTCAATGCAGGTCTACAACAAACTGTTTCTGAATGAACACTCTGAAAGGAACTGCATGCCATGGATATCTGGAGCAAAGTACCGTGGAAGAGACCCATGCTAACAGCTCTGCACAAGGTTGCTCAGCTACAGTGGGCATGGTGCCACAAAGACTGGACTGTCGACTCTTGGAAGCATGTGATCTGGTCAGATGAGTCACATTTTTGCTTGTACTTGAATGATGTGAGGTGATGGGTACACCGTAAGCTGCATGATGAAGCCTTCCATGCAGACTGTGTGCAAGGTTCTTTTCAAGCTGGAAGACTGTGATGTTCTGGGGGTGTTTCATATATGAGGAAATGGGTCCTTTGGTTGCGGTGACATCACACTTGAGCCAGAAGAGCAATATGGAGCTATTGGATGACCACATGTTGCCTTTTGTGCAGCATCTCCACAGTGAACACCAGAAAAATACCCCAGTCTTCCAAGACTACAACTGTCGCATGCATAGGGCTTGAAGTATGTCGGATTGGCACAATGAGCATTCTGAAGCCTTCAAACATCTCAACTGGCCTACCAAATCTCCAGATTTGAATCCCATAGAAAATTTGTGGGACTATTTGGAGCAACATGTGAAGCATTGTCTCAGCCATTCGGCCAATCTGGCCGAACTGCGGCATTTGCTGGTGGAAGAGTGGATGAATATTGATGTGCACTACATCTGCACACTGGTGGCATCCATGCCAGACAGGATTTCGGCTGTTCTTCAGTCGCACGGAGGCGTTACGTGATATTAGGTGACATTTGGCTAGGGGTGACTAATTTTTTGTTCAGTGAGCTTACTCAGTGATCACATTATTAGTTACAATTCCATGTTATATTAATAGTAACTCAAATCTAGAACTCTGTAACTTCTTGAATAGCATTTTTATGGAAAAATGTGACTGAAATTTTAATCAAATTAGTTTGTCTCTATTATCAACAATAGTCATTCACTCCTTAGATAGTTATGGAAATATAATTACGGCAATAACTGCAGTTGAAATAATTATGGCAATAATAGCAGTTGAAATAATTACTCTGAAAAGTTAATAAAATAATTTAAAAAAAAAGTAATAACCATTACACTACTCTACTTTACCAATGTGTGATTTTTAGCAGTCCTCGTAATAATTATGTTGTTTTTTGTAAATTTTGAATTTTTTTTTTTTGCACAATGAGTTAATTTGCTAAATGTTTCAGCTTCCACAACACATTTAAATTCTGAACACATATTGTTGAAACTAGAGATTTAAATAGATTTGATTGAGATCTTTAAATTATATTCACATTTTTTTGTATAAAGGTTGTTTAAGAAGTTACTGTATTCTATATGTGAGTTACTATTGAAATACATGAATATACCTAATAAAGTGACCCTTTGAGTGTATTGTGTGCAAAAAAAAAGTGCCCCTCAGAGGTAAAACAACCCAACCCTTTGAATGTATATTGATATGATAGATTTCATTATTATATCATTTATACTTTATATTGATTTACTACAGAATTTGTTAGATGATTCTGAGTAATTATTTTAATCTTACTCTCAAATTTAAATTTAAGAGTAATCACCAGATCTCAATTTTTTAACTTATTTCCAATTATGTTAATAATCATCATAAAAATCTAAAAAGAATTTGAATTTTTTTAGTGCGTGAATAATTTTAAGTTTTTAATATGGTAGAGACTAAAAACTATTAGAGGATTCAGAAAATGTGACTCTTAATATTTCATTAGTATGCATCCATCCATCCCAAAAAGAATTTTTCATTTACCTTCAAAATAAGAAGTTCAATGTCTACACATTGACAGACAACAAAGTGTAAACAATAGTTGTTTTTGAAAATGAGATAAAAATAACTATTATAATAATTTAATATGTGAATATATACTTTCTTAAATGTTAATTTTTTTTACCCATACAAACCTTCAGATTTAGTGATTTTTTTTTTTGTTATTATTAAGAGTGCGGGAAAGAGATGACAGCAGCTATGCCCTTTGTTTGAGTCACTCTGGTAGAATTAAGCACTATAAAATTGATGTACTGCCATCTGGTGAGTTTGCCATTCAGGATGGACAGCGTTTTCCTAGTATCATGGCAGTAAGTATAAATTTATATTTTTAACTTGTTTTCTTATTATATAAAACTCTCATGTAAAAGTTAGTTTCTGTAATAGTAGTTTGTTTCTTTATAACTGCTTGAAAAATTATAATTTTTGTGATAATCTTTTATAAATAATTATAAATTATCTCCACTCTGTATTGAAGGCTATTAATGATAGCTTGCATTTGTAAAGGAGTTATAGTTTGGTACTATAAATGACTTCTGTATATATATGTATAGCCATCATTGTAAATATTTTCCTATTAGTAGATTTGCATTATCTTTGATACCATTAGGTCTACAGAATGATGAAGTATTAAACTCACTAGAAGTAGAGTTGATTTATTATATGATGCAGTGGTGAAGCATGACTTTTTTTTTTTTGTAGAGGAAGCAATTACCAAGAGCAGTTCTGAATTAAATCAGAATGCCATTCTGGTGCTTGATGTTTCTGAATCATTGAACTGGAACACCATACCAATACTGAATCGTAGAATGAAAGTAGTTCTGTACTTTTTAAATGTTATTGAAATATTAGTATTAGATATATATTGTCTATTAATGAAGGTGGGGGGGGGGGGGGGGTTGAGAATGCACTCTCCCTTCTTTGAGGAAACCTATTTTTAAGAAGCAGTTTTTTCATCAGCATCTCAGTGGCTGAGCTGTTAATCTGCTTGGCTACTGATCATAGGGACCTTAGTTCAAACCCCAGATAAAAGGTATGGGTGTTTTCTTTCTTGTGTTGTCTTTCTTGCTGAGGTCTCACCTTCCTCACAGACCATCTCTATTGCAGATTGTACTGACAGGCTCCTGTCAGATCTCTGTGGCAAGCAGCTGCTTAAGGGGTAATTTGTTTAATTGTTAATTAAATAGTATTAACCCTTCAAGTGTCCACGTCATCTGTATACGTTCGCAGTATCTGAAATGAGGGACCAAGGATGTGTGTATCCATTTTTAGTACAAAAAAAAATCGATTTTTCTTTAAATAAAAATTGTTGTTGTAATTTTTTTTAATATATATCTTATAAAATATATAATTTAGGCTTAAAAACTAATATTTTGTTTTTTGAATTTGATGTATATTTTTTTAAACTACAATATAAATAATTTTATAAAGCCATCTGATTGTCATTTCTTAGAAGCACTAAAAGGTATTACCAATTTGGTTGTTAACATTCCTATTTGCTGAAGCAACCTTCTGATTTAAGCTCACAAGTTTGATTTGAACTGTTATCAACAAGTTTTTTCCTAAATTTTCGAAAGTCTCCTAAAAATTAACAAAAAAACTGCTATTTTTAAAAACGGTAGATTTTGGAAGTAATTACAAAGTATGTACCACCATTTTTTTCCCCATTTCACACTCTTTTCTGTCATAAACTTATTTCAGTATTCCCAAGATTATTTTTATTGTTTTTCCCAGTATTCTATGCATCTTTCCTGCTCTTAAAATCAAAACTGGAAGTAAAAACACCCTTCTTAGAAATATTGGTTGCAGCTGCATTTAATTAGTTATGCTTCACTGATGCAAACAAGAGGCAGATGGCTGACACATGCTATCTGTGTTCTGTATGCTATAAGTGTTTTTTACAGTTTTGGTCCCAGCATATTGGATACCCTTTGTAAAGTTAGTATTTACTTTTTTAGATTTAAACCTTAGTTTTCATTTCAGTAGATTTGTTTTTGGAAATTGGTGATCTTTTGGTTGATTGATAAGTATTGATTTTTTTCATAGTTATGCTACATCATATGGCCGGCCTACAACTTGTTGCTGTGGATATTTTAACATCTCATTAGACTATATGTTAATTTTTATTTTATTATTTATTACTGTTCCAGTAAAACTTTGATCTGGTATCATTTTTCTGAAAATAAATGAGGTCTTGGATATGGAAGTAAATTCATTTCTCTAGATTTATTTCCATAAGTTAGTGATCCTTTGGTCAACTGATTTATCGATCTTCTTGAGTTATGCTATATCGGAGGCCAGATTAAAAGTTGTTGTGGAAATTTTATTTATCATCCCATTAGGTTATATGTAATTTTTCTTTTATTATTTCTTGTTTTTTTTTTTTTTGGTAAAAAAGCTTTGAGCTTGTACTGTTTCCTGAAAATGAATGTCTTGCATTTGGAAGTAAAATAGACTTCCTTGCTATGGAAATCAGCCATCACGTGGGAGAGCAATTTCGGGAAGGTTTCTCCTCCATTAAAACTCACGTAAACATTTCACCCCTCTCCTCCCCCCCCAGAAGAATATAATTTTTTTTAAATTACGAGTTTTTATGTTTATATTGAATGATTTTAAGGCAATCCCCCCCTCCCCCTCAGTACCTTGGCCACACAGGCAATATAAATACTTTTTTTTTTGCTTTGGTGCACAACTTTTCTGCACTTAGCCAAGATTGCCAAACTTCAACATCCAACGAAAAAATTCATAATGTTTAGTAAAAAAAAAGCAGCCAAGAAAGTTTTTTTTTTCCTATTTCATAAAAAAATAATACCTTCTCAAGCAGCTGCTTGCCACAGAGGTCTGAAAGAAGCCTGTCAGTTTATATGCCATAGTAGAAGATCTGTGAGGATGGCAGGCCTTCAACAGAAAAACAACACGAACACCCATGCCTTACCCAGGGCTCAAACCCAGGTCTCTTAGATCAATAGCCAAGTGTGCTAACACTCGGCCACAGGAACCAGTTCAGAAAATCCCATGAATGTGAGAAGTCCAAGTCACTTTGTATAACGCTGGCTGTATTTAAAATATATGATACCGAAAAGAATCATTAAAAGAAATAAAAATCATATATCAGGTTGAATATTATTCGGGAGGAAATTTCTTTTCAATAAATATATAATTTAACTATTTTTATTCATCAGGTTTTCCAAAATGAAGTGTTAATTGTGTAGTGCGATCTTTTTTTTCATCATATTACATTGAAAAAGGCTTATTAAAATCAATATGCTTGTAAATTTGTTTATAATGTTTATTTTCATAAAATTCGTAATTAATTTCTGTTTAATTTGGTATATAAAATGACCTGTTTCCATTGATTGGTTATTTTTTTAATTCTAAAGTTGACTTGTTTATCTGACTCAGCACAATTGGCTAAAAGCCTGGAATTTTCTCAAAGTATGGTACTGAGAAAAAAATTACAAAATGAGAGAAATATTTACTTGAAACCAAAAAAATAATTTTTTCATTATTCAGAATAGCCTTTCTATTCATGTGCATTAAAATCATTTCTGTCTATTAGTTTTTTTTTTTAAATAAATTTTTATTTGTGTTGCCAAATGCATTTTTTATTACATGACTCTAAAAAAAAGTCCCATTAAAATAAAACATACCATGTTTTTTGTTAAATACTTGATTTTAAAAAATCCAGAATTAAATGATGATTAATTTGGCATACAACATGCCATAATTCCTTTCATTAGTTATTTGTCAAAAAAGTTTTAAAGTTAATTTTTTTGGCTGAGGATATGTAGAAAAAGATTCTCTAGATGCATTTTGTATCTATATTAAAATAATAGTAAAATAAAAAATGACATTTGTGCAGATCTGGTTAAGAAATTGAATCAGAGCACTGCATATGATTAATTTTCAAATGCTTTAAGGCTTATTTACATAACTTTGGAATTTCAAATTTACTAATTTTTCATATACTCTTATACTTTAAAAAAATTTCAATGCATCTAATTTCATGTATTTGAATATAGCACAATACAGTTGGTACCAGCTTAATGTCATTAATTTGTTCTTTAAAACCTGAAGTTAAGTGAAATAATATTAAACTTGTCAAAAGATACATTTGTTATAATCTTGATGTAAGTGAAATGTACGAATATCACAAGATAAACTGATTCCTAGAGTTCAGTATATTTTTCATAAATGTATAGTTAATATATATATATGATAATATATAGTTTATATATTATCGTATATATATTTTTCATAATATGCTGACAGAATATAGCCAGGATGAATTGTTATATTAATAGGTAACTACTTTGTCCATAAAATATTGTTTCATATGTTTTCTATTATGTCTATTATAGTAATAAAATCTCTAATTATTTCAGTAATGATTAGAACAGTAAAATATAGTCAGAAGTTATAACTCACTTCATTAAATGTGCATCAAGTCAATTAGGCTTATAGGTATTTGAACACAGAAAGGCATGATCATGTTTGCTGACAGAGCAATATGACCTAAAATACTGATACATAATTTGGAATGTGAAAGCCAGACATGGGAAAGTAAAGGAAAAAAGAGGATTTCACCTCTCTTTTCAAAAAATAGTTCAAATGATTACACCTACCTCCATGGAAGATGATTACACCTACTTTTCTACTGATGCTTCGCCACTGATATGGTGTTGATTAGAAGCATCTTGATACTACTCAATAACAGGTGTTCACCTATCTTTTTAAAAAATAGTTCAAATGATTACACCTACCTCCATGGAAGATGATTACACCTACTTTTCTACTGATGCTTCGCCACTGATATGGTGTTGATTAGAAGCATCTTGATACTACTCAATAACAGGTGTCTCATTGTTATTGCATTAGCTCATTTACTATAGTTCTGGTAGGCAAAAACATCTATACAGAAGGTGCATACTGTATAGTTATATTTGTGAATCTTCCTCGCATTTCTGTGTTTAAAATCTGCTGAAAGACGTTGCATAATAATTTTAATTAAATTCATTTGATTAATGATAGAGATTTTTTAATGCTGAATTTGTTTGCTTTTTAACATTATTAGTAGATTATTTATTAATATGTTGATGAATAATACTTCTCTATATAAACTGTAAAAATATATATTAAATTCAGTTGATATTAGCACCTAATATTATACACAGAGCTGGATTAAGGTCTTCATAGCCTTAGACAGTTCTATTTCATAGGCCCTTTGGTGGATGAATTTTTATGGATGTTTCAGTTTCAATGGGTGATCAAAATTGAATAACTTTTCTCAGACAGCAAAATGCTATGTAGCATGCCTTAAAAGCTGATTTAATCACTATTTATTCAAGAAGAGATCTTTGTTGTAGTTTTATCATGCAGGAAAAACCAGGTCAAAATTTTTTTCATAGACCCTAGGCAAAGTGCTTACTGTGCCTAGGACCTATTAAAAAAATTGACCATGTTTTCCAATAGGTACAGTGCCTATTGAACTTTCCCTGTGAGAGAATTTGTTAAGTTTGTTATTAGTATTCCAAATGATATATCATTAGCATAAAACACAAGAAAACATGCAACTACTTTACTATTGAAAAGATAGTTCCAGAGCCTTCCCAGAAGTTTTTCCACTAGTTGAAGTAGCTGGAAGACCTTGTAGATTCTCAGCATGTTATTTGAGACATTTAATACAATTGAAAATTAATGTTAATATATGAAGGTACAATACCTCATGAAAAATTGCAAATCATATCTGCTGGGATAACTTTTAAGTCAATCATAGTCACAAGTATAAAAGTCTTGTGTCTGTCAGTTTGTTTTCTATTTAAATAATATATAACAGTAATTTCAGATAATAAATTTTACAGTGTTAGATATTTTTAATATTTAGCAATTATGAAGAATGCAAAAGAAATATGAAAATAAGGACTTTATATAATGATAATAATGAGAAGTTTTCTAAAATGTGAATAAGCATATTGTAAAAGTTTTAAAATATGTATATACACACAGCTCATATATCTGTCTCTATAAGCTTTGTTTCATGTTCCAGTGCATGTCTAATTTGAATCAGATTTCTGTGATGCCATCAAAAGCAGAACTTTTACTTGGAATATATTTTGTGTGAAAATTTGTATATAAAGAATGAGAATTATTAGTGAACAGTATTTTTATTATTATTATTATTATTATTAATAGTTCTCTTTAAATGGTATTTTATTATTTTACAGTTGGTAAGCCATTACACTTTGTTCAGTGATGGCTTGTGGTGCTCCCTCCATGAACCTTGTCCTATGTCAAGTCATCGCTCTGGTGAAAATTCTGCTCCACAAACTAGAAGTCGCACTCATGATTCCTCACAGTCTGGGGAAGGCAGGAGTAAGTCATCTAGTGGACAGCATCAAGGTGGAAGTGGAGGTAGTGCAGCACAAGAAAAGAACAAAGTGCAAGGTGGAAGGCAAAGTCCGGGAACCACAAGTCTTGACAAAAATACAGCCCCATCAAAAAGCAGCAGATTTTTAAGTGGTTTCAATCAGCGGGGTCTTTTTTCTAAGCTTGTTGCAACTGTAGCTCCACAAGTAGTTTCACAAACTCTTCCTCAGAATGCAAACCACCCAGGTCCATCATCATCTCATGGAAGTCATGTCACATCCAACTTGTTTCCATCACTGAGTGATGATAACTTAGAAGGTGGAGATCTTTCTCAATCAATTCATGCCAGAACTTCTCCTATTTTGATAAATACTCATCCATCAACACCTTCTGCATCAAGAAAAGGATCACTGACTTGTTCAGCTGTCAGAGAAGATTCTTCTTTCCATGAAGTAAAGAAAGGAAAAATCCATAAAGCTTCTAGCTTTGATATTCTTCCTGCCTTCCTTTCTCTTTTTTTGTATGGAGAAAGTGGAAATGACAGTGAAAAGAAAAGCAAAAGGAAATGCACTGAAAATTGCCACAAAAGAACACAAACAGATAATGATGATTTAAATAAAGGAAGTCATGCACACTGTAATGGAACTTCATTAGAAACTACAGTTCAAGCTGGCACAGAAGACAGTAATAAAATTCATAAATTAACTCCTGTCCCTGCACCCCGTCTCTCTTTGGCAAAAAAAATGTGTCAAGAGGGTGGGCCAGTCTATGCAAATCGGGACGTTTTAGCCGCTTCAGGAAGATCAATTAGTCTTGGTGAATCTGCTTCTGAATCTATTCCTGAGGAAGACGAAGCTATTAAAATAGTACAAAATGGTCTCCACATTCCACAGCCATTTATCCGAAGTGCCTCTTCTCCATCAGTGGTGTCTCATTCCAAATCTAAGCCACAGCCTCCTCCACGACCACCACACCTGTCTACCTCTGAAATTAAAAACAGCGAATCTCTTCCGTCATCACCTTTAACACCAACACCAGTTGGTTCAAGTTCTAGAATACTTTCATTAAATGGACAAATAAATTCACAAAACCAACAACCTGTGCCGAAACCAAGAAAAAAGGTTCAGCAACAAGATGATATAATTAGTGACACTAGTTGTAATTCTTGTGCCTCTACAGATGATAGTAGTACTTCTCCAACTTTAACAGAAGTGTCAGAAGTAAGTCTGTTCTTCAAATATTTATTATTGCATTCAAATATCTGTTGTTTTAGTGTGTATGCAAGCTTCAAATTGCATTTCTTTTAGTTTTGCATAAAATATTCTGCAATTTATAGAGTAGTAAGAAAAACCAATAACCATGGAAATATCTCAAATGCATAATATTGCAAGAATAATAATGGCAAGTACAGTTAGAAAACTGGTAGTGACTATTAAACCTGGCATGATTGTAGGGTATTAGAAAAGGTGGCACCCCTAATTCAAAATGATGGCAGAATGCAAAAGGGATCAATTAATCAATATGTAAAACATGATCGATTTAGCAAGAACAAAAAACTTTGCTGTCCATGATAGATATGAAGATGTAAATACTCCTGATCCAACTTACTAGGGGCTGATACTTTGATGTCAAGGGGGGGGGGGGGGGGGAGGTTACTTACTAGGGTGGGTATACTTTGATGTCAGTAAACAATTATCACTGCTAGGCAAGTGATACCCATCATCAGGAACAATGATCAACCAATAAGTGATGCTGTGTTTCAGGTAATCAGACTGGTGGTAACTCATTCTCTATACCAGGAACATGTAATTGGGGAGCACTACTTTCAAATATTGAAGACTCTCAGTATACAACTGACTGGAGAATGAGTCTCAATCACAGATATTAAATGTGTGAACATGACAGAGCACTGTTACATAGGGCCTAAGCAATTCATCAGTGATACAGTCTACCTCAAGTCCACAGTTTGTGCAAAACCACTACTGACTACCTTGTATAATGAGTAATTGCTGTGTGTTGCAGATGTTGATGCCATGTTAAAAGCCATGCAAAAAAGTCTGCATCATAGCTGATAGGAGCCACTTTGAATATGTATTTCAATATATTCAGTCCCCACCCTGCTCACGGTCAGTAGGGGACACTAATGGGCTTGGAAAGGCCACCGTCCGTCAGATGGGATGTTAAGCCATGGCCCCTGTGCAGGAGAGCCATATCCTGTGCACGTTAAAGAACATGCTGGATGGCCTTGATGGGAGGCTACCACCTGTCTCCCAACAGCTGTTCCAGTGGGTCCCCTCCCCCAACCTTCATCGAGCCTTTGGGGTCCATGTGGCTGGCCGTTTAGCTCATGGTGTGCAAAAAAGTGCAGCTCAGAGGTAAAACAACCCACCAACAACTCAATATATTCAGTCATAATTTTCAAAGTTAAGGTTGACAACTTTTCAAACCTGCCATCATGTAATCATGCCAGATTTATTGGACACTTCATGTACACCTGCCATTATTCCCTTATGAAGTGTTTGTCCCTGCTATTATTCCTTTATGAAGTGTTTGTGATATATATATATAATTTTTACTCACCACCTTCTGTATATGTGTATGCACTCTATAGTTGTAAATTTCAATTAAAAGCATTTTCAAGAAACATGAAAAAAAAATTATTATGCATAAGGTACTGAACAGTTCTCCTAAATGCTTAAAACTTTTTTTTTTTGTAATCATGTTTTTGTCATACTAATTTGTTGTGAGCATACATAGAATCATGCCAGGAAAAAGTAACCCAATAAAAATAGAAATAATGTTTTGCAGCTCTTCATAAACATTTTCACAAATCTAAGTCAAAATTGCCTAATAAAATATTTCTTATTTAGATTTGGGATTAGGTTAAAATATTTTAGTTTGATTCTAGAAAGGATTATTCCTAAAGCAGCTTTTAAGAAATAGCCTATGATAATTGTTAGCAATGTTGAGCAGTTGGTGTACTTGGTTGCTGAGAAAAAGAACATGAATTCAAATCCTGCTTAAGATATGAGTGTTTTCTTTATATGTGTTGTCATTCTCCTGAAGTCTCATTTCTCTCACAAATCTATGCAGCATATATTGATAAACTATCAAACTTATGTAGACATTGAGCATCCTGAGAAGCAATTCTTATTTTTTTAAATAATTGATTACTTAGTTATGCTCATAATGTGATTTTATTGGTGTTGTGAAAATGAATACAATGGGAAATTTGCATGCCTTAAAAAATTATAAGTTGTATATTTACACTGCTTATCACTGAAATTGATCCAATTTCAAGGAGTGCTCACATTAAGCTCAAAATAAGTAGTGACAGATAGCAATCCAGAAAGAAGTTAAGTTTCTGTGTCAAATCAGTGGTATTTATGTATGAAAATGTATTTTACATCAGTATGAATTACAGCATCCAAGAGCAGCAATACAAGCAGCCAAACACTGTAGTAGCAAGTCAAAAAGATGGCAAATGTCATCCAATGAACATTGAGCCATGCTTCATGTACCAGCTCCATGAGCTGGGCATAATGGTATCAAACTGAGAGGGGGTGATCATGCAACATCCCATCATATCCCAAATGTATTAAATGAGTGACAGATCTGTGAGATATGCATGCCAAGGAAGCATATCCACATCATTTAGGCACTGTTGGGATATATATCAACTGAATGACTTCATTAGATATTTAAAATAGATGCATTTTAACTCAAAATATAAAAGATTTAAAAAGTTACAATGTATCTATTTTAAATGTCTAGTGAAATTGTTGAGTTGAGAAAAAGCCCTTATTACTCAGCTAGAAATTGTTACCCACAGAGTCAGCTAGCATTGTGCATAATAGATGTAGACAATAATAGTAACAGCAAATGTCATATATAGTTTTCTACAAGAAGTTATATTAGACTTATGTTAAGGTGGGCAAATTAAAGTGGGACTGAAGTGTACCCTTTGATAATGCTTGCTGTATATATCAACACTGAATCTTGAGTATCTGAAAAATGCAGTTATGTCATCAGTCATCTTGCAGTTGACGACAGCAGCTAATGTGTCATCTGACAACAATGGATGATCCTTCAAATACCACAAATTGCTTATAGCTATAACTGTAATGAATGTAGAACTTTATTCATGTGGAATATAACAACTTAATATGAACTGCATTTCCACATCATTACACAAACAGAAACATCAAGAGATTATTTATCAGCATTCCCCAACTATCTGATGTACTGCCTACAGGTACTGCTTTTGATTATCACAAAGGTGAACAGTCTACCTGTATTATTTACGTGTTATTAGATCACATCATTATCCTGAAATTGTGAATTCAGTAATAAAAGATAATTTTCTGATCATGTTAAATATATAAGGCCAATACTAAATTATTTCCTTAGTTTCTATTTATAATGTAATGCATATCAACTTTGTTAATGCAAAGGCTGGCTTAATTACTTAGAAAATGGTTGATGTAATGACTTATCAGAATGCTTGATTGTTAATGCATAACTGATCTCTGATAAATTACCCTTCTATATCTCCGACTATTCTACAGTGTTAACTGCAGATTTTTTTCATTATGTAGAAGAATATAATATATAAACCCTTTTAGTTTTGTGCATTTGTTTTCTTAAAATATTCTTAAAAGTTATAATGAAATTGCCTTTAGTTTTTAACTTTATATATCTGTATATAAATATTATTCTCATATTGTTATGTAATTCTTCTATGCTCATGTGTGCCTCCTATGCTTCATGTAATAATGAAAAAAATTTTTTGTGCCTTTGTTCATTCCCAGCTCACCCGCAGTTATATATGCGTCTGTTCTTCCCCTTGTTTGAGAAATGGGAAGCATTGTCTCACCAACATAAAGTATGAAATTTATCTAAAGATTTATTTAGCTTGTCCTGATTTCTCATGCAGCGTATTAACATTTAAACAGACTTGCTCATTGGCTTATTGGTCAGGTTCACTGACCAGTATACCAGAGTTATTTTACATTGTTGTAAAACTCATGTCACAAAGAAATGTACTACACAAATATACACTGCTGTCCATTAAAAGTGCAACACCAGGAAGAATTCATTAGATTGTCCCGAAATATGCAAGATGGGTAGCCCATGGGAGAACATGTAAATGATTCAAAGTGCAGCACATGTGCACATCACATGTGACAGTAACACCCCCTGGAAGTGGTATAAGAGGAGATTGCAAAGAGCCTGTGTAAAGCACTGGAATTGTGTTTGCTCGCAGTTCTTGTGCACTAAAGGATCAAGTATGCCCCGTCAATTAACACAGCATCCATATGACCAGGTTTCCGACTTTGATTGAGGGAGAATTGTGGGATTACAGGAAGGTGGATTATTGTACCGAGACATTGGTGCTAGTGTTGGATGGAATGCTGCCACAGTGATGAGAATATGGCGTCAGTGGGTAGAGGAGGAACGAACTCACCACATGAGGGATCTCAACGGCCCTGTCACACAAAAGAACAAGAGGACAGACATCTCATGCACATGACTTTGAATTAATGTATAGCCACATCAAACACCTTAGCTCAACAGTTAGGGTGTTTGCACATCAACCAGTGTCCGTCGTACTGTTCGATGTCATCTGCAGCATTGGGGTATATTTGCTAGGTGGCCATTGCTTCAGCTACCATTGACTCTATAACATAGGCATATGCTACTGCAATGGTGCCAAGAATGTCATGCATGGATGTGCGAATGGCATCGCATCGTCTTTTCAGACGAATCCCACTTCAGTATGCAGTACTATGATGGATGAATCTGTATCTGGTGGTACCATGGTAATAGACTCAGTGAGACATGCATGATGCAGCGCCATACAGGTCTGGCCCCTGGTGTTATGGTATAGGGTGACCATTGGACTCCTCCACTCATGCACACTCCTCATATGCATTACCAGTATTTTGAACAGCCAGCATTACATCACTGAGGTGTTGGAGCCTGTGGTCACACCTTATCTTCAGGGGCTCTCTGGTGCCCATTACCAACAGGACAATGCTGACCACATGTAGCGTGCATCCAACAATTCCTGGATAGCCACCGTGTGATGCTTCTGCCTTGGCTTGCGCGTTCACTGGATCTGTCCTCAATTGAACATGTCTGGTCCATGATCTCACGATGACTAGCACACCAGATACCAACACTGCTACAACAGATGAACTTTGACTACGTATCAAAACTGCATGGACTGGCATTCCCCAAACACACATCCGACGTCTCATACTCTCAATGCTGAACCATGTAGCAGTGGTTATTGCCACTCATAGTGGCTACACAAGATACTGATTTCTTTATATTCAACAAGTCTAACTGAATTGTATTTGTAATCATTTGATCCTTGTAACATAAGCTATGTATTAACTAAATATGGATTTGATATCTCTTGTCTTTCCTGGTGTTGCACTTTTAATGGCCAGCAGTGTATTTACATACTATTCATTCATTTGTATGAGTTCCAAATAATTTCTCGTAGAGCAATATCATACAGGTAAATTTAGTAAGATGACTTAAACCCAACTGATGTTTTTTTTTGGCTTAGGAACAGAATTTTTAAACACTAGTGCAATAATGTATGTTTTTATACAAGATGCACTAAATACATTACTGTTTTGAGTGCTAGCACAGGAAGCTTATATCAGATTCAACTGTTAAAAATACATAATGAAACATATATGTGACAACAACCTCCGAGTGAGATGGCCTGGAGAAATGTCATTCTCAGTCCATTGGCAGGTATTTGGAATGGTGCCAAAATATGCTATTAGGAAGTGTTAATTCTTCTTTCTAACTGGGAAGTGTTAATCTTTTTTCCAAATGAAACCAGGTAGTTTGTGTAAAATTATTCTTGATAATCATTTATGGAAAAGGAACTGGGAAATAAATATTTTTACTTCAGATACATGAAAGACATCAGAGACATGAAAAGTATTTTTTTGTAGCAAGTTAGCATATTGCTCTAGGCAGATAACTGAACAGATACTTTTGACTGATCAGTCTGGCAGCTACTTTTTCAAAAACTTAACAGTAGTTTCTATCTCTTTGTAAGGGAAATGTTAACTCCAGTTATAAATAAACAAACTGAAATGCCAGGACCAGCCTGAATATGAATAGAAAAGATTAGCCACGTGATATATATATATACATAGATGATTTTAAATTATTTGCTGAGACACTAATCAGAGGCAACTCTTCAAGGTGTCATGGCATTGTAAGAGGTAATTATTGCCTTCTATCTAGTAAACTCATTGTTTGTTAGTTGTACAGTTTGTCATTTAGTGACTTGACCAAAACAGAGGGTAATAAGTCCCATTTTTGTAGGAAAACCATTCCTTTGTTTACTACAAACTTATTAAATAGTTTAAAAACATTGTTCTAAGGTTATTTAATTCTAATTAAATCTAATCTGATTAAACAAGGTTTTCATCCTTGACATTTTTATAGGTTGTCAAAGATGAAAAACACATTAAATTTTAAACCCTAATTATTTATAGCTGTAGAACAAAGAATTATTTCGCAAATGGAAATATTTAGTATTTTCCTCTCTTTTCAGCTTGCATTTTCTTACAAAATTAATATTTGTTTTATTATTATAGGAAACTTTTATTGTGTCTGCCCTCATGTTTTTGATGAATTTGTCCAAGGTATTTGAATTATTGTTGATTGTCAAACAACATATTATATTTCTGAGCTATAATTAAGTGAAAAAAGATGTAGATTTAGTGATCAAGGTTCAAGGTGTTGTAAGTTCATGGTGAAATTAGCCTCTAATGAGGGGCTCCCTATACCATATGTCTATCTCCTATATGCCGTGGTGCATGGGATATACTGAGCTTCTGTATGGTTATGTGTAAAATGTAATTTGCAAGTTATTACATAAAATAATATTGTTCAAAAGATTAATTTGACAGTGAATAGTTAAAATTTTAGATGCTGAATTATGAAATGGTAGTGAAATGGTAAACATAGATGACAATCACAGTGTTACCTGCTGACTTTTTGATGTTGATAAATCAATAAATATTTTGCAGAAAAAATTTCGCTGAGATATGGGACTTGAACCCGCATCTCTCCAGAAACATGCCAGAATATTCTACCATTGAACTAATGCCAGCTCTGTCTTTTTTCCGCTAATTTAAGACTAAACTCTTCACCCAGTTTTTTGGACCAACTGTTGGTGCCTTCTATGATATCGGGTGACAACTATTACTTTTTATATTGCACTGAGTGAGATGGAAATAAATAAATAAAGTTTCATCATGCTATTTAGCATTATTAATGATTTAAATGTAGATGACAATCACAGCGTTACCTACTGACTTTTTGACATTGATAAATCAATGGACAAACAAATCCGCATCTGGAGAGATGTGGGTTCAAGTCCCATGTGTCGGCAAAATTTTTTCCGCAAAATATTTATTGATTTATCAATGTCAAAAAGTCAGCAGGTAATGCTGTGATTGTAATCTATGGTTAAATCATTAATAATGCTAAATAGCGTGATGAGACTTTATTATTTATTTCCATCTCACTAAGTGCAATATAAAAAGTAATAGTTGCCACCCAAGATCATAGATGGCACCAACAGTTGGCCTGAAAATCTCAGTGAAGAGTTTAGTCTTAAATAAGCGGATTAAAGAAAGAGCTGGCATTAGTTCAATGGTAGAATACTCTGGCATGCTTCTGGAGAGATGCTGGTTCAAGTCCTGTATGTTGGCAAAATTTTTACGTAAAATACTTATCGGTAGTCCATCTGTTATAGGTAGAGCTACTCAATTGCATTTTAAATAGAGGCCATCAGAGTGAAGAGAAAAATTATCCATATAATTATATAATAAGTTTCCTATTTTTCACGCATTCTCCACAGACACAGAATTTCATTCTGGATAAATGTGACTTGCAGGCAGCCATTTTAGTAGCTCCATGCTAAAGGTTCAACTTCTTTTTCTCTTCTTCTGTAAAAATGTTTATTATTGAAGTAGATATATATGTTGTTATTCACAGAAACTTTACGAAGTTTATGACCAGTGTCTTAGCTTGCATTGAAAATTTGTCTATTGCCAATTCCAGATAGTATCAGTGTGAAGATGCCTTAGGTCCATTCTCCATTGAAAAATTTTACAGTTTATAATTTTAAACTTATGATGGTACCATCTGCTGATATTAAGATGTTACATGTTCAGATCTTTGGGATGGCAATGTGTATATTTTTTACACTTAATAATAGATTGATAATACATTTCACAAAGTTACTTTGTACAAAAAAAATTATACGACTAAAATGTGGAAGATTGTAACTAGCATCATTTCTAATTTTAGCTATCTCTATAAATTTAAATTCAATCATTTTCTTGTTTTATTCCATTTAGAAAGTATGAAAATTTATTCATATCAAGCAACCTCTGTGGCAAGCAGCTGCTTGAGGTGGTATTTATTTTTTTATTTATGTATCATTTAAAACTCTAGGGTAAAACTCGTAATGAACATCTTATGCAAAAATATTTTATTATTTCATATTAATTATTTAAAACTTCCAAAAATGTTGCAAGGGTATTATTTGGATAAACTGAAGAAATTTCTCGACATTTTTTTTCATCTGTCAAGGAAGGTATCACTCTTAGTTTAATGTTGATATCAATTTTAGAGGAAAGATTGCTTCTTGAGGCTATTTGTGAGCAGCTGGGACAATGCTTTCATGAAACACAGAAAATTGTGTACCATGGGTAGAAAGTTCATAACATCAATTAGAGGAGATCTTGATTTATTGCCAGTAGCTGAGCAATCGGAGCACCTGACTTTATAAGGAGGTCATGGGTCCTAGCTCAAGACAATTTTTCCTCTAAAATTGATATCAACATTAAACTAAGAGTGATACCTTCCTTGACAGTATTATTTGACTTCATAATAGGGAATTTTATCAAAAATATATTAAATGTTTGCTTTTTTGCAAGAAATCATACAGGATATTATAATTTGTTAAAATTGTTTGATATATATTTCAGCCTGGTATGGAGTCCCCAAAAGATAATATGTCATGCAGTGAACTACAGCTAGAAACTGATGATAAAGAAAATGCTTGTGTACAGGATTCAAACTATGTGCTAGAAGAATCAGCTAGTGTTTTGGGCAGTGAATTAATTTTTGTTAGTGATCTGGGTTTATCTTCATCTCATTCAAATAGTGATGAGTTGATCCATAAAACAGGAACTGCGCAAGCTTCCAGAACAACTTCTCCATTTGTTCAGCTGGAAGATAGTGCCTCTGAGTCAGTGATATTATCCAGTGGAGTAACAAACAGTATCAGTAATAGCCAAAATCAAGAGCAAGACCAACCAGATAATTCAGTTTATGCTACTCTCAGTGGTAGCAGTGATGTTATATGCTCACTGAGCAGTGATGTGGCCTCACCTCTGTCTTCCATGCCAATGGCTGTGATTGATCAGCTTTCTGAAGAAGCAGTAATAAGCAGAGGTATTACCTAATATTATTTTAGTATACAACAATAAAATATGCATTTTCATATTGCATGAATTCAGTTATCAAATGGTACTGGCATTCAAGTACTTGAGTTACATTATTTTTCTGTGATATTTTTACATTCTTTATCCCCATCAATAGTATTTTGTGCCATGATTCAATTTAAACTTGTCAAAAGAATTTGTTTGCACTTCAATATATATACACCCTATTCATAATAATAGATCTTATTTGATGTCAGTATTTTTACCCAAACACATTGACTCACACTCAGTATTTCTTCTATTACTAATAAGTTTTTCATTTATATATATACCTACCTGCCACTTAAAAAAAATCCTTCTTACATAGCATTAAAAGTAGATAATACCTCATTTGAAAATCTGTCATTTGAGATTTATCTTGCGACATGTCTGTGATATTTATTTAATTGGTTAATTAAGTAATGTTAGATTTGTTCAGAATCAGTTGTGTTTTTTATTTGCAGTTTCCTTCTGCTTGTAATGTAAGAAACTCTACATATCTACCATTCAAGTTAGCAGGAAGTTACAGTATTATCAGTTTTTAATCAATTTATTTACAAGATTAAGTTGAGCTGAGTTTTTAAGGACAAGCAATTATTATTAAATATTCATTAATTGTTAAAGACACAGTTAAACTAAAAAGCTCAATCACCTTTGGTGAATATGGTATGTTTGCAAAACATTTTCTCATATTCCAAATTTAGTTCTCTCTAATTCAAAGTAATGAGAGGTAATAATAAAAAGTCATTCTATTAGTACCTCTCATTACTGTTCTCCAACCAAAAAGGAATGCATTTATCTCTTAAAAAAAGCTTAATCCCCTATGTGTTGGGGGATATCTGAATGTAGGATATCAGAAATATCAGTCTTTTTTTTTTATGTTGGATGATAAACTAGCCAAATTGTGAAATATACTGCTTTCACTTTTCAAAAATCTGGTCTTAATTGTTCTCTGATGGATGAGGATTTTAGACTGTAGCAAGTCCTTTCACGTTTTAAGAATTCGGATTATTGCATTGAGCATAAATATTAAACAGACTTCTTCCTCCCTTTGAACATAGCATATAGAATTGTTAAACAACTTTTTGTAATAATGGTCTTTATGCTCTATAAGTAGACTAGTTTTTAGATTTCACCAGTTTGAAGGTGTGGATATTAATTCTGACATTCAGCAAATCCTACATTTAATAGTTAATACTGTATATTTTGAATTCAAACTCCACACAAAATTTTAATTGAAGTTACTATTTGTGTGGCTATATTCTCAAATTTTGCCTTGGATGACTTAATACTTTTATCAGAGTCAGTGCAAAATAGATGACATATTACAGAATATTCATTTTGGGTGTTGAATTGCTATTCATAGTTCGAATTACTTAAAAGTGTTTAACCCATTTATTGCTTTAGTTTTATTTAGTTTTTATCTTCCGGCTTCTCTCTATTGAGATCCCAGCTGGGTCAGCATTGAGATTTATCTCCGCAAAAATTCCCCGCCCTGCCCACGGTCAGTAGGGGACACCGATGGGCTTGGAAAGGCCACCATCCGTCGGATGGGACGTTAAGCCGTGGTCCCATGTACGGGAGAGCCATACCCTGTGCACGTTAAAGAACACGCTGGATGGCCTTGACGGGAGGCTACCATCTGTCTCCCAACAGCTGTTCCAGTGGGTCCCCTCCCCCAACCTTCTCTGAGCCTTTGGGGTCCATGTGACCTGGCCATTTAGCCCATGGTGTGCAAAAAAGTGCCGCTCAGAGGTAAAACAACCCAACCCAAATCTCTCTATTGAGCACTTGGACATCCACTAAGAAGCTTAACATGTTAATCTGAGCTGCTGCACTGAATGACTTTGAAGTGGGTTCTTTCCCAAACAGAACTACAGTAAGCTTAAATATCCCCCAAAAAAATTCCATTTCTGACAGTAATTTCTGTTTAAAAGTTTGTTGATATGATCACTATTCTCCATTCTGTCATAAAATACTAAAAATGATTTTAATATGGGATCATGTTTTGCAGTCAGTATATACATTTGATGGGTTCTTTTTTCATGAATGAGAAGGAATTATAGATTTATTTTCAAATTGTTCTTTTACTATTTTACAAATTGCATTCAAATTGCTGTATGTGGAAACCTTTTATTCCTAAGTAATGATTCTTGTTGTCTAAAATAAATCTATTAATCATGAATGAAATTATGTTAAAATCTTGTAAAGAATTGATGGGCAAGTTATATACATATATTTTTTAGATTTGTAGGATCTCTGGATTTAAAGAGCATGCATATGATGTGAAACTTTGATGCTCTTCATTGCATGGATTGAAGCAGTTTGTCAATCCATTGAAAGTGAATTTTATTTTTTTGCCAAAAAGGTATACCATCAAAATCTTAAGATTTACCATTATGGGTTTTGGCTTTGTTGGTGGCTAATTGGTTTCTTCTATCATTAATGTGAAATCACTCATGGAAATAAGGTTTGCAGTTGTATTTTTATGTTGTTGTTGTTGAAGTAGGATACTTAAGTCATGCCTTGAGGATTTTAAACAATATGGCCAAAAACATTCGCAATTCTTTAGTTGTTGGTCCAATTTATTCACCATGCTGTGAGAACAGTATTATTATTTTTCAGTTAACTAACTGGTTAACACATTATTTTCATTCATGCTTTCATTGCTGTTTAGTTTCTTTTAACTGTATGCTCTTCTCACATACCACCAACCATACCAGCTTATGTTTAACATAGCCGATAATTAACATAAGAGCTCATTCACTTGACACATGCCAAGATACAGAGCACATGGGAATATGTAAATGATGCTAGTGATGCCAAGTTGTTATTTTCAAAAGCTCAGGTATTATTCTTTGATTTAGTTCTGTTTCCACACTCTCACCTGTAGTTGACATTATTTTATTGTGAGTTATTAGCTAGTGAGTATTAGAATAGTATAACTTCCCTTGGTGAGCAGTCTTTTGCTATAAATAATTATAGAATTAAAAGTTAGATTAGTGCTTTTATATTTGACTTTCAATAAATGATTATTTTATCTTAAACTTACTTGTTTGTGACTTATTTAGCCAACTGACCTTAGCTAGCATGCTCCACGTTATGTGGTGTTACATTTTGTAATCCCTGGTTGTTGTTTTTTTTTTGCACTTTTGCAATTTGTAATAAATTTAAGTTTCTGCCTGCCACCCATTGTATATGTTACAGTGCCTTTCTCCATAATTCTTGTTAATTGTATCTATGCCACTAGTGTAAAAAAAAATTACCACTCAAGCAGTTGCTTGCCACAGAGGTCTGACAGAAGCCTGTCACAGTAATAATACTAATTGAATCAAAATTTTCAAATCTGTGAAAAAATGACATATTTACTTGAAATGACCAAAACTCGAAGCAAGAAAAAAAAATCTAAGTTCCAATATAAAAATTATGTGTCCACTTTTTCTTTATTATAGTAAAATTAATAATTAAATCGTGGAATTTTTATGGGGTTTTCTTTAAGATTCTGTGTGTCTTTTTTTTTTGGAGAACACAGTTTGCAACCCTAAGCAATACCATCTCATATTCATGATCTCAAAACAACAATTTATTAACATTCAGCTTAAAAGTATACATCATCCTTTTCGTCTGTTTTGATTCTTTGCAACCTCCCATGTTCTCCTTTTTGGTGAAGTATAGTTGGCAACCCTTGTATGTGCCCTCAAATAATATATTTGAAATATTATTATAATCATTATATTATCAAGTTTATGTTTAAAGATGAATGTAAATGTTCAGATTATCATTTCACTCAAGTGGGCATATTACTTATTTATTTACATTGTCGTCTTTCTCTTTATTTGCATATTGATTATGATTGTTGATTGAAAAATATTTGATTTCTCCAATTTCAGTGTCAGTTGTAGGGTTGTTTTACCTTTACCCAGCACATTTGTACACATAATGGACAAAATGGCCAGGTCACAAGGGGCTTAGAGAAGGTTAGGGAAGGAGATTCAATAGATAGTTGTTAGGAAATAGTTGGTAGCCTTCCATCAAGGCCATACAGCATATTCTTTAACAATCACATGGTAGACTCTCCTGCAACATGGGGCCATGGCTTAACATGCCATCTAATGGACAACTGCCTTACCTAGTCCATCACCATCCTCTTTTAACTAAGTGCAGAGTGAGAGTTTAACAGAGATAAATGTGGAAGCTGGCATGCTACTGACAGATAACCCCTACCCTTCCTTAATGAGTACCTCTATCTGTTAACAATATTTTATTCTGTTATGCATATGTTTTGAATTATCTTTGGAAAAAGTGGCAAATATTCTTGTCATCAGTTCATCTTGGTAATTATTTATTTCTTAGAAAATATTACTTGTTTGTTAAATTGTTTTAATTTTATGCATTTTAGTTTTATTTTCTATGACCTTGGTCTATTTCAGTAGCAATCCATAATAACAGAATCCAAGTTTTTAGGTGACAAACTCTTGATCTGATTGATTTGAGTTTAGTCACGAGGTTCTGATTGTTCTGCATATTCATTCTGAACTCTTTCAATGATAGCTATATTCAGTTCCTTCTTACCATCTGAGGAAGACTATATTTTACTCTTCAAATGCTGTCCTCTGAGCTGTGAACACATCTCTTGTTACTCATGCAATGAATGATGCAGTATTATCCTTTATATTTCTTATAAGTTATCCCATATATGAGATGTGAAGGGTTGGAACAGTCCTGGTCTGGGGCTTCTGTTTCAGATTGAAATAATTCTTTAGTAATCTCACAATTTAGAGTTTTTTATTTCATGACTTACCATGACATGATTTGCCATGATTGGCAAAGTTAATTAGCAGAAGTTAAATAAAGAACTGTTTAATCATCAGTAAAAGTTCAGTGGAATTTAAGCTTTAGATCAGTTGAAGTGCTGATGTCTTTGCAACCACCTAGTTAAAGAATTAAGCAAAGTCTCCTGTAAACTTCAGACATTAGATTCAAACTTAGAAATTTGCTCAAGAATGCAGTCATGGAAAACAAATTAGCATCCCCCAATTGGTCAGTTTTCATTAGTTTTCCCCATATATATTACAGAGCTTACTCTATTATCAGACTGTCAACAAATCTAATGAAAGCATTTTTCTCATGAACATCATTTACCAAATGTGCCAAGTTATCTAGAACCTCAATTAGACTCATCTTTATTCCATCAAACCATTTTTTAATAACCTTATCTTGAAGATGATCTATCCGAGCTTATAAATTTAGTTTTATGCCCTGAGAAATGTATAGTTATTTTCAGTATATAAAATTTTAAACCGAACTTGCAGATAAGACTAAAAGTATACAGTAAACATATTTCAACATTGCAGCAAATTAATCCTAACTGGCAAAGAACCAATTAGTAATGAATGTTTATTTATTAAAAGTTTTTATTTGTAGTTAATTTGAAGTGTTATTATTCAGTGTAACAGTTTGAAAGACTTTTACTACTAACATTAAAGATATATCACATAATCATTGTAAATGCCTAATTTCATTAGGAATAATTTCATCAGGAAGTATGCAGTGTGGTATTGTCCTGTTGAAAGATGGCATCATGGTGCAGAAAGAGAAATGGGTGTAGATGGTCAGTGAGGATGTTCACATACCTTGTACTGGTGATGGAAGTCTCGATGGGTATTAGGGGCCCCAAGGAAGCCCATGTAAATGCACCCCCAACTGTTATACCGCCTCCACTTGTCTGTATGATCCCAACTTGGTAAGCCCTGTCCATTGCTTCGTGTGGTTTATACCACACAGACACCCTCCCATCGGCATGATAGAGTTGAAATCATAATTCATCAGACCAGATAATGTGTTTCCAGTCCTCTGCAGTTGCGATAGTTTTGCAAACTGCTGCCTAATCTTTTAGTGCCTTGCAGTCCACAAGGGAACATAATGTGGACGTCAACTGCATTAGCCTATTTTTTCCACGGTATAATGGATATTCTTGTGCATAAGCTTGTGGATGCGCCCTCATTCATTTCCGACGTTATCTGCTGCATGGTAGCCATGCAATTCCTTATAATGATACGGGACAGTCTGCACTCACCTTGAGAGTCGATTGTACATTTATGTCCAATTTCTCCTGCTGGTTGGAAGAGTGGTGTATTTCACATAGTCTTGGCATACACATGTGATGGTCTGACATGGAAATCCCAACAGTTTAGCAGTTGCTGTAATTGAACAACCGGCTTTCGTTGCACCTACTATCTGGCCATGGTCAAACTCTCATGTCACTGCCTTTATCCATCGTTACTTCTCTGTGACAGGTTTCCAATGCATAGAGACCTGCTCTATTTATAGGCATTGCCAGTTTCAGCATCCTACCTGACTGGATGCGATACTGCTGCTTTGCATATTGTTATTGGGGTATATATAATAATTTGTTCATTCAGTTTAGTTAAATCATTTGGGCTAGTAAATTCATTTTAACAAATCACAAAATAGAGCTGACATTTATATTATGTTGAGAGTTATTAGGAAGGTTTTAGTATAACATCATATTTTAATTATTTACAAACATCACTGTTTTATACATGCAGCTGCATGTGTTAATGGCTAATGTCACCAAATAGTTACTATAACATTTAATGAAAAAATAATAATTTTGTTTCACAGCTTTGTGCAACAAACCCAGCCTGTCCAGGGAAGAATCTGATTTAGCCTATCTTACATTAAGACGTTGCAGAAGAGGGCCAATAAACCTGGATTATAAATCAATTGTTCTTAAAGAAAAGATCGGTAAAAAATTATCTGCATTTGTATGTATTTTATGTAATTAAAAATATTTTGATTAATATTTTCAACTGTAGGGGATTGATTCCTTTGTGTAAAGTTAGTGCTAATCAATTAACATTTTGATCCTTGTAAAATTTAGTACCCTTTTAGCAAATGTATCAGAATTACACAGGTATTAGCTTTATTTGTCATCCAAACTTTTGTATTCTATTATTGATTTTATTCTGTTTAATTAGTAAATGCTAAAACTAAAGGGGTTAAAGGCATAGAAAGCAATCTGTAGCATTCACAGTGCAAAGATATTGAGACAATGGTCAGTGAATGTGACTTGTATTTCAATAGGCATATTCTTGTGTATGTGAAAGCAACAATGAGCTGCAGTAGTTTCTAATAATATTCAGGGGGGGGGGTCACAATTATTAGCTGTAACTAATTTTCATCACCTTTGACAGCTTTTCATTATCATCCTCAAGCAGCCATGGGCTATACAGGTCCAACCAGACCGTTCAATTTAGTTCTCCAAGCAGATCTGTCCTGAGCTACATCTGCTGCATCTGGCCACTGCACACCAATTCTAACAAGATCCTGTTTGGCATTGTCTGCCCAATGTATCCGATGTTTTCCCCTCCTTCTGAAGCCTTTAGGCACACTGTTCATAACCCAATTCACTAATCTATAATTATCCATATGGGCAACATGGCCAAACCAAAGGAGTCTCTTTCTGCACAAAATGCTTATAGGGCAGGGGTGGCTCAGTCGGTAGCGCGCCAGGCTCGTAATCTGTAGTTCCCAGGTTCGAGTCCCAGCTGGGTCAGCGTTGAGATATATCTCCGCCAAATTTCCCCATCCTGCCCACGGTCAGTAGGGGACACCGATGGTCTTGAAAAGGCCGCCGTCCGTCGGATGGGACGTTAAGCCGTGGCCCTGTGTGCAAGAGAGCCATACCCTGTGCACGTTAAAGAACACGCTAGATGGCCTTGACGGGAGGCTACCATCTGTCTCCCAACAGCTGTTCCAGTGGGTCCCCTCCCCCAACCTTCTCTGAGCCTTCGGGGTCCATGTGACCTGGCCATTTAGCCCATGGTGTGCAAAAAAATGCCGCTCAGAGGTAAAACAACCCAGCACAATATGCTTACTCAAAGAAGGTTGCTGACTCCTTTGCCTAATCTCATTATTACTTACAAAGTTGAACTACCTAGTGCCCAAGATACTGCGTAAGCATTTAGAATCAAAAGCATCAAGTTTCCAGTTATCTTGTTTACAAAGTGTCCAAGTTTCACTACCGTAACTAATCCTAGAAGAACCAAACTATTATACAGTCTAATTTTAGCCTTTAGTGTATACACCTATTTCTCCACACTCTTCATAGATTATTAAAGTCCCAGTAGCAATCCCTATTCGTCTGTTAATCTCATGCCACACATTACCAGTATCTGTTATATAGCTCCCAAGATAATTAAACAGACACCTGCTCAAGAGGGAGCGAGGGGTGGCTCAGTCTGTAGCGTGCCAGGTTCGTAATCTGTAGTTTCCAGGTTTGAGTCCCAGCTGGGTCAGCATTGAGATTTATCTCCTCAAAACACCTCGCCCTGCCCATGGTCAATAGGGGACATCAATGGACTTGGCTAAGCTGCCTTCTGTCAGTTGGACATTAAGCTGTGGCCCCGGGTGCGGGAGAATCATATCCTGTGCACGTTAAGGAATACACTGAATAGCCTTGACGGGAGGCTACCATCTATCTCCCAATAGTTGTTCTAGTGGGTCCCCTCCCCCTGCCTTTGGTGTCCTTGTGACCTGGCCATTTAGCCCACTGTGTAGAGAAAAGTGCTGCTCAGAGGTATAACAACCCAACCAACCCTTCTCGAGAGTGCAACCATTCAGATTAACTGAACCACATCTTGCTTGACCATTTTTCATCACTGTAGTTTTCACTCTAGTTTGTAACCAAAGTTTCTCTACTACCAGTCTCATCAACAGCTCAAATGAAAGAGTTCGTCTCGTCAACATCATTTGCCAAAAGAGCTAAATCATCAGCATAATCTAAATCAGAAATTTTTGTATCTCCAGACCATTTAAGGCTGAAATCTTTCCCTTGCAGTGAATTGCATAGCATAATCAATAATCAAAATAAAGAGAAAAGGAGACAAAATGTACTCTTGTCGAACACCAGAAGCAATGCTAAACCAATTGCTGCAAGCCTTATCAACTCTCACACATGACTAAGTGTTATTATAATTTGTTCTCTTTGGAAATGTTTGAAGAGAGCTTTCAAAGGCAAAAGCCTTTCTGAAATCAACAAAGCTAGTAACCAAAGGTTTCTGAAACTCTACACATTTCTCAAGAATCTGCTGAGTGAAAATATCTGATCTACACATCCCCTACCACTTCTGAATCCACATTGCTCATCACGCAATTGCCAGTCTACCAGCTTCTTAATTCTATTAAGCACAATCATGCAAAGAACTTTACCTGGAGCAGAAAGTAGTCTGATACCCCTATAATTATCACAAGAACTGTGATCACTTTTTTTAAAAATAAGGATAATAATAGCTCTGGTAAAATCCTTAGGAACCATGCCTTTATCACAAAAGATATTCAAAATTTCAGTCATCCATCAAGTAACTGAAAAATCCAGATTTTTCTCCTATTAAATGATAAGAAATTCTTAAATTATGTTTCATGGCTGTAAAGTAAAAGTTGATTGAGGACATAGGAATGATTTCTTTATTATATAACTTTTAAAGTCAACTGTTTACAGCTAAGATGATTTGATAACTATATTTCTGGAATAATCAAATTCTGATAACTAATTGAAGCACTACTAAAAAAAATATATATATAAGTACATTGTTTGGATATTATTTGCGCTGTCCGATTTATGTGAACTGCTTTTCTTGTGTTGTACTTACTTTCAATGAACAAACTCAGGAAACAACATAAAATTTTTTAAGGAAATTAAATATTTCTATAAAAATTGTGTAGAATACATAAGAAAAACAGAATTTTGAAAAGTTGGATATTTTTGGATGGACATTATTAAAAAATAAAATCTTATGGGAGGAGGTTGTGGAAACAATTCATTACATGAAACAAAGTCTGCTAGACAATGAACTTTTCAATGAAATTAGATGAGTCAATATCTATTGTATGGAAGGAAAATTAAATGAATGGAAGTCAACCTGAAAATACACGTGTGATGGATGGAAATAAGCAAACATTTCCAAAGAGAACAAATTTCCATGAAAAACTTTAAGATACTTATTGAAATTGATATGTTTTCCAGGCACAAATGCAACTATGCAAAGGGTTTTCTCAATTATAAACTATTTTTGGAGTTGCAAAAAAATTAAGATTATGTATTGAAACTTTGTCAGCAGTAACAGCAGTTAAGATAAATCTTAGCTTATACTTGTGAAGAATTTTCAAATGTATTCAACAAAAAAATGAATTAACAAAAGAAATATTCAAATGAAAAATAAGTTATCAAAAATTAAAATTATAAAGTTTTTTAAAAAATATTATTGTTTTAATGGTAATCAATGTACTGCTTTCAGCATTTTTAATGGCATTAATGTACCGCTTTTGTTTTTCAGAAATCTGATCACCTTAATATAAGCCATGAGTATAACTGCAAAATTGAGCATGTGTGCTTGTTGTGTACCTGGATACAATATCTGTATTTATATCATTTATTATGCAAATGAAGACTTCAATATAGTTTTACACATAAATTAAAATTATGTACAGAAGAATTGCTCAGCATCTCTTGGGTGTTAAATATATATAATAAATGGCTAAATGTAGCAAATTTTCATTTTACATATAACTTAGTAAGTTGTCTTTTGAAGCATCTCTTCCCCCGCCCCTTTTTGGGACAGAAAATAAGAAACATAATTTGAAGAGTATTAAATGATTTTTTTTTTTCTAGCAAATTTCTTCAGCATTACTGTGCTCTTTAACCCTTTCAGGGCCAACCTGAAAAATTGGTTTACATCCACAGATAGCTATTTTTTCATATGCTCAGCCAAAAAATTAGCTTTAGAACTTTTTTGCCAAATAACTAATGAAAAGAATTATGACATGTTAAATGGGAAATTAATCAGCATTTATCTCTGGATTTTTTTAAAAATAAATATAGTTGACAAAAAGATTACTAATTTTATTTTAGTAGGTCTTTTTTTAGAGTCAAGTAGTAAAAAAAATGTAACTGGCAATGCAAATAAAAATTTATTAAAAAATTAATAGACAGAAATGGTTATAATGCATATGAATAACAAGACTATTTATTCCTGAATAGCAGAAAAATAAAGTTTTACTTGAAACAAGAGAATTACTCTCTTTTTGTAATGTTTTTCTCAATATCATACTTTGAGAAAATCCAGGCTCATTGCCAAGTCAAATAAACAAATAAACTTTAGAATATTTTTAACAAATAGCTAATAAACAGAAATAAGTCATGTTATATAATCTGGTAAGATTAAACAGAATTTAAATCTGAATTTTATTGAAATAAAAAATTAAACAAATGTAGAAACAAATTAACAATACTATATATCACTTCTAAGAAATGGCAATCAAATAGCTTTAACAAATTATTTATGTCATAGTTTAATAAAATATGCATCAATTGGAAAAATGAAAGTATTATTTTCAAGCATTAATAATGTATTTTTTATAAGTTACATAAGAAAATTTTCAAACAAATTAAAAAAAAAAATTGGAAGTTTCATGTGTTACTAAAATACTGATATAGGATAAAGTAATTAGATTCACAGCTAATCTAATATTATTTAATCTTCACAATTTAAAAGCTGTACATTACAAGTTAAAATATTAAAAACCTTGAGGAGTGCTCAGATATTCACGTAGAGCATTAGTGCTATTAATATGGCAACATGGTTCCAGCTTAATGATGTCTACATTAATTCCTTTTTCATGTACATTTGGAAGTAACTTTCTTGTATGCCAGCCTTTCCTTTGTAAAGGTGGTCAAGATAAAATATTAAAAACCTAAAAAAAAATTCTAACTTGTACAGCTTTTAAAAATCAGGATGATTAAATAAAATAAACTGATATAGGAGTCCCTGATCTCTCATTTCGCATTCTGTCAACTTGTATACAAAATGTCGGCCCTGGAAGGGTTAAATGTCATTTTTTGGAAAATAAATTATATATTCTCAATTTAAATAATTTTTTTATACGCACAAAATTACATGGTCCAGAAAAGAATTTAAGAATCATTCCTTGAAAGAGTGTTTCTGCATCAAATCAAACTATGAACTGAAAATGCATTTAAATAATATGCTATACTACTCATGATTCACATTCCTCTTGATACCATCAAAGATGAATTTTTCACAGATAAACAAATGAAATTGAAAAAAAATTGAAATATAAATATATTTCAATAATTATTGCAAAAATTATTAGCCTTCAAAAATATTCAGGCATGTTAAACCCTGTTTAGAAATGATACACTTGTATGAATTTATAATAAAATAACTTGTCAAAGTACACTGTTTTTTCCAAAAAAAAAGGTAAGTTTTAAATTCTATTATGTGAAGAGCTATAGTGACCATAGACATACATCTATTATTATTATAGATTACTAAAATTATAGATAGGCAACAAAGATAATAATATTCTTGATATTGATTGCTGTAAGAGAAAGTATTTTTGATTTTGTTTATCATGCATAATTCATTATTGCACAAAAATCAAGATTCATTTACCAATCTGTAATGATTATTACTCTATAGGATAGAAGTACATTTAAAAATATCAGTTTTTTTTTAGCTCTAATGAAGAACATATGTTAAACTATTATACTTACCTTCATTATCTTACAGGTTCAGGAAACTTTGGTGAAGTACTAAGAGGGGTGTTCTCTTCAGGACCAGTAGAAGTGCAATTTGCTATTAAAATGCTGAAAAGCAATACTGTGCCTAATCCAAAAGTAAGTGGCTCATTTTAGTACATACATTTTAACTTAGTATTATGTAATTGAATTATAATTAAAAGTCTTGTGGCATACTTTAGATCAAAACTCACTGGGATAGAGAATCAAGTATCTGAAAGAAACATATTGCAGGAATCAATGCCACAGCTGTAATTGAGTGAACTTTTTTTGTTTCCATGTAGCTTAGCAATGCAAATAAACTACTTTTTAATTTAGCATATTTATAACACCCTACAGTGAAAAACATCTCTTTAACTAATATAAGCATGAATAGAATAAACATGTATTTAAGCTATTCATTAGATTTAAAAAATTGGTCTATTTTTAATACTTTAGTTATTGTTATTTTGAGCAGTGATGTGCAATCCTTTAATTGTGAGAGTAATATTATGAACTTAATACACAACAAAATTAAATGCTTTTACTAGTATGCATAATCTTTACAAAACTTAACAATGAGATTGCAACAGATCTTGTGTATCACCAAAATAGACAGTAATATAAAAATCTTACATTTATAACTTTCATTTGGCATTATTTCTTGAAGCATTATTCTTATTGTTAGATTTAAAGATGTTGCAAAAATGGAAGCTTTTTGTTACTCTTTTCAATTAGGTTGGATTGTTTTACATCTGAGCAGCATTTTGGCTAATTGGCCAGATCACATGAGCTCAGAGAAGATCAGGGAAGGGAACCCACTGGACAGCTGTTAGGAAAAAGATGGAAATCTCCTGTCAATGCCATCCAGAATGTTCTTTAATGTGCACAAAGTATGGCTTTCCTTCACATGGCTTAATCCTCATCCTACTGCTGGTAGCCTTTCTGAGGGCAGTTGTGTCTCCTTTTTCACCAAGAGTGATACAGGAATTAACATAGAAAATTCTCAATGCATGCATAGTTGGGATTCTATATGAACATATATATCTTGTGTATAACATAGTTTCCCTACAGATGGCTGGCCAGCAGTCAGCTTTTGCAGTTTTTGTAAACAGTTTGAATGCAGGATCCACAGAAAATCATATAAGGTCAAAAATTTCAATGCGAAGCACTTGTAAGGTTAAATATAATGTACAAACTGGTACCAAGTTATTTATTTATAAATATGTATTCTGACAAAAAATTTTACTATATTTTTACAGAGTGAAATTCTTAAGGAAGCTCAAACTATGGCAGCACTAGATCACCCTCATATTGTTAGACTTATAGGTAAGATATTTATAGATTAGGTAAATTTTAAAATTTCACTTGTATCCAAAACAAAATATATATATATATAAAAACAATTTCAAATAAAATTATTTTTTTTTAAATAAATATTAGCCTGGTAAGTTTTAGTTATGTATTTATTTAATTTTAATAATAGTAAAATATTGAAGCTTATGCGTTAGAACAATATTAACAGCTTTGTTTCTGTAATAGCATTTCTTATCATGTTTTGGAATGTTGTAAACCTCACATTTTTCAACATCTGTGCCCTCATCTCTAAGATAGATTTACAGATGAGAATTCATGCCCTCATCTCTAAGATAGATTTACAGATGAGAATTCAGAGGATCAAGAAGACAGCACTAAAGAAAAGGGTCACAAGATATCAAAAAATTAATTAAAATTAAAGTCACTAAAAACTAGCACTAAAAACTAGTTCATATCTGTAATCACTAAACCTATTTTAAATATTTTTATTAGTGATTTAGTAGCTACGTTATTTTCCTTAAAATTTAGAAAAGTTTCAAGCCCTGGGTAAGGCATGGATGTCTGTGTTGTTTTTCTGCTGAGGTCCTGCCATCCTCTCAGATCTACTCCCATCTGGGTCAGCATTGAGATTTATCTCCGCAAAATTCCCCGCCCTGCCCACGGTCAGTAGGGGACACCGATGGGCTTGGAAAGGCCGCCGTCCGTCGGATGGGACGTTAAGCCATGGCCCCGTGTGAGGGAGAGCCATACCCTGTGCACGTTAAAGAACACGCTGGATGGCCTTGACGGGAGACTACCATCTGTCTCCCAACAGCTGTTCCAGTGGGTCCCCTCCCCCAACCTTCTCTGAGCCTTCGGGGTCCATGTGACCTGGCCATTTAGCCCATGGTGTGCAAAAAAGTGCCGCTCAGAGGTAAAACAACCCAACCCAACTCAGATCTACTATGGCATATAAACTGACAGGCTCCTGTCAGACCTCTGTGGCAAGCAGCTGCTTGAGGGGGTATTTTTTTTAAAGCATGAAAATTTATGTTATGCCTTAATAATAAGTAATCTCATAAGTATTGTGGATGATTATATTAATTTAACCTGTTGAAACTACCACAGTATATAAAGTAGAAAATATATAACATTTTTAAACCTGATGATTAGAACAATCATTTCATATTATCCAAATTTTCACATCCAAAATTGGCGGCAATTTTTGAGTAAGTGCAAATCTGTACTCCCCATGCACAATATTTAATCCGTAACAACACTTGTACATCCATATTCAATAGTGTCATTAATGACAAACAGCATGCATTTAAAATATACTAAACAGTTGCATAGGCAGACTTTAATATATGCTTTTTTAACACTTAGGCAACTAAATTTTTTGTTTTACAAATAAAAATGTTGCATGATATAAAAGTAACATTCAAAATGAGCAGTGCATTTTTTAAACAATATATTTTTCATGTATTTATAGATTGTTTCTACATTTTGCTATATGTTTAGTGTTATATAATATGTACATTTTTACAGGTGTATGTGAAGGGGAGTCCTTCATGCTTGTGATGGAATTAGCTCCTTTAGGACCACTTAATAAATATCTCAGAACTCACAGGTTAATGCATCTTTATATTTTAGTCCAGGTTTTATTTTCTAAAGAAAATTTTCTCTTTTTTAGTATGTAAAATATCTTTAACTTTGCAGTAAGAAAAATTAAAACACGAATACACTCTTTTATTTTAATTTATATGCTACTCAAAGTAGAAGTCACAACACTGTGAAGAAAGTAATGTATACATCCAAAACTGGCAGGATGAAAGCTATGAGGGTAGATGTGCAAATGATCAAAGAATGCAATGTGAGAATGCAAAGTAGGGCATTTATTGCAGATTCATCAATACATAGTATACCCACTTCAGGTGGTTATACAAGCTTGTAGACATCTTGGCATTCCATCAATCAGATGGTTAATGGTGTCCTGAGGTATGGCATTCCAAACAGCATCCAATTGGGCATGCAACTGTACCAGGTTTGCCGCCAGAGGGAGCTGATGAAGGCAGCGACCCATAAGGTCCCATACATACTCAATGGGCAACAATTCTGGGGAATATAGTGGCCATGGGGAGAATGTCCTTACCTTGGAAACTGTCATCGTTACACATGTAATGTGTGGGGTGGCGTTGTCCTGTTGCAGAATCAGACCAAGCATGGTGGTAAGAAAGGGTCGTACCACAGGATTAACATTCTCATCAGTGTAACATTTCACTTTTAGTGTGCCAGAAACATGGAGTAGAGGTGTCTGGCCGCCATATGTGATGCCACCCCCATACCATTTTACCACGGTGGGGAGCTGTATGGCAACTAATGGAATACTCTTCCTCATGTTGTTTATGACACCAACACCACGTGGACAAACGGCTGTCTGGAATGCCAAAACAGAATCGGGACTAATCTGTGAACAACACTCTCCTACATTCTGTAGTCCAATGTTGTCTCACATGACACCAATGGAGATAGTGTAACTGGTGATGTTGCTGCAATGGCAGATGCTGGACTGGATATCTTGCTCTCATTCCTGTGTCATGCAAACATTGTGTAATGGTTTGCATGGAAACATGGTACCTGTAGCAGTCCACAAATCACTCTACAGCATAGTCGCTGTGATGAAAAGATATGGAACATGCAATCTTCACATCCTGTGGTGTGGCATGCTGGTTCCATACCTGTGCTCCATGATGTTGTGTGAGATGCTCTCTGCTCACATTGTACCTCATGCATGCTCAAAGGTTCAATCTGAGCTCTTGTATATTGATGATTTTCTCTCTGTCTCAAAAGGCATCAGGTGCGCATAAGGGTCCCATCGGCGTCTGCAAGGCATTTTCCGAACATTTTCACAGTATGCATTCCAACTTCACTGTTGGTCATGCTGTGATATGAGCTTATGGGCGCTCGGTATTTATCCACAGCTCAACTAGGTTAAACATGTCCGTTTGCTGCAGAACTTTGTTATCATTTGCATATCTCCAATGCCAGTTGCCTCCTGCAATTTACATATCTCTACTTCTATTCCATCTTTGTGTTGCAATTTCAGCTTTGAGCAGTGTATTACATTTTACCTAATAGTACTTATTTGCTTGTAATGAATTTTTACTCAGAATTGAAAAATAGAAGTAATCATGTTTGTAGGCTGGAAAACATGCATTTGTCAAGTTAGTTCCTTAAGCTTAAAATTATTTTAGTATCATAAATATCAGCATTTAAGGACAAAGTAATTAGTATCTTAGATATCAGTATTGAAGAACAAGAGTAATATTAATAAATCAGCACTTTGAAGTCGATTCAGACTTTTAGAGGAAAAAATTGCCTTGATCCGGGTGGGATATGAACCCATGACCTCCTGATAACATGTCAGGTGCTCTGGACCACTGAGCCACCGATTAAGATCTCCTCTAACAAATGCTAAGAACATTTCTATTATGTCACATATAGGCACTATTCAAGCAATCTAGCCACAAGCGGCTTTCTATTTGCTATATAAATGGAAAGCATGTCTTACAAGTATGCTAGTGATAAATAATGGAATAAACTCGACATATTCTACTAATAAATCAGCACTTTGAAGTCGATTCAAACTTTTAGGGGAAAAATTGTTACAGGCCTTGCAATGAAATGCAACTCTGATTTAAAATTTTCAAAAGGTAATCACAATAAAGTTTAACTTTACCTACCTTACTCATGCATAGAACAATTTTCTGATTTTCAGTTTATGTTGAACTTAATGGAGATTCTTAAATTTATTTCACATTGCTTAATATACAGGGTGGTTCAAAAGTAATGCCCCCTTTTTTTACTTACTCTTTGTTCTTTTGTTAAATGGTAAACTACCTTCATTTACAAAATCTGAAATATAATAAATTTTTAAATCTGAAATAGAAAGTTATTAAAAACTAAAATTTATAAAAAAAAAATTCATAGATTACTGTTTAACAAAAGAACAAAGAGTAAATAAAAAAGGGTATTACTTTGAACCACCCTGTATATATATATATGATTGCAGGAAGAATTTATTTTAGGAACTATTTTGTTGTAGGGTAATTAGATTGATTTTGCTGTAGCAATGATTTATTGCTGCTATCTCTTGATAAATGGAGTATAGTTTAATAATATTTCATATATTTATTGCATTTCTCTGTTATATCAAACTGACCACTTGAAGTTCATTCGAAACTGATACAGGAATAAATGACACATTTTAGAAAATAATGCATTGCTAATCCAAGTAGCTGATAACATCCAAAAAAGAGTAAACTGAATAATTTATGTGATTTCAGCTTAGTTTTTTTATAATTAGTAATGTACATAGTGTGGATTATTTTTAAATGCATTTAGTGCAAATATACAAAAGTGGCATTTGATGCTAAAATTGTGATTATTTAATTTATATATTCTGACAAATAATAATCTCTAATAAGTTTTGATGTTCTGATTAAATAAACTTTGCACAAATTTCTTTCGAATGATAAGAAATGTGATTTATTTTTTTCCCCAGAGAGATGAGTGTATCAGATATCCTCTTACTGATGCTTCAGGTTGCTGCAGCAATGGAATATTTAGAAAGCAAGCAGTTTGTTCATAGAGACTTAGCAGCTAGAAATGTCCTATTAGTAAATGAAAGCTTTGTTAAAATCAGTGATTTTGGAATGTCTAGGGCATTAGGACTTGGCAAAGAGTACTACAGAGTAAGTGTGCTTAAGTGTATTTATAATCTCTAATGTTGCAAAAATAATTTCATTTTAGCAGTAGAATTATTAAAGATTACAATAATAACGAAGAGAAATGTTTTTCATGATTTTGTTTCATTTATTACATTATTATAAAAGTATTTAATGCTACAACCTATTTGAATATGAAGACAAAAGCATTGTGATTGTCTTTGTAAATGTCACATAAAAAATGCAGTATTCTTATTTAATGACTCTTGCACTGGTTAATTCCTAGCTCATAAATTAGGGTGTTCACATAACACTGATAAAGATCGTTACATTATTGACACAAAAGAGGAGTACCTTATCATTGTTCATATAGCCTACTGGTATAAAAATATATAATGGTAACAAAGATGTGTGCTCCCGGAATGTTTTGCAATTGAACAGTGCAAAATTCACCAGCAACATTTTATAAAATAAATAATTTTTTTTAATTAACCTGGCCTACTTTAAATTGGTATTTTGTCATATAGGCAAATTTGCTATAAATAATTAAATTAGTAATTTAACACTTAGTATGGTAGATATTCCAAAAACGTACATGTAAGCAAATGTGTGTTAAAAATACATTTTCCTGTAGGAAATTATGTAAAACAGGATGATTTCATATGAGGGATCACGAGAGAGGAAGAGATATTACATTTCATATTTAAGCATTATGTTTTTATTATGTATTATATTGAAAGTATAGAGTACATGAAATATAAATGATTTGTTGCTTATTATAATGATTGAGTTATTCAAGAGTTGAAGATGGCAATAGAAGTTTGGCGATACATTATCTACTTTTGAATTTTAATGCCACTTGCAAATATCTTTCCAGTTTTTTCTTAAAATGTTTCAAATGACATTATCGATGATCATGTGTAACTTTCATAGCACTTTTACAATTGTTTTTCACATTATCACAGTTTTCACGTAATGTTTTTAAAATTTCTTCATTGAAGTCCATAGCATATGTTTACAAGATATTCACCTTTCACAAATTGTGATAGCAATTCTAATTTTATTTCCAAAACAATAGACCTCCATTTCTTTTTGCTTATGGAAAAGTACTTTTTTATAAACATAAGGTTATACTGAAATATGAGTGAAAATAAAATGTTCTGCAATTTGCCAAAAACTCACAAAATGATAGAACAGAGGAAGGAAAACTGTCATAAAACACTCTGCACACACCTAACTACTCACTATATAACTGAAGTATACTACTTTTTGTAATGATTAAAGATGAAATTAGATGCTTAGAGGCATAAAATGCAATATTTACAAATTAGTATAATGCTATATATATGCTTATATGAATTATCATACATAAACTGAATGGACAAATTATTATATACACCTACCTATAACCTGTAGATTCACCTTTTGCCCTCTCAACAGCAGCCAGATATCTTGATAAGGACTCAATGAGGTGTTAAAAACACAGAGGCGGTATTGCTGCCCATGAAGCAAGGAGAGCCTGCCATAGAGCATCCACAGTTGACAGACTCAAACAGATCTTTCCAATTCGTCCTACAAATTCTCAATGGGGTTGAGGTCTGGTGATCGAGGAATTATTTGAGTGTGGTAAACTCACTTGAATGCTCTTGGAGCCAATTGGTCGCCACTCGGGAAGTATGTGGTGTGCATTGTTCTGTTGAAAGATGGCGTCATGGTGCAGAAAAAGAATTGTTACAAACTGGTGTAGATGGTCAGCAAGGATATTCACATACCTTGTGCCGGTGATGGAGGGTTGGGTTGGATTGTTTTACCTCTGAGCGGCACTTTTTTGCACACCATGGGATAAATGGCCAGGTCACAAGGACCCCAAAGGTTCAGAGAAAGTTGGGGGAGGGGACTCACTGGAACAGCTGTTAGGAGACAGATGGTAGCCTCCCTTCAAGGTCATCCAGTGTGTTCTTTAATGTGTGCAGGGTATGGCTCTCCCACACATGGGGCCAAGGCTTAACATCCCATCCAATGGATGGTGGCCTTTCAAAGCCCATCGGTGTCCCCTACTGACCGTGGGCAGGATGGGGAGTTTAGTGGAGATAAATCTCAATGCTGTCCCAGCTGGAGCTCGAACCTGGGAACTGCAGATTACGAGCCTGGCGCGCTATCGACTAAGCCACTCCCACCCCACCGGTGATGGAGGTCAAGGGATATGAGGTGCCCCCAAACTGTTAGGTCGCCTCTATTTCCCTGTATGACCCCAACTTGACAAGCTGAGTCCATTACTTATGGTTTATGCAACACACACACCATACCATCGGCGTGATAGAGTTGAAACCAAGATTCATCAGACTAGATGATGTGTTTCCAGTCCTCCGCACTCCAGTTGTGATAGACCTTTGCAAACTGCAGCCTAATCTTTTGGTGCCTTGCAGTCAACAAGGGGATTTAATATGGATGTCAATTGCAATAGCCTATTTTTTTCCATGGTACGATGGATAGTCTTTGTGCATAAGCTTGTGGACACACCCTCATTTAATTCCTACATTATCTGCTCTTTATAATGATGCAGAATAGTTTGTGCTCACCTTAAGAGTCAATTGCATGTTTATATCCAAATCTATCCGACTTGTTGGAAGTTTTGCTGTATTTCACGTAGTCTTGGTATACATGTGTGATTGTCCGACGTGGAAATCCCAATAGTTCAACAGTTGTGGTGATTGAACAAATAGCCTTCCTCGCACCTACTATCTGGCCATGGTCAAATTCACTTATGCTGCCTTTACCTTGATTACTTTTCTGGAGACTGGTTTCTGATGCTAGAGACCTGCTCTATTTATAGACATTGCCAGTTTCAGTGTCCCATATGACTGGATGTGATACTTCTGTTTTGCATATTGTTATTGGAGTGTATATAATTTACCCATTCAGTGTATATATACACAGTCATATCAGAATAATAATGGGAATAACACCTTGGACCAGATGACAGTGGCATGATGGCATGGCATGGATGTAATGAGGCAATGGAAGGTTGCCAGAGGCACACGTGCCCATTCGGACTCCAGCAGAGCACAGGTTCCAGAGGTGATGTGGTTGTGGGTCTGCACACCAAACCTGTCAATCCAAATGGTTCCACAAGTGCTCTATGGGATTTGAAAAAAAGTGGTGATTTTGACGGCCAAGGGAGAATGGAGACATCACTGTCGTGTTCCTGGAACCAGTCATGTACCATCTTAGCGATATGGCAGGGTGCACTGTCCTGTTGCTAGACACCATCACCACCAGGGTAAACATCCAACGTGAAGGGATACATGTGGTCAGCAAGGATGGACAGGTAGCCATTGGCGTTCAGGGACCCATCCAATGGGACAAGCAATCCCAGGTCATACCAAGAAAACATCCCCCAGACATGGACATTGCCCATCACTTCTGTGAAGTAGAAACCTCGATTCGTCAGAGAAGGCAACCTTTTTCCACTCTTCCACTGTCCAATGACGGTAGTCCCATGCAAACTGCAGGCGTAGTTGCTGATGGACCTTGGTTAACATGGGCGCCTTTACACAACATCGACTCCGGAGACCCATGCATAACAGAGTTCACTCTACTGTTATTGGGGACATGTACCTGGGTGCCCCAGCGTTTATTTGAGTGGGCAGTTGCTGCACTGTTTCGCGTCGATTGCTCTTTACCAGTTGATGGAGGCAATGTTCTCCTCTGGGATCTGGGAGCTCCACAGTTCTGATGTCTAGAGGTACTTGGTGTGCCAGCGGTTCATTCTTGGTACCCCTTACTACAGCACCTCATGAACAGCCCACAAAATCTGCTGTTTCTGAGATGCTTCCACCTTTGGCACAGTAGACGAAGATCATTCATTTTTGAATGTCCATCAAATCAATACCTCTGCCCATTACGCATGTTATGTACTATGGCTCATCTGTCCTGGCCAGCCACTTATATCTCCATGTGGTCGACCTTGTCATGTGCACTCTATGACACACCTGGGCGGGTACACTATGATTCCGTGGGTGGTCATATCATTCTGATACGACTGTGTATACACTATAAAAAAAAAAATAAATAAATATCCCCTCAAGCAGCTGCTTGACCACAGAGGTCTGACACTATAGGAAATAAAAAATGCAACATTTGCAAGAAGTCGTGCAAATGTGACGAAATTTAGGGAGGCGGTAGTATATGGAAATGATTAGGTTTGCAGAACATTTGGAACAATTAGACAGGTGCAAGCTGATGTCACAGTTGTGGAGTAGTCAAACACAGATAAAGGCAACCAAAGCTCCCTGGTTGACAAAACGTAGTGGAAATTGTTCTAAACCACTAAAGATGCCTTTATGCAGTAGTCGGCAGCCATTCCAACAGTTAAGAGACTTTGAGTGTGGAAGAATCATTGGCCTTAGAGAAGCTGGTTTGTTGTACAAAGATGTGGCCAACCTTGTTGGCCGCAATCCCATCACCATCGTACACATATGGCACTAGTGGGTTCAAGAAGGATCCAGCACGTGCTGACAAGGATCAGGAAGACGACATATGATCATGGAGCAACAAAACTGCCATTTGCAATGTATGGTATTGCATGACAGATTTGAAACTACAACCCAACTGCAAAGGGACTGGCAACAGGTAACACATCAAATACCTACCAGGTGTATGGTAAACAACAGGCTTTTAGTTTTCATTGTAGCCTATCGTCCAGCACTGTGTTTGTCCCTCACATCTGACCACATTCAAGCATGTCTTCAATGGTGTCACCTCAGACAGAACTGGAATACACAAGAGTGGAGTACTCTTGACGAATCTCGTCATCAGTTCAACATCATACTAATGAAATAAATAAAAATAAATACACCCTCAAGCAGCTGCTTGTCACAGAGATCTGACAGGAGTCTGTCAGTTTATATGAAATAGTAGAAGGTCTGTGAGGATGGCAGGACCTCAGCAGAAAAACAACACAAACGTCCATGCCTTATCCGGTGCTCGAACCCAGGTCCCTTAGAACAGTAGCCAAGTGCCCTAACCACTCGGCCACAGGACGGCATACTAATTATACCACTTTATGTGGTAATTTTTTTTTATTTTTTTTTTGTAATGTAATCAATTGCACATCTTTGTGTATGTCAGTTGTCAGTTGCTTGTGTTTCAATAAAATGACATTAATCCTTCCAGGTGTTGCAGTTTTTTTTCCCTATAATGTAGTATTTTAAGCTCACCAGACAAAAAGTAGTCACCCCTAGCAGAATGTCACCTAATAGCGCGTAACACCTATGTGCAACCAAAGAACAGCTAAAATCCTGTCTGTCATGGATGCCACCAGTGTGCGGATGTAGTGCACATTAATATTCATCCACTCTTCCAGCAGCAAATGCTGCAATCTAGCCAGATTGGCCGAATGGCTGGGACACTCGTTGCCCAAAATAGTCCCACAAGTTTTCTATGGGATTCAAATCCAGGGATTTGGCAGGTCAGTTGAGGTGTTTGAAGGCTTCAGAATGCTCGTTGTGCCAATCTGACATACTTCGAGCCCTGTGCATGCGACAATTGTAGTCTTGGAAGACTGGGGTATCCTTCTGTTGTTCACTGTGGAGATGCTGCACAAAAGGCAACTTGTGGTCATCCAGTAACTCCATACAGCCCTTATGGTTCAAGTGTGACATCACCGCAACTAAAAGACCCATTTTCTTGTACATGAAACACTCCCAGAACATCACAGAGCCTGCTCCAGCTTGAACAGAACCTTGCACACAGTCTGCTTGGAAGGCTTCATGCGGCTTGCGATGTACCTATTGCCTCACATTATTAGAGTACAAGCAAAAATGTGACTCATCCAACCAGATCACATACTTCCAAGAGTCGACAGTCCAGTCTTTGTGGTGCCATGCCCACTGTAGCTGTGCAGCCTTATGCAGAGCTGTTAACATGGGTCTCTTCCACGGTACTCTGCTCCAGATATCCATGGCATGCAGTTCTCTTCGGAGTGTTTATTTGGAAACAGCTTGTTGTAGACCTGCATTGACTGACTGGAGCAATTCCTGCCTTGTTGCAAAGTGGTTTGCCCTAACAGTGCGTGACACACTGTGGTGGTCCCTATTGGTGAGCAAAGTCTTTCTGCCACAATTCTGGTGACAATTAGTGGTGGACTGTGATGTACACCACTGCTGAAAGACCCTTTGGACAGTACATTTCGACACACCTGCAAAGGCAGCAAGTTCTTGTACACTATGCCCTTTTGCTCGGTCAAATGCAATAACACCTTTTTGCCACTCTTTCACACGGTTGGCGTGACCCACGTTTCACAGAGCGACTAACACACACGTGACACACAACCACTTCTTGTCACTGTGTGAACCCCTTAGCGCATGGCACAGCTATTTGTAGGACGCATTTATTACTGGTGTGCCCTCTGTTGCTATCGAACAGACGTAACCCTTTTATGGCGAGAGATGACTAATTTTTTTGTCCAGTGAGCTTATATAGTATACATATATATGATGCTATATAGAACAGAACATAAATATCATTAACAGATATATGATGCTATATATGTATACTTATGTATATAATATATTTATGTACACAAACTGTAATAATATTGTGCAATTAGTTCTTTTCTAAAAACACTTTGTATACAGTGTATTATGCTCTTGTTAGTAAGAAAAAATAAGGAATTGATGGTATCATCATCACAGATTATGATTTATCCATTATTCTTTGTGGATTTTCAAATGAAATTTATTAGTGCCCATTCAAATTGCATGAGTATTTATATCCATGTTTTATGATATGATGTATACCATGATATAATGTATACAGTTATTTGTAGGCATTTATTATTGGTGTGCCCTCTGTTGCTATCGAACAGATGTAACCCTTTTATGGTGAGAGATGACTAATTTTTTTGTCCAGTGAGCTTATATAGTATACACATATATGATGCTATATATGTATACCTATGTATATATTTATGTACACAAAATGTAATAATAGGAAATTTTCTTTACCTACTGCACAAATAATAAAATCCCCATTTAAGAGATTAAGCTTTCTGTATTTTCTACATTCAAATGAAAATGAATTAGTACAACAGTAGTCAAACTATTTCCCTGAATAAACTTTTGAATAGCATGCATTCATATGATATATTTAGTCATGAATTTATTGTTATTTTTTAAGCATGTTAAATATTTTTTCTTTTCCTAATATCTTCCAGTTTTTGAAGAGGCCAAAAAATGAATTCTTAGAGCAGTAATGCAAATAATCAGAAACTAAAGTTTAAATTTATTGTAATAGCCAAAATTTATACACTTGGAACTATAACTATTTGCTTAATAATCACAAGTTTAGATATATCTGTTCTAAAAAACCATTAACAGTTACAAATCATATTTTTTGTTACAATTGTCAATAATATAATCAATAAATCTTGGAGAAATTTTATTATTATTTAAAAAAATTGTTTTGGCTGCAATTATGTGTTACTAACATAATGTAAAAAAAAATTTAAAAAAATTTTTCAGAATAAAGAAAATAATTCTAATTTGTTCTGTTCAAAAGGGCACCAACATCATTGTCTATATGCCAAAATATAAATTTTAATTTGCCTGATGACATTTCTTATAATAGTAAAAAAAAAGTACAATTAAAATTTTACTTTGGAAACTTAATAGAAATATTTCCTTGTATTAATCTATTAAAATGCCTTTTCATACTGTAAGTATTAGTATATATATCATTATTAGTTGACAGTGTAAGAAATCATAGACAATTAGTTTATGGGTGATTATTAATTTTTACATGTTTTAATTTTTATTTTGAATATTAGGCAGAGGTAGCAGGCAAGTGGCCATTGAAGTGGTATGCACCAGAATGCATATATTATTTCAAATTTAGCAGCAAATCTGACGTATGGAGTTTTGGTGTCACTCTTTGGGAAACTTTGTCGTATGGAGAAAAGCCTTATCAGGTAAAAAAAAAGTCATATTCAATTGTCAAGACTAGTTAAAACTGCTAATTCTTCTGTAAGTGATTTAAACATTTGAGCTTTTTTCAAAATACAATAATTGAAAAGGTGTAAGAATATTCACTTATTTTGAAATTGAATTTATCAGCAAGATTTCTTTGCCATCTTTGTTTTTACTTTTTATTTCTTAAAGTTACCTCAAATTGTTTGCAAACACTACATAGTAATCATGAATAGTTAGCTGAAAAAATTGAGTTTTGTTTGAGTGGAAACTCAACCTATGAGGGGGTTTAAGAAATAGTTAGACACTGATAGTTTAGTGGCCATGAACACCCAGTACATAACTGGGATGCATGGGTTCAAATCACACTCATGGTGAAACTATGATATGTACCATTGAACTGTGGGGTAACTTTAACCTTATATTATGCATTTTTCATACATTCTAAAATACGTTTAGACTATGCATATGAAAATACATCATAAAATAAAGAGTTAATTGCAATTACACAGAAGAATGAAAGTGAGTCATAGGAAGGAGTTGGCATGATTTGCAATGAAACCCAGATCTACTAATTGCATGATGGATGCTTTAAAAGAAAGAAATTAACCCTCAAATAACTGCTGCCTGTCGCAAAGGTATGACGAGCATATCAATATGATATGCCAGAAAAGATCTGTGTTCCAACAGAAAATCTCTTAAATTTTTTAAATATATTCGGAGTTTGGGTTGGGTTGTTTTACCTCTGAGCGGCACTTTTTTGCACACCATGGGCTAAATGGCCAGGTCACATGGACCCTGAAGGCTCAGAGAAGGTTGGGGGAGGGGATCCACTGGAACAGCTGTTGGGAGACAGATGGTAGCCTCCCATCAAGGCCATCCAGTGTGTTCTTTAACGTGCACAGGGTATGGCTCTCCCGCACATGGGGCCACGGCTTAATGTCCCATCTGACGGACGGCGGCCTTTCCAAGCCCATCGGTGTCCCCTACTGACCGTGGGCAGGGCGGGGAGTTTTGCGAAGATAAATCTCAACGCTGACCCAGCTGGGACTCGAACCTGGGAACTACAGATTACGAGCCTGGCGCGCTACCGACTGAGCCACCCCCACCCCTATATTCAGAGTGATTTAGTCAAAAAGAAGTGTGTAAAAATTCGCTTTAGACTCCATTAAATTTCTGGCTGTCTGGTATTCTTCAGACTAGTCTTTTTACCTGATTTAAAATGTCAGGAGAGCTTAGCCAGCCAAAATTATCCTTTCTAAAATTTGTATAAGCACATTAATTTTTTCTTTCTGAAAAACATTCCTAAATGTCCCACTGCAATTTGAAATAAAATTTGGACATACAAAAATGACAGCCTGCCATCTAACAAACTCTGGGGAGGAACATAGAGATGAAATATAAAGAAACATCCACTGTAAATTGCTTCATTGTTTTAGCATTATGTATAATTGCAAATAGTTCTTTTCGATCATGAGAATTAAAAAGAATTTATATCATGTTAAATGATAATTTGTAAAATGATACGAGATGGTTATATCTACATCTCACCCAGTAATCATTTCTCTCCAAGGAAGGAAACGCAACATGTAATAGCAGTTGTGAACAGTTCACAAAAATTAAAAGTTGACCCACCTCAAGAATATAGAATAAGATTGTTGTTCTATGTGAGTATTCAGATGTGAAGTCTTATTTATCATGTAAAAGAAATACTTATTAAATTGTGACTCAAAGAACTATTTCTTAAAACTATTATTGCCTTAGTAGTATTTATTTGTAAACTTATCTCACTATTTACAGATTGTAGGAACAAATTCTATGAAATTTGTATTCATTAATAGCGAAAACGAATGAAGTTGAATATAATTTGTCATGTTTTCAGGAATGGCTATTGTGGTAGAAATTCACTTCTGAGACTTGCATTACAACAACATTATTTATATTAAGACTTTTACCAATTTTCATATAGCAAAAAGTATGTGATGCATATCTTACACACTGCGAACAATAACATACGAGATGACTGAATGTATTTTTCGTTAGAGTTAAATGTCAAAAAGACTTCAAAAATAGGGTGAAACATTTAAAAAGAACATTAGCAAACTCTTTCATGTTTGATTCAGAATGAAATGAAATAGCATATTTTTTGTCATTATGTTAGAGATATTTTGGAAAAAATGAGAAGTGTGAATATCATACTGTTGCTGTAAACAAATAGGGGATAAAGATGCATAAAATGCTCTTTATTTACCTAAATAAAAGGCAGATTCCTTCCAGGAAGTGTAAATTTTAGGAATAAAGATGACTGAACTATTAGATACCATTTAATATGAACTAAAGTAATTAGTTAAGCAGATTTTCATTACATCTAAAATAATAACTATCCCACTAGAGAGGGTAGGGATAGCTCGGTCAGTAGTGCGCAGGCTTGTAATCTAATCTGCAGTTCCCAGGTTTCAGTCCCAGATAGGTCAGCATTGAGATTTATCTCCACAAAAATCCCTGCCCTGCCCACAGTAGGTCAGTAGGGGACATCGATCAGCTTGGAAAGGCCGACATCTGTCGGATGGGACTTTAAGCCGTGGCCCCGTGTGCTGGAGAACCATATCCTGTGCGCATTAAAGAACATGCTGGATTGCCTTGACAGGAAGCTACCATCTGTTTCCCAACAGCTGTTCCAGTGAATCTCTTCCCCCAACCTTCTCTGAGCCTTTGGGATTCTTGTGACTTGGCTATTTAAGCCCATTATGTGCAAAAAAGCGCTGCTCAGAGGTAAAACAACCCAACAAAAATCCTACTGGATTCTAAAAAATATGCAATTTTGTCTTTTTAATTCTCTTTAATTATGCTCCCTGTTACTTACGATATTGTCTCACCTCTCCTTTTACCTAGTATCATTCATCTCTGGTATTGCCTATTCAGTTAAGCCATTCCTATATGCTTTTAAATAAATTAAAAATTAATATATAATTTTGTACTTTCTCTCTTTGATGGCATATATATATATGGCTGTTGATCTCCCACCATGTAGGTTCATTGTTTCACAACACAATTTCTTTGTTGCTAAAATTACTTCAAATATTATTACATTTATTTGAAGTTGCATTATGCTTATGTACAGAATAAGTTCATTTTCTTTAAATTTTCTAGGATTCAATTCATGTTCATTAAGCTACTACCTACAACTCAAGGATTTGAGTTGGTTCAGCCAGTAGTGTGCCAGACTCATAGTGTGATGCTTTCAGGGTTTTAGTCCTAATTGAGTCAGAATTGAGATTTATCTCTTCTAACACCCAGCCTGCTTTTACTGAGAAAGGGAACACTACTGGGTTTGGGAAGGTTGCTATCCATTGAATGGGACATTAAGGCAGGCCCTGTTTACAGGAGAACCATACCATGTGCATGATAAAGAATGTACTAAATGGCCTTGATGGAAAATTTCCATTTGTTTCCTAACAGCCATCCATTTGGCCCCCTTCCCCTATATATGAGACCTGGCTGTTTAGCACATTGTGTGCACAGAAGTTTTGCTCAATGGTAAAACAATGTAATCCTACAATTCACATTACCATAACACTTTTGCTGATTCACCACTATACTTCAGTGGGCAACTAACTAATAATGCACTTCACAAGAGTTATCTCCGAATCTTAAGTAACTTTGGCAATTACAGAGTGCATACAAAATGTTCTTGACACATATCTGTAGATTTGCACTTATTCCTCTGAAGTTAACAAGCTATGACTTGTTTGAATGCTTGTCTAAACCTGTCATTATGTGTTAAAATCAAAAGCTGATTATCATTTCTTTCTTGGCTGGCAGTGCGTAATGTTCGGTCTGCAAAATCTGTGCATTGTTGCTGTGGAGCTTACTAAAAACAGGGAAAGATGTTGCATTTTCACAAGGGTGCAGCTTGGGGACAATGCAAAAAAATTCATGCCAATTTATCACAAGTATATGAGGATCATGCCTGCTCATATGGAACTGTTACAAGATGGATATGTAAATTGAGAGAAGGATGGCAGAGCTGCAAAGACCTCCCTCATGCAGGAAAAGTAAAGCAGGCCATGAATGAGAGAAGCATCACTGCTGTTTGTGCACATTGCATAGTGTGGGGTTTCTTAAGGAAAACTCACAATCACCATTTGGATAATAAGTTTAGATGTCAGTGTATTGATTGGCAGTGTGGTAACAATTATTCAGCAACATTTGAAGTTCCAAAATATCTGTGTGAAATGGGTACTCCACAAACTGAGAGAACAGCCAAAAAAAGAGCTTGAGTCAACTTGTGTAAGGAGATGCTGGCAATGTTTGAACCTAGTTTCAATTCCCAAGGAGTGGTAGCTGTGGACACCTTACCTGAAAAAATGACTATAAATGAGCACTACTACTCCAACATTGTTTTGCCCAAAATGGTTAAGGAGATGAAGGAGCAGCTTCCAAAAACAGATATGCCAAGGATTTTCCTTCTTTGTGACAATATCAGTGCTCACAAAACCCAAGTTACTGCCTCTCTGGAGCAGGAAAGAAATCAAACAGCTACCCCATCTTACATATTCACCTGATTTTGCACCATGTGATTTTTGTTTCCAAAAATTAAAAAGGAACTTGCTGGAAAGACTTTTTCAAGGGTGCAAGACCTTGCAAAAATGTGTTAATTGAGTTGCAGAGTATTTCCCAACAAGAGTACCAAGTGTTCAAGAATTGATGTAGACATCTGCTAGTTTGCATAGATGCTGGAGGGGAGTACTTTGAAGGACAGTAAAAGTTTTGTTAAGGTAAGTGCAATGGGTTTTGTTCTACAGATGCATGTCAAGAACTTTTTGAATGCCCCTCGTATATCATATTCCTACTCTAGAGATGTTTGACTTCAGGTTTGCACTCTGTTTTTCTTCAATAACAATTGCCATTGTTTGGACAACACTTCTGTTATTTCATTGTTTACTATATATCCATTTCTATAATATTCTGAAATCTTATGTATTAAAAGTCGAGAAACAAAAATGAGCATGTAATTTGTCACTGCAGTTTATAATATAGGGAAATTATAAATTAAATATGGCCTTTTGTCATTTTGCATGTATCCTGCATAGTGTGGGGGATTTATTCAATTTAGAAATTAGCTTTTAATTAAAAAATTTAATAGCTTTCAAATATGCATAAGAAATGTTGCTTAATAGAACAACTTTTTTTAATTTAAATTCATTTCCTACCTGTGCAAAAAATTTGTAAGATATTGCATGCATTTTAAGCTTTTTAACATTGTATTATTGAAAGAATTACACTATTATGTGAAAAATATTACCAACTTCATATTTTTTAGATATAAGTTTACACCAAATACTGAGCATAAAAAGTTAAAATCCTTGTTATATTTTAATAAATGGGTATTATGAGCTTTAAGCTAAAGATTTTCATTGATGGATCTGTGATGTAAAGTTTTCTTCATATAAAGACGAAAATTTTTTTAGAGAGAATAATAATCTATCTCTTAAAGTAAACTTTGTGAAAATATTAATGGCTAAAGAAAATTATTTTCTGAAAGATTGGGTAAGTGAAACATTTGTTTTCCTCTTTAGGGAATGATTGGAAGAGAAATCTTGCGGATGTTTGAACGAAATGAACGTTTGTCCCAACCAGAAAGCTGTCCACCAAATGTTTACAGCCTAATGTGGAAGTGTTGGCAGTATAAGTAAGCTAATAATATTTTCCAAAATGAATTTTCATTTACCTTTTATTTTTAATACAGGAAAAAGAAAAACCTAATGCTAATTATTTAGCCATATAGAATTGCAAATCTTGGTTCACAATGTACTGCTACATATTCATGAAAAGTGCTAAAATAGTTGTTGTATAACAATTATAAGTATTTAGAGATTGTACTATTATTATTTTTCACTTGCTTGGGTATTCGTTAAGAAAAAGAGGGGGCAAAATGAATTATCTAGCGTTAGTAAAAAATTAGATAAGAAATATATAGTAATAATTAAATTGGAAGTTTTGCAAAATATATATTATGCAAAAAAAAAAGCAGCTACCAACAAGGAAAATGAAATATAGCTAATCAAATATCTCAATGCAGAAAACCACTAATTTCAATTAACAGAGAGAAGGGTAGTTTGAATTATATAACATAATTTGTATTTTTCAAGTTCTACTTCATAAAATCAAGCACATATATTCATAATCTAGCAATAAAGTTAACTTTATGATATTAGGACACAGATATGATAAGAAAATCATAATTTTTTTTAAAAATGAGCATCAAAACATTTAATGGAAGGGATGTAACACCCTGCCTTCACTGAAACTTCTCCACCTTCAATCTGTTTCTCAGCAGCTACATACAGCATTCTCATACATCCATATCGTGAGAACTAAAATTGTCATTGGAATAAAGTCTTTTTTAATAAATAAATTTAAAAAAAATTGCACATTTCTCTCACTTAATGTGTTTGTCTAAATCTGTTAAGAAAGCATTCTTTACAGACAATTTTTTTTCATGTCCCAAGAAAAGATTTGTCAGAAAGGATAAAATTATTAAATTTTTAAAAGGTGGGTTGCATTAATATTATAAGTTTACCACTGGTATAATCTTTGTTTATTAGGTTTCAAAAAGCATAGAAAAAAATTGTCCTATTGAATTGGTAGAAGCTAAAATGTGATGTATGTCTTAAGAGTTTAAAAAAAATTTAGTTTGCAGAAATTAGTAGTAGCAGTCTGAATTAGTAAGGTTTTACCTATTCTAATAATAAAACTAATCCAAAACATCAGTGCCACAAATAGTTAGCATGTATAACAGTAAATTCCAAGAGCTTCAGTTATAATAGAGAAGTAAGAGCCAAAAAAAAGTGCATCCACAATAATGAGGTTCAAATTGTTTCAAATGTTTTCATTATTAAGAAATTGAAGAATGTATGAAAAATATGTTGCAAAATGATACTGATACACCTATTTTTAATTATAATAAAAAAAGTTATCAGGGTGGGGGTATTTTGGACTTTTATAATTTTTGAAATCATACTGGTCAGATAAAAGTGAAAATGTGTTAATATCCCTAGGATACAAAATCGTTTGCAATCATTGCTGATGACTATTTCGTTTTGGTTGTGTATAGTCATAAGCAGGCCTGGATCTAGAAAAAAAATCGGGGGAGGTTTCCAATGCAGTATAACATTTCCTCATCCATTTTACAGGTCTTTAGAAATTTTCTTGAAAAATGATGACATATGAATAAGTATTTTTGTCTCTATTTACCCTTACTAACATTCTGGGGTTAGAATATCTAGGGAGAGGCTCCATTGCCTCCCCCCTAGATTCAGCTCTGTTCACAAGCACTGTATTCTTTTGGCATTGATACTTGAATTTTTTTTTATATTGTGCTTTTCAAAAGAGATGTCTGGCAATAACTGGCTCATGGTTGAGTAATTAAAGATAATCACAACTGTTTTAGAGAATATCAGTCAAATTACTTGAGTGCCCACTATTTTGTAGAATTAGTACTGTGCTATAATAATATTCTTGCAATTTCATTCAATATTAATAGTTTGCTGAGTTGTGTAATATTAGAAGACAAGTTACACACTTCAAATCAGATGAAAATGCCAGAATCAGTTTTAATTTTTTATACTTATTTAAACATATTTTAAAATGAAAATAACATGCTAAAAAACAAATTCCTTAACCAACACACTATTTTAAGGAAGATATCACTCTGAAGTTAACTTGATCAATGTTAACTTCAGAGTGATATCTTCCTTAATATTCATTAAATATGTTGAAAAATATCTCTTCAATTTAAACCCTATTTTAAGCATTTCCATTTTTTACTGTAGTTTAGAATTGTTTAAAGTAGTATGGTTTCAGCATCCTTGTAGATATGATTAGACTTAATATTATTCGCTATTGTCTATATTGACATAATCAGTAAATTTTTTCCACTAAATATTTATTGATTTATCAACGCTAAATGAGCAACAAGTAACACTGTGATTATCATCTATATATTGACATAACTTACAGAGTTTACAATTTTAATGAAAAATCTTTCTTGTTTTTTCTAACAGATATTTAACAATGGTATTTCATATTTACAGTGCAGAAGACAGACCAACATTTTCTGAAGTGTATTATATATTGAAAAGTTGTGCAGGAATTAATAGATGAAGTGCACTTGCCTGTTTATGCTCAGTTAACTGTAAATGCCATATGAATGGTACCTCTTTTTTTGACAAAGATAAAGCTGCAATACTGGAGAATTATATCTTACACTCAGGAAAAAAATCATATTCACTGGACAATTCATATGTCATAAGTTCATAGTTTAGAAGAGTTCATAGGTTCATTCTCATCAAAACATTGTGCTTGCATCCTATTCATCAGAAAGCTGATAGCTTCATCTGGCATAAATAAAATGAAAGAATAAATATGAATGTGCAGTTTAGTCATAAGTATATTTTTGTTGAACAGATCAGTTTTGAATACTTGTGAGCACCTTTGTAAGTAAATACAATTTAATAAGCAGTTAGATTTTATCTGTGGATAAAATGTATGAAAATGAAGATCGTATGAAAGTTGAGTGTAGATACTGAAGAATTTGAGTGCATTTTTTTTTTATTAACTCGTTTAGTCTCGCCTTATGCTGTCAGAAATTTATTACAGCTCACACTTTCGTGATACATTATCAAAATTTAAGGAAGCAGCAAGCTTCTGTTTCTTCCATGGTTGTAACAATTTGATTCATGTTAATTTTGTTCATTTTAGAAAAAGAATAGCTGGTCTATTTTTTATTTTTGTATTTTTACCATCTGAATGAAAATAATAAAGTTTGTACATATTTCTTTTTTGATTTTGTTGTCAGTAACCAGGATTTAAGCTTCTCTGCACTATTATTGATATTTCATCCATTTATTTTAAAGTAGGCAAATCAAAATCATTTTCACAATTTTGTCTTCCAGTCTCAACCCAAGGAAACTATCATAACTGCTCATGAAGGTAAACAAAATGAAACCTCTCCTGTGTGAACATTAAATAGAGTTAATTAGCATACTAAAGCCTGAAAGCATATTTAAATATAACAGGAAAATGTTTAATCATTAAAATTAGCAGAGATCTCAGACTTCCCCCCCTCCCAAACTGTTAGGAAATACAAAGAACAATTACTTAGCAAAAATTAGATTGAGCTGGGTGTGAAATGATCCTATGACTTCTTGATTAAAAAATAAGTCCTCTTTTAGTATAAACTATAAATTGCTTCTCATTTCCTCAAACTTTGGTTAAAAAGATTCCTTTTGAGAGAGGACTGAAATGGTGTTAATTTTATAACCAAGCATGCATTTTGAGCATTATTTTGAGAATAACTGTTCTTGATTTATTTGCATGTAAGTTATAATTGTACTGTCAGAAATGTGAAAGAAGTGAGCATGTAGGGCTTTTTGAATCATAGAATGACTATTAGAGAGAGAGTTTTCTTAAGATGGTTCTTATTAATTTAAAATGGTCCTTAACAGAAATGATATTATTAATACATATTTGTATTGCTTTCTATTTTTTTAAGCTCCACATTCTGCAGTAATTTATTTTGGCCACAATAGAACTCATAACTGTGCATCCTGCAATTCCCAAATTGCTTTGGTAGAAACACTGGTAATAATATAAAATGACATATTGCTACTTTTCACTGTGATCAAACACTTCTGGAAAGCTTCTAATTTCAAGTTAATAAAGAAATATATATTAGTATCTTGTCTAATATTAGACAAAGCACTAACTATGCATCAGTGTCTTATCTAACAATAGACAAAAGAGTGATGCATATTTCTTTGTGAGTAAAAAAATAGCTTTGGTATATGAGCAGAATTTAATGTAAACAGAAATTCTGTACAAATACAAAACAAATAATCACATGCAAAGTCAGCTTCAAGATTAATATCATTGCATATGCAATAGTTTTACACTAGTTTCAATTGCAATTTGTATTTTAGTATAATTTAAGATTTAAAATGCCCAGAATTTATTTTTGTTTTTTCAGCCACTTACCAATTCACCTTAGAACACAGCTATTCGAATGGCAGCTTGAAAGAAATTTTCTGACCCATATGCAAAAAAGTAAAACACTAAACAAGAAACTATAAAAATCTAATGTATGTTTTTTTCCTTTTTTTGGCTTGCATGTGGTTTTTTTTTACCTTTGGCCAACAATACAATCAAAATACAAAAAAAAAAAATCTGGCTCACTTGAAAACATAATGGAGTAGCCCTGCCTTAAAATGTTTTATTCATATTGTATTTTTAATCTTATCTTAGGATATTATTTGCATATTATACTTTGTTTTTCATAGAATGTTTGTCTTCATTGCAGCTGAATCAAACCAGAATCTTGTTCAGACTATACTATTACTCATTACTATTACTATTACTATTTATCAGACTAGTTTCCACTCACCTCTGCTGATCATGTATATTTTAATAAACATTTATAAAGGTTTATAGAAAAGTTGTACTGCATTGTATAAAATGCCCTTATTCCTGTACTCTTAGAATTTTAAACTTTAATCGGCATTTTTGCTTTCCATTACTAAGCACTTCATAGACAGTGACAATTAAATGAATTTATCACATTAACACTGTGGAGTAAAAGTAACAGAACTAGGGTATATACAAGGGTGTCAGTGCAATTTGCCATATATTAAATCATACATACACATGCTGTAGTCACTATATCAATCCATTATACTTGTAATGGTGTTACCAGTAGCTCTAAAGTGAAGTTTTACCCAAATCTTTGTTGGCTTTTATTACTGATAGTAACATGGGTCTCGTATACTGAGTCAATTAGCTATTGAAGAATTTGTGGCATCATAATCTCTGTTTGTCTTCTGTTGCAAGTTGCTGATGTTACTTGCAACACCTGTGGTAAGTTGAAATTTTATTTCAGCCACAGTCGGAATAAGTCCACTGCAGTATACATAACCAGCAGTCTATCATGAATATGACACTTTATTATGTTATATACAAGAGTGTATGTGCAGACAACATAAAGTGAGTCTGCACAGACTCATTTTTGGGATTATATAATGCGTTGTCTGACAAATCTAGTTAAAAATACTTTAATGAACATAATTTAACTTAAAATATAATGTTGTGAATGAGTTTCACAGTACATGTTGGGCATACTTTCATCATATATGACTTGTATGTGACAAAGTGCATTTATATCGTCTTTGCTTAACATAGTGCTATTAGTTGTACTTCGTGTCAATGTCATAAATTCATTTGATGCACTTCATATTCCACACTACTGGGATCTCTGCTATATGTCGATAATGTGATAAATTGGCAGATCATTTAAAAGATAACCTGTTCAATTTTTAAAGCTGCAAAAAATGTTTTTATACTTATTAATTGCTATAAAATTATTTGACTGAATTTGCAAGAATGAAATTATAATGTTCAATATGGATAGGCTGCAGGAACTATCTACTTTCTTGACCAGCTTAATCCTAGCATGGGCAGCTTTTGTGATTGGCATCTAAGCAGAAATAAATTTCTGTGCAGCAGTGGAGAGAACTAGTTTCCAGGGGTGGTGCTATTGAAGTTAAAAATTAAATAAGTTATTTAAGCCGTATTTAATTTAGGTATTTTTCTTGCAAATACTTGGTTCTTTGGACATTATTGTCCAAAGAACCAAGTATTTGCTTAATAAGCATTAATTAGAATTCCTTTTTCAGTAGCATGGATTAAAATTACTCCTGTCAAAATCCATTGCTTGGCAAGACTTTATTTCCTTAATAATTTAAAAATAAGGGAGTCTAGTCTTAGAAGACAGCTAAAGATGCTTATATGCAGTTGGTGTTATTGTTTTAAGTTTTTATATTTGTATTCTTTAAAATGGAATTTTAATTGTTATTTTTTAAATTTTCATATTTCAACTTAGCCAGTGAATATTTTTCTATTGTATCATTATAAAAAGAGTTATTAAGCATTTTATGTGTGGAATGTAGTGTGCAATCTTCTTGGCCAAAAGACTGGGTCCTTATATCTATTGCACTGCCAAGGGGTGATCATTTGTGAATATATGTATTTTTACAAGTAATATTCACATATTTTAATACAGTCATGATTTTGTTATCATTAATAAAAGCAAAATAGTTGTAGATAAAAAAACATTAATTTTATTGGCTTTTGCCTTTTTACTATAGTTTACTTTTATTTTTGTGCTTGTATGGACATACTTATTTGTTTTAAAGGAATGGCTTACTAAATGTTGGGTATCATAATATTTCAAAAATCATATTCTATTTTTGTTACCATTTACTTCTGTTTCAACTGTCCTTTATGAAATATAGGAAGACAGTTAAAAGTTATAAATGGATATTTAGGAATATGAAAGGCATCTTAATTTGAACGTGGACTTTCTGAAACATACAGTGTTATCAGTTGCATATTACTGAAACATACAGTGTTATCAGTTGCATATTACTAAATATTTTGATTTAGTCTCTTTTGTATTTATTTGCTTGCATGTAAAATGATTTTTATTGTATTTCTGCGTATCTAAAAACAGCTGATCTAATATGTACAGAAGCAATTCTGATCTTAAATGCTATTTAATTTGCTTTATTTACTGTTATGTTATAGGAAACCATTTACTTTTTACCTGACTTTCTGTAATGGTGTTTCAGCTGCAGATAGAGTAGCTTAAAAAGTTCTTCAGTTATGATAACCATTAGATAAATCCAAATAAAATGTTGGTGATTTAATATGTAGTAGCAAAATAAGTGTGAACTAAAGCAAATTAACAGCCTTAAACAGTATTGATCATCACTTTGGAACTATACTGCATTAACTTCCATATAATTCCCTGTCTTTTTTAACAAGAAAATTTAGGGAGGAAAATTTCGATGTAACATTTTCCCCTTTGTTTTAGTACAAAATTTGTTCCATGAAGTAAGTATTAAAACTTAATGGAATAATCGTGTCTGATCATATAATTTTTACCATCAATATTTTACTGTTTGATGCTGGGACCAATAAAAGACTGAGCATGCAGGACATACTGAGAGGGAAATACCACTTATAACCAATGCTAATAACCAATATACATTTGCCATACTCTGCATGTTCTTTATCTTATAGTTTTTAAACAGGTTTTGCAACTCTATTTTTCAAGGAAGAAGTTGGTTCTAGTCTTATTTTGCATTCCTGTACTTGCACACTGAAACAAGTTCTGTGTATATTCCAATATATAAGTATTATGAAGTGCAAAAGATGGAAATATATATGAGTCAATACAGTAACTTAATAATAATTCTTGCATCAGAAATTTTAAGGAACTAAATGAAATCAATTGTCAAGAATATTTTTTGAAATATGAGTTGGTTCCATAATTTTGACTTGATTTTATTCTCAATTTTCACTTGAAAATTTTTTAATTCTTCTTTTATGCTTACTTATCTTGTATGCAAGTAAATGTGATAGTCTCACAATAGTGATAACAATTTGTAAAAATTATTTGAATCACTACGAGTTGTAAGCCATCTTCTATATACTAAATAGTTTTATATCGATTAATGTATTTTTTTTCTTTACTAGGAAATTTAAATTGGTTTTCTTTGAAAAAGTTCATTTTGTTTAGAAAGCAAAAATAATTTAATACAGATTAAGCTAAAATTAGGCCTTGAATTTTTTTTTAAATAAAATATATATTTTGCAATAGTTAATAATGTTCAATATTCCATTACAGCATGCTCTAATGAAACATATTTTCTTTTGTGAATGTTATTTTTGGAGATATGAAAAGAACATAGAATATAAATAACAACATGGTAACAAAAATAGCCACTATACATTATGGAACATTGAGTGAAAGTTCTAGCCATATTGGTTTTACTGTAGTTTAATAATTGTTTTTAAGTTAAAAATTCATGTAAAATGAGAGCATGGGATTTTAGTTGAATATATATAAAAAGCCAAATTCTAATATACACGATTAAAAATTATTTTTTTAAATTTTTTTCCTTATTAAAGCAAAATATGATATTCATACAATTTATGATTATTATTTTCTACTGTACTGCAATATAGAATTGGAATGCATATTAAAAATACTTTTAAAATTATATCACCCTCAGTTTCTGTTTTGTTTTATTTGTCAAATGTTTTCTTGGTTATTGCCAGATGTTTGCCAAAAAAATAGGAAAGAGCAATTGGCAATATTTTAAAATCTTAAAATTCAGCTTTCAGCTTTATTCATGCATTGTTTGAAAGAGCACATTAAATGTAAAATTTTATATAAATATGTAATTTCTCTTAGACCAAAATATTTGTTACTTAAATTTGCTTTAAAAACATATGCCAATGATATTTCTATTTGCTCATTAAAATTATGTTTTATCAGTGTCTTTATCTTTGCACTCAACTTGATAAGTGGTTTATAATATTTAGTATTTTATAGTAAATATTTTAGGCTCTTTGTACCTGACATTTTGCTATCCAGAAAATAGTTGCATTCTTAAAAAGCATTAACAACAAAATGATATGAAAATTTCAATGGTGGTGTTTAGTAACATGTGCATGCATATCAGAGAGAATGATTGAATTCATTAAAATTCCTTAGTGTTTTTACTATATTGTTTTTAAAGCTATGAAAAGAAAGCAGTTCTAACCAATTTACGGTGAGACTTTTTTGTTATTGTTGATGTTATGTTTAAGATTTGTGAATAAGTATTGTACTAATCTATAAAGACAGCTAGTACATATGACTATATGGTTCTCATTTACTAGTGTATGAATACTAATATACAAAATTGCATTGTGAATAAGTATGTACTAATCTATAAAGACAGCTAGTACATATGACTATGTGGTTCTCATTTACTAGTGTATGAATACTAATATACAAAATTGCATTCCTACTTAAGTGATTTATTTTTCTTTTGTTATTTGAGCTAATCATCAAAATAAGTAGAATGGTCTTTTATTTGATTTTTTTTAATCAGAAAATAATACTGCAATTTGAAAAATGTTTTGGGTGTAAGTTCTGAAACCATTTCACCGAACCTTTTCGTGGTTATTTAACATCCTACACAGAAGTCATATCAGTCATCAGCCATAAAATAACAGGACCAACGTAATATGTCTGGCATATTACTGGGAGATGTGGGTTCGAATCCCACTCACAGCAAAAGTAAATTTTTCAGCTAAATATTTAATGGGTCCTCCTGTGATGCTTTACTACTCAATGTTTGGGAATTTTAATAGAAAGACAGTACAATCAGTAATATATCAGGCCTGCATTCTGAGGTTAGCAGGCTTGAGCCCAATTGTGCCATAAAACCTCAAACAAGCCAAACCCTATTTGTTACAGTGTTAAGATTTTTTCAGCTCCTTATGAGAAAAGAAATATTGATTGGCTTAAAAAAAAAGGTGAAAAGGGGTCTTTGGGTCCTTGCTGTTTAACACATTGACTGTTATATGAGTTAAATATAACCTACTATGTTTTGGTTGACATTTGAATCAAGCATAGCTTAAGTAGTCAGGTCACCATTGTTCTCAAATCCCGTGCCCAAAAGGTTGCTGCAAGTTTGAAACTGTTTGCTGTTACCTGTCAGAACACAAGATGGTCTTCACATTTCTTCTGAAGTGGTAAGGAAAATAGTGATGGTTCCATATTGTGCTAATTTGCTCATGTGCCTGACACTATAGAAGATCACTTAAATAGATAGATGCCCTTTGCCTGCTTCATCACAGAACTTGGGTGGTTCAGTAGTGTGTCAGACTGCTAACCAGAATTTTGTAAGTTCCAACTGTGCTGTTACTGGCTAAATGTTCTTGCTTGCCCTTGGTGATAAACACCAATAGGTCACTGTGTATTGCTTGGGATGTTAAATCATAATTCCATGTATGACAGAGCCATACCCTGCACATGTTACAGAACACACTAGTTGCCTTATCCCCTATTGAAGCTGTTTTGAGCCAGATTTAAGGGGACTAAAACTAGGATTTTGACCTATGATTTCTTAAGTGGTGCTAAGCTTGGATATAGATTTAACAGCTATGCAATTTAGGTCTGGTGGAGCAGCAGCCCCTATATTCCAATTGGGTTTGGGTTGTTTTACCTCTGAGCGGCACTTTTTTGCACACCATGGGCTAAATGGCCAGGTCACATGGACCCCGAAGGCTCAGAGAAGGTTGGGGGAGGAGACCCACTGGAGCAGCTGTTGGGAGACAGATGGTAGCCTCCTGTCAAGGCCATCCAGCCTGTTCTTTAACGTGCACAGGGTATGGCTCTCCCGCACACGGGGCCACGGCTTAACGTCCCATCCGACGGACAGCGGCCTTTCCTAGCCCATCGGTGTCCCCTACTGACCGTGCGCAGGGCGGGGAATTTTGCAGAGATGAATCTCAACGCTGATGCAGCTGGGACTCGAACCTGGGAACTACAGATTACGAGCCTGGAGTGCTACCGACTGAGCCATCCCCGCCCCCCCAATTGGTTAACTATACTTGAGTTCTCTATAATCTGGACATTTAGTTCATTCTGCAGCTAAAAATTTGGTATAACTAGTCACACCAACCAAGATATAGTTTAAAATGAATTGTATTAATGGTAAGGAAATTATTTCTTCATTCCACAGACAACTCATTTTTGCCTCCTAATGTCAATGTATAAATATTTGATGCTTAAAAGTTGTTGAAATGCCAATTTATAAGGGTTGATCAAGTGAAAAGTGGATAACCCTTATATCTGGGTATTGAAGTGAGTGATCTTTGTGCCCTTACACAGGGGTACAGATACACATAGAAGGAGCTCATTAATGCCATAATCAGTGGCAAGTATCTTCTTGAAAGTAATAAATATTGTGTGGATTCCAAACAAAATCCCACATGAAAGTGTCCAAAGTTGAACAATGTGCAGAATGCTGACATTTATATTTGAATATCAGGATCCACTGTTGATTGAGCTTTTGGACTGTGATGACATCATCAACTTGCAACAGTATTGTGGAAACTATGGGCATTTGAAGGCAGGGAATAAAAACGAAGTGCCCAGGACTTTGAGTAAAACAGTTGTTTTGTTGCGTGACAAGTCTGCCCCCAATACTGCCCAAGTAATAATATTGAATAGGTATGGTTGGGAATACCTGGAATATCCTCCCTGCAATTCTGACATCTTCTTTATTGAATAATCACATTTTTGGACCTTAAAAATACCATGAAAAGAAGAAAATTGAATGAAGATGCAGTGTGTTATCTATGACTTCCTCACACACCAGCCAGAGTCTGTCTGGGGAAAAATGTATCATATTGCTAATTTCATGTTGAGACAAATATCTTAATAGACATAGACATCTATAGATTAATAAATCCTTTAACTTTATTTCAGACTTGTCCACTTTTCATTTTAACAACCCTTAGAGGAACTGTTCCATTTCTTGCAACATATTTTGTGGACATAAGTTTACATTTATCATCAAATGGTGGTGTTAGCTCTGGAATCAAAAGCTGGAATGGCACAATTTTGTCCATGAATTGCCCACTTTTCATTAATGCCCGTGTTTCTGAATCATAGCCTTCTAACTCCACCATGATGCCAATTGCATCCATACCATTGGATTAAATGCTCAACCACTTCTTTGAGGAAATAGTTGTTTATCAAGAGCAGTAGAAATAGTTAAACCGTTTCATCTTTTTACAGTATTAAACTTGGAGCTAGATTAGAATCACAAATAATGGTTGAACTTAGTTACGAGATCATTTTAACTGTTAAAAACAACTCTTCTGGCCATCTGAAAGCAGTATAAAGACAAGTAAATAAAGATTTTAGAGAATCAAATTAAACTCTGGTAAGCAAAAAAAAATATATTTTTTTTATTTGAAAACATGTGTAATGCAAGCATAACATTCAGGTGTTTAAAGCATGTTTTCATTAAAAAACCAAAAAATCTCATAGAAAAAAAGCTTTTTTATTGCTATTTTAGCTGAATGGCTTGCATTTAATTTATTTTTTACTCTTTCCATTTTTCTCCCTCTTTCCAAGAAAAAAAAATGGGAAACTCTAACAGATACAGCATTACAAAAAAAGAGTCTTTTGATGCAGCTTTTATATTTATTTTTAATAAGTATACTTTGGTTGAATAAAAGGCCATTCTCCATCTCATTCCTCGAAATAATTGATTGCATAAACTTATAAGTTTGTGTAAAATTTTCCATAATTATGAAGTATTTTTGAGCCATTTATCTTGTACCATAAATCCTCGTTTACTGGGAAGATCTGAAGGTCGTAAAAAAAATTTTTTTTTTCGGTAAATTTGAAATATATACATTTTGTTTACTTTCTCAGTATAGAGCCTGGGCACATGCATCACTCGCCATTTCACCCATTTTTCGGCTGCAGCAAAATGCCTCGAAATAATATGACAAAAAAAGCTAATAAGTACCTCTTTCATCTCATCTTAAAGAGGAAATTATTTTAGTCAGCTAATTATACGTATGATGACTATGAATAATTTTATATCAATCCACGCTTTAATGACAAAAGTAATGCCTTTCCAATCAACTGTTTAAAAACGGGCTAGTTTTTTTTTTAGCTTTAGACACTTAAGGCTAGCCGATAAACGTAGCCCACAGTCCATCATGTGGTATATTTATTAAGTCGTGTGTCTATGTGCAAGAGAGACTGCACATTAAAGACCATGCTGGATGGCCTTGATAGAAGGTTCCCTACTAGCTCTTCAGTGGTGTCCCTTTTACCAATCTTTAAACCCTTGTGACCTGGCACATTAAAGACCATGCTGGATGGCTTTGATAGAAGGTTCCCTACTAGCTCTTCATTGGTGTCCCTTTTACCAATCTTTAAACCCTTGTGACCTGACTATTTAGAGTATTGTGCGCAAAAAATTTCCGCGCAGAAGTAAAACTAAAATTAAAACGTTTATTCTTATGATGCACACATGCTTTTTGGAATATTGTATTAGTGGCGGTTCCAAGGATGTGGATCGCCCCTTAAAGGCTGAGAGGAGTCGGAACCATTGTGCAGTTCCATTGAATTCCGTTTTCGAAAGTTGCTCAGTGGAATCCCCCCCCCCCCATGCACACATACACATATCTTCCACCCCTCCATTGGTCGGGGGTGGCTCAGTCGGTAGCGCGCTAGGCTCGTGATCTGTAGATCCCAGGTTCGAGTCCCAGCTGGTTCAGCGTTGAGATTTATCTCCGCAAAATTCCCCGCCCTGCCCACGGTCAGTAGGGGACACCGATGGGCTTGGAAAAGCCGCCGTCCGTCAGTATTGGCCGTTAAGCCGTGGCTCCGTGTGCAGGAGAGCCATACCCTGTACACGATGAAGGACACGCTGGATGGTCTTGATGGGAGGCCACCATCTGTCTCCCAACAGCTGTTGCAGTGGGTCCCCTCCCCCAACCTTCTCTGAGCCTTCGGGGTCCATGTGACCTGGCCATTTAGCCCATGGTGTGCAAAAAAGTGCCGCTCAGAGGTAAAACAACCCAACCCAAATCCACCCCTCCAAAGAAACAACAGGATTGTTCTTGATTTACAAACTAAATTTACCCTCAGTAAGAGATATTATTTGACTAGTTCGAAATACGCGCATATTACCTCAAATTATAAGTTAACCATTTCAAGCTATACAATTATTTTAGCATCGATTCATTTATGCTTGCTGGATAACTTCCTTGGTTTGAAATATAGGAAATTTCGGTTTAATCGTATTTGAGTAAACGAGGATTTACTATATTTAGGTAAAACTTTATGCAAACTTTCATTTTGAATATAGTTCTTTTAAATACTGCAAAAAGATGTCAAAGCCTGTAATATTGTAAATTAACGTTTTTTTTTTTTAAATATCCTGTGGCCGATTTCAAAGGAAACGATGCCAGTATGGTTTGTTGTGTAGAAATATCGATCACTCTTTCGCATATTTACTTAGAAAAAGGAAGTATGTGAAATTAGTTCGATTCACATCCACATTATTTGTAGAAAACAGAAAATAATATTTTCTTTGTGACTTGTAGCGTTTTTACTTGTGGCTATGAAGACCAAAATTAATTTTTTTTTATGTATTTTTGTGATATCGGTATGAAAAACTGATATTTCTATACAACATCCTATCAGAAAATGTTTATCGGTGAAAATGTTTTATGATAAAAATTCAATCGGGCTGCATATGGAGACATGCTGCCATATATTTCTTTTGTATGCAAATGCGGAAACCTATGACAAAGTGTGATGTATTTAAGAAAATGCTCCTGAAACATTTTAAATAAAAAGCCTGTGCTTTTGATTATTTTATGTTCTGTGATATAACTATGCTGCAATTACTTTTGTATGTCTATGTGCTCGTGTGTTGGTTTTTATACTAAGACCAGGGCATTTTGGAAAATAAAAGATGTATATAAACAGAACTTGTCTTTCTTTTCTCCACAGGGATAGTATATTACGACAATAATATTTATAAAACACCTTTTACGCTGTATAAGAATAAAACCATTTATAAATATAATTGTAAGTGGTCGAGTGGTTAGCGCGTTTGGCTTCTGATCAAAGGGAACTGGGTTTCGAGCCCCAGATGAGGCATATAGTCTTTTTTTCTGAGATTTCAATAGTGTAATAAACTGACATCTGTCAAACCTCTGCTGCGAGCAACTGCATAAGAAGTATTTTTTTTTATTAAACTTGCACAAAAAAACCTTAATTGACTAAAACAGTTGTGAAAGTTCTTAATATGAATATGAATGGTTTGTGTTTTGTCTGTGTGCTCTACCAGGCTCGTAATCTGTAGTTCCCAGGTTCGAGTCCCAGCTGGGTCAGCGTTGAGATTTATCTCCGCAAAATTCCCCGCCCTGCCCACGGTCAGTAGGGGACACCGATGGGCTTGAAAAGGCCGCCGTCCGTCGGATGGGACGTTAAGCCGTGGCCCCGTGTATGGGAGAGCCATACCCTATGCACGTTAAAGAACACGCTGGATGGCCTTGACGGGAGGCTACCATCTGTCTCCCAACAGCTGTTCCAGTGGGTCCCCTCCCCCAACCTTCTCTGAGCCTTCGGGGTCCATGTGACCTGGCCATTTAGCCCATGGTGTGCAAAAAAGTGCCGCTCAGAGGTAAAACAACCCAACCTGTGTGCTCTACACTTGTAGAATACATTGTACACAAGGCCGTGTTTAGACAATTTGGGGCGTGGGGCAACAGTCTTACAACCTATTGAATAATTAGCTTTTGCACATGGTAATAATTAAACATATAATTGCAGTGACATGCAAAGGGGATGGGCAGCTGTCATCCTGAAAATTTGAGTGTGCGCGGAAAAGAGTATAATAATCCCATCCACGAATTTCTGATTTTTGCCATCGTGATGAATTCCGACTGAAGATCGGAAATGATTCATAAAAAAAATAAATACCCCCCTCAAGCAGCCGCTTACCACAGAGGTATGACAGGAGCCTGTCAGTTTATATGCCATAGTAGAAGGTCTGAGAGGATGGCAGGACCTCAGCAGAAAAACGATTCATAGAACTCTTGAAATGGCATGGGTACTTTCCCGATCGGAAAAGCTATTATGGCATACGGTATTTTCCATTTGCAGTTGGTAAGCAAGGGAAAAAAAGCGGAAAAGACTTTTCTATAGACGGGGGGAAAAACGGGTATTTGTAGTGCTCTCTATCATAATGTTAAGATTGGAAAATAGATTACGATAATAGTTAATGTGTGATGTTATGGCAATTTTACCCACCCTGACTTTTTCGACTTTGCATAAAAAAATAAATACCCACTCAAGCAGCTGCTTGCCATAGAGGTCTGACAGGAGCCCGTCAGTTTATATGCCACAGTAGGAGATCTGAGAGGATGGCAGGACCTCAGCAGAAAAACAACACGAAATCCATGCCTTACCCGGGGCTCGAACCCAGGTCCCGTAGATCAGTAGCCAAGCGTGCTAGCCACTGCCTAATTGCAAAATATAGAGAGAAAAAAAACCCATATTTAAAGCATTCGTTTAATGATCTTTGACACATTCAAAAACTTTTAAAATTCGTAATGCTGACTGCCACAACTTACCTCCTATAAAATTGAATAGGATGGATAATTTCATTTTAATGGAGATTATTAAAGTTATTGCCAAACTGGCGGATCAAGGAAAATTTGACTGGGAGTGGACTACATATCGGCATTCTTTCACCATTTAATAAGACTGCTTTTATTTTAAAAATTTTCACAGGGAATGGGGGACACGTACCCGCTTTCATGAATCCGTCACTGTTGCCAAAGGTGATACAACTCATTAAATCCAATCTCGTGTAAGTATTTTAGTATATTCTGTATCCACTGATATTCAGAAATACATTCTGGGGAGAAAGATATATTCTTTGTGAAAACCAGTAGAAATTTTAAAATCATTAATATTGTTATATCCAAATGCTATGTTTCTGGGAGAGGAGAGCTACAGCTACTTTGCATATACATTCTTAGACAAAAAAAAAAAAACCCTGATAACAAGCGCACCTCATGACTCCTCCCATAGTGTTGCAACCCTCCTTTGGCCAGCCAGTCCCCAGATCTTTCCCCTATCAAGCATGTCTGGGATATCAGCTGTGGCCATTATGGAATATAAAGGATGTGCACAATTACAGGATTCCGCACAATATGTCACAGGACAGTTTTGTTTGTTCCATGACAGCATGCATCGCAGCCAGAGGTGGCTTTACGAGATACTAACCTGTAACAGTTATGCTACGAAACATTTTTGATACTTTAAAAATTTTTGGCATAAAAACTACTGGACAGAAGGACTGGTTTTAACCGAGTCCGAACACACCAGGTTTATAACCTGAATAATTTGGCCTGGGCCTCAGGCTCAAAGGGGGTCTTAAATTGAGACACTTTTTAATATATTTTAGTATTGGATTGGGTTGTTTTACCTCTGAGCAGCACTTTTTTTTGCACACAATGGATTAAATGGCCAGGTCACAAGGACAGGATGGGGGGTTAGGACACTAAAGGCTCAGAAAGTTTGGAGAAGCGACCCATTGGACAGCTGTTGGAAGATGGAGCCATCCAGTGTGTTCTTTAATGTGCATAGGGCAGGGATTTTTTCGGAGGCAAATCTCATTGCTTTCCCAGGTGAAATTCGAACCTAAGAACTGCCGACTGCCACACCTGTCCCTTTTGGATATAAATGTATTGGATACAACAGTCCTTTGTAGGGTATTATACTAACCAGCTTCTTCGGATCTCTGTGGCAAGCAACTGCTTGAGGGGTAATTTCTATATTGATTTTGACAAATTATAATTAAAAATATTGGTAAATAATATGGCAATTTTTTATTTTGGCTAAGAGCCTTATAAATTCGAAATGGCCCTGTCTCAAACGTTGAAAGTAGTCCAGGCCTCTGGACCTGTGAGAGAATCAAGTCTGGCTTGAGTTTGTTTGACCCACACACCCGACCACCAAAAACAAAAAACGCACTTTAATTTTTTTCGAGATTGGAATACCCCATGACAACTCCAAAAATTATTCAGTGTTCACCTCTTTATATAGATGATGTCAAGTTGGGAGCCTCTTTTTTTTTTGTGAGTATAGTTATCCCAGTTTTACATTTTTTGCACTTAAGAGTGAAATTGCACCATCGACTAAAGAATTGGGAAAGCACGTTTTCAGTTTCGCGATATTGAAACTGATAATCAACGATCAGCTGTTATGCATAGCAACTATATCTATGATGCGAAATAACACTCATTAATAGAAAATTAGTATAACATTTTTCTCTCCGTTTTACAGGTCTTTAAAAATTTTCTTGAAAACTGCATGAAATATAAATAAATTTAATAAATTTTTTTGCCTCTATTGCCCTTACTAGATTCTGAAAGGGGGAAGGCCGGCCATGACCCCACCCCAATATACTGCTCCGGTTGAAGCTAACCACATAACCAATTTTTATACACTAAATTCTTTTAAATCAACCCTTTGGGAATTCATAAATGTCTTATTTTTAATATTTCTGGACTTTACAGAAGTATACCTAGTGATCAAGCAGTTTCGGTTGGGTTGCTTTACCTGTGAGGCACTCTTTTCCCCACAGTAGGCTAAATGGCCATGTCACAATGGCTCAGAAAAAGGGGGAGAAGAACTGGACAGCTATACAGGAGACATTTTAGTTACTCTTAGGAGACAAGCATATTCTTTAACGTGCATGGGGTATGGCTCTCCTTTATACAGGGACACTGGTCACGTTGAGATTTATCTCCACAAAACTCCCTGCCCTGCCCACAGTCAGTAGGGGATACCAATGTGCTTTGAAAGACCACCGTCCGTCGGATGGGACGTTAAACCGTGGCCCAGTGTGCGGGAGAGCCATGACGGGAGGCTATCATCTGTCTCCCAACAGTTGTTCCAGTGGGTCCCCTCCCCCAACTTTCTCTTGAGTCTTTGGAGTCCTTGTGTTCTGGCCATTTAGCCCATGGTGTGCAAAAAAGTGCTGCAGCTGAAGGTTTAGGGTAGGTGTTCTCAACGTGGGGTACGTGGTAAAATTTTTTGGAGTAAGCCATGATCAACAGGGTATGCCAGTTACATACACATTTCCAGGGGGTACGTGAAGCATAAAAGGTTGAGAACCACTGATATATATATGTTTTATTTTATTCCCATTGTTATACTATAACTATAGTTTTATCTATCTATACAAGGGGTACGCCAGTTACATACACATTTCCAGGGGGTACGTGAAGCATAAAAGGTTGAGAACCACTGATATATATGTTTTATTTTATTCCCATTGTTATACTATAACTATAGTTTTATCTATCTATACAAGGGGTACGCCAGTTACATACACATTTCCAGGGGGTACGTGAAGCATAAAAGGTTGAGAACCACTGATATATATGTTTTATTTTATTCCCATTGTTATACTATAACTATAGTTTTATCTATCTATACGAGGGGTACGCCAGTTACATACACATTTCCAGGGGGTACGTGAAGCATAAAAATTTGAGAACCACTGGTTTAGGGTCTCAACGGTGAATGGCAGCCTTTTCATGCTCATCGGCGTCCCCTTTCTGATCGAAGGCAGGATGGGGGTTTAGTAGTTTTAAATCTCAATGCTGGCACAGGTGGGACTCGAACTTGGGAACTGTAGATTATGAGCCTGGTGCATTACAGACTGAGTCAATCCTTGCTCCGTGCTTATATCTAGTCTCACTTATTCGACCTACACTTGTTCAAAATATCAGGATTTCCACTTCACATTTATCTATGCAAATTAGTCTCAACTACATATAACGTAAGGGCAGGGGTGGCTGAGTCAGTAGCACGCCAGGCTCGCAATATGCAGTTCCCAGGTTCGAGTCCCAGCTGGGTCAGCGTTGAGATTTATCTCTGCAAAACTCCCTGCCCTGCCCACAGTCAGTAGGAGACACTGATGGGCTTGGAAAGGCCTCCGTCCGTAGCATGGGACATTAAGCTGTGGCCTCATGTGCGGGAGACCATATCCTGTGCACTTTAAAGAACATGCTGGATAGCTTTGACGAGAGGCTACCATCTGTCTCCCAACAGCTGTTCCAGTGGGTCCCCTCCTCCAACTTTCTCTGAGTCTTTGGGGGGTCCTTGTGTCCTGGCCATTTAGCCCATGGTTTGCAAAAAAGTGCCGCTCAGAAGTAAAACAACCCAACCCACATAACATTAATATGTTTTCAAACAATAAAGGACATTTGGATTTTCGTTGACCGACTCTAATATATGAGTATACAAAATCACCCTGATTGATTCAAGATTATAACTTTAAAATCTGTCATGTGTACAGTAAAAACACTGATGAACATAATAATAAATAATACCCCCTCAAGCAGCTGCTTGCCACAGAGGTCTGACAGGAGCCTGTCAGTTTATATACCAGAGTAGAAGATATGAGAGGATGGCAGGACCTCAGCAGAAAAACGACACATACATCCATGCCTTATCCGGGGCTCGAACCCAGGTCCCGTAGATCAGTAGCCAAGCGTGCTTGGCTACTGATCTACGGGACCTGATCATTTACTCGTTTGGCTACTGATCCCGTAGATCAGTAGCCAAACGAGTAAGAAGACACTCGGCCACGGGATAGTCTTCTTACTCGTTTCATCATCTTCATTACTCGACAATTTTTATAGCAATCATTTCTCATCAGGGGCTAAAGTACCATTGGTGCAATGCACAGGGGACCCTATAATGATGGAGGCTCATCCGGGTCTGGGAGCCTCATTTTATATTACATGAGAATATTTTACCAGTTTCACTACTGTTTGCATTGAAAAATGAAAGTTTTACACGTATGTTTTTTGTTTTGTAAATATAATAAATTTTGAGTGATCGTTTGTGACATTTTAAACCAGATTTAAACATACTAATTCTTACTATCGATCTGTTATTGGAGCGACATAAAAAAAAGGGGGGGGGGAGGCAACCTTGTATTCAGATCTATAAATCTTGCATACGCCACCATTTAAATTAAGGGGCGGGGGTGGTTCAGTCGGTAGCGCGCCAGGCTCATAATCTGTAGTTCCCAGGTTCGAGTCAGCGTTGAGACTGCGTGGGTCAGCGTTGAGATTATCTCCGCAAAATTCCCCGTCCTGCCCACGGTCAGTAGGGGACACCGATGGGCTTGGAAAGGCCGCCGTCCGTCGGATGGGACGTTAAGCCGTGGCCCCGTGTGCGGGAGAGCCATACCCTGTGCACGTTAAAGAACACGTTGGATGGCCTTGACGGGAGGCTACCATCTGTCTCCCAACAGCTGTTCCAGTGGGTCCCCTCCCCCAACCTTCTCTGAGCCTTCGGGGTTCATGTGACCTGGCCATTTAGCCCATGGTGTGCAAAAGAGTGCCGCTCAGAGGTAAAACAACACAAACAACACAACACCCTGTACACGTTAAAGAACACGCTGGATGGCCTTGACGGGAGGCTACCATCTGTCTCCCAACAGCTGTTCCAGTGGGTCCCCTCCCCCAACCTTCTCTGAGCCTTTGGGGTCCATGTGACCTGGCCATTTAGCCCACGGTGTGCAAAAAAGTGCCGCTCAGAGGTAAAACAACAACCCAACCCATTTAAATTATAACAGAGTCTGGAAACGTTAACGAATGAAAGAAAACTAGCTCGATACAATGCTAAAGAACTCCGAAAGGTTTTTTCAAGCAAGAGGAAAGTGCCAGGATCTTTTTGCTTTCTTGTCGTTGGTCTAAGTCGAAGGGTAACAAACGACCACGGCCAACGGAAAAAGATTTGCACTAAAACAAGTCACACCTTCTGGCTCCGTGGTCTCTCTCCATCGACGCGTGACGTCAGCCAGCCATGCAAATGAGCTCATTTCGTCGAATAACAATGTCACATAGTCATTGACAGCGTCTGAAGATTCTCAGATGACAAAAACGTAGACTGACAAGAAACGCATTAGGACTTATTTACTAGTGCAGGAAGCGTCTCTGTAATCAAGTAGTTAGAGCTTTGAAACTCTCGATACATTAGGTGTTCATAAGACCACTAAAATCTTTTATTTTAACCCTACTGTTTTTTAAAGCTTTTTTAACACATTACGTCACTTTTCGCGACCACTCGTAAATATGTTAAATGTCGTGGGAACCTATTTGCCAACTACTGTAAAAAGCTATCTTGAAGCAACAACTGGTATAGTAGTTAGAGTACTTGAGAGCTGCATTATGTGCCTTTCTGTGTTTATATGGGAACTTTAGTAAGTTTCCTAAGCTTCTAGCTGCAGGGAAGTTGTTCTTTGGAAAATAAAACATCCCCGTGTTTCAGGGAACATCTAATTTCTTGTTTTACATTATAGAGGGAAGTTACAAGAGATCGGGTTTTTTTATAATAAATATAATTGAATATATATATATAGCATATATATAATATATATATATAATAATGTACACAGTTGTATCAGAATAATATGACCACCCACGGAATCGCAGTATACCCGCCCAGGCGTGTCACAAGGTGCACATGACAAGGTTGGGTTGTTTTACCTCTGAGCGACACTTTTTTGCACACAATGAGATAAATGGCCAGGTCACATGGACCCCGAAGTCTCAGAGAAGGTTGGGGGAGGGGACCCACTGGAACAGCTGTTGGGAGACAGATGGTAGCCCCCGTCAAGGCCATCCAGCGTGTTCTTCAACGTGCACGGCTCTCCCACACACGGGGCCACGGCTTAACGTCCCATTCGACGGACGGCGGCCTTTCCAAGCCCATTGGTGTCCCTTATTGACCGTGGGCAGGGCGGGGAATTTTGTGGAGATAAATCTCAACGCTGACCCAACTGGGACTCGAACCTGGGAACTACAGATTACGAGCCTGGCGCGCTACCGACTGAGCCACCCCCACCCCGCATATGACAAGGTCGACCAGACAGAGATATAAGCGGCCGGCCAGGACAGATGAGCCATAGTGTGTAACATGAGCAGAATGAGCAGAGGTATTGATTTGACAGACGTTCAAAAAGGAATGATCGTCGGCTACCGCGCCAAGGGTGGAAGCATCTCGGAAACAGCAGACTTCGTGGGCTGTTCGCAAGGTGCTGTAGTAAGGGTGTACAAAGAATGGACCGCTGGCACACGGAGTACCAACATACGTCATAACTGTGGAGCCCCAAAGGCCATTGATCCAAGAGGAGAATGTCGCTTCAGTCGACTGGTAAAGGGCAATCGACATGCAACAGTGCAGCAATTGACCACTCAAATGAACCCTGGTGCACCCAGGTATGTGTCCTGATAACAGTAGAGCGAACCCTGTTATGCATGGGGGCGGGGGTGGCTCAGTCGGTAGCGCGCCAGGCTCGTAATCTGTAGTTCCCAGGTTCGAGTCCCAGCTGGGTTAGCGTTTTTTGGTCCGCAAAATTTCCCGCCCTGCCGACGGTCAGTAGGGGACACCGATGGGCTTGGAAAGACCGCCGTCCGTCGGATGGGACGTTAAGCCGTGGCCCCGTGTACGGGAGAGTCATACCCTATGCACGTTAAAGAACACGCTGGATGGCGTTTACGGGAGGCTACCTCTGTCTCCCAACAGCTGTTCCAGTGGGTCCCCTCCCCTAACCTTCTCTGAGCCTTCGGGGTCCATGTGACCTGGCCATTTAGCCCATGGTGTGCAAAAAAGTTCCGCTCAGAGGTAAAACAACTCAAACAACAACCCAACCTGTTACGCATGGGTCTTCAGAGTCGATGCTACATAAAGGCACCCATGTTAACCAAGGTCCATTGGCAACGACGCCTGCAGTTCGCACAGGACTACCATCATTGGACAGTGGAAGAGTGGAAAAAGGTTGCCTTCTCCGATGAATCGAGGTTTCTACTCCACAGAAGTGACAGGTGGTGGCGGATACAGCATCAGACACACGAGAACCAACACCTGGACACACTTGTAGGTCAAGTACAGGCTGGCGGTGGCAGTGTACATGTCTGGGGGATGTTTTCCTGGTATGACCTGGGACCGCTGGTACCGCTAGATGGGCCCCTTAATGCCAATGGCTACCTGTCCATCCGCACTGACCACATGAATCCTTCATGTTGGACGTTTACTCTGGGTTGGGTTGTTTTACCTCTGAGCGGCACATTTTTGCACACCATGGGCTAAATGGCCAGGTCACATGGACCCCGAAGGCTCAGAGAAGGTTGGGGGAAGGGACCCACTGGAACAGCTGTTAGGAGACAGATGGTAGCCTCCTTTCAAGGCCATCCAGCGTGTTCTTTAACGTGCACAGGGTATGGCTCTCCCGCACACGGGGCCACGGCTTAACGTCCCATCCGATGGACGGCGGCCTTTCAAAGCCCATCGGTGTCCCCTACTGACCGTGGGCAGGGCAGGGAATTTTGCGGAGATAAATCTCAACGTTTACCCTGGTGGTGATGGTGTCTACCAATAGGATAATGCGCCCTGCCATGTCGCTAAGGTGAGGCATGACTGGTTCCAGTAACACGACAGCGATGTCTCCGTTCTTCCTTGGCCGGCGAAATCGCCCGACCTCAATCCCATAGAGCACTTATGGGACCATTTGGATCGACAGGTTCGGCGTGCGGAACCACAACCACGCCATCTCCGGAACCTCCGTGCTCTGCTGGAGTCCAAATGGGCACGTGTGCCTCTGGCAACCTTCCAGGGCCTCATTGCGTCCATGCCACGCCGTCTCGCCACTGTCATCCAGGCCAAGGGTGGTTATTCCCATTATTATATAGGTGGTCATATTATTCTGATACGACTGTGTATATATATATATAATATAAATGTATATTATTATATATAGATATTTTCCCATATAACAGTGGCGTTCCCAAGGAAGGGAGGATTATAACCCTCTACAAAAGACTTCAATTGAATATATTTTCTAAGTCTCGAAAATCGGAGATTCAAGTGTGAAGGCTGTGTCAAACCTCTCCCCATCCCATTACACCCAAAATTTAACCCTCCTATTACAATCAAAATAACAATCCCCATTACACTCAAATTTGTCACCACCACCATTATACTCAAATGTGTCTCCACCTATTATACGCAAACTTGCCAATTATCCGCTCCCACCGATTGATGTTTCTGATTAGAAAATCCATCGGGATTTTGTGTGTGAGCTACTATGTTCTGATAAATTTTGTGTGTGCGCAAATATTGACATCTAAACATCACTGGCTAAAGTTGGCATAAGTTTTAGAAAATTTCTGCGTTCACTTATAAACTGGCTTCCCCATTAATGGCGTGGCTTTGGGTTGGGTTGTTTTACCTCTGAGCGGCACTTTTTTGCACACCATGGGCTAAATGGCCAGGTCACATGGACCCCGAAGGCTCAGAGAAGGTTGGGGGAGGGGACCGACTGGAACAGCTGTTGGGAGACAGATGCTAGCCTCCCGTCAAGGCCATCCAGCGTGTTCTTTAACGTGCACAGGGTATGGCTCTCACGCACACGGGAGCCACGGTTTAACGTCCCATCCGACGGACGGTGGCCTTTCCAAGCCCATCGGTGTCCCCTACTGACCATGGGCAGGGCGGGTAATTTTAACCGTGGTATTGTATACACGTATTGTGAAAGAAATTAATTAATATTAATAAGGCATTAATTAATATTTATTGTTCAAAGAAGTACAATAATAAAAAAATAATAAATAAATACCCTCTCAAGCAGCTGCTTGCCACAGAGGTCTGACAAGGAGACTGTCAGTTTATATGCCATAGTAGAAGGTCTGAGAGGATGGCAGGACCTCAGCAGAATAAACGACACATACATCCATGCCTTACCCGGGTCTCGAACCCAAGTCCCGTAGATCAGTAGCCAAGCGTGCTAACCACTCGACCACGGGACAGCTACAAGTACAATAAAGCTTTTGTAATAACCGAATTTTACTTCTCTCCACAATATCTCGTCAAGTTTCTTTCTCGCACTGGTGTCGGATATAAGGAGGGGCAAGGGGGCCATACACCACCCACCCTTCATTGGCCTTCAGAATGCTAGTAAGGGTGATGGACGCAAAAAAAATTATTAAACTTGTCCGTATTTGAAGCATTTTTCAAGAATTTTTTTTAAAGATCTCTAAAACGGAAAGGACAGTGTAATACTGCAACGGAAATCCAGTATCTTGCCGCCGCCACCTAATTTTTGCGGCTGTTGGTTGGTTGGTTGTTTTACCTCTGAGCGGCACTTTTTTGCACACCATGGGCTAAATAGCCAGGTCACATGGACCCCGAAGGCTCAGAGAAGGTTGGGGGTGGGGACCCACTGGAACAGCTGTTGGGAGATAGATGGTAGCCTCCCGTCAAGGCTATCCAGCGTGTTCTTTAACGTGCACAGGGTATGGCTCTCCCGCACACGGGACCACGGCTTAACGTCCCATCCGACAGACGGTGGCCTTTCCAAGCCCATTGGTGTCCCCTACTGACCGTGGGCAGGGCGGGGAATTTTGCGGAGATAAATCTCAACGCTGACCCAGATGGGAGTAGATCTGAGAGGATGGCAGGACCTCAGCAGAAAAACAACACAGACATCCATGCCTTACCCAGGGCTTGAATCCAGCGTGTTCTTTAACGTGCACAGGATATGGCTCTCTCCCACACACGGTGCCACGGCTTAACGTCCCATCCGACGGACGGCGGCATTTCCATGCCCAGCGGTGTCCTCTACTGACAGTGGGCAGGGCGGGGATTTTTGCGGAGATAAGAGTTGTTGTTTGGGTTGTTTTACCTCTGAGTGGCACTTTTTTGCACACCATGGGCTAAATGGCCAGGCCACAAGGACCCCGAAGGCTCAGAGAAGGTTGGGGGAGGGGACCCACTGGAACAGCTGTTGGGAGACAGATGGTAGTCTCCCGTCAAGGCCATCCAGCGTGTTCTTTAACGTGCACAGGGTATGGCTCTCCCGCACACGGAGCCACGGCTTAACGTCCCATCCGACGGACGGCGGCATTTCCAAGCCCAGCGGTGTCCCCTACTGACCGTGGGCAGGGCGGGGAGTTTTGCGGATATAGATGCACGAGGGAAGTTAATGTTAGCTCTAAAACACGAATTTAAAAAAGAGAGCGAAAAATAAAAATGTTAGAAAGAAAAAGAACCTAGTTCAGGAACTGAAAAGCTTGATAAGTATATTATGATATTGAATGAAAAGCTGGATTCGCTTCACGATAGAGAAACTGTTGCCGAAGATAAATGGCGACGTTGTTGCAAAATGTGTTTGGGAAACACCCGAAGCGACGGAGTGAAAAATGATGCCTGGTGGAATGATGAGGAGGAAGAGAGCTGTGCAAAGAGAGATAGAGGCAGAGCTCTTCTGCCTCACCAGAGAGAGATGCTGGGATTATTCCCGGAGTTGAAAATCTAATCGGTCGAGGACCAATAGACCTCACTCGGCGAAATTTTATTTACGTCAGTAGACTCTTTTCAATTACTCTATTTGCAGAACAAAAATGCACGGAAAAAGAATATAGAATACTTAATATAATGAGGTTAGAATATTTTGTTGATGTCCGCCAATAGGGATGGGAAACCTTCATTTTCCAACAATAAAAATACACCATTCACATTTCCCCATCTTAGATTGGGTTGGGTTGTTGCACCTCCGAGCGGCACTTTTTTGCCCACCATGGGCTAAATGGCCAGGTCACAAGGACCCCGAAGGCTCAGAAAAGGTTGGGGGAGGGGACCCACTGGAACAGCTGTTGGGAGACAGATGGTAGCCTCCCGTCAAGTTCATCCAGCGTGTTCTTTAACGTGCACAAGGTATGGCTCTCCCGCACACGGGGCCACGGCTTAACGTTCCACCCGACGGACGGCGGCCTTTCCAAGCCCATCGGTGTCCCCTACTGACCGTGGGCAGGGCGGGGAATTTTGCGGAGATAAATCTCAACGCTGACCCAACTGGGACTCGAACCTGGCAACTACAGATTACGAGCCTGGCGCGCTACCGACTGAGCCACCCCCGCCCCTCCCCCATCTTAGAAGAATGAAGAGTAGCGTTTTACTCACTCTTATTAAAAAATGTCATTTTGCCCACAGAAATTTTTAAAGTGTATTTTGCTCACTCTCCTATATATTTCTATCGCGTCCATTATTTATATTTTTAATTATTGACTGCCGTTCCGTGGCCGAGTGGTTAACGCGCTTTGCTAATAATCTAAGGGACCTGGGTTCGAGCCCGGGGTAAGGCATGGTTGTTTCCCTGTTGAGGGGGGCGGGGGTGGCTCAGTCGGTAGCGCGCCAGGCTCGTAATCTGTAGTTCCCAGGTTTGAGTCCCAGCTGGGTCAGCGTTGAGATTTATCTCCGCAAAATTCCCCGCCCTGCCCACGGTCAGTAGGGGACACCGATGGGCTTGGAAAGGCCGCCATCCGTCGGATGGGACGTTAAACCATGGCGCCGTGTGCGGGAAAGCCATACCCTGTGCACGTTAAAGAACACACTGGATGGCCTTGACGGGAGGCTACCATCTGTATCCCAACAGCTGTTCCAGTGGGTCCCCTCCCCCAACCTTCTCTGAGCCTTTGGGGTCCATGTGACCTGGCCATTTAGCCCATGGTGTGCAAAACAGTGCCGCTCAGAGGTAAAACAACCCAACCCTGTTGAGGACCCGCCATTCTCACAGACCTTCTACAATAAAAATACATCATTCACCTTTCTCCAGCTTATATTTATATTATGGCGTATAAATTGACAGGCCACAGAGGCTCCTGTCAGACCTCTGTGGGAAGCAGCTGCTTGAGGGTGTATTTATTTTTGATTGTCCGCTTAGTCACGATGGAATGCGGAAGAGATCTGCAATTTCTGAGCTTGAATGAAAACTTTCTACATACACAGTCGTATCAGAATAATATGACCACCTATCTAATAATGGGATGGGGGGGTCATATTATTCTGATACGACTATGTATTTATTAATCAGACAAAATCTTCTGAGTTTCTTCTCTTCCCCAAACGGCCAAAACGTATTCTTTTACTTCTCCATCATTCATTTTTTTTTACTAGACAAAATGTAATCTTCTATTATGCATTTCTCCCTGACAAAAGTATTCGCTAATTTTGATTCGAGAATGATTTTTTTTTTCAGAACGAAGTTTTCCATTTTCCAACTATAGCCTCTTCTCGTGGTGGAATTTCGGATAAAGAGATGATTCAGAAAGTGTAGATAATAATATTATATTAGTACAAGGCGCATATCTAGGGGGCAAGCAAGGGGGGCATCCCCCTTTGAGAATGCTAGTAAGGATTCTCAAGGTATATTTCAAGCATTTTTCACGACCTTTAGAACGGAGGGAAAAATGTTATATTGCAACTGAAATCCATTATCTTGGCACCCCTCCCCCATTGACTTTCCCCCAGTTCGATTCAATCATTGTCCCTCCCCCACCACTTTATTTTATTCTTTCCAGTTCCTGGGGGCGGGGGTGCTCAGTCGGTAGCGCGCCAGGCTCGTAATCTGTAGTTCCCAGGTTCGAGTCCCAGCTGGATCAGCTTCGAGATTTATCTCCGTAAAACTCCCGCCCTGCCCACGGTTAGTAGGGGACACCGATGGACTGGAACAGGTAGACGTCCGTCGGAAGGGACGTTTAGACGTGGCTCCGTGTGTGGGAGAGCCATACCCTGTGCACGATAAAGAACACGCTGGATGGCCTTGACGGGAGGCTACCATCTGTCTCCCACTGGAACAACAACAGCTGTTCCAGTGGGTCCCCTCCCCCAACCTTCTCTGAGCCTTCGGGGTCCATGTGACCTGGCCATTTAGCCCATGGTGTGCAAAAAAGGGCCGCTCAGAGGTAAAACAACCCAACCCAACTCTTTCCAGTTCCAGTCCTGTATTAATATATATCCAACCCAATATTTTCCCTATTTTTATAGTTCAGAATTAGTCATCTTTTTAGTCCATAAGATTTCTCTTCCTATCTTGAATTAGCCACGATTTGCCATTTTCTTTTTTCAAGAAGCTTTCATTTATAAAGCACAAATGGAGATTAAGGGTACTAATAAAGACAACTACTTTTTGATACACTGAAGTGCCATTGAATTAGGGATAGAATACGTTATCCAAATTCAGTACCACAAGTCCCGCATTTGTGCGCATGCGTGGTTGAAACTCTGGTCATATATAGCTGTCAGCTTTGGCTTCCAAATTCCAAATTCAAATTTATTTTCAATAAGTATTATCTATTATTATATTACATAAAAAATCCCACTAAGCCGAAGCTTATCAGCGGGAATGTACATATTATGTTTTTACAAATATGATCTAGATTGCCTCAATAGTACAAAAAATGAAGGAGAGAAAAAAAAGGAATAAATGAGAAAGAAAACCGACAAAAAGGAGAAAGTTTCCAAATAAAAACATCACTTTTTCATCAACCACTGAAATAATTTATCTCTAACATCACAATTTTTTTTTAAATTAACTATTTCTCTAGGAAGCAAGTTAAATAGGTAGGGAATTTGATATTCTTTGCAATTTCGTCCGTAATTATTATAAAATTTTGGTTGTTTCAAAAAACCCCCAAGCATTCGTTGTGAGAAGCGTAATGGGAAAAGCTCGGGATTTAGATGCATTTGACAGAGGACAGATCGTAGGTGCCCGATAGATGGGACACTATCGGGCACCTACGATTTTGTATATGGTGTAACGTGCACAGGGTATGGCTCTCCCGCACACGGGGCCACGGCTTAACGTCCCATCCGACGGACGACGGCCTTTCCAAGCCCATCGGTGTCCCCTACTGACCGTGGGCAGGGCGGCGAATTTTGCGGAGATAAATCTCAACGCTGACCCAGCTGGGACTCGAACCTGGGAACTACAGATTACGAGCCTGGCGCGCTACCGACTGAGCCACCCCCGCCCCATAGAGAAGGTTGGGGAAGGTGAGGACCCACTGGACAGCTGTTAGGAGTCAGGTGGTAGCCAACCGTCAAGCCATACAACTTGTTCTTTAATGTGCACAGATGATACTGTCCCACACAGCCACGGCTTAAAGTCCCATCCGACGAACTGCAACCTTTCCAAACCCATCGGTGTCCCCTACTGACCGTGGACAGGGCGAAGAGCCTGGCGAGCTACCTACTGAGCCACCCCACTCCAGGTTTGGGGGGGGGGGCTCCAGAGTTTTTCAAAATTATATCACCCAAAACTTAGCATTTAATATATTAAAACGATTTTTCCTAAATATTCTCTGCTGAAATGGAGGTGCTTCTTATATGCCAGTGAACCTTACATATCGTAAAACACGTAATTGTTTTTCGTTTTGATTCGAACTTCTGGGAGGTAGGGGGGATTTTTTTTACCCCATAACTCCCATCCCCTTGGGTACTCCATTAAAAATAATAATAAACTCATTATTTTTGTATACGGTGTAAAGTAGCAAACTTCTAAATTCGCAACTGATGTCTTTTTAAGAATTTGCACCCACCCCCTTCTTGGGATTGCCCACGTCTCATTCCACTCGATAGTTCTTTTCCTGCTGTTCGATTTCTCCGCATAAGTTCACTGTTCTCTCCTCGCCACATAACTGCTGGTTGCAGTGGCGCTCAACGAACGAGCATTTACTCGTCACACTACATTTAATGCTGAATCGCCTGCTAATCACACAACTAATTACCATTGCATTCTTTTCGTCGAGAATCCAATGCTTTATTCTATTAAGAGAGAAAACAAATGGAAACCGATCGGTGAAGAGGTCAGGATCCGTCTAACATGAACAGTCTCTAGTCTTCCTTTATCGCCTCCGAGACTAAAGCAATCTCATTAGGGAGTAGCGCAGACGGTTACACTTTTGAGTAAATGTTACAATTCGGCTAGGCGGAAATCATTATCGACCACAACCTTCATTATTTCGCAGGAGCGATGAGTTTTACCTGTGCACTTCTCACGCGTAAAATGGCGTTAAAGGAAAATGTAAAAATGCGTTGCCAGATGTTGCGTCCTGAGCTGTAAGTAGAAATAATAAAATGAATTGCCACCGAAAGAAAAACAAATATTCCAACTGATTTTTGAGAATCTGAAATTGATGTCTGAAATTTTAAATGAAAGTTTAACTGCATTTGTCTGTGATTATTTGTCAGTTATAAGGAAATCTGTCCTTTTTTTATAGTTCAGAATTCCTTACGTTTTTAGTTGATAATATTAGCTTTCGTGTTGTTAAGTGATTAGGTTGCTTGCCTACTGATCAAAGGGATCTGGGTTCGAGCCCTGGATAAGTCATAGATGTTTGCTGTCTTTCTGCTGAGGTCTCACCTGCCTCATAGATATTTTCCATGGCGTATAAACTGACAGGCTCCTGTCAGACCTCTCTGTGGCAAGCAGCTACTTGAGGGGTATTTATTTTTTATTCTTAAGCAGCCACGATCGACCATTTTTTTTTTATCTTTTTTTAAGAAACTTGCATTTATTGAACATCAACGAAGATTAAGGGCATTGTTAAATAAGACTACTTTTTAACACACACCAACCTCTTAAAATGTTACCAATAGAAATACGTGAAAACAATATGATTGGGTTCCTTTATATCTGCGCAGCACTTTTGTGAAAGAACTGAACTAAATGGCTGGTTGACAAGGACTCCAAAGTCTAAAAGCCGGGTAGGGGAAGAAGATCCACTGGACAGATGTTAAGTTGGGTTGTTTTACCTCTCGCACTTTTTTGCACACCATGGGCTAAATGGCCAGGTCACATGGACCCCGAAGGCTCAGAGAAGGTTGGGGGAGGGGACTCACTGGAACAGCTGTTGGGAGACAGATGGTAGCCTCCCGTCAAGGCCATCCAGCGTTTTCTTTAACGTGCACAGGGTATGGCTCTCCCGCACACGGGGCCACGGCTTAATGTCCCATCCGACGGACGGCGGCCTTTCCAAGTCCATCGGTGTCCCCTACTGACCGTGGGCAGGGCGGGGAATTCTGTGGAGATAAATCTCAACGCTGACCCAGCTGGGACTCGAACCTGGGAACTACAGATTACGAGCCTGGCGCGCTACCGACTGAGCCACCCCCGCCCCTCCGCTCAGAGGTAAAACAAACAACAACCAAAAGCTTCCTTTACATGCCCATGTTTGCTTTCTCACCGAGTACAATCGAAAAAAATCTGAGCCCAGCTACAGTGAGGACTCGAACGTGAAAACATCAGTCTATGAGCCTGGCGCGCTGCCAAGTCCACCCACATTCCGTTTCTTTACGAGCAATTCCCTTCTTCAGCAGTTAATTGAGATGTACTGTGCTACAATTGTGTGTCACGTTAGAACGAAACCTCTTATTTAGAAAAAAAAAATCCCACTTTTTCCAAACTCGAACAGTGTTCCGGTCACTTCTGTTTGAATGACAAAATGGAAATGCTAATTTTAAAAAATTCGGGTCAAAATATTAATTTTGTTCCTATACTTATGACTCAAAAGCCAGAAGTAAACATGACATTCTTTGAGTTTCAACTGACTCACTATCTTTTGCCCCTAGACATTCCTTTTTACTGCACGATTCAAAGGCCTGTTCAGAAAGTTCTCTGGCGGAGTCACATGTAGCCTTGCTTTAACCATTAGGCTAACCTACACCACGGTTCAGATAAACAACATTTCCGTATCTTTATTAGATACTTTAGATTTATTATAATTCGTCCCAATCTCGTCGATTACTACAGTACTGTTCAACTTTTCTAAGACTGCGGGCCATTCTTCCTTTCGCCAATATTTCGCGGGCCATTTTTTTTCTTTCGCCAATATTTCGCGGGCCAAAAAAAAGAATAGGACAGCATAGGTAATTGAAAAGTTAGTTCATGTCACTTCAAAAAAAACACACAAGAAAATGGCTTCAGATTTACAACGAAGACTGGAAACGAAATCAACCCGAGGTTTCCAGGTTCGAATCATAGCTGTGATAAAAGTGAAATTCTCTTTACATGTCTAAATCCTCTGCCTATGGCTTGATGGGGGCGGGTGTGGCTCAGTCGGTAGCGCGCCAGGCTCGCAATCTGTAGTTCCCAGGTTCGAGTCCCAGCTGGGTCAGCGTTGAGATTTATCTCCTCAAAATTCCCCGCCCTGCTCACGGTCAGTAGGGGACACCGATGGGCTTGGAAAGGCCGCCGTCCGTCGTATGGGACGTTAGGACGTGGCCCCGTGTGCGGGAGAGCCATACCCTGTGCACGTTAAAGAACACGCTGGATGGCCTTGACGGGAGGCTACCATCTGTCTCCCAACAGCTGTTCCAGTGGGTCCCCTCCCCCAACCTTCTCTGAGCCTTCGGGGTCCATGTGACCTGGCCATTTAGCCCATGGTGTGCAAAAAAGTGCCGCTCAGAGGTAAAACAACCCAACCCACCAGAGGGGAACGAAATGGTCGTAATGAGTTTTCTGTCAAGTTAAAGCTTGAGACGTGACTACTACGTATATATACTTTAAGGAGTGGCATACCCGAGCAACGCCGGATAAATCTACTAGTAACAATTAATATCGTTTATTTGTGTTTACAGTTTCCTTTTATTATTTGCTCCCTTTACCCTATGTCAAATTTTCTTGGGTTGTTTTACCTCTGAGCGGCACTTTTTTGCACACCATGGGCTAAATGGCCAGGTCACATGGACTCCGAAGGCTCAGAGAAGGTTGGGGGAGGGTAGCCTCCCGTCAAGGCCATCCAGTGTGTTCTTTAACGTGCACGGAGTATGGCTCTCCCGTACACGGGCCACGGCTTAACGTCCCATCCGACGGACGGCGGCCTTTCCAAGCCCCGTACTGACCGTGTATTGACCGTGGGTAGGGCGGGGAGTCTTGCGGACCTAGGAGCTGCAGATTATGAGACTGGTGCGCTACCGACTGAGCCACCAGAGGGTAGAAAAGGAGTTAGCTGACAAAATTGGCGGGAAGTCGAACCTGGGATCATCAGATTGAGAGTCTGAACAACCCCCTCCCCCGCCCTTGGACACTGAAACAACAGGCGTAACATATATATACCGAACGGTTAAGCGTGACATTCGCAAACGATAAATCAATACACATTCAAATTGCATTATTAATTCCTTCCAAATATCTAATAACATTTTGCGTGAATCAAGACCTTATTTGAAAATCAAATTGACTATACTTCTTTCTGTTAAAAAGTAGAGACATAAGAGTTTCTATAGGGATGTTATATTCTACACTTTATCAAATTAACATTTTTAAAAATGTACTAAAGTTTTTAAAAACATATTTTTTCGATCTTTTTATTTAAGAAATCAGTGCAAAAATCATCAAAATGAAATAACGTTGAGGAAAATAATAGTCAGTGTAGGTTCCCAGAACCATTTTCTGTGCACGTTAAAAAACTTGCTGAATAGACTTGACGGGAGGCTCTCATTTCTGCTAGCAGTTGGCCAATGGGTCATATTACTCAGCATTCTCTGAGTCTTTAGAGTCTTTGTAACCTGGACATTTTAACCCATTGGTGGAAAAAAAATAGTGTCTCTTAAAGGTAAAACAATCCAGAACACATCTGATGGACAGCGGATTTAAGAAGACCATACAAGTCCATTTTCTCTCAGAGGATAGAGAAAGGTGGTTGGTTGTTTTACCTCTGAGCGGCACTTTTTTTGCACACCATGGGCGAAATGGCCAGGTCACATGGACCCCAAAGGCTCAGAGAAGGTTGGGGGGAGGGGACCCACTGGAACAGCTGTTGGGAGACAGATGGTAGACTCTCGTCAAGGCTATCCAGCGTGTTCTTTAACGTGAACAGGATATGGCTTTCCCTCACACAGAGTCACGGTTTAACGACGCGTTAGACGGACGGCGGCATTTTCAAGCTGATCGATATCCCCTACTGACTGTGAGCAGGGAGTTTTGTGGCGATAAATCTCAATGCTAATCTCAGTATCATCGGTGTCCCCTACTGACCGTGGGCAGGGCGGGGAATTTTGCGGAGATAAATCTCAACGCTGACCCAGCTGGGACTCGAACCTGGAAACTGCAAATTACGAGCCTGGCGCGCTACCGACTGAGCCACCAGAGGGTAGAAAAGGAGTTAGCTGACAAAATTGGCGGGAAGTCGAACCTGGGACCATCAGATTGAGAATCTGAACACCCCCTCCCCCCGCCCTTGGACACTGAAACAACAGGCGTAACATATATATATATTTAGAAAAACAATGCATTTCTATCAATTGATGATTGACTAAAAGCATAACCTTTTATTGTCCTAATCGGACGATGATTACTCGACTCTCTCTCTGTTTTACGTTATGTGATTCCAGGTGTGCAGGGGGCTGGGGTGGCACAGTCGGTAGCGCGCCAGGCTCGTAATATGTAGTTCCCAGGTTCGAGTCCCAGCTGGGTAAGCGTTGAGATTTATCTCGGCAAAAATTCCCCGCCCTGCCCACGGTCAGAAGGAGACACCGATGGGCTTGGAAAGGGCGCTGCCCGTCGGATGGGACGTTAAGCCGTGGCCCCGTGTGCGGGAGAGCCATACCCTGTGCACGTTAAAGAACACGCTGGATGGCCTTGACGGGAGGCTACCATCTGTCTTCCAACAGCTATTCCAGTTATCTGTCTTCCAACAACATCTGTCTTCCAACAGCTATTCCCCTCCCCCAACCTTCTCTGAGCCTTCGGGGTCCATGTGACCTGGCCATTTAGCCCATGGTGTGCAAAAAAGTGCCGCTCAGAGGTAAAACAACCCAACCCAACTCAGGTGTGCAGTTTGCCATTCGCCAGTGCTCCATGAATGGGCTGTGGGTGTTACAGCCAAGTATAATACGGGCGCTGAGTGGGCATTCGAGGGAGGAACTTGGAAACTCGGGTGGTCCTCGCAGTGGTAGCTGGCGTCTGCCATCTGGCACCGCCCAACGTCGTAGCGGCAGGTTCGTTGGGTACGTGCACACGTTGCTCTTCTGCATCGGCGGAGATTTTTTTAAACAATCTTTCCCGACTAAGAAGGTGGCATCGTCGGCATAGTTACGCTTTGCGAAGTGATTTAAACGTTGTGACAGGAAGAAGGAGTTCAAAGAGATAAAGAGTTGAAAGTGGCAAAAGAGTGTTCGCAGCGAGGAGCACAGGAATCGCGTGGAGTGGCTTCGGGAAAAACATCTGCGTGATGTGGAGATGAGCACGGAGAGTAACGGTGAGTGTGCGCGATGGATCATCTGATTTATTTTTTGTATCCATGACGTTTTATGAGAGGTTAACAAGGAGGACTTATCTGTGTATAAGGTTGTTGTTGTTGTTGAGTTACTTTTTGTCGCTACTCTTTTTTACACCCATTTGGGGGGGCGGGGATGGCTTAGTCGGTAGCGCGCCAGGCTCGTAATCTGTAGTTCCCAGGTTCGAGTCCCAGCTGGGTCAGCGTTGAGACTTATCTCCGCAAAATTCCCCGCCCTGCCCACGGTCAGTAGGGGACACCGATGGGCTTGAAAAGGCTGCCGTCCGTCGGATGGGACGTTAAGCCGTGCCTCCGTGTGCGGGAGAGCCATACCCTATGCACGTTAAAGAACACGCTGGATGGCCTTGACGGGAGACTACCATCTGTCTCCCAACAGCTGTTCCAGTGGGTCCCCTCCCCCCAACCTTCTCTGAGCCTTTGGGGTCCATGTGACCTGGCCATTTAGCCCATGGTGTGCAAAAAAGTGCCGCTCAGAGGTAAAACAACCCAACCCAACACGCATTTGGCCATGTCACAAGGATCCCATAGGCTCAAAGAAGTTTGGGGGGGTTAAAGGGTATCCATTGGACAGCTGTTAGGAAACAGATGGAGTGTTGTCACACAGAGTGTTCTTTAACGTGCACAAGGTATGGCTCTCCTGCACAAGGAATCACAGCTTAACGTCCCATACGACGGACGACAGACTTTTCAAAACATCGCTTTGGATGACGAGAAAGAAAGAGGGGAGCCATATACACTCAGTTGTCATTTAATTATGACCATGACCATTCCATGGGAAAAGGCAGAGATCTAGGAAAAATATCAAGGGGGGTGCGGGGGCAAGAAACATAATCTAGACTAGGGGTTCTCAATGTGGGGTACGGAGTAAAACTTTTTTGGGTACGCCGTGAGAGCTCAAAAGTCGCTAGATCTAGTAACAAAGTGTTTTATTTTATTCCCTTTTGTTATACTATAACTATAGTTTTATCTATCTATACAAGGGGTACGCCAGTTACATACACATTTCCAGGGGGTACGTGAAGCATAAAAGGTTGAGAACCACTTATATATATGTTTTATTTTATTCCCATTGTTATACTATAACTATAGTTTTATCTATCTATACAAGGGGTACGCCAGTTACATACACATTTCCAGGGGGTACGTGAAGCATAAAAGGTTGAGAACCACTGATATATATGTTTTATTTTATTCCCATTGTTATACTATAACTATAGTTTTATCTATCTATACAAGGGGTACGCCAGTTACATACACATTTCCAGGGGGTACGTGAAGCATAAAAGGTTGAGAACCACTGATATATATGTTTTATTTTATTCCCATTGTTATACTATAATTATAGTTTTATCTATCTATACAAGGGGTACGCCACTTACATACACATTTCCAGTGGGTACGTGAAGCATAAAAGGTTGAGAACCACTGATATATATGTTTTATTTTATTCCCATTGCTATACTATAACTGTAGTTTTAAATATCTATACAAGGGGTACGCCAGTTACATGCATATTTCCAGGGGGTACGTGAAGCATAAAAGGTTGAGAACCACTGATATATATGTTTTATTTTATTCCCATTGTTATACTATAACTATAGTTTTATCTATCTATACGAGGGGTATGCCAGTTACATACACATTTCCAGGGGGTACGTGAAGCATAAAAGGTTAAGAACCAGTGATATATATGTTTTATTTTATTCCCATTGTTATAACTATATTTTTGTCTATCTATACAAGGGGTACGTGAAGTATAAAAGGTTGAGAACCACTGATATATATGTTTTATTTCTATTGTTATACTATAATATAGTTTTATCTATCTATACAAGGGATACGCCAGTTACATACACATTTCCAGGAGGTACGTGAAGCATAAAAGGTTGAGAACCACTGATATATATGTTTTATTTTATTCCCATTGCTATACTATAACTGTAGTTTTAAATATCTATACAAGGGGTACGCCAGTTACATGCATATTTCCAGGGGGTACGTGAAGCATAAAAGGTTGAGAACCACTGATATATATGTTTTATTTTATTCCCATTGTTATACTATAACTATAGTTTTATCTATCTATACGAGGGGTATGCCAGTTACATACACATTTCCAGGGGGTACGTGAAGCATAAAAGGTTAAGAACCAGTGATATATATGTTTTATTTTATTCCCATTGTTATAACTATATTTTTGTCTATCTATACAAGGGGTACGTGAAGTATAAAAGGTTGAGAACCACTGATATATATGTTTTATTTCTATTGTTATACTATAATATAGTTTTATCTATCTATACAAGGGATACGCCAGTTACATACACATTTCCAGGAGGTACGTGAAGCATAAAAGGTTGAGAACCACTGATCTAGACTGAAAAATGTAAAAAGATTGAATTTCCGATGCAGAATAACATTTTCCTCTCCCTTTTACAAGTCTTAAAAAATTTGTTAAAAAATGCACGAAATATAAATATAGTTAACAATTGCTTTGCCTCTGTTACTATTACTAGAATTCTTAAGGGGAGGGAAGTCATTACTCTCCACCTCTTCAGAATCCGGCCTTCAGATCCAGCTCTGCATGGGAAGTTAATTTCGAAAATCCATAATTTTCCAAATAAGAGTTTTAAGTGAAAATGCGGCCGAGAAAAATTTAAATATCTGAATCAAATCTGTCTAAATTGCTATTTTCAACGGTTTCTGTTTAACAGTTGTAGAGTTTTAAACATTTAAGAGCCTCCCCCCCATCCTCTTGGAAATGGTAGTAACTGGAACGAAGGAAAAAGAATATTAAACATATAAGACACAGGACACAGTTCTGTACCGGTGGCCAAGAAATTAATGCGCTTGGCTACAGATCAAACGGATCTGTGAGGAAGGCGAGACCACAGCAGAAGGAAACACATGAAATGAAACATCTATGCCAAATCCGGGGTCTCCATCAATGGTCCTTTTGATCAGTAAGCAATAATCGATCTTTGCAATTTACAACTGAGCGAAAAATTATTACATTTGCTGATGATACAGAGCAATTGTTTTTACAAGCGAGTATGAAACCAATCATCTGATGGATGTCTTTCCTTACATGGGCCGGGGTGCCTCAGTCGGTAGAACTCCAGGATCGTAATCTGCAGTTCCCAGGTTCGAGTCCCAGCTGGGTCAGCGTTGAGGTTTATCTCCTCAAAACTCCCCGCCCTGTCCACGGTCAGTAGGGAACACCGATGGGCTTGGAAAGGCCGCCGTCCGTCAGATGGAACGTAAACCGTGACCCAGTGTGCGGGAGAGCCATACCCTGTGCACGTTAAAGAACACACTGGATGGCCTTGACGGGAGGATACCATCTGTCTCCCAACAGCTGTTCCAGTGGATCCCCTTCCCCAACCTTCTTTAAGCCTTCGGAGTCCATGTGACCTGGCCATTTAGCCCATGGTGTGCAAAAAAGTGCCTCTCAGAGGTAAAACAACTCTAACCAAACCCTCTCTCTCTCTCCCCTCACACTCTGAAGTATGCCCCTTTAAAACTTTCTGGTGACACGTGAGAGTGTGTGTGGGGAGGGGATAATGAGTTAATGCCACTCATTATCCCCTCCCCCCCCCATGGTCGGCTCGAGGCAGGACAAAGTCAAGCAGATGTTGATATATGGCTTAATGTGAATCGTTCAATGTGTTGTGTAGGCTTTGACAGATTCTAATAAGGACAGAATGGACAGACGATTCAGTAGTAGATGACGAGGGACAACAATCCCAAGGAAGAACCTCTATCTGGTGTTATGCGACCGGAGAGATAAGGATGTCAACTGCGATCGGACCTCGCAGCAGCGGGTGCAACGGCAATGTGCGCTACCACTGTATGCCTCATGGTAGTGTGCCTATATGTTAAATGTCTAGTGGTGCGCGTGCTCCTGACCCAATTTTCAGGAGGGACCGTCAAAACTGTTTCAGATATCATATCAACTGAACTCAGGAGCAATGGCAGTCCACCCGAAAGCTCAGAGAAGGTTGGGGGAGGGGACCCACTGGAACAGCTGTTGGGAGACAGATGGTAGCCTCCCGTCAAGGCCATCCAGCGTGTTCTTTAACGTGCACAGGGTATGGCTCTCCCGCACACGGGGCCACGGCTTAACGTCCCATCCGACGGACGGCGGCCTAGGAACACGCTATCATGCCACAAGTATACGTGTATAGGTAACATGGTGGTGATAGTGTCGTGGTTTGGGAAGGGATATTTTTGGGTGGCAGCACAGATCTGTATGTGCTTTCAACAGGATTCGTCATTGTTCGCAGGCACAGCGAAGAAATCTTTGACTTCTTTAACCATATGCGGGTGCAAGAGGTACTATAGGACTATATAGGATTATAGGGACCTATTTATCCTGTAGGAGAAAGGTATACCTTTCTCCTACAGGATGATAGCACCCTCCCTCACTGTTTCCACCATGTTGATTGCTAGCTGGAGAATAGCACTATTAACTGTATGGAGTGGCCAACCTGATCTCCCTGCGCAAATCTGATAGAATATAATGGGATGCTCTTGGGAAACGGGTTGTTCTTCTAAATCACGCTCTTGGAAGCCTCTTGAAGCTTTGACGTACTTTGGAGAAGCAATAGAGATTAATGCCCACAGCGATGCTTGACAGCCTTATCAATAGCACGAGACATCGCTGTGAAGCCTGCATAGCGGTAAGAAGTGACCACACTCCATATTGAACCAATTGGACTATCTCAGTTGACCATCAACTTTTTAACGTGTATCTGTCTTCGTACGTAATTTTGAGAATTAAAAGTGTTATTTTATTTTTCAACTGTTATTCTTATGCACCTATCGTCAGATTCCCATGCAACAGATCCAATAAGTCTTCAGGAAAAACCGGATTTTCAGATTATTCATTAATTTCTAGAAACCAGTGTATATTTCAATTACATCACGGTAGAAAATACCCGTTTCTTCTTTTTCGCCTTTGGAGCCAGCTTTGCATAATTTGATGCACTGAGATTAATTCTTCGACCAGTCAGTTGTTTTATATTTTTATATACTGAAGAAAAAAGGGACGTGAGTCGGTTTACTCGGAAGCGCGTCAGGACTGTAATTTTCAGTACCCAATTTCGATCCCAACTGTGCCAGCATTGAGCTTTATCTCCTCCAAACCCTAACCCTGTCTTTAATCAGAAACCGGACACATATGGGCATGGAAAGCTCGCCGCCCATCGGTTGGGATGTTAAACCGTGTGTAGGGAGAACCATACCCTGCGGATGTTTAAGAATACGCTGGATGACCTTGATGACAATGACTAATGGGAGGCTTCCATCTGTCTCCTAACAGCTTTTTGGTGGATACCCTTCCCCCAACCTTCTCTGAGTCCTTGGAGTCGTAGGGGCGGGGGTGGCTCAGTCGGTAGCGCGCCAGGCTCGTAATCTGTAGTTCCCAGGTTCGAGTCCCAGCTGGGTCAGCGTTGAGACTTATCTCCGCAAAATTCCCCGCCCTGCCCACGGTCAGTAGGGGACACCGATGGGCTTGGAAAGGCCGCCGTCCGTCGGATGGGACGTTAAGCCGTGGCCCCGTGTGCGGGGGAGCCATAGCCTGTGCACGTTAAAGAACACGCTGGATGGCCTTGACGGGGGGCTACCATCTGTATCCCAACAGCTGTTCCAGTGGGTCCCCTCCCCCAACCTTCTCTGAGCCTTCGGGGTCCATGTGACCTGGCCATTTAGCCCATGGTGTGCAAAAAAGTGCCGCTCAGAGGTAAAACAACCCAAACAACAACCTTGGAGTCGTTGTGACCTAGCCATTTAGCCCATTGTGTGAAGAAAAGCGCCATTCAGAGGTAAAACAACATAACACAACTAAGGTTCAAGAAGATTTGTCCATCCATGCTATGACAGTGGTACACAGAAGTTGCGAAAGTGATTAAGTGAATAAGTAGAGAAAGTATATCTTGCATATTTCACTTCAACTTTATTTTCAAACCTTCGTCAGAACCCCTCAAGGACAAATAAAACTAAAAAAGACTCTACCATCAAGAAAAGAAAAATCCCCCTCCCCACACACACAAATGATGTCATCCCGATTTTTTTAAATTTCGTGAGTGTGTCTTCTATCCTACGAGATGACTTCTCGCTGGGTGCATCATCAGCTTACACCTCACTTTTCCACGGTAAATTTAGTAACATTTTTAATGAGCTTATGCAAGTATAACTCTCCAAAGGTAGCGGTATTAGTGCAGGGTTGGCGTTCGACCTCTGCACACAAAGCCACGAACATGTTAAGGGAGGAAAGAAACAGATTCGCTTCTCCTTCTCATTAAGAGACATAAATAGCTGAGGACTGGAAGGGGATATCTATTAAAACTTCTGGGATGCACGGGACGGCACACAGATACGCGCACACACTCCTGCATACAACCGCCCGCACTGCATTACACACACAGACCTCAATCTGAGTCAGCGGGTAAGATATGTGGATGTCGAATCGTTTTCAGCTTCAGAAACTCAAAATCTCTCCAGGAAGATCTTTCTCTGTACCCCACGCGCTTCTGACGTCGGGGAGGGAGTTTTTATATCTGCCATATGGTAGTGAGAGAGAATGTCGCAGCCCCTAAGACAGCTGTCGCAAACGCCTTCTCGTCAAGCCACAAGATCGGGTCTTACCTTTCTAGAGAAGTTTGCATCTGCCGCCGCCGTTGGTTGACGTTCAGAGACGTAACGACTGTTTCGGTGAAGAAAGTTGTCGTTTTTTGTGCCGACAAAGGAAGGTAAAGGTATCGATAAACAAATATCACGTTCAATCGAATATCAAACTGAATTCTGAATGTCGTGGCAATAAAATGAATTCTTTTGCTGTTGTTCGTTTCGTTTCGGTTAAATTTGTAGTTGTAGTGTAAATACTAATTCCTGGAGCAGGCTAGAACCTAGAAAAAAATAAAAGGGAGGGGGAGTGGCAAGAAACCAAATTTCACCGGAAAAAAGTAAAGGATGATGGGGCAGGTGACTGGATTTTCATTATAACATTTCCCCTCTGTTTTAGAGGTCTTCAAAACAATTCTTGAAAAATACGCGAAATATACATCTTTAAACATTTTATGTTAAGTTTCTGTTACCCTTACTAACATCCTCAAGAGGGGAATGGGAGCATAGTACCCCCCTCCCCTTCTAGATCCAGCCTTGTCTGGGAGTATATTGCTTATTTAACGTTAATTCTTATTCATAATTTTGCTTGCAGCAAGCACCTATATTAAAACTGCAAGAAAAAAATTTATTATGTTCCCTTAATCAAAGCAAAATTAAATCTTTTGGTTCGACTTGATCTACCTCATTGTGCAAGACGGACCTAGAGCTAGGTAAATATAAAGAAGTGGGAGGGGGGGGAGTGTTTCGACTGAAAGACAGGGCAAGATCGAGTCAGAATGAACAGGAATGTCGTTACAGTATATATTTTTTCCCTTCATTTTAGTAATCTTTTGCATTTTCTTGACTCCGCTCTGGTTACTGGTATTTTCAAAGGAGGGGGACCTTTTCCCTTCTAGAGGGGAATGGGTATTATCTTTTTCTTGGGGTTGTTATATGAGATTCCAATTCAATAATCAATATTTTGAGGCTTTGAGTTCAAAGAAAATTTACTCATTGGTCGTTTGGTTTTCTAGTTTAAAGAAATGTTTTCAATGAAAGGAAAATACAATCTGCTTCAGTCTCCAGTTTTCCGGACTTACAACTACATACTACCGGACACCGAATAGAAGTTACTGGCAAAACTACAAATACAAGCCACTGTAAAATTAATGTGCCGTATCCTTGAAATACATATTCAGTTATTAAAAAATATAGTATAAAATTTTGCCACAGTTTTAGTGGTCTTAAAAGATTTCTTGGGAAATACGTGCAATATATATTACAATTTTTTCGCTTCCGTTCTACTTACTAGCATTCTGAAACCTTGCCCTCCACACCAGATATAATATAGAATATATAATATCAGCCGTCCCGTGGCCGAGTGGTTAGCGCGCTTGGCTACTGATCTACGGGACCTGGGTTCGAGCCCCGGGTTAAGGCATGGATGTTCGTGTTGTTTTCTGCTGAGGTCCTGATATCCTCTCAGATCTTCTACTGTGGCATATAAACTAACAGGCTCCTGTCAGACCTCTGTGGCAAGCAGCTGCTTGAGGGGGTATTTATTATTTTTTATTTATATAATATCAAACATTTGATGCGCTATCGATAAATGTCGAATATCTGCATTTGTATGAGAAACATGATTGATCCTGACACTTCGTGCAAAATGTTTAATATACGTGTCCCAACTTGCATAGAAGTTTGGGAAACACGTAGATCAAGGATTCAAAATCAAAAATATATAACTGACAGAGTTTAAAAGTTGGAGAAATAAAGTAAACGATCAAAGGATTTATGTTACGATCTCAAATGCCCGGTCTAACTAAACTTTCAACTGCAAATTAAAACCAAGTATATTGTTTCCATTTCCAAGAAGTGAATTTTGGACAATTATCACCATATTACATTTTCGAATTAGGCAACAGCAATCGGCTGAATCATGGAGGTAGGCATGGGCAGAAGAAGCTAAGCTTTTTTTCTATGTGTTTCAGAAATGATTTATAAATTAAGTTACTGTCTATTTAACTTTTCTAAGTAGAGGAAAGAAGAAAATGCTACGAAAGACTCATCGCAGTTGTAAGTGCATTAGAGGCAGTTTTTACCTATACTTAGTTTCTATAAACAAGACAAATTGTGTTACTCAATATGCGGTGCATATTTAAATTAGTAAAATGATGGCACTTGGCCATATGCCAGATAATTTAAAATTGTTAGACACTCAGGCAGACACGCGAAACACTTGAAATCCCTAAAGTCATTTTTTCATGTCAGCTAAGAGGTTAAATGTAAAAAATGCAGTTCTTGTTAATTTCAGTTCAAAATTGTAATGAATGATGTGATGAAAGGGATATGTAATTTATTCATTTGAAAGATATATTAAATGAATAAAATATCGTTGCTGATAACGAAAACATCATGTACAAGTCAAGCTAAATGATCGATGTATTTTCGAAATTCTGCCACTTTCGAATTTAAATCTGCATTGCATCTGTATGATTATTACAGTTCCATTGAATATCCGATACAAAATTGTGTATTAGCTATGGATAATCGCGAAAACCTTGTGGAAGAAGGTGAAGTTAGTTGCATTTTAGTTTTAATTAGTAGATTTTTCATCATTACGCATCTTATTGATCAATACAGATAAATTATGTAATGGATAGTGATCAGTTTTTTCGATGCTAATTACGTAAACAACAAAAACTTTTCGATCACACTCTTGCGAAAAATAGTGCCCAATACTTTACAGATTCTTTACAAAAGCTGTACTGCCGCCTATTTTTGTTTTTCCAAAACTCTGATCCACATCGTGTGGCTAGTATCATATTCTCTGATATCTATCCACGTTTATCTTTGGCAAGGCTATCCTTCCGCGCAAATTAATTTCTTGAAATTTGATTCTAAATGAATCCCATTGTGTAGAAAAGAAAATCATTTGGAATTAGAGTGGTATTTTTCTAGTGTAAAGGAATATATATCAAGAGATTGAAATTAATGCTGTCAAAGAATTCACCTACCGCATTATTAGGAAAAAAATTAAGTCTAAATAGCCTAATGCGATATTGATTTTAGTAAAGTTTTAAGTTTTATGCATTCAAATTATACTAATTCGGCAGTAGTAGAGTCTGTTCGGGCTGATTCTTTAACAGCACTGATTTTTATCTCTTATTATAACCATCTGCGATGGAACAGAATGTACAGCAATCTGACAAGAAAATAAAATGGCTCATTGCCAAAGTACAAAGAGTTACACATTTTTAGTTATATCCAGTCATGTAACGATGTTAATAAGTGTTAAAATATTTTAGTTGATAATATTTTAAAATGTATAATTACGTCTTTGGCACTGAAGAAAAAAAATATAAGGGTGGAGAAATCCATCTGCCGCGCTATACAACTGGAAACACATCGTCTCTGGCGAATATGGAAAGCTTGTTTTCAAAGAGAACGATGTTTGCCATTTTTCGACTTAATGCCCTCTAATGGTGGATGAATGCAATCCCTTGACCACTACATTCTACCTTCCAAAATTTTAGCATGAATAGATCGATGGCAATATTCATTTCATGTTTTGCCATTCTGCAACTTTAGAACTCTTTAACGTTAAAAATAAATGTACAAATGGAACTATTGGAAAATTCGAGTATTGCGAATCCTAATGTTTCATTAATACCATTGGCGTTACCCTGGGGGGGGGAGTTGTTTTACCTCTAAGCTGCACTTTGTCTGCACACAATGGGTTAAATGACCAGGTCACAAGTACCCCGAGAGCTCAGAGAAGGTTAGGGAGAAGTGGGTCCAGTGGACCAGTGGACTATTAGGAAAATGATGGTAGTCAAAGCCATCCAGGGTATTCTTTAATGTGCACAGGGTATGGTTCTCTCGCACACGGGGCCACGGATTTACGTCCCACTCGATGGACGGCGGCCTTTCCAAGCTCATCAATGTCCCTTACTCACCGAAGGCAGCACATGGATTTTGCGGAGATAAATCTCAATGCTGGCCCAGCTGGAACTCGAATGTAGGAACTGCAGATTACAAACCTGGGGCGCCACCGACGGCCATCCCCTCTCTGAAGGTGGATGGGGGAGGGGAGTCACCGAAAAATTAGTTAATCATGCAAAACCTTCAATATCACTTTCAAACGTAAAACAAAAAGCATTACAACTTTCTAGGTATGCCACTGATTAGTACCTATCCAATACAAAAAAAACTTCCAATCCGTTAACACAAAATGCTGAATGCCTACAGACAGCTGGCCATTTAGCCCATGGTGTGCAAAAAAGTGCCGCTCAGAAGTAAAAAGCCTACAGACAGAATGGACGACAGAAAAAAAAGAGTATCTCTTTTTGAAAAATGAGCTACTGTTCATAATATTAACATCACAAGTTATGTATAATAATATATCTTGTTAGTCTAGTTTGAATATTTTACACAATATTCAATAATCAATATTGCGTGTACAATTCAACACAATATTTTATATCTCATGAATCGCCAAAAATTTGCTTTAATGTTAGGGTCTGTTCAAGCGGATTTTATAAAAAGAATTGATTTGTATTTTTTACTACATGCCCTGTGCGAAGTAGAATGAATGAACAGCGAAATGGTGCAATGAGATAGCAGACCCAATGAAAGCTGTTACGAGACAGATGAAGTCTCCCGACAAAGGCCATCAGCGTATTCCTTGACGAGCACTGGATATGTTACTCTTGTATACGAAGGAACCGTGGCTTAACGTTACATCCGAAGGATGGCGGTTTTACCAAGCCCATCGGTATCCATTTTCTCACCGTGAGCAGGTTTGGGGGTTAATGGAGAAAGTTTGCAAACTCATTACGTTCTTAGGCATAATAATAAGTTCTTAGGCATAGAAATAAATATTTTAGCTAATTACTAATCCCACATAATCTGTCCAGCAGTACAAATCTTTTTCTTTCCTTTTTAATAGCTTTCATAATTCTTCATCGAATCAAGTTTGTTATAGAGCTGTAAGTAAATATACTGGTTTCCATAAATTAAGGAAAATCCCTATGTTAAGTCACTGGGAAGATAACGTGAAAGCTCTATAACTTCTAAAATAAGTTTTTTATTTTGAAAAATGTGATTGGAGATAAAGATCTTAATCAAATAAATCAATATCTCGATTTTCAATAATATTCGTTCTAGAACTGGTATTCCAGTACTTAATGAGTTATGGACGTTTGAATATTTAGCGATACCAATGCCAGCCACAAATATTGACTTCAAAAGTTAATTAAAACTTATCAATAAGTATTGTATCATAGTGTTTAATAAAATAAGTTTGTATTTGAAAACTTTGTGTAAAGAATTCTTCCACTATTCTTCAGTTTTGTATAAGTTTCTTAAGACTGGCATTGCTGTTGTTAAGTATTCAAACTTCCATAACTCATTAAATACTGAACGAATATTGCTGAAAATCGAGATATTGATTTATTTGATTGAGATCTTTATCTGCAATCACATTTTTTGAAATAAAAAACTTATTTTAGAAGTTCTTTTAGAAGCTTTGACGTTAGCTTCCCATTGATTTAACATAAGGATTTTCCTTAATTTATGGAAACTAGTGTATAACTGTTCCATCAGGTACTGGATGAGAGACATTTGTTGTGTAATCAAACTTTACCGAAATGACCATTATTTAACAATATTGTCGCTCTTCAATCGTCTGCCCCATTCAAGGCGAAAGCAGTAGTACTACACCAGATTCGAAAAATATACCTACCTCTGACAAGAAAAATAGTGGTCGGAAAATTTTTTCCAGTGGTGGGCTGTATTAAAGTGCGATGAATATATGTTTGCTGGTTGAATTAAAATAGAACTAGGAAGCTGGTCGTTGGCTTTCACTAATTTAAGAATTTTTTTGCAGAGAATTGGTGTTGCAGAGAAAGATTTATAAGGTTTTACCGTTATTTGAAAAATTAAACCCATTTTGGGATATATGTAAAGCACTCGGATTGATTCGACTCAGGGTCGGATTTAGGGAGGTGGGGGGGGAGGTTGTTTTACCTCTGAGCGGCACTTTTTTGCACACCATGGGCTAAATGGCCAGGTCACATGGACCCCGAAGGCTCAGAGAAGGTTGGGGGAGGGGACCCACTGGAACAGCTGTTGGGAGACAGATGGTAGCCTCCCGTCAAGGCCATCCAGCGTGTTCTTTAACGTATATGGGCTGTCCCGCACACGGGGGCCACGGTTTAACTTCCCATCCGACGGACGTCGGCCTTTCCAAGTCCATCGGTGTCCCCTACTGACCGTGGGCAGGGCCGGAAATTTTGCGGAGATAAATCTCAACGCTGGTGGGGGGGGGGGGGGGGGGAGAGTGGAGATGTAAAAGCGGAGTACTAAGAGATTGGATTTCCATTGCAGTATAACATTTTACTCTCCGCTTTACAGGTACTTAAGAAATTTCTTGAAAAATGCATGAAATATGCACAAGTTCATTAATTTTTTTGTCTTTGCTAGTGAGGGTAATGGTTTAAAATAACACTTAAATAAGTGTTTCAATATCAAGTGTGTCAAAATGATTAAGTTTGCAAGCTGGTTTATTAGAAGCTCTTGGAGAAAACATTCTGAACGTGTTCCATAGGATATTACTCTTTATCTATTTAATATGTAATATCCATTTAAACGACTTTCGGTGAAACCAAATGATCTTTTTCTTTTGTATTTTATCTTTTTTAAATCAAAAGATGGTAAAGAATTTTATTATATAGTATGAAGTCATAGCCGTCCCATGGCCGAGTGGTTAGCGCGCTTGGCTACTGATCTAAGGGACCTGGGTTCGAGCCCCGGGTAAGGCATGGATGTATGTGACGTTTATCTGCTGAGGTCCTGCCATCCTCTCAGATCTTCTACTATGGCATATAAACTGACAGGCTCCTGTCAGACCTCTGTGGCAAGCAGCTGCTTGAGGGGGTATTTATTATTTATGAAGTCATATTCCTAAAATCAAAACATTGTGTCATAATAACGAGACGATATCTTAACAGAATCAATTTGAAAACCCATCAGTTGTGAATGTGAATGCATTCTTGTACGGTTTTGCTTCCCTGCCCCCCTTCTTTTTGTTTAGATTTACACAGCGTTACTACCATTATTATTAGAATCATTTATGCAAAATTATTTTCACTTTCGTTTGGTATAATCAAATGAATATATGAAATCGCAACAGAGCATATACTGGTGTTCAAAATTAAATTATCAAACGATTTTGCTGGTTAAAATTTGAATACCAGTGATTAAATTATCAAACGATTGAATACTAAAAAATTTGAATACCAGTGTACTTAGCAAAAAGAATTTTGAATCTGAGAAGAACCAGATCCAAATTTTATGTTTTGCTTATTAAAATTACATTGTCTGTCTGATTCATACAATTTCTACCCTTGATAAGGTGACCGACGCGAAGTACATAGGAGAGAATGATAAGAGAAAAGGGTTGGGTTGGATTGTTTTACCTCTGAGCGGCACTTTTTTGCACACCATGGGCTAAATGGCCAGGTCACATGGACCCCGAAAGCTCAGAGAAGGTTGGGGGAGGGGACCCACTGGAACAGCTGTTGAGAGACAGATGGTAGCCTCCCGTCAAGGCTATCCAGCGTGTTCTTTAACGTGCACAGGGTATGGCTCTCCCGCACACGGGGCCACGGCTTAACGTCCCATCCGACGGACGGCGGCCTTTCCAAGCCCAGCGGTGTCCCCTACTGACCGTGGGCAGGGCGGGGAATTTTTGCGGAGATAAATCTCAACGCTGACCCAGCTGGGACTCGAACCTGGGAACTACAGATTACGAGCCTGGAGCGCTTCCGAGTGAGCCACCCCCGCCCCTCTAAGAGAAAAGTAAATTACCCCTGAAGCAGCTGCTTGCCATAGAGTTTATCAATATAATACACCATATAGAGAAGGTCTATGAGAAAGGCGAGACCTCAGCAGAAAGACAACACAGACATCCATTCCTTACCCGGGATTCGATATTCATTGTCTTGATGTAATCATTTAAAAGATTATCAAAAATATTAAGCAGCTTCAAAAATGCAGCGTTGATTGAAAGCTTCGTCAGACAAAACACATTCTTATATAAAACATTAAAACCAACCGACTTGATCAGACTACCCAATGCTGTTATTAAATTAAATTCCGATTGTTTTAGAAAGAAAAAAGTTTCTTGTTAGAGAAGTGTGTTTCGCGTTTAGGGCTGTTATTAACGTATTAGTTTAGTCTACTTACGTATGTCATTTGTCCTCAACTTTCATGTCACGTCATTCGTTGGTCTTTTCATTTGTGTTGATTGAATAAACATTAAATAATTCCCATATACGGCAAACGCACCTGTAAGAAATACGGTTGGTTCGAATGCTCACTAAAACCCTTGCTCCGTGCCTCTCACCCGCACCATAACACATGCGCACAAGCAATTTTATTACACAAGATGTTAGTCGTGTTAAAGGGGCTGCTGGGCTCAGTTGGCTAATGTTCAAATAAATCACAGCAAATTAACGAAACGAGGGGAGGCTAACAGTCTGCTACATGCCTCCTTTGGGTTATCGGTAATTGAGTTTCCCAGCACGAACACAGAACAGTTGCAGAGAGGAAGATCCTAGGTCCTACCTCTGTGGCCAGAGGGCTGAAAATAACCTTCTGTGTCTGCAGGCGACAAAATGTGCCCCCTGCTTTTGTTGCCTTCCCGCCTCATCTTCTACGTTGCAGACCGAAATTTATGTAACATTTCCCAGCAGTGTTCTCATTGTTATCTGGACATGGACCAAGGGAATAAAACATTAATGGACGACTCTGCTTTGAAAGCAAGATCATCACAGATCTGTAGACGACACGGAAAAATTCGACTGTACGAAAACTGAATGCATATGAAAGAAAGTACTTTCTAAATAATAGACAGAACCGACAGGTTTTATAAATATATATACCGGTAAGTATATCATTTATATGGTCTTCCTTGACCCATAAAAATCGTAGCTTAATGGGTAGTCATTGATTTCAGTGCTCTTTACGTATCAAATAGGGGCGGGGGTGGCTCAGTCGGTAGCGCGCCAGTCTCGTAATCTGTAGTTCCCAGGTTCGTGTCCCAGCTGGGTCAGCGTTGAGATTTATCTCCGCAAAATTGCCCACGGTCAGTAAGGGATACCGATGGGCTTGGAAAGGCCACCGTCCGTCGGATGGGACGTTAAGCCGTGGCCCCGTGTGCGGGAGAGCCACACCCTGTGCACGTTAAAGAACACGCTGGATGGCCTTGACGGGAGGTTACCATCTGTCTCCCAACAGCTGTTCCAGTGGGTCCCATCCCCCAACATTCCTTCAGCCTTCGGGGTCCATGTGACCTGGCCATTTAGCTCATGGTGTGCAAAAAAGTGCCGCTCAGAGGTAAAACAACCCAACGTATCAAATATTCGCATGGAAGCAAAAATAGGGTTCACTACAAGATCGTTTCCACTAGAATCGGCCACACGCCGAAATCGCATTTGCATGTTTAGCATTGTAACCCTTGTGAAGTAGTAACGAAGCATTTCTGAATCTTTCTTTACTCTTTTTTTACGTTGCTTCCAGGTCTACCCAAAAAAAAGTTGTAAACATTTTTATTGTTGTACGAAATAGGACTTGCAAATTTTAAGAATTTTTTTTTTATAATTAACCTGAGCTTGGCGTTTGATATAAAGTCTGTCATTTCTTCTGGTGTCATGTAGTGATACTATTTGTTTTTAATTTCATTTCTATATTAATTAAAGAATTTCTAAATTAGTGTTTATGATAGTACAACACCCCTCTGCAGTGGTAGCAAAGTCAAGAGACTGGAATTAGCAAAACCGTATTTTTTCTCACATGTCTATTCCACGGTCTTTGGGTTGGGTTGTTTTACCTCTGAGCGGCACTTTTTTGCACACCATGGGCTAAATGGCCAGGTCACATGGACCCCGTAGGCTCAGAGAAGGTTGGGGGAGGGGACCCACTGGAACAGCTGTTGGGAGACAGATGGTAGCCTCCCGTCAAGGCTATCCAGCGTGTTCTTTAACGTGCACAGGGTATGGCTCTCCCGCACACGGGGCCACGGCTTAACGTCCCATCCGACGGACGGCGGCCTTTCCAAGCCCATCGGTGTCCCCTACTGACCGTGGGCATGGCGGGGAATTTTGCGGGGATAAATCTCAACGCTGACCCAGCTGGGACTCGAACCTGGGAACTACAGATTACGAGCCTGGCGCGCTACCGACTGAGCCACCCCCGCCCCGTTTTTTCCACGATCTAAACTGCCATCACTGCTGTGATGTTTCTGTACAAAGGCCATCAGCCAGCTTTTTAAGGGACGATTTAATTCTGATTAAACACCAAGAAAAAAATGATGTATTAAAATTACTGAGTATCTGTCGGTTTAAAATAAGGGCGTGGTTACTTGCTGACAATTGAACTGGAAGTATCCACTACTTTCCTTCATAACCAAGGGGCGGGGGTGGCTCAGTCGGTAGCGCGCCAGGCTCGTAATCTGTAGTTCCCAGGTTCGAGTCCCAGCTGGGTCAGCGTTGAGATTTATCTCCGCAAAATTCCCCGCCCTGCCCACGGTCAGTAGGGGACACCGATGGTCTTGGAAAGGTCGCCGTCCGTCGGATGGGGCGTTAAGCCGTGGCCCCGTGTGCGGGAGAGACATACCCTGTGCACGTTAAAGAACACGCTGGATGGCCTTGACGGGAGGCTACCATCTGTCTCCCAACAGCTGTTCCAGTGGGTTCCCTCCCCCAACCTTCTCTGAGCCTTCGGGGTCCATGTGACCTGGCCATTTAGCCCATGGTGTGCAAAAAGTGCCGCTCAGAGGTAAAACAACCCAAATCCTTCATAACCTGCGACTCATCAATATGTAAATCATCCCCCATCCCACCCCCTTTGGTCAACTATTAAAGAAAATGGCTCAAAACTAGGAGATCTCTTGTTTAAGTCCGAGAGGATGATTGGTGGGATTATTTTCTTTACACAATTGCCTATTCTATATTATGTACTGTTACAAATGATGAAAAACTAATGACGAACGAACTCAATTCGGGTAAAGAAACATTTCCCCATATTCACTTCAGAGACCATTTTGGTATTACCTTTAAATACAACATTTATAAATCACGTATTTACAAACTGGAACTGCGTTTCATTTAGCTCCGTTCCATTTAAGCTCTATCTGGGGGTTAGGCATTTATATTGCTTTAGTTGCTGCTCTATTGTCGCACCTAGCAAACCTCGACAGACTGACTTTGCATTTATTTGACGTGCTACATCGGTGTAGGAAAACAGACTCAAAACAGTTGAACAGCTTTACTAAATGAGCATCTTGACTGCAGATTTTACTCTTTTGTTTCTTTTTTATACGTTCCAAAACTTAAACTTCAAATGACAGTCTAAATTCAAATTATGAGAGTTTTCAGATCGATGTCCGAAGAGTTAGCGTACTTGACTCGGGATTCCAACTCCCCGCACTCTCGGCATCCTCATATACATATCTTGATACAGATCCGGATCTAGAAAAAACATCAAGGGAGGAGTGGAGGGAGCAAGAGATTGGATTTCCAATGCAATATAACGTTTCCCCCTTTATTTTACAAGTCTAAAAAAATTCTTGAAAAATGCATGACATATAAATAAGTTTAATAATTTTTTTTTTACCTCTGTTACCCTTACTAGCATTCTAAAGGGGGGGGGGGGGAGAGGGCAGTTGCTCGCTTACCTCCAAAATCCGGCCCTTTGAGTCCTAGAGGACTCAAGGGGTCCGGTTTTTGGGAGGAGGTGAAATTTTCTGCCTCCTTTCCATGATAGGTGAATCAGACCATGATAATTTTTGAAACGTGCGACGCTGTTGTTCAAAATGGATCCCTGCTCTAATGTATTGTTTTGAAATTGGACTCGTATTTTGTATCATTTAACGCATTTTGTCTAATGTCAACAGATTGATATCAATTCTTTAAAATGAGGACGTAATGCAAATGTAGATAAACTTTTGAACTGTTATTTGTGACTGTAATCAGTAACAACCAAGAATTTATAACTCGTAAGAATGTATAACGCTTTTTTTCTTTCTGCCGGTTAGATTTATTTACACAAGTACTGCAATGTGAGGGGCGGGGTGGCTCAGTCGGTAGCGCGCCAGTTCAGATTCGTAATCTGTAGTTCCCAGGTTCGAGTCCCAGCTGGGTCAGCGTTAAGATTTAACGCTGACCGGTCAGTAGGGGACACCGATGGGCTTGAAAAGGCGGTCGTCCGTCGGATGGGACGTTAAGCCGTGGCCCCGTGTGCGGGAGAGCCATACCCTGTGCACGTTAAAGAACACGCTGGATGGCCTTGACGGGAGCCTACCACCTGTCTCCCAACAGCTGTTCCAGTGGGTCCCCTCTTCCAACCTTCTCTGAGCCTTCGGGGTCCATGTGACCTGGCCATTTAGCCCATGGTGTGCAAAAAAGTGCCGCTCAGAGGTAAAACAACCCAACTGCAATGTGCGATTTACATGGTTGTAGGAGCCGAGCGTTTTCGACTGTATTTAGCGGTCATCTTCAGGGTGGCCTACAGTTCCTTGGAGAGGCGGATTGTTGGTGACAGGTTAGATTAAGCAAAAAGTAATACCTTTTTTTTTCTTGCATTTTCGCTGACGAGGCTCCTGCAGCTGAATGAAGTTTCAGCATGCTAGTGGAGTAAAAGTCGCTAGGTATCAGCAGTTCAGTGCTGCCTAATGATTTGTGGATTTAAAACACTTATTTTGTACTTTCTGGATGTTTCATGTTTTTAAATATTTAGTCTAATAGTAATTAAACATATATGTATATGCAGTGAGACCTTGGCGTGAAGTTCCAAGCAGTTGACTTGATTCGCTTGTGTTTAAGATCGCTGCTGGGTTGGGTTACCTCTGAGCGGCACTTTTTTGCACACCATGGGTTAAATGGCCAAGTCACATGGACCCCGAAGGCTCAGAGAAGGTTGGGGGAGGGGACCCACTGTAACAGCTGTTGGGAGACAGATGGTAGCCTCCCGTCAAGGCCATCCAGCGTGTTCTTTAACGTGCACAGGGTATGTGCTCTCCCGCACACGGGGCCACGGCTCAACGTCCCATCCGACGGACGGCGGCCTTTCCAAGCCCATCGGTGTCCCCTACTGACCGTGGGCAAGGCGGGGAATTTTGCGGAGATAAATCTCAACGCTGACCCAGCTGGGACTCGAACCTGGGAACTACAGATTACGAGCCTGGCGCGCTACCGACTGAGCCACCCCCGCCCCGATCGCTGCTGCTGATGGATGGATTCTGGAGCAAAGATTTCTCTTAAGTGGGTAAATGTCAATTTACGATTTCCAAAGAAGAGCAAAAAAATATATTACGTGTATTGGGAAAGAAGGAAAAATGTAAATTGATGTGTTTTTAATGTTATTGCCAGTTTCTAAAGAAGGAGATTTGCTCTCCTGCCGGTCCCGTGATGTAGATTAGTTACAATATCCGTTTTGTTTTTCTCTTTCATCTGAAATATAAACGGCGGATTAAGTTTTAATTGAAATCGTTCATAACATGTGATTTGGTTTAAATAAATGTTGCTTAATGCAAGATATAGGGTTAGCGTAGGGTTGCCAATTATTAGGCTTCACTTTGAAGAAGGGCGCAGTGGTTTGGAGAGCAAGATAAGAAAGGATAAATAAATAATAAATAAATACCCCCTCAAGCAGCTGCTTGCCACAGAGGTCTGACAGGAGCCTGTCAGTTTATTTGCCACAGTAGGAGATCTGAGAGGATGGCAGGACCTCAGCAGAAAAACGACACACACATCCATGCCTAATCCGGGGCTCGAACCCAGGTCCCTTAGATCAGTAGCCAAGCGTGCTAACCACTCGGCCACGGGACGGCAAGAAAGGATACAAATAATCAAAAAAGGGAACACAAATTATCGTAAAAGAGGACACGAATTATCAGAAAGAGGGTACAAATGGAAAAGAGGACAAATTATTGGCAAAGAGGACACAAATGATCGGAAAAGAGAAAACACTGAAAATCTGAAAGGACGCAAAGGATCAAAAAGGAGATCGTGTAGAATTGTGACATAGGGCACAAAGAATAAGAAAGATCATAAAGAAAAAAATACCTCTCAAGCAGCTGCTTGCCACAGAGGTCTGACAGGAGCCTGTCAGTTTATATGCCACAGTAGAAGATCTGTGAGGATGGCAGGACCTCAGCAGAAAAACGACACACACATCTATGCCTTACCTGGGGCTCGAACCCAGGTCCCTTAGATCAACAGCCAAGCGCGCTAACCACTTGGCCACGGGACGGACATCATAAAGAAAGGATCGAAAAAAGTAGACGCAGAAAATCGGAAAAGAAAATAGGATCAGAAAGGAGATCACAGAGGATTGGAAAGGGGATGCAGAAAGAGCATGTACGATTGTAAAGGAGGATGCAAAAATTTGGGAAGCAGAATATAGAAAATTGAGAAAGAAATCACAAAAAATTGTAATTGATGTTGCAGAGGAAAAGAGGTGGACTCAATTTTATTTTCTCATGTGAAGTATGTCGAAGTCATTGTGATGGTGAAAAGATTCCATTTTGAGATTTTCGATTGAAACACTTTTCATGAAGATAAAAAACTCGATTTTGCGATGCAGTGCTAACCTGTAGCTTCTAAACGGTTGAAACTATTGGACTGATATTATTTATTGAGGCATACTTCCATCCAGATTAGTGTACCGAGTCATACAGATTTTGTGATGAAATAAAATAGTGGATAACAAATTTATAACGATTTTCTCAAAAATCAGCTCCAATGGTTTTAATGAAATTTTGCCTTTTTATAAAGAGCATCTTCCTTAACATTATTGTATATATATATAGTCGTATCAGAATAATATGACCACATACCATAGTATATGTATGGAAGGTGGTCATATTTTTCTGATACGACTGTGTAGACCGTGTATTCCAAAATATAACTACTCATTTACTAGAACAAAGTTTATGATAATGTTACAGGTTAAGGAACCACACGTTGCATCCAGCCATTGCAAATACATTAATCTGAAGCAGAGAAGTACACAGGAATTGAGTTTCTGGGAGGGAGGGGGGTCGAGAATTTAAATTTTGTTTTGTTTGGGTTTTAGGGAGGTCCGAGACTTCCGTTTCGGGGGGGGGGGGGGGGGGGGCGAGAATTTACTCTCGGTAGGGGGATGTCTAAGAATAAGAAAGAATAAGACGAGTAGGGTTTCTCAGTTATTAAAATATTCCACCGAACAGGAAAGGCTAAAATGGTATTTTATGTGGAATAAGATTTTGTGTAATAAAAATTAAATTACCCTTCAAGCTGCTGCTTGTCATATAGGCCTGACAGGAGCCTGTTCAGTTTAATACGTCACTAACGGAGAGAGGCTCTGTAAGGAAGGCTAGACCTCAGCACAGAAAACAACACAAACACCATGCGTTATTCGTGATTTGAAGTTTTTTTCAAATCTATTTTTAGTGTCAGACATAAAATATGGGGAGGGGCGGGGGTGGCTCAGTCGGTAGCGCGCCAGGCTCGTAATCTGTAATTCCCAGGTTCGAGTCCCAGCTGGGTCAGCGTTGAGATTTATCTCCGCAAAATTTCCAGCCCTGCCCACGGTCAGTAGGGGACACCGATGGGCTTGAAAAGGCCGCCGTCCGTCGGATGGGACGTTAAGCCGTGGCATCGTGTGCGGGAGAGCCATACCCTGTGCACGTTAAAGAACACGCTGGATGGCCTTGACGGGAGGCTACCATCTGTCTCCCAACAGCTGTTCCTGTGGGTCCCCTCCCCCAACCTTCTCTGAGCCTTCGGGGTCCTTGTGGCCTGGCCATTTAGCCCATGGTGTGCAAAAAAGTGCCGCTCTGAGGTAAAACAATCCAATCCAATAAAATATGGGGCTAAAATAAAATTATACAAAGACAACAATTTTGGATTTCAAAGTAAGTAGACAAGTTTTAGAATTCGCATAAGACGACCGGATTTTCAGGGGGGGTCCCGACTCCCTGCTCCCCCTTGTACGTAACTTATCTGAAGGATTAGTGGAATATTAAACATGATGTTTCGTATTGATTAACGTTTCTAATCGTATGAGAATTCGTGCAAAGTAAACTGCGCCTTTATGCAGAATTCCATCACTGAACGTTCATTCATGACCAAGGAAACAGTCTTGAAATCACTTTCCTCTTCATTCTTTTATTATCGCTGTTAATTTGTAAATATATTTATATTTTGACATTCCTTCCAATATTTTTACGAGAAGCAGGACATTTCCGCCAAAAAAGGAATCGTGTCGAAAAAATATTTCGTATGCGGACTTGTTATTCCTGGTCAAGTGACGTACATCAAAGCACTAGACCGGATCCCTAGGGGGTCCGCGAGCTATTTTTAACATTTCAGAAAGCTCTAATGGAAATAGTATATTCGCCCCAATTACATAACAGCGTTAAATTTGTTGTTTTTTTGCTGGAATTGTGTCAATTGAGATGGCAACACTGGCAATCTCATGCTGATCACAAGATGGTTGTTGATAGTTGATGACAAAGATTTTCGAAGCATCGAATCTCTCCACTCGGAGGTTTTGATTTAAATTACGAAATAGCCAATAAATGAGCATCAGGTAAGAAACCACGGATATAATCCCTTCTTGAGAATTTTAAGGAGTCTTCGTTGCGAGGATCTATATTTTAGTAAAATGTGTCGGGCAATGAAAGCACTAGATCAGTGGTTCTCAACATTTTATTCTTCAATTACCCCTTGGAAATGTGTATGTAACTGGCGTACCCCTTGTATAGATAGATAAAACTATAGTTATAGTATAACAATGGGAATAAAATAAGACATATATATCAGTGGTTCTCAACCTTTTATGCTTCACGTACCCCCTGGAAATGTGTATGTAACTGGCGTACCCCTTGTATAGATAGATAAAACTATAGTTATAGTATAACAATGGGAATAAAATAAGACATATATATATATAACATATACCTAGCGACTTTTGAGTTCTCACGGCGTACCCCAAAAAATTTTACCGCGTATCCCACGTTGAGAACCCCTACACTAGATAGTACTTTCTACTAGCAACACTCTGATGGAGGGGGGGGGGGGGGGGGGCGGAGAAGGAGGCAATTAGTAGGAAGCCTTCAAAAATTTATCCAAGCAATTACAGTGCATATTTTGAATATAAAGTTGGGAATTTGAAAACTGTATGCAATGTGTTTTTTAACAGGGATTCCCTCGAACCCTTGGGTTTCGCGGGCATTTTTAAAAGGTCCTGAGTAATTTTCAGGTATTTGAAAAGCGTGCCAAATATATACAAATTTTTCTTACACTTAGTACAAATAACCGAAATGAAATAATGAGGTTAGGCTAGTAACGTACAATCAGTAATAATACACTGGTTTCCATAAATTAAGGAACAATTCTATGTTATGTCAATGGAAAGCTAACGTCAGAGCTCTATGACTTCTAAAAAAGTTTTTTTTTTTTGAGAAATGTAATAGCAGATAAAGATTTTAATGAAATATATCGGTAACTCGATTTTCAACAATGTTCGTTCAGTATTTATATTTAGCAATAGCAATACCAGCCACAAAAATTGACTTCAGAAGTTAATTAAAACTTAGTAATAATTATTGTATCAAAGTGTTTAATAAAATAAGTGTGTATTTTAGAAGTTTGTGTAAAGAATACTTTCACTGTTCATCAGTTTTGTATAAGTTTTTTAACACTGGCATTCCTGTCGTTAAATATTGAAATTTGCTGAACTCATTAAATACTGAACGAATATAGTTGAAAATCGAGATTGATTTATTTGATTGAGATCTTTATCTGCAATCACATTTTTCAAAACAAAAAAAGCCTTATTTTTATAAGTTATAGATCTTTGACGTTATCTTCCCATTAATATAACATAGGGTTGTGCCTTAATTTATGGAAATCTGCGTATATTGCAAATATATAATATACTGCTCACAAAAATTAGGGGATATTTTTATCGCTTCATATTCATTTTGAAATATCCCCTAATTTTTGTGAGCAGTATATTTAACAATGTACTATAGACAGATGAAACAAAATTCGGAAAAATCTGACCAGCCAAATTTTTACCATAAGACAATAAAGGCATATGTTATATACCAACGTGGTGGAGAAGAGGTCGATTTCTATAATTTTTATTCAAGTGTTGGGGTTCCGCAGTATTTTATGATATAGTGTTCCTTAACCAATAAAATTTTGATAACCACTGAAGTTTGATTTATCTGAAACTAATGTTTATTAGGCTCTTCTCATTTGATTTTGAATAACTAATCAATCTAGTCGTATTTGTAAGTTATTTGTTAACTTTGATTATTAAGATGTCCAATTAGACTTAAAAATTATATATATTTTATATGAATTTCTTTAGTCGACAGGGTTTCATAAAAGATAGACTTTCATATATTTTGAGAAAGTAGAAGAGAAAATGTGGAAGAGCGGGGAGGGTGTCAAAGCTAGATGAGGGTGATTATTCATCGAATAAATTAAAGGGCTCTTTGGTATCCCATCGCAACTCCCACTAGTTTGCAAATGCAACTCGCAGTTACGTGCCGCGTATTAAAGTCTTGTTTAGTGCCATCCTCTCAGACCTTCTACTCTGGCATATAAACTGACAGGCTCCTGTCAGACCTCTGTGGCAAGCAGCTGCTTGAGGGGGTATTTATTTTATTTTTTATTTAGTGAAAACAGATTAGCCTCCCCTCCCTCATTTTTCTCTACCATGTATTTTAGAGTTTGGTCATGAACTGGTCCTAAATCATAAGACCTATAAAATTAATTTGGTAGTTCAATAAAAAAAAATACCCCCTCAAGCAACTGCTTGCCACAGAGGTCTAACAGGAGCCTGTCACAGTTTATATATGCCACAGGAGAGGATCTGAGAGGATGGCAGGACCTCAGCAGAAAAACAGAACACACATCCATGCCTTACCCGGGGCTCGAACCCAGGTCCCTTAGATCAGTAGCCAAGCGCGCTAACCACTTGGCCACGGGACGGCAAGGGCCACCAAACTGGGTGCATAGCTTCTTCTTATCATAGAACAATGTAAGGTTTTATTAAATCCCAAACTTTCTATCCCCTCCCACATACAAATAGAAAAAAAACAACAAAAGTTCCTGAACAGTAAGAGTTCATCCTATCCCCAATCCCCGCTAAAAAAAAAGAAAACGTGTAAACGATTGCTGAGCTTAATGAGTTATATTTTAAATGAAAGTTTCCGACGGGGGCATTCCCATGGGCTGCTGCAAATTATATGCCTTCCTTTTTGTCCCCGAAAAAAATGCGGAGGAAATTTTAACATGGATCGATCGTAACGAGTTGTACATCAGAGGAAAGGTTGCGACTTGAGTGTATAATCTACTCTATATTTCAGAGTTTAGTTGACTTAAGGACCTGAGAAACCCCGAGTAAATATGGTGGTAGCAGTGGCGTAGCTGGTTCTAACATCAGGGTGAGCGAGCATTTAAAAAAAAAGGCGCCACCCGTAGTCATCAAAGAGAGCGAGCACTATAAAAAAAGGCGCTACTAGCAGATCTTCAGAGTATTAATAAAGGCAATCTTAAAAATAGACATACAACACCATCGTAAAATGAAAGAGTAACAAACTTGTTTTTGAAAAATATATAAAGGTAATATATTGAATTGAAAAACCAAGAGCAAACTGAAATCTGAAGCTAAACTCTTGTCTCTGAAAAAACTACATCTCTTGTTAGGTGAACAAAACAATAATAGCAATACAATTACAATGTCTTGATCAGACTGCCCCTTATTTTTATACTGCTTCCTCTAACGTCATTTCATCATAGTCTTAACAATTATCATGCCATCGCGCTTGGCTACTGATCTAAGGGACCTGGGTTCGAGCCCCGGGTAAGGCATGGATGTTTGTGTCGTTTTTCTGCTGAGGGCCTGCCATCCTCACAGACCTTCTACTATGGCATATAAACTGACAGGCTCCTGTCAGACCTTTGTGGCAAGCAGCTGCTTGAGGGGGTATTTATTTTTATTTAAAAAAATATAGCTGAAAAGGCGCTATTTTTGGAGAATATTCTCAGGGGGAGCAGTTCGAGCCGGAAAAATGTATAGTGTTTGTGGGGGTGACTGAATTTCTAATGCATAACATATATATATGTGTATACATTCCCCTCCGTTGTATAACAACGTATAGATTTGATTGACGTATAGAAACGGAGGGGAAGATGTATAACATTTCCCCATCCGTTTCTATACGGTCGTAATGATGTATTCATTCCGTTTTACAGGTCTTAAAAAAATTTTATGAAATCAAATAAGTTTAATAATTTTTGCTATTCTATTTTTGCTCATTCTGAAGGGGAAAGGAGGAGGGGGCTTGCCCCTCCCCCTAGATCCAGCCCTGCTTACGTACTATATTCCATAAATGAAGAATAATTATGGAAACCATATTTAAAGTTTTATTCTGTAATTATTTCGATATTTGTTCCTCTGTATGGTGATTGCATTGACGAAGGAAATCTTCCACATACCCTTTGTGCATAAAAAAATGTCCCACCTTAAAGGAGTGGAGGGATCATAAGGAATGATATGAAACATTTGGATATATTTTCTTATGAAATGTATCATTCGTAACATTCTCGAACACTGGAGTGATTGTGGCTTCGGTCATGTGTATTGTGAATTCTCCATGCTACAGTAACGCTCTAGTATAATAGGGTGTCTGCTTGAGGACAAGTTGCAGATGACTCACGCTGGTGGGTGGAGGGCGAGAGCAGGAAGAATACAAAGCTCAAACGAAACTCCCGCCCTCAGTTCTGCTGCCTTTTAAGCGTTCGTCTTCATGACTGAAAAATCTGCATGCGCTTATGGTCCTTCCTTATGAGTTGCGACTGAAGAGGCCACGTTTTAGATTTTGAGAGGGTTCGCGTAGAGAGAAACAGAACCTTTCCTCAAGCAGTCACTTAACGCAGAATTCTGACAGAATATGTAGCAGAATGATACTCAGGGTTGGGTTGTTTTACCTCTGAGAGGCACTTTTTTGCACACCATGGGCTAAATGGCCAGGTTACATGGACCCCGAAGGCTCAGAGAATGTTGGGGGAGTGGACCCACTGGAACAGCTGTTGGGAGACAGATGGTAGCCTCCCGTCAAGGCCATCCAGCGTGTTCTTTAAGGTGCACAGGGTATGGCTCTCCCGCACACGGGGCCACGGCTTAACGTCTCATCCGACGGACGACGGCCTTTCCAAGCCCATCGGTGTCCCCTACTGACCGTGGGCAGGGCGGGGAATTTTGCGGAGATAAATCTCAACGCTGACCCAGCTGGGACTCGAACCTGAGAACTACAGATTACGAGCCTGGCGCGCTACCGACTGAGCCACCCCCGCCCCATGATACTCAGGAATTTGAAGGACGGATGAAGATATAGGTCTACTTTTTTTTAGTGTCATTTATACTTCAGATTAGAGATATCTTAAGTCACTGATTAGCTGGTCCTACATTTGCAGTTGTTTCCATAATCTGGTTATAATGATGGCGAAGGACGTTAATTCTACGTTAGGGTTGATAGCAGCATTTATTTGTAAATATTCACGTGCAACAAGCTCTGCCTCTGATTTCAAAACAAGCAATAGCATTAAAAACTGTCCATTCAGAGCAGCATTTTTGTGCAGAGAATGGATTAAATAGTCAAGTCTCAAAAATTCTAGGAATCACTGTGCAGTACTTGGTGGAATCGAGGAATTACCTACCAGTTCTTCTAACCTGATGCCAAAGAATTTGGGGCGGGGGTGGCTCAGTCGGTAGCGCGCCAGGCTCGTAGTCTGTAGTTCCCAGGTTCGAGTCCCAGCTGGGTCAGCGTTGAGATTTATCTCCGCAAAATTCCCCGCCCTGCCCACGGTCAGTAGGGGACACCGATGGGCTTGGAAAGGCCGCCGTCCGTCGGATGGGACGTTAAGCCGTGGCCCCGTGTGCGGGAGAGCCATACCCTGTGCACGTTAAAGAACACGCTGGATGGCCTTGACGGGAGGCTACCATCTGTCTCCCAACAGCTGTTCCAGTGGGTCCCCTCCCCCAACCTTCTCTGAGCCTTCGGTGTCCTAGTGACCTGGCCATTTAGCCCATGGTGTGCAAAAAAGTGCCGCTCAGAGGTAAAACAACGCAACAACGCCAAAGAATTCCTATCTGCCATATGGTACGGAAAACCTAAATAGCTTTTCTGCTTGACTTAATCACTGATATCATCCGAAAATTTGGAATTCAGTTACGCCACTGCATTGTGCACTCTCTTTCTCTCGATGCATTGTCCTGTAACCTTCGGTTTTATTTTATATATTTAGTGTGACTATTCACATCACTCGCAGTGCCAGAACATTCTTTAATAAACGGTTAGCTAAGGCAGCTATATTTTTTCAAGAAAGGTTTTTCTAATCCTTTTTTGAATTAATAAAGGTCGCGCTTGGCTACCGATCTAAGGGACCTGGGTTCGAGCCCCGGGTAAGGCATGGATGTATGTGTCGTTTTTCTGCTGAGATCCTGCCATCCTCTCAGACCTTCTACTATGGCATATATACTGACAGGCTCCTGTCAGACCTCTGTGGCAAGCAGCTGCTTGAGAGGGTATTTATTTATTTATTTAGGAAAGTGAGGTGAGATCCGCGAACTTTCTGATTTGGCGTCACGTTCAACGCACTATGTCATTTTGACTCCATTTTAAAAAGTTGCTACCAAGGCCCGTTGCATTGCCAACATGATTCTAAGAAGCTACCTAAAGTGCAGTCATGTTACCTTCTCCATTGCCTTCATCACCTATGTTCGACCCATGCTGTAATAGCTTCGCCAGTGTGGTACGCTCACATTGTCTGCGATATTGTGTCATTAGAAAGATCACAGAGGTATTTCACTATTGTCAGGTTACTTCAACTTGACATACAATGGGTTGTGTTGGATTGCTTTACCTCTGAGTGGCACTTTTTTGCACACCATGGGCTAAATGGCCAGGTCACATGGACCCCGAAGGCTCAGAGAAGGTTGGGGGAGGGGACCCACTGGAACAGCTGTTGGGAGACAGATGGTAGCCTCCCGTCAAGGCCATCCAGCGTGTTCTTTAACGTGCACAGGGTATGGCTCTCCCGCACACGGGGCCACGGCTTAACGTCCCATCCGACGGACGGCGGCCTTTCCAAGCTCATCGGTGTCCCCTACTGACCGTGGGCAGGGCGGGGAATTTTGCGGAGATAAATCTCAACGCTGACCCAACTGGGACTCGAACCTGGGAACTACAGATTACGAGTCTGGCGCGCTACCGACTGAGCCACCCCCGCCCTTTTACATACGAACAAAGGCTGGAAAATCTTAATAATATCTATTCACTGAGATGGAGAAGAATCTGAAACATGTCACAAACTCATTTATGGTACAACTCACCAAAACATCCAACATCCCTTGCTAATAATTTCAATTAGCAACACGAAAAGACACCCCTTGTGCAATAACATTCCACTGGCCAAGAAAAATTATAAATATCATTTTTTCGTCTGTAGAGAAGGGAGGGTTTGGGAACCAACTTCCGATGGAGGTCTTCACCAACATTACAGAGCTTTAGCAGAAAATTGAAAGAAGTGGACATCACCATTTCTTCGATGCTATAGCTTCTAAACCTCATGGTGAACGTTATTCCTTCAAATCTTAACTATTATACAGTCTTTTACGTTACATTTTTTGTTTTTTTAAGTCAACAAGGAAGAAATAAGAATGCCGCGCACCATCTGACCCTTCAGTATATTCAAAATACATTGAAAAATTATTATTATCACCGATTCTACTGGACTTTTCAGAATTTTATATTTATTGATGTGTTTTTGGGTTCGAGCCCCGGGTAAGGCATGGATGTTCGTGTCGTTTTTCTGCTGAGGTCCTGCCATCCTCTCAGACCTTCTACTATGGCATATAAACTGACAGGCTCCTGTCAGACTTCTGTGGCAAGCAGCTGCTTGAGGGGGTATTTATTTTTTATTATTTTTTATTTTTTCGCAACAACTCTGGAACGGTTACGTCGGCCATTCTCATCATTCATAAATCTCTTCTTTGTGCAATGGTACGTCTCATGTTCAAAAATGAACTAGATCAGCATTTTTGGGACCAAAATGGCACTAAAGAAAGAGACCAACAAAAATTAAAATAAATTGTATTGAAACTTTTTTTCTCGAAGTAATTAATTTTGTCAAGAAAAATAAATTATTTTGAAACATCAAAGGCTGCATTCTCTTGGTGAGGTTAGAATCAAACTCACTTGTGGTAAAAGTAAATCTCCGGTGCTGCGGGAAATAAATTTTCTTGGGAATTTCGCATAAAAGGAAATTCATTTGGAGCAACAGAAAATTAAATTCTCTTGAGGCATCAGTGAATTCGCTAAGGGGCAGAAAACGAAAAGGAAATCTGGATCATTAATATGTTTTGTTAGGGGAGAAGTAAGTTAATTTCTTTTGGGGACTTCAAGGAGTAAATTCCCCTGGGTTGACAAAAGGGAAATTTTCCTGGGATGACAGAAAAGGGCAAATACACCTCTTGTAAACTCGCCAATAACATTAAACGCAAGTTCATCTAAGTTCTCCCTCCATCCCCAACAGGAGAGGCATCTTCCATACGTATAAAATAGCATTTTGCACCTCATAGAAATTGCAAAATATTCGCCCCACCACCCAAGGACGTATCATGGAGGGGGGGGGGAGAGGATTACCATCTTCCAGTATGAAATTGCAAACTTATCTACCTGCTTTGAAATCAAAAACTGGTGTTTGTAAAATTCCATATGCCCTACAATAAAAATAAATTTAAAAGAAAAACTATAAAGTTTTATCCCATATAGAATATAATTTGAATCTTTCCTGTCCAGTGGAGTATTTTAGTAATTGAGAAGTCCTATTCAAGTCTTATTCTCAGATCCCCCCCCCCTGAAATTAATCCAGAGTATATGACCTTCCCCTTCCCCCTCGTCCTTCCCAGAATAATTTCTGCCGATGCCGAAAAACCCATATTTTAGCTCTAATTTCCCGATTTTTGACTCCTCCTTTATAAAAAATTTCTCCCCCCTTATTAAAAACCCACTTCCTTCCCCCTTTCTAAACCCTGGCGCCATCTGGTGACAATGAGGAGTAATATTTTCGGAAAAACCCCTATTTTAGCTCTAATTTCCCGATTTTTGACTCCCCCTTTATTTAAAATTTCTCCCCCTTATTAAAAAACCCTTCCTTCCCCCTTTTTAAACCCTGGCGCCATCTGGTGACTATGAGGAGTACTATTTTCGGAAAAACCCCTATTTTAACTCTAATTTCCCAATTTTTCAGCCAACTCGTCATTAAAGACCCCTGGTTGACCCACCTATATTTTAAGCTCTCCTTCTCGAATAATCCCGATTTTTCTTTATTTCATACCCCCTATATTTTAAGCCCCCTTAATCTCCGAATAAGTCCCTTACCAACTAAACTTCGGGTGGCAACGATCGGTTGTTGCAGTAATAAGTACTTTGCCCTGTGTCACGCATTCTTTGACCTTATCACGTGTTTATCCGATGGGGTGATGTGTAAAGGTCACGGGTCTGGCTGTATATAACGGATGAAAAAGGTCTAGCATTTATTCTGAGCTACATGTTATAGTCGGCAGCATGGATTTTGGTCATTTTTGGACGAGTGATGAGGACTCCGGCTACGAGAGCGATCCACAACACTTTCGCACGCGTATTCGTCAGTTGTTACGTCGACCTGTGGTTGTGCCTCCTCCGCCTTCACCTCCACCCCCGGCGCCAACTGTTAGAATGGAACTACGCCCTGAACTTAGTGGTCCTATGCTACAGGCCATTCTTGTGGACGATGACACACCACCACCACCTACAAGACTACGAGGGCCTTTGGTTATGAAATCGCCGGAAACCTGGCCCTCAGGACTGCCGCAGAACATCGTTCAGGCTCTGAGACGTAAACAGCAGTGACGTCTGTAGTCGTGCCTGTGTGAATTCGCCAAGCATTTGTCTTCCAGTATTCGAACTAGTGCAGTTTCCGAGTGGTTGTGAAAACATGCAGAATATCTGTATGGTTCTAGATCTCGACGGTTTCCGTGTAAATGGTCGTTTCCTAGTTCGTGAACTTGGATATGCAACTCTGAACGGGAAATGTGGTGTCTATCGGTTCAATCTTCGGCATCACCAAGCTTTGTCGGTAAAGGACAGGAAGACCGTCAACTACGTGTCTAAATATGTGTTAGGTCTACCCTTTCATCCTCTGCCTAGCGAAAAGGTGTGGTCGTTAGATCACGTTCCTAACATCGTGAAATATGCTTACAAACTTGCACGTACTGAAGAAGCTACTGTGGTAGGTTACAAAGGAGGTAGTGTGGAAAGAATTCTCTTGGAGCAATTAAATCTTCCCAGCGTTAATCTTGAACTTTACGGATGCCCCAAATATTGTGATCTCCCAAAAGTTTCTGATTTCGAGTGTGGATATCACATAGGAGAGGGAGTCCACTGCTCTTTAGCCGAAACAGCTGCTTTTTTTTAGATGGATTGATCGTCGCCTCAAGTATTGAGAACATGTCGCAACAAGTATTGCATCACCAGATGTTCGCTTATCACGTTATCTGCATAATTATCGTTCCTGATTGGTCGTCCTAGGTGGCGCTGCTCTCTCTAGTTAAATAGGGGACAACTGCCGTGTACGACATTGTTCACGATGCAGCCTAGCAATCCAGATGTGTGGTGTCTCAGTGAAGATGTTTACATCGTGCCTTTGCTGTTCAAAAATAAGTTTTCTATGCACATACGTCGCTACAAGAAATATGAAAATGGCGAACTCATCTACCCTACACCTGTGGGGGGTTACCCTCTCCATACCTGAATGGGAGTCTTTGTGCGCCACGGTGCCCCACATAGAGGACCAAGGGAAAATCGGTCCCGATCAGCAGACATGGCACGTGATGCCTGGTTTACGTGCCTACATGTATCGCAATGTAGGTGGTGAACACTGGTCGACTTCATCAAAGAATCAGCTGACCAAAGAACTCTACAGTTCCGTGTTGTGAGATGCTGTATAACACTGAACGCTTCGCAGCGGTTCACGCTGGCTATCCATGTAGACGAAGTGATGCGCGTTGTGCATAACGTGTGTGGAACTCTCAAAGATCACTATCTCCGTACGGCTATTATAGAACATTCAGAATTCGTTCGACCTTTCCTGTTGGGACCTGTTTTCGGCGGTCCCGAGTGTGTTTACGCGCTGCTGGTGAATATTTTTCAGCAAGAACTTATGCGTCTGATACAGTGAGATGGACTACAATCCGAAGAAAAATACCGACCATCGTAGGGTGGACTGGTGACTTGGACATTAACGCCTTGGCACAGGTATTTGTGGATACGACCTGGAAACGAGGTCTGTTGAATTTTGTAGATTCTGGATTTGTGTATGGTCTAAAATATAATGCTATTGTCGACGAAGCAAAAAATGAAATGTATAAATTAAATAAATAATTGTAACCTTATATAATGTGTCTGTCTTTTCATCCTATGTCATTTTTGTCTTGGTATGGATAGGAGAAAGAAGGTGTTGGCTAGTGTCGGTAGTGTATTCGTGACAGTGTTAACGATAGTGGTTCTTGTATTAGAACTTGTAGCTCCTAGTAAAAATATTCAGTGTGGGGAGTCAAAAGCCTTAGACGGTGAAAAGGCTCAAGGCGATCCATGGTTCGTGTGTTTAACAAACCAAATGGTTTTCTCGTACGCTGATCTATTTTTTCAGGGTTGAAACATTTCAAGCAACGATGAAAGTAACCCTAAAAATTCGTAAAAAAAAAGGGTACTGTGGCACACACCGTCCAGTTTGTATTGGCCAATTTTATATTCGCCTCCGGGCGATCACGCAGTCTGAATTTCAATATTTTCCTTGGAAGCCTCATACTCCAACCATGCGAGAGTTTTCAAGGACTGCCGGTCATTACTTGCAGAATAACCCTGGGCGGGACACACACTAAGAATATTTTTTTGCAAAAACTTCCCACGGAAAATGCGTAAGCAAGCGCCGGCAATTGTGAGGTCAGTGGGAAGGGGTCTACGCCTGTTAGGTTTAAAAATTCCTGATGGAAAGCTTGGGTGCCTTGCCGTAACAGCTCTGTATCTGCCTTGCAGTAATACAGCAGCTGTTGTTGAAAGTCCCAGGGTTCAAGGCTTGCTGTGGCATACCATTGATCGAATGCTGACAGAGTTTCAGGCTCCATGTCTTCGGGCTGAAAAAAAAGCCGATCAGGGATGGGTCCTGCATACTGTAGATTTTCCTCCTTCACGAATTTAAAGGGGAAAAAACCTTTCACCATCTCCAAGTTGAAGTTCTTTGTAAAGGAGCGAAGTGGAGCCTGAATAAAGGATAACGTGTCGATAAACCTTACTTTAAGGCCAGGTAAAAAGATACCTAAAATCTTAGATCCATCGAACACGAGATCCGGCTTTAAAAATTTTCTGTACAGGTAACTAATGATAAACATGCCATCAAAGCCTTTCAGATTATGTGCTAGTACTGTGACGTCCTTGAATTGTTGAACCCCGGGACGTTCTTCGGCCAGAAGTCAGTCCATAAAGGCGTCCGTTTCCGAGAATGAGGCGTAAACCCACTCTTCATCCACTTGGTATGTGACCACACACAGTATAGGTTTCAATGATCCATCGGCACACTGCACAGTCTCTACATCGAAGTAGAGGTAGGATTGACTGACAGGGTCAATTTTGCAGGGCTCGACGAATTTCAAAGTATCAACCTTGCAAACATGCTTTTTCTGGGGATCGTGAATGCTGACGCATTTAACACAGCAATGCCACGTCTGACATGCTTTCACCAGGTGCACCTGAAAGCATTCAGCCCCGCACAAATACACGCGGCACACCGTGCAGAGCAACAACTCCCCAGAATGGAGCACATCGGTTGACAGGCACCTGTTGCAGGTCCCCTTGCAAACGTGACCCAGTGTATTTAAACCTTTTAAACATTTCGGGCAGAATTGCTTAACCCCGAAAAACCCCGATGGTTTAGTTATAACATCGTAATGCCCCTCATTAAACAACAAATAAAGATTGTTCTTACCTTGGGGTCCGATGAAAATAGGGAGAAAGGCGTCGTCAGCAGAATAAGTCACAATCCGGAACTGACCGGTGAGGTGAGCTTGGAAGAGGCGTACTTCCTCAAGACCACAGGGAAAAATAGGAACCCCTGCATCCATGTGAAGTTGTCTTGCTTCTGTCTACTGGAGCAGTGAACGATAATCCCGGATTGATGTATATTTGTTGGGTAGACCTCTGTTTTTTAAACAGAGCTCTCGTGCGACGACGAGAGCTCTAGCAATGCAGATCTGATCTTTGTTGACGATTTTTGTGACACTGCCCTTATTGTGAATGAACGACTTGATGTCGGCGAGATGATGAGTCTCAGGGGCAGTGTGTCCACTGCCTTGTGTTCCTGGTCTGCACATACGAAGTCGAATTCTAGGTTGATGTGTGGACCAAGAGATTCGTTGGATTGCACGACCCTGTCCAGCGCTGCCATAAAATGCTCCGCTGTCAATTCGTTGCAGCGGATGAGGCTTAAGTTTACAGGGTTTTTTAAATCCGATGAGCGGAAGCATAACTGCACATGGCTGTAATCGCCTTCGGGCACAACGTCGGTGAGCATTTTTTCGTGCAGGTCATGTAACACAGGGAGGAAATCGTGTGCTTCACCATCGTCCATTCCGCTGAGTCGGATGCTTGTCGACACAAATTGTGTCAAACTTGACGGAGTTGTAGTTTTGGACATTCATCACAGTGTAGTGGGGTGTAACAGCTGGAGAAGTCACAGCAGGATTAAACTTTGCACGTCACGAACTTTGCACGTCACGAACACTTGAACCAGGAGGTGAGCTGCCCTGTGGGGTGGTTGGAACGTAGGAGCATGCAGCGAGATGACGGGCTGTTAATGAGAGTTTTGTCTGTTGAAGAACCTTTCCATCTCTCTGGAGAGCAGGGAGACACACACGTTTCGATTATGCAGGAACCTCAGGTGAGGAAGGTCTCTTGGCGGCATTTTGCAGTCTGTCCACACTGTTTAACAGGCTTTCAAATGAATGAACTACCTCGTTCCTCTCAGCATTCATCTCACTAGAATGCGAAAATTCTCTGACGGTCGACATCTCTCAACGGCTGACTGAGAACAGAGAGCAAAACTAACTGACAGGTCGTAGAAAGTTTCTGACAGCAGAATGACAGCTAGTGAGGCTGCAGCATTTATATACTGCCTCCACTATCTGATGCATCTTCTGACATGACCAAAGTCGGGTGGTCTTACATCTGGTGACCTCTCACGTGAGCTAGTGTGCAATCGTGTTATTGTTTCTATTTTAAAACATCAGCGTCAAATGCAAACACTGTGGAGCACTCTGCACTCGTTCTCTTGACCTCATACTGATAAGTGATTGCACCAGGACTGTGTGTCGCATGATATGTTGAAAGTCCGATTGCACCCATCGATAAGTGACCTCGTCATATGATTTGAAGGAAGGTCAATTCGTACCGTGCGATTGTTGACACAGATGAAAGATTAGAGACTTCGAAAATTTTTTCACTGATGAGAGTGATCCGTCAATAAAACTTGGTCCTGGGGTGAGGTACCGAACGTCTGTTGCATGTTCTAAAGCGGGTCTTATATGTCACCCCTACAGACCATATTACACCTCAATATCATTTCATAATTATGAATAATTTATTTCTAAATCAGATTTTTCTCCTTTTATTAATTTTTTTAACCTATGGTATTTTTCATTTTCTGGGGGACAGTCTTTTAAAACAGTTACTGCGGGATAGTCCTTCTTCTAGTGAAGGTCGAACTCGCAAAATACGGGGACCTTGTTCAAGGATTGCATCAACCATTCAGCGAGGGGTTGCCACCCAAAGTTTAGCGGGACTTGGCAAATTTCTGATGAACGTGGGCATCAAAGGAGTTTGGGGAAGTTTTAATAGAGTAACCTTTTGATAAGGGGGTTTAATAAAGGGGAGGGGTGTTTTAATGAGTGTTTAATTAATAAGGAATAAAAATGGGTAATACAACTTTGGGAGTTGATTTTCTAAGTTTAGTGGACTTGTAAAAAGGATGGGAGTTTGCGATCAGTGAAGTTTTAATAGAGTGAACTTTTGATAAGGGGGTTTAATAAAGGGGAGGGAGTTTTAATGAGTGTGTAATTAATAAGGAATAAAAATGGGTAATACAACTTTGGGAGTTGATTTTCTGTGAGTGACTGCTATCGAAAGTTTGCATTTATTTAGAGACTTGCATCATCCCTTTCTGCGTGAGGTTGCCACCCATGCAATTATTCTAAGGGTTGCATCAGCCGATCGTTGCCACCCGAAGTTTAGTTGGTAAGGGACTTATTCGGAGATTAAGGGGGGCTTAAAATATAGGTGAGTCAACCAGGGGTCTTGAATGACGGGTTGGCTGAAAAATTGGGAAATTAGAGTTAAAATAGGGGTTTTTCCGAAAATAGAACTCCTCATAGTCACCAGATGGCGCCAGGGTTTAAAACGGGGAGGAAGGGGTTTTTTTAATAAGGGGGAGGAATTTTTAATAAAAGGGAATCAAAAATCAGGAAATTAGAGCTAAAATACGGGTTTTTCCGAAAATAGTACTCCTCATAGTCACCAGATGGCGCCACGGGTTCCTAAGGGGGGGAGAGGAAGGGTTTTTTAATAAGGGGAGGAATTTTTTATTAATTATTAATTATGAATATTAATAAGGGGCGTGGTCCGTGACGTCGTATGGGGGCGTGACCGGTGACGTCATAAGGGGAAAGCACTGTGCAAAGGGGATCCGTGGAGTGTCCGGGACTATACTACTGACGGGAGCAATTGTGTGGAGGACGACCCAAGATCTGGGCAACCAAGCACGTCCATCAACCCGCAAATCGCCCAAGGTCAAAATTTTCTCGTTGAAGATTTCAGAATAATCCTGCGTTCACTAGCAACAAGACTGGGCCTTTCCTATGACAGTGTTCATGCAATAATGACGGACCAATTGAAGATGTCAAGAATTTGTGCTCTTTGGATCCCGCACAACCTGAGCACCGAACAAAAGCAAAAATGTGTTGATGTGTGTCGGAACTGGTTGGCAAGGTTTTAGAGGAACGTGAAGGATTCTTACAGCGTATTGTGACCGAAAACGGGACTTGGATTTTCCAATATAATCCAGAAATGAAATATTAATGCAGCGAATGAAGCCCTCAAGTTCACTCCTACCTACGAAATTTCGAGCTGTGAGGTTGGCCAGGAAACAATGACTCTGGTGTTTTTGATTGCAAAGGCATTCTTATAACACATTTTATGCCACGGGGGTCAGCAACGAATAAGAGTGCTTTTCTGAAGTCCGAATAAAATTTCGTCGTGCAGTTTGTGAAAAACGACCAGAATTCCAAAGAGAAAATGATTCTGCAGTATGACAACGCAAGGCCCATGCTGCTGCTTTTGCTCAAACTGTTGTCACGAACATTGGTGCTAAGACCCTGGAGCATCCACCTTACTCTCCCAATCTTGCACTTTGCGATTTTTCGCATGTTTTCAAAGTTGTGAACATCGTTGAACGATCGTCGCTTTGGAAATGACGAGTAGGCTCAAGTGGCCACAACGACAGTGCTCCGAACACTTTCACAAAATGACTTTGCAGTAAGCATTCAATGCGTGGGTTAGGCATGGCGTAAGTGGTAACTTTCAATGGGGAACACTTTGAGAAAGAGAAAACTCCTGCGAACTCTGGCGATGATGATTAAAGATAAAACCTCATCACTCCATGAATTAAATGATTGACCCTCATCAAGGGCGAACTTTGACCTTCTGAGGCCCTAAGCTATAACAAGTTTAAGAGGCCCTAAGCTACAATAAGCTTAAAAGGCCTCAAAATTTCGAAAGTCAAAATAAGTTATATATTTATTATTCTGATTGGAGAGAACATTAAAAACTAAATGTGAAATAGACGTGGGGAAAACATTATACTTGCGTTAGTATACAATAATGACTGTGTAAAGCTGAGAGATGAACAGTGTTTGCATAATAGATTAATTTGAATATCATAAAAAATCGCGAGTAAACTTCAAGCTTAAATTTTTGAGGCCCCTCATAATCGTGAGGCTCTAAGCTGTAGCTTAGTTATCTTATACCTACTGTCTGGCCTAACAGCAAAAAAAAAAATTTTGAGAGCCTCAAAGTATAGGTCAAGAAACATAACACACGCACACAAAAAGTTAAAAAAAAATCCCATAGTCGTAAATTATATTTTTTTCCCGTGACCGAGTGGTTAGCGCGCTTGGCTACTGATCAAAGGGAACTGTGTTCGAGCCCCGGATAAGGCATGGATGTTGGTGTCGTTTTTCTGCTGAGGTTCCGCCATCCTCACAGACCTACTATGATGTATTATACTAGGCTCCTGTCAGACCTCTGTGGCAAGCAGCTGCTTGAGGGGGTATTTATTTATTTTTATTTATTTATAAGAAAAATAAAACCATAACTTATTACAACCTACAAAATGAGAGCCTTATTTTAGCTTCCTCGGAGCCGTCGGTATCCAACCCCTGTTCACTGCAGTAAATTTCGGTTCAGTTGTTGAAAGCATTCACCTACTCAGTAGGTGACTTAGTAATCAGGGGCCGGTAGATGAAAAAAAGTATTTTCCAAAAATTATTTTATTTAATATAGACAGAGTATAATATTCTTCGATTATATCAGTGAAACAAAAAGCTGTTCTCTCTTAATGCCGTATAAGAAAACAACATACAAATAACTCTAAAAACTTGGACTAAATAGAAACAAATAAACAAGAAGGTAAACTTGATTAGTGAATCTAAATACATAACCATTTTTGTAACATGTGGCTGGTTGTTTTTACCACTGAACGGCATATTTTTTGCACACAATGGGCTAAGTAACCAGGTCACAAGAGCTGGAAAAGATTGAAGGAGACCCACTGAACAATTGTTAGGAAACAAATGGTAGCCTCTCATCAAGGTCATCCAGCATGTTCTTTTAACGTGTAGAGGGTACGGCTCACACAGTCACGGCTTAACGCCCCATCTGACGAACGGCGGCCTTATCCAAGCCCATCGGTGTTTCCTTTCTCACCGACGATAGCGTAGATAAATCTCAGAGATGGCATAGGTGGGTCTCAAACCTGGGAAATACAGATTACGAATCTGGCGCGCTACCGACTGGCCAACCCCGCCCCAAGAACATATGGGGTTTGGAATTACACTGACTATATAAACGGATCAAATGTGTTGAAAATCATTAGATAGAATTTTGCGAGAATCTTGTTGCAAATACGTATATCTGTACTATAAACTGAATGCTTGTGATATATTGCATTATAATGATTTCCCATCACTGGCAAGTTGCATATTTGTAAAATACGTGTTCATAATTACTCTTTCTTCTTTGTGCACCCTAGCCGGATGTTCATTTGTTCAGCATGTAAAAGTTATATTAACAGATTATAAAACTATGGAAGACGCACTGTATACTCCTTATCCCACCTTTTTGCATCCGTATAAAAATAAAATTTAATTATTTCGTTTATTTGAGAGTTTGTTCGTCGCAGATTTTTAATATAAAGGTAATATTTTCTTTTCCCCATTTTCGACTGGACTACAATTCCACAGTGTCAACACCAAAAGTAAAGAGCAAACAGATACAGAACCTCAAAAGGCATGACTCAGATTTGCAATCTGTTAGTCCCGTGGCCGAGTGGTTAGCGCTCTTGGGACCTGGGCTCGATCCCCGGGTAAGGTATGGATGGATGGATGGATGGATGTGTCGTTTTTCTGCTGAGGTCCTGCCATCCTTTCAGACGTTCTACTTTGGCATATAAATTGTCAGACCTCTGTGGCAAGCAGCTGCTTGAGAGAGTGATGTGCTTGCCTGCATGTGATTTTGTTAACTTTATATAATATTAATTTACAGTTTTGTTCAAACTTTCCAAAATATAAAATTATACGTTTAACAGTTCAGTGGTAGAGTATCACAGGCAGGACTAGATCTAAATAAATAAAAAAAAAATCTAGGAGGAGGGGGGGGGGACTGAATTTCCAATGCAATATGTCATTTCCTCCTCCATTTCACAGGTCTTTAAAAAATCCTTGAAAAATTCATGAAATATAAATAAGTTCAATAAGTTTTTTACATCTATCACTCTTATTAGCATTCGGAAGAGGTGTGTGTGTTGGGGGGGGGGGTGTCTTCAGATCCGACCCTGATCACAGACGATATCCTATACACTGGGACTCATAAATAGTTATCTGAAGAAATTGAGTTTCGCTATCAGTGGGATTCGAACCCACGACTTCCAGTTACATGCCAGGTGTTCTTGACCACTAAACTTTCGGCAACTATTTCATCTAAGTCAGGAACTGAGTTCCCAATGTAGTGCATATGGATATGATTCTATTTTTGTGCCCCACACCATTATCAAGCTCCATTTTCTATACCCCTTTCCTCCAAATATCAAATATCATTTTTGAACCCTCCCAAATATTATGAAATGATACTCCACTGCGTCATTAGTATAACTCATCTATATATAATCTATCTCATTTTTTTGCTTCCTTAATTTTTTCGATTCACGTATTCCACACTACAGTTCCAAATACGAACTAAAATATTAAAATAATTATAGTTTTAATATGTTTTAAAGTTGCCAAATTAATGTTTTTAATATGTGCATAAAAGTTCTTGAGAATTAAAAATTTTGTTTAAAGTATTGGCGTATTTTTCACAATAAGAAAATCATTTGATTACGCACAAATTTGCAAGTCACCATGACAACAATTATCGAAATTGATGGGAAAACTGTTAGCATAGAATTGATAGTCAACAATGATAGCACATATTGCATCAACGATTACAAGAAACAGTAGTTAAACCATTACATAATAAATCCTAAAAATGTTAAAAATTATATGAAAGATATGTAATTTACGCGTTTGAAAGAGAATTAACATCTCTAGCATGAGTAGTTCTCAAGATTACTCGTATTAGTTTTTGCCACGTACATATATCCCGTGGCCGAGTGGTTAGAGCGCCTGGCTACTGATCTACGGGACCTGGATTCGAGCCCTGGGTAAGGCATGGATGTGTGTGTTGTTTTTCTGTTGAGGTCCTGCCATCCTCTCAGATCTTCTACTGTGGCATACTCCTGTCAGACCTCTGTGGCAAGCAGCTGCTTGAGGGGGTATTTATTTATTATTATTATTATATAGGGTGTTCCGAAAATGGTTATGCCAAAATGAAAATAATCTTCTGAAGGCTGCTAAGCTTTATTTGATTCAATTAATAAACTTCTTTCTACGTCCCTTTTGTCATTAGCTCTTAAAATTCTGTAAAGGGGGGGGGGGGGGGCAAGGGCCATGCCCCTTAATTTTTTTAAAACCCGTAAAACGGGTCCCGTGACCGAGTGGTTAGCACGCTTGGCTACTGATCTACGGGACCTGGGTTCAGAGCCCCGGGTAAGGCATGGATGTATGTGTTGTTTTTCTGCTGAGGTCCTGCCATCCTCTCAGATCTTTTACTTTGGCATATAAACTGACAGACTCCTGTCAGACCTCTGTGGCAAGCAGCTGCTTGAGGGGGTATTTATTTTTTTTTATATAAAACGGGTTGGGTTGTTTTACCTCTGAGCGGCACTTTTTTGCACACCATAGGCTAAATGGCCAAGTCACAAGGACCCCGAAGGCTCAGAGAAGGTTGGGGGAGGGGATCCACTGGAACAGCTGTTGGGAGACAGATGGTAGCCTCCCGTCAAGGCCATCCAGCGTGTTCTTTAACGTGCACAGGGTATGGCTCTCCCGCACACGGGGCCACGGCTTAACGTCCCATCCAACGGACGGCGGTCTTTCCAAGCCCATCGGTGTCCCCTACTGACCGTGGGCAGGGCAGGGAATTTTGCGGAGAAAGATCTCAACGCTGATTCAGTTGGGAGTCGAACTTGGGAACTACAGATTACGAGCCCGGCGCGCTACCGATTGAGCCCCCTCCCCCCCGTAAAACGGAGTAGGATGTTATATTGCATTGGAAATCAAGTATTTTGGCCTTCCCTTTTACATTTGTTTGGCTCGATTATGTTTCTTGCCCTCCCCTCCCCCTTGATTTTTTCTAGATCCGGGTGTGGCTGGATATTGATAAATCTGATCATTTTTCACGCATGTAACACGGCTGTAGAGATGAACAAGATAACATTATGGATACAAATTTGAAATCCTATGCAGCAGTTGATTTCCTACGATAGACTGTTTTTCTTTTCTTGAAAGCCTCCAAAGTTAAAAAAAAAAATTCAAAGGGACTAAATAAGGGAATGATTTTCCTCAAGTAAACGCCAGGGATGCATTATAAGATTTTCGCTTCTGTTGATATTTCTTTTTTGACGAACAGTAATCAATAACTCTTACGCAAACATATTTAAATGAGCTGGAATTTGTCCTTATCCATCGCGCCAAATGTGTTGGAAAATACAGAGAAAAATCTAAGATTGATTAGAGGTAAAAAAAATGACAGAAGGCATGTAAATATTTATTAATTAAATCAAATAAACTTTAGAAGACTTAAGAAGATTAATATTTTAAAATTTTGCTTTTATTTCAAAAACTGAAAACGTTATTCAATGTTTTAGTATATAGAGTACTCTAACTATTCAATGTTTAGTATTCCATATACACATTTCTCCCGATATCATTAAAAAATCTTTGAATTTTGAACGTAAATTTTAGATTCTGCTTCTGACAAAATTTCTAAGGAAGTTTTCTCCTTTTGAAAACTCATATTGATCTAATCCTTGGGATATTAGCAAGGTGAAAAATAAGGAGTTCGTCGCTCCTGAAATTCCATTTTGCTTCTGCCGCTTTGCAATTATGACCAATGAAAAGTAACAAAAAAAAAAACTTAAGTAATTTCGTATCTTTTTTTATAATGTTTCTTGTTTTCTAGAAAAAAAAAGTTGTTTACCTGTCCCTGGAATTGTGAATATCATAAAAACAATATTTCGTAAACATTCTTGTAATAATCTGTTTTATGGCTGCATACTAAATACGAATTTCTAGCAAAACATCTTTCCTTAAAAGCGATGCTTAATATGTCTGTTAACATGTTATATAATCAAATGGAAAAGAAATTACACTGGCAGATGAACAAAAAATAGCAGAAAATACCCCTCGGATCATTCGTTTCATGTGTGTGCTTTCAAACACCGAAGAATCCGCCTTTATTACATCATATTCTGAGTGTACAAGGATGTCCCGAAAGCTGTACTGTGATTGGCTGATTATCCGTGATTGACATGCGCGGAATAGTCACAAGTAAAGATTGCAACAGCAGCAAAATATTTTACTACGCCACAGCTGTGGGCCTTTACCACCAGTGATTTGCACGCGGTTTCTGGGACGTTACGATCGATATCTGACGATTGATTTTTCTTCCATTGAAGAGTGCAACTACATAGAAGTTATCCGCTGTCGGAAGTGCTAAGCAGGAGCGTGATGAAGGCGAGGACGGAACGTAAAAGGAGAAGTTAAAGAATGGTAAGTTATACTTTGTTCTGCTCCTCACATAGATGCTTAGAATAGACTGTGCCTCCAACATGCGTTCGTTTTACGTTGGATGCTGAAGGCCGTACATGTTCTTGGCAGGGGTAGAGTTTCGTGCTCACTCCTGCTTATGCTCTGGGGAGGCAAGCCTAACGTCCCGTGCTTTTAAGCCTAACGCATATAGCTATCTCGTGAACTAAAGTACATCTTTTAACGTTGTAATTGCTGAAAACGATTCAAAGCTTAACATTACGTTAAAAAGCTAATGGTTGCGCATTATTTTTAGGCGTGAGTCTTCCCCTCTGTAGAGAAATTGTTTGTCGTGAGATCGTGATCAGTACATTTGCTTTCGTTTTGATGTAGAGTAGAACGGTTGGTATATTCCGTTATGTTAGAAACCGTGCATTACTGCAGGGTAGCCATGAAAGAAGCGTAAACAACGGGGCGGAGTTCGGCTCATGCGATATAGCGGATGGGCGACAGCTATATTGTATTTAATGCGATTTGTGATTGTGTTAAACTCTTGAGTTGCAGTTCATTCTTTTATAAATAAAAATAATCGTGTTATAGGAAGCAATATGTATTTTGTAGCCTGTAAGCATTCATGACTGTTCCGAATCGTTTGTTGTGTATCTAGATTCTTTTCCTAAGCGAATGTTTAAACATGCATATGGAACCGGTGTGGGTGGATAATAGCCTTTTTTTTGAGTAGCAGTTACTAATGTGTTCCTCGGAAGCATTATTTCATGCTAATACAATAAGCAGTGAAGCTCGTCAAGGACATCGTTCCGTACGAGAGAATGCAGCTTTAAGTTGTGGACTAACTGGCTACACAATTTACTTTCTGAAATCTTATAAAACATAATTAAAATTAGGTAATTACTCTTGCAGTTAAATATGAAGAATGTGTTTGATGATGATTTAACGAATTATATGAAAAGATTATGACATTATTACTGATACGAAATTTTAAGCATGCAAATTTAAATTTACTAAAAGAGGAAAAATTGGGAGGGGCAACTTGATTTTGCTACATCTCTCAGTGTAAACAAATTTTTTGCAATAGTGGGAAAATGTTATTGGATGGACATTTTGTTTGATTAGAAGAGTATGCATTTCAACCAAGATTAGCATCAATTCAATTTCAGTCAAAAATCTAAATAATATTAATCCTTCATGGACTAATCGCCTTTCCCCATAAAGACAACACAAATATACACACAGCAAAATCAAGTATTTACTCTGCTTCAAGATGTAAAATTGTTATATATATGTATGCAATAAAATTACCACTAATAACAGTATTGACTAAATAAAAGTCGTATGGAATATGTGTGGATTGAAATATTGGATAATTTGTTTATCTATGCTGCAAGAAATAATGCACACAGAAGCTCTGCAGATTAAATAAGGGAACAAATTGTAACACTATCTGGGTTAATAAAACTCGTAGAGAACAAATTATAACAGTCTCTGAGTTAAATAGAACTCATAGAGAACAAATCGTATCACTAAACATAGTTTCTATCTTTAACACATGACATGAACCATCTGTAAAAACTGAATATATCAAACTCTGTCAATGGAAACAGTGATTGAAGGGATTGTTGGAAAAGACTAAAAGAGAAGCAGATAACTGGTGGATGTAGCTTTCATTTAAAGTTATTTGTTGCTATTGATCTAGGTCATAATTTAATGGAAAGATTTTAACTATTCATTTAATATTAGAAAAAATATCATAATAAGGTCATGCTTGTAATAATTGACCAGACTGTATTAAGGGTAACAATTAACCAGACCGTATGAAGGGTAACAGTAGAGAGAGATGATTCAGCTGAAAATCCATCTTAATTGTTACTTTACTGATAGGTGAAATGTTCAAGACTTTGAATTAATGAATTATATGAAAAAAAATTGACATCATTACTGATATAAAATTTTAAGCATGAAATTAAAATTGATGGTGATAATTTTAATGAGGTAGCTATAAATAGTATAACATATAATAATAATATGATAACAGAGCAGCAGTGTTAGGTGATTAAAATTCAACATACTGTACTATTCAGCAGACTACAAAATGGCATCTATTAAAATTAAAGTGAAATATTTAATGTTAAAATTATTACCATCTTTTTTAATAAATAGTAAGTAGTTTAAATTTAAAAATTAGGCTAAATTATTATGCATTCAGATGTAACACATTTCTAAATTTCATTCCTCTTATTTGAGAGCTCTGGCTGTATTCAGTTAACTTCAAAATACGCTAAATTGCAGTTATTTTTTACCTAAGCTTTTTTATAGTCTTAAGTAGGAAGTCTAATTATTCACACAAGTATTATTTAATGTTACCTTATTTTAGATATGTCAGATTCATTTCCTGCTTAAATCAAAATATAAAAAGTTTAGTCAGAAAAATTAATTTACAAAATGAAATTCACTTCCTATTTGTATGTTGTTAATGGATAAACATAGATTTATTTGTTACAAGTAATTTTTTTTTCACATATAGATGCACTAAGAGGGAATTGTTTAGTATATTTATTCTCCATAATGTGTTTTTGCTTGTTTCTATCATTTGCAATTTATGTGAACCATCGAAAAGCACTTTGATAATTAAAACTGTCAAAAAGTCTGTGGTTTAAAAGCTTTCACATTATAAATATACATAAAAATCACTAAAAACAGGAAGCACTAAAAGCTAAAATACAATTATTAAAAGTAATTAAAAATTGTTTGTACAACACAAAAATTTGTTTCCTTAAACTCTTCTTTTTGATTGTTGAGTAATTGAGAAAACCTCTTTGGAGTTCTCATTATTTGTGGAGAATTGATCAAATGAATATTATTCACCCAAAAATACAAGCATTTTGCACAACCCCCCCCCCCCCTAGTTGTATTCTTTCTAAAATAAATAGTTGCATTTTGTTTTCAATTAATAAAAAATATGCTATGAGACTAGAGTGGATGATACACTATGTTGAAAAAAGTGTCCAGACACTTGATTGGCAAAGGGAAAACATAATTTTCGGTCATGTGATCAGTACTAGTGGGGTATAAGAAGAGCATTGGCACAGAACAGGCTTCAGTGGAGACGTTAATATGAAACATGAGTGAACGTGATAAGTTTAATGGACTTCCAGAGAGGCGTCATTATAGGATGCCATTTGGGTAACTTATCTGTGCGTGCAATTGCAGCCAAATTAGAGCATCCTAGGTCAACTGTGCAGGATGTGATTACTAAATGGAAATGTGAAGATTCACGACAGTCAAGAAACAGTTGGGCAGACCACGAAAACTGATGGAAAGGGATCGAAGAGCACTGAAATGTATGGTATGTTCTTCTCGTCATTCATCTGCTGCTACCATTACCATAATGTTTCAAGAGTCTTAGTGTTTGCAGTAGGACAGTTCATATGGAACTGTATATGTTGAATTTCCATTGCCGAGCAGCTGTATACAAACCACTGATAACTCCTAAATATGCACAATGTCTAACCTGGTGCAAAGCTCGTTGGAATTGGTTACTGGACCAATGGAAACAAATTTTATGGAGCGACAAATCATGTTTCATGCTGATCCGATCCAATGGTTGCTGCTGGTATGGCGAATGTTACCTGCCACAGTGTATTGTCCTATCTGTGAAGTTTGGTGGTGGTAGCCTGATGGTTTGGAGCTGCGTATCGCATGGATTTGGACCTTTGGTTCCTATAGCTGGTAGCATGAATGCTGAGACATATGGGCTACTAGTAGATTCTGCGCTACCTACACTGTTCTAGACAATTCTGCGCTACCTACACTGTTCTAGACAATTCTGCACTTCCTACACTGTTCGAATACTATGGAGAGGGAACATATGTTTATCAACATAACACACCATGTCATACTGCAAGGTCATTTAGCACTGGTTTCATGACTCAGGTGTGGAAAATATGCCCTGGTCTGCTCAGAGCCCCGACCCCAATCCAACAGAGGCCCTTTGGGATGAACTCAAACATCAGTTGCAAGCCTTACTAACATGTCCCATTGCCACGTTGAAGGATGAATGGCGCAAAATACCAGCCGCACATTATCAAAAACCGATTGAAGGTATGCTCAAAAGGGTGCAGAGTGTAATTGCGGCCGAAGGTGGGCCAACACCCTACTGAAATTTTAATAAATGCAACATTTTGTCAAACACTGGTGTCTGGTGACTTCTTTCAACATAAAAAAATAAATACCCCCTCAAGCAGCTGCTTGCCACAGAGGTCTGACAGGAGCCTGTCAGTTTACATGCCAAAGTAGAAGGTCTGAGAGGATGGCAGGACCTCAGCAGAAAAACGACACATACATCCATGCCTTATCTGGGGCTCAAACCCAGGTCCCTTAGATCAGTAGCCAAGCGCGCTAACCATTCGGCCATGGGACGGCTTTTAGTGTATATTAATTCATAATATTTTGGGATCTCAGAAAGGAAACAAGATTTGTTTGTATCGGTTTATACTTTTTGTGTTTCGCACACTCTACACATTTTTAATAATCCATTGTTAAATTGCACGAAGTTATTTCAAATTTATATTAGGTTATTATAATTATATTATTTATTATATTATTTTATAATTTATATTAGGTTAATTTATAACAGTTATAAAAGTTTGATAGAAAAAGCATTTATGCTAACGTATCTATACATGAAACTATATTTCGAAAATTACTGTTATGAGTTACAGTAGTAAATTACATCAAATGAATTTGATTTATTTAAAATGAATTTAAATTAATATATTTGAAATTCAGTTGAAGCTAATTTTGTTTGTTCAAAATTTTGAATTGATAATTAAAAAAGCATAAAATTTTAATTTGCTTTTCAAGTGAATTATTAGAATAGGTCTTGAGCCTGAAAGCCCTCCTGCATTTCTACACCACTGCTGTACTTTTACAATTGAACTGGCACTTGCTGGGATGAAGAAGAGAGATTAGCTTCATAATGGGGGAAGGGCCGATATGTATGAGCAGTTTCTAGTTTTTCACTTTTACCTTTGCATCTTCACTTTTACTGAATTATAGACCCTTCAAAGAAGATATATAACATCATTGTACTATATACTCACCAAGTCACATGTTCCCTTTATGCTAAAAATAATTTATTAAACCCTTGTTAGAAATTGCTTTTCTGTATTATCTATAAAATGTAGAAAGGCATTAAAAAAAAGGTAAACCAGATGTGAATCTATAATCAGGATTTGGAATTAACTTATGTTAAACAAATGTAAATCATTCAGTAAAAATTCATATTTGAAGTATAAAAATTATGATTCGTCAAATATATGAACCTCAACCACTCTGTATGCATAGGCCAAGCATGTAATTTATTTAATGTTTGCAGTATGATATAATAACTATCCTAAATATCATATATATTGCAGTATGATATAATAATTATCCTTAAAGGATTAAGTTTTTTTTTCTCTAAAAAACAACTCAACTTCTAAGCCTTATTTGACAACAACTCATGAATAAAATTGTTCGCATTACATAAAAAAAGAAAGAGCATTTAATTCTGAACAAAAAATAAAAGGAAAAAAATGCTAAGTAAGTATAAAAACATGTTGCAGGTTGATTTGATGTGCAGGTTGATTTTTGAAAACTGATAAATCAGCTTTTGACACTTTAAGAATTAAAGCCACCAAATAAATGTAGCAGATTTTGATACAAATTATTAGTGAAAAATGCATAAATATTCACTAGATGCAGAGCAGGGCCACACCCATAATTTCTTTGGAGGGAGAGCACTGTATCAGTCTTCCATTATTTGGGAAATAAGAATTGAATCTTTCCACCCTAAAAAAATATATATACCTTAATATTGTACTTGAGTGTAATAAACAGTATTTTTCTAAATGTTGTTCAATACACATTTGAGACTCAGAAGAAAACTTATTTAAAAACAGTACTTAACACATGGAAAACTAAGAAAATAATTGAATAGGTAAAGCATGTAACTAAGTTATTTATTTAAGAGCAATTTGTTATATGCAAAATATATTTAGTTTGGTGGAGGAGGCTCCAACCCCTGCCACCCTACTCATATTTGACTCGGGTGCTGAATATTTAATTACCTGTCAAGCAATTATTAAATCTGAATTGAACCATATATTTTTCTTCATGAATTATGTGCTGAAAACTTTTAAAAACATTAATTTATTCATTCTTAAGTTTTTTTTGGGGATTGGAAACCCTTGTAGTAAATTAAAATATGTTGAGGATCTCCCTTCATTTCCTTATACATGCACAAAGCACACTCAACACATACACTGTAGCTGTGATCCTTGTACCCATGGAATAGGACTCTTCCCTTCTTATTAAATTCCTAATAATTTAAAAAACATGACTAAAAGCATTGCCAAATGTTGTACTCTAACAGTTGAACTGTGACTTGACAGCATGAAATAGGGAAAGGGATTAGCTGTGAAAAGATGAGATACCTGCAGGCTCAATTTCCAGATTTTTGCTGTTGTCTTCACATCTTTATTTTTACTGAAAAGAGACCCTTCAAGAATATATATATAACATCACTGTGATTCAGTCTCAATTCACAAGTTACCCTTAAACTAATATTTTTTTCCTGAATTCTGGTTGGAAAAAAAAAAAAGCAGAGACTAACATCTTTCAATTTTTTTTTTTTTATTTGAATGATTAATATCTTCCAAATTTTAGTTCTGGTCCTTGTTTTCAAAGTATCATTGAAGACTAAGGCAAGGATTAAACAGCAGCCTGTCAGTAGCAGAGTAAATTATTTTTTTTTTCAAAAGTCATACATACCATTATTAATCATTGGATATTATCATAACAACAATAGTGGGACAAATTCTGTCTTGATTTGGTAGTTAATTGCAAGTGTTTCAATTGACTAAGAGAATACATTTTGTAATAAGTTCATATTTCTGCTAAGGATGTGAGCACAAAATATCAGTCACTAAATCATCATTCTTGTAACCTGAAGTTCTCAAGTTCAGGTCCCAGACATGCCAGTATCGAAATTTTCTCTACTCTCCCACACCTTTCTTTGGAAAGGTTTTGTGGGAAATATCCAATTTTACAATTCCCAAAAATTGTCCATAATTAGACTTTCATACTATTTTTGGAAAAGCTTATGGAACACCTACCTTGTATTCATCAGAATACCAGTTGAAAATTACTGATGTAGTTGGCCATTGTTAGTGCTTAAAGTGAAAAAAAAAGTGAAGGAATTGGGATGATCATGCATGATTACAGATGGTCAGTGGCACCCACCCTGGAGTAATCTGTATTATTGAATCTGGAATTTATAAATAAAAAGTGGGAAAGTTTACAGCTGCATGAAAAAGAAGTAGGTTGGCATCCTACCTCATCCAATATACAGGGTGGTTATAATTAAACTGACAATACTAAGAGCGATGTAGAGAAGGATCTACTCAATAGATCACAGTGAAAAGTGATGGATACCTTAATAATAACATGGGATAGAGGGATTTGTGAATAAAAAAATTAGTCTTAGTGCCACCAGGTGGCGTGGGTGCACTAAAAACATGGTAGAACATGCTAATTTCTTGTGACATTGCAGCCAATCACACATGAGAGTCGCATGAGACACACTATAAAATGTGATGTCTTACTTGTAATTACTAGAAGAACATGGGTATCTGCAAGAAGGAGTGAGCTTTGCTAGTGAAACTCTTTTACCAAAATGGCAGTAATACTGCTGCTGCATTATGCAAATATTGTCATCTGAAAAGTATAAGGAAAGGACCTTTGTTGCTAAATGGACTGAAGAATATGATACAGAAATTCAAAGAAACAAGCGAGTTGGGTGGGGCTCCAAGTAGTAGAGGCCAGCGCCCTGTTGCAGAAAACAATGTGGAAGACATCGCACTTACCGTTGCAGAAATCCAGTCTCAATTGCAGCTACCCATAGTGTGAGACAGGTATCCCGGCAACTTCCACGGTTAACTGTCCGTAAAATTATACGGTCCATCCTGAAATGGTATCCTTATAAAATTCATAGGGTGCAGCAGCTGCAACCATGTGACCATGAAGAGTGCACCGACTTCACTTTGCGATTTCTGGCGAGGATGCAGCTCAGCGACGTGACCTTCGAAAGTCTTATGGACTGATGAGGTGCATTTTTCCCTACATGGAACAAGTGAGTACACACAACTGCTGAATATGGGAACTTACACATCTGCATGATGTGCCCCTCCACTCCGACTATGTAACTGTATTGTGCGGGTTTACTGCAAACTTTATAATTGGACCATTTTTTGTTGATGAAATCAAGCCTAAAGGCCCCATGCATCAATCAGTGAATGGACCACATTACACAGATCTTCTCCACCGCAAGATTATTCCGGCTTTGCAAGAAAAAAATTACTTAAACTCCATAACCTTCATTTCAGGATCGGTGCCACCCCATTTTGCACATACAGCAATGCAATTGTTGCATACCACATTTGATGAGGACAGAATAATTTCTCAAGCATTTTACAATGCTTGGCCACCATGTTCCCCCGACCTAAACCCATGCAATTTTTGATTATGAGGTTATTTGAAAAGCCGAGTTTACCAAGGCAATGTTTAATCACTTGCTGAACTGAAGGCAAGAATAACATAGCATGTTGCAGCCATTCCCCGAGACATGTTTCAAGCGACTGTGGACCATGCCATATTACATTTACAGCACATTTTGCATACGAATGTTTTACATATTGAGAATCTTGATTTGTAAAATAAAGGCTATGTTGGTTCAACTTGGTGTTTTCTTTATTTTAGCTTACCCATGCCACCTGGTGGCACTAACACAATTTTTTTTTATTCACAAATTCTCTACCCCATGTTCTTATTAAGGTATCCACCACTTTTTGCTGTGATCCATCAAGTAGATCCTTCTCTACATTGCTCTGAGTACTGTCAGTTTAATTATAACCACCCTGTACTTGAAATTCTGTCAAATTGAAATTTGTTTGACAACTTTTAAGTAGACTTGGAAACTCCAGTGTATGAAACTGTGAGGAGAATTTCATTTCCAATGATAGTTTTTTTCATCATGACAGTAATTTTTTTCTGTGTAATTGAAAACACATTCACAAATACTGTGTATATTAATAAAATATGGGTTGATCTTCAGTAAGAAAAAAATTTGAATTTATTTTTAATGTATAAAACCAGCAAGCATTATATAACATAAAATGATCTTGTCACACTTTTCAAGCAAATCGTTGGCTGACAGTTTTATATATATATATAAATTAGAGGTTGGAACTTTGGCAATTCTTCACTTGGATACTGTTTGTTGTCCTTGTTTTTTCTGCATTTCTCTTTTTATCACAATGTTTATATTTAAAATCTAAAATATACATATTATTGTTATAATAATGCATTTTTCACAAAATTAAAGAAAATAAATTCTAAAATATAAATATAAATATACATTAGGTGCTAGGCCAGGCCTAGCACCTAATGTCCGACCCCGCCTTCTCGTGGTGCAGGCCAGTAGTGCCTTTCAAAAGAGATACTCTCTTGTGGAAGTGAACAGAAGAGGAGGGCTGCCAGATTAGTGTGGCCTACTGATCTGGACAACTCTGACTACTGTTCTTTTTTTTTCTACCCTGCTGAAGAGTGGTCAACCACAGAGGGTCCTGGTGCTGACCATATATACCCACTGGACTGGACTGAATTATGGCTCTGAGCTTAATTATGGATCCTGAATTTGCTGCATTGGTGGGCTTCTGTGGAGGGAAAATCTTCTGTTGTGTTTTCTGTTTGTTTGTGGGTTGACAGCCCCAAGTGAATAGATTCACGGGATATGTTTATAAGCTGGTGGATAATCCTGAGCAGAGGTCATCGCAGGCACCAGAACTCTTTGCTTCTACTGGTATCGTCAAATTCTACATTGGAGGAAGTCTTCCAGTGTAGATGGCTTCAGCCTTTAGTGATGGGGGAACGAATCTTTGCCCTGCCCTATGTCTGTGATTAGGGGGCTATTGTTGGCATTCCCTCTCTTAATAAGCATAGTTTCTTTAAACATCGCACTAACCATTTTCTCTCCATAGGTGGAACAACGAATGTGAGGACTATGCACAGAGCTTATTCTCTTGATGTTCTCACACAAGAATTCCACCGTTATAATTTAGATATTCTCGGCTTGCAAGAGACCAGATGGACAAAGGTCAGATTCTTAAAAATAATCTTAAATTTCTATTTTTCAGGGAGGGAAGATCATAAGCATCACCAAGACATGGGTCTGCTTCTCAGCAGAATGCTAGTGATGCTCTTCTAGGATATGAGTGCATTGATGAAAGGTTTCTTACAGGGAAATTTCAGACAAGCGTTAAAGACTTGAATGTTTTCTGCTGTTATGCCCCCACTGAGGATGCCGATGAGGATGAGAAGGATAGGTTTTACGGACAACTTCAGGATATTTTGAATTCTGTCAAGAAAGGAGATATTACCCTTGTTCTAGGTGACTTTAAATGCCAAAGTTTGTACTGACTCTGAACTTTGGGGAGGGGTAATAGGCTCTTTTGGTATTGGTAGCTCCAATGGCAATGGGCAACGTCTCCTATAAGTAAGTAAACCCAATGGTTTCAGAATAACTAACACATATTTACAAACACCACAACATATAAGTACACATGGGTTTCACCTGATGGGCTGCATAAGAATATAATTGATTATATATTAATTAGCAGCAAATGGGCTAGTTCTGTTAGGAATACCAGGTCATATAGGAGAGCTGAAATTGGATCTGACCATTATCTTGTTAAAAGTGTCTTGCAACTTTAAACTGAAGTGTTGTGCTAAGGTTAAAAAATCTACATTTAATACTTAAGCTCTGAAAGACCCAGTTATAGCTAAAGCTTACCATGATAGGTTACTTAGTCATTATGACAGTCATGGTTTGCTTACTACTGAAGTTGAGGAAGAATGGGACCATTTTAAACAGGCTTTTTTGGAAACTAACAGTACTCTTTTGGAAAAAAGGAGCAGAGGAGGCAGAATTATTTGAGTGATAAGGCACTTGAGCTTATTTCGGAAAGAAAGAACTGCAGGAATGTCCTTAATCAATACCCTACTAGTCCTAATAGAAAGCATTACAGAGAACTTAATAAATGTGTAAAAGATCAGTTAGCTGCTGATAAGAATCTTTGACTTGATGGTTTGGCTGACAAAGCCGAGGAAGCAGTTAGGCAGCACAACAGCAGAGAGCTGTACAAGATAGTTAATGTTTTGTGTGGTGGAAAATGGACAGGTATACAGGGATTGAAGGATAAACAAGGTAAGGTTATTGTAGGTAAGGATTCTGTCATGGCTAGGTGGGCTGAGCATTTCAGTGATGTTTTAAACAATGTGGTTTGTTCTACCCCCATTGTTTGTAATAATGATAGATGCATTGGTGGCTTTAATGTTGACCCTGTAACACATTCTGAAGTTATTTTGGCTATTTCTAAACTTAAACTAAATAAATCCTCAGGGGTAGATGAAATTACTACGGAAATGCTTAGAGCTGGGAATGTTTTGGTTACCACTTGGATGACTGAAATTTTGAATATCTTTTATGATAAAGGCATGGTTCCTAAGGATTTTACCAGAGCTATTATTATCCCTATTTTCAAAAAAGGTGATCACAGTTCTTGTGATAACTATAGGGGTATCAGCCTACTCTCTGTTCCAGGCAAAGTTCTTTCCCTGATTGTGCTTAATAGAATTAAGAATCTGGTTGACAGTCAATTGCGTGACGAGCAATGTGGATTCAGAAGTGGTAGGGGATGTGTGGATCAGATATTTTCACTTAGTCAGATTCTTGAGAAATGTTTGGAGTTTCAGAAACCTTTGGTTGCTAGCTTTGTTGATTTCAAAATGTCTTTCGACTCTGCTGATCATATAATTTGTGGTTGATTGTGAGATCTTATGGTATACCAGACAAGTTAGTTAAAATAATGAAAACTCTCTATAATAACACTGAGTCATGTGTGAGAGTTGGTAAGGCTTGTAGCAATTGGTTTAGCATTACTTCTGGTGTTCGACAAGGGTGCATTCACTGCAAGGAAAAGATTTTGGTCTTAAATGGTCTGATTAAATACGAAAATTTCTGATTTAGATTATGTTGCTGATTTAGCCCTTTTGGCAAATGATGTTGATGAGATGAACTCTTTCATTAGGGCTGTTGATGAAACTGGTAGTAGAGTAGGTTTGGTTATAAACAGAGAGAAAACTAAAGTGATGAAAATTGGTCAGACAGGCTGTGATTCAGTTAATCTGAATGGTTGCAGTCTTGAGCATGTGTTGCAGTTTAATTATCTTGGGAACTATGTAACAGATAATGGTGATGTGCGGCATGAGATTAACAGACGAATAGGGATTTCTGCCGGGACTTTTAAGAATTTATGGAGATTGTGGAGAAATAGGCGTATATACCTAAAGACTAAAATTAGACTGTATAATAGTTTGGTTCTTTCTAGGGGTAGTTATGGCAGTGAAACTTGGACACTTTGTAAGCAAAATAACAGGAAACTAGATGCTTTTGATTCCAGATGCTTACGTAGTATCTTGGGCATTAGGTGGTTCAACTTTGTAACTAATGATGAGGTTAGGCAAAGGAGTTTGCAACCTCCTTTAAGTAGCATATTGTGCAGAGAGAGACTCCGTTGGTTTGGCCATGTTGCCCGTATGAATAATTATAGATTGGCGAATAGGGTTATGAACAGTGTGCCTAAAGGCCTCAGAAAGAAGGGGAGACCTAGGATGCGGTGGGCAGACAATGTCAAACAGGACCTTGTTAGAATTGGTGTGCAGTGGCAAGATGCAGTAGATGTAGCTCAGGATAGACTTGCTTGGAGAACTAAATTGCACGATCTGGTTGGACCTCCGTAGCCCATGGCTGCTTGAGGATGATGATGAATTCACAACCATATCATTGGACCTTCTTTCCTGAAGCAACCATAATATTTGATTACTATCTTGATATATTGAAACGTTTTGCATTTTCTCAAGTTGCAGACTATCAGCCTGATATTATCTTTCAACAGGATGGAGCTTCCCAAGCCTGGAGTTTGGTAATATCTGGATGAACAGTTTTCTTGAAATTGTAAGAAAGTACAACTCCTTTTTTCGGGGTGGGTAGTCTTAATGGGCACTGGCAGATCTGAAGAAGGGAGTTCTTGTAGAAAGGGAGTTATGTTAAAGTTATTGTTGTTGTCAATGCTGGTTTGTATTATAGTGGAATTCAAAAATAGAATAATTGATGCAATCATCACTGTTACTGACAAAATGTTGGAATGAACTGTAACTGGTTTGAGATTTCATATCGCTTCAATGTGTTGTGTTTGACATATGGAGTAAGAAATGAATCATTCATACTTTGATAAAAAAATATTACTAGTAATTTGAAGTGATAATATATTTGACTACTGAATAAAAGACAAAACGGAGTAAAACATTAATATTGCTCATCTTCCAAGTCATAATCAATTTATTAAAAGTTAGGCACATCTCCAAATCTAAATGCTTGTTTTTTTAATAGAAAATTTTTGTAGTCTTACATTTACATTTTTGTTGTTCTGTTTCTTTGAGAAATATATTATGCTTAATATTTTTAATGTTGTAAATGCTCAAACTTTGTACTGTTAAAATTAATTGTTGAATGACAGTTAAAAAAATAAATTACCCTTTAAGCAGGTGCTTGCCACAGAGGTCGTAGAGGAGCCTGTTTTCATGATATGCCATAGAGAAGGTCTATGATGAAGGCAAGACCTCAGCAGAGAAATGACAGTTTAGAAATCAAATAGCTCCCTAAATGCAGTTTTTAAGAGCATAGTAATAATAACACTTTTAGGATCTTATCACCAAGATTTAACTGCATGTGACACAGCTGTTGGCATTGATTCAATGAGCTTCCAGTGCTTTTGGCAAGTACTTCAGCTGTTCCATTGAGCATTCTCTACCCAAATTTTAGATTATTTCATTTGCAAAAAGAATATTTGAATTGTTACATTTACAAAGATGAGATAAAAATTAAAATCACAATACTTAAAGTAACAGTTTAATGTTCAGAGTATATAATTTTAATGCATTTAAACCCCTTTTTTATATGTATTTAATGATTACAGCACTTAAACTGCATATATAGAATTAAGATGTTAGTGACTTAAATGTTTTAAATGAAAAAAAAATAGTTTCCAGAATAAAGACCTGGTTCATCAGTCTCTAAAATGTCAGGAAATATATTTAATTTTGGAACATTAACTTTTGAATTATTAAAAAAATAAATACCTCCTCAAGCAGGTGCTTGCCACAGAGGTCTGACAGGAGCCTCTCAATTTATATGCCATAGATAAGGTCTCTGAAGAAGGCAAGACCTCAGCAGAAAGACAGAATAATTGATGCAATCACCATTGTTACTGAAGAAATGTTGGAATGAACTGTAACTGGTTTGAGATTTCATATCGCTTCGATGTGTTGTAAATCAGAAAGACAACACAAACATACATGCCAAGCTTGAACCCAGGTCCCTACTGACTGATATATTTGTTTTTTAATTTTTTTTCAATAACCAAGATAGATCAGTAGCCAAGCACACTAACCACTCGGCCATGGGACATTTTTATTAAATTTCAAGAGATTTTTACAACTTTAAGGAAAAATTTGTTGATAATCATCATCATCCTCAAGCAGCCATGGGCTATAGAGGTCCAACCAGACCGTGCAATTTAGTTCTCCAAGCAAGTCTGTCCTGAGCTACATCTGTTGCATCTGGCCACTGCATTCCAATTCTAACAAGGTCCTGTTTGACATTGTCTGCCCACCGCATCCTTGGTCTCCCCCTCTTTCTGAAGTCTTTAGACACACTGTTCATAACCCTATTCGCCAATCTATAATTATCCATATGGCCAACATGGCCAAACCAACAGAGTCTCTCTCTGCACAATATGCTGCTTAAAGGAAGTTACCGACTCCTTTGCCTAACCTCATCATTAGTTACAAAGTTAAATCACCTAATGCCCAAGATACTGCGTAAGCATCTAGAATCAAAAGCATCTAGTTTCCTGTTATCTTGTTTACAAAGTGTCCAAGTTTCACTACCATAACTAACCCTAGAAAGAACCATACTATTATACAGTCTAATTTTAGTCTTTAGGTGTATATGCCTATTTCTTCACACTCTCCATAGATTCTTAAAAGTCTCGGCAGCAATCCCTATCCGTCTGTTAATCTCGTGTCGCACATCACCAGTATCTGTTGCGTAGCTCCCAAGATATTTAAACTGTAACATCTGTTCAAGATTGCAACCATTCGGATTAACTGACCAATTTTCATGCCTGACCAATTTTCATCACTTTAGTTTTCTCCGTTTATAACCAAACCTACTCTAGTACCAGTTTCATTAACAGTTCTAATGAAAGAGTTCATCTCATCAACATCATTTGCCAAAAGGGCTAAATCATCAGCAAAATCTAAAGCAGAAATTTTTGTATATCCAGCCCATTTAAGGCCAAAATCTTTCCCTTGAAGTGAATTTCGCATAACATAATCAATAACCAAACTAAAGAGAAAAGGAGACAAAATGCACCCTTGTTGAACTCCAGAAGTAATGCTAAACCAATTGTTACAAGCCTTACCAACTCTCACACACGACTCAGTGTTATTATAGAGAGCTTTCATTGTGTTAACTAACTTGTCTGGTATACTATATGATCTCACAATCAACCACAAATTATGACAATCAACAGAATTGAAAGCCTTTTTGAAATCAACAAAGCTAGCAACCAAAGGTTTCTGAAACTCGAAACATTTCTCAAGAATCTACCTAAGTGAAAATATCTGATCCACACATCCCCTACCACTTCTGAATCCACATTGTTCATCATGCCTGTCAACCAGATTCTCACTCAAATAATTCTGCCTCCTTTGCTCTTTTTTCTGAAAAGAGTACTGTTAGTTTCCAAAAAAGCCTGTTTAAAATGTTCCCATTCTTCTTCAACTTCAGTAGTAAGCAAACCATGACTATTATAATGACTAAGTAACCTATCATGGTAAGCTTTACCTATAACTGGGTCTTTCAGAGCTTCAGTATTAAATGTAGATTTTTTAACCTTAGCACAACACTTAAGTTTAAAGTTGCAAGACACTTTTAACAAGGTAATGGTCAGATCCAATTTCAGCTCTCCTATATGCCCTGGTATTCCTAAAGAACTAGCCCATTTGCTGCTAATTAATATATAATCAATTATATTCTTATGCAGCCCATCAGGTGAAACCCATGTGTACTTATATGTTGTGGTGTTTGTAAATATATGTTAGTTTTTCTGAAACCATTGAGTTTACTTACTTGTAGGAGACGTTGCCCATTGCCATTGGAGCTACCAATACCAAAAGAGCCTATTACCCTTCCCCAAAGGTCAGAGTCAGTACAAACTTTGGCATTTGAAGTCACCTAGAACAAGGGTAATATCTCCTTTCTTGACAGAATTCAAAATATCCTGAAGTTGGCCGTAAAACATATTCTTCTCATCCTCATCGGCAATCTCAGTGGGGGGCATAACAGCAGAAAACATTCAAGTCTTTAACGCTTGTCCTTGTTTCCTGTAAGAAACCTTTCATTAATGCACTCATATCCTAGAAGAGCATCACTAACATTCTGCTGAGAAGCAGACCCATGTCTTGGTGATGCTTATGATCTTCCCTCCCTGAAAAAGAGAAATTTAAGATTATTTTTAAGAATCTCACCTTTGTCCATTTGGTCTCTTGCAAGCTGAGAATATCTAAATTATAACGGTGGAATTCTTGTGTGAGGACATCAAGAGAATAAGCTCTGTGCAGAGTCCTCACATTCGTTGTTCCACCTATGGAGAGAAAATGGTTAGTGCGATGTTTAAAGAAACTATGCTTATTAAGAGAGGGAATGCCGACAATAGCCCCCTAATCACAGACATAGGGCAGGGCAAAGATTCGTTCCCCCATCACTAAAGGCTGAAGCCATCTACACTGGAAGACTTCCTCCAATGTAGAATTTGACGATACCAGTAGAAGCAAAGAGTTCAGGTGCCTGCGATGATCTCTGCTCAGGATTATCCACCAGCTGATAAACATATCCTGTGAATCTATTCACTTGGGGCTGTCAACCCACAAACAAACAGAAAACACAACAGAAGATTTTCCCTCCACAGAAGCCCACCAGTGCAGCAAATTCAGGATCCATAATTAAGCTCAGAGCCATAATTCAGTCCAGTCCAGTGGGTATATATGGTCAGCACCAAGACCCTATGTGGTTGACCACTCCTCAGCAGGGTGGAAAAAAAAAAAGAATAGTAGTCAGAGTAGTCCAGATCAGTAGGCCACACTAATCTGGCAGCCCTCCCCTTCCGTTCACTTCCACAAGAGAGTATCTCTTTTGAAAGGTACTAACGGTCTGCACTACGAGAAGGTGGGGTCGGACATTAGGTGCTAGGCCTGGCCGGTTCTGTGCATCATCACAGGGGATTGGTGCATAGTTCAAATCAAACTTGGGAGCTTAAATCAGGAGTAACATTAACAAACAATTTTTCAATACAATGTATTGTATCTAAGAAATGGCAATCAGATGGCTTTAACAAATTATAGTGTAAGTTAATAAAATATGAATAAAATGAAAAAAATATATTTTTCAAGCTTGAATAATATATTTTTTAATAAGATATATGTAAGAAAATTCCAAATGGCAAATTCTTTTTTTTTAATTCAAGTTTCAGGTATTTTACTAAAATGATGTCCTTGGTCTCTCATTTCGGATTCTGTCACCTTGTATACAAGACTGAAAGGATTAAGAGTTGGTAGAAGAAGCAACTACATGTTTCATTATAAATAATTTTCGGTAAATTGTTTTATTTTACTAGTTGACTGTGCCTGGCATTGTGCAGATCTCACCTTTAGGGTGCGATCTGTATATTGTGATTTTCAGTTCACTAGAGGTTAGTTACAGAAACATTTCCCCCCCCCCCATGACCCCTTAGTACAGATTCAACAACTATATATATGCTGTAATAAGGAAAAAATCCAACTCCAAAAGTTGAAATCATGCCTAAACTTCAGAAAATGATAACAGTGAATTTGGCAGCAATTACAATTTTCTATAAGAATAGCATGGTAATGGTTTTATTTTTAGAATGACCCCGTTTTGGAATTTCCACTTGTACTATTATAGTGTCCTTTTTCAACAACCAAAAATGCTATCAAAATTTGAAGCATCTACCATGATTTAGTGATGAGTTATGGCTGCACAGACAGAGACACACACAGAGATCTACTTTTATTATATATATTACAGTTATTTTTCTTTATTTTTCATGGAATCATTTGTTAAAAAACTAAATCTTTGGCAATCAGTTTGACTAAACCAGGGCACCACTGGATAGAAACAATATATAGTACACCAGGGGCATATCTCCCATGTTCTAATGGTTCAGTTGAACAAGGTACTGGTGCTTAAAAAGTGTTTTAGTTTTAGAAGTGTGCTATTAAACTTGACACTTCAGTAGTTATAAGAAATTTTGTGGAAAATAAAGCTTGAAGGAAGAATTTTGTCAAATGGCATGAACATGTTTATAATTCTGTGATATGATAAATGTTACCTCATACTTTCTATGTTATGTTGTACAATTAAATTAATAAAACCAGGGCCCAACATCACTTTGCAGCACCACTGATGGTACATACAGCTTACGTTTATGGCAACTCTAATATTGCATAGAGCTCAACACAAGTGAAAGATTAACTGAGAATATTGAGTTTTGTTGGGAACCTTAATACTTACTAACTCCTAATAATTTGTTAGGTACTGTTACCTAATAAGTTATTCTGGTCTCACTAAACTCCAACTAATGGTGACTATGAAGACATTTCCATAATCAGAAAGATCCCATATACCTTCTAATGAATGAGAATGGGATAGTTCAATAGATAGAGCACCTGATATGGTAGTAGAAGTTCGTGGGTTTAGGTTTTACACTTGCCAGAACTTGAATTATTAAAACTTTACATTGTTTTACTTCTGTGTTTGGCCTATATTTAACAGTGAGATACCTGTGATATTGCTGTGATTGGGTGTTTTTTCAAAAACACCCAATCACAGCATTATCACAAGCAACCACAGAACAAAAAATAACCCCACAAATGGTCAAGCATTTGTCATCAGAGAAAAATTAAAACTAGTAAATGTAGAAATGTACCATAGTGAAAAATATTGTTATAACAACAACCAAACTCCAAGTAACAGGGGAAATCCTACTGAAACCAACATCCTCCAATGTTAATTAACTAGAGTAGTGGTTCTCAACCTTTTACGCTTCATGCACCCCCTGGAAATGTGTATATAACTGGCATACCCCTTGTATAGATAGATAAAATTATAGTTATAAGTATAACAATAGTTATTTTTACTTTGTTACTAGATCTAGCGACTTTTGAGCTCTCATGGCTTACCCCAAAAAATTTTACCGCATACCCCATGTTGAGAACCCTTAAACTGAGAATCACCCTACAGCAATAAAAATCCACTACAGGAGTCAAAAATATTGAGCTTGCTATAGTAGCAGAGAAGAAACAATTCATAAACCAGAAGATGTCACAACTGTTGTATCAAAAATATAGCTAGTTTATAATTTTCTTGGATAATCCTTGAAAAAATCCTTTTCGCAAAACATTCTCTCTCATTGGTTGGAACTTCTTCTACTAAGTAGGAAATCTTCAAGACAAAGCAATATCAACAACACCAAAGTTAATTTTTTCAGCTCAAAACAATGATTTAGAAATATATAGTTAAGTAAATCGATTGAATTGCTAATGAAAACAACTTTATTCCATTGTGGTTAAATTCATATTATACAATATACTATAATATCCAGAGTCTGTTCCATTAGTTAGGTGCAATCTTCAAAGACTTCAGTTCAGTCTGCAAGAAAAAAATTGTTTTTTCTAAAAAACATTTACACTGTGACTTCAAATACTCTTATACATATCCTTTCACCATTGTTTACAAAAGGGAACTTTTATATTGGATTTTATTCAACAGAATTTGATGTTATTGCTCCTGCATTTGTTTTCCTTTTTATGAGAATACTTAATACTCTTGTTACTTTTAATAATTGCTGCATTTACTCTTATTGCATTAGTTTTATTGTTGCTTCTGTTTTGTACTTCACTTCTACTGTTGTGCATTTTAATCTGGGTTTTGACACACTAGCAACTCAAACTATAATTGTACATTACAACTTGAGTTGCTAGTGTCAAAACCCAAAATTAAAATCGTCTGAGAAAGGGAGATCTTTTATATCCACACAATAAATTTCCTATCTATACTTATTAATTTTATAATGAATAAATATAAAACAAATGAATTTCTTATGCCATACTATGCCTCTCCACTATCATAATAAGCAAGTTTTTTTTCATTATGTTTATGGCCATATCCACAAAAGTGGTCAAATGGGTCTCACCTGTAACATACACTGCCCGGCCAAATTATTATGAATACTACCTCATCGTGTGCAGAGTACCATGAAACATGCCAATGTATGCAAAATTTCTTGCTGATGTTAGTATTCTACATCAAAGTCAAGTGTGATATGGGTAAAAATGCTGATCTGACTGACTTCAAAAAGGGGCTTATTGTTGGAGCATGATGGGCAGAAGTATCTGTAGCAGAGTTGATGAAAATCAGCAGAAAATCACTGAGTGCAGTGTCCCAAGTGTAATGGAGAATAACAATGATCTTGAGGAATATCTGCCAATCATGGCAAATGTGGGTGGAAAAAGACTGACAGATAAGGACAAGCATTGGCATGAACTGTATGGCAAAACATAGCTGCTACAGTTCATCAGCTGAGAGAGATGACTCTAGCAGTACTTCAAAACCCATTTTAACAAACTATGCATATAGAATTGAAAATTTTTGGAATTGTACTATGATATGAAAGCTTTTTATTTCTGAAAGCAACTATATTCAAAGACTGATAATGTATGGAGCAGTGAACCTGGTCAGTGGAAGACTGGAAATGTATCATATGAATGTATGAATCATGTAATATACTGTTTTTGACAGATGGCCAATGCAGAGTGTGGCAACAACTCGATGAAGCCATTATATGTAGTTCCTACTGCTCAATGGGCTGGATGCAGTGTGGTATTGGGGGGAAGCATATATTTAGTATCAAATGGGTCCTTTGGTTTCTCTGCAGAGCCACATCACTTTCTGGATGTATAAGAGCATTATGGATGATCAGGTGCTGCCAGTGAAGCTTCATTTTTACCACAGTGGAGATGGCAAATTCAAGGATGGTAATGCACTAATTCATTGTCAAATCATACAGGTGCAGTTTGAGGAACCTGAACCAAACTGTTGTGACCTTCTCTGGTTTTGCACAATTGCCTGATTCTAATCCATTTGAAAATGTATGGGGATAATTTGGAATGCAGACTTCTGCCCACTTCAATTTGGGATGCATTTTGCCATTTTGCAGGAAGAGGTGATCAAAATCCCTCCTACTGTATTTTGAAAGTGTGTGTAAAGCATACCATATCAAGTACATGCTGTCATCTCTGCCTGTGGAGGCCTGATGAAGTATTAGGTAGGTGTTCACAGTATTTTGGCCAGGCAGTGTAAATATGTGTAATCATTTCATTATTCTTACATAAAAATATATAGGGATTTTTTAATGTAATAGTTAAATTTTTTTATTGTAATTGTTTTCATATATTGAGGATCACTTGCTGTAATGACATAACTTAATTTTTTTGCTTTCTCTGTCCACATATTACTGCCTTATTTTGATATTTATCAGTGTTACTCTGCTGCTAACAAATATTTTCTTATGAGTATAAGTTGCATGTTTCATAGGCTTTTACAAAATGTAATTATATATGCACATATGAGAAACTGATCTATGTGTTTTAAGTATGGTAAGATTTGATTTTTACTGGAAATCTGAGAAAATCTGAAACCAGAATTTACCACTTTTAATACATCGCCTTTAAAACACTTGACCAACTATAGATATGAACTCCCTTCATTGAAAGAATCCTGGGTGTGCCCTATTCAAGTTAGATGTTAAGCTGTATATTTCTGCTTCTCTGCAAATTGTGATTGTCCTAGAGTCTAAAGAGAATCTGAACTCCTATGTACAATTATTATTCACAACAAATATATTAGTTATTACAGTAATTCAAAATTATCCCAAGATTACTAATCTTCAAGCACCTTTTACGAAAGGTGTGAGCAAAAATGTATTCAAGACTCCATTTAATTCACTCTTCCTTTGAAGAAGGGATATTTAGTCTTTTCTATATGTCTTCTGGATGAGTGTGACAATCCAGAGGACAGCAAAATAACCTCTAACAAACAAAATTTCAGAAATTCTTTTTGTTGCCCTCAGTTCAGAGGACAGCAAAACTGATGCACTGCAATGTTCGACTATCAGGCAATAGTAACAGTCACTCACTGCAGGTGGCAAATTACCTAGTTACACCACTGATTGGTCACAAACAGTTATACACATTTTCTTTATATATGGTATATTCAGTGGTATGATCTTCTACACTGCCATTGTTACATCAGAATTATTTGTTGCTGTAAATTTCTAGCTAATCTGCTCAATTGTACTGTAATAAAAATTTTCTAATAATAGCATCACAACTGCTCAATAGCAGCTACTAAACCTCCAATTAAAATCAACCAGAGAATCACCCCTTCTGCAACAAAACAGTAAAAGTCATGACACCATCATGGATAACAGCTAAGGTATCGTAATAACAGAATTAAAGTTACAGCTCACAAACTTGATACAACAGGTGCATCAAAATTATTGGTGTCTAATAATCATTTTTTGGACAATATTACTATTATTTTTTTAATCATAGTATTATTTTTCTAACATTGAAATTTTAGTTATCAAAAGGAAAAACTTCAAAACAAAGAAGCACCTACATTAGCATCAGGAATAACACTGAAGATAATTTCCTTCAACTCCAAAGATGGTGGGGATAGCTCAGTTGATAGTGCACCAGGCTCGTAATCTGTAGTTCCCAGGTTCGAGTCCCAGCTGGGTCAGCATTGAGAATTATCTCCACAAAATTCCCCACCCTGCCCACAGTCAGTAGGGGACACCCATGGGCTTGGAAAGGCTGCTGTCCATCGGATGTCCCTGTGTTTAGGAGAGCAATACCCTGTGCACATTAAAGAACACGCTGGATGGCCTTGACACGAGGCTACCATCTGTCTCCCAACAGCTGTTCCAGTGGGTCTCTCCCCCAACCTTTGAGCCTTTGGGTCCATGTGACCTGGCTATTTAGCCCATGGTGTGCAAAAAAGTGCCACTCATAGGTAAAACAACCCAACCCAAACATGGTGAAATAGTGACACAAATAAGTATATTCAAATTTGCTGAAAATTTAGACTTAATATTTTTAAGAAATGTCTCGTGTACTTTTTCCCCACCCCATCTTGATTTTCTTAAAAATCACTCTTTTCAACTTTGTGGTTCTGATTAGATTGAATAGCAATAGTATTGCCAATCACTTTTTGTATGATCAGGAATGTCTTGTCAACTTTGTACAGTGGATGTGACCCATGAGGGGACCATTGCTCTAACTCTGACATCTGAAGGAAAGATAATATATAGCAGTTATTTGATAACATAACTGTTTTCTAGTCCTCTAGAATTCCTTTGTGCCTTTCCTGATATTGAAACATTGGTTTGTTTTTTTTGGTCAACACTAAAAGTTTTTGAACAGAACCCAACTGCCAAGTTGCAAATCTATGTTTTCTATACATTGTTTAAAGTTCATTTGGGTTGATCACAACTTATGCTGAAAACAGTGGTTCAGCATAAGGTGCCTAGTTGAATTCGATTTGACTTCACATGCCTCTGTCATGCTCTATGGTCCCTCTCCTATAGTATTAGATGTTTACCATAATTACTGCTACCAGATGTTGAGACTCCATCTACTAACACAGTCCTTTTATTTCCATAGTTTTTGCTATAGTTTGCAGCAGCCCATCTAGCACCAACAAATAACACCTTTTTAGATGTCTGTTATGTTACATGCATTTTTCATCTTGTAATAAGTGGCTGTGCTGCTTGTATGTAAGACAGCTCAAGGATCATATGACTTCCATTACATCACAATTATGGTGGTGCATAGTTTGATTTTTTGGCTGACAATTTAAGATGAGAGAAACAACAGTTAACAGGAATAAGCTTGCTCTTCACAGAATTAATGTGGTAAATTTCAGCCCATGGTCAAAATATCCAGCTTTAGACCACATATGTGGTGCAATCCAAATGTTTCTGGACTGTGCTGATAAAAAAAATCAGGCTTACGTTAGGTTTTAATCACTGTTATCCTTTTGAAGTGGCCCTGTTGGGAGCTAATACAGCAAGTCCTTGCTTTGCTCACTGCTTGAAAACACTCCTGAAACTCTTGTTTTGAGAATTTTTTTTCAGCACCTCCTTCAATTCTGCCTTGAATCACTTTGACACACTCAAATAATCAACCCTTAAGGTGGAACTTCATCTTGGGGAACAGGAAGAAGTTGCAGGGGGTCAAGGTCTGATGAGTAAGGAAGGGGTGACCACTGACTGCCATGTTATTTTTGGCCAAAAACAGAGGTGTGGGCTGGCACATTGTCATGATACACCACCCAGTCCTGTGAGTGCCATATTCCTCGACATTTCAGCCTAACGCTCTCTCTCTCTCGGATGCTTCAGGACCTTGATGTAATAGTATTGACTCACTGTCTGACCTGCAGGAACAAACTCCTTGTATTTGATTCCCTTCACATGAAAGAAACAAATCAGTATTCTCTTTACATTGCTCTTCACTGCCTCACTTTCTTTGGTGGTGGTTAAGGAGGACTCTTCCACTGGGATGATTGCTGGTTTGTTTCTGGGTCATACCTACAAACCCAGCTTTTGTCACCAGTTATGACTTTAGAAGTTTCGGTCCTTTTTGGCTTGCTCCTGAAGATCTCTGCACATATTAAACCGATTTTTGTCTTTGGTCCTGAGTCAGCAGTCGAAGCACAGATTTGATAGCAACCTGCCTCATGTTGAGTTCCTCCATTACGATCCAGTGGCATGATCTGTACATTAGCCCCATAATTTCACAGCTGTCATTAATTGTTCGTTGACAGACCTTGTGGATGGTCTGATGCATTTTCTCCATATTCTCGTCCATTCAGCTGGTTGAGGATCAACCAGAACATTTGGAATCTTCCGCTGACATTTGTCCACATTTAAAATTCGAGAACCACTCAAAAGTGAGTTAGGCCCATGCTGTCGTCACTAAATGCTTGTTTAAATATTTTGAGTCTCTGAAGTGGTTTTGCCAAGCTTAAAGCAAAACTTGATGCAAACATGCTGTTCTTTAATGTCTTGCATTTTTCCTGTTAAAAAAATCGTAAAGCAGCACAAACGCACTAAAATGCTGGTAAGGAAGGCTTGGTTCCAACCGTCAATGTGAAACTTGCGAGACTTCTTAAAAAAGGAGTCGGCTTTTGATACCTAGTGGCAGAGGGGGTGGGGGTTGCTTAGTCGGTAGCATGCAAGACTCGTAATCTGCAGTTCCTAGGTTCGAGCCACAGCTGGGTCAGCGTTGAAATTTATCTCCGCAAAATTCCCCACCCTGCCCATGGTCAGTAGGGGACACCGATAGGCTTGGAAAGACTACTGTCCGTCGGAAGGGACAAGCCGTGGCCTGTGTACAGGAGTACCATACCCTGTGCACGTTAAAGAACTCGCTGGATGGCCTTGACCGGAGACTACCATCTGTCTCCCAACAGCTGTTCCAGTGGGTTCCCTCCCACAACCTTCTCTGAGCCTTCGGGGTTTTTGTGACCTGTCCATTTGGCCCATGTTGTGCAAAAAAGTGCTGCTCAGAGGTTAAACAACCCAACCTAGTGGCAGAATTCAGAACTGCACTGAGATGGTGCTACACACAGTAAGTCCAGGAACTTCTGTATTGCACCATGTATACTGATGAAATTCTTGAAACACTGGATATCGCTTGAACTGGCAGGAAAAACCAACATAAATGAATCATTGTAACTTGGTTACATTATTTTTCTTTTAGAACAAACCCATCTAATTGTAGAGGTATTTCACAGTATTTACAAATTAATTTCATAAAAATTAAGTGCACCTGGATTTTATAAACCTTGTATATATATAGATTCTTGTGGTATGAGGTTCTTGTAAATGAGGCTTAATGGCATTAATTGCAATGTCATTTTTCCAACTGACCAGTAATTACTCAAAAGGCAAGATGTTTGTCCTTGGCCTGTTTCTACTTTGACATGTACTTGGAAAATACACTTCAGAAAATACATCTCTGAGAGATTTACCAAAGGTATAAAAGTTTATTATAGGTCACTTTGTTCAAATTTATTTTACACATGCAGTTTCAATTAACAAAATAGCCATACCTTATTTGGTTACTTGAAAAATTTCATGCACATTTCATTTGGAAATTTCCCACTTTTTTCTTGCATAATTAGAAGCATCTTCTAGAGCAGTGGTACTCAATATCACTTACATCACTGCCTAACTAATTGCATAAATATGTTCTTGCAATCCAGTAGTGACTCTAATACAGTTTATACCTTTTTCTTTGACAAGGGAAAAGGTAAAATAATTGAGTATTGTTTTATTAATAAATGAACACTTAGTCCTCATTAAATATGGTGAAACTTTTCATTTATATGTTCTGATGTTACAAGGTGCATTTATAATAGAATAGACAGATATACAGACTGTTCTATGTAATTACTTTCATCTTATACTTGAGTAGTATGTTCAGATATTCAGAAGGCATTTCAAAACATTTTTTTTTTCTAATTGACTCTTATGTATTGAAGTTAGGTGTAATCAATAAATATACTATGTGCTAAAAATCAAATATTAAAGAATGACTCCCATCAAGTAACTTATATAGGTTCAATTTAACCATTAACTAATATTTCATCAACTTGTCTGTTAACTAGACAAACTTAACTGCGCTCGAGTTCACAAGAACAAGAACAAGTCTGATCAAATTATTATGCAAGGCATAATAAGTTATTGTATGTCTCCTAATAATATAATTTGGTAGAAACATTGAAAACTAAATGAATAATTCCTTTGAAAATAATATCTTAAAAATAAATAATAATCTATAATATATGCACTTTAATATGAAGCTATCTTTAATACATCAGAACTAGCTCATTCATTACCCTCTGAAATATTCCAAATTATCCCTCAGGGGGTAATTACCCCCCAGATTAAGAACCACTGTTCTAGAATAATAGCAGCAGCAACTCTGCTATGAAATATCTTGCATATTTTTTTTTCAAGTGTAATTTCCAAAATGGAAAAGCTTGTGTTACAATGTTGTCAGCTATAATTTATTTACTGAAAATTAATTTTAAGCATTAATAATTGTTTAATTTTAGTTTCTCTAATGATAAAATGCATACAATAACACTTCAGGTAATATTGTTGACTGTTCTTTGTAAATTCAAATTGAATGTGAATCCACCTGTTTGAGACTGCAGATTTGGCAGAGTCCCCACTAAGTTGGATAATTTAACTTGGCAGCAGTGTGCTCTTAACTCAGCAAGTGTTGATAGCATGTACTCCAGATATCTTGGCTGTAGTAGCTTGATGCTGCCAGTTTAGTGACTCCTGTGAGAAACAGCTGCTGTGAATGACTGCACTGTTTAGTAAAGGTTTGTGTTCTGTATTTGCACATGTAAATAAGTTTGAAATCTTTTAACAATTTAAATATGAAAGAAAGACTAGAGTATATAGTAAATCTCAGTGTACTGTAGAACTCCAGAGCATTATTTTTAGACAACATTTGATGTCCACTGTCTAGAAAGGCTCTCCCAAAATAGCTTGTGTCTCATACCGTCACCTTAAAAATAGAGTCACATGATCCCAAGGCGGGGGCCCTAATGTCATTTCAGCCTTTCTGTGGGATGGAGGCAAAATAGATTAAAAGCTGCTTGTCTCTGTAGTCATTCCTTTTGTGACATAAGCATTTTGTTAGTTTTCGGAAGTTACTTATACATAAACTCTCTGGTTGTTATAGTGCACTCATTAAATATTTCTAACCTTGTTCCCTGATAATATAAATTGCATAATAATATGAGCAACATTAATAAACATATTTTAGTTTATTTACACTTTATAAAAATTTATCTACTGAAGGTGCATTGTTGCTGCATTATTTAAAAATTCATATGCAATTGATAAATAATTTTTTCTGTTTTTCTTTTTGTACATTGTTTTGAAACTCATTCGACTTCAGGATTTTTAAGCAAACTTTTCTTTATCATAAATAAATAGGTTTTATAATATCCAGTCCAGTTAGTTTCTAATAACCAGTCATAAATAATAGTAATACACTCCAAAATCCTAACTGTTATACTTAGGTATCTTTTTTTCTAAGAAATCTGGATTTCAGTAAACCACTCCCCCCCCCCCCCCTTATTTTATTTCTTACAATAATCAGTTGAAAATCAATTCACTTCAGGAGAAAAAACAACTAGCAGGAAAAAAAAAAAAGCAGCTAAGTAATGTTTTTATTTATGTTTCTTCAAAACAAATTAATTGGAAATTAAACAACTGTACTCCAGAAACAAACAACCAAGAATTACATTTAGTTATTACAGCTAAATATAATTCTTGGTTGGTTCTAATATGTTTCTGAATAAAATGGATTTTTTAAAATCCATTTCTGCCAAATGAAATAAGTCAAAAATCAAAGAAATGTGCTCCATGAAGTTGAAAATGTCAAAACCTATATAATCTCTCTAATCAGAATCTCAGTGATTTTTTTTTAATTCCATTCTTTTTCTCATATAAATGAGTCAGAAATCATAGTTCGAAGGATAAAAATTTTATTGCTCAATGACAGATAATTTTAATGTTATTTTAATTAATTTCTGAGCAAGAATGTCTTTAGTTGTCCCTTACTCTGATTTCCAACTGGTCATTTGAAAGAAATTGAATTAAAAACTCCATTTTATTGAGATCCAGATCAGCAAAATTAAATATACATTTTATTGATAACTGTATTAGAGAAACTAAATATACATTTTATTCATAACTGTATTAGGGGAACTAAATATAATTCATGGTTGTTTCATTAATGGAGCACATTTGCTTGATTTCCGACTTATTCATTTGGAGAAATATAATTAACAAACTATGCTTTATTGAGATCTGAATTAAAGAAAGTATGGAGTTATTTTTTTCTGAAGTTGATTTTATTTTTTAAATAATTTGTTCATTGTAAGAAATAAAGGAAGAAAAAATTGGTTTGTTTAAAACGTTAAATCAATTAGAGAGGGGATTGCTAACCATGACAGTTAGAATTTTGGAATATGCTACTTTTTTTCCCCCAACTTTTTCATTCAAGAGGAATTTACTTCTAAAAAGAATTCAGTATTTTTTTTTTACCACAGCTGACTTCCATCAAGTGTTGATTTTGTTTGCTCAATCACAAATCAATTATTCTTATTTTTTCAAAAAAACTGTTTTTTAAAATTCTGAAATTCTGAAAACAGAAAAAAAATTCTGTGTTTTGAAAAATTGTTTTCAATTAACCTAGAAGAGCTATTAATAGGGTAGGTCCATTACTATTAAATATGTCTGATTAAACAGAATAGTTGCAAAGTAACAGTATGGCTACAAATGTTTCTAAGCTACTTTGTTACAGGAAGGAGAAACAAAGGCATGAGAATGAAAAGAAATAATCAATTCTACAAATGCTCAAGATGGGTGTCAAAGGCAATGTAGCAGATATCCAACGAAATTCAGTTTCTCCTACACTTTATGGAGCAATATCAGAAGTTATTGGCAATAGTAATATTAATACTATCCTTCAGTTTGTTGCTGAATTGTAGTAATGGTAGGTTAGAAACTGAATCTTTGAAACCCCATGAAAAAAAATCAAGTGATGTTAGGTCTGATGAACAAAGAGGCCGTTTATGAGGGCCACAATCAATCCACTAGTCTGGAATTGCTGATTTAGATAGTGTTTCACTTGCAGTCTATAAAGGCATACCATAACGTCTTGTTGAAATATAATTCTTTCGGGTCATCATTGATTTGTTGTAATGAAAAGTTCTCAAGCATACCCAGATACACAACAGCAGTATGACTGCATTTTCACAGAAAAAAACCTATAAACCTTTACAAACCAGTGAAGAATAAACGATATAGTTTTTTTTTTTATCATGTTATTTGTTTTCTTCCATGTGAGAAATAGTTATAAATGTTTGAAATTGTAAAGCTACTTTGTAGTTATTTTGTACTTGTACTACTATTAGTTATTAGAATTAGAATGATAATGTAACTATTAAATTTATCCAATTTTTAATGGAACTAATTTTAGTATTCGATAATAATTGTTGTTAATACCCAAAGAAATTAAACTTTAAATTTTGACAACTGTATTAAAACTTCAGTCTATTAACTAAATTATTCGGTTGAAATAAACCTTAAATTTTTTTCATGATATTAAACTTTTGATATACATTATGCTTGACTATACTTTTAAACATCCAGCTACAGCATGCATTAATACTTAGCTCTAACTTATGCCCTATGCCAATGTATTTTTCTTTTATTGAAGCCAACTTAACTATTTAAGAGACAGTCAATTAATATTTTTCTTAAAATTAAACCTAAGTAGCTTCATTCTGTATTTCTATTATTAAGATTTTAACACTACTATAATTTGATACATGCTATAACCTATACATATGTGTAAGTCACTGTAGGAAATTATCTTTGTTGCAATTGTGTGCATTGTGATAAACCAAGCATTGACCCAAAACATTTTACCACACTAAATGAACTTACATTTTGCTGCCACCCCCAGATGCAATTGTCATCTCAAGTGAATTTGCTTTGTTTTTGCCATTACAACTGATTTAATTTTTTGCTGCCTCCAGCACTTAAGTAAGTCCAGTAAGATCATTTGAAATGACAAAAATAGTACATTTTTTTAATTCTAAATGAGGATATTTTTTCTGCCTCCACATTTTGAAAGAAAATTCCAGCTAATCATTAGTAGTTATTAAGGCTTCAGAATTACTATGCTTATAAAGTTATGTAAAGACATTGCTTTACATTCATGGTGCTCTTATTTTTAGTTGAAATTAGAGCAACCCATTCTGTTACTAACATGTTGCTCTTAAAATTGTGCCATCCCAAGTGATTGTTTATGCTTCAGGGCAAGCTGTTGATAAACCTGACACTTGAAGACTTTGCATATAGCATCATATTTGAGCTGGATGAGCAAATTGTTTGTTGTATTTTGCCTCATAAATAAATACTCGCTGGAAAAATACCCAGAAAATATGTTGCATTTGGTTTCATATCCCATCCATGGCCAAACTTTATTTTTTTCAGCTAATTGTTCATTAGTTCCATCTTTATAGATACTGCTCTGCAGTATCTGCAGCAGGTACTGCTCTGCTATTGAAGTAACCACAAATTTGAGTTTATTACAATTTTTAATAAAACCCATGTTAAATAGTGGTTTCTACAAAACTACTTTAAAAAGAGGTATAAAAGCACAAAAGTTTAGTTACTTTGCTTTTACCTGCTTAAAGTGTGCTGCACAGAATCCTAGTTCGAATCTGCAAATGATTTCCCCATCCTGCCATCTCATTACCTGGAATCACATCTATTTGTGCATCTTAGGACTCAGACTTACTTGTTGCTTGCTGAATTTTAATCACCTTGTTTCAGCATAGCAACACTCTATCCTTATTCATGCCATTGTAGTTGAATTACTATACATCTGTAAGAAACATACTGTTTGAATTTTATACTAATGTTTTATAGTTTTACTAACCCTTGTAAAGTTTTACACTGTAATTCTTTATTCATAACTATAATTCCCTTTTGAACTGTTGGAAACAAGTCAAAGATGTAACATTCTTAATATTCTGCAAAGACAAGTAATAAAGTGGGGTTCAATCTTTTGGTTAATAATTTGTGCACTTGCTTGAAAGCTTTGTAATGCCATATTGAAGGGTACAGTAGTTGGTAGACATTTGATGCAAGTACTTGGTACAAAAAAAAAAACCTTATTGTCACAATGTGGAAAAACTGTGATGAAGTATTCTTGCATAGTAAATCAATACAATTATACAAAAATATTAGATTCCTTATGCATTCCTAGAATTCTATGTAATAGTTCTTTCATTTGTTTGGTGACTTAATCTGATACTTTTTATTTGGTCTTTTTAAGGTTTTTTATTGCTTGCTTGCAGGAAACTTTTCATGCCCATTTCACAAACATCGCCTCTCATGGTAGCCTGTGGGACCATCCTTAATTGTAATTCTACCTTCTCTAGCCCGGACTGCATGCCTCTGGTAAGTGGATGGCATATTTATTTTGCTAACATCTATTTTTGATAATCTTGGAGTTTATACACATTTGTTCTTTTTTCATACAACTTGGTTAGTCACACTTGATGTTTATACCAACAATTTATTACAGTTTTTAACTCAAAAAGAAAAAGCCAAATTAGTATATCATGACTGTGATTGTTTTTAGCTTAAACAAGCAAATTTTTAGTTATCATTTAATTTAATTCATTAACTAGCTGAGATCGAAATTTTACACTAATATACTTATGCTTAATATAATAATTAATGTAAAAATTTCAATGCATATTTCAAAAGAAAAACCAACATTTAAAAATAGCATTACCCTACTTCATGGCATAATTTTTTACTAATATGCCTACTTCATGGCATATTAGTAAAATTATTGTGACCCTTGCATATTATGTCAATGGAAAGTCAAGTGTAAAAGTTACATTATTTGTGCAATATTCTTTTTTCTTGGAAAATGAGACAAGATAATTTAAAAATGGAAATTAATTTTATAATGTATATGTAAATATTGATTATCAATAGCAATAATTCAATATTTATTTAAAGAGTTATAGAAAATAGAATAAAGTTTTTCAAAGCTGATAAAAATTGAGAAATTAGTAGAAAACTTCTAAAAATATATTTATGACAGTCTAATGTAGTCATTATTATTTATGGTTTAATTATCATTTTAAACAGTTTAAACATTGGAATTAAACTTTAGGATTTAAACATTGGAATTAAACTACTTTTTGAATCTCTGAAATATGGTACAACATATTGAATAGCCCAGAAAGTAGAAATTTTGGGGATATGTCACTGGTAAACATATTCTTGAAAGCAATTAAGTCAATATTTTTGTTTTAGTGTAGCAACATGCATAGATATGTAATCCTCAAGCAGCCATAAGCTGTCCAATCATATGGTGCAGTTTTGTTCACCACATATGTCTATCCTGAACAACAGCTACCACATTTGTTCACTGCAGCCCAGTTCTAATAAAATTCTGTTTGACATTATCTACCCACTTCATTCTAGATCTACCCCTTTTTCATCAATCCTTTAGGGCAATGTTCATAATTCTATTTGTTAACCTAGTTCAGCAATGTGGGCAACATGGCCAAACCAAACATTCTCTCCTTGCATAAGATTCTGCATAAAGGTGGTTGTTGACTTCATTATCTAATCTCTTCATTATTTGCATAAATCATCTAATACCCAAGATGTTGCATAAGCATCTGGAATCACAGCATCAAACTTTTTGTTATCTTACTTAAAAAGGGTCCAAGCTTTATTAACATAAAAATTTTAGAAACATCCCAAGTAGAATGAATTTCATGATTTTATAGTGTGATGGGCCACAAGTAATACCTAGTCTTAGACCCTACTGCACCCTTAATCAGGCACTGATTATATTGCCTAATTTCAGTCTTTAGGGTATGTACCTATTTTTCACACTCTTCACAGATTCTTAAAAGCTCCAACAACATGCATCTTCTCTTGCTTACATTATGTCACATATTGCCCAGTATCTGTCACACAACTTCAGAGATATTTAAATTGGGAAACTTGATCAAGAATGCAATCATTTAAAAGAACTATATCGCTGTTCATCATTTTATTTTTCTCCCCATTAATAACCAAGCAATACTTACCCCATCAACAATTCTAATGAAGGAGTTCATCTCATGAACATAATTTGTCAATAGGGCTGAAATAGCAGCATAATTGAAGTCTAATATTTTATCTTTAGAAGTTATCAATATTTTGACTGTGCCATTACAGGGCCATAGGGTAGTAGTTAATATAGTTTGGCCATGAAAATATATCGATGTAATTTCTTGACCTGTGAGGTGAGTAATGTTGAGAACTATCACTCTAAACTTAGTCACAATCTCCCCTGTGAAAAGTGAGGGGAAACTTCATAAAAATTGAAAAGTGGAGAAAATCCTCATAATCACCAGACTAAAGAAATTCTAGTTTAATTCTGTTAAGCACAATTTTGCAAGTGTAATTTGTTTAAATTCACCTATGGGATAAAAAAAAAATAGAATGCTTGTTCTATTTATAGGTACAACTCGGTTTTTTTAATGTAATATGAGGTGGGGTGGCATATTCATGTGAAATTTGGGATAGGGAAGGCAACTGTTTGCATTGTTACAGAAAGGAGTAAAGGAACTGATAAATATGAAAGTCTTTTTCCAATTAAAAATCTAAGTTCATGTAACATGATAAATTTTAGGTGCAGTCTAGTTAAAAACAAATACATACCATAGAAACAATTGGTATGTAATCAGAAGATGACTGCCACTGTTATATAGATATTTCAAATACTAATCAATGACAAGTCTTGAAAAATTTTCCAAGTTTCCAAAAACTAGATTTGTGAACAAACCCTAGTTTTTGTCACCTATAGTGTAAAAATTATCATGGGCTGAATAAATGGTCTCATTGGATGTATATATGACTTCCCTGATTTAGAATCATCTTGAAAGGATCATCTTCAACTTGGATTGACACCCCTCAGGGGGTCAGTCCAAGTTGACCTGCTTTCTCCTATGTGTTTGAAGAGGCAGAAAGGCCTTGCCATGTCAGAAACATTTATTTGAGAATATAACTCATTATTCTCAGTAATTGTTTATGCATTGCCCCTCTTTTGGAGGGATAAAAATTGAGAGCCAAACCCTTGTTTTAACATCAGAGAAAATCTATACTAAATTTGGTGGCTCTAGTTCTTACTGTTTGGTGTTCTTCAGTCTTGTGAGGAATAGGGGGTAGGAAGTTTGGGAAGCCAAAGCTTATGTCAAACATAGACATAAACCTTCTCTTTGATATCTGGAACTATCAGATGGACTTTACCATGGAAGGAGAACTACATGGGAGGCAGCCTGAACTACAATATCAGTTATTCAAATGTCTGAGGATTATAGGGGGTGGGGGTGGTTCAGTCAGTAGCGCGCCAGACTCGCAATCTTCAGTTCCCAGGTTCGAGTCCCAGCTAGGTAAGCATTGAGACTTATCTCCACAAAACTCCCCATTTTGGAGGGGATAAAGATTGAGAGCCAAACCCTTGTTTTAACATCAGAGAAAATCCATACTAAATTTGGTGGCCCTAGTTCTTACTGTTTGGTGTTCTTCAGTCTTGTGAGGAATGGGGGGTAGAAAGTTGGTTTAGTAGGGGACACCGATGTGCTTGGAAAGGCCACCATCCATTGGATGGGACATTGAACCATGGCCCCATGTGCGGGAGAGCCATACCCTGTGAGCGTTAAAAAACACGCTGGAAGGCCTTGATGGGAGGCTACCATCTGTCTCCCAACAGCTGTTCCAGTGGGTCCCCTCCTCCAACCTTCTCTGAGCCATCAGGGTCCTTGTGACCTGGCCATTTAGCCCATGGTGTGCAAAAAAGTGCCACTCAGAGTTAACCCAACTGAGGATTATAGCATGCATGGCAGCAGATTAAAGGAACTTGTGTTCAAGTCCTAGATAAAACTTGTATATTTCTTGTGTTGTCTTTATACTGATGTCTTGCCTTCCTCATAGATTGTCTCTATGATGTATTTATACTAACAAACTATATCTCAAGCAGCTCTTAGAGGGTATTTTCTTTGAACAGGCTGTAATTGGTGCCATGGGATACCCCATTAGCCACAAGACTTTTTACAGGTGGCCTGCAGAGACTGGGATCATTGTCTACCATACATTGCATCTTCAGCAATGGGTTACAGTTCTGTCTGGATGCAGATGATTACCACATAGGAAGGTAATATGAGCACAGGCTGGATAACTTTATCGTTTGTGAATGCCACACCACATGCTAAGTTTCCTTGTTTGGGGAGCCATACCACTACAATCATTCCAGGGAGGTTTAAAATGCATCCAGATGTGTCATGGCCATCATGTTCTTGGATAAATCATGAATCAGTCAAATTTGGGACATGATAAATGCCATCTGCAAACCCATTCTCAGTTGATACATAATTTAGCCTCCCTTTGAAACCAAGTGCCTGAGACATGGTGGCATATCCCACATGATGATACAGACATTTATACAATGTCTGATATACTATGATGTGTCACTGCATATGTTGCCAGCCATGGTAGGTTTTCTCTTTGAATAAATTATTATATTTTTCTGTAACTGGCATCATTTCATGGTTATTTGACCCCTTCTTTCTCACCCAGTTTCATCCTTCCAATGCTTTTAGGTGGGACAATTTCATTGTCACATAGTGTATGAGTATAACAGGGATTTCCATGAAGAATTAATAATACCCATCTCAAATTTAGTTTACATTACAGACTGAAGCCTAGTCAGCTCTGCTGATGAATGCCATTTTCTCAATGATCTAATTTTGTAACTTCTTCATACAGCTTGTCATGTATGGTCTAAATCAGGAGTGGAAAATTTTGTACTCACCTGGTTGACTAAAAATGCATATCTCCAAAAAATTTCTTCATTATTTTCAAATATAACTAAAAATGCATATCTCCATTATTTTTAAATGCATATCTCCAAGGAAATGTAAATGGAGGGTGTGTAAAAAGGAGAACTAGGTGTATTTAAATGCTTGATTAAGCTTGAATCTATAATAATAAGGCTCATTTTACATAAATGAACTACCATTCTTTTATGGGCAGGCTCAGTTGAATAGTGCACCAGGCTCATAATCTACAGTTCCCTGGTTCGAGTTTCAACTGTCCTGCAATGAGATTTATTGCTGCTAGCCACCACCCTGTCTTGTTGAGAAAGGGTACACTATTAGGCTTAGGAAGGCTGTAGTTCATCAGAACGGATGTTAAACTGTGCCCCTATGTACAGGAGAACCATATCTTGTGCACAGTAAAAAACGTGCTGCATAGCCTTGATGGAAGGGTTGCATCTGTATACTAACTGCTGTCTAGTGGATCCCTTCCTCAACTTTCTCTGAGCTCCAGCAGTTCTTTTCTGAGCCTTCAGAGTCCTTGTGACCTGGACATTTAGCCCATTGTGTACAAAAAAGTGCTGCTCAAAGGTAAAACAACTCAACCCATTTGTTTACTGAGTATAATTATTATTTTGAATAGAATGTATTTTAAGTTATTGAAACAGAAAAACAAAAAAATGATTAAAATTCTGGATGTTTTTTCAGTTGAAAAACATGAAATCACTCTTAACATTTATATCAGATAAAGAGGAAAAACTGTCTTGAATCAGGTGGGATATGAACCCATGACCTCTTAATAACAAGACAAGGTCCTTGCTCTCAACTAGAAAAAAACACCCATATATTTTCAAGCCTAGAGAGTGGCTTGAAGGTTGCCCCTTCAGATAGTTTGGGTAGTTTAAATTATCAGCACTGAGATCCAGTGAAGTTGATCACTCCACAGTAGGGTGAAAGAGAAATAAAAATGGGCATAGAATATGACAATAGGCCAACTAATCTGACAATCCTCCCTGTCAGAGGACAGAATTTCTCCTTCAAAAAGTACTAACATTTTGTGTCATAAGAAGATGAGATCAGATAATGTATGATGTAATGTGGGAACTGTTTGCTATGATGATGCAGTCAAGTTGCCATTCAATGAAAACTATTTTTCTGATAATCTAGTAAAACATGTTTTGACATAGTTGATTGATATTGCCATTCTCTTCTGGCAACTGGACTACATTACACACTGACAGAAATAGCTTATTATATATAATTTGTGATTATAAGAGGGAATTATTTTGATTATTAAAATGTAATATAATTTTGTGATAACACAGATCACAGCAGATAATAATTATGCAGACAAAAGCAAATTCTCAATTATCTGCTTTGCTGATTAACTACTATGCTTTTAGAAACCTATTGCAGACATTAAAGCTGACATTTTCCCAAAGCATTTATATCTATGCATTTCAAAGACATTTTTAAATCTCCCATATTTGCAACTTCTTCTTGATCCATCAATATATCTTTTGTAATGTGCTGATTGAATTTGGGTTTTGTACACTAATGAAATACCATACCAGCAATGCACTACCTGTAAAAATGTTTCTGAGACTTTAGGTTATGAATTTTTTAAGTGTTTTATAATACTGCACATTGACAGTTTTTTTTTTAGTAAGAAGTTGATAGTAATCTGTTTCAAAATACGAATGTTTTTAACAATTAATTGAAATTTCGTTGACAAAGAAATCTTTGTTTTCCCTGCTGGTATCCTCGTAAATAGTTTAATCTATATTTTGAGACTTGTGTTATGTAGTTTTTTCCATGCAGAATTACCTTTCAACTAGTTTACATTATATAAACCCAAATTTTGAAGGAATTCTATATAGATATTTAAGGGAAGCTACCAGAATGGGAATTTGGGAGTCATAATTTGCTGATAAATTATATTTACTTTGAATAACTTTCATCGATCTCTTTTTGTAACTAATCAGCTAACTGCATACATATATTTCATCCTTTTAGTAAATTATCTGTTTAGATTTAATTTATTTTTTGCAGAAAAACATCCCATGACCAAAAAACTGGGATATTGAGATAAAAGTGACATGACATCCAGGCTGAGCATATGATAATCATCTCAGTCATGATGTCTAATGTCTTTTCAATGAATTGAGATGTATCCTGTGTGGAGTATTCATATTCCTGTAAGTAGGATTGTAAAGGTTACCCTTTTCGAAATTTTGGGCTGGGAATATTTTTTTGTTTGTATTCGACTTTACAAGGTATTTGTTCAAACTCTTCTAAACAATCTTAGCACCAAGTAGTTTTATTTGCTTGGCATAATTGTGGAAGAGTTGTAATTTTATTTTATTTTTTGGATTCTTTTCCTTGATCAGTTATTTGTTGGGTCTTCTTTCTAAATATTTATAATGCATATATTTATCACTTTTTTTTTTCAATTTCTTTGTCTTTCATTCATAGGAACTAATTGGTACAATTATTCTTCTAGTTACTAATGCTCTTGGATGGAACATGCTGCTGTTTGTTTTTCAAAATGTGTGCCTAATACTTTCATGATTTTAAAAATAGAGAAATAGTGTTTTATTAAAATGTTCATAGAATGGGATTCAGTTAACACAACATTATATCTAGTCCTATTACCCAAAGCAGATATATTTAAGTTCAGCATTTAGTTACTAATGTATTTAAACTATAAGAGATGGTTTATCAAAATCACACTGCATTCAGGAAAGAAAATAATTACTAATTTCGTAAGAAATACTGTTAGTGAGAACATATTCAATAATCTTGATTATTCTCTCTAACCTAAATTGAAAGTAAAATGTCCTTGGATAATCAGGAATTTTGCTAAAACTAATGTAATAGTTGTATATACACCGATCAGCCAAAACATTAAAACCACCTATCTGATATGATGTAGGTCCTCCTCTCGCCACCAAAAGAGCTCTCACCCGATGAGGCATAGATTCAACGAGATGTTGGTAGGTGTTGCTTGATATATGGTACCACGACTGCAACAGAAGATCCCACAGTTCCCGTAAATTATATGGTTGGGGTGATGATGCTCATACCTGTTTCACCAACTCGAACCACAAATGCTTGATAGGATTCATGTCCAGCGAATTTGAGGGCCATGGCAATAAATGGAATTCCTCATCATATTATAGGAACCATTCCTGAACCTTCTTTGCAGTGTGACATGGGGAATTGTCTTGTTGAAAGATGCCATCTCTGCCAGGGAATACAGTCACCATAAAGGGGTGTACTTGGTCAGCCACTATGTTCAGGTAGGTTACAGCTGTCAGAGTTTGCTCTACAGGTATAATTGGTCCAAATGTTGAATAACATAAGCTTTTCCCATGTTGAGACAAAACGAAATACTGCCTGTGAGAACTCCGACCCAGGTATTATATATATCATTCGCAACCTTGGCACGTGACACTGATTGGCTGCATGGGCACTTCTTTGCATAATGCAGAGGCGGTTTTAATGTATTGGCTGATTGATGTATAAGTGCATGTTTCAGTGGTATATATTCTGTAAGTATGGAGGAAAAATGCAGCATTAACATCATGTGCTTTATTTATATACAGGGTGTAACGTCTCACAACACCACAATTGCAGGGGTAAAAAAATGGATGAGAAAAATAGACCCCAAATGCCTTTATTATAACAGTTTTCAATTATTTTGGCTTCCTTATCAAGGGCATACACCATTCCCTATGAGATAGAGGACAAGTCAATTACACACACAAAGAGCATAAATGAAAAACACAATTTGGTACAGTGAAAATTAAACTTCTATGACCACAAGAAATGTGCTGCATGCTCTGAGTAGGGCTGTGAGCTTAGGCAGATGAGTGTAGATTTGTGCACCCCAAATACTCATGAAAAATCTCTGTGGAATAACCCCCCACACACACACACACACTGTCCACCGTAATGAATATAAGCTCAATCTACGATTTGAATCCATTTGTACACACAAATGATAATACTAGTGCTACTGGACTTCAGGAGGCAATATACATACAGTATTCCTAGTATATGGTGTTACTCTATGAGTAGTGTCATCACAGTTCATGAGAAGCTGCCTGGCTACACACCATGTATTTTGCAAGAGGTCCATGCCTAATGGTCATCAGGAGGCAATATACATACAAACAGTATTTCTAGTGTATGGTCCTGTACCTTGTCGCCTGTGACTCTGGGGTGGGGGTGGCTCAGTCTGTACCGCTCCTGGCTCGTAATCTGCAGTTCCCAGGTTCGAGTCCCAGCTGGGTCAGCATTGAGATTTATCTCTGCAAAACTCCCCGCCCTGCCCACGGTCAGTAGGTGACACCGATGGGCTTGGAAAGGCCACCGTCCATCTGATGGGATATTAAGCCGTGGCCCCGTGTGCGTGAGAGAGCCATACCCTGTGCACATTAAAGAATGCGCTGGATGGCCTTGATGGGAGGCTACCTGTCTCCCCAACAGCTTTTCCAGTGGATCCCCTCCCCCCAACCTTCTCTGAGCCTTTGGGCTCCATGTGACCTGGCAATTTAGCCCATGGTGTGCAAAAAAGTATGACTCAGAGGTAAAACAACCCAACCCAAAGCCTGTAAAACTGAAACTTTCTTATTGATATGCTTCAAAGCATAGCTATGTGGGGGAAAATAATGTACATGCAGTCACTTCCCTGAAGTCATCTTTACAGGGGTAATAAAGTGATGTGTGTGGACGAAAGTACACTGCTGCAGTATTTTCTATTTCTCCCTATATTTTCTCCTAATAGCAAATTATTTAGAGGTTTTTAATGTGAAATAAATATTAATATACCTGAATACTCACTGATTCCGTTGTATTTTTAGATTTCAGCTTTATTGAAAAAATAATAAGATATAGTGATCTTGTGTTTTTAAATTGTTTCTGAATTTTTCTGTTTCCTTTTTTTTAATTTAATATTTTTAAATTGATTTATTTCTTAAAATAAAAAGCAAAGTAAACTTTTAACTTATAATCATTCACTTGCATATTCTAAACCCAGGTGCCAAATTAAATTTTTATTTAGAATGACATATTAGACTGGGGCGGGGGTGGCTCAGTCGGTAGCGCACCAGGCTCGTAATCTGTAGTTCCCAGGTTCGAGTCCCAGCTGGGTCAGCATTGAGATTTATCTCCGCAAAATTCCCCGCCCTGCCACGGTCAGTAGGGGACACTGATGGGCTTGGAAAGGCCGCCGTCCGTCGGATGGGACGTTAAGCCGTGGCCCCGTATGCGGAAGAGACATACCCTGTGCACATTAAAGAACACGCTGGATGGCCTTGACGGGGGCTACCATCTGTCTCCCAACAGCTGTTCCAGTGGGTCCCCTCCCCCAACCTTCTCTGAGCCTTCGGGGTTCATGTGACCTGGCCATTTAGCCCATAGTGTGCAAAAAAGTGCCTCTCAGAGGTAAAACAACCCAACCCAGACATATTAGAGATTCAGAGTAACTTTTAAAATGAAGAAATTTTTCAACGTTTTTGTTCAACTATCAGAAGTATTCACTCTTAGTTTAATGTCTGTATCAAATACAGAGGAATAATTGTCTTGAGTAGGGTGGGATACAAACCCACGACCTTCTGATACCACCATGTCAGGTGCTCTGATTGCTGAGTTACTGGCTGCAGATCCAGATTTCCTCTAATTGACTTTACAAACTTTCCTACCTACAATACACAACTGTCTCTTGAAAGCAGATTCTTGACCATAGCTGGTAGCCCAGCATTCAGAGCAGTTGACATGTTTCAAGAGAACTTGGATTCGTATTACACCCCACTGAAGACAATTTTTCCACATATATTTGATATTGATGTTAAACTTAAAATGAATACTTTTCTGATAGTAACTTTTAAAATTCATCAAGTGTAATCAGTGATTACATGTGGTACTGAAATTTCACCTTAGTGATATCTGTGACAGTAGATGCAAAATTTTGTCATCCCCAAATCCAAAATGCTATAAGAAAAGGTTGACTTTTGCCAAGTCGCAAAATTTTGTTAAAAGTTGCAAAAGTTTAGTTTTTTGCTCCTGCAAGTCATGTTGCTTTAACAGGCAACCATTGCTTTTCCTCCCTCTTTTGCCTCTCTGTTGATTGTTAAAGTTGGGATGGGGTCAGAGGAGTGATGTACTCTTTTAGTTTCAGTCAAAATTTGACCTTATCATATAGATATAAAGCATATTGTAAAATGCTTCCACTTAAATATAAAGGGATATTTTTTTAAGTTGTTTTTGGTTATCCAGTTTAGGCAATTTTTTCGAGTAATTGATTGATTTTTCTCCTTACATTATCTCACCAACATAATTTAGAAGATGAGCATTACATGATGTGAACTGCATTTAGAAAAACAACTTTTATACCCATGCCTTGAACATGTACGAAGCATTTGTTTGCAGCAAAAGTTGTGACAGCAGAATACAATAGCTTGAATTTGTTTATACATTGAATAATTTCTACAGTGAACAGCAGTACAGGAGAAATGTGGAGTTCCAACACCAATTTCCACAATTCCCAAACACATCACATCTTTCTACAATTTCCAAACTACATTACATGAAAGTAATGTAGAGGGAATTTTAAGGGGATTGTCTCATCCACCTAAGGAGTGAATGTGAGAAGTTTTTTTTCATCTGCAAATCATATGTCAGCAATTAGTTCTGTTTGACTATCTGCCTCGAGCTTAGTTTTGATGAAAAACTTACATTTTGCTGTATAGAACGTATAACTTTTCTTCTGATTTCAGTATTTACACACACGAGAAGTTTACAGTTTAGTCATGTAGAAACTAGTTACTGAGGTAAAGTAAAGGTCGTTAAAGTAAAAGTCATACACCCACATCAGTTTTTCAAAACCTATATTTCATTCATTTCAGAAAAAATAATATAAGAAATACATGAAAAGTCGGAAAATTTATCCAAACTGACTATTCTCTTTTGTGACTTATCAGAATTTTAAGTTTGAAAATTAAAAAAAAAATCTGATAAATCGCAGAATTTCAGGGAGAAAAACAGGAAAATTCATGAAATCATGAAAAAATATCCAAATTCATGGAAAACTTTCAAAAACACTATAATTCACCTTGCAAAAAACTTACAGCCCTAATCATGACCTTACAACATGCAACATTCTGTATCCATACCGCTTAAACCTTCTTGCTGGGTCCCAGACTTAAGCATATGAACATCAAGTATCTCTCAGCATATGAACATCTCAAACTTTGGTTCACTCCCCTTGTTTTCCTTTGTTCCTCCTCTTGTTTATCTTCTGCCTTTCTATCAGATGTACCAGCTCATTTGCTGTAGAAACATTCCTTGTCTTCCCAGCTTGAACCTAGAAACTGCAGATTATGAGTCTGGCTTGCTACCGGCTGAGCCACACCCAGGTTCTCTGAGGATTATATGTACATGTACTATATGTTATACAGAAATGAAGACAATTATCATATATCATTATCATTAATCCAATCTCTGAGTAAAGAGTTATGCGAATGAAATAATCAGTAGAAGAGCGTAAGAGTGTGCACTTAATAAGAATTTGTACACCATAAACAAGCAAGTGAAGACCACAAAAATTGTACAACATATATTCGCAATATATTTGGCAAAATAAGAGTTATGAAGAAAAACGATGCAAAAATGAATTATAATTAACTGGAAATGCGTACTTCTACACTGAAGTGCCATTGAATTTGGGATAGCAAGTTGACCCCCTCTGGCCCTGATAATGGCCGCCATACGACAAGACAAGGACTTCACAATCTTGCGTAAATGTTCCACAGGTATGGCGACCCATGCATTCTCCATAGCTGTCCACAGTTCTCTCAAGGTTGTTGCTGATGGGACATGGGCCCAAACACTCTGTTCAACGGTATCCCAAAGATTTTCGATGGGATTTAAATCTGGGCTTCTAGGTGGCCAATTCATTATTTCAAAGTCAATAGAATGCTCCTGCAACCATGCAGTAGCCAACTTGCACGTGTGAGATGAACAGTAGTCTTGCTGCTGGATGCCATCTCCATTGGGATGCATGATGGCCATAAATGGGTGTAAATGGTCAGCCATGAGTCATACCGGGATGCATGATGGGTGTAAATGGTCAGCCATGAGTTCTACATACCAGGATGCATTGAGAGTCGTCGGTATACATACCAAAGGTCCCCACAGACGTCCAACTGAAGACACCCTAGGCCATCACTAAGCCACCACCAGCTTAAACTGTTCCGACCTGACATGCAGGATCACAGGGTTGGCGCCATACCCCCAGTCTCCCATTGGCATGATGAAGTTTAAATCGGGATTCGTCACTCCAGACTGTTGCCAATTTTCGATGGTCCAGTTTGAATATTCTTTAGGCAAGGCATTGAGCTCATTGTCGTGTCGTTAGAAGTGGGACTCTCGTAGGTCAGTGGCTCCTGAAGCAGAGACGATAAAGTGAGCATTGCACAGTCTGTGCACTGACTTCCCAATTGGAATCAGCGTTCAGATGGGAGGTGATTTCAGATAATGTCTGGCCCCTATCGGCCCATACGATGTGGGCCAGATGGCGAATCCCACAATCATTCAAGGCTGGTTGTCCTTTTCAGTCTGTCCGGGTGCTTGTGTTTTTGCCAGAATTTTCATATTTCCGGAACACTTGAAACTGTCGTACGAGAAAATCCAAGTTCGTTGACAATTTCGGAGATCAAGTGCCCCATCCGTCGGGCACCTGCCCTCTGTCAAATGCATCTAAATCCCGCGCCTTTCCAATTACGCTTCGTATGACGAATGCTTGGGGAAGCCAAAGCTGACAGCTATATATGACCAGAGTTTCAACCACACTTGCGCGCAAATGCGGGATTTGCGGTAATGAATTTGGATAACATCTCCTATCTCTAATTCAATGGCACTTCAGTGTAAAATGCTGTCTGTGCAATCCATTGAGTGCTACTAATTTACTGCAGATCTTGAACTGAATCCAGTCTTCGTCAGATGGTCCTGATAAGCTTCCTCGCGTTGCTTGGACAAATCACATCTTGTGCATCTTTACTGCAGCTTGGTTAACTAGAGTTCATTATGAGGTTCTTAGTTAAATCTATGGTTCACTCCATTTCTTTCAGCAAAGTCAAATCGGCTTTTTAATTGTCAAATAGAAAAACATTGCATTTTATTCTTTGTAATGGTTTGCAAGTTCCTTTTCTTCAGTTTTATTGAATGCTGATTTGAAATGACTCAGCTTTGTTGGTGTCATTGCCGCAATCAGGACTGGATCTTGAAGTCGGGGGGGGGGGGAGATGGACAAGGGGACCATGGCTCCCCTTTTGAGAATGCTGACAATCAGAACAGAGGCGAAAAAAGTGTATAATACTTATTTTTAAATTTGGTAAAGATCACTAAAATGGAGGGATTATTTATATCGCTACGGCGTTCCAGTCCATTTCGGCTCAATCTTGGTCCCTTCCCCCACTTTTACTCGATTTACTTGCCCCCACCCTCCCTTTTATTTTTGATATAACCGGGCCTGGCAGCAGTTAATCTTTTTTGAAGAGATTTTTCAGAGATCCCAAAAGACTGGTCACTATGTGTCAATTTGCTTTTCCCTCTTTCCTCTCGCTAGTTTCAAAATTCTGAGAAAGAAAGTTTTCTATTTTTCCTCTTACATCTCTTCATTAGCTAAATTCATGAAACAAATAATATAAAAATATGTATATCAATGAATATAGTAAAGTTATTCACTGCAGTGGAGTTGACTGAAAGTGTGTGCATTTTCAGATGATTGTATCCAAAGTGCTGCATAGCATCATTTACTCTGTTTGAATGAAATCGGCTTATAAATCATCTCATGATATAGAACTTAAAGCTCGTCTTGTAGCTGATCAAATACTTATCTTCACCATTAGGCTGTACATAATGTCGTCCATCGTTAAAGTGCAAAAAAACTATTAGGAAATTCGGAAAAAGTGAATCCTAATATTTCATCAATACCTATTCAACATAAAAAGAATTGAATGTCTGCAGACTGATACACGACAAAGTGAAAATAATAGCACAACAAAGTGGAAACAATAGCTCGTTTTTTATTTATTTAAAATAAGTTAAAATTAAGTTATTCAACAAAGGAAAACAATTCATGTGGGAAATGTATACAAAGATTTTTATTTTCTCCTTAATTGTATAAAATAATTTCAAAATTAGTAAATGGGTTCAACTTTTTTTAGTAATATTGAAGAGCTTTAAGTACATTTCCGAAGTTGAAATGTAGTGAAATTAGAAACTATACCTTGTCATCTATGAGTTTTTCTAATGTTATTTGATTATTTCAAATATTTAAGATGTGTTAATGTAAGTAAACCAGGTTTCAAGAATGCTATGCTTTTTTTTTAAAGTTACTAGTTTTCATAAAACTTAATGTCATTAATTTTAAAAACTTAATGTCATCTAATGAATATCATTAATCCTTAAAAACTTAATGTCATCTAACGCTTAAAGCATTAAGCTTTAGATCATTAAGGTAATGATCTTTCAACTGAGAATGATTGAAAAATATACTTAAACCTTGAATTATTCTAGGAATTCTTTACGGCAGAAGTCATTTAACTTTTGAAAGTATTCAATTCTAGAATCATGTCCATATTCATTACTAACTAAAGACGTTTTGCAGACGTGATGAAATGCTAGGAACATCAGAAGTGTAAGATTTCTTGAGTGAGTAATTATAAATTTGAAGTTAACTGGGGAAGATAAAATTTAATAGAAATTTTTTACAAGAATGTGTTTTTGGAACTTTTAATAGCTGTAGAATTGTTACACTTGCTTAGAGTAAAAGCATACAACCTGATAAAATTAATTTGTTTAAAAGGAAAAGGGCAATCAGTAATATATCATCACATTTCTTCACCAAACCACATTTGGAGTAGCACAGTATTATATAATAAGCCAAGATGTATGATTTCATCCAGTGAAAGGCACTAGTGAATTCCTCAAACTCAAATTAGAAGAAAATTTAAAAGATAATGTATGATTCAAAACTTAGGTTATAGACTCGTATATGCTGGGAACTCGACTACGTATGCGGAAGTTATGCCACCGTGTATCCCTCTGCTGTTTATTTCAAAAAGAAATATTTTTAGATAAATAAAAAGTGAGTTATTATTATTTTCACTTTGTCGTCTGTTAGACATTCTACTTTTTTTTTTTTGAGAAATGAAAATTCCGTATACGTATTGATAAAATATCAGGATTCACATTTTTCGAATTTACCAGTAGTTTGCTCTCTAACAATGGAAAACTTTTGGAAAGTGGCAAAATTTCCAACGAATATTAAAAACGTTCTGTTTGTGGTAGAAATTTTGGTGGTAGAATGTAATGGCCAACGGATTTATACTGACGGCAACTATTTCTCCCCTTTGAGGCGAAAACTCCTTTTTTGTTTTAAGACAGGCCTGTCCAACCCGAGTGGGTTGGGTTGTTTTACCTCTGAGCGGCACTTTTTTGCACACCATGGGCTAAATGGTCAGGTCACATGGACCCCGAAGGCTCAGAGAAGGTTGGGGGAGGGGACCCACTGGAACAGCTGTTGGGAGACAGATGGTAGCCCCCCGTCAAGGCCATCCAGCGTGTTCTTTAACGTGCACAGGGTATGGCCCTCCCGCACACGGTGCCACGGCTTAACGTCCCATCCTACGGACGGCGGCCTTTCCAAGCCCATCGGTGTCCCCTACTGACCGTGGGCAGGGCGGGGAATATCCAACCCGAGTGACTCATGAAACAATAATCAGTATACTGAATTGGGCTCATTTCTTCTAATATTTTGACGAAACATTTTTAGGTGCATAATTAAACGATTTTTGCCATTTCACAGTATTCGTGAAAAATGTATATTTTTGATTTTTAAACAAAATATTTTCTTGATTCTCCAAAAAAAGTTTTTTTTTTCGGTTCACTATTCATTTGGAATGTATGTTTTCTTATTTAAGTAGACAATTTTTCCTTCGGCCCTTTAAGAATATAGTTCTTTTTCCTAGTGGCTCTAATTTTGGGCGGGATGGCCTATTTTATGACATAAGTGAAAAATAATTTTTGTGTTGCATATAAGTGCCTATTAAAAATATTACTATTTGCATTTTCCCAAACATCCATTAGTTCGAATTTCCACAATTAAAGGGTGCAAAAGTCAGAAAATGGGAAAACTTCCTTCCCATTTAATACTTAAATTATTACATGCTTAGAATGTATGCTATAATGAAAATATTGCATGCTAGATATTTGTGTTGTTTTTCTGCTAGGTCCCGCCATTCTCATAGACATACTATGGCGCATAAACTGACAGGCTCCTGTGAGACCTCTGTAGCAAGCAGCTGCTTGAGTGGTTATACAATTGAAACATTTAATTGTTTGCCTATTTTTTTATCGTTAATTTCTGTTGTTTTTTTACACCCTTTGCTTTGCAATTTTTGATTCTTGTTTTTTACGTGGGTTCTTTACATTCATTGTTAACTCGTTATGTTGCCTATTATTTCTTTATTATGCTTTTAACTTTAGTTTGGATTATCTCTTGGATGGCCCTGTGTGAGGGAGAGCCATACCTTGTGCACGTTTAAAGAACACTAGAACACCATCTGTCTTGCAACAGCTATTACACCTTCCCCCACCTGCCTTCAGGGCCCTTGAAATCTGGCCATTTAGCCCATTGTGTGCACAAAAGTGCACACAATTGTATCACAGGTAAAACAACCCAGACACAATGGTGTATCAGAGGTAAAACCTAGGGGTTATCTCTTGCTTATTTTTTTTTATACTGTTTGGCGCATTTATAGCTTGAACAAACAGTAGTGCACAAAATTCTAGTCTCTACCTAAGGTAGAACTCGAGCTCAAAACCAGTTTTATTTTTCTACTTCATTAGGAGTGATTTCGAGAGACCTGTTGAATTTTATCAAGAAATTTATTGCATTATAGATTCAACTCCCTTCTTAATTCAATTGGAAACCTAGAACAACATTTTTCCTCCATTCTTTTAAGTTCGCTATTTTACAAATTTCAGTTTTCGATGGGATGTGCACTGGAATTGTTTAAAACTGCAAGCAATAATAAATAATAATACAATGTAGGTGAGCAATTTGTCCAATTTTTTTGTTATTTCAATTTGTGTTTATTTTTATACCGGAAAAACATTTTCTCCTTCATGGAATAATTCCGGAGGGTTGTAGATTTGGTTTTCTAAAACCGTGGCATTTTTTTTTTGTGTGAAGAATAACCCTCCGGAAAAGTTTCTGTAATAAAATTTAAGAAAGGAATTAATTTTACCCATCTTTTCATTACTTCCCATTCTTTATTTGTGTGTTTATCAAAACTGTTGTTCCACACTTCAAAACCTGTCGATCGATAGTAATGAATTATATGTCAAAATGAAAGCGTGTTGTGTGCGAGTGTCATATGCTCTAAAAATTTGCATCACATGCTTTTTTTCTCCCCCCCCCCCCAGAAAAAAGATAAAATTTGTAAGCGATTGTTCGACTATACAGTGAAATTTAAGTATAACGAAATCGAGCGATGACCAAAATATATTCCATATACTGAAATGCAATACAAAAAAAGTGCTATGATAATTACATACTGTAAAATAATCATTATTGGCGAAATTTATCACTTATTAGAATTTGCTTTAAAAAGTCAGTAATTTTTTTTGTCTGTTACAACAAACATCTCTCCGTGAATTCTTAAATGATGTCGCAACTCTACAACACATTGTCCGGAATATCTTTCCGTGTCATATGAAACGGCGAAGACTTCGCGCCACATTGGCTGCCAATAGCGAAACATTTTTACATAAAGATACATAATAAATTGACCGGAGTCGGGGATAAATTTTTTTACTGAATATCTTGTTATTCTGGCTTTCGATATATCGATATTTTACTGTATCTTCTAAACGCGAGGGCCGAACCCAATGAATTATATGTCAAATGAAAGCTTAAGGCGCGTAGATTTACATAGAGAATGTAACAATTTTCTCCTCCAAAGTGGCGCAAGATGAGTGCTTTCAGTGACGAAGTTCCCAGCGAATTTGCAACTAAAAGACAAAGCACAAAATTTATAAATTGAAATGTTTATCTCGGTATATGTGAAGTAAAAAAATAAAAGTAAAGCATGCCAATGATGAAATCACTAAATTCGTTAAATTTCAAAGGAAGATAAGGCGCCAAAACTGGTCCCTTTACTAATTGAACAAAAAATGCTTGCACCTTATTTTGACTTCCTTTGAAATGAATGAATGCAAATTGAGAGTTTTCTTCATTGGCATGTTTTATTTTTTACTTTAAGGGCACATAGGAAGAAAAGTTTTTTTTTGTATTTTTAAAGTAGTATAATTTATTTAATTGGTTAAAGTTATGACGATATGATTGCTTAAATATCGGAAATATATTTTGAAGAAAAGATCAAAAGTCTATATTAATTTGCTGCATGCTAGACAGTATTGTTTTATTTCTGAAAGTCAAATTCACAAGATTTCGTGAATATTTCTTCCTTCCGTCATTTCTGCATATAATACCATGCTTAACTCGTACATGTGATAAATTTGGGACTTCTCAAATTCGGAAGTAAGACCTCTGCTCTCTGAGGAGGGGGGTGCAAAAGAAATATAGAACTAATGGTAATTATTGATATTAAAAGACTTAATTATAAGGATGATTTCAGTAACAGATGAAGTCGAGAATTCTACCATTGGTAAGGGACTGAAAAAGTGTGCATAGTGTTGCAACAACTGAATACCTATTTAAGTGTTGGAAAAGAATACTCTTGCTGCCTTATTAAAAAAAAAATCCATCGGAGCTAAATAATAAATAAATACCCACTCAAGCAGCTGCTTGCCACAGAGGTCTGACAGGAGCCTGTCAGTTTATATGCCATAGTAGAAGGTCTGAGAGGATGGCAGGACCTCAGCAGAAAAACAACACACAACCATGCCTTAAAAACAAGTTTGTTAAATTTAAATACAGCAGAAATTAATATAGCCGTCCTGTAGCACAGTGGATTTTTAGATCCCCTGTGCCACAGGACGCCTTTGATCAATAGCCAAGCGTGCTTGGCCCCCAAGCAGGTCAAAGGAACCTGGGTTCGAGCCCCGTGTAAGGCATGGATGTTTGTGCTGTCTTTCTGCTGAGGTATCGCCATTCTCACAGATCTTCTCTGTCGTATAAGCTGACAGGGAGGGAATATTTTTTAAAGGATCTATTTTGTGTGTGTGTGTGTGTGTTTTTATAATATCACGCAGATTCTTTGACAACGATTTATGCCTCTTATCATAATACCTCTTTTATAATAAAAGAACTGTAACTGGTATACTAAAGTAATATAGTAACTTGTGTACTATGCTAGTTATATTAGTATATTTTATAATTATATTACAAAATATACTATTATAATAACGATAACTATTTATTGTCTGAAGATTATACATACATACCATTCACACACTATTATGCTATATTTCTTTTTACGATGACAAAGGCATAGAAGAAAAATTGTCTTCAGCGGGTGGGATCCGAACCCACGACATCTTGATGATATTCCAGGTGCTCTGACCACTGAGCTACCTGCCGCCGAACATTCATTCTCTTTAGTTGTTAAACCTCACACCATAGGTTCAATCTCAAGAAGCCGCCTTGGACTGTTACGTGAGATAATCATATGAGGTTTAACACGAACAATAGAGGATGTCTGTTCGGTGGCCGGTAGGTCAGCACCTGACATCAAGAGAATAGTGGGTTCGGATCACCCCGGTTAAAGGCAATTTTTCCTCTATACCTTTGTCAGCATATGAATAAATATAGCATAGAAGTGTGTGAATAGTATGTAACTACCCAATAAAAGCTGATGAGCTGTGGATATAATTAATATATACGTCCGTTTTTTTTTGTTTTTTTTCATTTCATTAATATAAATTGGTGGGCTTCCAACTGGCCCAGGGCCCCCAAATAATGCATTGCTGCATACACTGTGGTTTCCTATAAAACCTGGCTTTTACAGCGTAAAATTATTTGCTTTTTTTTTTGTACCCGTAGATTTCCGGAATAGGTAAGGTTAGATTCATCCGTTACTTTGTTTTTGGTTAATTAAAATTTCTTGTAGTCCAAATTGCAACAAGTGAAACGATATGTTTAGTTACTTGTGTGCCAAACAAACCAAATTCCCATAGTCCATTCTATCTATCAGGCGCATTCATCATTTAGTAAATTTATTCCAGTCTCCTTATGTAAGCAACAGAAAACGAACGCTCACTTCACATTTTACCATTCGCAAACGCTACTACCTGAAAGTTGCGAAAAGCTTCCTTTTCTAGAATGTTATTTAATATCTCTAACTATTGTTTAAACAGTTTAGAATTCAACGAGCTTAAACGAAGTGTAGGCATGATAGAAGCTAAATAGCAGTTCAGGTGAACAATAGATAAGAGGATATAAATAATCAAAAGGAATAGAGAGAGATAATGTTCTGAAAGGTAATAGATAAGATTAATGCTAATTTGATATCCGAAATGTAACCGAACATGTGGCTGTTAAATTCATTTTCGGCATAAGATTTCATAACTGTCGACAACACAGAATAAAAGTTATTAGAAAGTTTAAATTTTGAAGCAGGTTAAAATTCCAGACACTGATATAATACGTAAAATATGGCAATGGGAGGTTAAGCTAGATATTCAATTCTTTAAAAAATATTAACCCTGCTAACCAAAGTTATGGTGCAAAACTTTTTTTTTTAAATTAACCTAAACTACAAATCTGTATTTACTCTAGATAAAGTAACAACCTGAACGTAAAGCAAAATTTTTTCAATTTTTTTTAAATTTTTGAACTCCCTTTAGTGAAACTGGCCTCAAAAAAAGTGCATATTTAGATTTATTTTTCAATTTCTTTTATTCTCCATAACTCTACAGCAGATCCTAATTACAAACCGATACATACTGTTGGTAAAGTAGGACAATTTTAAGGTTAAATTTAATTTTTAGAAAAATTTTAAAAAGATAATTTTTTTAACATTTATTTTTTAAGGATTTTTTTATTATTATTTGCCTGAGAGGAATTGAACCCTGGAGTTAAACTATAACATACAACAGAGGTTCATGGTGGAAATGTACACTTCGTGGGGTAAAAAAGGGACTTTGAATTTGTCTCCTTCCTGAGAATATTAAGAGAGAAAATGCATGTGAAGCAAGATGAGCTTTAACCCCCATTTCCTCGACAAGTTTTATTTCAAAGTAGTGCGCTTCTTTCTATATATAGTATGTGCTTTATAACAGATAAGAGATGAATTCGGGACTGGATCTGAACTATTTCGGAAATTACTGAGCGCAGCTAGGGGAAAAAATATCTGATACATTATAAAACATATATACAGAAATGTAACTAAACAATGTTTTTTGGAACTAAAAATCGAAATAATTTGGTGAAATTGAAAATTCTTAAGTAGCATCATTATAAAACGCTAAGGTCGATTCATTAACGAGAGAGAATACTTGAAAAAATAATCAAAAGCTGAATAATATTAATTACTAAATACTGATTGAAAGCATAAAAGAAATTGTTCATTTCACTTTGTTTACGTATTTTTTTACTATTAAAAGCAGAATTGGAAATTTAAATTATGACTGCGATTGAAGCCATATATTTATTTTAGGCTCGGGCGGGGTATGAACTTATATCTAATAAAAAATGTTTTAATAATCTATGAATAATCTAGTGTTTCTTATGCTTCAAGATGATTTGTGGCTAATGGCGCAAACCCATAAGATTGGCTTGTTTGGTCATGCCAGGTCATTTTATAGATCTATAGCGCATGAGCGGTTCATCACAAAAAAGAAAAAAAATAACACTCATTTATATAAGACTACTAACGAAAAAATATTAATTAAACTTGTTTCGACGAATAATTTATGAAAATTCTGGTAATCTCAAGGGGTTATTTACTCAGATTCCAAATGATGTAGGAGTTTTTCAATTTGCTTTTGGATGTAGAATTAGTAGTTTTCTGTTTTACCTCTGATCATGGGCATATACGCAACCGGTGCATTGCACCGACGGGCCTTAATTTAATGTACGGGACTTCAAAGCCGTAAAAATATATTAGGTATTATACTTTTTATTTTTATCTTGATTGATAATGTGGCTGTTATTAAAAGTTCGCACTCTGTAGTTCTGTCTCTTAAAACTCCTCTGATCATTCATTATTCTGGCCTAAAGCACAAAGTTAATGACAGCCTTATTAATCGAGATCAGAATGTGCATCTACGTAATGAAATTTCACCACTCTGCTATTATAGTATGAAATTTAATTAAGTTGATGACTATCTTCACGTAAATAGTAATTAAGTTGATGACTATCTCTATATAAATAATTTTAACGCACATTTTCTTTTTTTTTATTCTTTTAAAAAATGAGACAAACGAAATCGCATCTTTTTTGTAAAATAGGATTGAATTTTTTACTTTATAAAATATTATCACGAAAGGAAATGTTTTTATTGTAACAACAAAAACTGCATCTTTATTTTTCAGCAATGATAAGTAAATTGCAAAATCTAAGACATTCTGTATTCATGCTTTTAAAAAAAAAAAACTGGAAATTATCATCTGTCTCCTAACAGCTGTCCAGTAGGTCCCCCCCCCCCCCAACCATCTCTGAACTTTTGGGGAACTTGTGACCTGGCCATTTAGCCTTATTGTGTGCAAAAAAAGTGCCACTCGAAAGTAAACCCTATCAAATTCACATTAGAGTTACTACATTTACTATTGAATAGCCAGATTTCTGCAGTAAATTTAGTAACGAGGATAAAGTTAAAATTGACAAATATAGTTATGAATTATACTGTTCAATATTGTATTAATAATTTTATGTATACTTACAGTATGTCAATAGAAAACCATTTCGGATAAATTCGATGATTCGTATCTTCTAAAATGCATTTTTGTAGGTAATGAAAGTAAAATCATTTCTTTTGTTTATGATTTTAAAAATTTTTAATCAGCGTTTAGTAATAAATAAGCATATATTCAGCTTTTGATTATTTTTTCAGGTATCGTTCTTATTAATCAATCGCTCTTATCGTTTAAGATGATTTTACTCAAGAATATTCAGTTTGTGCGAATTATTTCCAGTATTTTTTAGTTTCCAAGAACAACATTGAAATTTAAATTTTGTCTTCAAATAATCATAATTATTTAAAAAATTTAATAGTGTATGATACGAAGAATTAAAAGCATTGTTAGCCTCATGCATTTCTGTATACACTCTATTACAAAAATAACTGGACATCTCCATGTTATGAGAATGGAAGGCCATATTCTTATTTTCATATTCTGAAAAATAAGTTTTTTTTTAATGCAAAAACGTTACTGGAGATAAATCATATTTCAATCAGATCTCTCTAAATATCCATTTTCCGCAATATTTATTTAACAGTTAATGAATTATGGAAGCTGAAACATTTAACTGTAACTTTTGCAGCTCATGAAAATCTACTTTGAACTATAAAATACAACTGGTAAACAAATAGTTCACTTAAACATAAATGTGATATTCGATGTTTGTGTAACGATATTTTAATTTTCATCAGTTTGGGAGGCAAAAAATGTTTAGGAAGAGTGTGACAGCGGCATAACTGTTAAAATGTTCCAATTTCAATAATTCTTTTTAAATATTGAGCGAATATTGTTTAAAATTTGGATTTGAGTGATCTTCGATTTATCTCTAGTGAATATTTTTTCCGTGAAAAGTTTATTTTCAGTGTTCGGTTATTTTTTTTAATCTGATTATTTTCTCTCACTCTAACTGGATTGGAGTTGGCTCGATATCGAAATTTTTAGCCTGAACGCATCTCTGAAAAATAGGACATTTTTTATACTCCCCTGGGGACGTAATGGGCGGTGGAAGTAGAATTGAAATTAATAAAACAGATATGTTCATAGTACCACTTGAAATTTCTCCTATTTTGCACATTTCTGCCTAATTTTTTCATCTGAAAAAGGATTTGACTATTACAGGACAAAGCCCATATTTTCCTCCACAAGTTGCTGACTTAATAGTAATTCTTTCGATGGTGAAGGTAGCACACAATTACGAAAACAGTCACTATTGTTTTTATACGATTTAGAGACAGGAGTAAGAAAACTGAATCCCGATACATTGGAAAGCTGCTTATGTTGCAAAAACTTTATGAAAGATTAATAGGAAGTTAGCTGCTTCCCTAATATTCTGTTTATCTGCTCGTCGATGTTTCCCTCTTAACGTTCTTGCACAGCAACTGAAAAATTAGTGGCGGGGGTGGCTCAGTCGGTAGCTCGCCAGGCTCGTAATCTGTAGTTCCCAGGTTCGAGTCCCAGCTGGGTCAGCGTTGAGATTTATCTCCGCAAAATTCCCCGCCCTGCCCACGGTCAGTAGGGGACACCGATGGGCTTGGAAAGGCCGCCGTCCGTCGGATGAGACGTTAAGCCGTGGCTCCGTGTGTGGCAGAGCCATACCCTGTGCACGTTAAAGAACACGCTGGATGGCCTTGACGGGAGGCTACCATCTGTCTCCCAACAGCTGTTCCAGTGGGTCCCCTCCCCCAACCTTCTCTGAGCCTTCGGGGTCCATGTGACCTGGCCATTTAGCCCATGGTGTGCAAAAAAGTGCCTCTCAGAGGCAAAACAACCCAACCCAACTGAAAAATTAAAAAACGATGTGAAACTTAAGACATTTAATGCCACATAAATTGCTTTCGTGTGTTATAAACTCTAAGGAGTGAATAACGATCGATTTTTGATTGATAAAGCAATACTAATTACAACCAGAATGGATGATCAATTTTTAATATATACTCGTACATATGTATCCAGTAGCGTATTTTGAAAATATGTTTGGGGGGATTTGATTTTTTTTTCTTTCGAAAGATTAAAACACAGATAATCAATATGTAACTGTTTCAAAAGCATAAAAATGCAAAATAACTTTTGAAACGTATACATTTGGCGGGGATTTGAACTCCCCAAACCTCCGCTTTAAATACGCCACTGTATGTACCGGAATTGCAAGGACAAGAGACTGAAGCTTTTTTTTAAGTTTGTCGAGCCCCGGGTAAGGCATGGATGTATGTGTCGTTTTACTGCTGAGGTCCTGCCATCCTCACAGACCTTCTACTGTGGCATATAAACTGACAGGCTCCTGTCAGACCTCTGTGGCAAGCAGCTGCTTGAGGGGGTATTTATTTTTATTTTATTTTAAAAGAGGGTTTCAAGTTTTACTGAAATCGGAATAAGAGTTGAAAATGAAATTTGGATGTTTAATAATCCATTTTGCACTTGTTCTAGACTACTACGCCGCGCGACTCAATTGCTTTGCATCTAGGTTTGCAGCTCGGGCCGTATAGCTCACTCATGATTCGTGCTATAATGAATTATGAGCGATAGGAAAGTGTGGTCCCGTGAACAAATCAACGTTTAGCGCGCAGACAGTACCGAACAATGAATAGACATGTTCCCTTATTTATACACTAAAAATATGCGCCAATAAACTTTTGAAAAACCGAATAAACTTGAAAACTAGCGAATCATATATTCACCTGGCGACACAGTATGAAAATTTTTCTCCTATATATATTTTGTTGCACACGTGATTCACACTTTAAAAGAGGTGCCAAAAATTTTTTTGGTTATAAATTCATCATAAATAGTTATTTTGTGGTATTTCGATCCAAATACAAGAATAAAATAGCATGTCCTTTGGGGGACCCTAAAATTCATAACATTGCTGCAGCAGTCAACGTGTTAATTTTACAGTTGCTATCGGTATATAACAAAAGTATGTTATCTTAAAATGTGTGAAAGAACAGCGTAAATATTAAATATTTCAGAATTAATTGACTTTTATGACGCCGTTACTCTTTGATTATTTCTAGAGAAAAACAGATTTCTGTCCACTCCAAATACAGCAGATGAAGGGATTTTTTTCTGGCGGAAAGCGCTGAAACCTTTTTAATACAGTGAAAACTTTTTTTTAACTGAGTAGATTATAGAAAATTTATGAGTTTCGGAACTTTTTCTTGTAGGGGGGGGGGGAACTGTTATGCATGCATTATAAAACGCTTTATATAAGAATGCGCAATTGCGAATAAGTAAGTTGCATGGTAAGCGATGCTCATTTGATCTTTAAGGTCGAGAGGATTTTGTCGAAGTAACCTAGAGGGCAGCTATGAATGCAAATGTATGCACCAGTCCTCGCTATTTTCAGTAGTTCTATTTTTTTCCCTTTCTCAGTGAGCTTCGTAGAGACGGCTGAAAATGTAGCCTGTGTAGGTGAAGAGGCAGAGAGAAACGTTGACGGGGGGAAAAAAACAGGGTGACCTATATTCTGGCAGAGAGTAATGATAATGGTGAGGGTGTTGATGGTATCACTGTGATTAATTATAGACAGCTAGTTTTTGCCTTTTAGGTGAACTACAATTATTTGCATATTGCACATATATGCATATTGGCTCTTGAAATAATTATGAATTTCAGAGATAATTTTAAAATTCCCCGTTTAGAAAAGATTTTTGAACTGACATATGGTTGCAAGCATGTTCACTTTGAGCAATGATCTACAGAAGTTTCCGTAACCAAAATTTGTTACTGCGCTACGTTTTTCTTCGTTTGGATCATAAAGATGTCACGAAAATGCTTTTGAAAAGTAGTAATTTCTTGCTTTCTTCGCTTTTTGTCATGGCCACTGGGGTTTTACGCATTGTGCGGCAAAAAAAAGTGGATAAAGGGTGAAAGCAGGGGGCGTCGGCAAGGGGCATTCCTCTCCCTTGTAACTATTAAAGTCTATGTGATTAGGGAGTAAGTGCCTAAATGCTTTAAACTTGCAAAGAATAATGTGAAATGTTGTATATGGAATTTAAACAATTTCGTTTTTTTTTTTTTAATTGAAAAAATCTCCCCCATCTTCGCTTAATTCCTGCCGACGTCCAGGGGTGAAAACACTGCAACTTCTATAATCAATACCTCACAGGTAATATTTCTTACTGTATAATGCTGATTATTTATAAAGGGTTTTCCAAAAGGGGCTTTAGGATTTTGAATGCCGATGACTTAAAATGTTTTTTTTTTTTCATGTGAAATTTCATATACCCAAACTTCAGTCATATACAAATCTAACTATGGCGTCGCTCTCACAAGAACAACGTATTGAATGAAATCGTTAAAACTTATTATGGAAATAGATGTTCAGTAAAAGAATCACATCGCAAAATTCGTGATTTTTTTTTTTTTCGGCGCATTCAATCGTCCTATTGAACAATTTCACGTTAAATGGAAGTGTCAATAAACAAAATTTCGACTTTGGTGGGAAGAAAATCCTCGAATTATTCACGAACAATCACTTCATGCACAAAAATGTACGGTTTGGTGTGGTTTGTGGTCTGGAAGAATCCAATCCAACATCAAATCTACAAATGAATATTCCTGCAAGGAAAGTAAGGGGACCTTTGCAGACTCATTCAGTCACTATTTTTGGTTAAGGTTAATTGTTTAGATGATAAACATTTTTAAAGACTATTAAGTACATTTATCTTCTTTAGGAAGAAGACAAGAAGAGAGTAAAAGATGGCCTTCAAGGCTTTTTTTTTGGTGGTTCCAAATTATTCTTTAAATTAAAAACTATTATATTATACCTTCTTAGTTTGTTAAAATATTCTTCTTTCAGCATTAAATTGATTGCAATCAAAGATAATATGCTCAATCGTATGTGGAAAATTGCAGAAGTTGCAATTAGGTGAATCACATTTTTTTAATTTAAATAAAAATGAATTTGTGAGATCTCTATTTCCTTTAATTCGAATGATTGCATTAAATTCTTTCTTTTTCAAACCATAGTTTTGGAATTTAATAATTTTAGGAGAAATTTTATATCGATGTGTAATGTTGAGCTCTGGTTTCATACCAATTTTGTAGATCTTTTAGACAGTTAAATTTATTTCTCATTTAAAAAATAGGAAACATAAACACAACTATTAATCCACCTTTTAAGTCTTTGGCACTTTTGGCCAATAAATCAACCTGCTCATTAAATTTGATGCCACAATGGGCTGGGACCCATTGTAGGTAAATAATATTACGAAGTTGTAAATGGTTAAATAGTAGTATATAAATATCATTTAAAAAAATAGGAAAATTACTCTTATGAGGATTATTTAAAATTATGTCAAGAGATGATTTGCTATCTGTTAAAATTACAATCTGTTTGTTGGAAAATTTCTTTGCCCAATTTATAGCTAAAATAATTGCCATTAATTCTGATATAATCACCGGGGAGTAGTATTGAAATTTAAATTTGTATTCATAGTTTTCTGAAAGGCAAAAAATTGCTCCAGAAGAGACGGTTCTGTCACAGTTCACGGAACCAACTGTGTAGATGTGTAAAAAATTTTTATAAAAATTATCAATATGAAGTTCAGAGAGATTTTTTAAGTTAGTTATCAAAAGAGTTTTTTGAATCAATTCCTTGAATTTCTTTGCTAATTATAGGAGTTGTGGATAGCCAAAAAGGGAAATTTGGAAAATAATCTCCACTTGAATTATTATTAATAATTTCCAGAATTTAATTTTTTTCAGGAAAGCTATTTAAAGTGGTGTCCTGGAAGTTAATTATAAATTTATCAATTATAGGGTGAGTTCGATTTTTTGTAATAATTCTGAATATTAAATTGGATAAAGTAAATTTTTTAAATAATTCAAGAGGTGGGATAGAAGTTTCAGCATAGACATCCAGATTGTATGAGCTTTGTAGTAGGCCCAAGCAAAATTTTAAAATTTTTGTCTGGACACGCTCAAGAGATTTTAGTTTAGATTTAGATAATGTATTTCTGGAAGAATCATTGGTCCATTTTTCTTTGAAAATGATAGTGACAATGCTGTTAACGGTGAATGCAGAGCGTTTTAATGCGATGATTACAGAATTTTTGTGGCTTCAAATTGATGGAATTGACATTTCTGATGTTTATTTTCAACAAGATGGTGCTACGAGCTATACAACATGAGCAAACATAGAGTTATTGCGCACGAAATTCCCTGGACGTGTAATTTCACGAAATGGAGATGTGAATTGGCCGCCAAGATCTTGCGACTTAACACCATTGGTTTTTTTTCTTTGGGGCTATTTGAAAAGTAAAGTTTACGTCAACAAACCAGAAAACATACCAGACTTAAAAGATAACATCCGAGCAGTCATAAGAGAGATTAATGTCTCAATGTTTGAGAATATCTTACAAAATTACGATGTTCGTATCGATGCCTGTAAACGTAGCCGTGGTGGACATTTAAATGACATCATCTTTCAAGTTTGATTGTAATCGATGAAACTTTAATTTACAATAAACAAATCAGATATACTCCATGTATTTTCCTCTTTATTACAAAACAACATCCTAAATGCCCTTTTGGAAAACCCCATATAATAGTTTCATTTCTACAGTATTTAAGGTAAAGCATTGCTGATTTTGTGTCTCGGTTGGTAGCGTGCCAGGCTCGTAATCTGCAGTTCCCAGGTTCGAATCCCACCTGGGCCAACTTCGAGATTTATTTTCTTCCTACTGCCCTCAGTCAAGGGGATATAGCTATGGACTTATAAAAGCCGCCATCCGTCGAATGGGACTTAAAGTCGTGGCCTCGTGTGAGGGAGAACCATCCTTCTGTACATTAAAGAACATGCTTTATGCCCTTGACGGGAGTCTGCTATTTGTCTCTTAATAGCTGTCCAGCGGGTCCCCTTCCCCCAACCTTCTCTGAGCCTGGGTTCGGGTCCTTGTGACCTGGCCATTAGCCCATTGTGTGCAAAAAAAGTGCCGCTCAGAGGTAAAATAACCCAAGCATTGCTGATTTATAGTATTCAAATGTTCGTGTTTAAAGTTTATAAGTCGTATTTATTGAGTTTTAATATATTTAACCCTTTCGAGTCAAAGTATCACATTGTTGAAGAAAACGGTTAGGGTCTGGTGATGTAGTGGTTATGACGTCTAGCATGTTTCTGGGAGACGTGGGTTCGAATCCCACTCAGGGCAACCAATTATTTTCAGCTAATTCTAATGTTTCTTGTCTACAGGACCTTTTCCTGTGATACTTTATTACTGAATGATGTAGTTCATAGTTTGAAAATGGGTAGTTAAGCTTTATTTTATTTTTCATTCTGTTTAAACGATTTATTAAGTTTGAAGGTTAAAACCTTCCGCAGGTATTTCTAATAATAGCATAAAATGGTATAGAATGAAAAAAAAATGTGATATTTTATGTAAAAAAATATATAGTGATTTCTGATTAGTTCACATGTGTCGGGTTTCTTATTTTTCATCTTACTCCGTAAATACTCTAATGGGAATGAATCCCATCATATTATTTAGAATAAGCAGCGTTTTTATTTTAAGTTTATTTTTATGCATAAAACAATATCACCTAAAACAAACAAGAATCATACTTTTAAATTAATGTTTTGCATTTTCTTAGATGAAATTCAAAGGTTTAACAGATTGAATTTTCACCCTGAATAAATATTAAAGAGTTAAGGTGGTATTAGAGTATCCAAAGCATGTACCTTAAGGAATTTGAAAGCACAAGCCAAGGGTATGAGAAATGCTTAACTGAGGAACGAATTCTACATTGGTTCCAAGTGAGTAAAATCCCTTTCGTCTGTGGACTGGAAGTTTTTTGCTTTTTCTGATTCAATGATGTGTTGCAAAAACTAGATTGTAAAATTCCGGTAATATTTGGACTTTTATAATTCCTTTAGGAGCTAACGTAAAGGTTTTTGAAAGCTTTTATAATCTTTTAAATATTATTTCCTTTAATATATAATTTCGAATTCTAAAATATTACGACCTTTGGAGATAGAGATATTACAAAGTTGCGACTTTTGTATAGTAGCAAGTACTAGGGCTAAGTTAAGATTTACCATTCTTTCTGATGAGGCAGTTTTTAAAAGTTTTCGTTGAAACAAACTAAACTTTCGCAGATGGAGATAGTTGAATGAATTGTTTGTTTAACTATCTCATCGAGCGAGCATATGTGAAGAATTTGAGAATCACTGGTTTAGAAGTTACCTAGACAGTTCGAGTTTCGATTTCTTTTTAAAAATAGATTTTAATAAATGCTATTGTCTGTAAGGTGCAAGACTGGCTGTGAAAATTCCTGTTATATTTTAGTGGGTCGATGAGACAAAAGAGTGGGAAACTTGGCTTAAATAATTGAACGTAATGATATTTCAGGAAGAAATGGATTTGAAGTGTTCTTGAGAGACGAACTGAACGTGATAGATCGGTAAATATTTTCCACGAAGTGTTAGAAAAACCCAGGCATATATTAAGAATTTCTCCTCTCGCTCTTATTTTAGACTATCTGCGATGGTGGTAAGGAATTTTGACCAGGGAATTGTTACTTTCCTCCTTCTTTCTCCTCTTTTAGCATCAGTTAAAAAAAAAGAAGAATAAAAAAAGAAACAGTTCGTCTTCTTAACGGGTGTGCAAACGTATAAGACTCTGTTTCCTATTTCTGAAGTAGCTCAGACAATAATGTGAATACTAAATATACCTACCGTGAAGAAATAGGTATATCAGCAGTTGAAACAAGTTGGGTTGTTTGTCTTTGAGGGATTTTTTTCTGTACAATAGGCTATATGGTAAGATTACAAGGAGCCCAAGGTTCAGAACAGAATTGTTGCATCAAACCATTACTATAATAAGAGCATTTTTAGAAGTTTTAAAAAATGATTTTTTTAGATTTCATCTTTTTTTTATGTAATGTATTGGGAAAGAGTTTTAACAATAGAACTGTTAAACGTTCCACTTTCCTTAACTTTTCGAATACTGTAGAAAAATTAATATTTAGACTTTTTAATCTTCACTCGAATTTGTTTCTCATAAGCAGGTAAGTAAGCTCCCATCTTTCCAACATCAAGCATAGCGTGAGTGAGGCAACTGGGGAGACGATGAGACTTCAAGTTAGTGGCATACTGATAAGCTCCGCAAACCCTGAACTGCGGGGGGGGGGGGGGATAGTTAATGGGTCCTCTGAAAAACATTTTTTTTTAATTTGTGGGAAAATTTGATATACAGTGAATAGTGATATAATCTGTCTCTTGCAGCTATCCAGTAGGTCTCTCTTATTCGGGGAGGAATCAAATTTGATATACAACTATTTAAAGGAATAGCCCGGAATTATCTTTTTTTCTATAGTTGTGATGAATAATAACGATCGTAAACAATCAGTTTCGTTTCCCCTACTAGAAATTCTCTTTGCTGCCTGTGGCCAGAACTCGTTTTCTCGAAGCCTCTCCTTCGTTCTCTAAGGAATAAAATTTACACGATATGATTAACTTTTAAATAAAATTTTTTTATAGATATTTAGTACAGGTTATATAATTAAGATAATAGTTTGAATTTAAAACGCACACATTTTAATCTCATGCAGCAAACTATAAAAATTTTGGTTTTACGTGAAATATCTGTGGATTCTAAAAATTTAAATTATTAAGAACTATAGAAAATCTTAAAGGTTTTATGGTGAAATTTAATTATAAAATATCAATAATTGAAAGCTAATGGATTTTACGGTACCTCATTGCTTACATGGGACTCCTCGAAAGTTCTCGTAGTTTAATAAGTGATTGATAAGTCATAGATTTATGATCAATTGCATCAAACTCAAATCATATAGTGGCCAAATCGGTTACTTTTCAGTGTATGGCTAGCAGCATTTTAAGAATGAGTAAAACATAATTACTTATATTGTTGTTTAATGTTGTGTAGTTTAAATTGCTTTTAACTACTATACTAAAAAAATACCCCCTCAAGCAGCTGCTCGCCACAGAGGTCTGACAGGAGCCTATCAATTTATATGCCAGAGTAGAAGGTCTGAGAGGATGGCAGGACCTCAGCAGAAAAACAACACACACAACCATCAGTAGCCAAGCGCGTTAACCACTCGGGCCATGGGACGGCCACTATACTAAATACTGAAATGAATATTGTTGAAAATCGAGATATTGATTTATTTGATTGAGATCTTTATCTGCAATCACATTTTTCGAAACAAAAAACTTATTTTAGAAGTTATAGAGCTTTGACGTTAGCTTCTCATTGACTTAACATACGGATTTTCCTTAATTTATGGAAACCAGTGTAGTATTTTGATTGCCCTGGAAATGCCATTGCCTTCTCCCATCTCTAAAATGATTATAATTGTCAATTGAATAAAGAAATATTTTTTGTTTGATAGATCCTCTGTTCAAAGATTTTACGATTAAAGTTTTCAGATAAATTTAATAATAGGGGTGAGAAAAACAATAGGTTTTTAATAATTATTTACACGGCTATTTTTATTCGTTAACTGAAATGCAAATACTTTGTGTTTTTATTTTCGACGCTTCTTTAAAATTATTACTTAAAAAATGGTCTAAGTTGCAAATAAATACTAGTTTGACTTCCTTGACGACTGCTGCGAATTCCACTGGACCACGATGCCGTCTGATCATTGTAAGGCAGTGAAGAGTAATTATATGGGCAGGCACGGCTTGAATATCAATGAATGTATGTTGAACTACGTGTACGTTATGTAATTCTAAAGTGACTTTTTAACTTACTTATTCGCTGGATCTTCTTAAATTATGCATTCTGATGAACTTTTATTGGTTATTAAGAAGGAACATAAAACGATCAATGGCCAATTAGGTCAAGGGTAGGATTATGAAACCACAAATACTTGACCAATTTTTTTAAACAAATAGTGGTGTTGCGGAGCTAGTCCTCTCCCCTCCTTTTCCTACCCGTGTGAGTGTTAATTAGGGTGATCTAATGTAAAAGAAAATTAAGCTGTGCTTTTTTTCATATTCTGTGACTTCCTTTAATGAGTAACGTCGTTCATGAAAATTGAGCAAGCTAAGAATATATATCAAATAAACAATCTCTGGTGATTAAACTGTTTTCGATTTACGAATGCATTCCTTTTCTTCTGATTTCGTCATAATTAAAAAAAATTTGATGAAAGTAAAACGCCGACAGAAATCCGTCACGAATGGCCGTCGAGACCCTTTAACTCGCAATCAACACAGCCATCGGCCAAAACACTACGTAAACAGCTGTGTGGCAGTGAAAGGTGGCCGGAACGAGCTCTCCGCCAGCTAATCGCCAGTTGGCGAACAGTTTTCACTGTCAGTCGATGCACGTGACTCGAGCTGGTTGGCCTTGTGATGGTCAGCTTCCGTACTGGAATAGAGTAGTTGTCCTTGACGGGTGGAGCAGCGGCATCTTGTCCCAGTTCCTGGTACAGGTTTCCCCTATTGCACACGCAGCACTTCCTACGGGCGCTGCTGTTTTCTCTGTCTCTCTCTGTGTCTGTCTTTGGCTTATTGGAGGTCGGCTGGTGTAGCTAGCGCTCACCTGCACGGCCACTTTCCGCGGGACACCTTTTGTTTACACACATTGCCCTACGAGGGGAAAAAATGCCTCGTTTGTTACCGAAGAATTGGCATGGCATGTTCGGTTGGTTGCTTGTTAAAAGTTCAAAGCGATATATAATGTACCTGCAAACTAAGATCGCCACAAGCGAAGTAATTGCCATTTTTTTAATTCCCGATATGTAAAGTTATCCAGACATTAGACCTTCGTCGGTGTCTGCATTAATTTAAATAGAAGTAAAATTGTATAAATGATTTGTATATTAAAATGAGTATACTTCATGGTCGCCAGCAGAAATTTTTCCAAGGGGATGTGCAAAATATTTCCAGCCAGTGGCAAATAAGGAAACACGAATACATCATAATAAATAAATAAATAACCCCTCAAGCAGCTGCTTGCCACAGAGGTCTGACAGGAGCCTGTCATTTTATATGCCATAGTAGAAGGTCTGTGAGTGAGGATGGCAGGACCTCAGCAGATAAACAACACGAATATCCATGCCTTATCCGGGGCTCGAACCCAGGTCCCTTAGATCAGTAGCCAAGTGCACTAACCACTCGGCCATACCATAATATAACTAAGGAATGCAACTAAAGATGCCAAAAGAGCAACACAAGATTTACATTTTTTTAAAGAAAAAAAAAACCATTAATTTTTGTTACACCTGATATTTATTTAACATAAATTAATTTTTCTATGAAATTTTCTGGGAAAGCGTAACTTTTCCTCTTGCCTCCCCTGCCAACTATCTAATAAGATAATTTGAGTACTATATAAAAATGTGGTAATAAATAAACGAAATTTCATATTGGGTCATGAAATTAATATATCATATTTTAAACCTTTAAGTAAAGAGGAAAGATATAAAATTAAAATGGGTATATGCATGCATATTTTTAGCTCATTTTTAAGGAAATTAGCTTTTTTTTTTTTAATAAACTTCCAACTTTTAATAAATAAATGAAAATTTTTCTTGTTGGTTTAATGGGTACTAATAAGATAATACAATTCATATATTTCAAATCTTCCAATAGTGGGAATTTCCAAGCTAGAGGACCTACTGTGAATACTGTGTTCTTTCTAGAGATTTTAAATTTTGGACAAAGAATGTGATAGTCAAGGGCTTTACATTGACATTGGTTGGATTGATTGCGCCACTTGACATTGGGATGAAAAATTGAGTTTTTTTTTAAGCAATAAATGAAAAGTTCTTTCAGCATTTATTTTTATATTTAGAATCATCCATTAGCTCAAATTTCTACTGTTAAAGTCAGAAAATGTAAACTTCATTCTCTTCGAAAACGAGCATTCCATATTAACATAAGGCAATATATTATTCTTATTAATCATATAACATATTCTCGTAATTCTTCTTTATCTTCCATACCTATGCCTCTTTATTTCATTTAATTATCTATCCCTCCCTCCCTCCCAGCTTCACACCATGATCCAAAATAATGATCCCTCTAAATCTTGCAGATGCCACTTCTTTAATTCTAAATAAGAGCAAAGTTCAAGATTCATTAAAAAACTAAAATAGATGAATTGGAAGAAGTTATTAAAAATTAAGGTTTGATTTTTAATTGCTTTTCCATGGTTTTGATACTGGGTATGGATTAGAAAACCATCCTATTTTTCCTGAGACCATGACCTGTTTTTGAGTTGAATACCTCCCCCCCCCCTTTTTTTTTTCTTTTTCAGCCAGTAGCTCTATATTCAAATTAAATTGTCATTTTTTTAATCTTTGATGAAATATTAAGTTATATTCTGTTTGAACAAGCTAAGAATTTATTTCTTGAAGTTTTTAACCTCTTTAGAATTCATTCTTCTTACAAAACAAAAATTTATATTTTATACAAGCTTCAAAATGAACAATGCAAATGATTTTAGGATTTTGTTGAAAACAATAAACTGATAATAATTGTTATTCATTGTAAAATTTTAAGCATTTGCCCACTAATTGAAATTCATTTCGTGTGATAATTGAAATTAGTGTTAATTAAATAATTTCAGCAGAATACTCTTAGTTGAGATATAGCTTTCAAAAGATTCAAAAAGTATGTCTTTAGAGGTACTAACTAATAAATGGCACCCAAACATAATTTTTATTTTTTGTTGTGTCAAACTACTCTTGTCTGTTATATTCCTTGGTGTTTTGTGTGTAAAGTGTATCTGTTGATGCCATATCAATTTTTAGTGGGTTCTGGATAACCATATAAAACAAATAAGGTATGATGTTTTCATCAGAGATATAAAAGGTACATAATATTTCTACAGCCATCTGGATTCAGTAATGAATTATTGAATGTCTATGTGTTTTAATAATTTTTATATATTTTTTTGAAATGTTGCTTAGTGTAAGTGTTGTTACTAAGTGCCTTTTTATTCCTATTTATAGGATGAATTCCATCCATTTATTGAGGCTCTTCTGCCTCATGTTAAGGCCTTTTCATATACGTGGTTTAATCTACAGGCTGCAAAACGTAAATATTTTAAGAAGCATGAAAAGCGTATGAGCTTGGAAGAAGAAAGGAGGTGTAAGGAGGAGCTGCAGGTAATATTTCAAATAGCTGATAAGATTTTACGATTTCATGAATGTATGTATAAAAAAATTAGTGAAAGATATGTGTGCTAGCATCTACTTAATCATGATTTAATTAAAAACTTGATGTTCATAACCTTACTTTTCTTATAATATAGAGGTAATTTGTCATTAGCCGGGTGGGATCTGAACCCATGACCTTTTTTATTATTCTAACAAATTACTACTAGGTGTATTCTGAGGAATTCTATTATTTCAACCTATTTTTTTTTCTTGTTTTCCAAAATTGCTGCAACTGTGGCATATTTCTAGAGAGATGCGAGGTCAAATCCTGCATGTCAGCAAAACTGTTTTCCACAAAACCATTTATTGAACTACTAGCTTATTATTGACCATAATTATTATGATTCATTTGCTGAGTTGTTAGCAGCTTGATTAAAGGGACCTGGTTTTCCAGGATGTTCAAATTCAGGATGTCCTGGTTTTCCAGGATGTTCTGGATATGGCATGAATATTTTCTGTCTTATGTATTTTTACATTTCATCACCATATGGCAAGTAATTTGCTTGAGGAGTGTAACTTTTTTTAGAAATAAAAATTCTTTATGGATTGGATAGGTATTGATGAAATATGATATGCACTTTCCGAATCTTCTAAAAGTTTCAGTTGTGACCTCTAATGGTGGAAAAAGTTGAAAATTTAATATGATTATTGCAAGTGATGTATTTCATTCACAAATCTGAAATTTTGATGGTTGAATTTGTGAAGGTCATGAGGGTTGCATTTGCAACAATAAGTTGCCTCCTTACACCCAGGCATGGAAAATGCAACTGTTTCATTTTAAGAAGTAATTGGAAAATTATTTTTTAGTTGTTTTGGTACTAATGAAGTGTAATTCACATTTTTCATATCCTTAAGTAGTTCTAATTACATTGTTAGAAGGCATTAAATATGGAAAAGGTGAAACATTTAAAAAATATTGCAAGTGATTTATTTATGGTAAAAATTTTAAATTTTGGAGTAGTGTTCCACTGACAGCGTTAGCCTGCCCCCTTTTCCTACAGGGTGTGCGAAAAGCAACTTTTTAATTTTAAGGAATAAAAGGTAAATACTTTTTATTTTGTGTAAGTGCTAAAAAATATACCTAATCATCCAATACATTTTCCTAATCATCCATTGCAGCTGTTGAAGAGTAATAATTGCATTCATTGCTAACCCAGTCGGGGTTGAAATATTATTATATTTATTCACAAGGAAGTGAATCCCATTGTCTTAAGTTTGACAGATATTGATATTAATCTACTTTTGAAGAGTGCAAAAGTAGTTAAATGAAAAACTTCATTCTCTTTGAAAATAAGATTCTCATATTCAAAAGAGGTTAATAAATTCTTCTAGTTTTATTATTATTTTGTTTTTCATTATAATACTTTAAAATGTGGAGAATGAATTCACAAAGAATTTCACAAAGTGACTTTCCACTGTTCACACTCATTAGACTTTCTGTCCTGTTTATGGCAATGGCAGTACCAAGCTGAAAACACCAGTTCTCGTCTGATCACCGAAGTTAAGCAGCTTTAGGCACGGTTGGTACCTGGGAGGGCGACCACCTGGAAACACTGCTTGCAGTTGGCAAAAAATCTGCTGAGGACCCATCATCCTCACAGATCTCTCTACTATGGCATATTAAACTGACAGGCTCCTGTCAGATCTCTGTGGCAAGCAGCTGCTTGAGGAGGTATTTATTTTATATTTTTTTATTTCATGGCAATGGGGGAATGCTGTTGTATCTCTCCTTTTTTTCCCCCCATTAACACCATATGTTTTCTCTTTGGGTGTTGCACTTTGTGGATCTTGGCAAAGCTACAAGTTAGTACACTATGGTTAAAATATATTTCAATATCCTCAAAGTAACATAGACAAAACTTAAGAGAGGTTTGAGTCCCAACTGAGCCAGCGTTGAGATTTATCTCTGCAAAACTTCCTGCCCATGGTCAGTAGGGGACACCAATGGACTTAGAAAGGGCACTGTCCATCGGATGGAATGTAAAGCTGTGGCCCCATGTGTGGGAGAGCCATGACCTGTGCATGTTAAAGAACATGCTGGGTAACCTTGACGGGAGGCTACATCTGTCTCCCAACAGCTGTTCCAGTAGGTCTCCTCCCCAACTTTCTCTGAGCCTTCAGGATCCTTCAGCATGCCATAGAGAAGATCTGTTAGAAAGATGAGATCTCAACAGAAAGACAACACATGAAATGTCCATGCATTATCGTGAGCTCAAACCTGTGTCCTTTGATCAGTAGCTAAACACATGAACTGCTCAGCCACAGGCCTCTCAACTACAGAAGAACTGAAATCCTCTTTGCTTCATTACCCAAAACCTCATTCATTCTCAGGAAATGATAAAAAGTAAAAACAAAATTGATTAAAAAACCAAGAAATAATAAAAAAAATAAGAAACCTAAAGTGAGGTTAAAAATAATAATGCAGCAGCAAGTTGTAAGACTTTCTCATCAGGGAAAAAAATGAAAATGTAGTTATAACTCTATAAGAGTGATAATTGCATATAGATATATATATAACAGAAAGCAAATTAAATCTACGATTTTATTTCCAAAGGTTTCATGAATTTATGCTTAGTGAAGGTAGATATTTATTTGGCATTTATTTACTGCTGGCACTACAAGTGCACATCAAACAGGCACATGTTTATCCAGTTAACTATGTCTTGTGGTTGTCCCAACTGAATTTGATACATTCCTGGAAGTAAATAACTCTTAGTGGTTTTAGTTTCACTTTCAGCAAATTGCACTATAAATGATGTGATGAATTATTAAAATAATTCCAGAAATATTGAAATAGGTTTAAACCAGAAATGAGAGAGAGGGTAAAACTAAAAAAATAGAAATACTTACTAATTGCTTCCAGAATTCTCCAATTTTTTAACAAAAAGTTTTTGGTTAACTTTTGAAAGAATTTCTGAACTTTGTCTACAAGAATGATGGAAACAGTTCAGATCAAACTTGCGAACTGAAATCAGGAAATTACTTCAGCTTGGGATAATGTAAACAAAACTGCAGTGATAGTGAATATCGCTACTAAGGATTGGTGATCATATCAGTGGAAGAGATTATGTTGTAATTTAATAAAATATACACAAAATTAAACAAGTAGTGGCTATTTTAAAGTCTAAATTATATATTTTTGTAATATACAGGGTGATTCAAAACTCTTGGGCCAAACTTTAAGGGGTGATAGAACACACCTAAACAAGCACTTTTCGTCATACAATGCATGGTTGGAACTCAAGTGGTGAAAAAAAGTGGAACTCAAGTGGCTTTGGGTTAGCAGTTACTGTGTCAGGAAATGAAGAAACACAAAAATGACAGAAGAGGTTTGAAACAATTTCAGAAATTACAGAACAGAATGTACACAATTTTATTGAACAAATTGCAGAAACTGCTCAAAAGAGCGACCGCCAACATTAATGCAGGCTTCATACCTTCAACGTAGTGATCGACGTACATGGGCGAAAACACCAGGCATTTCTCGTACAGTGGCAATAGAAATCCTGGCAACCAGGTCCTCATTGGAATCGATGGGGCTATCAGAGATGAGACTTTTCATATGGCCCCATGGAAAAAAGTCCAGACATGAGAGATCGGACAATCGTGGTGGCCAACGATTGGAACCACCCCGACCAATCCATCGTCCTGGAAATGTTGCATCCAAGGCGTTTCCACACATCCACGCTGAAATGGGGTGGTGCTCCGTCATGTTGGAACCACATATGTGTTTGAATGTTTGCTGGAACAGGGTTCAGTAATTCAGGCAAGACTTCTTGTAAAAATACAAGGTACGTTCTCCCTTTCAGTCTGGCTGGCAGAAGGCACGGGCCAATCAAATGGTCATGGAGGATTCTAGCCCAAACATTTATGGAGAAACGTCACTGGTATTAATGTGGACGTATGGCATGTGGATTACTGGTGGCCCACATGTGAATTGTGGGTATTAAAAATGCCCTCATGTGTAAAGGTGCATTCGTCAGTGAATAAGACGTGCATCAAAGTCTGGTTGCTGTCTGGTTGCTGTAGGAATCACTGTGCAAAATCCACATGAGGCCGATAATCTTCAGGTGTCAAGGCATTCACCCTCTGTGCATGGTAGGGGTGTAATCGTTTGTTTCGTAGAACTTGCCATACCATCGATTGGGGCACACTTATGGCATAGTAAATTGTACAACCAGTGAATCAGTGGAATGCATTAGCAACTAAAAAAATTAACATATTTGGAATAGAAATATTTTTAATACTTACACAAAATAAGCGTATGTACTTTACCTAAGTGTAGTCATGCAAAATCTGCTTTAAAACAAAATGTTTCAAGCTATCATTTTGCATAGCAGCATTTAAAGGTGATTAGGAAAATTATATTTGATCAACTTATAACATTGAGCTGTCCCATGGCTGAATGGTTAGTGCTCTTGGCTACTCATCGGATAGACCAGTACTGATCGGATGTACCATTCTCAGACTCCTCCTCTAGTGTCCCTTTCTATTGCCTTAGGGGGTTGGGGGGGGGGCTCAAGGTAGCATGCCAGGCTTGTAAACTGCAGTTGTCACATTCAAGTCCTAACTGGGCTAGTGTTGATTTATCTCTGCACTATTCCCCATTCTGCCCACAGTCAGTAGGGAACACCAATGGGCTTGGAGAGGCTGCCATATGTTGGACAGGATGTTAAGACTTGGTCCTGGGTGTGGGATAGCCATACTCTGTGCTCATTAAAGAACACTCTGTATGGCCTTGATGGGAGGCTACTATCTATCTTCCAACAGCTATCCAGTGGGTCCCCTCCCCCAACCTTCTCTGAGCCTTCAGGGTTCTTGTGACTTGGTCATTTAGCCCATTGTGTGCAAAAAAGTGTCACTCAGAGGTAAAACAACCCAATTTCCAAATGTACTCAAGTAGTATCCAGTGAAATGTAATTTCCAGGCTTAATTTTCTGGATTTCTACTTATCTAGAAAATTAAGCCTGGAAATTACATTTCACTGGCATTTGGAAATTGGGTTGTTTTACCTCTAAGTGACACTTTTATATTTTTGAATTGATAGTTAGCAATAAAATGGATGTAGTAACATAAATATTTTTAATTTTTTTGAAAAGTTGCAGCAACTTTGCATTAATGCAACAGTATTTACATAATAAATTATTTTGTTGTTTTCGTAATAGTTGTTTACTACTAAGGAAATATTAGTACAATAATATATAAATGTATAAAACTATTTTTTCATTACTGATATTGTCATTATAGTTATAGTAGGTAGAAAAGTGACTTAATGATGTGCTTTTCTAACTTTATAATGTAGGGTGTAGGGGAACTATAGGCCATTCATTATTATGCATAATTGTTTAGTTCAATTTAAAATTTAAGTTTCTTTGGTTTTGAATTAACTTTGCTTATGTGGTGTTATGAAAAGACATGCATAATTTGCAATCCTCTTTTCTTAGATGTTTGATGGTCAAAGCAAGAAAATTACTCTATCAGTCTTTTGTATGTCATGGTCATGGCAAACTGCAGTGAGCAGCCACTATGAAGGTGGCTTCTGAAACCTTGAAAGTCTAAACATCATTTCCTGTTTATGCATGCTAATGGAACAAGTAATGCTGCAATGTATTCTAAGCATTTGAATTTTTTATTCAAATGTTCCAAAAAATCTTAAGTATTATAGAATTCAGCAATACTAGTGCAGTACATGTCTACATACATTGTCAGCATTTTAGTTAATAGTTAACATCATAAACTGCAGCTGATTGAATTATTAGCTAATGTAAAGGGGAAAAAAATTACAACCTTGAAAACATTGCTGTGTAATGTGTTTCACTGTTGTTGTTAAACTTCATAGCATTTAAATATGCAGCATCCTCATCTCTCCAGCATTAATGGGCTTTCCGTACATTACTTTTAAAAATATTTGTAGCTTATTCCATAAAATAAATTTTGGAAAATCTTATTTCAATGAATAGTTTATCAATTTTGTAATGATTTAAAATTTACAACATTATTCAGCTTATTATTGACAGCTAGTTGTAGTGACAAATCTCCGTGATAGAGTTGCATTAAAATTAGCGGAAAAAAGACGAACTGGCATTAGTTCAACTGGAAGAATACTTGGGCATGTTTCTGGAGAGATGCGGGTTCAAATCCCATATGTTGGCGAAAATTTTTTCTGCTAAATATTTATTGATTTATCAACGCCAAATGAGCAATAGGTAATGCTGTGATTATCGTCTATGCTTATTGTTATTCTCACAAATATTAAAATTATTTTCACCTTAACACTTTACTATTCATTATTACTATTAAGAGAGAATAAGCAGCTTCAAGTAGTTGAGTAGATAATCATCCCATTCCAGTATTTTAATTTTGGCAAAGGCTTTCACCATCATTAGACTTTATATTATCATCTAGCTACTGGTTGCATAAACTGCTAAATACTAGTTAGACATTGAAATTGATATGGTGTCAAACTGAATTTTAAAAATGTCCTCTTTCCACAGAAAAAACAGATTTGGGTGGTCCCGTGGCCAAGTGGTTAGTGCACTTGGCTGTTGATCAAAGGGACCTGGGTTCGAGCCCCAGGTAGGGCAGGATGTTCTTGTTGTCTTTCTGCCGAGGTCTCAGCTTTCTCATAGAGCTTCTATATGGTGTATAAACTGATAGGCTCCTGTCAGACCTATGTGACAAGTAGCTGCTTGAGGGTTTTTTTTTTTAAGTTTAATCTTCTTTAATGGTAGCTAGGTAGTCACTGGAAGGAGAGCTATGCACCAATCCCCTGTGATGATGCATAGAACCGGCCAGGCCTAGCACCTAATGTCCAACCCCGCCTTCTCGTGGTGCGGACCGTTAGTAACTTTCAAAAGAGATACTCTCTTGTGGAAGTGAACGGAAGGGGAGGGCTGCCAGATTAGTGTGGCCTACTGATCTGGACAACTATGGCTACTTTTCTTTTTTTTCTACCCTGCTGAGGAGTGGTCAACCACACAGGGTCCTGGTGCTGACCATATAAACCTACTGGACTGGACAGATATATGGCTCTGAGCTTGATTATGGATCCTGATTTTGTTGCACTGGTGGGCTTCTGTGGAGGGAAAATCTTCCGCTGTGTTTTCTTTTTGTTTGTGGGTTGACAGCCCCAAGTGAATAGATCCACAGGATATGTTTATCAGCTGGTGGATAATCCTGAGCAGAAGTCATCACAGGCACCTGAACTCTTTGCTTCTATTGGCATCGTCAAATTCTACATTGGAGGAAGTCTTCCAGTGTAGATGGCTTCAGCCTTTAGTAGTGGGGGAACGGGTCTTTGCCCCATGTCTGCGATTAGGGGGCTGTTTGATATTGTCGGCATTCCCTCTCTCAATAAACATAGTTTCTTTAAACATCCCACTAACCATTTTCTCTCCATAGGTAGTTGGAATGTGAGGACTCTGCACAGAGCTTTTTCTCTTGATGTCCTCACACAAGAATTCCACCGTTATAATTTAGATATTCTCGGCTTGCAAGAGACCAGATGGACAGATAAAGGTCAGATTCTTAAAAATAATCTTAAATTTCTCTTTTCAGGGAGGGACGACAAAAAGCATCACCAAGGCGTGGGTCTGCTTCTCAGCAGACACGACAGCTTTCATTAATGCACTGGACACATATATCTGTCCAGTGCATTAATGAAAGGTTTCTTACAGCAAAATTTCAGACAAGCGTTAAAGACTTGAATGTTATCTGCTGTTATGCCCCCACTGAGGATGCCGATGAGGATGAGAAGGATAGGTTTTATGAACAACTTCAGGATATTTTGAATTCTGTCAAGAAAGGAGATATTACCCTTGTTCTTGGGGACTTCAATGCCAAAGTTGGTACTGACTCTGACCTTTGGGGAGGAGTAATAGGCCCTTTTGGTATTGGTAGCTGCAATAGCAATGGGCAACGTCTCCTACAGGTAAGTAAACTCAATGGATTCAGAATAACTAACACTTATTACAAACACCGCGACATACATAAGTACACATGGGTTTCACCTGATGGGCTGCATAAGAATATGATTGATTACATATTAATTAACAGCAAATGGACTAGTTCTGTTAGGAATACCAGGGCATATAGGGGAGCTGAAATTGGATCTGACCATTACCTTGTTAAAAGTGTGTTGCAACTTAAACTTAAAAAGTGTTGTGCTAGGGTTAAAAAATTTACTTTTAATACTGAAGCTCTGAAAGATCCAGTTATAGCCAAAGCTTACCATGATAGGTTACTTAGTCATTATGACAGTCATGGTTTGCTTACTACTGAAGTTGAGGAAGAATGGGATCATTTTAAACAGGCTTTTTTGGACACTAACAGTACTCTTTTAGGAAAAAAGGAGCAGAAGAGGCAAAATTATCTGAGTGATAAGGCACTTGAGCTTATTTCGGAAAGAAAGAACTGCAGGAATGCCCTTAATCAATACCCTACTAGTCCTAATAGAAAGCATTACAGAGACCTTAATAAACTTGTAAAGGATCAGTTAGCTGCTGATAAAAATTTTTGGCTTGATGGTTTGGCTGACAAAGCCGAGGAAGCAGTTAGACAGCACAACAGCAGAGAGCTGTACCAGATAGTTAATGTTTTGTGTGGTAGAAAACGGACAGGCATACAAGGATTGAAGGATAAACAAGGTAAGGTTATAGAAGGGGAGGATTCTGTCATGGCTAGGTGGGCTGAGCATTTCAGTGATGTTCTAAACAATGTAGTTAGTTCTACTCCCATTGTTTGCAATGATGATAGATGCATTGGTGGCTTTAATGTTGGCCCTATAACACAATCTGAAGTTAGTTTGGCTGTTTCTAAACTTAAACTTCATAAATCCCCAGGGGTAGATGAAATTACTACGGAAATGCTTAGAGCTGGGAATATTTCGGTTACCACTTGGATGACTGAAATTCTGAATCTCTTTTATGATAAAGGCATGGTTCCTAAGGATTTTACCAGAGCTATTGTTATCCCTATTTTCAAAAAAGGTGATCACAGTTCTTGTGATAACTATAGGGGTATCAGCCTACTCTCTGTTCCAGGTAAAGTTCTTTCCATGATTGTGCTTAATAGAATTAAGAATCTGGTTGACAGGCAATTGCGTGATGAGCAATGTGGATTCAGAAGTGGTAGGGGACGTGTAGATCAGATATTTTCACTTAGGCAGATTCTTGAGAAATGTTTAGAGTTTCAGAAACCTTTGGTTGCTAGCTTTGTTGATTTCAAAAAGGCTTTCGACTCTGTTGATCGTCATAATTTGTGGTTGATTGTGAGATCATATGGTATACCAGACAAGTTAGTTAACATTATGAAAGCTCTCTATAATAACACTGAGTCGTGTGTGAGAGTTGGTAAGGCTTGTAGCAATTGGTTTAGCATTACTTCTGGTGTTCGACAAGGGTGCATTTTGTTTCCTTTTCTCTTTAGCTTGGTTATTGATTATGTTATGCGAAATTCACTTCAAGGGAAAGATTTTGGCCTTAAATGGGCTGGAGATACGAAAATTTCTGATTTAGATTATGCTGATGATTTAGCCCTTTTGGCAAATGATGTTGATGAGATGAACTCTTTCATTCGAGCTGTTGATGAGACTGGTAGTAGAGTAGGTTTGGTTATAAACAGAGAGAAAACTAAAGTGATGAAAATTGGTCAGGCAGGCTGTGATTCAGTTAATCTGAATGGTTGCAGTCTTGAGCAGGTGTCACAGTTTAATTATCTTGGGAGCTATGTAACAGATAATGGTGATGTGCGGCATGAGATTAACAGACGAATAGGGATTGCTGCTGGGACTTTTAAGAATCTATGGAGAGTGTGGAGAAATAGGCGTATACACCTAAAGACTAAAATTAGACTGTATAATAGTTTGGTTCTTTCTAGGGTTAGTTATGGTAGTGAAACTTGGACACTTTGTAAACAAGAAAACAGGAAACTAGATGCTTTTGATTCCAGATGCTTACGCAGTATCTTGGGCATTAGGTGGTTCAACTTTGTAACTAATGATGAGATTAGGAAAAGGAGTTTGCAACCTCCTTTAAGCAGCATATTGTGCAGAGAGAGACTCCATTGGTTTGGCCATGTTGCCCGTATGAATAATTATAGATTGGCGAATAGGGTTATGAACAGTGTGCCTAAAGGCCTCAGAAAGAAGGGGAGACCTAGGATGCGGTGGGCAGACAATGTCAAACAGGACCTTGTTAGAATTGGTGTGCAGTGGCAAGATGCAGTAGATGTAGCTCAGGATAGACTTGCTTGGAGAACTAAATTGCACGGTCTGGTTGGACCTCCGTAGCCCATGGCTGCTTGAGGATGATGATGATGATGATGATGAACCCCCTCAAGCAGCTGCTTCCCACAGAGGTCTGACAAGAGTCTGTCAGTTTATATGCCATAGTAGAAGGTCTGAGAGGATGGCAGGCCTTCAGCAGAAAAACAACACAAACAGCCATGCCTTACCTGGGGCTCGAACCCAGGTCCCTTAGATCAGTAGCCAAGTGCGCTAAGCACTCGGCTGTAGCTACTCAAATATAGGTCTGTAGAGATAAAGTGCTGTAGTGACAGAGGATGTGTTCTAAAATAAAACAAGTGTTTTCTTTTTCACCAAAGAAGTAGGGAGAACAAAGAAATGAATGAAAAGTATGAAGTATACTGTGCAATTTTTTTTTCTTTCTTTAACTCTAGCCTATGTTTTGTTATTGTTGTAGCTTTTTGCTTTAAAAAACATCTGAAATTCAAAAAATAAAAAAAAAATAGTCTACTTTAAAATGTAATTGAGTATCCCTGATCCATCCAGTACATGGCTTTCTTATTTGAGCTGGTCTTGCAGCATAATTCTAGTCATTCAGATTAGTAAATTTGACTTATTAAGCTGCTGTTATATCCCATTTACAGCATTGATAATAAGTTACTAATTCTAATAGGAAAGGTTGTAAATAGAAGTTTTAGTATTAACTGATATGCTTCTTGAAATTAACAAATTTCAGATGGTTCATAAAAGAAAGATTAAGAAATATATGTTTAGGAGTGATTAATGAAGATTACAAAATCTGCATTTAGCAGGGATTGATGAAGCCTGTTATGTACACCTTTCACTATTTTCCCATTATCTCACTTAGTGGTTCAGTACTACACTCCAGAATCTTGAATTTGGCAGCATTGGGATACAGACTATGCTGGGCTGTAGATTTTCCTAAACCATAGATTCTCCCTTTTATTTTCTTTATTAGCAAATAAAAAGGCAATGTACAGTGCCATATTTAAATATTTCATTGTTATCATATTTATTTTAATTTTTAAGAAGTTTTAAAAAGTTAAAAGTTTTTGAATTATCTAATAATTACATAAAATTAAAGCAATTTTGTAAATTAAAATTAATATTAAATAATATAATTTATAACATTTTAATGATATAAAAATTAAAAAGTTTTACCTTCTCTTTTTGATGTCATAAACTGGGTATCAGACACTGAAAGTCTCCCACAATTGCATCACCGATATCCCTTCATCTAGTTTCTTTAACAACCCAACTTGGATTGATATGGCATGTCAGCCAAAACTTAACTGCATTGCCATTATTAGAATTATTTGCTGGTCATTTTGTTGACCTTATTAAGGATGAATACTGAGCACTTTTACTACAGTATATTTAAAAAAAGTGCATTATTAGGAACCAATGGTATGGTTGGCAGACTTGAGTCTTATTCTCAGAGTCTGTCTTCAAATATATATATATGATGAGTGATTAGTGTGCTTGGCTACTGATCTTAGGGACCTGGGTTCAAGCCCAGGTAAGGCATGAATGTTTCTATTGTTTTTCTGCTGATGTCTCGCCATCATCATAGACCTTCTGCTATGCTGTATAAACTGACAGGTTCCTGTCAAACCTTTGTAGCAAACAGCTGCTTGAGGAGGATATTTATTTTTATTTAAGCTGTAAAAGAGATTATAATCACAAAATCGCCTCTCCCTTGGATATGCCACTGTTTGGAACTTATGCTCCTGAAATACAGTGATGACTGAAGGTTTATCATAAGAAATGTGACTCAATTTAATAAGCAGTGCTTGTAGCACTGAAGCAGCAGATTCAGTAACTACAGAAAAAAAAATTTCTCCCAAGCATGTGTATCTTTTTTAAGACATTAATAGCTTTTCAATTTTCTTTTTAATTTTTGTAAATTTTACTAACTGCAGATGCCTCTGGACCCTAGGCTACCAGACTGAAGATGTTTGAGTGTATTAGCTCCTTTGCTGATGTCTTTAATAAATCTGTTTCTCCCTTCTTCTTCTCCTTATTCTTTTAAGTTTTTGTACTTATGGTTCTGAATTTCCTCACCATGTTAAATAGCTAAAGCATCAACTTTCCTAGATGATGAAATAAACTTATTAAAGTAAACTTATTTAAGTAAAGAAGCTTATTTAAAAGGTACTTAAGCTCATAACCATTTACAGGATTACTCTATAATTATATCTCATTTGTAACAGCCATGTAAAATTTAAATTATTTGACAGTCTGTTTGTCCATCTGTCCAGTGGGTTCCCCCCAACCTTCTCTGAGCCCTTGGAGTGTCCTTGTAACTTGGCCATTTAGCCCATTGTATGCAAAAAAGTGCTGCTCAGAGGTAAAACAATCCAAACCAGTTTTGAAGGAAATGAACTTACCTGAAATAACATAAAACTGAATAATGATTAATTCTAAAGAGTATGCATAAAAGTTGTAAGAAATTAGTTGAAAGTAAATAAATTATAAGTAGTTTCAAAAGAATTATTCAAAAAATAACATGAAAAATAAATTATGAATTATTTTAGAAAAAGAATGGGATTAGGTGGTTTTCTTTACAAAAAAAAAGTTGAAGATTACTAGCGAGTAAGTTTAATGCTAAGAATTTGCAGAAAATATTAATTTTATAGATGCATAAGCTACAACTATATCATGCTGCTAATTAAGGAATCTTTGAAGAGGGGTAAAATATATGATAAACTTAAAAATTCATCACAGAACTTCAAGATATGTTTCAGTCTTGTTGAAAAGCAAGATATACTTAATATGAATAGAACTGAATTGTTTTATCAAGCAAAGAGTTTTAATCTTCTAAATGTAAATCATGAAATAAAAAAGACATGAAATGTTTTTAACATTCTAATTTTATTTTAGCTAGTTTTTGTTTCCTATATTTAAAAAATAAAATATACAAGATATGTGAAAAGAATTGCTCTTGCAAAGATCAGACTGTGAGTGAAATTTGAACAAGTAACTGATTCCAAATTCTTAATAGGCTCATAATATTATTATTTATCCTATGAGACCTAAAACTGATGTTTTGTAAAATATTTTTTTCAGCCTTGCTAATAAGAGACATGTGATATGGTAGAAACATGGTAATTATGACTTTGTAATTGATAAAGTTTTTCGAACATGCTGCAAAAGTTATCCTTTTTTTGTTTTAAGAGCAGCATAGGGCTATTTAGCAAAATCAACAGGCTAACTTTGATAAATCTTTGCAGACCACATTTTACATTCCTAATATCCACTTTTCCAAGGTTTCTAAAAGCATTCATATCATTGCATTTTTCACCAAGTAAATAAATAAACTGTTACTTTTATATCTTTATTAGCATTTATTGATTCATGCATACACAATACAAAAATTTATCCAAATTGTTCTTTTATTATGAAATGTACATTGAAATAAAATAGATTTTAATCCTACCTTTCCTTTTTCTATATTCAAAGATATGTTTCATATATATGTATTCATAGCACTCCTCACTGTATTTAGTTTTTAATATATTTAATTAAAATTATCATGTTACTTTTTAAAAAATATACAACTCATACCTGAAATTACTATTGAAATGCAAAGGAATTAAGGAAATGAATGCAGTAAATCTTTTAACCATTATATTGGTCATCAATTGCCATTTAATGTTTATGCCATGGGAGCAAAAATGTTAAATTCTATTGACTGCATGCTGCAATTGTTAGTGTCAGCATTCATATGAAGTGACTGCATTTGATAACATGCCAAGCACATTGGGTCTCTGACCTCATCAGTGTCAACAAAGAACAGGTGTGTTTACTTTCTTTCTATATAATTATTGTATGCAAATATTAATTTTCATTGTCAAACAGTTAAGTGATAAATACCTGGACAGTCACACTACATGAAAAATGCAATTTATACTCATAAGGACACCATGTTGTGGAGTAAAATATAGAAAAGCTGTTAGCTCAATGAACTTATGGCATAGTTCCAAAATCAGCTGGGGCTGTGAAAATGTTGTCAAACTTACTGAATCTAAATGTTTCTATTAAGTGATTTATTTACATTTCATGTGTAATAAAGATAAAAGCTACTGTTAATTCTGTTCATTATTTCAATATATATGTGTAAAAAATTTAACAGTATTGAATTAATTATTTTATACATTTGAATAAAATTGATAATAGAATGTACTTTCATTTTAAGAAAGAGCTTTATTAAAATATCTTATGATGATGATAAAATATCATATGATAGATGAATAAAAAATATTTTTCCCGAGGTTTGAATTCCCTTATAGATATTGAAATAACAGGCACTGATGAGTTCAGAGGCCCACTGTGCTTGGCATGTTGTCATATGTAGTTGTTTCATATGGATATGAAGGAATAAAGCTCACTACGGTGATATTCATTTATTGTAATTAGACAAGTGTGAATAAATCCATCCATCCACCTCCCGGACTTCTGCCTTCGGATTGAATAACTGAAAATATATTAGTTGCAATATGGTTATAAAAGCTTGGTTCTCATCAATATAAATAAGTGCATGAGTGCCCTGACACTTTTAATCACACAGTAAAAGCTTTACAACACAATCATCACAACCTTTCTTAAGCAAATGTGAATTGGCCCTGCCTTAGCTCAAATGTCAGAGCAACAGTGATTAACCAGGAGATCCAGAGTTTGTTCTGGGATGGGTGGATTTGTTCACACTTGCCTAATTACAATTTCATATGGGTGATAGCAACATTTGCAGCATGTAGTCAATAGAATTTAATATCTTTTATATATGCAAGAGCATTAAATGACCATTAATAATCAATATGATAGTTGAATTGAAAGATTTTTTGCATTTATTTCAATAATAATTTCAGTTATGAGTTGTATAAATTTTTTAACAATAACATATTAGTTTTAATTAACTATATTAAAATTATTATTATTACAGGTTAATTTAGTTTAAGCATGAAATGTACATTATATGTACCACTACTAAGCTATCTCTCAGTAGGAAACCTGCTGTTAAATGTAAAATTTTTGACCAGAACTTAATGTTTTTATTTTAAACAATAAGCAGGTTTTTCTCTAAATAAAATGTATATTTATTTTCCTATTTGTGTACTTTGTTTCAGTGTCAATTTTTAGTGTTATTTGAAGGCTTATATTCAAAAAGTTTTCTCTTTAATTTTTATTTTAAAGCTTAAGTTATCATTTTTATTATATGAGCAATATTTAAAATAGTTGTTCCTAATAGCAAAAATTGATTACTGATATCTGAATGTTCTATATGTAAATATTAAAATATTTAAATTATATCAATTAAATAAATTACCTCTCAAACATCTGCTTGCGACAGATGTCTGGCAGGAACCTGTCAGTATAATAGGCCACAGAGAAGATTTGTGATGAAGGTGAGTTCTGTGCAGAACAACAGAAGAAAGGAAACATCTGCACTTGTTTGAGGCTGAAACCTCAGAGTCCCTTTAATCAGTAGTCATACACACCAACCACCTCAATCAGAGGGTTGGGTTGGGTTGTTTTACCTCTGAGCGACACTTTTTCGCACACCATGGGCTAAATGGCCAGGTCACATGGACCCCGAAGGCTCAGAGAAGGTTGGGGGAGGGGACCCACTGGAACAGCTGTTGGGAGACAGATAGTAGCCTCCCATCAAGACCATCCAGTGTGTTCTTTAATGTGCACAGGGTATGGCTCTCCTGCACACTGGGCCATGGCTTAACGTCCCATCCGATGGACGGCAGCCTTTCCAAGCCCATCAGTGTCCCTTACTGACCATGGACAGGGCGGGGAATTTTGCAGAGATAAATCTCAACGCTGACCCAGCTGGGACTCGAACCTGGGAACTACAGATTACGAGCCTGGTGCGCTACCGACTGAGCCACCCCCGTCCCCCTCAATCAGAGGAATGACTATATCAATAAGCAGCATCATTTAACCAAACTTAATACTGTTAGTTATTATTAAAATATTATTTGTTATGGTTATAAAATATTCAGTAAACTCTTGATTATCTACTATAATGGAGGTGAAAGGAAAGGAAGATAATAATAATGAAACAACAGAAAAATAGGTAAATCACTTAAGTTTAGTGTCTAAAGCATTTTCATATATAATTTGTATTGAAATAAAAGGATGTTGCATAATTGAAGAGCTTTCAATGATACAAACAAATTGTAAATTATCAAAGTTGTTAATATAAAAAAATGCCTGATTTTTTTACATGTGTTTGTATTCACCAAAACAGTTGCAGATATTCATAAAATTTACTTTTATGTTTATTATTTTTAAGAATTCTTAAAAGATATTTAAGGGTGCATTGAATGTTCATAAAATAAACATTTTATTCATTTTTATTACAAGTACAATTGGGTAATATAGTCATTAAAGTTTGAGAATTTCATTTACATTAACAAATATCATTATTTCAGAACGAACGAACTGAAGTTAAACAAAAATGGGCTTCACGCTTATTGGGAAAGTTAAGGAAAGACATTACACAAGAATGTCGAGAAGACTTTGTTTTAGGAATTACTGGAAAGAAGCGGGCAACCTGCGTTTTGAGCAATCCAGACCAGAAAGGCAAGATGAGGAGAATAGATTGTCTACGACAAGCTGATAAGGTAACTTTTTCTTTATTTAAATTCAAAAGTGTTTTTTGTGTACAAAAAGTAGTTTTTGCTACATAAATGCCAGTGTGTATTATTTTTTTTTTCATTACATAAATGTTAAGACATTTATATCTTAACATATATCAATATTCAGGTCACTAATATCATTTACCATATTACAAATTTGAGGTTTGTAAATAAAACGGAGTGCATGCTGTATTGTGTATTGTTAACATTAGTGCAAAGCATTAGGTGAAATTAATATCTCCCTTTTGCAAGTGTATTACCTATCTGCCTATTTGTGCATACATTTCATACCCAAAATGCTTAAAAAGATCATTAAAAAGAAACAAAGTAGAAACTTTTTTCTTATTCTTTTTAGTGCTATATACTAAAATTTTGTAATTGCTTTAACTTAAAAACATCACAGGACACTTGTAAAATTCTAATGTTTTGTTAGATAAGCCATAATAAATTTGCAAATCCAAAATTGTTATGACATATACTTTTTTGAATTTGTTGAGCTTCTACACTTTGATACATTTTATTTTTGGTGCATGCATTCCATTGTTTTCAGTAACAGTTTCTCTTCTGCTCCCTTATAACTTGTTCCAAAATACAGCACTAGATACCTTTCTTAATCAATGACTATTTCACATCTCCCAATAGCATGGTAACAGTGCAATAAATGATCAGGCATAAGATGCAATGGGAATTTTACCTCATGTAAAATAGAATAATGCAAATAAAGCTTCAGAATCTTCTGGAAGTATATATAATTCATTATATTAAGTTGGCATATATACTGGTGCTCAAAATTAAAGGGTTGTGGACAAAAGTGCTCATAAATGAATATGGTTTTCGACAAATTAGTTAAATACCTTATGGAAAGGTATTGTGACATGATGAAAACAGTAAGAGGTGATAATGATGAATTGTATAATAAGAATTAGTGCTGTTTATGAGTGTTTGAGTTCTCATAATGGAGATGTTGGAATTAGGGAGAAGGCATTACTGAGGCATATGATCACTCCTTAAGTCATACAATTGACGCAATGTGTTTTCATACTGTTGACAAAGTTTTGTGGTAATAAAGACCATTCCTCCATAAGAGCAGATTTTAGCTGTTCATACAGAATACTGAAAGGGGCATTTCAGCATCCCAGAGTGTCTTATGTGCTTCATTGTAATCAGGTCTGGGGATGTGGTTGACTGTACATCTTACAAATATCTTCACTTTCAAGTATATCATTGACCAAATGAGCCCTATGGAGATAGGCATTATCATTCATAAAGATGAAATCAGGTCCAGACCACTCCTGAAAATTCTCACATAGACTATAATAATCTCATCTGTTATTTCTGAAAAGAATGCCTCTCTGAAAGATGTGAAACTGATTCTGAGCAGCCAGTCATCATGTCAGCCCAGATCACCACCAAAATTGTTCCTTTCTCAGATGTTAAGTGGTTGTATTGAGTTCATTGTTCTCTCCAAATGAAGGCATGTTGATAATTAGTGTTCATGCTAAATCTTCTCTTTTGTGAAGAGCATATTTGCCCACTGTCCTGGGTTCCAAAGGTAATGTTGCTTGTACCACATTAAATGAGCTCTTCAGTTGAAGTAGGTAAGGGACCACCATTAATCTTAATGTATTCCTATATCTTTCAAGCAGCCTCCTGTGCACAGTACATTTTGAAATTATCATCTGTGTGGCCATTGACAGTTCATGAGACAATTGCCTAGCTGTCATTTCTGTGTTCCCTTTAAAGACAGATGACTGTTGTCCTGAGCAGTTGTGACCTTAGTGTGATATTGACCTGATCCATGTCTAACCACTCTTATTTCTTGAAAATGTCTCCAAAGTCTTAAGGGAGCAGGGGTGGCTCAGTCGGCACCATGCCCGGCTTGTAATCTGCAGTTCCCAGGTTCGAGTCCCAACTGTGGCAGCATTAAGATTAATCTCACTAAACATTGTTGGGCTTGGAAAGGCTACTGTCTGTTAAATTGGATGCTGCCCATGTGCAGAAGAGTCATACTCTGTATGTTCAAGAACATACTGGATGGCTTTGACAGGAAGCTACCATTTATCTCCTAACAGCTGTCCAGCGGTGCCCCCTTCCACATCTTTATCTGAGCACTGGTGATCTGAGCACAGTGTGTGCAAAAACAGGGCTTAACTATTTTCAAATTACAAGAACTGCATATAGTACATATCCCTATCATTGAAGTGCCTTTGATTCCTGACTTTTTCACCACTGTAGAATGAGTAGGGAAAATGGCACATTACATGTGCTTTGCAATTGTTGAAAAATTGCTAACTTCAGAGTGTGTCTTTGAAACTTTGTGACTCATTCTCTACCATCATGCAGCAGACCACCAACAAAGTGTATGGATTTATTGTTCCTCTAGTTTAACTATGTAACTAAAGGAAATAAAAAACTCTGATGAACATTGCTACCAATGTAAAAAATACATTGCCTAGAAATTAAAATTGGAGAATTTCCATGTTATGCCAGTGGAAAGTAAAATTCAATGTTCCATAACTTCACACTTCTAAAATAAGCTCTTTGTATAAAAATGTGAATGAAATGTTAAAGATCTATATGAAGTTTATTAAATCTTTTAAAAAACATCATATTATATAATAGACGTAATTTCAGGCAGACAAGTAGACACTTGTGACATCATTGGTGGCAGAAATTGGCAGTTCCCCATGGTTTCGCAGCTCCTTGAGTGATCGTTCCCAAATTTGGTGGGGCAGTCCTACTTATTTCTAATCCTCTTGGGGTAGCTGCCATGAGTTGGGAGTGATCCCTTGAAAAGCATCAGGTTTCTGGAGCACTGCTGTAGTCTACCTTGTGAATGGAGTAGTATTGTATGGAGAGCTGTGAATGAAGTTATTGATTGAAGTACATTTGGTGCCAAACTTTTAGTGGGATTTGTGATTGGAACCTGTGAATGAACTTATCAATGGCAAGAGTTGTCAATCTGTTTCATGCCAAACGTTTTGCATGAGTTATAACTAGTTGTTGATATTTAAAGAGAATGGAAAGTTATGAAAACTAGAATATTTAATAGCAGTAATGTTGTTACCAAAAAACTTGCATACAAAATTGATGAATATTGAAAGAATTATTTATACAGACTTCTAAAATATACACTTACTTTTATTTAAATAGCTTGAAATAATATCTATTATTTAAGTTCTAACTTTTGAGTTAAATTCTTATGACTGACTTTACTGTTGTCAAATATTCAAACTTTCATAAATCCTTATATACTGAATGAATATTATTGAAAATCGTGATTTAGATAAATGAAAGATCCCAATGAAATCTATCGCATTTTTCCATGAAAAGTTTATTTTAGAAGTTACAGAAGATTGTACTTTTTACTTTCACTGTCGTAACATGAATCGTCTCCAATATTTTACCTAGGCAGTATAATAATGAATAGTAAGAAGGCATGAGCTCCACTAATTAGTATATGAAGCATATATGTTTAATAAGACTAGTATTTGTATATTTTTTCAGCTCTTGGAAATGTACAAATAATATATAAGAAATTTCAGCAATTTATACTAGTCATATTGTTAGGTATAATCTATTTAGCAAAAGTTACATAGAATGAAAAATTACTTCTCACATATACATGAAAATTTTAATATTTGGCAATAATATTCATATGCAAGAGTTCAAGTTCCAACATCTGTTTCATTGCATTCAATTTAACTTTTCTTGAAACTACAAGAATGGGAGGCTACATGACAGCTTATAAAATATTTTGGGGATATGGCAAAGTATAAGGAGTTCAGAAATACTTTTGTGGAAAAAAATAAGTTTCACTGATGCATGTGACTTGAGCCCATGCATCCCATGCTAGGTGTATATCACTAAACTATCACCAGGTCCATCATTTATCCACTAATTGTGACTTTTAAATCTTCCCAACTTGTTGCTCATGGATTGTATATGATTGAGAAAGGCAACTTTCCAATATTGCTCAGTTCAGATATAAATAAAGACATCACTCATGTTAAAGTGTTATTAATGCAAGAATTAATCAATAGTAAATGCACAGATTACCTGTTGACACAAAATTCAAGAAATGCTTTTGTGGAAAAGATCAGTTTCGCTGATGAGTGGGAAGTTTAAAATTGCAAGAACCATCATTTTATAAGATACCATAAGAAGGTTATTATCAACACAAACTGAAATCCTGAAGGTTTAATAACTTCAAATACCAAATATGTAAAATAGTTTACTTCACATTATCACTCTTTTAAAAGGAATGAACAAATTCTTCCTTACTGTAACATTTATACACTTAAAGATAATTGATTAATGTTTGTATATTCACTGATTAAATGTTATTTTTGTTGTGTTATGATCCGCTTGTAACGAACTTAATTTGTGCTTGCAGTACTATGCATCATTGCCTTGAGCTAATACATTGAACAAGTCATTTCATTGATTTTAATCTACAACTCCAAATTTTTGTGCAGCTTCAAATGATTCAACCTTTTTAGCAAACAATAAATTTCTCTTCATGAGCTCCTGCAATGTGAATTGCTGACAACTTACTGGACAGTACTTCAGAGTTTATTTTAGAACAATGATTTTGGCTTTGCTGCACTAGTAGCCCTCTTCTAAAAAATAAATTTTGTTTTGTGGGTTGCATATCCAAAATGAATACAAAGGATACAAAATAAATACAAATAAATACAAAGGAAAATAAATACAAAGGATACAAAAGATAAATAAATACAGAGGATACATGAGATAGTAGCTGATCCTGATCAGAAATCATTGTGCAGATATATGACCTTTTCTGCCTTCTGTAATCACTGCTAATTATAAACTGGAACATTGTCACTTAGACAAACCAGCTTTACTAGCTCCTGAAAGGACCTAGAAGTCCTTACCAGCACAGTGACTAAATCGTTTAAGAAATGGCTTTGTCTCACACTTGTACAATGTTAAATCCTAAATTTTAAAATGTCTCCCTTTTTTTTTTTAACAAAAATGTTTTTTTTCCACAAGTATATAATATTAGTACACTGAATCAAGAGTGTCATCAGAGAAGAATTTGATTGTTTTGGGCTTGCAGATAGATAGATTAGTGTGTAAAAGCTAATCACAGATATCCTTTTTCAGATTGTCACATGAAGGACAGCATTGGTATGAGCAGAATTATTAGAAATGCCAATAATTAGGACTACTGACAGGCAAGGAAAGAGGGTGCCTGGAGTTCACAGGGTCCCCTAGAATTTGGAATTGTTTTTATTTTATGTGCAAAATTCTAAGGATGCCAAGAAAATTTGTTGCAGCTTACTTAAGTGATGAAGCTATGCAGCTTATTTTTAATAGTTGGGAGTGTAGAATAAATATGGATCAACAGTGTACTAGATTTAACAGACAATGATAATAGAAGGCTTAATAAATCTTTAAAGTTATAGTTGGAACCTGACAGATTTTCTTGATTTAATAGCTTCATGGATAGAGAAGAGAAAGCTTTTAAAGAGCACAACAATAGATAACTATACTCAATAATCAATTTATATGTAAAAAAGAATCATATGCAGTATTGAAGCAAAATGAGTTTCTGTCGTAAAAGGTATGCTGAACATTTTAAGGATGTTCTTTAATAACATTAATTGTTCTTGCATTGTTTACGTGACAATTATAGTAATCAAAAATATATTTCTTATTTTAATATTGGCCTGGTATTACAATTGGAAATTATCTTGTGATATCAGAATTAAAAATAATACATATCACCAGGAGGGGGTAGAGGAAATTACTTCTGAATTCTGAAAGCAAATGATGCTGTAGTTGATCAACATGTTGAAAATTTACTTTGCTAGAGGTGTTATTCTTAAGAACAGTTATTGTGATAGAGGCATCAGACTTCTTTTTGTTCTTGGCAAAATTCTTTGTGCAAGCATGCTCAAAATTAAAACATTTGGTTGATGGACAATACATGATCAACATTATATGGTTTTAGGAACTTTGCACAAGACAAATGTTTTCAATAAGACAACTTTTTCAGAAATGTTTAGATTTTCAGAAACTTGCAATACTTTTATATCTTCAAGAAATGCACTATGTTTTCATTGTTGTGTCTTTATGAGACATTTGACTTTTTTGTTTAAAGAGGTAAATCAAAAAATTATTTTGGTTGGATAGGTGCTAATGAAATATTAGGATTTGAGTTTCTGAAACTTCCAATAGTATTAATTTTTACTGTTAAGAGTGTATTCAAGTTGGAAAATGGCAAAACTTTAATATTGTAAATGATCTATTTACACTAGAAATTTAGTTGGTGGAGTGTAGTGATCAAAGGATTTACATTAATAGCAGCAATTTTCTCCTTTTACCTCCCAGGGGAGCTAGAAAAATGCAACTTTTTTTTGCTTTAAGAGAGGTTTATGAAGTATTAGGAATTAAGTTATGAAGGGTTAAGAACATGAAATAGTCTTTTTTGGTTGAATTGTTACTAATATAACATTACTGTTCACATTTTTTTTTTTGATTAATCATTAGTTCGAATTGTCACTGTTAGGACAGTGCTATATTTCAAAATGACAAACTTTATTCTCTCTGAAAACAAACATTCCATATTTTCCAAAGGGGATTTTAGACTCATTTATAGACTGTTAAACCTGATCTGTGGATATTTGAGTGGCCATATAGAATAGCTACCTGAAAAGTTAGTTAACATAGTGATGGCTCTCTATGTAGTAATTTCAATCTTGTTCAATATTTGATATTTTCCTAGAGGCAACCAAAAATTAGTTTTTCATTTTAAATATACTGGTTTTCATAAATTAAGGAAAATCCCTATGTTAAGTCAATGGGAAGCTAATGTCAAAGTTCTATAACTTCTAAAATAAGTTTTTTTTTTTGTTTTGAAAAATGTGATTGCAGATAAAGATCTCAATCAAATAAATCAATATCTCGATTTTCAACAATATTCGTTCAGTATTTAATGTGTTACGGAAGTTTGAATATTTAATGATAACAATGCCAGCCACAAAAATTGACTTCAGGAGTAATTAAAACTTAGTAATAAGTATTGTATCAAAGTGTTTAATAAAATAAGTGTGTATTTTAGAACTTTGTGTAAAGAAATCTTTCACTATTCTTTAGTTTTGTATAAGTTTCTTAAGACTGGCATTTGCTGTTGTTAAATATTCAAACTTCCATAATTCATTAAATACTGAACTAATATTATTAAAAATCGAGATATTGATTTATTTGATTGAGATCTTTATCTGCAATCACATTTTTCAAAACAAAAAAACTTATTTTAGAAGTTATAGAGCTTTGACATTAGCTTCCAGTGACTTAACATAGGGATTTTCCTTAATTTATGGAAACCAATGTAATATAATTTATAACCCTCTAGGCATGTTAAAGAACATGGATGGCTTTAATTTGAGGTTACCATCTGCTTTTACTAATGTTCACAGGTCCTCTTCTCCTACAACAGTGTGGTTTCATCCTCACTCTGTTACACCACTGTCTAGTAATAATCTCCAACAGCCAAATTTTTTGGAACCCAGTCACACACACACTAGGGACAGTGACTTGCAAATTCTGCTACTAGATTGACCATCGTTCCACTGCCAGTTCTTTATGATATTTCTTAAAGTGAAACCACTAAGCTTTGGACGCAGTTTCAGACATCTTGTTCAGAACAGACTAACATTAGGGTATTCCAAATTGAGCGTATTCTCTGGTAACCTTGCTTTCACAATAATTGCAAAGAAGTTGTATTCAGCTCCACATTGGTCATGGTTATTTTGCCAGCCATCCCATAGTGCAAATTTTGTAACACCATTTTATCAGTTTAAATGTGCTTGATTTAACATTGAGTGATCATTATATTTTAGTGCTCACCATTTACTTTTCAGATCCTCTAATATTTGATATCTTTTATCTGAGTCATCAATTTTATCATATATATATAATTTTATTGCCTTCATATTGTATTATTGCCTTTGTTTCTTGTTATTTACCCAAGCCCAATATGGGTAAGGCCACGTTGTTGTTTTGTTTCACCTTTGTTTTAATTTTCTTGCAGGTTACCATATTAACTTTGGTTATGGGTTAAATGACTTTTTCTTATTTTTCCTTTTGTTTAACAAGCTGTGTAACCTTAGTTGCTAGTGACCAATTAAAACCCCAAAAAACAAGACAGTCTTGTCCAGTCTTAAGTCCGAGTCTTGAGGTCCTCATAATTTGGTAATTTAGCTTATTTGTAGCAAAGTGTTTTGCTCAGTATTATAACAAAGCTTTTTACTCAGTGTTAAAGCAGTAGATAAAAATAAAATCTATGTGGTTTTATTTTTTAACCTTTTTAAAAAGAAAATAGTAATGGGTTTTTGTAGTTCAACTGTCACAGAGCAAAAAGATTTCAGTGGTTCAAAATTCATAGTTACAGAAATAATATTAATAAAAAGTATCACAAGTCAGTTAATCCTATGCATGCCTCACTTGAAAAACTGATTTGAAGCTAGTAGCTGTACTAGTTTTTGATTACTGTCGAGTAAAAAAAAAATCTGGAATTTTGAAATGCTCTGAACTAATAGATATAGATCATGTTTATATACCCAAAGGCATTTAATTCGGAACATTAAAATAATAGAAACTATAAAAAAAAGCAAGCAAAAAAACTTTTAAAGGTATATTTTTATTTGAATAAATATTTTTCTCATTTATTTCAGTATTCTGATATTAATATTTTTCTTATTAAATCTTTATATAATTTTCCCTTAAACTTATAGTATTTTATTTGCTTTAAATATGATGTGTGGGGATTCAATTACTAAAGATCAGGCACAGATTGGTAAGGAGTGCTGTAGCGTCATGGGCCCTTTAGACCTCATGGGAGTAGGAATTTTTAATAATAATTATTATTATTTTATAAAAATTCCACAGAATTAGAGAAAACCTATTTTGAGCTTCACATAAAACTCTCAAAAGAATAAATATTGAAATCTTGAAAAAGAAACCAAATTTTTTATCGCAGCCCTAGTCTTCCTGCTACAGCTGCATCCCTGAAAAAAAATGCCAGTCTGCACCTACTAGTGATAGCCAAATGTAGATACTAATAAGTGCAACAAATAGTTTATTTTAACAAGAGAATTTCATTAGAATATAATTAAAAGGTGCTCTAAAATATTAAGAAAGATTCAATATTTAAAACTTTTGAGAAGCCTAATGTGTGCTTAACTACTTCGATTTTTGGCTGACACTGACTTAGTGTTTTGATTACAAAATTTACAAGCTAGAGTGTGTCTCATTCACTTATTAAACAAAAACTTCAGTTGCATAAAAATGTATGAAATAAGTAAGAGTTCATACATTTTTATGCAACTGAAAATTCTCTCTTTTGTGTGTATAAAAGCTTTTCATTTATATGTCAGAGCCATACCCCATAGCATTTGCCAATCTTCAAAGTCTTTTGTTACATTTGTCTTTTCATAGTTAACTCTGCAGCATTTATCAGGTATTATTTTGGATTGGCTTTTTGCATTACGTTTTGGTTTTAAGTCCAGCAAGACTTACTGAACATCACTTTTCGGAAAGCATTCCTCCAATGGAAAAAGAAAAAAATTCTTACCAGTTAATGTGCTGTTTGCTATGCTGAAAGGAGAAAATGGGGAAAAATAAGGGAGAACAAGATTTTATTGTAAAGACTAATGTTGGATTATGTGTAACACTGCTTCAAAACATAACACATGCAATAGATAAATCAGTCAAGTCACTTTCAACTAATTTTTACAATTTTTTTAATTCAAGTATACATATATTACCTGCAATAATTCCAGTTTGTAGGCATATATATTTTCTAATGATTTAAATATTGGAATAGTCTATCTTTTTTCAATGATAGTACCAAAAACGAGCAATATTATATTATAAAAAAAACACCCAAAAATTTTTTATTATTAAAGGATTAATTTTTTAGTTGGATGCTCAAATGGCTTGAAATATGCAGTTAAAATATTTTTAGTGATTGAAAATAAAAAAAATACAGCATTGAAGTGATTAATTATCATCATCATCATTCCACCCATGGACTATGGAGGTCCAATCAGATTGGGCAATTTAGTCCATCTAATCCAAAATATTTCTAATCATGCTCTCTAAAATGTTGCTCAAAGTTTCAGAAATTCATAGCAAAATTACTATTGTTTTGGCAGGAAACTGTAACATATATTACAGCTGGATTCAGATACATTAAGATTTAAAATTGTTATTCTTTGAAATTGAATCATTAACTATAAAAATGATTCTAGAAATAATGAAATATTTTTAAAATCAAAAAGATAATGAAATGGAAAGTAAATAAAGTTTATATGTTCAGAAGAATCTTGATTATTTGAAAATGTTTGATGGTAACCCTTCAGAGCAGTGGCTCCCAAACTGTGGTTCAACATGACCTACCATGAAAATATTAGTAATTAGTAGATTAAATGAAATATTAGTAATTAGTAGATTAAATGAAATATTAATAATATATATTCTCAGAATTTAATTATCTTCAGTTAGCCATAATTTTGGGAAATGTTCTAGTCTACAGGAGAACATATAAAGTTAAAGACTTTAGCAAAGAGATCAAATGAAATGAAAATTTGGTTAAATAAAGCTCATTAAAGCCAATATTTATTCAGTGTTTGGTGAGTTGTTCACATATGGATGAGAAGGAGCAGTATTTATCATCATTAGGCAAAGTATTCTATTTATGCCAAATTCACTTTTAGTATAATAGGAAGATATGAAGGAAGATAGCCTCAGCTAGTTGCTACTAAACATCTTGCAAAAATTTAATAGCATTAGTGATGATTTATGAGCATTTACAGCATTTATGATTTATTTAATTTTTCCTAAGATAGCTGATTGTTAATATGCAGCCATACACTGATGTCTAAATGTTGAGCATCACAATGATTTATTCTGTTTACCATGTTGGTCATGAGGTGTAGTGGTATTATATCTGTTCTTCCCAGAGAGATCAAACTTGTGGAGGGTTTTTGGAGTGGGTTGAAAAATTCCAGTGCATCCCACACATGCTCTGTAGGGTTCAGGTCCAAATAATATGCTTCCTACTTCATCTGCTGAATATCCTCACTTTCAAGGAATTGATCTACAAGCCCTATGAGAGCAGCCATTATCATACATTGAAATAAACTGAGGGCCAACAGTGTCCCTGAAAAGCTTCATATAAGTCTGAAGCATATGGAAATATGCTTCAGACTCATATGAATATATTTCTGAATAGCCAGAGTTCCTTCAGCAAAGATGTGAAGCAGTGTGCATATAACTGACATAATACCATCACTGACCATCAAGCCACCACCATAGTGGTTCATTCTCTGATGTTAGAGGGTTGGTAAGAAATTCCTTGCTCTCAGATCAAAACACATTGAGAATCAGTCTGAAGAGTGAATTGTAATTCATTGGTGAAGACCACATGCACCCATTGGTCTGGGGCCAATCATAATGTTGTCTGAATTATGTTAGTTGAATTCTCTGGTGGGAAGATTGAGGGGAATACAAATGATCAGTCATCTGGAATAGAGCCCTTCTCATGAAGCCACCTGTAAACAGTTTACTTTGAAACTGTCCCCACAATGGCTGAAGTAAGCTCCAGAGAGAGTTGCCTTGCTGACATCACCTTATGACACCAGACTGTTAGTACAAGATAGCTCTCATACTGTGGTGTTGTCACTATAGGATGATCATCATCATCTACAGCTAATGTCTGGTATCTATTGGAACTACTCCCAAAACTTGAAAGCATAAATAGGGGGTGAAGACATTTACATTCCTATCCAAATTGATCTGGGCTGGCCAGACTCTTACATACTGATTGCCCTACCACTTGTAAAAGTATCTATATGATATTTCTGTGTTATAAAGTTGTTGCGAAATGCTCTACCAACATGAACACAATGCCTACTAAACCAGAAGTAAGTGGTATAAAATCAGAGCCATCTTTAATAGCACCATGTATATTCTTTTAGAGTCATGTATATAAATTTTGTCCATTCAAATGATTTCTGGAAGGCATACAACCTTGTATATATTCCATTTGATAAACACACAAAATGTAATAATAATTTCAGTTGTTTGTGAGTTATTTAATAATTTATGAATTGCCATTTTGTTGCATTGTAGGTATAAATATCAAATTAGCCAGATTGGCATGAAAATATAATTGGTAAAAAGCAAATAATAGTGATGTCCTCTTCTGTGAGAAGCACAAGATAGAACAATATTCTTCTCATGAAAAATAACCATTGTAGTAGAGAAGAATAAGTGAATACAAAGTGAGGTTGTAGAAAAGTTGTCTCAAGTAAGATTTAATCACTTACACCTAATTATTGGAGAATAAAAGCAGCTTAAAATTCTGTCTTTGAGCAATAAATTTTTTTGAAGCTTGTCCTTCAATCTATTTGCATATTAAAAAGTTTTAGGAGCAAACTCGAAAGCTTTTCAGAGCAAGGTTAACACTCCATCTTCATTGAAGTAGGATCACTTCACTGAAGACTGAGTGCTGTCCTTGCTCCAAAAAGCTTTAGAGTTGCTCCTAAAATTTTTTTAATATACAGATAGTTTGAAGGACAAGCTTCAAAAAATGTTATTATTTCAAAGACAAAGAACTTTAACATATTTTTATTATTTTCTGAGCAAGAAGTTCTTTTTAATTGTATTATTGAGTACCCCTAAGTCATGGCTTGTGTCAGGTTTTGGTGGTTATTTGATATGCAACAAGCCAGAGCAAGGTTTTGCTACTACTGCTGCCCAACTTCCTCACAAATGCTCAAAAAAAATTTGCGTGCATTATACAGATCTTTTGAAATTTATTTTGATTTTGAACATACTGTTAAACAGAGATAATATTGGTGTAGTGGTCTGAAATATTAATGTAATTATTCAGAAGTTCTGCCACACAGAAATTAATCATTCAAGTAGCTTGTTATAAGCATTTTCTGATATATGCAAGTTCCTTTTGTGTTATATATATGAGTGCATCAGCATATATGGAAGAGACACCTGTTTTTTATGTCCTTAGGTATGGCGGCTGGATCTTGTAATGGTGATATTGTTCAAGGCCATCCCTTTAGAGAGCACAGATGGAGAGCGGCTTGAGAAGTCACCAGAGTGCCTCCATCCTAATCTCTGTGTCAATCCTTACCACATCAATGTCTCCGTCCGAGAGCTTGACCTCTACTTGGCAAATTTTATATTGAGTCATGGTAAATATTGTTTTCAATATATAATTTTTATCTCTTTTAGTTTCTATAAATATTTTCATGTAAAATTTATGTCATATGTATACTTAATATTTTTTTTGCCTCCATTCTGGCATTTTTTTTTTTTATTTTTTTTTTTTTGAAGAAGTGCCTCTCCTGAAATTAGTAATTATCCTCTTCCCCTCTCTTTTTTTTGTTCCAATATAGTAAAATGTATATTGATATTACTTAATAAAATTAACATTTCATGTCTTACCATGTGATATAACCCACCCCCCTCCTCCCATTTAAACTTGTATGTTCAACAGAGTTCATCTTATGTAGATATGTAGAAACATTTTAAATGTTATTTAAGTGCAAAGCTTAATTTGATGCTGAAATCACAGCATTACCAAGGTGAATCTGAAATCTACAAATTCAAAGAATAAAAGACAAATGTCTCTAAGCTATGGCTTTATACAGGAAAAACAGAATGAACCTTAGAGGAAAGGATAAATGAGTTCAAAGAGATATAAATGTGAAAAAACCAGTAGCACTAACATTATATAATAATCTGAAGATTACATTTCAAACCATCAATCAGCTGCTTTGCTGGCAATTTATTATCTTTAATGGTGAAAATTAATTAGAATATGTAGAGATAATATATACTATACTAAAATTCAACCGCCACCTTCTATTTGGAGACTCTTAAAACAGATCCCTGTTTTTTAAACAGTCTAATAACCCCATATTAAATCCAACAGTTCCTACTCTCCCCTTGCATCTCCCCTTGCAGTTTTTCTACACCTTGTGCCAGGTGTTGATCCTGACCTTTCCCCTTCCTCTCTCATGTCCCTCTCTATTGCCTCACTTCTAACTCTGATTTACTCTTCAGACCTTATCATTATGACCTACCTCCATGCATTGTCCTTTTTTCATGCTTTACTGTTCTTAATTTTGCTCTCATCATTAAAAAGACTCTTCGTGCTTTTAATCCTGCAATCCTCATAAAACGTTGTGTATTAATGATTTTATTAAAATTTATTAACTTCAAATTTTACCAAAAGCCCTTGTATAGTGATTAACAGTAAAAAAATATTATTGTTAGCAAATCTTACCTTACTACTATGTCAGTGGTCATGTCCCTATTTAAGTATGTGATGTTAGATGCAAAACTAGGGAAAATGCATAAAGCTTCTAGGTTTTTTACATTCTTTGAGTTAGAGTTTCTTCTTACGAAAAATTTCAAATAACTGTCAAACATATGATATCAAAGGGATTGGTGAATGTCATCTATCTGAATATTATGCAGAAGAAGGAAAATGAATTTTTAAGAAAAGCTTTTGATGACAATGAAAGGTTTAATTTTTTTTGTCCCATTCATGTCAGCTTGGAAAACTGATTTTATATGTTTAGACTATATCAATATTTAAGCTACTAAAGTTCTAATGCATATATTATGAATTTGAAACCATTATTACTACTATTACTATAAGTTTTGATTTTGTAAAGTTCCATTCTTAATATATTTTTTTTAATGTTCATTTATTTTTTTATGCACCATTTCTAAAAATGCCTATATTTGTAGATATAATTACAAGCTTTTATTAGGGGTAAGGATAGCTCAGTTGGTAGTTCACCAGACTCATAATCTGTAGCTCCCACATTTGAGACCCACCTAGGACAGCATTGAGATTTATCTCTGCAAAACTCCCTTCCCTTGGTAAGAGGAGACACTGATGAGCTTGGAAAGGCCACCATCCATTGGAATGGGATATTAAGCATATCCCCTTGTACGGGTGGGTTGTACCCCATGCATGTTAAAGAACATGCTGGATGATCTTGACAGGAGGTCATCATCTGTCTTCTAACAGCTATCCAGGTTGCTTCCTTTCCCCAACCTTATCTGAGCCCTCAGAGTCCTTGTGACCTGTCATTTAGCCCTTTGTGTGTAAAAAAAATGCCATTCAGAGGTAAAACAACCTAACATGATTTTATCTCGCAATAATTGTCATACATGACCCTGTATGTTTGCTCAATTGCAGTATCACAAATGTTAATTCTGCCTTAGAAAGTAATAAATTATGTATTTTCCACTCTGTGATTTATAAGGGAAATAAATTGATTTTGTTTCTAAGCAGTAACAAACCAAAACTATAGCCAAAGTTAATCCAGGACAATTGAAGTACTAAATGATAATATGTAGTATATAATATGAGGCAATAGAACTCACTTTAATTGTTAAATATACTTATAACCCAGAATATTATATTAGATTCACAAAAATATTTGGAGACATTCATGCTTTGTCTATGGAATGATAAATTCAAAGCTCTGTTGCTTCTAAATTGAAGAAATGGACTTCAGTTAAAATCTAAATCAAATCTAAATCTTTTTATTTAATGAAATTGAAAACCCATTTCATGAGGTCCCATTTATAAGTGTGTTTTTCCTCGTAGCTTAATTCGAATAATTGCTCTATCAAACCATTTATTGTAATAATTTAACAGATATGTGTAATAATTCTTTTTTTTTTCCAATTATGTAAATTATGTTTTTGTCAGTTATGTAAAATGTTTTAGGACAAACATCACTGCTTTTAATTGTTCTAGCTGCTGTAACTTCAAATTCTGAGCAAATATTGTTGAAAACTGAAATTTAAAAGTTTGACTTGTATGTGTATTTTTTTTATAAACCACTTAGAAGGTACATGGTTTCAAATTGCATTTCCGTTTATATAATATAGACGTGTCTGAATGCTTTTTGGAAATAAATATATATAATCATGGTTTGGGTGATTCATTTATGTAATGAATATATTTTTATGGATAAATAGTTAAACTCAGTGTCCAATATTCAAATATAGATATATATATATACACTTTTTCACTGATATTAGCACAGAAATTATTAAATGTTCATGTGAAAATAATGTTCATAATACATGAGGAATGTCAAAATGTCCTTAGGAACATAAGGAGATGAATTTATTTCTTGATGACAAAGATTACAGAACAAACTTCACTTCCTGAACACTTCCTGAACATAGAAAAGGATGGCATAAACTAATTAGAACACAACTTACTGTTCATATTCATAATAATCTATCATCATCTTCAATCTGATGATGGATATAAAAATTATCCAAAAACGTGATAATTGATCAACTATTATGAATATGTTCAGTAAGTTTTGTTCTAATTAGTTTATGCCATCCATTTGTATGTTCAGGAAGTGATGTTTTCTTGTGTAACCTTTTGTCATCAAGAAATAAATTCATCTTATGCTCTTAAGGACATTTTGACTTTCCTAGTGTATTATATTTAACTTATGAACATCATTTTCACATGAGCATTTAATAACTTCTGTTCTAGTATCAGTGAAAAAGTGTATATATATTTATATTTCTGTGGGTTGGTGCAATAGTATCTTGTTGCACATCTCCAGCAAAGTTGTTGCATTGTTTGAGAGCATTTCATTATGGTGCATAATGGGAATGTAGAATATTCCACAGCTGCACAATTCAAGCTCATAATCTGATGTTCCTATATTTGAGTCCCAAATGTATTAGCATTGAGACTTTCTCTGCCCCCCCCCCCCCCCCCCCCCCCGCCTCCCACATCCATTTTGCTTCAGTGAGAAAGGGGCACCTATGAGCATGGAAAAGCTGCCATTCATTGAAATTACATTATAAATAATAAATAAACTCAACATACTTGGTATTAACTTATAAATTACCACTTCGAAGTCGATTTAAATTTTAGAGGAAAAATTGTCTTGAGTCGGATGGGATATGAACCCACATCAGAAAGTCGTGGGTTCATATCCCACACGGCTCAAGACAGTTTTCCCTCTAAAATTTAAATCGACTTCAAAGTGGTAATTTGAAGGGAAATGACATTAAGTGTGCAGGAGAGCCCATACCTTATTCACATTAAAGAATGCACCGGATAGCCTTGTATGAGATTTACATCTGTCTCCTAGCAGCTGCCCAGTCGATCCAATTCCTACTACTTTGGGAATTCTCATGATCTGGATATTTAATCCTTTATAATACAAAGTGCTATTCAGATCGACTTCACCTATGAGCATGGAAAAGCTGCCATTCATTGAAATTACATTATAAATAATAAATAAACTCAACATACTTGGTATTAACTTATAAATTACCACTTCGAAGTCGATTTAAATTTTAGAGGAAAAATTGTCTTGAGTCGGATGGGATATGAACCCACATCAGAAAGTCGTGGGTTCATATCCCACACGGCTCAAGACAGTTTTCCCTCTAAAATTTAAATCGACTTCAAAGTGGTAATTTGAAGGGAAATGACATTAAGTGTGCAGGAGAGCCCATACCTTATTCACATTAAAGAATGCACCGGATAGCCTTGTATGAGATTTACATCTGTCTCCTAGCAGCTGCCCAGTCGATCCAATTCCTACTACTTTGGGAATTCTCATGATCCGGATATTTAATCCTTTATAATACAAAGTGCTATTCAGAGGTAAAACAACCTAATCTAGCTGTTGTAAACCAATCCATTTGCATATTGTTTTGTTCTAAATAATGTAATAATCACCTTTATTCTTTATTTTGGTAATATTCCAGAAATAAAGGAAAACTTAAAATGTGGGGAAAAAACTTGAAATTTTTCCAAAAAAAGTTTTGCCCTATATTAGCTTAAAATTTTTCACATGCAAAGGTTAATTCTACATTATTGAAAAAAGTGCCTCATTTCTATAGTTGGAATATATTGAAAAATTGTAAAAAATACATATAAAAAGCCCTTGCACAGTTTTCCTTTGTATTTCTCAGAAATATTTTTTAAAATGCCAGTAGCATTAGGTAATATTAGATACTGAAATGTAAGTTCTTGGATTTCTGAACTTTTGAATAATATTTTGTATGCTCAAAGTATGGACTCTACACTTTAAATTTAATGACAAGGCTTTTTATTCATTATCAGTAACATTCTGCCACCTTTAATATTATTTTCACTATGGTGCTAAATCTGTCCTTTGAAAAAAATTTCCCATAAAGTTCAAAGTCTACCTAAAGTTTTTATTTTGTTCATAGTTATTTAACATTATTTAGATAATTCTGAATCTCCTGTAGAACATTTAAGCATTTATGATATATTGATTCCTACTGTGTTTGTACACTCCTGGTGCCTTGGAGGTTCTCTATTTTTACCCACAAGGCATGAAAAGCATCTAGTACAGTGCAGTTTCTAATAATAGCAGCATCCCAGCAACTGAACGGCAGGGTTAAATGTTACTTGGTGGAAGCTTTTTGTGAATCTGTTTTTTACCCTATGGCTGAAAAGATGTTTGGCTTCATAAATTAGTTTGAAAATACTATACACAACTATTGTGCATTTTTTTTACAGAAAAATAATTTAAAATCCTGCCATATCTTGCTAGTGAAAAATAAAACTTCTTTACTAACTTCCCTTTGAGTTTATTTTATTTGTTAAGTTCATATTTGTTGAGGTTTATTTATATTTGCTTTCAGCCATCAATTTTAAGCAATTATTAAAAGGAAGTAATAACAGAATGTATATTAGCTGTACAATTTAAAAATTTGAGATATTCTGAATGAACTAGCTTCATTAAAAGTACTTAAAGAGTTTATGAAGCTTACAGAGAATTCTCTTTTTGTGTGTACCTAAAAAGATAAGGAATATAATAACAAAATATCTTGATTTCCAAAATGCTACATTTTTATTAACTGCCAAGTTTTTTAATGACAATTCTGACAATTTTGTTTAAATTTTCAAAATCATCAATTGACATTTATCTGAAATATTTATGCATTGTATATAATGTTATATAATTTATATAATACTTCCTTATTTTAATTTTATTACTAATAATTTTACTATTTAAACATTAGTTTTTTTTTTTAATGTATTGGTTATATCTGAAATTAGTGCTGTAGGTGCATTGATGTAGTTAAATTTTTTATTAATATGATCACTTGTTTAGTAAAACAATAACATCTGAAATCAAATCAATTTCTTAGTGTTGCCCAACGAAATACACTTAAAAATAAAAAGCACAGTAAGCAGAATTTTAAGATTACAATGCCAATTAAGCTTCTTTCCATTCCTTCAAAGAACTCATACTTTCTCTAGAACAGAACTTGCTTTGTTCATAACTTATATGTTCATGAATTAAGTAACTTTTGTTTGTCTTCAAATATTTTCCTAAACACTTACAGTATTTAAATGTTTCATTTCTTATGTGAACCCTGCCCATAACTCTCAAGTTTTCTATCTTGTTTATGATTTCATCCTCTCCAAGTCACATTGTGCATTTTAACTTGTTTTATCAGTTTTATATTTCCAAATTTGTAGCTTTCCCATTTTACACATGTTTTTTGCCTTGTAGATAGAACATGCAAGCAGTCAGCTGATTTCATTAGTTTTCCAGTTTTCTCTTCTACCAAACTTTTACACACAACTATTTTTTACCTCTGAAAGCACCTTGCACCTATATTTAGAACCAGTCAACTTATTATGTACATATCATATGTTGGAATACTTCACTCTCAATCTTCTAAACATAATACTAGGATGCAAATTTGCTTATTCTTATATATCCACCATTCAACATAATCTGACACTGTGCTTTAGTTTGCCAAACACCATAATATTTCTATATCACAAATATTTCTAAAAGCAGTTATTTCATGTGTTCACCCAACTAAAATATGGAATTTTTAATTCATGCACTTTATTAGATAAAAACCTCAAAAATGTTTTAGAGCAAAGACTACTCTATCATCTGTGAACTGATACTGAATGAAGACAACAAAAATGTGGAGTTCAGTTTAAAATTTCTTTCCACACATGGATATACAATGCCATTATCTCAGGCATTTTGACAATATAGTTAATTGTATACATCCAGGATCTTTCATGCATGCAGTATTTAATATTAAATATTTTACCCTTTCATATGTAAAATCACATTAAACTCATGCAAATTTTTTCAAGACCTTTATTTATTATCTTATATGTTTAGTTTGGCAAATGATTATGTTGCAATAAAAACTCTGAAATGGAGAGAGTGGAGCCTAAATTTGAAATTTTCAAACTTAGATTGTGCTGAAGTTTTAGCTCTCTTGAGAAATGATGCTTAACCCCTTCAGTGGCATGTCACTCAGAGGTTAAAGCAACCTAAATCATGTGTAGTTTGTACATTGCATGTAGTTAGTAAATGGGCATTTCTATGTAGAAATTTCTCTTTGTACTGATGTAGTGTAGTTTGAATATAGCAGCCTTGCTGTACTTATATACAAAGGAAGAGATGTAAGCAGTAATTTTTTTCTATGAGTAAAACACATTGCACCCACAGAAATATACTGGAAACTCTACTGTTGCATGATGATGTTCACCTTCATGCTCTTCAAAGCACATTGGCACTCTTGAGCACTTGGCACTGAGAGAGACTTTCCCCGACATTTCCTTATAGTCCTGATTTGGCAGTCAAATTTTTCTCCGCAAAATTCCTCGCCCTGCCCACGGTCAGTAGGGGACACCGATGGGCTTGGAAAGGCCGCCGTCCGTCGGATGGGACGTTAAGCCGTGACCCCGTGTGTGGGAGAGCCATACCCTGTGCACGTTAAAGAACACGCTGGATGGCCTTGACGGGAGGCTACCATCTGTCTCCCAACAGCTGTTCCAGTGGGTCCCCTCCCACAACCTTCTCTGAGCCTTCGGGGTCCATGTGACCTGGCCATTTAGGCCATGGTGTGCAAAAAAGTGCCATTCAGAGGTAAAAAACCCAACCCAAAAGCAGTCAAATTTCAATCTTTTCCACAATTTAATGTGTGTTCAAATGTCAGCTGATGTTCATATGAGATAAAACATCTAAACAGAGGTCAGGTGATGACTATAACTACAGAAAACCACATCCTATCACCATGACTTCAACACTTGCATTGAATGACTACAGCAAGCACCTAAACAAGCATAGGAACTGTATGGGGGAAAAATGGTATAAAATTGTACCTTTATGTACACCATCTTTGTTCTTGGATGTAATTCACATGCAATAGAAAATAGGGACAAAGAACCTTACTTTATGACTCCCCCCTTCCCCAATGTTTTAATTCTTCCTAAAATTTGTTATGATGGTGAAACTTGGACTTTATGCTAGCAGAATGACAGGAAGTTTCATATTTTAATGAGGTTGCATACCAGTATCTTGGGTGTTAATTAGTTTGTTTTTATGAATAATGATATGAAATGAAGAAGTTGGAACCATCATCAAGTGGCATCTTTTTCAAGATGAGATTGCATTGTTTCTACCTTGTTGTCCATTTGCAAGTTTGCAAATTATTGAATAATTATGAACTGGATAAAAGACAGGTCAATTTAAAAAAGAGGTGGGCTGAGAGTTTCAAACAGAAACTTATTAGGATTGATGCTGGCTTTAATGAGGCTGTTTTTCTTTGAGATGTGTTTGTAGAACAAAATTGCACAGTCTAGGTAGACTTCCATAACCTTTACTTACTTTTGAGGATTTTGGCAGTAATATTTTATTTATTTTGCATTATACTTTAAACAGTGAAAGCCATTCCTAACTGCTAATTATTTTCTTTGATGTAACATTAGATACGTTGCATATTGTGAGACTGAACAAAACTAGATGCATAGTTTTCCTTGATATGAAACTATTTTTTTTTTCAATTTTTATATATTTGTTGGTTTAGACTTATAGCATTAAAGTCTCTAAACCTAATTATTATATGTTTTTATGATCCCACCATGGACTCTGATGAGGATAAGAAATATAGGTTTTGCAGACAACTTAAGATATTTTGAATTCTACGAAGAAAGGAGATATTGTGCTAAGTAAAGTCAGTGCTAAAGTTTGCACTGACTCTGATCTGTGGGAAGGGGTGATAGATCTTTTTGGCATTGGTTATTTCCAAAGGCAAGAGCAAAGGTACCTAAAGCTAAATGAACTTGGCTGCATAGAAATAGGCTTAATTATCATAAAATGGTGGTTTGCTTACTACTCAAGTAGAGAAAGAATGCGATCAGTTTTTACAGGCTTTTCTTGAAACTAACAGTATGGTTTTGGATAAAATGGAGCATAGGAGACATAGTCAATTGAGTGATATATACTATACATTTCTGCAAGAAGGGAATATAGAGTTTATTTGAACACCCCACTGATCTCAACAGATGACATTAAAAAATAAATAAATAAATATCCCCTCAAGCAGCTGCTTGCCACAGAGGTCTGACAGTAGCCTGTCAGTTAATATGCCATAGTTAGAAGGTCTGAGAGGATGGCAGGACCTCGGCAGAAAAACTACACAAACAGCCATGCCTTACCCGGGGCTCGAACCCAGGTCCCGTAGATCAGTGCCAAGCGCGCTAACCACTCGGCCATGGGACGGCATTACAGAGAGTATAATAATAATGCAAATGATCAGTTTAAGGCTGATAAGAATCTTTAGCTTGATATCCTAAACGAAGCAGAGGATGCAGCTAGACAGCACAATTGAAGAGAGTTGCACCAGATAATTAACATTTTGTATTGGAAGAAACAGACTGGCAGACAAAATGAGGGATAAATATAATAAAGTTACTGAAGGGGAGAATCTATTAAGTTTAGGTGGACTGAACATTTCAGTGATATTCTAAATAATGTGATTAGTTCTGCTCCCATTGTTTTGTAATGAGGATAGATGCATTACTGAATTTAAGTGGACCTATATGATTATCGGAAGTTATCAAATGATGTTGAGATGAACTCTTTCAGTAGAGCTGCTGATGATACTAGTAGTAGAGTAGGTTTGGTGATAAACAGAGAGAAAACTAAAATGATGAAAACTGATTAAATAGGCTGTACTTTAGTTGTTTCGGATGGTTGCACCCTTGAGCAAGTGTCTCGGTTTCATCATCTTGGAAGCTGTTTAACAGATACTGACAATGTGCTGCATGAGAAAAACAAGATAATTGGGATTGCTGCTGGGACTTTTAAGAATCTATGGAGAGTGCAGCAAAATAGGCTTATACACCTAAAGGCTAAAATTGGGGTGTCTAATAGTTTGGTGCTTTCTGAAGTTATTGTAATCAAAATAACAGGAAACTTGATACCTTTGATTTTATATGCTTACACAGTATCTTGAGCATTAAGTGGTTTAATTTTGTAAGTCAAACCACTTAATTATGAGATTAAGATGAAGGAGTCAGCAATTGCCTTTGAGTAGAATATTGGTGCAAAGAGAAACTGCATTGGTTGAGCCATGTTGTCCATATGCATAACTACAGATTGACGAATAGGGTTATGAACAGTGTACCTAAAGGCATCAGGAAAGAGGAAGACATAGGATTTGGTGGGTGGATAGTGTCAAACAGGACCTTTGCTAGAATTGGCCTACAGTGGCCAAATGCAGCAGTTATAGCTCAGGGCAGGAGGCATGTTTGAACTAAATTACATTCTGGTTGGACCTGCATGACAAGGCTGCTTGAGGATTTTGTATGTATGTATGTGCATTATGCTATTTCATATTATTTAAGTTGTCATACAGTAACTTTGTGATAGTGTAATTGATGGATTTCAGTTTTGGAATATTTTAATTATTAATATAATTTATAATATATAAATTTATTAAAATCGTTAATTATATGTTTTATTATGTGCTTTCAGTTCTTTAATATTTACATACAGCTATTTTAAAGTGCATTTTATTTTCTAGATACATTAAGTGGCATAAGAGACAGTTTATGTGATAGTGACAAAGATGATGAAAGAGGTAAAGTTTCTTTAATGTTTTATTTTTAATGCTTAAATTTTTTTTACTAGACTTCTAAATAATGTTAATTCACATCAAAAATGTGCTTTAATTATTTTTTTTTTTGCCATTGGGAACCACAGTGCTGCTTTTACAAATAAATATTAAATTTTAAATTCTATGCATATTACATTTTTAGAATAGTAATACATCACTGAAATTGACAACAGCCACATATTCTGAGAATAATTCCTAGGTAACAAATTAAACTCGCACCTTGTCAAGGTAGGGTTTGGCTCAGTCAGTAGTTTACTGAGTTCAAGTCCCTACTATGCTTCCAGTGGGATTTTCTCTGCTAATTGCCACTCTGCTCTCAGAGAGAAAAGGAACCCGATGGGTTTAAGAAGACTGCTATCCATCAAATGGGACATTAAACTATTGTCCAGCGTGCAGAAGAGCTATACCCTATGCACATTAAAAAATGCACTGGATGGCTTTGATGGGAGTTTTCCATCTGTCTACTAAGGCAGTGGTAATTCACACTTGCTAAAGTAAAGTTATAACTAAAGGGATTCCAAGTTGTTGAATCACTTCACAAGGGAAATCACTTCAGTGTGCTATTTAAGCTGATGGTGAACTGACTATTTTAATAACCAATGGGTTTTTCTGATGCAGTTGTCATTTATCACTCAATGTTTTCTAATTTTATTGTCCTTAGGCAGCAAACATTTTAGTTGTGAAGCAATGAACTCACATTACTGATAGTCACAAGAGATATATAGTTTCAACAATTTAACAATTATTAAAAAGAAAAACACTAATCTATCTTCTTGATTTAAGCATAAGATCTCCTGGTTACACTCTGGTTGCTTTACCAGTTGGGCTAAGGTAGTGGAAATGAAGTGCACCCCAATAACTTGATAACCATTCATCTTTAATCCTAAGCAAATGGGAATTGCTACCACCTTAGCTCAACTGTTGGAGCATCTGACATATAACTAGTGGATCCCATGTTCAGATCCAGGAGGCAGATTAGTCAATTTTTTCACACTTGCCTAATTTCTGAAAATACAAGGTGCATATCTCTTGTGATTATCACTATTGTGAATTCTGTAGCTTCATATATAATGTTGTCACCCAAAATTAGAAATGTTAGTCACCAAGATTAGAAAATATTAAAGTGATCAGTGCCAGCTGCCACATACATTCGTCTGTATAACCTTATTTAAATAGGTGTGAATCATGACGACCTTAGTTCATTGGAATCATGATGACCCATGTTCTAATCCAGGATGTTGATTGTGGTTATTTTGCATAATTGTTGAAACTCCTAACTTTGCCAAATTTCCAGAACTTTCATTCTGACTTTTAGAAATTTAACATGTCTTGTTTTCTGGGGTGCAGAGGTTGAGAAGCTTATGGTGTATCAAGATTGTAATCTGCATTTTGTTAGTTATCTCAACTGTGCCAGGGTCAAGATTTTACCTGTGCTCATGCCTTACACTGAGTGCAAAAAGCATATAGAGATATTACATTGAAGAATTACTTATTTTTGTGGACTTCCATTGCATTACTCTACTTTTAATCATTATAGGACCAGTTCTACCTTTATCAAATATACACTTTTTTTAGCTTTGTTTATGAATAAAATGCTGAATTCTTCACTGTTGCCTTTTAAATAGGGATAATATAGGATTTTTGCAAACAATTATGGTATTCAAATTACATGCAGTAGGCAAGGAATACAGAAAGCATTTCCAGAAGAAAACAAAAGGGATTTCCTCCGGGGAAAAAACTTCTTCCCTAAGAATTAATAATAATCTGTGTTTCCCATAGAGGTCTGACAGGAGTCTGTTAGTTTATATACCATAGAGATTTGTGAGAAAGGCTGCCACATACATTCGTCTGTATAACCTTATTTAAACAGATGTGATAAACAGGTCAGCAGAAAAACAACACAAACATCCATGCCACACCTGGGGCTGTAACCCAGGTCCCTATCATCAGTTGCCAAGCACATTAACCATTCGGCCACATGATGGCTAATAATAATAATAAAATAAACATAATCTCTGAATTTCAGAATCATGGAATGGACATATATATACTACTTTAAATAAATAAAAAATATACATATGAAACTAAAATGCTTGTAGATATATACTTTTTAATGTGGCCACCCCCAACCAAAATCCTGAAAAGATATTTAAAACCAATAAAATATAGTTTATTTCATATTTTTTTAATTATATTAAAATAACGAATGAAGTATTAGTTTTTTGGCATATTGGTTTTCTTTTTTTCCCATTTCTGTTTTATGTCAAATATTGAAAACCACTCAGCATTAATAACTCACACAACAATAGGAAGTCATTGTTAGAAAGTTGCAGAAATTTTTATTTCATGTTGGGTAGGGTGCAAATCCTCATAATCTTTTGATAGCATTTCAGATAGTCATGGGTTCATAAATCAACGGTCTGAAAATGAAATTTATAACTAACTTTAATGCTTAAAGCTGTTTTGAAATTTTGTTATTTCATAGTAGTAGTAGTAAATCGATTAAAAAATAGAAATGCTTCTATCAGTGACTAAAAGTTTTTAAAAAATTTGAAAGGAATTTTTAAAAATTCAAAGAGAAAAATTCTACAAATTCTGTTTAGATTCGAAAACCTTATATCAAAAAGTTGATCTATAATAATAGGCTGATAACTGCAGTTCTAATTTGGTAGAAAACAGAAGTTTTTTATTATTGCCATCATTATCAGCATGGCCAAAGTTGGTTTATTTCAGTTGTGTAGTTGTCAAATGTTTAAGCCTTTCTAACGAAGGTATAAACTGATATTATGTAATCTATTGGAATAATATTTATAAAATCCATGGGCTAAAATTATTTCACAACTTCGTTTTTACAATCAAATAATTTTTTACTAAGAAAAATCCTCCTTTTAAGACATGAGCAATAAATATCAAATTTCTCCAGTTTCTGTAACAACCTATAAATTAATAGATAGTTTGAAGCTATTAACTGTAGGTTTCGTTTTACCTTTACTATGAGAGTAATTTTTGCAAACATTTTCAAAATTAAAAGTTTAGTTTTTTTTCGTAAATGGCTTTGTAGAGTGTATTTAATTAACAAATAGTTTTTCTCATCAGCTGATTGCATGATTAAGTTTCCACTATGTTCTAAAATGTGAATCATAAATTTTGCTCCAGCAAATTAAAAAGAACACCAAATAAATTATGCTCATAAGTTTTTGTAGCAAAGTCATCATTTAGAAGTATAGAATTACCAGGGTGACAAAAATGATATTCACTTGTTCACCAGTCATAAGTGACTGTTTTTGAATATATATATACTTATCACAAGTAAAAATTAGAAACAAACCAATAAAATTAGTAATGATAAAGACATTAATTTTGATGTGTCATTTAATATATGTATGAATATTAAAAAGGAATGAGAATTTATTTAGCTTAATAACTAGGAAATTCATAAAAATTGTAAATATCACACTTTATTGGTGGTACATTTCAACCACATCTATGTTTTGATGTAGATAGGATGTCAAGAAACATTTAAAGTGAATTAAATTACATTTTAACACTTAATGCAGAGGAAACAATTTGCCATCTGATATATCTTGTCATTCATGCTATAGTTATTGTCATTGCTCAAAAGTAAATTCCTTTTGATATATAACTCAAACAATTTCTGTTCATTAATTCTTTCAGAAAATGAAACTAAAAGCCTGTTTTTCCCTAATTACCAAAATGAATATTAATTCACATGTTTGAAACCTAAATATACTTGTACCCATTGCTGTTGTATAATTGCATGACATAATAGTCAAAATAATTAATTAAATATTAATTGTGTATGCTACAATGGTAGATACTGGTACATAGATATTAAACTTACAGGTTCAAGTTCAATCATGATTTAAATATTTTTCCTCTTTTTTTCTATATTTTCTTTGTGATAATATTTTTTTACAGATAGATTTGACAAGATATCTTTATCCATTCCTAGTTTTTGATTTTGTGCCAAAAACAATAGTTTTCATTGAGAAGATTATGATTGTTATATATTAAGGCAGTTTGTATAACACAATTAAAAAGAAAATAACTCACTTAAAACATTGGTTATTATAGCTACTATGCCAAGTGTAGAAGCCAAATAAATGTTCTCATTTGGCTTAAGCATTTGGTTTGTTTTTGTTTGAGGTTGTTGGCACACTTGGGCTGGCATTGACACAACTTCTGTCTGGGTAGGGGTTTTCCTTTCACTGAGACATTGACATTGGTCCAGGTGGATACCACTCAATAAGGCCATCACTCTTCACTCACTGATACACAACACAAAACAAGTAACTTTTTTTTTTGTTTGACAAGTAAATAATATATTAGTTAAAATATAATTTGAATAGCAAAATATTCCTGTTTTTATGTGGTTAATTCTTCTATTTACTATTTTCATACAACCATTTTCATTGCAGAATTTAAAAGTGGTAAAGTTTTTAATAAGTTGAGGAATAAATGCTTTTGTTCTTATGTAAATGTACTGTCATATGTATGTCATATCATAATCGGGACAAACCTGATACAGCTTTCAGATTATCTCTGTCATTTATATTGGGGAAACCCTAGTTTCCACTTCCTTTTAAAACAAAAATCACTGTTTTCATTCAAGTAAGGTAAAAATTATTATTAGTTACAAAGAGATTTTGAGAGACTACTTTTGGAAATATGAATACTGCTACATTTACCTAATACAAATTATAATTCTTAATTTTTAAGTAAAAATGCATTTAAAATTATGCAAATTGAAATTTTAAAATAGTTATGAAATAGCATGAAATTTAATATTTTGCAAAAAAATTATTTTGATGCAATGAATGATAAATGTTAATAAAGCCAAATGGGATGAGTTTGAAGTGTCATTTTTTTCCTATCCAAAGCAATTTTAAAGAATATTGAACACTAAAATTTTGATTTAATGTTATGTGGAAGAATTGTGATGTTTGCATGCTATTTCATAAAATAAAACAGCAAGCAATAGTTACCCATAAGTAACTTTTTATAAAACAAAATGTTGCTTGGGGGTGTTCATAACACTAAAGGGGGAAAAAAGCTCTTCTATTATCCTGATACAAGTTTTGCCATTTTTTTATAATTCATATTATAAATTTGAGAAAAAAATTCAGTGAAAATGTGAATTATGTGTTTTGCTAACTTTTCATTTAGAAGTGATCATATAATTATTGGCATATAAATCCTCTTAGTATAAACAATTCTTCTACCTTACATTAAATCAATTTCTTTAACATTCAGTAGTCTTTTTATAAAAGCCATTCTAAGATGGAGCAAAATGATTTTTTTTTATAATCTTATAAAATGTGTATGAAATTACATTGAATTTAATGTACATGAAATTTAATTACATTAATTTGGAAAATTCATTTAAAATTACAATTAAATTACAATTAAATTGGAAAATTCATTTAAAATTTTCAAAACTTCATCAGTCATTGTTTTTTCTGCAGACCTACTTGGTGATGTGGAAAGAAGTTTAAGAAACCTCCCTCCTACACACACACAAACACACTGTTTATGCCATCCATGTCTTTAACTTAAGTCAGAGTATTATTCTAACTTCAAAATCTTATGCATTTTATATAATAATAATTTCAGTAATTAAAAAAAATTAAAATATTTTATTCAAAGAATTAAAAAACTAACAAATGAAACAGAAAAAGTTCATAAGTTTTAAAAAGTATTAAATAAAGTTGGGTTGTTTTATTTCTGAATGTGCACTTTTGTGCACAAAATGGACTAAGTGGCCAGGCCACAGGTGACTTCAAGGGCTCGGAGTTGAGTAGGGAAAAGGACCTACTGGATAATACTAGGAGACATGGAAGCTTCCCATTTAAATTATCCCACATTTTCTTTAATATACACAGGGTGTGGTTTCTTCTACACGTGGAACCACAGCTTAAAGTCCCATTTGATGATTCACCAAGGACCAAATGGGAGAGTGTCAAAAGAACTTGAACCTTTTAGTTTTATTTTTGATATAAATGTACATTATTACATGTGAATAACCCAAGAGCATATGCTCATCCAGGTTATTGTAATAATTAACACAGGAAAAAAATAGTGACAACATATATGTACAATCTTACTCATCTTCAATGATAGACGAGTGTGCATTAACAGAAAAGTATACAAATCCTTTTCTCGAACAACAGTGGCAAATATATATATATGTGTGTAATTTCATTTTTCTATACAGGTTATATAATTAGTTATATGCAATGTTCATAACATCCCGGATACTTTTAATATTTACACAAACTGGTGAAATGCAAAACTGAGTTTTTGATATGTTAATTATATAGTCCTACCTGTCCTAGTGTTAGTGTACCTGATTGCTAAGCTAGGTGCGGAGTGTTCTTGTGTAAGTGTTGGTATGTTGTAAGATAAACCAGGACAAGATACATAATGCATCTAGGTTATCTCCATCCTTTGTGTAGGAAAGTATCTTCTTCCCTTAAAAAAAAGTTGTAGTTGGGCACTATTTGAAAGATATGAAAACCCTTGGGAGGTTTGCAAAAATTATTAAGAACAATTTTTTAACCACCCAAGAGTATTGTGAACATTCTGCAGTTATATAAAGGTGATCTCTTTAAGCCCAAGAAATCCCAGAAAAGGGTAGAGGTAGTAAAGGCAAAAAAAAAACCTATTTGGACTAGTCTGTTTCAAATTTTGGGGCTGTTATGGATGTTAAAGGGTTAATCACCAGACAGTTTAATAACTTTAGATATATACCATGCTGCTGTTACTTAAATTCTTTTGCAACTGCATTAAACTTTGGCATGGGTTGGCAAATCATGGACCAAAATCAGCTAATTAACTGACACTAATGAAAAATAGAATACATTATTTTTCTTAGGATTTTGTAGTGGCTGAGAAGTTATCTAACACATTCTCTCCAATGGATGGAACACTTTTGTAATTGGATTGTTTATAAGTGAACTTTGCCATCACTTTTCTCCACTAGAATTAGTTTCAAAAATGTCCTAGCTATGAAGATGCAAAAATTTCATAAATTAACTATCTCAACCACTTAAAAAAGATAATTATTTATTGTTTAAATACTTTTTATGTACCAATTAGTACCTTATGAAGGCTCTACATTTGAGTCTGCAGTAAAATAAAATTCTAAATTTTTATTTATTACAGAATGAAATTTGATGTCACCTGTTTAATATTATTGCTTACAATTGCAATAATTCTTATTCAGAATAACTTACTTTAATAATAGTCATTTATAATATATATCATTAAAGTGTAAAAATCAATATTTTGATATAACTGTATGATTAATATATAATTTAAAATGCACACTCCTTATAAAAAAACTTTTTAAACCAACAAATGCATTGCACTGCATGTACCAGACATTTTACCTGTATGATTGAAAAATTTATTTTCTGTATTAAATAATAATAGCATGATATTTACTTAAGAATTTTATTTTCTCCAATTTATAAAATATTTCATATTTTTTAATTTTATGCAAAAAATTTTTAGTTACTGATTTTATTTTGTCATAATATTTATTATAAAAGTTTAGATAGGAACAAATGAAAGTATTAAGGAGGAAGTAAACTGTAATTACCATGCCATTTGATATCAATTTAATTATCTGTTAGTTGCACCAAATTTCGTAACACTACATATTAAACTAGTATATGCAGCTTCCAACATAATCTAGCTTATTTTTTTTTAAAGGATGGAGATAATCTAGAAGCCATAATAGGCTTGTCCTGGTTTCTTATACGATGTAGAAACACACAAGGACATGCACGCTGGTCTTAGTAGTGGTATGCTAACCTCTAGACCAGGTAGGGTTAATTATTAACTGGCACTGCTGAAAAATAGAATCCATTGTGTTCTTAGGATTTTACAGTGGCTGAGAACAGTTATACTATTCAGTATATAGGTATATATTATTATGCTGGTTACCAATATAAAAGTATAAAGATAGATTACCAACAAATTGTTTGAAAAAACTTGTATACAGTTCTAAACGATATAATTCTTGATCCCAAGACAGCTCACCATGGGTTTTGCATCGGAGTAGTCACTTTCATAAAGAAAGTGCACTATTTCGGTTTCTTGCTCACGATAGTGGTATTTTGAGTGCTGTTAGTAATATGGGCCACACTGTCATAGGCAATGCCACACTGAACATCTTGTGGACATTCTTGTGACTTCATTATATTAAAAGCAAAACAAGAAATTATTTACATGATAAGATTTGGCTGCTAGTCAGCCTCATCAAGAGTTCAAGTTGTTTCAAGTTTCACATAGGTTATAACCATGTATTGTGCATGTACTCACTAGAGCAAATGATGATCTACCAAAACAGAGAAATTTTTCCAACCAATCTACCACCCTCATTACGTTGAAAATTATTGCTGAACCAACAAACAATCATTTATACAAATTTATCTCAAATGTCAGTTCAGCAGTAATAATAAACTTTAACATGGCATTATTTTGTACCTTATTTTTGCTAATTCAGATAAGCTTAATTTCTCATTCATTTCTTTTTGGTCACGAAAAATACTCATTGTTAATGTAGATATACACTATCAAATTTGAAACGAGAAAATTTATGAACTGAATATAAATTTGAAATTAAACATTTGTACCAACATTTAGTACTTTATTTTGTAAAATTAGTGTTTATATTATATTTTATGAAACAGTGTACTTATGAATCAGCTGTATTTAGCCTATATATAACAGCCACTAAAGTTAAACTTGTTACTGAAAATGAGATAAATCACAGTTTTTACTAGTCTGAAAAATTCAAGTCTAGAAAAGTCTGATCTTGCTGCTGATTCAAAGCATGCCTCAGTTCATTATGATGTTGTGAGACAGATTACAAGGGCAAGAATATAATTTTAGCAAAATAATATGAATATAACTTGTTACAAATGACAGTTTTCTTAATATAGGATTTACTATTATCTATTTATTCTTGAAAATAAATTATATTAATTAAAACCATTTAGTTAATTTTTACTTTGGAATGACAGTCTAATAATCTCCCTTGATACTATACTATGTAAAACCAAATCTATAAATCGTGTAAGATGAAACTGGTTGTATTTTCTTGACCATGTAAAACCAAGTCTATCACAGTGCAAATCGAAAGTGGTGCATTTTTTTACCATGTAAATTGAGAGACAGATGTATTTGGTTTTGTACCATATTGTAAAAAATTGCATACCTGGGAAGATCAGCTTCTTTTTTTTTTCAGTATTTCTTTTGAAATACACAACTTAATGTCAAATATAATTGATTTTTATTTCTGTTTTTAAAGCCTTGCTAATAATTTTTAACAAAGCTTAAAATGTGTATGGTCCTTTCTAAAGTTTGTTGTTGTAGTGAAATGTGGCACTATGTAAGCAGGAGAACAAGAAACTTTATTTCTTTGATTCTAGATGCTTATACCAATATCTTGGACATTAGGTGGTTTAACTATGTAAGTAATTAATAAGTTTAGACAAAGGAGTCAGCAACCTTTGAGCAATTTATTATGCAGAGAGAGATTGATTTCATTTGAACATATTCTCCACTTGCAGAATTATAGCAAGTTATGAATAGTATGCCTAAAGGTCTTAGAAAAAGAGAGAGACCTAGCATGCAGTGGATAATGTCAAACACGTCCTTGTTAGAATTGGCCTGCAGTGGCCAAATTCGACAGTTGTAGCTCAGAATAGATTACACAATCTAGTTGGGCCTCCATAATCTGTGGTTGCTTGAAAATTATATAGGTATGTAAAGTGTAATACATTATCTTTATTTCACCCTACTACCATGTTTAATGCTCAGTTTTGCTTTTCTGTTGGATGTAATCACAATCTTATTTAGCCTATCTAGTATTAATTCTGTAACTCAGAAGCATAACAGCAATTTAGAAATTGGCTTTTAATTATAACAAGATGATTTGAAAAGTTGCTTTTAGCAGCTAAAATGGAGAGTACACAAGCTAATACTGATGGGGGAAAATGCAGCCTGTAGATATACTGTAAATAAGTATAATAAGGCTAGTAAATGAATAAAATTAAAAGCTTAAATAAATGTAAATTTTACATACAGTTCAAAATAATTCAAATCTGTAAAATAAAGGTAGAAACCTTCATATAAAGGTATAAAAATTTTTCAAGAATCGGTGGTATGATTTATTACTGAGGAGAGTATCCATAAGGGTTAGTGATACAAAAAAGATCCAGAAAGGTTCACAAGATCATGAAGGATATCCTAGTTAGCATAGAAATGATTCACTGCTATTATAATGTGCAATACAAGTGGTAAATTAGCAGTGCATCAAGTATGAAAATATACTTGCTAATTCTACTTCAAAGACAGTCATTTTTTTTTAGCCAGCCCTTGTCTTTACCCAGCCCTTATAAGAAAGAAGACACTAATAGGCCTGCATGAAAAGGCCACTAGCCCTGTCATCAGAAAAGCAATACCATGTGTGCATTAAAAATATACTCGATGTGCATGATGGCAAGAACTAATCTGGCTCACTAGTTGCTTTCCTTTTCCAACCCTGCCTTAAACATGCAACTTGATCATTTGGACTACTCTACTTTTTTTTAAATAAAAAGGTGCATGTTATGAAACTACCCATCTGAACACTGTCAAAATGAACTAGGTTTTAGGGAATGAGATAAACAGTAATTTCAAGATATTAACATCACTGATGTTCAGATCAGTTTTCAGCCTTAGAACAGCTCCTCAGCAAGCTCACACTGAATGCCACTAAGATGAATTTACCTAAGATAGTTTCTGGGTTAGGTTAAAATTTTACATAATGTTAAAATGTATGGGGAACTTTTGTGAACCTAGTAAAGCACCATTAATGGAGAAATGTACTGTTCAACAATCTAATATCAGGCATGATTAACATAGATATGTTAAAATGGGAAAATATAAGGAACAGATAGAAGGCTTGGGTTGCCATTGAGTCAAATATTGTGCACAAAATGGATTAAATATCTGAGGGATCCAAAGAACACAGGGTTGGGTTGTTTTACCTCTGAGCAGCACTTTTTTGCACACCATGGGCTAAATGGCCAGGTCACATGGACCCCGTAGACTCAGAGAAGGTTGGGGGAGGGACCCACTGGAACAACTGTTGGGAGACAGATGGTAGCCTCCCGTCAAGGCCATCCAGCGTGTTCTTTAACGTGCACAGGGTATGGCTCTCCCGCACACGGGACCACGGCTTAATGTCCCATCCGACGGACGGCGGCCTTTCCAAGCCCATCGGTGTCCCCTACTGACCGTGGGCAGGGAATTTTGCGGAGATAAATCTCAATGCTGACCCAGCTGGGACTCGAACCTGGGAACTACAGATTACGAGCCTGGCACGCTACCGACTGAGCCACCCCCGCCCCCAAAGAACACAGAGTTGAGTAGGGAAAAAGTATTGACAGCTGTTAGGAAAGTTAGAAGCCTCCCAATAAGGCCATCCAGTGTTTTTTAATGTGTACAGGGTATGGTTCTCCTGCACATTGAACAATGGCTTGGTGTCCCATCTGACAGATAATGCAAGCCCATCAGTGTTCTCTTTCTCATCAAGAGCAGAGTGGCAGTTAGTGGAGAAAATCTCATGCAAGCACAGTAGGAATTCAAACTTGGGAACATCAAGTTGGGAACCTGGTATGCTACTGACTGAACAAGTTCCTGGGAGTTTGTTTTTTTTTTTAGATCAGACATGCAAAGTACTAGCTTCTCTACAGGTAAAGACAGAACAAATGACCATGCCACCCGGAGACTTAAACCCAGATTCCAGTTCTTGCAGTGACACTGCGAACTGATTTGATATCACTGTGTCACTAAGGCAGTGGTCAATTGTAATATTATGTCCAATAATTGGTGAACATTGAGGTGAGACTTAAACAAATTAGAGAAATTGAAGGAATCCATCAACATTTTTGTTCAACTGTCAGGGAAATATTCACTCTTACTTTACTGTTGATATCAAATTTAGAGGAAACTGCTGATAACATGTCAGGTGCTCTATGTGCCTTTCTTGTGGGTCATGGGTTCATATCCCAGCTGACCCAAGATTATTTTTCCTCTAAATTTGATATCGATTGAAAACTAAGAGTGAATACTTCTCTGACAAATTAGATAACTTATGTAAAAGAATAATGTTTAGCATGAACAACAAGCTAATATACATTCCATAGACCAAGCTGATTGTACAATGATAATTACCTAAACAAATATTCAGAAAGATAAAATGATATGAACTCTTTAACGAAGTACAAACCCCAGATAGTAATTCATTTGTAATTTCTCTGAAAATTGTACATTTATACAATCAGATATTTTAAATTTATTTCCCAGCCAAGTTAATTTACTGTCAAGATTAAAAGAGCATTTCCTGCATTATTGTTATACACTCTTTTATTAACTTTGTTGAAGTTTCTTGCATGATTGTTTAGTTAGTATTTTAATTCTTTAACAATTGGTAAGTATTACTTTTTAAATAACTAAGATTATGAATTTTCTTGAAGTCTTTCATAAAGCATGATGTGCATGTGTATATCTAAAATATTAACTTATCAAATCTTTTGCTTTGGCTATGCATGCCTACTTGCTGTTGAGATTTTCTGGTCTCTATAGCTTTTGGCTTTCTCTTTATCCATCCTCTTAGGCATTTCATATCTCTAATTTCTTCACTTTTCTGAATTTCTCCAGTCCACAACTGGTGTTAGTTTAAAAATATTCGCCTTTTGACACATGCACAAAAAGAGCAAACTGAAACTTCAGGGTGGTCTTTTTGTTTTGCAGAAACGAATGCCATCCTTGCCACTGGGATATTTACATCAGCAGAGCTATATAGGTTGTCCAAAGGTGAGCTTAATATGTATTGTACCAGTTTTGGATTGGATTTATGCCTTGTAACTAAAATTAAAATTAGTGCATGATATGTATTTTTAATTTTTTTAATTTTCAAATTTTGATTTATTTTAAATTATTAGTAAAATTTATTTCACATTATGTTGAAAAAAAATTGCAACATTACTTCAACACTGATTGTAAGGAAAATTGATAGTTAGCATATTTGTAGAAATACACATATTTCTGTTTCAATTTTTAAGCCAGTATTAATTTTTCTCATTTAATGCTGAGAAGTCTTGTTTTAATATTTGTATTCAGAGCATTTATACATCTGTTTTAAAAAGTGTGATACAGGCAACAAATTATTTTTAACTTTAACCATTATATCTATTTAACTCTGTTTATATAATTGTAAAAATGTGGAGTCACAGAAAATCTGGCAGATGACCCATCAACCACATGCTTTTGCATATATAATTGTTTGCAAAATGTCAGTGTGTAAAAATGTCTTTGTTCTTGTAATGGACATTTGTTTGAGCATTAGTTTTTATACATATATAATAAGAAGTTAGAAGCAAATTATTTATTTATTTAATAATCAATATTCACTTTTGAAAATATTGGACATAAATGATCTAAATCTATAAAGTAAAAAGACAAAATTATTATATTTTTTACTTTAAAAGGCTAGTATGAAAGTTGCAAAACAATTTTATTAAATGCATGCTCATTTAACTACCCAAAGTAATGCACCATTCTTATTAGAGTATGAAGGAAAAACAATGAAAATTTTAAATTTTTCCAAATCTACTGTAAATAAAACATCAATTGAAAACTACTTCAAGATAATAGCTTCAAGCAAATTCTTTCATAAAATGACATTACATCCTATATGATCTGTAGCATCAGTATAATGCAATCTGTATGTCACTTCTTACCTTCATCCATATATATATTATATATATGTGTATATATACATACATTGTGTTATATGTAAATATAAATTATGCTATTAGATAAATGAGAAAGAAAATAAAAATAAAGCTAGGTTTATTTTTATGCTACTGGACAAATAATTGCATACTATATGTATTTTTTAATTTAATTTTAAAAAGGGAAGAAGGTATTTACCTACACAAAGGATGGATTGGGTTGTTTTACCTCTGAGTGGCACTTTTTTGCACACCATGGGCTAAATGGCCAGATCACATGGACCCCAAAGCTCAGAGAAGGTTGGGGGAGGGGACCCACTGGAACAGCTGTTGGGAAACAGATCGTAGCCTCCCGTCAAGGCCATCCAGCGTGTTCTTTAACGTGCACAGGGTATGGCTCTCCCGCACACGACAAAGGATGGAGATAACCTAGAAGCTGTATTAAGTTTGTCCTCACCTCACACAACAAACACTCACACAAGGACATGCTCACTGGTCATAGTAGTCAGGTACGCTAACTACTAAACCAGGTAGGCTCTAGTGGTTAGTGTATGTATATAAGTGGCATGTAATGTACAGGTATTATAATTATACTAGCTACAGCTCACCAAAGTTTTAGCAGGAAATGGATATCTCTATTGACAATTTTCACAATTGCCTTATAGAAGTTTGCATGAAACATTTCATAACTTTTCCTGCCAAAAATCTGGTCCATTTATAACTTTGTATAAAAGTATGCAAGGCAGTACAGCCCTCCTCCCTGATCTAGACATTGACAAAAGAATCAATCCACTTTCATGCATGTAAGGACCCAATCTTTTCACCCAACAAAGGGCACTTACGTGCGAAATTTGGGACCAATCAGTCGAGTATCTGTGTAATTACAAGACACCAAAATCTGTCAATAAGTGTTACTCAACAATTTAAAGTTGGTGCACCTGCTGACATCACTATGTCATAGGAGAAACATGGCTAAGTTGATATTTGCATGCCTAACCACTCACTCACTCACTCATCTACCCATTTAAAATATGCCTATTATTCTATATGATACCATCTATAAAATTATGGACCATCAAACATGCAAATGGGCCATCAGTTGTCCTCCATTTTAATAGTTACAACTGTACTTGTATCATAATGTGTTTTTATGCATAATGAAACATTTGTCTGATGACATGCTTTGGTTCCAAATTGGTGCTCTTTTTGGTTATTCTCTTGGTGTTTTAAGCAGTTTTTATTAAATCCTTAAATATTTCTGATAAAAAGGAAAGTTCATTATTTAGTGATGGTATTTATTACAAAAGAAGTATAGTAGAAAATCTGTTACATAAGAGGAGATGTGGTAAAACTTAGTGAGAAAAGATGTTAAAGTCTGAAATTGGAAAGTGATTTTTGCCTTTCTCATACAGTTAAGCAGGCAATTGTTAAGGAAATGACCTTAATCAGTTCTGAAATGAAAACTGCAGCCTCATTACAGTCAACAGTTATTATAAGATAATGTACAGACAGACCTTGTGACTGAGATAGGTTTTTAATCTTGTTAATTCATGATCAAACTTTTTTTTTGTCCAGTAGCATGAATAATTAACACTAACTGTAATATTATTATTGTACTTCGTGATTGGTATTGGATTAAACAGGTTAAATATAGTTATATCAGGTATTTAACCACTATTAAGCTGTTTTAAGTAACAGGATGAAGATCGGTGTAGAGGAAAAATTGTCTTGAGCTTGGTGGGATCTGAATCCCAACAATTTTTCCTCTACACCCACCTTCATTTTGTTACTTAAAACAGCTTTAATAATGGTTAAATACTCAATAAATCAATGATGAGCTGGGAATTCATTTGTCTAAATTGTAGTTATATCTATAAAATGTTTCATATTGTTCCTTGGTCAGGAGCAAAACCACCAAATAATTCATTACTTATGTGGAAAAAAATATATTTGCCAATGGTGTGGTATATATATTTTTGACAACCCATATGACTCTCTGGATACATACTAGAGTGCTCTAACCATTAAACCAAAGGCTCCATAATTTATTTCTTCAGTGTGACCTTTATATCTTTTGCTGAACATGGTGGACATGGCACCATTTGTAATCAGGAAAGGAAACTTATTTTTGAATTGTTTCTAATGAATAAAATGTAAGTGACCACAGTAAATACACAGGTTACCTGTAGATATAGAATTCAATAAATACTTATGCAGGAAAAAGTCTACATGTAGTCAAGTCCCTGCACTTTTGTCAAAAATATTTTTTTCTGCATAAGTATTTATTAAATTCTATATCTACAAGTAATCTGTATATTTACTATGAATTTTTTTAATTTCTTTATTTCAATTTTTTGATTAATAATACTTATAGTGACTTCTTCATTTACATCTTATTCATTATCAACAATTAGAAAATAAGTTTCCATTCTTGATTATAGATGGCCCCAGGTCTGCCACATTCAGTGAAAAATATAAAGGTTACATTGTGGAAATAAATTACAGAGCTAATGGTTGGTTTAGTGGTTAGAGCACTCTGGCATGTATCTAGAAAGTTCTGGTTTCAAGTCTCACATTGTTGGCAAAAAAATATTTTTTTCTGCATAAGTATTTATTGAATTCTATATCTACAGGCAATCTGCGTATTTATTGTGAATCTGTTTTTCCACCCATTGTTTCTGTGGTAAAATTAGTTGACTATGTCATTTCAATTTTGTCACTTTTTCTGTGAATAAATGGGGTGGGAGTGGCTCAGCCGGTAGTGCACCAGGCTTGTAATCTGCAGTTCCCAGGTTCGAGTCCCAGCTGGGTCAGCGTTTAGATTTATCTCTGCAAAACTCCCTGCACTGCCCACAGTCAGTAGGGGGAATGGATGGGCTTGGAAAGGCCGCTGTCCGTCGTATAGGACGTTAAGCCGTGGCCCCTTGTGCGAGAGAGACATACCCTGTGCATGTTAGAGAACACGCTGGATGGCCTTAACGGGAGGCTACCATCTGTCTCCCAACAGTGTTCCAGTGGGTCCCCTCCCCCAACCTTCTCCAAGCCTTTGGGGTCCATGTGACCTGGCCATTTAGCCCATGGTGTGCAAAAAAGTGCCGCTCAGAGGTAAAACAACCCAACCGTGAATAAAATCTGACATAAGTGTGTGAATTGTCTGTATCAGTTATTAGTTTATATCTACTACTTTCTCTGTAGAAAAAGAATGTTAAGAATAATTAATTGAGAGCATTGAAATGCCTAATTTTTTTGGTGAACTAGAATATGCAGTGCTTTTTAAAGTGCATCTTGTCTGAATCAATCTGATACAGGGCTTTTATTGAAAAAATGGTACATCACAAATAAAAAAAATGTGAAGGTTGACTTTAATGAATATTTATTCACTATCAAGCTGTTTTTTAAGTAACAGGATGAAGATGGGTGTAGAAGAAAAATTGTCTTGAGCCAGATGGGATCAGAACCCATGACCTCCTGATGACATGTCAGGTGGATCTTTCGAGTGCATTTGGGGACTCTTATTTCTTCAGAGCCATCCCAGTCATGTGCATACAACCAGCCATAACACAAAAGCCACCTGGCTTTTTTTTTAGCAAATCAGAATCTGTATCACCCCTGGTATGAGGTAGTATTTTCACAATATTGTGACCTTTCAATTTAAAAATTACTCTTTATCCACCACCTTTTTGCCACCTTTTTTTAACTACTGCCTGAATATTTCCACTGATTGGACATTGCCCATTTTTCTTGGCTGCTGAACAGATACAGATATGTATGAAAATCGCTGTAAGCATTTTTTTTTCGAAGTATCATTCATTGTAGAGCATTTTTTTCCAGTTTCTCCCTTCCTAGCATTAGGTGAGGTCAATATCAGCTAAGCATTTATTTCCATATGGCATTTTTGTAGTTTTTAAGTATTTAAAATTCAAGAATGAACAGTTTTTATTTGTACATATAATAAGATATGTAATGCCATGCTCTAAAATGGCTGATAGATTCAGATATTTAAAAAAATACTCAAAACAATATTTTACTCTCATAGAAATTTTAACAGATCTGGCAAGAAAAAGAAAGCTTAATAGCAGAAAAATGTTTAGTAAATACTATTGTTACTCAAATTAGATTATCTTAAATTTTTAATAGTTGTTTTTATTATTTTTGTATATTTCTTGATGCAGAATTGTGCAAAGTATAAACTAATTTTAAAATTGGATAATTCATTTTTGATTCATAACTTTGAAAGATTCTGTCAAAAACCCAACATACACTGTGTGGTTCTTCAACTCAAACAGATTTTGGGCCAAAATATCAAAAATGGAACCAGTGGCAACACGAACTGTAGTGTATACTTAGTCTCTCTTATCTCTGATTATCCTTTCTACAATTCTTGTTATACTCTTTTGCATACAAAACTTTTTTTTTGTTTCTTTTTATTTTCTTTTTTGAGATATATATATAGATGCCATATAACCTTTAATCAGATTTTCTGATCTAGCTTTCCATTAATTACTTCATTTGTAATTTGTTAACAATTTTGCATTTCAATAATTCTGCCACTTTTCCTCCCAATTCAAGTGTGCTATCAGTTTTAGTCTTTTTAATTGTATTTATAACCTGTTATTCTGTCATCTCAATATCTCCTCTTGATGCCCTCACTGTTCCTTTAACATATTGTTGCAAATTTTAAAATGGATAGGCACTGAGCGTGAGTACTAATAACTATATTTTCAAACCAATTACAATACAATGCAAATTGTTACGAAAATATGGATGAAGTATCTTATAAACAAATTAACTACTATCACACACAAGTCATTAACCTTTTTGTACAGAGCATACAATATCAGCTCTGTCTGTTGTACTAAAATACTACCTCTTCACTTTGTTTACCTTGTCACTTGAATACCTTCAGATGTAAACAAACTCTCGTCCTGTGCTAGTTCACTAAACTTTTGTTACTAACAACAGAAAACAAATGCCCGCGCACACACTAATAAATATACTAATTATTTTCACTTAACACGCACTGAATCAGACCATCTGAACGTCCTTTCAGATCTCTCAACTTTAACACACTGCACTGCTATCTTTTTTCATTCTTCCGAATTGTTCTAAGTTCCAATTCGTTGGCAAATTTGAACCTCACGTAGAAGTACACACGAGTGTTCAAGTCACGTTAAGTCATGAAGTCACTGTTGCTCGTTCATCTGTCATAACAATATTCTCATAATACATCACACAATCATCCAAACTTAGTTTTCACCATTATTAGATTTACTAATCTTTCTCAAAACTCTCCATGCCCCTGTTGTTTGTTCAAAACCTCCTTACTCTGTATCATTTTTTATTTCTTGTTCAAACTCTAATTCCTTACCTTAGTTACTTCTGCCTTCACTTCTTATTTCTTTCTCTCTAAATTCTATAATCATTTTTGTGTGTGTGTGTGTGTGTCATTTTTCATATACATCCATCACCAAACAAGCATTTTACTTATGAGCATTTGTTAAAGTGAGCGATACATACCTCTTTTTGTCAGATGAGTGAACTCCCCCTTCATGCTAATATGAGTTTCTGCATGCATGTTGAAATGCATTCTTTCATCCATTTTGCTCACCCATTATCTTCAGTGTATCATAAGAATATTAGAAACTAAAAAACTTCGCAATGCTACCACTTCACAATGTCTGAACATTGTGAAGTATCAATAACAGTTTTCAATGAAAATGATTCAAATTAGGAAAGAAGTTTTGCTTTCAAGTGTAACCTAAATGCTTCCATTACCTGTTACCATGAACTTGCTAAAAATATCCATTTGAAAAATTCTTTTTCTAAAAACTGTTGAGCCTCAACCTTCTACATGAAAAAATTTGACTAAAGATAAAGAAGTTGATGTATCTTTGGGGAAACACATGGTCAACCCTTCACAAAACTGACAGCTGCTGGTTACCATCACAACCCTATCCAGTTGATCCCCATTTCTTGGCTTGTTATAAACAAGATCTATTAACTAACTGACAAGATATATTAATTAACATAATATTTGATAGATAAGAGATTTTTATTAAATCCTGTCATATTTATTCTGCATATGTACTATACAGATCATCTAAATTTTACTTTTCCACTTCCTACCAAAATGTCTCTAATAAAATTAAACAGATTGCATAAAAAAGTTGGTAAAACTAAAGTGATGAAAATTGGTTAGGCAGATGGTGCTTCAGTTGCTTTGAATGGCTGCACTCTTGAGCAAGTGTCTCAGTTTAATTATCTTGGAAGCTATGTAACAAATACTGGTGATGTGCGGCATGAGATAAATAGAAGAATAGGGATTGCTGCTGGGGACTTTTAAGAATCTATAGAGAGAGTGGAAAAATAGGTGTGTACACCTAAAGACTAAAATTAGGCTGTATAATAGTTTGGTTCTTTCTAAGGTTAGTTATGATAGCAAAATATGGACTATTTGTAAGCAGGATAACAAGAAACTTGATACCTTTGATTCTAGATGCTTACATAGTATCTTGGGCATTAGGTGGTTTGACTTTGTAAGTAATGATGAGGTTAGAAGAAGGAGTTATCAACCTCTTTTGAGCAGCATATTGTGCAGAGAGAGACTGCATTGGTTTGGCCATGTTTCTCATATGCATAGCTGCAGATTGGCAAACAGGATTATAAACAGTGTGCCTAAAGGTGTCAGGAAAAAGGGGGAGACCTAGGATGCAATAGACAGACAATGCAAACAGGACCTTGCTACATTTGATGCATTTGACCTAGAGTGGCCAAATGCAGAAGCTGTAGCTCAGAACAGACACGTCTGGAGAGGAAAATTACAGTCTGGTTGGACCTCCGTAGCCATAGCCAAATGTAATTTTGTAATAACTAGGTAAGTGTGAAAAATCTGTCTGTTTGCCTCCATCTTGTGAAATCATTTAATCCAGTTAAAACTATACTCCTAGAAGTAATGATCAGATCCACATTTTATTTCTTGACACACTTCAAGATCTTCAGTTTTTATTGTACTTCTCTTTATTATCTTAAATTTCCAGTTTCTCTATAACATTTGATTAGTGACTTCAGTATATTTGAATACGCTAAAATAACTTTAACCTTAATATTTATAGCTCAATGATTTGTTATTATTGTAAAATAAATCCCCATCAAAAAGGAAGAAATGCTATATAAATTTTATTTCCTTATTTCTATTTATTAGCATCTATTCTGCAAACTACTAGTGGCAGTCAGCCTCCTCTGAACATGATCAAGATTGAATCACCCACATATTACTGCAATAGTTATTCTTCACCTCCTGACCACAGAGGGCTTCCCACAGGGACAGGTCATCCAATGGCTGCTTTACATCCACATAACAGCCATGGTCCACCACATCCTCCTAGTCCTTCAACAGAGCCTCACAACAAGAGGCTTCGGCGAATATCATCGACAGATGATGATGTTGACAAAGCTCATGGAGATATGAGTGGATTTTATAGCCATAGTCCAGCCCAACTACATAGTCAAACATCTTGGGGAAGTGATATTGATCATGGTAAATAAGTACATTTGCCTGTATAAAATAGTTTTTAGATGTTGCTGAATACTTTTTTATGCATATATATAAGCTTTTATATGTTTATGCATCCATTAATATAGTAAAAAAGGAATAGCATTATTGACACTGGTACATAACACATATATACATTTGCTAAATTTTCCCACCTCCTAATCTAACATTTCTTCCTATTGTGTCAAATTACCCATCACCTCTAACACAGGGAGGGAGTCAGCTATGACTTTTCTACTGGAATATTGCACATTAATTATAATGCTTTTTCCTAAGCACCATGTAAACTTATTAAATGCTGAATTGTTACAGAGTTCATAATTAGCATAAAATATTTTTTTTAACTTGGAATTTCTGTAATTAGATATATATAGTTCTAATAAAAATAATCATAATAACAGTCCAAACTATTTCTATTAATATTATTAAATAATTATTATATAACTAATTCTTGTAGTGGAATCGTTTCAAGAAAAGCTTTATAAATTTCATCTATATATATATATAAGATGTTCAATCTGAGCATGAATTTAGAAATGGGAGTAAATTGTTTTTAATGTAAATATATTTTCAGTACCAAAATTCTTATTTAAAAAAAATTGTGCTTATTCTGAAAATACATGGGTGATCTGAGTATGTTGTGGGATTGTCGAGTTCTATGATTGCAAAATGATCATCTAGCACAGCTCTTCTCTTGAATATATGTGAGCAAATTTCTCCATTGATTCCTAAATAGAGAGACACAGTTTGATAGCAAGGGTGTATGTGGTATTAAAGTGACCTCAGTTTATAGGTGAACCATAAAATGCAAAATATTGTACCACTGCCAAATTGTTTCAACAGCCCACCATGGAGGAAACATCACATACCATTTGTAAATTGTCAAATGTCTGTAAGTAAATTTATTGAGTGATGTCAGCATAAAGCTAATGTAGTGCAAGTACAGAGCCATCATGGGAAATGATTATAAAACCTACACTTGATTTCATTTATGTTTGACCATTAAAATGTGAACTGCAAATGCAGTAGTAATTTTTTTATGTAATTGGTAGTATAAAGTTTTATTCAATTAGAATGATGTTGTAAATTTTGCATGGTTTTGACTTGGTTACTTTAATATAGCACTTGCCCTCAGTTGATTAAATGCAGAATGGATGGCTCTTGAGCATTAAAATATATTCCATGTCTCCCATCTGAAAATGTGTCTGATAATGAAATTATAAGTGAAGGTAGAATGCTGACATAATGCTTTAATAATGATCTTGATGATTGGGCAAAATAATAGAGAAAGACTGATTTCTAAAACATTGTTGAATGGAAGAAAGAATGCTGTGTGTAATGGCAGAAATATTGTGGAACATGGACATCTTCAAGAGACAAAAATACATTATCAATGTGGAATTTGAAATTAAAAAAACATAATAATCATTATGCATATATATATTATTGCTTACTTTTACATTCCCTTCTGAACCAAAATTTTGCAGGTATGCTTGGTAGGGAGATAAATAATAGTTGAATTGAATCAGCTGAAAGTTGCATGGGATACTGCAAATGTTAGTGAAGAGAATGTTCATTCCTTAATCACTATATTGGGTGTCACATTCACAATTTTGACATCACATATTGCAACCTAGCATTGATTATCATTTAATGCTTGCTAAAGTTGTGGAGTGAATCTTGCTTGGAAAGTTTTTGATCATGGAATATGTTACCAGATTAACTTCCTGCAAAGGCATAAAATTACTCTTGTTGCATCAATTACATATCAAAAAAATTGAATATTGTTTTATTGTTATGAAAAAATTTCAATAGGAAAAAATAGTATTACTGCAATTTTGTTAAAAAGCTTAATTGAAATTAGAGTAATATTTTGCGAGATGAATATTTAATAAAGATAATGGAGAGTCAAGATCACATCCTAAACAATGCATGTGGCTGAAGTTTTCTTATCTCAGTATTGTAAGAGCAATGCTATAACAAAAACATAGGAAATCTAGAAAATTAAAAAAGCTTCTTTTCATGGTTCATTCTAAGGAAACAAAATGTTAAAGGCAGTACATTGGTCTATATTTTTGCATGATTTTGTAATACTGGTTTTTGCTTAGCATTTATTGTAATGCTATAGAAAGTTTTAATATGTGACTAAGCAAAATTTTAGTTTTCTTACAATTTTCAATGACAAATAACTTGAATCTGTTGTATGACAGTTTTCTATTTTTGTTTTTACGTTTATGGCATTCCAGTTGTTTTTATATTTGTGACATTTAGAACTCAAATAGTTACAATCAAATTATACAAACAATGTATACTGGGTGGAGAGGAAAAAAGTGGTTCTGTTTGACGATCTATCATACCAAAACTGCTTTAGTGAAAAAGGGGAACTGACTTTGAATATCTGTGCCAAACATTCAGAATTGATCTGTCAAAGTTTTGAAGTAATTGAGTAGTTTGGTAAATGTGAAAATTTTATGCAACCCCTTTCATAAACTATTTTTAGGCAGTCTGCTGAGGTCTCACCTACCTCAGATCTTGTCTATGGCATATTATACTGACATTCTCCTGTCAGACCTCTGTGGCAAGCAGCTGCTTGAGTAGGAATTTTTTTTATAATTTATTTTAGTAAGTTTTTACTCAGCAGAAGAGTTGTTGGATTGCACCACTATTCCTAAATCACTCCAGTACCTTTCTTCTGATCAATAAATTAATTTTATTATGTAACACCATAAGACAAATTTATGCAGCATTTTGTTGAAAAAAAAGTTCAAACTTGGAAATCCTTTTTTCATATGATTGTAGCACACTAGTTAATACATGTCTAAAACACAATTTTAAAAAGGGTCTAAAAATTAAAGGTTTTTGAAATTGCACATAATTACATTGAAGTTTTTGGAGTAAATTTTTTACATGTAATACGTAGTAAGGTTCACAAGTTTCTGACCTGAACATGTTAGAACAAGAATTGACAGGTGTAACTCCGTCAACCCCCTCCCCTCTCTATGTTTTGTTGCACTGCAGTTGAAATTTTTTAGTTTTAGCATCAATAGCACTCCAGCTAGCATCGCAGATTGAAGTACTGTTGCCCAATATTTTAAAATGTTTAAACTTGAGTATTGTGTGGTCATTAAATTTTTGACGAAAGAAGGTGAAAGCCCAGCAGAAATTAAATGATGTTTGGATGCTGTGTACGCCGAATCTTCCCCGTCATATTCAACAGTAAAAAATTGCTTTAAAAAAGTTTTAAATTTTTAAATTTTTTACAATTTTATTTTTTTAAATTTTATTAATGTACAAATTGAAGGATACCATTAAAGAGAAAAGCCAAGTAAAGCTGTCCTGGGGAGTAAGGTTATTGAACGACAATGCACCAGTGCACACTTTAGTTGCTATGAAGGCTGCTATTCAGCAATGTGGTTTCCAGGAATTGAATTGCCCACAGTATAACTCCGATCTAGCCCTTAGTTGCAATTTTCTGTTTTTAAAATTGAAGTCTGATCAGTGTGGGGAAAAATTTACAAGTGATGAAGAAGTCATTTCTGCAGTTTTAGACCACTTTAAGGACAAAAATTCAATTATTTTTTCAGTGGTATAGAAAAGTTAATTAGCCATTCTAAAAAATGTATTGAAATAAAGGGTGATTTTATTGAAAAATAAAAATTATTGATTCTATTACCTCTTTAATACCCTTGGGCCGGAAACTTTTGGACCTTATTATGTATATTCGCACAAACAGCATTTGGGCTGTCATTTTCATACTGTAATTATGCATCAAATCTACAATTATCAGAAGCTGCATTTTAATAGTAATATAAAAAGAATTCTAATTGCACATTTTGTTCATTTGCATTGCACATAATTGTGTTCTGTACAATAATTCTGCAGAATGTAATAATTTCATAATGATTTTAAGCAAACTTCCATTAATACACTTGTCGACAGTGTTTCTTCTGGTATAGTTATTTGCATTTTACAACATTTAAAAATTAGTTGTTTAAGTAGAACTAAGAAAAATTTATATTTATTAGTCTTCCAATTAATATCAACTTTTTTCTTAAGCTTTAAGAGAGATTTTAACATTTAAGTATTTGTTGAGCCTACTGCTTACTTTGTCATCAAAGGCTTAAATCTGGGATCAGAAGTAGTTGAGATACTGGTACTCTCATGATAATGCACTGTTTCAAGAAAAATAATTTTGTAGTTAATATATAACTGTATATTGCTGATGTTTTTACAAAAATGCAATAAAAATTCCTATAGCAAAATCAAGAAATCGTTAGAAAAAGCTTATTTTTTTAAATTAATTTTACAATAGCATAATTATTTTTCAAGTTCTAAATGTCATAAATTTATAAACAAACAAAAGTTTGAAACAATTTGCAGTGCAAATGTAATAAATAATAATAAAAACATGTTATGCCTAATCATATTCAGGAAAGGCTTGCAACATTGCAATAAATGTTATAGTACAAAAGAATATTGCAAAAACATTTAAGTATAGAACTATATTTTAGAAGTACATACATAAATTCAAAGTGTCTCTGATCACCTTTGCTTGCATATAGATGTTTATGTTTTGCTTAATGTTAAAAGGCATAGATATAGATTCCATTTCAAGTTAGCAACAGCTGTTAGCCATGGTTTTAGATCTTGTCTGAAAATCCACATGCATTATTTTATCCTGAAACTAAACATTGCCATCACTATCCACTTTCATGTAGTAGAAAGATGTTTTCCACATTTTTAAATAATAGATGCTCTGTAGATAATTGATGGCAATTTTATGAAACTTCTGATATACTTGATTATATCATTGTACTTATTCATTTAAAAAAAATCAAAATTGCTAAACATTTCTGATGAAGAGGACATGTTTTGCATTTCAATAGTTCCTAATATTTGTCTGGAATTGTTTCTACACAAAGTAATTATTTTCAAAATAATCAACTCTTCTAAAGTCTTATAGTGCATAAAGTTTTTTTAAGCCAATACTCCTTTACAGTTCATTTGGCAGTGAAGTATTCATCTGGTGGTGAAACTTGATTTCAGATATCTGAAACTGTGGCAATATACATTCAGTTATGGCATTGAGATGGAATCATTGTAATGTTAGGCTGCACTTTTCCATTAATACAATTTAATTGAAATTTGTTTAAATAAGCTTTAAAATGTGGCTTAAAACTATCAAACGTTATTATTCTGCTTGATTTAATGGAAAAAGTGCTACATTGTTGTTTCTGAGGGGTAGTAATGCATCCAGCATTTTCCAACCCTGTTCTGTATTCTGACCTGGTAAAAAATACCTTAGATCTTGCATGTTAACCCAGATTTTTCAAACAGGGGCTGGAAATCCTGGACCAATCAATTCCCCTCATATACCCCTTGCTGTCAAAATAAAGTCAGAAGCTCCCAGCAGCTTTGTACCTGTTACAGGTGGGCCTTTAACACCACATACTCCCTCCAAGGATGTTGGCATAGCATCACCAGATGTTGCTCATTCAGCAAAAGCTCGAGATGGTAAGTTCTTAAAATGTATAGTCTAATGAAACAAGATGAAAAATTAGAAATTCCATTCAAAATATATTAATTACATGTGTCTGAGAAGATATTTATTGATGAAACGTAACACAATAAAAATAATTGTTGACTGAAAAATTGCTGAAATGTTAGTAAAAAAATCTCCATTTAAGTGTGTGAAAGAATCGCTGTGAAAGCTTAAAAATTGTCTTTAAAGATTTTTATAATTAACTAGTCAGCATGTTAAATTATACCTAAAAGAAATTGCTTCATGCTCAAGCCCATAAAAACTGCTAAAATTTAATTATCCAACTGTATCTTTTTTTTTATCTTTCTGAACCAGTAACAAAAAATTAGAATTACAACACTCTCTCAGCATCTTTTTGTCCCTAATTATAAATCACTCTTGTAGTTTGTGATATATATATATAAACTTGATGCACAGGTCACAATCGCAACGTTACCTGGGTGACATTTTAACATCAATATATCAATAAATATTTTGTGGAAAAAATTTCGCTGACATATGGGACGTGAACCCGCATCTTACCTTGATGCAGATTAAGAAACCCAAATATTTTAAGAGAGTTCATGAATTGGAAAAATTGGACTCTTCATTTATTATTGGTTTTTGAAATAATACCCAATATTAGTTTTTTAAGCAAATGTAACTGACGAGACACATGAATAGGTTTCAGGTTTTCTAATTAAAGCTCTGTGAATATATAATATAATTTAAAAAATTCAATATTTAAAGACAGAAAAAAATTGCCTTATTAAATTCAGCCCAATTAGATATTAAACACATTTGTGTTTGATCATGGATAGCATTCATTAAACTTTTCATTTTTAAGATTATTGAATTTGATGCTTTTCATTGTTAAATTGGATGATCATATCTGCTGCTGTAGATGATAGATCATCTTTAAAAATGTGAACTGTTTATGTTGTAAATTAAAACTATGCATCCTAGCATACATCAATAAAATCTTGGAACTCTTATGTACTAAATACTATTGCAATGAGCAATATAAGGCATTATTAATTGATGATTTCAGGGAAGAAATTACTCTTGCTCAATAAGAAAATGCCCCTGAGTGCAAGTGTGCATTCCTTTTCATCTGAACTGTATCATCTAAAACTTTAATATTCAGCTTCATCTTTAAATGTGCTGTAACACCTACTTATAAACATTAAAAATGAAAAAGCTCCAGTAATATGAAACAGTTGTATCCCGAAGTAGCCAACACTTAGTCGGGAAAGAACATTAAATATAAATTTTAAGCTTTCATAGAGCTTTTTGTCTTTCATTGTGCACAAAAATTGTATGTAAGTTTTTTGCAATTAAATTTTTTGAAGTTATTTTAATGTCTAAGTTCATAAATATTTCTGGATCAGTAGACCATGGAAGTTATGTAAATTGCAATGGAAAGAAGGTGTTTCAAAAGATATAAATGACAGTTACGAGGCAGCGTTTTTTCCTCCCTCCCTCCCTTCCCTTTACTAATCTGTTTCTGTACAATTTTGGATTAAGATTCCATTACTTTTAGGAAAGCTCAGCAATGAAATTTTCTTTAAATCCCTTTTTGTAATAACTCTTTTAAATCCCTTTTTGTAATAGAATAAAATTCTCTTTGAATGCTTTCAATTGCATGGTTTTTAAAATCTTTCATATGTGATGATTCATTTCTTGAAAGCTGCTGTCATAAACCTTAGTCAGTCATTTGAATGCTACTGGTAATTTTACATCTTTTCATTTAGCTCTTTCAGATTAATATGTGTCATTTAAATTTTTCATTATCAGTTGGAGATAAGATACAGTAATTGAATAAAAATTTGCATAGAAAATATCACTAATAAATTTTTTTAATTTGGATTGGTAGAAATTTTTATAACATCAAACAGTTTCTGCTTCTCTACTACCCAGTATTTATCAAACACCTGTAGGTCATGCAGATAAACTTTTTTTATTACCATCTTCCTTTTTTTTTCTGTTGTTTGTAGCTTATCACAGCCATTTTCGTGTTTCTTTTAATTAATTTAAATTGTCTTTAAAATGCTTTATACCTATTTAATACAAAATGCACTTTAAAATGATTGTACCTGAAGTCACTGGAAGATTTTCTATCACAAAGTCCTTTGTTGTGTATCAGTTCTATTGTGAATTAAATACTGAACATAATGAGCATTTCATTAAAAAAAAAAATCACTATACAGTGGGAAAACTGAATTTTAACAAAAAGGAAGGTCTGAGGGGACAAAATGTAATAGGATTTATGGTGAAATATAACAATATATGGCTTTATAACAATTGAAGAGCTTGGGAATAGGAACCGAATCCATGACCTCCTGAAAACATTCAGGTGCCTCCTGTGACTGAGCTATCCCACACGTAGTTCAACCACAGGTAACCATAAACTTGAATTCCTTGATCAGTAGGTGCTCATGGCACCATCTATTGGCTGGGAATAGACAGAGCAAATAGTCACAGAAAAATATTTTTATTGTTGAAGCACAAAAGGAGCATTATCAGTGACCTAAAAGTTACTATTTTTAAATTACTCTCTGATAGTGCTATACCCATGTGTTGACTTTTTAATGCAAATCATTCACATAGTTTGATATTTATTATAAAGAAAATGGTTTATATTCATAATTGAAAGCTTTAGTAGAAACATACCTATTTGATTTTAGAGACAATGTCCCCCCCCTCCCCCCACACACACTACAAAAATTATTAAAGGAGCAAGAATGCCTTCCTAACAATGGTTGTCACTTGTTAACCTAAATCCATATTTTAAAACTTAAGGGTGGGGCACCAATAAATAATCGATGTTCATAATACCAATTTTAACATAGTATTTAATACTTATACAGTGCTTCTCAAATTAATTGCTATTCAAATATTTTTGTATAAATTTTACTGTTTGCATTTAAGCTGTCAAAATATTTTAAGTGAAAATGGGCGCTGAATATTTTTGAGAGTATAAATATATGCAGTGTAAAAAAATGTTAAAAATAAAAAAATAAATATCTCTGAAGCAACTACTTGCCACAGAGGTTTCACAGTAGCCTGTCAGTTTATACACCATAGTAGAAGTTCTGTGAGGATGGTGGGATGTCAGCAGAAAAACATGAACATCCATCCTTATCTGGGGCTCAAACCCAGATCCCTTAGATTAGTAGCCAAGCATGCTAACCACTTGGTCATGGGACATCACAATTAAAATGTGTCAGTTATTAAAAAAAAGGGAATGATTATTCAATTAGGAGATTATTAGTAACTGAACCTCACACATATATATATATACATAGTTAATTTTTTTCTTAGAAATATTTCCTATGAGTTTCATTTTTTTTTTCCTGATGCATTGTTTTCATTTTCATTTACAGAGTTCTTTTTAGCATTTTAGTAGTGAATTATTAATATATGCAACAGGGTGTGATTGTAATTGGCTATCTTTAGAATTTGGCTATGTAAGATGGGATGTTAAGTCAGTCTTCATTTGCAGGAGAGCCATACCCTGTGCATGCTAAATAATATGGTAGAGGTCCTTAAAGGAAGGCTTCCATCTGCCTCTGTCACCTAACAGCTCTCCAGTGAATCCTTTTCCCCAACCTTCTCTGAGCCTTTGGGTCTCTATTATTTCAATAAACTGAGGACATAAACAATTTGAGTGTAACATAATGAAATTAATCATGATTGTTTTCAAAAACATTTTTAGTGCCTGAAAAATGTTCAAAGGTTTTTAATTGTTCCTTACCAAATACTAATTCTGATGTAATTTAGTATAAAACACTGTTTTTAAAATTGCCTTAGATTTTGTAATTGAATTTTTAGCTACAGAAAAATTCTGTATTTAACAATGTTTTAATTGCATAAGAAATTTCTACATTGCAAACTTTCATTTGTAACAAATTTATTAAAATTTCATTTTCCTTTCAAGCATTTCATCAGTTTAACTGCAAACAGTAAAATGTATGCTGAAATTCTTGTTAGTATTAATTTTAATAGTGCTGTATGCTGTACAATAAATAAATTAGTACATTATGTAAAATCACCTAAAAGTTTAAAATAAGAATTGAGAGCATTTCACTCTTTTTGTAAATTAATTAGAAAATATTCCATCATTCATAAGTTCAAAGGTGCCGAGAGTAATCAGATGTACTAAACTGCACCCAGATTAGCAAATTTAAATACCATTTCTTCATTTAGTCCAGTGGATACCATTACTATTATGAAAACAGCTAGAGAAAGCAGGGTTGTTACCTTGCAGAGGTGGGTAAATTTGGGGACCTCAGCTGTATATTATTATAATACCTGAAAGTTAAAAGCAAATGTTGCTGACAAATGTTGGTCACTCTGTGCAATATAAAGGTAATAGTTGCCACCCGAGACCACAGATGGCGCCAATGGTTGGCCTGCATTTCTTGGTGATAGAGTATGGTCTTAAATAAGTGGAAAAAAGACGAGCTAGCATTAGTTCAACTGGTAAGAACACTCTGGCATGTTTCTGGAAAGATGCGGGTTCGATTCCCGTATGTCGGCGAAAATTTTTTCCGCTAAATATTTATTGATTTGACAAATCTGCTTTGAATTTGCATTCAATAACTTGTGAAACTATAATCATTAAGGAGAATAAGCTGCAACCTATGAAAGAGTTTGTAGTGCATATAATATAGTAAAACTTTTAGCAAATCAGTAATCCAATTGATTGCTAAAAGCAGATATTTATAGGCAGAAGTGCATGGCACCTGAGCATTTGAAATGTAGTAAAATATGCCTTTATCTGAAGGTCAGTTATATCCCGAAAAGTACTTAAGAATCTATGCATAATATCATGTATTGCTTATGCTAGTATGTCAACCAGCATGTAGCTGCATGATGAAATGGAATATCTGACAATTCAAAGTTATTTGATATTGATTAATTTTGATTATATTAATTCCTGATCTGTAAATTTTAGCAGCAGCAGTGTGTGCATTTATTTGAAATTTTAAAATTAATTTTTATTGATATTTTATGATTCAGTATAAAATTTAATAATTTTCCCAATTTTTTGCCATTAACAACACAGTTTCCCATTTTAATATCATATCTAAATGATATTGAAGTAGAGAATTGGGAAAATATTAAATTTTATGCAATATGAAAAAAGAGTTGCATTGAAAACATGTTTTATTTGCATTGATATCTTGATTTAGTATTTTATTATTAATATCCAAGCTTTGTTTTATAATGATTAAAAATTATTAAAAAATATTTTACTCTTTTCTAGTATAAATGTTTTTATTAAAACCAAATTTTTTTAATGACAGGTTTACAACAGCATGCTGCCATGAATATGGCATCTCCAGCATCTAGTTTGGGAGGTCCTCTACCCCATTCCAATCCGTATTACATGGCCCCAGCCAAATACCAAGAAAATGGTGATACCCTTTCTGACTTTGTAAACTTAGTGTGTCAGGAGGCACAAAACTCTGGCCCAAGCCCACAGGTAGTTTTTATTTGCATGATTAATATTAATTTTTTTATATTTAATATGATAAAAAATCTTTTGAGCAAGAGATTGTTTTAATTTAGAAAACAAATATAAACAGTAGTATATATCATAAATCATTTTAAATTCTTCAGAGCATTTCTGACAATTATTACTATGGAAACTACATAGATGTATTATAATGTTTCTACTAATAGTCTTTACTGTAATTTGAAATAGTTTTAGGAGCTTGTAATACTAAACAATCAAATTTCTCTGGAAATGAAATGCAAAGAGAAAAGTGTCATTTAATACATTACATAAGTGTAAAATTTATGGAAACAGTGGTTTTAGTAGATCCTACTCTGCTGTAGACATGCCTTATAAGGTTTGTCTTCCAGGCACATAAGGTAGAGAGTTAAGTAATGAAAATTTAAATATACATCAGTGTATTTAATTTTTTATGTATTCCACTAGTAAATATTATTTTTGAAAAGAGCCTTAGTATGTTTCTCAAAAACAATACACTTTTCTTCTTTTAGTAAAGTAGGTAAATTAATATAAAGTTAAAAATTACTGAATTATAATAATTTTATCATTTAAGAATATGACATAAGTTTATTGTCTGTGATACATTTTAAAACTAAATGCTATGATATTCTAAATTATTTTGTTTTTCTCACTAAAATTATTTGAATTCACATAAGGCATCTTTTTCCCACTAAAAGATGCTAAAATTTGCTTGTTTAGAAAAGTATATGATTACATAGGAATGTGACTTTCTCACACACATATTGGAACAGAACTGTAGTACAGCATCTGAACCTGCTGTATTACAACTACCTCTAGGAACTTGGATGCATCCATTTAAGAGAACCATTTATGAAATCCAAATTATGAGAACTTGGAATTCATCTATTAAAGAGCCTATTTAATCCAATTATTATAATATTTACAATAAATAGGTGAGTGAAGAACTGACAATTATTTAATAGTTCAATATTATCATATTTGCATTCTATTTGAAATAATTAAATTCTTTATTCACCAACAATACTTTAGAAGTGTCACACATTTAAGCTGCACATACTGCTGCTGTACACTTATATTCTGAGAGTACTTACAAGCCTCATTAACAATAGTATGGCCTTTCCACCAATGGATGGCAAGAACTTTGACTCTTTTCTCCTGAAACTGTATAGTCTCATAAACCTGTACCACTTTGTCAGCCGTTAGTCTGTAAAGAAATATACACTTAGCAAGTTTCAGTGATATTTTGTAAGAAATATTTAAGGTAAGTTTCTTATAATTTTTTGCAGTATAATAAAAATGGGTTAAATAATACTTGAGAAATATGGTGTGATGTAACTTTGTGATAAAAAAAGGACCTAACAATGGAACATACCACAATCTCTGTTGACTGTACAAACAGAGGGGTGTACAAAACACTGGCCTGAATTTGTTGGTGAAAGGGCAAGATGTGAACGTTGTGTGATGAAAAAAATTCAGTCTCAGTTACATTCATGATCAGCGGTGGAAAATAAAAAAAAAAATCAGACCAGACAGTTTTCATACATGCCAGAGCAATTGCATAACTAACATTGGAGGAGAAGAATACAAAGATTTTCCTTGTTTTATTGTGTACTAAAATAAGCATGTAATGAAATTAATGATACTGCATTCCGAGGTGAAAATTTATGTTCTTTCCTATGGAAATATTTCACTTGTAATTTTTTTTCCTAGCTTTGAAAGTAACAAACCACACTAGAAAATTTACTCACTGTTAGTGAGTGGGCGAGTGGATTTTTGTAGCCCTGCTCTTAATTTTCCCTGGGAATTTCTGTGTATCAGTAGAAAAAGGTTTCTAAGAATATCACCTTGCATAGATGTAAAAAGTGACAGTGTAAAAAAAGGGTGTTTTTATGATATGTTTTCAGTTGTATGTTATTGCAAACAATGTTGTGCAAATTCAGAAACATAGATTCATAAATCAAAGTAAAAAAAAAGTCTTTATGTTTTGAAATTTGTAAGTTAATATATGTGAGACATAATATTTGGATGAAACTGTAGTGACCACAGTACTGATGGTAATTGTAAATACCACCATATATAAATATATTGTTTCACAACAATGACATTATTTGGCTCATTTTTCCATTCATAGTGTCTTTCATTAACCATGATTTTTCTATTGAAGAAATTATAGTGAGTAAAAAATAATATTCTGAAAATGTAATATATATATAAAGAGTTAAAGTAGCTCCTCACAAATGTGTATTGTTTTATTGAAAACTCCATTTGTCACATAAGTAATTATTAAAAAGTGTGTCAGAGGTATTTTGTATCTACCAATTGGCTCACAGTATTCATACAAAATTAACTTTACCATAAATGTGATTTTATACACTTTTTAACAATTAAAGTAACTTATTTGGAAGCAGCTAATGGATTCACATGGAATTCAGCTTGAGATCAGCATGATAATATATGCAGTGACCACATTGCCAGCACAAACAGCATCTACAGGAAATTAAAGAGAAAATGCCCAGTGGTGTAGCAAAATGTTCCAGGCACTGTGGTTGATTGCAAGCAATGACAACAAAGGTACTGGATACCAGGTTTGCCATATAGCTAGTAGATGGACCAGTTTGAGCAAGGCTGATTTGTAGGACTGCATGAGGCTAAATAGTCCACACATCAAATTGCTGCATATATATAGGTTGAAATACAAGGACAAATGATTATTGCCAATAGTGTGTTCAGGATAGCATGTACACTCATCACAAAAGATCAGTCACATTAGATTGATAACACCATGGAAGGATTACCTAATCCATTGACAGGTAGTAACATACAACACCATCAGCTATTCCATGGGCTATAATGAGTGCCACGGGTTGCCCCATTAGGTGCAGGACTGTTGTCATGTGACTTAGAGGCAAGGTTCATTGTCAGCCATTCATTGCTCTAGTTATCTCTGACCATGCACCATCGCTGAATGTGAAAAGACTGGTGTCAGTGTATGGAAGATTGGTGTCTGGAATGGCAGCATGTCATCTTCAGTAATAGTCCCAGTTCTGTCTGGGTACAGATGACTACTGCAATCATATATGGAGACAATGTAAGCACTGGGTTGCATAATTCATCTATTCTTGAATGCCACACCACATGATGCTGGATTTTCTTATTTGGGGAGTGATCAGTTATGGCAGTTGGTCACCTCTGTTACTGGCAGTTTGAATGCCTTACAATATGTATGATAAATCTATGGCCTGTTGAGTTACCCTTCCTGGTATGTGTGGCAGGTGCTGCTTTTTAATAGAATAAACCCGTGGTTAGCGCTCTTGACTACTGATCTAAGGGACCTGGGTTCGAGCCTCGTGTAAGGCATGGATGTTCGTATTGTTTTTCTGCTGAGGTCCTGCCATCCTCTCAGACTTACTATGGCGTATAAACTGACAGGCTCCTGTCAGACCTCTGTGACAAGCAGCTGCTTGAAGGGGTATTTATTTATTTTTTATTTAATGCCCAATTATATACTGCTACTATCTCCAGGGAGTATCTAACACATCCAGACTGTATGGCCAGCTAGATCCCCAGACATTGTCTTCAGCAACTGGCACGCAGTTGATCCTCTATATGGGACTAAGTGCATGAGGCAGGTGGCATATCTAACAGGATGATATCAGACATTTGAATTGCTGCATTTATCACCAACCACAGCAGTTATATTTCTGCATGTATCCCAACCATGGGTTATATTGCTGAATGTATTGCCAAACATGGGTTATATTGTTGCATGTACTGTAGCAAGCAGCTGCTTGAGAGGGTATTTATTTTTTATTTATTTTTAACAACCATGGCAGTTACATAAGCACTAATGGTACACCCATTTTCTGTTTTTGGTATGACTAGAGTATTTAATTGGGCAGCAGTGCACATCATGATCCTAGACTGGCATTTTTTTTTTTGCGCAATATAACAAAACAGTCCTTTTTGATGATTCCCACAACTCCCCAGACCCTAACCCAAAGAGGGTTTCTAGAAAAAAGATTGTTTTTTTTTTTCATTCCCATGGTAATGTTAACTCGAGTTTACATCAAATGCAAAGTAGGTAACGATACTTTCCATTGTAAACAAATCATCATCATCCTCAAGCAGCCATGGGCTACGGAGGTCCAACCAGACTGTGCAATTTAGTTCTCCAAGCAAGTCTATCCTGAGCAGCATCTGGCCACTGCACACCAATTCTAACAAGGTCCTGTTTGACATTACCGCATCCTAGGTCTTCCCTTCTTTCTGAGGCCTTTAGGCACACTGTTCACAACCCTATTCGCCAATCTATAATTATTGATACGGGCAACATGGCCAAACCAACGGAGTCTCTTTCTGCACAATATGCTGCTTAAACAAGGTTGAAAACTCCTTTGCCTAACCTCATCATTAGTTACAAAGTTGAACCACCTAATGCCCAAGATACCGCGTAAGCATCTGGAATCAAAAGCATCTAATTTCCTGTTATCTTGTTTACAAAGTGTCCAAGTTTCACTACCATAACTAACCCTAGAAAGAACCAAACTATTATACAGTCTAATTTTAGCCTTTAGGTGTATACGCCTATTTTTCCACACTCTCCATAGATTCTTAAAAGTCCCAGCAGCAATCCCTATTTGTCTGTTAATCTCATGTCGCACATCACCAGTATCTGTTACATAGCTCACAAGATAATTAAACTGTGACACCTGCTCAAGACTGCAGCCATTCAGATTAACTGAATTACAGCCTGCCTGACAAATTTTCATCACTTTAGTTTTCTCTGTTTATAACCAAACCTACTCTACTACCAGTCTCATCAACAGCTCGAATGAAAGAGTTCATCTCATCAACATCATTTGCCAAAAGGGCTAAATCATCAGCATAATCTAAATCAGAAATTTTTGTATCTCCAGTCAATTTAAAGCCAAAATCTTTCCCTTGAAGTGAATTTCGCATAACATAATAAATAACCAAGCTAAAGAGAATAGACAAAAATGCACCCTTGTCAAACACCAGAAGTAATGCTAAACCAATTGCTACAAGCCTTACCAACTCTCACACACGACTCAGTGTTATGATAGAGAGCTTTCATTATGTTAACTAACTTGTCAGGTATACCATATGATTTCACAATCAACCACAAATTATGACGATCAACAGAGTCGAAAGCCTTTTTGAAATCAACGAAGCTAGCAACCAAAGGTTTCTGAAACTCTAAACATTTCTCAAAAATCTGCCTAAGTGAAAATATCTGATCCACACATCCCCTACCACGTCTGAATCCACATTGCTCATCACGCAATTGACTGTCAACCAGATTCTTAATTCTATTAAGTACAATCATGGAAAGAACTTTACCTGGAACAGAGAGTAGGCTGATACCAATATATAGTTATCACAAGAACTGTGATCACCTTTTTTGAAAATAGGGATAACAATAGCTCTGATAAAATCCTTAGGAACCATGCCTTTATCATAAAAGATATTCAGAATTTCATTCATCCAAGTGGTAACTGAAACATCCCCAGCTCTAAGCATTTCTATAGTAATTTCATCTACCCCTGGGAATATATGTAGTTTAAGTTTAGAAACAGCTAAAATAACTTCAGATTGTGTTATAGGGCCAACTTAAAGCCACCAATGCATCTATCATCATTGCAAACAATGGGAACAGAACTAACCCCATTGTTTAGAACATAATTGAAATGCTCAGCCCACCTAGCCATGACAGAATTCTCACCTTCTATAACCTTACCTTGTTTATCCTTCAATCCCTGTATACCTGTCCATTTTCTACCACACAAAACATTAACTATCTGGTACAGCTCTCTGCTGTTGTGCTGTCTAACTGCTTCCTCAGCTTTGTCAGCCAAGCCATCAAGCCAAAGATTCTTATCAGCAGCTAACTGATCTTTTACACGTTTATTAAGTTCTCTGTAATGCTTTCTATTAGGACTATTAGGGTATTGATTAAGGACATTCCTGCAGTTCTTTCTTTCCAAAATAAGCTCAGTGCCTTATCACTCAGATAATTCTGCTCCTTTTTTCCTAAAAGAGTACTGTTAGTGTCCAAAAAAGCCTGTTTAAAATGATCCCATTCTTCCTCAACTTCAGTAGTAAGCATACCATGACTGTCATAATGACTAAGTAATCTATCATGGTAAGCTTTGGCTATAACTGGGTCTTTCAGAGCTTCAGTATTAAAAGTAAATTTTTTAACCGTAGCACAACACTTTTTAAGTTTAAGTTGCAACACACTTTTAACAAGGTAATGGTTAGATCCAATTTCAACTCCCCTATATGACCTGGTATTCCTAACAGAACTAGCCCATTTGCTGTTAATTAATATATAATCAATCATATTCTTATGCAGCCTATCAGGTGAAACCCATGTGTACTTATGTATGTCGTGGTGTTTGTAATAAGTGTTAGTTATTCTGAAACCATTGAGTTTACTTACGTGTAGGAGACATTGCCCATTGCAGCTACCAATACCAAAAGTACCAACTTTGGCATTGAAGTCACCAAGAACAAGGGTAATATCTCCTTTCTTGACAGAATTCAAAATATCCTGAAGTTGTCTCTAAAACCTATCCTTCTCATCCTCATCAGCATCCTCAGTGGGGGCATAACAGCAGATAACATTCAAGTCTTTAACGCTTGTCTGAAATTTTGCTGTAAGAAGCCTTTCATTAATGCACTCATATTCTAGAAGAGCATCACTAGCGTATCTGCTGAGAAGCAGACCCACGCCTTGGTGATGCTTATTGTTGTCCCTCACTGAAAAGAGAAATTTAAGATAATTTTTAATAATCTGACCTTTATCTGTCCATCTGGTCTCTTTCAAGCCAAGAATATCTAAACTATAATGGTGGAATTCTTGTGTGAGGACATCAAGAGATAAAGCTCTATGCAGAGTCCTCACATTCCAACTACCTATGGAAAGAAAATGGTTAGTGGGACGTTTAAAGAAACTATGTTTATTGAGAGAGGGAATGCCGACAATATCAAACAGCCCCCTAATCACAGACATGGGGCAAAGACCCATTCCCCCACCACTAAAGGCTGAAGCCATCTACACTGGAAGACTTCCTCCAATGTAGAATTTGACGATGCCAATAGAAGCAAAGAGTTCAGGTGCCTGCGATGACCTCTGCTCAGGATTATCCACCAGCTGATAAACATATCCTGGGAGTCTATTCACTAGGGGCTGTCAACCCACAAGCAAACAGAAAACGCAGCGGAAGATTTTCCCTCCACAGAAGCTCACCAGTGCAGCAAAATCAGGTTCCATAATCAAGCTCAGAGCCATATATCTGTCCAGTCCAGTGGGTTTATATGGTCAGCACCAGGACCCTATGTGTTTGACCACTCCTCAGCAGGGTAGAAAAAAGAAAAGTAGTCATAGTTGTCCAGATCAGTAGGGCACACTAATCTGGCAGTACTCCCCTTCCGTTCACTTCCACAAGAGAGTATCTCTTTTGAAAGGTACTAACGGTCTACACGAGAAGGTGGGGTCGGACATTAGGTACTAGGCCTGGCCGGTTCTATGCATTATCACAGGGGATTGGTGCATAGCTCTCCTTCCAGTGACTACCTAGCTACCATTTACAGACCAAATGCATTGTAGCAAAAAAAAAATCCCCCTCCCTCTTAAAAAAAAACCCTCACAATCATGAATTATTAAAAAAACTATGAAAAAAAAACATAAACACAGAAACCAAGACAACACAACACTTGCCTTCCCACATAATACAAATTCCTGCAATCCCCCCTCTTTTCCCAATAACTAAAACACTCCATAAATATATTTTTACAAACTAAAACTAATAAATCAGTCACACATACAAAAATTAACCTAATAATACCAGAAGTAATCAAACCAAAAATAAATCTCAAAACCAAGAAAATTGTGAACAAATGCACTGCTGAGCAGCATTATAAAAAAAACAATCAAAAATAATATCATCAGACAACACATACCAAAAAACATGAAAATTGGAAACGGTGCACCACCAATCCCAATTGTAAAAAAAGCCTCCAAAACCAAACAATCTCATCAGAAACAACACATCTAAAAGTACAAGACAATTGGAAACAGTGCACCTCTGATATGAATGTAAAAAAAAAAATCCCAAACCCAAATAATACTATTACAGACAACAAAAAAAATATATCCCACATCATATATCTCAAAGAACCTCCCCTAAATTACTGATGAAGCTTCCTGACTCCATCAAAAACTGCCATTTTTCCACATTGACAATTCTATAATACCCAAAATTTCTATATAAAAAAAAAAAACTGCCAAACACTTTCAGATATTAACAATAAATCGTATTAGTACATTTAAAAGTCTCTTAAATATCTAACAAAATTAATATATCACTATTATATACTAATAATTACTATACATAACTAATAATCGCTCATTTCAGCTCAAACTACTATAACAAAATACACATGTTTGTTACTACCACCATGTTCAGTCCCACAGGCAAAAAACTTCCAATGTTTTTTCTCCCAAACATACTCCACCCCCCTTCTACATTAGAATCCTCTGAAAACTCACAGTACATGTTTCGCCAAAAACTATCTTCCTAAAACTCTTAACACCCCATAAAAACTTTCTCATTTTTACCACTTAATTTCCCCACATTCTAAACTTTTGCCATTTTCTTCCACTCTCACAACAGAATACATACTACATCATTCTAAACACAAAAAGATTTAAAATAATTCTTACTGGTTCTAACCACTCCTCCCTTCCTCTTCAAATGCCCTCATTCCAAAGAACTTGCAAAAAACATTGCCCCCCCCCCCCACACACACACACACATACCGCAAAAAGCTACCAAACTCCCACTTGTGGCCATAACATTACAAAACAGTTGACTAACACTTCCAACAACAATCCTCCTAATATTAAATAATTTCAATTCCTAAATATCTTAAGTAACTTATTATTTACCATATTTTAACCAAATTTAAAAAAAAAACGAAGATATTAATTACTCCCATTTTGCCTATAATTAAAAAACCCTCCTTAAATATATGTTATATATATCCACTTACCTATTTAATTTAAACTTTGCATGGGCATGTTTATCTGAAGGAGTTATCCAGAAAGAATGACAAAAAAAAAAGTGAACATAATGTCGCATTCATGTCAAATCACACACGTGACTTCATGTTACCTACCCAAAAGAAACAAATCATAGAACCATAGTCCACCAACAACTAATGGTTACTTTTCTTGAGCAATGCCATCTGTTGGCTGAGGACTATGAACAATACACTGACCTTTAATTGTTCTGTAACTGGTATCATTTCATAGCTGTTTGACCACCTGTACTTTGCTTAGTTTTCATATTATCTATCACTGCTTCTAGGTGGGACAATTTCATTGGCACAGGATGTATTATGATATACTTATAATTGATTTTAGGTGCACATAGAACTATTACACTTTTTATTCCCAGTTTAGAAATTAAAGTTACTTTGCATCTGTATTTTTTTTATATACAGTCAACAACCAAAAAGTTTCTAAATATCCAAAAACTATTTTAATCATTAATTTCGGTGAAGTTTGTGAACTGACTTCTTCCAATTCTATGTATCAATAAAGCTGAATCTGTTCCACGATTCTTGTTTTTTCCTCCTCAAGTCAAAGTTAGTGGGAAGGAAAATGTCTTTGGTTTCCCAACCATAATTCAAAAATTGTAATATAAAGAATTTGTGATAAGTATGCTGAAAGTATTAAAAATGTATGAGGAATATTTTTAGAACATGTAAGGTTATATTTTGAATGCATTTGTATATTGTGTAACCTTAATAGAATGTGACCTCACACACATCTTAGAATCCAAAAAAAAAAGTCATTTTTTTTTATTTTTTCATCTTTGATTTCTGCAGTAATAATTGACTTTAGTCATATGAAAACTTAGTGTAGATATCACTGGGATTCAAACTTTTCATTTTATTTTACTTATGCTCATTTTGCTTCCTTGTTTTTTTTACATATACAGTCTAGCCAAGACTCTGGGGTGAGAAGTCCCACAAAGTTGCCACACTTCTATTCAAACCCCATGCTGCCTCCTCCACCACCTGCACCCATGGCAAGGCCTGTAGCCATCATTCGCTCAACAGGTATTTGTTTATACACAATTTGATTTAGTACAATCAGTACTTTTACAACTGTGTATTTTTTGTGTGATAACAAATAAAAAGAGATTAAATAACTGTAAAGCCAATAATGTGTAATGCAATAACTACAGCGTGAGTTCTTATTTTTGTTTACATTGGTCTACACATTTGTTGTAGTAAACATTAATTTTAACCTAAAATATAATTTTATATTTTTGAACAATCTGTTCCAATTAATGACTTATTGACTATATAAATAATAATATAAAATGACAATTAATGACTATATAATTAGAGAATATTGGACTAATTTCATACTCTTTTGTGTGAACAAGGTATTCAAATAGGGAATATATTTTGAAAATTAAAAAGGATTGGCTATAACTATTACTTTTTTTACCACTTCTGTTTCTATTATAGTGCTCTATATTTATAAAATTATTTGTATTGTTTACAAGCATATTCTACCATCAAGGTGTCTATTTTAGTGATTAGATATTTTTTGTAGGGAAACTAGCTGCCTTCTCAGAACTGAGCTCCTCTACTCCCAGCCCTCCAACTAGTGGTGGTCCTCAAGGAACAGCAAACAGTTCTCCTGGGCCTGAAGCATCAGGTCCCAGCCCAGGTGCCAGAGACAGTAGGAAACAGGTTCCCACTCCACCTACAACATCAACAGGTGTCTTTTTTTCTTGCTTTCTTTTTTTTTTACACTATATTGTTGAGAATTTTTGTTTGATTATATGTTTCCAATAGTCGTTAAAATGAGGGAGAATTTTTGCATTTGGAACAATTTAAGCAAGTTTCTTATAAATATTTTGCAGAAAAAATTTTCGCCAACTTGCTATTGCAAACTACTTGCACTTGAAGCAACTACTTGTCAAATGTTACATCTGAATGGTACTAAAATATTCAAAGTATCTCTGATTCTACCTCAGAAAAGTGACATTTTCATAGTTAAATTTTCAATTAGCATAAAACAAAAAATAGAAATCTCTTACACTGATGATGCTTATAAGCTAATGTTTAATTTTCATAAACTTATTAAACAGCAGTTTGCAAGTATCATCAATATCGAAGTGTTCATTTCTTGGAAGTACCATTATCAAGAAAATCTTTTCCAGACTGACAAAAATTTTGACACCTGATTAAATAGTCTTATATTTAAGAAGGTTAAATTGAAAGCTGAATTTGAGTAACTCATTTGAAATATATGTGAAATAAACTAGAATTTGTTCTAAACATTAAAGAACTACTTGTCATTGGTTAGCAAATGTATCTTAGAAGCTTTATTTAGAAGTGAAAAGAAGGGAAAATTAAACTCCAAGAGTTAAGAAAAAAATCCTAAAATTATGAATGAAAGAGGTCAAAGAAAACTTGTATAAGGGAAAGTTTACTTTTTAAAAGTTAAAAGAAAGATTAAAAAGTGCAAACAAGCAAGTGAAAGATTTGAGCAGAAATGATGTCAGAGATGCTCTGGCTATACTTCAAGATTTCACAAAAGAATTCAATGAATATTATATATAAATTAGAAATAAGAATAAAATATTCAAAATGAATAAGAAGTCTACCTTTATGATTAAGTTTTTTCACAAAATTTATTCCAAGCTTGTAATCTGTATTTCATAGGTTTGATTCCCAAATGTGTCAGCATTGAAATTTATCACCACTAAGCCCCCACCCTGCTCTTTGTCAGTAAGAGAATGTTAATGGGCTTGGAAAAGCCACCATCAGATGGGATGTAAATATCAGATGGGTGTATAGGAGAGTCCTACTCTGTGCACACTAAAGAACATGCTGTATGGTCTTGATGGGAGATTACCATCTGTCTCCTAACAGTTGTCCAGTGGAGTCCTCATGACACAATAGGCAGAATTTAGCCCACTGTGTGCACAAAAGTGCCACTCAGAAGTTAATCCAATTCATAAAATTTAAATTTCATTTTTCCTGTATTTCACTGTAATGCATTATGATTTGCTGCAAATTGTAGTCTCTTCCATATAGATTTTTGATTGGCTTTGGCTTAGAATTTAGGTGTGAATACTCATTTGTATTATTCATTCATATATTAAATATTTCCACATTATTTGATTCTTTCTATGAAATTATAAATAATATACTTGTTTCTGATGCACTGTTGCCTGATATCAAGTATTTAGTTTTATTTAAAATTTAATATTTCACTGTTAATATTTCACTATTAACATGGGGAATTACATACTTTTGTGCTCTACTTTTAATTTCTAAATATTATGGATTAATATTTTAGTTTTCCAGGATAAATAAAGTTTGCATGAACCTAAATTAAATACTTTGTTTGACTTTGTAGCTAATAATTTTTTTTTCTTTTTTGTAGTTGGAAGTGGAGGTAATAATAATATTGTAGATGCATCTCAAGGAAACAGAGCAGTAATGAGCAGTCCTTTTACCTCCTTGCCTAGGCCAGAAAATAGTTTCTCTCATATCCATCCACAAGCCCCTCAGGTATTTTTACTCCATCTTTATATTACATTGTAAAATATGTGTAAAATTTTCAAATATACTTTTATAGAATTTTTCTCTTTCTAATGGCCTTTGGTATGAGCTGTGAAGTATAACTAGAAATGGTGCAACTTAAATCTTCAACTCTTTGTGCACAATGCATTGTGCCAAGGCTAACCTGTCCCTTATTTATTGTTTTCAGTATATCTGTATATATTTCCTGTAAAAGGAGTTTGAAGAACTAAATGATTAAATTCAGTGTATGGATTGATAGATGTAAACACATTTTAGCAAGTGCAAAAAAAATGCTATGATCTTAGCTCAAGTGTTTAGAGCAGTGGTTCCCAACTGGTGTGTCATTAATTTTAAGAAAAACAATAATGCTACATAGCAATTTGTATTGTATTGCTTTTTCCAATATTACGGTTTTTATTGTTTCTTGTCAAATGTTGAGCTTAATATGCATTTTTGTTTAAATAGATTCAATTTTAAAATATATAATAAAAAGAATTTTATCACAGGTGTGGTAAATGCACTGTTTCAGAAATGTGTTGCCAAGAGAAAACATTGAAAACTGCTGGTTTAGAGCAACTCATGTTAGCCAGGAGATTATTTATTTGAAACCAGGAGATGGTTGGATGAATTTTTCACACTTGCAAAAATGTTTGATTAAATATCACCAGTTCACCTGTCATTAATGTGAATATCTTCCAGTGTAGAATTGTATAGTTTTTATGGTCAGCAAATGTTTTTGAAGATCCAGAGTGCTAGTTTATTAGGAGTGTCATCTAAAAGGTTAATTGGCCTTCAGCTATTAAGCTGTTAAAAAGAGTCAATTTTCTCTATCTAGTTAAATTTAAGAACCATTTTATTAATATCATTGTGTTCATAGAATTACAACTGTCCATAGAGGGGCGGGGATGGCTCAGTTGGTAGCATGCCAGGCTCGTAATCTGCAGTCGCAGATTCGAGCCAGTTGGGTCAGCATTGAGACTTATCTCCGCAAAATTCCCCGCCCTGCCCATAGTCAGTAGGGGACAATGATGGGTTTGGAAAGGCCGCTGTCCATCGGATGGGACATTAAGCCATGGCCCCATATGTGGGAGAGCCATACCATGTGCACGTTAAAGAAGACACTGGATGGCCTTGATGGGAGGCTACCATCTGTCTCCCAACAGCTGTTCTAGTGGGTCCCCTCCCCCAACCTTCTCTGAGCCTTTGGGGTTCTTGTGATCTGGCCATTTAGCCCATGGTGTGCAAAAAAGTGCTGCTCAGAGGCAAAACAACCCAACTGTCAATAGATGAAATTTTCTACTTTTTAAACTACAGTGCCTTGTTTCTAATAATATTTTCAGGCATTTGAAACAGAGTTAACTTTTAAAATAATGTTAAATACACACTGGGTTAGAATTGTACATGAAAGCAGTAAATTCTGTGATTTTATATCATCTTATTCTTATCTACTTCATAATGACTTTATTTTAGAATAATTCGTAATTGTTCTTTTTGTGTAGATGATTGCAAGACTGCATTTGCACCTTTCATCTTGAGATTAGTCACATGTTTGTATTTTAGCTACCTCACAGCCATTTTAAATGGCCACAAAATAATTCTTTACTATCTGCAAATGTACACTCATCTAACTGGCCGTAAATGTTCCTATTGCATAGACATAAAAAGATTTTCTCATTTGAATAATGCAGTTTTATGTGGTGGTGTGAAAACTCATGGTCAGTCTAAAGCAGTGGTTCCCAACAAGGTGCCACCACCCTCTAGAGGACATTTTACTTCTCATACCAATAATGGAGGTGATATCAACATCTAGTTTTCAACTACTTTCGTACAGAAATTTTTTTATCTCCATAAAGAGGCATTAAAATATTTTTTTTGAAAGGGAGCATTGCAAAATAAACTTGGTAAATGGTATAAGTTGTGCTCAAAAAGATCGAAAACTGCTAATCTAAACAGTCATAGTGTGATTAATGATGTTAGTCGTTTTTCATCATATTTTGGTATATATTATTTCATTGAATGTTCATCTGCAAGAAAAATTCAAAGTGTTTTGGAAAATTATGGATGCAAAAGTCATACTCAATCATTTTACATGCAATAAATTAAAAGAAATGGAAAACAAAAATGTTAATTTCTTGACACTTTTCCTTAAGCTTTTGCCTAAATATAGAGCATTAATATTAAATTTGTATTTTTTTGCAAAATGTGTAAAATTATGAAAAATAAAAGAGAAAGAATGTTTAAACAGGATGTCAAGTTCAGAGGCAGTCAAAGGACCAACCATGGCCAGCTAGATGAGTGTACATGTGCAGATAGTAAAGAATTATTTTGTTAGCATCTAAAATGGCTGTGGGGTGTCTAAAATACCAGCATGTGACTAATCTCAAGTTAAGATGAAAGGTGCAAATGCAGTCTTGCAATCATCTACACAAAAAGAGCAATTACACATTATTCTAAAATAAAGTCATTATGAAGTAGATAAGAATTAAGATGATATAAAATCACACAGAACACTACTGCTTCAATAGGTGAATTTTAGTTTACTGCTTTCATACACAATTCTAACCCAGTATATATTTATGTTTAACATGCAACCAAAAGGATCCATTATTAGTCATGGGAGCACTCCTAGGTTAATTAAAAATAAGAAAATCTTATGTTTTTGAAAATGAACTTATTATTCTTGTTCATGATTAGCTATTGAAAAACCTGTTTAAAAGTTTTTTGCTGTAAATGATAATACACAGCAAAAGAACAATATAACAAACGTATGATCAGGTAAAGAATACTGAAAATCTTACAGAAATTCATAGTTAATTGCAGAGAAATATATAGAGATTTATACAGTAAAGAACCATGCTGATCATTCTGTTTATGAAAAAATACAATGCATACACCTATAAAAACAAATGATAACTTAAAGATGCTGTTTTGGCACCATAGATTGAACCTAATATTTTTTAAAGTAGCAGTATTTTTTAGTATTTTATAACAACAGTATTTCTGAGTTTAATCAGCTTGTTAAGTAGTCTGACAGCATCTTCAAACAGCTCTTTAAGTTTCCAAGAGACTAAAAATTTTTGCCCACCCTTAGAGCAAATATCTGACTCCAGTAAAACTGATAATGCATGTACAGATTACAAGTGTATTGCTTTTAGATATCAAATCTCCTAATATTAGTTGTGAAATCAAAGCCAACATCATGAATGAGGGCTCTTGCTCAATGTGAATGAGTCTTTGTATAGTATAGTTGTTGATTCAGTATATATGTAGTGGATTCATTATAATTTTTGGTTCAGCAGCATGTTTATATTTATCATTGGTCATGGGTATCAGTAGGATTATTCCGGGATGGGGTGGGGGCAAAACTCTTAATTGCTGGGGAAGAGGGCTAAATATAAAATTTCAGGATGTTTACAAATTCAGGGGGACAAATGCCCATTTGCTTCCTCTGCTAGCATCCATGCTATAGGTATTTTTTGCATATATCTTTTAATCCTCTATTGTTAGTGAACAAGTGATGATTCAGATATAACACTTGAGACTCTGTGAGCAGTGGTATATTAGGCAAGAATAAAACATCACCGCACAGATATCAGGTCAACACTATACTGACTTAACATTTACATTGTGGTATTAGCAGACCTGTGAGCAACTACTTGTCAGTTAAGCAGACCAACAAATAATGAATAGCTTCCCATTCAAAAAGCTTCATGGAACTGAAAGCAATATCAAAGTTAAGTAATTTTTATTTGTATTGCCAGATGCATTTGCTTAACACCCTCTTTAGCCTGTTCTCAAAAAAAAATTATCTATTGTTTTTGTCACTTTTCTGATTATAGATGGTCATGTTTTCAGTTTTAAGAAATAAACGAAATTCTTTTTGAGTTGAATGCATATTGATAAATTACTATAATTAACTTTTTATTTAACCTTTTGATAGTTTGAATTTCTACTATTAGCAAAAGTTTCGAGTTTTTCCATTGGAAAATTGATTTTTGAATTGAAAAAATAATTTTTTTTTAATGATCATTATATATTTGTCAGAGGAGATTGGCATTTCTAGTACAGCAGTCAAAATAAAGAGTACTTGTGACTTCAAAATCAGAGACAGATCGTTTTTATAGTAATCATTGAGGCACTGATGTATTTTCGTTGGTTCAGTGTTATACCAGCATTAAATATACTTATTATAGTATGATTCAAATTTCTGAACTGGGAAAAGCACATGCAGTCAGAACATACATTTATAGATTGACATGAAACAATATAAGAAAACAGAATAGTCAAACTTGCTAGGGGCACAGGAACCATGGACTTTTTTTTCTTCTGCATATCAATAATATATATGTATGCACTGCAATGATCTTGCATTTTGGCAAAATTATATCCATACTACAAATAATTATTATTAAGCTCAACTCATTAATACTCATTAAGTATCCACTAATAATTTCCACTCTGTAAATTGATTCAAAATATTTAGAGGAAAAATTGTCTTGAGCCTGGTGGGATATGAACCCACCTCAGTCCTACCTGGCTCAAGACAATTTTTCCTCTAAATATTTGAATCAATTTACAGAGTGGAAATTATTAGTGAATACTTATCCATACTTTTAGCATTAACCTTTTCACTACCACACTGGCCCAAAATTGCCCAAGCTGCAGGTAGGAGATAGTGAAGAAGAAGGAATAGCATTGGTTGGGCGAGTCCATTTAAAATCTCTGTTGCTTTGCGCTGGTATGGTAATGAAAGGGTTAAGTTAGTTGAAGACCCTTAATCAAGACATACATTGAGACATGAGTTTAAAATTAATAGTTATTTCAATAATCTATTCATGATAATTTAGTAAAAGATTAGTTCTTGTTTTTAATTTCTTATTTTTGAACTTTTTTTTCAGCTTTTCTCTTATTCTAATATTAGCCCAGTGAGTGCTATGAGTGGCATGATCAGCCCAACTAACTTGAGTATGTTCACTTCCCCTGTCACCACTCCTCGCACAACACCTCGCACCACTCCAGTTCCTCGATGGAATGCACCATTCATTACTTTAGATGAAAACCTTGATTACAGCATGATGGCAGGATTGATGCCTGGTACTAATCCAGATGCTGATCCACCACACATCATTGGTGCAGAAGGTAAGCAATATTGCATTCAGATGTAAAACAAACTTGTAAATTAAAATAACTTAAAGTTCTCTGTCATTCAGCAATAAAAGTTTGAAGTTTATCCTTCAAACTATATGCATATTAAAAAGACTTTTAGTAGAAAACTTTGAGCCAGAACAGTGCTCTGTCTTCAATGAAGTGATTGTGTGGTGACATTAGAGCTGTTAAGAACTTCCACATGTTGTGAAGTGTTATTCTAGTGTTTCGGTTGCAAGTGGTGACTGTCAGGGTCATTATTTTAATAGCCTCGTGAATGATAGGTTCCATAGCAAGTAGATGCATGTTCTACAATGTGCGTGAAGCTATTGAAATAATGACCTTGCATGTTCCCACCAGCAATTGAGACACTGGAATCTCCCTTCATGACAATGGGAAAGAAGTTAACAACCCTAACATCACCACATAGTATCACTTTACTGAAGACAGAGCCCTGTCCTTGCTCCAAAAAGCTTCTGAGTTTGCTCCTAAAAACTTCTTAATATGCAAATAATTTGACAAATCTTACAAAGATAAATGTTTAAGTTGTTTAGATATTAAATGCTGCATTTGCTTAGCAGCTGGGTAAAATAGTTATTTATTGAACTTCCCAAAATATTACAGTACATTAAATGCAAAACATGACATATTAAAAGCATTAAATGCTATTAAAGTTTTCAATTAATGTTTGCAACTTTAATATTTTATCATTACTGTAATATGTGTAATCTTTTATGTTCTTAAGTCTGTGATTTAACATTGCTTAGAGTTTTGTGGTCCATAAAAAGTCTTTGAAAAGGACCACAGCACATAAAATTTTAGCATAGTTTTTTGTAAGTTAAAGAATGAAAATTTATGTTTTGAAATACGTTCATGCCATACTATAATAAATGAATTAAATAACTGAATTTAATGAAAGTTTAAAGGAACCAATTTTTTTAAAAGTGTTGAAATTCTTGTCCTTTTTATTGTTTTATAGACCAGTTTACTCATCATTATGAATATTTCATTAAAATTAAATCTAATTATATTAAATAATAGTTGCACTAAATTAAATTTAATTATATAGAAAGCAATTTCACTAAATGTATGAATACTAATATTTAGTGTAAATATTTTGTAATTCTGGTTTTTTCAGGGTCTAAGGGTTATGGGGAGTGCTATTCTCCTCTTTTTTTTGGAGGGGGGGGGGGGGCTGCCAAAAATAAAATTTGAAAAACCCTGGCTTAGACTCTTCATTTTAGCTATAAACTAATGACACATCAGCTCATTTTGCAATGTAAAATTACAGTGATTGCAATAATAAAGTATCACAGGAGATGTCCTGTAGACATCGGTCCCATGAAATTGCTAGCTGGGAAAAAAATTCAGCTATTTCATGGGTCCTATGTCTACATGACATCTGTGATAATTTTTCTACTTAATTATTAAAAATATGATTTCTGCTATATGCTAAAGAAATTGAGGATATTTCTAAAAAAAAATTTAATGAATTTGGTATATTATATGCTTGACTACCCATTTACAAAAAATAAATATGCACTATTTTGTTTAATGTTAGTCTTTTAGAGCAATATCTGTATGCCAAGAAAATACAGTCTGTATCTCAAGCAGTGAAATGATACATAAATTCAGTTAGTTATAAATTTGTGTAGTTTAAGTCAGACTTAAATATTTAGGCAAATGAAAAAAAACCAGATTTTTTTTAATTTCCTTGTAATATTAAGTACTAAAGTAAAATAACATAAAAAAATGTTTATAATCTGCATACAAATTTTACTGACGTAATAAATCCAAAAAAAAAATAATAAAAGTAAAAAATTCCTAATAGAAGAACATGCCATATATTTATATCAGAAGTTACATTTTTTTTCTCGCCCTTTTTTTTATATACAAGCTTGGAAAGTTAAATTATGACAAAGGATTAAGTCAACCTTCAAACCATGTTCATCAATTAATTAATTATTTTATTATTAAATAATTTGTTTCAGTTTATTCAAAATAACTTGCATATATACTGCATTTACTATTACATTTGGTGAAACATTTATAAGATCTTGGAATAAAATTAAAAGAGAAACATTATTCTAAATACCAATATTTGCAATAATTCCCACTCCAGAAAATACTTGTATGTGGAATCAGTGAATAGTAACGAACATTGTACATCTCTGTGAGGCCAATTAAAGCTTATCCACATGGAGGCTAGAAGGGTTACCTTTTTACTACATAAAATTAAATCAGAGCCATTTTTCTTCTTGCTATAAAGCAGTGATATAAATTGAGTGGGGGATCTAGTCATCTTACTGATTTATTCTGAGCTATATTGTATCATTAATGAAATGATAAAAATAGAAACTTTTCATAGTACTCTTATGTATGTAGTATAGACCAGACCCTGATCTGGAAAAAAAATTGGGGGGGGGGGGGGTAGTAAAGACTGGATTTCCAATGCATTATAACACTTCCCCTTCCATTTTACAGGTCTTTAAAAAATTTTTGAAAAACGCATGAATTGTAAATAAGTATAATATTTCTTTCTCTGTTATCATTATTAGGCTTCAGATCTGGGGGCTTTCACCCCTAGATCTGGCCCTGTATAGACCTATCAGTGCAATGCAGTATTAGTTGCTGATACTGACCCATGTGCTTAAGATTATTAATTACAAATACCACAGAGCAAAAACATTCTCACTAATTTTGATATTTCAATTTCAGATCGCTACTTCACAGTAGTTCACAGTAATGAAGGAGTTGATGCCAGTAGCCAGACAGCTTCAAGTGCCCCTGCTACCCCATCAAAATCCCAGCCATCATAAACTGCAGAATTTTTCTGTTGATCCTTAGCTCCAAAGAGCTAAGAAGTGCAGCAAATTTGGTAGGACATAATGCTGCCACTTTTTTTTAAACTTGCCTGCCCAAACTATGGGCATAGTGTGATCAGGATTTTGTGCAAAAGCATAAAGGGCCTGCTGGAGAATAACATTGTATTGCCACTGGTACTCATAAAGACCATAAAAATGAAGATGGTGTGAAAGGTTGGATAACACTGCCTCTGGCAATTGGAAAAATCTTTGTGAATCCATTATTCACAGAAGTAGCAATTCTCAATAGACATCAACAATTAATATGGTTTGTGCCAGAGACGGTCAAGAAAATCTGATGTGGTTGTCCAGTATCAGAATGCATCAGAGTGAATGTGTTGTGTATTCTTCAATGCCAGAAGGTCACTGTGCTCTTAATTCTCTTCCACTTCATTGCTTGTAGATTACATTTGACATTTTTATGACTTAGACAAGGACAAAAACCTACTTCCGCCCATTGAGATAAATAAGTACATTACTATAGTTTGGGGGCCTAAATCTATTTCAAGTTTTTGGCATTTTGACAATTACCAAGTGGTGATGTATGTAGAGAGTTAGCTCGATTTTCTCACTCACATTTTTCCTTGATAATCAAGGTTTCTCAAGTTGCCTCTTGCCTTTTCCTTACCCAGTCCTTATAGAATAGCAATATAACCCAGACAAGTAGAACTTGTTAGTAATTCTTGTACTAATTAGTTAAACATAGCTTTTATTTTCCACACTTTTGCTCCTGAAGGATAAGCGCCATTCATGAAGGGGATTGTAATGAATATTAGGTAGGATATTGCATTTTGAAGCAAACAAGTACTACTGTAAGTGCTCTTGATTCAAAGTCTCTTTTGACATTGTTGAATCTATTACATTTTTCCAAGTAGTATATTCATGAGAGTAGTGTTAACGTTACCATTTTAAATTTTTGCCTGAATGATTGGCAAAGTCTTTGTCATATTCCTAGTTCTTTAGGAGAAACTGTTGAATAACAAAGGGCATTTTTACACTAGCCCTTCTCTTACCTTGTAGTGTGTAGTTCTTCTCTCTGATATTTCCTCCCATGACAAAACTGTCAAATAACTGGCTCATGCAAATTTATCTAGTTATTGGGCATAAAAAGTGAATACAATGCTATTTAAACAAAGCTGTTAAAAACTTCTGCAACTAATTTACTATGGCATTGTAGTTAAAATGCCTGTAATTTTTGTTTCAGTCACGTAATCTGATGTCTGCATTCATATCCATTCACCAAACATTTTACAAGAAAGCATGGAAGAAAAACTTACAGAAGTTGTGGAGAGGAAATGAGGAAAGTTTTACATGTGACATGTCAAAATGCTTCTGTTACAGCTTTTGGTTTCAGATATGAAAAATTTTGTTCAACCTGAATTGTTATATTAAAGTATAGAATATGGTGCACAATCATAAGCAAGCAATTACTGAAAAGGAAAGGGTGTTATCAAATAATACTTTTTTGGAAAAAAATATTGCAAAAAAAGCTATAGTTGCAACAAATCATATTGAACCAAAGAATGCATGATGAAGCAAATACAGAAGAAAAATATATATATATTGTTTTTAAACTGTATTAATTATAAGTTGTTAAAATATATGTGAGTTATGCATTTGACATGTCAGTATAGTATTTGTAGTTTAAATTTTATTAAGTTTATAATTGCTTATATTCTCTCATAAGTAAGAGCTGATGATTTTTGATGGGTTTTTCAAACGTTTTGGAGTATTATCCACAGCATGCAGTGTTCTGAAGTGAGTGAGAGTTATATTAAAGCACAGGTTATGCCACAATGTTGGCAGCAAGTCTGTTTCCTATGTAGTTGGTTTTGAAAATTTTATCTTATTAGCACTAGTCTGTACATTTTTTGTTGATTTACATAAAATGTAAATACAAAGTTTTCAAATATGATGTTATATAATTAATAGGAAAGACAACGACAAAAATCAGTTGGCAATACTGGTTAGAAAACCAAAAACGAAGGCCCGGTGTGATGCAGTTAATTGATTGTGTTCAGTACGTATCCTTGTAGTACATAGATGTGTTTAATAATTAGATATATTATAAACTTTTGCTTAGTCACAAATCATATAATTAATTTCCCATTTTATAGCTTTTTACCAACTGTGAGCAATATGAAATATTCTCTTTTTCATAGATTACATAGAATCATGATGAGCTATGCAAACTCATAAGAGATGCCTATGTTAACTCATACATCACAAGAGTTCATCTTTGTTATTCTAGAAAAATAGGCTTCTTTTCTGATTGCCATAGAGTTTATTGTTGTGTTCACTGTCATCATTTCCAAGTCTTCCCCATCTCTTTTGACATTTGTAATGACAGAAAAGTTTTGAGATTTGTAGAGCAAGAGACAGTCCATGCTTTATTTAAATGTTTGTATGTATTTGTGTATATAAAATGCATTGTACAGCTTTAGTGAGAAGTTTTAATATATTGCATAAGGAAAGTTACCTTAAAAGACTAGAGGGTGACTCATTTAAATAAGATAGGGCATTCTTGCTGAGGTTTTAAAGAGAGAATTTCTTAATTTATCATATAGGTGATTGTTCTTTGTTATTTTTCAGCTTTTTTTGCTGGCTTAGTCAAAATTTGGCTTGTGATAGTCTGATCTGTCATTTTATTGTGATTGTGCTTCTATTGTTATTTGTCAGTTTTAATTTTATTCAAAAAACTTTCAAAGAAAGACCACTATTTCAGTTATTATTCAAGTTTAGATGGTAATCCATAGACTGGCTTTAGATGGTAATCCATAGACTGGCTTTAGATGGTAATCCATAGACTGGCTGGAAAATTTGTGGGCTGTAAATACTTCAATATTTTGTAAATATATTCCCTTTTGAAATACTTTATGATGTGATGCATTGATACTAAAACAAAGCTTTGAGATTGTGTAAAGGGATAAAAATTATCTGTATATTGACAGAAAAGCAACACTAAAAATAAGTTTTATTTGTATATGACTGATAATGAGCATATACCTTTTTTTTTTCACTTCTATGGTATTGTGAAAAAATGCAACATTTTAATATTTAGAATAATAAAAACAATGAAAAATTAATATTAATTGTATTAAGTGCAAAGTCTTATAAATATCCAAATTATGTTTTTAATAGGAATGGATATCCAAATAAAATGTTTTTTATAGCAATAAAATAGCATGTTCAAGCTATCTGTTTAGATTACAATAAGGAAGAGAATTAGAAATGAGTGTAAAATACTGATGAATAAGACTATAGTAAATTTCCCATATCTTTACCTCATTGCTATGTTTTTTACTGTAAAATATTTCATTTGTTTCATTTCTTCAATAGTAGTATACTGTTAACTTATTTTGTTAGATGCTTGTTGCATGTACATTATGATAAAGTTTTAATTTGAATTAAAAAATTTTGTTCAATAGTCATTTGCAATCAGTAATAGTAGATATAAACAGTTTACTTTTTTTTAAAACGCTTAAATTTTTCAAGCAAAAAGTAGAAAACTTTTATGTTTTATATATATATATCATAAAATTTTTTAAATATATGCATTATTTGATAATTAGTATAAACTAATCTGCTCTTCAAATTTTGATAGATTAATTAATGAAAGTAGAAGCTAATATTTGTAATTTCCTGGATTATTAGAAAATATTTTTTAAAATTTAATTAGCATATTGCTTAACCTCTAGTACATAATAGTGTTGTGATTTTAGCCCACAAATCCAAAACGTCTATGTGCATTAAATGTTAGTGTGAGATTTTAGCATTGAAACATTTGGAACACATAATTTATGCTAAAATGGAAATTGTTTTTGCTGCTGGTACTATGCTAGAAACTTTATAATTAGAATTTCTGTGTAATTGCAGCTTTAAACATGAGTATTTATTTCTGCAGATTTATTTATTAGAGAAATTTAGTGTTCATTTGACAGGCATTGGGTGTTGTATCTTTGTGTGAGGTGTTAGCAACATTGTGAGACCTAACTATAAAGGTATATTTTTCAACCCTATTTAGCTCAAATTTATCAAGTGCCTGAATTTGTATAGGAACTATACCACTGTTAAGTACTATTGCAAATTTTATTTACACTTTTAGAAAGTGATCACAATATATTGATAGCAATAAAATATGTAAATAAAGACTGTAATGTTTAAGTGTTGTGTAGTGCAAAATAAGTTTAATAATAGTCACTCTGTAAGTATCTTACATAATTTCATTCTGACATCTTATTTTATATATCCTCAGCAAGCAATGCCCACGATGGTAGAAGTTAATATTAGAATCGTTGTTTGATTTAATTGTCCTGGAATAGACATGTAGCCTATTCGTAGAGAGAGGATTTGTTCTTATTTTGCCTGTCTGTATGATCTGAAAGAGGAAAATTTTAAAGAGTTTAAAATTAATTTTATATTGTAACAAAACTCATTATAAATTTTCACAAGTATACATATGCAATCATGTTCAGAAATCACTTAAGATTTGTATTTAATTCTGTATTTATGGCATGCATTATGTTGCTTGAAACCTGTGTAGAGTAATAATTGGAGATGGGACTGAAGTTCAGCTAAATGTAGAGTATGTACAAAGACAATCATGCATTTTCATCATTATTCGCATAGCAATAGATTTTCAATACTATTTCTTTGCTGTAAATTCACATGTCAGTTAATAATAAAAACAACGAATAATAGAATTGTGTACCATTCGTTGAACTTTGTGTGTACAGTGTGGGTTTAATTTCAAGGATCAGAATGGAGTAAAACCCAACTATTTTTGGTTTTAAGTTTGTTTTTTTTCCATAGAGTTTAGTGTTTAACTTCTTGCATTTATGTAATTACATCAAGGGTGAAAATATATGCTAATGTTTTATTCTCTTTGATTCAGTGTGCTTACAACATAATATAGTGGGTGGGATTTGTTACACCATTAGTATGTAATAACTTTTGTAAACTTTCTTAAATGCTGGTGAAATCTCTATAGCAAAAAAACTGTAAACCACATTTCTAAAACTTTTTGGTTTGTAAAAATATAATGCTATTTCTCTCTTAATATTTGACTCTTTATTACAGTGAAAACTCTAATATTATAGATGTTGACAAGTATCTAAATAAATTGTTCCTCTAAAACTATTATACATTTCACCTAAATGTAGATTAGCATAGAGTAAATTTGCTATTAAAAACTTTCATGAAGTGTTCTTTTTTCACTTTCATGGCATATGCTTCACTTATTTTACACCAAAAAATATTGCATTCAGTAGATGAGAATGCTTGCTGAATTTAAGCATGTTAAAGTGTGAGCTGTAACGTGACTTTTTAACACAAAATCGCAGTATATGCAAACATTCAAAAGATAATGCATTAAACACACTATACCATTAGTGTGTTTGATTCAAATTGATGAGAACCATTAAAAAAACTGTTTATATAGTATGAAAGTGTTTCTGTAGCCATTCAGCTTCCTGTCATATTGTCCTATGACAATGAACTTCTAGTATCTTAGACTTTCCTCTAAATCATATAAGCAAGAAACAATAGCAACTGGAAAATAAGTAGAAATTAGTAAAATTTATTTCTCAGTCAAGAAATATATGGTTAGTTTCATCATTTAAATAATATTAATGTGAATAGCTTTAATTTCATATACAGATAAAATTTTACAGTCTAGTGTGGTTTACATATATATATCTGGCACCCAGTGCACCTGTTTCTAAGCAATGTAAAAATAATATTCTTTACTTCTTTGTGGTTCTAATCACCCTTAAATTGGATGGAAATCAAGTATACCAAAATGCAAGTTTAAATCTTTTTACTGAATGAATTTAACAGGCATCAGCAGCACGAATCAAACAGACACCTTGTCCTTCACCCAGCTTTTGTTTCTCCAGTACATTTCATCTTCATAACAGTCATGGAACAAGGTTTTTTTAGTGTGGAATAGAAAAGACATGTTGCAGCACTGGGACTGTTTTTTCATTGTTAATGATGTTCCTTGTCATTAATTTTTAGTTGTTCAGCCAGCACTGAGCAGCATCATGTTGTAGAGAGAGAAAACAGTTAATAATGTACAAGTTGCTTTCTAACTGGTACGAGGCTGTCAGTAGAGGCTATGCAATCATCTAAGTCAGTTGCCCGGTGACCACATGAGGTGAAAACGATTATGTGATATTGAACACTATGCTGCACCTATGTACATTTTAAAGAGCACTTGTTGACATGTCTGTGTTCAAACAGAAATTACCAAGATATTTGGCTTCTTGTTGAATGTTTACTTTTTAACTGAAACAGATCCACAGTAGGAAATGTGTCACTTTATATCATGTAGCATACGCCTTAGCTGATAGCTTGTGTACGTCTGTGATTTGTATGTTTATGTTGGTGCTATGTCTGTCTATATATTTTGTATGAAGTTCAGAGTAGAATGTGTGCTCAACAACATGGGAAATGAACTATAATACCTCTGCCTATGGGAAACTGTTTTGCCTTTATGATGCAGTGCCAACCAAGTGCTTTATAGATTATTATGGGTCTCTTTCCCTTGTAAACAGTAATGTTGGGAAACTTTACTGATATAAATCCTACCTCGCAGTTCCCAAGGTGTTGGAACTTTTTTTCTTGCTTTTGTCGTGTCCTGCTTTGCAGCACTGCTTCAAGAATTAAAATGCAAAACAAATTCCATAAGGAAAGTTTGGTCTATCTGTTCTGTACATGTTCAGATTTTATTCATCAAAATTATATATATCAGTTATAAATTTGACTCCTAGCTCAGTCACAATACTGAAATAAAGAAAGCCTTTAAGATAGAAAATAAAAAGTATAGGCATGAAATATTCAAAGTAACATATTTAGTTATATATTGATGGATCACCTATGTGATTTTCTCTAGATGAGTTATGTTTAAAATGTACATTGTTAACCAACATTATATGTAAATAATTTGTGATAAGTAAAAATCAAATAGTAATGAACATATTCTTAAGACAGTGTTTTCTTCCATAGAGATTGGTGTTGGGGGAGGGGATATAAAATTATATACACGATAAAATGTTAACACTTATTGCAAAAGTTTAAAGTATTTATATCAATTTAATTTTTATTTAAAGGTGATACTAAAATTAGTAAAAAAGGGACATAGCTTAAAATATTGGGTTAAAACTTTTGTGACTAATGATACTAGTGTTAAAAAATGCTCCTTTAAAATGAATCTAGGGATACAGAACTGTTATTATTTTTTTTAAAGGAAGAAAGTACTTCCCTACACAAAGGAGAGAGATAACCTAGAAGCTATATTAGGCTTGTCCTGGTTTCTCATACAACATACAAACACACAAGAACATGCCCTGCTGGTCTTAGATTCAGGTACGCTAACCACTGGACCAGGTAAGACTTATGTATTACATAAAAGACATACTAATTAACAAAATGCTCCTCAAGACCAGTAGTGACATTTAATAGCAGTCTGTAAAATATTAATAATACCAGAGTAACTTTGAATTTGCTGCATTCTCTGATCAATTGGGCAAACTAAATAACTTTTACTGCAGCTGTTGAATCGGATCACGATTTCTTGTCCATGCTTCAAGCTTTCCTCTAGTCTCTTTGACCTATTAAGCCAAAACATATTTCTCACAAGTTTCTATTGTACAATTGATTTTGCATTCTACGATAATATTTCCCCTTTAATTCCTTCCTCAGTGTAAATTTTCACCAGATTTTGAAACAGAAGAATGAGGCATGTGATAAATGACTGCAGTAACTCCCCATTCATACTATACTCAGACTGGGAACTCAACGTTGCACTGTAACACTACTCTTTAGAGAGCCATAATTATTGTAGGTTCCATATTAGAAATTGGTTTGGAAAATCACAGGGCCTCGGGCAATTCAAAAAATTTCTTATAAACATGATTATTATAACATTGGCAACACTGCTAGTAGAAAATTTGTAATAAAAAAAAATCACTTTTCACTCTCACCATGATAAAACTAAATATTTTTTCTTGAAATATTTAAAATTTATGTATTTTGTAAAAACAATGCAGGAATGCTTGTATGTCATTCTGTTGGAAAAATGGTGGGCTTTTGGTAGTATAGCAGTTAAGACCCCCAGCATGCTTCTGGGAGACCAAGTTCATATCCGAGCCAGGACAACCAATTTTAACTAATTATTTGGAGTGTTTCTTGTCTACAGGACGTTTCCCTGTGATATTTTATTACTGAACAACTGTATATTCTTAAAGAGCCTGGAGCCCACTGCAGTCATACCAGTGGCACCAAATCCCTTGTTTGGTAAATAAACAGAAATGCGTTGTATATTTTCTAATGGGACAACAATCCATTGCCAATGAGAGGGGCAGAGGTGGCTCAGTTGGTAGCGCCCCACACTTGTAATCTGCTAGGTCAGCATTGAAATTTGTTTCTGCAAAACTCCCCATTCTTCCCATGATCAGTATGAGACACCAGTGGATTTTTGTCTGTCACATGGGACGTTAAGCCCCAAAAGAACATGCTGGATGGCCTTGACTTGAGTCATCTGTCTCCCACCAGCTGTTGAAAATTAATAACATTCACAGAGTTGTAAGGTTTCCTTTTCCATTCTCACAATGTAAATACTAAACAGTATATACTTTTCAAATCTTGTATCTTTCATTATCTTTGAGTTAGCTTTCAGGTTTTTATTTCTTTGTTTCCTGTGTCTTTTTTTTTTAAACATCCTTGTGGTAAATTTATAGGGATTTATAAAATTTTTATAACATTTTCTCCTAGTGGTCCATGATAATTTATCAGAGCCTAATTTGTATGTTGGCCATCCCGTAGCTGAGTGGTTAGTGTGCTTGGCTACTGATCTAAGGAACCTGGGTTCGAGCCCTGGGTAAGGCATGGATGTTCGTGTTGTTTTTCTGCTGTGGGCTTGCCATCCTCACATGAAACATTCATTTGAATAAGTAGTTATAAGTAATTCTATATTTTACTTGGCGGAGGGAGGGGGGAGTTGCCATTATGTATCTGATGTAATTTCTTTATATCATCTATTGTACATTCTATCTATCCCAGGAACTCCTTTGTATATTGGGCGGGGGTGGCTCGGTCGGTAGCGCGCCAGGCTCGTAATCTGTAGTTCCCAGGTTCGAGTACCAGCTGGGTCAGCGTTGAGATTTATCTCCGCAAAATTCCCCGCCCTGCCCACGGTCAGTAGGGGACACCGATGGGTTTGGAAAGGCTGCCGTCCGTCGGATGGGACGTTAAGCCGTGGTCCCATGTGTGTGAGAGTCATACCCTGTGCACGTTAAAGAACACGCTGGATGGCCTTGACGGGAGGCTACCATCTGTCTCCCAACAGCTATTCCAATGGGTCCCCTCCCCCAACCTTCTCTGAGCCTTCGGGGTCCATGTGACCTGGCCATTTAGCCCATGGTGTGCAAAAAAGTGCCGCTCAGAGGTAAAACAACCCAACCCTTTGTATATTCATGCCTTTCATCAATTGCTAATTAATGAAGAATTTAATGCAGACATTCTATTAAAATAAAAAATTTCAAGAATCAACTTCAAACTTCACAGCATTGGTCAGAGATTGCTATATAAAGTCCTGATTAATTAGAAAAAGTTAAATACATTCATTGCATAATCACATTTTTTCCTTAGAATTTTGATTGTTCATAGTTTACAATACACCTTGTTGCATGTGTTTTTTCACTTATGTGTAATAAAGTTCAGTCAACTACCTCAGCCAACATGTCCCACTGTTGTAGAATGTAAGAATTTCTGCTGAAAGATAATGTAGATAAGTTAGGGAATTTTAGCCACATGGAAATTTATTGTGAATATTAAGTGATTATATCACATGCATGTTCAACCTTTAACAGGTGCATAAAATTGTTCATGAAAACCACAAAATTTAATATTTGTGTATAAATGTATTTTCTGCATTAAGTGGTATTAATTAAACGTCCTGTAGACAAGACCTTTAAATAATTTAGTACTGATGTGTGATTCATTTGGGCAGTATTTTTGAAATCTTAGCTTTCTTTAAATTGCCTCTTTTCAAATTATAATGTAATGTTTGGTACCGAATGAAGCTTGCTAGAAAAGGCTTAAGCTGGAGATGTTAGTTATTCATGAAATTGCCATACATATTTCTCAAGCTCCTGTCTTGTTGAGCCATTTTTGACAAATCGCAAAACTCAAATAATTGGAAATGGTCATAAGAATATTTGATTGATTGTTCTCTGACAAAAAATTTACCAGTTTTACGGCATCATCGAAAATGGACTAGCATCTTATGATATAATAAAAATGAGTAATGACCACTTAAAATATTTACTAAATGGTCTTTTTTATTTATCTAATAAGAAACCAATATATGCACATATTTCTAACCGACATCTCTTTCAGTAGGATTTATGAATTTTTAATAATATCACCAGGATTGTGTCATATTGTTAGTGAGTAATATTTAGGAATTGTAACTTTTAGTGGGCTTTATTGAAGAACTATCTGCAATGATTAAACAGTTTTTAATGGAACATATTGTGACTAATATTACTTGGCTGTATAGTGGCTACAGTCAGAATATCATTAATCAGTCTATATATCTATGATTATTTTCACAGCTTTTGAGAACCATAATAATTATTTCCATTAGAACATCTGGGTCCAAGGGAACCAACAACTCAACTAAGAAAAACAATTTATTATCCTTGAAATAATTAGTTACTACATGACATTTCCCTACGATATTTTATTACCAAATTATTATCCACTTTATAATTAAAAACTATTGATAGTTTTAATGATAAACTTTCTTGTCATTGCATTCACTTCAAGTTTCTGAGCTTCATTTTTGATACTTCGACTCATTTCTCAATTCACATTAACTTTTGGTCAGTATTTGCTCATTATCATCATAACTGACGAATTGCTAGAAGGAATACAAGACTCTGCCCAGACAGTCTACCGCCTTGAAGATATTACTTTTGCGTTTGAATAGAGATCTTTGCAACAAAAGAATGAATTTGAAGAGATCAGTGCTTTTTTTTTTTAATAGGGAAGAGATTTTTGAAGAGATTTTTGAAGTCTGATGACCCACAGTTTGAGAAACTCTGCCTTAACATAATGTACTTATCATATTAAGATTCGTTTCACTTCCATAGTACTGTATATATTTGAAATGTATATGCTCCAATAATTTTTTTTTCATAAACTTTGCAACTTTTTATACTTATCTTGAATCTTTTCGTTAGATCCAGCCTGACAGACTGCCTGTTTAATATCCTGAAAATGAGACTTTTTCTTGTGAAAACTGTTTGATATATTTTATTATTAACTAAGCATTTATTATATTCAAATGCAAGCAATTCTATGCTGTTCATTTTTTTTTAAATCCAAGGAGCTGTGAAATACAACTGTGAATCCAAGCTCGCAGAAATATGTATGTCATAGTTACTTGAGAAAAACAAATCATGTTTGCATTTCGAAGTTATATGATTCATTTCTGGAGTGTGAAAATATTTAACTACAAACGAGTAATATTTAAAGGCTTTCCTGTAGCAATAATAACTTCTAGAAAAGTAAACAGAACAGACATACCATACTTTCGCCTATTGCTTATCTTTTAACCCAACTTTTATATAAAGAGTTATGTATTGGATTTGAAAAAGTTATTTCTATGCTTTCATTGTCTTTCAATTTATTAATTTCTTTTCCTTCACAGTTTTTAACACAAACAAAGCATAAAGGAGTTTTTTCGTCAACAATAAATTATGTGTCCTAAATTTATTTTGTCATTATCATAAATGTAAACTTTTCAGAAAGCTTAAAAATATTGTTTAGAAAACATAGAAGAACAGGTAGGCGCACCCAGGATATTTAGTTTATGGGGGGGGGGGACTAGAATAAGACGTTATGGGGGGGGGACTAGAATAGAATTTCTCGTTACTGAAATATTCCACCGAACAGGATAGATTAAAGTAATATTCTACGTGGAATAAGGTGTTATAGATTTTTATTTATTTTTAGTATCGGATATAAAATATGGGGCTAAAATAAAATAATAAGACGACTGATTTTGATTTCAGAGTCAGTTGTGAGTTTGAAATTTCGTATAAGACTTCAGGATTTTCGCCCCGCCCCCTAAGGGTACGTCCCTGGATAAGAGAAAAACATTTTTTGTATCTATTAAGTACTAGTCTACATTCTTTAAAAGCTTTCCTTTAAAACATTTAATGCCATGAGAACCCGAAGTTGGAAGGGCATGAAACCAAGACGTTTTTAAGTTTCTGACATTTCTCTCATCCCCTCTAAAAATTTCTCCCTATTCCTCTGCCTCAAGCAATCGGAAATTACATATTATCAGTTGTTCCTTCGTGGAAAGGAGCATAGATATAAGAAATAGGTTTTTAATAAGGATAATAAGTTTCTAATCCGGTCCAAGTGTAACTAATATGATTTTTTTAGTGACTTTTATATATTTGAAATATATATGCTCCAATAATTTTTTTTTCATAAACTTTGCAACTTATATGCTCCTGATGATGTATGTATGATGAGGTATGTGCAAATTTTGAAATAAATTTGTATTCTATTATTAAAATAGGACTTTAACTCTAGCCAGAATACATTATTATATGCCTGAAATTAAGTGTTTATCAAACTGTAAATCAACATTCTAAAATAAAAATTTTTCAAAATGCATTTGATACGAAATGCAATTAAAGTACGAAAACAAGCATGCATTCGTGCATGATAGCAGCCTTAAATTATAATGTGTTGATACATAAATCTACCTTAGTTTTTTGGATCTAAAGTTTGAGATATAATCGCATACGTGCTGTAAAATGCTGTAACATAAAATAATGTTACAGCATTTTGAAGTAAAAAAAAACTTGTTTTTGCTTGTTTGTGTATGAACTTTTGGTAATGTGATGCCTTTTTTTTTTCTCTCCTTGTGTCTGTGACAGTGTGAACTTAATCTACCAGAAGTGGTATAGCAGCAAAATTATCTTAAGAGCGCAGATAACGTTTGTTTTTATCGACTTGTGCCCATTCACCCGTTTTGCTCATGGCAAAATTTAAATTTATGTGTAAATTGTAAACCAAACAGACTACGCCAGAATGCCTTCCTTTGATTCTTTTATTCCTCGTAGCTTTTAAGTGTACAATACCTGACAATGTAAATTCATGTTAAGTTGTAAGTCATACAATCATGATCAGCTCAAGCAAAAATAAAACCTCTCATTAGAAACCTTTTCGTTGGCTGATTTGTGTTTTTGTTCCACTTACTAAATTTGCATTACGGGTCAGAAGAATGATTTCACTAACAAGCAGCATTCCGTTAAGTCGATTTAACATTATGCCTGAAGAGAAAATATCTGCGACAATTTCTGCAAAAGGGCTACGGAACAGAAGTGCCAATGACTTTGGCTTTCTACAATTTCTAGCTGCTAATCAGAAAAAATTTGAAATGATCTTTGTCGATAAAAAAAAATACCCCCTCAAGCAGCTGCTTGCCACAGAGGTCTGACAGGAGCCTGTCAGTTTATATGCCACAGTAGAAGGTCTGAGAGGATGGCAGGACCTCAGCAGAAAAACGACACATACATCCATGCCTTACCCGGGGCTCGAACCCAGGTCCCTTAGATCAGTAGCCAAGCGCGCTAACCACTCGGCCATGGGGGGGGGGGGGCTCAGTCGGTAGCGCGCCAGGCTCGTAATCTGTAGTTCCCAGGTTCGAGTCCCAACTGGGTCAGCGTTGAGATTTATCTCCGCAAAATTCCTCGCCCTGCCCACGGTCAGTAGGGGACACCGATGGGCTTGGAATAGGCCGCCGTCCGTCGGATGGGACGTTAAGCCGTGGCCCCGTGTGCGGGAGAGCCATACCCTGTGCACGTTAAAGAACACGCTGGATGGCCTTGACGGGAGGCTACCATCTGTCTCCCAACAGCTGTTCCAGTGGGTCCCCTCCCCCAACCTTCTCTGAGCCTTCGGGGTCCATGTGACCTGGCCATTTAGCCCATTGTGTGCAAAAAAGTGCCGCTCAGAGGTAAAACAACCCAACAACTCGGCCATGGGACGGCTAAAAATAAATACCCCCTCAAGCAGCTGCTTGCCACAGAGGTCTGACAGGAGCCTGTCAGTTTATATGCCAAAGTAAAAGATCTGAGAGGATGGCATGACCTCAGCAGAAAAACGACACATACATCCATGCCTTACCCGGGGCTCGAACCCAGGTCCCTTAGATCAGTAGCCAAGCGCGCTAACCACTCGGCCATGGGATAGCTAAAAATAAATACCCCCTCAAGCAGCTGCTTGCCACAGAGGTCTGACAGGAGCCTGTCAGTTTATATGCCACAGTAGAAGGTCTGAGAGGATGGCAGGACCTCAGCAGAAAAACGACACATACATCCATGCCTTACCCGGGGCTCGAACCCAGGTCCCTTAGATCAGTAGCCAAGCGCGCTAACCACTCGGCCATGGGACAGCTAAAAATAAATACCCCCTCAAGCAGCTGCTTGCCACAGAGGTCTGACAGGAGCCTGTCAGTTTATATGCCAAAGTAAAAGATCTGAGAGGATGGCAGGACCTCAGCAGAAAAACAACACATACATCCATACCCGGGGCTCGAACCCAGGTCCCGTAGATGGCTAGATGGAAAAACAAGTTAACTACTACTACGTTAGATGGCCATATCGGTTGTTCGCACTGTGACCGTAGGATCGGTGAAGGGAAGAAAATTATTTTGTCCAGAGAAAAAGATATTTATGCGCATTTGTGATTTTTCTTTAAATTCATAGAGGGAAAATGCCATTTTGGCTATTCATAGTACTTTAGAGTATTAAGCTAATGCGAATCGCCAACATATCTATAGTCATTGTTGGCTCATTCATAGGGCACCAGGCTCGTTATTTGGGATTTTATGGCGCATTAACAACTAAGGTTATAATGTGCTAAACGATATATAAAAAAAGACAAAATTCACAACCAAAGTTAAAAGTGTATAAAAAACCTTGGGCTTTGGCTGAATATTTTTTGGGAGAGAGTTCCTCTTTGGGTACTTCACTGTTCACAATAAACTGAAGGATCCCCCTACAAATGAAATTTAGGTTTATGTTTTGGTTTAAAAAGGATGTAATATTTTATAATACTAAAAGTCAGTGATTCTCAACCTTTTATGTTTCACGTACCTCCTGGAAAGATGTATATAACTGGCGTACCCCTTGTATAGATAGATAAAACTATAGTTATAGTATAACAATGGGAATAAAACACTGACTTTGTTACTAGATCTAGGGACTTTTTGAGCTCTCACGGCGTACCCCAAAAAATTTTTCAGCTTACCCCACGTTGAGAACCCCTACACTAAATGATTTGCCCTTTATAACCCTAGGACAGTGGTTCTCAACCTTTTATGCTTCACGTACCCCCCTGGAAATGTGTATGTAACTGGCGACCCCTTGTATCAGAAGTTTTAGATAAAACTATAGTTATAGTATAACAATGGGAATAAAATATATATATCAGTGGTTCTCAACCTTTGATGCTTCACGTACCCCCTGGAAAGGTGTAATTGGCGTACCCCTTGTATAGATAGATAAAACTATATAGTTATAGTATAACAATGGGAATAAAATAAAACATATATATCAGTGGTTCTCAACCTTTTATGCTTCACGTACCCCCTGGAAATGTGTATGTAACTGGCGTACCCTTTGTATAGATAGATAAAACTATAGTTATAGTATAACAATGGGAATAAAACACTGACTTTGTTACTAGATTTAGCGACTTTTTGAGCTCTCACGGCGTACCCCAAAATATTTTTCCGCGTACCCCACGTTGAGAACCCCTGCTATAAGTAATTGTACTTTGCTTAAAAATTTGCGCGCCATATACTGAAAAGTAACTGATTTGACCCCTAAATTATTGCTTAAAATTCGGCACACTAATATATTGAGAAGCAACGGATTTCGTTCCTTAAATGATTTGACTTCCAGTTCCCTATTACGGGTAGTACAGATAGCATATTGAGAGAGAATTTTGAATTCGTAGCTTTCGTGCAATTGCTTTCGTGAAAGCATCAGTCAGTCGTGGTCCGTCACATATTGCGTAATAATGCGCTTCCCAGCTGACTAATCGTACAGCGTCATTTCCTCCGTCTATACGTCACTAGATATCACGTCAAGGATATCACGTTGTTTCCAGCTTTGTTAGCAATCGCGAGCAATAGACTTTATTTCCCTTTCAAAGTAACGGGACTTGGCACATACGTAAGTTGCCCGATATCTGATTGTCGATATGCATTTCGTTATTCAAAAAACAACCCTTTTTGTAAAATGTTTAAAGAATAATATACGAGTAAATAAAGAAGAAATAGTGTGTGAGGGGGGGGGATCGATCGTGACTGAAGAAAAAAGAATATAAGCAAATCTATTTAAATCTCGAACTTCAATGATATTCATTCAGTATCTACGGAGTTTGGGAAGCTAGAATATTTCGCAACAGTAGCTGTCCCATGGCCGAGTGGTTAGCGCGCTTGGCTACTGATCTAAGGGACCTGGGTTCGAGCCCCGGGTAAGGCATGGATGTATGTGTCGTTTTTCTGCTGAGCTCCTGCCATCCTTACAGACCTACTATGGCATGTAAACCGACAGGCTCCTGTCAGACCTCTGTGGCAAGCAGCTGCTTGAGGGGGTATTTATTTTTAATGCGTCATAATTTACCACAGAAGTTAAACTTAATAATTATTATTTCAAACCATTTAATAAAATATACATTTTAGAAGTTATTTTGTAATGATTTCCACTTAGAAATTTCTAGGTACGTCAATGAAACCACTAAAATTAATCTTCCACTGAATTCATATCGACACATAAGTAATCGATGACGTTGTTTTGAACTTTATTTTCATGGAATGTTTATTATCCTTTCCTGGAGATAATGTGTGGGTGATTTGTTAAAATAATCTTTATCTATCGTGAAAAAAGGTTATTTTTAATAGCAAAAAAATGGTAAAGTTATTATCTCATTTGGCGATGTGGCGAGTGGTTAGTGTGCTTGGCTACTGATCAAAGAGACCTTGGTTCGAGCCCCGGTAAGGCATGGATGTTTCTTTTGTCTCTCTGCCATCCTCACAGATCTGCTATGGGGTATTTAACGGAAGGCTCGTGTTAGACCTTTGTAACAAGCAGCTGCTTGAGGGGTATTTTTTATTGCATTGGACAATGGAGTTCAAAAAACGCATTAATTTAAAAGTTCACTTTTTTTAAATTATATATATATTGGTATAATCAAAGATGCAGTTATTACTTGGCAATATGGAAATAGAAATCTCCAAGTGCATCCTGATCAAAGAGATAAAGGGTTAAAGTGAATTGCTTTGGGTTAAAAAAAAAAGAGCTCTGGATCTAAGGTGGGACATCCTTCCACTCCTTGAAAATGCTACTCTCCCTTTGAGCTCCACCACAAATGCTACTCTCCCAAAAAATTTGTTAAAGACCACTAAAAAAAGGGAATTGCACCAGAATGGTGTACCGGTTCGTTTCTGTTAGACTTTTGTAACCCATCCACGCATACTTGATCCGCACTTGAACCATATAGTATGCAATTGCTGTTTTTAGAATTGTGGTTGTTTCTAAATAGCTCTATTAAATCGGAAGAAAGCCAGAACTTATCTGAGAATAAGACGAGCAGGGTTTCGCAATTACTAAAATATTCCACGATCTATTTCATTGAATTTTGACCTTTGGTATGTTTCGGAAGTGCAAACAGCAGTTTCTTGTGTAAATCGAGGTGCAGAACACGAAAATGACAACAAAAATGTTGATTGGCTTTCGAGATAATCACAGGACCGGACTTTGACTTTCTGAGGCCCGAAGCTGTGAAACGTTTAAGAGGCCCTAAGGTATGATAAGTTTAAGAGGCCCCAAAACTTCAAAATCGAAATCAGGGCCGGATTTAGGAGGGGGAGGGAAATATTCCCCTCAGCATCGCTTTGAGAATGCTAATAAGGATAATAGAGACAACACATTGTTAAACTTGTGCACATTTCACTGTTTTCAATTGAATCTTAAAGATTATAAAACTAAGAGGAAAATGTTCTACTGAAAGGAAATTTAATCTCTTTTTATACTTTTCCACGGCTCAATTGGGTCATTTGCCCCCCCCCCCCCTTCTTACATTTTCCTAGATTCTAGTCTGGTCGAAATATAGTCGTATCAGAATAATATGACCACCTACCATAGTATATGTATGGTAGGTGATCATATTATTTTGATATGACTGTGTATAGGCTTATTTTCCTGATTGAATAAATAAAATAAATACCCCCTCAAGCAGCTGCTTGCCACAGAGGTCTGATAGGAGCCTGTCAGTTTATATGCCACAGTAGAAAATCTGAGAGGATGGCAGGACCTCAGCAGATAAACGACACATACATCCATGCCTTACCCGGGACTCGAACCTAAGTCCCTTAGATTAGTAGCCAAGCGCGTTAACCACTCGGCCATTGAAGGGAACATCAAAAAGTAAACAAGAAATAGATGTAGTGAAAACATTATAATGATGATTGTATACAGCTGAGACTAAGTGTTTGCAAAATGCATTAAATTTTTAAAAAAAATCTTGACACAGTTAAACTTAAAACTTAATTTTTTGAGGCCCCTTATAATCGTGAGGCCCTAAGCTGTAGCTCAGCTTATGCGTAAGTCCGACCCTGGTCACTTACCTGTATTACGTCATTCTCTGAAGGTTGCATATCTGTCTACAGCAACGCCGCCTGGCTCTTATATACCAAATCTTGAGAATCATTAAATTCCAGTAGTAATCTGCTAACATTAATGGGCTCCATCTTCGATATCTTTTCGATCGTAGCAATTTCCTGATGAAAACGTTCCCCGTACTCGTCACTCACAGCGCCACAGTTTTCTGGAAAGAAATCCTAATGAGAACTTAATAAACGTGTCTTCAAAGACATACTACATCCCATTTTGTGATATGAGGACAGCAGTTCTTCCACAAGGTCCTTGTAATTTTTTATTCCCTAAGAAGCCCGTCGCTACCTATGGGAAGGTATGCCATGTTTTGCGTTCATCACAGTGATGATATGATCAAATACCTCATCGTGTGGGGTGGCTCAGTTGGTAGCGCGCCAGGCTCGTAATCAACAGTTCCCAGGTTCGAGTCAGCGTTGAGACATCGCAAAACTCCCCGCCCTGCCCACGGTCAGTAGGGGACCGATGGGCTTGGTAAAGGCTACCGTCCGTCGGATGGGACGTGTGCGGGAAAGCCATACCCTTTGCACGTTAAAGAACACGCTGTTCCAGTGGGTCCCCTCCCCCAATCTTCTCTGAGTGTTCGGGGTCCTTGTGACCTGGCCATTTAGCCCATTGTGTGCAAACAAGTGTCGCTCAGAGGTAAAACAACCCGGCTCAAATCCCTGGCTCCATCGATTGCGGAGAAGGCCAAACCCTCTTCACGTAATGAGAGCCATTCGCAAAGGAAGCAACAGAACTTTTTATATCCGAGCTGAAGTCCAAGAAAAAGAGCAATGACTTTGAAGTCCGCACAAATATGCCACTTGTATTTGTCATAATTTATGTATTAAAGCAATTGTTTCATATTATCATAAGTTTCCTTCATAACACCATGGCCTACTGGAACAGAAGGCAACACGTTCCCATTTTGCAGAACGGCTTCCATATTTAATTTCGAGGAATCTATAAATAACCTCCATTCTTTTGGAGTATGTGTGATGTGGAGAGATGTGAGTAAACCATCAACATCTTTGCAAGCAATGAGGTTACCTACCATGGTAAGAGCAATACCGGATCTTTTTGGAGGTCATGATATGCACTTTCACATTTCTATCAAGGAGATTTCACTGCTGCAGTCTGGATTCTAGGAGTTTCACCTTGCTCTTTGACAGCTCCTGATCTCGAACAAGATCGTTCAACTCATTCTGCGTGATCTTGTGTGATAAATCGGATATTGTGGGTGTAATTTCATGTGACCTTGTTTCTCCCTTCTTTTCCTCCTTTGAATGGGGCGGGGGTGGCTCAGTCGGTAACGCGCCAGGCTCGTAATCTGTAGTTCCCAGGTACGAGTCCCAGCTGGGTCAGCGTTGAGATTTATCTCCGCGAAATTCCCCGCCCTGCCCACGGTCAGTAGGGGGCACCGATGGGCTTGGAAAGGCCGCCGTCCATCGGATAGGACGTTAAGCCGTGGCCCCGTGTGCTGGACAGCCATACTCTGTGCACGTTAAAGAACACGCTGGATGGCCTTGACGGGAGGCTACCATCTGTCTACCAACAGCTGTTCCAGTGGGTCCCCTCCCCCAACCTTCTCTGAGCCTTCGGGGTCCATGTGACCTGGCCATTTAGCCCATGGTGTGCAAAAAGGTGCCTCTCAGAGGTACTTTTTTGAATACACTTCGTAAACGAATTCATCGTTTTCCCCACGAGATCATTTTAACCCTCACGCACCACACGTCATCTACTATGGCGTATTAAACTGACAGGCTCCTGTAAAACCTCTATGACAAGCAGCTGTTTTAGGGAGCATCATTTTTTAATTCTTATCTATTATTTAGTAGCCATCCCGTGGCCGAGTGGTTAGCGCGCTTGGCTACTGATCTAAGGACCTGGGTTCGAGCCCCGGGTAAGGCATGGATTTCGTGTTGTTTTTCTGCTTTAATGGGCATAGGGCAAAGTCCCGCCATCATCACAGACCTTCTACTATGGCATGCAAACTGTCAGACCTCTGTGGCAAGTAGCTGCTTGAGGGGGTATTTATTTTATTATTATTTAGTAACTCGTATAATTTCTGAAATACGATTTGTTTTTAATTTTATCACATTTTTTCAGTTATTTAAATTACTAAACTAATACTTTTTATACGCAAACATGTATAGGGTTGGGTTGTTTTACCTCTGAGCGGCACTTTTTTGCACACCATGGGCTAAATGGCCAGGTCACATGGACCCCGAAGGCTCAGAGAAGGTTGGGGGAGGGGACCCACTGGAACAGCTGTTGGGAGACAGATGATAGCCTCCCGTCAAGGCCATCCAGCGTGTTCTTTAACGTGCACAGGGTATGTCTCTCCCGCACACGGGGCCATGGCTTAACGTCCCATCCGACGGACGGCGGCCTTATCCAAGCCCATCGGTGTCCCCTACTGACCGTGGGCAGGGCGGGGAATTTTGCGGAGATAAATCTCAACGCTGACCCAGCTGGGACTCGAACCTGGGAACAACAGATTACGAGCCTGGCGCGCTAACCGACTGAGCCACCACCGCCCCTCAAACATGTATAGGACCACAAGCATTTGTATAATGCAGCCTTGATTATTACTAAGTAGTCAATATATTCGGATGCTGATCAAGGTTTGTAAATGCAGATGCAAGTACGACCCTGCGCTGTGAAAAAGACCTTGCGGGTGCAGAGAGTACTTTTGCTATCCGCGTTGGTCTCTAAAATAGCAATTATCTCCTTCGAAAGCATGGGAAAGATTCACGTTTTCACATTTTTGGAATCATTCATTAGTTTTAATTTCCACAAATAGAGGGCCACATTTAAAAAATAAGTACTGTTCGAAAATGAACGTTCCATATTCGCCAGAGAACATGGGTCGGCCTAATTTCAGATTAACCCTTTAAGACTCCATTCCAGAGTGAAAGGACCACGAAAATCCGATCGTCCTATACGAAATTTTAAACTTGTCCTTCTGCTTTGAAATCCAAAACAATTGTATCTGTATAACTTTATTCTAGTTCCATAGTATAAAAAATACCTCCTCAAGCAGCTGCTTGCCACAGAGATCTGACAGGAGCCTGTCAGTTTATATGCTATAGTAGAAGATCTGAGAGGATGGCAGGACCTCAGCAGAAAAACGACACATACATCCATGCCTTACCCGGGGCTCGAACCCAGATCCCTTAGTAGCCAAGCGCGCTAACCACTCGGCCATGTCTGACACTAAAAATGGAATTTAAAAAACCGATAAAACTTTTCCACATAGAATGCCATTTTAACTTTTCCCGTCCGGTGAAATATTTTAGTAATTAATTGGGAAACTCTACTCAAGTCTTATTCTCAGATTTCACCCCCCACCCGCCGAAACTGCAGAGCGTAGTTCAAAATTTCTTCAAGTTGAGGGAGGGGCTTGGGTTCTTTTACCTCCGAGTGGACTTCCAAAATTAAACAATATGCAACTGTCAATGCCCTGACGTGATTATCAGTGTCTGCTGGACCGTGGTAATACCGTCAATTTGCAACGTTATTCTGAGACTATGAGCATTTGAAGGCAAACAAAGACGAAGCGTCCAGCACTTTTGAATAAAACGGCTGTTTTAAAAAGCCGTCCCATGGCTGAGTGGTTAGCGCGCTTGGCTAGTGATCTAAGGGGCCTGGGTTCGAGCCCCGGGTAAGGCATGGTTGTGCGTGTTGTTTTTCTGCTGAGGTCTTGCCATCCTCACAGACCTTCTACTGTGGCATATAAACTGACAGGCTCCTGTCAGACCGGGACGGGGGCGGCTCAGTCGGTAGCGCGCCAGACTCGTAATCTGTAGTTCCCAGGTTCGAGTCCCAGCTGGGTGGGCGGGGGTGGCTCAGTCGGTAGCACGCCAGGCTCGTGATCTGTAGTTCCCAGGTTCGAGTCCCAGATGGCTCAGGGTTGAGATTTATCTCCGCAAAATTCCCCGCCCTGCCCACGGTCAGTAGGGGACACCGATGGGCTTGGAAAGGCCGCCGTCCGTCGGATGGGACGTTAAGCCGTGGCTCCGTGTGTGGGAGAGCCATACCCTGTGCACGTTAAAGAACACGCTTAATGGCCTTGACGGGAGGCTACCATCTGTCTCCCAACAGCTGTTCCAGTGGGTCCCCTCCCCCAACCTTCTCTGAGCCTTCGGGGTCCATGTGACCTGGTCATTTAGCCCATGGTGTGCAAAAAAGTGCCGCTCAGAGGTAAAACAACCCAACCCAGCTCATAGCGTCCTACGGATTGTGTACCACTGGCATAGTCTCGCGCTATTTGCTTAGAACAAATAAAAGCTGTTATGTACTATGATGAGCCTCATGTATGACTGTTGCCTAGGGCAGTGGTTGCCAACCTTTTTGAGGCCAACTTTACCCTGAAAATATATTTTGAATTTAAAATATGTTGACCTGTATGAATTGGGCGGGGGGTGGTTCAGTTGGTAGTGCGCCAGGCTCAATCTGCAGTTCACAGGTTCGAGCCCCAACTGGTTCAGCGTTGAGATTTATCTTCGCAAAACTCCCAGCCACGGTCAGTAGGGGACACCGATGGGCTTGGAATGGACACCGTCCGTCGGATGGGACGTAAAGCCGTGGCCCCGTGTACGGGGGAGTCATACCAGTTAATAACATTCAGAATGGCCTTGACGAGAGGCTACAATCTATTTCCTAGCAGCTGTTCCAATGGGTCCAGGTTGGGGGAGGGGACCCACTGGAACAGCTGTTGGGAGACATATGGTAGCCTCTCATCAAAGCCATCCAGTATGTTCTTTAACGTGCACAGGGTATGGTTCTCCAGTACACGGGACACGGCTTAACGACCCATCCGACGGACGGCGGCCTTTCCAAGCCCATCGGTGTCCCCTACTGACACCGATGGGCTGAACCAGTTGGGGCTCGAACCTGTGGGCAGGGCGGGGAATTTTGCGGAGATAAATCTCAGCGCTGACCAACTGGGACTCGAACCTGGGAACTACAGATTACGAGCCTGGCGCGCTACCGACTAAGCCATCCCCTCCCCAGGGCTCAGAGAACGTTGAGGAAGGAGATCCATTGGACAGCTATTAGGAGACAAATGGTAGCCACCCGTCAAGGCTATTCAGAGTGTTCTTTAACATGGACAGGGTACGACTCGTCTCTGCACACGGAATCACGGCTTTCGTCCCATCTGATGGACGACGGCCTTTCCAAACCCATCGGTGTCCCGTTTCTCACCGACGGCAGGGTGGGTTTTAGCGGAGATAAATCTCAACGCTGGTGCAGTTTGGACTCGCACCTGGGAAGTAGAGATTATGCACCCGACTCGCTCCGACTGAGTCCCTCCCCAGGAAAGAGGGTATCAGGTTCCGAACTTAATATCGGGACAAATGTCTCGGTAGGCCTGGCGAATATAAGCCTTAACTAATATGGTGGTTAGGAAGCAAGCTACTGTTCAAACAGGGAAAACTTTATGTGTGTTAGTTCTAACTGAGGCAGTGGTCAAGTTCGACTACTTACTTTACTTTCTATTTCGGGGCGGGGGTGGCTCAGTCGTTAGCTCGCCAGGCTCGTAATCTGTAGTTCCCAGGTTCGAGTCCCAGCTGGGTCAGCGTTGAGATTTATCTCCGCAAAACTCCCCGCCCTACCCACGGTCAGTAGGGGACCAATGGGCTTAGAAAGGCCGCCGTCCGTCGGATGGGACGTTAAGCTGTGGCCCCTGTGCGGGAGAGCCATGCTCTGAGCACTTTAAAGAACACGCTGGATGGCCTTGACGGGAGGTTACCATCTGTCTCTCAACAGCTGTTCCAGTGGGTCCCCTCCCCCAACCTTCTCTGAGCCTTCGGGGTCCTTGTGACCTGGCCATTTAGCCCATGGTGTGCAAAAAAGAGCCTCTCAGAGGTAAAACAACCCAACCCAAATACTTTCTGTTTCAACAACCCTTATATATATTCTTCTGAAAGCTTGTCAAAGACGTAATTAGACTGATGAGTAATATCAAAACACTAACAATTCCGAAATTAAGAAAGCAATATGTAAATAAACAAAGCAAAAAAAAACAGAAATTTCTGGAAAATAGCAATTTGACATTTACGTACATACAGGGCCATATCTAGGAATTTCCAGAATGCTAGTAAGGGTAATAAAGTCCAAAAAAAAAATATTAAACTTATTTATATTTCATGCACTTTTCAAGAAATTTTATAACGACCTGTAAAACGGATGAGAAAATCTGCTTTGGAAATCCAGTCTCTTTATATTCTTGAAATTGTGAAATCTCTTCCGTTTAGAATAAAAAACGAAATATATATCATTAGCTATTAGAAGCGGTTACGGTTTGTAACATTTGACTGAAAATCAGATGGGTGGGGGGGGGGAATAAATAAAAGTTAAATGTACTTGAACTATTTTAGTAGTCACTGGTATAAATATTCTTTTCGTTTTAGGTTTTAAAATTTTATTTCATTCTAGATAGAAAAGGAGCGGGGGTGGCTCAGTCGGTAGCGCGCCAGGCTCGTAATCTGTAGTTCCCAGGTTCGAGTCCCAGCTGAGTCAACGTTGAGATTTTTCTCCGCAAAATTCCCCCGCCTTGCCCATGGTCAGTAGGGGACACCGATGGGCTTGGAAAGGCCGCCGTCCGTCGGATGGGACGTTAAGCCGTGGCCCCTTGTGCGGGAGAGCCATACCCTGTGCACGTTAAAGAACACGCTGGATGGCCTTGATGGGAGGCTACCATCTGTCTCCCAACAGCTGTTCCAGTGGGTCCCCTCTCCCAACATTCTCTGAGCCTTCGGGGTCCATGTGACCTGGCCATTTAGTCCATGGTGTGCAAAAAAGTGCCGCTCAGAGGTAAAACAACCCAACCTAGATAGAAAAAAAACAGGATTTAGTTAGTTTCTTTTTTTGGGGGGGAGGGAAGAGAAATTTAGCTTTGGGGAGAGTGCGAGAATTTAGGGATTTTTTTGCGTGGAGGGATAAGACCCCACTACTTTTCCAATTACTAAAATATTCCACCGGACAGGAAAGGTTAAAATGATATTCTATATAAAATAAAATTGTATAGTTGTTTTTTAAATCTATTTTTAGTATCGTACACATAGTATGAGGCTAAAATAAAATTATGCAAAGACAACTACTTTGGATTTCAAAGCAGGTAAAAAGTTTGAGATTTCGTAAGCGCCGATGGCTGATTGGTTTATGTGTTTGGCTGGGGATCAAAAGACCTGCGTTCGAGACCCGAAAAAGGCACGAATAATTCTGTTGAGGTCTCGTTTCTCTCACAGTTTTTTGGCCCCCTGTGCGGGAGAGACATACCCTGTGCACCTTAAATAACACACTGGATGGCCTTGACGGGAGGCTACCATCTGTCTCCCAACAGCTGTTCCAGTGGGTCCCCTCCCCCAACCTTCTCTGAGCCTTCGGGGTCCTTGTGGCCTGGCCATTTAGCCCATGGTGTGCAAAAAAGTGCCGCTCAGAGGTAAAACAACCGAAATCTCAGAGATTTCTATAAGCACATTAAACTGGACTTCTGTGGTAAGCTAACTCTGCTTTACGAACTGCTGGCAACATCATCGAAATTTCCCTGATGACTGTTTTTTTGTTTTATTCTCGAAATAATTGATCAAACGACATTCGGTTGAATACGACAGATTTCGAGGGCATCAAAACAACTTTTACTAAGGCCAGTTGTGTGGGCAGGAAATGACCCCAGTGACCCACATGCCAAAGGTCAACTACTGCGGGCGTAACAAAGTCCTTCTCGGTTCAATGTCACTTCGTGTTTATTGTGAATGCCAAGAGTTCCATCTTCTGAGCGTTGGAGCACCTCGTGGATGAGTCACTGATGAAGTTTGACAGCTTAAGCCCAAGCTATTAAGCCTGCCGAATGGTTTGGAGTGACGAACTTCCGCCGTATACAGCAAAGGAAGGGTTGCCGCTGTCAGCAATGCAGACGGGCGGGGTAGAAGGTACGACAGCAGCGGCGGCTTCGCGCGTGGGTCTGCGACCTGACTCACTGCTGCCGAGAATGTCACCGACCTTTCGCTTGTCAAGGACAGCGCGGGAAAGCGTGGCCCACTCCGACACTGCGAAGGGAAGATTGACGGGAAGGTCAATCTTCCCTTCGGATATATGAGCGGAGGTGGGTTTTGATCGACACTCGAAATTTGTCATATTCAACCGAATGTCGTTTGGAAATGAAGTCTGGTCAATTATTTCGATTCCGCGATTTTGTGCATATAATCGACAGGATCCGGTTGTGGGGGCAGGCAGCGAAGGAGGGGGCTCGCCTCTGCGGGACACGTGGGTTAGACTTGCTTTTCAGAGTCTGTTGAAATTGCTGGTTCGGCCGGATGGTGGGAAATAATTGCTCTCTGGAAAAATAAAGTGATTGGGTTTTCTTAGAAATGGGTGGGTCGCGTGTGACAGATACGAAAGAAAATCTGATCAAGCAGTTAGCTTCTGTTGCCTCTGAGCTGTCCCTTTTGCACACAATGAGCTTAAATACGAGGGACGTTCAAAAAATTCTTGACATGCATCTGCAGAACAAAACCCATTGCACTTACCTCAACAAAACTGTTACTGTCCTTCAAAGTACTACTCCCCTCCAGCACCTATGCATGGTTGCAGACGTCTATGCCAATTCTGGAACGGGGGGGGGGGCGGGGGGGGGGCTCAGTCGGTAGCGCGCCAGGCTCGTAATCTGTAGTTCCCAGGTTCGAGTCCCAACTGGGTCAGCGTTGAGATTTATCTCCGCAAAATTCCCAGCCCTGCCCACGGTCAGTAGGGGACACCGATGGGCTTGGAACAGGCCGCCGTCCGTCGGATGGGACGTTAAGCAGTGGCCCCGTGTGCGGGAGAGCCATACCCTGTGCACGTTAAAGAACACGCTGGATGGCCTTGATGGGAGGCTACCATCTGTCTCCCAACAGCTGTTCCAGTGGGTCCCCTCTCCCAACCTTCTCTGAGCCTTCGGGGTCCATGTGACCTGGCCATTTAGCCCATGGTGTGCAAAAAAGTGCCGCTCAGAGGTAAAACAACCCAATCCAACCCTTCTCTGAGCCTTCGGGGTCAATGTGACATGGCCATTTAGCCCATGGTGTGCAAAAAAGTGCCGTTCAGTGGTAAAACAACCCAACCCAATTCTGGAACGTGTGGTGGTACTCCTGTTGGAGAATACTCCGCAACTCTGGACGAATTCATTTTGCAACGTCTTGCACCCTCGAGAAAGGTTTCAGAGCAAGTTTCTTTTTTACTTTTGGAAGCAACCAAAAATCGCATGGCGCAAGATCGACTGAATATGCAGGATGGGGAGCTTCCTGATCCAGAGAGTAGTTTGTTCAGTTTGTTTGTTTAAAAAACTACCTATAAAATAGATTGTAATTTATACTTTGCAATATAATTTATGTTAATCAGTTCATGTGTATGAACTTTTAAACTGGAAGAATTTATGTAAAAGTACGTTTTTCGTTGCGGATTTTTGTATTGAACTGTACTGGTGTTGAGAGTAGTGAATAAAAAATCTAACTAACTATCTAGATAGGCCGTATCTTTCCGTGTTTTGTGGGGCAGATATTGATATGAAGGGTTGGGTTGTTTTACTTCTGAGCGGCACTTTTTGCACACCATGGGCTAAATGGCCAGGTCACATGGACCCCGAAGGCTGAGAAGGTTGGGGGAGGGGACCCACTGGAACAGTTGTTGAGAGACAGATGGTAGCCTCCCGTCAAGGCCATTCAGCGTGTTCTTTAACGTGCACAGGGTATGGCTCTCCCGCACACGGGGCCACGGCTTAACGTCCCATCCGACGGACGGCGGCCTTTCCCAGCCCATCGGTAGTCCCCTACTGACCGTGGGCAGGGCGGGGAATTTGCGGAGATAAATCTCAACGCTGACCCAGCTGGGACTCGAACCTGGGAACTACAAATTACGAGCCTGGCGCGCTACCGACTGAGCCACCCCCGCCCGATATGAAGAAGGAGAACCTTTGACATGCCTATTGTCGGATGCTGCTCCTTCATCTCCTTAATCATTTTGAATAAAAGAATTTTGGTGCAGTATTAGCCATTCGTAGTCATTTTTTTCCAGTAAGGTGTCCACGGCTACCACTCCTTGGGAATTGAAAATAATTGCCACTTCCTCTTCCTTGAGCGAAAGTCTTGTGGGAGGATTTGGGGATACGGTTCCTCTTCCGCAACTCAAACATTGTCGACCTTTTTGGGAGTTGTATTGATTTAAGGGACCTGGGTTCGAGCCCCGGGTAAGGCATGGCTGTTTGTGTTGTTTTTCTGCTAAGGTCCTGCCATCCTCTCAGACCTTCTACTATGGCATATAAACTGACAGGCTCCTGTCAGACCTCTGTGGCAAGCAGCTGCTTGAGGGGGTATTTATTTTTATTTATATGGTAATAAAACCACGTCTCATCGCTTGTGGCAATGTCTATTAACAACTTCGGGCAACTAAGTTCAAAGGTTGCCAGTATATCCTTGCACGAGTCGACTCTAGCCCTTTTTTGCTGTTCGGTCAGTTTATGGGGGTACCCATTTGGCACAGATCTTTAGGAACTTTAAACATTGATGAATAATTGTTTCCACACTGCCAATCGATATACTGACATTTAAACTTATTATTTGAACGGTGATGTGTGGGTTTTCCTTAATGAATTCACGAATAGCAGCGATGGTCTCTCGTTCATGAGGGGCGGGGGTGGCTCAGTCGGTAGCGCGCCAGGCTCGTAATCTGCAGTTCCCAGGTTCGAGTCCTAGTTGGGTCAATGAATCTCTTTTGTTGCGATCTTATGCAACCACGGCAATTCCCGGTTCCGCTTGTACAGCACTACCTGGTTATGAAAAGCCGTGCTTATCTAGAGCCGGGGGCAAGGAATACGCCCTATAGGCGCACCTCAACCCCAGCCTCACATGGCAGCAGTCCTATAGAAGAAAAGCTGACCACCGGAGGAAACCTTACTTTAATCTATTCCCCGGTTTGCAAATGTACAAGGATATATAGATCCAAGTTCGATCGGCACTAGTGGTGGAGACTTAGTAAGACCCAGACTTTTTTGACGGCTCGTGCCTACAAGGCGGGCTCAGACCTTTCGGCAGAGCCGTCGAACAGACCACACAGGTCTCCGACGCCGTCACCATCCGACCGGCAATCAAGCCGGCCAGCAGCATCTTCAACCTCGGTTGGCCTTATCCATGTCCAACCGGGGGACCAATCCGGTCGGCACAGCCTTCAGCCGGGTTGCTGGGCCCTAGGCTCCCCCCACCACGAGTCCCCTATCGGGGGGGGGGGGGGACGGTTGGGTCAGCGTTGAGATTTATCTCCGCAATTATTCCCTACAACCGATTTATCCACGGTCAGTAGGGGACACCGATGGGCTTGGTAAAGGCCCGCCGTCCGTCGGATGGAATGTTAAGTCGTGGCCGGCTCTCTCCGTGTTCTGGAGAGCCATACCCTGCACACGTTTAAAGAACACGCTGGATGGCCTTGACGGGAGGCTACCATCTGTCTCCCAACAGCTGTTCCAGTGGGTTCCTCCCCCAACCTTCGAGGTCCATGTGACCTGGCCATTTAGCCCATGGTGTGCAAAAAAAAGTGCCGCTCAGAGATAACCCAACCCAACGGAGCGTTGGCCAGCTGGGGTTGAGATAAATCTCAACGCTGACCCAGCTGGGACTCGAACGTGGGAATTGCAGATTACGAGCCTGGCGCGCTACCAACTGAGCCACCCCCCGCCAACGCCCTCCGTAGAGAGGTCATAAGGAAACCCAAGGCACGTGCACAGGATTTTAGTTTCGGGGGTAGGGGGGTGAGAATAAGACTTGAGTTTCCCAATTCTAAAATATTCCATAGGACAAACAAGATTAAATAATATTTTATATGGAATAAAATTTATTGTTGTACTGTGTACTGGCGGCTGCTTGTCAGGCTTCTATGGGAAGCAGCTACTGGAAAGGGTATTTTTTTTATATCTATTTTCAGTGACGGACATATTATTATTTTAGCCCGGTGTATATCTTTATTTATGTTGCAATATGATATATACATAAAATACCCCGCTAAGTGGGGGGGGGGGGGGGGGGGGGGGGGAGTGCCTCAGACGATAGCGAGCCAGGCTCGTGATCTGCAGTTCTCAGGTTCGATTTCCGCCTAGGCAGGCCAAGGCCAGCATTCATATTTATCTCCACAAAACGCCCTGCCTTCGGATGGGACGTTAACCCATCTGGATGGCCTGAACTGGAGACTACCATCTGTCTCCCAACAGCTGTTCCGGGCGGGAGTGGCTCAGTCGGTAGCGCGCCAGGCTCGTAATCTGTAGTTCCCAGGTTCAAGTCCCAGCTGGGTCAGCGTTGAGATTTATCTCCGCAAAATTCCCCCGCCCTGCCCACGGTCAGTAGGGGACACCGATGGACTTGAAAAGGCCGTCGTCCATCGGATGGGACGTTAAGCCGTGGCCCCGTGTGTGGGAGAGCCATACCCTGTGCACGTTAAAGAACACGCTGGATGGCCTTCACGGGAGGCTACCATCTGTCTCCCAACAGCTGTTCCAGTGGGTCCCCTCCCCAACCTTCTCTGAGCCTTCGGGGTCCATGTGACCTGCCCATTTAGCCCATGGTGTTGCAAAAAAGTGCCGCTCAGAGGTAAAACAACCCATCAACAACCCAACAGCTGTTCCAGTTGGTCCATTTCTCCCAACCTGCTCTGAGCCCCTCGTATCCTTGTTACCTAGCCATTTAGCCCATTGTGTGTAAAAAAGTAACGCTCAGAGGTAAAATAACCCAACCCCGCTGAGCCTTATGGGCTTGTCAGCAAGATTCCTTTCAAGTGCGTGGCAGGTTAATTAAAGAATAAAATATGCATAATGGAAATTAAACAGATAACTGAAAATAGGAAGCAAAACAACAAAAAGAGCAAGGGAAAAAAACTCAAAGCACATACAAAAAAATTAAATCCATTTATAAAAATAAAACTTTAAAATCACGGATTATAAACCGAATTATAATCACTACCTGTAAGCTCTCTTATTAACAAGTTGTCATTTCAAACTAATATTTTAATTATTGAAAACAATACCTGATACAGGATATGACTTTTCAAAAATTTAAATCTGATAACCGTTTGAAAACTTTAGTTTTCATTTCTAAATAACACAGACAACTTTTTTGAATTTCAGAGCAGTCAATGTAGATGAGACTGGGTTAAATTTTAAATTTCTTCCAACGAAAATGTTTATGACAGTGCAAGAAACCTCAGCATCAGGATTTAAACAAAGAATCACTGTGGCTGTGTGGATAAATACTGCAAGTACGCACAAACTTCCTCTTTTTGTAATTGGGAAATCAGCAAAGTCTCAAGCATTTAAATTAGCTGCTCTGCCAGATTACTCTTATTTGTTTAAAGAATGGTTCTTTACAGAATTTGTTCCAAAAGTAAAAACCACTTAACAAGTCTTGAAATGCCTGTAAAAGCCCTACTCATTCTCGACAATGCCTCAACACACTCAAGCGAACTCATTTCTGACAGCATAAAAGCCATGCTTTTGCCACCTAATGCAACATCTTTAGTGCAACCAATGGATCAAGGCGTACATGTAAGTTTAAAAAGGTGATACAGCTTCTTTCAGAAATTCTACAGCGGACCAAAATGACGGAATAGGACTTTTAAATGCTTTGAAAACAATTAACATCAAGGATGTGATCTACATGTTTGGCAAGAGCTTTTAAAGAAATGCCTCGTACAACGTTTGTGAAGTCATGGAGTAGACTTCGGACCGAAGTTGAAAATTGTGCAGAAAGTTGTGTTGTTGGGTTGTTTTACCTCTGAGCGGCACTTTTTTGCACACCATGGGCTAAATGGCCAGGTCACATGGACCCCGAAGGCTCAGAGAAGGTTGGGGGAGGGACCCACTGGAAGAGCTGTTGGGAGACAGATGGTAGCCTCCCGTCAAAGCCATCCAGCGTGTTCTTTAACGTGCACAGGGTATGGCTCTCCCGCACACGGGGCCACGGCTTAACGTCCCATCCGACGGACGGCGGCCTTTCCAAGCCCATCGGTGTCCCCTACTGACCGTGGGCAGGGCGGGGAATTTTACGGAGATAAATCTCAACGCTGACCCAGCTGGGACTCTAACCTGGGAACTACAGATTACGAGCCTGGCGCGCTACCGACTGAGCCACCCCCGCCCCGTGCAGAAAGTAGCAAAGGCACAACACGAAAGTATCGAATGAGCCTGCGCCTGTCGAAGATATGACGGAAAATGAGAAAATTTCGCTGCTTGATGACTTTAAACTGCTGCCTGGATGTGACACACTTGAAGAAGATGACATTGAAAAATGGTTAAAAGGTGATGAACAGTTGGGAACGGAGAAGAAGCGGAGAATGAAGAAGAGAAAGAAGGGAAAGCTAGACATATCGAAGGAAAATTTTTTTTTTTGATGTTGCAGTAAGATACAATGAACAACAATAGGCCTCATCTGCGATTGATATGATGTTTATTTAAAAAAAATGCAAGACTTTGCAGGTAAAAAAGTGTTAAGCTCAAAGAAACAAAATAAAATCACGGCATTTTTCAAGTGAGTATGAGTAAATTGTAATATTGTACAACAAATTATTAATTAAAATACAATACAGTTAATATTTTTGTCATTTGCTGTTTCTATTTATTTTCTGACACAATTTTCGGATTAACTGACCTTTCGTTCATTCGGTCAGGGGTCCGGTTCTGTAACGGCCAGATAAGAGGGTCTACCGTAGTTTCAATTTTCTTAACACATTTTAACACAAAAAATCCATTAAGTTGTGAAGTTTTTACTCAAAAAATATTTTTTTAGACTTTCAAAGAAATTTTTTATTGCATTATTTTGGCCGCCCTGCACGGAGGCACACTACCAGTTTCGCTACTTAATCGGCAGCAGCTACCAGAAAACGTTGGGTTGGGTTGTTTTACCTCTGAGCGGCACTTTTTTGCACACCATGGGCTAAATGGCCAGGTCACACGGACCCCGAAGGCTCAGAGAAGGTTGGGGGAGGGAACCCACTGGAACAGCTGTTGGGAGAAAGATGGTAGCCTCCCGTCAAGGCCATCCAGCGTGTTCTTTAACGTGCACAGGGTATGACTCTCCCGCACACGGCTTGACGTCCCATCCGACGGACGGCGGCCTTTCCAAGCCCATCGGTGTCCCCTACTGACCGTGGGGCAGGGCGGGGATTTTTGCGGAGATAAATCTCAACGCTGACCCAGCTGGGACTCGAACCTGGGAACTGCAGATTACGAGCCTGGCGCGCTACCGACTGAGCCACCCCCGCCCGAATTATACACTAGAACTTCAGCTTGAACTAAACACCAAATACTGCAAAAAACCTAAGTGGCCTCAAATCTAATGTGTGCTTAGGGTCTCAAAAAGTTTAGTAAGGAGGCCTCGAACTAATGTGCGACTAGGTCTCAAAACGTTTAGCTCGAATTTAATATGCGCCTAAGGCCTCAAAATGTTGAGCACGGAGGGCCTTGAATTTAATGTGCGCCTAGGGCCTCATAGAGTTTAAATCCGCCTCTGCTCAAATCCATTGTGAGTCTCCGAGCCCTTGGGTTCCTTCGTTACCTGGCCATTTAGTCCACAGGGCAAAAAAGTGCAGCTCAGAAAAAAACAATCCGACCGATCTTTGATCATCCACCCTTAAAAATACCGAAACACTTAAAAACTCCTTCTTATGCTTTTAGCCGATTACTGCCTGGTAGGAAACAAGACCGACTTTCGAAATCAGGCGGGAAACCGACGTAATGTTTTATTTTGGTTTCGCGGGTGGCATTTGTCCGAAGATAAGATGACAGAGCGTAGGCTTAGTTACGTAGCTGAGAAGAGACGTCAAGGCCTTAAACAAGAAGCCTGAAGCGTTGCGGAAATCAGAACCCATGAGGACGTAGTTAATAATAGCTCATGAAGAAGATCGTCACTAAATCAGGAAGCTCCCTCCACGTGAGACGACAACGATTGTTTGCCGATAAACTTGGCAGTGAATTACAGATTCGTTCACTTTTCACATTTCCGGGTCGTTGTTTTTGTTCGTAGTGAGAGGTCGCATGCGACAGACTCCGTTGGCTTTTAGAGAGAAAGTTAAATATTTAATCACTAGAACATAGAAATTATTTTTGATAACTTTAATAAAATTTTATTAACTTTTTGGAGTATTTGTTTCAATATAATTTTGCTCCTTCACATCAGTTTAGTTCAGTGTCTCGCAAACTTTTTTACTCTGCGGCACACTGAATCTAAATTTTTTTTTCCGCGGCACACCTAAAAAAGAATTTTTGATTGTTAGTAAAAAGAGAAAAATTGAAGTTTCGTTAAATGCATTTTATTTAAAATTTAGATGCTCTACTATATAATCGTCATTATATTTGCGCTTTGTTGAAGTCATCAGCCTGGTTTTACTTGAAGATTTGCTCTCGTTCTTTAATTCATAACTTTTATTAATATTGTTTTAAATATTTGTCCATTCTATGGCTTGAAATAATCAAAAATACCAAAATTTGGAAAAAGCTTGATAAATACTTACAAGATCCCAGTTGATAAAATCTGAAAGATTTTTATTAAAGCACGTCGATAACACAAATCAAAGTGAAATCTTTGGAATATCCAGAGTCAATTTGAAAATCTCTCGCGGCACACAGTTTGCGAGACACTGGTTTAGTTATTAAAGTAAGATTAAAAATTCGTCAGTAAACTGATTAACATTTTCATTGTGTTCATTGGATTTTTTTAATGGGTCTTTCCAAGCCTTTCGGTGTCTCCTATTGACCGAATGCAGCGCGGGCAGTTTTGCGGAGATATGTCTCAACCCTAATCTAGGTGGGACACGAACTTGGGAACTGCAGATTACGAGTCCGGCGCGCTACCGACTTGGCCACCTCCACTCTCCCGATGACCTTGACAGGAGGCGTCCCTCTGTATCCTAACAGCTGTTCAGTCAATCTCCTTTCCCTTTTTTCGGATATCTTAACTCACCCTATACGAGTTCCAAGCCATTGGCTTATAACTTCTTAATCTCATAATTTAGTGCCTGATAGACCAATGACAGAAATCGCAGAGATGAATGAACCCATGAGGTGCCAGAGCCCTTGGGGTCTTTATGATCTGATCATTTAGCCAATTCTGCGCAACAAAAAAAAAAAGACTCGGCGGTAAAACAACCCAATCCCTCCTCTTAAATAACACTTGAATTTTTATATTTTGGCTGTCTCATCGAGCTCATTTTTTATAAAAAAAAAACTTCATTTAATTAATTTTATTTAAATGTTACGCATAAAAATGTTATTTAAAAAGAATTGGGTTGTTTTACCTCCGAGCGGCACTCTTTATTCCACACAATTGGGGGGGGGGGGGGGGGCGCTCAGTCGGTAGCGCGCCAGGCTCGTAATCTGTAGTTCCCAGGTTCGAGTCCCAGCTGGGTCAGCGTTGAGATTTATCTCCGCAAAATTCCCCGCCCTGCCCACGGTCAGTAAGGGACACCGATGGGCTTGGAAAGGCCGCCGTCCGTCGGATGGGACGTTAAGCCGTGGCCCCGTGTGCAGGAGAGCCATACCCTGTGCACGTTAAAGAACACGCTGGATGGCCTTGACGGAAGACTACCATCTGTCTCCCAACAGCTGTTCCAGTGGGTCCCCTCCCCCAACCTTCTCTGAGCCTTCGGGGTCCATGTGACCTGGCCATTTAGCCCATGGTGTGCAAAAAAGTGCCGCTCAGAGGTAAAACAGCCCAACCCACACAATGGGCTAAATGTCCAGGTCACAGGGGATACCAATGGCTCAGAGTTGGTCTGTCAAGACCATCCAGCGTGTTCTTTAACGTGCACAGGGTATAGCTCTCTTACATATGGGACCATGGTTTAACGTTCCATCCATCGGACGGCGGCCTTTCCAAGTCCATCAATATCCCTTACCTCATCGAAGGCAGAAAGCAAATCAATCGAAGAAATTCTGACTTCAGGAATAGTTGGAGCTCAAACCTAGGAGGTTTAGATTACGAACCTTGTACAGTTCCGACTAAGCCAACACCTTTCCCCCTTGAAGGCTTAAATATTTTCTACAACAATCTCCGAAAATCAGGGACTCAAGAACGAAACTTGTCGAAACAATTGAGGCATGTTACTGGAATTCAAATACGTCAAACCCCTCCCCCTCCCAAGGGGCGGGGGTGGCTCAGTCGGTAGCGCGCCAGGCTCGTAATCTGTAGTTCCCAGGTTAGAGTCCCAACTGGGTCAGCGTTGAGATTTATCTCCGCAAAATTCCCCGCCCTGCCCACGGTCAGTAGGGGACACCGATGGGCTTGGAAAGGCTGCCGTCCGTCGGATAGGACGTTAAGCCGTGGCCCCGTGTACGGGAGAGCCATACCCTGTGCACGTTATAGAACACGCTGGATGGCCTTGACGGGAGGCTACCATCTGTCTCTTAACAGCTGTTCCAGTGGGTCCCCTCCCCCAACCTTCTCTGAGCCTTCGGGGTCCATGTGACCTGGCCATTTAGCCCATGGTGTGCAAAAAAGTGCCGCTCAGAGGTAAAACAACCCCCCCCCCTTCCCCACCTTTCGTTAGAATTTTCTGCGTATGCCACTGTGAGGCCCGGATCTATAAAAAAAAAAATAGGGAGTAGGTAGTCCCCTATTTTTTTTTATATAGCGCTTATCGGTAAATCCGACCATGCAGTCAGTAAAGTAAAACGAGCGACAACAACAACAATTCTCTTTACTAGGTATATTTGATTCATTATTAATAATTGTAGTCCATTTCAATTATTTTTATTCTTTCAAATTAATTTTTAGTTTTTTTAAACCACCTGTTCGTTGAACTGACTGGATGACGTCACTAGAGGAAAACTGGCCGGAATCCGGTCAGAGCTGTATGAGGGATTAAAATGGCTGAATTGGAATGGAAAGTTGAATCTTTATTTTTTTCATTTTACTTTATTTCTTTTCCGTAGCGTTGAAAGTATTAATCTTTTTTTTTTCTCTTTACATTCTACCAGAAAGCTTTCTCGCTAAGCCTGACTTTGCCTTTAGATATGTTTAGAACTTTTCCGGATATGATTAGTTAAACGTATTTGAAATCAAAGGCAAAACAATGCAACTTTAGGAATTCGAAGAAAAATATAATTTTTACATTTCATTTCCTTACGACTTGTTTTGCTCCATTAGCTTCCGTAGTCAATAGTTCCGCCTTTTCTAGGCGGTCTTTCTTTTCACGAAGTTATTTGTGCTCCTTTGGAAAGTTGCAACGAAACGCCGGGGCAGTTTCATCATCGTATCTGCTTCATAATATAATTCTAAAGTTTCTAATATGTCTCTTAAGAAGATTGTTTCCAGAACCTTTTTCTCAGATCAAGCGCAGAGTTGTAAAAACACGGAAAAGTACTCTATATTAAACGAAATCTATCAGCGTATAATGCCGTCCCATGGCCAAGTGGTTACCTTTGGGTTGTTTTACCTCTGAGTGGCACTTTTTTGCACACCATGGGCTAAATGGCCAGGTCATATGGACCCCGAAGGCTCAGAGAAGGTTGGGGGAGGGGACCCACTGGAACAGCTGTTGGGAGACAGATGGTAGCCTCCCATCAAGGCCATCCAGCGTGTTCTTTAACGTGCACAGAGTATAGCTCTCCTGCACACGGGGTCACGGCTTAACGTCCCATTCGACGGACGGCGGCCTTTCTAAGCCCATCGGTGTCCCCTACTGACCGTGGGCAGGGCGGGGAATTTTGCGAAGATAAATCTCAACGCTGACCCAGCTGGGACTCGAACCTGAGAACTACAGATTACGAGCCTGGCGCGCTACCGACTGAGCCACCCCCGCCCCCGAGTAGTTAACACGCTTGGATATTGATCTAAGGGACCGGGTTCGAGCCCCGGGTAAGGCATGGTTGTGTGTTGTTTTTCTGCTGAGTTCCTGCCATCCTCACAGATCTTCTACTCTGGCATATAAACTGACAGGCTCCTGTCAGACCTCTGTGGTCAAGCAGCTGCTTGAGGGGGGTATTTATTTCATTTTTTATCACTGTATTTTACTCTATTAATCATAAATAGTTATGACATTTTTTCCAATATTTAATAAAAGTAATTGATAGGTTTGGCTTTACATAATATCAATGTACAGGCTACTACAAAATAGGTAAGTTGAAATCATTTTTACAGCACCAAGGATCTAAAGAAGATTACGTTCGAAGACAATGCAACTTTTCAGATGTAGGATTGTTTTAGCTCTGAGCGGCACTTTTTTTTTGCACACAATGATCTAAATGGCTAGGTCACATGGACCCCTAAGGTCATAGAAGATTGGGGGAAAGAGACCCACTAGACAGATGGTAGCCTCCTGTCAAAGCGTGTTCTTTAAGCATGTACCAGACATATGGTTCTTCCGCACACAGCACCATGGCTTACGTTCCATCCAATGGACGACGGCTTTTCTGTGGTCATCATGTCCCCTTTCTCGCCGAGGGCAGGGGTTAATGGAAATACTTTTAACACTAGCACAGCTGAAATTCGAACTTTGATTGCGGGCCTGGCCATGTAACCCATTTTGTGAAAAAAAAATGTCATAACTATTTATGATTATTAGAAGTAAAACAACCCAATCTTGAATATTTTCTGTGTGTGTGTGTTTATTTCTTCAATGTGACGTCTGATCATTTCAATTTAAATATTTTTCTGCATGGAGATCTCAAGGAGTTTATAGCAAGGGGTTCTCAACGTGGGGTACGCGGTAAAATTTTTTAGGGTACGCCATGAGAGCTCAAAAGTCGCTAGATCCAGTAACAAAGTCGAGTATTATACTATAACTATATTACTATAACTATACTATAACTATATATAACGAGTATTATACTATAACTATAGTTTTATCTACCTATACAAGGGATACGCCAGTTACATACACATTTCCGGGGGTAAGTGAAGCATAAAAGGTTGAGAACCACTGCTCTATAGGGCCTCTAGCTTGCTACCTTATACTACTACTATTTTATAAAGTGAAGAGTGAAATCCAAGGGTTTGGCTGACATATCTGCGAACACTTGCTGCTACGTAACAAGTGAAATCACTCACCGCAACAGGAAGAACTGGATTACAAATGGCCTTATTACATTGCACGAACTGACGACAGCCACAGAGCTGGTTTGAAAATACTGTTTCCAAAAGGACTCTCATAAGAGGTGCATTTTATGCGCACCTTTTACCACACACAGTCATTCACATATATCGTTATAACGTTGAGAAAAAATTGTCTTGGGTTGCGTGACAATTACATCTGTAGAATTATTTTAACTTAGCGGGTTACAGAACAATTTTACTGAAGTAGAGATATACTTGGGCTCATAGAACATGGCAAATGTATGGCAATGGCTCGATCCTTGGGCTGCTTTTGTCGAAAAGATTCTTTTCGCAAACTTATCCAGTTGTTAACATGGTAAATGTAAATACTCGTCGAAGAAGGTGCATCAACGCGTTATATTTAAGGCGATTTCATATAATAATAAAGTGTACTAATGCGGGTTGTTGGGATTGTTTTACCTCTGAGCGGCACTCAATGATTTAGCACACAATGGATTAAACTGCCAGATCACAAGGACCCCGAAGATTGGGGGGGGAGGACCCACTGGACAGCTTATAGACATAGTAAATAAAAATAAATAAATACTCCCTCAAGTAGCTGCTTGCCACAGAGCTTGTATATGTGTATAAACTGACAGGAGCCTGTCAGTTTATATGCCAAAGTAGGTCTGAGAGGATGGCAGGACCTCAGCAGAAAAACGACACATACATCCATGCCTTACCTGGGGCTCGAACCCAGGTCCCGTAGATTAGTAGCCAAGCGTGCTAACCACTCGGCCACGGGACGGCTATAGACATGGTAGACATATTACATAGTAACGTCCCATCAATGGCATCGTGTTTTTTTAACGTGCACAGGGTATAGCTCTCCCGCACATGGATCACGGCTTAACGTCCCATTGGAGGGACGGCAACCTTTCCATGCCCATTAACGTCCCCTACTGACCGAGGACAGGGCGGGAAATTTTGCGGAGATAAATCTCAACACTGGCCCGGGCAGGACTTGAACCTAGGTATTGCTGATAAAAAGCCTGGCACGCTACCAACTGAGCCACCTCCACCCCACACTAATGCAGGTTTCTGAAATGAATTCACATGTTTTAAATATTTCTGAAATATTTAAAACGTTTGAAAGGCAAACCATTGTCAAGCGGTTGTGTTACGGACAGGGTTGGATTTAGGGTACACGCATTTTTAAAACAATTATTTGAAGACCACTAAAACGGAGGGAAAATATTTTATACCGAACAAACCCCGATTCAATCTAGATAATTTGCTTTAGTTTTGGTTAGACGGACCTGGACTAGGGTATTAAAATGTCTTTAAAACGAAATTGTGAATTTGTTTTTGAATATAAAGGAAGATTTACAACTTAGAATAAACCTAACTTTCGAGGGGAGAATGAATATAGAAAATGCTTCAAAAATACAAACTGTTTAAAACGGGAAATATTTTTGGGTGCTAAATGTTTTCAAGTGAATTACTTTGAAATCCAGAAACGATGACACCATCGGTTGTTTTCCCTCTGAGCGGCAATTTTGTTTGTAGAATGATACCAAAAGCTCAGAAGTGGATAGCTGACAGATGGAAGGAAACCTCCCGTTAATGACATCCAACTTGTTCTTTAATATATGGCTCTCCTACACATAGGATTCTTCAGAGGTGTCTGCTGTGAAGTTTCATGCATTTCAAGTTTTCTAATATTTTTCCAATCATCGAAACCGCTTTTCGACGTAAGGCCTTTTTGCTCTGATGAAACGGGATTAAAAATTTTGCAGCAAAAACAGTAAACATAATTTTTCCTGGAATATAGAAGCCATGATCCTTTGATATTTTCGCATAAATTGCGCATGCGCAACTCATACGCTCGGAACGAGGATTGCAATGTCCACAAAATGAAATAATTCACAAAATGATAGTATAACGTAAATTAAGCAAAACTGGTTAAGGAAAAGTAAATGGATGGACCATCACAGGCGCCGTTAGGCAGGCTGCCTCTATGCTACCCCCTGTCGACGGTACTGGTTTATACTATAGTTTTATCTATCCGAGTTGTTAGCACGCTTGGCTACTGATCTAAGGAACCTGGGTTCGAGCCCCGGGTAAGGCATGGATGTATGTGTCGTTTTTCTGCTGAGGCCCTGCCATCCTCTCAGATCCTTCTACTATGGCATATAAACTGACAGGCTCCTGTCAGACCTCTGTGGCAAGCAGCTGTTTGAGGGGGGTATTTATTTATACAAGGGGTACGTGAAGCATAAAAGGCTGAGAACCACTGATATATATATGTTTTATTTTATTCCTATTGTTATACTATAACTATAGTTTTATCTATCTATACAAGGGGTACGCCAGTTACTTTCACATTTCCAGGGGGTATGTGAAGTATAAAAGGTTGAGAACCACTGTTTTAGAGCAATTTGTTCATTACTAGGAGCAAAAAAGATAGGAAAAAAATATTTAAATTTGTAAATGAATAATATGATTTTTAGATGTTATGGGTTGGGTTGGGTTGTTTTACCTCTGAGCTGCACTTTTTTGCACACCATGGGCTAAATGGCCAGGTCACATGGACCCCGAAGGCTCAGAGAAGGTTGGGGGAGGGGACCCACTGGAACAGCTGTTGGGAGACAGATGGTAGCCTCCCGTCAAGGCCATCCAGCGTGTTCTTTAACGTGCACAGAGTATGGCTCTCCCGCACACGGGGCCACGGCTTAACGTCCCATCCGACAAACGGCGGCCTTTCCAAGCCCATCGGTGTCCCCTACTGACCGTGGGCAGGGCGGGGAATTTTGCGGAGATAAATCTCAACGCCGACCTAGCTGGAACTCGAACCTGGGAACTACAGATTACGAGCCTGGCGCGCTACCGACTGAGCCACCCCCGCCCCACTTAGATGTTATGCATACCGATTATAAATTAGATGCTATTACATAAATTTCCACAGCATTTGGTAATAAATGTGTATGATTAAAATTCCTACATCCATTTCCATTGTATTATTTCGTTCATACAGAGTTGCGAGTGTAGAAAATTTTGTTTCTCTTAGAAATTAAGAAAAATTGACTGGTGCACTCGTTTCTTGTGCCTACAGGAACGTGAGGTTAAGTCCTGTCCTGCTTGGAACATAAAAACTATATTCTGTTATAAACTGACCTGGCCATTTAGCCTTAAGCTCGTAACTGAATAATACGCAGAAAAACCGCTCCAAATTACGTTCTTTTCTGAGTTGGGTTGTTTTACCTCTGAGCGGCACTTTTTTGCACACCATGGGCTAAATGGCCAGGTCACATGGACCCTGAAGGCTCAGAGAAGGTTGGGGAAGGCGACCCACTGGAACAGCTGTTGGGAGACAGATGGTAGCCTCCCGTCAAGGCCATCCAGCGTGTTCTTTAACGTGCACAGGGTATGGCTCTCCCGCACACGGGGCCACGTCTTAACGTCCCATCCGACGGACTTTACCAAGCCCATCGTTGTCCCCTACTGACCGTGGGCAGGGCGAGGAATTTTGCGGAGATAAATCTCAACGCTGACCCAGCTGGGACTCGAACCTGGGAACTAGATTACGAGCCTGGCGCGCTACCGACTGAGCCACCCCCGCCCCACGTTCTTTTCTGAAGTTAGGCTTATTCTTAGCTGTAAATGTTTCGTGTAATCCTGTATTATGTAAATGCCTAGTGACTGAGTATATTCAAAGAACGGTAAATAAGAGAAAAATCGGTGTTCGACTTTCAAATAGCTTTAACCCTATTAAGAACATTAAGATGCGGTTATACATATACCTGATTAAATTTCCGTGTCTTGAAATCCCAAAACTGCCGATTACCTTAACTCTGAAGCTTCCAAATCCAGTGACCTACCATGAGGCGGTTTTAGATGTTCAAACATCAGCTATTAAGATTCGACTAAAATTTTGAAACAAATGCGCAAATTTCGTTTCTGAGTATAGTCCTCGTCTGATACGTCGTATCCCCAGTTCAAAAAACTTGGGTATATCACTGTTCAAATCCATAACCATACACGTGCAAAATGGAGTAATTTTGCCCCTCTCCCATGGTGTAGAACGCTGAGGGAAAAATAATTGTCTAAATAAGAACACTAATAACCGCGATTTTCCTTCAACTTTCATGCAGTTTAGGCTGTTTTCTTCTCTAAAAAGACACGTCATCAATAATTCTCAAACCTTCCCCCCAACCCCTGTTAGGTTCGTCAGTTTCCCCTCACTTCTAGCTGCTTACTACTTTAGGATGATGGATGCTCTAAATCAGATGAAGCAGTACATGGTGAACAATTAGACTACCGAGAGGTGGCCACTCACACAATAGAATGAAAAACAACGCCGTCACGGGACATGCAGATTTAGGGCACTCAGATAACGGAACGCGTTTCTCACGCTCTCTCGCCTCCCTGCCCGCGAGGTGGACTGGTTTGTGTTCTGCTCCATAACGCCTTTGGTGAAAACAAAACTGCAGATTCTGCTATCAAACCCACGAAAATATAGCTACAATATGCAATTAGGAAATATTTGATCTTATCACAACCCAATTTAAAGGTCTAGGACAGAGCTACTCAACTCACCCTTTCAAGCAGGCCACATTTTTTAACTTTTAATTTTCGGGTCGTTTCGTGGTTTGGGGAAACCTCAATTACATTTATATTGCATACTTAGAAACTGAATTCTTCCCCGCAGCCATATCGACACCAATGGTGAAGGGCAACGCTGTTGACTGAATAATCAGAGTTGGGTTGTTTTACCTCTGAGCGGCACTTTTTTGCACACCATGGGCTAAATGGCCAGGTCACAATGACCTCGAAGGCTCAGAGAAGGTTTGGGGAGGGAACCCACTGGAACAGCTGTTGGGAGACAGATGGTAGCCTCCCATCAAGCGTGTTCTTTAACGTGCACAGGGTATGACTCTCCCGCATACGGTGCCACGGCTTAACGTCCCATCCGACGGATGGCGGCCTTTCCAATCCCATCGGTGTCCCCTACTGACCGTGGACAGGGCGGGGAGTTTTGCGGAGATAGATCTCAACGCTGACCCAGCTGGGACTCGAACCTGGGAACTGCAGATTACGAGCCTGGCGCGCTACCGAACTGTCCATGTGGAACCCAGAACAAGTATTTACGAGTTAACACGGGTTGGATCTATATATTTTTATAATTTCATGCAATTTTGGAGTGTGTGTGTGTGTGTGTGGGGGGGGGGGGGTTGTTAGGTTTAGGAAAAAAAAAAGTAATTATATTTTGACTGGGACTAACCGGGCAGTGTTAACGTGTGGTCCTGTGATGTTCCTCAAATATCTACTACCGAGACAAAAAACTTTCTAGAAAGGAGGAGACTGACTAGTATACTAAACTATTTTTTTAGATATTATTCTCGTCAGACTGCAAACCTCCATTAAAGTGTTTGCTTTAAAACATAAACATCCTTGCCAAATATGCAATATATATCAATTTTTCCGCATCTCCGTGTTATTAAAATTCACGACTTCCTTCTCATGAGTACGCCACTGCCATCACGCTAAATGGGAGACCTCTTTTGATGAAGAACGGATCACCTTTCATTTGTAATGTAGGAAACTTGAATAAACACGCGAAAGTTATGTGTAACAAGCGAAAATGATTACTGTACAAGTGTAGAGATAAACAAAGGTTTACTAAGTCAATTTTTTTCAGAAAATACACATTTTTATACACATATATTGCCGCGTAACATTTTCGATTCTTTTACAACTAAACAAAACGGAAGTAAAACAACTGTAACTGAAAGACAAAAATTATTGAAAACGATCTGCACAGCTTTTCACCTTATATCAGTTACCAAAGTTTCACTTTTCACGTTGCAATTTTTTAAAGATTTTTTTTATCTGTATTTACATTACTTTGGTTTCTTTCATGATCATTCAGATGTTACATTAATCGAAAAGATTACGAACTTCAATTTTATTTTGAATACTTTTTCTAAAAAAGAAAATTACTCTGCTAAATCTGCCCATACCATCAGTTACCAACGCAATGAGCACATGGTTGGTTGGTTTACCTCTGAGCGGCACTTTTTTGCACACCACGGGCTAAATGGCCAGGTCACATGGACCCCGAAGGCTCAGAGAAGGTTGGAGGAGGGGACCCACTGGAACAGCTGTTGGGAGAACAGATGGTAGCCTCCCGTCAAGGCCATCCAGCGTGTTCTTTAACGTGCACAGGGTATGGCTCTCCCGCACACGGGGCCACGGCTTAACGTCCCATCCGACGGACGGCGGCCTTTCCAAGCCCATCGGTGTCCCCTACTGACCGTGGGCAACGCCGACCCAGCTGGGACTCGAACCTGGGAACTGCAGATTACGAGCCTGGCGCGCTACCGACTGAGCCACCCCCGCCCCAATGAGCACATGGTAATTCTATTAAAGTAATCTAATAAGAACTTGTCACTATTGCTCATTCCCCACTAATACAAATAAATGTGAACAATGTGTAGTTTCAAAACGTTCACGATCTAAGCAAGTACGTGAATTATTTCACAAAAGCACTTATAAGCGCAAGCAGTGAATAGAACCTGAAAATATGGCATTTTTACAACACTCTTCACAAATACACACATTGGCTCGACAAAACTTAAGCAAAAGTAAAATAATGCTTTGTTGCTTAAATTTTATCGAGCACCGTACTTTAGGAGCCTAAAAGGCGGGCAAGGAAAGTTCTGTAACTCAATAGCAAATTAGAAAATGGTGTTAATATTAAATGAAAATATGTATAACATCGTAATTATGTCATTGAAGCCAATTGCTCAGCAATTCATTTCAGTGATCCAGTTCCATCCCATATACTGTTCCGAAGCTAACTTCATTTTTCATGTTAAAACTTTATATTAATAATTATTTTTCTCATTATTTTGTATCTATATTACATATAACAAAATGTAACAAAGGCAAATCTTTTTTTTTGCTATATAATTGCATCTCCCTCTCATCTATTAACCCACAGCTAACATATTTTTCTATGCGGCCCGATGTCAGAAACCATTCACATAACAGGGTTGGGTTGTTTTACCTCTGAGCGGAACTTTTTTGCACACCATGGGCTAAATGGCCCCCGAAGGCTCAGAGAAAGTTGGGGGAGGGGACCCACTGGAACAGCTGTTGAGAGACAGATGGTAGCCTCCCGTCAAGGCTATCCAATGTGTTCTTTAACGTGCACAAGGTCTCATGCACACGGGACCACGGCTTAATGTCCCATCCGACGAACGACGGCCTTTCCAAGCCCATCGTTGTCCTCTACTGACCTTGGGCAGGGCGGGGGGAATTTTGCGGACACATAACCAGTTTTCAAGAATCAGCTATCAGCAAGGATTTGAATAGATTATTTTGTAACGTTCGGCGAAATTTTAATGTTAACTGAAAAAAATTTTTTTTTACAAATTCTTTTTGATGTTAAGTTCGAGTTTAGATTATGGAGCACAACAATGGCATTTCAGGTAATTAATTGCACGCCGATTTCTTTATGCAGCATTTTAATGGATTTTTTTTGAGCATGTGCTTGGGAAAACTGGCTACCACCCGGGATTTTTCTATCCCGTCTTCAATTGATATCATTAGATTTTAATTTGAATCAAAAATAATTTTTTAAATAAAACAATCAAAATCTTTGCTCATCTTCCGATTCATCTCGGCTTCGAGCAATGTATTTTTTTACGATTCGAATGATTAGGCTCAATCGCCCCTATATTATTGCATCTAGACCAATGGTTCTCAACCTTTTACGCTTCACATAGCCCCTTGGAAATGTGTATGTAACTGGCGTACCCCATGTATAGATAGATAAAACTATAGTTATAATATAACAATGGGAATAAAATAAAACATATATATCAGTGGTTCTCAACCTTTTATGCTTCACGTACCCCCTGGAAATGTGTATGTAACTGGCGTACCCCATGTATAGATAGATAAAACTATAGTTATAGTATAACAATGGGAATAAAATAAAACATATATATCAGTGGTTCTCAACCTTTTATGCTTCACGTACCCCCTGGAAATGTGTATGTAACTGGCGTACCCCATATATAGATAGATAAAACTATAGTTATAATATAACAATGGGAATAAAATAAAACATATATATCAGTGGTTCTCAACCTTTTATGCTTCACGTACCCCCTGGAAATGTGTATGTAACTGGCGTACCCCATGTATAGATAGATAAAACTATAGTTATAGTATAACAATGGGAATAAAATAAAACACTCACTTTGTTACTAGATCTAGCGACTTTTGCGTACCTCACATTGAGAACCCTTAATTTAGACCATGTTGTGAAACAGAACACAATTAGACATTTGCTGAGCTACGGATCTTTTCATATCCCTGCTAGACGGTTTAACGATTTATACATATTACTCAATATTTACAGGATTGTGAAATATCCCCCTCCCCTTAACTAACATTACAATTCGATGTGGACATTAGTTTTATTTAATCAAAGGGCCTTTAGTTTTCTTTCACTTTAAGTTACTTCGGACCATTTAATTTTTATCATAATACTTAAACGAACGTAATCATGGTATTAAAATATATATATATACTGCTGTTAAATGCTTTCAAACTATAATTCTGATACTTAGTGCAGCTCATTAAATGATAACTTTTATGATGGAGGCAAGTACAATGAACATTTCTTATCGAGATCGAGATTTTCTTATCTACATTGCAACTCATGATCATTAAACACAATTAGATAACTCAAATGTAGTACTTATTAGGAAAGTTCATAGGAATTTATCTGAGTACAGTAATATAAGCACAAAAAACATATTTCACGCTTAAAACTAACAATACTTCCTTGAAACTCAGGTATTTTTTAAAGTTTTTTTTTGCTGTTCAAACAGCACAAAAATATTTATTTTTGAGCCTATTTTCTGTTTACAATACAGTGGCATCAATAGATTAAAAAAATCCGATTATCAAGCCTTGAACAGATTTTATTACAACTCGAATAAATTTCTGGTAATGCCACTGTCAAATGTAAAAAATTGCATTTCCATGATTAACACTATGACAATAGAAGGAGAAAAAAAGGCGGATTTCAAAAAGGAGCAAAATAAAACTATTCTCGAACTTTTGTTGAAAAGTGTACGTTAATGCAACATTAAAAAAAATGCAAAAGCAATTTTTCTTCCGAAACAATTTTTAACAACTCAACTAGAGTATATGTGTATGGAAGAAATAAAAAATCTTCCATTTAATTTCCATTGTGAGGAGCAGAATTTATCTCAATTTCGCCTAACTAAATTTTGTGTTAGGAAGCAAGTCTGAAATTTCAGCATCTTGCTTTCAACTTTTATAAATCTATCAGTCATTAATAACAAAACTCAATAACTGAATGCTTTTACACCTTTTCCATTCGGAAATATGTACAAATAAACTGTGTACATAAACTGATACAAATAGATTAACTACGAACTAATTGTGAATAAATTACATAGCATAACTGACATTGGCTTTACTCAAATGGCATTGCCAATTCTAACCAAGCTTAGCAAAATTGTAGAGATATATACAAGCATACTATTTCAAATGCTATCGATATTGAAAGGCAATATTTAGAAACGTTTGAATAAAAGGAATATGCTTGCAAAAATTGCATTGTTCACAATATAAACCCAATGAAAAAGTATTTTTATTTGATATATTTTCAGTCTTGCTTGCAATAAACACATTTTAGTACTTGATTCATGCTAGATTTCTTAAAATCATTTTTTAAGAATACAGAAGGATGCATTTCCCACAGAAAATATTAACGAATATGGTAATTAATACATTAATTACCGTATTCGTTAATATAGCGCCATTCAAGTCTTACAATGAATGACACTAATAAACATTATGCATCACAAGGAGTTGGAAGATGTAATCAAACTGGCAGTTTTACCTTTATAAGGCAGTGTCTCGCAAACTTTTTTACTCTGCGGCACACTGAATCTAATTTTTTTTCCCGCGGCACATCTAAAAAAGAATAAAAGCAAACTCTATATAATCGTCATTATATTTGCGCTTTGTTGAAGTCATCAGCCTGGTTTTACTTGAAGATTTGCTCTCGTTCTTTAATTCATAACTCGGTGTTTGTTTTAAATATTTGTCCATTCTATGGCTTGAAATAATCAAAAATTAATACCAAAATTTGGAAAAAGCTTGATAAATACAAGATCCCAGTTCATAAAATCTGAAAGATTTTTATTAAAGCACGTCGACAACATAAGTCAAGTCAAAATGAAATCTTTAGAATATCTAGTGTCAATTTGAAAATCTCTCGCGGCACACTACTGTGCCGCAGCACACAGTTTGCGAGACACTGTTATAAGGAATAAATGAAAATAATCCATTTGCATAGTTATTTTAGTAAATAATAAAATAGAGTAAATTTGCAAAATTGACACTTCTGAAAATTTAACCTTATTTAGCAGTCACACTACTAATACTGCGAACATTTAAGATTTTTTTTGTTGCTAAGTTACTTGTGCACTTAATGCAAAAATAATATATTGAATAATATATTTTTTAACTTTGATCTTTTTATGGATGACAGACATCAACTGTGACACCTTATCGCACTGATGTTACAGGATTATAAATTTGCTATTTTTGTCTTTGCCAATACAGCTGAAACTAGGTATCAGAAACACCCCTCAGGTTTCTAATCTTAGTTTTATTACCAGATGAAGAAAAGCTATGTTTTATTTTGCATGAAAAAAATAAAAGTTTTGAAGCTGTCAGTGGTCCACTTTAAAATCAGTATTAACACTATATTTGGGAGAAAAATATTGCTATGGAAATCAAACTAATATAACCTTCAAACTACATTTCCTTTTGGCACACATACAAAAACCATACACACTAAAGCCGTTTTTAATTTTTTTCACTTTTTCTACTGGTAGTGTCAGATGAATTAAATCATTTAATAAATATTTTACACTATATTGTTACATTTCACTAAACTTTATGACATATAGTATACATAATGTTATTCAGTAGGTTTAAAAGGTAGATTTTCAGAGAGTAACACATGGTATTAGTTGACTTTTGAGTTTATTAAAATGGCTGCTTATTTCAAAACTAACAGCATAATGATTGACACAATCTAATCGTACTATATGTCTGACAAGAACAATGAGAAAACCATAAATCAAGAAATAATTCCTGCAAATTATGATTTTTGATCAAATTATTTCAAAGTTTTTTAAGGGAACAAATTTATATCTTTGAATTTAGCAGCTGATTAAGTGAAATAGGCAACGTAGATATAAAAGTTAAAATATTAGAATTATTAATTCTGGCTATTTTCATAAATTTTTGATTTTACCTCTAAAGGGCTACTTTATGAATGTGATGGAGATTACAAGGAAAAAATTAGGAAAAAGGTTAATTAAAAGTGATAAAGTTCTACAAACTTTTATACTTCAAATCTTCTTTATAATATATAAGGTTTTTTTTTTGCTAAAACTGTGTGCTAAAATAATGATATACACCAAACTATGTATAATTTCTTTCTGCTTTGCATAAAGTGTACAGATATGTAGTTGTCCTAAAATTCATATTAATTGTTTCATATTTGGATACATATACACACATTACATTCCTTAATTAGGAAGCAAATCAGGAAATGCCACAGATAATGAGATATGGAAAAAAAGATTAAGAGAGCAGGAACACCAAATAGAAAGATTCCCCATCTACTTTTCATTTTTCAGCCTTTTCTTCACTTAGACATACATAAAGCCTATTGACTTACATTTAATTAAATATAAAAACATGAACTTTTATTTCTTAAATAATTTACCTTTGAATTAATAAATTAAACTGTGATTAGCTGATATACAATTTTCATAAAACAAGGTACTTTGAAAACCATTAGTTCCATTATTACCATATTGCAGGCTTACAGTGATACATTTAGACATATAAAGATTGCAAATGATTTCAAAAATGATTCTGATTCAAATCTTTTATAAGACAGATGCTAGAAACTGATGCTTTCTAACTTAAAACATTTCATTAACAATTGTGAAAAATTGGCTGTGGTAAGATTCTAGGAAACAAATTTCCTAGTTAAGTTTCAAATCTCTAATAGAATAGTGTTTGCATAATGGTTATAGTGATTTTTACAGGATGGCAGACAATTTCAATTATTTTCAGTACTTACTATGATGCAAATGTACATTATTTGTCTTGTTAGCTGTATGATGAATTTAAATGGACAATCAGCAAAATACATATACACTTTACATATGTGATCTATACTACTTTAAATATTCTTTCTACATTCTCTTATTTATACAAATGCCACGAATTTTTTCATTAAATGCCACTTTCCAACTTAATGTATAAGGTACAGCAAATGGAACAGGTTAGCCTAATCTTAATAACTATTAGGGCAAACAATCTTTAAGAACCTGTTTACTAGTTTCAGACAGGTGTTCAGGAAACTTGATTTCAAATGTTACTATAAGATCCCCTCTCTTTGAAGGATCTTTTGGATAAGGCAACCCTCTTCCTACAAATCTTCTGCTGGAATTAGGTCTAGTAACTTCTGTCAGATTAAGGTTGATCTTTTCATTTGTTAAAGTTGGTATTTCCAGTTTTGCCCCACACAATGCCTGAAAAATAAAGCAGATATTTATATCTGATGATCTGATTTCTTAAAAATCTTAACAGTGAAAAAAATACCAATTATATTAAATATTTTTGAAGGTCAACATAGAGTGAAAAACACACTAATAAAACAGAAATTGTGTTCAACATTTGCACAAGGATAAAATACTTAAAAATTTCCTGAGCCACTATTCTTCATTCAATGTAAGAATATAAGAATATATTGTTGGGGTAAATGTTTCAACTGCTCTCCCAATTAAAGAAATTATTTTGGCGACATTCTTTGTCAACTAAGACAAAGTACAACATGCCCTCAGATATTGCATATTCAATATCCCTCACATTTTTGTATGAGAAACCATATAACCCATAAGAGCTTCTTTCTTTCTTCTTTTGTATGGAAAGCTCTTTAAAACTAAAAGAAATTGCCATACCTTACTGAAAAGTTAGAAAAATGTATAATTAGCTGGAAATTGTATGATAGATATTGACTGTGAAAGATTATTACAGAAATTTTTTAATATGGGCAGGCAGATAACCAATTTCATTTCTGATCTATCATATACCTAACTGAATTTTTACCTATCTTCCTATTGCTTTTAGCTTGACATTTATCGGTTTGTAGATTTGTCGAAACAGTAGTTCCACCATACTTTTCAAATGATGCGATGGAGAAACTTAATGATTTATGTGTCAAATCAAAGTTTGTGATGTGGAGAGTGTCATAAGGCTATAAAAAAATTGACCCCCATGCTTTCTTCCCTTCCTAAAAAAGGCAAAATATGAAAGCTATTATTCTGCTACATCTTCAGAATGCTAGTGCTGAACGTAACTAGTTATACATCAAATGAAAGCTTGCGACACGGGTATCATAGGCTATTAAAAATTAACCCCCCCATGCTTTCTTCCCTCCTAAAAAATGTGAATTCGTTCTACTATATCTTCAGAATGCAAGGGCCTACAGTTAAAAGTTAAGTGTCAAACAAAAACTCATATAATGAACGTCGTAAACTATTTCAAATTTTGCCCCCACTATTCTCCTACCCTCCCAATAGAGGGGATGATTTTTCTGGGGTTAGACTTTAATGAGTGATATCTCAAATTAAAACTTGGTGCATCTTCAATATCACGGGCTACCTGAAATAAGACTCCAAAAGGAAGAAAATATGTGGTCGATGTTTATGAGTCACAAGGCAAATGTTTATTTTTGAAGGTAGATGTTTTTAGTGAAAAAGAAAATACATAAATTAAAATAAAAAAAAAAATACCCATCTCCCTGAGTTCGTATTCACTTCAAAAGAAGATAGTTGTCTTGTTGAGTAGGTAATTGGCATCCTATCTTCCTTTGAAGTAAATATGAACTCAGTGACTGAATGCCACATCGATATATTTTATGATCATATCGATAAAATATGATTTTCAATAAAAATTCATACCAATTGATATGTTTTATGTTAATTTTCTAGTTTTTAGGGCCTATATAGGATTTTTTTTTAATTTATTTATATTTTTTTCTCTATTCCTATTTGTAATAGGAATAAAGTTTCCTACAGTGTTTCAAAATTTAAATGGAAAAAGTGCAATATACAATGGGATAAAAATCTCTAAAGTGGTGATAATTTGACCAGCAAAAAAAGTGCAAAATAACAGACTATTATGATGGTTAAATGATCTTAAATTTAGTGTTAATCCAATTTAACCTGTTCTAAGCAATGTCTGGGTATAATACAAATAAGATGCAGTAGTAGCATTACCATACATGATGTATTCACTACAACTTATTAATGAATACAAACAAACACTGTACAGATATATCCACAAGATCATATCTATCACTTGTGAGCTTTTAAAACTATCTGATTGGGACAGGTTAAAATTTTCATAGAGTAAAATGAGATGTAACTTGTGCTTGTACTCAATGCTAACTAATGGAAACTTTTCTTGTGGTATGATGCCTAATACACGCACTAACCACTGAATTAGAAACCTTTATTCAATACTTAGTTGGACCTCCTATTGCCCGAATTACAGCATGTATGCAGTTTGGCATAGATTCCACAAGATGTTGGAATGCCTTTACATCTCCCATACACCAGACGTTCACCAGACAGTCCTTTAACTGGCTAAGATTTGATGGAAGAGGACTTTGCTCCCGAATTTGTTTTTCTAATATGCCCCATACATTCTCAGTGGGGTTCAGAACTGGGCTTTGTGGTGGCCTGGGAAAATGATGGAAATCGTTGTCATGCTCACTGAACCATTGCTGAACACATCTTGCGTTATGGACAGTAGCATTGTCATCCATGAAATAGCAGTCACCTGCTGGATAAAAAGTCAACATTGCAGGATGGACTTGACCGGCAAAAATGTTCAAATAATCCTTGGAGGACACCCGACCTTCCAGCAATATCAGGGGATGCATTCCGTACCAACAGAACATGCCCCACACCATGACACCCCCTCCAGAACCTTGAGTTATGTTTACAAGGCAAGCTGGGTCTATTGCTTCATGGGGCTCCTGCCAAACTCTCTGCCTACCATCGGTACGGAACAAAGTGTATAACGACTCATTGGACCATGACCTTTTTTTTGTCTTCCAGTGTCCAGTCATGGTGTTCCCGACACCACTGTTGATGAACTTTCCAGTTCGCAGAAATTAGTAGTTTCTGTATAGGCACGCAACTGCTAATACCAATCCTCTTTAATTCCTTACACATAGTTCACTGAGATATGAGTCAGGAACAGCCTTCATTGAATGCTTTGGTCAATTGCTGCACACAGGAAGTCCTGTTTCTACGTACAAGCCTTCTCAGATGATGGCGATATTGTTCCTGACATTGTCCTCGCACCACATTTAGGCAAGCAATGTGGGTTATTTTTCCACTGATTAAAAAACCGAGATATCTCACCTTTTGGGAAACCAGTCAGCTCTGCTGTTTTTAAAATCGTTGCTCCACATAAGCCCTTTATTGAACTCCGAAAGATCCTTTGTTTTTCCCATTATGATCAACACTACTGATGATTATTAATGAGCATTAGTCTTAAATAGTTGCCTAGATCATGTGACCATGTATTTTGCATATACGCTGTGCAAGTGACGTTTACATACATCTACATAAAGGTTTCTAATCCAGTGGCCGGTGTATGTAGAAGCTATATTAGAAATATAACTTCTGACTCAATGTTTGAATAAATGTTCTCACCATAGAAATACCTACATATTAAATAGCAAATGATTTAGAAAAAAAAAAAGGTGTTAAAAAGTATTTACCATATTTAGTATTTTGAATCAGGTTGTTTTACTCTTGATTAGCATTTTTTTTTTTTGCTATGGCTTTCACAATGAATTAAATGACAACTCACAGCAGAGATTAAAAAAAAATCTACCAGATAGATGGGAACATCAAAGTCATAGCTTTAACATGAAAAGTATGGCTTTGCTGCACCAGGATTACATTCAATCATTCAATAAGCATCTTTTTTACAAGCCCATCATATCTTTTTATCCACCAGCAAACAATCAGATTTCAATGTTAATATACTTGAGCTTTAGCTGACAATATGGCATGCTACTAATAATTGTGATGCCTTACTACTATTATGTTTAAAATATCCAATTATTTCCATCTTAATATGTACAGTTTAATTAAAAGTTAATTGAAATAATACTCAATAAACATTATTAACAGGATACGCTATACAATTATCTCAGTTAGTTGTATACTGCATCTAGATATAATGTACCAAGTACCTAGAATATTTATGTTTCAAAATATGAAAAGAAACAAAACCAGTTTGAAAGTTAGTACTCTCTAATGAATTAAAGCCACTACCTAGGCTTCTTTAAATCTAAAACAGTGCTCACAGTGATATTTAAAGATATGAATAATTCAATAAAAATATAATTGCAATGTTTTCAAGCATTAAATTATTGTAATTTGACATGCTGGTCCATTCAGCTGATATTCAATTTGCTTAACACAAGTTAATTTTTTTTACGACTGATATTTCAAGAAAACAGTTTAGTTGTCATCTCCGATGCCAATGTGTTAGAGCACGCATTTTAAAATTTAAATAATTAAAATATTCAATTAGAGTAGTAGAGTAAATATCCCTCAAACATGGGACTCATGAATATTAGCTGAAAAAACTGAATTTTTCAGCAAGCTTTCCCCATGCTTTCTTCCCTCTTAAAAAAAAAGAAATGTGAAAGTCACTATTATATCTTCCAAACACAAGGGCCTACAATTACGAGCTAGGTGTCAAATGAGAGTTCATATAATGACCATTTCAAAATATTTGAAATTTTACTCTCACTATTCCCCCCTGATAAAAGGGTGGAGGTGGATTTTTAACGTGGTTCCAAAGGGGGAGGGGAATATGGTCGATGTTTATGAGTTGTATATCAAATGGAAGTTTTTGAAGATAGATGTTTTTAATGACCAAAAAACTATCTTCCTATATGGCCTTAAAAAGTAGAAAATAAACCGAAAGCATGTCAATGGTGGAATCAGTCAATGAGTTTATATTCACTTTCACAAACCTTCGACTATGGTGGATTAAACTGGCAGGCTCAGCAAGCAGCTGCTTGAGGAGGTACTTACTTATTTAATATTTATAACCCTTAGTTGAAAAAGTTGTGCATTCCTATTTATTTCTATCAAGAGGGCAAAATATTCCCTATTCATTAATTAGATATAAAAATTAATATGAGCAATTTAAAAGTGCAATGTAAAAACCCAAATGGATTAATAAACACAAAATTCAAAAGATAAAAATGATTGAAACACTCACCTCCCGAAGAGTTATTTTGTTTGTATATCTGATGTCACTACCCTCTCGTTTGAACAAAGGATGTACTTTGTCTCTAATTATGAACACTATGTCAGCAGGAATTGTATTTTGTGATTGATCACCTTCCCTCTGGAAAGTGATGCGTGTTCCAGCCTTCCAACCAGGTTTAATATTTATTGTTAGTACCTTATCTTCTCTGCGAGTTGTCCTCCCATCAGGATTTAACACTTTCCTACTAATTTTCATTTTCTTTGTGCAGCCAATTAAAATGTCTTCTAGAGATACATATAAATCATGTTCAATAGGTGGATCTTGCTTCTGGGGCTTTGAACGTCCAACATGAGGACTGCCTTGAGTAAAACTTTGGGAACGATAATTTCCACGATTACCAAAATGAGAAAATGGATCTATTTCATTATCCAAAATATCCTCATCCATGAAAAACATATTTGTAGGTCCGTGTCCTCCAATACCACCCATTTGGAAAAATGACTCGAACGGATTGTCTGTCCCAAAAAATTGGGCAAATGTAGCTCGAGGATCACCATGGTATGCATATGAGAAATGAGATCCAGTTCCTCCACTCCCTGGATGGCTTCCACCTTTCAGGCCTTCTTCACCAAAACGATCATAAATATCCCTTTTCTTTTTGTCACTAAGAACTTCATATGCTTCAGATATTTCCTTAAATCTTTCTTCAGCTTCAGATGATTTGTTCTTATCAGGATGATATTTCAGTGCCATTTTACGATATGCTTTTTTGATATCATCATCAGTTGCATTGTTAGTAACACCCAAGATTCTGTAGTAATCTTTACCCATTTTTCTTGAATTTTTGGTTTGGAATTTCTGAAACAAATAAAGAAATATATTTAGTAAGAAATCATGATTAACTTAAAAAAAATTAAATTAGGATTACTGTTCAAATAGAAATTTTAAATATATATATACTAAAAATTCGATGATTTGCAACTTTTTTAAACTTAAGGATCCCACAGAATATCATTTTTCAATTTTGCAGACCCCTATCATAACTGAAATGTTTGCTTGTATTTATTAATAAGTTGTACTGTTGTAAAACAAATGACCATTTCATAAATTAAATTTCAAAGAAATGATGAAGATGGCTGAAATTTATTCTGTCTACTTCAGCAATCTGACCCAATAGCCTTGCCAAGCAACTAATGTGCACAACTTTCTGTGGTGGTTATAAGACTCTGTGGGGTAAAACGGTATAACACCTGGAAGGTTAATGTAAATATTGGTGTTGAAGTTATTTGGCAACTTCTACATAATAATTTCCAAACCTCAGGTTGAGAGGGTTTCTAATGGGCTGTACAGCTCCCCCCCCCCCAAAAAAAAAAGTTAACTGGGGCATATGAGACCTTTCAGCTTGCTGCCAACAATAGCTAGGATACAATTTTTTTTGCATGCCACTTTAGTCCTTTTTCCACACAAATATATTTAAATTTGTTTGCATACTACAGGGTGTTTCAAAAAGGACACAACCCTAAATATAAGAGAGTAGAACTTACTTGCATGTACATTTTATGCCACAATATTAGTCAGCTGGCATTACTGTACTCAAGATTAACAGCCTTTAGCAGTTGAAATGACCTTGTCATATGCTAGTCTCACTTAAGCATTCATTCCTTTGTGTTGTATCAGCTACGTCATTTTCCAAAAACAAATGTATATTTATTGTTGAGACTTATTGTGTGTACAAATCTTAGAAACGTGTGAGAGAGGAGTTTGAGTTCAAGTTTCCTCAGTCTGCAGTTCCCAAAAAGTCAACAATATCTCGTTTGATTGATAAATTTCGTGACACTGGGTTTGTACACGATTGAAAGAGCCCAGGCCAGTCATCACTGTTAACTGCCAAAGTTCTTGATGATGTGTCTCAGTGTTTAACTCACTCATCCAGAAAATCTCTTAGAAAGTTATCTTCACAGGTTGGACTGTCACCAGCTACTGTTTTCAGGACTACAAAGAAGTTAAAATTTCATGCCTACCGCATTGGTGTCGTTCATGAACTGAAAGAACCAGACCATGAAAAATGTTTACGGTATTGTCATTGGTTTCGTTCTTTTGCTGATGAAAATGGAATTGAGGTGTTGGACCATGTTTATTTCAGTGACGAGGCTTGGTTTCACTTGGATGGGTATGTGAATAGTCAAAACAGTCGAATATGGAGCAGTGAAAATCCTCACACTTTTCACGAATGACCATTACACACATGCAAAATTTGTTTGGTGTGCAATTTACAGTCGTCGTGTGATAGGGGATAGGGCTTTAATTTTTTGACTCAACTGTAACTGGTGAAATTTATCGTGACCTCATCCAACAGTTTATTGCATTATTGGATGTCAATGAACGAGTGTTGATTTCAACAAGATTGGCATGACCGCCCATACTGCAAATGACACAATGGCCATGTTGCAGGAATTTTTTGGTGATCATTTGATTTAAAAAAATTTGTGGCCCCCAAGATCCCCAGATTTTATTCCTCCAGATTTTTTCGTTTGGGGATATCTCAAATGTGTAGTGTTTCAAAACAATCCTTGTACACTTGAAGGCTAACATTGAAAGAGAGATTTTAAACATAAAACAAACATTATGAAAGGTGGCTGCAAATGTCATGAAATGGGTACAAAACTGCATCCAGGTTGCAGGAAATCACTTTCAACATCTGTTGTAAAGGTAGATATATGTCTAATTTGCATCTTTTTAAATGTCTTTTGTCAAATTTAAATAGAAAAATACAATAGAGGGTTGCATCCTTTTTGAAACACCCTGTACATACAGTATAACTTTTTTTTTGTTTATAAAATCATTTCATTTTAGATATAGTTATTAAAATCTATACTTTTCCAAAAGTTTTTTTAAAATTGTATACTACAAATTTTATATAAAAGAAAATAAAAGAATACAACTTAAATATAAAAAATTGTATCCAATTCATTTACTAATTTTTTTTATGAAATCAAAAGAAACTTAAAATAACAAATATGGCTTTTAATACTTGAGTTTTTTGTTGCTTACTGTACCACAGAAGACACCTTTTTTTTATATCAAACATATTTTATTGCTTATAGTGATATGCAAACAGCACTGACCTTATCAGTTACACTTCTTATATCTGAATTAATGAAGCTCATGGTAGAAACATTAACTCACACAAATAAGTGATTTATGAAAGCAATAAAATACAGCCAGCCACGAAACTATTTATTAAATGATCTCTGTGAAATGCAGCAAAATAGTTCTTTTGTGTTAGGCACAATTATCTTTAATGTTATTATATCAAGTTTCTTCTATATCCACAGATGATACCAAATTCCAGCCCATTTCTGTATACTAAAGGTTGATTTACACTTTACAAACATTGCAACACCATAGGTATCTCTTACTGTGTTTAAAAAAAATACATAAATTAAAAACTTCAAAAAAACTTTTTCCATGCACTTTAGGGTGCTAAATAAAATTAAAGCACATCTATTATGCAATCAGTTAAAATAAATAAAAAAATACCCCCCTCAAGCAGCTGCTTGCCACAGAGTTTTTACCGAATTCATATTCACTTCAAAGGAAGATAGGCACTAACATTCTTGTTGAGTAGGTAATATCTGAACCCTATCTTCCTTTGAAGTGCATATGAACAGTGACTTCATCAAACCCACCCTTCTTTTTTTCGGGGTAGTGTTTGATTGCCCATAGGGTTGTGTTTGAGATAGCCCATGACATTGGAAATGCACAAGCTTTAATTTGAGATACCCCCCCCCCCCCTAAAAAAACAATCTGTGTGGCCTATGACAGTCCTTATATGAGCTTTCATTTGATACCTAACTCATAACTGTAAGCCTTCAGAAGATACAGTAAAAGAATGACTTTCACATTTGCTCTTTCTTAGGGAGGAAGAAAGCAAGGGGATATATTTTTATTGCCCACAACACTCCCCCCTTATGCTACTTGTTACTACAGCCCTCATGTTCAAAAGATATAGTAAAACAATTCACATATTTTTTACATTTTGAGGGGAAGGAGAAAGGGGCCCTATTTTTATCTTTTAATCTGTTAGAGTCCCCAATGACAGTCCCCATGTCACAAGCTTTCATTTGAACACAAATTATTAAATTTGTTCCTTGAGTTTGAAAGTTATGGTGGAACAACTTTTTTGACATATTGATAAACTGACAAATGACATGCAAACAGAAAGATAAGTAAAAAATTCTAAAAAGTAATGTACACAGGTCTGGAAAAGTTTGAGTTATAATCTAGTAGAACTTGTAGAACCAAAAGTCAATAACCTTTTGGTTCTACAAGTTTTACTAGATTATAACTCAATCAAATGAATTTCAAAATTGGTTAAATCCATCAATCAAGAATTTTCAAATTCAAAATTTTCTGACATTATCAGGATACTTTATGAATTTTGAAATTTCTTCAAATACCCTGAATTGCAAAAATCTTACTAAAAACTGTTCTAGACTTGCAACTTTAATATCTGAAAAATGTTTTACAAATCTGTTAATATCCAATTTTCATGAACTTGGAAAGAATTTTGTTTTTACTGAGTACACTTGTGTGCCATGCAAAACTGTCTTATATGCCATTTCAGGTACGAGTGCCATATGATCACTACATTTGGCCTATAGGTACCAGTCCCATTTGAGTCATGAGGAGAGGCAGCACTACTGCATGTAAAACCAGTTTGACCGCACAAGGAGGCATTTTTTTTAGGGATGGCAAAATAATGACCATGACTACAGTTGACTCGAATAAATATGCCCTATTTTTCAATGAATGATTCTCAACTACTTTTAAAAATGACAAAATTTAGCAAACTTAATCATCAGTATCTAAAATCAGACTTGGAGAAAGGGGCAGTAGAGTCCAAGCTTGTACTTCCAAGTGTAGCTCCAGGTGACAAAATAGCTAGTGCTGGCCATGATACAAAAGGTTTGGGAACCACAATTCTAATCCTTGGTAAAACTGAATAAAGGTCAAACACATGTTAAGGGAAAATTATTTGTCTTTTTTTTGTACACACACATATATAATCCTCAAGCTGCCATGGTTACATGTTAAAAAATATGTATCAAATTTCACATTTTGCATAAAACTTTCAGGTGGATTTGCATCAATCTTCCAGAATATAACCTCTGCATTCTGCAAAGACCTACTGCACTACAAAAATCATTAAAATATGAAAGTTTAAATAGAATAATTTGTAGAATCTACTACTTAATTATATTTTTAATTTCTCATTTGGTGCATGGACTGAAACTCATAGTAAGGGGTGGCACTACTACACATGCAGCTGCACCAAGCAGCATTTCTTTAAGGCAGCAAATTTGCAAACAAACTAACAACCATAGCTGCAGTAAGGTTAACCAGAGTAAGTACAACCTATTTTTCAACGGATAATTTTCAGTTGCTTTCAAAATATTACGTTGAATTTAGTTCAAATAATCAATAATATCTAAGATCAGGGTGGCAGATATTTAAGTTCGCTTCATGCAGCAAAATAGCTAGTACCCTGCTCATAGTATAGCAACTTATTGATGTTTTAAAAACATAAGAACAATCAGGACACAATGTGAAGACAAAACAGAGGACACAGAAAAAAAGTAGTTCTTCCAAAAGTGAGATTACTGGTCACTCTAATGAAATTGCACTGGAAATATTTAAAACCACTAAATTTAACAACTCTTAAAAACTATTGAACAATAATTGATAATCTCAGAGTTACTTTTTACTTTTTAATGTCTATAAATCAATAAATGTTTTTGTGGTTTTCCACAAAAACATTTATTGAACTATGCACTGTTTTTTAAAGAACTGCTTGATATAAACGTTTTCATAATTTAGCATAAAGTCAGTAGTCTTACAAAGAATAAAAGATGATTTTACAAAGAAAACATTCTAGCATGCATTCACACTGAACGTTTTCATAACTTACTTAAAAAGACAACTCCACAGACACCATTTGCACATTCTATATTCTCTCTTCAGCTATACAGCATTAGTGACAACCATTACATGAAACAGGACTTTCTATACTGGCATGAAGACCTTGACATGGTTGCAAATGAGTGGTGAGGTTCATGCCATGGGTGGAACGTCTGCTGTGTTATTAACCTTATTTTTCAAGTTCCAGCCTACCATGTCTCTTCAAGTGCATGTGTGGGTGCACCAACACAAGAATGTGGTCAACTAGTGGCTGAGACAACACAGAATGAAACAAACCATTAAAAGGATACCAAAATGCTAATCCCTTTCCTGTTAGCATCTTATTGAGGGGGGAGGGGGAGGGGGGAAAGGAGAAATAAACCCTTTCTTCAGCAGAGGTTAAAGGTTTTCAATCTTTATTTGCTACTTCTCATTTCTTTTTATGTAAACAATGCTAATTTTACTAGAACTGCTACAAATGTATGTTCACAGTTCATTTTAGGGGCCAAATACAAAAAAGATTTACAACTTTTCTATACACCTTTTGAGCAGTCCCTAAATTATCATTTTAGATCCACCAAAGTAATTAGTAATAAAGGCAGTTTTCATCAGATTCAAACATAGTAAATAAATGGATAATTAAATATATTTGAAAGATATATTTAATTTTAAGGAGCTGAGAAGTTCATTATTTGTTTTGAAAAAAAAAAAATCAGATTCTGGGAAGTTTTTTGGGATAACTACATATCCCTTTTAGTTAACTTTCTGGATGTCAAATACATTGATAGCATTCCTTGTAAAAAGATGTTTATCTGCTAATACAGCAAAACAGTAATATGCCAAAAATAGCGAATCCAGATGAAATAATGTATTTCACAATATTTGTGCAACTTTACAATCCTGGTGAGTGAGTAGTTATCATGCTTGGCTACTTATCAATGTTACCTGGGTTTGAGCCCAGATAAGGTATGGATGTTTCTTTTCTGTGTTGTCTGCCTACTTAGGTATTGTCATTCTTCCAGATCTGTATGGCATATTATGCTTTCTTTTTCATACACAAACATATAATCTGACATAGAAATCTAGACAGGCTCCTGTCTAGATTCTCTGTAGCAAGCAGCTGCTTGAGAGGAAACTTATTTTTCATTTTGAAAAACTATGAAAATATAGTTAGCACAAACCTCTATATCTCGAATTTCTCTTTAGTAACCTCCTCAAGCAGCTGCTTACCACAGAGGTCTGACAGGAGTCTTTCAGTTTAACCCTTCCAGTGTCCAGCCTGAAAATCTGGTTTCCATCCAGAGGCCAAGCTATTTTCTCCCTATGCTCAGCCAAAAAAATTTTTAATTTAAAATTTTTTTGCCAAAAAACTAATGAATTGTGGTACGTTATATGCCAAATTAATCAGCATTTAATTTTTGATTTTTCTGAAAATAAAATATCTGACAAAAAAAAACTTGCTTTATTTTAATAGGACTTTTTTAGAGTCATGTAAAAAATATGCATTTCACAATGCAAATAAAAGTTTATTTAAAAAACACTAATAGACAGAAACGATTATAATGCACATGAATAGAAAGGGTATTTATTTCTGAATAACAAAAAAATAACAATTTTCTTGTTTGAAGTAAACATTTCTCCTGTTTTGTAATTTTTTTTCCTCTGTATCATACTTTGAGAAAAGTCCAGCCTTGTTGCAGAGTTCAATAAACAAGTCAACTTTAGAATATTTTTAATAAATAACTAATCAACAGAAATAGGTAATGTTATACACCAAATTAAAGAGAATTTAATCCTGAATTTTATTGAAGTTAAAAAACTTCTAAAATCTTCCATTTTCAAAAATATTTTTTTTTTGTTAATTATCAGGAGATTTTAGAAACTTTAAGGAAATATTTGTTGATAATACTTCAAATCAAACTTCTGAGCTTAAATTAGGGGACTGTTTCAGCATAATGTTAGCAAACAAATTGCAAATACCTTATATTGCTTCTCAGAAATGGCATCAGATGGCTTTAACAAATTATTTATGTCATAGTTTAATAAAATATGCATCAAATAAAAAAAGAAAAGATTATTTATCAAGCCTGAATTATTTATTTTTTTAGATATGCATAAAAAATTTTAAAATGGAAATTTTTATTTTTTAAAAATCGATTTATATGTAAATGAAAATTTTATACTAAAAATGGATATATACGTCCTTGGCCTCTCATTTCGAATTCTGTGAACATATACAGATATCCTGCACACTGGAAGGGTTAATATGCCATAGAGAGGATCTACGAGGAAGGAAAGACTTCAGCAGAAAGACAATACAAACATTCATGCCTTATCTAGGGCTCGAAACTAGATCCCTTTGATAGTCAAGAGCACTAACCACTCAGCTGTGGGATGGCAGGAAAATTCTCTTTAACTTGAAATTTTTCAAAATTTCCAATTGAATCCATAGACACTTATTGTATATTTTCTCTCTTTAACTCAAACTATTTTTTTCATCATCACCTTAACGATTTATGAAGTGTATTTGAAAGAAAATCCTTTTTGATAAGTCCACGATGTTTTGTTACTGGTGATGGTAAGTTGCTGCAATTCTTGCCAGGTGAACAAAGCAATTCGCACTGGCTACCTAATGTTCCTACTGCTTTCAGGTGGACAGAGTGATTCTTATTAGCTATGTACAACTTCCCTCCTCCCCACACAACTGACAGATAGCAAAGCATTCCTCTCATTACTTTTAGAAAATGATAGTTTAATTTTAGTTTAAAGAAAGTTTCTTTTGGTATGGAGTATTATAATGGCAGCAAAATGTAAGTTGAATGCACTGTCAGTAAGTGATAAAGCAAAAGTAGTAGAAAGGAGAAAAAAGATATTGCCTGAAGTTCCTAGAAGTACTCAGTCAACCATTTTAAAGAACAGAGATATGGTATTAAAACAGCTAGATTATGATAAAGGAAAAAGAATGAGGTATGCAGAATTTCTTGATGTTGAGCAGTAAAATTGCTAAAATGGTTTACTAAACGTACAAACGAAAACATTCTAGTGGGTGGAAATCTATTATGGGTTATGTAACTAGTTTTTAAACTGCTTATTGTGCATATTTTTAGCACAGATTCGATAACTAAAAAGCTTTTCCTTTTCCTTTGAGCTTCAAGTTGAGTTTACTGCATATTATTGAAAACACTGCGAGAAACTGAATGCTTGACAATGAATGAAATTTTGAGAATTTAAAGCAGGTATATATAATGTGACCAAATGTCACGCATTATACATAATAGGCTACAGGGTTAATCAAAATAATGGAAACATGTACTGTTTGTGGAAAACATTTTATTAATAAGCTGTAGGCCCACCTCGGGTGTTCAGAACAGACGTAATTCGATGTAGAATAGACTTATACAAGTCATGCACATACAGTAATGGAATGTGGGACCATTCTTCCTGTAAAATATGGCCCAACTGTGTCAGTGATGCTGGAGGTGGAAAATGTGATCTGACCTTGTGTTCCAGATATTCCCACAAATGTTTAATAATATTGAGGTCTGGAGATAGAGGTGGCCAAGGTAGTTGCTGTACCTCATATCCTCATGCTCTGCAAACCATAACTTGACACATTTCGCACAATGTACGGGTGCATTATACACTTCAAACCAGGGATGGTCATTAGGGAACAATGCCTGCAACATTTGGTGCAGGTGAACATTTGTGCCTGTCACAACAGGTCCAAGAATGGATTCATATGGTGCGGATGGTGATATGACCCTGCAGAATAACTAATGGCCCTAAGGAATGCATTGATATGGTACCCCACACATCAGGGATCCACCTCCATGCTTCACAGTTGGAACCAAACAGTCGGGGTGGTATGCTTCTGCAGGTTTTTGCCAGACATACACTTTACCAGTGTAGCACGATTCATCAGACCAGATGACACATTGCCAGTCTTTAGCATTATGTTTTGTCGCATTGATGTTGGTAATCAGAGGTTTGTGGATTGCAGCATGACCATAAATACTGGCATGTGAAACTCCCAATGAAATGTTGATGGAAACAGGATCATTCCGACTGGTGTTCAATTCTGCTGCTATTTGCAGTGTCGTGGTCTTGTGCTTCCATTGTATAATCCATACCAATGTTTGCCTATCTCTATCTGGCAACTTCATATGTGGTCCACAATTTGCACATTTGGAGACAATCAACACATCAAAGAGGAATGTGAATGGCATAGCCTAAAAATTTAAATCAAGCAATCTATTTCATTTTCTTAAAATTATTTAACTCAAATTATGTTCTCTATTTCCTGCCCCACAAAAGAGGGGGAGGAAAATCACACAGAGTGATCTTATTGAGTTTAATGTAAAATGGAAACTTGCTACATCAAGTGATTTAATAAGGCAATTTTTCTAGTATTAAATATGGTACTTGCACTATGAATCCTTTCCTGATCAAAGAAATGTGGTTAATGTGATTGATGTTGGATGAAGTCTATGTGTCTGGCAGGAGTCCTACAATATTACTTTCTCATGGGAGCAAACTAGGTGCCTTTATGGAAAAGTGAATGCATTCTCCTGACTAATAACAGATAATCAGATATAAGCAACAGTTTAAACCCTTCCAGGTCCAGCTTTTATTTCTCTTGACCATCAAACCACCAACTCCATATTGATCACTTTATCTGATATTAGAAGGATTAATACCTTCAAGATATACTTTTGTGAAAAAAAAAATGAGTTTTGGCAATGAAGAGGGTTTGAACTGACTTCTCCCAGTTACAAGTCAGGTGTTCTAACCACAAAGTTATCTCCAGTTCTATCATTTATCCATTGTGTAGTTAGAGCACCTGGCATGTAACTGGGAGGTATGGTTTCAAATCTCACTCATTTGCAAAACTCCTTTTTCTCCCACAAAAGTATTTCTTGTATTATATGTCAACAGATAATCTGTGAACTTATTACTGGATACCTCATACCATGTTTTCTCAAGATGAATTTTATCAAGAATCAGTCTAAGCTGAATTTTTATTCATTGTGAAAAGAACAATTTCCATTATTCCCCATGTATCATGCACATTGGTGAGACAAATTCATATGGGCTATTCTGTGGGAGGGAGCAAAGGAGTACACACACACATAGATCATCTTGCATAAAGCCCGCATTCCTGAAGCTTTCTGGAAATGGTCCACCTGGAAATCCTCTTTCCTGAGGGAAAAGCAAGCTCTGAAATATGTAGCGGAGCTATCAGTGCTCTTGATGCCTGGCAATTAAAACCAGATACTGGTATCTTGATATGTTAGGACTCTTGGCAACTTCGTATCAGTTTTCTAGTGACATCACCTATATCCTGAAAGTGTTCTTAGAGACCAATATTTTGCTAATCTGCATTCGAAAAAAAAAAAAGTCCAAGGGGTTAAATAACCCAATGGGCTAAACAAGTACAAAAATGTTCAAATTCAAAAACAAATTGCTAATCCAGACTTGAAAAAAGTCCCATAGGTGAAATAACCCAATGGGCTGAAACAAGCACAAAAACTCAAAATCACGAACAATGAACCATTGTTCTGCACCCAAAAAAGCTCCCAGGGTTAACTAACCCAACGGATAAAAAAAAATACCGAAAAGCATATAGATAAACTAAAACCCCACACATGCCCAAACCACATTTCTCTTTCTGAACACATACACCATATTCCCAATTCATATTCAAAATCAACTCAAACACTATGCCAAACTACCAACATTAACATCTATAGCAATTCACCTATATTCTCCATTAGCACAGCAGCAACTGCCACACCCCCAAAAAATATATTACGTGTCAAATTTCCCCCAATACCATTTGAACAAATAAAATTCAGCCAAATTCAGCCGGAATTACACTTATTCACAACATTAACACCCCCACTCACTCCTATATATCACCCAATACCATTCATATGACACAATACGATGTTCCATCATATCCCTATGCCTCTACAGACTTGCAACTACATAGCCTTAACAATGTGACAATGACAGACATACCAGATAGTCAATGTTCGGTATGGGAAAAAACAAACAGGCATTGAAGGATAGACGAGTAAGGTTATTGAAGGTGAGGATTCTATCATAGCTAGGTGGGCTTAGCATTTTAGAGATCTTCTAAACAATGTGGTTAATTCTACTCCCATTGTAATGAGGATAGATGCATTACTGGATATAATGTTGGCTCTATATCACAATCTGAAGATATTAAGGGCTATTTCTAAATTTAAACTACACAAATCCCAAGGGGTAGATGAAATTACTACTGAAATGCTTAGAGCTGGAAATGTTTCTATTACCACATGGCTGACTGAAATTCTGAACATCTTTTATGATAAAGGCATTGTTCCTAAGGATTTTATCAGAGCTATTATTATCATCCCTATTTTAAAAAAAAGGTGATTGCAGTTCTTGTGATAATCTGTTTATTATTCCAGGAAAAGTTCTTTGCATGATTGTGCTCAATAGAATTAAGAATCCAGTTGATGGACAATTGTGTGATGAGCAGTGTAGATTCAGAAGTGGTAAGGGATGTGTAGATCAGATTTTTTCATTTAGGCAGATTCTTGAGAAATGTTCCAGAAACCTGTCGTTACTAGCTTTGTAGATTTTAAAAAGGCTTTTGACTCTGTTGACCATTATAAATTTGTGTTTGATTGTGAAATCTTAATGCAAATTAGACAAGTTAGTTAACATAACGAAAGCTATCTATAATAATGTGTGAGAGTTGGTGAAGCTTGTAGCAATTGGTTTAGAATTGCTTCTAGTATTTGACAAAGGTGCATTTTGTCTCCTTTCCTCTTTAGTTTGGCTAATGATTATGTTAAGTGAAATTCTCTGCAAGGGAAAGATTCTGGACTTAAATGGTTGAGAGATCTGAAAATTTCTGATTTAAATTATGCTGATGATTTGGCCCTTTTAGCAAATTATGTTGGTGAAATGAATTCTTTCATTGGGGCTGTTGATGAGACTTGTAATAGGGTAAGTTTGGTGATAAACAGGGAAAAAAATTAGGCAGGTTGTAGTTCAGTTAATCTGAATGGTTACAAGTCTTGAGCAGGTGTCTCGGTTTAATTATCTTGGGAGCTATGTAACAGATATTGGTGATGTGTGGCATGAGATAAACAATGTGTATACATTGTGTTTATCTCATGCCACACATCACCAATGTGCCACAATTGTGTGGCAAAAGATGAATAGGGATTGCTGTTGGAGCTTTTAAGAATCTATGGAGCATGTGGAGAAATAGGCATATAGTTTATGAAGTGTAATCCCAAACATATAAGTTTTGGGTTACACTTCAAATTATGCAATATTTTAATATCTGATTTTCATTTTTATCTTTTTTCTTCTTTTTTGATACTTTATACTCCGGTACAATTTAAAACATTCTTTATCGTTTTGTATATTAGTATATTATTTATGGATTGTTCAATTTGAGGTATTAATTCTTTTAAATTAAAATTGTTATATGCATATTTAGATCCTTGTAAGATTCTATCTTGGTCCTCATCTAATGTACAACTTGAAAGATTTAAATATTTTTTGACAGGTGCTGTATGCACTTTTTCTGCTGCACCTGTTGTTGCTCTTCAAATTTTCAAATTTATTATGTATTTGGTTAATTCTTTTGGTTTCTGTATCAATCACATATGCTACTTTACCCATTAGTCAATTTAAATTTTCTATTGCTATAACATAAGTAAGCTGTCCAGTGGCCGAGTGGTTAGCACACTTTGCTACTGGTCTAAGGGACCTGGGTTCAAGCCCCAGGAAGGCATGGATGTTTGTGTTGTTTTTCTGCTGAGGACCTGCCATCCTCACAGATCTACTATGGCATATAAACTGACAGGCTCCTGTCAGACCTCTGTAGCAAGCAACTGCTTGAGGGGGGTATTTTTTATTTATAACATTTTAAGTTTTAAATATTCCTTATATGATACTTTCTCTTTTGCTCTAATATCAGCTCGAACCTTCCAAATCACCTTATTTAACATTTTAATCTCGGCTATTTGTAATGTAGGTATTATATAATTAAAAAAAATAATAAATAAATACCCCCTCAAGCAGCTGCTTGCCACAGGGTTCTGACAGGAGCTTGTCAGTTTATATGCCATAGTAGAAGGTCTGAGATGATGGCAGGACCTCAGCAGAAAAACAACATGAACGTCCATGCCTTATCCGGGGCTCGAACCCAGGTCCCGTAGATCAGTAGCCAAGCGCACTAACCACTCGGCCACGGGACAGCATTATATAATTATCAAAACTTTTTTAGGTATCATCAGAAACTTAGGTGTTGCAACTTTTTTTTTACAATTAATTAAAAAATTTAAGGTTAAAATATTTTTGTTTAGAGCAGCACGTATTATTAAATTTTGTAAATCCATGAGACTAGTAGCAGAAAAAAATTACTAAGCCAAGCCAATGAGGGTGGCTATAGTGCAGAGTATTGCAATGAAGCCCATTAACTAGGAAAGGAAGTAGCCTAAAATGGAACCTATAGTTCCCACAGCAACCCAATCTGCAAAATAACCGTTTAGCTTATTTGCAGATCAGCAAAACTAATTTTTCTACATCATTTATTAATTTAACGAGTTCTGTGTCAACAGATTACTATTGATTGATTATGGAGCTTCTTAAGTGCACAACAAGGGTTTCTTGTTCAGCAATGTGTTATTGCCACAACAAAAAAGAAAATTAAATGTTCCAAAAAATTACTGATATGGAAAGTTTGTCGATTATTTTTCATTCATATTAAAAGGCAAAAACCCTTAAGAAAGCATGTGTAGTCAACATCGAACCATAGAACTTTCCAGATATGAAAACGCATGAATCAAAAAATTTTCAATGTATTTTTCCCCAAAAGAAAATTGGACTTACCGATCAATACTTCAGTCAGCTTGACAAAAAATTAGTAAATCGTGAGATGGAAATAAAGATCGTCTTTCTGTACTGGTAGCAAAGTAGTTATTAAATAGGGCTACACGTTTACAGTGCACATGATAGTATAACGGTCAAAAACGTTCACTTCCCATAAAAAGACAAATCCAACACTTGGATAATCGTTTTTCCTTATAAAGTAGGAAAAGGCCAAAACATAAACATTTGAGCCCTTCACTTGTTTAACGGTACTGATATTCTTTTCACTATTAACACATACTTTAATACACTACTAATTTCACTTTACGTGAAACATAAAGGACTGCTACTCTAACAGCTTAGTTGGTTCGATTTAACTACCATGGAAGCGCCATCTATTTTATCTACGAGAAAACTACTTATCCCTTGGCCAATAATGGCCAAGCTATACTACCGCCAACAAAAATAGCGAATAAAGTGTACAATTCACTAAATATTCGTGGCCCACTTGTATAATGCAAAATATTCATAGATGGTGCGAAACGCTAACCAAATAAGGCGCAAATAATCTTTTTCCAATCATTAGAAAACCCAAATCTAGAAAAAAAAAGTGGGGGGTCAAGTGAGTGCGCGCACTACGATCACGTGACTTCTGCCAAGAGTCACGTGATGGGAGGGAACCAACGAGATACTGAGGATACAATCATTTGATACAATCTATGCAGCATCGCAATACAAAGTTACTGTTTAAAACAGAGGTGGGGAAACTTTTTTCTCTGTGGGTCAGTAAAGAATAGTTAGATATTAAGAGAGCCGGTATATTGTACATAACTGCGGGAAATGATAAAGAAGTGATTATATCGATCTTGAAATAATACTATTTATTAAACAATGGTAAGAAAAATTACGTTTGAATGACATGCAAAATTAAACTTACACCAATCAGCAAAACATTAAAACCACCTACTTAATATGATGTAGGTCCTCCTCTCGCTGCCAAAAGAGCTCTCACTCGGTGTGGCATAGATTCAACGAGATGTTGGTAGGTGTCATTTGATATTTGTTACCATGACGTGGTAGGGGTGATGCTGCTCGCACACGTTTCTCCAACTCAAACCATAAATGCTCGATAGGATTCATGTCCGGCGAATTTGGGAGCCCTGGCAATAAATAGAATTCCTCATCATGTTCTAGGAACCATTCCTGAACCTTCTTCGCAGTGTGACATGCGTCATTGTCTTGCTGAAAGACGCCATCTCCACCAGGGAATACAGTCACTATAAAGGGGTGTACTTGGTCAGACACTATAGGTGACAGCTGTCAAAGCTTGCTCTACAGGGATAATTAGTCCAAGTGTTCCCCAAGAAAATGTTACCCAGACGATTGCACTACCTCCAGCTGCTTGGATCCGTCACACAGTGCATCCAGATGAGAAGGCTTCAGTGGGTAAACGTCGCACACGAGCTCATCCATCCACATGGTGTAAAAGAAAACGGGATTCGTCTGACCATACCACCCTCTTCCAGTCTTCTTTGGTCCAATATCGATGATTACGTGCCTACTACAAATGTTGACGACAGTGAATGGCTGTGAGCATAGGCACACAAATGAGTCTGCGGTTGTGGAAACACATATCCAAAAGCTTACGATGAACTGAGTGTTCAGACGCATTGGGCCCCTTACCACAATTGAAATTATGGGTAACGTCAGCCACAGCAGCCCTCCTGTTGCTGCGCACAAGACTAGATAGTCTATGCTGACCTCTGACATCAATGAGGCGTGGCCGACCAACGCCTTGTCAACAGCTCGAAGTGTCACCTGAACCATCTTTGATAGGTTCTAACTACTGCATAGCGTGAGCAGCGTACCAGTGTCGCTGTTTTGGAGATGCTCTTACGAAGGCGTTTTGAAATAATGATCTGGCCTTTGTCGAAATCGGATAAATCCTTTGCTTTTCCCATGTTGAGATGAAACGAAATATTGTCTACGAGAGCTCTGACCCAGGTATTATATATATCATTCGCGACCTTGACACGTGACACTGCATAACGCAAAGCTGGTTTTAATGCATTGGCTGAGCGGTTTATGTTTTAATGAGATGGATGTAACCGCATTTCCCCAATGGTTTCATCCAAATTTGGTTGTATACTGGATATCGACACTCTGACCCCTTTCACCCTTTGACTGCGGGACACAAAAAATCATCTCAAGGGCCGGAATTTCCTCATCCCTGATTTTAACTCGTCCATGTGCCGGTAACCGTCACGATAGTGATTCTCTTTTTCTGCGATATTCATTGGTTTAGGGAGTCCTTCATTGAAAGCTAATTTTTCCATGAACTTACAACATCTTGAACTTCCGATATTCTAACCCGATAATTATAATTAATATACTACATTTGAAAGTAAAATTTAATGATGATAAAGGTTTTTGAGGTATTTTGCATTTAAAAAACAACATTCAATTTGCTATTGATATGAGTGAGAAGAGCAGAATTTATTTGAAATTAGTGATAAAATATTTTTAAAGTACGTACTTGGGTTGTGTTGGTACATTTAAGTGACACTTTTGTGAACGTAATATGATAAATCGCCAGGTTAGCAGGATCCCATGGTCTCAGAGGATAAGGAAGGGTATTCACTGGACAGGTAATAAGAGACAGGATAAGAAACTTGGTCAAGTCAATACAGTGTATTCTTTTAAAGTGTACAGGGTATGGCTCTCTTACCTGGACCGGACTTACGCATAGAAATTTTAAACCAAAAATTGAGAAATTCTAAGATTATATCCAAATACAGTCAGTAGCGCGCCAGGCTCGTAATCTGCTGTTCCCAGGCAGGAGTGTGCCAAGGGTATTTGTCGCCCGGGTGCAAACTTTTATCTGCCGCCCATTAAATATAAAATAAATATTTGATATTTGTTTCTTGCCCCCCCTATCAATGTTGCCGCCTGGGTACAGTGCACCCTTTGCACTCTCGGGTTGGCGTGTCCCTGTTCCCAGGTTCGAGTCCCAACTGGGTTAGTGTTGAGATTTATCTTTGAAAACTCCTGCCCTGCCCACGGTCAGTAGGGGACACCGATGTGCTTGGAAAGGCCGCCGTCCATCGGATGGGACGTTAAACCGTGGCCCCGTTGCGGGAGGGCCATACCCTGTGCACGTTAAAGATCATGCTGGATGACCTTGGCGGGAGGCTACCATCTGTCTCCCAACAGCTGTTCCAGTGGGTCCCCTCCCCCAACCTTCTATGAGCCTTCGGGGTCCATGTGACCTGGCCATTTAGCCCGTGGTGTGCAAAAAAGTGTCGCTTAGAAGTAAAACAACCTAACCCATATACTAATACACTTAAGGCTTTCTATCGCTTTACTTAGTTTCCGATATAATTTATATATTTTTGAAAATAACATTTTGATTAAATTGCAAGGAACTATTTTTTTTTAAATTTCGTGTCACATTTTATTTCTTTACAGTATTTTTTTTTACCAATGATTGATCATTATCAGTCAAAGCCAACAAAATCGTTTTCCATACGAACTTAAAAGACCATATGGAAAATTTTTCTACGAACAATAAATTTACGAAATTTTACTACTAAATTGATTTCACCTAGCTTCAGTATTTAACAATAGTATTTAATCTTCCTCTTGGTTTAGCGAATTTTGTGTTGGGAAATACATACTCATAAAACATATGTTGATCAGAAACTGAAGCACCCAAAAATCCATGAATCAGTCATATTCTAGGCAGTTTTTGTTCTCGGTGCTAGGTAGTCACTGGAAGGAGAGCTATGCACCAATCCCCTGTGATGATGCATAGAACCGGCCAGGCCTAGCACCTAATGTCCAACCCCGCCTTCTCGTGTTGCAGACCGTTAGTACCTTTCAAAAGAGATACTCTCTTGTGGAAGTGAACGGAAGGGGAGGGCTGCCAGATAAGTGTGGCCTACTGATCTGGACAACTATGGCTACTTTTTTTTCTACCCTGCTGAGGAGTGGTCAACCACACAGGGTCCTGGTGCTGACCATATAAACCCACTGGACTGGACAGATATATGGCTCTGAGCTTGATTATGGATCCTGATTTTGCTGCACTGGTGGACTTCTGTGGAGGGATAATCTTCCGCTGTGTTTTCTGCTTGTTTGTGAGTTGACAGCCCCAAGTCAATAGATTCACAGGATATTTTTTTTTTTAGAATATAATTTTTATTCATAACAGTAAAGAATACAAATACATTTACAATTTGACCCGCAAAGCTAAATAACTTATCTGCAGGAAAATGAATAAATTATATTAAACATAATTCATTCAGCCACAAAAATGGTGTACAGCAAATAAATCCACAAAACACAACACATAAAAAACAGCTAACTGGAAAATACCAAATAATTTTTTAATTCCATTTTAAGTTTTCTAAAAGAATCTATGTTTAGTAATTCTTTTGGAATAGCATTAAATATAAGTGGTACTTGACATTCGGAGGTATGTTTCCCGTAATTATTTCGAATATTTGGCAATTTGTAATAACCTTGGTTTGGAAGTCTTGTATTTTTATTATGTTGAATTTTTAGTTTGTAAGTTTCGTCAAAAATGTTTTTAATTATTACATTATATTTATATAAATTGCTGTAGGATAAAAAATTTTAAAATTTTAATCTATCGGTAGCAGTGTTATAAATTGTTTGCAAATGAGATGGAATAATATTTTTAGCTATTATAGACTGCAGTTTTTCTATTTTATTTATGTTAGTTAAGTTAGTTGTTCCATGCACAATTATTCCATAATTTAAAATAGATTCGCATATTGCTTTATAAGATAGTACACATGTTTCCATATTTAATACGTATTTCAATTTTTGAATTTTTATCGCCGATTTTCTCAAGCTTTCACATATGTGGGATATATGGGCATTCCACCTAAAATATTCATCAAAAATGATTCCTAAGTAATTTATTTTATTTACTTGCTCAACAAGTGGGCAACTGCATAATGATTCATAATTTGAAGCATCCTATTTTCTGCAATGTTTATCAGCTTTTGGATAATCCTGAGCAGAGGTCATCGCAGGCACCTGAACTCTTTGCTTCTATTGGCATCGTCAAATTCTACATTGGAGGAAGTCTTCCAGTGTAGATGGCTTCAGCCTTTAGTGGTGGGGGAACGAGTTTTTGCCCCATGTCTGCGATTAGGGGGCTGTTTGATGTTGTCGGCATTCCCTCTCTCAATAAACATAGTTTCTTTAAACATCCGACTAATCATTTTATCTCCATAGGTAGTTGGAATGTGAGGACTCTGCACAGAGCTTTTTCTCTTGATGTCCTCACATAAGAATTCCACCATTATAATTTAGATATTCTCGCCTTGCAAGAGACCAGATGGACAGATAAAGGTCAGATTCTTAAAAATAATCTTAAATTTCTCTTTTCAGGGAGGGACGACAATAAGCATCAACAAGGCGTGGGTCTGCTTCTCAGCAGACACGCTAGTGATGCTCTTCTAGGATATGAGTGCATTAATGAAAGGTTTCTTACAGGAAAATTTCAAACAAGCGTTAAAAACTTGAATGTTATCTGCTGTTATGCCCCCACTGAGGATGCCGATGAGGATGAGAAGGATAGGTTTTATGGACAACTTCAGCATATTTTGAATTCTGTCAAGAAAGGAGATATTACCCTTGTTCTTGGTGACTTCAATGACAAAGTTGGTACTGACTCTGACCTTTGGGGAGGAGTAATAGGCCCTTTTGGTATTGGTAGCTGCAATAGGCAATGTCTCCTACACGTAAGTAAACTCAATGGTTTCAGAATAACTAACACTTATTACAAACACCACGACATACATAAGTACACATGGGTTTCACCTGATAGGCTGCATAAGAATATGATTGATTATTTATTAATTAACAGCAAATGGGCTAGTTCTGTTAGGAATGCCAGGTCATATAGGGGAGCTGAAATTGGATCTGACCATTATCTTGTTAAAAGTGTCTTGCAACTTAAACTTAAAAAGTGTTGTGCTAGGGTTAAAAAATTTACTTTTAATACTGAAGCTCTGAAAGACCCAGTTATAGCCAAAGCTTACCATGATAGGTTACTTAGTCATTATGACAGTCATGGTATGCTTACTACTGAAGATGAGGAAGAATGGGATCATTTTAAACAGGCTTTTTTTGGACACTAACAGTACTCTTTTAGGAAAAAAGGAGCAGAATTATCTGAGTGATAAGGCACTGAGCTTATTTTGGAAAGAAAGAACTGCAGGAATGTCCTTAATCAATACCCTAATAGTCCTAATAGAAAGCATTACAGAGAACTTAATAAACGTGCAAAAGATCAGTTAGCTGCTCATAAGAATCTTTGGCTTGATGGCTTGGCTGACAAAGCCGACGAAGCAGTTAGACAACACAACAGCAGAGAACTGTACCAGATAGTTAATGCTTTGTGTGGTAGAAAACGGACAGGTATACAGGGATTGAAGGATAAACAAGGTAAGGTTATAGAAGGTGAGGATTCTGTAATGGCTAGGTGGGCTGATCATTTCAGTGATATCCTAAACAATGCGGTTAATTCTATTCCCATTGTTTGCAATGGTGATAGATGCATTGGTGGCTTTAATGTTGGCCCTATAACACAATCTGAAGTTATTTTGGCTGTTTCTAAACTTAAACTTCATAAATCCCCAGGGGTAGATGAAATTACTACAGAAATGCTTAGAGCTGGGAATGTTTCGGTTACCACTTGGATGACTGAAATTCTGAATATCTTTTATGATAAAGTCATGGTCCCTAGGGTTTTACCAGAGTTATTATTATCCCTATTTTCAAAAAAGGTGATCGCAGTTCTTGTGATAACTATAGGGATATCAGCCTAATCTCTGTTCCAGGGAAATTTCTTTGCATTATTGTGCTTAGAAATTAAGAATATAATTAAGAATCTGGTTGACAGTCAGTTGCGTGATGAACAATGTGGATTCAGAAGTGGTAGGGGATGTGTGGATCAGATATTTTCACTTAGGCAGATTCTTGAGAAATGTTTAGAGTTTCAGAAACCTTTGGTTGCTAGCTTTGTTGATTTCAAAAAGGCTTTCGACTCTGTTGATCGTCGTAATTTGTGGTTGATTGTGAAATCATATGGTATACCAGACAAGTTAGTTAACATAATGAAAGCTCTCTATAATAACACTGAGTCGTGTGTGAGAGTTGGTAAGGCTTGTAGCAATTGGTTTAGCATTACTTCTGGTGTTCGACAAGGGTGCATTTTGTTTCCTTTTCTCTTTATTTTGGTTATTGATTATGTTATGCGAAATTCACTTCAAGGGAAAGATTTTGGCCTTAAATGGACTGGAAATACGAAAATTTCTGATATAGATTATGCTGATGATTTAGCCCTTTTAGCAAATGATGATGAGATGAACTCTTTCATTCGAGCTGTTGATGAGACTGGTAGTAGAGTAGGTTTGGTTATAAACAGAGAGAAAACTAAAGTGATGAAAATTGGTCAGGCAGGCTGTGATTCAGTAAATCTGAATGGTTGCAGTCTTGAGCAGGTGTCACAGTTTAATTATCTTGGGAGCTATGTAACAGATAATGGTGATGTGCGGCATGAGATTAACAGACGAGTAGGGATTGCTGCCGGGACTTTTAAGAATCCATGGAGAGTGTGGAGAAATAGGCGTATACACCTAAAGACTAAAATTAGACTGTATAGTAGTTTGGTTCTTTCTAGGGTTAGTTATGGTAGTGAAACTTGGACACTTTGTAAACAAGATAACAGGAAACTAGATGCTTTTGATTCCAGATGCTTACGCAGTATCTTGGGCATTAGGTGGTTCAACTTTGTAACTAATGATGAGATTAGGCAAAGGAGTTTGCAACCTCCTTTAAGCAGCATATTGTGCAGAGAGAGACTCCGTTGGTTTGGCCATGTTGCCCGTATGAATAATTATAGATTGGCGAATAGGGTTATGAACAGTGTGGCTAAAGGCCTCAGAAAGAAGGGGAGACCTAGGATGCGGTGGGCATACAATATCAAACAGGACCTTGTTAGAATTGGTGTGCAGTGGCCAGATGCAGTAGATGTAGCTCAGGATAGACTTACTTGGAGAACTAAATTGCACGGTCTGGTTGGACCTCCGTAGCCCATGGCTGCTTGATGATGATGATGATGATGATGATGATGATGATGGTGGTGGTGGTGGTGGTGGAAGTGATAGAGTGTAAAATGATTTTTGGCTTGAATGCCTCATTAAGCTTTTGTAGAATTTTACTTTCTTAGACCGAAAAATAAGAAATGTAAGTTTTGTTATTAGTATTGAGAGTAGTAAAGAACTACAAGTATGCTACTATGTACTCTGTGAAATATGCAATCAGAGAGCAACGGTTTTCTGTCTTTGACATGGGTCTTTAATGACTGGAGAACTATTTATCTACCCTGAATGATGCTGAAGAGCAACGGGAATAGGGAGCTTAATATTTTCGTTTGAAATGCTAACTCATTCATTCATTGCTGAAGGACAATGGGAATAAGGGGCTTAATATTTTTCTTTAAAATGCTGATTCATTCATTCATTGCTGAAGTGATATTTCGTCGTAACCGTAAAAGTGGTCCGTTTCAGAATCGTCAGAATAGATGTGGAATAGAAAAGGAAAAGAGGTTCTGAGTAAGATTGATTGCGATAATAATCGAACGTGAAACGGAACATAATGCAAGTGAGTAATAAATTTTATATATTTATACTTTAAGAATATTGTAAATAAGTGGTAATGATAAAAGTGCCTTGAAAGGAGTTGAAAAATGTAACTTTCAAAATTTTCTGTTTTGTTCTATAGTATTTAACCGGTTAACTTCAAGGACGACATTTTTGCTAATTATCCCGTATATTGCTTTTAACAATAATTGTTATTGCAACGTCATTTTGCTCGAGGCATTTAATTTCTAAATAGACAAAATTGAAATGGCCTTTTTTCATTAACAGCTGAGAGTAAAATACATTTATTTGCAACGAAGTAGTGAAATTTGCTTGGATTTATGATTTTTTTTTCGTGGTAAATTAATGAAGGTAAGAATTACGAAAAAATAATTATCGCATGAAAATTCATATGTGATTTCCCCCATGGTAATTCACTTTTAATATTATGCATTTAGAATCAGATTTCTGTTTATAAAGTTTACAGTTATGGTAAATATACAAGCTAAATATGAAATTTTTCTCAAGTTCAAAAGTAGTATATTTTTGAGTTTCATGAGCTAATGCATAGGTGCTGAGTAAAGGAAATGTTTTTCCTTTCTTTGTAGAATCCAAGTGTCAGATGTCTATGGCCCACTTTATAATTGTATGCAAAACGAAAAGTATTGCACCACGGTTCATTAATGTTTCAGAAAACAAAATTGTTCGAAACTGAGTTGAACAAAAAGATTTGATATGAAAGAATCCACACCTGAAGAAAGTTATGATTACATAGTGTATTTAAGAAGTTCTACATGTATTGATGATATACATGTAGCACTTCTTAAATAATTCATTGTATTCAACTTTTTGTATTTTATGGAGAAAGAGTTGTTAATATCAGTGTGTGCTAAACTTAAGAAGAAAAAAAAATCAGTTAACTGTTAATCCTACTGTTATGCTCTGTAGTGCCGGAAGATACTAATCCCTTATGTTGACCACTGGTAGAGGAAAATGAAATTTGTTTGAAATATGTTCTGATGAATGATGTTCACAGGTAGCAACCACTGAAACCTCTTGCTAGAAATAAAATGATGCAGATTCATTACTTTGCAGATGAGTATCCACAAACCATCCGATTTCATTATATATGGGGTGGGGATGCAGTAGCATACCAGACTCATAATCTGCAGTTCCCAGATTTGAGTCCCAACTGTGCCTTACATTGTGATTTATCTCTAATCCCTACTCTGCCCTCTGTGAGAAAGGAGACACCATTGGATTTGGAAAGGCTCCCATCTATCAGATGGGAGTCTTTCCAAATTCAATTCCAGGAAAACCATACCCAGTGCATGCTAAAAGAATATGCAGGATGGCCTTGTTAGGAAGCTACTGTCTAACAGCTATACATAAGTACCCCAATCTTCTCTGAGCCTTTGAGGTTCTTGTGACCAGGTTATATAATCCATTGGGTTCAAAAATATGCTTAGAAGTAAGACAACCCAATCCATTGTCATGTATGTGGGAATGATGCACCTGAACAACTACTACAAATGATTGCTTCCTTGTGAAAAAAAATTGCATGTGTGTGGACCTGTTTAATCTGTGTGATTTAACACTCCAAATTTTATTCAAATATATTTTAGGAATAGAATGGTTTGTTGTTTTGATTACCTCACTACTTCAGAAGAAAGAAGAAACTACAGCGTAATTTTAGTTTCAAGATTCAGTAGCATTGCCAGGGCAAGTTAGCATCCTTTTTGGTGGGTGCAGAGTTTGGTCCAACTGGTAGCATACCAAGTACATAACCTGATATTTTCAGTTTTAAGGAGGTGACTTAGTAGGGCACCAGGATAATAATCTGCAGTTCCCCCAGTTTGAGCCTCATTTGGGTCAGTATTGAGATTTATCTCCATAAAATTCTCACCTTGCTGTCAGTCAGTAGGGGACACTGATGGGCTTGGTAAAGGCCACTTTCCATCGGATGGGACTTGCACAGGGTATGGCTCCCCTGTGTGCAGGAAAGCGATACCCTGTGCACATTAAAGAATATGGTGGATGGCCTTGACTGGGGGTTATCTGTCTCTTAACAGCTGTCCAGTAGGTTCCCATCCCTCTACCTTCTGAACCCTTAGGGTCCTTGTGGCCTGGCCATTTAGGCCACTGTTTGTAAAAAGTGCCAGTCAGAGGCAAAACAAATCAAATCCTAGGTTCAGGTACCTACTGTGCCTGCATTGAGATTTTCTTTGTTAATCTCTGTTTTGCCTTCACTTAGGAAGAAGCTGTCAGTGGATTTGAGAAGGTTGCTGCTCTTTAGATTAAATGTTAATCTTTAGCTCCATGTGCAGAAGAGCTATACCCTGTGCATGTTAACATACTGGAGCATGATTGGATGCTTCTGTCTCCTAGTAGCTGTACAGTGGTTCCTATACCTGCTTCCGTCTTTGAATTACTTGAGATCTGGCCATTTAACATATTGTGTGCACAAAAATGTTACTCAGATTCTTGCTCCCACTCTCACCACCACTACCACCTAAAAAAATTGTATTTGTAAGAAATCATTAGTTCATAAATTAAAATTAAAATCTACTTCCGGTTCCAAAGATCATGGCTTCACCACTGCAAGGTTATATTATAGTTACAAAACTTGTTAATTAAATTTAGGAAACTGTTAATCAATAACACTTTTCCACTTTGTTTTTTACTAACCTGTTTTCAATAAAGATCCTTCAGTGTAATCAGTATAACCTCAATGCAACTTCATCAGATTTTTCCATCACTGATCAACCACAAATTAGATAACATCCTCAATTCATTCTTTCACATGAGTTAAAACCCGTATTACTCATTTTAATAAAAGAAAAGATGACAATCTAAAGTATAGATATGAAAAAAGTAGAAACATTGAACTTTTCTCTTAAACAACATCTCAATATGAAATGGAGAGTAGGTCAAGTAAAGATCAGCTAAAGAGTGTTATAGATTAATATGTTGTTCAAATGAAAAGTGAATGACCCCTGGAAATGGGTAATGGACTGAGTGATCTTTGCTTCCTCACACAGAGAAACATGCATGCTCTTTACAGTTCTGTATTTCCCCTATTAAATTATCATATTTAAAGACCTCTAAAAACACCATAAGCTAAAATATTTTTTGTGATTCAGTCAAGCCCAGATATTTTTTTATTTGAATTTGTTTCATGTTTCTTATGTTGCAAATTGAAATATATATATTTAACATGAGATGTAATAAGCCTTGGTCATTTAGCAGGTCCATGCACATTTTTGGGTTGACATAAATGAATTATTTAGTGGTCACTCATCTAGGTAATTTTGAATGTTCTTGCTATGTAGACAAAAAGATTGTTATTTAGTTAATGCATTTTGCCATAGTGGTGTGGGAAAATCTTGCTTGTTCCTCTAGGCCAAATCATACTTACTGAAGTTGACTGTGTTTATACCATATATGGCTATAAAGATATTTATTCTTTATATATGTTTTTTTTTTTTCAAGAAATGTAGAATTTAAAAAAAATTAAAAGATTGGCAGATTCTTACTCTCAAATCACCATACATACCTTTCCCCCCTTCATTTTAAAGTCTTTTTTAACAAATATTCTTGCAAAATATGTGATATATGTTTAGTATTTTTTTGCTACCTTTCCAGTTATTAAAATTTCTTACTGGTAAGGGACATGACTCCCTTAACCCCTCCGCCTCTTCATGCTCTTAGATCCGGCCCTGAGATTAGCTGCAAAATTTTTAATTTTTCATTCCCTCTCTCAAAAATAAAAAAAGATAAAATTAAATACCCCGTCAAGCAGCTGCTTGCCACAGAGGTCTGACAAGAACCTGTCAGTTTATTATGCCATGGAGAAGGTGTAGGAAGAAGACAAGACCTCAGCAGAAAGACTACACCCATGCTTTAACCAGGGCTTCCATCCAGGTCTCTTTGATCAGGTATAAATAGTTGCTTTCTCGCAAACCAAAATAACTTCTAATAGTTAGTGTAACTGGAAGATTGTCATACAAACTACTTTTCTAAATGGCATAGGTCTCGTTACTTTCTTGCCTCACTTTCTTTTTGCACTTGTCTGTACTTTAGAGTTCAGACCTACGCAGGCAGTGCTTTTAAAATTTGCTGGTATATGATAATTTTAAAGTCACTACAGCAAAATTATGTCAATACATATTAAAACAAAATTGCAAAAAAAGTAGGAGTATATGTAGCATATTAGAATTGCAATAGAAATTAGCAAATAATTGTTCTTGAAAATCAAAATAGTATTGTAATTTACTTGTGTCTTGGGTATTATATTATTTCAATTTAATAATTTTGTTTTAAAGGAAAGTAATAGTTCTCCAGCACAAAATATGAAGGGGATTCAGAAATTTTATGACTTGGTTTCTCATACAACATGTGTACACAGTCGTATCAGAATATGACCACCTACCATAGTATATGTATGGTAGTTAGTCATATTATTGTGATACGACTGTGTATATGTATGTGATATAAAAGTATATGAAGAAACATTGCTCATTACACATTGTGGATATGAATTATGGAAAGACAAGTAAACTTGTCTTCCCGTATCATCAAACTTGTGTCTAAAATTAGAAATTTGCCTTCATAAGCAATGTGCTGCCCCCCTCCATAATTCTTCATAAGCAGTGCTGCTGGCCGAAGTAAAAAATTCCAACTTCCACCATTTTCTTCTGTCAACCAAGTGTTAACATTGCATTTTTCCTTGCATTTTATTAGTGAATTATTAAATGACAATTATTGAAATTTTAATTAATTAATTGTGAAATATTAGTGACAACCTAAAGACCTGATCTCTGAAGAACCCATCTGAGTGCAGTGGCACATGTCACACTTGCCATAGGTTGTGTATATTCTTAAATGGCAAATAAGTATGTGGGATTATGAAATTCTTGTAACTAACGAAGAAAGTGATCATGTGAAATTGACCGATAATACAAAACAGGACTTTGTGAAACTAGTTGTGACAGGAAATGTTAGATATGTTTTTTGTTTATGAATTGCATAATCTGATGAGTTTTTTTTTTGCTCCAAATTTATTCTCACCATGTATATACAGGGTGATTCAAAACTCTTGGGCCAAACTTTAAGGGGTGATAGAACACACCTAAACAAGTACTTTTTGTCATACAATGCATGGTCGGAACTCAAGCAGTGAAGTGCTAGGGGTTAGCAGTTATTGTGTCAGGAAATGAAGAAACACAAGAATGACAGAAGAAGTTTGAAACAATTGCAGAAATTACAGAACAGAAAACACCAGGCATCAAACATTAATTAATAGATTCTGAAAAAAATTCATCACCGCCACGCCGGGAATCGAACCCGCATCTCTCCAGATTTATGCCAGAGTGCGCTACCATTGCACCACGCGTCGGACAACGAATATTTTCAGAATATGACCTTATAAATCTTCCTGAGACATGACTGAGACAGTGCCATCTATACTCAAGGAGATGCAACTTTTTCAGTCGTTGCATTTGATTATCAGATGTTAACAAGAAGGTCGCTAACGCTAAGATGTTAATATATAATTAAAAATCAATCCAAAGTGAATGCACAATATTCCCTATTAAGATAGACATCAAACATTAATTAATAGATTCTGAAAAAATTCAGAATCTATTAATGTTTGATGTCTGTCTTAACAGGGAATACTGAGCATTCACTTTGGATTGATTTTTAACACCAGGCATTTCTAGTACAGCGGCAATAGAAATCCTGGCAACGAGGTCCTCATTGGAATTGATGGGGCTATCGTAGATGAGGCTTTTCATATGGCCCCATAGGAAAAAGTCCAGACATGAGAGATCGGGCGATCGTGGCGGCCAAGCAATGGGACCACCCCAACCAATCCATCGTCCTGGAAATTTCCATCCAAGGCGTTTCCGCACATCCACGCTGAAATGGGGTGGCGCTCTGTCGTGTTGGAACCACATAAGTGTTTGAATGTTTGCTGGAACAGGGTTCAGTAATTCTGGCAAGACTTCTTGTAAAAATACGAGGTACGTTCTCCCTTTCAGTCTGGCTGGCAGAAGGTATGGGTCAATCAAATGGTCATGGAGGATTCCAGCCCAAACATTTATGGAGAAACGCCACTGGTACGAATGTGGCTGTATGGCATGTGGATTACTGGTGGCCCACACATGTGAATTGTGGGTATTAAAAATGCCCTCACATGTAAAGGTGCATTCGTCAGTGAATAAGACGTGCATCAAAGCCTGGTTGCACTGCCGTCTGCTGCAGAAACCACTGTGCAAAATCCACACAAGGCTGATAATCTTCAGGTGTCAAGGTGTGTACCCTCTGTGCATGGTAAGGGTGTAATTGTTCCTCTCGTAGAACTCACCATACCGTCGATTGGGGCACACTTATGGCATGGGAAATTGCTCGCATGCTACATTCGGGACGATCTCCTACCCTACGTATAATTTCCTCTGTAACACATGGCGTCCTCACACTCGTTGCACACCCTATATCCTGCAAGCCGCTGACAAAGGAGCCTGTTTCGCACAGATACCGGTGCAATCACTGAAAAGTTTTACGATCAGGCATGCGTCTGGTCGGAAAGCGCTCCTGGTATAGTCTTTGGGTTTCCCTCGCATTCCCTTCCGCAGCTTCGTAAATGATATGCACGTCTGTCTTCTGATTCGTGAAACAATCCATCCATGGTAGAAATGATAACGAGTGTTAAAACCAGCACTTATAAGGGTTCACTGGAAAGTGCCCTCTAACGCTTCACCGCTCGAGTTCCGACCATGCATTTTATGACGAAAAGTGCTTGTTTAGGTATGTTCTATCACCCCTTAAAGTTTGACCAAAGAGTTTTGAATCACCCTGTATACAACTCGTGATAGGGGTGGGGCTCAGTTGGTAGCATGCCAGGCTTGTAATCTGCAGTTCCCAGGTTCGAGTTCCACCTCGGGCCATCATTGAGATTTATTCACAAAGCTCATCACCCAACCCTCGATCAGTAGGGGACACTGATGGGCTTTGAAAAGCCACCTTCCGTCAGATGGTACGTTAAATTTTGGCGCTGTGTGCAGAAGAGCCATAACCTGTGCACATTAATGAACACACTGGATGGCCTTGACTGGAGGCTACCATCTGTCTCCTTAGAACTATTCAGTGGGTCCCCTTCCTCCAACCTTCTCTGAGCCTTTGGGATCCTTGTGACCTGGCCATTTAGCCCATTGTGTGCAAAAAAGTGCATCTCAGAGGTAAAACAACACAACCTGATAACACTTAATCACCTTGTTGATGCTGTAATATTTTGTTGGTTTGCAATGATGCTGCCAGGACATGGGCTCAAGTCCCAAAATGGCATGGTTGTGTGTATGTTATGTGTTTGTATGTTATATGAGAAACCAAGACTCTGATAGAGCTTCTAGGTTATCTCCATCCTTTGTGTAGGGAAGTACTTTCTTCCCTGTTTAACTTAAAATAATCATGAATCAGAAGTCTACAAATTGTATGTGGGTGTGGTCGCCAATTACAAAAACTAAATCTATTCAGTACTTTGTGCAAATCGTAAAGCTGGTGAAATGACAACAAGTATTTTGGTTTTCAGAACAAAAAGAAACTAAAAGTAGTAACAGAGTGACTGCATATGCATAATCTTTATCACGATATCAATAAATGTTTGGTGGAAAAATTTTTGACGACATATGGGACATGAACCCGCATCTCTCCAGAAGCATGCCGCTCTGTCTTTTTTCCACTAAATATGATTTTTCACTCTTCCTGTGATTTTTGGCACCTAATTTGTTGTCATCTATGATTTTGGCTGGAAACTCTTTTTTTTTATGAATGAAGTCATATCATACTATTTAATGTTATTAACGATTTAAACAATAATTTGTAAAGCTGGCATAAGTTCAGTGGTAGAATACTCTGGCGTGTTTCTGGAGAGATACAGGTTCAAGTCCCGTATGTTGGCAAAAATTTTTTCCGCAAAATGTTTATTGATTTGTAGATGTTGAAAAGTTTACAGGTAACTCTGATATTGTCAATTACTGTCTGATCATAATATTATTTTATATATGTCTGATATGATACCTAAGTAAAAATTTAAAAATAAGGTATCTATTTTGCTAAAAATATTAATGTTATATATATAAGTATAATATATGCCAATATATATTATATTGCAGGTGGAAATTGTACAAGCTGGAAGTGGAGATGTGGTGGCTAATTTGAGCGTGAGTATTTATACTAATAAACATGTTCAAAAAGTAAGTTTATAAAATGTTTTTAAGAAATGGATTTTATTTCAAAGCAGGTAATTATAAAAAATTGCAGTTTTTCTTTTTACTAGGATTTTTTTTTGTAGCATGATAATTAGTTGGTAATTAATGCACCAGTAATTAAATTTGTCAACTTACTTTTTTTAACAATCCTCAAAATAATTCTCATATATAAAATTAAGTCTGTTTTAGGATGTAATATAAATGAAATATCATGTATTGGATTTGCAGTCAGAAAATGAATAAGCAGGGCAAAATATTTGATTCTATATTGGATAGCAGCATTGCATATAGTGCTTTTATTAACTTTCTTGGGAAACAAGAATCAGAGTGGGGACATGAGGTTACTCCCAAGCAGTATTCCTACCCAACATAGTGTCAAATACTGTGATAATTCAAGTGCTTTATATAAAATATGGAAGTCACATAATCACTATGCATTCTATTTGAAACTTGTAAATTTAGCATATATTAATAAATATATTTGTGGATTCACCAATGTACGGGACTCGAACCCGCATATCTCCAGATTCTATTTAAAACTTGTTAATTTAGCATATATTAATAAATATATTTGTGGATTCACCAATATACGGGACTCGAACCCGCATATCTCCAGAAACATGCCAGAGTATTCTACTGTTGAACTAATGTCAGCTCTATTTTTTATCCAGGGGCGGGGGTGGCTTAGTCGGTAGCGCGCCAGGCTCGTAATCTGTAGTTCCCAGGTTCGAGTCCCAGCTGGGTCAGCATTGAGATTTATCTCCGCAAAATTTCCCCGCCCTGCCCACAGTCAGTAGGGGACATCGATGGGCTTGGAAAGGACGCCGTCCGTCGGATGGGACGTTAAGCCGTGGCCCCGTGTGCGGGAGAGCCATACCCTGTGCACATTAAAGAACACGCTGGATGGCCTTGACGGGAGGCTACCATCTGTCTCCCAACAGCTGTTCCAGTGGGTCCCCTCCCCCAACCTTCTCTGAGCCTTCGGGGTCTATGTGACCTGGCCATTTAGCCCATGGTGTGCAAAAAAGTGCCGCTCAGAGGTAAAACAATCCAATCTATGTTTTATCCACTATTTCAAGACAATTCTCCTGAGCTTTCGGTGTCTACAGTTGGTGCCATCTATGATCTTGGATGGCAACTACTTCTTTTATATTGCGGTGAGTGAGATGTAAATAAATAATAGTCTCTTCATACTATTTATTGTTGTTAATGATTTAAGCATAAATGACAATCACACCTGTATGTCGGCAACATTTTTTTTTCACAAAAATATTTACTGATTTATAGACGTTAAAAAGTCAACAGGTAACACTGTGATTGTCATTTATGTTTCATATATATTAGGTAGAAGCAACATAGTGTTCTATTTCACATAGCTTTTCAGTGCTGAAAACTGACTAAAATTATTCATTAGGAAAATAATTAGCTGGTAATTAATTTTGTCAACTTATGTTTTTTGAACAATCCTCAAAATAATCCTCATATATAAAATTAAATCTGTTTTAGGATGTAATATAAATGAACTATCATATATTGGTTTTGCAGTCAGTGTCACTTTCAGGGTCCACATTGATTACACACATTGACAGAATCTGAAATGAGAGGCTGAAGACACTATATCCATTTTTATTGCAACCTCAATTTTTTTGAAAATCGAAATTGCTGTTTGAAAATTTTTTCATAAAAATGCATAATTCAAACTTGAAAAAATTATGATTTTTCCATTTAATGAATATTCTATTATAGGATAAAATTTAGTAAAAAAAATTATTATGGTGAAAAAATAGCTTGGCTTCTGGATGTAAACCAGTTTTTCAGGCTGAACCCTGGAAGTGTTAAAATGGCAGTTTCTTATGATGCATGCAACTATGACTGGGATAATATTTTGCTTTTTTAACAGAAAAACTACTCAGCTTTATAATTTTATCTTGCAGTAACTGACATATTTATGTAGGTTCTCTACCAAATGAGACAGCATTTCATTCTGAATAAGAAAATAAAAGGAAATTTCAATTAAATAAAATTTCATGCTACTTAAGCTAATTAAAAAAAGGCCTTGAGCACTTTAAGTGTTAATTGTAGCATGTATTTGAGAAACAATAAAAATGAAGTAGCAAAGTGGAATTTTTTTTTATTTGAAATATTCTAAAATATTAATCAAAATAGATATTACCTGGTCTAGTGGTTAACATACCTGACTACTAAGACCTGCAGGGCATGTCCTTTGCTTCAGGTTATCTCCGTCCTTTGTATAGGGAAGTACTTCCTTTGAAAATAAAAGTATGTGCATAGTTGCCAGGTAGTAAAAAGTCTCTTACTGTTGATAAAATTTTATTTCACTCCTTAAACATTTTGAAAGCATTGCAAATTTGTTCCTTGAAGGATAGTTGTCAATAGTTGGAAAACCAAAACTGATTGAGTCTTTTTGCATAACAGCTATGTTTGAGCACAAACTGGGCTGATAGTCAATGCTATTCCAATAACAGAAGTACATGAAATTGATAGCAGTATTGATATATATATATATATTTACAGGTTTATCTTCATTTTTCCGAGGCAGGGTTGGCTCAGTTGATAAGCACACCAGGCTCATAATCTTGCAGTTCCCAGGTTTGAGTCCCAGCTGGGCCACTGTTGAGATTTATCTCCACAAAACCCCACCCACGGTCAGTAGGGGGCACTGATGGACTTTGAAAGGCCATTGTCCGTTGGATGGGACATTAAGCTGTGGCCTCAATGTGTGGGAGAGCCCATACCCTGTGCACATTAAAAAACATGCTGGATGGCCTTGATGGGAAGCTACCATCTCTGAGCCTTTGAGATCTTTGTAACCTTGCCATTTAGTCCATTGTATGCAAAAAAAGTTCTGCTCAAAGGTAAAAAAAACCCAACCTCATTTTTTCAAGCTGAATGTGTAAAAATTTAAAATTTTAGATATAGACTTTAAGAGTTGATTATAAAAAAATTACAACTATGTACTGTGGAATGGTTACCAGTTTGTAGCCTACTAGAATTGGAAAGGTGGAAACTGTTATTTGTCTTTGCATTGAGAGCAGAACACAATTTGGATGTTCAAGTCAGCAGTTTAATAAAGAAATCCATGATCAAAAAGGAAGTTTATAACAAAATGGTCAATATATACACTCATGAGTCATAACAAATATGATCACGGCTTGCCCTGGAATGGCATTAATTCTACTTGACTGTGAAATGTATCCTCAGGTATTCTGTATCAGCTGGACAGAATGCAGGGGCGTCATAAGTCTCCAGGTCTGCAGGGGGCCATTTAGGGAAGTATGAAGGATTTTCCCTGTAAGGTGTATAAAAAATGCTGAAAGGGAATTTCCTATTTTCCTATTGTTTTGTTTTCAAGGCAGGGATGTAGCTATATGGAGGAGGCTCCCTCCCGAAGTAAATCAGAGTTGACAAAATTCGAAGTGACTTTGTAAAAATCCAGTTGAGTTGCGAAAATTTCGATTTTTTTTTTTTGTAAAATCTAGACAATTTGGCAAAATCTAGGGCAGTTAGCAAAATTTGAATCCACTTGGTAAAATACAGGCATGTTGTGAAAATTTGGATTGATTTTGTGAAAATACGGAGAGTTGGTAAAATTGATAACTCTTGGCAAAATTCGAAGTGACTTGGTAAAATTCAGGTGAGATTAAATTTTTTTTGTTTTTTCTGTAATGTTATGGCAAGTTGACAAACACTAGAGCATTTGGCAAAATTCGGAGCCTCTTAATAAAATGCAGGCGAGTTGTGGGTGGTTCAGTCGGTAGCGTGCCAGGCTTGTAATCTGCAGTTCCCATGTTTGAGTCCATTTGGGTCAGCACTGAAATTTATCTCTGCAAAACTCCCTTTCCATGGTGAAATTTATCTCTGCAAAACTCCCTGCCCATGGTCTGCTGCATGAGTAGTAGGGGACACCAATGGGCTTGGAAAGACTGCCGTCCGTCGGATGGGATCTACGTCACAGTCCCGTGTGTGGGAGAGTCACACCCTGTGCACTTTAAATATGCTAGATGGTCTTGATGGGAGGCTACCATCTGTCCCCCAACAGCTGTTCAAGTGGGTCCTCTTTCCCAATCTTCTCTGAGCCTTTGGGATTCTTGTGTCCTGGCTATTTAGCCCATTGTGTGCAAAAAAAGTGCCACCCAGAGGTAAAACTCTTTTGGGCTTAAATTACATTTTGTAAAAGTGAAAATTTTGATGAATTTATTTACATTGAGGAATGGTGGACGTGACATTTTCATTAAAACTTGCAATTTGAACAACAATTATTATTACTAATTTACTTATAAAACCCAAAATCTGAGGAATTTTGTAAACACTTCCTTCACCTGTGGGTGTTGGATTTATAGTAATGGAAGTAGTTGCATTTTGTGTGTTCACAGATCTTTCACAGCTGGTAGAATTTTTTTTTAAGTTTGACTAAACCCCATCCTCCTCGAAAAAATGCTATGTTCCTTTGATTGCAAGAACCGAAGGTAGTTCAAGTAAGCCATAGATATGTGTCTCAATTAACAGCTTTATTAAACTTTTTAAATTTTGTGCACATCTTTGACACCAATTAAAAAAAAAATCCATTCAGATCTCTATTGGTTAAAGTTTTGAAATTGTGGATTAGTAAAGATATACTTCAAAAACATATCTGCAGTGTATTTCAGCATATGTTTGTTTAGTTTTTAATAAATATGTCAATGTTTGATTAAATTCAGTTTGGACTAATGTTAAGATAAATTTCTTTCTAGCTACCTACCACATCATCAATATATGATGTAAAGATGGAGATCCATAGAAGAAGTAAGTTTTTAATATTTTTTAATATTATAGAAGTGCCTTTCATTAATTTATTTTATTCAATTTAGGAAGGAAAATAATCAAAAGATACTAGTTATAAGATTCTTGCTAAAATATATTTTTGTATGGTTCAGATATAGATAACATATCAATCCAATTCAAAAGTCAAATTGATCATAGTTGAAAAATAATGCAATTTCTTGATTAACCAGAATAATCAAAAGCAAATATTTTCTGTCATAGCAATAGAGCTAAAGCTACATTGCCTCAATAAATATGTAATTTTAATTTCTCTGAAGTAATTAAGAATTCATGAATACTGGTTCTTAACTTTTTTTATATATCATTTTATGTTTTACTTTAAAAGATTTGTATTAAGTATTGGAATTTGTTTTCAGTATTTAAACCAAATTTTATAGAAATTAGATATAAAAGCAATTTTTTAGCTGTTAAATATTGTTAGCTACTGAAAAAGTAGCTCTGCAGATGCTTAGTGCAATAATGTCTGTTTTCTTGTTCTGAACATTTAATACTAAAATCAAATAACTTGTAAGGAAGTAAATTTAGCAAGGTAAGCTCCTAATAGCTTCATAAATCAATTTATACATATGTTTGCATTTTTTCCTGTAATTTGAAATTTCTTTTCCCATTACAGAAAGAAAATTATATCCTGAAAGGCAAGCTCTAAGATTAGAGTTACGTAAGTAAAATAATTCAATAGTATTAGAAAATGAAGCCTTAATAATGTAGTGATTAAAAAACTAGCTACTGTTTCAGCAAGCTTACCTTGTATAATGTGTGCTAATTAATTGGTACATTGTGTATTTTATTCATATTAATTGGTACACTGTTTTTTTATATATGTTAAAAAGAGCTCATGACCGATCGGTTAGTGCACTTGATTACTGATCAAAGGGACTTAGGTTCCAGCCTGGGTAAGGCATGGATGTGTGTTGTTTTTCTGCTGAGGTCCTGCTATCCTCACAGACCTACCTTGGTATATAAACTGTCAGACTCTTTTCACACCTCTGTGGCAAGCAGCTGCTTGAGAGGGGGGGGGGTATTTATTTTAATTGGTACATTGTGTATTTTATGCTTGTTAATTGGGCAAAGAATTTCTACTGATGGGTGTGTCATTTTTCTGCTGAAGTCCTGCCATCCTCATAGACCTTCTACTATGGCATATAAACTGACAGTCTCCTGTCAGACCTCTGCGGCAAGCAGTAGTGGTCACACATGAGTAAACTTGGACTCGGAATAGATTTATAGGTTTCTCTTTTCTATGTGTTGCATAAAATGTACAAATATGTTTTGTATTTAAAATTAATAGCAAAACACTTTTTACATTGGATTTTTTATGTATTTTGGAAAAAACTTAAAAACTTACATTTTATAACTATATTAGATGGTCGGAAAGTACCAAGTTGATATTTTAGTTTTTGCTCATAGTGTATGCTGATTCATATTAACTGTTTGATCCATTGTCTCTTTCTGAATATCCAATTTTCATCATTTCTTCTTATATAATAAAATAAATACCCCCTCAAGTAGCTGCTTGCCACAGAGGTCTGACAGGAGTCTGTCAGTTTGACTTTTACAAATTTTAAGCCAACAGATATACTACATGGTGTATCACTGCTTCTTGTTCATATAGCTAACATTTCTCTCAACTCTTAACTTTTTATTCTATGGTGAATATTAATGATCTGTAATATGAGTAGTAATATAATAATAGTTAATAATATTTAATAATAGTCATAATATATGCTAAAATATAAGTAATATTTTTCTAATATGATAGAGAAGTAAAGTTGTGCATTTTTAATGTGAAATTTGAATCAATAGAGCCTGTATGTGTGAAGCATAGTTGAAATGCCAGTCCTTTAACCCTTCCAGGTCCATCCTGATAAACTGATTTATATTCAGAGGTCCAGCTATTTGTTTACTCTGATCAGCCAAAAAAAATTGCTTTAGAACTTTTTTTCCAAATAAACTAATGAAAGGAATTATTATGGCTTGCTATATGCCAAATTCATCAGCATTTAATTCTGGATTTTCTGAAAATATAATATTTAACAAAAAAGACGGCTAGTTTTATTTTAATAGGGATTTTTTTAGAGTCATGTAGTAAAAAAATACATCTGGAAACATAAAAATTTATTTAAAAAAACAAATAGAAATGATTATAATGCACACGAACAGAAATTTTTATTTATTTCTGAATAGCAAAAAATTCATATTTACTTGAAGCAATAAAATTACTCCTGTTTTGTAATTTTTTTCTTGGTTTAGAAAATTCCAGGCTTTTAGCTAATTGTTCTGAGTCAGACAAACAAGTGAACTTTGGAATTTTTTTTTTGATTACCAATCAAGAGAAATAGGTCATGTTATATACCAAATTAAACAGAATTGCAAATTTAATGAAAATAAATAATTTAAACAAATTTACAAGCATATTGATTTTAATTAACCTTTTTCAATGTCATATGGTGAAAAAATAGCTCAGACTATACAATTAAGGCTTAATTTTGGAAAACCTGATGAAACAAAATAGTTAAATTATATTAATCAAAAGGAAATTTCCTTCCAAATAAAATAATATTTAACCTGAAACACGATTTTTTTTTTATCTTTTAATGATTCTTTTCAGTATCGTATATTTTAAACACAGCCAGTGTTGTAAAGACTGACTTGGACTTCTCACATTCACAGGATTTTCTGAACTGATTATGAAATGGAAATAAACTTTCTTGGCTGCTTTTTTTTACTAAACATTATGAATTTTTTTTTGTCTGTTGAAGTTTGGTGATTGTGGCTAAGTGCAGAAAGGTTTGTGCACCTAAGCAAAAAAAAAAACAAATAGCGTTATATCATCTGAGTGGCACAGCCAAGATACTCTTCCCGAAATTTCCCTCTCACATGAGGACAGATTTCCAGCTATTTATCGTCCATTGAAGATGTTTGGGATTAGGTGGGGTGTTATCTGCAGACTGTAGGCACGAGAGATCAGCTGTAACAGACATGGCAGGCTATGTCTGAGGGCATTATTTGATACCTGTATGACTCCATGCCAAAGTATGTATCAGTGTGTCATGAACCATGGAGGATTTACAAGGTATTGACTACTATCAAGTCTGTGTGTGAAATAAATTGGTACCTTTGCTCTGTAACTGTAATCATGTCTTATTCATCTCCAACCTGTCTTTGTGATTTTCATCTGATGCTGACCACTTCCTCTGGCTGGCACAATTTTAATGTCACAGATTGCACTTTGAAAATGGTCCAAGTTTTTTGTCAGCTCTGCTCAGTCAAAAATGGGAACTTTAGATTGTTTTGCCAAATAATCAATCAACTGAAATAGGTCATATAAAATTAAACAGAATTTAATTCCTAATTAGTAGTGGTATTGAAAATTTGATCTGGAAAATGGCATAATGGTTAGGGAGCTAGCGACTGTTCCAGCAAAGCAAACTGTGTGTGTGTTGTGTTAGCTATAACTGATGCAGTGGTCAGCAGTGACTTCAGTCTTAGTAGGAAAACAACTGTATTTTTTAAAGTAAATTTTTGTATCCCTAAGTTGTTAAGCCTAAGTTTTGTGATCACTAAATCCCAGTGCATTTACTCATACTTAAATACATAATGAACTAAAAATAAATAAAATGAAATATTTAGGTAATAATAAAATTAGAAAAATGTGACAAAAGTCATGTTATATAAGAGCTTCAATTCTAAGTGAAAGAACAAACAAAGAGATGAATGAAAGACAGGCAGATGTGTGATGTCATTGGTGGCAGAAATTGTTGGTTTCCCTGTGGTTCTGTAGCTACATAAATGATTGGTCCCAAATTTGCTGGGTAGTTCCACTTAGTTCTAGCCTTGTTGGGGTAACAGATCAGGTTCCTAGTTGTTGTGGGTTGGGAGTGATCCTTCGAAAAGCGTCTGAAATTTCTGAGGGCACTGTTGTTGCCTACCTTATGAATGGGGTAGTGTATTCTGAGTAGTAGGTGTAGAAAGCTGTGAATGATGTATGAGTTATCAATGGACATATATTTTGCACCAAACTTTTGGTATGGGTTTAACTAGTTTAAAAAAAATGTAAAAATGAAGCAACTGAATAAATTTTGGTCTTTATTGAAAAAGAAAAAAAAGGAAAGAAAATTTTGTGTACCCTTTGTTTCTTTTAAATTCTTATTATTGCTCACAATTAAGTGCTTTAATATGTAAGATTACCTATTTCTGCATGTTAATTATCTCAAAACCAGGTCTGAAGTTGGTTTTTTCAAGCTGAAAATACTTCAAATTTTGTCCACCAGTCAGAGTTAGAAACTTGGCACATTAAGCATTAGAGAGTGGGATTCATTATGTTCAATAAATTTATTTAAGCTGTAACTTTTAGATGTGGGAAATATACCTGCTCACATATTGTAGTTTTAACTCATAATTACATTATATTTCAGTTGGTGAAATGAATAGCTAAGTCTGGAATACATATTGCTGGGCACTTGTTAATAAAATATTGAGTAATTAAAATTTTACTTGCATAATTTTATTAGTTTAAATTTTTTGTGTTTTGACTACTAAGAAATCTGTAGATGGTATTTTGTATCTGTAGCATATATCACTGGACAAAAATTACAGTAAAACTTCACAGCGCAGTAATTAGAATTAATGTCTTTAATACTCTATGACACTTTGTTTAGAGTTTTAACCTTTTCACTACCATACCAGCCCAGAATAGCTGAGATTTTAAATGGACTTGTCCAGTCAGTGCTAATTCTTCAACTTCACTATCTTTTACCTGCTGTTTGGGGCACTTCAACAAAAATTTTATGCTACTTAGTATCAAAAGTAATGAATGAAATTTTACATATCATAGAGATGGGTAGTGAGAGGAACTTCAGAGATGACAGTTAATAAGCAAGGGACAAGTTCATTTTTCAAAGCTCATGCCAGCAAGTGATGAGTCACAGTAGAAGTGCAGAAAGTGATGTGGAATGCTGCTGATTAATTTTTTTCTTCTCATTGAGGTTTCTTAATTGCAGTAGCATCCATAAAAACTAATGATACTTTAGCAAAAAGTGCTTAAAAACATTAAAATCCGCAATGCATATTTTGCACTCTTTGGATGCATCAGCAGGTGGTGAGCGGCTTAGAACATTGCATTAGTAGCAGTTGTTTGTTGAGCATGGGGGAAGGTCGGGATGAAATTAATTGCACTGTCATTGGTTCAGCTCCGAGGTTCATAGTGGCCGGCATATGTGCAGATAGGGGTAATGTGATTTGGACATGAAGCAAATGAGTAAGAGGGTGTAGAGTTATGGGAACTCTCCAAGATTTGCAAATTTCAGGGAAAGCTTCATTTTGTGTATAAATTAAAAATTTCTTTACATTATTGTCTGTTTTATTGAAATTGCAATGAGTGTGGTAATTTTATTAAGTTTATAATCCTTTTAAACTTATGTGTGGGATTAATGATAAAAGTTAACGAGGACATTAATATTGGTTATCCTATTGATAGGGATAAGGGGGTATTGAGAAGTGTGTGTTTGTGTGTGGAAGGGGTATTCTAATCTCAGATTCCTAGTATGAATTTGTGATAATTTAAGTTTTTTTAATATGGTCTGGGGTATGTATGTGATTACAGGTGGGAACGGTGATCAGAGGTGAGTATGGGAAGCATGTTTAGGGGGGGCGTTTTATTTTCGAGCAGTGGTTAATATCCCCCTAAGGATCAGACACCAAGCTAGGGGAAGGGGGACGATGGTGTGTTGCAGAGATCAGTTAATTTTTCTTTAATAAGGATGTTTTCTATAATGACTAATTGGAATTTGATAGGTGGGTATATTAAAATTTTTGCCTAGTGAAAATCTGTGGGTAGATTGTTTTCAGTGATGAGATAGTGTTATTTTTTGCAGTTTATTTAAGATGCCTTATTTATGTTCTTTAAGTAGGATGTTAACTGACCATGAGGTTTTCCCTATGCATTTGTCTCTGGTGAAGATTTTTCCTGTGGGTCTTGCAGTTGAATATAGTCCACCAGAGCTGGGTATATGTTCATGATTGTTTCAAACAAGTTGAAATATTGTATGACATTTTAATTGGAACTTTATAATGAAATGGTTTTAGGGTATTTTTAACAGAGTATGGGAAATTATTATTAATATATGGTTGGGCTATTGTGTATTTTTCCATTTCTTTATTTGTTGGTGTAAGGAGGTTTTGGAATTGTTTGCATTTGATTTATTTATGAACTTTGCTGATGGTGTGTGAGGTATATCTAGCTTGTTCAATGAATTCAAAAATATATTTTATTTTGTTGTTTAGTGCTTCTTGGTTATTCAGTATGTATAAGCTGTAAAGTGTGAGTAGAAGATTGATAATTTGTAGTTGTTTGGGTGGGAGAGGTACTAGTTATTATATTAGAAACAAATGTAGGTTTTCTGTATTCAGATATATATATATAATTTAGTGGAAATATGGTGTAAGTTGATGTCTAAAAATGGTAGGTGTTCATTTTTTTCTTCGTGTGTAAATTTGATGGTGAGGAGGACTGTTAAATTAAGATAGTAATTTCTTTAATTCTTCTTTAAAGAGTTCCCATAACTTGCACTCTCTTATTCACTTCCTTCACATGCAGATCGCATTATGACCCCTGCACTTATGCCGACCTCTCCAAACCTTGAAGCTGAGCCACTGACAGTGCAATTTATTGCATCCCACCCCTCCCCTGCACTCAACAAACAACTGCTCCTAATGCAATGTCCTAAGCTGCTCACTTGTCACTTGACGATGCACCTAAAGTAAGGGTGTGAAATGCATCATGGATCTTAATGTTTTTAAGCACTCTATGCTACCATAAGCATCATTACCTATTATGGATGGGGCGGGGGTGGCTCAGTCGGTAGCACTCCAGGCTCATAATCTGTAGTTCCCAGGTTCGAGTCCCAGCTGGGTCAGCGTTGAGATTTATCTCCGCAAAATTCCCCGCCCTGCCCATGGTCAGTAGGGAACACCGATGGGCTTGGAAAGGCCGCCGTCCGTTGGATGGGATGTTAAGCCATGGCCCCGTGTGCGGGAGAGCCATACCCTGTGCACGTTAAAGAACACGCTGGATGGCCTTGACAGGAGGCTACCATCTGTCTCCCAACAGCTGTTCCAGTGGGTCCCCTCCCCCAACCTTCTCTGAGCCTTCGGGGTCCATGTGACCTGGCCATTTAGCCCATGGTGTGCAAAAAAGTGCCGCTCAGAGGTAAAACAACCCAACCTATTATGGACACTACTGCAATCAAGAAACTTTGATAAGATGAGAAAAAGAATCATCAGCATTCTGCATTGCCTTTTGCACTTCTACTGTGACTCATCACTTGTCAGCAGGAGTTGAATAATTAACTTGTCATGTGCTATTAAACTGTCATCTCTGAAGTTCCTCTCACTACCCACCTCTACTGTATGTAAAATCTCATTCATTACTTTTGATACTAGATAGCATAGAACTTTGGTTGAAGTATTTTAAAACATTTAAAAGCTTCATAGAGTATTAAAGATATTAATTTAATTTTATATATCACCTGTTTTTAAAACACTGTAACTGAGTCTGCTTTGATAAATTCATGCCCTTATAATGCTTTTAATTAATATTAAAATATGATCAATTTATTAGATTGATAAAAAAAGTAATTGTGATGTTCATAGTGGTCCTAGCTTTTTTTTTTCAACTGCTTGCTTAAGTTTGTTTAATAATCATCAGAAATGTAAGAAATGGTAATATTCACATTTTTGTATCCACCTATTCACTATTTCAGAAGGAAGAATCTTGGCAAATGAAACGCTTTTAAATTCAATAGAGTTCCGAGGACCAAGACAGTTGTATCTTAAAGATCTGGGACCACAAATAGGATGGAAAACAGTAAGTCATCATTTCCTATAATTGCACTTTGATTTTTGAATATATTTTGAATAATTTTGGGAACAAATGTTTCCTGTTTATGTGTATTTATTTGGATTCGGTTATACTTGCCATGACAATTAAATTTCAGATCTTGGTGTCAGAGTACAAAACATTAAAATTTTAATATTAATTTAAATAGTTTTTTTTGCTTAAGGACTACCAAATTTTGCTTGTTTGAACTACCAAACTTTGTATTTTTGTAGTTGTAATTGGATGGGAATTATTTAACTAAATATTGCTTTATCTTTGCTAAACATTAAGTATGCTTCACAAAAATTCTAAACTTTTTAACTTCTGGTTATTGTTAATGCATGACATAATTGGATTATTTTTCTCAAAACAATTTAAAATTATATTAATTAGTATTACTGCTTAAATATTTAATTGTGTGTTATATAATTTGGATTATTTTTAACAGTTTAAATAAGGAACACTGTAGTATCCGAACCAGTTTTCAGGTAATTTACTTTTTGTGGGAAATAAGATATCAGTTTTGTTTTAGTTTGTATCATGGTTTTCAGAAACCTGTCCTTGAGGCAAATGGAGATATTGGTGTAATCCACATTAATAGTTTAATTCCTAATTTGTACATATCTTGCAGATTAGTACAGTTTGTGATGCAAACTAACTCATATGTCTTATTCTCATAAGCTTTGATATCTGTTATTGACTGTTTTAAAATGTAATTTTAAGGGTAACAAAATTTAGGATATTAATAAGAATTCTATTTAACCCTCCCAGGATCCAGCCTGAAAAACTGGTTTAACCACAAGTCCATTATTTTTCTCACTGTGCTCAGAAAATAACATTTTTGCCAAATAACTAATGAATATAATAATTATGTTATATACCAAATTGACATTTAATTCTAGATTTTATGAAAATAAAATGTTTAACTGGAATTGCAGAAGGTCATTTTACACTGTTTAAATTCATGGGATTTTCTGTTATGTTGTGGAAGTGGAGGAACACTTTCATGGCTGTTTTTTTTTTCTGCTGAACATCATGCATTTCTCCTTTGGGTGTTCAGTTCCATTTTGTGGATCTTGGCAATGTGCCAAAAAGTTAGTGCACTTAAAGATAAAAAAAATTCATATTGGCACAGGGAAGAAATTGGAATAGGATAAATTTTTTACAATCATTCAATATAAATTAATAATTTAAAATAAAATTTGGCCAAGGAAATGGAGGAGGAGTTAAAACCCCCCTTAGCATACTGCCAGAGAATGGGAAGAGAAAATTACCCTCCTAATCATAAGACTTATTTCTGTGCCAAGGAAATCTGTTGTTGCAATTTCTAAAACTTAAAGAATGATAAAAGATCAAAATTTTGGTGGGGAAAATATTTAACATAACCTAAGCAATGTTGGAAAAATCTGTAACAACAAGTAGTAATACTTCATTGTCATAAAAACTGCCAATGTATCATAACTCCAAAACAGTGATCATGATAATGTGGCTCGTGTGCAAAAGAGTCATACCCTGGGCATGTTAAAGAATATGCTGTATGTCCTTGATGGGAGACTGCTATCTATCTTCAAACAGCTGGCCATTGGGTCCCCTCCACCCAACCTTCTGAGCCCTTGGGATCCTTGTGACCTGGTCATTTAGACCATAACCTGCAAAAAAGTGCCTCTCAGAGGTAAAACAACCCAACTCAATAATGATACAGAAATCTATGTAAATAAAATCAAAAGATATCTATAGAAATAAAAACAGATTTAAAAGTATAAATAAAATGCTAACTGAATGAATGGAGACAATATCCAATGCTTAACAAAATCGGGTCCATGCTGTAAGCAAGCCACTATGCAGGTGTAACCAGTTAGTGGCATCTGCATCTTGCATTCTGCCATGACCTAATTTACATAATACATGGAAACAAGTAGGTTTTGGTTCCAATAATGAGAAATTATGCAGTGAATGCTGGGATAAATAATAGTACAGCTATGTGTTGCTTAATGTCCATGATACATTCTGAGAAATAGGAGGTTATGTGATTTGGATGTTGTGCGAACACCATATTATATACTTAGCAAAGTTATATGAGATATTGTAGTGTACCTGTATTGACTAAATAGCCAAGATACTGTACACATACAATACTGTATTTCAGCTAATGTACTGTATCTGGCAAGGTAATACTGTATAGTTTATGGGTTAAGTAGGAAAATAATGTAAAATACTGTATACTATACATAGACTAATATGTAATCTGTACTTACCGCGATTGGAGCTTCCAGGGTTAATGTAGAGTTGGGTGAGTCTGGAGGCTGTTGCTGGTTCAGTTCTGTACTGTACAAGATACTGAACTTACACTAAATTACTTTATGTACACTATAACATGTACACTGTACAGCTGTATGTATAATAAATACTTATTTTATTTCTATAAACTAACTTTAGGCTACTTTGTAAACTTTTTTATTTTTGAACTTCTTACTTTTTTTTATTTCATTATAAAATTTTAATTTTTTTTTTCACTTTTTGAACTTTTATGTAAAACACTTTCTTAACCTATATCACACACAATTTAAATAAGAGGAACAGGATCATCCACATCACTGTCCTCAGCTTCCTCATAGTGTTCCACTGGAAGAGTTTCAGGTCAAATAATTTCCACTGATGAACTGTCACCAACAATGATTTCTGTAATGCCTGAAGGACCTGGCTGAGGCTCTTCTTGGGGAGGTGTTGTCTTCTTCAGGAATATGTCAAGTGTTGTTTGCCTAATTTGCTTTTTCTTCTCTTCATATGTTTCGGCCCGTGTATTGGTTACGGTCCTCAGCCGACAGATGGCATTGCTCAAGTGGCATGTGATGTCGATGTGTAAAGTATGACGTAGAAACTTAACTGTTTGTTGTTGGTGGCTTATGGCTCTTTGATTTGTTTCTTTTGGGTGGGTAATGTGGAGTCACGTGTTATGTGTGTGATTTGACGGGAGTGTGAAGTTACGTTTGTTTTTTTTCGCCATTTTTGCTTGATGACTTCTTTGGATAACATGCCTATATGATTAGAGGTAAGTGCATATATATCGTATATTTAATGGTGATAGGCAGAATACAAATAATTAATAAGTTCTTGTTTGTTTGTTTTTTTTGAAAATTGGGTAAGATATGGTAAATAATAAGTTATTAAAGATATTTTGGGATCGAAATTATTTAATATTTGAAGGGTTGTTGTTGTTGATAGTGTTAGTGAACTGTTTTGTAAAGTTATGGACATGTTTTTGAGAAGTGGGAGTTCGGTAGCTTTTTATGGCTGTGTGTAAGGTGGAATGTTTTTGTTAAGTTCTTTGGAGTGAGGAGTATTTGAATGGGAAGGGAGGAGTGGTTTGTAGCAGTTAGTATTATTTAAATTTTTTTTGTGTTAAGTATGATGTGTGTTTTGTTGTGAGTATGGAATAAAATGGCAAAAGTTCAGAATGTGGGGAAATTAAGTGGAAAAATGAGTGTTTTTATGGGGTGTTAGTGTTTTAGGAGAATAGTTTTTGGTGAAATGTATAAAGTGAGTTTTCAGAGGTTTGTAGTGTAGTGGGGGGGGGGGGAAGTATGCTTGGGGAAAGAATGTTGTAAGTTTTTTCGTGTGGGATTGAAAATGGTGATAGTAACGAACACGTGTATTTCGTTATAATAGTTTGGGATGAATTGAGTGTTTTTTAGTAGTTACATGTAGTATGGTAATTATTAATGTATTATAGTGATTTATTAATTTTGTTGTATATTTAGGGGTCTTTTTAATTTAGCTATATAATTTTTTGTTAATATGTGGAAGCGTTTGGCAGCTTTTTGGTGTAGTAATTATGGGTATTGTAGAATTGTCGGTGTGTGAAAAAATGGCAGTTTTTGATGGAGTCAGGAAAGTTAATGAAAAATTTAGGGGTGGGAGTGGCAGAGTCGGTAGCGTGCCAGGCTTGTAATCTGTAGTTCCAAGGTTCGAGTCCGAGCTGGGTCAGCGTTTAGGTTTATCTCGGCAAATTTCCAAGCCCTGCCCACGGTTAGTAGGGGACACCGAGGTCTTGGAAAGGCTGCCGTCCATTGGTTGGGATGTTAAGCCGTGGCCTTGTGTGTGGGAGAGTCATACTCTGTGTACGTTAAAGAACACACTGGATGGCCTTGACGGGAGGCTACCATCTGTCTCCCAAAAGTTGTTCCAGTGGGTCCTCTCCCCTATCTTCTCTAAGCCTTTGGGGTCTATGTGACCTTGCCATTTAGCCCATGGTGAGGAAAAAAAGTGGACTCAGAGGCAAAACAACAATGTAATTTAGGGGAGGGTTATTTGAGCTGTAAGATTTTTTTTTTTGTCTCAGATTATTTTTTTATAATTTGGTCGGCAGTGCACTGTTTCTGATTTTCATGTTTTCCAGTTTGTGTTACCTGGAAGGATATTATTTAATTTTGGGGCTTTTTTATAATTTGGTCGGCGGTGCGCTGTTTCCGATTTTCATGTTTTTCGGTTTGTGTTGCCTGGGAGGACATTATTTAGTTTCGGGGACTTTTTTACAATTCAGTCGGCGGTGCACTGTTTCCGATTTTCATGCTTTTTGGTTTGTGTTGTCTGCAAGGATATTATTTAGTTTTGGGGGCTTTATTTATAATTCGGTCGGTAGTGCACTGCTTACAATTTTTTTTGCTTTTTGGTATGCGTTATGACCGATGAGATTTAGTTTTAGGGTTTTTTTTATAATGCTGGTTGGCGATGCATTGTCGATGATGATCTTGGTTTTGAGATTGGTGTTCGATTTCATTGATTCTGGTGATTTATTTAGACTTATTATTGTATGTGTGATTGGATTGTTTAGTTTGTGGAAATATATTTGTGGAGTGTTTTAATTATTTTGAAAAGAGGGGGGGGGGGGGGGGGTTCAGGTATTTGTAGTATATGGGAAGGCAAATGTGTTGTGTAGTTTTTTTTTTTTTTATTTTTCATAATTTTAATTTTTTTTAAGAATTTGTGGTTGTGTGGGTTGTTTTTAGTGGAATCGCGTTTTTTTTATGTTACGTTGTTTCTTTACAACGCAAATTACCGTTACCATGGTAACGGTATTTTGCATTTGATGTAAACTCGAGTTTTTTGTTACTATGGTAATGAAAAAAAAAATCTTATTTCTAGAAACCCCTGTTTGGGTTATGGTCTTGGGGGTTGTGGGAATCAACTAAAAGTACCGTTTTGTTACATCAAAAAAAAAAATGGCGGCTGAGGACCATGATCTGTACTACTGCCTATATTTCTTTATATGCAGCAAACACTGCATGAACATTCCTCTCTATCAATGAAAACCGTTCAGTGTTTGGGTCCATCTCTTCAGCAATCTGCAGCAAGCTGTTAAGGTCTGCAAAGAATTTTGCTGACCCCCTTAACAGTGAACCTCTTATGCAATTGTTCTTCTGCAGTTTCCTTTTCCCTTGCCTCTTCTTCAGCTATTCCCTCTTATTCTAGTTCCAGCAACTCTTCATTAGTCAGTTCCTCAGATACCACCTCTAGGAGTTCTTCAATATCCTCATCATCGATGTCAAATTCAGGCTGTTTGCCATGTTGACTACATTTCTATTAATCTTTGAAACCTCCTCATCCTTTTCAAAACCTTTAAAATCATACACCATACACATACCGCTTCAGTTTTTTTTCCATATACCATTCATGCATTGTTTGGTCACATCATTCCAGGCCCAAGCAAGATTCTTTATGCAGTGGTATATGTTGTACTCCTTCCAGAACTGCATCAGTGTCTTGCCAGTGTTATCAGTTGCAGCAGTAGCCTGATAAAAGGTCCTCCTCAGGTAGTAGGCCTTGAAAGCTGCAATGGCCCCCTTGGTCCATTGGCTGGATTAAAGAGGTGGTGTTTGGTGGGAGGAACACCACTTTTGATGTTGCTGTGGAGGTCACCAATGAAAGGGGGATGTCCTGGAGCATTGTCTATAATCAGTAAAATCTTGAAAGGTAGAAATAGAGAAGTACTTCCAAGCAGTACTTCTCTATTTCTCTGGTATAGCAATCGAGGGCATCCTGGAAAAGCACTTGTGTCATCCAGAACTTTTTATTGGACCTGTAATGAGCAGGTAAGGTGTTTTATTAATGTTCATGTAAGCCCTGGGGTTTTCACTATGCCAAATAACAAAAGGCTTTAATTTGTAGCCAGCAACATTCCTCCTAATAACACTGTCACCCTGTCTTTGAAAGCTTTAAAGCCTGGCATTGACTTGGCCTCTTTATGGATGAAGGTCCTTTCAGACATTCTTTTCCAGAATAAGGAGGTTTTGTCAGTATTAAAAATTTGCTGGGGCAAATAACTTCCCTCTACAATTAGTTTATCTAGGGTTTCGACAAAATCTTCTGCTGCCTTAGCATCAGCACTCGCAGACTTACCATTCACTTTCACATTATGCAGCGAAAAACTTTGTTTGAAGTGCTTGAACCACCTAGAACTAGCACTAAGCTCGATATTGTAGTCTGGTCCTGCTTTTTCTTTAAGCATTTCAAATAAGCTTTGTACCGTAGCAGTGATCATCAAAATGCTGAGAGGGATTCCCTTCAGTGTTTGGTCCTCAATCCATCATTGGTCTCAATGATCTGTTTGGTCCTCAATCCATCATTGGTCTCAATGATCTGTTTGGTCTCAATCCAGGTCATTAGCAATTTTTCCCATATCTGATATAGGTCCCTCTTTCATTTTCATAAGCCTTCAGCCTTGTACCTTTCAGTGGAGCTGATTCTTTAACAGCTTGGAGAAATTTTTTTTTTGTTCTTAAGGATCGTCTTGACTATCAAGTGCGACATGCCCAAATCACGAGCTATAGCATTCACTGGTTTTCCATATATTTTCTAAAGAAAATTGCACAGAGTTAACACTACAATGCTTAAGAGATGCACGATTCATGAGGTTTGATGCTGCTCCCTACGATTTGAAGCATATACTGTTATACGGCAAACTTTTTATTTGTAAGTAGGGAAAGTTCACATTAAAATAACGATAGAAAGTACAGTACAGCAAATACATAGGCCACTAACATAGACATTTATTATGACTATCAAGACATGTACTGTATTATTATATGCCTGGCATCGCTATCGCTTTGTACTGTATACAAGAGACATGAGATACACATTTTGCTTTCGCTATGTCCAGTTACTTCTGCTGTGTCCTGTTCTCTGATTGGGATTTCTGAACTCTATTATAACCTTATGGGACCATGGACGTATATGCAGTCTGATGACCTGCAGTTCTAGAAATACTTAAATAAGTTTAAAGCAGAAAAGCATACAAAATTATAAAAACATGGATGTACTTACTGGTAATTACTTCTAAAATCCTCTGATTTAAGCAAAACAAATTGTGATTAATTTTTGGGAGAATTTCTAAACTTTAAAAGAATCAAGTTTGCAAGTTTTTTAGATCAAACTCGTGAGTTTACACTAGGCAGTTATTTCAGCATGGAGTAATGGATTGGCAGTGCTATATATTGCATCTAAGAATGACAATCAGATTGCTTTAGCAAAATTATTTGTATTGTAGCCTATTAAAATTTGCATCACATGGAAAGGTAAGTATTATTTTCAAGCTTTGAGTTATGTGTAAAAAATATTCAAAATAGGAATTTTTGTTTAAAAAATGAAGTTTCGTGTGTTGTACTTAGAATGGATCTATCTTTCTGTGCTGTCATTGTGTAATCTGTCAGTATCTGCAAATGATAGGGACCCTGGAAACATTAAAAGAAACTGATACAGATAACACTGGGAACACACAAAAAAAGGCTTTGAAATGAAAATAGCCAATCTTTGCTAATTTCGAGGTGCTGAACACGAAAATGACAATAAAATTTATCGATTTGTCTCTTGTTTAGGGGAGAGAGATGGTCATGTATAAACGACTGTCTGCATTGAGTACATAGGTAACCATTTCACAACGCTGTATTTTAAACTCCAGATTGCAGCATTTTGCTTTGTATTGCTTCAGTCCGCATACACACAACCGTCAGAGGTATTGCATTGTTGTCTGATGCAATGTAGTTGAGTCGTGATATCGGGCAAAATATGCAATCGTTAGTTGTAAATGATGTCTCATAGGGTGAGCAAGTCTTTTGAGTGACTCCCATTTACCTCTGAATCATAAGTACAACATAAGTGATCGCTGTAGTTTTAATCCAGCAATTTTTTTTTTAATAGTGATGCCTCATAACTGTGTTCATAGTGCAGATGCATTTTGTTACATTTGCGGGGAAGTGACATTTGCAAGCCAGAAAAGGGCCATCACTCTAATAGTGACAGCAGTGTATAGTTTTATTTTGGATGCAAGATTGCCGACCAGGACAAGGCCTGGGCTCCACACATATGCTGCATTATGTGTGCAAGAAATCTTCTGAAGTGGCTGAAAGGTGAAAAAGTGGCGATGCCATTTGCTGTTCCTATGGTTTGGAGAGAGCCAAGCAATCACACAAATGACTGCTACATCTGCATGGTTCCACCTGTTTCTGGAGGCATCACAAGGAAAAAGAAGTGGACAATAGTGTACCCGAATATACAATCTGCTTTCTGACCAGTTCTGCATGGCGAAGGCCTTCCCATTCCCGAACTTCCAAAATAATTTTCCATCGATTCAGACGATGAGGAGTGAGGCAAACCAACATTGGGTTCCCCGCAACCTTTGGTGTCTAATGATGATCTATACATCTGCCATGGTGTATCATCTGCGCCACACATTCTCACCAAAGAAGAAATGAATGATCTTCTTCGTGATCTAGAGCTGTCCAAGGCCAAAGTTTAGTTACTTGGATCAAGACTTAAACAATGGAATCTTCTCAAGGAAAATGTCCGAGTGACTTCATTTTGAACTCGTCATGAGGAGTTTGCACCTTACTTCCGAAAGGAAGATAACCTTGTGTTCTGCTCCGATGTAGATGGTCTGATGAATGCCCTCAGAATCAAACATGACCCTCAAGAATGGCGACTATTCATAGACTCCTCGAAATTGAGTCTCAAGGCGATGTTGCTACATAATGGAAATTGACTTCCATCCATTCCGGTCAGACATGCTGTCTATGTGAAAGAAACCTATGACAACCTAAAACAGCTGTTAAACTGTCTTCAATACAGCAAGTATGGCTGGCATCTCTATTGTGACTTGAAGGTAGTAGCTCTGTTGATGGATCTGCAGCTGGGATATATGAAGTACTGCTGTTTCTTATGTGAATGGGACAGCCAAGCAAAGACTTTGCACTACATGAAGAGAAACTGGCCTCAGAGGAAATCTCCGAAGGTCGGAGAGAAGAATGTGGAACACCCAGCACTGGCAGAAATGCACAAAATCCTGCTACCATCCCTACACATCAGACTCGGTGTGATGAAAAACTTTGTAAAAGCTATGGACTACATCAGCTTTCAAGTACTTGGCTGACAAATTCCCTCAACTCAGCAAAGTGAAAATGAAAGAGAGAATTTTTGTGGGTCCTCAGATCCCCTAGCTGTTCAGAAACCAGATGTTCGACAACCTGCTTTAGGGTGACGAGAAAAAGGCTTGGGATGCATTTCATCTGGTGTCAATTAAATTCCTTGGGAATGTCAGGGCAGACAACTACAAGAAACTGGTTAAGGACATGTTGTCTCTGTAACACAAACTTTGCTGCCCTTGAAGATCCACTTTCTCCATTCCCACTTAGATTTCTTCTCCGACAGCTGCAGCATGGTTAGTGATAAGCACGGTGAACATTTTAAACAGGACATTGCAATGATGGAGAAATGATACCAGGGAAACTGGTCCACTTCAATGTTGGCTGACTACTGTTGGACACTCACCAGAGATGATCCTGAGCAGCTGTACAAGTGACGGGCAAAGCAATGTCAGAAGTAGAAGCAGAGTTTTTCCAATACATGTCATATGTACATATTACTCTAAGAAACTATTGTGGATTTCTCAGAAATAGTAACCAATTTTGCATTTTCATTGTCGTATTAGTGTTCAGCACCTGGAAATCTTTAAGAAATGTGTACTTTATTTTCAGAGGCATGACTTTTATGAAAATTTGTTGCTCAGTGTAATTGACATAAATGCAGGAAAATGGAAGTTATTAGCATTATTCATTCGTTTTTTTTTTTTTGGTTGTTGTTAATCGGTAACATGGCTTTTATTCTGCAGTTCCCAAGTTTGGGGACTGCAGATTAAAAATTCAACGTGGGCCAACACTGAGTTTATTTCCCCCTGCCCTCAGTCAGTAGGCTACATACAATGATGGACTTGGAAAGGCTGCTGTCCATCAGATGGGGCGTAAAGCTATGTCCCCATATGTGGGAGAGTCATACCCTTACCTGTACATTAAAGGAAACACTGGATGGGCTTGATGGGAGACCACCATCTGTCACCTAACTGCTTCCAGTGTGTGTCCCCCCCCCCTGACCTTCTCTGAGCCCTTGGGGTCCTTGTGACCTGGCCATTTATCTTGAGTTCTGCTCAGAGCTAAAACAACCCAACATTCAACTTTTGAACATATGAATGCTTCTTATTTTATTAATGCAACAAAAAGTTTGTGTAATATTTTCATACATAAATTTTTTACTCAATAGGTATTCCTGTGGGAATATGCTGGACCTCTAGTATTGTATCTAATTACTTATTCGAGACCAACTATGATCTATGGAGCTACAGCAGCAACTCAGCCAATGCAGTTTGTTGTTCAGTGAGTAAAAGTAATAGATTATGGCCTAAGTTTTTTTTTTTTCATGTGAAAGCTTGGGTAAATTTAGCAAAATTTCTAAATATGTAAGTTAAGAAGCACAGATGTGTCTAAAATAAAAACTGGTTGTTAGCATTACTTTTGGAAGTACAGTGTAACGGGCCAAAGATTAATAACTTTTTAAAGTTTTGGACCTTTTATCTGATCCAATATTTATTCAAACTCCAGATAGCTTGGGCGCCAAGCAATATTAAATTTCCAATTAAAGTCGAAATTAGGGTTCGAATATTTAGCAGCAGGCATTACTTAGTGACTAAGAATTCAAAAAAATGATTGTCAAGTTTAAATATTAAATACAATCAAAAATTATCAACTAACGTTGCTCAAGAGAAAAAAATAGCAAAGATTCAAAAGTTTGTATAACAAACAAAATTTATTTCCAAAAATTCAACTCACCAACATCAAATGAAAATGTTGACTACATCTCATCACTATCTCACTACACCAACTTCTAACAATTTCTCTGACCTAACTTCTTCCTAACTACTTCTCCTCAAACTTCCACTACTACACTTACTTCTTTTCTACTAACTACTTCTCTGACTATTCTGTGACTACACGTCACTGATATATCATGCATCGTACAAAAGGCCTGCGGGTGTCATGTTGCACACCGGGAAAGACATTTACATAAACTGATGAGCGCGCAACCTATGATGCAAGAGAGGGCATGTCCTTGAACACATGTGCTTTAGTGGTTAACAGTCAAAAGGTCGGAGTTGCGCATGCGCAACTCCTGCAGCTCGGAAGGAGGTTGGAACAGTCCACTAAAAAGGAAATAAAAATCCCCAAAGTGATAAATATAACATAAATTAAGCAAAACTGGTTAAGGTAAAGCGAGAGTGAATGGGTGGACCATCACAACAGTAGAACTTCTTTTATATCATCATTGAAGGGATTAAAAATATTTTTTGTTATGATATACTGTTATAGAAATACTGGGAAAAAGTTCCATTATTTCTTTTCAGTAAAATGGGTTTTCATTTCAACTTATACAGATCATTAATAAGTAAATTTTAATAGTAAAATCAAAAGTATTAAAATGGTATAGAAATGTGTTTATTTTATAATTTCCTTTTAATATTTTTTATATACAATACTAATTTTATGAATGTAAAATAGGTTGATCATTCCACTGCTAAAAATAAAATCCAAACTAGAAAGTCAATCACCTTTGGTGAATAGGAAAAGTTCATTTTCAAAAAGAAAAACAAAACATATATATATATAATTTTCTAAACATGAGTGTAATCTAATAGTAAAAATTTTAAGTAATGGAAAAATTTAGGAAATGTAAATAGTAATCTATGTAAAAAAAATTGTCTTAAAGCAGAAAAGTAATTTTTTCCAGTCACACTAGTTGTAAAAGGTAAAGTCATTACACTCAATGTCTAAACCTTATGACTATTATACATTCCACCTAAATTTCATATTTATAGAAATGTGTTTATATGCATGTATATTCATATGCACATGTATTCATATTTATAGAAATGTTTTTATATGTGTTATAGCATGAATTTACTGGTTGCAGTCAATTCATGCTATAAATATATAAATATGTTCCAGAACTGGTGTAGACGTCTGCCACTTTCCAACCTTAAACAGTGGAAATTTAAACTGCAGTCGAACTTGGTTGTAACAATCACTGCTGTAATGAGCAAAAAGCCATAATGATTTTAATTTATGCTTATTCCCAGACAATTGCTCACTTTATAATGAGTGTACTACATAGATATACCGTGCAAATTGTGGTAACCACGGACACATGCAAACATTCTTAATTGCTTGGGGAGCGGGGGGGGGGGGGGGGGGGGGGGGGGAGGAAACAATAAAGATGATGACTGTGATGATGATATGATGACAAGTGAAAGTGAATTCAAAATCAATGCCAACAATCTCCCAAGCTGAAGGTGTAAATGTATACATTTGGCAATTTTTTTGAAGGAACTTTTCATTTACCATATATTTTTGCACGCCATGTACCCCTGTGTAAGATGTAGCCTACTTTTAAAGCCTATTTTTTTTGGGGGGGGGGGGGGGGAGTTGAAAATAATGGATTCTAACTGGGATTAAATAATACAGAAATCTGCCATTATTGCATTGTCATAATGGTATTACCATGTTGTTGTTGAAGCTTGTATGTATTTAGAGTTTACACTGACCTTATGTTATTCAGTCAATAGGTTGATTTGGCAAGCTGTACCATTTGGCTCTGAGTAAAAACTTATCCTTCAGAAAGGCATACACATTATTATCTGGGCATTAAATTCATGAAAAACTAAGTGGGTGGTACACAAAAATACAGTACTAAAATGAAAAAGTTGAATGTATATATAGAGAGAGATGACAAAGTAAAAACAACAGGCAGGTCAAGGGTTCTCAGTCTTCATGATGATACCAGTTCTCACAAAACCTGCAAGTTATGGCTTATCTGGAGCAGGAAAAAATCAAATGGCTACCCTATCCTGCATATTCATCTGACCCAATTTTTGGTTTTTCCAAAAATTGAAAAGGAATTTGGGATTCCTTTTTCAAGGGTGCAAGACCTTGCAAAATGCATTCACTCAGAGTTGCAGAGTATGTACCATGGTCCAGAATTGGTATAAACATCTGCAATTTCGCATAGATGCAAAATTGCAGGAGGGGAGTACTTTGAAGGACAGTAATAGTTTTGTTGAGGTAAGTGCAATGAATTTTTGTTTTGCAGTTGCATGTCAAGAACTTTTTGAACATCCCTCATAAGCTGGGTGCTGCATGATAAGAATGTTTTTGTCATTCAAAATTTGTTGGATGGAGAGTGGCATGTGACGCAGTGGATTACTGTGATGAAGGAGCCAATTATTTTACAATTTTATTTCATCGTAGCATCATCTCCATAAGCTGTAATAAGCATTTCACATGTTCCCATGATTGACTTTACAAATATTAAAACCAAATTTCATGTTTGCATATTTTTCACCATTTTCAGTATACTTGACAAATGTGAAAAACACTTGTTCACTCCAAGCAGCTTTCTGCTAGATTGGTGCATCACACTACGTTAAAACTTGGTGTACATATGCTCAAAAGATGTTGGCGTACCTGAAACAATCTTTTACCTACTGCTAAGCATTCAAGAATTATAAGATCATTCACCAAATGATTTGATCAAACCTTGTATATATCAATGCATTGAGGACCAACTGGATGTGTCAAAAGTTAGAATTTGTAATTTTAAATGACCATTTCATAGTCTGAGAATGGAAGTTTCTAATTTGTCCATAGATATCCCATTGTTGTAAAATGGTGTTTCATATGCAGGGCCCATTGTGCTGGATTGCATATTATGTAGAAGATTATTGTATGAATTTATATTCATATTTGTAATTTTTTTTAATAGTGTAGCTGCTGTATGTTGGATAATCCATTATAGCAAGAGGTTGCTTGAAACTCTGTGTATACATCGCTTTTCTCATGCTACTATGCCGCTTCGTAATCTTTTCAAGGTGAGAATTCTTTGTCAAATAAATAGTTCTGCATAATTAAGTTAAATAATTTATGCACATTATTCTAAAAATATAAATGATAACAAAATAAAATTCATTCCTTTCTATCATTTACGTTAGTTCATTACTACGTTTCGTTCATATCATTTATGATCTTTTTTTTTTTGTTTCAAATTAAGATTGTATGAACTGATGCACATGGTAGCAAATGATAACAAAATAAAATTCATTCCTTTCTATCATTTACGTTAGTTCATTACTACGTTTCGTTCATATCATTTATGATTTTTTTTTGTTTCAAATTAAGATTGTATGAACTGATGCACATGGTAGCTTTTGTAAATTAAGCTTCATTATGTAAAAATTAAAACTGTGGATAATTAAAATGTATGCATCTCTAGATCCTATAAGCTTTCTGATAATGGAACTTCAGAGTACCATAACTTCAATTTTGTCCTCTATGCAAAAAATGCATTTTTATTGCCTATATACCTGCATTGAAGCATTTTACATTATATTACTATTTATGTCTCTGAGCTATGCTTTGTTAATAAAAATGGTCTTAGGATTAAGACATTCTACGTTAAAATATTGCACACTGTTGAGAAATGACAATGCAGTTTTTGTTCTGAATTTGCAGTTGCACACAAATTAATTATATGAAAAAAATGCATAAATTCTGTACCCAGCACATAATTTTAAAGCCATTAATTGATTTAAATGTTAATTATACTCTCTATTATTATTTCATGAAAGTTGCACTGTACATTTATGTTTTTATCACTGTGATATTAAGAATAAGCTTTACTGTTGGTGATACCTGTCAAATAGCAATATATGTGAAACTGTAAAGTTATTTTTATCTATTTCATTTCATTTTTTACTTTTGTTTTTAGAACTGTACTTACTACTGGCTGTTTGGCTTGTATGTTGGCTATTATGTAAATCATCCCCTCTACACTCCACCTAGTAAGTTATTTTTCATATTTATGAAAATATTAAGTACTTCATGCATTTTCATCAATCTGCTTTTAAAGTTTATATTTTTACCTTGTATTTGGAATTATTGAAGAATACTAAAATGCTAATTTTATGACAATTGCATTTTCCATTTCATTTTTGAAATCTTTGTCCAGCTGACACTGAGACAATTGTTTTGAAAGTTTCCCAGCTTTTATTGAAAAACAAGTGTGATATGTTAAACTTGTTAACTCTTTAACATCATGTACTGCAATTCCCCTTCAATATTTCCACTCATTGTATTGGGGAGGTTCATTACTGTCTGTTACTTATTGTTTGCAAGTATTGCCTCAGATCTCACGGCATGTAACTGTTAATAATGCAGATTAGTAAACTTGGTGAGTTAATTGATGTGCCAAAAAGCAGTGATCAGCTTGTATGACTAGTGTCAAAATTTTAATTTTGACACTAGTCACACAGCTGATCACTACTAGGTAGTCACTGGAAGGAGAGCTATGCACTAATCCCCTGTGATGATGCATAAAACTAATCAGGCCTAGCACCTAATGTCTGACCTGCCTTCTCATGGTGCAGGCCATTAGTACCTTTCGAAAGAGATCTCTTATGTTGATACTCTCTTGTGACTTGGAAGGGAATGGAAGGGGAAGGCTGCCAGATTAGTGTGGCCTACTGATCTGGACAATTATGGCTATTTTTCTTTTTTTTTTTTTTCCTACCTTGCTGAGGAGTGGTCAAACAACAGGGTCCTGGTGCTGACCATATAAACCTACTGGACTGGAATAAGGTTCTGAACTTGATTATGGATCTTGAATTTGCTGCACTGGTGGGCTTCTGTGGAGGGAAAAATCTTCTGCTGTGTTTTCTGTTTGTGGGTTGACAGCCCCAAGTGAATAGATCCACAGGATATGTTTATCAGCTGGTGGATGATCCTGAGCAGAGGTCATCGCAGGCACCTGAACTCTTTGCTTCTATTGGCATCGTCAAATTCTACATTGGAGGAAATCTTCCAGTGTAGATGGCTTCAGCCGTTAGTGGTGGGGGAACGGGTCTTTGCCCATGTCTGCGATTAGGGGGTTGTTTGATATTGTCGACATTCCCTCTCTCAATAAACATAGTTTCTTTAAACATCCCACTAACCATTTTCTCTCCATAGGTAGTTGGAATGTGAGGACTCTGCACAGAGCTTTTTCTCTTGATGTCCTCACACAAGAATTCCACCATTATAATTAGATATTCTCGGCTTGCAAGAGACCAGATGGACAGATAAAGGCCAGATTCTTAAAAATAATCTTAAATTTCTCTTTTCAGGGAGGGAAGATAATAAGCATCACCAAGGCGTGAGTCTGCTTCTCAGCAGACACGCTAGTGATGCTCTTCTAGGATATGAGTGCATTAATGAAAGGTTTCTTACTCAAAATTTCAGACAAGCGTTAAAGACTTGAATATTATCTGCTGTTATGCCGCCGATGAGGATGAGAAGGATAGGATTTTCGGACAACTTCAGGATATTTTGAATTCTGTCAAGAAAGGAGATATTACGCTTGTTCTTGGTGACTTCAATGCTAAAGTTGGTACTGACTCTGACCTTTGGGGAGGGATGATAGTCCCTTTTGGTATTGGTAGTTGCAATGGGCAACATCTCCTACAGGTAAGTAAACTCAGTGGTTTCAGAATAACTAACACTTATTACAAACACCACAACATACATAAATACATATGGGTTTCACCAAATGGGCTGCATAAGAATATGATTTGATTATATATACACACCGGCCACTGAATTAGAAACCTTTATTCAATACTGAGTTGGACCTCCTTTAGCCTGAATTATAGCATGTATATAGTTTGGCATAGACTCCACAAGGTATTGGATTACTTTTACATCTCCAGCAGAACAGGCGTTCACCAGAACTGGCTCATATTTGACGGATGAGGAATTTTCTCCCAGATCTGCTTTTCTAACATGTTCCATACATTCCCAAAGGGGTTCAAATCCAGGCTTTGTGGTGGACAGGGAAGATGGTAGAAGTTGCTGTCATGCTCGCTGAACCACTGCTTAACACATCTTGCACCGATGGACAGTAGCATTGTAGTCCGTGAAACAGCAGACACCGGCTGTATAAAAAGTCAACATTGCAGGATGGACTTGATTGGCAACAATGTTCAGATAACACTGGATTACAAGATTTTTATAACATGAACAATTGTAGCTGCCTTTAACTCTTTTTCAGGTGTTGATTTCAGAGTTGGCCTTAGAAATAGCTAGCATGTCATGTTTTTATGTTGTTGGTCATTTTGACTCTGATTAAGATTTTCCTATACCAACACTTCCAGGCAACTGGGAAGATACTAGATATTTTACTTTTTGTGGCTGGCAGCACTGATTGCCAAGTGGGAGAAAATATGTAACAGTAATCTAACCTCAGACCACCATTCTTGTTGTTTCCATTGTAGGAGGAACACTGCTGTACGTTGAAGAGTGAATTTTGTCGTTTAAATGGCACAAAGGCAGCGTCGCAGATGTGTTAATGTGCCATATAAGTTTTGTTGTGTGTGGAAATTATATTTTAAAATCCTAGGGTCATTCTTTGATAAAGATTGTGAAAAAAAAACCATAAATTTTATTTTGGATGTCATGTTGGAGATCAGGTCAAAACATGGCTCCATATTTGTGCTGCATTTTGTGCTTTGTTGGCCTGAGTGAATGGTTGGAAGGTAAGATAAAATCCATGCCCTTTGCAGTTCCAATGGTTTGGCATGAGTCAACTAGTCACTTGCATTATTGTTATTTTTGTTTAACTAAAGTGTCGGGCTTTTCAAAAAAGCAAAATAAATACCCAAATGTGTCTTCAGATAGGGATAGGAAGAAGATCTTCCTATACCAACCTTCAACCAACTGGGAGGAGATGACTTTGAGGCACATACAGATCCTGATCCTACATACACCCCTAAAAAGTTATATAAACTCATCTGATTCAGCAAAATGAACTAAATGATCTTGTTCGAGACCTAGGACTTTCCAAACAACAAGCTGAGGTTTTAGGTTTGAGACTTCAAGAGTGGAATATTCTGGCCAAAGGTACCAGAGTTTCTCTGTTCAGAAAGAGAAATTTGGCTTTATCTGCTTATTATGAGATGCAAGATGGTTTGTGTTTCTGCACAAATATTTCAGGGCTGATGGAAGAAATTGGAACAACTCACGACCCTAAGGAATGGCATCTATTTATAAATTTGCCAAAATTCAGCTTAAAAGCTGTCCTTTTCCATAAAGGAAACCAAAAACCTTCCATTCCAGTGACACACACACTGTGGGAATGAAGGAAACTTATGAAAGCATGGAAAAAATACTGCTACACAATATGACCAGTTTAAATGGACAATATGTCTGACTGGCCCAAAAGAGATGTTTTTATTTCTGGAAAGAGTAATGTGAGATACAAGCCTTTAGTTTACCCCTCTGATGTTCTGCTCCCACCACTACACATCAAACTGGGGCTTATGAAATACTTTGTAATGGCTATAGACAAAACTGATAATTTTCCAACGGTATTGGTAACGGAAAATTTTCCAAAACCAAGTGATGTTAAATTCAAAGAAGGGATCTTTGTTGGTCCTCAAATCAGGAAGCTGTTGAATGATACTGTCTTCGAAGAAAAACTGAATGTGAAGGAGCGCACTGCATGGAAATCCTTCTCATCTGTGGTCCAGGGTTTTCTGGGGAATCACAAAGAGGAAAACTACCATCAGCTCATTCAAGATCTTCTCAAAAACTATGAAAATCTTGGCTGCCGAATATCTTTGAAGAATCATTTTTTGCGCTTTCTTCTCGACTTCTTTTCCAAGAACTTAAGAGCTGTCAGTGATGAGCAAGGCGAAAGATTTCACCAGGATATCTGAACCATGGAGGAGAGATATCAAGACAGGTGGGACCCAGAAATGATGGGTGACTACTGCTGGTTCTTGCAGAAGGAAAATACCTCAGCACATAAAAGACAAAAATGAACTTCTTGTAAGTATAAAAGATCCTTACCCCTGTTTTCTTATTTTGCATTTCAATATTATTTCATTTGTTGCTTTATATTCAGTGGTCTATAACTATGATGTTTCTATTTTTTTTTCACTGAAATCATGTAATTAATTAATGAGTTTTAAGTTGCAATTTAATAAAATAGTCGCATTTATTTTCATTTCCCAGGTATGCATGTTCATTGAAATTTGAAATACATCAATCTGTAATTTAAAAAAAAAATGTACATGGTGCATATTTTTCACAGCCATATTTGAATTCAGCACCCCAAAATTAGGTAAAAACATCCTATTTGACCAATGTTATAAATAAAAAAGTTTCAATTTGTTATCTAGTATAATCCTTGGAGGACACCCGATCTTCCAGCAATATCAGGGGACTCTTTCTGTACCAACAGAACGTGCCCCACACCATGACACTGCCCAAGAACCTTGAGTTGTTTTTACAAGGCAAGCTGGGTTCACTGCTTCCTGTTGCTCCTGTCAAACTCTGTCTATCGTCAGTACAGAACAAGGTGTACTGTGACTTGTTGGACCATGTGACTTTTTTTTCCACCAGTCTTCAGTCATGGTGTTCCTGACACCACTGTTGACAAACTTTCCAATTTTTTCGCCGAAATCAGTGGTTTTCGTATAGGCATGCGACTTCTAATACCGATCCTCTTCAATTCCCTGTGCATAATTTGCTGAGATATGGGTTGGGAACAGCCTTCATTTTGAATGCTTTGGTCAATTGCTGCACACAGGAAGTCCTGTTTCTCTGTACAAGCTTCTCAGACGATGCTCTCGTTCCTAACAGATTGTCATTGTGCCACACTTAACACCTCAGACAAGCAATGTGGGTTTTTTCCACTGATTAAAGACCTGAGATATCTCACCTTTTGAGAAACCAGTCAGCTCTGCTGTTTTTTAAAATAGTCGCTCCAGCCAGATGGGCACCCACAATAAGCCCTTTATCGAACCCAGAAAGATCCTTTGTTTTCCCATTGTGATCAACACAACTGATGATTACTGACAAGCAGCAGTCTTAAATAGTTGCCTAGATCACATGGTAATGCACATGACCATGTATTTTGCATCTAAGCTGCACAAGTGACTTTTATGTACATCTGCATAAAGATTTCTAATTCAGTGTCCGATGTGTATATTAATTAAAAGCAAATGGGGTAGTTCTGTTAGGAATACCAGATCATATAGGGGGGGCTGAAATTGGATATTACTATTATCTTGTTAAAAGTGTCTTGCAGATTAAACTTAAGAAGTGTTGTGCTAAGGTTAAAAAAGTTACCATTAGCACTAAAGCTCTAAAACACCCAGTTATGCTAAAGCTTACCATAATAGGTTACTAAGTCATTATGATAGTCATGGTTTGTTTACTACTGAAGTTGAGATAGAATGGGACCATTTTAAACAGGCTTTTTTGGAAAGAAACAATACTCTTTTAGGAAAAAAAGGAGCAGAGAAGGCAGAATTATTTGAGTGATAAGGCACTTGAGCTTATTTCAGAAAGAAAGAACTGCCCTTAATCAATATCCTACTAATCCTAATAGAAAGCATTACAGAGAGCTTAATAAACATGTAAAGAATCAGTTAGCAGCTGATAAGAATCTTTGGCTTGATGGCTTGGATGACAAAGCCAAGGAAGCAGTTAGACAGCACAACAGCAGAGAGCTGTACCAGATAGTTAATGTTTTGTGTGGTAGAAAATGGACAAGCATACAGGGATTGAAGGATAAACAAGGTAAGGTTATAGAAGGTGAGGATTCTATCATGGCTAGGTGGGCTGAACATTTCAGTGATGTTCTAAACAATGTAGTTAATTCTACTCCCATTGTGTGTAATGATGATAGATGCATTACTGGCTTTAATGTTGGCCTTATAACAGACTGAAGTTATTTTGACTGTTTCTAAACTTAAACTAAATAAATCCTCAGGGGTAGATGAAATTACTACGGAAATGCTTAAAGCTGGGAATGTTTCGGTTACCACTTGGATGACTGAAATTCTGAATATCTTTTATGATAAAGGCATAGTCCCTAAGGGTTTTACCAGAGTTATTATTATCCCTATTTTCAAAAAAGGTGATCGCAATTGTTGTTATAACTATAGGGGTATCAGCCTACTCTGTTCCAGATAAAGTTCTTTTCATGATTGTGCTTAATAGAATTAAGAATCTGGTTGACAGACAATTGCATGATGAGCAATGTGGATTCAGAAGTGGTAGGGGATGTGTGGATAAGATATTTTCACTGAGGGAAATTCTTGAGAAATGTTTAGAGTTTCAGAAATCTTTGGTTGCTAGCTTTGTTGATTTCAAAAAGGCTTTCGACTCTGTTGATCGTCATAATTTGTGGTTGATTGTGAGATCATATGGTATACCAGACAAGTTAGTTAACATAATGAAAGCTCTCTATAATAACTGAGTCGTGTGTGAGAGTTGGTAAGTCTTGTAGCAATTGGTTTAGCATTACTTCTGGTGTTCGACAAGGGTGCATTTTGTCTCCTTTTCTCTTTAGTTTGGTTATTGATTATGTTATGTGAAATTCACTTCAACGGAAAGATTTTGGCCTTAAATGGGCTGGAGATACGAAAATTTCTGATTTAGATTATGCTGATGATTTAGCCCTTTTGGCAAATTATGTTGATGAGATGAACTCTTTCATTCGAGCTGTTGATGAGACTGGTAGTAGAGTAGGTTTGATTATAAACAGAGAGAAAACAAGTGATGAAAATTGGTCAGGCAGGCTGTGATTCAGTTGATCTGAATGGTTGCAGTCTTGAGCAGGTGTCACAGTTTAATTATCTTGGGAGTTATGTAATAGATACTGGTGATGTGTGGCGTGAGATTAATAGATGAATAGGGATTGCTGCTGGGACTTTTAAGAATCTGTTGAGAAATAGGCGTATACACCTAAAGACTAAAATTAGACTGTATAATAGTTTGGTTCTTTCTAGGGTTAGTTATGGTAGTGAAACTTGGACACTTTATAAACATGATAACAGAAAACTAGATGCTTTTGATTGTAGATGCTTACACAGTATCTTGGGCATTAGGTGATTCAACTTTGTAAGTAATGATGAGGTTAGGCAAAGGAGTCTGCAACCTCCTTTAAGCAGCATATTGTGCAGAGAGAGACTGTTGGTTTTGGCCATGTTACCCATATGGATAATTATGGATTAGCAAATAGGATTATGAACAGTGTGCCTAAAGGCATTAGAAAGAGGGGGAGACCTAGGATGCAGTGGGTAGACAATGTCAAATAGGACCTTGTTAGAATTGGTGTGCCGTGGCCAGATGCAGTAGATATAGCTCAGGACAAATATGCTTGGAGAACTAAATTGCACGGTCTGGTTGGACTTCCATAGCCCATGGCTGCTTGAGGATGACAATGATGATAGTTTTAAGATTTAAGTGTAAAAATATTCAGATGTATAATATATTTACTCTACAAATTAATCACTGGTATGTCTAAAAAGCATAAAGTGAAAAAAGTAGATATATAAAATGTAAAAAAAAAATAAATGTGAAAGGCTGAAAAAAAAGCACATCTATGATCTAACAATGGAACACACAATGTGCACAAGATTGTCTACTGCAGGGATTCTCAAACTTTTTGATACTGTCACTGCCCTAGAATTTTAGCTAAATTATTGTGACTCTTTTCACACTTCCCTGCAATTTAGTTGCCTGGTCTGTAAATAGTAGCTACCAAACTCTTAACATTTTCCCATAGGATTACCTGTATCCTTTCTTGCAAGAATTTATAAGTATTTTAGTTTTCACATAATATTATTGATTAATTCATTGATTAAAACTGTTATTTAAATTTTTGCTGAAAATCAGACATTGTAAATATTTATTTCAGTAATATACTATTTTTTTCATTTTTTATTAATTTTTTTATATATTAGTTGAATATGTATTAGTTTTAAGAACAAAAATTCTTAATAATGAATGTTATGACAGCTTTTTAGTTCTTATATTTTCTGGTCACTCAAAAGTTTTTATTTTTTTACAGCATTTCGTCTGTTGCAATTATACATAGGAGTTGCTGGATTTGTGGTAAGCTTTATCTAAGTTAATGTTTTTGTTTTCAACTTAGAATTTTTTTTAGAGTTATGCTTAGGTATTATAATTTATGAGCTGTAAATCCCATAATGAAGTATTGTAATATTATGTGATAGGGGTATGGCTCTCTCTGTTTGGGAACAAATCAAGGCTTAAAGTTTCAAAGATGAATACACAGATAGTCTTTGGAAGAAATTGTCACTTCCAATGCATCCTCCACCAATTTAGTGGTGCATCATCCATCTGAAAGTAAATCTGAGAACTTTCTGGATTAACTTCTTGATATTTTGGATGCATTGCCATCAAATGTTACCTAAGTGTGGATGGGCAACTTTAATTTAGATGCTCTTAAAGCTGATTCTGATTTAAATTGCCCTAAATAATCACCCCTAAATAAACTCTGAACCAGAATTACAGATACAAGTGAATTTCTTATTTATTTGATTTTTCACAAATAATCCTCCTCATAAAAATAAGCAAACAGTTAGTGACCACTTTGTCATTACTGCATCTATGTAATTCATTTGCACTCATCTTAAAAGAAAACTACTAAACGATCCTTTTCAAAAAAAAAAAAAAAAAATCCATGTGAAGTTTACTTAATATATTTTTTGCATGGGCAGTTGACACATTCTGATGTTCATGGAACAGCTTTGCAATCTCCATTGTTGTGTGGAGTTTTGATGGCATTTTGCTCTCACTGTTGTGGATGACTTGCTGTTGGTCCTTCGTCTCCAAAGTTATTTTTGGGAAAACCAGTCCACTTCAGATAAGTTGTTGGCATAATACAGTAGTTGTGAACTTCTAAAACACATGCTGTTGTGGCTGAATGTATTGGCTAAGCACTTTTTTTTTGCATCCTTTGCTAAAACTTGCACTTCAAAAACTCACTCTTGAGAACATTAATGTAACTCAATATAATTAAATTATTAACATTATGTACAGTTTAAAATCTCATGACGCATCCCTGCAATGCATTTCCCCATCAAATGATGGCTTACTCAGTCACTTAAGTTAAATTAGGTGACACGAGGTTTTAATAGAAAGCTAACATCATATAATCTGTTCAGCTAATTTGTCATTGACAAATTTTAAAGCTGATTTATTATATCAGTACAGGCTACCATATTTAAACAATGTATTCTGGGAACATTTAAATTTTAAACTTATACAGGGAATTTTGTGGTAATTTAAACTTATTAGATTGAATTGTATTTTACATGTTGCATTTTAGAAAATTATTTAGTTTGATGTTGGTTGTCATTTTATTCAATTAAATAAAATGAGATATTGTTCTAATAGTGATGTTGCTTATTGCCATATTATAATGTAAATTTACTTTTCAGTTTTGTGAATTGGGCAACTTTAGTATTCACTGGGCTTTGAGAAATTTGCGTGCTTCAGGTAAGTACTATATAAAATTGCATAAAATTTATAATGATTGTTCAATGAAGTAAAACAATTGTGAATAAATAAAATTATGGCATTTCAGTTTGAAACATGCAAAATTAATATTTATATACTTTTGATATACTTGTACCGTCAACTCCTACCATAGCAAACTCTAGGGATCAAGAAAACATTCATTGTGAAATTTCACTGTCATGAGTGTTCAAAAGTATCTCTATTAGTACCATACATGTAATATATTAAGCTTAGAATATGTAAAAGTGAGTGGTTAGCGCACTTGGCTACTGATCTAAGGGACCTGGATTTTAGCCCCAGGTAAGGCACGAATTTTCGTATTGTTTTTCTGCTGTGAGGTGCTGCCATCCTCACAGACTTTCTACTGTGGCATATAAACTGACAAGCTCCTGTCAGACCTCTATGGCAAGCAACTGCTTGAGGGGTATTTATTTATTATTTTATAAAAACCTTCTTTAGCTTTTCATTTGATATTGCATTGAAATAGGTAAAATGGCCTTTTCTTAAGTGTTAAGTTTAAATATTACACTTAATAGGCATTATTATTCATAGCATACTTGAAATATACATATTCAAAACAATCAAATCACGTAGAAACTTTTTCCACATGATTTCATCTAGTTGGTGATTGGTTGTTTTTTAAACTGAGCAGTTTTAAAAATTCCATTTCCCAAGTCCGTGATCATTTTAAAATAATATTTATACCATCTTCTTCATATAACTTCCTCAAACTGCTAATAGCTTCCACAGCTATCTAGACTTAGGGTGTTCTGCAGTTTCTCCTTCTGTGATACAGTCTGTGCATTCCATGTCTTCACAAAAAAGGTTTGAAAACACTACTTAGTAAAGGGTACAAAATCTTAAACTCTTCTTTATCAAGTTCTTTGTGACCATCTGCCACTTTAAGTTTCCCCAGGCTGACGTTTCGCACTTGCAAAGCCTGTGTGTCTAAAGCAGTTGGCAATGATCTTGCCAGTTACTTTGTACCATGCTGCACAAGCTAAGTGAATTGCCCTAAGAACATCTCAATATTGTATTTCTTGCTGTTGTCCAAATTTAATGTGAGGAGGAATTAATAGGTGTTTTTTTTTGTAATGTGTCTTGAAGGTTTGTGCAACTATATTGGTTGCGTTACCTAAATGAAGTTTGGAGGCAGGCAAGCAAGCTTCACCAAATGAAAATGACCAATTTTCACATGCAGTACAATTGTCTATAACCAGTAGCAGTTCTTAACAACCTGCCAGGTTAGTTATAATAAAAGTATCTATTATATTATGGATATGAACATTGAAACCGACAACATATCTTGTATATATAACCTTAATTGAGGTATCACAAACTTGTGAAAGTAGGTAAGACATGTAGAAACAAATTCTTTCCTACAGATGTAATTTAAAACAAACTACAGAAATGAATAGCACTGTTTACAAATATACCTACTAAATTTCTGAAAACGGTGTAAAATAGCTAGTAGAAATCAATGTTTTCTTAGTAAAATTCATCTGAGAACGCAATTAATATTAGAGGAACTCTGGTTCTTTAAAATTCAAATAATTTAAAGTGACTGTTGGTCCATCATAAATTTACTCTAGTCCATGCATTTGTTTTGGTGAATCAACTGTTTAGAGTTGGCATATATCTGGACCACAGGAAAATATTAATAGGAAAATACCAGTTGTAGTCTAATATTTTCTTTGTTCTGAAAAATAGCTTAACACATTGATTGCCATATCAACAAAATAAATTGTTTCTTGAGCAATTGTATTTTGTTTCCTAAATCTCTAAAATGTATCAATGAATGGAAGAAACCTTCATTGTTTTTGTCAAGTATCTGGAGTATTCACTCTTAGTTTGTATCATCCATGACTTCCTGATAACATGTCGAGTGCTCTGACCACTGGCTGCTGAATAAGATTTCCCCTAATTGATATTAAGAACTTTCCTACCTGCAGTATACAAGTCTGCATTTCATGAAGGCAGTGTCTTTGCTGTTTTTCAGGCTTACAAGGTAGATGGAAAGCTGTATTCATATTTTAAAGCATTGTTCCATTTTTTAAATTGAAAAACAATTTTTTTATGTAAATTATTTATTCTTATTTCAAAATTATTTTTATGTATAAAAATAAAAAAAAATTCCTGCTAAAGTATCTGAATTGTATGTACATTTACTTGGAAGAACTAAGTGTTTTGATGTTTCCTAAAAATTACATCAAAAGTTCAAAGGCTGAGCATATAAATTGCTCCTTGGTGAGCTCATAACAGTATTCCTGTTATACTATGTAGACATGAGCAGAATTTAAATCACACACAGAATAGCTCTGGAGATAACTATCCATAGCCAAAGTGAGAAAAATCTGAAGGTTGCATTTAACTCGTATAACAATTAACATGTTAAGGTTTATTTACTAACAAAAAAACTTAATTTCTGCTGCTAAGGAATTTGTGAGAAATAACATAATAAAGCACAATACAAAATATTTAAAGATCAAAAATAATTGTATGGAATTTTATATACAGCTGTATTTTTTTTTCTTTTTCAATTCACTTTGTGCATTTATTACAAAATGTAATTTAATTACAGGAAGTACTGAAAGAAGGATACCTATACCAACTTCCAACCCATTCACATTGCTGTTCAACTTTGTATCTTGCCCAAATTACACATATGAAGTAATGTCGTGGATTTTTTTCTCTGTTATGACTCAGTGTCTTCCAGGTAAGAAACAAAGATTAATGTTAAAATTTAAAATAACTTTCTTTTTGCAATCATGAACACTTCAAGTATCACCACTCAACCTCTAGAAATAGTAATAACCCAAAAAATGTGTTAGACTATTGACCATTCGTTATCTAGGAATTTATCTCTGGGGATAACTAAAATGGCTTGTTACTCCTTCCCCTGAGAGGTGGCTCAGTTGGTAGCATGCCATGCTCATAATCTGCAGTTCCCATGTTTGAGTCCCAGCTGGGCCAGTGTTGAGATTTATCTCCACAAAACTCCATGCTCTTGTCAGTAGAAGACACCGATGGGCTTGGAAAGGCCTCTGTCTGTCAGATGGGACATAAAGCTGTTGCTTCATGTGCAGGAGAGCCATACCCTATGAATGTTAAAGAACATGCTGGATGGATTTGACTGGAGGCTGACATTTGTTTCCTAGCAGCTGTCAAGTGGGTTCCCTCCCCCAACCTTTTTTGAGCTTTTGGGTTCCTTGTGTCTTGGCCATTTAGCCTATTGTGTGTAAAAAAAAGTGTTGCTCAGAGGTAAAATTACCCAATCCTTCCCCTGAAAAATGTTGCTTATAATCTGTTCAAATGATTAAATGCCTTAAGCCACCAGTGAGAGAGTAAGTGGCAATGCAAAATATTGTTTTATAATATACCATGTAATAAACTATATAAACAATATTTACAATACCAAGAATAATAATCTTATTAATACATTATCCATGTGACATGTATACATTATAATTTTGTACATATCTATTATAAAAATTTTCTGTTCTTTATTAGATATGTAATTATTTTCACTTTAAAATTGTCAAGATATAGATCATTAAGCATATTTTCAATATTGTACAACTTTCTGTATTCATTGTCTCTGGTACCCGTTCTTCCAAAGCTGACCAAAGATCTGAATCTTGAAACTTCTCTTCATCTTTACATCTCACTTAAAATTTTTTAATTCAATCTTAATGCAGTTTTCAATGATTTTTATTCCAGCCAATCATCGTTCATTTTTTTGTCTTGTATCATTTTTTGTTTTGTAATTTATGATGAAGTTCCAAGATCACGTGTAGACTGAACAATTCTTCTCTTCGTATCAGATCCATAATAATTTCTGAAAGATTTTATGATTTCTTGATTGAATGGTTGAATTAATGACATAGCATTAAGAAGTCGAAATGCTAATTTCTGTTCTATAAATCTAAATTTGAATGAGATGTGAAATTGTCAAACAGCAAAGTAATTTTCTTCCATTTTTCACCCCCAATTGTGTCTTTCAGTCCAAGTAATCTTCAAATATTGTTGCTATCATCCAAGTGTTCATGTTGTTGAACAGGTGGGTGCTTGACACCTTTAAAACATCTGGTCAGTGGTTCCTAATGACAGCACTACTATCTAGGGGCATTTCAGAAATATCAGTGCATTTAGTTTTTCAAGCCAAAAATGGGTGCTACTGCCATCTAACTTTCAACTAGTTTTATACAGGAAAAATTATTTTTTTTTCTTGAATTGGGACACTAGAAAATAATACTCAGTAAAGATGGGTTTTGCAAAATGATACATAGCTATCACTTGCTGACATTTAGTTATTCTTTGCTTTTAAGTTCATATGGCTGAAGACAAAATATTTGATCGTTAAGAGTGGGTTGGTGAAGGGGGGGAGCATTTGGCTAAAAAAAGTTTGGGAACCACTGATCTAGATGCTTTTGCCCATGAAAAAAAAGACTTCATAACTAAAGTTTATTTTGAGTTGTATGTATAGTTATTGTGAGTTTCATGCCGAGAATTTATTTCTATCTTAGATGTTTTATTTCATGTTTTAGATTATTATATTGTTACATTTAAAATTATTGCAGTTTATTGAGATTGTTGAAATACACTGAAGTACTTTAAGTCTTCAGCCATATGAACTTAAAAGCATAAAATACACTAAATGTCAGCAAGTGAAGGCTATTGTTTCTTGGGCATTTGACAGGTTTTAAAAGCTGAGGTGATTAAATCATTGTGGGTAATTGGTCAATTTCATATTGCTTCAGATTTATTGTAACTTAGAGGTTCTACATAATGTTTCTCATGCTGTAGAATATTGTGTTGTTACATTTAAAAAAAATGCAGTTTATTGAGATTATTGAAATACAGTGAAACTTGTCTTAGGCAGAAACCTCCCATTCCTAGAAAACTTGACAGCAGGTTAACATGGGTTTCAAAAATAGAATAAAAGAAAAATGGTATACTTTTATTTCAACCATTCATTAGTTGCATTAAAAGTTGGAAATTTCAGAAATTATGCAAGTTCATGTGCTTTGTCATGGATTATTGGATTCTTTCAGTGTGTTGCATATAGCACTCGTCTTCTGGAATTGTTTTGATGTAAATTCACTTATTCCATTGGACTTTTCTTTTTAAAATTTGGGTTTTGCCATCCCATGGCCAAGTGGTTAGTGCGCTTGACTACTGATCTAAGGCAGTGTCTCACAAACTGTGTGCCGCGGCACAGTAGTGTGCCACGAGAGATTCCAAGTGTGCCGCGAGAGATTTCCAAATTGACACTAGATACTCCAAAGATTTCATTTTGACTTGACTTGTGTTATCGACGTGCTTTAATAAAAATCTTTCAGATTTTATGAACTGGGATCTTGTATTTATCAAGCTTTTTCCAAATTTTGGTATTAATTTTTGATTATTTCAAGCCATAGAATGGACAAATATTTAAAACAAACACCGAGTTATGAATTAAAGAACGAGAGCAAATCTTCAAGTAAAACCAGGCTGATGACTTCAACAAAGCGCAAATATAATGACGATTATATAGAGTTAGCTTTTATTCTTTTTTAGGTGTGCGGCGGAAAAAAAAATAGATTCAGTGTGCCGCAGAAAAAAAATTAGATTCACTGTGCCGCAGAGTAAAAAAGTTTGCGAGACACTGATCTAAGGGACCTGGGTTCGAACCCCGGGTAAGGCATGAATGTTTGTGTTGTTTTTCTGCTGGGGTCCTGCCATCCTCACAGACCTTCTACTTTGACATATAAACTGACAGGCTCCTGTCAGACCTCTGTGGCCAGCAGCTGCTTGAGGGGTATTTATTTTTTTATTATTTTTCTGTGTCATTCACTTTATGAAAATAACTTTATCATGTGTTGTAGTAGTAGGAGAGGACCTTGTTAAAATTGATCTACAGTGGCAAGATGTAGCTCAGGAGAAATGTGTTTGGGGAACTAAATTACATAATATGGTTGGACTTCTGTAGCCCATGGCTGTTTAAGGAGGAGGAGGACGATGTAAAATATTCATTATTTTCTTTTTTCAATAGTTAGTCTTAGGAATGATCCTGCAACACTTTGTTTAATAACGTTATAATCGATGTTCCTATAAGGAATGCTTCTTCTTGCCATAGCAATCAAACAACTTTGAAATTATTTTCCTGAATTTTAAAGTGCAGTTATTCTGTTAAAAATTATGAAAAATAAGTAACTTCAGTGTAATATTCTTGAAATGTACCTTTGCAACTATAAGAACTGTTGTCAACTTGAACGAGATTTAAGCCTGTGAACTGACTGCATAAATTGCTTAACAAGACACATTCAGAATTATAAAAATCTTGCCCTTGATTTTATAATACTCCACAGCAGATTTCTAGTTAATGTGCTTAAAACTATTTCAATAGGAGTTAACATCCTTAACGACTAATGAGAGAAGTGTATGATTTTGAAAATACTCAACTTATTTATTAAAATAATTATATTAGAATGGAGGCCATCTTAACAGGTCTGTTTATCATAAAATTTCACAATCAGTGTGTATCTGTGGTCATTTGGAGGTGGTTGTGGAATATAGGTTTAAAATCCATTATCTTTATAGTACCTCGTTTAACAAGGTTTTTGTTGAATACAGGCATTTTGCCAAGACAAACTCCACTGTATAGTTTTTATTATTAATTTTTTTATTGTAAGAGTTGTGAATTAGTTAATGAGTAATAATATGTTTGTTTTATTCTTCAGCTGGTATATTTACACTGGCTGGCTTCTACCAAATGACAGTATGGGCTTTGGGCAAGCACCGTAACTATAAAAAAGAATTCCCAAATTATCCCAGAAAAAGAAAAGCCATAATACCTTTTATTCTGTGAAGATTTCTGTTCTGAAGTTTTATTGTCTCTTTTACAAGACTTAAGTTAAACTTTAATGAAAAAACAAGTGTAATAATGCATATAAGGAATAGGTTTATGGTGTATAAATATTAATGTTTAATAATAAGTTACAACACAATACAGAATAATATAAAATCCACATGGATTAAAATTATCTGATATTTCATCATTCATAAAGGCAGCCAGCACGAAGTTTTAAACTGCTGTTCTAAGTTGTGTTTCATTTCTTGCTGCTGATGAAATTACTCAAGTTTGTTTTTTGGCTTATGAGATCCAATTATACTCATGTCATATTTAGTATTACCATTATCATTGTAGCCAATATGTATTACAAATAAAGGTGGCATATTATTAATTAAGTGAATATACTCATTTGGCTGTGAAAAATATCACATATTTGGGAACAATTTAAGATTTTTTTTCCCTTTTGTGTATTTTATGATAGAAAATAAAGCAAATTTTGTTATTATGTGTATTTGTTACTAGAAAAACTGCTAGATGTAGTTAATTTACATTATTTGTACATATGATTTAATACTCTTTTTTTAAAAAAAAAAGCACATAGTAAACTGTTGGTTCTACGATTTTGAGGAGACTGGAATTCAAAAACCTACGAGTGAAATTATGACAAATACCCAGTCTTAAAAAAAAGTACATAATTATGTTTTGAGTACTTTTAAGTGCTCTCCACATTGGTATTTGATAGAAATAGTAGAATTAATATACACTGAGATATCAGTTTATTAGTTACACCATCCCTCATCATATAAATGGTTATTCCAACATGTGATATGTCACGTGTTGCACATATACAACAATGTGCAGTATAAATCAGGTGGACCAGCTCTTCAAACATCAGAATTGGATTGAGCATCAGAATGGGCAAAAAAGTGACTTTGAATGTGGCATTATAGTCAATGCTAGGCATGCTATTTTAGTATCTCCCAAATGGCCATCCCCCTGGGCTTTTCACACCCAACAATTTCAGGGGGAGTGGCTCAGTTGGTAGCATGCCAGGCTCGTAATCTGCAGTTCCCAATTTGAGTCCCACCTGGGTTAGCGTTGAGATTCATCTCTGCAAAACTCCTTGCCCTTGGTCAGTAGGGAACATCGATGGGCTTGAAAAGGCCATCTGTCGGATGGGACCTTAAGCTGTGGCCTGTGTTCGAAGAGCCATACCTTGTGCAAGTTAAAGAACACACTGGATGGCCTTGGCAAGGTGTTGCCATCTGTCTCCCAATATCTGCCCAGTGGATCCCCCCCCCCAACCTTCTCGGAGTCCTTGTGACTGGCCATTTAGCCCACTGCAAGAAAAAAAGCCTTTGAGAGGTAAAACAACAACCATTTCAAGGGTTTACTGAAAATAGTGTAAAAAAAACGACCAGTGATCAGTGATCCTGTGGATGAAAACAGCTTGTGGATCAGACAGCTCAAAGGAGTATTGAGAATCTTGCAGGCAAACAAATGGACAATTATCAGGCAAATCACAGCAGAAATAAACATTGGTGTGCAGAACGTCATCTCTGAATGCACCACATATCGGATCTTGTCACAAATGGGCTACAACAGCCGTCTACCATGTCGAGTGCCGATGTTGTCAGGAAAGACTAAAATGCATTTGCACTGGACCATTGAGGACTGGAAAAAAGGTGCCTGATCAGACAAATCAAGGTTCCTTTTGCATCATGCTGATGGATCAGAATTTGGCACAAGCATAATGAGGCCATGAAATCATCTTGTCTGATGCCAACAGTACAGGCTAATGGTGGCAGTGTGAAGAATGTTTTCCTGGCACATATTAGGCCCCCCGATACCCATTGAAGGACATCTTAATGCTACTGTGCATCTGAACATTGTTGTTGACCAGTTCATCCCTTGATGGCTACAGTTTATTCTCACTTGAATTGCCACATTCATCGTGATAATGAACCCCTGATACCCATTGAAGGACATCTTAATGCTACTGTGCATCTGAACATTGTTGTTGACCAGTTCATTCCTTGATGGCTACAGTTTATTCTCACTTGAATTGCCACATTCGTCGTGATAATGAACCTGCTCATGAGTCGCATATCATCACTGAATGGTTCCAGGAAAGGGGCGAGGGTGGCTCTGTCGGTAGCATGCCAGACTCATAATCTGCAGTTCCCAAGTTTGAGTCCCAGCTAGGCTAGTGTTGAGATTTATATGTGCAAAACTCCCTGCCCTCAGTCAGTAGGCGACACCGATGGGCTTGGAAAGTCCATTGGATGGGACATTGTCATGTTCCCGTGTGCAGGAGAACCATACCCTGTGCACGTTAAAGAACACACTGGATGGCCTTCACAGGAGGCTACCATCTCTCCCAACAGCTATTCTAGTAGGTCCTCTCCACCAACCTCTTCAAGGTCCTTGTGACCTGGCCATTTAGCCCATTGTGTGCAAAAAAAGTGCCACTCAGAGGTTAACCCAAGGTTTCAGAAAATGCTGACTAGTTTTCCTTGCATCATTGGCCTGCATAGTCCCCAGATCTAATCCTTATCAAACATCTTTAGGATGAGGTGGAAAGTGCTGTTTGCCCTTTCCACCTCATCCCAAAAATGCTGCCATCCAATTTGCAGCAACTGTGCGACACATTCCCATGTGGTACAACATTCCTGCACAACACATCCAGCATCTTTGAAATTCCATGCCCTTATGAATTCGGGCTGTTCTGAAGGCCAAAGGAGGTGCAACATGCTATTAGGTAGGTGCACCTAATAAACTGTCATCTCAGTGTATTTGTCTTAGTGAAGAAGACTTTTGCAAGTTGCCATTCAGATAATACATAGACAGTGGGAGCATATGTTCTGATCTATGAGACTTTACCCCTTTGAAACTTCTAATAGCTTCATGGTCTACATTTCTGGAAATACATTTTGGCATCAGTTCAGAACCTGAGATTTCCTGACCAGATGTATATCATGTGAGTTGCAGTTACTGCTGTGAGTAGTTTGGCTGGGTCACTGCAGAAAAATGCAGGAATTGTTTCAAAAGTAGGGGTGCATTTTTTTTTACTGACTCTGGTTCAGATACACAAAAAGGAGAATTTTGTAAAATGAAATACCAATTTTATTTTTTTTGCATTACTTAGTGAACATAGTATATAGGTGTGAAAAAATGTAAGAGTTATTTCTATTTAAAATAATGCAGTGGGGAACAAAAGCTAAGTTGAAAACATAAAACTTGATTAAATATAATTTAATATCTACAATTTCCCTGTAAATTCCATAATTTCAGTGTATATTAGTTATTTTAAAACCAGTCCTACTTGTCTAAAGCATCTGAGTGTTTGTACTTACAGGGGTATCAGTGTGTTATTTAATTGTTCAGTGGTCTTGTTGAATATACGATTCATAGTTAGTTTTTCAACTTATGTGAAAGAATTCTAATTTGCAGTGTCTGGTTTGTAAGAGCATGGTAGCAGTCTTGTAATATTCTTGCAGTTTCTGCAGAGGTTGCTGGTTTTGTTTTTTTGCCGTCAATGCCTTTTGGATGGTCGATGATGAAGGCATGCTTTGCAGTCATTGGCTTTTTATCGGGTATGGAATTCCACCACTGAGTTGACAGTTAATAAATATTGTTGAGAGTTTTTTTTTTCATTTGTCATGTAGTGCCCCTTTTTTTCATTTGTCATGTAATGCCCCCATGATCATTAGCTGGTCCTAATATATGATCCCATGATAATCACTATTCGGTCAAATCATGTGGGGTTAGCAGAGTTGGATCGTATCAAAAATTTGTCATGCACAGTCATTAATTGCTGACACTTCAGTGGTTTCATTTTCGCAGATGTCCGATATTGCAGTAGCTGCAATCTTCCATGTGCTACTGCTGCTAAAAATCCAGAGCACCACTCATCTTGCAACCATGCAAGTTAATGAACTGTCAACCATATCTCTGCCTCCCTTGCAACAAGGACATCTTAATATAAGCTCTCCTCTTCGTCACTCTGTAAGAGCACTGACCCACCACAGCTTCAGACATCTGCAACAACAGAAACTTAAGTTTTGGCAGTTAACACTACATATGACCTGATACCAACCCCACAAGTTTTGATTGTCATGGGGTTATATATTAGGATCAGAAAGAATCAAAACCAGCAACCACTTCTGGCAAGAATGTACGAGACAAGCCTGATAGTCTTGTATGCCATGTTTGTATCACCATGCTCTTACAAACCAGAAGCTGTCAATTACATTTCTTTCACTTAAGTTAAAAATATTAACTCTGAATCAAACACTTGACAAGACTCCTGACCAATTAATAAACCAGTATTCCCGTGGCCAAGTGGTTAGCGCGCTTGGATACTGATCTAAGGGACCTGGGTTCGAGCCCGGGTAAGGCATGGATGTGTGTGTTGTTTTTCTGCTGAGGTCCTGCCATCCTCTCAGACCTACTATGGTATATAAACTAACAGGCTCTTGTCAGACCTCTGGCAAGCAGCTGCTTGAAGGGGTATTTTTTTCTATACCTGTTAACTAAGTGCACTCAAATGCTTTAGATAAATAGAATTGGTTTTAAGAAATGAATCCACATTGAAATTAATTATGTTAAATTGATATAGCACTTTGGTTTAAGATACTTGTTATGTTGATATATCAACTTTTATATGACTGGCTAGAAATTAAAGAAATTCTGTAGAGAGGTACATCAACTACGACAAAGAACATGTGCAAAAAGGAAATGCCACATGAGCAGAGCTTGTACAGGCACGTGTGTAAGGCACACTATAAAAGAAAACCCAGATACAGTGCTTGCCATATACCTCGCAAGGTCCAGAGCCTGTTAGAGAATATGCAGATGAACACCAGGAGTCTCGTGGGGGATTTGGAGAACTGGATAACTATTGGTAGGATGTTGGCAGGACAGACCCAAGCTATGGTAGCCAGACTGCATATTATCTCTCAGATGGTCGTCATGCTGTGGTGACGATATCAGGAATGTGTATCAGTTTAAGGCCAGCCAAGGGTCACAACATCCCAGGAGGACAGATATCTGGCCTTAACAGTGAGAAGGATAGTGAAATGACAACTTGATTTTGAGCTTGCTTGTGCTTCAGGCATAATGGTGTCAAGGAGACTTTTATATTTGTAACTTTTGTCTACTGTGTACATTATTATTCAGCAGCCATAGGTTGAATATGTCCAACCAGACTCTGTAATTTAGTTTTCCATACAGTGTTAAACTTTATAAAATATTTGTTTCATATATCCTGCCATCCTCTCAGATCTCCTACTGTGGCATATAAACTGACAGGCTCCTGTCAGACCTCTGTGGCAAGCAGCTGCTTGAGGGGGTATTTATTTATTTTATTTATACACTGAAGAGCCAAAACATTGACCACCTGCCTAATGTGATATTGGTCCTCCATGTGTTACCAAAACAGCTCTTACCTGGTGAAGCATGGATGCTACAAGACTTCTAAAAGTGTCTTGTGGTATCTGGTACCAACATGTTACCAGCAGATCCTTTTACTCTTGTAAGTTAACCACAGATCGGATATTTTGTTCCAACATGAACCACAGATGCTTGATTGGATTGATGTCTGGGGAATTTGGAGTTCAAGGCAATACCTGGAAGTCTTCCTCATATTCTGTAAACCATTCTCGAACAATCCAGGCAGTGTGGCATGGTGCATTATCCTGCTGAAAGAAGGCACTACTAGAGGGGAATACCATTGCCATGAAAGGATGTACCTGGTCTGCAATGATATTTAGGTGGGTGGTAGACGTCAGTTTCCTGCACATGAATGACTGGACCCAGGGTTTCACAGCAGAACATTGCCCAAAGCATTACACTTCCTCCATTGGCTTGGTTTCATCCCACGGTTTATTCTGGTGCCAACACTTCCCCGGTAAATGACACACACGTACCCAGCTGTCCACATGATGCAACATTGAAACGAGATTCATCGAACCAGATGACCTTCCAATCATTCAAGGTCCAGTTTTGATGCTCATGTGCCCGTTGTAGGCACTTTCGACGGTGAACCGAGGTTAGAATGGGCACTCGGAGCAGCCTCATTTTCAGCAGGGTTCTATGTACGTTACTCCCGTCACCAACATTCAGATTATGGGTTAGTTGTGCCACATTATCCTTTCTGTTGGCTCGTACCATACAGGATAGCCTTCACTCACCTCTAGCATCAACAAGCTGTGGTCGACCCACACTTTGCCGTCAGTTCGTGGTTTTTCCCTCTTTGGACCACTTTTTTTTTGACTAACCACGACTGACTGTGAGCACCCCACGAGCCTTGCCGTCTCGGAAATGCACTGACTCAGTTGTCTGACCATTACAATTTCGCCTTTGTCAAACATTTAAGTCCGCTGCCTTTCCCATCTGAAAAACGAAAATAACACTGATTAACAGAGCTCAATATCAGGTGTTTTTATACAGATTCATGACCTTCACATGTGCTGTCGTTTACCAGTATTGCTTAGATTTGCACAAAGACTTGCTGATCATAATGTTTTGGCTCTTCGGTTTATGTAGATGAAATTAATAAATTTTTTTTATTTCACTTAGTTACTTAGACATGAATCAGCACAGTTTAAATTGCTCAAATCAAAATTTGGGAGCATTCAAAAGATCGATTTTTTTAGATAACGGCCCTCTATTCCAGTCGCTTTTGCCGGTTGCATACCTTTTTCGTATAGTAAAATCTGAAATTTCATTAAAAGAAGACAAATCTTAAAATCAATATGCAATGCAAGATATGCTCGCATTTCCATTTAAATATCGCATTACAGTGAGTTCTTATTACACACCTAAAATTTGTTCTGTTGTTATCAAGTGAATATCAGGTGATATTCACTTGATGAAATATAATCTTAGTTGCTCTTACACCACATAACCCCAAACAACAAAACTTGTCTAACAAATATATATATCTCAAATTCAAAATGCAGGATAAAACAGTTTATTAATATCTGGCTTCTTATTGGACCAACTTAGACTGGTTAGATCATAATTGGAACCTATGAACTAAGCCGTGGCAGGGCCCTAAGTTCATAGGTTTTCTAAAGGGTTTCAATAAACATTTTTCTTACTGAAAATGTTAGATGAATATAAGTCTAAACTGGAAGGGAAGTTGCTTAATATAGGAAAGGTATATTCATAGTGCTTGCTCTTCTGGCCCATTCTGATTTCTAGAGTCATCACCTCTGTGTGTCGTATTTTTTCATTGATACACTTAATGGCTTGCTTAAACAGTGGAAAATGTTATTTTCCATTTTTTTTTTGCCTTGCTCATGTGCATGTTTCCAATTGTACGAAAGTATTTTCGATATTTAGTGTCATATAAAGGAAGTAGAAATACAGTTTTTAAACTTTTGACATTTAGTTAACCTTTTAAAAGGAATATATTTTCTACAAATTAATACTTAAAATCGTTTTATAGTCCTCAATTTCTAATTTATGTCATATGCTCAGTATATTTTAACATTAGGTCGTCAACAATTGCATCTAGACTGAAGTGATTTTGCCACATAATATATGCATGTAGTTAAACCAACATTGGCTTTAGATCAATGGAATCTGATACGTTTATTAGAAATAAAAAGTATAATGTATCAGGCAACCACATAAGTTCTTGCCATTTATGTGTCATAGTTGATAGAAGGCTTTACTGCTGTGTAAGAACAACTATCCGCATCTTAAAAGTGCATTGTATCTTATTTACATAGTAATATCCAAGTATTTAACCCAATAAAATATTGAAATGGAAGTGTCGGAGCTCAGATATTGTTTACTTTATGAGTTTAAACTCTGTAACATTGCTGCAGAAGCCACTAAAAGAATATGTTTTGCATTTGGACAGGATGCAGTAAAGGAACGCACAGTCAGAAATTAGTTCCAAAACTTTAGAACCGGAATGAGTCACTTGAAGACGTAGCGTAGCGGCCGTCCTGTGGCCATCGACAATGAACCTTTGAAAGCAGTCATTGAAGAGGATAGCAGCCGAACAGGCCAAGAGATTGCTTTGGTGTACGATGTTAATGATGAAACCATTAGAATGCATCAAATTGGTAAAACACAAATTGAGCAAATGCCCCCCACATGAATTAGACGCCAAGAAAAAACAACAACGTGTGTCAGTCTGCCTTAGCCTGCTCTCCTGCAACAACAATGAGCCATTTGTCGATCGCTTGCTGACGTGATGAAAAGTGGATCCAATATATAAGAATCCTTCAAGGAAATGTCATTGGGTGTCTACCACGGGCCACGCTCCACAAACTTCCAAGGCCACCACTGCATCCAGCGTTGAATTGAACAAACACGTTCTTGGGCACCAGAGTTTTTTCCTTTAATTATCATGCCCTTAACTCATCAACTCCTTCACTGCCACACTCGACTTTAGTCAAATTTTTTGTAATTGTCCTTATCTGCGTGTTCGACTTTAACATGAATTGTTAAAAAACACGTTTTCTTTGGTATAGTGAGTGACTAAAGTTGAAAAGTTTGAAGGCATATTTCTCAATAAGTGCTTTCATCACTTACTGAGTCTTAATGTCTTGTCAGTTAAGCAATGGATGGGCCGAGGAGGGCACCATTGTTGGGTTGTGCATAGGGCATCAGTTGGCCTTAATCCGACCCTGACTGCATCAATGTAAAGTGCTCTTTTGTGTATGGTGGACAACTTTGGAATTTTCCACTTTGAGCTGCTGAAACCTGGCCAAACCATTACTGGCGAGCTCTATTCACAACAACTTGAACGTGTTCATAGTATTGGAAGAAAAGGAAGCAGCACTTGTAAAGGCGTACTGTCCCTTCAGGATAACGCCCGTCCACATACTGCCAAAGTGAGCACAGAGACAATCCAACGCCTAATGGGAGACTGTGTGTCATCCACCTTTTGTTTCTGGCCCTTGACAATAATCTACGTGGACAAGAGTTTAAGAACTATAAGAGAGGTACAAGTCACTATAGGAACTTTGTTCCAAAAACAGGATATTGGCATAATAGAAGGAGCATTTATAAGTTAGTTTCCAGATGGATAAAGGTGATTGAATCAAATGGAACCTAAACGAAACCTACTTCGCAGAATAAAATTGTTTTAATACGAGTTATGCTCTGTGTTTTACGAGTACCAAAAAACGGCAAAAACTTTTGTGGTTACCTGATAATTAACAATTTAACAGTATATAAAATTTGGGCTCCTGCTCCAAGACCTGTGGACTACTTGTTTTGCCCCTGATTGAAAGGGTGGGAGAAGAACATATGTATTAAAGAGTACAGAAAGATGAATTGCTCAGAATTCTGACGTAGCAAGATAGAATTTTGTGGATGTTTTAATAAATAATGATATTTGGCTACAATAATGAATAATCTGTTTTAGCCTTGATCACAATCTGATGTAATTTTGCGAATTCAAAGTGAAAGTACATGTACACTGAGAGGCCAAAAGTCATGGGAAAAGCAGTAAACTAAAAGTAGAACTAACGCACTGTATTCGTAACCGATGCGTTGGACGCCAACTGCAGAATGGCGCTGCAGTAGCCTACAAACCCAACATTCATTTCGTAGTAGTTAATTCAACATAGCTGCACATTGTGAGTTGTCTGACTTTGAACGTGGCTTGATCGTTGGTGTCAAGGATGGGTCATGTAATATCGGAGATCGTGTAGAAATTCAGTTTTCCCAGGTCTATGGTGTCAAGAGTTTGTCATCAGTATTCTATTGATGGCATTTCCACATATGTAAACCAGCGAATGGGACGCCCATGTGCAATTGATGAATGGAGCTCTTGTCAGCTGTCATGAATGGTGACCAACAGACAGGCTACAGTACATGAAATCACTGCCAATTTGAATGCGGGCCAAAGTTTCTGAAAGGATGGTCCGCCGTCACCTGCACTCCTTCGGATTTGGTAGCTAAAAACCCACTCTTGTTACATTGCTTACACGTCATTCCAGAGCTTAACCGACTGGAATGGACCCGAAGACATCGAAATTGGACAGTAGAACAATGGGGTTGGGTAGCATGGTTCGATGAATCAAGGTTCCAGTTGTTTCACGCTGACAGGCGCATTGGAGTGTGGCATAGGTTCCGTGAAGTCATGGACTCTTCCTGTCTGTAAAGTACTGTTCAGGCTGGAGGCTGCTCTGTGATGGTGTGGGGCGTGTTCACATGGTCTACATTGGGCTCTCATCCGTTTGGAACAATCGCTGACAGGTATGAGATACATGGACATCCTCGCAGATCACCTGCACCCTTTCATGACTCGAGCACCCTGATGGTGAAGGGATATTCCAACAAGATAATTCAACGTGTCACCAGTCTGATTGCTAGGAGGTGAACTGAAGAACAATCCACGGACTTTACTGCCATGAATTGGTCCCCACGGTCCTCCGATATGAACCCCTTGGAGCATCTGTGGGACAAGGGAAACAAGCTTACGATCCATGAATCCAGCACCATCCAATGCAACACAATTATGGTCTACACTGCAGTGGACTGCCATCCCTACAGGACGGTGCTGGCAACTCGTTGACTCCATGCATCGATGTGTGGCTGCACTGCTGAGGGCTCGACGAGAACCAACCCGTTATTAGGCACGTATCTCATGACTTTTGGCCTATCAGTGTAATTAGTAGAAGAGGAAGTTGCTGTTGAAGTTTTTAGGTAGTGATCATTGTCATATTGCTAAATAATATGTGAGTTATACTTTCACAATTAGGTATATTCATTTGTTATTCATTCATACTTTTTAATAGTTTTTTGGTTTCTAATTTTTAAAAGGAATTCGAACTTATAAATACAATAATTTTATTATAATCTTTTGCTATTTATATGTTGTACTAAATAATCAAACACTCTTAAAATTATTTTTAATTCCAAATATAAAAATAGCTTTTAATTTATAAAATATTTGTTCTTTGGTTTAATAACTTAACCCACTAATGGAGAACGTCCAGGAACTGGTATTACATGACAATTGCAACAGCAAGAATATTCAAATGTGTCGAAGAAAGTTCCCAAGTTGGGATTTGCAGGATCCCAGGTAAGCAGAGTATGATGGCATTGCCTTGGTTCACAGTTCGTTGGCTGTCTTGTCGAAGGGTAGCCCAAGGAATTGCACAACTGTGTTGGAATGCTACAATAGAAAAATCACGTGGAATTAATATGGAAACTTTAAAAATAGCGATAACAGAAGAAACAACTAAAAAAGTTAAGTCAACGATCAGAAATGATATTTTAATGTGTGGAGAAAGTAATTTTTAGTTCAGAGTAGCTATGTTTTAAAATTGTAACGTTGATTTCATCGTATGAAGTCCAACTAAATTTGGGTGAGGGTTGGCTCAGTCAGTAGCACACCAGGCTCGTAATCTGTAGTTCCCAGGGTTGAGCTCCAGCAGTACCTGCATTGAGATTTATATCCCCTAATTGTCCTCAGTGAGAAAGGACACAGCTATGGGCTTGGAAAGGCTGCCATCCATTGTGCAGTATAATCAATGTCAGTGTGTACATTAAAGAACATAGGCTTTTGTCTCATGACAGCACCCAGTTGATCACCTTCCCCAATCTTCTGAGCCGTTGGAGTTCTTTTGACCTGATCATTTAGCCCCATTGTGTTCAAAAAACGTGTTGCTCAGAAGTGAATCTCCTCAAGGCCATTCAGTGCATTCTTTACCATGCACAGAGTGAGAGAACATGAATTTCCACAGGATCAACGCAAACAACACAGTTGGGACTCAAACTTGGGAATTGCAGAACGAGCCTGGTGCTCTACTGACTGAGCCAACCCCACCCCTAGTAATTCATTAAAAGGTAAGAAATTATCACTCCTTATAAATCAGAACACTCTTGATTTCAATCCCTGGGGAAACATTACTCCTAGGATTCATGAAACTTCTGCCTTTAAAGAAATGAAATTTGTAAGCCATACTTCAGCAGAGGAGAGTTAAAAAATCCAAATTCTTCCCTACTTTTTCTGTACCAGAATACATTACACACACTGAGAAGAAAACCATTCTGCAACATTTTGTATCTAGTCCTAAATAAATAATTGTTATATAATCGTATTCGGAACAAACGGGTGCACGGATATTGGTTTCATGTACATCCGTCGTCACATCATTGTTTGCTGGAAATTTTTGGCTCCCTGTAATTCCGCAGTTACTTGACCAATTGATCCTAAGTTTTATGTGGTAATCCCCCTTTGTTTCGTCCTCTGTTGAATTAAGACTGCCGTGAGTCCAGATTAAACCTGTTGTAAGTGTTCAAAATTTCTGGTGCCCTGCCGTCATCTACTTATGGAGCAGTGCATTATCGATGGAAAAAGTTAGCAATGGACAGATTTGGCGCCAAACATTTAGCAGAGCAGGGCCGGATATATATGAGGGGCACGCTCCCCTCCCCCTTTTGAGAATGCTTTGTTGGGTTGTTTAACCTCTGAGCGGCACTTTTTTGCACACCATGGGCTAAATGGCCAGGTCACATGGACCCCGAAGGCTCAGAGAAGGTTGGGGGAGGGGACCCACTGGAACAGCTGTTGGGAGACAGATGGTAGCCTCCCGTCAAGGCCATCCAGCGTGTTCTTTAACGTGCACAGGGTATGGCTCTCCCACACACGGGGCCACGGCTTAACGTCCCATCCGACGGACGGCGGCCTTTCCAAGCCAATCGGTGTCCCCTACTGACCGTGGGCAGGGCGGGGAATTTTGCGGAGATAGATCTCAACGTTGACCCAGCTGGGACTCGAACCTGGGAACTACAGATTACGAGCCTGGCGCGCTACCGACTGTGCCGCCCCCCCCCCCCCTTTGGGAATGCTAGTAACGGTATTGGAGGCAAAAAATTATTACACATGCATATTTCACAAAAAATTTTTATACCAAAAATGCAGAAGAAAACACAAAGCAATGGAAATCCCATCTCTTGCTTCCCCCTCCCCATTTTTTTTTCTAGATCTGGGCCTGTGGTGGGGGTACAGCTAGTTTAAAAATTATTCTTGAAAATATATTTTAATTTGAGAAATGTGCATATTAGATTTTATACACTTCTAAACTAAATTTTAGTACCATGCCTTTTTAATTAGAATTTAAAATATAAATGTTTCAAGGGCAGTAATGGACTGTGGCTTTTGTTGAAGCTAAAATTTTACGATAAATATAACCGTGATTAACAGACAGTATATAATGCGATTAGTGATTAACAGACATGATAACCGTGATTAACAGACAGTATATAATGCGATTAGTGATTAACAGACATGATAACCGTGATTAACAGACAGTATATAATGCGATTAGTGATTAACAGACATGATAACCGTGATTAACAGACAGTATATAATGCGATTAGTGATTAACAGACATGATAACCGTGATTAACAGACAGTATATAATGCGATTAGTGATTAACAGACATGATAACCGTGATTAACAGACAGTATATAATGAGATTAGTGATGGCACTACTCCAAACAGTCGAGTGTTTTGCCTCTGAATGACACTTTATTGCAAAAATATGGGCTAAATAGCCAGGTCAAGAATCCCAAGGGCTCAAAGAAGGAGATCCACTGGACAGCTGTTAGGAGACAGGAAAACCTCTTATTAAGGCCACCCAGCGTGTTCTTTAATGTGCATAGGTTTTATGGCTTAATGTCCCATCTCATGGACTTTGTAAGCCCATTTGTGTCCACTTTCTCACTGAGGTAGTGGAGATAAATCTCAACGCAGGAACAGTTGGAACTCAAACGTGTGAGCTGCAGATGATTACCGTGACTCTGGTTGGGGCGGGGGTGGCTCAGTCGGTAGAGCACCAGGCTCGTAATCTGTAGTTCCCAGGTTCGAGTCCCAGTTGGGTCAGCGTTGAGATTTATCTTTGCAAAATTCCCTGCCCACGATCAGTAGGGGACACCGATGGGCTTGGAAAGGCCGCCGTCCGTCGGGTGGGACGTTAAGCCGTGGCCCCGTGTGCGGGAGAGCTATACCCTGTGCACGTTAAAGAACACGCTGGATGGCCTTGACGGGAGGCTACCATCTGTCTCCCAACAGCTGTTCCAGTGGGTCCCCTCCCCCAACCTTCTCTGAGCCTTCGGGGTCCATGTGACCTGGCCATTTAGCCCATGGTGTGCAAAAAAGTGCCGCTCAGAGGTAAAACAACCTAAGGTACACATCGTATACATATGGCGCCAGTGGGTTAAAGGAGGATCCAGCACACACCGACAAGGATCAGGAAGATGATGTATGACCACGGAGCAACAGAACCGCCATTTGCGACATGTGGCATTGCGTGACAAATTCGTGACTACAATGTCACTGCAAAGGAACTGGCAACACCGAATACCTACCAGGCGGACGGTAAACAGGCTTTTACAGTTTTCATTGCGAGCCTATCGTCTGACACTACGTTTGCCTCTCACATCTACCCACGTGCAAGCTGTCTTCAGTGGTGTGGCCTCAGACAGAACTGGAACAAACAAGGGTGAAGTACCGTGGTGTTTAGTGGCAAATACTGCTTTTGTCTTGGTCAGCACAATGGTAGACAACATGTTCGTCATCATTCAGGAGAAAGGAACACCATCCCGTGCATGCGACATCGCCACACAGCTCTAGCACCTGTTGTCTTAGTGTGGGGTGCCATTTGTCAGGTATCTCGGTCAGAACTGGTCATCATAAGGGGATCTCTAAATGCCCAACGATATATTACCAACATTTTGCAGCTAGTGGCTGTCCCATTTGTTCAGCAGCATGGAACCTTTTACCAGAAAGATAACGCTCGTCCCCACACAGCCTGCATTAGTCTGCAGTATCTACATGAGCAAAACGTTCGGGGCTGGACCCATTTTTTGACTGAGGCGTTCAGATGGGGCTTGTGCCTTTTCGGGGGCTTTTCCCCCCTACGTTTGTTTTGTGCGTTCGGGACGTTTTCTAGCTGTCGCGTTTGGGGCTCAATACCATGGCCAGCATGCTCGCCGGACCTTTCACCTATTGAACGAGTCAGGGACATGATTTGCTGGCAGCTCCAACAAACACCCAAAAGGTGTGCCAACCACTGTCGCTGAAATGGAACAGCGATTTCGCGCTATATGGTGTTCTATCCCTCAAGATGACATTATAAAGCTGTACGATAGCTTCCCCAACGAGTTCATGAATGCATTGCTGTGTGGGGCGGTTCAACATCATACTAATGTATGACGAATAAGGAAATGTATTTTCCATCTTTTTTTTTCGACAATCAATCGCACATGTCAGTGCATGCTAACAGTTGCCTGTGTTTCAATAAAATGGCATTAATCCTTCCAAAAGTGTTTGCAATTTTTTTTTCCTGTCGTGTATTACATTTTTTAATTTTAGAAATTGAATGAAAAAAAAAAACTAAGATCATAATAAAAGCTCTTAACATTGGAGAGTGTGGCTATCAGAAATCTCAGATTTTATTTCAGGTACCCAAAAATTCTAAAACCTCTAAAATATACAGTTAAGTCACAACCACCTATATGGATACATGATGCACCTATTACTATAATGTAGACACAGCCCGTCTTCAAACTTTTAGTTTTCATGACATATACTGAGACTTCTACTGTTTATTAATATATAAAGTTCTATTATTCCAGATTATATAAGAGGTTGAGTTCAACTTACTTGCAGGCAGCCTCCAGGTAGCACTGTTCTATCTGAGGTGGATCCTGGACGATGTATCTCAGCTCTCCTTTGATGTTGTACATGTGGAACGGGATTCGGAGAATGTATTGGTTGCCAAGACAACGATCATGAAGTGGGGTAGACTTTCTATTTTGGGTTAGGCGAATAAGGAAATCGTTTCAATAAATGTGGCCACGTATACGTTTTCACAGTACAGTCAAACTACTTTTGCTTTTAAACCGCCCCAAAACAAAATTTGCCTCCCCTTGATTTTTTTTCAATGCTATTTCGAAATATGCTTTCTTCTACTAAAACAGAGAATTTCCATGTTATGTCAGTGGGAATCTAACTTCGAATCTCTATAATTTCTGAAATATTCGTTTAATGGAAAAATGTGACTGAAGATAAAAATCGTAAATCTGTATAAATTTCGATTTTCAACAAAATTTGTTCAATATTTAGTTATGGAAGTAGAATATTTCACAACAATGTGACTATTACGTCACAAGAGTTTTAACTTAGAAATTAGTATTTAAATTATTTTTTCAAAGCCATTTTATAAAATATACATTTCAGTAGTTTGCGTGACGATTATTTCAATATTAGACATGAATGATTTTTATAAAACGATTAATTGTTAAATATTCGCGTGCTCGTAACTCAATACCCAACGAATAGTGTTGAAAAATCGAGATTTATAATAGATTTATTATCTTTTTCTTCAACACATATTTTTCCATTAAATGCATGTATTAGAAGTTTCATATACAGGGTGAATCTGAAAAAGTGGGCAAAACTTTACGGGGTGGTAGAACGCAGCTATACGAGCAATATTCGTCATAGAAAGTATGGGCGGAACGCAAACGGCGAGCCGCTAGGTGGCGTTGGAAATGGTATAAAAGGATCGGTCCTCGCACCCAACGGCATTTCTACCGTGGATTGCCGAGAGGATGGCTGGTTATACTAACCACGAAATGGCGGATATGCACTTGGTGTACGGTGCGGCGGACGGGAATGCAAGTGAGGACCGACCCTTTTATACCATTTCCAACGCCACCTAGCGGCTCGCCGTTTGCGTTCCGAAAATACATTCTATGACGAATATTGCTCGTATAGCTGCGTTCTACCACCCCGTAAAGTTTTGCCCACTTTTTCAGATTCACCCTGTATACATTCTTTTAAAATTTATTATAAGGAAGGTAAATTTCGGTTCAGGTTAACAGACATTATACAATGTAAAATTCACGTTTTTAATTTGTTTCGAGCAATTCCATTTTATCGTTTTTCCGTCTAGAGTCGGTACCTGGGCAAGCAGCATGAAACGTCTTCAAATCAACTTCGTAAACTAATTCTTGCTAACTAGGCACTAAGCTCAGTTGCTTCTACGCTGCTGAAGGAGCGAATGCGCTTCAACTTGTAAATGTAACAAATTAAAAAAACAACAATATTTTAAAATCATTATTTTAAAAATTTCTTCCTTTAAATTACTGCTGCCGTTCCATGACCGAGTGGTTAGCGCGCTTGGCTACTGATCTAAGGGACTTGGGTTCGAGCCCCGGGTAAGGCATGGCTGTTTGTGTCGTTTTTCTGCTGAGGGCCTGCCATCCTCTCAGACCTTCTACTATGGCATATAAACTGACAGGCTCCTGTCAGACCTCTGTGGCAAGCAGCTGCTTGAGGGGGTATTTATTTATTTTATTCAAATTACTGTATCATGGAGTGAAGCCCCTATCTTCCCGCCCTAGTTACGGCTCTGTCTAGATATTTAAGTTTTTTTTTCTACGAGATAAAATTATTTTTACCTCTATATAAGCATCAATAAAACATTAGCAATTTTCCCGTTAAAATTCAACTGATTCGTGAAGTGCAATAATTGTTATTTTAAATTTGAATCTGATTTAATCAGAGATGATGTCCCAATCGATATTTTAACTGGACATGGTGTAGCTATGGGAAAACCCCTAAAGAGAAATTCATAACAGGATGATCAAATATTTAGGCGATTAAGGGGTCAAAACATGTTTCGACCCCTGGACTTCCCCCCGTTTGAGGGCGATAAAATTTTTCCAATAATTTCTAAAATATTCGCTAACAGTGAACGAAGCAGTGGATTGGAAAATTGTCAAGAGTTATGTCAGTATGTGGTGGAAGCGGTGCCGTAGCTAGGTTTTGGCGCCCTTGGCAAATTCTTTGCTCAACGCCCTTATTTTGAAAACCTACATTGCTTTTTCTTTCTGGGTATGTTGTTCGGCAACTGCCTCATGCAGCTGGGTGGGAAAAATGTACAAGCGCCGACAGCGGAGACCTCTATTATTGAAATTGCACACTCAGATTGATTGGATTCAGATGAAAATCATAGACAAGACAGTTTGGCAGATGAGTTAGACATGATTATAATTATAGAGCAAAAGAGCAATTTTATTTCACACGCATGCGGTTTACAGGCTGCCATCAACACCTTGTAATCACCCCATGGTCACACATGCAGTTTCACATCACGGCAGAGTCGTACAAGCATCAAAGAATGTTCTGAGGCATGGCTTGAGTTGGGTTGTTTTACCTCTGAGCGGCACTTTTTTGCACACCATGGGCTAAATGAGGGCGGGGGTGGCTCAGTCGGTAGCGCGCCAGGCTCGTAATCTGTAGTTCTCAGGTTCGAGTCCCAGCTGGGTCAGCATTGAGATTTATCTCCGCAAAATTCCCCGCTCTGCCCACGGTCAGTAGGGGACACCGATGGGCTTGGAAAGGCCGCCGTCCGTCGGATGGGACGTTAAGCCGTGGCCCCGTGTGCGGGAGAGCCATACCTTGTGCACGTTAAAGAACACGCTGGATGGCCTTGACGGGAGGCTACCATCTGTCTCCCAACAGCTGTTCCAGTGGGTCCCCTCCCCCAACCTTCTCTGAGCCTTACGGGGTCCATGTGACCTGGCCATTTAGCCCATTTGGGTTGTTTTACCTCTGAGCGGCACTTTTTTTGCACACCATGGGCTAAATGGCCAGGTCACAAGGACCCCGAAGGCTCAGAGAAGGTTGGGGGAGGGGACCTACTGGAACAGCTGTTGGGAGACAGATGGTAGCCTCCCGTCAAGGCCATCCAGCGTGTTCTTTAACGTGCACAGGGTATGGCTCTCCCGCACACGGGGCCACGGCTTAACGTCCCATTCGACGGACGGCGGCCTTTCCAAGCCCATCGGTGTCCCCTACTGACCGTGGGCAGGGCGGGGAATTTTGCGGAATAAATCTCAATGCTGACCCAGCTGGGACTCGAACCTGGGAACTACAGATTACGAGCCTGGCGCGCTACCGACTGAGCCACCCCCGCCCCCTGAGGCATGGCCTCACCATGATTGTTGCCACTGGTCTCTCAGGACGGCTACATTCTGCAGATGTCACATTACCATGAATTGATGTCACATTACCTTGAATTCCTCAGACGTTTTTGACCCATCGTGCTTCTTTAGATTTTAATTTTTTTTATGTGTTTTAGTATTGAGAATGATCTTTCAGCAATAGGTAAACTATGAATATGGTTAGAAAATATATCACAACTGTACATATACATCTGTGAAACTGGTCGAAAATGCAACATTTTCAGTAATCAACAGATTTGTGAGTTCTTTTAGTGTGATTAATTTTCCAATAGTACTTTTAAGACAATACCTACAAAATAACAACCCTTTCACGACTAAGGGAAACATTTTCCCCATTTTAAAATTGGTGATTGTCGTATTTAATTATAACCTTATCTGCATTTTTTATACAGAATGTCAAAATAGAACGTATGCCGAACGCAATTACGTAAACGGGAACGTTTAGTCCATGTCCATCTTTGCAATAATGTTGCATCTGTGCAATGTCCATCTTTGCCTCACTACCAAAAGAAATTGCTTCGCAGAATATCATAATTAGCACATCATTTTGTATAGTAATTTTATTTCATAATTTTGTATTATTTTAGTTAACATTTTGTTACAATAAACCAATAAATAAAAGACATTGCATAATACGCCTAACTATAATTTGTGTTACCTTTATAGTCCATTGGGAAAAATATTTCCCATAAAATTCCAAAAAAACTACACATTGTTATGTATTTTTCTTATGATTTTTATTTATTTTACGTCTAAACAAACTAAAATAAACAGTTACGTACTAATATTTACTCTTAGAAACCTTATGGTCCTGAAAGGGTTAAACCTTTTGGTAGTATCCTAAAAAGTAACAATACAAAAAAAGTAATTAACTTTAATATTAAATATTTAAAAACTTAGTAAATGAATTTTGGTGGGCTCAGGAAGATTCCTTCGGGGGTCCTCTGTACGTGTCCGGTCCTCCCGGGGAGTAGTTATGCCACTGACACCAACTTGTAGCATGAACAGATCGTTTACAATAGTCATTTTAAAGTTTTGCCTTTTTTTCAAATTGATCTCCCCTTGGAGATGAAAAATAAAGCAATTGGGTTGTTGGGTTGTTTTACCTCTGAGCGGCACTTTTTTGCACACCATGGGCTAAATGGCCAGGTCACATGGACCCCGAAGGCTCAGAGAAGGTTGGGGGAGGGAACCCACTGGAACAGCTGTTGGGAGACAGATGGTAGTCTCCCGTCAAGGCCATCCAGCGTGTTCTTTAACGTTGTGTTGTTTTACCTCTGAGCGGCACTTTTTTGCACACCATGGGCTAAATGGCCAGGTCACATGGACCCCGAAGGCTCAGAGAAGGTTGGGGGAGGGGACCCACTGGAACAGCTGTTGGGAGACAGATGGTAGCCTCCCGTCAAGGCCATCCAGCGTGTTCTTTAACGTTGTGTTGTTTTACCTCTGAGCGGCACTTTTTTGCACACCATGGGCTAAATGGCCAGGTCACATGGAACCCGAAGGCTCAGAGAAGGTTGGGGGAGGGGACCCACTAGAACAGCTGTTGGGAGACAGATGGTAGTCTCCCGTCAAGGCCATCCAGCGTGTTCTTTAACGTGCACAGGGTATGGCTCTCCCGTACACGGGGCCACGGCTTAACTTCCCATCCGACGGACGGCGGCCTTTCCAAGCCCATCGGTGTCCCCTACTGACCGTGGACAGGGCGGGGTGTTTTGCGAAGATAAATCTCAACGCTGACCCAGCTGGGACTCGAACCTGGGAACTACAGATTACGAGCCTGGCGCGCTACCGACTGAGCCACCCCCGCCCCTAAAGCAATTGGAAGATTCAGAAAATGCAAAGTCTAGTGTTTCATTAGTATCTTTCCAAACCAAAGAAGAGAATTGCTGGTTTATCCCCAAATGCAAAGTTGTTGGACGTCTACAGATAGATCGACGACAAAGCGAAAAGTATCTTGTTTTCTAAAACGAGCTAAAAATACTTTTTTTTAGTGTTATAACAGATTTGCATTATTGTATAAAATGAGATATTATGTGAGCAAAAATTTCTGTACATGTGATGGATGAACATTTTGTGGTACAATGTTCATCATATAAAAATAAAAATACCCCCTCAAGCAGCTGCTTGCCACAGAGGTCTGACAGGAGCCTGTCAGTTTATATGCCATAGAAGAAGATCTGAGAGGATGGATCTCTATGTTGCGATCTTGTGCAACCACGGCAATTCCCGGTTCCGCCTGACAGCACTACCTGGTTAAAGAAAAGCCATGACTATCTAGAGCCGGGGGCAAGGAATACGCCCTATAGGCGCACCTCAACCCCGGCCTCACATGGCAGCAGTCCTATAGAAGGAAAGCTGACCACCGGAAGAAACCTAACTTTAATCTATTCCCCGGTTTGCAAATGTGCAAGGATATAAAGATCCAAGCTCGATCGGCACCCGGGGTGGAGACTCTTAGTAAGACCCAGACTTTTTTGACAGCTCGTGCCTTTCGGCAGAGCCGTCGAACAGACCACACAGGTCTCCTGAGAGGTGAGGTCTCCAACGCCGTCACCATCCGACCGGCAATCAAGCCGGCCAGCAGCGTCTTCAACCTCGGGTGGCTTCAGCAATGCTCCAGCCGGGGACCACCCCAACCGGCAAAACCTTGGAATGCTCCAGCTGGTGCCCACTACAGCCGGCAAATCCTCTGGCCTGCTCCAGCTAGGGATCCTCCCGACCGGCAATGCCTCCTCAGCCGGGTTGCTGGGCCCTAGGCCCCCCACCACGACAAGGTGGTCCCCTATCGGGGGGGATGGCAGGACCTCAGCAGAAAACAACACGAACATCCATGCCTTACCCGGGGCTCGAACCCAGGTCCCGTAGATCAGTAGCCAAGCGCGCTAACCACTTATAAATTTTTATGAAATATTATGGAGCATATTACAAATTTTGTATTTAAACAAATTTTGAAATTGTTTGGTTTTCTCATAAATATAAATCCATCTGATTAATACTCACACTTTGGCCAGCAATCGAAGAGTGCTGCAAGGACTGCTAAATCCGTCTACACCACGAGGCAAGGATGGCACGTGGTGTTGCAATTCCCCACTGAAAATGTCAGAAGTATTTCAGTTAGTTTTTACATTAAAAATGTTTCATAAAGCAAATATGGGTATCATAAACGAAATGAACGGACTTACTCGTTCTGTGTTCATTTCTTGTGTTGACCTTTTAAATTTTACTTCTTTTTTCATTATACCTCCACATTTTTTTTATTCGTGTAAACGTGTATTTCAGAATATGTGTGCAAATAAATATCCTTAAAATGTTACATTTGTAAAAAAAAATAGAAATTTGCTATAATTAAATCTGCACAATGTAAAGATTAAGTTTTATGAAGTATGAATAATAACGAAACGAAAATTTCTCCAGGACATGAAATAAACATTTCTCCAGGACATGAAATAAAAAAGGAGGACATAAAAAAGGAGGACATGTCCTCCTTTTTTATTTCATGTCCTCCCAGAAATTTGAATTTGGGTTGTTTTACCCAAAACTGAGCGGCACTTTTTTGCACACAATGGGCTAAATGGCCAGGTCACATGGACCCCGAAGTCTCAGAGAAAGTTGGGGGAGGGGACCCACTGGAACAGCTGTTGGGAGACAGATGGTAGCCTCCCGTCAAGGCCGTCCAGCGTGTTCTTTAACGTGCACAGGGTATGGCTCTCCCGCACACGGTGCCACGGCTTAACGTCCCATCCGACGGACGGCGGTCTTTCCAAGCCCATCGGTGTCCCCTACTGACGTGGGCAGGGCGGGAAATTTTGCGGAGATAAATCTCAACGCTGACCCAGCTGGGACTCGAACCTGGGAACTACAGATTACGAGCCTGACGCGCTACCGACTGAGCCACCCCCGCCCCTCCCAGAAATCTGAAAAAACATGAAATGCCCTCCTTTTTTGTATAAACTCATAACATGTTTTAAACCAAAATTCAAGCACTTTTTTTTGTACTTTTATTTTTCAAATTTCTTGAACCCATGACTATAACATAATTTACTGTTAACCGCAAAATAATTTATTGTAAATGCAAATTGTAAAAGTTACTCTTTTTTGTAATCTCAATATGCGCAATTCACGTGCCAAATTGAAAGAAGTATGCGCCTTAGAAAACTGCAAAAAATTTTGCTTCCTCCCATGGATAGATAGAGCAATGAAAGTTAAGAGCAGATTTTTGGAAAATAAAAGACAGCGGAGGAATTTTAAGACTACTCCTAATTTGTAGGAGCCTTCTCATACAAGAGACAGAAATCGAAACAGAAATCAGAACTATCGAAACAGAAATCAGACAGAGTTCAAAGAAACAGAAAGTTTACTTTCTGCAACAGCAGATTATGCCACTTAAAGTAACTCTTGATTCCTTATCAAATAGGAACAAAAATCGGCACTTCATATATTTGAAGTACATTTAAGAAGTATTATTCCTTTTTCTGACTCAACGTAGTCGGTACTTGACATAAAACTTACTAGGAAAAAACTTATTTTACTTCACAAATTGAAAGCATGTCCTCCATTTTTGCTTTATTGTCCTCCTTTGTCCTCCATTTATAGCTTTTTTGTCCTCCTTTTAGGACACTAGCATATGGCAACCTTAATAATGAGTCAAAATTGTTCACCAGAATACGAAATAATGGTAGAAAGAGAGACCACGGAGGAGAAATAGATTGACAAGGGTCACTCAAACTGCTGAAAGCGAAGCATTCAGACCTACTGACCATTGGCTAAGACCATTGGCCAAGCTACTGACCATTGGCTAAGACCATTGGCCAAGCTACTGACCATTGCTACTGACCATTGGCCAAGCGTTCACAATAATGCCGCACTAGCTTTCATTGGCTGAGAGCATACGATTGTTTGCGCTCCACTCTACTGTACTTATTGACCAGCTATGAGAAAAATGTAAACTGAACTGTTCAGTACTGTAATGAATTTATATATATATACTAGAAATCAATCAGTATTTTTGGCGCACCTTGATTTCTAGTTGGTCACTCCGACCCCTATTTGACCTGGAGTGAAGCACTGGATCTGAAAATTCCTCTCATTTCTGAGTTGCACTGCCTGAAATAAAATCCCTCTTCACCAATTTTTAGCTCTGCAGCACCTGTATATCGAATTTGACCTCGAAGGACCCATTCCATCTAAAATTTGGCATAATTTCCAAGATCTAGAACTCTAAATACCCCCAGGCACCATTTTTCAGTTTTCTAACACTCGTAAATCTATATTTGACCTTTGACCTCGAAGGACCTTTGACCTCGAAGGACCTTTGACCTCGATACCCTCAGGAACCAATTTTTAGCTGTCTAGCACCGATAGATCTAAATTTGACCTTTGACCTCAAAGGGCCTTCCTGATCCGAAATTTCGTAACGTTTTCGAAATCTACAACACGAAACATCCCCATACGACAATTTTCATGTTTCCAGCACTTGTAGATCACGGTTTGACCTCTACGTGACCTTAATTTGATCTTGAAGGATAGGTCGGAGGTCAAGTTTCGGATTTTCCCAGAGATCTACGACCCTGATTACTCCTAGGTGTAAATTTTCAGAACTCTACCATTTCTCCATCACAGTTAGAATTACCGTGATCCCATGCCAGTCACTCATTTATCAGTCACTCACAATTCTCTACATACATATATGATGATGTATACGTCGAGTTGGGTTCGTTTATCTCTGAGGGTACTTTTGTACACACAATGGGCTAAATGGTCAGGTCACAGGGACCCCGAAGGCTCAGAGAAGGTTGGGGGAGGGGACCCACTGGAACAGCTGTTGGGAGACAGATGGTAGCCTCCCGTCAAGGCCATCCAACTGTTCTTTAACGTTGGGTTGTTTTACCTCTGAACGGCACTTTTTTGCACACCATGGGCTAAATGGCCAGGTCACAGGGACCCCCGAAGGCTCAGAGAAGGTTGGGGGAGGGGGCCCACTGGAACTGCTGTTGGGAGACAGATCGTAGCCTCCCGTCAAGGCCATCCAGCGTGTTCTTTAACGTGCACAGGGTATGGTTCTCCCGCACACGGAGACACGTCTTAACGTCCCATTCAACGGACGGAGGCCTTTCCAAGCCCATCGGTGTCCCCTACTGACCGTGGGCAGGGTGGGGAATTTTGAGGAGATAAATCTCAACGCTGACCCAGCTGGGACTCGAACCTGGGAACTACAGATAAGGAGCTTGGCGCGCTACCGACTGAGTCACCCCCGCCCCAAATGGTCAGGTTACAAAGACCCTAAGGGCTCAAGAGTTGGTTAGGGATAAAGGATTTACTAAACATCTGCTAGGAGACAGATGGAAGCCTAACTGCCTCATGTCAGCCCGTCCATTCGTTCGCCCGGAATTACGGCTATTATACAATACGAGGATTTTGTGTATAGCTCCACAATCGTGACTTTTAGAATCACTATTGTTCTACTTTATGTTTTTTCCAAGCTTTGTATAAAATATTTAAAAAAAAGACTTTATGTTTAATGGATGATGAAGTAATAAATGAAACGATAATGATTAAGATGCAACTTACAACTTATCATCAAAGTCTTCAAACTTTGAGAAGCAGCTGGAATAATGGAGACCGATGCGAACTTTGCAGTTGCCTTGTCCTCCTCCTCCTCCTCCTCCTCCTCCAGAAGGGAAATTCCCTGGAAACCCTCTCCCAGGAATCCCTCCAGGATAACCACCTCCAGGGGCTATTCCTTCTCCAAGGGGTCTTCCAAAAGGGTATCCATCGATAAGTTTATGATCCGTTTCCTGGCCATGCTGATGCGGGGAAGTCCCCCAGCATTGTCCCCCTCCTCCTCCTCCCTCTCCTCCAACTGCAAATGGATGACTGTTGATGTATGTCCTGGCGCCGCTTCGTGACTTGGTCGGCTCTTCAGTTACTTTTTGCAGAAACGAAGTGCCCATCAGCAAAGATGTCATTAACATCACCTGCGTTATAGATTCATTAGTTTTTTTAAATGTTCTTAAAATTCTAAAATTGTATTTTTCTTAAGATAGTTATGTTGATGCGTTTTTAAACAAAAAGCAAACTACATTAAATTTGATAAACGAAAAAAATCAACCGATACCGAGAAACACATAAAAAGCAACATGAATTAAATTGGGTTGTTTTACCTCTGAGCAGCACTTTTTTTGCACACAATGGGCTAAATATTCAGGTTACAAAGACCCTAAAGGCTCAAGAGTTGGTTACAGAAAAAGGAGCCGCTAAACATCTGTTAGGAGACAGATGGAAGCCTCCCGTCAAGATCATCCAACACGTTCTTTAAAGTGCACAGGGTTTAGCTCTCCCGCAAACGAGCCACGGCTTTACGTCCCATCCGACGGACGGCGGCCTTTCCAAGCCTTTCCTTCAGTATCCTCTGGGTGAGTGTTTAGCGTATAAATTAGTTTTATTTATATTTTTTTACTTTTTAAAGCTCATATTGGAGAATTTTATCCGCCATTTGACAGGTGGAATTTCAGCTTCACAGAGGACTTTATTATTGAATAATCCTATCTCTTTTCTGTTTCGATGAAGGAGGAGATTTATTACAACCCTATCACGGCCTGGAGAAGTCTCGCTGCCGAGTGGTAGCATGCTTGGCTACTGATCAAAGGAATTTAGGTTTTTCTGTTGAGGTATCGCCATCCTCACAGACTGTAGGGACTCGGCAGGAGTGAGGGTCAGGATCGCCATTGTGGCGGCAGTGCCTTCCCGCCTGGCGACATAGGGCCAGCGGCGGATCCAGTTTGGGTAGACGATGAAGAAATGCGACAAGAGTCGTCCTGGCACGGCGAGCGTGCCATACCCCATTGGCCGAGACACCCTAATATCCCCCGAAGGACACGTGACATCATCCAGCGGATGGTTTGAACTAAGACTTGCGCGTGGACCACGAGGCGGTCCGGATGTGAGGCTGTTCATTTGCAGCTCGTTTTAAGCTTTGTCTGTATCTAGCGGTGGGACCGCTGAGGCTCGTTATAGTCTGTGTTGAATTTGGCCAGTGACTGCACCGGGTGGGCAGTCAATATAATTAAATGAAATAAATGTAAATAAATGTACATAGTTGAAATACATGAGTTTGTCTGTTCGGCCATCTAAGTCAACATCCTGACACCCTTGTGCAGAAGCTCTCACACACAGAGTTAGAAAAAGAACTCAGCCCAGACAGGGGGCGGAGGTGGCTCAGTCGGTAGCGCGCCAGGCCCGTAATCTGTAGTTCCCAGGTTCGAGTCCCAGCTGGGTCAGCGTTGAGATTTATCTCCGCAAAATTCCCCGCCCTGCCCACGGTCAGTAGGGGACACCGATGGGCTTGGAAAGGCCGCTGTCCGTCGGATGGGACGTTAAGCCGTGGCCCCGTGTGCGGGAGAGCCATACCCTGTGCACGTTAAAGAACACGCTGGATGGCCTTGACGGGAGGCTACCATCTGTCTCCCAAGAGCTCTTCCAGTGGGTCCCCTCCCCCAACCTTCTCTAAGCCTTCTGGGTCCATGTGACCTGGCCATTTAGCCCATGGTGTGCAAAAGAGTGCCGCTCAGAGGTAAAACAACCCAACCCAACCCAGCCCAGACAGGCAGAGTAAGAGTGCTGTCTACACAGACCTTCTACTAGGGCTTATAAATTGACAGGCTCGTGTCAGACCTCTGTGGCAAGCAGCTGCTTGAGGGGGGATTTATTATTATTATTACTTTTTATCACGGCCAGGACTAGAGGAGATAGAGGGCATATTCTTCCTTGAGAAGTTTAATAACCAAAACCAAGAAAAGTAGGAATATTTTGCGATTTTTTTCTTTTTGAATTGCACCACTTTTTTAATTGGTCCCTTGTCCTCGAAAGTGGGATCTCGTGGTTACGTGCTCCTTGCTCTGCCAGTTGAGCTAAAGCGGGAGATTTCAGACCTACTTAAGGAAGATTATGAGAGTTGATCACGGTATGAAGCTCTACCATCTAGTTCAAAATGTTTAGGTTCCCATGTACTATTTATACCAACTGTGAAGTTCGAGTCCCAGCTGGGTCAGCGTTGAGATTTATCTCCGCAAAATTCCCCGCCCTGCCCACGGTCAGTAGGGGACACCGATGGGCTTAGAAAGGCCGCCGTCCGTCGGATGGGACGTTAAGCCGTGGTCCCGTATGCGGGAGAGCCATACCCTGTGCACGTTAAAGAACACGCTGGATGGCCTTGACGGGAGGCTACCATCTGTCTCCCAACAGCTGTTCCAGTGGGTCCCCTCCCCCAACCTTCTCTGAGCCTTCGGGGTCCATGTGACCTGGCCATTTAGCCCATGGTGTGCAAAAAAGTGCCGCTCAGAGGTAAAACAACCCAACGTTAAAGAACACGCTGGATGGCCTTGACGGGAGGCTACCATCTGTCTCCCAATAGCTGTTCCAGTGGGTCCCCTCCCCCAACCTTCTCTGAGCCTTCGGGGTCCTTGTGACCTGGCCATTTAGCCCATGGTGTGCAAAAAAGTGCCGCTCAGAGGTAAAACAACCCAACCAACTGTGAACCAAGCTTTTTATAACCATATATCAAGTATTAGTATACCCTGGTTTATTCAGGTGCACAGCGTCGAAGAGTTGGGTTGGGTTGTTTTACCTCTGACCGGCACTTTTTTTGCACACCATGGGCTAAATGGCCAGGTCACGTGGACCCCGAAGGCTCAGAGAAGGTTGGGGGAGGGGACCCACTGGAACAGCTGTTGGGAGACAGATGGTAGCCTCTCGTCAAGGCCATCCAGCGTGTTTTTTAACGTGCACAGGGTATGGCTCTCCGGCACACGGCGTCACAACTTAACGTCCCATCCGATGGATGACGTCCTATCCAAGCCCATGGGTGTCCCCTACTGACCGTTGGCAAGGCAGGGAGTTTTGCGGAGATAAATCTCAACACTGACCCAGCTGGGACTCGAACCTGGGAACTACAGATTACCAGCCTGGCGCGCTACCACCTGTGCCACCCCCGCCCCTCAGCGTCGAAGAACTGAATGGAAATAACCTTATTGCCAGCATTTCTCAAACTGTGGGTCGCGATCCTTAGAAGGGGGTCGCAGCTGGATACGTTTCAATGTGTAATATGTAAAAAAGCTACTTTTCATTGTAAAAATGAGAGTTAAAGTTCAATAGGCTCTAAACCGTCCCTTCACCATATGAATCACGTCTTCTTTTTTTGCACTCTCTGTAAGTGTTCCTACCCTGCAGTGTTCCCAATTAACTCTTATCCACATATACCTCTCTCTCCCCCTCTGCTCTTCAATAGGCCACACCAGACCCCTTACTATACCAGAGCTTTCTTGTGTTGCACCCTATTCTATTTGTGGAGCTTTGGGTTGGGTTGTTTTATCTCTGAGCGGCACTTTTTTGCACACCATGGGCTAAATGGCGAGGTCACATGGACCCCGAAGTCTCAGAGAAGGTTGGGGGAGGGGACCCACTGAACAGCTGTTGGGAGACAGATGGTAGCCTCCCGTCAAGGCCATCCAGCGTGTTCTTTAACGTGCACAGGGTATGGCTCTCCCGCACACGGGGCCACGGTTTAACGTCCCATCCGACGGACGGCGGTCTTTCCAAGCCCATCGGTGTCACCTACTGACCGTGGGCAGGGCGGAGATAAATCTCAACGCTGACCCAGCTGGGACTCGAACCTGGGAACTACAGATTACGAGCCTGGCGCGCTACCGACTGAGCCACCCCCGCCCCTATTTGTGGAGCATTCTGTTGCGAGAATATTCTCATCTCAATTCAAGTTACTTTCATCAATGGTAAAGGAGTGAATGGGGCAAATTCCGTCAATGGTAAGGGAACTGGGTGATAAAATCCATCAATAATAAAAGGGGACTTCGAATAATTCCATCAATGGTAGGAAGAGTCATAAAAATTTTGTCAACCGTAAGGAGGGTCGCGTATAGAAAAAGTGAGAACCCCTGCTTTATGCCGCTGACCGGCAACCAAGAGGTGCAACTGGTGAATAACCAGTTGATCAAGCATTCGAGTCCAAGAGGCTGGGGCGGTGGTGGCTCAGTCGGTAGCCCAGGTTCGAGTCCCAGCTGACTCAGCGTTGAGGTTTATCTTCACAAAACTCTCCGCCCTGCTCACGGTCAGTAGGGGACACCGATGGGCTTAGAAAGGCCGCCGTCCATCGGATGGGACGTTAAGCCGTCGTCCAGGGGAGAGACATACCCTGTGCACGTTAAAGAACACTCTGGATGGCCTTGAGGGGAGGCTACCATCTGTCTCCCAACAGCTGTTCCAGTGAGTCCCCTTCCCCAACTTTCTCTGAGCCTTCGGGGTCCTTGTAACCTGGTCATTTAGCCCATGGTGTGCAAAAAAAGTGCCGCTCAGAGGTAAAACAACCCAAGAGGCTAACGGATGGACTTTAATACTCTTGACTAATTATTACAAAATGATTATCCCTGTAATGAAATTCCTTCCTATGTATTCCACTATTTGGTAAAATCAATTTCAGGAAAAAAATTCCCTCTTATAAGTTAAATGCCAAATTAGCATTTGTTTATAAAGTTTCAAATAATTTGTTCTACTTAACAGATTATAAATCCTTAGCGGAGGTGGGGAGGGGGGGGGGGGGGTGAACGAGTATCCTGCCGACCCATTTCTCCCTTCATCACAAATAAAGTTTTCATATGCAAATTAATACGGATGTCGTTTGTCCGAGACTGCCGGAAGTGACGAAACGGTTGTTTGCTTTGGGAGAAATGAAAAGATCAGAAAAGATTATAAGAGCACAAGTAATGAAGAGATGAGATGATGCCCAGGTTAATGAGAACGATTCTCGAGATCTATTGGAAAAAATAGGAGATTTCAATAAAAGCCAAGTGGAATCCTTCTTTGTTTTCTCATTTCTTGTCTCAGTTAATTGCAATTTAAATAAAGAGATTTTTTTTTTTCTTTCTTTTAAGTTACTGATGAAATAATCCAGAACGGATACAAAGAAAAAAATTAGCGAGGTCAGTCAAAGGACTAGACTGGACATGAAAGCTGGTCCACTCCCTAAGTGGTCTTTTAAAAAAACATTTCGCAAAATAGGGGTTATAAGTAGGTTCATTAGCATACCCAATGGAGGGATCATTCGGTTATAAATCCTCCTCTCTCCACACTTGAGTCCTTGAATATCTCTTAGCCCTCCTCTGCTCCCCTTACCCTGCAGTGTTGTGTAAGACAGGGACTCTAAGCTGAGACCCTTCTCCCTTTCCTCATTACATCTTTATAAAAAATAAAAATAAATACCCCCTCAAGCAGCTGCTTGCCACAGAGGTCTGACAGGAGCCTGTCGGTTTATATGACATAGTAGAAGGTCTGAGAGGATGGCAGGACCTCAGCAGAAAAACGACACAAACAGCCATGCCTTACCCGGGGCTCGAACCCAGGTCCCTTAGATCAGTGGCCAAGCGCGCTAACCACTCGACCATGGGACGGCTTTACATCTTTAGGGAAGGGAAAATTTTAAAATATAAACCCTAATTGTTTTCTACAGTTCTCAAAATTACATTTTGAAACTTGATGATGTGGAAACTTTTTTTTTTTGCATTGATTTTCTAGAACTGTTTATATGTAACATAAATGTTGAAGGTTTCTTCCTTTTTAACTTTCTCACTTTCTGGATTACTAGAAATTTTTTTTATTTCAGCTGTTTCGATTTTTGTGTATTTTACTGAATGTAACGACTGATGTTTTCAATTAAATTGTTTCTGTATGGTGATCTCACGAACGAGCCTACTCTTGTGAGATCTCTATCTATCTATCTATCTATCTATTTATCATATTAATATTATTTTAAGGCATATATGTATACAGTAGCCGTCCCGTGGCCGAGTGGTTAGCACGCTTGGCTAGTGATCTAAGGGACCTGGGTTCGATGCCGGATTAGGCATGGATGTGTGTGTTGTTTTTCTGCTGAGGTCCTGCCATCTTCTCAGACCTTCTACTCTGGCATATAAACTGACAGGCTCCTGTCAGACCTCTGTGGCAAGCAGCTGCTTGAGGGGGTATTTATTATTTTTTATTATGTATACAGTATATTGTCCATCTTCTCTAAATCCGGTCATGAGTTGGGTTGGGTTGTTTTACCTTTGAGCGGCACTTTTTTGCACACCATGGGCTAAATGGCCAGGTCACATGCACCCCGAAGGCTCAGAGAAGGTTGGGGGAGAGGACCCACTGGAACAGATGTTGGGAGACAGATGGTAGCCTCCCGTCAAGGCCATCCAGCGTGTTCTTTAGTGTGCACAGGGGGCCACGGCTTAACCGTGGAACGGTTACCGTGGAACTCTCCCGCACACGGGGCCACGGCTTAACGTCCCATCCGACGGATGGCGGCCTTTCCAAGTCCATCGGTGTCCCCTACTGACCGTGGGCAGGGCGGGGAATTTTGCGGAGATAAATCTCAACGCTGACCCAGCTGGGACTCGAACCTGGGAACTACAGATTACGAGCCTGGCGCGCTACCGACTGAGCCACCCCCGCCCCCCGGTCATGAGTAAACCTTAGAAAATAAAAACTATCAAGTAGAATTTAACTGAGGTTTGGTTTTTAATCACAATTCAGTTTATGACACCAAAAGCATTCCACTTTGTATACTCATATTATTACCTCGACACACACTGCCTGGCCAAATTAATACGAACACTGTATTGTGCTCAAAGTGCCATGAAACATGACAATGTATGCAAAATTTGTTGCTGACGTTAGGATTCTATCCTAACTACTATGAAGTATTAGCATACCCTGGTTTATTCAAGTGCACACAGTCGAACTGAATGGAAATAAAAGCCTTAAAGACCTGGTGGAAAGGAAGGTCAAGAGTGATATGGATAAAATAAGGTTGACTAACTTCGAGAGGGGCTCATTTTTGGAGCATGATGAGCAGGAGCATTTTCTTCTTTTTTCCAAATTTCTTTTATGACTTCTTTTAAAGCACATGCTAATAGAAAATTTCATTTATTTCCTTTGATTGTTTTTTATTTGGTGCACAGCAGTTGAGGCTTTAATGCACCAAACAAAAGAGGAGCGGGGGGTGGCTCAGTCGGTAGCGCGCCAGGCTCGTAATCTGTAGTTCCCAGGTTCGAGTCCCAGCTGGGTCAGCGTTGAGATTTATCTCCGCAAAATTCCCCGCCCTGCCCATGGTCAGTAGGGACACCGATGGGCTTGGAAAGGCCGCTGTCCGTCGGATGGGACGTTAAGCCGTGGCCCTGTGTGTGGGAGAGCCATAACCTGTGCACGTTAAAGACGCTGGATGGCCTTGACGGGAGGCTACCATCTGTCTCCCAACAGCTGTTTCAGTGGGTCCCCTCCCCCAACCTTCTCTGAGTCTTCGGGGTCCATGTGACCTGGCCATTTAGCCCATGGTGTGCAAAAAAGTGCCGCTCAGAGGTAAAACAACCCAACAACCCAAACAAAACAAAAGAAAAAAGACATAGAACTTTGAACCAAAAATTAAAATACATCAATATGCGCAAGAACGAAAGACATTTATTGGTTGGTTGTTTTACATCTGAGCGGCACTTTTTTGCACACAATGGGCTAAATGGCTAGGTCTCATGGACCCCGAAGGCTCAGAGAAGGTTGGGGAAGGGGACCCACTGAAACAGCTGTTGGGAGACAGATGCTAGCCTCCCGTCAAGCCATCCAGCGTGTTCGTTAACGTACTCAGGTTATGTCTCTCCCGCACACGGGGCCACGACTTATTGTCCCATTCGACGGGCGGTGGCCTTTCCAAACCCATCGGTGTCACCTACTGGCAATGGGCAGGGCGGGGAGTTCTGCGGAGATAAATCTCAACCCTGACCCAGCTGGGACTCGAACCTGGGAACTGCAGGTTACGAGCCTGGCAAACGAAAGACGTAAAACTGTTTAGTTATCTCTGAGTGGCAGGTTTTTTTCACACAATGGCTAAATGGCTAGGTCACAAGGACCCCGAGGGTTCAGAGAAGGTGGGGGTGAAGGGATCCTGAACAGTTGCTGGGAGACAGATGGCAAGCTCCCGTCAAAGCCATCCAGCGTGTTCTTTAAAGGGCATAGGATATGGTTCTCCTGCACACGGAGCCACGGCTTAACGTCCCATTCAAGGACGGCGGCCTTTACAAGCCCATCAGTGTCCCCTACTGACAGTGGACAGGGCGGGGTGGTTTGCAAAGATAATTCTCAATGCTGGCCCAGGCAGGACTCAAACCTGGGAACTACAGATTATGAGCCTGGCGTAATACCGACTGAGCCACCCCCAACCTCAAACCGTTTGAAGAATAAACTGAACAAAATACTTTTTCTTAACAAACATCTTCCTAAATTTCTGGGGCGGAGGTGGCTCAGTCGGTAGCGCGCCAGGCTCGTAATCTGTAGTTCCCAGGTTCGAGTCCCAACTGGGTCAGCGTTGAGATTTATCTCCGCAAAAATTCCCCGCCCTGCCCTCGGTCAGTAGGGGACACCGATGGGCTTGGAAAGGCCGCCGTCCGTCGTATGGGACGTTAAGCCGTGGCCCCGTGTGCGGGAAAGCCATACCCTGTGCACGTTAAAGAACACACTGGATGGCCTTGACGGGAGGCTACCATCTGTCTCCCAACAGCTGTTCCAGTGGGTCCCCTCCCCCAACCTTCTCTGAGCCTTCGGGGTCCATGCGACCTGGCCATTTAGCCCATGGTGTGCAAAAAAGTTCCGCTCAGAGGTAAAACAACCCAACCCATCCTAAATTCCTCCCAACCGGTAATGATTAAGATTATCGTTATTGTAAAAAAAACAGGAAACCTTATTGTGAAAAGTTGGAAAAAATGTTTACGTGAAATTTGTAGCATTTTTACTGACATGTTAAATTTAGGCTGATGGTTGGCAACATTGTCTCGGTCAACTTAATCGGTATTCCTGTCGAACTTCACTTTCCTGCTTTAGCTTATCTTTCGTTTATCGAGAATATAAAATATTATTGAAAGATATGGTCTATTCCTTAAAATGCATGGAAGAGTGGTTAGCGTGCTTGGTTTGCGGATCAAAAGGGACCTGGATTCGAGCCCAAATAGAAAATGATGTTCCCTTGTGTTGTATTTCTACTGGGGTCTCGCCTTCTTTAATGGCTGGCGCATTACACAGACGAGTTTCTGTCAGGCTTTAGTGAAAAGCAATGGCTTGAAGAGCAATTTAGTTTTAATTAATATGTAGAACAAAAATCAATTTATTGTATTTGACAACTAAGGTACATTTCGAACACAATACAAAAAATGAGAAAAAAAGAACTTATTATGTGATTTACCAGTTATCTAGATTTAAAATCGTACTTTATTAATATTATTTACCTTTTGACTTACAGAAACCGTAATCGCAAGATCGTTTTGACATAAACCAAAACGACTCTATTATAAATTTAAACCGTCATTAAGCAAAAAGTTCATTTGTATTTTACAACGTTCAATAAATAAAAAACCATTAATAGCACTGATTTTAAACGCAAATCAATAATTGGATGAATATTAAAGAAATGAAAAAGGTCAGATCTCACCAGAGTTGTGTTCATGTTGCTCTGCAGGACCGTACACATTGATGCCACACAGACGACAGAAAGTCTAAAACTTTCATCACCAGAGGAAGATTCGTTTTATAGATTGAAATGTCGAAGGCCACTGCTGACCAGCATGGTAGCCATGGGACGAAGCGAATTAACCCAGATACCTTAATTGCCTTCCAAACCGACAATGCCTGTAATAATTGTTTCCTGAGCTTTTGGCTTCATGCGTCAACATTCCCTTTCTGAACACAAAAGCTCCACGTATCGTTTGGTATCGTTGCGGGGTCATTCTCTATATTTCACCCTGCGAGGGATTATGGGATTTAGGAGGAGTCTGACATTGCTTCGTTGATGCTCGAAGCTTTTGCTTCATGAAACACGATGTTTTTATGTAACGGAAAACAGGAGTGACTTAGAATTAGAGCGTTGCTGAAGCGAGAAAAAAAGGAAGAAATGATGTGTGTGGAGTTAGATTGAAGTCAAGGGGGATAGATAATATTACGAGAGTTGTGTGCAGGGTCCATGTTTCTGTCTGGTCTGTAGATTTTTCTTTTTGTGTAATTTCTTTTGGTAATGTCTCGTAGCCCCTATAATAATTTAGTTTTATATTTTTTTTTCCCCCAGTTTAGCCGCTATTTAAATTAAGTAATTCCTTGCTAACAGGAAGTTGAGGGGGGGGGGGGGGTTATATTATTGATTCAACGGGCGTGAGTTGTTATAATAAGTAGTGCACCAGGCTTGTAATCAGCAGTTCCCAGGTTCGAGTCCCAGCTAGGTCAACGTTGAGATTTATTTCCGCAAAATTCCCCGCCCTGCGCATAGTCAGTAGTTGACACCGATGGGCTTGGAAAAGCCGCCGTTCGTCGGATGGGACGTTAAGCCGTGGCCTCCTGTGCGGGAGAGCCATACCTTGTGCACGTTAAAGAACATGCTGAATGGCCTTGACGGGAGGTTACCATCTGTCTCCTGACAGCTGGTCCAGTGGGTCCTCTCCCCCAACTTTCTCTGAGCCTTCGGGGTCCATGTGACCTGGCCATTTAGCCCATTGTGTGCAAAAAAGTGCCGCTCAGAAGTAAAACAACCCAGCCCAAACCTTGCTAACAGGAAAGAAGGGAGGGATATATATTTGATTCAACGGGGCATGGGTTGTTATAATACGTGCAGCAGGCTTGTTGGGTTGGGTTGTTTTACCTCTGAGCTGCACTTTTTTGCACACCATGGGCTAAATGGCCAGGTCACATGGACCCCGAAGGCTCAGTGAAGGTTGGGGAAGGGACCCACTGGAACAGCTGTTGGGAGACAGATGGTAGCCTCCCGTCAAGGCCATCCAGCGTGTTCTTTAACGTGCACAGGGTATGGCTCTCCCGGACGCGGGGCCACGGCTTAACGTTCCATCCGACGGACGACGGTCTTTCCAAGCCCATCGGTGTCCCCTACTGACTGTGACAAGCCTGGCGCGCTACCGACTGAGCCACCCCGCCCCGCAGCAGGCTTGTAATCAGCAGTTCCCAGGTTCGACTTCCAGCTGGGTCAGCGTTGAAATTTATCTCCACAAAAACCTCACCCTACCAGAAAGAAAATGATGTGCTTGGAAAGGTCGCCGTCCGTCCGATGGGACGTCAAACCGTGTTCAGGAGACTCGTAACTTGTGCACATTAAAGAACACGCTTGAAGACCTTAATGAGAGGGAGCTAGGGACGTACCCAGGGGGTGGGATAGGAAGGCCAGGACTCCCCCGAAAATCCTATTGTTTTATATATAAAATCTCAAATTCGTCTGCCTGCTTTGAATTCCAAAGCACTTGTCTTTTTATATTTTTATTTTAGTCCCACATTTCATGTCCGGCACTAAAGACAGATTTAAAAAATTATAAATAGTATTCCATATACATTATTTTAATCTTTCCTGTTCGGTGGACTATTTTAGTAAACTGGGAAACCCAACTGAAGTCTCCCCTGGAAACTAAATTCTCGAAATTAACTCCCCTCCCTCCGAACCCCGAAACTAAATCCTTGCTACGTGTCTAGAGGATCCCATCCATCTAGATGAGGTAAAAGACTTTTACCTCATCTTAGTTGTTCTACTGCAGAGATTATCAAACTTTGCAATATCCCTTTTGATTTTTGAAAAATCCTCACACCTCCCACACCTCTTATTTATCATCTGTTAGTATCAATTTCAACTCATAATTAACAAAAAATTCGCATCTTCGCCCCTCTCTGAGGGTGGGTTGTTTTCCCTCTAAGAGCAGCACTTTTTTTTTGCAGACAATGGGCTAAATGTCCAGATCACAACGGCTCGAGTGTTCAGAAAAGGTTGAGGAAGGGGCCACTGGATAGCTGTTAGGGACAGATGATAGCTTCAAGCAGTCAAAGCCATCGAGTGTGTTCTTTAATGTGCACAGGGTATGGTTCACCCGCACACATGACCACGGCTTAATGTCATATCTAATGGACTGTGGCCTTTCCAAGACCATCGGTGTCCCTTATTGACCAAGGGCAGAGAATTTTGCGGAGATAAATCTCAACGCTGATCCAAGTGGGACTCGAAAGTGCACACTACGAGCCTGGTGCTCTACCGATTGAGCCACCTCTTTCCCCCTAAGAGGAGGCTTAGGGAGTGCGTGGCTTTTTGAGCTTTGGTAGCCACTAATCAAAATATTTGGAAATATCAGTTTGCTGATTTTTATCTTGAAACCAAGTCAGCAAAAGACGAGGCAAATAAGAGACGAAGACTTGATCTGCGCGAAGGGAATGCCGATCTCTATGGCCCAATGGTTTCTATTCTCTTGTGATCCTTGAACCAATTTGCAAAGAATCGAAGGCGAAAACCTCGTTAGAGCAAAAGCCGCTTTTGCCTTTTATGTCGGAATGAGAACCCCCCCCACCACCACCACCACCACCCTCGTGTTTCCTAATTGGGAACAGATATTTCGCAACTTCCGTCCGTTTGAAAGGAACCGACAATGCTTCGAAGAAAACAAAGAATTACAGAAGAGCACGAGGGTGGAGTAGAAAAAGTTCTCTCTTTTTAATAGGACTTTTTTCCTTTCCTGCTTCTGTCGTGAATAGCGACAAAAAACATTTTACAGTTACTGAAATATTCCACCGGGCAGGAAAGTTTTAAATATATTCTACAATGGAATAAGACTTTACAGTTTTTTTTTAAAATCTATTTTAAGTGTCGGATTAATCTACTCTGTGGCTAAAATTAAATTATACGAAGATAACTGTTTTGGTTTTCAAAGCGGGTAGACAAGTTTGAGGTTTTGTATAAGACGGCTGAATTTTCGAATGGGGGTTAACCTTCTCTTTCCTTCCTTCTGGGTACATCCCTGGGGGGTGGACAAACAACTCAATCCAGCTGCCGTTTTAGAGGTCTTTAAAAATTTCTCGAAAATGCATAAAATATACAGAAGTGTAATAATTTTTTGCTTCTATTACCCTTACTAGCATTTTTAATAGAGGGGGCCCCTTGCTCTCCCCCCTACATTCGGCCCTAATCTGATATATTGTTTCAAATGAAAAGGTTTATTTCCAAAAATTTAGTCCAAAGTATTGTTTAAGAGAGAAAGCATGCATTACTGACTGAATAGTTCAGAAATATTCTGTTTCATGAAGTTTCTGATGTTAATTTGGCAACGTTAGAGTCTGGTGTTCGTTTGGCAACTTTAGAGTCTGGTGTTAATTTGGCAACGATAGGGTCTGGTGTTAGTTTAGTAATATTAGAGTCTGGTGTTTTGGTAAGACACCGCTGTTTTTACGTTAACAATGTGCACGGCAACTTCTTGTCATCAAAAATATGCGCATTTACTTTGTGTACTGCTCACATTATTGAATATATAGAATTAATGCAGTACGGCACTTTATTTAGAACGAGAATAACAGGACACTTCTCAACAGTGCACTGCGTTGCAATTTCAATCTCTTCAGTCATCTGGTTGCTTTACGGAAAAGCTATAGATTATACCGATTTCACCCAGACCATGATCTACCTCTTCTTCTGCACGAATAATACGCCCGTTGCGTGTGTATTAACCAACTGCGTTGCCTTCCTGATGGCGGTGGCCATTATGCGATGTTCTTCAACATTATAGCTGTTGACGCCATAGTTGTTAGAGCTCTTGCCTGCATAGCGAATATGTTGGTCTGTGTTACTCGTGCTCTAACCGTGCTGGAAGCGATCAAAAGAATCTTCTGCACGAATAATACGCCCGTTGCGTGTGTATTAACCAACTGCGTTGCCTTCCTGATGGCGGTGGCCATTTATGCGATGTTCTTCAACATTATAGCTGTTGACGCCATAGTTGTTAGAGCTCTTGCCTGCATGGCGAATATGTTGGTCTGTGTTACTCGTGCTCTAACCGTGCTGGAAGCGATCAAAAGAAAGAGCTTAGACATCGAAATGCAACTCATCTGCATCACGGCATTGATAGTCAGAGACATCGTGTGGGCCTCGTACAGGACACCGATGGCTTGAAAAGGCCGCCATCCGTCGGATGGGATGTTAAGCTATGGCCCTTGTGTGGGAGAGCCATACCCTGTGCACGTTAAAGAACACGCTGGATGGCCTTGACGAGAGGCTACCATCTGTCTCCCAACAGCTGTTCCAGTGGGTCCCCTCCCTCAACTCTCTCTGAGCCTTCGGGATACTTTTGACCTGGCCATTTAGCCCATTGTGTGCAAAAAAGCGTCCAACTCATCGTAAATAATCCAACCCATCCATCTGTCCGTCTCTCTGTCCAACCAATCGTTTCTCCGTCTCTTCATCCATTCAGCCAACCACCCACTTACACGCATATTATGCAGCCCGCTAAGCAAAATAATTCCAACCTGTAGTCTAGACTCTAGAGGCCTTTCGGCGATAATTAAATAAGTTTAATACATATTGATGCGAAAACTCCATTATGGGACACTTCTCCATTTAATATCTCAGTTATTTTAAACAATCAAGTTCATTTTAACATTATCCAACACAATTTCCTAACCGTAAACCATATCCGTAACCGTAGCTCGGACTGTATTTCAGCGTTACTTTCTGTAAGACCTTTGATCGCACTGAAAATTTGTCTTAGGCATGGCTCTCGCTAGCCCCGTAAGGATCAGTGATGTTAACGGGAATTATTAGCGATGTTAATGGGAATATAAATTAGAAGCTTTATTTTATTAAACTTTTACTATACTTTTATAACTTCTAATATACACGTTCTATGAGAAATTGTGACTGGGGATAAAGTTCTCAACCAAGTTTAATTCTCGATTTTTTTTAAACAATATTTGCCAGGTATTTAAAGAGTTATGGAAATTTAAATATTTAATAACAGCATTGCCACATACCTTATTACAATTTTAATAAGAGGGATCATTTCAAACTATTTAATATAGTAAGTGTATATTTTAAAAGTTCGTGTCAATAATGATCTCAATATTATTGATATACCTATCTTGTTGATGCTAAATATTGAAACTTCAATGAATCTTTCAATTCTAAGCGAATAGTGCTGAATAATCGAGATTTAGATAGATTTTATTGAGAGCTTTAATCTATCTTCAATCACAATTTCTCATAAAACGCATATTTCAAAAGTTATAGAGTTCCAAAGTTACTTTCCACTGACATTATATGGAGGGGGTGGTCATAATTTTATGATCGTTGAGTCATTATTATGTGTATTAATAGTGTGATACCACACTGCCTATTTAACCGTGTCTCTTTCCTTAACATATTGTTTAGATTCTTTGCTACAACTTTATTTATTTTTATAATAAATTATAATATTATATAAATATAAAATTTATTATATTTTTTATTTTAATTTATTTCAAAACAGATTAGTGAAAATATTATTTCAGAGCTGTTAGGAAACACCGTTGGCTGGTTATCTCAGAAATTGACTTTTTTCTAAGTTTTCTGGCTTTATGATGTTTAGAAATGTTAGTCTCTGAAGTTTGGTAAGTTAACGCAATTTTCCCATTAAAGATGGAGGCCCAATTGTTGTTATGGCAGATATTTGGAGTGATTATTTTAAGCAAAGAATCTTTAAGGAGAAGAAGTCCAGCTTACGCTAGACGTAAGTTGCGCCATCTAACGGCGTCTGTATTGTGTCTGTCGAATCCCGTATGTCGACGAAATTTTTTTTCACAAAAATATTAATATTTACGTTTTTCGAATCCCAATCAGTGGAATTACCAGGGTTAGGCGGTAAATAAAAATTAGTTAAAAAAATTAGCTAAAATTATAATAAAAATTAGCTAAAGCCGGTAAATAAAAATTCGAAAGGCGACCTCTAGTAGCGGAAAAAAGCTGGAAAATACCAAATCTTTAAACAAATATTGCAAACGATCTATTTTTTGCTGGAAACTTAAATTTTTCGTCATAGAATGTAATGATCAAGTGATTTACGCTAATAATAATGATTTTGTCCTGTTGGTAAAATGCAACCTTTCTGCTTTAAGAGATAAATGTAAAACTTTTTTGTATTACAGGTACTAATAAAATATTAATAGTTTATTTTCTCAATTTTACAGCAGTTCGAATTTCCACTGTCAAAGGATACTGAAAATGTAAAACAACTAGAAGAACGCATATCGCCTCTGGCGCTTATGGGAATATCATTTTCAAAAAGAATGAAGTTCTTTTGCCTACTTTTTCACTCTTTAGCAGTTTTAATTATGGATGTCCGTGTTATTTTTCTGCTGAGGTCCCGCCATCTTCATGGACCTTCTACTATGGCGTATAAATTAACAGGCCCCTGTCAGACCTCTGTACAAGCAGCTGCTTGAGGGGTTATTTATTTTTTAATGTATGATGGGGCAAATGCACATAGTAGTATTTTATTAGTAATTATAAAACATAAAAAGTATTTGTCTTTTAGTTCTTAAATTTTAAAAGTTTCTTTTCTCTCGCTCCTCTGAAAATAATAGGCAGATAATTGCTGTCAGTGGAATTTCTACCATAACAGAATTCTTCACGCCGAAATTTCTACCATAAACAGATCACTTGAAACATTCGTTAAAAGTTTTGCAGTTTCGATATTTAGTGATCTCTAATGATACAAATTAAAACTACCTTTGAAAATGCGAATTTCCTTTCATTAGTAACTAACTAAAAAAGAGATTTCGAATTATCTCTTAAAACAAAACCGTTCCGTTTCTTACCTACTTGGGCTTAGTCTTGAAAATTCTATTGACAGCAAGTTGACCCTATCACATTACACGACCAAAGATTCAAATTTCTAGCATAATTACATTGATTGCAATATTCGTTTTAAATTTTGAGATTTTTCGTTTATTTTCCCACCGTTAGAGGGCGCAATAATAGCCTTTGAGAAATTCGCAAAATGCAAATTACAATATTTCATCAATACCTGTCCAACCCAAAAACAATTTTACATTTTTCTCTAAAAATATACACTTTTCTGTTAAAACAAAAAAAAGTTGCATTCCCCTCCCCCTGGGTCTAAAGGGTCAAGTGATTGTTGCCAATGGTAACTTCGTAACCTTCACATTTCAGCACCAAAATTTCAACCTTCCAATAAATCGTTTGAAATTTTCAAATTTTTCCACCGTTAGAGGGCGCAGTTATAACTTTTGGTAGATTCGAAAAATTCAAATCGTAATGCATCATTAATACCTATCTAACACAAAAAGAATTTTTTATTTATCTGTATAAACAAAAAAGTTCGATGCCTGCAGACGGACAGGCAACAAAGCGAAGTTATATCTTTTTATACCAAAAAAAAAGCCCTAAAATTTACTTTTCCTTGTTTAGCCGTTTTCTAAAATGCTTCCAATCATGAACATTGAAATCTGTATCAAATATTACCCTACCCTTTTCCGGAATCCAAAAGTACAGTGCAATACCATTCAGCTATGCACACTAAATAATCCGAGAGACGACAAAACATGGCGTCCAATTTTGAGATGGCCTATATAGGGCCTCTAGTTTGCTCTAAGTGCAAACCTACCAATCAGGATCTGTGACGCTTCACAAACTTTTCTCAGGTTTGAAGAAAATGAAAGGGCACTAAACCATAGGTGTGATAGCTTGTACAGAAACAGATTTCCACAATATTCTGGTGATCTCATACCGATTATAAGAGAACATAGCTTTGTGTTTTTATAATATCAATGTACCGACAATTTTTTTTGTCAATATCTTCATGAATATTCAGATAATTTGTTTCTTGTCTGAAGGTAATGCCCAGATATAAAACAGAGTCAGATATACTACAGATTCGATGATGTCCAAACTTGACATCAAGTATATGTTCCTTGCAATTCCAAGATAACAGCATGCATTTTTAGGGTAAAAATTAATTTTAGAGGTTCCGCCAAAACCATTCACAATATTTAATAAATTCTCCATTCCTTCTCCACCTCCGCATTTGACACTGAAAAGGATTCTTTGAAGGTTCTTCACCCCTCCCGAGGCAACAGTCCCTCCATAATAATGGCCACTTCGAACGACCCACTTCCATTTAATCCCAAAGGTTTACCTCCCATTTTTCAACTTGTAAGGAAAGTCACAGTTTTCTCGTTGACGATTTTTATCGACTCCCAGTACAACTACTCGCAAATAAATCTATCCGGCATAACAATGTTTGAATGAAAAAAGAAAAATCCCACTCTTCCTAAAGGAACACACCATCCCTTAGAATCGTGTGCCCTTCTGCTCCGTTGTGGCACGCGGGAAAAATCTAAGGTTTTTTTTATTGGATCAAAAGAGCGCGCTTTGCCGCTGGGGGGGGGGGGGGGGGGCGAGGTTTTCACCAGAAGGTAATAAATAGTATGTAATAGTAAGATGTGTCGTCTACCCTTTTCTTTGGGAGTCCACCGACAGAGACGGAACTTGTGACTTGGTCATTTAGCTTACTGTGTGCATAAAAGTGCAGCTCAGAGGCAAAAACAACTGAAACTCTACTTATATGGAATTCAGTAGGCCAGCAACACAACTAAACACGCCATCGTCTCCACTGTTTTGGAAGGAAAATAAATCCAGTTGGGTTGTTTTACCTCTGAGGGATGGGGTGGCTCAGTCGGGAGCATGCCAGACTGTGCAAAAAGTGCTACTCAGAGGTAAAACTCAACTCAACCTCTGAGCGGCACTCTTTCGTACAATGGTTAGTGTGTGAATGGCTAGGTCAGAAGGCTCAAAAGAAGGGAACCCACTGGACAGCTGTTACGATGGTAACCTCCCGTCAAGGATATCCAGTGTTCTTTAACGTGCACAGGGCATGGCTCTCCCGCATACGTGGCCACAGCTTTATGTCCCATTCGATGGGGGCGGGGGTGGCTCAGTCGGTAGCGCGCCAGGCTCGTAATCTGTAGTTCCCAGGTTCGAGTCCCAGCTGGGTCAGCGTTGAGATTTATCTCCGCAAAATTCCCCGCCCTGCCACGGCAGTAGGGGGCACCGATGGGCTTGGAAAGGCCGCCGTCCATCGGATGGGACGTTAAGCCGTGGCCCCGTGTGCGGGAGAGCCATACCCTGTGCACGTTAAAGAACACGCTGGATGGCCTTGATGGGAGGCTACCATCTGTCTCCCAACAGCTGTTCCAGTGGGTTCACTTCCCCAACCTTCTCTGAGCCTTCGGGGTCCATGTGACCTGGTCATTTAGCCCATGGTGTGCAAAAAAGTGCCGCTCAGAGGTAAAACAACCCAACCCATTCGATGACGACAGCTTTTCCCAGCCCATAGGTGTCCCCCCCTACTGACCGAGGAAAGGGTAGGGAGTTTTGTGGAGATAAATCTCAATGCTGACCAAACTGGGACTCGAACCCACAGATTACGAGCCTGGAGCGCTACAGATTGAGTCACCCCAACTCCAATAGGTATATGTAAACATGTGTATAGGTATACAATTTGGATTGTTTTACCTCTGAGCGGCACTTTTTTGCACACCATGGGATAAATGGCCAGGTCACATGGGTTGTTGTTGTTTTACCTCTGAGCGGCACTTTTTTGCACACCATGGGATAAATGGCCAGGTCACATGGGTTATTGTTGTTTTACCTCTGAGCGGCACTTTTTTGCACACCATGGGCTAAATGGCCAGGTCACATGGACCCCGAAGGCTCAGAGAAGGTTGGGGGAGGGGACCCACTGGAACAGTTGTTGGGAGACAGATGGTAGCCTCCCGTCAAGGCCATCCAGCGTGTTCTTTAACGTGCACAGGGTATGTCTCTCCCGCACACGGGGCCGTCCCATCCGACGGACGGCGGCCTTTCCAAGCCCATCGGTGTCCCCTACTGACCGTGGGCAGGGCGGGGAATTTTGCGGAGATAAATCTCAACGCTGACCCAGCTGGGACTCGAACCTGGGAACTGGCCAGGTCACATGGACCCCAAAGGCTCAGAGAAGGTTGGTGGAGGGGATCCATTGGAATAGCTGTTGGGAGACAGATGGTAACCTGCCGTTAAGACCATCCAGTGTGTTCTTTAACGTGCACAAGGTATGGCTCTCCCACACACAGGGCCACAGCTTAACGTCCCATCTCATGGACGGCGGCCTTTACAAGCCCATCGGTGACCCCTACTGGCCGTGGAATTTTGCGGAGATAAATATCCACGCTGACCCAGCTGGGAACTACAGATTACAAGCCTGGAGCGCTACCGACTGAGCTACCCTCGCCCCCATATAGGTATACAATAAAACAGGTATATGTTTTTTTTTGTGTTGGGTTGTTTTACCTCTGAGCGGCATTTTTTTTTTTGCACACCGTGGGCTAAATGGCCAGGTCACATGAATCCCAAAGGCTGGATGAGGGATGTGTGTGGTTGGAACATAGATGGTAGCCTTCTATCAAGGCCATCTGGTGCATTCTCTAATGTACACGGAGCCACTACTCAACGTCCCATCCGATGGACGGCGGTCTTTCCAAGCCCATCGGTGTCCCCTACCGACCATGGGCAGGGAGGGGGAATTTTGCAGAGATAAATCTCAACGCTAACCCAGAGGGGAGGGATTTCGGCTTGCAGCATTATTATGGAAGAGTAAGGCAGGTATGTGGATGGGTGCAGTGTGTATAAGAAATTGTGCTCAACGTGTATATTTCCCCCTCTACCTGAGTTATAAAAACATTCTCAAATGAATGAATATGCCCTTCCCTCTAAATCCAGACTGGGTAAGGTCCACCTTCCTCCGTTTCAAGTTAGTTGTGTGGGCGATTAAAAAACACCTTTGGAGAAACAAGTTTTGTAGCTGATCCACACCAGCACAGGATTAACTTCGAACCTGGGTTGTCACTTACAGAAAATTACTTTTATGGGAAGTAAAAATTAATCAATCAGTTTTTTTATTGCTGTTGCTTCCTATTGATTTTCGCTCAATCATATGTTAAGACCGTTGTCCCACTAGAGCTTTCAAATGCTGAAATGAATTTAGAATGCTAAAAAATCAGACCATCCCAGTGATTTCTTCCTCACTAAAAGGATAAATTGAAAATCTTATTTTTACTATATCTTTAGAGTGCAAAGCATCACAATTACGAGCTGTGTCAAATGAAATATTCTCATGTTCATCACGTATAGTCGTAGTCTACTTCGAATGCCCTCCTCCTATTTCTATACCCGAAAAGGGAAGGAAATTTCCTGAGGGGAGGATCTGACCCCTAGTAATATCTAAAAGCTTGTGACGTCTGCAACGCCATAGGCTATCTCAAATCACATTCCCCTTTCCCCCACTTCAAAACAGGAGGAAAAAATGGGGTCTCATGAAATCTGAAGATAGTAATATATATAATTAAATTAAAATATATCTTTGTCACTAAAAATAGCTATTTTTCTACGTGTACCCTAAAAAGTAAAAAAAAAAAACCTAGAACAGGTGTATATATGTTTTTTTTGTGTTGTGTTGTTCATACCGATGGGAAAAATTACACTAAACTTGTATGCACTTCAGAGGAAAATAGAACACCGATTTCACCATTCAACAAGTTGCTAACGTCCATCTACTTCTAAAGTGGTGAATTCAGTGAGAAATTTCACTATTGGCATAATTTACCTTTTTTTATATTTATCTTTTCAAGAAGTACATACGAAGTTAGGTGTTTTTCTCGGACACATTTTGACGAAACATTATGAAAGCTCAAAGGGATAATAAGATCAATATTCAACGATTTTATTCATACGTCACAAAGAGTCAGGATTTTTACGTTATGTCCTCATGTCAGTGAAGTAGGCCACTGCGCATTTTTATAATTTTCAGTTTTTTAATTTGCATCCATGAAAAGAGAGCAATGCCTTCGAAAATAAGTAAAAATTATGTCTTTAATTTTACGCTTATGAAAATATTCTTAAAGAAAAGCCCTATTTTGAAATCCTACTCCCAACTTTTAATGGGGCGGGGGTGGCTCAGTCGGTAGCGCGCCAGGCTCGTAATCTGTAGTTCCCAGGTTCGAGTCCCAGCTGGGTCAGCGTTGAGATTTATCTCCGCAAAATTCCTCGCCCTGCCCACGGTCAGTAGGGGACACCGATGGGCTTGGAACAGGCCGCCGTCCGTCGGATGGGACGTTAAGCCGTGGCCCCGTGTGCGGGAGAGCCATACCCTGTGCACGTTAAAGAACACGCTGGATGGCCTTGCCGGGAGGCTACCATCTGTCTCCCAACAGCTGTTCCAGAGGGTCCCCTCCCCTCAACCTTCTCTGAGCCTTCGGGGTCCTTGTGACCTGGCCATTTAGCCCATGGTGTGCAAAAAAGTGCCGCTCAGAGGTAAAACAACCCAACACAACCCAACTTTTAAAATTAACAATACACATACAAAATACAACTGACACTTTATTATTGGTCATTTTGCATATCTTTTAATTATTAGTTAGTACATAGTACGTATAAGTTGTCATAGCTCTCTTGTTTTGATTAAAACTTCTATTATAAACAATGTTACATATATATCTTCACTATAAAAAAATTAAATCTATTTACAGAATATTTTTTGAAATATATTAGATATTCAATAAGTCTTTAGCATTTTATACATTGTACAAATGTTTCATTTATTGCTCAAGATTTACCTCAATGTACGTAGACGAATCAATTTATTTTGTTTTACATAAATTTTGCAATAATTTCCACAGTTGAAATTTTCACTTTTGCAACTGGGAGTTTGGCACAAGCAGCAAAAAAAAAAAATCGAAATCGTTATTTTAGTATATATAAAATGTGCATAACTAATTGAAAATTGCATTTCTTAGAAAAAGTCACCATCTTCTCCCTAAGACAGTGGGCCCAACTGTTTCATGATTAAAGTCTGCTTTGACACTTTCCAGCTAAGATGCAGTATTGAAATGGAATGTGTGTTGGTGCACTTAATTGATCATTGTAAATATATATATCATTTACCTAATTCTTTCGAGTTGACTAAACCTATGTACATGTGAATGTTGCACGAATAAATTGAATGTGTATAGTAGGTAACGCATGTGTGCTAACAATAATATTGCTATAATAATTTAATCTCTGCAATATGTCATTACACTTTAATGGACTGGGTTACTTCTGAGCAGCACTTTTGTGCACACAGTGATATAAATGGGCAGGCTGAAAGCACCCTAAGGGTTCGTAACTGGGTAGTGGAGGGACCCACTAGTCCATTGTTAGGAGAAATATGGAAGATTACCATAAAGATCAAACAGAATGTTCTTTAATGTACACACAGAGTAGTGAATCTCTTCCAATTTCCCATCCCATCCAACAAATGGAAACATTTTTCAAAGTTCATTGGTGCCTACTTTCTCCCTGAGGACAGAGTGGGAGTAGAGACAATCTCAGTGCAAACACAGTGTGGACTCGGACCTAGGAACATCAGGTCATGAGCCTGGTTTGCTACTGACTGACCATTCCCCACACCAATCCCATTTTAATGAAAAAGCGAAAAATTTATTTGAAAAATATTTTTCATATATATTGGATACCACTGTCCTCAGATTTATTCTCAACCTGATTTCTAAAAATGTCTGAAGAGGTGGCCAGTTTTTCTTGTCAAAAAGATGTTGCCCTCTACCTTTTTTTTTGCACTCTTAGATATATTCTAAGTAACAATTCCATGCTTCATTATGAAAAGACACTAAGCTATAATACTCTAACATCATTAAAAATCTACTTAATAATAGAATTAATAGGACGACTTAAACAAGAGCTTTGTTTAAATTAAAACTGAAACTCAGTTTATTTTTTAAATCCAAATAAATGACAATACCAAACTGAATAAAAATGCTACTCATTATTCTTGAGCAATCATTTCTTTTAAATTATAAACTTTTTATTACTTTGAAATGAAGGTAAAAAAACAAGCAATTTTAACTCAACATACTACATGTTGCAATGCATTATTATAAATAATAAACTTAGGTATTATCTCCATATTAATATTTTTATGTTAAAATAATGAGACTTACCCAAATAAAGTTAATGACTAATTTTACATGAATGATGATTAAATTGGCTTTTGCATAGGTATTTTGAAGCCTGAAAACAGAAATTTGAGGGGTAGTGAATATTCACCACCTTAAAAACGTTACTGGTTCCTCTAAGGAATCATATAGAATTGTGATCCTTCTTCCTTTTCTATGAAGTAGATAATTTTTAGTGAACCAATAAACTGAATGAATGTGATGCAAGCTGCCAGAATTTATAGGGGACCTGAAATAGAATGCCAATAAGCCTCCCATTGAGGTTAGGCAAATACAATAAGAATCTAATAATAATCCTATTAAAGAGATGTGACAGTTATTTTTATGAAATATCTATCTTCTAACTCTTTTTAATAGCAATCCTATTATGTAGTCATCTTTATATGCAGGTTAACAATATGCTTATGAATGGCTGTAAATTCATTCCACTACTAGCTGTATTTTAGTTTCAGAAACATGGTTTGCTGATCAGTACCTCAAAAACGAATGAATGCATCTCTAATGGCAAATAAAGTAGGATTAGTAAGTGCACAACAGCCCAGAGATCCTAGGGGAATAGATTGTATTTTACCATCCTTTAAAAACGATTATTCTAACAAAGATAGTCTTGGCACAATCTCCAACTTATAGTGCCTATTGCAAACTTCCCTATTGTCTCCATTCCTTTTACATTGACTTGCATAGATAGCTGTTAAAAAGGAAAAATGTGCAGGATATTTGGGTTGTTTTACCTCTGAGCGGCACTTTTTTGCACACCACGGGCTAAATGGCCAGGTTACATGGACCCCGAAGGCTCAGAGAAGGTTGGGGGAGGGGACCCACTGGAACAGCTGTTGGGAGACAGATGGTAGCCTCCCGTCAAGGCCATCCAGTGTGTTCTTTAACATGCACAGGGTATGGCTCTCCCGCACACGGCACCACGGCTTAACGTCCCATCCGACGGACGGCGGCCTTTCCAAGCCCATCGGTGTCCCCTACTGACCGAGGGCAGGGCGGGGAATTTTGCGGAGATAAAATCTCAATGCTGACCCAGCTGGGACTCGAACCTGGGAACTACAGATTATGAGCCTGGCGCGCTACCGACTGAGCCACCCCCGCCCTTGTGCAGGATACCACAGATTATTCATATCGTTTTGTGAATAGCAATCACAGTTATCAAACACAAAACTGAAAATTTACCAGAGGAATATTCTTCATTAGACAAGGCATTCACTATTTTTATGGCAGTACTTTCCCCTGAGGTATAATCTAGCGAAACCTTTTTATTGCACCAATGTTCTCTTTCATCACAGCTTAAGTGTTTGTCTGGACTCTTTCTAATGCAACTTTAAGAAGAAAGCATTTAGTTTGAAGAAGCCAAAAATAAAAAAAAAAATGTGTTTCAGACTCACATACATGGAGTCATACTTGAAACACTAGATAGCCTGCCACTAAAATTTGTTTACTGTAGCACGGAAGGAGTCAAACATATTAACGAAATAGGATTTACAATACATATATTTCTGTGATTCTGAAACATGTTTAAAAATTTTATGTATAAATAAAATTTTTTAACCTTATTCCTTACTTAAATAATCACAAAAGGGTTAAAATATATGATAGTGTACGGGAAATTTAACGTACTGGATAAAGCATGTTTAAAATTAGAATATCTTGAGCTTGAAAATCTATCTATCTCAGCTTGAAAACTAAAATGATATTAAAAGGTTTGAACAAAGCTGTAAATTGTAAATTGTAATGATGTATTTATATATGTGAAATATGTGCAAATACTATAAAATTTATATTGTTGTACTAATTAATATGTTTATGCTATTATTATAGACATGTGGAAGAAACAACTTCGCAACTGAATCTCAGTGGCATAAATGAGTAATTTGTAAGGTCAAAAATGCATTAAATCTCTCGTGGCTATGGATGTATTTTGTGCTGAAATGCTAAGGACGTTCTCATTTAGTCAGATGAAGCTGAAGAAAAACTACTAACAGACATATTTTTTAAGTCCTAATGTACGACTACTGCTAAGTGCCCATAATAAATTATATTGCTAATTTTGATAATGTTTTTACACTCTTATTTGTGCAGTATCTGATTCTAGTGTTACATATTTTAAAAATGATAAAATCATAATAAAATTATATAGCTAAATAATATACTAATTTTGATATTTTAGAATGAATCGTGCTGTGTGCTTATATACAACTAATGGCAAATGATTTGGTTAAGTGATTTTGCTTCAAGGCTAATGTTATTTCAAATGTAGTTTCACAAATCCTGTTTACAACTACCAGCTATAATCAATCACACTGATGTACACATTTGGGATGCTTATGAACAAATATATACATAAAACTAGTTAGAAAATGATGCACTTTGGTATGGAGAGGGTGATGATAAATAAGTGTTTGAGTTTTCTTTAATCCACCTTTTCGATTCTTTAATACATTGTCTTATAATGCAAATTATTAACTTCAAAATGCATTAACTCCAAAATAATCAACAGCATTGGAAAGGCTGCATTTATAAGCTCTCTGCAATGCATATAAAGTGATTAATAAAATGCTATTGCTACTTATTGTACTCATTTTAATTTGCTAAATAACTCACTAAAATATACTATTCAGGATGATATGTCACAGAAATGACTCAAATATAAATATTACAGCTATATAAAAATTGACTCATTTACCAGCAACATAATGCCTAATAGAGACTGTGAAGATATAACAAAATGCATACACTAGTGGATTGCCTTAAAATATTTGGTATGACATAAGGAGCTGTACATATGAGGTAACCACAATATGCAGTACTGGCACTTCCTTAGTCCATTCTACTTGCATAAACGTTTTTGCACAAACAAACAGACACACTTATTTACAAAGTTTACAGTTCTACTCGTCCACATAGTTTTCTAATGCAGCACCAGAATGAAATTGTGACTGATGCTTGAAGTGTAATCTACTGGCAATTCTTTATTTTACACAAAACGTGGCTGTCTGTTTGGAGACAGCTTTTCAGTTCGAACTGTTCGATCTTGCTGTTGGCTCTCTGACAAATTGTTCATGGAACTAACAACAGATGTAGTTTCAACAAGTTTTTTATTACTACTGGTAGAGGTTGAAGTGGCACTCTGAGAGATGGAATCTTCAGAAGTCACAGAACTGGACATACTAGTGGGAATATTGAATTTCTGTAGATTTTGCATTTTCTGCTTTTCACATGTATCAATTTGAAATTTAGTATTTTCTACCGTTGCCAGATGAGGAGAGTGTACTAGTGGATATTCTATATTTTTTTCACAAACAATGGATTTAGCTGTTGATTCATAATTACTTTTCTCATATTTTTCATCTATTACAGTATCATCTACTTGAATTATATCCTGGTTATCAGTTGAGCAATCTGTTTTTACACATTCCTTTGCATCACACTCTTGAAACTCACTTCTAAAATAGAAAACGAAAAAAAAGGTAATTAACTAGATTTATTGTTTTTTTAAAAGACTGACACTTTAACAATAACCACATTGCTGCAAGGAAGAAGTTATTTGATTAATAATTTCATTTCAAAAGGAAAAATAATTTTTCTGTATCTGTGCATAAGTCCTGCAATTCACAAATTTTGAAAGAAATGAACTATCACTATCTAGTGGTTTTCCATTTCTTTGCAAATAAGAAAAGTTAATGCTTGTAAACAATATTCAGATGTGTATGAAAAACATATGCTTTTAAATAAGCTATAGCAGAGTACAGTTGCTTCAAACTTTAAGAATATTTTACTCAAAACTAGAGACTATAGGTACACAGAGCCACAGAATTGAAATACAAAGAATTAAAAACAATCTGCTAAAACTACCCATTTACTGTATTTCTATTAACAGAGGAAAAAAAACTAGGATGAATGGTAAGGACTCTCCGAAGAGAAATTCAGCGGGCACTAGAAGTTACCTTTTCAATCATACCAGCTCATAAACAATAGCAATTATTTAAAGTTTGCATAGTGACCATATAAACCTATCAAATTTATGACAGTTTCTATTAGCCTACACTACAGCTGCTTACTAATATTTTAACATTTATTAAAAGAGTTGCATCTCAAACTACTTCCTAAACAACTATCAAGCTGACTGTCAAGAGACAGGACACAGATAAATTTGCTTCCATGAGAGAAGGGGGTGGAAATCCCCCAAAATTATACTATCCAGATGAGATATTATGGTAGATGAACAACTCATTGGGCTTTGTGGCAAGTGTCCTTTCAATATTCTGAGTAAACCCACCAAATATGGAATAAAAATATGGGCACTGTGCGATAGTAAAACTTCTTATGTTCTGAGTCACAAATTTATGCAGAGAAAGTTGGGTTGTTTTACCTCTGAGCGGCACTTTTTTGCAAACAAAGGGTTAAATGGCCAGGTCACAAGGACCCCGTAGGCTCAGAGAAGGTTGGGGGAGGGGACCCACTGGAACAGTTGTTAGGAGACAGATGGTAGCCTCCTGTCAAGGCCATCCAGCGTGTTCTTTAATGTGCACAGGGTATGACTCTCTTGCACATGGGACCACAGCTTAATGTCCCATCCGATGGGCATCGGCCTTTCCAAGTCCTTCAGTGTCCCCTACCGACTGTGGGCAAGGCGGGGAATTTTGCAGAGATAAATCTCAACACTGACCCAGCAGGGACTCGAACCTGGGAACTACAGATTACAAGCCTGGCGCGCTACCGACTGAGCCACCCCCGCCTCATGCAGAGAAAGAACCAGGAGTAAGATCAGAGAAGAATCAAAGCATGAGGGTAGTCTGCAACTTTAAATATGAACTAAGAGGACACAGTGTTATGTGTGATAATTTCTTTACCTCATATAACTAGTGACAACTGCTCCTAAAAGTCAACTATGCTATTACCATACAAAAAAATAAACCTAAATGACCTCAGCAAATGAGCAGTAAAAAGTACTGTGGTTGAATATAGTCACAAAATGGTACATGTATTGAGCCATATACACATTCACCACAGTTTATTCATTGTGGGTTTCATATCAGTGAGGTGCATTTGCATATGAAATCAGTGCGATGTAGAATAATCAACCTCACTATTAACCCCATTTTCATTTTACTTTAGATTAGTATTGGAAAACGTTACATGTAACATAACAAAATGATATGAATAATGTTAACAGAATTTGAAAATATTTATAATGATAAAATGTGACAAATAATGGAAAAAATTATTTTGTTATTTCATTAGTTTCATTGTTTATGTGTTGATACATTTCAGATTACATGTAAGTTTTTTTTAAGTATTTTAAAATTTGCAATTTTTTGCATTATATTAGGTTGTTGCATATCAAATGGCAGTTTTTGTAGATGCATGAAATTGTCAACATTTTGAGGACTGAAAATGTTACCAGATGGTACTTGTGATACATTATATTAAATCATGAAGCCTGCTTATGATAACACAGTAGCTATTTTACCAGTGGTAATTGGATTGTAAGAGCTTAATAGGAACAATGGATCAATCAAATTCATGTTCTTTTCTATACAAGTTTAAACTAGGACACAACACTGCAAAGGCAACTCGCAGCATCAATGCAACATTTTGGGAAGGCACAGTTAATGAATGGACAACATGATGTTGGTACAACAAATTTTGATTGGGTGACATCAGCCTTCAAAATAAGCCACATAGACAACATGATGTTGGTACAACAAATTTTGATTGGGTGACATCAGCCTTCAAAATAAGCCACATGGTCAACTTGAAAAAGCAATTGATAATGATCAACTGAAGGTTGGGTTGTTTTACCTCTGAGCGGCACTTTTTTGCACACCATGGGCTAAATGGCCAGGTCACATGGACCCTGAAGGCTCAGAGAAGGTTGGGGGAGGAGACCCACTGGAACAGCTGTTGGGAGACAGATGGTAGCCTCCCGTAAGCCATCCAGCGTGTTCTTTAACGTGCACAGGGTATGTCTCTCCCGCACACGGGGCCACGGCTTAACGTCCCATCCGACGGACGGCGGCCTTTCCAAGCCCATCGGTGTCCCCTACTGACCGTGGGCAGGGCGGGGAATTTTTGCGGAGATAAATCTCAACGCTGACCCAGCTGGGACTCAAACCTGGGAACTACAGATTACGAGCCTGGCGCGCTACCGACTGAGTCACCCCCGCCCCATCAACTGAAGGCTTTAATTGAATCCGACACATGGCAAACTGCATGAGACATCTTAGCAAATTAGGCATGCATTATTTAAAACTTTCCCAACATCTAGAAGCCATTGGGAAAGTTAAGAAATTGGATAAATAGATTCCCATGAATTTATGGACACTAGTGATGACTTGAAGGGATGTTGGTTTGAAGTGTGCACTTCTCTTCTTACACAAAACCAAAGGGATTCGTTTTTGCCTAGAGTTGTAACATGGGATGAAAAATGGATCCTATGTGACAATCACTGATGTTCTACTCAATGGCGGAGGCACCCAAATGCCCATGCCTAATTTTCACCCAAAAAAGGTTATGGTGACCATTGGTGGTCTGCAGCCGGTGTTATCAGTTATTCATTCCTAAAACTGAGTGAAACAATAAATGCACAGAAATATTGTGCAGAACTCCAAAAAATGCACAACAAATTATGCAAGAAGCAGCCTGAATTGGTCACTAGATATGGCATCCTACTGCTCCATGATAATGCTCAACCTCACATCTTACAAAAAATGGTCTGAAAATTCCATCAGTTAAAATATGAGACTCTTGCTCACCCAGCATATTCAGCAGACCAATCAACCAACTGATTACCATTTCTTTAAGTATCTTGATCACTTCTTAGTGGGAAAAACTTTCAGCAATGAGTCTGCAGTTAAAGACGTCTTTGAAGAATTCATCTCTTCCAGGAACTCGGATCTTTTTACCAACAGCATAAATGCACTTGTTTCACAGTAGCAAAAATGTATTGAATCTGTTGGTGCATATTTTGAATAAGTTATCTTTAACAAAGTTATAACTGTTGCATGTTTCACTAACAATTCAGCCATTTCATTTGCAAATCCTAATACATTATTCATTATTAAAAAGTTGTACCTAAAAAAAACACTTCCTTTTCTGTCATGATTACTTAAAAAATCGCAATATTGTACAAATGGGTCATATTGACTCAAAAAGTATGCATGTAGTAAATCTGAACAGTATGGTTAAGCTATTAAGTTTGATCATCCCTAAAGTTTGTTATGGTTAGTGCAGCAAAATTTTTATAAATAAGCAGAATATGCAAATTGACTAACTTTAATTTTCCCTCCATTCCTGATAGTATGGAAGTAGTGGCTGCACTTGTTACAAAATTAAGACTAGATCCTCTAGGTCGATAAGAAGCTGGTCCAAGAGGCGATATGTAGCGTTGACCAAATGTAGATTTATTTTCAGATGCCAAGCCAAATGTTGGTGAATGAGATGATTCCAGTGTGCCAGGTAGGGAGAGATGACAGTCTTCTGGGAGGGAAAACATACCTTTATTTTTAACACTAACTTTACAAAAACTAAACATGGATCACAAGTTATTTCACTTTTAAAATTAAATATTATATACATATATGCACATTTATTTCATTTCTAAAGCCTTTAAAGAACATCAAACATTAAAAAAGTTTTTTCAATATCCTCACTTAAATTGCACAATAAATCCATCATTTGTTAAAGCAATTATAGACTTTCTGAAGTTATATCAGATAAGAAATAAAGAAAATTTAATATTTTAAGTACAGTTTAACCGAGCTTTAGATATCAACTTTCTAAACTTCATTCAGCTTCCAAGACTGTGACTAAAATCTATAAGAATAAACAGAGTTGGGTTGTTTTACCTCTGAACAACACTTTTTGCACACAATGGGCTAAATGGCCAGGTCACAAGGACCCTGAAGGCTCAGAGAAAGTTGTGGGAGGGGACCAACTGGACGGTTTTTGGGAGACAGATGGTAGCCTCAAGGCCATCCAGTGTGTTCTTTAATGTACACAGGGTATGGCTCTCCCACACATGGGGCCATGGCTTAACATCCCATCTGACAGATGGCAGTCTTTATAAACCTATGGTGTCCCCTACTGACCCTGGGTAGGATGAGAAGTTTCGTGGAGATAAATCTCAACACTGACCCAACTGGGACTCAAATCTGGGAACTGTAGATTGAGCCTGACGTGCTACCAACTGAGCCACCCCTGCCCTGTAAGAATTAACAGAAAAAAATCTCGAGTTATCAGCATAAAAACTGTCTTGAGAAATGCAACCTACATAAGTTACAGAGGAATTATGAATATCAATGAAAATTATCAGATCAGAAATGGAACAATTTATTAAAACTTAGTTTTAATAGCTTAAATTATCATTTAGTAGTTGAACAAAATAAATATTAAAATTCAAGATGAAATTCTTAATTCATGAAACTACAGAAGCTCATAGCTGAAGAGTTAGTTGACTATTTTAACAATGAACATATATTAAATTTAAAGCCAAAAACACTTCAATACTAAAATCTCCACATTTTAGTGAGTGGTAGCCAACCTTAGGCATTTAACTCTTTGCACATACAAGCTGTATATACCATTTTCACTTTTCTGATTCTAATGTCCAGAGTTAGTCTACCATTCTGTAATGCAAGATTTTTTTTTAAAACAGGAATCGGAATTTTTTAATCTATTTTGAATAAAATCTTAAAAATAACAGTTCAGTCTGATATATATATACACGCTGAAGAGCCAAAACATTATGATCAGCAAGTCTTTATGCAAATTGAAGCAACTGCAGGTAAATGATGGCACGTGTGAAGATCACGAAATGTTATAAATAACACCTGATACTGAGCTCTGTTAATTGGTGTTATTCTTGTTCTTCAGATGGGAAAGGCAGTGAACTTAAATGAGTTTGACAAGGGCCAAATTGTAATGACCAGATGACTGTGTCATAGCATTTCCGAGACGGCAAGGCTTGTGAAGTGTTTACAGTCAGCCATGGTTATTACCTTCAAAAAGTGGTCAGAGGAGGGAAAAACCACGAACTGCCGGCAAAATGTGGGCTGACCACAGCTCATCGATGCTTGAGGTGAGTGAAGGCTATCCTGTATGGTATGAGCCAATAGAAGGGATACTGTGGTGCAACTTGCCTGTAATTTGAATGCTGGTGACAGGAGTAATGTGTCCCAACACACAGTACATCAAATCCTGCTGACAATGGGACTGTGTAGCCACAGACTGCTCTGAGCGCCCATGCTAACCCCGGTTCATTGTCGAAAGCACCTACAATGGGCATGCCAGCATCAAAACTAGACCTTGAACGATTGAAAGAAGGTCATCTGGTCTGATGAATCTCATTTCCTGTTGCACCACATGGATGGCCAGGTACATGTGCATCGTTTATCTGGGGAAGTGTTGGCACCAGGATGCACCATGGGACAAAAACAAGCCGGTAGAGGAAGTGTAATGCTTTGGACAATGTTCTGCTGGGAAACCCTGGGTTCATTCATTCTATGCAGGAAACTATGATGTCTACCACCTACCTAAACATCATTGCAGACCAGGTACATCTTTTCATGCAACGGTATGTCCCTCTACTAGGATAATGCACCATGCCATACTGCCCAGATTGTCCGAGAATGGTTCACGAAACATGAGGAAGACTTCCAGGTATTGCCCTGGCCTCCAAATTCCCCAGACATCAATCCAATCGAGCACCTGTGGTTTGTGTTGGAATAGCATATCTGATCTGCAGCTGCTCAACCACATAACTTACAAGAGTTAAATGATCTGCTTGGCAACATGTTGGCAACAGATACCACAAGACACCTTCAGAAATCTTGTAGCATCGCCTCGCAAGAGCTGTTTTGATGGCATGTGGAGGACCAACATCATTTTAGGCAGGTGGTCATAATGTTTTGGCTCTTTGGTGTATATATTTTTGCCTTTGATTCTGCTTGAAAAATTTGTGAAAAAGTTCAAAAAAATTTATTTGAGCCTCTAGTGATTGTACATGCGTTGAATCACTAAAATGCATCAAGTAGCAATGATTTAGTTTATACCTTTATTCTGCCTTACCATTGTAGATTAATGGTTTTTGATTTCCAGTATGTTGACTTACTTATAGCTGTAGTAGAGTTGTAATTCTTTCTAAGCTTTTAACGTAAGTTATTGATCTTATTACTTTCAGAAGTTTTGTCATCCCACAACTTTGCAGAATGCTTTTGGTCAATATTTTAGCACACTTTTGATTTCAAAGACGATTTTTTTTTTATTCTGGTGCTTCTGGAATTATTTTTTACTACTTTTCAAATGTATATTGCAATTATAAAGAATACTTAATTTGAAATGATCGAAAATGAAGCTGCTAGTGATTTTAATGGCTGATATCGGAAAAATCGTAGGATTAAAGCCTAAAAGTGCAATTTTTAAAATTAATTAGACTCGCAGCTCTACTAATATAATTTAATTCGGAATCAGCTGTAGTCTGTGCCAGCAAGTAGACAGCTCACTGGACTGGCAAATATTCTTCTTTTTCTCTCTTGACTAATGAATTTCTCTCTTGACTTTTACTCTCTTTCTAATGAAAGGCAAATGTACAAGAAAAGGTACAAAATAGCAGTAAAGAAAAAGAATAAATGTAGAAGCAATAAGCTGAAGCCACTAGGTAGTAATCAATGCTATAGTCATCCACTTGAGCCATTTAAGTGCTCCTCAAGTTTTTTAATTTGTAATTACAGCTTAAATTGTGAAAAGTGCAATTTTTAAAAGGTAGAACTTATTTTAGTGATAATTTTAATATTTTAATAAAACACACTAATCAATGTAAGGAAATTGCGATTTTTAACCAAATTTTAGTTAAAAATTTAAAAATAAACTCTTCTGTACAGTTCTGCAGCTTCATACTAAAACAATTCATTCACAATTTCAGCACTCCAGTTAAAACTTTAAATGCTTTGAAATATTTTTATTCAAAAATTTTCACAGTTCTTTTTTAGATATATTTTTCAGTTTTTATTTAAATTATCTTGTTTTTAAATTGAAACTTTTTTTATGACACTACTTTCCTTAGGCTTAGAGTTTGCCGATTGCCAAATACCTAATCACATGCATTATTTGCATAAATGACTAAAAAATTTAGAAAAAATTAAATGAAAGATTTAAGTACTAATAGAAATATTATGAACTATTTATATTAGAATAATAAAATAATTTATAAAAAAATAGGAAAATACAATAAAATTTTGCAATATTTTAATAAATGTTTAAAAACTTTAACTAGTATTTTATTTTTCTTTGAATTTTTACCATTTTATTAATCACAATTAAATACTCTTTCTTTTGATATATATATAACATGAGTATTTCCTTTCATTAGTTATTTCAGGATGAGGTTCTAAACTTGTGCATTTATTTTCTGCAAACACTTCAGAATTAAGTTCATCACCAGAGTGAGACCAGTTTCAGAAACCTGATACTTTAAGGGTTAAAAGCTTATATTGAAACATCCATTTGTTTTAGATTAATTTACTTACTTGAAACCTGAGAAAAACAATAGAAAATGTTTTAATCTGCAAAATGGTTAGAGAGCTAGTTACTGCTTCAATAGGCATACTTTGTGTGCTCTGAGGCAGTGGTCAGCAAACTGACTTTCATCTTAGGTTATATCCTTGTATAAGGTTTGTAAGCTAGGAATAGTTTCTAACATCCTTAATTACATTAAACTGAAAATATATAGTTAAATGATTAATTATATTAGTACAGTAAATTTTATAATTTCAAAGTTCTTAGAACTGAGCTAAACTAAAAATCTTTAAAATATGAAACAAATTGAGCATAACATAGAAGGTAAAAACTGAACCAAGTTTCATTTCTATTTTTAAGCCTTGAAAACTAACTTTAGTCTTAAAATCTTTTTTTTACCCCATATTGTTCTATGTGATTTTATTGCATCAGAGAATTGAAGAATTTCTTTATGACATTATACTTGCTTACAGATTCTGTTTGAGTGATCTTTTAGCTCTGAGACTTCAAATTAAATTAGATTTTGAACTTCACTAAACAATTCAATAGTTTGACTCAAAATTCTTAAACACAATATACCAACGTAAAATTTGCAACATATACATTAAATGATTATGTAGATCTCACTAAAAATTTTACATAAATCCTGAAGACAAAATTTTATCACATTTTGAGAAGAAAAAATTCAATGTTACTTAGCACAATAAAGGATGAATAGTTTTAAAAACATTATCCATTTTTCTACTAATTCAAACTTTAAAACCAACTATTTTTTAAAGTTATACACTGGGTTGGCTACTATTCTACATATTTTTTCTTTCATTTTAGACTGATTTTTAATCTCACCTGCAAATTTAGTTTCCATGCTTATGTCCATTCTTTGTTCTAAACTACACGACGAACCCAAGTCTTTGTCACAGGAAAATGATGTGTTTCTGTGTTGGGTTTGTGTATTCGAAGTTAAAAGTGGTAAAGAAGATGACTGTGTTTCACTAACAGCTTTCATAGCACATTTTGTTGATTCTGTTTGGGATGCTACTGTACCTCGTTGTGGAGTAGGCATTTGGAGTACAGCCACATCAGCAGACAAAGGTGACGCTTCAAAGAACTGACGCCTTAACTCTGCTGTCATGGATGATGTAGAAGTTCGTGTTCCAACAGAAGAAGTAAGAATCTGTTGTCCAGCTAACATCACAACAGCTGTTGAAGTATATACACTGCCTGGATCTCCCTGACTAGTATCATTTACACCAGTGGGGCTAGTTGATGCAGCTGATGACACACCTGATGATTCAGATAATGATGATGCTCCTTGTTTTCTTTCTAAAGACCCATGAAGAAAACTGTGATTTAACTGTAGATTGGATGGTGCATTTTTTCTTGGGGGAGGTACAGGAAGAGAGCTTTCTCTACAACTTGTATCATTACCATGAATGGATTCTTCATCTGTGGATCGAATAAGTGAGCTGCATTGACTAGCTTCAGATACAGCAGGAGATGATGATAAAGAAGCTCTAGAATCTTGAACTTTAATTAAAGTTTGTGACTGCTGACCAGATTTAATGCCATCTTCACTTAATCTTGTTCCTGTAAACTGAATTTGTCCACGAGGAAGAAGAGGAGACTTTTTGAACACCGAATCATCAGGTAGAAGAATTTCGGGGAAGTCATCATCAGAAATGACTGTGGAGTAAAGAAGGTCATCTAAGAAAGAAAAAATATTGTAATAAAATAATAAAATAATACATCATTGAAAAATGTAAAACAAATACTCTGCTACTTTCATTACTGCTATATGTATGTCAATACATAAGACGAAAACCTAAAACAATTAAAAGAGAACTAAGTCAAATGATGAGATGCTAAACTGGTTTTAATGCATACTAATTTTGATCAATTTACATTTAGAATATTAAAGCATATTTTACATGCCTACATCTTTAAGTGAATAAAAATAAATATTTAGATCTTAAAATACATATCACTGGATGTCACTGATAAACGCTTTGACATTATCATTAGACTATCATTTAGATATATAAGCTCACCGGACAAAAAATGTCACCTAATAGCGCAGAATGCCTCCATGCGACTGAAGAACAGCCGAAATCATGTCTGGCATAGATGCCACCAGTGTGTGGATGTAGTGTACTTCAATATTCATCCACTCTTCCAGCAGCAAATGCCGCATTTGGCCAGATTGGCTGGATGGCTCTTCATTCATTGCCCCAAATAGTCACAAGTTTTCTATGGGATTCAAATCTGTGGATTTGGTGGGCCAGTCGAGATGTTCAAAAGCTTCAGAATGCTCATCGAGCCAATCCAACACATTTCAAGCCCTGTGCATGCAACAATTATTGTCTTGGAAGACTGGGGTATCCTTTGGTGTTCACTGTGGAGATGCTGCACAAAAGGCAACACATGGCTGTAAAATAGCTCCATATAGTCCTTTCGGTTCAAGTGTGACATCACTGCAACCAAAGGACCCATTTCCTCGTATGCGAAACACCCCCAGAACATCATAGAGTCTCCTCCAACTTGAACAGAACCATGCACACAGTCCGCATGGTTGGCTTCATGTGGCTTACGATGTACCCGTAGCCTTGCATCATTTGAGTACAAGTAAAAATGTGACTCATCTGACCAGATCACATACTTCCAAGAGTCAACAGTCCAGTCTTTGTGGTGCCATGCCCACTGTAGCCGTGCAGCCTTGTGCAAAGCTGTTAACACGAGTCTCTTCCATGGTACTCTGCTCCAGATATCCATGGCATGCAGTTCCCTTCAGAGTGTTTGTTCGGAAACAGGTTGTTATAGGCTTGCATTGACTGACTGGAGCAATTCCTACCTCGTTGCAAAGTGGTCTGCCCTAACAGTGTGTGTGACAAACTGTGGTGTCCATTTGGTGAGCACATTCTTTCTGCTGCAGTTCTGGCAACAATTAGCAGTGGATTGTGATGTACACCACTGCTAGAAGACCCTTTGGACAGTATATTTCGACACACCTGCAAAGACAGCAACTTCTTGTACACTATGCCCTTTGGCTCAGCCAAATGCAATAATACTTTTTTGCCACTCATTCACATCTTTGGCACGACCCATGCTCCAGAGAGTGATTAACACATGTGGCACACAACCACTTCTTGTCACTGTATGTACCCTGTAGTGCATGGCACAGCTATTTGTAGGACGTATTTACTACTAGTGTGCCCTCTGTTGCTGTCGAATGGACGTAACACTCTTAGGGCAGAACAGGACTAATTTTTTTGTCTGGTGAGCTTATATATATTTCAAATAGCTTATGTTTTAAATTCCACTATTTAAAAGGTTTTTACAACATTAATTACTGTTAAATCTAAGGAAATAGAAATGGTTTCCTTAGGATAACCCACCTGATGAATGAGTAACATCTGAACCTTGATGTGAAACATCCATCTCTTGACTCTTTTCTGTTGCTAGGAAACCAGGAAGAGGATAATCATCAACATCTAGGCTTGGATCACCACTGGCATCTAGTGGTTGAAGTTCATCAATGTCGCTTACCTGGCTAGCACCAGATATTGTTCGACCAAGTATTAGTTTCTCACCTTACATAAAAAATAAAACTCTTCAAAAACATGATTCTTGGAAATTTAAGTAATTTATTCCATAGCAGTCACGAATATAATGAACATACACTATATTGCAGAAAGTAACCAGACACTTCCATATTATATGAATGGAAAACAACATTCAAAGTGTCAAAACTTTAAAAATAAGCTTTTAATGAAAAAAATGTTACTGGAGATAAATTGAAGCTCTCAGTCAAATTTCTCTAAATATCTATTTCCTGCAATATTCATTTAATACTTAAAAGAACTGTAGAAGCTGAAACATTTAACTGTAACTTTAGCTGCTCATTAATATTTACTTCAAAAAATAAAATATAACTCTTATAATAAATCATTCTCTAACATAAATATAATATTTGAAGTTTGTGTAACGATTTTTTCAGTTTTCATCAATTTGGAGAAAAAAAAATGTTTAGGAAGAGTGTGTCAGTGACATCTGCTGTTAAATATTCAAGCTTCAATAATTCTTTAAATCTTAAGTGAATATTATTGAAAAGTGAGATTTAGAGAGATTTGAGGGGGATATTTTGATTTATATTTAGTGACATTTTTCTATAAAAAGCTTAGTTTTCAAAGTTAGTGAGATTTGAATATGACTTTCCATTCACATAACATGAAAATGCATGGTTACTTTTTGTAATAAAGTGTATATTAATTTGACAAATGCAATTTCATTATAGAAAAAACAATTATTAAAAAATCAATGTAATAAAAGTTTATTATTAACCCTTTAAGTGGTTATGACAAGTTATCTAATCATATCTGTTATTAATCGCAAAGATATCTTGTTGTGTGTGCTTTTTGTTCCCTTTAAAGTGATTGTAACATTATTTCTCATCATATACACTTCTACAAAATGTAATGGAGGAAGTGGATATTACTTATGAATTCCCTGAGAGTAACACTTATCCAGCTCATTGCTAGTAGCTTTTTTTCTGCATACCCAATCAAACAGACATAAAAAAAGGTGTATTGGAAACAACTGGAAAGAGACAAAGAGAAATTGTCAATATGATTTTTGTGATGACAACCTAAAACAAATATGCAGTAGGAGTCATATCCACAATTTTTTTATATATGGAACTGATAGTGATGCATCTGCAAAAAATGATTTTGGGTGTCAAAAGATTCTGAGAACAGCATATCTTCTGATTCAGAGCATAAGGAGTCATCTGATTATCAGTATTTTGAAATATATGTTGATGGACCATCTCTAGCTCTCGCTTTCCATTTATTAGTACTCCAAGAATAAATACTGATATATAGTCCTTCAAGCTTCTTGATCTATTTAGACTGTTTGCTGAATTTGTACTATTGTAATGGGTATGTTTAAAAATGAATCATTTTGCACATGCAGGCAACTTGATTAAGTTTTGATGAGTTAAAATATGGGTGAATACAATTCCTGAAAAAATTGATGCATTTCCTTGGCTTGTTGATTCTTTAAGGAATCATCCATAAAACATACAACAATGGTACTGGTCCATTAAAAGAATGATTTGTTTTGGTGCAAAGATTTAAGTTGTATTAAGAATCATGTGTCAAAAATTATCACACACTGCAAGAATTCCAAATACTGTTGTCTCAGATAACACTAGGAATGAAGTAAAAATATTACAGTAGTCATAATCTCATTTAGTAAATACCGTTTTTCATAAAAAAATATTTTATTCTATATGTTTAATAGTTCTAATAATGAAAAATAAAGCATATATTATTTTATTACAAAATCTTCTGGCAGAAAAAAAAAGTGGCTTTTTTCATGTGAAATCTGTAATTAAATGCAACACTTGAAAATTTAAAGGAAAATGCAGGGTCATTACAAAAGAATACTCATATTTGATTAAATAAGTAACAAGAGTAATTGTGTGTCCAAAATCCCAAGTAACTCTCTACATTTCCTTATGAACACATGCAATTTGTATCACATGTAATGCTTTAAATGCCAAATTTCCAAATTGCTGGATTAGTAGAAGAGGTGGACCAATCTTGCAAGTTCCCCAAGAAATCCCAATTTGATATCACTGGACTTTTTGGTAAAAAATTAAAAAATGAGTAATTTACAGCATTTGAAGAATTACTGCAGCTATTGCAATTATTACAACATACATGTTAAGGATGGTAGTTGAATATTGCACACATTTGTGTTGAATACGAAAGGAAACTTTGAGAATTTCTTGACATTTTGTATACACAACTATTTAATAAAATGTAGCACTTAAAGTATGAGTATTCTTTTATACTGACTCTCTATATTAACATTCTGTAAATGTAGCTATATGATATTTAAGCTATTCAAATTAAGAGCTAAATCAAAAATTTACTTACATATCAATATTACCTTCTAGGTAAAGTGGTGCTTTTAAAATATCTTTATTATAATTTATTTTATAAGTTAAAAAAATTTGCATATAAAAGTATGATACTGAACACTATTAAAATAGTGTAGAAGAAAAATATTAATATGTAAAAATGTGACATTTAATCTTTTGCAGATAAGTTATTAGCTCTGCAGATATTTATAACAGAATTAAAATTAGGTATTGAATATTACCTCTAGAATGCCTAGTAGATTTTGAATGTAGTCTCTCTAAGCAAGCATCATCTTTTTGACTAGGAACAAGGTTAGGAGGTGGACCAAATATTTCATATGCATGTGTTATAAGGAGCTCAATGACTCGAGTTTGATGAACTGTATCTACTAAAGAGCTAAGTGATGCACTTCCTTCACTGTAAAAAAATATTAACTCATTAATAAAAGTCAAATTTTTAAGTAAGAAAAACAATTTATTTGGAATAAAATGCAAATTTCAAATGCTTATATATAAAAAAAACTACATACATTTGCTATAGTTCTCAACTTTAGTCTACTTCTACCTAATAGTCAGTATAGAACAGTACTCTATATATCTGAACATGCTCAATCACCAACCAACGTTTGTTTTCAACTTATTCGTTAGAGTACTACTAACTAGTAGTAGTAGTACAAATACTACTAAAGTAAATATTTTGTTACAACAAAAAAGATTAAAATTTCCACATATCATTTAATAACCAATTTGGAAAAAGCAATAAAAAAACTTACTTTAGCCAAATGCTAATATTAGTACAGGTACTTTTCTTACCTTGTTCGTAGGAGAGTGGGACCAAACACAATTCCCAAATTACTTGGTGGCATGTTGTTGTGATCTGAATGCTCCGTTACTCTATAAAGAAAAAAAAAACAAATTTGTTAAAGGCATAAAACGTGTATATGTATTTCATATCCCTACCCATCATGTATCATATGATAAAAGACAAATTATATCAAAATTAAAAAGGAACAAACAAGAAGCAGCTCTCTTAGGGATGGTTGACTTTAAGATTACTGAAAATTGAGGATTACTTAGTACCAGTACTAGAGAAAACCATCTAAAGGGAAGCTGAACCTCAATATAGCCTAGGAGAACAACAAAAACCAAAAACTGACAGTTTGTTTTGATAGAACTATCACAGAGAGCAAGAAAGACACTTCATTTTATTGCAAACATACTTAAGGAAGCCTGAACTGCACCCAAACAAGTGCTATGTACCATACCACAAAGAACTATCAATAGATGTATTTGTAACCAAAAATGAAGGTTAATAACTTGAACACATACTGTACAGCTAAGATGATTCAACTAGTAGTAGTGTACTTAATATTTTTTCAGTTAACCGAATCTTTATGGGTGAGCAAGGAGAAAAAATATAGCCCCTAAAGGGTTAATGGGAGGGAATTCAAGAGTGAACAGAAAAAGAAACAAAAGGGTAATTTATTCCCTTTTATTTCTTATTCAAGCTTTATTGCATTATAGACAAACACTGACATGTTAATCATTTTAATTTTTTCTTAACATAGTTCTTGTAAAAAAAGGAAACTGTAATTTACAATTCAAACTTTTATACTTTTTTCATGAAATTATATTTTTGCTTAAAACTGATAACTGGATGCATAGGAAATTACTCACCTATGCAAATGGTGCATAAGGGAAGCAAGTGTAGCAAAATGCACTGCAGGAAGGCGAAGCACTAATTTTTGCAGATCTTCTATAGCTCCTTCAGTTGAATGAATTCCTTCTTCTTTCTGGGCAGGATAGTCCTAGAATTCAGAAATTCTGTTATATACTCTTTCTATATGTATTAAATTGTAGTTCATTTTTAACACTCAAGTTAGAATGACATTACAAACACAAAGGGAAAAAAAAGGATGAATAAGTAGGAGAATATAATGTTATGAATTTATCAAGAACACTGAACTATATAAAAGTTTATTTACATGAACTGAACAATGCCAGTAACAAGTAGATTTTACACTAATACACTAGACATACCAAAGACTTTTTAGATAAGCAATATATGATTACATAAATTTGTAGTGCCCAACTAAAATTAACTAAAGATAATTTATCTAAAACTAGTTTACAAACTTTATAAATCTGCCTATGTAAATAATACACCTTTTTAACAGAACATCACTGGTCTCCAAATTATAGCCTTAACTTCTCTTACTATAAACGATTTAACCAGCTTAAAAAATAGCTTACTAACTAAGCTTAAAAGATAGGTAGTGTTGTTTTACTTTACAAATTATTAAAAATTCATCTGCTTTATATGCTAATCCAGGACAAACTTGAAAGAGACTACAATTCAGTTATTATTAAATAACTTCTCCTAATTTCTTGAGTCACAATTTTAACAATGTTGATGTGCTGTTTGACTCACAGCACTGGAAATAGGGTTTTTTATAAGTACTGCCAGAAATGATTTGCATATTGTTGAGTGAATATTGACATCATTTCTTTTGTGTTTTTTATTAGTTTCTTATTTATCTTTTAAAAACTGTAATTAAAATATGTTCACAAAACTTCTAATGGATGTTTTACATAAAGTTGATCCAGAAATCACGTTTCCCCCCCCCCCCAGAAATATTTTGTTGATTCTGATAGAGAATCAGATGAATCATTATGATTCTCTAATTCAGAAGTGGGATATCATTCCACTTCTGAATCAGAAATATATATATATAACATTATTAATGTAATATATATATATTTCACTTTGCTACTTTAGAATTCCTTTTATTGCCCCTCAAATATATACTGTGATTAGAAAGAAAAATTAATTTGAAACTTGACCAAAAACAAAACTATTAGGTATATGTGATCTAAAAATGGTAGCTATTTCAAGAAACTTCAGATTAGGATATTATATCAGAAAATTTTATGCTTGAAAGTTAGGTAGGTAGCTAGGGTTGTTTTACTTCAGAGGAACTTTTTTGCACAATAGGATAAATGGCCAGGTCTCAAGAACCCCAAGGGCTCAGAAATGGTTAGGAAAGGAGGCCCACTGAATGGTTTTTAGGGAGACAGATGAAAGCCTCTGTCAAGGTCATTCAGCATGTCCTTTTAACATGAATGGAGTATGGCTCTCTCTTGCACATAGGGCCATAGTTTTATATTGCATGACATTTAAAAGGTAGGATTTATTTTAGTGCTACTTCTAATGAAATCAAATGTAATTTTTTTTTTAACTAGTATTAAGAAATGGTAATTTTTAAATGGAATTTTTTGTTGTTTTGAAATTGAACTTTAATGCAACTTGGACAAGATGAGATTGGATCTCAATATCAATGTTTAAATTGATATTGAGATCCAATAAAATAAATTTTCTTCAATAAAATAAATTATCCCTACGGCAGCTGCTTATCACAGAGGTCTGACAGGAGCCTGTCAGTATAATTCACCATAGGGCAGATCTTTGAGGATGGTGAGACTTCAGCAGAAAGACAACACAAGAAAGGAAACATCCATACCTTATCTGAGATTGGAAACCAGGTCCCTTTGATTAGTAGCCAAATGCACTAATCATTCAGTAACTTGAACAATCTAAATTAAACCTTTATGCTTCAAAATATTTTAAATATTTTCATAGCTCTTTAGCACTTTTTTGCTATAGTTACATTTTTCAGTTTTTTATTTAAATTACCTTACTTTTGAAGCAAAAATTTCCTTTTTGGCTCTACTTCCATAAAGTTTATTATTATTAATTTTTAATATTATTTTCATTTATAATATTAGAAATATTATAAATTATTTGTATTAAAGTAATAAAATACTTTATAAAAGATGCCAAAATTATTTTTTTGAAAAACATTTACTGAAATTAAAATGTAAGAAATACAAAAATTATAGTTGAGTGTTACAGTACAGTAATTAAAATTAATATCTTTAATGCTCTATGATACTGTTAAATGTTAACAGTGTATTAAAGATATCCATTTAATTTAAAATACAGTAAAATGTTGCAATTTAAAAAGCAAAGCTTATAAAATTACAATTACCTTTCTTTTAATTTTTACATTTTATTAATCACAATTCCATATTTTGGTATGTAACATGACCTAGAATGCCGTCCCATGGCTGAGTGGTTAGTGCACTTGGCTACTGATCTAAGGGACCTGGGTTCAAACCTCGGACAAGGCATGGACGTTTGTCTCGCTTTTCTGCTGAGGTCCTGCCATCCTCACAGTCCTTCTACTATGGCATATAAACCAACAGGATCCTGTCAGACCTCTGTGGCAACCAGCTGCTTGAGGGGGTATTTATTTATTTTATTTAACATGACCCATTTCTAAGTTCACCTTTTTTTATTTGACTGAGCACAGTTGACAAAAGCGTGAACCTTTCTCAAAGTATATCTTGAGAAAAAAATGACAGAAAAAGAATAATTTTCCTATTATTCAGAAAGAACTTCCTACTCCAGTGTATTAAAATTATTTTGGTCCATTGGTTTTTTAAAATAATCATTTATTTGCCTTGCCATATCCTTTTGTTTTACTGCATCACTCTGAAAATCCTTATTAAAATTAATGTGTTTATAATTTTTTGTTAAATATTTTCATAAAAATACAGAACTAAACGTTGTTTAATTTGATATATAATACATGCCTTACTTTATTTCATTAGCTATTTGGAAAAAACTTCTAAAGCTTAATGGGTCGTCTTTTTTTTTTGATTGAGCACAGTTGAAAAAAAGTGGCATTGCATATTCAAAGAAATTTCTTGGAGGATTATCATGAAAGGGGAAAAAAATTATGGAAAAGTATGATAGTCCTATTTTAGGTTGTTTTACCTATGAGCAGCACTTTTTCACACACAGCAGGCCAAATGGCCAAATCACAAAGACCCTGAGGGCTCAGAGAATTTTGGAGGGAGGAGATCTGCTGGACAGCTGTTAGGAGACTGATGGTAACCTTCTGTCCAGCATATTCTTTAATGTGCACAGGGTATGTCTCTCCTGCACACGGTGATTTGCTTTACTGCTTTATGTCCCATATGATGGATGGCGACTTTTCCAAGCCCATGAGTATCCCCTACCGACTGGGGCCAGGCTGGAGAATTTTGTGGAGATAAATGTCAATGCTGGCCCAGCTAGGACTCGAACCAGTTTTAGGTAATCCTGTTAATGTTGTATTATTTACAATTAAATGCTTTTTCTTTTGATAACAGATTTCTATTCATTATTTGAGAATTAAAATTCAAATACAAGAAAAAGTTGTTTATTACATTGTTTAAAAACGAAAACTGGAAACTAACTACTACCAGTTTTGATTCAATATTTTATTACTATTCAGAATCAAATGCTCTTTCTTTTGGTATAATACCTTTATTCAGCAGCTACTTCAGGAATAAGTTTCAATGTTTTTACTGCTGAAACCATTTGAAAATTAGCTCTGCTAAAAACTTGATGTTTTAAGTGTTTTTTAATATTTTTAGGACTCTGTACAAAAAATTGAAGATATTAATTTGCTTCTATATATCAGAGTTGAAATAGTAATTGAAATAATAAGAACTGAATTTTTCTGTAGTACCACAACCAGGTCATGCTTAGACATTTTTGGGACCCAGGGACAAAGGCATATCAGGGTCCCCCTGAACTTTCCTACACCTTAACCTCAGGAACTAATCTTGGGTTGTGTTGTTTTACCTCTGAGCGGCACTTTTTTGCACACCATGGGCTAAATTGGCCAGGTCACATGGACCCCGAAGGCTCAGAGAAGGTTGGGGGAGGGGACCCACTGGAACAGCTGTTGGGAGACAGATGGTAGCCTCCCGTCAAGGCCATCCAGCGTGTTCTTTAATGTGCACAGGGTATGGCTCTCCCGCATACGGGGCCATGGCTTAACGTCCCATCCGACGGACGGCAGCCTTTCCAAGCCCATCGGTGTCCCCTACTGACCGTGGGCAGGGCGGGAATTTTGCGGAGATAAATCTCAACGCTGACCCAGCTGGGACTCGAACCTGGGAACTACAGATTACGAGCCTGACGCACTACCGACTGAGCCACCCCCGCCCCAACAAGAAAGGAAATAGCAAGATATAAGGAAAATGGATATGAGCAACTCAGTAGTTAGGACAGGACAAACATCATTATGAAGCAATGATACTATTATTAGTGTAGATGGTTATAATCTATGGTGAATAAGAAAAGAAACAAGAGCATTTTCACCCGAGAATAAAAATATTACATAGTTTAAACATCTGAATCACTTTTAAAGGTGTCAAAGTCTAGCTTAACAAAATAAGAATCAGAGTTTAAGCTCTGTCAGCACTCTCTAACCGAAGTTTTTAACAGATGTTTGAGTGCTGTAAATTATTTTCTAATGCTTATGTATTTATATAGTGTGATGTATACAATATCTCTCTCTGTTATTTGAAATTTGATACAATTTTAACAATTATTATTATAAAAACTTTGTAATAATATAATTGTATTAATATTATACAAATAATGATATAATAAAAATACATAAAGTAGTAAACAAATGAATATGAGAAATGTTAAAATGATTTTTCTTACCTTAGCAACTTTTATGAAGTCTGGATATAGTCTGAAGGTCAATAGTGGTTCTGGGAGCTACAGGATTTAAGTTATAATCTTTTAGAAACTTAACAAAGAAAAACAAAATTCCAATTTGAAAATACATAGATCACTATACTAATGAGGCCAGAAATGTATCTAAAAACTGATCATGAGATAGAGAATCAGAGGTCAGTGTCTTTAAAAAATTACTTTAACCTTACTAAGCATTTCATTTCAATTTACATATAATTTTGCCCTGCTGGTGGAAATGGAGGTGGGGGTTTCCTTGAATATGCTTCCAACTAATATTTATTGAAACACTATTGATAAATATTATTCATAAAACAATAATACAAATTCACATTCCATTTACACTTTATATATTCACAAATCATCATTGCTTAGTTATAAAATAGTGCCTAGTCTCTCACTGTCTACCATATTTTATTATTGCTACCATATTTTATAGCATTCAAAAAGTGAAGTTGCAGGTCTCCCATAGGCTAATGAATATCCCTGAATAACCATTGTTGCGAAGCTATGATGAAGGTGGGTCTGCTATGTACTAAGCATATAAATTAACATTCAATAAAATCTTTTGATCTGCCCATTAATTTATTTGTCACATTATGAAAATTGGAATAAACTGTAATTTTGGATAAAATTACAAAAAAAGTTGACTTTGTAGTATTTGAGATTTTCTAATCTCAAATACAATAAAGTCAACTTTTTTCAAGACTATGATTTTATTCAAACATTGCGATTAATATTCCATCAAAAAAAAAAAGCCACTTTCTCCAGGAGAGTGGGGGCCATTAAACTTGGGCAGGAATTTTGTTTTACGCATTATATCTGGAATGTTCTCATTTCTTCTACTGTTAAACAAACTTTGTTTTCTGTCACATGCTATTAAGTTTACCTACCAGAATTATCATTGACGATTTATTACATTTATACAGATGAACTGAATCATGCTCCATATCAGTGGAAGCAAACATTAAATGCTTAAATATTCCCTGCTGAAATGGGGTTGCATGTTATATGCTCTCTGAGTCTTATATGCTGTAAAATAAGATAACTGTAATACTTAAAATACAATGGCTTACAGGCAATCATCCTATCACTGGAAGAATAATTTTTTTGTTAGCAGAGCAAAATAATTTTAAAAAATCTTTATAATCATAATTTACATTGTTCATTGGCTAGTAGTTCAGCATTACCAGAAATGCTCACACCTTGTCTTGTTCAAAATACACTTCTGCTGCAACAGCAGAAAAAATTATTTTCATATAAAATGGATAATTGCTTTTGACTTATCACAATTAAATTTCTGAATGTTGACTCTAAATGAAAAGAAGCTTATAAGTAATCATTGAAAATTCCTGCTGTTGATTGGACTAAAAAAGGATTATTTACAGCCATAATTAGGTTAACAATGGTTCTTAGCTTTGCATATGAAATTCTTTCTAACTGATACTTAACCTATTTGTCACAAAGATATAGTCAAAGTAATACATATATAATTATATTTTTTTTCCTTTCCCTAATAAAATATTACAAAAAAATTAATGGTTTTATATATATATTATTTTTCCAAATATTAGATGTTTCAGTAAAACCAACCAAAATTACAAATATGCAAACTTTTAAATATTTCACAAGTAAATATCTTATATGTTTGTACACCATTTTGCCAATTCCACGTTTGCTATTTTATATTAGAGACTGCCTGAATACCTACACCCTACTAGTCTTAACAGACAGCATTGCAGAGAGTTAAATGGCTGAGGTCACTTGAAAGCTGATAGGAATCTTCAGCTTGATAGTCTGACTGACAAAGCAGAAAAAACAGCTAGATGGCACAACCAACAGAGAGTTGTAGTTAAAATAGCAAATGTTTTGCAGGGATAAAAATAGAATGACATACTGGAATTTACGGATAAGGATGTAAAGATTATTGAAGGTAAGGTTTCTGTCATGGCTAGATGGGCTGGGCATTTTAAAGATGTTCTTCACAATTTGATTAGTTCTACTTCAATTGTTTTCAGAGAGATGCATCACTAACTTTATATTGACCCTAGAATACAACCAGAGTTTACTTTAGTTATAGCAAAACTGAAACTAACAAATACCTAGAGATAGATAAAATATTACTGAAATGTTTAGAGCTGTAAATGTTTCAGTTGTTAAGCTGCTGAATGAAAAACTGAATATTTTTCACAATAATTCCTAAGGATTTTACTAGAATTATTCTTATCCCCATTTTCTAAAAAGGTGATTGTAGTTCTTGTGATAATTACAAGGTAATCAGTCTGCTTTCTGTTATAGATAAAATTCTTTGCTATTGTGTTTAATAGAATTCAAAATTTGTTTGATAGATAAGTTGAACATTGCCCATCAAAAAAGTGATAATGGTTGCATAGATAAAAAAAAATTTCATCATCAAGGCACATTCTTGAGAAAGGTTCAGAGCAATGTGTTTCCCAAAGTGGGCGATATCGCCCCCTTGGGGGAGCTGGAACAATCCTGGGGGTCGGTAGTAGCCTCAGGTGCAACTGGAGGGCGGTGGAAGCATAAAGAAAGAAGGGAAGATAAAGAAAATTTTGAAAAACCGTTCGTACATGTTTCACCTGTTGTGTAACATAGAGTTAAAGTCATAGTGATTACTTTATTTTCCAAATAAACACATAAAATTATCTTTTGTTATCTTAATTTTCTGTGTGTAATGCAAATTTTACTATGGTTGATTTTAATAAATAATTTTATAATTTCAAGCTTCAAGGTGTCTTATTTACAACATCTTTCTTTACTACGTTGTAGGACATAGGTAGAAATATAGATACATAAAAGAAGCAAATTTGTCACTGCATCTTTCTGTTTGCTTGCTTAAAGAAGGTAGATTTCCAGGGAGGCACTGAGCAATTTTTTTTTCTGAAAAGGGAGCAGTAGGACAAATAAGTTTGGGAACCTCTGGTTTAGAGTTTCAGAAACCTGTGGTTATGGCTTTGCAGAGTACAAAAAAAGTTTTTGACTTTGTTAATAATCATAATTTATGGTTGATCATGAGACTGTATGGAAATACCTCATAAGTTAGTTAACATAATGGTGATCCTTTATAATAACTATATCACATGTGAAGGTTGGTAAAGTTGCAGTTTAACAAGGCTGCATTTTGTCATATTTTTTAGTGTGGTTATTATTTCATTGCAAGTGAAAGACTCAGGCCTTAGATGGTCTATAGCAGGAGTAGCCAATTCAAACTTAGCAAAGGGCCATTAGATAAAATATATATATTCTTAAAGGGCTGCAGGAAAATAAAAAAATATTTTTATGGAATCAAGAAAATATCTTGACTGAAAAACAAAAAAATACACATTTTTAATGAGTACTATGAATTCGCAAAATCATTTAATTATGCACCTAAAAATGTTTGGTCAAAAAAATTGGAAGGAATGAGCCAGTTTCAGTATATTGATTATTTGTTTCAAGAGCTGTAAGTGGCTCATGAGCTGAGGAGACTTAAGAAGAATCTATAAAAATCAGGGAAAAAGCATTTATAGCTACACCTAAGGGCTATAGCCTAGAATATTTTTCTATAGCTCTTAAGGTGTATACAACTAAGAGACTAAAATTAGGGGGCATAATAGTTTGGTTCTAAAGTTTGGTATGATTGTGAAACTTGGATAATTTGTAAACAAGATAACAGGAAGCTAAATGCTTTTTATTATAGATGCTTATGTAATATCTTAGGTTTATGTCAGTTTGAATATGTTAAGCAATGATGAGGTTAAACAAATGAGTCACAACCACCTTTAAGTAGTATCTCATATAGGAAGAAATTATATTGGTATAGCCATGTAGATGCATGCAGAAATACAGAATAGCTAACGACTTATGAAGAGTATTACTATAGGCATCAGAAAAATGGGGAGACCTAGAATGTGGTGGGAAGACAATGCTAAACAGGACCTTGTTAGAATTGGCCTGCAGTAGCTAAATGCTACAACAGTAGCTCAGGATAGACATGTTTGAAGGACTAAATTAGAGTTTGGTTAGATCTCCACAGCTAATGCTACTTTATGATTGCATTTTAGATAAACCATATTTTGAAGCATTTTGCAAAAGCACACCAAATTATTATTTTAATACCTTAGCACCTAATGTCTGACCCCACCTTCTTGTGGTGCAGGTCATTAGTACCTTTCAAAAGAGATATTCTCCTTTGGTAGGGAATGGAAGAGGAGGACTGCCAGTTCAGTATGGCCTACTGATCTGGTCATCTATGGCCACTTTTTTCTATTTTTTCAACCCTGCTGAGGAGTAGTCAACTTCACAGGGTCCTGGTACTGACCATTTATACTTACCAGACTGGACTTGTTTATGGATCTTGGACTTGCTGCACTGGTGGGCCTCTGTTGAGGGAGAATTTGCCACTGTGTTTTCTGTTTGCTTCTGAGTTGCTAGCCCTAAGTGAACAGAGGCATGGGATACCTTATGTCAGCTGGTGGATAATCCTGATCAGAGGCCATTGCAGGTACATGAATCTCACTTAGCTAGTTGGGCATTGTCAATCCTAAACTGGAGTAATGTGTCTCAGGCAGGCCATATGGCTCTTGAAAAAGTCCACTTGAAAAGGTGGTGCCTGAAGTTCCTACCAGCATTGGTGAGTTCAGCCTTTAGTGGAGGAGGAACAGGTCTTTGACCCATGTCTGCGATCAGGGGGCTGTTTGATATTGTTGGCCCTACCTATCTCAATAAACCTAGTTTCTTTAAAAATCCTACTAATCATTTTCTCTCTGCAGGAATGTGGAACGTGAGGACATTACATAGAAAAAATTCTCGATGTCCTCACGCAGTAATTCCAGCACTATAACCTAGATATTCTAGGCTTGCAAGAGACCAGATGGACAGATAAAGGTGAGATACTTAAAAATAACTTTAAAATTCTCTTTTCAGGGAGGGAGAATAGAAGCATCTCCAAGGTGTAGGTTTGATTCTCAGAAGACATGCCAGTGATGCTGCTCTTCTAGTATATGACTGCATTAATAAAAGTTTCTTAGAGCAGAATTTAAAACAAAAATTAAAGACTTGAATGTCATCTGTTGTTATGCCCCCACAGAGGACTCTGATGAGAATGAGAAGGATACGCTTCACAGACAGCTTCAGGATATTTTGAATTCTGTGAAGGAGATTTCTCTTGTGCTAGGTGACTTCGATGCTAAAGTTGGTATTGACTCTGACCTTTGGGCAGGAGTTTTAGGTTCCTTTGGCATTGGTAGTTCCAATGGCAATGGAGAACATCTTCTACAGATAAGTAAACTTAATGGTTTACGAATAACTAACACATACTACAAACACCAGGACATTTATAAATACATGTGTTTCACCTGATGGGCTGCACAGGAATGTGATAGATTATATTTTAATTAACAGCAAATGGGCCAGTTCAGTTAGGAATACCAGATCATACATGGGAACCAAAATTGGGTCTGACCATTACCTGGTCAAAAGTGTCTTGTAGCTGAAGCTTAAAAAATGTAGTGCTAAGGTTAAGAAAATTACCTTCAAACTGAAGGTCTGAAAGATCCAGATATAGCCAAAGCATATCACGATAGGCTACTTAGTCATTATGACAATCGTGGTTTGCTTACTGCTGAAGTTGAGAAAGAATGGGATCAGTTTAAACTGATCCCATTCTTCCTCATGCAGCCAAGCAGCTCTGAAGTTGAGAAAGAATGCATAATGATGGCATGTTAGGTGAACTATTGGATATCAAGCAAAATCTCCAACAATATGAACATTTCAATTTTATGGGTTCAAGTCCCATCTACTATAGGACAATTTTTCTTCTCAAATTGATTTCAATGTATTTGAGAAATTTCTTATATTTAATAGCATTATAATATTATGTGCTGAATTTATAGCAGTGTGGTGCAAATGCAAAACACATTAAATACTATTGGGCTATAAAATTTAGATTTCAACACAAATATATTCTTAACTATTACACAAAATATCTTAATGGTTATTAATAATAACAAAAGAAATATTAAACATTTTTATTAGTAACAGTTAAAACACTTACTTGTCTTAAATATAACTTCAGTACATTTGAAATGACATTAGGATGGATGTCATCAAGATCTACTAGTTCTGCTCCATTTTCAAAGCTTTGACACAGCTTTTCAACTTTTGATTTAACACCAGATACTCTATAAATACCCTAAATCACAGAAACATACCAATTTTGCAATAAGAAATGAAATCTTACAATGTTTGAATATATGAAAATAATGATCATAATTATATAGAGTAACTGCACCAGTAAAGCCCAAAACAGACATTTTCTCTATATCACTTACAGTAATATGATTAAATGAAAAATCTCTATCAGGTATGCTAAATAAAACAAAGTCTAGGAAATAAATTTTATATTCTAAATGCTGCAGACAATTTTAATTTTCATAGAAATCAAAATCTTTCAAAATCCTCTTTTGTGGTACCAGTAATAGATGCCTCAAAATTTTAACTTCACTATTAGCGCGCTTGGCTACTGATCTAGGGGACCTGGGTTCGAGCCCCGGGTAAGGCATGGCTGTTTGTGTCGTTTTTCTGCTGAGGTCCTGCCATCCTCTCAGACCTTCTACTGTGGCATATATACTGACAGGCTTCTGTCAGATCTCTGTGGCAAGCAGCTGTTTGAGGGGGTATTTATTTATTTTATTTTAGTAATAGACACAACCACAGAACCAGTAATTGGCATATAAGACAAATCTTTCATTTTTATATATATATTACAGCGTGAATCAAAAAATACCTTAATGATGAAAGAATTCCAATGGCACATTTTTTCCACCCCCCAAAAAGTATGCACCACAATATTATCAATAGTAAAATTAGGTACTCATCCAGATATTCCAGTTGTACAGGATGACAGTTCCCTACTGCATTCCTTTGTTTCTACCAACCTTGAAACTGATTGTGTCCCTAACTTCAGTAATAAGATACAACTGGACATAATAGCTACATAAAGAAATACTATACTACTGCATTCCCTGGCTTCTCTCAACATTGGAACTTCAAAGAAAAAAAGTGTGCCCTTGTTAAGTCTTTGACATATAATCATCAAACCCACTGCTGACAAGCTAAACTATTTCAGACTTTCATGTACATCCCATGACTTCCATTCCAGATGATTATTTCACAATAGTATCTCTATCACATCTGACAGAGAACAATGTATTATGCTCCTTCCTTCTGGCAACCAAGGTATTACCATTAGCGAAATATAATGGGCTGTTATACTGTCAACAGAATATGGTTATATATGTTATTAATTGTGTGATATTATCTGAAGGTAATATCATATAAACCAAAATCTGGTGTTATTGTTTTACATTTTAACAATGTGTACTTTGATCTAATATTATTGTGTTGTAGTCCTTTGGCTTTGGAAATGTTAATTAATTAATCAATGTTAATCCTTAACCATTTGCAGTTTAAATCTGAATGTAAATGACATGAAGAAAGAAAAGAAATTTGAACATAGAAATATCAGCAGCAGAAAATGGGCATGGCTGACCCAGAAATGAGCAAATTTATGCCCATTACCATTGGATCTATATCCAAATGAAGTCTATTGGTATTGTTGAAAGGTTCATTTCCAAATACCATTATCATAGTTTCAGAAAAGATGATAAAACAGGCTGTATCTCCATATCTGAAAATTTACTAGTAATGAATATCACATGACCATTAATATCTGACCTAAGTTGTGCACCTATAATGGATACTTCTAAAAATGCTAAAGTATTTTTTTAATTGTTTCATAAAATAACTACTGCACTATCTAAAACAATTCGTATACTAATTACAAGATCCTGAACAAAACAAATATAATTATAAACACAAAAGAATGTAGATGATTTGAAATAGCCTCACTGTAAAGAAATCTGATAAGCCACTTCATCTTTTGCAGCAATATCAGCACTTACACTTACCTTTAGTGAGTTCTTAAATTCATACTAGTTTGCTGGATGGATGTTGGAGTTTCAGGTGCATGATACTAGGTCTTCATTCAGATGAGTCTCTTCACTCTAATTTGTGATCTAGAAATTTTTGTTATAGATATCCATTCTAGGATAATTATCAAAACAGTATTTAAATTCTCTACCTTCTGCATAACTTATTTCTTTTCATTATATCCAAGACTATATATATATATGCTAATGAGTAATATTTAAAAAGCTAATGTATCAATTGTTCATATTTTGTTTTTAAACATTGAAAAATTTTATAATTTTTCTTTAACTGATATCTGATACTAGCTATCATTCCGAAAAGTGCAATTTAAAAACCAGATTAGATTTGGCATACATCTTTTTAAAGAAAAATAATTCATTAAATGCAATAACTATGTATTGACCATATTAAATCCTACCTATCTTTCTGGTAAGTGGGTTTAAAAACAAATGTACTGAAGGCAATATTTTTTTCAAATAAAAAAATAAACTTAATTACACATAAAAAGAAAAACTGAAATTCACTTAAGGTAATTCAATGTTAGCAAATTTAACAAACTTCAATGTTCATTATACATACCTTTATACAGAACCCTTTGTTTTCAATCTCAGTTATGCACTTGTTAACTATGTATGGGATATCTTCCCCAGCTTCATGTGCATGGGACGTTAGATCGACACCAAAAGTAGTCATTTTACGTGGTAATCTTTTTCGACCACATTGAATGGCTAAAGACTCTAAACATTTTTTATGACTGGCCAAACCACACTGAAAAAAAAACAACAAAAAAAAATCCTCATGAATTATTCTAATAGCTCAAATGCTTAGAGAAGTCTCAAAATTCTCAAGTATAAATTTCTCAAACAATACTCTGCATGGTAATTATATAGAATTAAAATAATCTTAGAGATGAAGAACATCAGTTTATCACAAACTAGTATTATTAACAGGATAGCAATTAGAATATTTACCTACTATGAATTCATATCTCAGTTGGTTTGTTTCAAACATCAAATTTGGAATGTTAATATAAGACTAGCAATATTTACATTAAATTTTTCATTATTCTTGATAGTGATCAGATCAGTCAAGCATCATCACTTTATATATATATATACACAAGCCAAAGTATTCGGTATTGGCCAGGAAAAATGAGCCTTTTTATAACAAGGCATGCATAGAATTTCATGGCAAGACAAATTTTGGATTTAAGAATTATTCCTTGATTGTTTCCAAAAAATCAAAACTATGAAGTAAAAATGCATTTAAATAATAGATTATGATGCTTGCAAGTCATGTTCATTTTGATGCTGTCAGAGGTGAGATCTCTTGCAGACAAACTTATTTTATTATTAGATATCTTTATAAGTTTTGTCTCTTGCATTTGACAAGATATTAAAATAAATGCTGAAAAATAAAACTTTCTTGGGCAAAGAAAGCAAAACTTTAACACAATCAAAAAGTACCAGGATTTTTTTCCATATTTTAATAGCCTAAAAACACACTGATGGATAAGTTGAAAAACGGTTGAAAGTTTGGTTTAAATTATTTCTGTTGTTAAGGGTTGTTTTACCACTGAGTACTACATTTGTGCACACAATGGGCTAAATGGCCAGATCACAAGGATTCAATGGCTTAGATAAGGTTAGGGGAAGGAACCAACTGAACAGCTATTAGAATACAGATGGTAACTTCCCATCAAGGTCATTCAGCATGTTCTTTAATGTGCACAGATTATGGCTCTCCTGTATATGGGGGGGGGGGGGCACAGTCAGTAGTGTGCCAGGTTTGTAATCTGCAGTTACAAAATCTGATAAGCCACTTCACCTTTTGCATGAATCTGACTGGTATTTTGTGGTTTACCACAAATTATACCAATCCTATTCTATAAATCCTATGTTCTATCAAGTATGCTAAAACAAAGTCTAGGAAATAAATTTTATATTCTAAATGCTGCAGATAATTTTAATTTTCATAGAAATCAAAATCTTTCAAAATCCTCTTTTGTGGTATCAGTAATAGATGCCTAAAAATTTTAACTTCACTAGTAATAGACACAACCACAGAACCAGTAATTGGCATACAAGACAAATCTTTCATTTTTATATATATATATTTTGTTCTATCAAGTATATAATATATATCAAGTAAATATATATATAAAGTATATATATATTTTGTTCTATCAATATAGATATTTTGCATGAATCTGATTGACATAATTTGCATTAAGATTCATCTTTGCAAAACTCCCTGCCTTTAGTCAGTAGAAGACACTGATATTGGAAAGGCTGCTGTTCATTGTATGGAATTTTAAGCCTGTGGATGAGAGCTATACACTGTGCATGTTAGAGAACATGCTGGATGGCCTTGACAGGAGGCTACCATCTGTGTCCTAACAGCTGTTCTGTGGGTCCCCTTCTTCAACCTTCTCTGAACCCTTGGGGTCTTTGTGACCTGCCCATTTAGTCCATTGTGTGAAAAAAAGTGCTGCTTAGAGGTAAAACAGCCCAACCCATCCTGCACATGGGATGTCTGTCTATGCATAATCTTTCCAAGCCCATAGTGTCCTCTTTCTGACCAAAGGCAAGGTGAAGTTAGCAGAGATAAATCTCAATACAGACACAGTTGGAATTCAAACCTGGAACTACAGATTAGGTACTTATTGGACTACTGATTGAGCCAACTCCTACCCCAATAGTTTCTGTATGTCTCGAGTTATAAACCAAGTGCATGCAGCAGCTTCCTTTTATAGGTATAGATAACCTGTATTTACCTTTTTATTTTGGGCAAAGTGGTGCAGTCACTAATAAGTCTTTTGCATGTAAAACCTGTCCAAGTATGTCAACATGTATTGTTGGGAAGAATCTGGTCAGCAAGAAATATAGCTAGCCTGTAGATATGGAATTTTAGCAAAAATACCATTTGTCATCACCTATTGAGTCAATATTTTGCACTGCACAACCTTGGGCAAATCCTTAGCCTTTGTTAAAAATTCAAGTTCCCAGCTTTGCATTAACAAGTCCATGGAGGTGAAGGAACATCTTCCAACCCTTCAGTAAGTCCATGCCTTCCCTAATGACAGTTGATGAATGTAATATTTTTTTGCATTACTAGTAAAAGTAGACAGCAGTTTAAACACTTTGGTTCGGAATTGGAATATGGAATTTTAAGGAAAAATACACCTGGTTTTAATTGGAATTTTAGAAAAATTACTGATTTCTCACAACCTACTGAATTAATATTTTGCACTCCACATCCTCAGGCTATTCCTTAGCCTCTGTCAAAAATTCAAGTTCCTAGCCTTTTCCATAGCATTGTGATGATCGCAGATGCATATTTTCTTTTATTTTTATAGACAACCCTAATTTGTACAGGTGATACTACTGACTACATGATATGCTACAAAAAATATTTGTTCACATGATATTATTTATTCTTGTTTGATTTTTACAAATTAAACCTGAAACACAACTAGATAAAGTTGTTAGAAACAATGTGCTAATGTGGCTAATTTAAATGATAGTTGAATTTTAAAATGCATATCTAAATATGCAACATGCACCAGATGATTAATATTGAATATGAAGCATGTAGCTATGCCATTTCATCATCTGAGCAGAACCTTTTTTAATGCACAATAGGCTAAATTAGGGGTCCAAATCATATAGGGTACCAAATAAGTTACTTCTCAATATATGACTGGCTGGATTTTATTTTAAGCAATCATATAGGGGCCAAATTAGTTACTTCTCAATATTTAGTAGGCAGTATTTTATTTTAACAATAATAAATATATTTTTGCTTAAGTGTTACATACTTTTAATAACAAAATACAAATTTAAATTTCATCCATAGAAGCTTCCTCTTTGGTTGAACATGATCATATTCTCCATACTCAGTCAAAACAAGCAAGCCACAGTTTGCCACTACAATTATGACAGAACATATTGCTTATGGGCCACATAAAATAACTTTGTGAGATTGTTATTGTTTAGCCCAGGGACTCAAACATTCAAAAATGCCAAAACTTGGGAAAAGGAAGGATAGGACAGGAGTTTTTTTAACTTTTTTGCAAATGCTTTATGGGGTTCATGAGAGACAGAAAAATTTTGTTTCGGCACTTGGCATACTCTGTCTTCTACAGAAACATTACTTGTTTTTTGTTGCATCTAACATTGTGTTTGAATCACCATTTAAAGGAACAATCATTTTATATTTTAACTAATTTCAGATTAAAAACAAAGTTTGATCACATAGAAATAACAAATTGGTGGATAAGGCTTTAAAAAATATTTTTAAATTGCCATTTGTACTTTGAAATATATTATGTCTTTGCAACAACTCCCTGTAAGAGATTCATGTAGATCAGTGGTTCCAACAGGGATGTTTTAGAAATTTTGGGGGGCCTTTCTTGATTTTTCAGTAGAAATAGATTATAATTCCATGATAAATAAGAATTGTTATCTTGTTTGAAGTTCTAAATTAAAACCTACCTCAAAACATTCAAATCCATGGAAATACACATAAGAATCACATTCCCGACACCGAGATGGAGTTTTCAATTTACGAAAAGTATGTGTCTCAGCTGCTTTAGACATACATGTTCTTCTATTTTGGCCAAATCCATCCACTAGAATACACAAATAAATACTGCTTATTTGTTCTTAATTATTTAAGATACATGTCAAATATTAACTAATCTTTATAGCTCTCACCATCTTTTAGAGCATGGTAGAAAAATATTTGGTATATGCATTGATTTTCCTTCTGGATACTGATGTCGTGTTTGATAAGTTTAATACTACATTAATATAGTAGCTAGAATTAAGCAAGTGATATATCAAGGATGGAAAAAAATGGCACAACTTTGAAGACATTATATGTTTATAATTGATCCAAAGTATAACATTGAAAGATTTAATTACTTACAAAATATAAGATACTGGTTATATGGATGAACAGGACAAATAGCTATTAGTTCAATAATAAATTATCACAGGAAAAGTCCTGTAGACAAGGAACACTTGAAAAATTGAGGTGAAAAAAATTAGTTAATTGATAGTATCACAGTACTGTTCCTTATGTTATAAATGTGGGAACTAACAGCAAAAACTGGGACTAATGGCTAAAAAAAAACAACAGATATGATAACCTGGTTCTTACATCTAATATCCTAGTAAGCAATTTATCTTTTTACTGAATGAAATAACACAATATAGTATTATAAAACAGTTACAAACATAATATTAATAAAACACCTTTAATGACAAGATACATTAGGTTATTATGCTGAGTGGTCATTTTCCATGAAACACTTTCCATGAAATAGACTGCTCCTTCAGTGATGGAATCATGTGTTCATACCATGGTATTTAAGACAGATGAGCAGGTACCTAGGGATTCTGTGTGTTTGCAATTCAATGGAAAACAAAAGATTTAAGACTTTGAACCTGGCATGGTAGTTGGTACCAGACATGCTGGTATGAGCATCTTGGGAACATCAACCCTGATGGGACCCTACTGTTTTCATGCATAACAATGTCTCAAGTGTATTGAGAATGGTTCAACATCCAAAAAACCTCCAGCCAATGGCAGTCTTGTGGTAAGAAACAGCTTATTGATGAAAGAGGCTTACAACTTATACAAAGTTGCAAACAGGCTAATCAGTCAAATAGCCTAGTAAAACAATGGTTGTGAACCAGAATATCAGAATGCACAACACATCATATCTTGTCACTGATGGGGTATGGAGCCAACAATCTAACCAAGTTTCACTCTTTCAGTGAAAAACAAATTGTGGTTGCAGTGAGCTATGGAACACAAACACTGGAGGATTGGAAAAATGTTACTTGATCTGATGAATCCTGGTTCCTGTTGTTTCATGCTGATGGGAGGATCATGATATGGTTGGTTCCTACTACCAGGAATCAACATTGCAGCTGGTGATGGTGGTATAATAGTAGTATTTCATGGTACACATTGGGTCCCTTGATACCAATGCAGCAACATTTGAATGTCATAGGATATCTGAACATTGATGCTGATTAGGTGCATCACTTTATGAAAACAGTGTATTCATCTATGAATGGGTTCTTTCAGCAGAATAATACTCCATGTCACAAGGCTAGGATAGTCCAGGAATTGTTCCAGGAACAATTCTGCAATCAGAATTGTTCCAGGAATTATTCAGCTTACTGCAGTGACCTCTGCAGTCACCAGATCTCAATCCAATTGAGCACCTGTGAGATGAGATGGAATGAGCTATTTGGAGTAGAGATCACCAGTCAATTTCCAACATCTGTGGGAAGCAGGGGAGTCAACATGGACTAACATTCCTGTGGCACATTTTCGATACCTTGTTGAGTCAATACCTCAACAAACTTAGGCTGTTCTGAGGGCAAAATGGGAGCTACTTGCTATTAGGTAGGTGTACCTAATAAAGTGACCACTCAGTGTATAGTTTGTTTTTTAAGGTAGGAAGCTTAATTGGGAAAAATCAACCTAATATAATTAATAATTTTTTTTTTATACTCTATAGCAAATGAAAACTTACGGTTATCGTGATCTGTTTCCAGTTCATCACCTGATGACATAGTGATAACTTTTCGCGAGTGAATGTGAGGACTAGCAGCAGGACTGGTGTCTTGAGATTTGTTACTGGGACAACTACTCATACTGTCAGAATCACTTCCCACAGCAGTCTGTAGAGCAGGACTCCAGGCTTTGGCTGGCTGCTGGACACGCAACTTGTCTACGTTAAACATAAGATATAAACTAAAAATTATAAATAATATCAATTTTATTAATTATAATATTATACATATTTTATAAACTATTATTATCATCTGCATTTCCTATATTTATATAAAGACTTCTCTAAGCTAAGTTAGTGACTTGCACATGGCAGTGGCAAAGCATGACTTTTTGAATAAGGGAAGCAATTATCAAAAGCAGTGCTAAAACTAAGCTGGAACCCCATTCTGGTAGTTCTATTTTTTAAAGCAAATATTCTTGTGATACTACATTGCACAATATAGTCTAACCTCCATAATCCAACATTACATAATCCTAAAAATTCCTAATCCAACATAGGCCTCAAGTTTGTCATGATTCCCATGAACTGATGTTGGATATAATCATCAATCATAAAATAAAATATTTATACACTTCTAGAAAACAAATGAAACAAAGACCTTAAAAATGAACAACAGTTGTTATTTACTCACTATATACATAATATATATGTAAATTTAGTTAATACCATTTAATTTTGAAATTATTAATATGCATTTGAACTCTTTAGTCTGGTATTTGATAAGACCAGTGGTATGACCAGGGTTAGATAAAATGCTCAAAATGTTCTGAAAAAAAAAAAAATTCAAACCACTGTTTTTGCTGAAACATCTACTTTGGCTCTGTAGAGCTTTCAGTCTTTGCATTTGGCTGAGTCACATTAAATTTTATCATTACATTATATTTGGCTGAGTCACATTAAATTTCCATTCTCTAATCACAGTGTAAGGTCCCAAAGTGTTAATGATCAAAACAGTACGATTTATATAATAATCTACATTTTCTTAAAGAGAAAAATTATTTAAGGATTGATATACATATATTTATATTTAGCTGTTACAAATATACTGGAAAACAAGACATAAGTATCTAGTCAATAAATTTTATAGCTTTTAAGTAAGAAATTAGAAAACGTTGAAAAACACTTAATCTCTTGGTAATGATCAGGTTACTATAACTTCCACTAATATTTCAGTAAAATGGAACTTTAATAAGTTCTGTGTTTAATAGCATGATAGAAAAAGTTGAATTAATGTATCCTTTATATATTATAAACAAATTTTAATACATTTAGAATATCTGGCATCAGATTTTGGAGGAACTGTCATAGTTACTATGGATTATATATGTAAACTGAACTACTGATAAATTATTGTAAAATTGTCTAATGACTAACAATAAAGAAATTAATAAATGTGACAAAGTTGGCAGATGGGGAAGAGTAAAGGATGGAAAAAGTCAGGATCTCTCTCAGACCTTGAATGAGGTGGTAGTATCAGTTGGTAATACACCAGCAGAGCTTCTAACCTTGTATGACAAAAATTATGATTTGGAAGAATAAAAAATTGGAGGAAATCAAAATGCTTATAAACACTAATAAATTCCTGTACTTTACAGGATGTATGCAATATATCAATTATTAATCAATGCATACATGCATATTGATTATTAGTTACTTTTTATTATAGATTAAAATAAATTTACATAAAATAAAAAAGTTTCAGCACCTTGCGAGTCTCTATCAGTTACAGGTGAAAACAATTTAGTCTTCCAATTTCAAACAATCTGAGTTTTATGATGATCATTTTATGGTGCCCATTCAATGATTATGAAATAAATTTCCTATCTTATAACAAAAGCTTAAATCAGTTTCTTACATTGTTACAGTGCATAAAATCTATGGCTGTGTACTTTTCAATATTAATGAAATTTAAACTTAATTGTTAATAATCAATGTAATTGGCCTCATCCAATAATAAAAATAGATCAATAGATATATTGCAAAAGTTAACATTTACAATACAGAGAGAATAGCAAAATTATTCAAAATAGCCCTTTTCTATGGATTTTTTTTTTTTGAGAAGGCACTTGGATCACTGGCAGTGGCAGCTTGTCATGTGGCATGGGAAGCAGAGGCTTTGCACAGCCTAGACACTACATCCGTATGTTTTTGATATTGATGAAAGTTAACCTAATAGCCAATAATTAATAACTTCCAATCAATATGTAAATATCATTCATTGGTTTTAGTGACTAATAATTGCCGAGCAGCATTTTCGTGCAACTCGGACATAAAACAATCCAAATACATCTCTTGTGATCAGCTTACAAAGCATTCTCTAGGGTTACAAAGTTATGGTGAAACAAAACTGACATTGGCCAACAAATGACAAAAGTAAAATGCAATAGGAAGTAACATAACAGTAGGCAGATACCAAGATTTAGTTTGGGGGGTGGCAAAAAAACGAACGTTCCCGACAATAGGAAACAGAGAACATAACTGATTCTAACTCCTTGCCATGCAGCAAAATATCTATGCAGCCTCCATTCCTGATGGTAATACAACATTTGCAAAAGGCAAAAGTTTTCTTTTATGTGACAATTTCACATATTCAAATTCCTGGGAATATTTTGCCAAACATTTCTAATTGTGAGTACATTTAGGAGACAGTAAAAATTTTAATACAAAACTAGTACACTTTGATATTTGCTGTTATGTTTACACATAACAGCAAATATCAAAGTGTAGAGAACAAAGAACAGAGACAGTACTTCTACAGTGTTGAATCCAAAGAAACTGGGAGAGCTGAGTATAGGTTCAGTAAACACAGCTTTGATCAGTCAATCAAAAGGTCAGAGCAAGTAGCCCAGCTGCCAACTTGCCTCAACTCTACTGAAGTTTTAATTCCTTAAAATTAGCCCAACCTAGATAATAACAGACATGCATTAGACCAATTTAAGTTGCATTGTCAATCATGCCCACAGATCAGGGAAGTTCTCTAATAGGTATTATCTCCTTCACTCTGAAATTTCCAATTCTAAATAATCCAATTAGCATTTAGTTGACCAGAGCTGGGAGAGTTGAGTATAGGTTCAGTAAACACCCATTAGAAACAATCTATGACCTTCAACTCTGTAAAAGAATATAAGTGTGAACTTTGCCATGTGTCTCTCTGTGAAAGGTATATTTCAGCTCTGTAAAAGAATTTAAATGCGAACTTTGCTGTGTGTTCTGTCTGGAAATGGTCAGCTGAAATTTTATAGATTTCTTCTCACTGATGTGTGGGTGAGTCCCACAAGTAAACACAGATTAGGGAGTGGGGACATAGTTGCACCTTTAGTACAGTAAAAGAGCTAAATCAGAAACAGTTCTTCCCTTTCATTAACATTCTCCTTTTGGAAAATTGGCAAAAATGCCATGAAATATGGGAGCAGATGTTCATAAGGGTAACACTGAAAAAACACTAAAAATTGGATTTTCAATGACCAATTCAGATTTTCAGATTTTAAACCAAAAGTAAAAGAAAACACCAAAAAAACGAGTAGTTGGCAGCTCTGCACTGGGCTCATAATTTTCAGCTCCAAGGTTCAAGTCTCAACTGTGCCAGTGTTGAGTTTTATATCTTCAACCCCCCCCCCACCACCACCACCACACACACACACATACGCTTCCAACCCTGCCCTCAGCCAGAAAGGATACACTGTTCATTATATGGGATATAAAGTCATGGCTCCATGTGCAGGAGAGCCACCCTATGCACATTAAAGAACAGACTACAGTCATCAGAAATGAATGACCTTAAAGGAAGCTTCCATCTGTCTCTTAAAAGCTGTCCAGTGGATCCCTACCCAACTCTAAGATTTTGGGGTCCTTCTGACCTGGCCATTTACCCCATTGTGTGTACACAAGGATTACTTAGAGGCAAAATATCCCAGCCTATACTTGAATTTTGATATCCAAGTCAGTTCAACTGGTTATAAGCTATTGAAGTATTACCAGGAGAGCCCAAGTATACCCAAGAGACTGCTTGTTTTTTTTTTAGCACACTTGGGATAGATATTTTCTTGCATTTACAAATTTCCTATCCATAAACTATAAAATCCACTGTTATATGTAAAAACAAAATTCACTAAATATTATCTGTTACACAATATTTAAACAAAATATTTAATTTTATTGCAGTATAAATGAAATCCCACCTTTGCCATCAGCAGAAAACCTTGTCTCAAGGAAGGAATGACTTAGAACATCTTCACAGCTTTCTGTAGAACCATTAGACCTACGTGCTTTATCTAATCTGCAATAACAACATAAAACAAATTATAACTATCATTATATGTACTAGTCTTTTAAAAGTACTTTATTAGTATACCCATTAAATTTAAAAATACTGATGCACATAGAAACTGCATCAATATGCAATGGCTTATTTGTAGATTTTTATCACTCAATATTTTCACAAATCAGATAAAGGTAATCAATTTACTTTAATTTACCTCAGAAAACAAGCTTTATTTTACCAAAATCTAGAACTGATATTGTCTACTATAATATTTAGTTAAAAATTTAATTGTTCAGGAAATCAGTAAGCATGAGAGAAATAGATGACCTACACCATAATTTTGGATCAGTTATTAACTCTTAGAACAGATGACATATTTTTTGTCACATTCATTTGTGCACAATAAATGTTAAAAATAAATAAAATCCATATGAACATATGAAATAATAATCTGGGGGAAAAAAAGCCACAAGGATCCAAACCCAATATCTCCTGGAAACATGCCAGTTATGCTACCACTACACCATCAATGGCTAATGTTTTCTTCAGCCAGTGCGACATAACCTTTCCAGATTTTTTATTTGATTCACACAGTGAATTTATCCACTATCCGGGAAGTGGACAACTCTGTTGCCTCATAGAGATGGAATTTAATATTTGTCACTTGTGCTCATGGCGTTAAATCAATAATTCAGTAGTAAAGAATCACAAGAAATGTCCTGTAAACATGGAACTCAAGAAAAAATAAGCTGAAAATTTTTTTTGCCACGAGTGGGATAATTAATTGGTTCTGCCATGACTGAATTATTGATTTAATGCCACGAGCGTGAGTGACAAATATTAAATTCCATTTCTATGAGGCAACAGAGTTGTCCACTTACTGGATGGATGGCACCATTGTGCGAATCAAATATAAAATCTGGAAAGGTTATATGTCGCACTGGCTGAAGAAAACATTAGCTATTGATGGTGTAGTGGTAGCATAACTGATGTTTCCAGGAGATGTGGGTTCACATCCCACTCATGGCAAAACCAATTTTTTTCAGCTTATGATGAGTTCCATGTCTACACGACATATCCTGTGATTCTTTACTACCATATGAAATGTCTGATATAATCACTTTTATTAAGTAAAATGGTACATTTTCACTCATAATTAATAAAAGTTCATTGGTATTGCACATTAGGTATTACATGTAGTAAACCAGGTGCAACATTGTTAATGGGTAATAACCAAATATCTTTTGCTGGTCTAACTAAAATGCACTCAAGTACTGACTTTGAGTATAGTCAACCCCTTGTTTTGGGTCTCAGGAAGCCAGAAAATGTATTATCTGTGTAGAAGTCAATGCTGGAAAATTTGCTTTAAGGATGTAGCCAACACTGCCCAATTTTCTACATTTTGGCATAACAAAATGGGTAAACTATTTGATCTAAAACTATTTTATGCAAATGTTTTAAATTATTATAGTACACAAATGGAATACTTACATTAATATATTTTATAAAATAAAATATACTGTTTATCACTTACTTAATATTAAATGATTAAGCAACTGTTTTAAATTGTTGGAGAATTTTACTGGCAAAAACCCTGAAAATGTAATTTTATTCAGAGCTATGAAAGTCTTCATTGTCATACATCAAATGAATCATCATCCCTAGTTTCAAAGTCTTCTTCATTATCTCATTCCTCAAAAATAACATCACATTTAGTAATATTTATAGCATTACTAATGCACATTTAATAATGTCAGAAGGCAAATCCTCCCATGCTAATTTACTCATTCAAAAATAACAGGTAAATTCGACTTCATTGCCATGCCTGAAGTCACCCACTGGATCTATTGCTTTTGAACTAAGTTTTTAAATGGCTTATTAATGCACACGTCAAGTGGTTACAAAACAGAGGTTAAGTCACCATGTATGATGCACATATTTGTGTTTAGCAGCTTGCAGTTGTTTTTAATAACATCTGTGAGATGTGCATGGAACATATCCCACTTTTCTTAGATAGAGACCCATGTTTTGTGTCCCAAACATGTTCTAACCATTCTCTCATTCCTTCTTCATTCATCCATTCTTTCATGTGGGCTCTGACAATGACCCCTCTCAGAAATGAAATGCCTTTAGGCAGTTTCTATTTTTTTAATTATCAGAGATTTTAATTTTATTCTATCAGCCAAGCATCTAAGAACTATAACAAAATGTGTCCTTTCATGTCCAGTTGTTTTTACAAAAATGATTTTTTCTCCTTTAGTATTAACTCTCCTACTGGAAGGTAGGTCAAAGGTCACAGGCATCTCATCCATATTGCCTATTTGACCCAGCTCATAATTGTGCTTTTTTTATATTAATGACATATTTTAAGAAGGAGTCCACTTTATGTTCTAAAGCTTTAGGAATCTTTGGGGCTATTTTCATGTACTGATTAACACAAGTCCATGTCAATCCATGAAACATGTACCCACCCAGTAGAAGCATGAAATAGCTTGGCAGAAGATGATGATGATGGAGACTCGTTAAACAATTTCAGTGTTTGCAGTTGAATCACAGTCAAACCACTTTTCTCGACATTCAGAGATCCATTATGCTAGTTTCTTCTCCAGCTCTGGAAAAGAAGCTTGATATCCTTACTGTGCTCTTTTGGTTTTTGGCATGTCATTACCACATTTCTGCATTCACCAGTCCCTTTTTCAGAAATTCAAATTTTTCCAGCTTTGCGATTATCTGGGGCCTCAGCAAGATTAAATACTTTGAATTTAGGGGTGGGGGTGACTCAGTTGGTAGTATGCCAGGCTTGTAATTTACAGTTCTCAGATTTAAGTCTCAGCTGAACCAGCATTGAGATTTATCTTCACAAAACTTCCCTACTGCCCATGGTCAGTAGGAGACACTGATGGGCTTAGAAAGGCTGCTTCTGTCAGATGGGACATTAAGCCGTGGCCCCATGTGAGGGAGAGCCACATTCTGTGCATGTTAAAGAATACACTGGATGGTCTTGATGGGAGGCTACCATCTGTCTCCCAACAGCTGTTCCAGTGGGTCCCCTCCCCCAACCTTCTCTGAGCCTTCAGGGTCCTTGTAACCTAACATTTAGCCCATTGTGTGCAAAAAAAGTGCCATTCAGAGTAAAAACAACCCAACAATGAATTTAAAGTCAGCTTCATATGGCACTCATTTCTGATTTATTTCTACCATTCTTCTACTTTCTATGAAAGAATAAAAAATTGGTTTTGCATGATTAACAGTATTATCGATTACATTTCTGATTAAAACAAAGGCACTTTAATACCAATTGACTAAAAAACTTAAAAATGCAAGACTACCATGCTAAGACCAGCACTATTTATGGCAATATATGGAGATAATTTGACATAAGCATTTGATGGTAGAAATGGGCCAATCTTGACAGGGGAAAGGTGGGGGAAAACAGATTACACCTGTTTGTTTTTTTTAATATAAAACACTGCACAACAAAAAGTAGTAGCAACTAGATATGCAATAATCTGTGGGCACTATAAAATTTGAAAATGCAAAACTATCAGGCTAACATAATTATAAATTAGATATGCAACCATCTGTGCATCATACTCACTCTAAAAAAATAGAGAAGATGAATTTTTCCAGGTAGTATCAAAAAATCAATTTAAATACTGTTTTAAGTTATTAACATTTTGCTCTGTATGCCAGCAAACCCAGTTGTTGAGGTTTACTGGTTACAGGTTGCAAAGTCAAATTTGCTTCTTCAAAATGCACATGAATATTTGAAAAATTGGAAACAGATATTGAAATTTCACATTGGGTTGTTTTACCTCTATGTGGTACTTTCTTGCACACAATGGGCTAAATGGCCAGATCACAAGGACCTTGAGGGCTCAGAAGGTAGGGTGGTGAGGACCCACTGGACAGCCAATGGGAGACAGTGGTAGTCTCCCATCAAGACATCCAGTGTGTTCTTTAATGTGCATAGGGTACGGCAATCCTGCACACAGGGCCATGGCTTAACTTCTCATCTGACAGACACAGTCTTTCCAACACCATTGGTGTCTCATATTGACTAAGGGTAGGAAGTTTTGCAGAGATAAATCTCGATGCTGGGCAGGCGGGACTCAAAGCTGGGAATTGAAGCTTACGAGTCTGGTGTGTTAAACCCTCCCCCTCTTGCCTAAAATTTCACATTTCTATTACAGTTATTTATGCATATACACACCTTCATTAATATTAATGTTCATAAAATATCCAAGTTTATAACAGCAACATATTTTCTACTTTAAATTTTTCTTTGACAGAGAGCTGCTGCTTATTATAGTATTTATAGTTAATTGAGCTGTTTAAACATTTAGCATAAAAAATGGTAAGTGAACTTACAAATAACCATCCTTGCAAAATTGCACAATAAACCAGCAATTTATACTTGACTACAGTCTTTTCCGTTTTCTAATTGTTCATCATTATTTTTTTCGCAAACAGATGAAAGTGCCAATGGTAAAAATACCAACTGCTATTTAGAACTGAAAAGCAAGCTTAATTTAATATCAACATTAAAACAGGAGAAAATTAACCTACCTACTATCTGCAGAATATGGCTCAAAGGCAAAAGGAACAGTTCCATTGGCTCCTGATCCAGGTGGTTGTGGAAGTCTTTTTACAAATTCCATATACTGTGTTCCTGGTTCATATAGTCTACTGCTTTCACAAAGAGTTTGAAACTGAAAAATGCATTATTTGAATTATACCAATACCATATAATATTAGAAGTTGAGAAGGCAGTTAATGAACTTCAGTATAATTTTTAATATATCCTTACTAAATTAATATCCCACTATAATTAATAAGTGCTGTCCCGTGGCCAAGAGGTTAGCACGCTTGGCTACTGCTCTATGGGACCTGGGTTTGAGCCCTGGGTAAGGCATGGATGTGTGCTGTTTTTCTGCTGAGGTCCCGCCATCCTCACAGACCTTCTACTATGGCATATTAAACTGACAGGCTTCTGTCAGACCTCTGTGGCAAGCAGCTGCTTGAGGGGGTATTTATTTATTTTTATTTATTTTATAATTAATAAAAATTTCCTCAGTAGCCACTCTAAAATTTTCACTACTTTATACTAATGACTAGTTAAATGACATAACATCACCCTTCAAATTAAATATGTGAGCCCTTTATTTTGAAAGTGGGATAAATCACCTCATTCTTTTTTGAAATATATTGACTTTTGCATTGCACTCTACTCAAAATTGTTGGCAAATTCTACGTCTATGGTGTTTAGATTTTTGTGATCTTATTTGTATTTTTCTTTTTCAGTTATCAATTTGTATGCTTATTTAACATGAGCACAATTTTTTTCAAAATTTGATTTACACCACTTTAAAAATTATGGCTTACGTACACACACACACATATATAGATTATCCATACAAAACAATTAAAAGCATTCCATGTTATGTCAATAGAAAGCCAAATTTGATGCTTCATAACTTCTAAAATGTGTTTTTTAATGGTAAAATGTTACTGAATAAAACTTAAGATGTCAAATAGCTAGAATATTTAGCAACAGCATTACTAGTCAACATTTTACTTCAAAAGTTAATTTAAACTTAAATAATAAGCATTATTTCATATCATTAATAAAATAACTACCCTAATGGCTGTGCACTTGACTCTGATGAAAGGCACCTAGAGTAATTTTTATTTTTTATTCATAAGTATATTTTATAATTTGTGCAAATAACTTTAGTATTATAAATTTTATGTAAGTTTCTTATGACTGGCACTGTTAAGCATTCCAGCTTCCATTACTTGAATATTGACTGAATATTTTTAAATTCAGAATTAGATCAACTTGATGTAGAACTTTAGCTTCTCTCCCAGTTTTCAATAAAAAGTTTATTTTGGAAGTTGCAGAATATAGAAATTTTGCATATGGAAATTTTCTATTTTTTTTTTATCTAGGCAATGTATATTTGTTTTAAAAAAAAGATATGTGATTAATTTATACTTAGTAACAAATAGTAAAACAGCACTCAAAATACTTAATAATGTAAGCATTAATTAATTTTTGTACTGAAAACTAAACCATTTCTCTGTCACCCCAATTTCATCTCTTTAAGGTACAGAAAATGACTATTTTCCTAATCGACATCATCAAAACCCAAATCTTTGCAAATGGTATGCCCATCTACTGGCTATCTTAAAATACTTAGAGCAATTTAATCATTGTTTAAAATATATTCGATACTATGGTGCAAATGATCTAACTAAATAAAAGGATTATGTAAATTAAAAGTAGACAGCCCTTATATTTTGGTAACAGACGAATGATCTTTGTAGACCAATACAGAGTAATAGAAGGCACTCATCAACACCAGAATCAGTGGCAAGTATTGATTTGAATGTGATAGATGTCATATAGATTCCAGTTAAACCCCACATGGAGCATCCAAAGTTGAACAATATACAGTATTTAATTTCAACAAAATTTTAATTTCACATCAGGGTCTGCTGTTTTTTGAATTTCAGGATCATGGTGGCTGATACACTGAAGTGCCATTGAATTAGGGATAGGAGATGTTATCCAAATTCAGTACCACAAGTCCTGCAATTGTGTGCATGCATCGCTAAAACTCTGGTCATATATAATTGTCTGCTTTGGCTTCCCAAGCATTTCTTGTGAGAAGTCTAATGGGAAAGGCGCAGGATTTAGATGCATTTGAAAGAGGGCAAATTGTAGGTACCTGATGGATGGGACACTTGATCTCCGAAATTGTCAACGAACTTGGATTTTCTTGTACAACAGTTTCAAGAGTGTTCTGGGAATGTGAAAATTCCAGCAAAAAAACATCACCCGAACAAACTACAAAGGACAACCAGCCTTGAATGATCGTGGGCTTCACCATCTGACCCACATTGTACGGACCAATAGGAACCAGACATTATCTGAAATCACCTCCCATCTGAATGTGGTTCCAGCTGGGAAGTCAGTGCACAGACCGTGCAACACTCACTTCATCATCTCGGTTTTGGGAGCCACCGACCTATGAGAGTCCCACTTCTAATGGCACAACATTGGGCTCAACGCCTTTCCTGGGCTAAAGAACATTGAAACTGGACCATCAAAAATTGGCAACGGATAGCCTGGAGTGATGAATCCAGATTTAAACTTCATCACTCCAATGATGAACTGACTGAGGGTATGGCACCATCTGATGAGGACTGAGGGTATCTGTCATCTGACTGATGACTGAGGGTATGGCACCATCCTCATGGATCCTACATATCAGGGTCAGAAATTACAAGCTGGTGGTGGCTCAGTGATGGCCTGGGGTGCCTTCAGTTGGATATTTGTGGGACCTTTGGTACGTGTACCAAAGACTCTCAATGCATCCTGGTACATAGAACTCACGGCTGACCATTTATGGCCATCATGCATCCCTATGGAGATGGCGTCTACCAGCAAGACAACTGTTCATCTCACAGGTCTAGGTTGGCTACTGCATGGTTGCAGGAGCAATCTGCTGACTTTGAAATAATGAATTGGCCACCTAGAAGCCCAGATTTAAATCCCAGCAAAAATCTTTGGGATACTGTCGAGCAGAGTGTTCGAGCACATGTCCCATCAGCGATGACCTTGAGAGAATTGTGGAAGCTCTGAAGGATGCATCGGTCACCATACCTGTGAAAATTTATGCAAGCTTGTGGAGTACTTCCCTCATCACGAGGCGGCCATTATCAGGGCCAGAGGGGATCCAACACGTTACTAGGTTGCTATTCCTAATTCAATGGCACTTCAGTGTATTATCTTTGAGCACAAAATGAGACATTTTAAAAATAGCTTTATTGTAAATAAATAATGCCTCCAAAACAAAGTAGCCATATGCACATACATATTCATTATGAAGTACATAAATTTGCAAGTTTCTTACCTGAACAGGAGCTGGTGCTGATATAGTATGCTGCAATTGGAAGTATCCAACTGTTACAGCTTTCATTGTTTGATCACACTGGTATATCAGCTCTCTTACTTGCTGCAACACTTCACCCTAAATTAAACCAAAATAATTTATATCAATAATAACAAAATTTATTTTCAATATACCAATTCAGTATTTGAAAACAAACTACATTGAAACCAACAGTAAAAAATATAATTTTTTAGGACCAACACAGAGAAATTGTGCAAATAATACAGTGTTAAATATACTACTTACTGAAATATTAGAGAATGAATTTAATATTAGGTGATCCATTTGGAATAGCAGAACCAACATAGTTTGGTATTGACTACTAAATGTTGGCATTTTTCCCTCATGATGTTGGATCATTCTTGCAATTCATACACATTCGTCAGTCTTTGATGTTTTGCATGATACTCTTTTTCAGGTAATCCTAAAAGGGTTCATTGGGATTCAAATTGTGCAAGTCATGGAAGATGATCAGTTGTAAATACATTTTAAGTAATCATTAAAGGATTGCACAAGGATGAGTGCATTAATAAAATAATTTCTAGTGCATGCAGCCAAGGGATCAGAAAATGGAGTTATTTATAAAGTTTGCATTCCTGAAAAATATTAAAATGCTTAGAAATGGTTCAATAAAAGTTCAGTTACAGGAATAAATTCTGCAAATTAAAAATATTTAATTCAATGAAAAAGGAGAAAAATATAATAAATATATAAGGAGAAAAATATAATAAATATATAAGAAGAAAAATATAAAAATAAAATAAATAATCTATGGAATTTAAGATATCAAAACTACAAGAATCAAAAATGGCACTAGAAAAAAAGTTGATGTCTCTAAGAAATTACTCAAGTTTATAAATTATATTAACAATGCTGAAGGCAGTCAAAATATCATGAATGTCTGTTGTCATAATTGAACTTTAAAGGAAATAGGGAGAATTAACTAAAAATAAGCGTTAGCTTACTATGCTCTCCTTTTTTGTTTCGCCTTTCCTATTAATCACTAATATTTAATATGATTGTCAGTTACCTTTTCTGATGCAATTGATATTTCTCAGCTATTTCACTTCTCAATTTTTCTCATGTATATATTAATTGTTATTAGATAATTATGCTATGTAAATGTATATTGTATTGACTGGCAGAATAAAATAAAGATTATTATTATAATAGCCTGGGCTACAATTTCTTGCTGGCTGCATTTTAAGCACAGAATCTACTATTTAGGCAAGTGTTTAATATGTCATATAGAGTATATGCAGTGGTGGAAATGGAGAAGGATGCAATAGGACAGTGTCCCACTTGCTCCAATGATGAGAAAAAAAGCTTGTTGTTGAAACACTAAAAAAGAAATGCAGACCCATTAACCCCCCACTTTGATGTTTTCAGTGTTACTTGAGTAAACTTTTTTATTTTTATTTATTTTTGGGAGAGAGAGGGGGGGATTGAATTGACGTGCTTTGCTGTATCCCTAGTTCAAAATTCCCATTTCCAGTGCTGGGTATATGGAGTTAGATTGAACAATGAAGACGCACACACTTTAACTCATTATATAAAAGAGATAGTACAGACTCAAAAGGAATGAATTTTGCAGGACATTTGAAGTTGACAACATGAGACAAATTAATGCTCTGTGGAAGTCCTGCAGATTCTGGGACATCTGGCAACACATTGCTACCATTTAAAAATTCTGCACTATTATCCAGCTACAATTGAAGCACAGGCTACTATTTAGGACTTGGTGTTTAATATGTGATATCTGGTAATCATAAAAAATAGTCATTAACAAGATTTGATATGAGTTGTTTTACCTTTGAGTGGCACTTTTTTGCACACTATTGACTGAATGGCCAGGTCAGAAGGACCACAAGGTCTCAAAAGATTGTTGGCAGAAGGAGTTTCACTGGACAGCTGTTAAGAGACATGGTAACCTCCTGTCAAAGTCATCCAGCGTGTTTTTAATGTGCACAGGGCACATTAAATACTATACTACACACAGGGCTATGCTTAACTCTCATTCCATGGACAGTGGCCTTTCCAGGCCCATTAGTATCCCTTTTCTGACTGAGAAGAAGGGGGGGGGGGAGGGGCTTAGCAGAGATAAATTTCAATGCTGGAACAAATGGTACTCAAACTTGAGAACTAGAGATTATGAGTCTGGCACACTACTGACCAAGCCAACCCCCACCCAATTTGGTGTGCGATTCCTGGCAGATTACTGTTATGAAATGCGGCACTCTTTTGAAACAAGAGAGAGCCAGAATCTTGTAGGCAGCTCTGCATTAGGATCTTTAGCTATCCCTGGTTTATGTAGTTACAGATAAGAAATTTAAGCTTTATGATCCATACATAAATTTTTCAGGCTGAAACAGAAAAATTCCATTCATTATCTCACAGCAAACTGCTAAATGTAAAACAAATAATGAACTACTAACTTTGACTTTTTCCAAAGACTGTTGCCTTTCATTTGCTTCTACAACACAAGCTTTATAAGTCGTTTCTGCTTCCATAGCTTTTTGACAAGCATCGTCTTCAACTCGTCTCTTTTTATCTAGTTTGCTTGCTTCAGTACCTTCACTGTTTTCTGCTTTCAGAGCAGACTCTTTGGCTTTTTCATACTCTTGGTGCCGTTGCAAATACAGTGATTTGGCTTTGCGCATGTTCGTTACAGCTTCATGCTGAAAATTACAAGTGAAAAGATCAGCTCATATATAATAAAATTCTACTGATCTAGTACATGTGCATTAAATGTATGTGGCAAACATTATGCAACTGCACGTGAAACTTTAAAATTGTATGTTTCATATTAAAAGTTATCAAAACATTATCATAAACTTTAAAATTTGTACAATATTAAGTAACAAAATGGGAAACATTTTACATATAAAAAAATTATCTTCAAAACAGTTTACCATTCTTTTAAGTTCTCTGTGCCATGTTTCTTTAATCTGTTTTCGAACTTTTTCATGTTCATTTCTTCGAGCAGTTAATGGCTTCAAAAATAAGATATAGAATTTAAAACACCAATTTAAATTAGCAATTAAAAATATTTCATGTTTTCATTTCATTTAACTTTTTAAAAGTTTAACTGAGAAAAAAAATTTTAAATAAAAACAACAAAAATCATCATAAAATGCAAAAAATTAAATCTTGTGTTATTGATTAGATTATTGATTAAAGTCTGTTGACAACACTTAACACACGAGGTTTTATTGGCCAGCATCATTTGTAAGCAATGTCTTAAAGATGGTGTCACCCTTACTGTCATCACTCAACAAGAGATGCAATCTGTAATTCAATTTCTGAATGCTAAAGAAATAAAAACAGCAAACGTTTATAATAAATGCTTGCTCAGTGTGGTGAATGATGCATGAGTCAAAGCAAGTCTACAAGTGGATGGATAAATTTAAGAACTGGATTGAAAATACACTGTGACCTGGATAAGTTCATCATGTCATGGCATCATAAAACATAGCAGCAGCAAAGGTGCTCACGAAAAAAATAGTTGCATTACCATTGAAGAAATTGCTGCAGTGTGAATTATCAGTGTTGGTTCAGTGTATAAGATTGTTAGTGAGAAATTGCGGTTTTGAAAAGTGTGTGGTTTTGATTTCTTGACATTTTACATGTGAACTGAAGGAAAGTTGATGTGTGTTCTGTGTTTTGGATGGTATAAGCAGGATGGAGATGTTTTCTGAGAAAGTATATATAGTTTTTATAGGGAAGAAGGTACTCCCACTTACACAAAAGATATTGGCTTTAACAATAACCAGTGATGAATCCTGAGTGCACTATTTCTTGCCAGAATGCAAACACAAGTGTTCAGAGTTGTTTGGGTTGTTTTACCTCTGAGCGGCACTTTTTTGCACACCATGGGCTAAATGGCCAGGTCACATGGACCCCAAAGGCTCAGAGAAGGTTGGGGGAGTGGACCCACTGGAACAGCTGTTGGGAGACAGATGGTAGCCTCCCGTCAAGGCCATCCAGCGTATTCTTTAATGTGCACAGGGTATGACTCTCCCGCACACGGGGCCACGGCTTAACGTCCCATCCGACGGATGGCGGCCTTTCCAAGCCCATCGGTGTCCCCTACTGACCGTGGGCAGGGAGGGGAATTTTGCGGAGAGTGTTCAGAGTGGTGCCAAACAAACTCACTTCGACTGAATGAAGTTCACAACCAAGCATCAGTTGGAAAAGAGTTACTGTATTCTAGGATCATAAAGGGATAATTCTGGAACACTACCAACAGAGATGAAATACTGTGATGTGCAAAATACTACAATATGTTTCTGAATAATCTAAAGCCAGTAACTTATAAGAAACATCATGGTTTACTATCTTTAGGTATGTATCTGCAGAATGGCCCTTATACCCTGTGTTTTACAGTGGAGTAGATACAGGAGATGAAGTTTGCCTCACTCTCCATATTCACCAGACTTAGAGCCAAGAGATATAGCTCTTTTGGTCACTGAAAGATGCACTAAGATTATTATCACATTATTTATCCATGGATAATCAACATTCATTCAACTTCTAACAGAAATCTCTAATTCTAATAATTCCAGTATAATTTTAGATGTGAGAAAACTTATTCTTTTGAACTATACATCTGAAGATATTAATATTACAATTTTAATTTTTATAATAATATTGAGTTACCTTGCTAAAAACCATCCAAATTTCAGCAGCAATGAAAAGAAAAAAATACATAAAAATTTAAAAATGTAACCTCAGAGTTGGATAATTTCATTACTAAAATAAAACAAAAACTTCAGATTAGCACAATCCATTACCAAATTTTTATAGTCCCTTAGCTATATTCATTCTAAGCAACATGGTCATGCAGCTACTAATATGTGCTCACACACCCATCTGCATCCCCCATGCATGAATGTCCCTTTTTCACAGTTTCACTTCTATTTGCATTTCTGCACACTATGTGGTTGGCCCTTTCCATCAAATAAAGATTCAGAATGCCAACTTTTACAAAGCCTGAATTTGACACTATAATAAGTCAAGGTACTGATGATTCATAAACTGTTCTACATAGTGATACACAGCAGCAGATGTGTTGCTATAACATGCCCCTAGATGGAAGGCTACTCCAGCAAGTCCTTTTCCCCAACATTTTCTGATCCCTTGGGGTCTGTGTGACCTGGTGATTTAGCCCACTGTGTACAAAATAGTACTGCTCAGAGGTAAACCAATCAACCTACAGGTCCACAATGCTAAACATCATATTAATGTACTCCATATCAGAATACGGATGTTTCCATATTCTGATAGCAGCAGCTTCTTGTTCTGACTGCAGATAGATAAGCATAATCAAAGAATCTATCTCAGTGATTTGTTTGACCAGCCTCCAACCTTCTAACAGCTCCCCATTATCGAGTTGTTTAAACATTTTCTTTGAAGCATCATGAAGCAGTCAACTATTCCAGAATGACAGTGTAGCATTTCAATTTGAAATGATTGAGTATGTTTGAAAATAATTCATTTATAGGATATCTGTTTTACATATTCCTTGATGTTATTAGAGATTTATGTGTTAATTTTTCTAAACAGCAAATTAAATTACCCAGGCACATTAAAAACATTTAATTTATCTCTAATGATATTTTTTTTATTCACATTTTTATGATCTGTGCTTAATTTTGATGAGCAATGTAAATGGGATAATCATATTTCAGAACTCTACAAATTTTGTAAAGTTTTGCAAGCATGCTTAAACTGCATGCTTAAAACTAGAGGAAATTAAAATTGCATTTTAATGAAGCATAAAAGTATTTAAAAAAAACTGCAATATACAACAATTATTTTGCTGTTTTTTAAAGAGGTGAAATTCAATGCAATTTCAAATCAACAAATTCCCATATCTCTTACATATGCCCACTATTTAAAGCTGACCCTTGCATCCTAATATATTAGAATAAATGTGTTTTTTTTAGTAAGAAAAGAAATTCGATTACTGAACTTATAAGAAAAAGTAATGGAATCTATGCATATAAAATATATCTAAAGTATTAGAACACTATGATGATATGTGAATGGAAAGAGTCATTGGAAGCTCCCATATTGGAAAGCAAGCTTTGCATAGTAAAATATCATCAAAACTAAACTGAAGGTTTCGAACTTAGCCAAATCTCGATTTCCAATAATATTTAATATTTGAAGAGTTATGGAAGCTGAACATTTAACAGCAGTAGTATTAGTCATAAGAATTTACATCAAAAGTTAATTAAAACACAAATAAAACTGATATATTTATTTTAATATATGGTTTATAGTTTGTACAATGATTCTTTCAGTTTTCATTAATTTTGAAAAAAAAAAGTGTCATACATGATGGAAGTAGTGTCTGCTGTTAAATGTTTCCTAACTCATATTTAAAAATTGAGATTTAGAAATTTGAATGAAATCTTCATTTATCTCCAGTGACACTCTTCCATAAAAAATTGTTTTCAAAGTCAATGTGAATATATGAGACAATCAGTGTTCCCAATAGTTTAGGTAACACAGTTATATTTTCTGTGGCATCTTTTTTAACAATAGGTCATTATTGGATTGCTCACTGGCAGACTATTTGCTATCCACTAATTTATATATATACATTAATAAAACATCTGTTCATTATTTATAGAAGTATAAAAGTAGGAATGTTCTACATTTCATCACCATCGCTCATCAGCAAACACTGACATTATTTCCCAACCTTGATAGACAGTCACAGTAAAAATAACTCAATATAAGAAACCTACAGAAAAAAGACAACCTGCTTAGTGGTTAGGGAGCTGTCCTAGCAGTAGGCACATTTATGTGGTGTTAGCTCTAATTGAGTTAGTGATCAAAATCAGATTAAATCTGTTTTTAGGTTTAGTAGGGCACGTAAAAGTTAGAAATAGCTCCTAGAATTTTCACAATCCAAAGTGCTGTAAATGAAATAAATGTTGAAAGGTGCTGGGTGAAATTAGAACAGTCATAAGTATGATTACAAACAAAAACTGTTGTTGAAAAATTCTGAATGCACTAAGTGATCTATACAAAACTTTTGTTATGAAATGCTGAACAGAGGAAGTTTCAAACTGATCTACTAGTACAAAATAGCATTTTGTCTTTAAAATGGCCTACTTTTTTTAAAATTGCTGTCTTGTACAAATAAGTCAATGAGTGATATACTAAGAGAGAAACTGATAATGAATAATGATGTACAAAAAAACATGCCTTTTCCACTTTGCAGTGATTAAAAATATTAATTAATATATACAATAGTACTATGATTATCCCATTAATTTACACTGAAACATAAATATACATAAATTAGGTACCTCAATAAATTTATATCCTTGTAATAAAGCACAAGTTGTGAGATTGGTTTGGGCATTTTCAAAATCCTGGTCGAGAGCCATATAATATATGGATTGAAAAGGGAGAAAGCTCTGTAAGAAATTAAAAATGTATAAAGTTAAAATAGCATACAAGATATTATTATATTAGCAATAAAGTATTTCTTAAAACAGTTTTAAATAATTATGTAATCATTTAAATAAAAGTGTTTGTGGACATAAATGCCACAGAATGAGAAATAAAAAGCTCTTTGCATTAAATCATACAGATGAATAAAAAAGACCAGTAGAATCGAGTAAAATGTTCATTTGCTAATGAAATTTACTATTTATTATGAAAATTTCATAATGAATGGGTATTACTGAGAAAGACACTATTAAAATATATTGGCTAATACAATTATGCTACTAATTTTACTGTTTCTTGATAAAAGTATTTTATACCACTGAAATTGGTATATGAAATTATATTTAAATTAGCCAAATTTCACCATAGTACAAATCTGTCAGAAATATTTAAACTTGGATGATGTTTTGCTATAGAAAATTGAATATCAACTCCTATATATATACATAGAAAAGTGAAAATCCTTGATGATTAAAACTGAAAGCTGTTGTGAAAAACCTTGAAAAAGGAAGCTACAACTGCACATCAGGAAACAATGCCACTCTAAAGAACTGGATTTTGACAATGTTAAATAATAGTGTCTAAAAGTATTTAACCAATACAAGTTTATAAACTGCCCCCAGTTTTAAGAATGTAAAATTGCTAACTTGCTCTAAGTGTTTGACTTTGAAGCAGCTGTACATACAAACATTATGAGCAAGCTTCTAGTATCACAACAGATGTATTTTTTAAAATTAACAACTGTCAAACTCTTACCTCTTCCTTTAGTATTGGTCTCATTGCTTGTGCAACCTTGACTAAGTTTCGAGCATGTTCCGCTTCTATTAAAAAGAAATAATTTTACAAGAGTGTATAAAAGTAATGTACATTTTAAGTATTTATTATACTGAATAACTTTTTTTTATGCTAAAAATAAAAAGCAACCATGTCTACTGAAATTATTCAATTCTGAAACAGTTTTTTTTATCTTTTTGATAGTGGGGACCCTTAAGAAGTCTTGCTCATTCTGCAGGCCCTCACCCCAAAACAATGCTATACATTTTGATTAAATAAAATATAAACTAACTAAAATATATATAGATAATTATAGCTCCCTTTGGTGTATTAAATTGAAAGGCTCCTCTCATATTTCTGTAGCAACCAGTTGCTTGAGGGGGGGGGGGGGGGTATTTATGTTTTACAGTTTTTCTGCCATATTTATTACTCCAGTGTGGAAGTAACAAAACAGGATGAAAAAACTTTAGAAGGTAACATTTAAAGTCGAAATATTTAAACATAAAAATATGCTTAAATTGAAAATTCTTTATTTAGTCAATGAAAAAAAATTATCACATAGATTCTACTAAATAGAATCTATTCAACCCATGGACCCCTGGTTGAGAGACACCACTTTAAAATATCTTACAAAGAATGGTCTTTTAAATTTAAGCAATTATATTTTAGAACAGATAAATATTCAAAATTTAATTAAAGTTAAATTATTTTAGTGATAAAACAAATGTTAAAAATCATTTGTTTTCCTACTCAAACTACTACTCACATTTATATATATCCTTGAAAATATTCTATGCTATGTATTTAACACATTTTGCAATAAACTCAAGTACTTAAACATGTTTGCTGTCACTTGGCATGATGTGCATCATGCTGCTTGTGCTCTAAATGCTGCATGACATATCTACATTATTAAATATCAGAAGTATGAGTCAGTCAGCACTAGTCATATTCTTTCTCACTGCAGTGGCACCTGTATTGAGAATAAAGTTACCTGTGTGCGAAGATGCTCCTCATAACAGTGGCCTTCCAAATATGGGTATCAAGGCAGCAGTGAATGTGTTAAAGCCAGAGATAAATCTTTTTCATGAGTCTGAATGATTTGATAAGACATATATTCATATTTCATAGAGTTCTCGCCATGATTTGATAAGACATATAATATTCACTATAAAAGCTTCAAAATCAATTATTCCTTTTTAATCTTACATTATTTTTTTTCCAAAAGTCAAATAATTATGAGAATTGAGATAATCAAATTCATATTTTTATAGTAAATATTCAACTTTTAACAATAATGTCATGGTAACTATCTTCATTATACAGTTAGCAATAGTCATAATAGAAGGGTAAAAAAAATTACATTTTAACTAATTCTTGGTGAAAGCACAGGTGAGCAAACAGGCAGACAGACACCATACATCATCAGTGGCAGAAATTGTCCATTTCCCTGTGGTTCCACAGTTACTTGAGTGATTGGTTCTCAAATTTGGTGGGGTGGTTCCACTTAGTTCTAAGTCTGTTGGGGTAACAGATCAGATTCCTAGTTCTGTGGATTGGGAGTAATCCCTCAAAAAGTGTCCAAAATTTATGGAGGCACTGCCATTGCCTACCTTGTGAATGGACCTATGTTGTAAGTAGTACATGTAGAAAGCTGTGAATGAAGTTAGCAATAGACATACATTTGGCACCAAACTTTTGGTGGGATATAATTGTGACTGGAGTTGTATGTTAACAGTGGAAAGCTATGAATGACCTTATCAATGGACATACATTATGTGCCATACTTTTGGCATGGTTTAACTAGTTTAAAATAATAGTAGTATAATGATATAACTTGCCTAAACTACATCTTTTTTCAATGTAAGTCATTACATCCTTAGCATATTTAGACCAGACTTTAGCCCTTCTAAGTGCAAGATCTACTCCATCTCCCAATCTCATCAGTCTTGCATCTATTTCCTGAGGAGTGAGAGTTGTTGAAGCTAAAAAAAAAATAAAAAAATACACTAATTCTGTTGCTTAATATACAAAATTAAATTATTAATTTTATTAAATATATTAAACTATGCATTGTCAAACTTTTCAGTGGAAATATACTTCCAAATACTCTTTTTTCATAATAACATATTACTTTTGAAGATCCACTGTTTAACTCTTTCCAGTCATATGTTGAGATAGTCATGCTTCAGCTATTAAAGTTCTAGTGTGTGTGTGTGTGTCAAGATAATCTTGTGACATTTCAGCTGTTTCATTACAGTAATCTTTGTCTGTTGACTCGAATGCATTGAGCTGACATTTTATGAGATTTAAATATTTTAATATATATATATACAAGTCTAAAAATCATCTAGTCATAAAAATTTCTGTGACCATTAAAATATATAAAATTGAATTATTTAATTTTAATCACTCAAGATGAAGAAAGTCAGTAAAAATCTTTCAATACTTAATAAAGTGTTTAAAAGAGAAAAGTCTGAAAAACATAATTACTAGAATATAGCATATTTTATTTTCTATGCTAACAATTGAAATAGTTCCACTGTTTTTTCCCTTTTGGAGCAAATGAACTGATTGAAGCAGCTTATCTCTAATTTAAGGAAGAATAACATGTAATTTAGTGGTGGATCAAGACTGAGTAATTCTCCATAAGGGAGTGCAATAAAGTGAAAGCATCTTAGTAGACATGCATAAGCAGAACTATAACAGAGAAAAATGAAAAAAGGCAATTTTGTCTCAACTAAAAGTAATTACCCATTTTGCAAGAAGTGTGGTTACAGTATGGCAACTCAACACTTGCCAACTATAATGGTGGGGAGAGTAATAGAGGGAAGTTAGTGAAAGCATAATACTTTCACTGACTTTGTGACACACCAATCAAAATAATAAATGCATTGTAAATACTAACCCTGTGACTGTTTTTAGCATCCCTCTTACATTGAAATTCTTCTCTACACTGTCTGGTTACAATTCTGAATAAAAAGCCATACTGAGACAGAAAATTATAAGCTTTTTTTCCCCCACATTATTATTGCAAAAATTGCAATTAACATATTAAACAAAATTCTAATTGTATGAATTCCCAATTTGACAATTATTGGTAATCACAGTTTACATCTTTCTATATTATGAAAAAAAGTTTACGATTTGACTTAAATCAACATTTATCAGAAAATAACATAGATTTATTTCTTAAGAATTTAATTTCATTACTATTTACTTCAGTTATATATTTACACCAGTGAAAAACTGATGTACTTTTGAATTATTTCAGACAAATCTCAAAGAAACTCAAAATTTCACAGGAGAGATTGAGAAAAATCCCCTAGCTGAAATCAGAGACTGACTCAAACCTGAATTCTTTTTGTAGTACCAAAACTTCTAGAGTACAGAATAATGGAAATGATTATCATTTTGAGACTACATAGGTGCAGAGATAAACGAGGGGCAGATATATGAGGCTTTATGTTTTATACCTTCTCTGGTAATTTTTTTTTATATTCAATATTTATTTAGCAACCATTTATAATAATTTTGTAAATTTATTACAATTATATAGCTTACTTACCAAACCTTTTGTCTCTGATAAAAGGATCAGACTCGCCATCAGCTGATAAGAGATTATCACATGACTGAAAAAAATATATACAGAAATTATTTCCTAAAAATAAAATCAATATTTCATATGCCTTTAAAGTGGCATAACAATGCAACAGTGAAATACTTCCAGTGCTTTAGTTGGACAAAAATATTTCCTTGATTCCATCTGAGAATAATCCAGACTTGCTTGGCATGAAATGCCTATTCTCTTGTGAATACAATCTTATGTGTTACTGTCAGCTCCAACTTATGCAGTGGTCAGAAAACCCAAACTTTTGTCTCAGCAAATGTGTCCTTATAGAGAAAACCTCTTACGCTGCATCCACTATATAATGGCATGCCTCCTCATTATGTGAATGGAAAGCATGTGGCCGAGTGGTTAGCACGCTTGGCTACTGATCTAAGGGACCTGGGTTCGAGCCCCGGATTAGGCATGGATGTATGTGTCGTTTTTCTGCTGAGGTCCTGCCATCCTCTCAGATCTCCTACTGTGTCATATAAACTGACAGGTTCCGTCAGACCTCTGTGGCAAGCAGCTGCTTGAGGGGGTATTTATTTTTTTTTTAAAGCATACATTCAAAGCTTCATAACTTTAAGCTAACTTTCCTAACTTTATTGATAAATATCTTCAAGATAGATTAATTTGATTGAAATCTTTAATTTAAATTTCAATTTTTAACAATATTCAAAGAGTTATGGCAGCTGAAATGGAAAAGTAAGTCATAAAATATCACCTTAAAAATTGGTTTAAACAGAAATTCTAAAAAATCACTTACTAAAATAATTGTCCAAGTTGTTTTGTATAATTAGTTTTTGTCAATTTTGAAGAAAAATGTTTTGGATACATACAAGAACAGAATCTATTATTAAATATTCCATCATCAATAACCTTTTAAATATTAAAATGCTGTTGAAACTGTAAATTTACAGTGAGCTAAGTAAGATTTTCAACTTATCTCCAATGAATTTTTTTTCATAAATAACTTAGTTTCACAGCTAGAGAACTATAAATGTGGCTTTCCATTCATAAAATATGGAAGTGTCCCAATACAGTGGATTCCCCATTTTATATTAATGCATTCTAGAGATCCTATTGTATAGTGGAAATATAATGTTAACCCAAGAATACACATCGCTTTTGGTAATTTGCTCTAAGATCTCAGAAGTTGAAATTTTCACCATATAACTAAGCTATTTCCCTTTCAAAAAGGTGATTTTTTTTTTCAATGGAAATATTTTCATATAGAATACTAATAATTAAATATTAAAGCACAATAAAAATTTAAAAAAAAGGGAAAAAAAGGAAAAAAAAATGCTGATGGAGTCACTTTTTTAGTCGTTTTTTTTTTTTACCAAAATATTGTTTGAAATGATAAATGCAGGTAAATGTTTAAAAAACAAGAGTATATTAACTTTTAACTTAAATTGAAAAGGCTGCTTCTTAAAATAAACTGTGGTGTGGTGATGGAATTGGTGGAGAAGAGGTTACATACTGCATGGAAGAATCTCCTCCCATCAAGATGTCAGGATAACCTTTAGGATCTTGTGTTCTTTTTTATCAATGCCTCTTGCTACTTCTGGTGAAAAAACTGTCCAAAGTTGTTTGGTTTTAGCACTTTCTTTGGAGGTTCTTGAAGTAACTTAGTACCTGAATTTCAAATTTGCAGGTCATCAGTTCATTGATTTCTGTGTCTGGATTTTTTTCTTACTGTTCACTTCACAATGTCCATCCATATAACAAACACACTGGTTTCCATAAATTAAGGAAAATCCCTGTTAAATCAATGGGAAGCTAATGTCAAAGTTCTATAACTTCTCAAATAAGTTTTTTTGCTTTGAAAAATGTGATTGCAAATAAAGATCTCAATCAAATAAATCAATATCTCGATTTTCAACAATATTTGCCCAGTATTTAATGAGTTATGGAAGTTTGAATATTTAACAACATCAATGCCAGTCTTAAGAAACTTATACAAAACTGTAGAATAGTGAAAGCATTCTTTACACAAAGTTCTAAAATACAAACTTATTTTATTAAACACTTTGATACAACTCATTAAATACTTAATGAATATTGTCAAAAATCGAGATATTGATTAATTTTATTGAGATCTTTATCTGCGATTACATTTTTCAAAATAAAAAAACTTATTTTAGAAGTTATAGAGCTTTGACATTAGCTTCCCATTGACTTAACATAGGGATTTTCCTTAATTTATGGAAACCAGTCTACGTCCTTAATTTCTTGATAGTGTATAGTGGAAATAATAGTGGGATATTCTCTAATTCTTGAAACTCCTCTATCGTCAACTCCCATGATCTTCAATTAACTCCTCCCATCCTCTGCATCAACCTCCAGACCTAATGACAAACACTTTCAGCCTAAAATCTTTCAAATTCATGGATGGCTGAAGGCCACAAATTCTTCCAGGCTGCATAGGGGCACTGAGCAGAAACATCATTCCAAGAATTCACAATGATTTTTACACAGTCTAAGATGTTAAACCTGGTCTTCCAGACTTTCAAGGTGATGGCTCTGTCTCCTGAAGTCTCTTCACAGCACTTGACAATCATCATCATGTAATTTTTTTTTAAAGGTAGCAATCACTTGCTGGTCTGTTGGCTGAAGCAGAAAGGTGGTGGTGGGTGGGAGAAACTTGACTGTTGTGTTACAATTTTTCCTGACAATCATAAAAGTGCACACTTATCATACAGTGAAACTTATTTTTTATGGAGTTGGGTTGTTTTACCTCTGAGCGGCACTTTTTTGCACACCATGGGCTAAATGGCCAGGTCACATGGACCCCGAAGGCTCAGAGAAGGTTGGGGGAGGGGACCCACTGGAACAGCTGTTGGGAGACAGATGGTAGCCTCCCGTCAAGGCCATCCAGCGTGTTCTTTAACGTGCACAGGGTATGGCTCTCCCACACACGGGGCCACGGCTTAACGTCCCATCCGACGGACGGCGGCCTTTCCAAGCCCATCGGTGCCCCCTACTGACTGTGGGCAGGGCGGGGAATTCTGCGGAGATAAATCTCAACGCTGACCCAGCTGGGACTCGAACCTGGGAACTACAGATTACGAGCCTGGCGCGCTACCGACTGAGCCACCCCTGCCCCTTATTATGGAGTAATATGTTATTATGTAAAGTGATTTGATCATATGCTGAACTAATCATAAAATGGGGGTCCACTGTATACATTGTAGGGTAGCATAAGCTTGGAGTAACCTCAAGATTTCTCTATACTCCGTGTAGAAGAGCAAAAACTAAGTGTGAATGGTTGAAATGGAGATGAAGCTAAATTTCATAAGAAATTAATACAGTTCAGTATTTTTTCATTTTATTCACATGCCTTAATTTTTTGCAGTTTAAAGAGTTGCTATCAGCAATACCCAACAAGTAATAATTGATCATTGGAGATGAAATGAATTGCCAGAAAATTTGCTTTAACAAGTGATGAATGTAAATCTGTTTGGGAAATTTAAATGCAAACAAATATAAAGGTTGATGTATAGTTTCATTTTATAAACTTGGAGGAATGCGTAAATATCAACTTTATGTCCTAATTCAATTTTGTTTAGTTCAGGATATAGTAACTTTCTAATCTCCTTGTTTCCCCCCCCCCCCCAAAAAAAAAAAAAACTGTCTTTTTTAAGTATATCTTTGAAACTATAAGAACACATTGCTTCTGTCAAAAATTAAAATTGCATTTTCAAAGAATAAAGTTTTTTCAATTACTTCTTTTTGCACTTTTTAAAAGTTTTAATTACAACTAATGGATAATTGGGAAATGCTAATAACAATTTTTTTTAGTGCCTATACAACATAAAAATATTTCTCTTTTATCCCTTAAGGGATGTATTTTAGTAAAGGAAACAGAATAGATAATCTTAAAAGTACTTAAAATCAATTCATTTTTAATCAATTATATGGCAACAATAAATAACAAACTTACCCTTGTCTTTGGTACTGGCTGAGATGAACTATCCAAATCCCCCATTAAATATTCTGAAACTCTGTATGGAAAACAATACACTTTAATGAAAAATAAGTTATTTAAAAGTGATATCCAAAAAATTTAAAAATTGTTTATTTAAAAAATTCTTGAAAAATGAATGAAATATAAAGACTTGTAAAACAGGTGAGGGGGGGGGGGGGTGAATTAAAAATCCAGTCTCTTTCTATACTCTCATCAGAAATCCCCCCTTTTACATTTTTTTTGGTTCAAATGTGTTTCTGCCCCCCCCCCCTCTTTCTCCTCGATTTTTTTCTAGATTTGGATGTCCATAAGTATTTTAAAGGACTCTACAATCACTTAAAGCTAAATGTTCAGAAGAATGGGCCAGAAAGTGGGGCTCAGCATGTAATATCAAGAATTAAGGATTCAATCAAATTAAATGAAAGATAACAAAAATTAGAGCTTCACATTCAGTAATTAAAATTAACTTAATATCTTTAATTCTCTAAATACTGTTACATATTTTAAACACATCACAAAATATCTATGCTACCTAGTATCAAAAGTCACAGTCCTTTATTACTTGATACTAGGTAGCACAGATATTTTGTTGATGTGCTTTAAAATATTTAATAGTTTCATAGATAATTAAAGATATTATGTTAATTTTAAATGAAAGATAAAAAAAGAAATGCTAATATAATATTAGGCTTGAAAAAAAAAAAAAGACCATAATTATATCATTTTAACATATAAATACAAAACGTTTAGCAGTCGGTCAGTTTCTGCCATAAATTAGTTATGCTCAGTCAATAGTGTAATGAGGTTTGTAAAGGTCCAAGTGCAATTTGCATGTGAAGGGTCCCACCTCACATACATGAATCATCAATACTATTATATTTCAAACCAAGCCCCTTGAATCCTGGGCAGCAGTGCCTCTTTATGGTAGTTATGGCTCTTGTTGAAAATATCCTTTATGGCAGTGGTTTTCAAAAATTTTCATTTCACAGTGCCCTAAAAAAATTTACCAATTAGTGGGATGGGTGAGCCTGTTGTTCACCACAGTTTCTCAAATCTTGGAATCAAACTAGACACAGCTACCCTCATTTCCTGTTCCACGTTGAATTTGAGCGATATTTGGAGTGTGCGTAATGTCTGCGATAAGGGAAGAGCAGTATGCTGTGTTGAAATTTTATCGCCTGAAGAAAACAGTTACTGAAGCATAAGAATTTATCATTGTGACTGTGCATCAGCGCATTGATTTAAGATTGCCTGGAATTATTAAAATTTTCGAATATCCTGTGGCACCACTGGGAATTAATCGCAGCACCCCACGGTGCTGAGGCACACACTTTAAAAACCTCTGCCTTATGGTGATTTGATTGAAATTAATTTACAGATGCACTTAATTATTTGAGAGAAATTAATAGATATGGAATTCAGGAGTCTTATCATTAATAAAAATTTTACTACAACACTAACAAGTGAATTTATTTGATGACAGAAAACCTTCGTAAGGCATGAAATGACATTGACACTGATATAATAGGGGAAAAAGATGTGGGCTGTACATGGACCCCCTATCTTGCCAGGGCTTGGGTGTAGTTGCACCTTCTGCACCATTATAATTATGCTATTGTGCTCAGCCCAAAAAGCAAAATGAACAAAACCAAATCATTATTTCTTATTTTAAAAAAGTGCTATTTGCACAGCTGCATACACATATAAATAGCTTATAGTAAGTACAAGTGTAGTACATATTCTATAATATTTTAATAACACATATGATCAACATATTTAGCTCCAGATAAAAAATGCTGCAAGTCATACTTTACAATTTTAACTAACAAACATTAGAGTAGGTGGATTACTGCACAGGTTTTTTGCACACCCTTTTTGAATCCTAAGGTCTCAAATTTTGATTTTTTTAACATTTTATTGAACAAAATATTTCACGATCAATATAACGTACTATTCAAATACACATCTCATGTTTTTACTTAGGTTAATACCAAATATGTGATTTTTGTATTAAAAAAAATGTTTTTCCAATATGTGATTTTGTTACTAAGATGTGTTTGTAAAAATTAAGTATTTTTAACAGATATTTACTTTTTTTTTCAGAGTGATTACTCCTCCAAAATATACATTCACTCCCAGACAGTTGGGATCTCTCCAAATCCTTTGTATCTAGAGACTCCAGTTAGCCTAATCTGTCACTGAACTATCAGTAAAAAATCAGAACATAATACACTTCATTAGGGATTTCCATACTGTGTTTAATGGAACTCTTGTGATCTATGAAAGCTGGAAGAGAATCCACAAGAAATGAAAAACTTTGATGAATGAATCTAAATGAATGAGCTAGTGAATATTTCCTAACTACAGCAGAAACTTCAGATTGGATCTAAAACTTTCATGTATCATTTGGTAAAATAACTCTGTTATCATTAAAAGAAAAAGAGGCAACTGTTTCCCACTTCGACTACTCTTACATTTATAAAAAAAATGATTGTGAAAATTCAAATTGCTGCATTGGGCTTTTAAAAGGATGCCTTGATAATGCCATTCAAAATTTGAAGTATGCGTTTTTCAATATTTATTTCTGTTGAGATATACTTCCCTCTTATTGCAGCTAGGATTAATACAGAAGTCAATAAATCAAAAAATAATTTTGCGGAGAAAATGAGTTTTGCCAATGCGCGGTATTCAACAATCTATGCTTGCAATTAAGACCAACTGTTCCATATACTCAGCGCCAGATTAACCATTAAGCATGTGCTTAGGGCACCACAGAATTTCTCTCTCTAGCTATCATGCCCTTAACTCACAATTACGTGATCTCGAGAGCATACTTTAGAACTTTGAAAATCCTCTTTCTACAGAAATCGACGTTGGTGGACAATTTTTAAAAAAGATATCCTAATGGAAAAATATCGTTATTTGTACGAAAAAAAACATCTTTATTCCATTACTTTCTAACCTTGAAGATATATAACATTTCAGCATACATGGATCAAAAGACGCAAAATAATGCTTATTGAATTGTAGTATACTTATAACTTCAGCACTTATTGAGTCTTAATATCGTGTTAGTTAAGCAATGGGAGGGTCGAGAGGAGAACCATTGTTGGGTTGTGCTTAGGGCATCAGTTGGCCTTAATCCGGCTCTGCATATACTGAATCTCCATGCAAAAAACTATCAGATGAAAAATCACAGATGGATAAATAAGTGTTCACATTAATATAACATTTACATATTTTTAACAGCAAGTCAATGGGTGCACTGCAACAAACATCTTTGAAGGTTCTAAACAAAGTCTGTGTTACACTTCCGGTCTGCCTAGGGATGTACATGGCCCTCTGGGTCAACCCTTGTGACTTGACACTTACTCTCCCATTGTGAGGAACTACTTTCTATTATGAGCTTCAAACTCAGAGATATCCTGCAGCTTGTCCAAAGAGGGGTACTTTTCGGTTATTTCCGGTCACATTTTCTTGGCGACGAAAAATAAACACCAAAGTAGGGGTATTTATTTTTATATTTTAAAACAAGATCATCATCGACAATGCATCGCCGACCGGCATTATAAAAAAAGCCCCCATAACTAAATAATCTCATTGGAGACAACACAAACCGAAAAACATGAAAATCGGAAAGTGTACTGCCGACCGAATTATAAAAAAGCCCCCGAAATTAAATAATCTCATCAGAAACAACAACAAAAAAAACATCTTATAGCTCAAATAACCTTCTTGACTCCATCAAAAACTGCAATTTTTTTCCGAAAAAGTCGCCAAGAAAATGTGACTGGAATAACCGAAAAGTACCCAAAGAAATTTACCTCAAACTTGTTCAAGACGTGAATTTTGAAAACTACATACCTTTGAAATACATCCCTAATAGAACAGTTCATACTCATTTCGCTTCATTTTAATTCCAATCAAGTTTCAATAATAATCAAGAATTCTTACTCTCAAACAAGATAATTATGGTACAATATTAAAAACGACTGTCTTATTTAACTCGCAAAGCACTGCACACTACTTGAACAAGTCACGATATAATCACCGCTTCAGCTGTTAGCAGGTGGCAGACCTCGCCGTTCAAGTCGTACCCTGGCGTGTGCTCGGTTCAAATTTCTCACCAGTGTCACTGATACAATGGGGGACCATACATATAGTTAAGTGCGGAAGGAAAATATTCTGTAAATTAATCGTAACGTTTACAAATTGTAACCAGTGGTGCAGTGCTAAACGAATAAATTCAAAAATATACTATAATCACACTGTCAATTTAAACGACATGTTTTCCATAAACCTATATTCATCGAAGAAGATTAATTTGCATCGTTTTCTATTCAACAACAAATATGATATTTTAAGTTTTCAAATAGTTTTTAAAGACATGTGAATTATTATGTAGCTTGCACACGAAAACCTTATACATTAGATAGGGTTGCCGTCTCTCCAATAGGGACGGGTCCATAGCGCGCCAGGTCCCACCTGGGCCAGCGTTGAGATTTATCTCTGCAAAACTCCCTGTCCACGGTTAGTAGGGGACACGGCTAGTAGGTTAGATGGGCTTGGAAAGCTTGCCATCCATCGGATGGAACGTTAAGCCGTGGTCCTGTGTGCGGGAGAGCCATACCCTGTGCACGTTAAGGAACCCTCTGGATGGTCTTGATTGGAGGCTACTATCTGTCTCCCAAAGCAGTCTAGTGGGTCTCCTCCCCAAACTTTCTCTGAGCCTTCGGAGTTCTTGTGACCTGGTCATTTAGCCTACTGCATGCAAAAAAGTGCCCAAACCCATCTCTCCAGTTTGAGTCTGTAGCGGTGCAAATTGTGCTTTGCTGTGGTGCCTTGTCTGATGAAGGCCGTGGTTACAACTTTGGAGACTCAAAAACTTGGAGCATTTTTCAAATGACCTTTTTTTGGCCTCGAAAAGTTCAGAAACTTTTTCGAATGATCTTCCTTCATCTACTCATATGGTTGGGTTAGTTTACTTCCGAGCGGCACTTTTTTTTTTGCACAAAATGGACTAAATGGCCAGGTCATAATAGCCCAAAGGACTAAGGGAAGGTTAGGGAAGAGGACTCACTGGAGATTTGTTAGAAGACAAATGACAGACTCCAGTCAAGGTCATCCAGCATAGGGGGACCAGACTTCCCCGTTTTCGGGGGACAGTGCCTGGATAAAAGACTGTTCCAGACAAATAAATGCCCCCGGAAGTGGCCTGGTAATTTTTTTTTAAATATTTAATTAACTTTTACTACTAGAATAGTAGTGGCAACACTTATCAAAAATTTCGTTGGTAATGCTAGTGACCGAAAAATTGAAGCTAGAATTTTATAACGAAAGTCGTGAATTGCGAGCTATCAAACTAGGGAGAGTAGACGTCCCTGCTTTACTGGCATGTCTGCTCAGTCCTCCAAATTTAAATTTCAAAGTCCTCGGATCTTTTTCTTTAAATCTGGTCACCTATAGCGTGTTTTTTAACATGCACAGTATATGGCTCTCATGCCTACGGGGCCACAGGCTAATATCCTATCAGCCGGACGGCAGCTTTGGGTTGTTGGGTTGTTTCACCTCTGAGCGGCACTTTTTTGCACACAATGGGATAAATGGCCAGGTCACAAGGACCCGAAGGCTCAGAGAAGGTTGGGGGAGGGGACCCACTGGAACAGCTGTTAGGAGACAGATGGCAGCCTCCCGTCAAGGCCATTCAGCATGTTCTTTTTTTCACGTTTTCCTGGCACGGGGCCACGGCTTAACGTCCCATCCAACAGACGGCGGCGTTTCCAAGCCCATCGGTGTCCCCTACTGATCGTGGGCAGGGCGGGGAATTTTGCGAGATAAATACTTAACGCTGACCCAGCTGGGACTCGAACCTGGGAACTACAGATTATGAGCCTGGCGCGCTACCGAATGAGCCACCCCCGCCCCTCCGGATGGCAGCCTTTCCATACCTATTGGAAAGGATGTACACAAGGTCCGCATTGAGATATATATGCATATGTATGCCAGGAAAGTCCCCCCCCCCCCAAAAAAAAAATAATAATTCTCGTCGTCTTACTTGTCTCAACGAAACCACAAACTTGTCTACCTACTTTGAAATCAAAAACAGGTGCCTTTATTTAATTGTAGCTCCATATTATATGCCCGACACTAAAAATAGATTTAAAAACTAAGTTATAAAATATTATCCCACATAAAATATACACAGTCATATCAGAATATGACCACCCATGGAATCACAGTGCACTCGCCCAGGGCGCGTCACAGATTGCACATGATAAGGTCGATCACATGGACATATAAGCGGCTGGCCAGGACTGATGAGCCATAGTGTGTAAAGTGAGTACAATGGGCAGAGGTATTGATTTGATGGGCGTTCAAAAAGGAATGATCATCGGCTACTGCACTATGGGTGAAAGCATCTCGGAAACAGCAGACTTCGTGGGCTGTTCGCAAAGGTGCTGTAGTAAGAGTGTAGCAAGAATGGATCGCTGGCACACCGAGTACCTCCAGATGTCATAACTGTGGAGCCCCAAAGGCTATCGACCCCAGAGGAGAACGTCGCCTCCGTCGATTGGTAAAGGGCAATTGACGTACAACAGTGCAGCAATTGACTACTCAAATGAATGCTGAGGTACCTAGGTATGTGTCCCCGATAACAGTAGTGTCCCAAACCCTGTTATGCATGGGTCTCTGGAGTCAACGCTGCATAAAGGTGCCCATGTTAGCCAAGGTCCATCGACAACGACACCTGCAGTTCACACGGAACTACCGTCATTGGACGAGTGGTAAAAGGTTGCCTTCTCTGACGAATCGAGGTTTCTACTCCACAGAAGTGACTGGCGGTGTCAGATACGGCGTCAGACACATGAGAACCAACATTCGGACATGCTTCTCAGTCAAGTACAGGCTGGCGGTGGCAGTGTGCATGTCTGGGGGATGTTTTCTTGGGATGACCTGGGATCACTGGTACCACTGGATGAGTCCCTGAACACCAATGGCTACCTCTCCATCCTCACTCCCCCCGAAGTGGGGACCACCTTGTTGTGGTGGTGGGGCCTATGGTGCCTTTGAGAAGTAGGGCCGACTGGCGGTCCTCTTGGCGTGCACGTTACTGGCAACCTGGCTCGCAAAGTGAGAATCTGTTAAAAGGGCTTGGTGCACCCGAAAAAGCAGACTCATCATGGCATCTGAGAAAGGTTTGTTGCAAGCCCCGAAGTGGGTGGGGTCTGTACACTGGGGGGCAGCGAGTCGGCCCTGATGGAGAGGATGAAGTTGAGGGCTCTGGGAGTGGGATCCCTGGTCGACAGGCTTATCGATGGAAAAGCTAAACTAAGAGTCCCCATACGAGAAACTTTTAGGCATCCTGGATCTGAAGGCATTGAATAATGATGGTGGTGGAGGGACCTACGGTTCCTCTGTGAAGTAGGATCACCTCGCAGTCCTCTGGAGTGCACGCTACCGGCAACCTGGCTGGAGATGTCCTGGCATCTGAGAAAGGTTCGTTGCAGCCCTGAAGTGAGTGGGGTCTGTACGCTGGGGGGCCATGAGGTCTTCTTGGCGTGCATGCTACCAGCAACCTGGCTGGAGATGTCATGAAGGGAAGGGTCTGCTGAAAGGGATTGGTCATCCCGATTAAGCAGACTTATCCTGGCATCCGAGAAAGGTTCATTGCAAGCCCCGAAGTAGGTGGGGTCTGTACGCTGCGGGGCGGCGAGTTGGTTCTATGGAGAGGACGAAGTTGAGGGCTCGCGACTGTGAGTGGGATCCCTGGTCAACGGGCTTCTCGATGGAAAAGCCAATGGGTGTCTCCACCACGTAGCTCCCACCAGATCAAAAAGTTAGGATAGATTATCTTGATCAGCACTCTAAATTCTAAATTAACCACCAATGTAAGGTCTTGTATATGTTTGGCAGTTATATTAGATGGATTTAATGACGTATTTGGCTTATACGTTTCGGTAATGCGCAAAATTCAAAAATTTCACGCTACACCTCAATGATTAGAAAGAAAGGACCTGTTATAATGAGCAAGACATAAGCTGATTGAATCAGACGATTCTGATTCAATCAGCTTATGTCTTGCTCATTATAACAGGTCCTTTCTTTGCAGTTATATTATTTTAAAAAGTGAAGGCATGCTGGAAAGTAGATGGGTCAAAAGTGGCACCTCTGTATAATGTAGTACTGTCTTGAATATTTTGGGATAGTTGGGATCGTGAACGTTTGGGGGGTGTCATGGAATTATACTCCTGTCCATCCTCACTGACCTCATGCATCCTTTCATGTTGGACGTTTACCCTGGTGGTGATGGTATCTACGAACAGGACAAAGGGACATGGCGGGGCACAAAGGACTGTTCAATGAACATGACAGCGATGTTTCCGTTCTCCCTTGGCCGGCGAAATCGTCTGACCTCAATCCCATAGAGCATTTGTGGGACCATTTGATTCAACAGGTTCGGCGTGCGAACCCACAACCCCGTCATCTCTGGAACCCCCGTGCTCTGCTGGAGTCTGAATGGGCACGTGTGCCTCTGGCAACCTTTCAGGTTCTCATTGCGTCCATGCCATGCCATCTCACCGCTGTCATCTGAGCCAAGGGTGATTATTCCCATTATTAGGTTAGTCATATTATTCTGATACGACTGTGTAATTTTAAGAATATCGGATTCGAAACTTCAGATTATGAGCCCAGGACTCTGTCATCTGATCATCCCCGCTTGAATGATCTACCACTATTTCAACTCAACACGTAAATAGCGTGACTTTTAAATTCGCTTTTCGTGTTGACTTCCAAAGGAGTCTTGTGTTAGTAGCGAATTCAGAGGTCCAGGGGCACTATGGTGTGTAGTTGAAATGACCTCTACAGTTATGAAAACAATTCACAGAACGATATAAAGGCTCCTGCCGCTAATCGGTAAATCCCCCCTCCCTCCTTGCTTATGTCCATAGAAGCAAAACTTAAAGTTCTTAATTTATGTTATTTTTACGCAAATCTGAGTGTTCTTAATTTCTTCATAGAATCCATCATTTTACATCTGCAGTCTCTCTCAAGCTAGGCATGTTAGCGCCTTGGTGCGAAGTCTGTTTTCGACGCTCTTTTTCATACATTTTACAGGTTGACGGAGATGCCTCTCTGGAGAAGGTGCCCCGATGCGGTGCTTATCCTATTTTGAGACTTGAGCCAGCCATGAAAATCTGAACAGAAAACATTACGTTTGTTCGTAGCCCATTGTATATTTCTGTTCCTGAAAGTAGAAACTTTAAATTTTTCTTTCCCCTTATTTTTCCAACAAAAAACAAGTTTTCTATTTTATATTCTTTCATAATACCCCATTTTTTTTTTTTGGGGGGGGGGGGGGGGTTGCTCAGTCGGTAGCGCGCCAGGCTCGTAATCTGCAGTTCCCAGGTTGGAATCCCAGCTGGGTCAACGTTGAGATTTATCTCCGCAAAATTCCCCGCCCTGCCCACGGTCAGTAGGGGACACCGATGGGTTGGAAAGGCCGCCGTCCGTCTGATGGGACGTTAAGCCGTGGTCCCGTGTGCGGGAGAGCCATATCCTGTGCACGTTAAAGAACACGCTGGATGGCCTTGATGGGAGGCTACCATCTGTCTCCCAACAGCTGTTCCAGTGGGTACCCTCCCCCAACCTTCTCTGAGCCTTCGGGGCCCATGTGACCTGGCCATTTAGCCCATGGTGTGCAAAAAAGTGCCGCTCAGAGGTAAAACAACCCAACAACCCATTTTTTGTAAGAACTGAAAAAGCCTAATATCGAATCAAAGTTTAACAGGGGATTTTTTTTTTAAATGAATTGTGCCCTTAGAGCTATACCTATTTTAGTTGGGTTGTTTTTACCTCTGAGCGGCACTTTTTTGCACACCATGGGCTAAATAGCCAGGTCACATGGTCCCCGAAGGCTCAGAGAAGGTTGGGGGAGGGGACCCACTGGAACAGCTGTTTGGAGACAGATGGTAGCCTCCCATCAAGGCCATCCAGCGTGTTCTTTGACGTGCACAGGGTATGGCTCTCCCGCACACGGGGCCACGGCTTAACGTCCCATCCGACGGACGGCGGCCTTTCCAAGCCCATCGGTGTCCCCTACTGACCGTGGGCAGGGCGGGGAATTTTGCGGAGATAAATCTCAACGCTGACCCAGCTGGGACTCGAACCTGGGAACTACAGATTTGATAACACAAGTCAAGTTAAAATGATTCAAAAAGAGCCTGGCGCGCTACCGACTGAGCCACCCCCGCCCCACGTATTTCAGTTCTAAGTAATATTTTGATTTTAACAGTGTCGTCAAAGAATCTAATTATTTCAACGTTTGTAACATTTATAATACGACGAATTGGAAAGTGATGTAAGGAAATGAATATCTACTGTATATATATTAGGAATGGCCAGAGTTTTTTTTTTCCCTCTAGCTGGGTCGGACTCTAAAATTTGAGCCCAGACTTATCTTTTTTAGCAATACAAGTGTGCCATCTAATTAATCAACATATCAAACTTAGTCAAAAATACAGAAAACACCTGAAAATATACTGTTCGTTTTTAGCAAACAACAAATTGATTCTTTTACATCAGTGTCTCGCAAACTGTGTGCCGCGAGAGATTCCAAGTGTGCCGCGAGAGATTTTCAAATTGACACTAGATATTCCAAAGATTTCATTTTGACTTGACTTGTGTTATCAATTTTGTGTATTAAAAGTTTTCTCTGTTACCTATCGACGTGCTTTAATAAAAATCTTTCAGATTTATCAACTGGGATCTTGTAAGTATTTATCAAGCTTTTTCCAAATCTTGGTATTAATTTTTGATTATTTCAAGCCATAGAATGGACAAATATTTAAAACAAACACCGAGTTATGAATTAAAGAACGAGAGCAAATCTTCAAGTAAAACCAGGCTGATGACTTCAACAAAGCGCAAATATAATGACGATTATAGAGAGTTTGCTTTTATTCTTTTTTAGATGTGCCACGAAAAAAAAATTAGATTCAGTGTGCCGCAGAGTAAAAAAGTTTGCGAGACTGTTTTACATCAATAACGGAGCAAGAGAACAGTCTCCCTCTCGGCTGTTCCCAGACAGCACGAACAGTAGTAGGTGTAGAATTGGCAACGTGTCTCTCTTAAAAAGATTATTGTGGAATAAAAAGGTAGATATTATTAAACTGGGCAATAGTGGGAAACTCCGCGGCTGTGAACATCAAAAGCGCAATACAACAAAAAACAACCTAAAGTCGAAGGGTCAACAGCAATCTATCTCAACTGGACTTATCGCTGCGGTAATGGCAGGTTTATCACTTCATTCTTATCGTGTTGAATATTATTCGTAGACACATACAGAAAACAAGATTGCTTGAAAGAAAGTCGTCCAATGTGGACTTGCAAGAGACAAAAAAAAATGTTAGATCCGAAGTGGCAACAGTCACAAGAAATCCAAAACTACTACTACTACTAAATGTATGAGGCGTTGGACAGACCACACGTTGCAAAATACGGAAATAGAACAGGTGATGGAAATCTTGATTGTTAAAAGGGTTGGTAGCAGGCAAGGATCTAGAAAAAATAAAGGAAGAGGGGCGGGGGGACAATAACGATCGAGCAGGAACGCTGTTCCTGTAAAAATTTCTCCCTCCGTTTTAATGGTTTTAAAAATAATTCGTGAAAAACACATATAATGTACACACTGAGATGTCAGTTTATTAGGTACACCACCCTCTTCACATAAATGGCTCATTCCAACGCCGCAGATCTCCGGTGTGGTCTAGTGATTAGGATATCTGGCACTCACCCAGGAGGCCCGAGTTCAAATCCTGGCATCGGAAGTATTTTCCGGGATAGAAGGTGTAAACCGCCTAAATTTCGGCACTGAGATGATTACAAAAAAAAATATCTTCCAGCATCAGAGTTGATCAGTCAGTTGTCTGATAGTTGAGAGTCAGAATGGGAAAAACGAGCGACTTTGAAAGTGGCATGAGAGTTGGTGCTAGTCGTGTCAGTTCTAACATTTACCAAACGGCCGACCTCCGTTGTTGTTGTTTTAGTTGTTTTACCTCTGAGCGGCACTTTTTTGCACACCATGGGCCAGGTCACATGGACCCCAAAGGCTCAGAGAAGGTTGGGGGAGGGGACCCACTGGAACAGCTGTTGGGAGACAGATGGTAGCCTCCCGTCAAGGCCATCCAGCGTGTTCTTTAACGTGCACAGGGTATGGCTCTCCCGCACACGGAGACACGGCTTAACGTCCCATCCGACGGACGGCGGTCTTTCCAAGCCCATCGGTGTCCCCTACTGACCGTGGGTAGGGCGGGGAATTTTGCGGAGATAAATCTCAACGCTGACCCAGCTGGGACTCGAACCTGGGAACTACAGATTACGAGCCTGTCGCGCTACCGACTGAGCCACCCCCGCCCCTAGGCCGACCTCCGACAAGCCCAACTGTTTCAAGGGTTTACCGAGAATGGCGCGAAAAGTATATCCATTGATAATTCTGTTAATGTACTCACATCAGACTACTCCATTCACGAGTAGGCGATGGCAGTGCCCCCAGAAATTTCGGACACTATTTGAGGGATCACTCCCGACCCACGGCAGCTTGTTACACCAACAGGGTTAGAACTAGTAAGTGGGACCACTCTACCAAATTTGGAACCGATCGCTGAAGTAGCCGCGGAACCACAAGGAAAAAGGAAAATTTCTGCCACTGATGACGTCACAAGTGTCCACCCTTCCTTTCGCTCGCCCATAATTACGGTTATTACATATGATATTTAAATTTTTTTCGCCATCAGTGTCCCCTTTCTACCCGAAGGCAGGGAGAGGATTTAACAGAGATAAATTTCAACGCTGGCACAGTTGGAATTCGAAAAGGGAACTACAGATTACCAGCCTGGTGCGCTACTAACTGAGCCAACCCCTACCCTCAATTGAATTCAAGATCTTTCGTAAAGGTTCTCTACGAAAATGAACACAAATGTTCTAAATTGAATGCTACTTGTCAACCAACCACACGAAAATACTAACACCCATCTTCCATACACTCTGCGGGAAGTAGTTTGTACGTCTCTACCCTGAGCACTACTCAACTATGCTTTGGGTTGGGTTGTTTTACCTCCGATCGGCACTTGTCTGCACACCATGGGCTAAATGGCCAGGTCACAAGGACCCCGAAGGCTCAGAGAAGGTTGGATAAGGGGACCCACTGTTAGGAGACTAATGGAAGCCTCCCGTCAAGGCCATCCAGTGTGTTCTTTAACGTGCACAGGGTATGCTCTCCCGCACACGGGGACACGGCTTTACGTCCCATCCGACGGACGGCGGCCTTTCCAAGCCCTGCAGTGTCCCCTACTGAACATGGGCAGGGTGGGGAAATTTGTGGAGAAAAATCTGAACGCTGACCCAGCTGGGACTCGAACCTGAGAACTACAGATTACGAGCCTGGCGCTCCACCGACTGAGTCACCCCCGGAAAAACTAGGCTAATTGCATTAGGAAAGCACAAGAGACTAGGTCACATTGACCCCGTATTTAAGAAGAGTAGAATAACTTTTACTTTACAGGTACATAATTTTTTTTTCTGAGGCAGAACTACTTAGACCTACTTAGACTTTACTATTCGAGTCCTTTACGAAATATCATCATTCAAGATACGCAAACATATCGCAGTATTTCAGTGCTCATTCAAAGTCAGGAGCCATTCACTGCTTCGGGAAATGATGTAAGAACTTCTGCGAGGAGTACAGGAGAAACCAGTTCGGCGCCAAATGAAAAAGAAATTGACTCCGAAACTATTTTAATTTCCCCGTGATTCTACGTTGCAGTGACGGCAGAGCTTGTAAACGGACACCGCAAAAGTTGTCTCCGGAATTCGTACTATATTGATGCCAAGATAAAAGACTGAGAGTGGAATGCAAGACGCATGATGTGCTTATGTAACAACTTTCTCTATTTTTCACGACTCTTAACAGGGTGTGGTCGCTAGCCCGGTGGGAAAAGATGCTCGACAAGTCTCGTGCCATCACGAGCTGATTGCTAATGACAACTGTGCTAATTACCATGACCCCGGCCAGGGCTGTGTCGAGGATATTATTTACGTTACGTCACTTGACACTTTCCCACTGGACTGCACAAGAAGGAAAAAATCATCATCATCCGATTTAGCCCCTTTTCACTATTATGCATTTCGTCACTACCCCAAGGTAAAATGGTGACATAAGGACACAAATTCCAGTTTCAGTACTAATATCATAATATCCATAGAGTCCATGTTGGAGTGGCAATGGCAGTGACGTAGTAACTGCTAATATCCGGGTTCGAACCTCGGGTTTGTTTGTTTGTTTGTTTTACCTCTGAGCGGCACTTTTTTGCACACCATGGGCTAAATGGCCAGGTCACATGGGCCCCGAAGGCTCAGAGAAGGTTGGGAGAGGGGACCCACTAGAAGAGCTGTTGGGAGGCAGATCCCGTCAAGGTCATCCAGCGTGTTCTTTAACGTGCACAGGGTATGGCTCTCCCGCACACGGGGCCACGGCTTAACGTCCCATCCGACGGACGGCGGTCTTTCCAAGCCCATCGGTGTCCCCTACTGACCGTGGGCAGGGCGGGGAATTTTTGCGGGGATAAATCTCAACGCTGACCCAGCTGGGACTCGAACCTGGGAACTACAGATTACGAGCCTGGCGCGCTACCGACTGAGCCACCCCCGCCCCCATAATATCCATAGAGTCCATGTTGGAGTGGTAATGGCAGTGACGTAGTAACTGCTAATATCCGGGTTCGAACCTCGGGTTTGTTTGTTTGTTTTGCCTCTGAGCGGCACTTTTTTGCACACCATGGGCTAAATGGCCAGGACCCCGAAGGCTCAGAGAAGGTTGGAGGGAGGGGACCCACTGGAACAGCTGTTGGGAGACAGATGGTAGCCTCCCGTCAAGGCCATCCAGCGTGTTCTTTTAACGTGCACAGGGTATGGCTCTCCCACACACGGGGTCGGTTTAACGTCCCATCCGACGGATGGCGGCCTTTCCAAACCCATCGGGGTCCCCTACTGACCGTGGGCAGGGCGGGGAATTTTGCGGAGATAAATCTCAACGCTGACCCAGCTGGGACTCGAACCTGGGAACTACAGATTACGAGCCTGGCGCGCTACCGACTGAGCCACCCCCGCCCCGAACCTCGGGTTGTTTTACCTCTGAGCGGCACTTTTTTGCTCACAATGGACTAAATGGCCAAGTCACAATAAATCCGAAGGCTCAGAGAAGGTTGGGGGAGGGGACCCACTGGAACAGCTGTTGGGAGAGAGATGGTAGCCTCCCGTCAAGGTCATCCAGCGTGTTCTTTAACGTGCACGGGGTATGGCTCTCCCGCACATGAGGCCAAGGCTTAACGTTCTATCCGAGGGACAGCGGCCTTTCCAAGCCCATCAGTGTCACCTACTGACTATGGGCAGGTCGGGGAGTTTTGCGGAGATAAATCTCAACCCTGATCCAGCTGGGACTCGAACCTGGGAACTACAGACTGAACCACCCCCAAACTTAAGTACATCAGAAACGAATCTCAGGTAATAGCATCAATGTTTGTATATTTCTGAACCATGGGTCACTAATTGGTGAATCATCAAATGATGTTTCCCAGACCACGATAATTTGATCCTGATTTAGTAATATTCACATAAAACAAATTTTATAATACAAAGAGTGACAAAAAATGAGACTGCACTATAGGTTACGTAATACCCTCTCACCAATCAAGCGGATTCAACACTTGTTTAGATAGGCTGGTTTCTTCTAATTTTAACAACCGTTTGCATGTTCGAATAAGGTGAATAGTGTGTTATCGCCCTTGCCGGAGGTGTGATCGAACGATGGATATAATAAAAGGGGAACTAAATAGTGAACCACGAGTCTTTTCCTGTTGTCAGCTTGGGACCAAAATTTTCATAACCGGGAGACAAGTGCCACCAAAATGGCGGTTCTTTAGTTCATAGTAACATTTGTATTTACAAATTTATTTTAGATTCATTTGCGTATCTTTGATAAAATGCTTTTTAACGTTTTGCTTCGTCACTAAGATGATAAAATCTTGCGCTTCCATTAATTGCTCAAACAGAGGTGTGGAAGGAAGCACTAAATATTTTTACAAGTACTTTTTGCATTTTGATTTCAAAAATCCAGTTTTTAATTGATAGAGTATATAACTGAAATAAAAATCGTCTAATAGAATAAAACGTACTGTATAGAAGACAGAAAAAATACAAATAGGATATTCTAGTCGTTATTTAATATACTTAAGTCACTTCATACTTATTGTTCCTTTTGAAATGAGTTTTATCCAGACTATTACCTCATTGTCCTAAAATTTTATAAGACTAAACTTTTCCACTTGATCATACCTTCGCCCCTCTCTTCCATTTATGCATTTAATCTATCCCTATCTCTTTAATATAGTAAAGAAATATCGAGACTCATTTTTTTTTGGCAAATTTCACCATTCAAAGTTAAAAACAAAAATAATTCAAAATCCTTAAGCAATTGAGATAGAAAAAAACTTTTTTTTGTTCGAGTATTATCCAGATTTATCCATGATTTCATTTTATTGCCAATTCAATAATATTTAAATTGTAATTCAATAATATTGTTAGTTCAATACATTGGAATTACCCGAAAATTAGTTTTTTTTTTCCTGCCACCGAAATGGCTGTCGCTAGCAAAGGTAAGCTGGGGTCACGGTTTTGTTGCCAGTGATCAAAGAAGTGTGTTCATAATGACAAAGCTCCTTCATATTCAGTATTATCAGTGAAGCGATATTTGGCCCGTAAAAAAGTTTGTTTGGCCAGCCAAAAGTTGTGATGTTAAATAATATGTAATTAAATAAAAAGAATACATTGAAACACTTTTCGTGTTATGCGAATGGAAAGCCACATTTAAAGCTCAATAACTTCGCAATATTTTTTTTTTGATTGATAAATGTCACTGAAGATAAATAGCGATCTCAATCCAATTTATCCAAATCTCGATTTTCAACACTGTTCGTTAAATATTCAGAAAGTTAGTGAAACTAGAACATTTAACAGACGAATTACTGCTGAAATTAATTTAAACTGAAATTTGGGTTGTTTTACCTCTGAGCGGCACTTTTTTGCACACCATGGGCTAAATGGCCAGGTCACGTGGACCCCGAAGGCTCAGAGAAGGTTGGGGGAGGGGACCCGCTGGAACAGCTGTTGGGAGACAGATGGTAGCCTCCCGTCAAGGCCAACCAGCGTGTTCTTTAACGTGCACAGGGTATGGCTCTCCCGCACACGGGGACACGGCTTAACGTCCCATCCGACGGACGGCGGCCTTTCCAAGCCCATCGGTGTCCCCTACTGACCGTGGGCAGGGCGGGGAATTTTGCGGAGATAAATCTCAACGCTGACCCAGCTGGGACTCGAACCTGGGAACTACATATTACGAGCCTGGCGCGCTACCGACTGAGCCACCCCCGCCCCATTTAAACTGAAATAATTTTTAATTTCTCTTGTAACAAATCATTTACTGAACTAAATATATAATTTTATAAATTTGCGTGATGCTTTTTGTAATTTTCATTAATTTTGAAGAAAACCTTTTTTGGACAGGTGTACAGTAACGTCTACTGTTAAATAATCCAGCTTCAATAATACTTTAAATATCAATTAGACATTGTTGAATATTGAGATTTGAAAGAGAGTTTTATTTCCAGTAATATTTTCTTGTAAAAAGCGTACGTTAGAAAAAAAAAGTTTTTTAATGTTACATTTACATAACATGAAAGTGCATCGACCAGTATTCTGCAGCACTACTCTCATAGTGGCGCGAGAGAAGCTGAAATAAAAAAATGTATATGCTCCACATCACGAGTTGGGTTGTTTCGTCTCTGAAGAACCCCTTTTTTTGCACAGAATGGGCTAAATTGTCAGGTTACAAAGATCCCGAGGGCTCTCAGAAGTTGGTGTTATGGGGCCTCGCTGAACGGCTGGTAATGGTAGCCTCCTGTCAAGGCAATCAAACGTATTCTTTAACGTGGCAGGATATGGCTCTCCAGCACTTGGAACCACGGTTTAGCGTCTCTGAAGGACGGTAGCATTTCCAAACCCAGCGGTGTCCCTTTCTTACTGAGGGCATGTTGGGAATTACCGGAGATAAATCTCAACGCTGGCACAGTTAGAATAATCTGGAAACTTCAGATTAGAGCTTGGCGCTCTACAATTGAGGGCAACCTACAACCTCAAGTAGTTCATTAGGTCCAATATCTAAGTCCAGTTAGATTACAGCGTCGTTGCTATATCAACAGAATAAAGAGCCAACAATAGGCAGAAAGCGCGCTCATACGTCAAGGATCATGTTTGCATGTTCGAATCCTTTGCCTTTAAATGGCACGCTTACTTTTCGTTCACGTCAGCAGTACTCACCAAACAAGGAAAAAACCTAAACTTACTCATTAAACAAAATCAAAACTAACTATACAGTGCCATAAGCATACGTCAGAGCAGGCACCTCGATTGCTGCAGGCCAATCTATGAATAATGGTCACTCCAAAAAGCTGCGTGTAGAATAATGTGTGATAGGCACAGCAACTCCGCAGCCTACAGTGTTTGCTTATGAACAATAGTCAGGGCAATAAGATGGCGTGCGATGCACGGGTCCTCAGGCACGAGAGGCTTCAGAAAGAGACAATTTGCATCTATTATCACTCCCTGTTTTCGGAGCAGTTAGCAGTTGCAGCTTGGAGACATGCAAAGCTATAATGTAGGCTGGTTGACCGCTGATGCCATGGGGATACTTAAGTTTCCCCTTCTGACACATTCCAGTTCGGTTGATGATCCACGGCGATTTTGCACAAATGATATGGTGGTACTTTATTTGAATACAATTCGAAAGTACTCATTGCCCCATACTGTGAATATGACGTGATTACTCCATAGACAAATAAGGTTAGAATATGTAAGGAATTTGTACTGCAATAAACAGATTGCACAGTTATAAATTTACAATATTATATCATTTATATATATTTTACATAGCCGTGAATTATTTGATTAAGTCCCAAATAGGTCAAGATGTAAAAATATCTGGAGAAAGAATTGAATTGGGTTGTTTTGCACCTTATTTGCCAAAACAAAAATGGGCTAAATAGTCAATTAACGAGGATTCCCCCCCCCCCCGAATTTTTACATATGCCTAGCAGCGTTAGGATGTAGTCTTAAATAAATAAATAAATAAATAAATACCCCCTCAAGCAGCTGCTTGCCACAGAGGTCTGACAGGAGCCTGTCAGTTTATATGCCACAGTAGAAGATCTGAGAGAATGGCAGGACCTCAGCAGAAAACAACACGAACATCCATGCCTTACCCGGGGCTCGAACCCAGGTCCCGTAGATATGTAGCCAAGCGCGCTAACCACTCGGCCACGGGTAAATGTATCAGTGGGTTGGATTGTTGGGTTGTTTTACCTCTGAGCGGCACTTTTTTGCACACCATTGGCTAAATGGCCAGATCACAAGGACCCCGAAGGCTCAGAAAAGGTTGGGGGAGGGGACCCACTGGAACAGCTGTAGGGAGGCATATGGTAGCCTCCCGTCAAGGCCATCCAGTGTGTTCTTTAACGCTCACAGGATATGGCTCTCCCATACACGGAGTCACGGCTTAACGTCCCATCCGACGGACGGCGGCCTTTACAAGCCCATCGGTGTCCCCTACTGACCGTAGGTAGGGCGGGGAGTTTTGCGAAATAAATCTCAACACTGACCCAGCTGGGACTCTAACCTGGGAACTGCAGATTACGAGCCTAGCACGCTGCCGACTGAGCCATTCCCGCCCCGATGTATCAATGTTGTAACAGATTAATTTCAATTCAATATTTGGAATGCAAGGAAATTCAGCAATAATTTTGTGGAAAAAAATATCACAATTCAGTTGGGTTGGGTTGTTTTACCTCTGAGCGGCACTTTTTTGCACACCATGGGCTAAATGGCCAGGTCACATGGACCCCGAAGGCTCAGAGAAGGTTGGGGAAGGGGACCCACTGGAACAAGCTGTTGGGAGACAGATGGTAGCCTCCCGTCAAGTCCATCCAGCGTGTTCTTTAACGTGCACAGGGTATGGCTCTCCCGCACACGGGGCCACGGCTTAACGTCCCATCCGACGGACGGCGGCCTTTCCAAGACCATCGGTGTCCCCTACTGACCGTGGGCAGGGCGCGGAATTTTGCGGAGATAAATCTCAACGCTGACCCAGCTGGGACTCGAACCTGGGAACTACAGATTACGAGCCTGGCGCGCTACCGACTGAGCCACCCCCGCCCCTCACAATTCAGTGGTAAAACAAGCCAGTTGTAATATGACTAATTTTGAAAGGTCAAGGGAGCTTTGAATTTGGTTCCTTATTCACAGAACATGCACAAAAATATTGATTTTTGGTACTGTAAATTACAAAGCAAATATTTTTCTGGCTAGTGATTAATTCAATTAAACGCGCAGTATAAAAGCAAATGTCGAATGTTGTGGTTTTAATCTTCTCATGGCAACGATTCAAAAAATAAAACATAGACTCGGCCGTCCCGTGCCCGAGTGGTTAACATGCTAGGCTACTGATCTGCGGGACCTGGGTTCGAGCCCCGGGTAAGGCATGGTTGTTTTTCTGATGAGGTCCCGCCATCCTCACAGACCTTCTACTCTGGCGTATAAACTGACAGGCTCCTGTCAGACCTCTATTGCAAGCAGCTGCTTGAGAGGGGATTTATTTATATTTATATTACAGTTTCTTCCTTTAACGCAATACAAACTGCAGCCAGTGCAATGAGAAGCATTTAAAATAAATAAAATAAATACCCCCTCAAGCAGCTGCTTGCCACAGAGGTCTGACAGGAGCCTGTCAGTTTATATGCCAAAGTAGGTCTTGTGAGGATGGTGGGACCTCAGCAGAAAAACGACACATGTATCCATGCCTTACCCGGGGCTTGAACCCAGGTCCCGTAGATCAGTAGCCAAGCGCGCTAACCACTCGGCCATGGGACGGCTAAAATAAATAAACACCCCCTCAAGCAGCTGCTTGCCACAGGTCTTCAAGCAGCTGCTTGCCACAGAGGTCTGACAGGAGCCTGTCAGCTTATATGCCATAGTAGAAGGTCTGAGAGGATGGCAGGACCTCAGCAGAAAAACAACACACACATCCATGCCTTATCCTGGGCTCGAACCCAGGTCCCTTAGATCAGTAGCCAAGCGTGCTAACCACTCAACCACGGGATGGCTGATGAGAAGCATTTAGCTAGCAACAAAAAGCCGTTTCACAACGCCATTGCAGCCGTGGTCATCTTGCTGCTGCATGATGAAGAAGATGACTTGAACGTCCTTCATGGCTCTGCCTCATTCCACTTCGTTAGTTCCCACTCGCGAGAGAGAGCAAGCTCATGTCACGTGCCGGAATTACGACTGTCACTCGTGAGAGATTTGCGTAGGAGCTCTTTTCAAGCAAACTCGAGAACAGCAAGTTCATAAAAGACAAAAAGAATTAATCGAAAAAGTCTGTCATGCTCAATGACATTTTTGTTGCTTCGTTTGGTGCATTCTGAACGTAGGATACTTTTAACATCTTTGCGGACTCATTCTGATTTGATACTGGTAGTCCCGTGGCCGAGTGGTTAGCACGCTTGGCTACTGATCTAAGGGACCTGGGTTCGAGCCCCGGAATTAGGCATGGATGTGTGTGTCGTTTTTCTGCTGAGGTCCTGCCATCCTCTCAGATCTCCTACTGTGGCATACAAACTGACAGGCTCCTGTCAGACCTCTGTGGCAAGCAGCTGCTTGAGGGGGGTCTTTATTTTATTTATCATTCGGAAGATACAGTAAAGCAGAATGGAATAAAACAAGTTAAGGTCACGTTCTTCAAAAGTGTTTCGAATACTTTTAAGTTCTTCAACGTGACATCAATACTTTTAAGTTCTTCAACGTGACATCATGAGATACGTGACATCATTGAAACGTAAAAGACCATCTCCTTCACAGTTTCAAGCTAAAAAAGACAACTGGAAATACCTTGAATTTTTTTTATTAATTTGTGCTTTAATAATTTGCATTTCTCTTTTCTGTTAAAGCTGGAATCGCAGGATTTTTCATTTATGCGAGTAATGCAAGGCAGCTTTCACCAGATGGCACATATTCGATTTCATATTTCCAAGGTCGAGTTGTTTTACCTCTGAGCACGTACTTTTTTTGCACACAGTGGGTTAAATGGGTAGATTAAAAGGATCCAAGAGGATCAGAGAAAATTGGAGGAAAGGGGATCCACTGGACAGTTGTTAGGAGACAGATGGTAGCCTCCGGTCAAGGAGGCAACTTCAGTACAACACCTTGGACATACCTCCTTGGTTCTGGGGATAATTCCATGCAAATCCATTTTAGTAAACAAATGCAGTTAGAAGAATTGGAGGGGGCCATGGCCCCTTCCAGTTCTTCTAACTGCTCTTGGAGAGGGTCATGGCCCCCTCCAAGAGACCCGTAATTGTTTCATTTTAAAATTTCAAAAGCCAGTCCATTTCTTTTCCAAGAAGGCAAACCCCCTGCCGCCTTCAGTATCTCATATGAAGGCAAAAGTAAGGAATTGTAAAAGGATTTTGTACTCCAGAAATGACACTTTTCACTACAAAATCCTTCGAATGTCCCTAAATGGTCCCCTTCAGGATTGAGCCTTATGACCGCCCCTGTCCATGTGAGACCATGGAGGTATTACTACCTCCATGTGTAACCCTCCTGTGCTGACCCTCCCTGTCGCATGTGACAGAAGTTCGCCACTGCTAAATCGACACCACCGTCCTCCTCTTCCCCTCCATCGTTGAAAGGGTTGGGATGGTTGGGAGAACTTCACCCCTTCGGCGCAGAATACCTTTCTGCCCATTGCTTCTCATCGGGCACTCCCTCAAAGTGGGCGCCTGGTTATCGATGCGGGGACCAACTTGTTGACAAAGAAACAGGGATTGTTTGACCATAATGCAGTTTTGTTAAAAAATAAAAACAATATAATTTCAAAACGCTGGACACTGACCTCTTTCCTTATATCTTTTAAATATTTGAGCGAACACATTTATTTCATTCTATGTTTCGATGCATGTTCTACAGAAAGCTTGCACATATTTCTGCAAATAGTAGTAAATACCGATCGCCGTTTCTTAATCGGAAGTGGGAGCGGGGGTGGCTCAATCGGTAGCGCGCAGGCTCGTAATCTGTAGTTCCCAGGTTCGAGCTGGGTCAGCGTTGAGATTTATCTCCGCAAAATTCCATGCCCTGCCCACGGTCAGTAGGGGACACCGATGGGCTTGGAAAGGCCGCCGTCCGTCGGATGGGACGTTAAGCCGTTACCCCGTGTGCGGGAGAGCCATACCCTGTGCACGTTAAAGAACACGCTGGATGGCTTGACGGGAGGCTACCATCTGTCTCCCAACAGCTGTTCCAGTGAGTCCCCTCCCCCAACCTTCTCTGAGCCTTCGGGGTCTTTGTGACCTGGCCATTTAGCCCAAGGTGTGCAAAAAAGTGCTGCTCAGAGGTAAAACAACCCAACCTAATCGGAAGTGACCTAACGGAGGTCGCAGACAAACATACAACCATCTCACAGTCGGGTGTAGAAGGAACGAACATCGGTTTGTCGGCGGGTGGATCAGAAGATGGAGCAATTGGAGGGGAAGTAATTATCCTCCCATGTCATCACACCCGAAGAGGGGAAGGGGGAGGGAGTTCAGGTCACCCGGCACGAATTTAATTGACGCTCACGAGAATGGATGGGAGCAAGAAAGACACAGGGAGAGAAATTGCACACAAAGAAATGGAATGACTAAGCGAGTTATTTTAAGTTCCATGTGGCGAAGAGTCAGAACGAGCAGCGGAGGCGCCAGAGTAATGATGCTAATTACACTGCTTGATCATGTCGAAACGGTAGATTGTCCGGATCACACTCTGCACCCACATATGCAACGGTTCGAGGCTCTTGACTCTTTGCTTTTGTCTTTATTAGAGTGACTCAATGAAACAGCACATAACTCGTAATTTGTTGAATGTTTACGCTGAATGTGTTTCACAATGTGGCCACGGTTAGTGCGCTGTTAGCAAAAAGGCAACGCCTCGAGGCCAGAACGAGATGATTACTATAAACCGAAAAGGTATTATGCATTGTGAATGGGAGAAGCACTCAACACGGTTTAATTCTCTTTATTGTTTTTCTTGCTAGAGGGATAAGAGTTCAAAATTTACGAACCGGTTCGTGGATGATAGGAAAAAAATATGAAGGGATTATAAGAAGTTTCTCTTCGACATCCTTGGTATCTTCGTGACTTTATGCAGAGAAATACTTACCCTATCGAATTTAAAAACTCTTGTGCAAATATAAAATTGTGAAATATATTTAGTTTTCCTCGTATATTGTGTGGTGAGTGAGAATTCCTAGGAATTGTAATTAGGAAGAACATTTCTAAAGGGGTGAAATGACTAAACTAAAAAAATTCACCTAAACATTTAATCAATAGGGAGGGGGTTTAAAAATTTCACTGGGTGGAGAAGAAATCTTTGGAGTTGGGTTGTTTTACCTCTGAGCGGCACTTTTTTGCACACCATGGGCTAAATGGCCAGGTCACATGGACCCCGAAGGCTCAGAGAAGGGGACCCACTGGAACAGCTGTTGGGAGACAGATGGTAGTCTCCCGTCAAGGCCATCCAGCGTGTTCTTTAACGTGCACAGGGTATGGCTCTCCCGCACACGGGGCCACGGCTTAACGTCCCATCCGACGGACGGCGGCCTTTCCAAGCCCATCGGTGTCCCCCTACTGACCGTGGGCAGGGCGGGGAATTTTGCGGAGATAAATCTCAACGCTGACCCAGCTGGGATTCGAACCTGGGAACTACAGATTACGAGCCTGGCGCGCTACCGACTGAGCCACCCCCGCCCCTAGTGTCTGTGGCGACAAAAAAATTGCTGAATGTTTTTTGAAGAACCCATTTCCCTTATATATTACCTTACCTTCATGCTCTAAAGCAGGCGTGTCCAACCTTTTGACTTCCGTGGGCCACATTGAGTGAAGATGAATTGTTTTGGGCCGCACATAAAATATATAATATAGTTAATGTATATAAAAAATAAAACTTCATTTATTTTCTTATGGTTTTTTATTATAAAATTAAAAAAGGCAACATAAAGCTAGTGGGATATCAAAAAACTCGTTGAAAATCACATAATCATCTTGAAAGCTTATGTCGTAAACTTTACGATTTTGTGGGCCGCTTACTAGCTGTCCAGGGCCACGGTTGGACACGCCTGCTCTAAAGGTTGAGTTCTACATGATTGACATTGAGCCCATTTTATAACAAAAATTATTAATTTCCTACAAAATATTTATTTTACATGGATCCAGTCTACCCTAATTTATGGAATTTGTCGTTGGGCTGCTGAATATATATCAATGTTCTACCATTGATTTAAGCAAAATATAAAAAAGTTCGTAATTTTTCTACTGGGTGCACCACATTATATAACAAATACAATATATTGCCACTGAGGATATTACAGCTATATTTTTCAGCCATCTTTTTATATAAAAATCAAGATTTAATTCCAAATATAAATCTTAATTCTTTTCTCTAGAGCTATAGATTTGCAATTTTAAATTGAAAAAACAAAGGAAACATTTTACAAAAAATTTGATTTCATTGTTCCTATTTTTTTTAATTTACTGGAGTATACAATAAAGAATGAAAAATGTTAAAATATTTCTTTTTACAATCTCAATTAAACTGATATTTGCAAAAAGTCCATATTCACACCACTTGTAACTCTTTATATTTTTTAACTTTTTAATTTTTTTTTAGAAAAATTGAATTTTTATAACCTTGGGTTTGGGTTGTTTTACCTCTGAGCGGCACTTTTTTGCACACCATGGGCTAAATGGCCAGGTCACAAGGACCCTGAAGGCTCAGAGAAGGTTGGGGGTGGAGACCCACTGGAACAGTTGTTGGGAGATAGATGGTAGCCTCCCCGTCAATGCCATCCAGCGTGTTCTTTAGCATAAACAGGGTATCGCTCTCCCGCACACGGGCAACAGCTTAACGTCTCATCCGACGGACAGCGGCCTATCCAAGCCCATCGGTGTTTCCTACTGACAGTGAACAGAGCGGGGAGTTGTGCGGAAATAAATCCCAATGCTGGCCCAGCTGGAACTCGAACCTGGGAACTGCAAATTACGAGCCTGGAGCGCTTCCGACTGAGCCACCCCGTCCCACAGAGGGTTAAATGATCCAGTCACATGGACTCCAACGCTTAGGACAGGGAAGAGGAACCACTGGAGAGTCATTAAGGGCTGATGGGTTTTTGTAATCGACTCCCTAAATGATAAAACATCAGTTTCTCAATTTAATCATTTTCATTCCCCTAAGCCGTCCCGTGGCCGAGTGGTTAGCGCGCTTATCTACTGATCTACGGGACCTGGGTTCGAGCCCCGGGTAAGGCATGGATGTTCGTATTGTTTTCTGTTGAGGTCCTGCCATCCTCTCAGATCTCCTACTATGGCATATAAACTGACAGGCTCCTGTCAGACCTCTGTGGCAAGCAGCTGCTTGAGGGGGTATTTATTTTAGAAACTGAAATGTTGCTCCTAATTACAATTTCTGGGAATTCTCCAGCACGTGAAGCATGATTTAATGATAGAGTGAAAGAGACGAGGCAGCACAATATTTCGCAATTGAATATTTACATAAGGGTTTTGAAATCCGGTTTGTTTCCATCAATCACCTCAGAATTGTAGAGGAAGCTGAGAAAGAAGAGATTCCATTTTATTCTTTTCATATACGACTATAAAAAAAAATGTTTTGTCTATTAAACAAATACTAAATTCAAAATTAAAGAGTGATACTTTTAAATTAAAATGATAATAGTCGTAACTTAAAAATGGATTCTTGAAATGTGCTGTAAATGATTATAAACTGTCGTGATGATTCGAAAATAATTCAAAAATACAAACTGAAAGATTCACCGATTTTCCTTTTCCATTTTATGGGTTAATTCATTCGATATATTTACAGAAAACTTCGCTAAATTCAGATATTGAGTTTTAATTTCCATTAATTATCCTAGGAGGCTCTTTATATTTTAAGGCAACACATTTTAACATTAGCACATTCAAACAAAAACAAATTGTCTTCGTATTGTGGTGAAAGCAAAAAAAAAACACTAATGCTACTTAGCTAAGGTGACAAAAAAACTTGCATTTAAATTTAAAAATGAAAATTATTATAGTTAGTTATTTAAAAAGACGAATACTTTCTTTATAAGAATAATATTTGTATTCCTCTGGGTTACTGAACTTTATAAAGTGAGAAACAACTCCTGACGATACCTGGGATTCAAATAGAGTTTTGTCGTCTCAAAACGCTGCAAGTATTTTCCGATAGTCGGCTATTCTAATCTCAATTAAACTGGTCATAATTTTTCGACCGGTCTGTTTCTTCATCACAAAATGTGAATTTATCATAATCGTAATAAATATACCCTCAAGCAGCTACTTGACACAAAGGTCTGACAGGAGGCCTGTCAGTTTATACGCCATAGTAGGTCTGTGAGGCAGGCGTCATGTCAGACCTCTGTGGCAAGCAGCTGCTTGAGGGAGTATTTAATTATTATTAATAATAACAATTCCGCTCTGTGCTAGGGGGTTACAGTAAAGTCAATGTACAGATAATTTAAAGGAATATTTAAAATGTTCAAAGTGGTTTGATGCCCACCAATATATAAAACAGCACAAACACTAACAGTGCACTGTGACAAGAAGCATTTTTTACGTTTAACCCTTTCAGGACCATAAGGTTTCTAAGAGTAAATATTAGTATGCAACTGTTTATTTTAGTTTGTTTAGACGTAAAATAAATAAAAATCATAAGAAAAATACATAACAATGTGTAGTTTTTTTGGAATTTTATGGGAAATATTTTTCCCAATGGACTATAAAGGTAACACAAATTATAGTTAGGCTTATTATGCAATGTCTTTTATTTATTGGTTTATTAGAACAAAATGTTAACTAAAATAATACAAAATTATGAAATAAAATTACTATACAAAATGATGTGCTAATTAAGATATTCTGCGAAGCAATTTCTTTAGGTAGTGAGGCAAAGATGGACATTGCACATAGTACATATATTATGCGTCCTGACAGTTCTGTTTTTGTTTTCTAAACATTCCCGTTTACGTAATTGCGTTCGGCATACGTTCCATTTTGACATTCTGTATAAAAAATGCAGATAAGGTTCTAATTAAATACGACAATCACCAATTTTAAAATGGGAAAAATGTTTCCCTTAGTCGTGAAAGGGTTAAAATGCAAGTATGAGGATAATATTTGCAGCAACGACTACACAAACTGTTACCTGCCTAACAGCCACCCCAAGCATGACTCTTGCAAATTATCGTTATGAAGCAGGATTTAATGACAACATATAAATATAAGCATATTGTAAAAGTAAGCATATACACAGTCGTATCAGAATAATATGACTACCTACCATACATATACTATGGTAGGTGGTCATATTATTCTGATACGATTGTGTATAGCTTGGCTCTGTCGACAAACCCTAGTATATATATATAGTCGAAAACCATTAAAAGCGATTAAGGCCTAAATCCATAAGGGCCGAAGCTAAGCTCTAATGTTGGATTAATTTCCCTTTCATTAGAAGCTCTCTAGAGCACCCAGATGTCCCATTTTTAAAGAAATGTTCTGTTCAATTGGTTTGCAAGTATAATTGCTTATTATTTCTGGAGTTGTTTGGGTTGTTTTACCTCTGAGCGGCACTCAGAGAAGGTTGGGGGAGGGGACCCACTGGAACAGCTGTTGGGAAACAGATGGTAGCCTCCCGTCAAGGCCATCCAGCGTGTTCTTTAACGTGCACAGGGTATGGCTCTCCCGCACACGGGGCCACGGCTTAACGTCCCATCCGACGGACGGCGGCCTTTCCAAGCCCATCGGTGTCCCCTACTGACCGTGGGCAGGGCGGGGAATTTTGCGGAGATAAATCTCAACGCTGACCCAGCTGGGATTCGAACCTGGAAACTACAGATTACGAGCCTGGCGCGCTACCGACTGAGCCACCCCCGCCCCTATTATTTCTGGAGAAAATTAAAACTTTATGTATTATTTATCAACGTTTTATTATATTTCATAACAATAAAGTTTAATATGTGATATAGTATAATTTATAAGGTAGGAGTTCTTTTTCACTACTGAACATTTTCTTCCTTGCTCTTGAAGCTTCTCATTTTTATTTTAGGGCAAATTAAAAGTGTTCCGTTTTTCTTTTTTTTTTTTCATTTTTAAAGTCTGGTCAACAGCAACACTAACCCTAATCTCTCAAGCTTATAGGGTCACCATCCCTATCTTAACCTAAGATCTGGAAAGGTAAAGTAATATATACTTCAATTAATATTTTCAAGGAAGTGACAACTTTCCGCGACGGAACTTGTACTTAAAATTACAATAAATAATTACAATGAAAATGTGTTAGCCATTTATTAAAGGAACCATAAGTTGTGAACAGATTCATTGCATTTATTATGCAGTGTGTGAAATTTCAAAAGAAATTTTGAAAGGAAATTTCTTGCGAACAATTTGTTCACAAGAATAATAATTAGGTTAAATTTTGAAAGGAAATTTCTTGGGAACAATTTGTTCACAAGAATAATAATTAGGTTAAATTTTGAAAGGAAATTTCTTGGGAACAATTTGTTCACAAGAATAATAATTAGGTTATTTTTATCCTTCTTCATAAGAATCGAAAATATTTCACTTTGTACCTCAACAATAATGACTAACGTTACATTAAAAAATGCATAATATCGATGAATTTTCTACATTTTTTTGGTAAACAACCAAGAGTTTACACTAAATAATAAAGAAAATAAATATCCCCTCAAGCAGCTGCTTACCACAGAGGTCTGACAGGAGCCTGTCAGTTTATATGCCATAGTAGAAGGTCTGTGAGGATGGCAGGACCTCAGCAGAAAAACAACACAAACATCCATGCCTTACCCGGGGCTCGAACCCAGATCCCGTAGATCAGCAGCCACGCGCGCTAACCACTCGGCCACGAGACGGTTAAGCATAATTTAATCTGCTACAGCAAATCTGGTTTATTAAAATCAGCTTATTACATTAATATGATAAATTCAAATTCGGATAAAAATTTCCATTTTGTTGATGAAATCACATTCACACAAAATACACACGAGGAAAGAAATCATAAAAACAAAAGTGTCGGCGGCATGCGACCTTCACGAATCTAACAAACTAACCAACATGAAAAAGAAGCACCAACCACCTACCGTAACATAGTCGTTGCATGAGACACAGGTCCGAGTCATCTAAGGTCACGTGAACCATATCCAAGGAGTCGATTGCGAGTAGTAATACGACATTTCATCGGCAGACACGACACTTAATTTTCTCGTACACAGCGGAAGCGAAAAAAAGTAGCTCCCGAGCAAGGTCTAACACAGAGCTATGTCAACCCACCTGTACAAGTATCTCGTACGTGAACTCTTCTAAACATTGAAACAGCACGGTGGGCCGCTGACAACGCCGCCGCATGGCGTTCGTCCCAAAACCTTATACTTCACACTCCCACAGCAGCTAAGCCTAAATGGGCTGCACCCTGGCTCCGAGGCAGTGACGTCAGTGACGTGGCGAAAGAAGGGGAAGCAGCCAGCGTCAAAGAGCTCCTCTTCGAGATGGGAAAGGGGGGGAAGGGAAATCCTGGTGTTTAGCTGCAGGCCGGTTTTCAGTTCTACGTGCGTACTTTAGGCAATTATGTTCGTAATACAACGTTATTCTTTGGGCTGGTTGGGCAACTCGTCTGACAATTGCTGATGCGAGCTGTAAATGATTTCTTTTTTTGCTGTCACGCGATGAGAATTACTTTTTTCACTTTTCATAAAAGTGAAAAGAGAAGAAATGTTTCTGATTGTCTGTTCTTCGTCGTCAGAGAAATCTGCAATAACGAGCCCTTTACTTTTTTTTTAGACCCGCGTTTTCAAAAATCAAGTGTTCAAAAATACGTAGGTTACACAACCAAAATAATACTTTTTAACTTTAATATTGTGGGTTCTCAATAAAACTCGACAAGGCTTCTGAAATGACCAATCAGTGCGAGTCTTATGCTCCTTTTCTTATCCATACCAGTTTGCCAATTGGTCCCATCCTGGAGCCTTTGATATCAGACTGTCAGCAATTTTTTTTATTGCAGAGAAAAGAGCGAGGCCTCAGATACTTCTATCGCGCAATTTTCCCACACAATATCAGATAAAAAAATATCAGAACAAATTGTCGCATATCGTGATTTGAAAAATGGCACAGGGCTGCTACTACTACTCATCAAGGATACAAAACAAAGGTTTTTGGATTAAATTAAAAAAAAACAACCAAATTTAAAGCCCTAGTGCTATATTCCTGGATGAGTAAAGTAATATATTTTAATATTTTATAGGATGATGAAGACTTTCAGCAGAAAATTGTACTTAAATTTATAGATATCTGGTTTCTGCTAAGGAAGAAGTGATCATTTTGACCAACTTTTTCATTTTAAGGATATTAATATTAAACAACAATAAAAATAAATTACTCCATTAAGGGAAGGCGCTTGCCGCAGAGGTCTGACAGAAGTTTGTAAATATTATACGCTCAAATAATTTAAAGATAAAATTTTTTTTATTCCAGTTTGCTATTTTTCTATTATTTTTTTTGGGATACCAAGAGCGGAAAATATTGAAATTATTTTCACCAATTATATCAAAAACATATTTTACACGACATCCATTTTCATTTTCGAACAATCTAAAATGTTTTAAAATTTCAAATAACAAAATTATTGGTGGAAATGATTTCCTCCTGTAATGTAAGAGTTAAAATGTTTTATCTTCTAAAAGCTAAAGTACTTCAAATATTAAAAAGAAATGCACCCCGCTATGATATTGGATTTTTTCACAAAATATCGACATAATATATCATGATGGCACAAAATATCGACATAATATTGAAAGTCTGTTTCGAACTGCCATGCTGAATGTTTTGTGCTGTTATATCATTATATCTCACATAAATAGAAATTCGAGGCAAAACACAATAGGTGTAGATCAGGCGTGTCAAACCTTCGACTTCCCTGGGCCACATTGAGTGAAGATGGATTGTTTTGGGCCGCACATAAAATATAAAATATAGTTAATGTATATGAATAATAAAACATTTATTTTCTTATGTTTTCTATTATAAAATTAATAAAAAAGGGCAACATAAAACTAGTGGGATATCAAAAACTCGCTGAAAATTACATAATCATGTTGAAAGCTTATGCCGTAAACTTGACGGTTTTGTGGGCCGCATTACTAGCTGTCCAGGACCGTATGCGGGCCCGCAGGTTGGACACGCCTAGTATAGATCAAAATAGTTGGACAAATGACAATAAGAATTGGTTGTAGACTGAAAACATGACGAACATGCATATACAAAACAGTTCGTAAATTCACACTAACTGGCAAAAATACATCCTATAATTTAATTTATTATTTTTATTAAGAGATTGCTGATTACTGTTTTCCTTGATTTGTTATATCCCGAGTTATTTATGTGAATTACTTTTAATTTCGTAAAAATCGATCGTATTATCTATTTCTTTATATCTGATTACAGGATTTTATTTTTTGCTTTTCGCTGCAGTTTTTTTTAAGCGATTCTTCTCCTAGGGTTGGGTTGTTTTACCTCTGAGCGGCACTTTTTTGCACACCATGGGCTAAATGGCCAGGTCGCATGGACCCCGAAGGCTCAGAGAAGGTTGGGGGAGGGGACCGACTGGAACAGCTGTTGGGAGACAGATGGTAGCCTCCCGTCAAGGCCATCCAGCGTGTTCTTTAACGTGCACAGGGTATGGCTCTCCCGCACACGGGGCCACGGCTTAACGTCCCATCCGACGGACGGCGGCCTTTCCAAGCCCATCGGTGTCCCCTACTGACCGTGGGCAGGACGGGGAATTTTGCGGAGATAAATCTCAAAGGTGACCCAACTGGGACTCGAACCTGGGAACTACATATTACGAGCCTGGCGCGCTACCGACTGAGCCACCCCCGCCCCTCTTCTCCTAGGTGTTGCTAAACTAAATTATAAGAATGAAGCACCGCACCAGAAGTTCAAGATTAAAAATGTAACGTTTCGTGAATTCCAATCAACATCACTAAACAAAATACAGTAGATTTCTGTTATTCGTCGCCGGTGTAGCCCTGTCTTTTTAACATATACAAATGCATATGATTTACACAGAAATTATTAATGAAAATGTCTCATTTTCAATCTGCGATGATGATTTGACCCTTTGGGTCTGAAGCCATTTCCAAAAGTTGAAACTTAAAAGATACAAGAAAAACGAAAAAACAAATTGCATTGTTAATAATGGCACTTAAAAATTAGTATTGAAAAATCTTTATGCCATTTGTCAGACCTAAAGTTTTAATTCCTCATTTAAATATAATTATTATTGACGAAAATCTGTTACTTAATACAGAACACAATAAATATATTGGAGTAACTTTAGACTCAAATACATCTTAGTTTATTTGGGTATAACATTCATTGTATAATGTTTACTATTGAAGTTTATTTTAAATAGTAGAATAAAATTCACCAAAAAAATCACTTTTTAGCTAAAAGAATAAATGCAATGCTAAATGCTAAATAAATTCACTATGGATACAAAAACCTGTGTATATATATATGTAGACAATATAAACCTTTTCCGTTGTTAGTAATGGTTTCGAAGAACCTAACCCGACGAACAACGAGGGCTTACTGTATAAAAACTTTAAACTATAAAAACAAAAAGATTTCGAGTACGAATCTGGCAACGGGTTGGGTTATTTTACCTCTGAGCGGCACTTTTTTGCACACCATGGGCTAAATGGCCAGGTCACATGGACCCCGAAAGCTCAGAGAAGGTTGGGGAAGGGGATCCACTGGAACAGCTGTTGGGAGACAGATGGTAGTCTTCCGTCAAGGCCATCCAGCGTGTTCTTTAACGTGCACAGAGTATGGTTCTCCCGTACACGGGGGCCACGGCTTAACGTCCCATCCGACGGACGGCGGTCTTTCCAAGCCCATCGGTGTCCCCTACTGACCGTGGGCAGGGCATTTTGCGGAGATAAATCTCAACGCTGACCCAGCTGGGACTCGTTGGGTTGGGTTGTTTTACCTCTGAGCGGCACTTTTTTGCACACCATGGGCTAAATGGCCAGGTCACATGGACCCCGAAGGCTCAGAGAAGGTTGGGGGAGGGGACCCTTTGGAACAGCTGTTGGGAGACAGATGGTAGCCTCCCGTCAAGGCCATCCAGCGTGTTCTTTAACGTGCACAGGGTATGGCTCTCCCGCACACGAGGCCACGGCTTAACGTTACATCCGACGGACGGCGGCCTTTCCAAGCCCATCGGTGTCCCCTACTGACCGTGGAGCTGGGACTCGAACCTGGGAACTACAGATTACGAGTCTGGCGCGCTACCGACTGAGCCACCCCCGCCCCTCTGGCAACGGGAAATGGAGGGAAGAAGAACCTCTAACATCTAAACATTTCAAATATTTAAGGAAATGTAATGTGTTCTTGGTTGAACTAAGTATTAGGTAGATAAGAACCGATGAAGAAATCTTTCTCTCCCTATCAGGAAACGTGTCGTTAGAGCAACATCATTTGGAGCCGCTGTTAGAAAGTTAAATCTGTATTATTTGCATGAATTTTCAGTTTTCAAATGTATATTTTCAAAAGGCAGATATGCGGGCGGATTAAACCAGTTGTCAACAAAGCTGCCGTGAGGAGTAGCACGTCCTGCTGCTAGCAGTCAGTTCCTCTACCTTTGCATTATATTTGGGAGAAACCAGGAATATATACAGCAGCGTATTATAAGAGAAAAATAGGTTATCTCAGAATTGCGGTGGTTAGCAGGCCCGGATCTAAAAAAAAGGGGGAGGGGATTACCTAATACAGGACAGATTTAAACATCTTGGAGTAACTATTAAAAAAAAATAAAAAATAATAACCCCCTCAAGCAGCTGCTTGCCACAAAGGTCTGACAGGAGCCTGTCAGTTTATATGTCATAGTTGAAGGTCTGTGAGGATGGCAGGACCTAAGCAGGAAGACAAAACAAACATCCATGCCTTTTCGAGGCTCGAACCCAGGTCCTTTAGATCAGTAGCTAAGCGTGCTTACCACTCGGCCTAATTAATTCAACAAGCAACGCAATCGAGCAGGAAAATGGGTTGGGTTATTTTATCTCTGAGCGGCACTTTTTTTGCACACCATGGGCTAAATGGCCAGGTCGCAAGGACCCCTAAGTCTCAGAGAAGGGTGGGGAAGGGGACCAACTGGAACAGTAATTTGGAGACAGATGGTTGTTTGGGTTGTTTTACCTCTGAGCGGCACTTTTTTGCACACCATGGGCTAAATGGCCAGGTCACATGGACCCCGAAGGCTCAGAGAAGGTTGTGGGAGGGGACCCACTGGAACAGCTGTTGGGAGACAGATGGTAGCCTCCCATCAAGGCCATCCAGCGTGTTCTTTAACGTGCACAGGGTATGGCTCTCCCATACGCGGGGCCACGGCTTAACGTCGCATCCGACGGACGGCGGCCTTTCCAAGCCCATCGGTCTCCCCTACTGACCGTGGGCAGGGCGGGGAATTTTGCTGAGATAAATCTCAACGCTGACCCAGCTGGGACTCGAACCTGGGAACTACAGATTACGAGCCTGGAGCGCTACCGACTGAGCCACCCCCGCCCCCAGAGAGACAGATGGTAGCCTCCCATCAAGGCCAACCAGAGTGTTTTTTTTAACGTGCCTAGGGTATGGCTCTCCCACATACGGGGCCACGGCTTAACATCCCATCCGACGGACTGCGGCCTTTCCAAGTCCATCGGATAAATCTCAACGCTGATCCAGCTGGGACTCGATCCTGGGAACTGCAGATTACTGAAAAATGCGTGAAATATGCACAGTTTTAATAATTTTTGGCCTCCATCACACTTAACCCTTAACGTGCCGGAAGACACTATAGTTCCCAGAGCGAAATTCATTCTTATATCCGATGGGTATTATCGTTCCCAAGAGAATATGCTTCAAGTTTCTATTTTGTTTTTCCTACAGAAAACATCCGTTTTAAAGTGTTTTTTTCTAGTCCTAAAAATTTACGAATTAAATTTAATAATAATAAAAAAAACCTTATTATTTAGATGTTCTGTAAAGTTGAAAAATATATATTATGTGGTATGGCCGCAATGCAGCAATTTTTGAGGCCTCATTTCGCACTGTAATCTTTCAGCTGTTTTCTATTCTCTGGTAATGTTTTCCAGACTAAAGTTTCAAGAAGAACATACTTTGAACTTTTGCTATCCAACATTTTTTTTAAATCTATTTGAGCTGCCTCAAAAGAGTTGGGTTGTTTTACCTCTGAGCTGCACTTTTTTCACACCATGGGCTAAATGGCCAGGTCACAAGGACCCCAAAGGCTCAGAGAAGATTGGGGGAGGGGACCCACTGGAACAGCTGTTGGGAGAGAGATGGTAGTCTCCCGTCAAAGCCATCCAGCGTGTTCTTTAACGTGCACAGGGTATGGCTCTCTCGCACACGGGCACTCTAAGCACGTCCCATCCGACGGACGGCGGCCTTTCCAAGTCCATCAGTGTCCCTTACTGACCGTGGGCAGGGCGGGGAATTTTGCGGAGATGAATCTCAACGCTGACTCTACTGGGACTCGAACCTGGGAACTGCAGATTGTGAGCCTGGCGCGCTACCAGCTGAGCCACCCCTGCCACCACAAAAGAAAAATGGACATGATTTCGAAAGAATGCATATATCAAAGTGTTGCAATTTTTACTATATTTCGATTTTCAAATTGTTTTGCTGTTTGTTAAAATATTTCAGAAAAATATTTTTATATTATTATGTAGAATTAAATGCTTCTTCGTTTAAGATATTGCTTGCCATATGCTCTCCATTGGTTATTTCAGAATGAGGTTCAAATCCAATGAAATTTTTTTTTTTAGTATATTGTTTTAAAAAAAGGTTATTAAAATTATTATGTTTGCTGTTTTTCTCAAATATTTTATCTTCTGAGAATTCGCAATTAAATGTTCTTTATTTTGGTATAGGACACGGCCAATTATCTCTATTAGTTGTTTCAGGAAAAGGTTTCATATAGCTGTTCTTTATTTCTCTCCCGAAAACATCTAAAAATTAATCTGGTCACTAGAGTGAAGACCACCCCGTAACCAGTGTGCTGTGGAGTTTTGTGACTCCTCACACTCCCCCTACTGACCGAGGGCAGGGTGGGGAGTTTTGTGGAGATAAATTTCAAAGCTGGCCCAGGTGGGACTCGAACCTGGGAACTACAGATTACGATCCTGGCATGCTACCGACTGAGCCACCTCAAAGGTAGGGGCGGGGGTGGCTCAGTCGGTAGCGCGCCAGGCTCGTAATCTGTAGTTCCCAGTTCGAGTCCCAGCTGGGTCAGCGTTGAGATTTATCTCTGCAAAATTCCCTGCCCACGGTCAGTAGGGGACACCGATGGGCTTGAAAAGGCCGCCGTCCGTCGGATGGGACATTAAGCCGTAGCCCCGTGTGCGGGAGAGCCATACCCTGTGCACGTTAAAGAACACGCTGGATGGCCTTGACGGGAGGCTACCATCTGTCTCCCAACAGCTGTTCCAGTGGGTCCCCTCCCCCAACCTTCTCTGAGCCTTCGGGGTCCATGTGACCTGGCCAATTAGCCCATGGTGTGCAAAAAAGTGCCGCTCAGAGGTAAAACAACCCAACCTCAAAGGTAAAACAACCTAACTCAATAAAGACCTCAATTTGCAAACAAACATCGCTCTGCATTTTCCAGAATCGTGAACTCTTCGTATCAGCAGCTAAACAGAAAACGAAAGTATTAAAAACAAAAACCATCTCTGTGGCAACCGCAAGCAATCGTTTCCAGACTGAGAGGAAGACAGGTATCTCACCAAGCAGTCGTCTTTCTGTTTAACATGACGAAGCAGAGCATCCGTTCTCGGAGCCAGCGTGTTTTCCTTTCCCTCATCCTCCACCATGACTGCATTTCGCAGAGGGCAACATTCCAGGAGACAGAGAGGTAGGAACCATCAGCCAGCCAGCCACAATAATTACGATGTGTGCATGCCCCGAGCTGGCCGATCAGCCAACGACTACGTTTATCAGCCGCGTTGCCACCTACACCGGGTTGGCAGGGAGACAGCAGCAAAGGTTGCAGGTTAGATATGGACATATGCCAGCCAAGCCACCTTGCAAGCTCACTGCATCTCAGCCAATGAACTAACTACATTGGGACCAGAGAATTATTGCTTTCACTACTACGGGTGACTTGATCCGAGATGATCCCAGCATGCATCACCACCACCCAAGCACTTGTAATTGCTCGAATGTTGCGTTGAATTAATATCCCCGCCGAAGAAATGTGCACTTACGGTCGGATAAAGTACTAGAAGATATCGCAAAAGAAAAAAAACTAAAAGTTTTGAGTTGGGTGTTGGTTGTTCTACCTGTGAAAGAAGATATCGCAAAAATAGAAGATATCGCAAAAATAGAAGATATCGCAAAAATAGAAGATATCGCAAAAGAAAAAAAACTAAAAGTTTTGAGTTGGGTGTTGGTTGTTCTACCTGTGAAAGAGTTTTTTGCGCATGAGCTAAATGGCCAGGTCACAAGGACCCCGAGGGTTCAGGGAAGATTGGGGGAAGAGACCAACTAGACAGCTGTTAGGTGACGGTAGTTCCCATCAAAGCTCCAGGTTCGAGTCCCAGCTGGGTCAGCGTTGAGATTTATCTCCGCAAAATTCCCCGCCCTGTCCACGGTCAGTAGGGGACACAGATGGGCTTGGAAAGGTCGCCGTCCATCGGATGGGACGTTAAGCCGTGGGCCCGTGTCGGGAGAGCTATACCTTGTGCACGTTAAAGAACACGCTGGATGGCCTTGACGGGAGCTACCATCTGTCTCCCAACAGCTGTTCCCAGTGGATCCCCTCCCCCAACCTTCTCTGAGCCTTTGGGGTCCTTGCGGCCTGGCCATTTAGCCAATGGTGTGCAAAAAAGTGCCGCTCAGAGGTAAAACAACAGAAACCCGTCAAAGCCATCCAGCGTGTTCTTTAACGTGAACAGGCTCTCCAGCACACGGGGTCATGGCTTAACAGCTCATCGGTGTTCTCTACTGACCGAGGGAAGGATGGGGATTAAGCGAAAATAAATCTCAACGCTGGTCTAGGAGGAACTCCAACCTCGGAACTGTGTGAGCTTGGTGTGCCACCGACTGAGTCACCGCCCCCCCCTCCCCGTATATGGCCACACATCACACTCGTTATTCCCCACCCTGCCCACGGTCAGTAGGGGACACCGATAGGCTTGGAAAGGCCGCCGTCCGTCGGATGGGACGTTAAGCCGTGGCTCCGTGTGCGGGAGAGCCATACCCTGTGCACGTTAAAGCACACGCTGGATGGCCTTGACGGGAGGCTACCATCTGTCTCCCAACAGCTGTTCCAGTGGGTCCCTTCCCCAAACCTTCTCTGAGCCTTCGGGGTCCATGTGACCTGGCCATTTAGCCCATGGTGTGCAAAAAAGTGCCGCTCAGAGGTAAAACAACCCAACCCATCACACTCGTTCATTATTACACGAATAAAAGGCAAGAAAATTTAGCTACACTAGTCGTTTTTCTAGAAACAACTGCAGAATTACCAAAGTCGGTACAGATAATTTTTCATTTGATAGGAAAGTTTTCGTTTCAGGCAATGCGAGCAGAAAGAGGACAGGTCTGTAATTTCTTCAAATCACTTTCGGCATCTACATTCATAACAAGTTTCAGGGGCTCCACCCTCCTTATCCTTCAACAGTTGTAGCCAAGGAAAGAACGATTATTATGCGAGCGCATCTTCAGGCCAAAAGCTCCCCCCCCCCCCCTTCAAGAAAAGGATACATTTATGCAAACGAACAGTTGATGAATGCACATTAGAATATTGGCCGACGTCTGATGCTTGGAAATTGAGGTCTTCGCTGCAGTAGATGGAGTCATTACTGCAAAGATGCAGCCGCTCGATGAACAGATAACGAGCAATTTTAAGCAGAGGAGAATAATTCATGCTCTAAGGCTCTTTTCTAAAACAAACTTGGAACACCTTAGGGAATAAGTTATGATAATAGAGCTGAAGATGAAAATAAGGGTTATTTACCATGGGGGTAAGAAAATAAAAGGTTCTTTCATATCAAATGTTTAACCCTTTCAGGACCATAAGGTTTCTAAGAGTAAATATTAGTATGAAACTGTTTATTTTAGTTTGTTTAGACGTAAAATAAATAAAAATCATAAGAAAATACATAACAATGTGTAGTTTTTTTGGAATTTTATGGGAAATATTTTTCCCAATGGACTATAAAGGTAACACAAATTATAGTTAGGCTTATTATGCAATGTCTTTTATTTATTGGTTTATTAGAACAAAATGTTAACTAAAATAATACAAAATTATGAAATAAAATTACTATACAAAATGATGTGCTAATTATGATATTCTGCGAAGCAATTTCTTTTGGTAGTGAGGCAAAGATGGACATTGCACAGATGCAACATTATTGCAAAGATGGACATGGACTAAACGTTCCCGTTTACGTAATTGCGTTCGGCATACGTTCTATTTTGACATTCTGTATAAAAAATGCAGATAAGGTTCTAATTAAATACGACAATCACCAATTTTAAAATGGGGAAAAATGTTTCCCTTAGTCGTGAAAGGGTTAAAACTCGAAAGGAGTTTTGGACAATGCAAATTTGAAAAAAAAAAATGTATTTTAAAAATGCATTTCTTTTTTCAAATTTGAATGGTCCCTTTTGAGTTAAATGTCGGTATTACCTAAATAAGAAGAAAATTATTTCTCTTTGAAGAAACCTGATACATAATTTTAGGAAATTCCCTCTCTAAATGATCACGTCACAAGGACCCCGAAGGCTCAGAGAAAGTTGGGGGAGGGGACCCACTGGAACAGCTGTTGGGAGACAGTTGGCAGTCTCTCTTTAAAGCTATTCAGCGTGTTCTTTAACGTGCACAGAGTTTGCTCTCTCCAGTACACGGGGCCACGGCTTACGTCTCATCCAATGGACGGCAGCCTTTTCAAGCCCATCGGCGTCCTCCTACTGATAGTGGGAAGGGCGGGGAGTTTTGCGGAGATAAATCTCAATGCTGATCCAAATGGGACTCGAACCTGGGAACTGCAGATAACGAATTCTGGCGCGCTACCGACTGAGCCACCCCTACATAACCGCGTTATGACTAAACTTTTTTAGCAATCCAGTTATTTGGGATCCTTTCTACGATAATTATAGACACGAGAGATGAGCTCGGGTATACTGGCCTTGGATTGTTTTACCTCTGAGCGGGCAAAATTCCCGGCCCTGCCCACGGTCAGTAGGGGACAACGATGGGCTTGGAAAGGCCGCCGTCCGTCGGATGGGACGTTAAGCCGTGGCCCCGTGTGCGGGAGAGCCATACCCTGTGCACGTTAAAGAACACGCTGGGTGGCCTTGACGGGAGGCTACCATCTGTCTCCCAACAGCTGTTCCAGTGGGTCCCCTCCCCCAACCTTCTCTGAGTCTTCGGGGTCCATGTGACCTGGCCATTTAGCCCATGGTGTGCAAAAAAGTGCCGCTCAGAGGTAAAACAACACAACCTCTGAGCGGCACTGTCTTTGCACACGATGGTCTAAATGGCCAGGCCACATGACCCTCACAGAAGGTTGGGGAAGGGGACCCACTAGACAGCTATAAGGATAAAGATGGTAGTCTCCCTTCAAAGACATTCAGCTTGTTCTTTTACGTGCACAGGGCATGGCTCTCCCGCACACGGGGCCACGTTTTAACGTACCATCCAATGGACGTTTGACAGAAAACTTGTTCCCTATTGACCGTGGGCAGGGCGGAGAGTTTTGCGGAGATAAATTTCAACGCTGACCCAGCTGGGACTCGAACCTGGGAACTGCAGATTACGAGACTGGTGAGCTACCGATTGAGCCGCCACCCCCGCCCCCGTGTGCGAGAGATCTTTACCCTGTGCACGTTAAAAATACGCTGGATGGCCTTGACGGGATGTTACCATCTGTGGGTACCTTCCCACAACTTTCTCTGAGTCTTCGGGGTCCTTGTGACCTGGCCATTTAACCCATTGTGTGCAAAAAATTATCGCTCAGAGGAAAAACAATCCAACTAGATCCTTCAATACCCATCTCAAATAATAACCACCAAAGAGATAAAATATTTGCAACCACTGGATAACAAACTCTCAACTAATGTAGTTACAGAGATCCGTTAGATTCAGAGACCCACAAAATAATATAACCTCTAATGAAAAGCGCCATAAATGTCCACAGTTCGTAGCAGAAGTTCGCCTCCACAGACAGGGTGGTTACGAATGTGCACAAAGACGACAGCCGAGCCAAGTGGGACGGTCATCTGCCGAGGCAGAGCTGCACGTCGTTCTCAGAAGTCAGGGAGTAACACCTTTGTGCTTCCTACAGTCAGACAAGAACGTGGGCTTTAATGGGTGGCGCTCTTGTCATTCGAGGGACGAAGAAAGACTCCCGCTGATTTCGGAGGTCTGTGACGAGGGCCGCTGATGGAAGGGTTGGAATCCGATACGGAGGAAAAGAGAAAGGAGTATTAGGTTTTTACGAACGTGCTTCTTCTCAAACGATTCTAATGAGGAGATCACCACCTCACATGCCGAACAAGGTCGTATATGAGCGACATCAAGGCATTTATCAAGGGTGATTTGGGCTGGGCGGCACTTTTCTTGCACACAATAAGTTGTTTTACCTCTGAGCAGCAGTTTTTACACACAACCAAGCTAAGTGGCCAGGTTACAAAGCTGAGGGTTGGATTATTCTTAAGTCTTATCTTTGAGGGGCGGTTTTTTTACATACAATGGGCTAAATGGCCAGATTACGAGAACCCCAAAGGCTCAGAGATGGTTGGAAGAGGGGACCCACTGGAACAGCTCTTAGGAGACAGAGATTAGCCTCCCGTCAAGGCCATCCAATGTATTCTTGACGTCTCCCGCTTAACGTCCCATCCTTCGGACGGCGGCCTTCCCAAGCCCATTGATGTCCCCTACTGACCGTGGGTAGGGCGAAGAGTTTTGCGGAGATAAAATTCAACGCTGACCCAGCTGGGACTCGAACCTGGGAACTGCTGATTACGATTCTGGCGCGCTACTGACTGACCCGAGTTGGACAGAAATTCACGAAAACGTGATCTTGTTATCAGGAGTTCGTGTGCTCATATCCCATCTCGCACGAGACAGTTTTTCCATAAATGTGTTTTCTTAGTATTACCAAAACAAGGCCATGCTTACGACTTTTTTTTTTTTTTTTTTTTTGGGGGGGGGGGGGGTCTCAGTCGGTAGCGACCCAGGCTAGTAATATGTAGTTCCCAGATTTGAGTCCCAGCTGGGCAAGCGTTGAAATTTATCTCGGCAAAACATCCCGCCCTGTCCTTAATCAATAGAGGATGGATTCTGAGGTACCGCCGTCTGTCGGATTGGGCGTTCAGTCGTGGCACGTTAAAGAGCACGCTGGATGGCCTTGACAGGATACTACTATCTGTCCCCTCTACAGCTGTTCCGGTTGGTCCCCTCCCACAAGGGGCGGGGGTGGCTCAGTCGGTAGCGCGCCAGGCTCGTAATCTGTAGTTCCCAGGTTCGAGTCCCAGCTGGGTCAGCGTTGAGATTTATCTCCGCAAAATTTCCCCGCCCTGCCCACGGTCAGTAGGGGACACCGATGGGCTTGAAAAGGCCGCCGTCCGTCGGATGGGACGTTAAGCCGCAGGCCCGTGTGTGGGAGAGCCATACCCTGTGCACGTTAAAGAACACTCTGGATGGCCTTGACGGGAGGCTACCGTCTGTCTCCCAACAGCTGTTCCAGTGGGTCCCCTCCCCCAACCTTCTCTGAGCCTTTGGGGTCCATGTGACCTGGCCGTTTAGCCCATGGTGTGCAAAAAAGTGCCGCTCAGAGGTAAAAAACAACAACAACCCCTCCCACAACCATCTCTTCGGGGTCCTTGTGAGCTGGGCCATTTAGCCCACTGTGTGCAAAAAATTGCCGCTCAGAGGCCAATCAACCCAACTTACGACTTTTGGATTTAGCGAATTTCGAGGATTAACGGTGACATCTTCAATTAAAAAACTAAGTCAATGCATATTTCTCTTTAAATCAGTTAAGATCAGGTGTTCAAGAGTCTAACATCCTTCTTTAAAAACTGGAAACTTCAAAAAGCTAAGAACATCCAACTTTACACACATTTGCTGGAATCAATCTTCGGAGATCGAAAAACTAATTCATTTCGGAGGTTTCGAAATTCGAGAAGGTTCGCTCCAGAAAGGTGTCACGTGACTCCAAGCCCTTGAAGCTGATACGCAACGAAGCGCAGACTTCTTGACGTGACCATCTGCTGCAACAACAACACCCATCATAAACAAACGATCAGTGGTCATTTCAAGTACATTCCCACCTCAGATGCCGAACAAGGTCATTCCACCACCGGCAACCTTGAGCTGAGGAACGTGTTCTCTTCTGTCCGAGATGTGTGAGAATGTGTTAGCGGTACGAGACCTAATTAGATTTTTTTTTTTGCTTTTTACAACCCTCCACTGTCAACGTCCAGGATATTTTCCAGAAGGGAACAGGGAATAGAAATATTCGAAACCCTTTGGGAGAAGCTCTGGCAGTTAGCCAAAGAATTAAAAACAGAAAATTCGCTGAACAATTGCTTGTGTGTAAAAAGTGATTGCTCCCCGGCGCACTGTTTGAAATGCGCTCTCTGGACAAGGCTCATTCACGGACACGAAGTCCGTCGTGAGTTGGACTCACGGGTTATTATCATTACGTTTTAATGCTTCACAGAGCAGGTTGAGTAATAATTCGTTCGTCGGAGAAAACGTGCACGAAATTATAGATTGCGAACGAAGCACCTGTACATCTTATTCTTGTCATTAATGCTACTTACACGAACGGATTTTGACCACAGGAATACTGGTCAAGAACTTTTGCCTTATTCCTTCTTAAATGCTTTCGTTGTTATTGTTTACAGTCATTAGAATTGGAAGGTAACAGATGCCATTAAGCTTTGCGTTTGCTAGTAAAACTGGAGTCTCTAATGCGTTTTTTTTAATTATAAAACTAAATAAACGAATATGCCAGTGTTGTCCTTTTGATATCCAATTTCTATTCAGCATTGAGTCCTTTATGGATTTTTTATTTCTTTGGGAACTAAATTACAAATTTATTATTAAAAAAAACAAGTTTATAATTGCAAGTTGCTGAAATTATGCAAATAGGAATGTGATTTTTTTTTACGATTTCTGTGAAAAAAATCTTTTTGTTTATGTTTATAGTAAATGTTTAAAAATGGTAATTTTACCAAATATATTTCCCTTTTTACTTCTAGAAATGCTTTATCGTTTGCCACGTTTTAACAAAAAAAAAAAAAAGGGGGGGGGGGGGGGGGGCTCAGTCGGTAGCGCGCCAGGCTCGTAATCTGTAGTTCCCAGGTTCGAGTCCCAGCTGAGTCAGCGTTGAGATTTATCTCCGCAAAACTCCCCGCCCTGCCCACGGTCAGTAGGGGACACCGATGGGCTTGGAAAGGCTGTCGTCCGTCGGATGGGACGTTAAGCCGTGGCCCCGTGTGCGGGAGAGCCATACCCTGTGCACGTTAAAGAACACACTGGATGGCCTTGACGGGAGGCTACCATCTGTCTCCCAACATCTGTTCCAGTGGGTCCCCTCCCCCAACATTCTTTGAGCCTTCGGGGTCCATGTGACCTGGCCATTTAGCCCATGGTGTGCAAAAAAGTGCCGCTCAGAGGTAAAACAACCCAACAAAAAAGAGCTGTAAACGTGTTCGGTTTTCTAGTAAGATATTCCTCTAGTTTTCAAAAACTTGAGCACTGATATGAGCCATGCCAAGGCAGCTCCTACTCCCAAATCAGTCTTCCATCTGTATGTTTTCTTGAAAAGCAATCCTACTCAAGGATCATTCTGTTTTCACCGCTCATTTAGTTCAGTCTCAATTCTTTTCGGTTTGGTGATTCAAATTTTCTGTCTGGTTTAATGAGGAACAATCCCATTTCCCTGGCTCAACCAATTCATCTAGCGTTATATTTTACGACATTCCAATAAAACAATTTCATATGTTACATTTTAATTCGCTACCTGTTGGTTCGCCTTCCCCCACCCCTCTAAGCGACCCTTTCTTTGCATACAGTGAGTTGGGTTGTTTTACCTCTGAGCGGAGCTCTTTTGCACACAGTGGAATAAATGGCCAGGACACAAGGACCCCGAAGGCTCAGAGAAGGTTGGGGGAGGGGACCCACTGGAACAACTGTTGGGAGACATATGGTAGCCTCCCGTCAAGGCCATCCAGCGTGTTCTTTAACATGCACGGAGTCGGATGGGACGTTAAGCCGTGGCCCCGTGTACGGGAGAGCCATACCCTGTGCACGTTAAAGAACACGCTGGATGGCCTTGACGGGAGGCTACCATCTGTCTCCCAACAGCTGTTCCAGTGGGTCCCCTCCCCCAACCTTCTCTGAGCCATCGGGGTCCACGTGACCTGGCCATTTAGCCCATGGTGTGCAAAAAAGTGCCGCTCAGAGGTAAAACAACCCAACCCAACATGCACGGAGTATGGTTCTCCCGCACACGGATCCACGTCTCAACGTCCCATCCGACGGACGTCTACCTGTTCCAGTCCATCGGTGTTCCCTAGTTACCCGATTGCAATGCGGGGAGTTTTACGGAGATAAATCTCGAAGCTGATCCAAGGAGTGTCTAAGGGAGAAGAGAGCTAGCTTCCATAGGCTTAATGTAAACTTTTCGATTGCAGCGCCCTCTAAATATGGCAAATTCGTGCATTGCAGTGAAGCCACCTAGCCAGGGAGAGGAGCCAGTTCCTTGCGTTATTTTTCCACCGCCCAGCAAGGTTTTCAATGGCTTACACCACGTCACTAATTTTACATTCACTTTAGCTCTGTTCAAAGTGCTTAAATATTACCATCATAATTTTCTTTTTACAAGGATTAGTTAAAATTATTTTCTTTAATAAAATCCCATTTTGTAAAACAGGTAGCAACTATGCTCAAGAAAAGAATTTTAATATTTTGCACATTCTACAATATTTAATATATTATAATAAATTGAAATTTATGGCTCTGTGAGAGATAACATGTTTTGTTCAATTATATTTTATAAAATTTTAGATATTTTCAATAAAAGTCATATCGAGTTTCTTACTTGTATAAATTGTCAATAGATGGCAGCAGGCACTTCTCGTATCAACCATAAAAAATTTACTATTAGAACAAACTGCAGACACCTATACACATCGATATGCTCCAGAGAACACAAAACTGCAACATACATTGACTTACATGTACGTAAGATGATTAAATGTATTAATTTACATATTAATTTTAAAAATTCTGCAAATTTACTCAAAATAAATATACAACGGTTTTTCCAGGTATCGTAAAATGTACTCCTGAACGAGATAAAACACTCATTGAATAACTTTAGGGTCAGCTACCACTGTGCCAAACAGCCATGGCTGTTAGACATTTGGAAACATTGGTGAATTCACAATATACATGCCAATAGTAACACAAACCATAGCTGCATTGGGCTAAAATGATTGCACTGCGCATGCGCAGATCGCCCCTTACAGTTGTTTTTGTTCCTGCACATCAATTTGCCACGTTCAGCTTCGGTATAATTCCGCAGAACGGCGCCGCTTGCGCGAAGCTAGCCTTCTTCTCCTTAGACCTTCTTTAGCTGATCCACGTGGGACTCGAATCTGGGAGCTGCACATTAAGAGTCTCGCTCGATATAACCGACATCTTAGAGTCAGAATTGCTTTTCTATAAATAGTATCACTTGGATACATTCTGGATTAACAAATTATTAAATGTCCGCGTTCGTAAATTTAAGCGAACAATATTATACAATTAAATTTCTACAGATTCAGAATTATGATGGTTTGATTACATGTATTAAATATTTGCTTTATACCGTATCTCAATATTTAGATTTATTACAATTTTCCCTTTCAAATATTTATAATCATTGATGAATTTAATTCTTATCGCAATCCCAACAGAACAACAATGGCAATAGAACTTGGTTTCGGTAAAACATTTCCGCAGAAATTAAATTCCCGATCAGTAATGAAAAAATTTCTTTGTTCAAACCCAATATGCAGTACCCTCCGAAAATATCTTACTATTAATATACCTTATATCCATGTCACTCATCTTCTCCTTTCTGAGCCTTCGGGTAGATGAGCCTTCTTGAGATTTCTGAGCCTTCGGTACAGATGGTAGCCTCCCGTCTAGGCATCCAGTGTGTTCTTTAACGTGCACAAGGTATGGCTCTCCCGCACACGGGGTGACGTCTTAATGTCCCATCCGACGGACGCTGGGTTTTACAAGCTCGTCATTGTTGGGTTGGGTTGTTTTACCTCTGAGCGGCACTTTTTTGCACACCATGGGCTAAATGGCCAGGTCACATGGACCCAGAAGGCTCAGAGAAGGTTGGGGGAGGGGACCCACTGGAACAGCTGTTGGGAGACAGATGGTAGCCTACCGTCAAGGTCATTCAGCGTGTTCTTTAACTTGAACAGGATATGGCTCTCTCGCACACAGAGCCACGTCTCAACGTCCCATCCGACGGACATCTACCTGTTCCAGTCCATCGGTGTCCCCTACTGACCGAGGGCAGGGCGGGGAGATTTACGGAGATAAATCTCGAAGCTGATCCAGCTGGGACTCGAATCTGGGAGCTGAACATTACAAGTCTCGCTCGATATATCCGACATCTTGCCTGTCAGAATTGCTTTTTCTATAAAAAGTATCACTTGGATACATTCTGGATCCATAGATGTATTGTAGAATTGTGTTATGAATTAAAGCGAACAATATTCTTATGAAATTATATTCACTATAATATAAACGGTAGGATATTATACAATTAAATTTCTACAGATTCAGAATTATGATGGTTTGATTACGTGTATTAAATATTTGCTTTATATCGTATCTCAACATTTAGATTTATTACAAATTTCCCTTTTAAATATTTATAATCATTGATGAATTTAATTTTTATAGCAATCCCAACAGAACAACAATGGCAATAGAACTTGGTTTCAGTAAAACATTTCCTCAGAAATTAAATTCCCGATCGGTAACGAAAAAATTTCTTTGTTCAAACCCAATATACAATACCCTTCGAAAATGTCTTACTATTAAATTTATTTTCTTGCACAGGATACGGTTTCTCTCACACACGGACCACGGATTAACTTCTCATCCGACGGACGACGGATTTTACAAGCAAGGCACTTTTTTGTACACCATGAGCTAAATAGCCAGCTCACAAGGACCCCGAAGGCTCAGAAAAGGTTGGGGGAGGGGGACCCACTGGAACAGCTGTTGAGAAACAGATGGTAGCCTCTCGACTAGGCATCCAGTGTGTTCTTTAACGTGCACAAGGTATGGCTCTTCCGCACACGGGGTAACGTCATAATGTCCCATCCGATGGACGCTGGGTTTTACAAGCTCGTCATTGTTCCCCACTGATCGAGGGCAGTGCGGGGAGTTTTGAGGAGATAAATCTCAAAGCTGACTCAAAATCCACTTCTCATAGGATAACATGAGAAGATGAGTGACATGGATTCATCATTGACATGGATGAAGACATGGATTCTCATAGGATAACATATTAATGTGTTATGTGTCAAATAAAACCTTGTGATATGGGGAGTGCCATAAGCTAAAGAATTTTACATCCATGTTTTCTTTCCCCCTAAAAAAGGTTGGGTTTTTTTACCTCTGAGCGGCATTTTTTGCACACCATGGGCTAAATGGCCAGGTCACATGGACCCCGAAGGCTCAGAAAAGGTTGAGGGAGGGGACCCACTGGAACAGCTGTTGAGAGACAGATGGTAGCCTCCCGTCAAGGCCATCCAGCGTGTTCTTTGACGTGCACAGTGTCATGGCTCTCCCGCACACGGAATCACGGTTTAACGTCCCATCCGACTGACGGCGGCCTTTCCAAGCCCATCGGTGTCCCCTGCTGACCGTGGGCAGGGCGGGGAGTTTAGCGGAGATAAATCTCAACGCTGACCCAGCTGAGACTCGAACCTGGGAACTGCAGATTACGAGCCTGGCGCGCTACCGACTGAGCCACCCCCGCCCTATATACAGTGAGCTAATGGTTAGGTCACAAGGACCCAGAAGGGGGAGGAGAGACAAATGAATATATAGGAGTGGCGTTGACGGCAGACATTTTTTAATAAAAAGTAGCCGTCCTGTGGCTGAGCGGTTAGCGCGCTTGGCTACTGATCTACGGGACCTGGGTTCGAGCCCCGGGTAAGGCATGGATGTATGTATCATTTTTCTGCTGAGGTCCTACCATCCTCACAGATCTTCTACTATGGCATATAAACTGACAGGCTCCTGTCAGACCTCTGTGGCAAGCAGCTGCTTGAGGGGGGTATTTATTTATTTATTTATTTATTCCCTCAAACAAGTGCTTGTCATAGAGCCATAATAGATTCACAGAAGTGAATTTACACACCATAGTAGATTGTGTGTAAGGAAGGCGAGACCGCAGCAGAAAAACATATTTAAAGGCCCTATAACGTTACGGAGGAGTTCACTGCTCTCCCAAAAATTATAGGACTGTAAAAATATTTAAAATCTTACAATTTAAGAAAACAATTTTTGTGTGTATTAAATTTGTTTTTAACCTTTTTTTTATGTAACGATAAATTTTATCAGAAGCAAAAAAAATCAGAACTAATAATCAGTATACTGGTTCATTTCTTCATTTTTTTTTTAATGAAAAAATCTGGTCCATTCCTTTCCAACTTTTTGATCAAACATTTCTACGAGCATAAAAAAAAATAAATACTCCCTCAAGCAGCTGCTTGCCACAGAGGTCTGACAGGAGCCTGTCAGTTTATATCCCACAGTAGAAGGTCTTAGAGGATGGCAGGACCTCAGCAGAAAAACGACACATACACCGTGGCTCGAACCCAGGTCCCGTAGATCAATAGTCAAGCGTGCTAACCACTCGGCCTAGATCAACGATTTTGCAATTCATAGTACTCATTAAAAATACTTTTTTTTTTATAAATTGATGGCGGTGTAGTTAGCGAGCTTGGCTACTGATCCAAGGGACCTGGGTTCGAGCCCCGGTCTCCTCTTCCTCTCAGATCCTCTCTATGGCGTATTAAACTGACAGGCTCCAGTTAGACCTGAAGTGTCTGACAATTTTCTTTTTACTCGTTATAAATTTATGTTTTCGTTTTTAATAATTTTTCCAACTGCTCTTTAAAACAGAATTCTTTTTCCCAGTGGTTCTTCATTAAGTTTGGACCCGCCAGCTTTTAAACACTGCCAAAAATACGGCTTCCTCTGTGGTAACTAATTCAAATTTACCCGACGAAAAATAAACATTCAACCATTCGTAGTTGCAACTAAAAATAGACTTATCAGACACTGGATCTACTGCTACATTGAAATCGAACCGACATTACAATTTCTCTTATTATAAACATTTGTTCCCCACTGTGAATTCAAATGTGAACTGTGGTTCACAGTTGAAGCACGCATTTAGCAGATAAACTGTGCGAACCCTGCTTAAGAGCGACTTAGGCCTTTGCCGATCATTATCATCAGACTGTAGACAACGCAAGTTATCTCAAAGCGGAAATTATCAGGAGACTAAAAATTAGGAGAGAAATATTCATAGACCTTAAGAGACCTGGGTTCGAGCCCCGGATTAAGGCATGGATGTTCGCGTTGTTTTTCTGCTGAGGTCCTGCCATCCTCTCAGACCTTCTACTCTGGCATATAAACTGACAGGCTCCTGTCAGACCTCTGTGGCAAGCAGCTGCTTGAGGGGGTATTTATTTTTTATTTTATTATAATTATGCAACATTATTTGGCACGAAGAGCTATGTCTTTCATACAGCAATCCCAAGAATGTTTAATATTCAACCAAATAGCTCTAAGAGAGAAGCCTAAAAATGTTTTTTTCCCCTTACGACTCAAATTTAACCAAAAAAAAAATTTTTTTTTTCCTTGATACAACAAAGTCCACTTGAAAATCACTTAACGGGCTCGTCATTGCCGGAAAACATCCCATTAGGAGGTCTAATGCCTGGCTACGACAACTACTGGGCCCTGTTCTCAATGCTGCCACAGCGGTCATTACAATAGAGAGAGGAGGGCGACCTCCTCTCTGTATCTGCAGTAACGATGCAACTGAGGAGGCAGGGCCAGAGAGAGGCCCACTGCTTTCGACACTATCTAGATTTCCGAAAGCTTGGAATTTGGAAATTAGAGACGTTAGAAACGGAAGCCATGCGTGGGATAGAGGTTGTTGGGTTGTTTTACCTCTGAGCGGCACTTTTTTGCACACCATGGGCTAAATGGCCAGGTCACATGGACCCCAAGGGCTCAGAGAAGGTTGGGGGAGGGGACCCACTGGAACAGCTGTTGGGAGACAGATGGTAGCCTCCCGTCAAGGCCATCCAGCGTGTTCTTTAACGTGCACAGGGTATGTCTCTCCCGCACACGGGGCCACGGCTTAACGTCCCATCCGACGGACGGCGGCCTTTCCAAGCCCATCGGTGTCCCCTACTGACCGTGGGCAGGGCGGTGAATTTTGCGGAGATAAATCTCAACGCTGACCCAGCTGGGACTCGAACCTGGGAACTACAGATTACGAGCCTGGCGCGCTACCGACTGAGCCACCCCAGGTGGGATAGAGGCTGATTAAAGTGGCTCTGAAAGAGAGTCATTTATCAGGAGATCGATTCAAATAATACAGAAGTCATAAAATTACTGAAGATCTCTCAGATTATTTTTTTGTACCATAAATAACTTTTGTATTAATTATACTTTGGCTTTAAATGTTTGTTTATGAAGAAGCATCTGCAAGATTTAAATTCTATTCTTTGAAATTTTCGCTAAACGGATAGGGAAATTTTGAGAGTTTTACTCTGAACGGCGTTTTTTTTTGCACACAATGGGGGTAAATGGACAGGCCACAAGGACCAGAAGGGCTCAGAAAAGGTTGGGAGAACCCAATGGGTCCCTTCTCCCAACCTTTTCTGAGCCCTTTAGGAGGAGAAAAGTCTCCTAAAGGGCCTTTTTTTTTCTGAGCTTTTTAGGAGGCTATCCACCGTATTCTCTAACTTGCATATATGGTCATCCTGCACATGGAACTATGGTTGGATTGTTTTACCTCTGAGCTGAACTTTTTTGCACACAATGGGCTAAATGGCCAGGTCACAAGGACTCCGAGGGCTCAGAGATGGTTGGGGGAGGGGACCCACTGGAACAACTGTTAGGAGACAAATGGTAGCCTCTCGTCAAGGCCATCCAGTATGTTCTTTAACGTACGCAGGATATGGCTGATCCGCACACGGGAGGGGACGGGGGTGGCTCAGTCGGTAGCGCGCCAGGCTCGTAATCTGTAGTTCCGGGGTTCGAGTCCCAGCTGGGTCAGCGTTGAGATTTATCTCCGCAAAAATTCTCTGCCCTGCCCACGGTCAGTAGGAGAGACCGATGGACTTGGAAAGGCCGCCGTCCGTCCGATGGGACGTTAAACCGTGGCCCTGTGTGCGGGAGAGCCATACCCTGTGCACGTTAAAGAACACGCTGGATGGCCTTGACGGGAGGCTACCATCTGTCGCCCAACAGCTGCTCCAGTGGGTCCCCTCCCCAAACCTTCTCTGAGCCTTCGGGGTCCTTGTGACCTGGCCATTTAACCCATGGTGTGCAAAAAAGTGCCGCTCAGAGGTAAAACAACCCAACCCGCACACGGGGACCACGGTTTAACGTCCCATCCGACGGACGCTTGACAGAAGAAGTTGGGCTTTCCAAGCCCATCGGTGTCCTCTACTGACCGTGGGCAGGGTGGCGAGTTTTGCGGAGATAAATCTCAACGCTGACCCAGCTAGGACTCGAACCTTGGAACTGCAGATTACGAGCTTGGCGCGCTACAGACTGAGACCCCCCTCCCTGCCCCCATGAAACCAAGGCTTTACGTCCCATCCAAAGGACGACGGCCATCGGTGTCCCCTTTCTGACCGAGTTGTTGCTCCTCATTACAATTGCGGAACAAATACTGCTAAATTATTAACTAGTTAATTATAAACTGCTAAATTATTAATAACACTTTGTAGTAGACATGGTTTCTGCACACAAGGTTCATACTACAAAATAAATCAAACTCTCGGTAGTCCTCACATGTCGCAATGTCTCCCATAAATAACCTTCATGAAAATGTATTAGGGAAATGAGGAGAGGACAGAAACAAGGAAAATAGAGTTTGGCAGAGACGCCAAGAAAGTTCATCCAGCTTTTCTGCGTAAGTTTCACTGTATTACTAATAAACCTGCCAATTGCATATAATTATGTGCATCGAGTTGACTCAGTTTAGGTGAAGGAGATAAGCTAAGGTCATAACCAAGCCTTTTACTTACGAAGTCACATCACTGACCAAATCTGGGTAAAAGACTTGAATATGCAGGTCGCATTTATAACACAATATATATATAAAGCTTGTTAAAACATATACCTTTAATCACAATATTGTTAATGCTTATCACGATTAAAAGGAAAAAAAAAAAATCCAATTGCACAGTCGCTGAAAAAAAAAATCCGAACACTATGTTGATTATAGAATTCAGAAAAAAACATCTGGCAACGAAATTATTTAGTAATTAGTGATCTGGCAACCTTCGTGTCACGTGTATGTTTACGAAAGAACGATTCTTTAATAATTCAATAAACATTAACAAAACGAATGTCTAGGAGCGGCGGAGAAATGTTATCTATAAATGTAACCGTGATAGGGCTACTATTTTCCTGCACACAGTGAGCTAAATGGCCAGGTCACAAGGATCCCGAAAGCTCGGAGAAGGTTGGGGGAGGAGACCCACTGGAACAACTGTTGGGAGACAGATGGTAGCCTCCCTTCAACTTACTTCCTTAGACTGACCGTGGGCAGGGTGGAGAGTTTTGAGGAGATAAATATCAACGCTGACCCAGCTGGGACTCGAACCTGGGAACTGCAGATTACGGAGTCTGGAGCGCTACCGACTGAGCCACCCCGCCCCTACCGATTGGCTTGGAAATGTCGCCGTCCTCAGTAGTTAAGCCTTGGCTCCTTGTTCAAGAAAGAGCCATATCCTGTACACGCTAAAGGTTGGGTTGTTTTACCTCTGAGCGGCACTTTTTTGCACACCATGGACTAAATGGCCAGGTCACATGGACCCCGAAGGCTCAGAGAAGGTTGGGGGAGGGGACCCACTGGAACAGCTGTTGGGAGACAGATGGTAGCCTCCCGTCAAGACCATCCAGCGTGTTCTTTAACGTGCACAGGATATGGCTCTACCACACACGGAGCCACGGCTTAACGTCCCATCCGACGGACGGCGGTCATTTCAAGCCCATCGGTGTCCCCTACTGACCGTGGGTAGGGCGGGGAAATTTTGCGGAGATAAATCTCAACGTTGACCCAGCTGGGACTCGAACCTGAGAACTACAGATTACGAGCCTGGCGCGCTACCGACTGAGCCACCCGCGCCCCCTACCGACTGGCTTGGAAATGTCGCCCGTCATCAGTAGTTAAGCCTTGGCTGCTTCTTCAAGAAAGAGCCATACCCTGTACACGCTAAAGAATGCTCTGGATGGCCTTGATGATGCTCATCCATCTTTTAATAGCTATCCAGTGGGTCCGCTTCCCCCAATCTTCTCTGAGGCCTTAAGGTCCTTGTAGCCTGATCATTTAACCCATTGTGTGCAAAAAAAAAGTGCCGCCCACAAGTAAAACAACCCAAAAAATCGGATTGTATGAAGATGCAGAGTTCCAGTAGACTAATTAATAACGCAAAAGTATAATTCTATTGGGTAATCAAAAAGAACAACAACCACCTAGGTGCTTCCTTTTTCCCCGGTGACCCCTAAAACACAATAAGCGCATGTTGTCAGCAACGAGAGTCTGCCAAGGTTAGGTATGTAAAAAGCAGTAACGGATGCAACAATTTTGGAATAAAAGTTTCTGCAGACATGGTTATTTTTTATGTTACCAACCCTCGTTTACGAAAGAGAAAGTTGCCATTCTTGTCCCAATGAATATTATACACATGCTTAGTTTTCAGATGTCTTTCTAACATCGCTGGCCTTCATCAGCCAAGGACACAAGTGTACAGTTCCACTAACAAGGTAAATACATTGGGATTGTTTCCCTCTTATTTTTCTACGGTTCCGTCACAATAAAAAAAAAACTCGTGTTTTTAAGTGTGTTTATTTTCATGCGTTCAGAAAAAAGACAAGATTAAAAATGTCTGAAAGACAGTTTCTAGTATTAGATCAGGATGTGGTCAAGTGAAGAGAAAGAGACTTTTTTTTTTTATTTCTTTAATTCGTTACGCAAAAACATTTAAAGCCATAAAATCCGAAAATATTGAATCGCAACTTATACTAGCTACAACTCTTTCGGATTTAGAGTTGGGCTGTTTTGCTTGAGAAGCACTTTTTTGCATACAATGGGCTAAGTGGCCAGATCGCAAGGACCCCGAAGGCTCAGAGAAGGTTGGGGGAGAGGACCCACTGGAATAGCTGTTGAGATGGTAGCCTCCCGTCAAGGCCATCCAGCGTGTTCTTTAACGTGCACAGGGTATGGCTCTCCCGCACAAGGAGCCATGGCTTAACGTCCCATTCGACGGAAAGGCGTCCTTTCCAAGCCCATCGGTGCTCCCTACTGACCGAGGGCAAGGCGAGGAGTTTTGAGGAGATGGGGATTCGAACCTGGAAACTACAAATTACGAGCGTGGAGCGCTACCAACTAAGCTAACTCACGCTCCTCTGAAGTACGTGTAGGTTGGTTGTTTTATCTCTGAGCGGCACTTTTTTGCACACCATGGACTAAATGGCCAGGTCACATGGACCCCGAAGGCTAAGAGAAGGTTGGGGGAGGAGAACCACTGGAACAGCTGTTGGGAGACAGATGGTATGGGTATGGCTCTCCCGCACACGGTGCCACGGCTTAACGTCCCATCCGAAGGACGGCGACCTTTCCAAGCCCATCGGTGTCCCCTACTGACCGTGGGCAGGGCGGGGAATTTTGCGGAGATAAATCTCAACGCTGAGCCAGCTGGGATTCGAACCTGGGAACTACAGATTACGAGCTTGGCGCGCTACCGACTGACCCCCCCCCTCCCCCGAAGTACGTGTAGAGAGAATCAGACAAACGGAAATGCCACAGTGGATAAGAACAGGATAAGGTGAGCAGACATTACTAATACGACGAGTTACCAATCTTCTATAACGACGCCCGCTTGGGGTGGGCACTTTATCGTTTACCTTACTTGCACAGCACTCATCGGCTAAGGAAATTGGTGGCTGAGGTAATGTACCGTCGGTTCCATTTGTTTTCCGTGACCAGGATGTTATGGGTGGATCTCGTTGGCCATGCATAAAGTCGAGGCAACGCATTTTCTCTCGATGACGCACATCTCAACTTTTTTGCGAAACGGTCACTACCTGAAAAGCATTTGCTGTCACAAAACGGAGTTCCGCTACATTATAGGAATCCCGCCCGCGGTTCAAGCTATTTAGGCGATTGCATTCAAGAAAGTTTTACTCACCGCTTTTTAAGATTGACTGAAGGGCGAACACAGAATTTGATCGAGGTCAAATTTGTAGCAAAAAAGCGGCCTGAACAGTTCCTTCTAGATGAAGGTTGGGTTATTTTACCTCTGAGCGGCACTTTCTTGCACACCATGGGCTAAATGGCCAGGTCACATGGACCCCGAAGGCTCAGAGAAGGTTGGGGGAGGGGACCCACTGTAACAGCTATTGGGACACAGATGGTAGCCTCCCGTCAAGGCCATCCAGCGTGTTCTTTAACGTGCACAGGGAATGGCTCTCCCGCACACGGGGCCACGGCTTAACGTCCCATCCGACGAACGGCGGCCTTTCCAAGCCCATCGGTGTCCCCTACTGGCCGTGGGCAGGGCGGGGAATTTTGCGGAGATAAATCTCAACGCTGACCCAGCTGGGACTCGAACCTGGGAACTACAGATTACGAGCCTGGCGCACTACCGACTGAGCCACCCCCGCCCTCAAGCTATTTAGGCGATTGCATTCAAGAAAGTTTTACTCACCGCTTTTTAAGATTGACTGAAGGGCGAACACAGAATTTGATCGAGGTCAAATTTGTAGCAAAAAAGCGGCAAGAACAGTTCCTTCTAGATGAAGGAGAAATGAGTCAGTAATCAGTAAATTGAATGATCAATAATCTTAAGAGGTATCGTTTTGACTGAAGCTTGTTGAGTTTATCGTCGAACCAGTTCGTTTAGAAGATGAAAATTGTAAAAAATGGACAACCTGAAAAAGTGAGTAGCTTTCAACATAGTTCTGTTAATAACATAGCAATGATAATGTTACATTAACTATTGTGGGTTCTCTTAGTAGTTGGAAGTGTCTGAGAGTTTTTGATTGAGAGATGTAATCGTTTTGAGGGCACTCACAACGATTATGTAGCTAATGCTCTCTAACCCAGGGGAATCAAATTCTCACAAGTATATGGGCCAAATTCATCGAGACTGTGGGACTTATGGGCCAAAGTCACTGAAACCATAGGACCCGTCGACTGAAATCGTCAAAACCACAGGACCCGTGGATTGAAAAACATCGAGTTGGGTTGTTTTATCTCTGAGCGGCACTTTTTTTGCATACCATAGGCTAAATGGCCTGGACACGTGGACCTCGAAGGCTCAGAGTAAGGTTGGGGATTGGATTGTTTTACCTCTGAGCGGCACTTTTTTGCACACCAGGGGCTAAATGGCCAGGTCACATGGACCCCGAAGGCTCAGAGAAGGTTGGGGGAGGGGACCCACTGGAACAGCTGTTGGGAGACAGATGGTAGCCTCCCGTCAAGGCCATCCAGCGTGTTCTTTAACGTGCAAAGGGTATGGCTCTCCTGCACACGGGGCCACGGCTTAACGTCTCATCCGACGGACGGCGGCCTTTTCTAGCCCATCGGTGTCCCCTACTGACCGTGGGCAAGGCGGGGAAATTTTGCGGAGATAAATCTCAACACTGACCCAGCTGGGACTAACCTGGGAACTACAGATTACGAGCCTGGCGCGCTACCGACTGAGCCACCCCCGCCCTACATACAGTGAGCTAATGGTTAGGTCACAAGGACCCAGAAGGCTCAGAGAAGGTTGGGGGAGGGGACCCACGGGAACACCTGTTGGGAGACAGATGGTAGCCTCCCATCGAGGCCATCCAGCGTGTTCTTTAACGTGCACGGGGTATGGTTTTCCCGCACACGGTGCCACGTCTCAACGTCCCATCCGACGGACGTCTACCTGTTCAACTCCATCGGTGTCCCCTAGTGACCGAGGGCAGGGCGGGGAGTTTTACGGAGATAAATCTCGAAGCTGATCCACGTGGGACTCGAATCTGGGAGCCCCACATTACGAGTCTCGCTCGATATAACCAACATCTTGCCAGTCAGAATTGCTTTTTCTATAAATGGTATCACTTGGATACATTCTGGATATGTAGGGCTGTACATGAACCTCGACATGAATTAAAGCGAACAATGTTCTTATGGAATTATATTCACTATAATATAAACGGTAGGATATTGTACAATTAAATTTCTAGAGATTCAGAATTATGATGGTTTGATTACATGTATTAAATGTTTACTTTAAAATCGCATCTCAACATTTAGATTAATTACAAATTTTCGTTTCAAATATTTATAATCATTGATGAATTTAATTCTTATCGCAATCCTAACAGAACAACAATGGCAATAGAACTTGGTTTCGGTAAAACATTTCCTCAGAAATCAAATTCCCGATCGGTAACGAAAAAAATTTTTTGTTCAAACCCAATATACAATACCCTTCGAAAATATCTTACTATTAAATTTATTTTCTTTTGACGTGCACAGGATACGGTCTCTCCCACACACGGTGCCACGGATTAACCTTCCATCCGACGGACGCCGGATTTTACAAGCAAGGCACTTTTTTGCACACCATGAGCTAAATAGCCAGTCACAAGGATCCCGAAGGCTCAGAGAGGGTTGGGGGAGGGGGACCTACTGGAACAGCTGTTGAGAAACAGATGGTAGCCTCCCGTCTAGGCATCCAGTGTGTTCTTTAACGTGCACAAGGTATGGCTCTCCCGCACACGGGGTAACGTCTTAATGTCCCATCCGACGGACCCTGGGTTTTACAAGCTCGTCATTGTTCCCCACTGATCGACGGCAGTGCGGGGAGTTTTGCGGAGATAAATCTCAAAGCTGAATCAAAATCCACTTCTCATAGGATAACATGAGAAGATGAGTGACATGGATTCATCATTGACATGGATGAAGACATGGATTCTCATAGGATAACATGTTATGTGTCAAATAAAACCTTGTGATATGGGGAGTGCCATAAGCTATAGAATTTTACACCCATGCTTTCTTTCCCCCTAAAAAAGGTTGGGTTGTTTTACCTCTGAGCGGCACTTTTTTGCACACCATGGGCTAAATGGCCAGGTCACATGGGTTGTTTGGGTTGTTTCACCTCTGAGCGGCACTTTTTTGCACACCATGGGCTAAATGGCCAGGTCACATGGACCCCGAAGGCTCAGAGAAGGTTGGGGGAGGGGACCCACTGGAACAGCTGTTGGGAGACAGATGGTAGTCTCCCGTCAAGGCCATCCAGCGTGTTCTTTAACGTGCACAGGATATGGCTCTCTCGCACACGGAGCCACGGCTTAACGTCCCATCCGACGGACGGCGGCCTTTCCAAGCCCATCGGTGTCCCCTACTGACCGTGGGCAGGGCGGGGAATTTTTGCGGAGATAAATCTCAACGCTGACCCAGCTGGGACTGGAACCTGGGAACTACAGATTACGAGCCTGGCGCGCTACCGAATGAGCCACCCCCGCTCCCTAAAAACATCGAGATAATAGAATCCGTGGGCAAAATTAATCGAGCCATAATTTAAACCAGTGTAATTTTAGTCTAATTTCATAAAGGGGGAAAAAATATAAAATGCACGGGCAATACAAATGAGACATTATTTACTATGTTATTTACTGGTGAAGAGTTATAATTTAGCAGATAAAAAAAAAAGGTATGGGAAAGAATTTTTGTTGAAATCAATACATTAGGTAAATAAAAGTACTTTAAGTCAAATGAAACAGGTGAAAGAAGTATTTTTATACACCTCAATGACTTTTTCTTTAAGTTTGTGCTTCAGTTTTATGAAAAAAAAATTAAAAACAATTGTGATTACGAATTTTTTTTAGGCACTGCTCGATGTGTTTGGTGATTTTGCAAATAAACATCTGAGGATTAAGCGCTAAGTGATATGACCTATGAAGATGTAGGAGGCAGATTCTAAATGCATAGTTGCCTCTTCCATGATCAATGGGGCGGGGGGGGGCTCAGTCGGTAGCGCGCCAGGCTCGTAATCTGCAGTTCTGAAGAGAGAAATCTGACTCGGGGGGGGGGGGGGGGGGCTCAGTCGGTAGCGCGCCAGATTCGTAATCTGTAGTTCCCAGGTTCGAGTCCCAGCTGGGTCAGCGTTGAGATTTATCCCCGCAAAATTCCCCGCCCTGCCCACGGTCAGTAGGGGACACCGATGGGCTTGGAAAGACCGCCGTCCGTCGGATGGGACGTTAAGCCGTGGGTCCGTGTGCGGGAGAGCCATACCCTGTGCACGTTAAGAACACGCTGGATGGCCTTGACGGGAGGCTACCATCTGTCTCCCAACAGCTGTTCCAGTGGGTCCACTCCCCCAACCTTCTCTGAGCCTTCGGGGTCCATGTGACCTGGCCATTTAGCCCATTGTGTGCAAAAAAGTGCCGCTCAGAGGTAAAACAACCCAACCCTGACTCTGGGACTCGAACCTAGGAACTGCAGATTACAGGCCTGGCGGGCTACCGACTGAGCCAACAAACCCCACAAAAAAAAAAGGTCAAGGTTGCAGAGAGGGAAAAGGTCAAAAGACTAATAAGAGTAAGACAAATAAGAAATAATTGAAATAATACTGAATCTTGGGTATAGCAATAGACTTGAACCACCAGGTGGTTAAAATTCCATCATTTCATCGCAATATTATAACGTTAGGCTGATTATTCGATTTTCGCAATTCTGCGATTTCATAATATTGCTTTAAAACAACATTAACACGGATACCATGAATCATTCCTCAGATAACCTGACGCTTTAAGATAAGAATCAGATTCCTAATTAAACATTTTCAGAATCTGAATCTCATTTGTCTTGGCGAAGAGATTACAAGTCATTGCTTTGTTTCCACATATCTGTGAACAGAAAATAGGCCGTTTTCTGCCACATATTTTCACGTTGCGATATCGGTGGTGGAATTATCGGATTGCAGAGAATCTACATTTCTGGGTTGTTGGGTTGGGTTGTTTTACCTCTGAGCGGCACTTTTTTGCACACCATGGGCTAAATGGCCAGGTCACATGGACCCCGAAGGCTCAGAGAAGGTTGGGGGAGGGGACCCACTGGAACAGCTGTTGGGAGACAGATGGTAGCCTCCCGTCAAGGCCATCCAGCGTGTTCTTTAACGTGCACAGGGTATGGCTCTCCCGCACACGGGGCCACGGCTTAACGTCCCATCCGACGAACGGTGGCCTTTTCAAGACGATCGGTGTCTCCTACTGACCGTGGGCAAGGCGGGGAATTTTGCGGAGATAAATCTCGACGCTGACCCAGCTGGGACTCGAACCTGGGAACTACAGATTACGAGCCTGGCGCGCTACCGACTGAGCCACCCCCGCCCCACAAGTCACAAGGACCCCGAAGGCTCAGAGTAGGTAGGGGGAGGAGACCCACTGGACAGCTGTTGCGAAACAGATGGTAGCCTCCAGTGAAGGTCATCTAACGTGTTTTTAACATGCACAAGGTATGGCTGTCTCGCCAATGGCGTCACGATTTAACCTCTCATCCGACGGACGGCTGCCTTTCCAAGCCCATCGGTGTCCCCTACTGACTGTGGCCAGGACGCGGAGTTTTGTGGAGATAAATCTGAATGCTGGGCCAGCTGGGACTCGAACCTGGGAACTGTAGATTACGAGGCTGACGCGCTATCGACTGAGCCACCCCCACACCAGAGTTTTTCTTGGAAAAAATTTCTCCGCTAATCTTGCCCTCTATGAGAAAGGGGGCACAGATGGGCTTGAAAAGACATACGTCCGTCTGATAGGTAATTAAGCCGTAGCTTCAAGTACAGGAGAGTCATACCCTGTGCACGTTAAAAGGTTGGGTCGTTTTACCTCTGAGCGGCACTCTTTTGCACACAATGGGCTAAATGGCCAGGTCACATGGACCCCGAAGGCTCAGTGAAGGTTGGGGAAGGGGACCCACTGGAACAGCTGTTGGGAGACAGATGGTAGCCTCCCGTCAAGGCCATCCAGCGTGTTCTTTTACGTGCACAGGGTATGGCTCTCCCGCACACGGTTCACGGCTTAACGTCTCATTCGACGGACGCTTGACACTACTGTCCCCTACTGACCCCCCCCCCCCCCCCCCAATAGGCGACCACTTTGACATAGTGGGGGGCTTCGGGCCCAGCAACCCGGTCGAAGGCTGTGCCGGCTGGATTGTGTCCCCGGTTGGACATAGCCAAGACCAACCGAGGTCGAGGATGCCGCCGACCGGTTGGACGGTGACGGTGTCTGAGACCTCACCTATCAGGTGCTCTGGGTGAGCAGTTCGAGGGCTCTTCTGATTAGATTTGTGCCCCAGTAGGTCGAGCCCTCACCAAAGTCTGGGTCTTACTAAGAGTCTCCACCCGTGAGCCGAGCGAACTTGGATTTATATATCCTTGTTCATGGCTAACTGGGGAACAGATTAAAGTTAGGTTTCTTCCGGTGATTAGCTTTCCTTCTATAGGACTGCTGCCATGTGAGGTCGGGGTTGAGGTGCGTCTATATGGCGCTTTCTTGCCCCTAGATATGCACGGCTTTTCATAACTGGTAGTGTCGTAAGGCGGAATCGGGAATTGCCGTGGTTGCATAAGATCGCAACAAAAGAGAGGTGTCCCCTACTGACCGTGGGCAGGGCGGGGAATTCTGCGGAGATAAATCTCAACGCTGACCCAGCTGGGGCTCGAACCTGGGAATTACAGATTACGAGCCTGGCGCGCTACCGACTGATCCCCGCCCCATGCACGTTAAAGAACACGCTGGATGGCCTTGACGGGAGGCTACCATCTGTCTCCCAACAGCTGTCCAGTGGATTCCCTCCCCCAACCTTCTCTGAGCCTTCGGGGTCCTTGTGACCTGGCCATTTAGTCCATTGTGTTCAAAAAAATGTCGCTCAGAGGTAAAAAACAACCCTTTATTTCACGGGAAAAGCGTTACGCGCTACACACGAACATGAATTTCTAATCTCGCAAATAATAATCTGTTATAACCATCCATCATCTCGTCTCTTGCCAGGTCCTTCCCGTCTAAAAATCGTGGGAGGACTCTAGTGGCCTAGTTTGGCTTTCTCGTCCGTCTGTCTTCGTGACCTTCATGTTGAACACTTATCGTCTCTCGACACACACAAGAAAGATCCCATCTGAGGTCAAAGAGGCCGCGTCAGGTCAAACAGACAGCCAATTACTCTCAATTTAAGAGCTCGTACTCCTTCGCCCGCTGACTTGCTCTGCCCACCTCCTTCTGCAAGGCGCGCATTCAGCAAGGCTAACACCATCGCTAGACTTCGTTGCATGAATACAAAACTGAGCAGAAGATCAGATTCCGGAAAGCGCTCACCGTTTTCTAATCACTCTCGAAGTGGTGTGTGTTTTTTGTTACATGCTCCTCCTTGACCCTGGGGCGGGGGTGGCTCAGTCGGTAGCGCGCCAGGCTCGTAATCTGTAGTTCCCAGGTTCGAGTCCCAGCTGGGTCAGCGTTGAGATTTATCTCCGCAAAATTCCCCGCCCTGCCCACGGTCAGTAGGAGACACTGATGGGCTTGGAAAGGCCGCCGTCCGTCGGATGGGACGTTAAGCCGTGGCTCCGTGTGCGGGAGAGCCATACCTTGTGCACGTTAAAGAACACGCTGGATGGCCTTGACGGGAGGCTACCATTTTCTCCCAACAGCTGTTCCAGTGGGTTTTTGAGAATAATAAGGTTTCAGCACAAAAAAAATTAAACATTAATTTTTCATGCAATTTTCAAGAAATGTTTTAAAGATCTGAAAAATAGGGTTGGGTTGTTTTATCTCTGAGCAGCACTTTTTATGCACAATGGGCTAAATGGCCAGGTCACATGGACCCCGAAGGCTCAGAGAAGGTTGGGGGAGGGGACTCACTGGAACAGCTGTTGGGAGACAGATGGTAGCCTCCCGTCAAGGCCATCCAGCGTGTTCTTTAACGTTGGGTTGTTTTACCTCTGAGCGTCATTTTTTTTACACACCATGGGCTAAATGGCCAGGTCACATGGACCCCGAAGGCTCAGAGAAGGTTAGGGGAGGGGACCCACTGGAACAGCTGTTGGGAGACAGATGGTAGCCTCCCGTCAAGGCCATCCAGCGTGTTCTTTAACGTGCACAGGGTATGGGGCTCTCCCGCACACGGGGCCACGGCTTAACGTCCCATCCGACGGACGGTGGCCTTTCCAAGCCCATCGATGTCCCATACTGACCGTGGGCAGGCCGGACAATGAATCTCAATGCTGACCCAACTCAATGCTCGAAACTGGAAATTACAGATTACGAGCCTGGCGTGCTACCGAGTGAGCCACCCCGGATCCAGCTAAGAGGGGAGGTTACTATAACGGATATTCAGTGTCTTTACAAGAATAGAATTTCTCAGATATAGACCTGGTGGTAATTTGTTAGAATAATTAATATATAGCAAAAATTGTCATTAGCCGGTGGGATCTGAACCCACGACCTCCTGGTAACATGCCAGGTGCTTTGACCACTGAGCAACCGGCCGCCGAACAAGCATCATCTATTAGTGGCTTTAACTAACTTATTAACCATACAATAGTCATTGGAAAGGTAATTGGCTGTAATCGAAGTCTCTGGTCGTGACGGCACCTAGAGGACGAGTGCTCGGCGGCCAGTAGCTCAGTGGTCAGTTCACCTGACATAGAGAAAAATTGGGTACGGATGATGCATTATTGCAGATAACAAACACGATTTACACAGCTATGAATAACAGTGATCATGCATTAACAATCTTTCTGGACATTAAAAAAAGCATTCGATACGGTAAATCATCAAAAATTAATACAAAAATTACAAGCTGCTTGAGTTAGAGGAGTGGCATTGAATTAATTGGTTTCGCACTATTTAGCTAACAGAAGGCAAAGAGTAAAAATAAAAGATACATACAGTGCTTGGACTAAAGTTGAATACGGAGTGCCCCTGGGATCTATTCAGGGTCCCTTATTATTTATTATTTACATTAATGATCTAGATTCCATTAACCTAACAGGTAAATTAACTATTTTTGCTGACGACACTTGCCTGACATATACCGGTTCTGATTCTTCGATTATTTTTAAACAAGCAAATAGTGATCTAGAATTAATTAGAAACTGGACCACAAGTAATTTTTTTAACAATTAATCTGACAAAGACAAATACAGTTTATTTCTACTTAAAGAAAAATAGTTCTGTTACAGATATTTTGCACCGCAATAAATTGAAATATCATGATAAAAATTGTTCATCGAAAAGTCACTGTAATTGTCCTCAAATTCCTTTTGTGCCGTCCGTGAAATATTTAGGTATTTGGATTGATGCAGGCCTAACTTGGAAAGTGCATGTAACATGGGTTAAAAGAAAGGTCATCCGTAACCTGGCCCGCTTCTATCTCGTAAGACATTTAGTTCCATTTAAATTTATGTGTACACATTATGCATTAATCCATTCTCAATTAACATATGGTATAAAATCTTGGGGAGGCATGTATTTCAATAATTTTAAACAACTTTTAGTGCTGCAAAAGAGATTTATTCGCTTATTAACTAAAAGCCCAAAAACGCAACCTTCATTACCTTTGTTTCGAGAAGCAGGAATTTTGCCTTTACGCTATGATTATTTTTTCGAAATGATAACATTAAAACTGATACGAATAATTACCAATTACGACGAGATAAAAACATAAATTATGAAATTCCTGCATTACATAAGGAAATTTTTAGCCACTATTATTTGTACTTAGCACCGAAATTCCTTTCCTCTCTTTCGGGCAGCGGGGCGGCTCAATCGGTAGCGCGCCAGGCTCGTAATCTGTAGTTCCCAGGTTCGAGTCCCAGCTGGGTCAGCGTTGAAATTGATCTCCGCAAAATTCCCCACCCTGCCCACGGTCAGTAGGGGACACCGATGGGCTTGGAAAGGTCGCCGTCCGTCGGATGGGACGTAAAGCCGTGGCCCCGTGTGCGGGAGAGCCATACCCTGTGCACGTTAAAGAACCCACTGAATGGCCTTGACGGGAGGCTACCATCTGTCTCCCAACAACTGTTCCAGTGGGTCCCCTCCCCAACCTTCTCTGAGCCTTCGGGGTCTATGTGACCTGGCCATTTAGCCCACGGTGTGCAAAAAAGTGCCGCTCAGAGGTAAAACAACCCAACCCAACTCTTTCGGTCAGCATGAAAAATAGCATTTGTTTTCTAAAGTTCTCAAGAACTACATTTTGAAACTGGATGTGGAAACTTTTTTGCATTAATCTACTACAACTGTTTATATGTAACATGGATATTGAATATTTTCTGACATACTGACTTTCACACTTTTGGATTACTAGAAATTTTTTGTTTTGAGTTGTTTTCGTTTGTGTATTATTCAATGTGACGACTGAAGTTTACAATTGAAATTGTTTCTGTATGTAGATCTCACGAACGAGCCTACTCTTGTGAGACCTCAAAAGGTTTTGCATACTGTAAAACATTATCTGAAATAAAAATTATCTTTCTTTCAAATGCTAAAAAAAATCAGAATTTTTTTCACTAAGCGCTGGAAAAAAAAACTAAATCGACGAATTTTTTCGAACGCAAATTGAGATTTATCTTCGCAAAATTCCCCGCCCTGCCCACGGTTAGTAGGGGACACCGATGGGCTTGGAAAGGCCGCCGTCCGTCGGACGGGACGTTAAGCCGTGGCACCGTGTACGGGAGAGCCATACCCTGTGCACGTTAAAGAACACGCTGGATAGCCTTGACGGGAGGCTACCATCTGTCTCCCAACAGCTGTTCCAGTGGATCCCTTCCCCCAACCTTCTCTGAGCCTTCAGGGCCCTTGTGACCTGGCCATTTAGCCCACGGCGTGTAAAAAAAGTGCCGCTCAGAGGTAACCCCTCCCCCCCCCACCACCTTCGGGGTCCGCGTGACCTGGCCATTTAACCCACGGTGTGCAAAAAAGTGCAGCTCAGAGTAAAACACCCCAACACACCCGCCTTCTCTGAGCCTTCGGGGTCCTTGTACCTGGGTTGGATTGGCTTGTTTTACCTCTGAGCGCCACTTTTTTGCACACCATGGGCTAAATGGCCAGGTCACAGGGACCCCGAAGGCTCAGAGAAGGTTGGGGGAGGGGACCCACTGGAACAGCTGTTGGGAGACAGACGGTAGCCTCCCGTCATGGCCTCCCAGCGTGTTCTTTAACGTGCACAAGGTATGGCTCTCCCGCACACGGGGCCACGGCTTAACGTCCCAACCGACGGATGGCGGCCTTTCCAAGCCCATCGGTGTCCCCTACTGACCGTAGGCAGGGCGGGGAATTTTGCGGAGATAAATCTCAACGCTGATCCAGCTGGGACTCGAACCTGGGAACTACAGATTACGAGCCTGGCGCGCTACCGACTGAGCCACCCCCGCCCCCTTGTGACCTGGCCATTTAGCCCACGGTGTACAAAAAAAAGTGCCGCTCAGAGTAAAACACCCCAACCCAAAACGCAAGATTGATGCAGCCAATAATCAATTAACGTCTTTTCTGCTTTCTTTTTCATAAACACGCCGATTCAGAATTCCTCTCCTTAATTCTCAACACGTTCTGTTTTTTTCCCTGTCTGTTGGAAAGAGTCGACATTTACGCTCAGCCGGATCTAAATCAATAGATACATAAAGATCCAGCAAAACCACGATAATTATGCTTTCGTTACCAAACGTGGTGGAGATCGTTCCTCCTCGACGACCAGAGACAGGCGAATCGTAGCCCTTTCATTAGAGCAACAGCGAATGCAATTATGAAGTCTATCAAGCAGAATGAAGTCCCGATGAAAAACGCGTTGCTCCGCGATGTATTAGAGCGAGAAAGTGGGGGGGGGGTGCTGTCGACCTTCTACTTTTATCACGCTGGTAAGTGATGTGAACGAGTTCAGAGTGTGGGAACTACGGAACTTCGTCAGTCCTGTTCCTGGTTCTTGAAGCAATCATAAAGCGGCACAAATACAGAGCTCAGTTCCTTAATGAGACTGGCCAGTGGCATCCCATTCATCATGATTCGGAGAGAGCCAAAACTGGCATTAGAGCGTCCATTCGCTCTACGGGGATATAATGTAGAAGGTGCTTAAAAAATCAGTCGTTTATCGTGATGTTGTAATAAAAATAATAAATACCCCCTCAGGCGGGGCGGGGTTGGCTCAGTCGGTAGCGCGCCAGGCTCGTAATCTGTAGTTCCCAGGTTCGAGTCCCAGCTGGGTCAGCGTTGAGATTTATCTCCGCAAAATTCCCGCCCTGCCCACGGTCAGTAGGGGACACCGATGGGCTTGGAAATGCCGCCGTCCGTCGGATGGTACGTTAAGTCGTGGCCCCGTGTGCGGGAGAGTTGGGTTGTTTTACCTCTGAGCGGCACTTTTTTGCACACCATGGGCTAAATGGCCAGGTCACATGGACCCCGAAGGCTCAGAGAAGGTTGGGGGAGGGGACCCACTGGAACAGCTGTTGGGAGACAGATGGTAGCCTCCCGTCAAGGCCATCCAGCGTGTTCTTTAACGTGCACAGGGTATGGCTCTCCCGCACACGGGGCCACGGCTTAACGTCCCATCCGACGGACGGCGGCCTTTCCAAGCCCATCGGTGTCCCCTACTGACCGTGGGCAGGGCGGGGAATTTTGCGGAGATAAATCTCAACGCTGACCCAGCTGGGACTCGAACCTGGGAACTACAGATTACGAGCCTGTGCGGGAGAGCCATACCCTGTGCACGTTAAAGAACACGCTGGATGGCCTTGACGGGAGGCTACCATCTGTCTCCCAACAGCTGTTCCAGTGGGTCCCCTCCCCCAACCTTCTCTGAGCCTTCGGGGTCCTTGTGACCTGGCCATTTAGATCATGGTGTGCAAAAAAGTGCCGTTCAGAGGTAAAACAACCCAACCTAACTCATAACCCTATTCGGTAATCTATATTTATCCATATGGGAAACATGGCTACACCCCTGTCTGCAGTTCCTAGGTTCGAGTCCCAGCTGGGTCAGCGTTGAGATTTATCTCCGCAAAATTATCCGCCCTGCCCACGGTCAGTAGGGGACACCGATGGGCTTGGAAAGGCCGCCGTCCGTCGGATGGGACGTTAAGCCGTGGCCCCGTGTACGGGAGAGCCATACCCTGTGCACGTTAAAGAACACGCTGGATGTTCTTGACGGGAGCTACCATCTGTCTCCCAACAGCTGTTCCAGTGGGTCCCCTCCCCCAACCTTCTCTGAGCCTTCGGGGTCCATGTGACCTGACCATTTAGCCCATGGTGTGCAAAAAAGTGCCGCTCAGAGGTAAAACAACCCAACCCCCTCAAGCAGCTGCTTGCCAGAGAGGAGTCTGTCAGTTTATGTGCCTTAGTAGATGGGAATGTTGGCAAAATTTAAATTTGCATTTTTTTTTTTGAGAAATTGAATTGTTTTTAAAATAGTTTTAAACAGGTTGAATTTTCTTTACAGGTCGAATCTAATGGAGGGTGGATGCTCCCCAACGGGTATCAATAGGAATTTTTTCAGTGGGAGGGGTAAAAATGGTTTCAGGGTGGGTTGGGTTGTTTTACCTCTGAGTGGCGCTTTTTTGCACACCATGGGCTAAATGGCCAGGTCACAAGGACCCCGAAGGCTCAGAGAAGGTTGAGGGAAAGGACCCACTGGAATAGCTGTTGGGAAACAATAGCCTTCCGTCAATGCTATCCAGCGTATTCTTTAACATGCACAGGGTATGGCTCTCCTGCATACGGAGCCACGGCTTAACGTCCCATCCGATGGACGGCAGACTTTCCAAGCCCATCAGTGTCCCCTACTGACCGTTTGTAGGGCGGAGAGTTATGCGGAGATAGGTTTCAGGGTGGGGGTTTCAGATAGGTTTCAAGGATTTTTTTTTTGGGGGGGGAGGTGAAAGATGTTCAAAAAACAAATCAGAATCTCAAGATATTTAAAGTTTCTTTCAAACGCCAAAGACACTTTTTGGGATGATAAATACTTTAAATATTTGACTGAAAATTAGATGTATTCTTATTTTACTGTGACATTCTGTGCCCTTTTTTTAAAATACATATATATTGTTACAGATTTTTTAGTTGTAATTTCCTAATGCCGTCCCGTGGCCGAGTGGTTAGCGCGCTTGGCTACTGATCTACGGGACCTGGGTTCGAGCCATAAGTAAGGCATGAATGTTCGTGTTGTTTTCTGCTGAGGTCCTGCCATCCTCTCAGATCTTCTACTTTGGCATATAAACTGACAGGCTCCTGTCAGACCTCTGTGGCAAGCAGCTGCTTGAGGGGGTATTTATTTTTTTTAATTTCCTAATAAATAAAAAGACTATAAATGAACCGATTTAATAACTAAGGCAAAGAGTTTAAGTTAAAAAAAAATTTAGTACCAATCATTCTAAACATCAATATTCTATTCATGCGTACAAAATCATTCCGACGATCATAATTAATAAACTAACTGATAAAAACCAATAACATTTGAAAACCGATTCACAAAACAAAAGGTGGGTTGTTTTACCTCTGAACGACACTTTTTTTGTACACAGTGGGCTAAATGGGCAGGTCACATGGACCCCGAAGGCTCAGGGAAGGTTGGAGAAGGGGACCCACTGGAACAGCTGTTGGGAGACAGATGGTAGCCTCCCGTCAAGGCCATCCAGCGTGTTCTTTAACGTGCACAGGGTATGGCTCTCCCGCACACGGGATCACGGCTTAACGTCCCATCCGGCGGCGGCCTTTCCAAGCACTCAAACAAGCCCATCGGTATCCCCTACTGACCGTGGACAGGGCGGAGAGTTTTGCGGAGAAAAGTCTCAACCCTGACCCACCTGGGAACTACAGATTACGAGCCTGGCGCGCTACCGACTGAGCCCCCCCCCCCCCCCCAAAAAAAATATCAAAGGTGGAACGTTTACCAGATACTTTATTCCTAGTTATATATCAGAAGTGAAATAACGGACGTTCTCTACACTAATATTGATGCATAGTTATTTTTTTGCTACTAAATGTAACTTCTTTACCACAATAAATCGGCAATTGTTTTATCTCTTCCGCACGAAAGGGGAAATCTTTGCACACTTTTTGCAACTTCCTTCTGCATTTTCCTACTTTGAACTTAAGCGTGTTCCAATACATTTATGACGTAATTACACCACGTGCGATATCTCGTGTTTCTCGTAGTAAGCGATCACGCTTTCATTGTTACACGTTCATATGAATATATGCTGTACCTAGCTAAGTGTAATAAAATGTTTATTATCTTTATTACTTATAATCCGCCATACCTTTTTTCTATTTGTGTGTTCTGCTGATGAACTACTCTTAACTTCGCGAATTTACTATTTACTACAAAATTGTAATTTTTAATAGGTTTTTGAATAGTTGGGTTGTTTTACTTCTGAGCGGCTTTGCACCCAAAATGGGCTAAATGGTCAGGACACAAGAACTCCGAGGGCTCAGAGAAGGTTGGAAGAGGGGTCCCACTGGAACAGCTGTTGGGAGACAGATGGTAGCCTCCCGTCAAGGCCATCCAGTGTGTTCTTTAACGTGTACAGGATATGCTCTCCCACACACGGGGCCACGACGTAACGTCCCATCCGACGGATGTCTACCTGTTCCAGTCCATCAGTGTCCCCTAGTGACCGAGGGCAGAGCCGGGGAGTTTTACGGAGATAAATCTCGAAGCTGATCCAGCTGGGACTCGAATCAGGGACAAAGAAGGTTTAAGGAGAAGAAGGCTAGCTTTGCAGAAGCGTAAGTGGCGCCATTCTGCGGAATTTTACCGAAGCTGAATGTGGCAAATTGATGTGCAGGCACAAAAACAATTGTAAGGGGCGATCTGCTCATGCCCAGTGTAATCATTTTAGCCCACTGCAGCTATGGCAGCAGTTACATTGTTAACTGCTGCCATAGCAGTTAACAATGTAAGCATCTTCTGTATGCATGAATAGAATATTGATGTTTAGAATGATTCGAGACCCAGCTGGATCTCGAAGCTGATCCAGCTGGGACTCGAATCAGGGACAAAGAAGGTTTAAGGAGAAGAAGGCTAGCTTTGCAGAAGCGTAAGTGGCTATTGTCTTACTATTGGTATATAAATATATTGCGATTTAACCAGTGTTTCCAAATGTCTAACACCCATGGCTGTTTGGCACAGTGGTAGCTGACCCTAAAGTTATTTAATGAGTATTTTATCCCGTTCAGGAGTACATTTTACGATACCTGGTAAAGCCGTTGTATGTTTATTTTGAGTAATTTTGCAAGAATTTTTAAAATTAATATGTAAATTAATACATTTAATCATCTTGCGAATATATATAAGTCAATGTATGTTGCAGGTTTGTGATCCTTGGAGCATATCGATGTACATTGGCTTCTGCACTTTGCTCTAACAATGTAATTTTTTTTTTATGGTTGATATGGGAAGTGCCTGCTGCCATCTGTTGAACGTTTATACAAGTAAAAAACTCGATATGATATTTATTGAAAATATCAGCAATTGTATAAAATATAATTATATAGATCATGTTATCGTGCATTGACTCATAAATCTCAATATATTGTAATATACTAAATGCTGTAGGTTGTTCAAAATATTAAAATTTTTTTCTTTAGCATAGCTACTACCAGTTTTACAAAATTGGATTTTATTAAAGAAAATGATTACATTACTTTTTGATATTTTCTCTCTAACGAAAAGGAAATTATGATTGTACCTCATGAAGAAAATGAACATTTTCAGAGTCAAAAATATATGTAAAATTAGTCACGTGGTGTAAGCAATTAAAAACCTCGCTCGGCGGTGGGAAAAATAAAGCAGGGAACTAGCTCCTCTCCCTTGCTAGGTGGCTTCACTGCAATGCACGAATTTGCCACGTTTAGAGGGCGCTACAAACGAAAAGTTTACTTTACCAAAGAAGGTCTAAGGAGAAGAAGGCTAGCTTCGCACAAGCGTAAGTGGCGCCGTTCTGCGGAATTTTACCGAAGCTGAACGTGGCAAATTGATGTGCAGACACAAAAACAACTGTAAGGGGCGATCTGCGCATGCGCAGTGCAATCATTTTAGTCCAATGCAGCTATGGTTTGTCTTACTATTGGTATGTATATTGCGATTTAACCAGTGTTTCCAAATGTCTAACAACCATGGCTGTTTGGCACAGTGGTAGCTGACCCTAAAGTTATTCAATGAGTGTTTTATCTCGTTCAGGAATACATTTTACGATACCTGGAAAAACCGTTGTATGTTTATTTTGAGTAAATTTGCAGAATTTTTAAAATTAATATGTAAATTAATACATTTAATCATCTTGCGAACATGTAAGTCAATGTATGTTGCAGTTTTGTATTCTCTGGAGCATATCGATGTATATAGGTGTCTGCAGTTTGTTCTAATAGTAAATTTTTTTATGGTTGATACGAGAAGTGCCTGCTGCCATCTATTGACAATTTATCCAAATAAGAAACTCGATATGACTTTTATTGAAAATATCTAAAATTCTATAAAATATAATTAAACAAAACATGTTATCTCGCATAAAGCCATAAATTTCAATTTATTATAATATATTAAATATTGTAGAATGTTCAAAATATTAAAATTCTTTTCTTGAGCACAGCTACTACCTGTTTTACAAAATGGGATTTTATTAAAGAAAGTAATTTTAACTAATCCTTGTAAAAAGAAAATTATGATAGTAAAATTTCAGAAGTGGACACTTTAAACAGAGCTACAGTGAATGTAAAATTAGTGACGTGGTGTAAGCCATTGAAAACCTTGCTGGACGGTGGAAAAATAACGCAACGAACTGGCTCCTCTCCATGGCTAGGTGACTTCACTGCAATGCACGAATTTGCCAGATTTAGAGGGCGCTGCAATCGAAAAGTTTACATTAAGCCTATGGAAGCTAGCTCTCTTCTCCCTTAGACACTCCTTGCCCTGTGCACGTTAAAGAACACGCTGGATGGCCTTGATGGGAGGCTACCATCTGTCTCCCAACAGCTGTTCCAGTGGATCTCCTCCCCCAACCATCTCTGAGCCTTCGGGGTTCATGTGACCTGGCCAGTTAGCCTGTTGTGTGCAAAAAAGTTCCACTCAGAGGTAAAACAACCCAACCATTCGTTAAATGAAAGTCTCATATTAATGAACGAGAAATTAGTTTATTCGTCCTGATATGCTACAAAATATCGAAAAAATCAAAAAGCATATTTATTAATGTTAATAACATTGTAGATACATTAAAACATTGTAGGTGCATTACAACACCGTTTATATGTGAATATCTGTTGTGAATTTAAAAGAATTGTTTAAAAGTTTGTACAGAAGTCATCTCGCTGAAGAAACATTGATATAATAAAATTAGTACCTGCCTGAAAATTTGAATTATTGTTATATAACCACGAATTTGAGAAACAATATTGGATTATTATTTTTTTGACCCGATTTCAACCCGAATTTGAAAATATAAAAATTTTCCTTTACCCGAAAAAGTCACACCCTACGTATTTTTAAGGCAAGAATCAGCATTTATCAAGTTATATGAATATTTAATTTTTTTTATTTCACAGGAAACTTGGATGCAAGAATAAATTGACTTTAGAAATAGTGAGAAGATAACGAAACGTGACTGTATCCTTTGATCAAATTATCTGTTATCTAAGACTATGCATTTCGTGTTTTGAATTTCACACATTAGCAACTAGAATAAAATAGACCCCATATTTAGCTAATTTAGTAAATTCAGCTTTTGCAGATCTTGAAAATAGATGAAATTAAAGAATGCCGAATTTCTCTATATCGTCTTTTTTTAAACCTTCACTTAAAAATATACATTTTTCTATGATAGACTTTTACAGGTTACTGATTTTGAGATAATAAATGTGACAGATTTCTTGACTAATATATATAGATAAATAACAGGTGGCTATAGCAGTGAAAGATTATCCTCTGATGGTTAGACCGACTGGATGTATACTTAAAAAGAATTGGTGCCAACGTCATATCCCAAACGTCAATTAAGTTTAAGGATCAAAGAATTTCAATGCAGTTAACATAAAGGGCGCTCGAACGTTTCATTTGGACATTTTAGAGTCATCAGACTCGAGCACAGTCTTTGCATCTTAAAGATTCTACCTACAAACTACAGCTACTAATTTGTGTTATTTGTTTTATAGCAAAGTGTGGAAAATGAAATTCTTTAAAAATTAGTGTTCAGGTCTCCTTGTGCTTGCCAGTAATTCCCAGCCTGTTAATACTCTGAAAGGCAACATGACTGCCTCCATATTATGACCACATGAAAAAACAACACTAAACTGTAAGAAAACTTGAAGGAAATTGAGAATTGAGAAGTGTACAACTAACATAATAGCTCTTAGGAAATTCCTTTTAAGTCCGTTACATGTATTTTTAACAAGTGCATGGCATCATATGCATAGGACCACAGTTCAAAAGTCATACCGGAAGGACAATAGACTTTATAAGCTCATCCGTCTTCATTTTTAATAGAACGAAGTATGAGACAAGCGAAGAAATCTGAACTCTAGGCGCGATTTCTGCTTAAACCCGGAAGCCTCAAGTTGCGGGCCCTGGCACGGTGTCGACTTTGGCTCCTCGTCAAGCAGCGGCCTGGCATTCTATCTACTATGTCTTCTCATCAGGCAGTGGCTTGGCATTCTATCTACTATGTCTCCTCCTATGGTTCTTTGTCAGGTTGCCGGTCCTGGAATGTTATCTACTATATATACTCGTCAGGTTGCTGGTCTGACATGCTATCTACTATGTCTCCTCATCACGCAGTGGCCTGGCATTCTATCTACTATGTCTCCTCATCAGGCAGTGGCCTGGCATTCTATGTACTGTTTCCTCGTCAGGTTGAGGGCCTAGCATAGTATCTGCTGTCTCCTCATTAAATTGTGTCTGACGTGCCCTTTGACGCCTATTCCCAATTTCGATGTAATCTTCGACTAGTGAAGTTATCCATGTTTCGAAGGACTTCATTCTAATCACATTCAGCAGAAAGAAGTGAAGGAAAAAAGAAAGAACGCCGTGATACTGAAATGAAGCTAAAATCAGAAGTTAACGAAAGCTGCTTTCTGATTTGAATTGCTAAAAACAATCGACAAATAATTGCTTGGATGACGTCTGTGTAATTGTCGCGTTTATAAATTGCAGGACTCTGCTTTAGAAATATTTAAAACTTAAAAGTGATAATAAAATATTTCCTCTTCATTTTCCAAGATGTGTTTTAATTACTCTTGGATAGCTTAGTTCGTATTTAATTGGTTTCGAATAAAAAAAAACATTTTACATGCGATTAGCTTACAAATGGAGAATTGAAGGATCCGCATTAAAAAATATGCATCACAACTCCACTTGTGGTAAATTTTCATGCTTCGCTTTGAGCGTATATTTAAAGCAAACTAGGAATCGGTTTTGGTGTAAGTCGTATTCAGTTCAACTCAGCATACATGGAGGTCTGAAAAAATTTTCTTTCAAGAGGGCAAAAACCATGGGCTTCGGGGGAAGGTCGATGGGGCAATCCTCAAATATATACTTAGCAATTCGTCTCTAGGTAACTAGAGAGAGTAAGGGATGCGCACAGTTTCAGATTTTTCATACTGGCAAAATTTTCCCTCTCCCTGAAATAATTCCCACTGATATCGATGAGCAAACGGTATGCAGGATCATTATAAAACAACTCATAATTTAAAGTTAAAAGTTTAAAGTTGTTGGAGAAAATGTCAACCCAGGAATAGTGGATAGGTAAAAAAAAACAAAATAAAATAATTAATTTTAAGAGGAGGGGTCTCAAGAATACGATTTTGAAGCTGACAGTTTATTTTAATTAAATACTTTTTTTAATTGCAGTGGGAGAGGGGGGGGGAGATTCTTATCGTTCAAGGCGAAAAAAATTTCTTTCACCTTCAATCATTTTTGTGTCCCTATTTCTCTATTTTAAAATATTTTTAATCTCCTTACAAGATCTGAAATCTAACATCTGAAACTGTATACATCTGAAATCTAACATCTGAAACTGTATGCATCTGAAATCTAACATCTGAAATATAGCATTTTAATCTCCTTATAAGATCTGAATCTAAAATATTTTTAATCTCCTCACCGTAATTAAAAAAAATTACAGAAGTTTCCTGCTTTTCACCTTCTCTGGGGGGCGGGAGTGGCTCAGTCGGCAGCGCGCCAGGCTCGTAATCTGTAGTTCCCAGGTTCGAGTCCCAGCTGTGACAACGTTGAGATTTTTCTCCTCAAAATTCCCGGCCCAGCCCACGGTCAGTAGGGGACAGACCGATGGGCTTGGAAAGGTCGCCGTCCGTCGGATAGGACGTTAAGCCGTGGCCCTGAATGCGTAAAAGCCATACCCTGTGCACGTCAAACAACACGCTGGATGGTCTTGACGGGAGGCTACCATTTGTGTCCCAACAGCTATGCCAGTGGGTCCCCCTCCCCCAACCTTCTCTTAGCCTTCGGGGTCCTTGTGACCTGGCTATTTAGCTCATGGTGTGCAAAAAAGTTCCTTGCTTGTAAAATCCGTCGTCCGTCGGATGATCGGTTAATCCGAGGCCCTGTGTGTGGGAGAGACCATATCCTGTGCACGTCAAAAGAAAATAAATTTAATAGTAAGACATTTTCGGAGGGTACTGTATATTGGGATTGAACAAAGAAATTTTTTCGTTACCGATCGGGAATTTAATTTCTGAGGAAATGTTTTACCGAAACCAAGTTCTACTGCCATTGTTGTTCTGTTAGGATTGCTATAATAATTAAATTCATCAATAATTATAAATATTTGAAACGGAAATTTGTAATTAACCTAAATGTTGAGATGCGACATAAAGTAAATATTTAATACATGTAATCAAACCATCATTATTCTGAATCTCTAGAAATTTAATTGTATAATATCCTACCGTTTATATTATAGTGAATATAACTTCAAAAGAATATTGTTCGCTTTAATTCACATTTATCGGTGTTTCGTTTCATCCTTATCCAGAATGTATCCAAGTGATACTATTTACAGAAAAAGCAATTCTGACTGGCATAGATGTCGGTTATACCGAGCTAGACTCGTAATGTGCAGCTCCCAGATTCGAGTCCCAGCTGGATCAGCTTCGAGATTTATCTCCGTAAAACTCCCCGCCCTGCCCCTCGGTCAGTAGGGGATACCGATGGAATTGTACAGGTAGACGTGGCTCCGTGTGCGGGAGAGCCATACCCTGTGCAAAGAAGGTTTAAGGAGAAGGCTAGCTTTGCAGAAGCGTAAGTGGCGCCATTCTGCGGAATTTTACCGAAGCTGAACGTGGCAAATTGATGTGAAGGCACAAAAACAATTGTAAGGGGCGATCTGCGCATGCGCAGTGTAATCATTTTAGCCCACTGCAGCTATAGTTTGTCTTACTATTGGTATATAAATATATTGCGATATAACCAGTGTTTCCAAATGTCTAACAGCCATGGCTGTTTGGCACAGTGGTAGCTGATCCTAAAGTTATTCAATGAGTGTTTTATCCCGTTCAGGAGTACATTTTACGATACCTGGAAAAACCGTTGTATGTTTATTTTGAGTAATTTTGCAGAATTTTTAAAATTAATATGTAAATTAATACATTTAATCATCTTGCGAACATGTAAGTCAATGTATGTTGCAGTTTGGTGTTCCCTGGAGCATATCGACATATATGTGTCTGCAGTTTGTTCTAATAGTAAACTTTTTTGATGGTTGATACGAGAAGTGCCTGCTGCCATCTATTGACAGTTTATACAAGTAAGAAACTCGATGTGACTTTAAACTGAAAATATCCTAAATTCTATAAAATATAATTAAACAAAATATGTTGTCTCGCATTAAGCCATAAATTTCAATTTATTATAATATGTTAAATATAGTAGAATGTTCAAAATAGTAAAATTTCTATGATGAGCATAGCTACCTCTTGTTTTACAAAATGAGATTTTATTAAAGAAAATAATTTTAACTAATCCTTGTGGAAAGAAATCATGATGGTAAAATTTAAGAAATGGACACTGAACAAAGTCAAAGTGTATGTAAAATTAGTCACGTGGTGTAAGCCATTGAAAACCTTGCTGGGCGGTGGAAAAATAACGCAAGGAACTGGCTCCTTTCCCTGGCTAGGTGGCTTCACTGCAATACACGAATTTGCCATGTTTAGAGGGCGCTGCAATCGGAAAGTTTACATTACGTCTATGGAAGCTAGCTCTCTTCTCCCTTAGACACTCCTTGATTGTACCTCATGAAGAAAATGAACATTTTTCAGAGTCAAAATGTATGTAAAATTAGTCACGTGGTGTAAGCAATTGAAAACCTCGCTCGGCGGTGGAAAAAAATAATGCAGGGAACTCTCTCCCCTCCCTGGCTAGATGGCTTCACCGCAATGCACGAATTTGCCACGTTTAGAAGGCGCTACAAACGAAAAGTTTACATTACGTCTATGGAAGCTAGCTCTCTTCTCCCTCAGAGACTCCTTGTCAGGGAGCCGCACATTACGAGTCTCGCTCGAAAAGTTTACGTTAAGTCTATGGAAGCTAGCTCTCTTCTCCCTTAGACACTCCTTGTCAGGGAGCCGCACATTACGAGTCTCGCTCGATATAACCGACATCTTGACAGTCAGAATTGCTTTTTCTATAAATAGTATCACTTGGATACATTCTAGATAAGCTGGTCGACAAGTATTTTGTAGTATCGAATTAAAGCGAACAATATTCTTATGAAATTATATTCATTATAATATAAACGGTAGGATATTATAGTTGAATTTCTAGAGGTTCAGAATTATGATGGTTTGATTACATGTATTAAATGTTTGCTTTAAAATCGCATCTCAACATTTAGATTTATTACAATTTTCCCTTTCAAATATTTATAATCATTGATGAATTTAATTCTTATAGCAATCCTAACAGAACAACAATACCAATAGAACTTGGTTTCGGTAAAACATTTCCTTAGAAATTAAATTCCCGATCGGTAACGAAAAAATTTCTTTGTTCAAACCCAATATACAGTACCCTCCGAAAATATCTTACTATTAAATTTATTTTCTTTTGACCTGCACAGGATACGGTCTCTCCCACACACGGTGCCACGGATTAACATCCCATCCGACGGACGCCGGATTTTACAAGCAAGGCACTTTTTTTGCACACCATGAGCTAAATGGCCAGGTCACATGGATTGGATTGTTTTACCTCTGAGAGGCACTTTTTTGCACACCATGGGCTAAATGGCCAGGTCACATGGACCCCGAAGGCTCAGAGAAGGTTGGGGGAGGAGTCCCACTGGATAGCTGTTGGTAGACAGATGGTAGCCTCCTGTCAAGGCTATCCAGTGTGTTCTTTAACGTACACAGGGTATGGCTCTCCCGCACACGGAACCACGGCTTAACGTCCCATCCGACGTCTTTTCAAGCCCATCGGTGTCCCCTACTGACCGAGTGGGAGAGTTTTGATGGGGAGTTTTGAGGAGATAAATCTCAATGCTGCCCTAATTGGAACTCGAACCTGGGAACTACAGATTACGATCTTGGCGCACTATCGACTGAACCCTCCACCCTCTCCCAAGGAACCTTTAGGCAGCGCAGAATCTAATGGGGGGAAAGGGGCCATTCCTTCCTAAACTTCTCCCCCTAGAATGCTCTTCCCCCATCAAAATTTATTTTATATTAGGGAAAAGCTTGAATACACATACGTTTATTGCCTTTAGACCCTAGAGGCAGTAAATTTATTTGCATTTCAAGAAATCTTCAATAATTTTTCAATTTAAAACTGAGGTGAAAATGTTACATTTCAATGAAAATACATTTTCTTCCCACCCCCTATTTTTTTTCGGGTCGATTGAAATTCTTCGCCTTTATTTTTTTTATCTAGATCCGGATCTGTTTTTAGGTGATTTCAGTTCCCCCATCAAAAACGCAAAGGAAACACTCGTGAGCCTAAAATGCATTTGGACAAGTGCATTCAATGACTAAGAGAGGGGAGGGGGTGGTCAGTCGGTAGCGCGCCAGGCTCGTAATCTGTAGTTCCCAGGTTCGAGTCCCAGCTGGGTCAGCGTTGAGATTTATCTCGGCAAAATTCCCCGCCCTGCCCACGGTCAGTAGGGGACACCGATGGGCTTGGAAAGGCCGGCGTCCGTCGGATGGGACGTTAAGCCGTGGCCCCGTGTGTGGGAGAGTCATATCCTGCACGTTAAATATCTATCAGAAAGTCATACCTGTGCACGTTAAAGAACACGCTGGATGGCCTTGACGGGAGGCTACCATCTGTCTCCTAACAGCTGTTCCAGTGGGTCCACTCCCCTTCAGCCTTCGGGGTCCATGTGACCTGGCCATTTAGCTCATGGTGTGCAAAAGAGTGCCGCTCAGAGGTAAAACAATCCAATCCAATGACTAAGAGAAGCGACCAGCGATCAGTTAGAGGAGCTTAGGTTTTCGAGGCGGAGACCACTTGGGTTGGGTTGTTTTACCTCTGAGCGGCACTTTTTTGCACACCATGGGCTAAATGGCCAGGTCACGTGGACCCCGAAGGCTCAGAGAAGGTTGGGGGAGGGGACCCACTGGAACAGCTGTTGCGAGACAGATGGTACCCTCCCGTCAAGGCCATCCAGCGTGTTCTTTAACGTGCACAGGGTATGGCTCTCCCACACACGGGGCCACGGCTTAACGTCCCATCCGACGGACGGCGGTCTTTCCAAGCCCAGCGGTGTCCCCTACTGACCGTGGGCAGGGCAGGGAATGAGACCACTTGGGCTCCAACTCTTTTGATGATTACCGCATCTGCGCCTCGTCGGAGAGGAAATTATTTCTGACGCATCATAAAAAAAATAGAGAAATGCATTTCGTTAAACCATACGTAATATGTGCGGTCAAAATTAAAATTCCAAGGTTTTATTCGGAATTAAAAAATTGTTACAATTAATTCGCAGAAAGTAAATTTCCCTGAGTGAAAGCATTACAAAGTCTAAAGGCAATTCATTATTGAGGGAAAAATACACGAAAAAAAAAAAAATCAAATGTTGAATAGTGCTTAATTAATTTTAATTAAAAAGCGATTCATAATCGAACTAAATTATTTTATTCTGTTTACTTATTTTGATAATTAAGGCAAATTGGAAATTTAAATGTGATCGAGCCTGGATGCCAACTATTCCAAGTCCGAGATCATCTTTGTAAAGGACTCCTCCTTGCATGCTATCTATTTTTAGGTCTAAAATCTTTTTAATGGTCTAAAATGGCCAGGTCACATGGACCCCGAAGGCTCAGAGAAAGTTGGGAGAGAGGACCCCCTGGAACAGCTGTTGGGAGACAGATGGTAGCCTCCCGTCAAGGCCATCCAGCGTATTCTTTAAAATGCACAGGATATAGCTCTCTCATGCACACGGGGCCACGGCTTAACGTCTCATACGACGGACGGCGACTTTTCAAGCCCATCGGTGTCCCCTACTGACTGTGGACAAGGCAAGGAATTTTGCGGAGATAAGTCTCAGCGCTGACCCAGCTGGGACTCGACTGGATCTAGGGGGGGAGTGGTACATGTCCCTACTCCCACTTCCACTTTTTTTAGAATGCTAGTAAAGGTAATAGGCCCCGAAAATTATTAAAATTGTGCATATTACAAGCATCTTTCAAGAAAATTTATAAAAACCTCTAAAACGAAGGGAAAAATGCAATGGAAATCCAGTCTCCCCCCCCCCCCCCTCCGCTCTTTATTTTTTCGAAATCCTGACCTGCTACTAGCGAACAAGCTGATACGTTTGGTGTTTTTTTTACTTTCAGCTTTTTGTACAAAAACGCACAGTATTTTACATTTAAAAAAAATGCAGATTTTAAAACGATATAGAGATCCCATGACCGAGTGGTTAGCGCGCTTTGGCTACTGATCTATGGAACTTGGGTTCGAGTCCCGGGTAAAGCATGGATGTATGTGTCGTTTTTCTGCTGAGGTTCTGCCATCCTCACAGACCTTCTACTCTGGCATATAAATTGACAGGCTCATGTCAGACCTCTGTGGCAAGCAGCTGCTTGAGGGGGTATTTATTTATTTTTATTTTTTTTATAGAGATTTAACCGATATTATATATTGATCTTACATATTTTATCAAAAAAAACTAGATGCAAAAGAAATAATGGATGTTAAAAAATAAACTCCGTAATTCCACAACGACCTTTCCACAATATCCTTCAACTAACATTCAGGGTTGGGTTGTTTTACCTCTGAGCGGCACTTTTTTGCACACCATGGGCTAAATGGCCAGGTCACATGGACCCCGAAGGCTCAGAGAAGGTTGGGGGAGGGGACCCAATGGAACAGCCTCCCGTTAAGGCCATCCAGCGTGTTCTTTAACGTGCACAGGGTATGTCTCTCTCCGCACACGGGGCCACGGCTTAACATCCCATCCGACGGACGACGGTCTTTCCAGCCCATCGGTGTCCCCTACTGACCGTGGGCAGGGCGGGGAATTTTGCGGAGATAAATCTCAACTCTGACACAGCTGGGACTCGAACCTGATAACTACAGATTATGAGCCTGGCGCGCTACCGACTGAGCCCCCCCCCCCCCCCCCCCGCCCCTACTAACATTCAGGTATTTGACACTGAATTAAAAGTATTAGATTGTCATCTTCAGGCGCGGACTGGTCAAGGGCGTTGTATCGTCGTGGATCCTTAATGTCAAGTTCCCCTATGGTCTCATAGAGCAGCATTTTTTTTAAACAATAATAATTATTATTTTACAGAAATTCTACAATATTCGGGAAAAAATTTAAGCTTCACGTAGGAACTCGTAAAAGAATAACTGCTAAAATCTTAAAATAGAAACAGAATTTTTTTATGGCAGCCCCCCCCCCCCTACTGCAGCTGCTTCCGTGAAAAAAGTGCCAGTCCACCCCTTTTGCCATCTGCTACTCCTAATAGACAGAGATTATAAATAAAAACACAACATATACGCCATCATGACCACATTTTCTACGGTGGTTCAATGCTGCCATCTATTGACCATCTCATGAGTTACTTAGGAAGATACGATCTAAGAGCCCAGATTTAAAAATAAAATAGATAGCAAGTGTGAAAAGGACTCGTAAATTCAAAGGTGTGGGCAGAGCCAAATCTAGCGAGGGAGGGGGGCTTAGTGTCCCTCCATTAAAAATGCTATTAATGGTAATAAAGGCAAAAAAAAATTTTTTAACGTAATGCATATTTTACGCATTTTTAAAGAAAGTTTTGGGAGACCTAAAATGGAGGGGATTGGGTTGTTTTACCTTTGAGCGACACTTTTTGACATGATGGGCTAAATGGCCAGGTCACAAGGACCCCGAAGGATCAGACAAGATTGGGGCAGGGGACACTCTGCACAGGTGTTAGGAGACAAATGGTAGCCTTCCGTCAAAGCTATTCAGCGTGTTCTTTAACGTGCACGGGGTATGTACCCCTCCAGCACACGGATCACGGCTTAACGTCCCATCCGACGGATGGCAGGGAACTACAGATTACGAACCTGGGAACTGCAGATTATGAGCATGAAGGGCTACCGACTGAGCACCCCCCCCCCGCTAAAAAGAAGGAGGGAGAAATGTTATACTGCAATGGAAATCCGGTCTCTTGCCACCCCGTGGTACGGGTGGCTCAGTCGGTAGCGCACCAGGCTCGTAATCTGCAGTTCCCAGGTTCCAATCCCAGCTGGGTCAGTGTTGAGACTTATCTCCGCCCTGTCCACGATCAATAGGGGGCACTGATGGGCTTGGAAAGGCCGCCGTCCGTCGGATGAGACGCTAAGCCGTGGCTCCGTGTGCGGGAGAGCCATACCCTGTGCACGTTAAAGAACACGCTGGATGGCCTCGACGGAAGGCTACCATCTATCTCCCAACAGCTGTTCCAGTGGGTCCCCTCCCTAAACCTTCTCTGAGCCTTCGGGGTCCATGTGACCTGGCCATTTAGCCCATGGTGTGCAAAAAAGTGCCGCTCAGAGGTAAAACAACCCAACGTTAAAGAACACGCTGGATGGCCTTGACGGGAGGCTACCATCTGTCTCCCAACAGCTGTTCCAGTGGGTCCCCTTCCCCAACCTTCTCTGAGCCTTCGGGGTCCATGTGACCTGGCCATTTAGCCCATGGTGTGCAAAGAAGTGCCGTTCAGAGGTAAAACAACCCATCTTGCCACCCCCCCCCCCTCCCTTATTTGTGTGTAGTGGATGGTAGGCACATAGTGAATATGTTTTTAAGGTGAGGGGAAAGTTAAATTCCGGAGGGTGGCAGAAGCAAAATAAAATGGGCGCAGTGATGAATAACTGTTGTCTCGGTTCGAGTCTCACAAGTCCGCACAGGAGAGTTGTTCTGTCGTAACCTACAGATAAGTTAGTTGCTTTTCTGATCACAAATTTAAAAAATGGTCCTCGAAGGAAAAAAATTCTACATAGGTGAATTCCATATTATTCCCGTGGCCGAGTGGGTAGCACGCTTGGCTACTGTTCTAAGGGACCTGGGTTCGAGCCTCGTGTAAGGCATGGATGTATGTGTCGTTTTTCTGCTGAGGTCCTGCCATCCTCTGAGACCTTCTACTCTGCCATATAAACTGACAGGCTCCTGTCAGACCTCTGTGGCAAGCAGCTGCTTGAGGGGGTATTTATTTATTTGGAGCCGTCCCGTGGCCGAGTGGTTAGCGCACTTGGCTACTGATCTAAGGGACCTGGGTTCGAGCCCCGGGTAAGGCATGGATGTATGTGTCGTTTTTCTGCTGAGGTCCTGCCATCCTCTGAGACCTTCTACTCTGCCATATAAACTGACAGGCTCCTGTCAGACCTCTGTGGCAAGCAGCTGCTTGAGGGGGTATTTATTTATTTGGAGCCGTCCCGTGGCCGAGTGGTTAGCGCACTTGGCTACTGATCTAAGGGACCTGGGTTCGAGCCCCGGGTAAGGCATGGATGTATGTGTCGTTTTTCTGCTGAGGTCCTGCCATCCTCTCAGACCTTCTACTCTGCCATATAAACTGACAGGCTACTTGTCAGACCTCTGTGGCAAGCAGCTGCTTGAGGGGGTATTAATTTATTTATTTATTTATCCATACAGAATATCTTTAATTTACTTCCGGTAAAGCAATTACATGAAATGGAATACACTAGGCGGGTTAAAGGCAAAATATACACAAAAATTGTACTTAAGCTTCGTGGAGGAGGACTGTGATTTCCTATTCCTAGTAGGATTGGATAATCTTTTATGAAAGTTTGGAAATAAAATCATTAAAACTTTATAGTAATCGTGAATTTGATATATCATTACCTTAAACACTATTATAATATAAAACATATATTTGATATTGTGTTAAAGTTGCCGCAATGCTTAAATACATTGCAAACATCCCTCCACCACCAAAAAATACAACGGTAAAAATATTTAAAATACAAAACATTTAGGCAGCAACCTTTCTGCATATTTTTTAACCCATTTACTCGACTATTATATGTAACTATATATTTTACCAGCACGAAATAACAGCACATTTTTATCAAACTCTACACCCCACACAGGCAAATCCGGAAAATATTTACTGCATTATGTGCTTCATATATTGGAATCAGGATTATTATTTAGTTATAGCTCATTAGAATAATCAGTACCAAAAATATAAGGGCTTGGGTTGTTTTACCACTGAGCGGCACTTTTTTGCACACCATGGGCTAAATGGCCAGGTCACACGGACCCCGAAGGCTCAGAGAAGGTTGGGGGAGGAGACCCACTGGAATAGTTGTTGGGAGACATATGGTAGCCTCCCGTCAAGGCCTCCAGCGTGTTCTTTAACGTGCACAGGGTATGGCTCTCCCGAACACGGGGCCACGGCTTAACGTGTCCCCGTGTGCGGGAGACGTTAAGCCGTGGCCCATATTTGTAAATAAATAATAATCCGATGGACGGCGGCCTTTCCAAGCCCATCTGTGTCCCCTACTGACCGTGGGCAGGGCTGGGAATTTTGCGGAGATAAATCTCAACGCTGACCTAGCTGAGACTCGAACCTGGGAACTGCAGATTACGAGCCTGGCGCGCTACCGACTGAGCCACCCGAGCCCCTAAAAATATAAGGCCTGTTCTCCCAGGGTATGAAATGAAAACCATTTCAGTAAGAGTAAATTTTACCGAAATATCATCATCCACTGTAAGCAAATCGACTCATTTTTTCTTTCTATACAACAGATCTGAAAGCATCATAAAAATATCAAGAAACTTAAAATAATTGCATTGAAGCAGAGATCTCTTTACCTGCTACTGAAGGCCAGGGCCAGCTGGTCAATAGCTTCAAAAAAGTCTGAAGGATCAGATTTGTCATCTTCGTAATTATAACCTGTGAAAGAAGACATACATGGCATGTTTAAAAATATTTATAAAACATAATTTCAATGAAATATGATTTCTGTAGTCCTAATTCAACTGCTACCTCGAGGACTTCGCATTACTTCACGATAACACTATTTTTAGCAATAAATGACAATCTTACAGTTACCTGTAGACTTTTTAACGTTTATAAATCAATGTTTCGTGGAAAAAATTTCGCCGACATACGGGACTCGAACCCGCATCTCTCCAGAAATATGCCAGAGTATTCTAAAACCATTGAACTAATGCCGAGCTGGCATTAGTTCAGTGGAAGCATAGAAGATAAAGACAGAACTGGCATTAGTTCAATGGTCAGAATATTCTGGCATGTTTCTGGAGAGATGCGGGTTCGAGTCTCGTAGATAGACAAAATTTTCCCCCAAAAACATTTATTGACTGTAACTGTTGGCGTCCAGGTTTGAATCCCAAGACAATCGCTTGCTCATTCATAACCTGTAGATCAGTTGCCGGGTTGGGTTGTTTTACCTCTGAGCGGCACTTTTTTGCACACAATGGGCTAAATGGCCAGGTCTCATGGACCCCAAAGGCTCAGAGAAGGTTGGGGGAGGGAACCCACTGGAACAGCTGTTGGGAGACAGATGGTAGCCTCCCGTCAACGCCATCCAGCGTGTTCTTTAACGTGCACAGGGTATGGCTCTCCCGCACACGGGGTCACGGCTTAACGTCCCATCCGACGGACGGCGGCCTTTCCAAGCCCATCGGTGTCCCCTACTGACCGTGGGCAGGGCGGGGAATTTTGCGGAGATAAATCTCAACGCTGACCCAGCTGGGACTCGAACCTGGGAACTACAGATTACGAGCCTGGCGCTCTACCGACTGAGCCATCCCCGCCCCTCAGTTGCCGACATTTCAGGTCTGGCCACTAATAAAAAAAATATGCACACTACAAAAATAAAGTTTGCCTACTGAACTCTGAGAATTTAAACTGCACATTAATGCATAATGAGCTTGTAAATTGTGCATTCTTAATGAAAACAATAGGTTGCGCTATTTTATCTGAATGGCACTTTTTTTTGCACACAATGGACTAAATGGGCATGTCACAGTGGCCCCAAGGGATCAGAGAAGGTTCAGGGAAGTTGACCCACAGGAGAGCTGTTAAAAAACAGATGGAAGTCTCCCGTTAAGGCTTCCAGCATGTTCGTTAATGTGTACAGGGTATATGACTTTCGTACACATGGTGCAGAGTTTTACGTGCAAACAGTGTTGACGAGCTGCTGAACTGGTGACTTTGGCGGTGTTGGGTTGTTGTTGGGTTGTTTTACCTCTGAGCGGCACTTTTTTGCATACCATGGGCTAAATGGCCAGGTCACATGGACCCCGAAGGCTCAGAGAAGGTTGGGGGAGGGGCCCCACTGGAACAGTGTTGGGAGACAGATGGTAGCCTCCCGTCAAGGCCATCCAGCGTGTTCTTTAACGTGCACAGGGTGTGGCTCTCCCGCACACGGGACTACGGCTTAACGTCCCATCCTACGGACGGCGGCTTTACCAAGCCCATCGGTGTCCCCTACTGACCGTGGGCGGGGCGGGGAATTTTGCGGAGATAAATCTCAACGCTGACCCAGCTGGGACTCGAACCTGGGAACTACAGATTACGAGCCTGGCGCGCTACCGACTGAGCCAACCCCGTCCACTTTGGCGGTGCTTATTATATTTAGGGACAGTGACAATTAAAACTTTCTGGGGCCCTAGACACCAAGACTTTGGGGGTGCTTACTACATTTGGGGAAAGTGGCAATTAAAACTTTCTGGGGGCCCTAGACACCAAGACTTTGGGGGTGCTTTCTACATTTGGGGCAGTGACAATTAAAACTTTCTGGGGCCCCTTGGCACCAAGACTTTGGGGGTGCTTTCTACATTTGGGAGCAGTGCCTATTGATAATCCACCACTGACATAGGGACATATCTTAATGTACCGTCAGTCAGACTGCGGTCTGTCCAAGTCCATCTGTGTTCCCTTTCTCACTGAAGGCGAGTGAGGATTAGTTGAGAAAATCTCGAAGCAAGCACAGTTGGAAACTTGAACATAATTCAGAAGCATGGCTCATTGCTGACTCAGGTTTGCAGTCTAAAGAAGAAAAATATTAACTTCGCATTCGTATTTTTATATCATCAAATATTACCTTAAACTGAATAAAAATAATTACTATAAACAGTTAATCATGTTATTAAACTGCAATACGTAAAATCTTTAAGTTCTCTGTGTCACTTTAAAGAACGACTACAATAATGCCAGCAACAAAATAGGCAATTTAAAATGCATTACCTCACCAAAAGGGGCGGGGGTGGCTCAGTCGGTAGCGCGGCAGGCTCGTAATCTGTAGTTCCCAGGTTCGATTCCCAGCTGGGTCAGCGTTGAGATTTATCTCCGCAAAACTCCCCGCCCTGCCCACGGTCAGTAGGGGACACCGATGGGCTTGGAAAGGGCACCGTCCGTCGGATGGGACGTTAAGCTGTGGCGCCGTGTGCGGGAGAGCCATACCCTGTGCACGTTAAAGAACACGCTGGATGGCCTTGACGGAAGGCTACCATCTGTCTCCCAACAGCTGTTGCAGTGGGTCCCCTCCCCCAACCTTCTCTGAGCCTTCAGGGTCCATGTGACCTGGCCATTTAGCCCATGGTGTGCAAAAAAGTGCCGCTCAGAGGTAAAAGAACCCAACCCAACTCTGAAAAAATACGACTTATCCAAGGATACCTATTAATGCAATCTTCGTCACATTCTCAGTAAGTCCAGTACTCTGTAACAACTAAGTAGCAAGTTTAAATAACATAAAATTTCTGTCTTTTTTTGGTACTTATTTTTTTCGTAAATTTTTATCTTCAAGTCAGGGATAAAATAGGTTTTAATTTACATCATTTCGCTTAACGTTGCGTTTGTTAGGAAAGCATCTCCAATACAAATGAGAGAACTTGTACTATATAAATCTTTACCTTTCACTTGCTGAATGAGTGTTCCTGCAGCCATTAGAAGTTCTGTAGACTGAATGGGAGGATACTTTTCTAAGATACTTCTGAGAATTCTCAGAACTTCTCCTAGTCTTTCATGAGCAGCAACCCTCATTGTTTCTTGTTTATCTACAAAGGGAATAAAGGGAAATAAAATTAATTACAGTGCAAAAGTTAAGGTATGACACAGATCATGTCATCGAAGAGATCTGTAAACTCCTAAAATAAGCTTTTTCTGGAAGAAAATGTCACAGAAGATACAGATCACAAGAAACTTATCGAAACACTGATTTTTTTTTTCTCAATGATATTTATTCAGCATTGAACGGTCTTGGTTGGTAAAAGTTACCCCATACATCTGGTGGGGGTGAAATGCATCCAAGTCATAAAATCGTACAGAAACCCTAATTTATTTCTTCAAATAGAAATATTAACTTTTCAAATATTGTAAAATGTATTAAAGCTATATTTTTAATCTATTATTCAAAATATTTATTAGATATTTAATTTTCTATTTAGTTTTATAGGTGTTTCTAATATTAAAAAAAATAGTTGTGGATATTTTCATTTAGTAAGGAAAATTTTGATTAATTAAAAAAGTTACATTTTAATTTAATTAACAGTTGCATTAATTAGAAAAATTACCTTGCATTAATTAGAAAATGCTTAGTTGCAAAAAAAATCCTACGATTTTTCTCTCTCTCCTAACGAAGCACGTGCAACGCACGTTATGCATAGCATGACAAATAAATAAAACAAAAGTAAAACGAATAAACTACGCAAAAAAAATTGTTTCAATGCTATTTCTTTTTCTGTCTTTATTACGAGGTTGGTTGGTTGTCTGAACCTTCGGGATCCTAGTAAATTGCCCATTTAGCCCATGGTGTGCAAAAAAAGTGCCGTTCAGAGGCAAAATTTTGCCTCTGAGCGGCACTTTTTTTGCACACCATGGGCTAAATGGCCAGATTACAAGGATCCCGAAGGCTCAGAGAAGGTTGGGGGAGGGGACCCATTGGAACAGCTGGTGGGAGACAGATGGTAGCCTCCCGTCAAGGCCATCCAGCGTGTTCTATATCGTGCACAGGGTATGGCTCTCCGCTCACGGGGCCAAGGCGTAACGTCCCATCCGACGGACGGCGGCCTTTCCAAGGCCATCGGTGTCCCCTACTGACTGTGGGCTGAACAGGGAATTATTGCGGAGATAAATCTCAACGCTGACCCAGCTGGGACTCGAACCTGGGAACTACAGATTACGAGCCTGGCGCGCTACCGACTGCGCCACCCCCGCCCCTCCCCGACACAGAGCCACGGCTTAACGTCCCATCCGACGGACTTTCGAAGTACATCTACTGGTTTTCTATAAATTATAAAAGTTTATATAAAGTCAATAGATAACTGACCAATGACCATGTCCTCCACTGACCAAGGATATGGTTGGGAGTTCTGCGGATATAAATCTCCCAGGTGGGGGTCGAACCTGGGAACTGCATATTATGAGCCTGGCGCGGTACTGGTTAAGTTACCTCTGCAACCCCTCAGCAACAGGAAAACAAGAAAGAAAACATAGTTCAATGGTTAGAACACATGGTATGCATTCAGGAGACGCGAGTTCGAGTCCCACTCACAGCGAAGCTGAATTTTCCCAATAAAAAATTATTTTTTGGAGCAGCCCCCACCATGCCCTCGATAAGTAAGGCACATCGATGGGTTTGTAAAAGCTGCCGACCGCCGAATGGGGTGTTAAACCGTGGTTCGCGTGCAGGAAAGCCATCCCTTTGTGCACGTTAAAGAACACACTGGATGACCTTGATGGGAGACACGCTTCTCTTCCAACAGCTATCTAGTGCGTCCTTTTCCATCAATCTTCTCCGAGCCCTCGGGGTTCTTGTGACCTGGTCATTTAGCCCATTGTGTGCAAAAAAAAAATGCTCAGTGTTAAAACAACAATATTCTATTTTGAATGTTTACACACCTCTCTCAGGATGAAAAATCCTCCTTAATTTTCCCAGGGCTTCTTTGAAGCTCCTCACATCGTGCGTTAGGACGATAATATCCTCCTGTTCGACCACGTGACTCTCAGCGGACCCGTCGCTACTGATGCTGTTCATGGAGATGGATCTGGAGGCTGCGGCAGTGGCGGCAGCGGCTGTCGCAGCAGCAGCGCCACCTAGAGAGGCAGCACTCGCTCCACTGGCGCTGCGACTGTGTCCACGCCCAATGGGAGCAACAGAGGAGCTCTCCATCTTCGGAGGGGTGCTACACACAGAGTCAGCATCCTCCGGGCAGCTCTGTGGGGGAAAAAAGGAAAAACACTTTACGTAAAATGAAAACACTTCAGTAAGAAATATTTAACATTTTTAAATACAAGAAACAGTTATGAAAGGGGAATATTCTTAGCAAAACAGAACACTGCATTGTATTCTAGTTATTCATGGACTAAACTAATGGCATTTTACTATTCTCAGGGGCGGGGATGGCTCAGTCGGTAGCGCGCCAGGCTCGTAATCTGTAGTTCCCAGGTTCGAGTCCCAGCTGGGTCAGCGTTGAGATTTATCTCTGCAAAATTCCCCGCCATGCCCACGGTCAGTAGGGGACACCGATGGGCTTGGAAAGGCCGCCGTCCGTCGGATGGGACGTTAAGCCGTGACCCCGTGTGCGGGAGAGCCATACCCTGTGCACGTTAAAGAACACGCTGGATGGAATTGACGGGAGGCTACCATCTGTCTCCCAACAGCTGTTCCAGTGGGTCCCCTCCCCCAACCTTCTCTGAGCCTTCGGGGTCCATGTGACCTGGCCATTTAGCCCATGGTGTGCAAAAAAGTGCCGCTCAGAGGTAAAACAACCCAACTATTCTCATCTACTGTAAAACGCTAAATGAATGCTGTGAACGTTCTCAGAGAAGGTTAGAGGGATTCACTGGATAATTCGGAAGCCTACCGTCAAGGCCATCCAGCGTGTTCTTTAACGTGCACAGGATATAACACTCGAAAGTTAGATTACACAGTTTTCTACGTAAAACTCATTGAACCGACTTTTACCAAAAAACTTTCTCGTTTATTTGCTTTTTTTTATGTTTCAATTCTAATAAAATGAGGGGGGAGGCAATATCTTTAAGTGTCCTCGATCACAGAATTGTTTAAGCCAGTCCTGCGAATCAGCAATTTAATATTTTAGATAAAAATTTCAATTTTTAAAGAAGAAAGCTGAAACATTAATGGATGAAGGATAAAGACAACTCACGCAGATATATATTTTACACTGAAATAGTTGTACAGGGGCGGGGGTGGCTCAGTCGGTAGCGCGCCAGGCTCGTAATCTGTAGTTCCCAGATTCGAGTCCCAGCTGGGTCACCGTTGAGATTTATCTCCGCAAATTTCCCCACCCTGCCCATGGTCAATAGGGGACACTGCAGGGCTTGGAAAGGCCGCCGTCCGTCGGATGGGACGTTAAGCCGTGGCCTCGTGTGCGGGAGAGCCATACCCTGTGCATGTTAAAGAATACGCTGGATGGCCTTGACGGGAGGCTACCATCTGTCTCCCAACAGCTGTTCCAGTGGGTCCCCTCCCCCAACCTTCTCTGAGCCTTCGGGGTCCATGTGACCTGGCCATTTAGCCCATGGTGTGCAAAAAGTGCCACTCAGAGATAAAACAACCCAACCTGAAATAGTTGTACAAGCTGCATTCCATGCATCCAAGCATGCTTGCTAGCAACACCCGTATTTCTCGTAGCTGAATATTGTCCTAGTTTTGACAGAAATGACCTAAAAAAGCATCATAACTTTAAACATTAGGCTCCTTTTAAAAAGTAGAATACACGTAACAAAAAAACCGGAAAATCTACGATTAATATATGAGAGATATTTCGAGTTGTTGGGTTGTTTTACCTCTGAGCGGCACTTTTTTGCACACCATGGGCTAAATGGCCAGGTCACATGGACCCCGAAGGCTCAGAGAAGGTTGGGCGAGGGGGCCCACTGGAACAGTTGTTGGGAGACAGATGGTAGCCTCCCGTCAAGGCCATCCAGCGTGTTCTTTAACGTGCACAGGGTATGGCTCTCCCGCACACGGGGCCACAGATTAACGTCCCATCCGACGGACGGCGGCCTTTCCAAGCCCATCGGTGTCCCCTACTGACCGTGGGCAGGGCGAGGAATTTTGCGGAGATAAATCTCAACGCTGACCCAGCTGGGACTCGAACCTGTGAACTACAGATTACGAGCCTGACGCGCTACCGACTGAGCCACCCCCGCCCCAAGAGATATATTTCGAAAATAACGCAAAGGAATATTCCAGTGAAAATAATATCTCTGTTTTTCTCTATTATTACAAACAATAAGCTGCCAAAGATAGGTGGTAGTCTGCAGATTATTTCATGTCCGGGGGTGGGGGGCAGATGGTAATCTCCCGTCAAGGCCATCGGCTTAACGTCCCATTCGAAGGACGGTGGCTTTTCCAAGCCCGTTGGGGTCCTCTTTTGATCAAGAGCAGGGTGGGGTTTTGCGGAGATAAATCTCAGTGCTTGTCCAGTTAGGATTCGAACCTCAGAACTGCAGATTGCGAGTCTGACGCTATACCAATCCCCGCTGCACGTGTGTAATGCTTCAGGTTACCTTAGAAACATGTTTATATGTGACAGTCGCCGTAGAGGAGTATTAAAAGCAATATTTCGGAGTTTTTTTAAATTACAGCGGCGTATTGCAAAACTACTTAAGAGTAACTAAACTTCTACTAGATTACACTGGGGACAGCCAAGGCCACCTCGATAAAACAGGCCGGGACACCTGCCCTGTTGTTTATACCTCCCGTCAGAGTAACAGAATACCTACATTTGCAAAGATATAGCAATTTTTTTTTATAATAACATTTGAATTTTTAAAATTCGACTGGTAGTTATATATTTTTAGAAATACAGTAATTAATTTAAAATATTCTCAATTATTTTAATAAAATTCTTATAAATAAACAATTTCAATTTAACTGTTTTAAAATGAATAGCTTTAACTTAAATTTTAAACAAATTACATCATTTGAATTTTTTTTTGCATAATTAATATCTCTCCTTTTTTCCCTCTTTTTACTCAAGGCTGTCCGGGCCTGGTGTACCAAGGTGACCTTGGTACAGCCAATTGACGCTTAAGTTTCGTTGCACACTTCACAATTTCAAAAAAAATTTAACTTAAATATTTGTTTTGAGGCATTGATTTAAGTCGAAAAAATAACATTTGACATTATTCAACAAAAATGAATTTTTCGATCAATTTTCTCATTCCCCCCCCCCACATGAGAAAATTGATCGAAAAATTAATATTTGTTGCTCTTTTTTATTCTCCCACCCTCCTCCAACCCATGGTTGTCACCTTCCTGACACGTGCGAGATTTAAAGAGATACAGTTACTCAAAAAAAAAATAATCCGAACACTATGGTTGATTACAGAATTCAGAAAAAATATCTGACAACGATTTTTTTTAGAAATTAGTGATCTGGCAACCTTCGTGTCACGTGACACGAAGGTTGCCAGATCACTAATTTCTAAAAAAAAATCGTTGCCAGATATTTTTTCTGAATTCTGTAATCAACCATAGTGTTCGGATACTTTTTTGAGCGACTGTAGGTGGTCATATTAATTTGATACTAGATCGTGTGGGCTCACTCACGGAAATATTGAGCGTGTGCAGTTACCGTTCACAGCAAACTGGAGCGTGTGCAGTAACTGCACACGCTCCAGTTTGCTGTGAACGGTAACTGGAGCGTGTACAGTTGCTGTACACGCTCCAGATATTTTTCCTGAATTCTGTAATCACGTGACACGAAGGTTGCCAGATCAATAATTTCTAAAAAAAAATCGTTGTCAGATATTTTTTCTGAATTCTGCAATCAATCATAGTGTTCGGATACTTTTTAGCGCGACTGTACATTCTGAAACCTCATCTAACACTGTGAATTGTGTTTTTCCTCATGTTACCTTGATGTTAGCTTTAGTAATCAGACGACTAGAATAGTTAAGAACATCTTCTGCAAGAGAGATAAAATCCCCCACACTAAGAGATCTGATTTAGAGAGAGAGCCATACACAGAGAGTGCATTTTCTTCTCTGACTGGTAGGAAGCGCCCAAAGGGAACATCCTGACCGGAACCTCCCTTCCTGCCGGTGAGAGCGGAGAGCTGCAGTTCTGCCACCACGAACAACGGATTCAACCTGTCCGCGCTTTCACAACGTCCTTCAGCAATGCAAGAAGGGATGCACCTGTACCGACCTTATTAGAAAAAAACAGTAACAATTGTCGGCTGGAATATACGGAGCTCATTAAAACAGGATGAAGGCTCCTCCCTCTTTTTTTTTCTCATTTCAATTTTCGTAAAGGGTTACGATAGAAAGGTCGTCACTGTGATTCGGTTTGGTTGTTTAACTCTGAGCGGCGCTTTTTCACACACAATGGGCTAAAGGGCCAGGTTACAAGGATCCGAGGGCTCAGAGAAGGTTGGGGAAAGAGACGGAGTGGCCATCCGGAGTCAAGGCCATCCATCGTGTTCTTTAACGTGTAAGAGGCAAGTCTTCGGCACACGGAGCCAAGGCTTAACGTCCCATGCGACGGACGGAATCTATTACCAAGTCCATAGATTGGGTTGTTTTACCTCTGAGCGGCAACTTTTTTGTTTTGCACAGAATGGGCTAAATGTCCAGGTCACAAGAACACCGAAGGCTCAGAGAAGATTGGGGGAGGGTTGTTGGGTTGTTTTACCTCTGAGCGGCACTTTTTTGCACACCATGGGCTAAATGGCCAGGTCACATGGACCCCGAAGGCTCAGAGAAGGTTGGGGGAGGGGACCCACTGGAACAGCTGTTGGGAGACAGATGGTAGCCTCCCGTCAAGGCCATCCAGCGTGTTCTTTAACGTGCACAGGGTATGGCTCTCCCGCACACGGGGCCACGGCTTAACGTCCCATCCGACGGACGGCGGCCTTTCCAAGCCCATCGGTGTCCCCTACTGACCGTGGGCAGGGCTGGGAATTTTGCGGAGATAAATCTCAACGCTGACCCAGCTGGGACTCGAACCTGGGAACTACAGATTACGAGCCTGGCGCGTTACCGACTGAGCCACCCCCGCCCCATTGGGGGAGGGGAGCCTCTAGAACAGCTGTTGGGAGACAGATGATAGCCTCCCGTCAAGGCCATCCAGCGTGTTCTTTAACGTGCACAGGATATTGTTCTCCCGCACAGGCCGCCATCCTTCGTATGGTACGTACTTCTTAGCGTCCCATACGACGGCCTTTCCAAACCCATTCGTGCTCCCTACTGGACCGTGGCAGGGCGGGGAGTTTTGTGGTGAAAAATTGAAAAACCTCAACACTCGCCCGGGTGGGACTCGAACCTGGGAACCGCAAATCAGGAGCCTGGCGTGCCACCTACTGACACATCCCCACCCTTTCCAAGTCCAGCGAAGTCCCCTTTCTCACAAAGGGTAAGGTGGAGGATTATCTGATAAATCTTAACGCTGGCACACTTGGGACTATAATCTGGGAACTATGTATTACGACCTTGGCGCGATAATAACTAAGTCAGCCCAAATAAAAAAAAATACCCCCTCAAGCAGCTACTTGCCATAGAGGTCTGATATGGGCCTGGGGGCGGGGGTGGCTCAGTCGGTAGCGCGCCAGGCTCGTAATCTGTAGTTCCCAGGTTCGAGTCCCAGCTGGGTCAGCGTTGAGATTTATCTCCGCAAAATTCCTCGCCCTGCCCACGGTCAGTAAGGGACACCGATGGGCTTGGATAAGGCCGCCGTCCGTCGGATGGGACGTTAAGCCGTGACCCCGAGTGCGAGAGAGCCATACCCTGTGCACGTTAAAGAACACGCTGGATGGCCTTGACGGAAGGCTACCATCTGTTCCCAACAGCTGTTCCATTGAGTCCCCTCCCCCAACCTTCTCTGAGCCTTCGGGGTCGATGTGACCTGCCCATTTAGCCCATGGTGTGCAAAAAAGTGCCGCTCAGAGGTAAAACAACCCAACCCTGATAGGAGCCTGTCAGTTTATAATACCAGAGTAGAAGGTGAGAGGATGGCAAGACCTCAGCAGTAAAACGACACATACATCCATGCCTTACCCGGGGCTCGAACCCAGATCCTTTAGATCAGTAGCCAAGCGCGCTATCCACTCGGCCATGGGACGGCCCACACCCTAATAATTGTGTTGAAAAATTCCTTAACTGCGATCTCTTCCTTTTCAGAAGACAAATGAGCAATCGGGGCAATGAGGAATTTGTGGCTTTGGTTATCTTGATATTTAAAATCTCCCTCGATGTATCATCCAATTAAACATGAAAACGTCAACGAATGTACTACATCTTTTTTTTAACGATTTTTTTTCCTTGATGCACCAGAACTGCATTTTTGTGGGTATGGAGTCATCCCAAGGGCAATCGCGGTTTTTGCACGAGGTTTGCTGCTTTGCGGTTTATATTCTGCAATGATCGCTTGCCTACTCTTTCGCCGAGTTAAAAATGAATTACTGAACGGGTAAGTCATCTCTTCGCAGGCGCCGTCTTGTCTCTTCTTACAGGGGAGCGGGGGTGCCTCAGTCGGTAGCGCGCCAGGCTCGTAATCTGTAGTTCCCAGGTTCGAGTCCCAGCTGGGTCAGCGTTGAGATTCATCTCCGCAAAATTCCCCGCCCTGCCCACGGTCAGTAGGGGACACCGATGGGCTTGGAAAGGCCGCCGTCCGTCGGATGGATCGTTAAGCCGTGGCCCCGTGTGCGGGAGAGCCATACCCTGTGCACGTTAAAGAACACGCTGGATGGCCTTGACGGGAGACTACCATCTGTCTCCCAACAGCTGTTCCACTGGGTCTCCTCCCCCAACCGTCTCTGAGCCTTCGGGGTCCATGTGACCTGGCCATTTAGCCCATGGTGTGCAAAATAGTGCCGCTCAGAGGTAAAACAACTCAACTCTTTAGCCACAGCCTTTACCTATTGAGCATATCTCGTATCGCAATCGAATCTCTTTGCAAGCATTGAGTTATAGGTTATTGCTAATTAATAAATGAAATAATAATGTATTAAATAATTAATTTAGAAAAAATAAATCTGAAATATGTATCACGTGACAAAAAAATAGGTTGGATTGTTTTACCTCGCAGCGGCACTTTTTCGTACAAAGTGAGCTTAATGGCCAGGTCACTAGTATCCCGAAGGCTCAGAGAACGTTGGGGGAGGGGACCCACTGGAACAGCTGTTGGGAGACAGATGATCCCGTCAAGGCTATCCAGTGTGTTCTTTAACGTGCACAGGGTATGGCTCTCCCGCACACGGGCCACGGCTTAACCTCCCATCCGACGGACGGCGGTCTTTACCAAGCCCATCGGTGTCCCCTACTGACCGTGGGCAGGGCGGGGAATTTTGCAGAGATAAATCTCAACGCTAACAGCTGGGACTCGAACCTGGGAACTATAGATTACGAGCCTGGCGCGCTACATCCTGAGCCATCCCCGCCCCAAAGGCAGGGCGGCAGTTTTGCGGAGATAAATCTCAACGCCAGCCCATGTTGGTACTCGAACCTACCTTGGAACTTCAGATTAAGAGATACCGACTTACATCCCCCCCCCCGCCCTACATTCCTGATGACTCCCAAAAACTGTCTACTTTGACGACAGCACCAAAAAAAAACATCGCATGATTATGTCATGCATTCGAACCAATTCGTTCATTTGTTTAGCAGAAGGCACGAGACTGACGAATTCAATTTCGCCCTTGTTACCCCCCTCGAGGCGTGTGCAGCCGTTTGGTCTCAGTTACAGGCGTGACACAATAACGAATGTGCTTTAATTCGAGGCTACGTGTTTATTACGTCAGCGCACATTTTGCTAATTGTATTTCCGATATTGTTGGCTGAAGAACTGCGAAAAAGAAAAACATTGGCATTCGTGTTCCAAGCGGAGGAAACCGAGATCACAATAAACAAGAGGTCATTAATCCTTTTCTTAAAGGTTGTATTATGTAATCGAGTTTCAATTTCAGTTTAATGATCAGGAGAGAATAGAATTATCTTTGCAGCATCGGTATGGCAGTTGTTAGGAAAGCCCGACACTAAATATCTGATTGAAGTAGACATAGTTATTTTCCTTTGGGGGTAAGACTTAACTAGAAACCAGTCAGTTGACGGCTTGGGTTGGGTTGTTTTACCTCTAAGCGGCACTTTTTTGCACACCATGGGCTAAATGGCTAGGTCACATGGACCCCGAGGCTCAGAGAAGGTTGGGGGAGGGATTGGGTTGGGTTGTTTTACCTCTGAGCGGCACTTTTTTGCACACCATGGGCTAAATGGCCAGGTCACATGGACCCCGAAGGCTCTGAGAAGGTTGGGGGAGGGGACCCACTGGAACAGCTGTTGGGAGACAGATGGTAGCCTCCCGTCAAGGCCATCCAGCGTGTTCTTTAAAGTGCACAGGGTATGGCTCTCCCGCACACGGGCCACGGCTTAACGTTCCATCCGACGGACGGCGGCCTTTCCAAGGCCATCGGTGTCCCTTACTGACCGTGGGCAGGGCGGGGAATTTTGCGGAGATAATTCTCAACGCTGACCCAGCTGGGACTCGAACCTGGGAACTACAGATTACGAGCCTGGCGCGCTACCGACTGAGCCACCCCCGCCCCACCCAGTTGACGGCCAAAGATCTGACAAAGTCTTTAAAGTTAGGGAGGAAGAACAACTTCGAAACAAAATTTTGGTTCCTTTTTACTGTTAAAAAAAATATTTTACATCAAGTTGTACATACTTGACTTAGTCGTTTATAACGAAAATAGAAAGAAAAATTTTTTTTTTCAAATAATGTAATATTCAGTTTGACAATTTTCAGAACCGATTAGTAATAATTCATTTTAGTCCGTCTGGATTATTTTACCACTGACAGCTACTTCTTTGGGCAAAATCGGCTAAATGACCGATTACAAGGAGCTCAGAAGTGAATAGATGTATATTGGGTTGTTTTATCTCTCAGGCAGTTGAGCGCTACGCTAGTAATCTGCAGTTCCCAGGTTCGAGTCCCAAATGGGTCAGCGTGGAGATTTATCTCCTCAAAACTCCCCGCCTTGCCCTCTATCAATAAGGGGATGCCGATGAGCTTGGGTTGGGTTGTTTTACCTCTGAGCAACACTTTTTTTGCACACTATCGGCTAAATGGCCAGGTCACAAGGACTCCGAAGGCTCAGAGAAGGTTGGGGGAGGGACCCACTGGAACAGCTGTTGGGAGACAGATGGTAGCCTCCCATCAAGGCCATCCAGCGTGTTTCTTACGTTGCACAGGGAATGGCTCTCCCGCACACGGGGCCACGGCTTAACGTCCCATCCGACGGACGGCGGCCTTTCCAAGCCCATCGGTGTCCCCTACTGACCGTGGGCAGAGCGGGGAATTTTGCGGAGATAAATCTCAACGCTGACCCACTGGACTCGAACCTGGGAACTACAGATTACGAGCCTGGCACGCTAGCGACTGAACGCCCCCCCCCCCCCCGCCCCCTGAGGAGCTTGGTAAAGGCCGTCGTCCATCAGATGCGATGCAAAAGTCGTGCCCTGTGTACGTTATAAAACATGCTGGATGGCTTTGACGGGAGACTTCCATCCGTCACTTAACATCTATCCAGTGTGTCTCCTCCCCCCTACTTTCTCTGAGCCCTTGGGGTCCTTCCGACCTGGATATTTCGACCACTGTGTACGAAACAATTGCTGCTAAGAGGTGAAACAAGCCAACCCACTTGACAAAGGGTTCCATTAAATCACCAAAGGAAATTTTTGGGGAAGATTCCTCAAGTTCCCCTTCACGTTTTCTCTTTGAACACCTGAAACAGTTTAATCTACCGTTTTTCCAAGTTATTAATAGTTACGTTGTTCGAAATGAAACTAATTTTATGCATTTCAGATCTCTCACTGCTAATTATTTAATGACCTTTACAAATGCTGACAGCCTGTTTTCAGTGTTAAAGTAAAAAAAAAATAATTCGTTTTCATAAATTCTGTGTTGTTTTTGTATATATATATTTTTCTTTATGTAAAGTTGAGTGTCAGTGTTGCCAAAATTATGTATTTAAATAATTTGAAAATTAACCTACATGAGCTTAGATGCTCTTGGGTTAATAAGAGTATTACAAATATATGTGTTTGTAACCTTATTATTATAATAAAAATAAACTACTCTAAAAATAAAAAAGAAGTACATCAGCAACATTTGCTCAACAAGACTTCTGCCACATTCGTTGTCTCTCGACTGAGCTTGAAACTTTCAATTTTCTAGACTGACTGACTATTTATCTCCGCAAAATTCCCCGCCCTGCCCACGGTCAGTAAGGGACACCGATGGGCTTGGAAAGGCCGCCGTCCGTCGCTGTTCCAGTGGATCCCCTCCCCCAACCTTCTCCGAGCCTTCGGGGTACTTGTGACCTGTCTATTTAGCCCATGGTGTGCAAAAAAGTGCCGCTGAGGTAAAACAACCCAAACCAACCTAGACTGACTGATAATACAAAAAATAAAACAGTCACGCAGGAAACTTGTTAACGACAAACTGCATCCAAAAAAATTATTTGACAGCGATAAATTTAAAGCGGATAACACACTAAACAAAATGGTAATTACGTGTTCTTCAGAAAAGACAGAGTCATTTGCTGCAGAGAATTAGCGGCTTACGACAACAATCCCCTCTGTTAAAAGCTACACAAACACAACAGCGACATTTTGACGACAGGAATGACCGTGACCCATTTAATTTAGACGGCACTTTTCCCAGAAAGTGATCTGCATTTGAGAGTATGCTTTAACTTTCTCTTCGTAGAATACTTATTTCTGTACTTGGAGGCACTGCAGGACAGTTGGGTTGTTTTACCTCTGAGCGGCACTTTTTTGCATACCATGGGCTAAATGACCAGGTCACATGGACCCCGAAGGCTCAGAGAAGGTTGGGGGAGGGGACCCACTGGAATAGCTGTTGGGAGACAGATGGTAGCCTCCCGTCAAGGCCATCCAGCGTGTTCTTTAACGTGCATAGGGTATGGCTCTCCCGCACACGGGGCCACGGCTTAACGTCCCATCCGACGGACGGCGGCCTTTCCAAGGCCATCGGTGTCCCTTACTGACCGTGGGCAGGGCGGGGAATTTTGCGGAGATAAATCTCAACGCTGACCCAGCTGGGACTCGAACCTGGGAACTACAGATTACGAGCCTGGCGCGCTACCGACTGAGCCACCCCCGCCCCTCTGCAGGACAGTGACAGAGCTCTACTGACTGAGGGCAGGTCGGGGAGTAAAACTTCTCGCCCTGCCCTCAGTCAGAAGGGGACACCGATAGGCTTAGAAAAGCCGACGTCCGTCGGATGGTACGTTAAGCGGTGGCCCCGTGTGCGTGAAAGCCACATCCTGTAAACGTTAACGTTAAAGAACACGCTAGATGGTCTTGACGGGAGGCCATCCAGAGAGGCTTCTCTCTCCCAACAGCTGTTCCAGTGGGTCCCCTCTCACAATCTTCTCTGAGCGTTCTGGGTCCTTGTGACCTGGCCATTTATTTAGGCCACTGTGTGCCCAAAAGTGCCGCCCAGAGGTAAAACAACAACCCATGGTGGGTGAAAAAGTGCCGCTCAGAAGTAAAATAAACAGCCCATTGTGGGTGAAAACGTGCCGCTCAAATGTAAAACAACGCATGGTGGGTGAAAAAGTGTCGCTCAGAGGTAAAATAACAGCCCATGGTGGATGAAAAAGTGCCCCTCAGAGGTAAAACAACCCATAGTGGGTGAAAAAGTGACGTTCAGAGGTAGAACAACCCAACTCTGCAGAGAAGACCACGGTCTTACGTCACATCCGGACAGCTGCCGATAGTATAGTGGCAGCATTTATAAACCACTGCATAAAAAACGACTGCTATGACACGTTCGTCCTCTGAAGTCCTTCAGGATTAAACGCAACCAATGATCAATTTACAACCGTTCCATTCTTTTTATTTAGCCTCACTATCATGATTATAGGGAAAATCCGATTTTCTTCCCTCTTAAGCGATCTTGCTTTTCTCTGCTGTGATAAGATTTCGTCAAAATAATCACTTCCAGTTCAGGGTTGAATCATTCCTTAAATTTCCCCGTAATGAGGAAGTGGAGAGGAAACGGAGAGGAAGCCTTTCGTTTTATCTCGGGTATCTCGTTTAATGCGGATGGGTTTTACCAGGTATTTAGAATTTCATCTAACCAAGAAGCAGAATTGGGTGATGCTTAATCATACTACATTTACAAGGACGAACGCAGTCATAGCAGTCGTTTTTTATGCAGTGGCTTATAAATGCTGCCACTACACTATCAGCAGCAGTCCGGATGTGACGTAAGACCGTGGTCTTCTCTGCAAAGTAGTGTAGTCTATAAAGATTTAAGAGCGTTATTAATAATAATTGTTGGGAGACAGATGGTAGCCTCCCGTCAAGGCCATCCAGCGTGATCTTTAACGTGCACAAGGTGTGGCTCTCCCACCTACGGAACCATGGCTTAACGTCCCATCCGACGGACGACGGTCTTTCCAAGCCTATCGGTGTCCTCTACTGACCGTGGGCAGGGCGGGAGTTTTGCGGAGATATATCTCAACGCTGACCCAGCTGGGAGTCGAACCTGGGAACTGCAGATTACGAGCCTGGCGCGCTACCGACTACCCCCCCCCCCCGCCCCTTGAGACTTAAATGTTCTTTGCCGACGCTTCTTAAGTTAGCGACATGGGCAAAAAAAATTAGACATGGATCCTTCCAGTTAGGAAAAACTTTTATCAAAGTGATAAATAATAATATTTTTCGGTGCTAGGAGGTGGATTTGAATAGGCCCTAATACAATATTATTTTTCATATATTTCATTAATTTGAATTCTTCTCATTAAAGGCCACAAATTTATGATGTGACACAGCGTTTTCTGTTTGGAAACAACCATTTTCACACTGGCCAGAATCGATTGAACTTCCCAGTATAAAATTTGATTCTTGATGTGAAGAAAGCATACAGAGAGATAAAATTCGCACGAGCAGATGAACATAGTTGCTTAGTAACCAAAAGGGGAAACATCAAACCTAACACACATCATGAATTCCACTTTCCGTTACGTCGTTTGCATCATCACTGAAGGATGTCGTCACAAATGTAAATAGATGTCCCATTACGAACACATTCTTATGTAAAACGGAGCAAAAGTATTTTGAATCAGACGTTTACGCGGCGAATTGCAATCGTCATTATGATTGCGAATCTACATCTATTACGCAATGAACAGTGGAAGATCTGCTGTGATAAAATGTCACTGAGTTTATCCTGATAGCGCAATGATTGCGACGCAGTTCAATATCCAAGACAATTGCGTCCAAAATCATGTGGCTGTGGAGAATACTTAAATCGCTAAAGTTTTCTGCACAATGATTTTCTTTTTCGCTTTAGAGTTATAATCAACTTTACTATTTTAGACCATCAGTTGGAGTTATTAGACATCGGAAGCTTTGTAAACGTATCTTTCATTGGGATTAAAAATCCTCAAAGGACTATATTTTTTATAGATCAGGTTTTTCCGTATTTTAAAGACGTTGGGTTGTTTTACCTCTGAGCGGCACTTTTTTGCACACCATGGGCTAAATGGCCAGGTCACATGGACCCCGAAGGCTCAGAGAAGGTTGGGTGAGGGGACCCACTGGAACAGCTTTAGGAAACAGATGATAGCCTCCCGTCAAGGCCATCCAGCGTGTTCTTTAACGTGCACAGGGTATGGCTCTCCCGCACACGGGGCCACGGCTAACGTCCCATCCGACGGACGGCGGCCTTTTCAAGCCCATCGGTGTCCTCTATTGACCATGGGCAGGGCGAGGAATTTTGTGGAGATAAATCTCAACGCTGATCCAGCTGGGACTCGAACCTGGGAACTACAGATTACGAGCCTGGCGCGCTACCGACTGAGCCACCCCCGCCCCATTTTAAAGACGTGATTTAAAGTACGGTTCTTCTACTTTGAGTGGTTTTTGGGTTGTTTTACCTCCGAATGACACTTGTGTTGCACACACTGAGCTAAATGGCCAGGCCACAACGACTCTGAGGATATTGAACGAAGGGGACCCACTGGATAACTGTTGGGAGGCAGATGGTAGCCTACTACCAAGGCCATCTAGCGTGATCATTAATGTGTAAAGGGTATGGCTATCTCCTGCACATAAAAAAAATAAAAAATTACCTCCTCAAGCAGCTACTTGCCACAGAGGTCTGACAGGAGCCTGTCAGTTTATACGCCATAGTAGAATGTCTGTGAGGATGGGGGGGACCCTCAGCAAAAAAACAACACAAACATCCATGCCTTAACCCAGGTTCCTTTTATCAGTAGCCAAGCGCGCTAACCACTCGGCCACGGCTTAACGTCCCACCCGACGGACGGCAGCCTTTCCAAGTCCATAGGTGCTTCTTACTGGCCGTGAGCAGGGCGGGGAGTTTTGCGGAAATAAATCCGAATGCTGGCCCAGCTGGGACTCGAACTAGGGAACTGCAGATTATGAGTCTGATGCGCTACCGACTGAGACCCCTCCCGCAGATTGTTATTTAGGAATTACACATCTACGATTAATTATATCAGTACTGAAATCAAGAATAATCTCATATCTGAAAAGCTTTTCTATATATAAGCATTTATAAATATAATAACTTCTAGCGTTTTCCACAAACTCAAGGGCACATGCATTTCAAAAGTGAAGAAGCACCAAACCTTGATTTAGAAAAATAAAATGGAAAAATTCTTCTAAGGGAAAAAATTTTTGTGTTATACAAAGAGCGTCCCAAAACAACTGAGAATATTTTTAATGTAAATTGGGTACACTGTTTAAAAGCCACGCTAGTACAGCCATTGGCTACTGTCTCGTAACTATAACAACCGTTCTTGTCTTAGTTTCTTGTGGTGTTTCATTACACATCTAAGTGAGGTATCTTCGTAGCCACCTACTAAACGCATTTTTGTGACTGTTTCAAGTTTTTTTACTTTATGGATATCAAAAGTGAACAGAGAAATTTTGTGAGCGACTTGGAAAAAGTGTTTCGGAAACTGTGCAATTAACGAAACACTGGTCCCAGAGTTCCTGCCGCTTGTTAAACGTTTTCCGGTTAACGATTTTCAAAAAAAAAAATTATAAATTCGTCCCCTCAAATTTAATCTTGATATTCATAACGTAAAAAACACGAAAAAAATGATTTTAACAGGCGGCTATGAAGATATCTACTTCAAATGATTTCTTTAGGTAATGGAACAGGACAAGTGACTAAACGCTATAGTTATACGAGACAGTATGATTAACCAATGGGTACATTCGCACGGCTTCTAAACAGTGTTGTCAATTTACAGTAAAAATATTGTCAGCTGTTTTGGGACGCTCTTTGTTTATCCCAAACAAAATATTTTTTATCTGCATGGAATTCTTAAAGTTGGGTTGTTTTACCTCTGAGCGGCACTTTTTTGCACACCATGGGCTAAATGGCCAGGTCACATGGACCCCGAAGGCTCAGAGAAGGTTGGGGGAGGGGACCGACTGGAACAGCTGTTGGGAGACAGATGGTAGCCTCCCGTCAAGGCCATCCAGCGTGTTCTTTAACGTGCACAGAGTATGTCTCTCCCGCACACGGGACCACGGCTTAACGTCCCATCCAACGGAAGGCGGCCTTTCCAAGCCCATCGGTGTCCCCTACTGACCGTGGGCAGGGCGGGGAATTTTGCGGAGATAAATCTCAACGCTGACCCAGCTGGGACTTGAACCTGGGAACTACAGATTACGAGCCTGGCGCGCTACCGACTGAGCCCCCCCCCCCCCAACTTTTTATAGAAACTTTTTCACGATTGATCATTTCATTAAATACTCTGTATTATTAATTTGTATTTTATGTAAGCTTACTCCTTTTACCAGTACCTAACGAAGAAACTAGAAAATATTGCTAATATCTGTTGACGTAAGATACAATGCGAAGAACTTCACTGTAAATTATGCATCAGCAAATAACAACTTCGAGGCAATCCTCCCACGTGATGTGTTCCCACCCATCCACAAGGCGTGGTACCACCTAACTGCATATCTAAATGAGCCACAAACCACCCACAATCGGAAAATGGGTGGGGAGGGGGAACTATTGTTGCATCAGCATCCATTTCTAGTGTACAACCTAACAACAATTGCAGTACTGTAATTATTTTTCTATTACTGTTTCCCAATGGCCAGGCCCACCCCGAGTCACTTGGGGTCAGACATGACAAAAAGCCAATCAGAAGTTTCTGGCCATAAGGAGATGGAAGATGTGTTAGATTAGAGATATCTGCAGCCTCTGGATTTCTAATCTGTACTTACGGGTTGGGTTGTTTTACCTCTGAGCGGCACTTTTTTTTGCACACCATGGGCTAAATTGGCCAAGTTACAAGGACCATAAAGGCTTAGAGAAGGTTGGGGGAGAAGACCCACTGGAACAGCTGTTAGGAGAAATATAGGCCTCCTTTCAAGGCCATCCAGCGTGTTCTTTAATGTGCACAAGGTATGGCTCTCCCACACACGGGGCCACGGCTTAACGTCCCACCCGACGGACAGCTGCCTTTCTAAGCCCATTGTCCCCTACTGACTATGGGCACGGCGGGGAGTTTTGCGGAGATAAAATCTCCACTGACTTACGGAGCGACACCTTTGATTGGGTTATTTTACCTCTGAGCGGCGTTTTTTTTGCACACAATGGGCTGAATGGCCGTCACAAGGACCCCGAGGCCTCAGAAGGTTGGGGGGAGAGGACCAACTGGACTGTTAGGAGACACAGTAGCTTCCCGTCAAGGCCACCCAACGTATTTTGGCTATCATCTGTTTCCCAACAGATGTCCAATAGTTCCCCTCCGTCAATTTTCTCTGATCCCTGGGGGCGGGGGTGGCTCAGTCGGTAGCGCGCCAGGATCGTAATCTGTAGTTCCCAGGTTCGAGTCCCAGCTGGGTCAGCGTTGAGATTTATCTCCGCAAAATTCCCCGCCCTGCCCACGGTCAGTAGGGGACACCGATGGGCTTTGAAAAGGCCGCCGTCCGTCGGATGGAACGTTAAGCCGTGGTCCCGTATGCGGGAGAGCTATACCCTGTGTACGTTAAAGAACACGCTGGATGGCCTTGACGGGAGGCTACCATCTGTCTCCCAACAGCTGTTCCAGTGGGTCCCCTCCCCAAACCTTCTCTGAGCCTTCGGGGTCCATGTGACCTGGCCATTTAGTCCATGGTGTGCAAAAAAGTGCCGCTCAGAGGTAAAACAACCCAACTCTGACCCCTGGGGCCTTGTGAACTGACCATTTAGCCCATTGTTTTCAAAAAAGTACCACTCAGAGGTAAAACAACCCAACCCTTTCAGTGTTCCCAACTGACTAAAGCCAGGGCGGGAACTTTTTCGGAGATAAATCATAACGCTGACTCGAACCTGTCAATTGCAGATTACGATCCTGGTGCGCTAGAGCCTAAGCCCTCTCCCCTCCATATATTTTAAAAACTGATAAAAACATTAACTATTCTAAATTCTTATGCTATTTTTCGATGTGAGAAAATTTTAAATATCTGGCGATAAAGTTTTGTTTGTTTAACGTTATTCACAAGCAGGAAGTCTAATTTGATGTTCGAATAAGACAACAAACGAGATAGGAATCCATTGTTTCGAAAGACAATGGCGGCGCTTGCAGCGAAAAAAGTCAAACGACGCTAAAATTCAGAGGAATGGACAGAGAGGATAAGCACTGCGTGATATTCCTCGAAACGATACTTGGCAGATCGTATCTCTTCAATTTGAGGAAAAGCGAAACAGAAATCACTTTCTTCTAAACAGATAAATAAAGCAGTCAAATCGAACTCGGTGTCGAAAGAGAATATTTAAAATTCATTAACCTGAAAGAGTTGGGTTGGGTTGTTTTACCTCTGAGCGTCACTTTTTTGCACACCATGGGCTAAATGGCCAGATCACATGGACCCCGAAGGCTCAGAGAAGGTTTGGGGAGGAGACCCACTGGAACAGCTGTTGGGAGACAGATGGTAGTCTCCCGTCAAGGCCATCCAGCGTGTTCTTTAACGTGCACAGGGTATGGGTCTCCCGCACACGGGGCCACGGCTTAACGTCCCATTCGACAGACGGCGGCCTTTGCAATCCCATCGCTATCCCCTACTGACCGTAGGCAGGGCGAGGAATTTTGCGGAGATAAATCTCAACGCTGACCCAGCTGGGACTCGAACCTGGGAACTACAGATACGAGCCTGGCGCGCTACCGACTGAGCCACCCCCGCCCCGTACACATGAAGGCAGTTTAAGCCATAGCTATTGTGCGATATGTAGCAGAGGAGTTATTGGCAAAGACAAAACAACAGATCATGCAAATTATCTCTTATAGCAGATGGTTTTGACTTACGCCGTATTGTGTTACGTTGTTTACCTCTGAGCGGCACTTTTCTTCACACAATGGTCTAAATGGCCAGGTCGCAAGGACCCCGAAGGCTCAGAGAAGGGTTGGGTTGTTTTACCTTTGAGCGGCACTTTTTTGCACACAATGGTCTAAATGGCCAGGTCGCAAGGACCCCGAAAGCTCAGAGAAGGTTGGGGGAGGGGATTCACTGGAACAGCTGTTGGGAGACAGATGGTAGCCTCCCGTCAAGGCCATCCAGCGTGTTCTTTAACGTGCACAGGGTATGGCTCTACCGCACATGGGCCACGGCTTAACGTCCCATCCGACGGACGGTGGCCTTTCCAAGCCCATCGGTCCGTCGGAAGCCCATCGGGTTCGTCGGATGGATTTCAGAGATACTGATGCAAGTATTTTATCCCTACTGACCGTGGCAGGGAGGGAAATTGCTCAGAGAAGGGTTGGGTTGTTTTACCTTTGAGCGGCACTTTTTTGCACACAATGGTCTAAATGGCCAGGTCGCAAGAACCCGGAAGGCTCAGAGAAGGTTGGGGGAGGGGACTCACTGGAACAGCTGTTGGGAGACAGATGGTAGCCTCCCGTCAAGGTCATCCAGCGTGTTCTTTAACGTGCACAGGGTATGGCTCTCTCGTACACGGGGCCACGGCTTAACGTCCCATCCTACGGACGGCGGCCTTTCCAAGTCCATCGGTGTCCCCTACTGACCGTGGCAGGGCGGGAAATTGCTCAGAGAAGATTGGGAGGAAATGGGCCCATTGGATAGCTGTTGGAGCGCCTTTATGGTAACCTCCCGTCAGTTCCATCGAGCGTATTCTTTAACGTGCACAGACTATGGTTCTCCCATCATACGGGACCACATCTTAACGTCCCATCCGAGGGACGACGGCCTTTTCAAGCCCATCGGTATCTTCTACTCACCATGGGTAGGGCGGGGATATTTCAGAGATACTGATGCAAGTATTTTTCATTTAGTTTCACAGATAAAATCGAGTTAAAAGATAAAAATAATTGTTGAAACACGCTGACATCTTCTTATTACAAAAATGTCTTGTGCCGGATGGTTGAGTTGTTTTACCTCTGAGCGGCACTCTTTTGCACACCATGGGCTAAATGGCCAGGTCACACGGACCCCGAAGGCTCAGAGAAGGTTGGGGGAGGATACCCACTGGAACAGCTGTTGGGAGACAGATGGTAGCCTCCCGTCAAGGCCATCCAGCGTGTTCTTTAACGTGCACAGGGTATGGCTCTCCCGCACACGGAGCCACGGCTTAACGTCCCATCCGACGGACGGCGGCCTTTCCAAGCCCATCGATGTCCCCTACTGACAGTGGGCAGGGCGGGGAATTTTGCGGAGATAAATCTCAACGCTGACCCAGCTGGGGACTCGAACCTGGAAACTACAGATTACGAGCCTGTCGCGCTACCGACTGAGCCACCCCCGCCCCCTTATGCTGGATGTAAATGTTTCGAAAAACTTCACGAAATATGCGTAAAAAAAAAAAAGTTTTCAACAGGAAAGCTTTATCTTTCAAAATTTGCTCTTTCTCCAACAGTCACGTGATTTCGGAATGGCCTCATTTGCGTACGCAACCGACATGCACCAGAGCACAAAATGCACACGCGCTTCGTCTAGTAACCGATAAAAATAGTTTCATTCCTATATCAATCAATGAAATTACATCTTCTCTGCGAACGAACGCATTTCTAACATGTCAGTCATTTTCCACGCCGTGTGTTGTAAGTGCTTTTACGAGAGAATAATAAAAAAAAAATCACTCTTTTACACATCACTGGTAGCGATTAAGACTCATCCACAGTCAGTTGAATCACGCTAGCAATGGTAGTGCTGACGGCCGCACGTGGGCCATTTTTCCTGACAGAGATTTTCTTATCTAAGATCAGTCGTCACCACTTCCCATGCCTCGGGACAGGCGTTTAATCTTTTCGTGCTGCTACGTCATACGAGACGACAGGTGCAGGACACAATCTCGAACGCCATCTCGTTGTCATGCGTAAATAACAACAGCGTTTTTCTCCGTCGCTTTCTGTTTATTAGTGAGGCATGCCTCAATTGGGCAGAGAGTCACTTAACCAGCTTTGTTGAAGATGGGAGCGAAGAGGAGGAGGAAGCTTCGTCGTTCAGAGAAGCTGATCATTAACTAGTTTAGATGGCATATTCGACTACGGGGCAGAAGATCATCTCTATTAATGATCGTTATTTGTAATGGACGATCTCGATAAAGAGGACACACGTACTGCAGTGGGGCAGTGGGTCAAAGCGCCAAGCAGAGGAGGAGTCATGATTACCCACTTCGTTATGTCTTTGGAAGAAGAGATATTCAGAACCGGCCTGGGAACGAGGCCAGCAATGTACACTCCCCTTCCAGAACTGTCAGGACATTTCCATGTTAGGGCATTGGAAAATGAAATTCTAAGCTCCATAACATCTAAAGCAGTTCTCATCCTTCTTAAAGGATAAGATTTCTAGAATATCATTTCTTAATATCTCGGACACCCTAAATCTAGGGTCAGCAACCTTTCAAAGGAGAAGATATATATATTTATCTTCAAAACATTTTGAAAGCGCGACACGTGTACCGTGTCCCTTATAACTTACGCTAACTTTAGGCAAACAGGTATTTACATCGGAATGAAATATTGAAGATGCTGAAGATGTAGGGAGATGGAGCATCACCACATCATCACAAAAATGTGGGAGAGTTTTTCAATGCTCATTTAAAGATGGATTAGGATTTGTTGGGTTGGGTTGTTTTACCTCTGAGCGACACTTTTTTGCACAACATGGGCTAAATGGCCAGGTCACATGGACCCCGAAGGCTCAGAGAAGGTTGGGGGAGGGGACCCACTGGAACAGCTGTTGGGAGACAGATGGTAGCCTCCCATCAAGGCCATCCAGCGTGTTCTTTAACGCGCACAGGTTATGGCTCTCCCGCACAAGGGGCCACGGTTTAACGTCCCATTCGACGGATGTCGGCCTTTCCAAGCCCATCGGTGTCCCCTACTGACCGTGGGCAGGGCGGGGAATTTTTGCGGAGATAAATCTCAATGCTCACCCAGCTGGGACTCGAACCTGGGAACTGCAGATTACGAGCCTGGCGCGCTACCGACTAAGCCACCCCCGCCCCAATGGATTAGGATAGAGAGAGAGTTGAGTTTCTTTACCTGAATGGCGCTTCCTTGCAGACTAATATTGAGTTCGAGCTCCGAATCATTTAGATTTTAAACATTTCTTGCAATTGTAAAGACATCATGATTTCAATCTTTTAATCATTCTTTAGCAATTAAAAATAAGCAAAATGTGTCTTTTGATATTTTTTATACGTATTCTCTGTCATTAATAAATGAATGGCTGTTTGGGTGGGGCATGTTGGATGGCCTTGACGGGAGGCTACCATCTGTCTCCCAGCAGCGTCCAGTGGATCTCCTCTCCCTAACCTTCTCCGAGTCCTCGGGGTCCTTGTGGCCTGGCCATTTAGCCCAGTGTTAAAAAAAAAAAGTACCGCTGAGATAAAACAACCCAACTCAAAAATTCTTTGCGCTTATGCTGATGTTATCCACTAGTTTCTACTAAATACTTCTAATAATATTCTCTACTAATATTTTTTTCTCTCCAAATAGCATTAACGTTTCAATTTCGTCACAAAATGATTATAATCAATAATAGAAGAATAAATGAATGGCCACATGCATTTCTGTATATTTGTCTTGTGATGCTTTAGAGAAATGTTTCTCCCAAATTGGGCTCGGGCTCAACGGTTACCTAAATGGTTCGGGCTCGAAAAATAGAACCCGAATTCATCTCTATTGCAAACAATGGGCCAAATAGTCGGGTCAAAGTGGCTCAGTCGGTAGCGCGCCAGGCTCGTAATCTGTAGTTCCCAGGTTCGAGTCCCAGCTGGGTCAGCGTTGAGACTTATCTCCGCAAAATTCCCCGCCCTGCCCACGGTCAGTAGGGGACACCGATGGGCTTGGAAAGGCCGCCGTCCGTCGGATGGGACGTTAAGCCGTGGCCCCGTGTGCGGGAAAGCCATACCCTGTGCACGTTAAAGAACACGCTGGATGGCCTTGACGGGAGGCTACCATCTGTCTCCCAACAGCTGTTCCAGTGGGTCCCCTCCCCCAACCTTCTCTGAGCCTTCGGGGTCCATGTGACCTGGCCATTTAGCCCATGGTGTGCAAAAAAGTGCCGCTCAGAGGTAAAGCAACCCAACCCAAATAGTCGGGTCAAAAAGACCTTAAGATCACAGACTTAAATGAAAAAAAAAAGGACCCATTGAACAGCTGCTAAGAGACATATGGTAGCCTCCCTTCAAGGCCATCCAGTGTGGGTTATTTAAAGTGCACAGGATATGGCTTGGAAGGGACACCGTCCTTCAAATGCGATGAAAAGCCAAGAGCCGCGTAAAGGAGAACCAAACTTTATGTACGCTGAAGACCACACTATGGATTGGAGAGTCGATAGGAATTCTGTTTCCTATCGGCTCTCCAATCGGACCTTACCAGTCTCTGGGACCACGGGGTCCTTGAAATCCAAAGAGCTTTTCAACCTTATGTATCTCAGACCCCATAATGGGGGGAGAAGGGGGGGGGGGTTGCTCAGCTGGTAGAGCACAAGGCTTGTAATCTGTTTATCGTTCCTAGGTTCGAGTCCCAATTGTCTCAGCGTTGGGATTTAAGCCCCCACCTTGCCCTCAGTCAGAAAATGGACACCGGATGGGATTATTGATTATATTTTACAATTAGCACAATCCCTCGCCTCAATGATTATTAATATCTTGCAATTAATACAATCCCTTGTCTCAACGATGATTAATATTTTGCAATTAGCACAATCTCCCGCCTCAATGATCATTGATATTTTGCAATTAGCACAATCCCTCGCCTCAATGATTATTGATATCTTGCAATTAATACAATCCCTTGTCTCAACGATGATTAATATTTTGCAATTAGCACAATCTCCCGCCTCAATGATCATTGATATTTTCCAATTAGCGCAATTCGCTGCAGCTGTTCTTTTTATTCAAACACAACTCTCATATTACAAAATGGTTTTTCTCCTTATTCCAAAGACAAACTGCAGTAAAATACTAAAAAGAGAATCGCACTTAATCCTTGAGCTGACATGTCTGTAGTCATTAACGCCTAAAAGCCAACTGAATCGTCCAACCGACTACGTGTTAAACTTATCGCGAAGAACCAATCTGCTCTCATTCTCGTGGAACTATTAACCTCAAACACGAAGTGATGCAGAAAATTTCCACTTGGCTGATAATAGCTGCCAATTAACGTCATAATTTCGTTTCTAACAAGAGTCTTACTTCGCTTCAAATTTGCTCTCCTCCATGTCTTTATATGATGTCAAATTCTCGAATTTACATGCTGGCAAAATCCTCGAAAATAATTACACTTCTTTTTTTCTATAAATATATAATTATACCTTTAGTGAAAAACAAATTAATGTGTAATTTAAAAAAAAAATTGAAGATTAAAGCAAGATTTAGTCATGGTATCCGAGTATTCAAAAAGGCAAAGAGTATAATGACTGGAAATAACTACATTTGACAAATTTGCTAATAAATTATAAATTCACGTTGATTTTGGAAAAAAACTTCTTTCATTGCAGTTTTATCGTTATTATTACAACTGTTTAACAGGTTTTATTCCATTAGGGTCCTTAATTTAGGGCTTGGCTCAGCCGGTAGCCAGTCAGGCTCGTAATCTGCAGTTCCCAAGTTCGAGCCAAAACTGTGCTTGGGTTGGGTTGTTTTACCTCTGAGCGGCACTTTTTTGCACACCATGGGCTAAATGGCCAGGTCACAAGGGCTCCGAGGGCTCAGAGCAGGTTGGGGGAGGGGACTCACTGGAACAGCTGTTGGGAGACAGATGGTAGCCTCCCGTCAAGGCCATCCAGCGTGTTCTTTAACGTGCATAGGGTATATCGCTCTCGCACACGGGGCCACGGCTTAACATCCCATCCGACGGACGGTAGCCTTTCCAAGCCCATTAGTGTCCGCTACTGACCATGGGCAGGGCGGGGAATTTTGCGGAGATAAATATCAACGCTGACCCAGCTGGGACTCGAACTTGGGAACTACAGATTACGAACCTGGCGCGCTACCGACTGACCTACCGACTACCACTCCCGCCTCGCTAATGTCTGTAATTCAAATATTGTGCTAATATGTTATTTATGAGGAACTTAATACTTTTTAAAGCTACTTGACAAAAGTATTTTTTTTTAACATTTCGGCCATCATATGCAGTTTCGCATATTTTATATACAGGTATTAAACTAGGTGGCTCGCAGTAAAGTCCCTTGTTGGACATCACTGGTCAACGCACAGAGGGCTTTCATGCGCCCAGTTTACTAAATGACTAGGTCACAAGGACAATGGGTATTTTGATTGGTTGTGGGATTCTCAGGTTCACGTCATTCAGAGTATTGTTTAAAGTGCACAATGTATGACTCTCCTGCAAACGGAGAGAGGCGGGGGCTCAACCAGTAGCGCATCAGGCTCGAAATCTGTAGTTCCCAGGTTCGAGTCCCAGCTGGGTCCGCGTTGAGATTTATCTCCGCAAAATTCCCCGTCCTACTCAAGGTCACTAGGGGACACCGATAGGCTTGGAAAGACCGCCGTCCGTCGGATAAAACGTTACGCCGTGGCCCCGTGTGCGGTAGAGCCATACCCTATGTACGTTAAAAAACACGCTGGATGGCCTTGACGGAAGCTTACCATCTGTCTCCCAACAGCTGTTCCAGTGGGTCCCCTCCCCCAACCTTCTCTGAGCCTTCGAGGTCCATGTGACCTGGCCATTTAGCCCATGGTGTGCAAAAAAGTGCCGCTCAGAGGTAAAACAACCCAACCCATGTGCGGGAGAGTTGTACCCTGTTCACGTTAAAGAAGACGCTGGATGGTCTTGACGGGAGGATATTATGTCTCCTGAGAGCAGTCCAAGTGGGTACGTTCTCCTTAACCTTCTCTGGGTCTTTGTGTCATGGCCATTTATTCTATTGTGTGCAAGTGTCGCTCAGAGGTAAAACAACCCTTTAATTTCGAAAACTACCGACTTTCAGGTATACAGTTTCTCATAAAGTCGATTTCCCCTACTTATTTCATTTCTGCATTTTATTTTAAAGTTATTTGGTCCACTTTTATTTTCTTTTACGGAAACGGTAATAAATTTGGGTTGTTTTACCTCTGAGCGGCACTTTTTTGCACACCATGGGCTAAATGGCCAGGTCACCAGGACCCCGAAGGCTCAGAGAAGGTTGGGGGAGGGGACCCACTGAAACAGCTGTTGGGAGACAGATGGTAGCCTCCCGTCAAGGCCATCCAGCGTGTTCTTTAACGTGCACAGGGTATGGCTCTCTCTCGCACACGGAGCCACGGCTTAACGTCCCATCCGACGGACGGCGGCCTTTCCAAGCCCATCGGTGTCCCCTACTGACCGTGAGCAGGGCGGGGAGTTTTGCGGAGATAAATCTCAACGCTGACCCAGCTGGGACTCGAACCTGGGAATTGCAGATTACGAGTCTGGCGCGCTACCAACTCCGCAATAACTGGCTCCGCAATAAGTCTCCCTGCCCAGGTAAGTAGGGGACACTGATGGGCTTGGAAAGGCCGTCGTCCGTCGGATGGGACGTTGAACCGTGTCACTGTGTGCGGGAGAGCCATACCCTGTGCACGTTAAAGAACACGCTGGATGGCCTTGACGGGAGGCTACCATCAATCTCCCAACAGCTGTTGAAAAATACTCCCTCCCCCAACCTTCTCTGAGCCTTCGAGGTCCATGTGACCTGGCCATTTAGCCCATGGTGTGCAAAATAGTGCCGTTCTGAAGTAAAACAACCCAATCCAACCTATTTTGCTAGGATGCAAAAAACAAAGGAGGGAGGGGGGTCAGGGTTCGAGCCCGAGAGGAAATCGGATTTTTTTTTCTGTCAATAATTTTGTGTAAAATATGAGTGTTCCGATCAGCGGACTTGAATCGACATGTCAGAACGTAAAGAGAAGTGGGTTCGAATCGTGCGCATTGGCAAAACTCGTTTTTTCCACGGAAACAATTTATTAACTTCTGTGTCAACAGATAATTCTGTGTATTTATTATTGAATCATTTTTTTTTCAAGTCTTGTCTTTTTTGCTGAGGTCTCTCCTTATCTCTAGTTAGCGATACTCTATAAAATCCCACACTGAATAGACTCCTATCAGAACTGTATGAAAAGCAGATGCTTGAGGGATAATTTATTTCTTCATAACGCTTATAATTGTAATAAAAATATATTTTCTAAAAAAAAACCCCTCAAGCAGCTGCTTGCCACAGAGGTCTGACAGGAGCCTGTCAGTTTATATGCCAGAGTAAAAAGTCTGAGAGGATGGCAGGTTTTAGTTTCGATTTCTCAATTAAAAAACCAGGGTCTTACGATATCGATATTGTAAAAATATCCCTACGCTGAACATAACCGGCAAATTGATTTTCAGTATAAATTTTGTATCCATTGGACACGTTCCAGAAAGTACTAATAAAGAGCCCCGTAAAATTAACCTTTCAACCAAAACGAAAGATTCATACTTTCTTCGCCCTATAAATAAAACGGAAGGAAAAAACATTTTGAATTACAACAGATTTACAATTATGCTCCTTTGATTACAATGCATTAATTATCTCATTTATATCATGTCTCAACAGTTAGATTTTTTGCCAAATTCCGTTTGAAATATTTATAATCATTGGTGAATTTTATTCTTATGGCAACCCTAACAGAACGTATCTAGGGAAACAACTTGTTGATTATATGAGAACAGAACTCGATTTTGGTGAACATTTTCTTAGAAATTAAATTCTCCATCGGTAATGGAAAAATTTCTTTGTTACAACCTAATACACAATATCCTCCAAAAAGGATTTACTATTAAAAATTTTGTATTCTGATGAACACTTATTTATTTTAACGTGCACAAGATATGGCTCTCCAGCACACGGTGCCATGGCTTAACGTCCCATCTGACGGACGATGCCCTTTAGAAGCCCATTGTTGTCCCCTATTGACCGAGGGTAGGACGGGGAGTTGGGCCAAAGAAAATCTAAGGAGAAGCAGGCCAGCTTCGCACAAGGATAAGTAGCGCCGCACTGCGGAATTTCTCCGAAGCTGAATGTGGCAAATTGCTGTGCAATTTTAAAGCATATTAATGTGATTTAATTAGTGTTTAAAACTGTCCAGCAACCATGGCTATTTGTATACAGTGGTAGCTGACCCTAAAGTTATTCAATGAGCATTTTATCCCCTTCACGAGCGCATTTTATGATACCTAGAGAAGCCGTTGTATGTTTTTTTTTACTAGTTTTGCAGAATTTTTAAAATTAATATGCAAATTAATACATTTAATCATCTTGCGAACATGTAAGTCAATGTATGTTGCAGTTTTGTTCCCTAGAGCATATCGAAGTATATAGGTGTCTACGCTTTGTTCTAAAAGTAAAGTTCTTTTTTTTTATGGTTGATAGGAGGGGTGCCTGCTGCCATCTGTTGACAGTTTATACAAGTAAGATACTCGATATAATATTGATTGAAAATATCTATAATTGTATAAAATATAATTTCGAATATTTCAATTTATGGCTATGTTTATTTCGCAATAACTCTCGAATAGTTAGCTCGATCAGTTTCATTTTTCTTTATGCAAAAATACATTTCTAGTTTGAAGATGAGCTGAAACTGCCAATCAGGAAAGGGGTGGCTCAATCGGTAGCGCGCCAGGCCCGTAATCTGTAGTTCCCAGGTTCGAGTCCCAGCTGGGTCAGCGTTGAGATTTATCTCCGCAAAAAATCCCCGCCCTGCCCATGATCAGTAGGGGACACCGATGGGCTTGGAAATGCCTCCGTCCGTCTGATAGAACGTTAAGCCGTGGCCCCGTGTACCGGAAAACCATACCCTGTGAACGTTAAAGAACACGCTGGATGGCCTTGACGGGATCATCTGTCTCCCAACAGCTGTTCCAGTGTGTCCCCTCCCCCAACCTTCTCTGAGTCTTCGGGGTCCATGTGACCTCGCCATTTAGCCCATGGTGTGCAAAAAAGTGCCGCTCAGAAGTAAAAACCGAACCCAACCCAATTGGACGTTAAGCTGTGAACCGTGCACAAAGAAAACGCTGGAGGCCTTGACGGGATCATCTGTCTCCCAACAGCTGTTCCAGTGGGTCCCCTCCCCCAACCTTCCCTGAGCATCCGGGGTCCATGTGAACTGGCCATTTAGCCCATGGTGTGCAAAAAAGTGCCGCTCAGAGGTAAAATAACCGAACCCAACCCAATTGCACGTTAAGCTGTGAACCGTGCACAAAGAACACGCTGGAGGCCTTGTCTGGAATCTACCATCTGTCTCCTAACAGCTGTCCAATGAATCCCTTTCGCCCAAGCTTCTCTGCACCCTTGGAGGTTACTTGTAACCTGGCTATTTAGCTTATCGTATACAAAATTAAAAAAAAACTATAACCGCACAGAATGAAATATAATATTTCCTTCACATTTAATCATGTGTAAAATGTAATGGGGGTTGGATTGTTTCACCTTTGAGGGCACTTTTTGCACACAGTGGGCTAAATGGCCAGGTCACAAGGATCTCGAAGGCTCAGAGAAGGTTGGGGAAGGAAACCACTGGACAGATGTTAGGTGAAGGAGGATCTTCCATCTAATGTTTATACTCCCGTGGCCGAGTAGTTAGCGCGCTTGACTACTGATCTAAGGGACCTGTGTTCGAGCCCCGGGTAAGGCATGGATGTGTGTGTGTTGTTTTTCTGCTGAGGTCCTGCCATCCTCACAGACCTTCTACTATGGCATATAAAGTGACAGGCTCCTGTCAGACCTCTGTGGCAAGCAGCTGCTTGAGGAGGTATTTATTATTTATTAGAAGGACGGTGTACTTTTCAAGCCCATCGGTGTTCCTTTTATGACCGAGGACACGATGGGGATGGCTCTCGCGCATAGATACAGAGCAGAAGACGGGTTCGAATCCGAATGAAGTTTTCTTCTTCACGTATATTGTTCCTTCTGAAGAAGATTTGTCTCTACCACGGAGCATCATCTTTACTGACAGGCTCGTAAGATCCCCGTGACAGAGTGTGAGGAAGAGGGAATTCCTTTTCTCCCTTCCTCTTCCTCCAGGAGACTCATGCGCAGAGCATCTTAAATAAGGAGGGGGGAGGAGAGGGAGCAGAATCAACGGCGACGATATCAAACAAATTCCACTTCAGTTGCTCCTTGCCGAGCGAGATGATCTCGTCAATTCCCGTCCATCTGCCATGTCGGGATTTCGGCATTGACATAACCTTGAGTGAGCGTCATCCTCGATGGGGGCTATCTGGGCTATCACCGAGGCACGTGATCCCCCTTGTGCCTCTCGTGTGTCCAAGAAAACCTCGTACATCCATTCGATCATGTTGTCATGTAATGTCACTCTCGGTTAAACAGAATTAGGACTCTCCCGATTAACAGCACGCGAGTTATCTCTCCCGTTGGCAGACATTCTCCTCCCCTTTTCCTCCCCCCATCCGCTCACCTTAGTCCATTTCCCTCGATTGCCTTTCCTCTCCTCTTCGCTCTCTTTCATTTTGATTTCCCTGAAATTCTTTCAGCAAAGGCAGCTAAAGAGAGAGCATGGGGTAAAGAACCTTTTTTAACGGAATCCGTGACTCCTGTAAGCTCTTCATCAGGTACAGACATCGTTCGGCAAGTATTACATTAAAAAAAATACCTCTTCAAGCAGCTGCTTGCCACAGAGGTCCGACAGGAGCCTGTCAGTTTATATGCCAGAGTAGAAGATATGAGAGGATGGCAGGACCTCAGCAGAAAAACGACACATACATCCATGCCTAACCCGGGGCTCGAACCCAGGTCCCTTAGATCAGTAGCCAAGCGCGCTAACCACTCGGCCATGGAAAAAAAATAATTTAGAATTGTTATTCCCAAACTCTTTAACGAATGCTCTCCATTTTGGTGGAGTTGGCTCAATCGGTAGAGCGTCAGGATCAAAATCTGCAGCACCCAGGTTCGAGTTCCATCCGCGCCAGAGCTGAGATTAATCTCCGCTGAGCCCCACTTTCCCCTCGGTGCGAAAGGGCTTCGAAAGTCCGCCGTCCGTCAGAAGGGGTGTTAAGCCGTCGCCCCTTCTGACGAAATATGTTACTCCGCTAAATAGAGAGTGAAGAGATATTGACCCCAGGTCGGAAACGTTTGTTCAGCTCCCGTCCATCTTTTTGACTCCTGACTTTGTCAGAATGACGCATCTTTTTGACTCCCTGCGACTCTGCAAAGGTCTGTCTAAGTTCGAGTCCCTGGGTTGGGTTGTTTTACCTATGAGCGGCACTTTTTTGCACACCATGGGCTACATGGCCAGGTCACATGGACCCCGAAGGCTCAGAGAAGGTTGGGGGAGGGGACCCACTGGAACAGCTGTTGGGAGACAGATGGTAGCCTCCCGTCAAGGCCATCCAGCGTGTTCTTTAACGTGCACAGGGTATGGCTCTCCCGCACACGGGGCCACGGCTTAACGTCCCATCCGACGGACGGCGGCCTTTCCAAGCCCATCGGTGTCCCCTACTGACTGTGGGCAGGGCGAGGAATTTTGCGGAGATAAATCTCAACGCTGATCCAGCTGGGACTCGAACCTGAGAACTACAGATTACGAGCCTGGCGCGCTACAGACTGAGCCACCCCCGCCCCCACATTTCCAGGGGGTACGTGATGCATAAATGGTTGAAAACCACTGCTCTAAAGAACAAATAGAGTTCTTTTAAAGAGCGCAACCACCCCGAAAGGCCACAAATCATCCCAGATTTTGCTAAGTTTCATTCTGCCCCCATACACGATCGCCGGATCTGCTTCAACAACAAACTTCATCAGCAGCCCGAAGAAAAGGAAATCGGATAATTGGACAAAGGTATAATTTTTGGCCATTACATCAAGTTGAAAGCGAAAGGGGCGAACAAAATGAGAAAGAGAAACGCAGAGTTATCCGCTGGGAAATTTATACTCCATAATTGACTGTGCAATGCACGCAAATGACATTTCATTAATGTGATTTGCATGCGGCTGGAACATGCTTTTTTGTTTCTCTCGAGTCAACGTACATGCTGCTCACGCCACAAGAAACATTTCACCCACGATTCACACATTTCATTTTACCTCACAGAATGTGCTTCGAGCTACTTTTGCAACCTTTTATCCCTGTCGAAATATTTGCTTGCGGGATGTATGGAACCGTTATTTCCATAATAATGTGCGAATATAGCTAACTTTATAACCGCAGCGTATAACATCCTTGATCTATTATAAAAATTATGTTGCATTTAAGTCACTGGTTCAACTGTCATTTTCTGTGACATATATAAGTCAGTTCTTGATTTTATTACAGTTTCCGCAAAAGAAAATAAAGGAGGCCCAAATACCTTTGAAATGCAGGAAGGCACACACATTGCCTTTCCATTTTATCATCAAGGATTCTGATCTTGTAAGACTGTCTCCTGTCGTGACATGAATATGCAGAAATCTATTCAGATTGCAAAACTAGGAAGAGAGAGATTCAGGAAGTTTACCCTAAACTGGAGACGAAGCTCTTGCTTGCGTAAAGCTTTCACGTAAATGCTGAAAAATCTAGACATCTGGATGTCGGAATCTTACTATGGAAAGTATATTTAACAACCGGGATTCCAAGAAATATGAGGAGAGTCCCGGCTGGGTCAGCGTTGAGATTTATTTCCACAAAAACTCCCCGCCTAGCCCTCTGTGAGTAGGAACACAGATGGGTTTGGAATGGCACCGTCCATCGGATGGGAGGTTAAACCGTGGTCCCGTGTACGAAAGAGCCATACCCTGTGCACGTTAAAGAACACGCTGAATGGTCTTAATAGGAGGCTTCAATCAAGGCCATTCAGCATACGGAAACAGCCATACCCTGTGCACGTTAAAGAATACGCTGAATTAATACAACTGATAATAATAATCTATATTATTATCAACGCTATCCGATGGCTCACCCAATCTTCTAGGGGGCTTTATGACCTGGCCATTTAACCCATAGTGCGCAAAAAAAGTGCCGTTCGGAGGTAAAACAATTCAACCCACCCTCATTCAGTGTATAGAGTAAAAACAATATTCTCTCACTCCCATTTCCTAATTTCTTCCATTTCCTAGTTTTTCGCGCACGGTATTTGTCCTGCTCTTCACTCTGGTCACGTGTCGTATCTGTCTGTGGTGGTTTCCTTCGGTTTCTTTGATGGCACGCCGCTGTCAGACTAACAAGTAGGGAAATACGATGAGGAGGAGGAGCAGGTTTTCTCTCTCTGTCGATCGACACTCATTGCAACCTCGGCTTACGAAGAAACCTGCTGCGATACTTTCAGAGCCGATAACACCGGATAGCCATTGGACTGCGATTTCGTCCTACACGAGTTCTTTTATCTACAGAGATTTAAAACCTTTTGTGTTCAACTTGGGCTGTAATTTGCAGATCCAATGATGGAAATAATTCAAGCTGTTTTGGAGGTATTTGGCAGATGAGACAGATCGCGATGTCGTGCCTGTGCTTTTAATAAGTGAGCTCACTTTGAAACTAAAGAAATTTAATTGGTTTCATTTCTGTTTTGGATATATTGATGATTTAGATCAGTGGTTCCCAAACTTATTTCTCCTGCCACCCCCTTTTCAGAAAAAAAATTACTCAGCGCCCCCTTGGAAATCTACCTCCTTTAAGCGAACAAACAGAAAGATGCAGTGGCAAATTTGCGTTCTTTTATGTATCTATATTTCTACCTACGTCGTACAACATAGTAAAGAAAGATGTTGTTGTAAATAAGACACCTTGAAGCTTGAAATTATAAAATTATTTATTAAAACCAACCATAGCAACATTCGCATTACACACAGAAAATTAAGATAACGAAGGATAATTTTATGTGTTTATTTGGAAAATAATCACTACGACTTTTAACTCTATGTTACACAACAGATGAAATATATACGAACGGTTTTTCAAAATTTTCTTATCTTCCCTTCTTTCTTTATACTTCCATCGCCCCCCCCCCCAATTACACCCGAGGCTACTACCGACCCCCTGGATAGTTCCAGCGACCCCCAGGAGGCGGTATCGCCCACTTTGGGAAACATTGATTTAGATCAAGGGTATTTGTAGCACCACCTTTAGTTCATTGTAAACGCAACATGTTTCAAAAGTGGCACATTCTCACCAGATGCCTTTCCGCTACGGGGCGGGAGTGGCTCAGTCGGTAGCGCGCCAGGCTCGTAATCTGTAGTTCCCAGGTTCGAGTCACAGCTGGGTCAGCGTTGAGATTTATCTCCGCCAAATTCCCTGCCCACGGTCAGTAGGGGACACCGATGGGCTCGGAAAGGCCGCCGTCCGTCGGATGGGACGTTAAGCCGTGGCACCGTGTGCGGGAGAGCCATACCCTGTGCACGTTAAAGAACACGCTGGATGGCCTTGACGGGAGGCTACCATCTGTCTCCCAACAGCTGTTCCAGTGGGTCCCCTCCCCTAACCTTCTCTGAGCCTTCGGGGTCCATGTGACCTGGCCATTTAGCCCATGGTGTGCAAAAAAGTGCCGCTCAGAGGTAAAACAACCCAAGCCTTTCCGCTACGTCATTAGTAGTCAGTAAAAACATGACTTCATACTATATGCCTTCAAATGAGTAAATCTCTAAAATGCCACTCCAAGCTGTAAGCTCCATCGTTTAAGTAATAGTTCAAAATCATTTTGAGCCCAACCTTCCCTTTCACCAAGTACTATTTTCTAAATTCCAAGTCTTACTTTTCAAAGCATTATTTTCTAACGTCCCCTTTCACCAGGTATTATTTTCTAACGCCTCTTTTGCCAAGAATTATTTCATGGAAATCAAAATGATTCGTGTATGAAACCAGCTGCATCATTACAATCTTTGAATGGAGCATTTTATGATGAACAGAAATGTTCGTTTTTAGATTATATATACAAATTTAGGTACATACAGATCTCATACGATTACTGAATGGGGATGGCCATCGAGTTTGGGGCCGGGTTTGGCTCAGTCGGTAGCGCGCCAGGCTCCTAATCTGTAGTTCCCAGGTTCGAGTCCCAGCTGTGTCAGCGTTGAGATTTATCTCCGCAAAATTCCCTGCCCACGGTCAGTAGGGGACACCGATGGGCTTGGAAAGGCCACCGTCCGTCGGATGGAACGTTTAGCCGTGGCCCCGTGTGCGGGACAGCTATACCCTGGGCACGTTAAAGAACACGCTGGATGGCCTTGACGGAAGGCTACCATCTGTCTCCCAACAGCTGTTCCAGTGGGTCCCCTCCCCCAACCTTCTCTGAACCTTTGGGGTCCATGTGACCTGGCCATTTAAGCCCATGGTGTGCAAAAAAGTGCCGCTCAGAGGTAAAACAACCCAACCCAAGCCATCGAGCCAGGAGAAAGAAGGTCCAGTTTTTATCAGACCAAATTTCAGCCTTAAAATCAACTATTACGTATATGGTAATCTATAAACCAAGCAAATTTCGGGCAGGTTAGGGTTGGGTTACCTCTGAGCAGCACTTTTTTTTGCACACCATGGGCTAAATGGCCAGGTCACATGGAACACAAAGGCTCAGAGAAGTTTGGGAGAGGGGATTTCCACTCGAACAGCTGTTAGGAGACAGATGATAGCCTCCCGTCAAGGCCATCCAGCATGTTCTTTAACGTGCACAGGGTTGGCTCTTCCGCACACGGAGCCACGGCTTAACGTTCCATCCGACGGACGGCGACATTTCCAAGCCCATCGGCGTTCCCTAGTAACCGTGGGCAAGGCGGGGAATTTTGAGGAGATAAATCTCAACGCTGACCAGCTGGGACTCGAACCTGGGAACTACAGATTACGAGCCTGGCGTGCTATCGATTGAGCCACCTCCGCCAAAAATTTCAGGATGGAATTGGTTTAGAAAAGATTAGGAATAGTTAAGCGACTGCATTGTACTGGAAGTAATCCGTCGACACCGACGGATTACTTCCAGTTTCCCCACAATTTTAGGTTTTCCCATAGGTTTCCCCACAATTTTATTGGGGTTTTTCAAAAAATATTGTAGCAGAATGTGTGTAAATAAATACGTATATGTTTACTATTATTTTTGCCTTCATTTCGGTTACTGAAATTCTCCAAATTGGGGTGCTGTGAGCCCCCATTACTGACCATGACGAGTTCAGGAGCTTTTTGGGACTTCGAACATAAGAGTTGGATATTTTAAAAGAGGCTACAACACCCAATGTTGCCAAACACCAACAGATTGGATTGTTTTACCTCTGAGCGGCACTTTTTTGCACACCATGGGCTAAATGGCCAGGTCACAAGGACCCCGAAGGCTCAGAGAAGGTTGGGGGAGGAGACCCACTGGAACAGCTGTTGGGAGACAGATGGTAGCCTCCCATCATGGCCATCCAGCGTGTTCTTTAACGTGCACAGGGTATGGCTCTCCATCACACGGGGCCACGGCTTAACGTCCCATCCGACGGACGGCGGCCTTTCCAAGCCTATCGGTGTCCCCGACTGACCGTGGGCAGGGCGGGGAATTTTGCGGAGATAAATCTCAACGCTGACCGAGCTGGGACTCGAACCTGGGAACTACAGATTACGAGCCTGGCGCGCTACCGACTGAGCCACCCCCGCCCCCAAACACCAACAGTCATAAAAATTATTTTATCTGGCAGAGGTCTAAGTTCAGTGGTTCCCGAACTGTGGTCCCCACCCACCCCTCGTCTTATTTTTAACATATCAAACGTAATCACATTAAGTTTTATTGCTTTTGGCTGGAATTATGTCAATTCAGTATGGCAACGTCCGTCCCATGGCCGAGTGGTTAGCACGCTTGGCTACTGATCTAAGGGACCTGGGTTCGAGCCCCGGGTAAGGCATGTAAGTGTCTGTTGTTTTTCTGCTGAGGTCCTGCCATCCTCACAGACCTTCTACTATGGCATATAAACTGACAGGCTCCTGTCAGACCTCTGTGGCAAGCAGCTGCTTGAGGGGGTATTTTTTCAGTATGGCAACATTGGCTATCTCAGGCTGATCACAATCTATGATTGGCTGTTGATGACGCAAGGTTTTCTGGAGCAACGAATTTCTCCACTAAAATGATTAATTCCAAATTATAAAATAGTCAATAAATGAATATCAGATAAAGAACTAGAGATATCTATAATCCATTCTTGGGGCTTTTAGCGAGTTTGGGAAGAGGGTCTTCAAAAAAAATGGGAACTTCATAGGGGGGAGGGGGCCCAGAAAGAGGGGCGGGTGTAACTTTGTCGGTAACGCCCTAGGCTCGTAATTTACAGTTCTCAGGTTCGAATCTCACCTATGGGCTTCGAAAGAATATTCACCTATTCAGTTCGAATCTCACCTATGGGCTTCCAAAGGCAGCCGTCCGTCAGACAGACGTTAAGCCCATGTGCAAGAGAGGCATACCCTATGCACGTTAAAAACACGCTGGATGATCTTGACAGGAAACAACACGCTGGATGGTCTAATAGTGAAAAACACGCTGGATGGTCTAATAGTTATAAAAACACGCTGGATGATCTTGACAGGAAGCAACACGCTGGATGGTATAATAGCTGTCCAGTGAGTCACCCCCAAATCTCCTCCGAGTCCTCGGATTCCTTATGAATTGTCCATTTAGCCCACTGTGCCCAAAAAAGTGCCACTCAGAGCTAAAACAATCCAAATCAACCGGCAGAAAGTGTTAGACTTCACGGGGGATCCAGAGTCAGACATCGCAGGTAGTCCGAAGCGCCGCAAAAAAGTTGGGAACCACTTCTCTAAGCTACAAACGAAAAAGGAAAATAGAGCTCAATAATTTCTTATGCAGAACGCGTTTCTGATCAAATTTCTCAATGCAATCCCTCAGCACCATTTCCGCAAACACTTCCCTTTCTGAATTCTGAAATCGATACATAAAAGAGCCATACATCAGGTCATGACATGTTTACCGAAGTGATAAGAGCTGCATGTTTGTCGAGTTAACTTTAATTATTGGCGGTTTTATCGTAAGTCATCTGTTTTTCCGAACTCCACCCATGCCATTCAATTTCTCAAACGCCGTCCTTGAACAACTCCACCCTCTATTAAAAGAAGGTGGCCTTGTTTTGTGGGCATCTTGCTTAATTGTATGTGGCGACTAAGCCTAAAAAAGGGAAGCATGTCCACTTCGATAGGTGGAGGAAGGACTCCTGACAACCTCGTTTGATATAAGCTTGTCTCGATAATTTTTCTTTTGGGTTCAGTTCTTGACCATGTAAAGTCTCTTTAGGTTCTTTATTCTGCTCATATATTATGAAGCATTTAAAACGCAGAGTTTTCTCAGATTTATATTTGAAGAACTTTAAAATGATTTACCAAGCCCAGAGTTGGGTTGTTTTACCTCTGAGTGGCACTTTTTTGCACACCATCGGCTAAATGGCCAAGTCACAAGGACCCCGATGGCTCAGGGAAGGTTGGGGGAGGGGACCCACTGGAACAGCTGTTGGGAGACAGATGGTAGCCTCCCGTCAAGGCCATCCAGCGTGTTCTTTGACGTGCACAGGGTATAGCTCTCCCGCACACGGGGGCCACGGCTTAACGTCCCATCCGACGGACGGCGGCCTTTCCAAGCCCATCGGTGTCCCCTACTGACCGTGGGCAGGGCGGAGAATTTTGCGGAGATAAATCTCAACGCTGACCCAGCTGGGACTCGAACCTGGGAACTACAGATTACGAGCCTGGCACGCTACCGACTGAGCCAACCCCGCCCCACCAAGCCCAGAATAAAGCTTTGAGTTCAGGAATCCTTTGAAGACATCTCCACAATCCTTGCAGGTGCCAATTAGCGATCCTTCCGGCACGAGCTGAGGGGGGCCTTCTCTTTAAACAGAAATGGAAAAAAAAAAATTAAACTACAAGCTTTTTATGAAAATTTCCTTAAAGACTACTAAAATAGTGGGGAAAATATTATACCGGAAAGAGGTTCCGATTCAACCTCATTCAATTCCCTCGGTTCTTCCCTTCTGCGAAGGATCATTTTCTAACTCCCCCTTTCACGAAGTATTATTTCCTAAAGCTCCCTTCTGCCAAGTATTAAGTAATTTTATTAAAGTTATACATAACTTCCAGTGCGACACATCGTCATAACCTATATTATTTGGTATTATTATCCATTTATTGCTGTAAGCGTCTCAGGCTCGTGATCTTCAGTTTACAAGCTCGAGTTGAGGTCAATCTCTGCAAACCCGAACTCGGTGGGAAAGGAGACACCGATGAACTTTGATAAAGCCTCTTTTCACCGAATGGGACATTAAACGAATGGAACAATGTGCAGGAGAGTCACACCCTATGCACGTTAAAGAACACGCTGGATGGTCTTGATGGCAGGCTTCCATCTGTCTCCTAACAGTTGTTCCAGTGGGTCCCCTTCCTCAACCTTCTCTCAGCCCTGGGTTGTTTGGGTTGTTTTACCTCTGAGCGGCACTCTTTTGCACACCATGGGCTAAATGGCCAGGTCGCATGGACCCCGAAGGCTCAGAGAAGGTTGGGGGAGGGGACCCACTGGGACAGCTGTTGGGAGACAGATGGTAGCCTCCCGTCAAGGCCATCCAGCGTGTTCTTTAACGTGCACAGGGTATGGCTCTCCCGCACACGGGGCCACGGCTTAACGTCCCATCCGACGGACGGCGGCCTTTCGAAGCCCATCGGTGTCCCCTATTGACCGTGGGCAGGGCGGGGAATTTTGCGGAGATAAATCTCAACGCTTACCCAGCTGGGACTCGAACCTGGGAACTACAGATTACGAGCCTGGTGCGCTACCGACTGAGCCACCCCCGCCCCTCTCAGCCCTGGGGATCCTTGTGACCTGGCCATTTAAGCCTATTGTGTGCATAAAAGTGTCGTTCAAATGATGATTCAAAGGTAAAACAAGTTAACCAATGATCTGAAACCAGGTCTGAATCAAAGACAGAAATCGCAACGTAGGGAACAACAACATACTTAGCCTAGTATCTTGGTTAACAAGATAATGGACACCAAAACTTGTGGCCTAGTGATTAGCACGCTTGGCTACTGATCTAAGGGGCCTGGGTTCGAGCCCCGGATTAGGCATGGATGTGTGTGTCGTTTTTCTGCTGAGGTCCTGCCATCCTCTCAGATCTCCTACTGTGACATATAAACTGACAGGCTCCTGTCAGATCTCTGTGGCAAGCAGCTGCTTGAGGGGGTATTTATTTATATTTATTTATAGACTGGAAAATAAATCTACGTGCATATTTTCGATTCTATTAAATATGTATATATAACCACTAACCCATACCAGGTATAGTAGTTAGTGTTCCTGATTACTAAACCAGCGGGCATATCCCTGTATGGGTTTGCGTGTTGTGAGGAACCGGGCAAGCTTCGCAGGAGGGTGTAGAATGGAAGTATGCCCCCTTTGAGAATGCTAGTAAGGGTAAGAGAAGAGAAAAAAAATCGATAAACTTATGTACAATTCATTCATTTTTCAAGCAATTTATTTAAAGACCTGTGAAAAGGGGGGGGGGGGGGGATGTTATACTGCAATGGAAATCTAGTCTCTTGCCACCACTCTTTTTCAACACGTTGTTTCCTATCGTCTAAAATAGTGGTTCTCAACCTTTTATGCTTCACGTACCTCCTGGAAATGCGTATGTAACTGGCGCACCCCTTGTACAGATATATAAAACTGCAGTTATAGTATAACAATGGTTTATTTTTACTTTGTTACTAGACTAGCGACTTTTGAGCTCTCACGGCGTACCCCAAAAAAATTTTACCGCGTACCCCACGTTGAGAATACCTAGTCTAAAAAACACTTAAACCAATCAAACATTTTATCTCTAATACCACACTTTGCCAACTTTTCCTAACAAGATTATATGTTGTTGGGTTGTTTTACCTCTGAGCGGCACTTTTTTGCACACCATGGGCTAAATGGCCAGGTCACATGGACCCCGAAGGCTCAGAGAAGGTTGGGGGAGGGGACCCACTGGAACAGCTGTTGGGAGACAGATGGTAGTCTCCCGTCAAGGTCATCCAGCGTGTTCTTTAGCGTGCACAGGGTATTGCTCTCCCGCATACGGAGCCACGGCTTAACGTCCCATCCGACGGACGGCTGCCTTTCCAAGCCCATCGGTATCCCCTACTGACCGTGGGCAGGGCGGGGAATTTTGCGGAGATAAATCTCAACGCTGACCCAGCTGGGACTCGAACCTGGGAACTACAGATTACGAGCCTGGCGCGCTACCGACTGAGCCACCCCCGCCCCTAAATATTACTATATGACAGAAAAAAAAAATTAATTAACGTTCTAAAAGTTAAAATCAAAATTTGCACTGTACACCTACCTGTTCTACACTTAATAACCCATCTGCAGTTTCTTCAAACAGCAAGAAAATCTCTTATACCAGCAAAATAACTGTTGAATTTATTTACATACTTCAAGAGTTAAATCTTTCGACTTTAATAAATTTGGTAAAATATTACTACCCCTAGACCTATTTACACATTTCACTGATTGTATTCCAATCATTTTTAATATTATTACCATTTAAAAAATAATATTTTCTGCCTCTCTTATTAACTTTGTCAAAATATTACGGTATTTCATAAAAATGCATTATTTGATCTTGTTCCATTTTGTTTAAATTGCCCATAAAATTTCTCTCATTTATAGAAATTGCTAACTTTCTTGTTAATCCATGGCTTAAGTTGGTCGATTGTTCTTCTATCTGGCAAGAACAGAATTTTCGACTAATAATTTTAAACCATTTATAAAAATTTCAAAAAACTTTATGATATCAGTATTATAAAGAAAATTAGACCCATTTTTTAAACTCAAGAGATTCTAACATTTTGCCTATGTTGATTTCATATTTTAAAATCACAAAAACTATTTAATTTATTGTTCTTTAATCTAAAAATTTTAAACCAACAAAATAATGACCACTAATGCTGATATTTGTAAGCAATTCAGAATCTAAACACGTGTTTGGGCATATATGTCTCGTGATAAATTTATGAGCAGAAAAAAACCGATTTGAATTAGCTACTTGAATTAATTTATTAACAACAGCACCCACATTAATAAGATCAATATTAAAGCCACCAGTTACAATGACGCTATTGAAATTTAAGTGATTAATTAATTAATTACAGTTCTCAAACTCATTAAACCTTCTTTCCCCTTTTCAAAAAAAAAAATCATTATCGTTTGAAAATGATATGGAATATTTTCATGCACTTTCACCGACTAATATCTATCACCATTTTAATTTTTGCTACGCAGAATGGCCTTGAGATGTGACAATTCTCCCTCCTCTCAGAGTTTGGTTTTACCTCTCAGCTGGGGGGGCTCAGTCGGTAGCGCGCCAGGCTCGTAATCTGTAGTTCCCAGGTTCGAGTCCCAGCTGGGTCAGCGTTGAGATTTATCTCCGCAAAATTCCCCGCCTTGCCCACGGTCAGTAGGGGACACCGATGGGCTTGGAAAGGCCGCCGTCCGTCGGATGGGACGTTAAGCCGTGGTACCGTGTGCGGGAGCGATATACCCTATGCACGTTAAAGAATACGCTAGATGGCCTTGACGGGAGGCTATCATCTGTCTCCCAACAGCTGTTCCAGTGGGTCCCCTCCAACCTTCTCTGAGCCTTCGGGGTCCATGTGACCTGGCCATTTAGCCCATGGTGTGCAAAAAAGTGCTGCTCAGAGGTAAAACAACCCAACCCAACCTTCTCAGCGGTACTTCTTTTTGCACACCATGGGTTAAATGGCCAGGTCACAAAGACCTTAATGGCTCAGAGAATGCTGGGGGACCCACTAGAACAGCTGTTGGGATACAGATGGTAGCCTCCAGTCAAGGCCATCCATCGTGTTCTTTAACGTGCACAGGGTATGACTCTCCCGCACACGGCGTCACGGATTAACGTCCCATCCGACGGACGGTAACCATTCCACGCCCAACTGTGTCCCCTACTGACGGAGGTCAGAGCTGAGTTTTGCGGAAATAAATCTCAACGCTGGCCCAGCTGGGACTCGAACTTGGGAAAAGCAGATTATGAGCCTGGTCATCTCTATTTGTAAAGCAAAAAAACATCTGAGCGAGAATCAAAAATACGTAAACAAGTGAGATAAACTACTACACAACAACTGCATTGCGACAGTTCGGTTAGTCGTCAACACACTCAACGTAAGGTTGATGGCCTACTCCCCGTAGTCAATAAATAAATAAAAATCATTACCACGAACACTACTTTCGCTTCCACGAAACTTATAAATGAAAAGCGAAAAAAAAAAAACCTTATTGAAAAGAGGCCCAATACTGTCGAGCCAAAAGCGTTATGCGTCTTTGATCTGACGTTGCGATATAATTCCGGAAGACAAACCCATCAAAGAAATGCTCTCCTAGACATGAGGACTATTGATTACCGAGAGTTGAGCAGATATCGTAGTGAGTGCCCGCATTCACATCGATCGCCAAAAGGAGTGAGTGTATGAGTGGCCGGGTTCTGAAGCCAGTTGACGAGTTGGAAGTAACGCGTACAAAAGGAAATATCCTGATGGGCGGGAAGAGCGAGGCGATCAGGCAGAAAGAGCAAAAGAAACAACAGAACTAATGAAAGGCATGAGAAAAGTGCACTCAAGTAAGGCCAGCAATATGATTGCCTGAGAAGCAAAAGGCTGCGGGGAGCGCTCACGTTCCCAAGCCTATGGGGCGTGACCGAGGCCGGGGCTCCTGACTGACACTTTCACCTCAGTTTCTTCGTATGCCGGAGGCATTTGAGGGAGGTTGACGCATGGTTCAAGGGAAGACTGACTGGCTGATTCCAAAGCAATGAGCCACTTTGCATAGTTCTCGGCTCGATTTTATTGCTTGTGTTGATTTTGTTTCCTCGACAGACAGACATTTCTTTTTCGTTACTTTCGTTTCTTCGTTGTCGTCAGCCTTCTTCATCTTCCAATTCTTTTTACGATCCGAAAAAAAATCAGAAACGGCGGATGCGTTGAAACACATTGTTGGCTTTGAATTATGAAAAACGTACTTACTGTCCGTTTTCTTTCTAACTTCGGAATATCTTTATATCTATCTCTCCAGCATGAGAAATCACGGCCCTTTTTTTGTATTTATTGCACCAGATCGAAAACGATCGCATCGAAGAAATAAAAATAAATAGAACACAAACAGTGCTTGAAAACTAGAGGCGGGAAATTATAGCTGATAACGTTTTTTTTTTATATAATTTAAGATCTTCGTTTCTCAATAGGGTTGAGTTGTTTTTCTCTGAGAGGCACTTTTTCCGCACACAATGGGTTAAATGGCCAGGTCACAAGGACTCCGAGGGCTCAGAGGAAGAGGGTTTGGTTTGTTTTACCTCTGAGCGGCACTTTTTTGCACACCATGGGCTAAATGGCTAGGTCACAAGGACCCCGAAGGCTCAGAGAAGGTTGGGGGAGGGGACCCACTTGAACAGCTGTTGGGAGACAGGTGGCAGCCTCCCGTCAAGGCCATCCAGTGTGTTCTTTAACGTGCACAGGAAATGGCTATCCCGCACACGGGGCCACGGGTTAACGTCTCATCCGACGGACGGAGGCCTTTTCAAGCCCATCGGTGTCCCCTTACTGACCGTGGGCAGGGCGGGGAGTTTTGCGGAGATAAATCTCAACGCTGACCCAGATGGGACTCGAACCTGAGAACTGCAGATTACGAGCCTGGCGCGCTTTCTCAATAGGGTTGAGTTGTTTTCCTCTGAGAGGCACTTTTTTCGCACACAATGGGTTAAATGGCCAGGTCACAAGGACTCCGAGGGCTCAGAGAAAGAGGGTTTGGTTTGTTTTACCTCTGAGCGGCACTTTTTTGCATACCATGGGCTAAATGGGACATCTGTCTCCCAACAGTTATTCCAGTGGATCCCCAACCTTCTCTGAGCCTTCGGGGTCCTTGTGACCTGGTCATTTAAGCTCATTGTGTGCAAAAAAGTGCCGCTCAGAGATAAAACAATCCAACAGCTACCCAAGAAGTGGGGAGCTGAGTTTCAGTGGTATTTTAGCATTGCGAATTTTATGGATCCCCCCCCTTTATAAATATTGTGGTATTTGCAAGTAACGTGAATGGTTAAGGCCCATTCAAAGCTGCCTGACTTTGAAAATAAGCTTTAAACGAAACAAAAACGTCATTTCAGACAAACTGATAATCTCAAATTTGGGGCGGGGGTAGCTCAGTCGGTAGCGCGCCAGGCTCGTAATCTGTAGTTCCCAGGTCGAGTCCCAGCTGGGTCAGCGTTGAGATTTATCTCCGCAAAATTCCCCGCCCTGCCCACGGTCAGTAGGGGACACCAATGGGCTTGGAAAGGCCGCCGTCCATCGGATGGGACGTTAAGCCGTGGCCCCGTGTGCGGGAGAGCCATACCCTGTGCACGTTAAAGAACACGCTGGATGGCCTTGACGGGAGGCTACCATCTGTCTCCCAACAGCTGTTCCAGTGGGTCCCCTCCCCCAACCTTCTCTGTGCCTTCGGGGTCCATGTGACCTGGCCATTTAGCCCATGGTGTGCAGAAAAGTGCCGCTCAGAGGTAAAACAACCCAACCCATGATCCTATGAGCAGATTCAAAAGGTGGTTTTCGATCAGGAAACCTTTTTGGTCAAGTATCCTGATCTACCATATTTATCCTTGTTTTTCTGCCTTTTTAGGCTCACCTATTGGTGATTTTTGTCTCATCCTTTGCGACTCATGCCACTTATTGGATACCCTCAGATGGAGAAAGTTATGGGATCTTTTATCCTGGTACATCGAAAAATCATAATTATGCTACATTGATCCAGAACTCATTAATTTCTTAAATAAGCTTTTAATGAAAAGTTGTGACAAGATAACAAGATAATTTAATGATCTCTATCAAATTCATTTCAGTCTCGATTTTCGACAATATTCGTTCGGTATTTAGAGAATTACGGAAATTGGAATATTTAACAGCAACAAGGCCCGTTTAAATTATTGTTCTGAAAAGTTAAAACGAAGCAATAACCTTTATATTAAACTTTACTATTACGTACAAGAGTATATTTTAGCATTACGTTTAATTTTGCCCCAATTTAAATTTTTTTTTCAGAACCTGCTAAACGTTTTAACTTCCATAACTCTTTAAATACTGAAAGCATTTTGTTGAAAATCGAGACTGAAATAGATTTCAGATCTTTAAATTATCTTCCGTCATATTTTTTCTAAAAGGTTTATTTAAGAAGCTATTGAGTTCTCTCCTTCTGTTACTACTGACCTGACATTAAATTGTATCTAAAAGGTAGCTGATTGTATGTTCCGTTCCCAAACTTGACTGGAGGGCCAACAGTAGCTTCGATTGCTTTACTTCTGAGGGGCAATATTTTTTGCGCACAATGGGTTAAATGGATAAATTACAAGGATCCTAAGGGTTCAGAGAAGGTTGGGGAGGGGTTGGGTTGTTTTACCTCTGAGCGGCACTTTTTTGCACACCATGGGCTAAATGGCCAAGTCACATGAACCCCAAAGGCTCAGAGAAGGTTGGGGGAGGGGACCCACTGGAACAGCTGTTGGGAGACAGATGGTAGCCTCCCGTCAAGGCCATCCAGCGTGTTCTTTAACGTGCACAGGGTATGGCTCTCCCGCACACGGGGGTTGGGGAGGGGAGGACGCACTGGAATAGTTGGTAGGAAACAGATGGTAGCCTCTCGTCAAGGCCATCCAGCGTGTTCTACGCTTTACGTCTCATTCGACGGACGGCTTTTCCAAACCCATTAGAGTCCCCTATAGACCGTGGGCAAGACGGGGAGTTTTGCGGAGATAATAATAATTTTTGCGGAGATCTCAACGCTGACCCAGTTGGGACTCGAACCTGGGAACTACAAATTACGAGCTTGGCGCGCTACTGACTGAGCCACCAGCAGTATCATTTCTTCCTTTGCTCATAAACTCTTACAGAACGGAAGGAATCGGTGTTTGATCGATTTTCCCGGACCGTAGGGGCGGGGATGGCTCATGTCGGTAGCGCGTCAGGCTCGTAATCTGTAGTTCCCAGGTTCGAGTCCCAGCTGGGTCAGCGTTGAGATTTACATCCGCAAAATTCCCCGCTCTGCCCACGGTCAGTAGGGGACACCGTGGGCTAGGAAAGGCCGCCGTCCGTCGGATGGGACGTTAAGACGTGGTCCCGTGTGCGGAAGAGCCATACCCTGTGCACGTTAAAGAACAGCTGGATGGCCTTGATGGGAGGCTACCATCTGTCTCCCAACAGCTATTCCAGTGGGTCCCCTCCCCTAACCTTCTCTGAGCCTTCGGGGTCCATGCGACCTGGCCATTTAGCCCATTGTGTGCAAAAAAGTGCCGCTCAGAGGTAACCCAACCCGGACCGTATAAATTTGCCATTAACCTCTCGGTGAACCGGAAAATTCATTTTTGAATTCCCGAAGTTTTGCGAGAGCTTGCATCGAAATTATCTGTCGTTTGCAGATCTCAGAATTTTCCAGAGATGTGAAAATTTCACAGGCAGCTGCCAACGTTTCGTTTATCTTGGGTCATTTCGCTTCTAATCGTTCTAACCTAAAGGCTGAGAAGTTCAATTCTTTCAAGTACAATGAGCGTGAAGTACTTATCAAATCGGTGAGCCATCCAAAATAGATCTATTAGAAACGCAAGTTTGTAGAACCCTTTGCTTCGGCTTGACAGGTCCCCTCTGCAAACAATGTTGACAATAACGTTTTCAGCTGTAACTGTTTCTCTGATGTCACTGATGTGGAAATTTTCGATAATGAGTCGTGTAGAAATACATAGCCCATAAATGCACACACAAAACCACAAAGGGAGCCTAGGGTGGTGCGACCTGGTTGTGCGTTACGAACCGTAAGAATTCTGATCAAGCTGGGGAATGAGCCATGCGGTTGACATTATGATTTATTGGAATTAAAAAGAAGTTTGAGATTGATAACATAGTTCACATGATAAAACTAGTGGGTCTCGGACTAATAGATTACGCGTAATTTGATTTTTTATATAAATAGTTACATTTTAGTACTCTTGGAGTGGTGGTACGATATTGTTTAAATAATCTACTGCAGCAAAACTGAAAAAAATGCACAAAGAAACTATACCGAAAAAAAAAATCTAAAGTACGTCCAGCTGAAAACCGAAGTTTTAGATCTGTTGATAATTTTGTAAAGCAAAGCCTCTTATAGCCAAACTAAGGACAGGAATTTTTAAAATTAAGTAAATGCAATTAAAAATAATATACTAAGAAAATCAATTTAAATAAAAAAAATTAAGAGAAATTTTGAGATTCCTCTGGGTCTAGTACCAATGGCATAGCTAGCTTACTCGATTGTAATTGGATCAGAGTTGGGTTGTTTTACCTCTGAGCGGCACTTTTTTGCACACCATGGGCTAAATGGCCAGGTCACATGGACCCCGAAGGCTCAGAGAAGGTTGGGGGAGGGGACCCACTGGAACAGCTGTTGGGAGACAGATGGTAGCCTTCTGTCAAGGCCATCCAGAGTGTTCTTTAACGTTGGGTTGTTTTACCTCTGAGCGGCACTTTTTTGCACACCATGGGCTAAATGGTCAGGTCACATGGACCCCGAAGGCTCAGAGAAGGTTGGGGGAGGGGACACACTGGAACAGCTGTTGGGAGACAGATGGTAGCCTCCCGTCAAGGCCTTCCAGCGTGTTCTTTAACGTTGGGTTGTTTTACCTCTGAGTGGCACTTTTTTGCACACCATGGGCTAAATGGTCAGGTCACATGGACCCCGAAGGCTCAGAGAAGGTTGGGGGAGGGGACCCACTGGAACAGCTGTTGGGAGACAGATGGTAGCCTCCCGTCAAGGCCTTCCAGCGTGTTCTTTAACGTGCACAGGGTATGGCTCTCCCGCACACGGGACCACGGCTTAACGTCCCATCCGACGGGCGGCGGCCTTTCCAAGCCCATCGGTGTCCCCTACTGACCGTGAGCAGGGCGGGGAATTTTGCGAAGATAAATCTCAACGCTGACCCAGCTGGGACTCGAACCTGGGAACTACAGATTACGAGCCTGGCGCGCTACCGACTGAGCCACCCACGCCCCCCGCATATAACGCATATCAAACATTAAAAAACATTAAATAATCGGTTACGAAATAACTTTGCTATCACAGAGTCATATTTATTAATCAGATTGGAATTATCTGGAGTAATTACACGTCTTTTGTTTATCCAGACTGAGGTGGATTTTGGAACAAAAAACAATTTGCGTGACATGGGCGACCCTATGCTATCACCGAAACCTGTCCGACGTAAATATTGCTTATGAACGAGATAGATGCTAACATGATCCAACTAATTTCAGAGATAAATTATTTATCTCGGTAAAATACCAACTTCACATAGATTAAATATGAAAGTGCAAGTGATAAAAATAAACACGACATGCTATTACTGTCGAAATGTGGTCAATTATTTTATTTGAAGCAGGATCACTCAAATGGCTGACAGCGAATGCATATTAGACCGTGAAACTTCTGGGGCCCACTGGAGATCTTGGGGAAAACGCAAAACACAACAAGAATTTGTTTTTGTAAAAGAAAAATGAACGAAATATGGATGAAAAATATTAAGAACACTATATAAATATAATTGTGCGCCTCCATTTGTTTCGGGACAAAATGAAGGTGTCCGTTTTCTCACCAAGAGTGGGGTTGGGTTGTTTTACCTCTGAGCGGCACTTTTTTGCACACCATGGGCTAAATGACCAGGTTACAAGGACCCCGAAGGCTCAGAGAAGGGGAGGGGACCCACTGGAACAGCTGTTGGGAGACAGATGGTAGCCTCCCGTCAAGGCCATCCAGCGTGTTCTTTAACGTGCACAGGGTATGGCTCTTCCGCACATGGCCCATGGCTTAACGACCTATCCGACGGACGGCGGCCTTTCCAAACCCATCGGTATCCCCTACTGATCGTGGACAGGGCGGGAAATTTTGCGGAGATAAATCTCAACTTTCACCCAGCTGGGACTCGAACCTGGGAAGTACAGATTACGAACCTGGCGTGCTACCAAATGACGTCCCCCCCCCCCAAAAAAAAAAATAAATAAATAAAACAAAAAAGTGAGGAAGTACAGATTACGAACCTGGCGTGCTACCAAATGACGCCCCCCCCCCCCCCCCCCAAAAAAAAATAAATAAATAAAACAAAAAAGTGAGGATTATAGGAGATGAATCTTAAACGATGGCACAGTTGGCACTCGAAGTTGGGAACTCAGATTAGGAACCCTGAGAGCTACCGACTGAATCAACTCTTGTAACACCATAAAGAAGTTTTAATGCATTGCAAGCGGCTTTTTATTAACTTTAGCTCTCATGAAAGCATCCCCCAACCCTCCATCTATTTATAAACAAATAAAAAAATAATAAATACCCCCTCAAACAAAGAAAATATAAATTTCTACCTCGTTTTTAAGAAAAGCTACTGTTAAAGATATTTGCACTTCGAATGTTTTCGTGACAATTTTTCTTTTACATCTCGGACAAGTGAATAAGAAAACGATCAGCGACTGGACAGACGTAGAGGAAATGTCAATGTACACGGATTCGCCAAAGTCAGTCTGGAGGTTATCCCACGAATAGTCCGTGTAACGACTCTATTGCCGACAAGGGCAATCATTCCAGTGTCACGGTTAAAAAGCTCATTGTTTTTCAGGAAGATTTTTTTTTGTCTCCTTCTTTATTTAACGTCGTGGTGACAGGGATTCCAAAATTTTTATGACGCGTAACGAAATCACGTAACTGCAATCTCGCTACCTTCCAACCTCGAGGCATTTCAGGATTTGGTTTTTTTCTCCCTCCCAGTCGAGAGAGGCAACACATGCTCCGTCGAACATTTATCGAAGCCAGATGACACGACGCATGGAAGTAGTAGTAACCGTGTACGGCACATTCAGCTAAAGCGATGTCCGAATTTTTCGAGGATTTCAACACCAAAATATGCTGCTCGACTGGTTTTTCGCCCATTTTCTCTCACTTAAGCAAGAAGAAAGGAAAACAAGGCATAGAACAATACACTAACACACTGCAGACGTTTACGGAGTTATTCGAAAAACGAGGAATCAACTAGATATCACAAAACGAGAAATCAAGGAGAGGCATCGAGAGAGGCTCTTGGCGAAATAATCTACAGATGATTCTGACTTCAATTGTTTCAAGCGAGGTCAAACTACAATCATTAGAAGAGTTAAAAAAACTCAATACATCTATGACAGGTCTGGATCGAGGGGGATTGGATTGTTTTACCTCTGAGCGGCACTTTTTTGCACACCATGGGCTAAATGACCAGGCCACAAGGTCTCCGAAGGCTCAGAGAAGGTTGGGGGAGGGGACCCACTGGAACAGCTGTTGGGACACAGATGGTAACCTCCCGTCAAGGCCATCCAGCGTGTTCTTTAACGTGCACAGGGTATGGCTCTCCCGCACACGGGGTCACGTCTAAACGTCCCATACGACGGACGGCGGCCTTATCAAGCCCATCAGTGTCCCCTACTGACTGTGGGCAGGGCGGGGAATTTTGCGGAGATAAATCTCAACGCTGACCCAGCTGGGACTCGAACCTGGGAACTACAGATTACGAGCCTGGCGCGCTACCGACTGAGCCACCCCCGCCCCTGGATCGAGGGGGGGAAATGGAGTTGGGGGAGGGGGGGTGATGTCGAGCAAGAATGAACCGAAATTACGTTCAGTTATAAATTATTTCTCTCAGTTTTAGTGATCTGTGGCAAGCCTTGAAAAACAGAAAAAAATTCTTGAATATAAAAAATAAAGGGGGTGGTGGGGCTCAAGACAAAGGATTCCATTGCTGTATAACATTTCCCCCCTCTTTTAGAGGTTTAATAAATTTTGCCTCCATTACCCTTACTAGCATTTTCATTCTCCTCTCTCGATTCAGTGAGCAAAATCCTAATGCTTTATCTAGCTTAAGGTTAATAAAATATCGTAATCCGACTATAACTTCTTAGAATTTATTATTAAATAAGTACATCGGCACAGAACTGTTAAAAAAATTTAACTTTTTTTTTTATAATCAATTCAAATTATCGTAACGAAAAAGGCACGATAGTTCGACCAGTTGATTTGTCAGGGGACAACTCCTCTCCTTTTTCCACAGGGTTGGTTGGGTTGTTTTACCTCTGAGCGGCACTTTTTTGCACACAATGGGCTAAATGGCCAGGTCACATGGACCCCGAAGGCTCAGAGAAGGTTGACGGAGGGGACCCACTGGAATAGCTGTTGGGAGACAGATGGTATTCTCCCGTCAAGGCCATCCAGCGTGTTCTTTAACGTGCACAGGGTATGGCTCTCCCGCACACGGGGCCACGGCTTAACGTTCCATCCGACGGACGGCGGCCTCTCCAAGCCCATCGGTGTCCCCTACTGACCGTGGGCAAGGCGGGGAAATTTTGCGGAGATAAATCTCAACGCTGACCCAGCTGGGACTCGAACCTGAGAACTGCAGATTACGAGCCTGGCGCGCTACCGACTGAGCCAACCCCGCCCCCTCTTTTTCCACAAAGGGTACAGTAAGTGCATAACATGGTTCTAGGTACATCACGCATAACATGGACAGCAGAATATGGTTTGTACGGATAAGGAAATTTCCATCCCATTTCCAACGTATTTTATACGTTGATTGCATGTATGTCAAACTTTCAACCAAATCTACATATTTAATTAGCTATTTAGGATATGATGAAGTTATTATATTGTGATCTATACGTGTGCCGAGTGGTTAGCGTGCTTGGCTACTGATCTACGGAACCTGGGTTCGAGCCCCGGGTAAAGCATCTATGTTTGTGTTATCTTTCTGCTGAGGTCCAGCCATCTTCACAGACCTTCTACTATGGCATATAAACTGACAGCCTCCTGTCAGACCTCTGTGGCAAGCATCTGCTTGAGGGCATATTTATTTTTATTTATACGTTCAACGAACTCGAACTAGTTGAACGTCGATAATGAAAGGTTTATATAATTGTGCTATGGATTCATTCGTTTCATTTGCAACACATAGGGCAGAAAAGAATCATAGAAGCAACTCCTGTCTTCATACAAGCCTTCGCATACAAGGACTACTATGACCGAAGTCACTGCTGACCACTGCCTCAAAGTTTGCCATCCTGAAACATCAGTTAGCTCCCTAATCACTACGCATTAATTTTTTTTTCTTTCTTTTTACTATGCATGATCAGAAAACATTTTAATTAGAGTCTTATTAAACATTAAATGAAGGTTTCAGATTACTTTCCGTTGATAACGTTTCAAAGTTCCGATTTTTAATTTAATATCATCTTTTTTTTGGGAATATTTGCTTTCGTGACGCTTCCAACGATTAAAAACATTGCGGGTTAGCAAAAAACAACAATTATATCACTTGATCCAAAGTGTTTAAAAAAAATCTGCTTTATTCAGAATGGGTGGTTTTACCTCTGAGCGGCACTTTTTTGCACACCATGGGCTAAATGGCCAGGTCACATGGACCCCGAAGGCTCAAGAGAAGGTTGGGGGAGGGGACCCACTGGAACAACTGTTGGGAGACAGATCCTTACTGTTGCTCCCAACTGTTGGGAGCCTCCCGTCAAGGCCATCCAGCGTGTTCTTTAACGTGCACAGGTTACGGCTCTCCCGCACACGGGCCCACGGCTTAACGTCCCATCCGACGGACGGCGGCCTTTCCAAGCCCATCGGTGTCCCCTACTGACCGTGGGCAGGGCGGGGAATTTTGCGGAGATAAATCTCAACGCTGACCCAGCTGGGACTCGAACCTGGGAACTACAGATTACAAGCCTGGCGCGCTACCGACCACCCCCGCCCCTTTTAAACGTGCAGAGTATGGCTGTCCTGCGCACGGACCCATGGATTAGCGCCCCGTCCGACTGACCAATGTCAAGAGGCTGCTTGAAAGATCATTTTTTTTTAGGCACAGTTGGAACTCGAATCTGGGAAGAGCAGATTGAGAGTCTGGTGCGCTACCGATTAAGCCCGCCACTAATTTTAATAAATAAATAATTATCCCCTCAAACAGCTGCTTGCCACAGAGATCTGACAGGAGCCTGCCAGTTTAATACGTTAGACTAGAAGGTTTGTGAGGATGGCGGGACCTCAGCAGAAAATACGTCACTACACATTCTACCATTACAGATCCCGTTGTGTAAAAGTTTACTGGAATTTTTACCTGTAAAACCGCATTTTTTATTCATTAGCAATCTAGGAATGTGTGCAGCAATCTACGCTTGAAGTTCAGGCTTACTGGGAAGTAGAAAAATACAAACGTAGCACTGATGTGGTAGAAAACATGCGTTTCTGAAAATGATTTGCTGCAATTTGGGCGAACGTCAACGGCAATGACGTCACTACGCATAGGCTGGACAAACAAAAGACAGGTGTTTCGTGCGAAATTGGCGAACTATGCAGTCGCAATTGACGACGTGGGGTAAATAAGAAAGTCATCTATCTATCATATTTCTGTTCAAATACAGCTGGGAAACAGCAGGATACTTTTGAATACGGTCTCCTGAAAAGCAATATAGAGTTACTACGACATCTTCCAAAAAAAATTCTAAATCAATTCCATTACCAATCTTGGGTTGTTTTACCTCTGAGCCGTACTTTTTTTTTTTTTACACAATGGGCAAATGGCCAGGTCACAAGGACCCCGATAGCTCAGAGAAGTTTGGGGGAGGGGACCCACTGGAACAACTGTTGGGAGACAGATGGTAGCCTCCCGTCAAGGCCATCCAGAGTGTTCTTTAACGTGCACAGGGTATGGCTCTCCCGTACACAGCCACGGCTTAACGTCCCGTCCAACAGATGATGGCCTTTCCAAGTCCATCGGTGTCCCCAACTGACCGTGGGCGGGGAGTTTTGAGGAGATAAATCTCAACCCCGACGCAGCTAGGAGTCGAACCTGGGAATTGCAGATTACGAGCCTAGCACGCTACCGACTGAGCCAACCCCGCCCCTACCAACTACTACGCATACTCCAGTTGTATGTGAAGTCAAGTATGTTGTGAGCCAACATCCGTTCGCTGGTAGTAGTATTGTTTTAAAACCGTATACTATTTGGTAATGCTAATAACCATTCAATTACTGAAATCACTCTCTGTGTGGACATACTCTTTAACAATGTGATCTGGGTTGGGTTGTTTTACCTCTGAGCGGCACTTTTTTGCACACCATGGGCTAAATGGCCAGGTCACATGGACCCCGAAGGCTCAGAGAAAGTTGGGTGAGGGGACCCACTGGAACAGCTGTTGGGAGACAGATGGTAGCCTCCGTCAAGGCCATCCAGCGTGTTCTTTAACGTGCACAGGGTATGGCTCTCCCGCACACGGGGGCTTAACGTCCCATCTGATGGACGGCGGTCTTTCCAAGCACATCGGAGTTTTGCGGAGATAAGTCTCAACGCTGACCCAGCTGGGACTCGAATCTGAGAATTGCAGATTACGAGCCTGGCGCGGTACCGACTGAGCCACCCGCGCCCCAGGGTAGGCTATCCCTCTCACGAGGCCACACTTAACGTCCCATCCGACAGACGGCGGCCTTATCCAAGTCCATCGGTGTCCCCTCCTGACCTGAGAACTGTAAAATACGAGTCTGGCACATTTCCGACTAAGCACCGCCTCCCCCCCCCCCCGTTCTCACAGAGTAATAGTTGTTACAGAACGGTAATAGACCGATCCATAGTCTTAAAATCATGAGTATGAAAAATTTGTTGAAAAATTTCGGTAGCTTACATTAAAATAAAAATGCATACCCCCTCAAGCAGCTGCTTGCCAGAGAGGACTGACAGGAGTCTGTCAGTTTGATACGCCTTAGAGAAGATCTTTGAGGAAGGGGAGACCTCAGCAGAAAGGCAGCACAATCATCCATGCCTCATCCGGAGATTGAACCCAGATCCTTTTGATCAGTAGCCAGGCACGGTATCACTCATCACGGGGCGGGTTGGGTTGTTTTACCTCTGAGCGGCACTTTTTTGCACACCATGGGCTAAATGGCCAGGTCACATGGACCCCGAAGGCTCAGAGAAGGTTGGGGGAGGGGACCCACTGGAACAGCTGTTGGGAGACAGATGGTAGCCTCCCGTCAAAGACGTCGCAGCGTGTTCTTTAACGGGCACAGGGTATGGCTCTCCCGCACACGGGGCCACGGCTTAACGTCCCATCCGACGGACGGAGGCCTTTCCAAGCCCATCGGTGTCCCCTACTGACCGTGGGCAGGACAGGGAATTTTGCGGAGATAAATCTCAACGCTGACCCAGCTGGGACTCGAACCTGGGAACTACAGATTACGAGCCTGGCGCGCTACCGACTGAGCCGCCCCCGTCACGGGGCGGCTAAGCTTACATTAACAACATAAATCTAGATCCTAAAATAAGATTTGCAAAATATGAGTGAATTCAAGACTTTAGAATTTGAATCTTTTTTTAAAAAAGATTCTTTTGCATCCCTAACGTAATATCGAAAGTTTAAAAATACAGGCCTAAAACATAATTTACCAAAATACTCGGCTAGATATTTGGCAAACGACTACGATAAATAAAAATAAATACCCCCTCAAGCAGCTGCTTGCCACAGAGGTCAGACAGGAGCCTGCCAGTTTATATGCCATAGTAGGTCTGAGAGGATGGCAGGACCTCAGCAGAAAAACGACACGTACATACATGCCTTATCCGGGGATCGAACCCAGGTCGTTACATTTATAAAAAAACAACTTCAAGTCATCAAGAATATGATATACACAGTCGTATCAGAATAATATGACTACCTACCATACATATACTATGGTAGGAGGTCATATTCTGATACGACTGTGTACATTAGTAGAAGAGACATTAAAACCACCACACTGATGATCAGTGAAAACTACGAAAAAGTGACAAAATCCCTGAGATTTTTGAATGAATTTTTTCACTCCTCCCTAGTTATGATGATTAACAGAACCGACCAGATATTTACATAGAAAAGTTTTGTACCTTTATGTGGAATAGACTGAGGCTCCTTCTTTGCGTCTTTTGCTTACAGGCGAGGCACAAAGCCTTGGCAACATCCAACACATTGGCCATGCTCGCACTGCGAAAATCCACAGAGCCCGATCGACGAAGCTTGGTCATCCCGTTCGATGAAACTCGCTTCCCTAACAACTTGGCCAGCTTAATGCCAGATGTCGTTGCCAGCACTAATTCAAAAATCTATCGTCATTATCCGTGAAGAGGAAAACGTCCACACTGGAATCGACGTAACATCATCTCAGCTGTTATTGGAAGATGCATCAAAAAATCAAGCAGTACGTTTATGCAAATGCAAACTGGGCTGATCCACACTTTAAGCACTTATCAGCCATGACGAAATGAATCAAATTTGCATTAATATCCTAAACTATCGATGACGAGTCTTCGGGATAAAATCCACCATCCGAATCCCTTGTTCAGTTCCGGGATAATACCTATCGTCTAGCCATCCTGCAGCAAAAGAGATTTTGCAGCGATGATTCTACTGTGTTCCGTGTTGGCATACACATACTCCAAAAGGGAGACAGAGAATTCCATCGACGGTTCATCAAAGACCAGCGCTGCAGCAGGCCGGTGAAAGTTGCCGAATGGAAGCCCTCCCCCACCGCTGACGACAACAGCAGGTAGCAGACTGACGGCAGGCGTGCTTCTGCCCACAGCGGCACGCTTTGCTCCAGCTTGTGACGTCACCGCGGCGCAGTACGGTTGGCCAGGTGGCCATGACGCTCACCCCGACCTTCGACGCCGCATGACTACGTTACCGCTTCCGGCAGGTAAATCCAGGGCAGTTATATGCCGACAACCTGACTTGTGAAAGCTCTCACGAAAATTAACGAAATTGTCACTCCCCTTCGCACAGCTTTGCACACAGAAGTCTGACCGAAGAGAGATGATATATTAGGGCAGAATCATCTCTCTTCGAAGCAGAGGTGATGATGGATGACGAAGATATTGCGAGATGATAAATGTTCTGAACGCTTTTATTTTTGGAATACGAAGTATTAATACTGATGTATTTGTACCGGGGCGGGGGTTGATTAATCAATGCAAGAATTTATTTCAATAGGGGGAGGAAATATATGATCCAGAAGAGGTTGGGTTGTTTTACCTCTGAGCGGCACTTTTTTGCATACCATGGGCTAAATGGCCAGGTCACATAGACCCCGAAGGCTCAGAGAAGGTTGGGGGAGGGGACCCACTGTAACAGCTGTTGGGAGACAGATGGTAGCCTCCCGTCAAGGCCATCCAGCGTGTTCTTTAACGTGCACAGGGTATGGCTCTCCCGCACACGGGGTCACGTCTAAACGTCCCATACGACGGACGGCGGCCTTATCAAGCCCATCAGTGTCCCCTACTGACTGTGGGCAGGGCGGGGAATTTTGCGGAGATAAATCTCAACGCTGACCCAGCTGGGACTCGAACCTGGGAACTACAGATTACGAGCCTGGCGCGCTACCGACTGAGCCACCCCCGCCCCTGATCCAGAAGATTGCTCCATGCTGAAAGCAAAAGAATGAGTTGAGTTGTTTTACCTCTGAGTGGCACTTTTTTGCACACCATGGGCTAAATGGCCAGGTCACAAGGACCCCGAAGGCTCAGAGAAGGTTGGAGGAGGGGACCCACTGGAACAGCTGTTGGGAGACAGATGGTAGCCTCCAGTCAAGGCCATCCAGCGTGTTCTTTAACGTGTACAGGGTATGGCTCTCCAGCACAAGGGGCCACGGTTTAACGTCCCATTCGACGGATGTCGGCCTTTCCAAGCCCATCGGTGTCCTCTACTGACCGTGGGCAGGGCGGGGAGTTTTGCGGAGATAAATCTCAACGCTGACCCAGCTGGGACTCGAACCTGGGAACTACAGATTATGAGCCTGGTGCGCTACCAACTGAGCCACGCTCGCACAAGAGGATGAGAGATTTCCGTTTCACTTGAGTTGTTGGGCTGCTTTACCTCTGAGTAGCGCATTTTTTTTGCATACAACGGGTTAAATAGCCAGGTCACAAAGACCCCGAGGACTTAGAAAAGGATGCTGAGGAGGAAACTCACTGGATGGCTGTTAGAAGACTGATGGTAGCCTCCCGTCAAGGCTATCTAGCATGTTCTTTAACGTTCACACGGCTTAACATCCCATCCGGCGGATGGTGGCCTTTCCAAGCCTATCAGTGCCTCTACTGGCCGAGTGAAGGGGAAGGAAAATTATTTTTGTATTGGATAAGTATTGATGAAATATTATGATTTGCACTTTCCGAACATCCCAAAAGTTTAAATTGCGCTTTCTAACGGTGGAATAATTTTGAAAATTGCACACATTTGACGAATATTGCAAACGATATATTTATGCTACAAGTCTGTAGTTCTAACGGCAGAATGTGAAGGTCATGAGGTTTGCATTTTCAACAATAATTAGCCCTTTACACATAGAGGAATGGGAAACGCAGTTGTTTTAAGATATTATTTGAAAATTCTTTTTCAGTTGGATTACACTAATGAAATATAATTCCCATTTCTCAATGCTCCACATTTCAAAGACCAAATGGCTCTTTTTTCCCCTTTGGGGCGGGGGTGGCTCAGTCGGTAGCACGCCAGGCTCGTAATCTGTAGTTCCCAGGTTCGAGTCCCAACTGGGTCAGCGTTGAGATTTATCTCCGCAAAAATCCCCGCCCTGCTCACGGTCAGTAGGGGACACCGATGGGCTTGGAAAGGCCGCCGTCCGTCGGATGGGACGTTAAACCGTGGCCTCTTATGCGGGAGAGCCATATCCAGTACACGTTAAAGAACACGCTGGATGACCTTGACGGGAGGCTACCATCTGTCTCCAAACAGCTGTTCCAGTGGGTCCCCTCCCCCAACCTTCTCTGAGCCTTCGGGGTCCTTGTGACCTGGCCATTTAGCCCATGGTGTGCAAAAAAGTGCCGCTCAGAGGCAAAACAACCCAACTCTTTTTTCCCCGCCCAGCTGGGTCAGCGTTGAGATTTATCTCCGCAAATTTCCCCGCCCTGCTCACGGTCAGTAGGGGACACCGATGGGCTTGGAAAGGCCGCCGTCCGTCAGATGGGACGTTAAACCGTGGCCCCTTATGCGGGAGAGCCATATCCTGTACACGTTAAAGAACACGCTGGATGACCTTGACGGGAGGCTACCATCTGTCTCCCAACAGCTGTTCCAGTGGGTCCCCTCCCCCAACCTTCTCTGAGCCTTCGGGGTCCTTGTGACCTGGCCAATTAGCCCATGGTATGCAAAAAAGTGCCGCTCGGAGGCAAAACAACCCAACTCTTTTTTCCCCGCATTATGTCTTACGATATGAGAGATTATATCGAATCCTGGGAGAATGAGAATATATACTTCAGGATGTCTAAAAAAACAAAATAACTGTTGAAACAAAATAGGGTCTCACATCTCCAGCTGGATCAAAGAAGGATGTATTAAAGTTTCCATCAGTTAATAATATAGTGATAGCGCCGGCTAAAACAGGAAGTGATAGAAGAAGAACTGCTGCAATTAACCTTAGGTTGTTGTAATTTACGTCGTTGGAGGGTACTATGTATGGAAAAGGAGGATTGGGTTATTTTACCTCTGATCGGCACTTTTTGCACACAATGGGCTAAATGGCCAGGTCACAAGGACCCGAAGGCTCAGAAAAGGTTGGGGGAGGGGACCCACAGGAATTGTTGGGAGACAAATGGTAGCCTCCCGTCAAGGCCATCCAGTATGCTCTTTAAGGGTCACAGTGTATAGCTCATCCGCATATGGAGCCAGGGCAAAGCCGTCTTAAGGCATGGGCACATTGGGCAGTTGCCCATGGGCCCCACGATTCTAAATTTCGCAAAAGTTTGTGTTGATTAATCCTCTTTACAGCATGTTTTTCATGTTTAAACATTGTTTTTTGTTAAAAGTACCAATAAATCTATAGACTTAATTTTATTGACCGTTTACATTTTTATTCCCGTAAGTAGGTGGATAGGGGCTCCAGTGCATTGCTTTGCCCAGGGGTCTACAATACTGTTAAGACTGTGTGAGCCACGGCATTGCGTCCCATCCGACAGACGGCGGCCTTTCCAAGCCCATCGGTGTCCTCCTAATGACCGAGGGCAGGGTGAGGGTTTTGCGGAGATAAATCTCAAAGCTAGCCCAGCTGGGACTCGAACCTGGATACTGCAGGTTACGAGCCTGGCGCGCTACCGACTGAGCCCCCCCCCACCCCCCCAATGTAATTTAAAACTGTGGTGGAATTCAGGGTTGGGTTGGGTTGTTTTAGCTCTGAGCGGCACTTTTTTGCACACCACGGGCTAAATGGCCAGGTCACATGGACCCCGAAGGCTCAGAGAAGGTTGGAGGAGGGGACCCACTGGAACAGCTATTGGGAGACAGATGGTAGCCTCCCGTCAAGGCCATCCAGAGTGTTCTTTAACGTGCACAGGGTATGACTCTCCTGCACACGGAACCACGGCTTAACGTCCCATCCGACGGACGGCGGCCTTTCCAAGCCCATCGGTGTCCCCTACTGACCGTGGGCAGGGCGGGGAATTTTGCGGAGATAAATCTCAACGCTGACCCAGCTGGGACTCGAACCTGGGAACTACAGATTACGAGCCTGGCGCGCTACCGACTAAGCCACCCCCGCCCCAGGTGGAATTCAGAAGGGCAAAACTACTCACCTCCCGAACACTTTGCTGTTTCGTTAGCAGTTACCTGTCATATTGGTTGATAATACGAACACTGCTTACGATACAGAAACAAATTAATGAACTGACAAACTTATCAAAGAAACAGACGAATGTATTCTTATTCTTGCGTCAAGCAAAGGATTGCTTCTATGACGGGCGACTCAGTAGCTCGTCAGGCTCATAATCTGCAGCTCCCTGGTTCGAGTCCCCGTTGGGCCACGGTTTAGATTTATCTCCGCAAAACTCCGATAGATTTGGAAAGGCCGCCGTCCGTCAGATGTGACGTTTAACCCTGTGCACGTTAAAGAACGTGCTGGATGGCCTTAACGGGAGGCTATCATCTCTCTCCTAATAGCTGTTCAGTGGGTCCCTTCCTCAACCTTCTCTCAGTTTTCGGGGTCCTTGTGGCCTGGCCATTTAGCCCATTGTGTGCAAAAAGCACCGCTCAGATGTAAAGCAACCAACCGAAGCTTCTGTGATCAATAAATGGGTTTTAATTTTTTGAAATGAGAAGTTCCGTAAAAGGATTGATGGGTATGTTTATCAGCTTCTGAAGGTAATAATCAAAAAGGTAATCGTCTTTCCTATGCCTATTCATAAATGGTGGAATTTTTACTTATCTTTAGCTGGCTTTTCCCTATTTTAGAGAGGCCTGCATTCAGACAGCATCGTCCTTCAATTCTTTCTATCCATATAATCTTCCTTTCGAAGGCCTCTTTTACACATTGCTTCTTCTCCCATCATCTTTCAATCTTTTCCTGCTCTTCCTCTTTTGCTTAGGGGCGGGGGGTGATGCAATCGGTAGCATGTAATCTGCGGTTCCCAGGTTCGAGTCCCGCCTGAGCCAGAGTTGAGATTTATCTCCGCTAAACCCCGACCCCACCCTCGGTCAGTGGGAGGCCACCAATGGGCTTGGAAAGGCCACCGTCCATTGGATGAGACGTTAAACCGTGGCCTCGTGTTTGGGAGAGCTATCTTCTGTGCACATTAAAAAACACACTGGATGGTCTTGTTGGGAGGCTACCAACTCTATAATAAAGCGTAGTCTCTCCTAGCAGTTATCGAGTGAATCCCCTTCCCCAACCTTCCCTGAACCCTTGGGATCCTCGGGTTTCCTTTGAAGTAAAACAATCCACCCCAGGTTTGTGTCAACTGTACGTCCATTGATAACTTTCTCCACAATCTCCGTTCTGACTTTGGTGAGAGGTAACACATAAGGGCTTAGAAAAGTCACTGTCCATCGAATAGGACATTAAGCCAGTGGTCCCTTGTGCTGGAGAGCCATATTCTGTGCACATTAAAATACACGCTGAATTCCTTGACGGTAGGGTTCCATGTATCTCCTGGGGCGGGGGTGGCTCAGTCGGTAGCGCGCCAGGCTCGTAATCTGTAGTTCCCAGGTTCGAGTCCCAGCTGGGTCAGCGTTGAGATTTATCTCCGCAAAATTCCCCGCCCTGCCCACGGTCAGTAGGGGACACCGATGGGCTTGGAAAGGCCGCCGTCTGTCGGATGGGACGTTAAGCCGTGGCCCCGTGTGCGGGAGAGCCATACCCTGTGCACGTTAAAGAACACGTTGGATGACCTTGACGGGAGGCTACCATCTGTCTCCCAACAGCTGTTCCAGTGGGTCTCCTCCCCCAACCTTCTCTGAGCCTTCGGGGTCCTTGTGACCTGGCCATTTAGCCCATGGTGTGCAAAAAAGTGCCGCTCAGAGGTAAAACAACCCAACCCAACCCATATATCTCCTAACAGCTGTCCAGTGGGTCCCCTTCCATCAACCTCCTCTGAGCCCTTGTGGTCTGGATATTTAACCCATTATGGGCCAAAAGTGCGGCTCAAAAATACAACAATCCAACCCTCCAGAAATTCATTCGGCTCCTGTTAATCATTGTCTCAGTATCCATGCCTCTCTATATGTTAAAATACTACCTATAATTTTGCGAATAATCATTCTTTCTGCTTTAAACTTTTTTGAGTCAATTGATCTTTGTATACAATACATTTTCACATTTAAATACAACAGTTCAAGAAATTCGGAAATGGCAATTTGCATACAGGAAAACAGGAAGTTTTATAACACATATACGGTACCTTTAAAGAAATCTGATGAGACATTGTGTCTGACATTATCAACTGTAACAATTTATATTCTAATGAGCCCTTAATTATCCACCCTCCCTTGCTTTGCCACTTCTAATAACTTGCTTGAAACTTGTCAAGTCGTTTATCTCATCATGAAACCTGTTTGTCACGGGACTTGAATTTCAATCGTCCGCCAGGATTCAACCACGTTACCCACACAATTTAGATTGAAATTCAGGCGAGCATTTTTTCCCCTTCATTAAGAGTGAAAAAAAAACCCCAAAATATTTCGAATAGCTGGCCACTTCGGCTATTCAAATAGAAAATCACTTTAACATTAACATATGAACTGACGGCTAAACAATTGGTGGGTCATTTTATTACGATTTTATCAAGAACAGACCCATGTGACGTCGATAAGAAGTCAGCTGAGGAGTTCGGTGACTTTTAATATTCTTTTATGCAAAATTTGAGTGCAGATAAAGATCTCAGTCAAATCTAAATTTCGATTTCCAATAATATTCGTTCGGTATTTAACGAGTGAGCAATCCCGTGGCTATTGATCAAAGGGATTTGAGTTCGAGCCCCGGGTAAGGCATGGATGTTTGTGCTGTCTTTCCGCTGAGGTCCCGCCATCCTCACAGACCTTCCACTATGGCGTATTAAACTGACAGGCTCTTCTCAGACCTCTGTAGCAAGCAGCTTCTTGAGGGGTTGGGTCGTTTTACCTCTGAGCGGCACTTTTTTGCACACCATGGGCTAAATGGCCAGGTCACATGGACATTCCCCAAAGGCTCAGAGAAAGGCATTTCCCCAAATGCATTTCCCGAAAGGCTCAGAGAAGGTTGGGGAGGGGACCCACTGGAACAGCTGTTGGGAGACAGATGGTAGCCTCCCGTCAAGGCCATTCAGTGTGTTCTTTAACGTGCAGAGGGTATGGCTCTCCCGCACACGGGGCCACGGCTTAACGTCCCATCCGACGGACGGTGGCCTTTCCAAGCCCATTGGTGTCCCCTATTGACCGTGGGCAGGGCGGGGAATTTTGCGGAGCTTCTTGAGGGGAGGGATTTATTATTTCGTTTAACGAGTTATTGAAGATAGAAAATTAAATATTGTCAATTAAAACAACAGATCTGAAGAGTTAAATCGGTTTAAAAAGGAATAACCATTACACTAAATTCCCTAAATATGTTTAAGCGCATTTCTAAACGTTTGTGTAATGATTATTTCGTATTCTGCCAATTTTGAATTATTTTTTATAGAACGAGATAAATTGTTTAAAAGTTTCAGCTTTGATAACTCTTTAAATACAGAAACGACGTTGTTGAAAATGGATTGGGTTGTTTTACCTCTAAGCAGCACTTGTCTGCACACAATGGGCTAAATGGACAGGTCACAAGGACTCAGAGAAGGTTGGGGGAAGGGGACCCACTGCACAGCTGTTAGGAGACAAACGGTAGGCTCTCATCAAAGCCATCCAGCGTTGGGTTGGGTTGTTTTACCTCTGAGCGGCACTTTTTTGCACACCATGGGCTAAATGGCCAGGTCACATTGACCCCGAAGGCTCAGCGGAGGTTGGGAGAGGGAACCCACTGGATAAATCTCAACGCTGACCCAGCTGGGGCTCGAACCTGGGAACTACAGATTACGAGCCTGGCGCGCTACCGACTGAGCCACCCCCGCCCCTACCATCCAGCGTATTCTTGAACATGCACAAGGCTTAACATTTCATCTCACGGGCAGCTGTCTTTCCAAGCCCAGCTGATCGAGCCAGGGCGGGGAGTTTTGCGGAGATAAATCTCAACGCAGGAAACTGAATGAGAACTGACTATAAGTGTTATATATGTTGATTTTATACAATCACCCCAATATTCGGTCTATCGTCCCCTTTCCTAAAGAAATAATCTGGATCTCCTACAGCGATATATAATGTCTTCACTGACATTCACCGCTTCCTAGAGAATCTTTAGCTGTTACACGTCACTGTGTCGTCACAAAAAATTCACCTAAACAAAGGGACGTTAAGCCGTGGCCCCGTGTGCGGGAGAGCCATACCCTGTGCACGTTAAAGAACACGCTGGATGGCCTTGACGGGAGGCTACCATCTGTCTCCCAACAGCTGTTCCAGTGGGTCCCCTCCCCCAACCTTCTCTGAGCCTTCAGGGTCCATGTGACCTGGCCATTTAGCCCATGGTGTGCAAAAAAGTGCCGCTCAGAGGTAAAACAACCCAACCCAACACCTAAACAAAACGTAATCTTTTCAAATTCTTCGAACACTTCTTTCCCGTGTGCGGGAGAGCCATACCCTGTTCACGTTAAAGAACACGCTGGATGGCCTTGACGGGAGGCTACCATCTGTCTCCCAACAGCTGTTCCAGTGGGTCCCCTCCCCCAACCTTCTCTGAGCCTTCAGGGTCCATGTGACCTGGCCATTTAGCCCATGGTGTGCAAAAAGGTGCCGCTCAGAGGTAAAACAACCCAACAACCCAACCCCATCAACCACTATCGAAAATCGACTGCAACATGCCAGTGGATGGGTGGGTTGTTTTACCTCTGAGTGGCACTTTTTTGCACACCATGGGCTAAATGGCCAGGTCACATGGACCCCGAAGGCTCAGAGAAGGTTGGGGGAGGGGACCCACTGGAACAGCTGTTGGGAGACAGATGGTAGCCTCCCGTCAAGGTCATCCAGCGTGTTCTTTAACGTGCACAGGGTATGGCTCTCCCGCACACGGGGCCACGGCTTAACGTCCCATCCGACGGACGGCGGCCTTTCCAAGCCCATCGGTGTCCCCTACTGACCGTTGGCAGGGCGGAGAATTTTGCGGAGATAAATCTCAACGCTGACCCAGCTGGGACTCGAACCTGGGAACTACAGATTACGAGCCTGATACGCTACCGGCTGAGCCATCCCCGCCCCACCAGTGGATGACATCCACTTCCAAACGCAACTGCGGTCGACATTCACGGCATTTGAGCTAGGCGCGCGCACAGATTGTGATACATTCCAACACTTCACAAACTCATTCATCAAAGGCAATCAGGTGGCATGTCAAAGCGCCATATTTGGCTGCCCGGTGAAGAGATGCCGGCTCACGTCGCCCGGTCGCAATGCTTTCGCCAGCACGCAAGCCACCGGAAATCAATTTTTCCACACTCTTTTTCGGAAAAAACTCCGGAGTTCTGTGAACCCAAGGACAAGTGTTCTGATTTCAGAGTCAGTCCCGTGAGATATGGGGTTGTTGATCTGTAAACTGCAACGAGAAAGGAAAATGGTAATTCGCGTTATCCTATCATTTAGGCGGTAACTATGCAGTAGGGTCGAAATGAATGATTACTGAATGGCATTAAAAAAAAAGATAAACCTAGAACACACCTTTAAGAGTTAAAAGAAATGAAATCTTTTAAAAGAAATGAAAAAAGGAAACGAACTCGTGAAAACGTTATTATATCCTTCAGTGAATTTAAAACCAATGAATGAACAATGGGTTGGGTTGTTTTACCTCTGAGCGGCATTTTTTTGCACACCATGGGCAGGTCACATGGACCCCGAAGGCTCAGAGAAGGTTGGGGGAGGGGACCCACTGGAACAGCTGTTGGGAGACAGATGGTAGCCTCTCGTCAAGGCCATCCAGCGTGTTCTTTAACGTGCACAGGGTGTGGCTCTCCCTCACACGGGGTCACGGCTTAACGTCCCATCCGACGGACGGCGGCCTTTCCAAGCCCATCGGTGTTCCCTACTGACCGTGGGCAGGGCGGGGAATTTTGCGGAGGTAAATCTCAAAGCTGACCCAGCTGGGACTCGAACCTGAGAACTACAGATTACGAGCCTGGCGCGCTACCGACTGAGCCACCCCCGCCCCAATGAACAATGGACGTTGCTGATTTTTGCCAAGGTCAGTTAGGCCAAGTCACGAATGAATTTGTCTCAAGTGAGTGAGAACTAATTATAAATTAATAACGCTGGCTCACTCGGTAGCGCCTCATCGGTAGGCTTGTATTCTTATGTTAACCAGGTTCGAGTCGCCATTGTGCCCGAATTGTGATTTTAATCTCTCTCGGTGTCAAAGGGAGCTAGAGTTGGAAAGATAGCCATCTCTAGCTCCCTTTGACACCGAGAGAGATTAAAATCACAATTCGGGCACAATGGCGACTCGAACCTGGTTAACATAAGAATACAAGCCTACCGATGGGGCTTGATTGATATGACGTTATTCGTGACTCCGGGTGCAGGAGGGGCTCAGTCGGTAGCGCGCCAGGCTCGTAATCTGCAGTTCCCAAGTTCGAGTCCCGCCTGGGCCAACGCTAAAATTTATCTCCGCAAAACTCCCTGACCACGGTTAGTAGGGGACACAGATGGGCTTGGAAATGCCGCCGTTGGAAATGTTAAGGTGTGGTCCCGTGTGCGTAAGAGCCATACCCTGTGCAATTTAATATATACTTTGGATGGTGTTGACAGGAGGCTACCATTTGTCTCCCAACAGCTGTCCAGTCCCCTCCCCTAATCTTCTCTGAGGCTTCGTGGTCATTGTGACCTTCGGGGTCATTGTGATCAACCTTCTCTGAGCCTTCGGGATCACAAGGACCCCAAAGGCTCAGAGAAGGTTGGGGGAGGGGACCCACTGCAGCTTGTTGAGACAGATGGTAGCCTCCCGTCAAGGCCATCCAACGTGTTCTTTAACGCGCACAGGGTTTGGCTCTCCCGCACACGGGCCACGGCTTAACGTACCATCCGAGGGACGGCGGCATTTCCAAGCCGATCGGTGTCTCCAACTGACCGAGGACAGGGTTTTTGGGTTAGGTTTTACCTCTGAGAGGCATTTTTTTTCTCACACACAATGAGCTAAATGGCCAGGTCACAAGGACCCAGAAAAGGTTGGGAAAAGGGACACACTGGCCATCTTTTAGGAGACAGATGGAAGCCTCCCATCAAGGTCATACAGTTTGTTTAACATGCACAGCGTATGTCTCTCTCTCCCTCACACGAAGCCACGGCTTAACGTCATATCCGACGGACGGAGACCTTTCCAAGTCCATCGGTGTCTCCTCCTGCCCGAGGACAGGATGGAGGTTTAACAGAGATCAACTTCAATCTAGCAACAAGTAGGACCCGAATCTAGAAACTGTAGACTACGATCCTAACGCACTACCGATTGAGCCAACCTGTCCTATGTTTGGAAGCGAAAACAAACCCGTGATTCGCAATATTTTTTGTCTTACTTTTAATGCTATTATTTCAAGCGAGCTTCAGTCAACACAGGAAACTCGGTGCAAGTTGCCAGCTTATATTGTTTTTATTACAAGTTTTTATAACAGTATTATCGTTGTCGGAAGTCGTGATGACATCGATACACAGCTTGAAAATAATTACGAGATATAAAGAAAAATATTTATGATCAAAGTAAGATTAAGCTGGGCGTGCTAAGGCGGTGACAGCCCCGGGTATCTGTAATGATTCCTTAGTACTATTTTGCGTTATCATTGTGTGGCCAGACAGTTATCGATCGGTATTAAAGCCCCAATTCATTTTTAGCCTCAGGATCTAATTTGCCTTAATCCAGTTCTGTTCGTGATGTCATTAGGAAGTTTCATTTGAAGATAAAAGATTAGTGGGAAATTCTAAATTATTCTGTACTCATTCTCTCAGTAAATGAAAGTGAAATCATATAACTCTACTCCATTCTACCTGAGACCCAACATAAACAAATAGAACGACACAAGCAAGCATTTCCTAATAACAAATGGGGCGGGGGTGGCTCAGTCGGTAGCGCGCCAGGCCGTAATCTGTAGTTCCCAGATTCGAGTCCCAGCTGGGTCAGCGTTGAGATTTATCTCCGCAAAATTCCCCGCCCTGCCCACGGTCAGTAGGGGACACCGATGGGCTTGGAAAGGCCGCCGTCCGTCGGATGGGACGTTAAGCCGTGGCCCCGTGCGCAGGAGAGCCATACCCTGTGCACGTTAAAGAACACGCTGGATGGTCTTGACGGGTTGGGTTGGGTTGTTTTACCTCTGAGCGGCACTTTTTTGCAACCATGGGCTAAATGGCCAGGTCACATGGACCCCGAAGGCTCAGAGAAGGTTGGGGGAAAGGACCCACTGGAACAGCTGTTGGGAGACAGATGGTAGCCTCCCGTCAAGGCCATCCAGCGTGTTATTTAACGTGCACAGGGTATGTCTCTCCCGCACACGGGGCCACGGCTTAACGTACCATCCGACGGACGGTGGCCTTTCCAAGCCCATCGGTGTCCCCTACTGACCGTGGGCAGAGCGGGGAATTTTGCGGAGATAAATCTCAACGCTGACCCAGCTGGGACTCGAACCTGTGAACTACAGATTACGAGCCTGGCGCGCTACCGACTGAGCCCCCCCCCCCCCCCCTGCACCCAGCAGATTCGGACTTACCGATAAGCAGATGCTTAGGGCCCACACTACTGAGGAGCCCCCCAAATCGTTCAGCGAATTTCTTGTGTTTTGATTACATTATCGTATTTTTGATTATAAATATTATTATCAAAGTAAAATGCTCATTTTTCACTTAATTGCATAGGGAAATGAAATATTGCTTTCATAATTGTAGAGTTCATTTCATCGACACACCATAGGGCCCCTTAATATTCTTCCTTTTAGGGCCGCTGTACCTCTAAATCCGCCACTGGGTTCGGGCTGTATATACACTGCTCACAAAAATTAGGGGATATTTCTTTCTTCATATTCATTTTGAAATATCCCCTAATTTTTGTGAGCAGTATATTATATATATATACATCCCTAATATATTTTTATACATTCATAATTTATTATTACAATTATATTTAGATGTATAACTATAGGATTATTTATATCTGAAATAAAAATTACAGTTGGAAAAATAAGTAATTCTTATATAAGTGCAAAACAGAAAATTTTATCTAAAAACGTTAATGACAGACTTGATAGGTTTCAATATTTTTTGCCAATTTATTAAGATCAACTTCAGAGTTAGTAGTATCAGCCCTCAACGTCGAATTTGTGATCGATTTTGTGATCGAAATTTGTTGATTTGTTTGAAATTGTGATCGAAATTGATTGAAAGTCATTTGTGATAAAAATTCATTCCAAGTAAACGTTTGTTCACAAATTATAGCCGGGATAGCATGCACCGACAAGCTCATGCGGAGGACTATAGTACTACAATATTTAATTAGTAAAATATCACACGAAGCTCACGAAATATTTAGCTGAAAAAATTTTGTTAATTATTTAAGCTAAATATTTCATACCTACCGCAATAAACACGTTTCAAAATATTATCATTACTTTCTGTCCGAAACACAACAGTGTTTGACTGTTGGAGAAAAAAAGATTGCACTGTTCCTTAAAAAACTTATTCATTACCAATATTACTGGTGAGTCAGTTTTACGTTATAAAGCCCAAATGATCCGTATGCCACTTGAAAAAGTAATGCGGGTCGCCGCAGACTGCCATCACCTGGTCTACACCAATCTGCATAACTGAAACGAGGAAGAGAAAAAGCAGTCGGAAAATTTCCGACCTAACACAGTCGACCATCAAAAAAAGTCCCGACAAAGAATGCCGCTGAACAGCAGCCTGAAATAATTGTGACTATACAGCACGTGACACAATGATTCCCCTTCGTGCAGCCCGAACCGATGCCGATGAGGGATGGGACCAGCTCGCAAACGTCCACAGCGCAACGGATGAGTGATGTGGCGGTCGATTATATTGGTCGCATGCCACGAATTCACTCCTGGCCGCCACCGCGCCCCCAAGTAAATACTGCAAAGCGTTTCCTGTGTTGACATAAGCAATTGTTCCTATCTCCTACACTGCGACAGCGGGGCCATGTCAGTGGCCCCAACACAAAAGGGAGAGATGGACACTGGTGATGCGAGCAAAATTCTTCCTTAATGATACTCGAGTACTTCCACATTGGGCAAAAAAAACACAAATACCGAACTCTCCTAGGTCAGCCAGTGTATTGATTACAGAGCAGGGATGGCGACAATTTTATAGTGGAGGAACAAATTCCAAATTCTTGATAAGTATTAATAAGGTCGGATCTTTGAGAAAGAGATGGGAATACTCGGATAGTTTTAACAACAAGGACAGACCATCGGTGTCCCCCTTCAGACGAGGGGAGTTTGGGTTGTTGTTTTACCTCTGAGCGGCACTTTTTTGCACACCATGAGCTAAATGGCTAGGTCACAAGGACCCCGAAGGCTCAGAGAAGGTTGGGGGAGGGGACCCACTGGAACAGCTGTTGGGAGACAGATGGTAGCCTCCCGTCAAGGCCATCCAGCGTGTTCTTTAACGTTGTTTTTTTTTACCTCTGAGCGGTACTTTTTTGCACACCATGAGCTAAATGGCTAGGTCACAAGGACCCCGAAGGTTCAGAGAAGGTTGGGGGAGGGGACCCACTGGAACAGCTGTTGGGAGACAGATGGTAGCCTCCAGTCAAAGCCATCCAGTGTGTTCTTTAACCGAGGGGAGAGTGGGAGTTTAGCTGAAATATATCACAACGTTGCCACAGGTGGGACTCAAATTACAAGCCTAGCGAGCTATCGACGGGGCCAACCCCCCTCCCGATAAATCCGGAGAAGTAGGAGACTGGTCACTACTTCTAATGTAAACTCCTTGATCTGTTATATACACTACCATTTAAAGTAATATCATAAAAATATCCCAGCACAGGGCCAGATCATCTAGGGGGGGTGGGGGACTTGAGAATGGTATTAAGAGTAATGAAGACCAAAAATTATTAAACTTGTGCATATTTCACAGTTTTAAACAATTTTTTTTAAAAACCTCTAAAACGAAGGGAAATTGCTACCCTGCAGTGAAAATGCAGTTTCTCCCAAACCCTTATTTTTTGGATCGGGGGTTCTCAGCCATTAGCGCTCCAGGCTCGTAATCTGTAGTTCCCAGGTTCGAGTCCCAGCTGGGCCAGCATTGAGATCTATTTCAGTAAAACTCCCCACTCTGCCCTCAGTCAGTAGGGGGCATCGATGGGCTTGGAAAGCCCGCCGTTCGTCGGATGAAACCTTAAGCCGTGTCGCCGTGTGCTGAACAGCCATACCCTGTGGACGTTAAAGAACACGCTGGATGTCCTTACGAGAGGCTACCATCTGTCTCCCAACAGCTGCTCAGTGTTAGGAGAGTAGTCCATTCCCCCAACCTTCTCTGAGCCTTCGGGGTCCTTTTGACTTGCCCATTTAGCCCATTGTGTACGAAAACAGTGCCGCTCAGAGGTAAACCAACCCAACAACTCAAATCCTTTAGAATTCATCAATAAACATAAGCAAAAGAACAGCTTATTATTTGATAATACAACACATTCAGAGATAACTGTGTGTATTTTAGAGCTAAGAAGATGCTGGGCTGGGCTGTTTTACCTCTGAGCGGCACTTTTTTGCACACCATGGGCTAAATGGCCAGGTCACATGGACCCCGAAGGCTCAGAGAAGGTTGGGGGAGGGGACCCACTGGAACAGCTGTTGGGAGACAGATGGTAGCCTCCCGTCAAGCCATCCAGCGTGTTCTTTAACGTGCACAGGGTATGGCTCTCCCGCACACGGGGCCACGGCTTAACGTCCCATCCGACGGACGGCGGACTTTCCAAGCCCATCGGTGTCCCCTACTGACAGTGGGCAGGGCGGGGAATTCTAAGAAGATACCTCGACTTCCAAAACAAAAGTACCTGATTTACAAATCAACCGAATGATGCTTCTTAAATCTTTACAACAGTCAGAATGATATTTACAAGACTTGGAAAGATTCATCTACATAATGATACACATTACGGCTTCGGAGAAGATACCGTAGCTGATGTATCTTAGTGTGACTGTCTATTGTTTATTACCGGACTGTTAAAATCCTTTAGTGTAAGTGTGTTATTGGAACCGCTGATAAGACTTCCGCTTCACGTGCTCTCCATTTCGAAACATTTCCGGGTTCAGCGAATTTCGAAGCGCTGTCGGTAGCGTCGACACTGCTGATCAAGACAAGGAAGCTGGAGAACAGGGAAGAGAAAAGGAAATTCTGCCGTTCCAAGAGATGTTTGCGCTATTTGCCCGAGAAACTGAGAAGATTTAAAAGTTTTAGTGTCGGATCGAAATCTGAATAATTGACATTCTACTCGATATCTAATAAACTATAATTTAAAATCATTTACCCACGTCTCTATTGTGGAGACGTTAATTTTTTCTATAAAATTCACATTTCGACTTCAGAGCTGGATGGAAGAGAATTTAGTGTTTTACCTCTGAGCGGCACTTTTTTGCACACCATGAGCTAAATGGCTAGGCCACAAGGATCCCGAAGGCTCAGAGAAGGTTGGGGGAGCTGGACCCACTGGAACAGCTTTTGGGAGACAGATGGTAGCCTCCCGTCAAGGCCATCCAACGTGTTCTTTGACGTGCACAGGGTGTGGCTCTCCCGCACACGGGGCCACGGCTTAACGTCCCATCCGACGGACGGTGGCCTTTTCAAGCCCATCGGTGTCCCCTACTGACCGTGGGCAGGGCGGGGAAATTTTGCAGAGATAAATCTCAACGCTGACCCAGCTGGGACTCGAACCTGGGAACTACAGATTACGAGCCTGGCGCGCTACTGACTGAGCCACCCCGCCCCCGAAGAGAATTTAGTGTTTTACCTCTGAGCGGCACTTTTTTTTTACACATAATGGGATAAATGGCCAGGTCACAAGGACCCTGAAGGCTCAGAGAAGGTTGGGGAAGGAGACCCACTGGAACAGCTGTTGGGAGACAGATGATAACCTCCCGTTAAGGCCATCCAGCGTGTTCTTTAACGTGTACAGTGTATGGCTCTCCCGCACACGGGGCCAGGCTTAACGTCCCATCCGATGGACAGCAGCCTTTCCAAGCCCATCGGTGTCCCCTATTGACCGTGGGCAGCGACGGGGAATTTTGCGGCGATAAATCTCAATGCTGACCCAGCTGGGACTTGAACCTGGAAACTACAGATTATGAGCCTGGCGCGCTACCGACTGAGCCACCCCAGCCCCTAGACAGCTTTTAGGAGACAGATGGAAGCCTCCTGTCATGGCCATAAAGTATGTTCTTTAACGTGCATAGGGTATTGAGTTTTACTACACGCGGAACTACGGCTTTACGTCCCATCCGACGGACGGCTGCCTTTCCGTGTTCCCTACTGATCGCGGGCAGGATGGGGTGGGTTGGGTTGTTGGGTTGTTTTACCTCTGAGCGGCACTTTTTTGCACACCATGGGCTAAATGGCCAGGTCACATGGACCTCGAAGGCTCAAAGAAGGTTGGGGGAGGAGACCCACTGGAACAGCTGTTGGAAGACAGATGGTATCCTCCCGTCAAGGCCATCCAACGTGTTCTTTAACGTGCACAGCGTATGGCTCTCCCGCACACGGAGCCACGGCTTAACGTCCCATCCGACGGACGGCGGTCTTTCCAAGCCCATCGGTGTCTCCTACTGACCGTGGGCAGGGCGGGGAATTTTGCGGAGATAAATCTCAACGCTGACCCAGCTGGGACTCGAACCTGGGAACTATAGATTACGAGCCTGGCGCGCTACCGACTGAGCCACCCCCGCCCCCAGGATGGGGTGTCGAACCTAGGAAATGCAAATTACGTACGAACCTGGCTCGCTACCGACCTCCGTCCTCAGATTCTGAATAATGCAAGTAAAATTTCCATTGCAAACAAAAAATGCAGTACAATATTTACGACTTATGCGTAGTACAATATTTAATCACTTCACGCCAATGGACCAACACCTTCACGGTATAGTGCCGATTCCTCATTCCATTTATAACTTCTCAGTCATTAGGCCAGCATTCGTTTTTCGGGTTTCACCTGCACATTCTTTATACTAAAAGCTATGAATAACACCTTGTTTTTGTCTACATTACCGTGACGTAAATAAGTTCTCGAATCGCCAATTCACAACCACATTTGCTCTATGCATATTCATCAATCTAATGTCTCCGATGCATTAGATTGATGAATATGCATAGAGCAAATGCCGCAGCTGCAAAACAGGACAGTCAAGTCAACAATACTGTTCCAGTAGTTTCTGTTATGCTCTGCTGCCGTGAGGGCACGTGGCGGTTGCACATTACACTTGTAAGGTTATTTTTAGGAAATGCATCAGCAAGAGTTGAGATCCACGAGATATGTTTCGGTGCAGTGGAATTCAAAGAAAATGGTGCGCGGCGAGGAGGAGAGGTCAAAGTCGGAAGAAGGAAACTAACAATATCATGCATGGTCTTCTAAAAATGAACTGATCGGTAAAATGAGCTGCCCATCACTCAAGCGGTTAAATGTTGCTAAACGACGGTTCATGTACACTAATTCTGGGTAAGGTACGAATGAGTTGTTTTCCTCTGGGTGGGACTTTGCGCACATCGTGAGCTGAATGACCAGTTCACTGAGACACCAAGGGTTCAGAGAACATTGGGAAAGGTTATTGTTGGGTTGTTTTACCTTTGAGCGGGACTTTTTTGCATACCATGGGCAAAATGGCCAGGTCACAAGGACCGCGAAGGTTCAGAGAAGGTTGGGGGAGGGGACCCACTGGAATAGCTGTTGGGAGACAGATGGTAGCCTCCCGTCAAGACCAACCAGCGTGTTCTTTAACGTGCACAGGGTATAGTTCTTCCGCACACGGATCCACGGCTTAACGTCCCATCCGACGGACGGTGGCTTTTCCAAGCCCGTCGGTGTCTCCTACTGACGGTGGGCAGGGCGGGGAGTTTTGCGGAGATAAGTCTCAACGCTTACCCAGCTGGGACTCGAACCTGGAAACTACAGATTACGAGCCTGGCGCGCTACCGCCTGAGCCCCCCCCCCCCCGCCCCTATTGGGAATGGACCACACATGTTAACAGCCCCCAGTTAAGACCATCCAACATGTTCTTTATGTGCGCACGTAATCAAGTTGGGTTGTTTAACCTCTGAGTGTCACTTTTTTTCACACAACGGGGTAAATAGCCAGATCGCAAGGATCCCTAGGGCTCTGAAACGGTTTGGGTAGGAGACCCACTGGATAGTTGTTAGGAGACAAACGGAAGCAAGCCTCCCATCAAGGCCATCCAGCAATTCTTCAATGTGCGCAGAGTATGACTCTCACGCGAACAGACAGCTGCCTTTCCAAGCCCGTCGGTATTACCTTTCTGACTGACGGCAGGGTGAAGGCTTAGCAGAGATAAATATTAATGCTGGCATAGGTGGGATTCGAACCTTAGTACAGATTACGAGCCTGGCTCGCTATCGACTGTGTCAACCTTCCCGTCAGAACCATGACTTAACATTCCATCATCCTTTGGAATTCCATATCATAGCTGTTCTCACTGACAGCAGACAGATTTTAGTGGAGAAAATCTAAATACATAATGAGGACATATCATAGGACAATATGCAATTACAGTAAATAAATAAATAAATTAAATACCCCCCTCAAGCAGCTGCTTGCCACAGAGGTCTGACAGGAGCCTGTCAGTTTATATGCCAGAGTAGAAAGTCTGAGAGGATGGCAGGCCCTCAGCAGAAAAACGACACAAACAGCCATGCCTTACCCGGGACTCGAACCCAGGTCCTTTAGATCAGTAGCCAAGCGCGCTAACCACTCAGCCATGGGACGGTAGAGACCCAAATATCAGAAATTTTGATAATTGGAAAAATTGTACAAAATCGGTGCAAATATTTCAGATTGGAGAAGTTGAATAACTGAAAATTACGAGTTTGTTTCGGAATAAATTGCGCAAAATATATTTAAAATTGCAACTTCCATAATAAAATTTCATCTGTAAAATAATGGTACGTTTTCGCTTAAAACTAAGAACACATTTCTCGCTGCGCAACATCACGCATTTTATGGTCATAAGCTCGACTTTCGAAATAATAACTACATACTGTGGCATGCAGCTGGCTGAGGTGTGGGGTGGGGATTTATTTCTTATGCAAATAAAAATGTAAGTTTTGGTTTCAATATCGAATTATGTTCATATGGAAATTATGTACAACATCACGAGAAAAAAATAGACCGGAAATCCGGATGGCACAGTTCCAGAAATCTGAGAACCTACTGCCTTTAGTGTCATCTCTGAAACTTAGCTTTTTTTTTCTTTTAGAATTGTTTTCCACATAAAAAAATTTAATTTCTGTTTTTTTTTTAGATTGAATAAGAATATTTATATGCGCCAGTACAATCTTGGAGAGAATCGTTGACAAAAAATTAACTCATTAGAATTCCAATGCAACTTCCCCAAATCGTAATTTAACACGGAAGTATACTCACAAATTGATGCCAATATTTTTTTCTTTTCAACTTTCTAAACCCGACTTCAAACTGGATACTTGAAACCCTGTATTTCCTCCTCCTCCTAATCCCAAAAAGCATGATGAGGTGGGGTAATATATTCTGTGTCATAGAGCTTCATCCAAACAATTCCGTCGTAAAAGAAACATCTATAATCCTAACTGTCCAAAAGCAAGACGATCCGACACCTCGAAGTGTGTTTATCGACCACGTAAGCAAGCATAAAGGGAGCAGAGAATCCAAAGAACGTGCCAAATCTCGTTGACAGACACAGTTCGGTGACTATGAATGGTGCACGGGCAGCGAGAAGGGTGGAGACCGCATTCATCACTGACGTCTTCACTTCAACGGTATCCGCGTGACAATGAGCGGCTCGAGAACACATGCACCACATAGCAGCTCATCTGCCTCAGTCCAGCACCGTTTGTTCGCGTGTAGCGCCCTTGTGTAACGGCTCATAGCGGATACAGAGGCGGCCGTGCATTGGTATACTTCCTCCTCTGCTTTCATGCACAGGCAACATCCTGACCCGGTGTCGCACTCTCATCCTGCTAAGGAACAGAGAATCCACCACAGTGTCGGTTTATTGCAGTAGCATGTAACCTCCATTGTTTGAGTTGATGTCAGAATTCATTGCAGTCACATATGTAGTCTTGTGGAGAATATTAGGAAAAGAAAATGACACGTTAGGCAGCCCACTTGTCACAGAGAGTCTGACTGGAGCCTGTCAGTAGAATACGCCGTTGAGATACACGTGAGGTTTAACTGCATATTTATTAGACAAAAGTTTAATATATAAGAAATTCTGATCCAAAAAAACGCCATTTAAAATAATAAGAAATTCTGATTCAAAAAAAAAAGCCTTTTAAAAGGAGGTTCTTTGAAAACAAGAGAGAACTTCATCTGGAGGGTCTACCTACCATTTTTCAGAACTTGATATCACGATCGCGTCAAAAACATTCATCCAACAACTTTCTACACGTGGCAAAGTATCACTGACATCACCGCCTTTATACACGAGAATCTGAAAAATAAAAAAGAATGTTCGATATAATTACTTTAAATCATTAAATATCGATCAACAAGTATTACAATACAAAAAAGAGGTTGGGTGTTTTACCTCTAAGCGGCACTTTTTTGCACACCATGGGCTAAATGGCCAGGTCACATGGACCCCGAAGGCTCAGAGAAGGTTGGGGGAGGGGACCCACTGGAACAGCTGTTGGGAGACAGATGGTAGCCTCCCGTCAAGGCCATCCAGCGTGTTCTTTAACGTGCACAGGGTATGGCTCTCCCGCACATGGGGCCACAGCTTAACGTCCTATCCGATGGACGGCGGCCTTTCTAAGCCCATCGGTGACCCCTACTGACCGTGGGTAGGGCGGGGAATTTTGCGGAGATACGTCTCAACGTTACAAAAAAGAGGGGAATTGACATTATGAGAGGGGCCTAGAGTAAAAGTAAAAAAAAAAGTCAAAACTTTAAATGACTATTGTAAACGATCTATTCATACTAGAAAATAAAAATTTTGGCGCTGGGGTTCAAAGGGTTATTCTCAAGTAGGTGAGCCCTTATCACCATGTAGGTGAGAAGAAGCAACGTTTTTAAGAGATGAATGGAAAATTATTTTTGAATTAGAGTACTAATGAAATATTACTATATACACTACTCGGAAAAATTACGGGTTGGTTTGTTTTACCTCTGAGCGACACTTTTTTGCACACAATGGGCTAAATGGCCAGGCCACAAGGACCCCGAAGGCTCAGAGAAGGTTGGGGGAGGGGACCCACTGGAACAGCTTTTGGGAGACAGATGGTAGCCTCCCGTCAAGGCCATCCAGCGTGTTCTTTAACGTGCACAGGGTATGGGTCTCCCGCACACGGGACCACGGCTTAACGTCCCATCCGACGGACGGCGGCCTTTCCAAGCCCATCGGTGTCCCCTACTGACGGTGGGCAGGGCGGGGGAATTTTGCGGAGATAAATCTCAACGCTGACCCATCTGGGACTCGAACCTGGGAACTACAGATTACGAGCCTGGCGCGCTACCGACTGAGCCACCCCCTCCCCCGAAAAATTACGGTATAATATGCATGCTTCGCCAATAGAAAGTTATATTTGAAGTTGAAATAACCTTTTTATGGCAAAATGTGACTGAAAACAAATTAGAGCTATTCTTTTGAGATCTTTAATCTCGATTTTCAACAATATTCGTCATGAGATTTGTCTGAAAACTTAGAGTATAGTAACTTTTGTCCAAATATTTACTAAATGACGTGTATTTTTTAAATGATTTTTTGGCAGTTTTTGTTAATTGTTTTGGATGCTACTCATTTCAGAAATTGTTGGGTTGTTTTACCTCTGAGCGGCACTTTTTTGCACACCATGGGCTAAATGGCCAGATCACATGGACCCCGAAGGCCCAGAAAAGGTTGGGGGGAGGGGATCCACTAGAACAGCTGTTGGGAGACAGATGATATTCTCCCGTCAAGGCCATCCAGCGTGTTCTTTAACGTGCACAGGGATGGCTCTCCCGCACACGGAGCCACGGCTTATCGCCCCATCCGACGGACGTCTACCTGTTCAAGTCCATCGGTGTCCCCTACTGACCGTGGACAGGGCAGGGAATTTTGCGGAGATAAATCTCAACGCTGAGCCAGCTGGAACTCGAACCTGGGAACTACAGATTACGAACCAGGCTCGCTACTGACTGACCCACCCCCGCCCCGAAGTGACGTAACACTTGCAACCTTATCCATATTGCATCGGCCAGATTTGCAGACACATAGTTTCCACGGTTCCAGTTCAGCGAAGAAACTTTGACAAAGCTCGGCATGGGCTGTCACTCTTATAAGTGTAGACAGTTACCTGCATTTAAGAAGCTACCAGCGGAACAAAGAGTGCATATGTTAACAGGTGATTTGTCAGTCCAGAGGTTTTGAAGGGATGACGGAAAAATACTTTTGTGTGCACATCACTCCTTTCAGCACTCAGTCGGAAAAAAGTACTTTTCAATAAATTAACTTTTCAATTGTAATAATAATAATAAATACCCCCTCAAGCAGCTGCTTGTCACAGATGTCTGACAGGAGCCTGTCAGTTTATATGCCAGAGTAGGAGATCTGAGAGGATGGCAGGACCTCAGCAGAAAAACGACACACACACACACATCCATGCCTAATCCGGGGCTCGAACCCAGGTCCATTAGATCAGTAGGCAAGCGTGCTAACCACTCGGCCACGGGACGGCAAAAAAAATTTGTCAACTGCACGCGGTGTTCCCAGGTGGTCACCCTCCCAAGTACTGACCGCGCCCAAAGCTGCTTAACTTCGGGGATCAGACGAGAACCGGTGCTTTCAGCTTGGTATGGCCGTTGACTACTTGCTATTAAAAGGCAAAATTTTCACCTCTGATTTACTTCTATAATTTCTTAACTCTAGAAGTTTATATATAATAGCTGTTTTTTAGATCATTTTGGAGAATATGAACCTAACAGCACCAGCATCTGTCATAATGTTCCAGCTCTTCAAATATTTAGAGAATTATTGTTTAAAATTGCGATTTAAATAGATTTAAATGAGATATTGAATTTTATGTCTAGTGACACTTTTCCGTAAAACGAATATTTTCAAAGTTAGGAGTTGGGTTGTTTTACCTCTGAGCGGCACTTTTTTGCACACCATGGGCTAAATGGCCAGGTCACATGGACCCCGAAGGCTCAGAGAAGGTTGGGGGAGGGGACCCACTGGAACAGCTGTTGGGAGACAGATGGTAGCCTCCCGTCAAGGCCATCCAGCGTGTTATTTAACGTGCACAGGGTATTCTCTCCCGCACATGGGGCCACGGCTTAACGTCCCATCCGACGGACGGCGGCCTTTCCAAGCCCATCGGTGTCCCCTACTGACCGTGGGCAGGGCGAGGAATTTTGCGGAGATAAATCTCAACGCTGACCCAGCTGGCCCGCTTGACTGGGGACCCAATTCCAGTCAGCAGGGCCCTCCACAACGGCCTTTCCATCAGTGTAAATAAAATAAAATAAATACCCCCTCAAGCTGCTGCTTGCCACAGAGGTCTGAAAGGAGCCTGTCAGTTTATATGAAACAGTAGAAGGTCTGAGAGGATGGCAGGACCTCAGGAGAAAAACGACACAAACAGCCATGCCTATTAGAAGGTCTGAGAGGATGGCAGGACCTCAGCAGAAAAACGACACAAACAGCCATGCCTATCCGGGGCTCGAACCCAGGTCCCGTAGATCAGTAGCCAAGCCTGCTAACCACTCTTCCACGGGACGGCTCAATTCATATAGCAAACAGATAAGAATTTGCTTATGGCATTCTTATTAGGTATGTGTACGACTCTTCCACGTTAATGAAACAAATATCTACAAACAGTTCAGTCTAAAATGTAAAATACCAAAGAGGCATCCATTATCATTTTGAAATATTTACAGAATGCAGTTCGCAAGAAACGTTCGGTTTTGATTTCATTAAAGCTTTCTTTAAAATTAAGGTAACTGGATTTTAATATTTAAAATGGAGAAAGCATTACTTTCGTTTGTAAATCCTCATTACAATGCTAATTTAGTGGGGCTGGCTCAGTTGATAGCGCGTCAGGTTCCAAATATGAACTCTCAGGTTCCAATCTCAACTGTTCCAATTTTGAGATTTATTTCCACTAATCTTTCATCTTACTATCGGTCATAAAGAGGGCACCGATGGGCTTTGAAATGCCGCCGTCTGTCAGATGGAGCGTAAAGCCGTGGTTCGTTCGCAGGAGAGCTATATCCTGGGTTCGTTAAAGAACACACTGGATGGCCTTGATGGAGACTTCCATCTGTCTTTTAACAGCTGTTTAGTGGCTGTTAAAACCCCCCTTCCCCCAACCTTCTCAGAGTCCTTGTGACAGAGAGGTACTCAGGATTTAATTTCAGGAGGTAGGGGGAGCGGTCTTTTTTGCACATCATGGGCTAAATGGCCAGGTCACAAGGACCCCGAAGGCTCAGATAAGGTTGAGGGAGGGGACCCACTGGAACAGCTGTTGGGAGTCAGATGGTAGCCATTCGTCAAGGCTATCCAGCGTGTTCTTTAACGTGCACAGAGAGCACGATAAATCCCGCACACGGTGTCACGGCCTAACGTCTCATCCGACGGACGGCGGTCTTTATAAGTCCATCGGTGTCCCCTACTGATCGTGGGCAGGGCCAAAGCCGTCTGAAGAGGCCTGATGCCACGTGACTAATGACATCAAAAGCTGGGGCAGTGCATCGCATCATAACTTGAGCCAGCGGATTTGATTCATTTCTAATTCGATGTGTGTGTTATTTAAATGATTTCATTTCCTATACTGAATTGAATCAGATATCAATTATAAAGCAAATTATCATAAATGTGGCGAAGAATTTCATTCTTCTAGGAAATATATTATTTTCAGAAACATGACAACACCCTCATTTCTCAATGGCAAAAATATTCAATAAACATATTATCAGAAAATAGTTACACATATTTTTTATTAATTATGTTTAATTGTAAATGGTATTATACGAAAGTGGAATTTTAAAGTCCTATCTGAAGTTAGTATGTATATATTTTGCTAATCTGAGAATAGATATTTATCTCTCCCAATATGTTTGCAAATGTAGCTCATATATTTCGTTTCAAAAAATTTAAATTTTTACAAAATTTTTTAAAAAATCAATGAAGTTATGCTTTAAAATTCCACTTTCGTATAATACCATTTACAATTAAATATAATTAATAACAAATATGTGCAACTATTTTCAGATAATATGTTTATTGAACATTTTTGCCATTGAGAAATGAGGGTGTTGTCATGTCTCTGAAAACAAAATATTTCCTAAAAGAATGAAATTCTTCGCCACATTTATGATAATTTGCTTTATAATTGATATCTGATTCAATTCAGTATAGGAAATGAAATCATTTAAATAACACACACATCGAATTAGAAATGAATCAGATTCGCTGGCTCAAGTTATGATGCGATGCACGGCCCCAGCTTTGACGTCATTAGTCACGTGGCATCAGGCTTTCTCTTCAGACGGCTTTGGCAGGGCGGGGAATTTTGGGACTTAAGGTTTTTCAATTACTAAAATATTGCACCGGATAGGAAAGTATGTTCTACATAGAATAAAAATTTTATAGTTGTCCTTTAAATCAATTTTTGGTGTTGGACATAGAGTATGGGGCTAGAATAAAATTATACAAAGGTTGGGTTGTTTTACCTCTGAGCGGCACTTTTTTGCACACCATGGCTAAATGGCCAGGGTTGGGTTGTTTTACCTCTGAGCGGCACTTTTTGCACACCATGGGCTAAATGGCCAGGTCACAAGGACCCCGAAGGCTCAGAGAAGGTTGGGGGAGGGGACCCACTGAATCAGCTGTTGGGAGACAGATGGTAGCCCCTCGTCAAGGCCATCCAGCGTGTTCTTTAACGTGCACAGGGTATGTCTCTCCCGCACACGGGGCCACGGCTTAACGTCCCATCCGAGGGACGGCGGCCTTTCCAAGCCCATCGGTGTCCCCTACTAACCGTGGACAGGGCGGGGAATTTTGCGGAGATAAATCTCAACGCTGACCCAGCTGGGACTCGAACCTGGGAACTACAGATACGAGCCTGGCGCGTTACCGACTAAGCCACCCCCGCCCCAATTATACAAAGACAACTGTTTTGGATTTCAATGCAGGTAGACAAGTTTGAGATTTTGTACAAGACGACCGGTTTTCGTTCAACTTATACGAAATTCAAATTCAACACACTAAGAGGAAACGGCACATATTCAGGAAACAACGAAAATTTCGAGAACAGCCGGAAACAAAGCGAAATGATGTCCGCAGCCGACTCAGCACGTACCGACCCAAGGTGCTGCCGGCTGCGCGCCTCACGCAAGAGACTATGTCACCCGGACAAGCTTCGATGAGAATCACAGCACGGAAGACAATGGGCTCTTGAGCCGTGGCTCGTGTCCTTGTGGCGACGGCACCAGGGCACAACCTGGATCATAATATACAAAGTCTCTCAGCCACCAGGTCAATGTGGGAGTTTGGCTTACTCACCTGTCTCACCCTTTGTAGGCAGTTTCCATTGGAGAACATCGTCTATACAAAATGCATGATTATGAAAACACGATGACTGATGATTGTACTAAAACGCTTTAGGTTAAAAAAAATTGTTTTATAGAAAGTTTTAAAATAACATATTGTCAGGGCTACTGGGCGGGGGTGGCTCAGTCGGTACCGCGCCAGGCTCGTAATCTGCAGTTCCCAGGTTCGAGTCCCAGCTGGGTCAGCGTTGAGACTTATCTCCGCAAAACTCCCCGCCCTGCCCACGGTCAGTAGGGGACACCGATGGGCTTGAAAATACCGCCGTCCGTCGGATGGGACGTTAAGCCGTGGCCCCGTGTGCGGGAGAGTCATACCCTGCGCACGTCAAAGAACACGCTAGATGGCTTGACGGAAGGCTACCATCTGTCTACCAACAGCTGTTCCAGTGGGTCCCCTCCCCCAACCATCTCTTAGCCTTCGGGGTCCATGTGACCTGGCCATTTAGCCCATGGTGTGCAAAAAAATGCCGCTCAGAGGTAAAACAACCCAACCCTTCGGGGTCCTTGTGACCTGGCCATTTAGCCCATGCTGTAAAAAAAGTGCCACTCAGAGGTAAAACAACCCAACCCTTGTCAGGCTAATTGAATTAGTATCCAATCTAAGGTCATATCTAGGGAGTGAAACCAAAAATGTCATGTCACCCCTTGGGAAATTTTAAGTAGGCTAAAAAAATATGCAATTCTCTAAAGTGGAAAATATCATTTATTAAACTATTTAGAGAATAAATTCTGAATATATATACAGCATCGTTGTCGAGTGTTACTCCTCTCATCTCCCTTAAATCGTTTTCTAGATCCTACACATAATCTGAGAGGAGAGTTTTTAAAGAGTAAGATAAATAAGAACGAAAAAATCCAGATTCGAACCCCTGATTCTTTTCCCGACAACATGGTTGCCATTGTGATACTGGAGCGGTGTGATGGACAAAACTTTGCATTTTAAGGAAATCATATTTTAATACAGATTACAAGCCTGGCGCGCTACCGACTGAGCCACCCCCGCCCCTCTCATTTTAGAAGTGTTGTTCGGTTCCGTCAGAAGCTTCTCTCATCTAACGGTGGCGACGGTTTCTCTCAGACAGCTGGACAGATGCCCACACGCCCTCCGCCTCCGAAAAGTTCATTCTGCCAACTCCGTACTACATCCTTCCACGTCGCACAAGGACGTCAGAAGGTAAAACCATTTTTTCTCGATGTAATTTCTGCTAATGAAGTATGTATTTTCAAAAGTACAAACTGAATTTAGATTCTGGTAGTGGTCAGGGTCGGGCTTACGTTTCGAGAGGCCTTGTGATCCCCTACACACATCTTCATCACTTAACATAAACTCTATAATTAGCAAGGATTATTTTCTCTTTTGTCCTTAATCATGAAAATAGACAGATTGGATTGTTTTACCTCTGAGCGGCACTTTTTTGCACGCCATGGGCTAAATGGCCAGGTCACAAGGACCCCGAAGGCTCAGAGAAGGTTGGGGGAGGGGACCCACTGGAACAGCTGTTGGGAGACAGATGGTAGCCTCCCGTCAAAGACGTCGCAGCGTGTTCTTTAACGTTGGGTTGTTTTACCTCTGAGCGGCACTTTTTTGCACGCCATGGGCTAAATGGCCAGGCCACAAGGACCCCGAAGGCTCAGAGAAGGTTGGGGGAGGGGACCCACTGGAACAGCTGTTGGGAGACAGATGGTAGCCTCCCGTCAAAGACGTCGCAGCGTGTTCTTTAACGTTGGGTTGTTTTACCTCTGAGCGGCACTTTTTTGCACGCCATGGGCTAAATTGCCAGGCCACAAGGACCCCGAAGGCTCAGAGAAAATTGGGGGAGGGGACCCACTGGAACAGCTGTTGGAAGACAGATGGTAGCCTCCCGTCAAGGCCATCCAGCTTGTTCTTTAACGTTGTGTTGTTTTACCTCTGAGCGGCACTTTTTTGCACGCCATGGGCTAAATGGCCAGGCCACAAGGACCCCGAAGGCTCAGAAAAGGTTGGGGGAGGGGACCCACTGGAACAGCTGTTGGGAGACAGATGGTAGCCTCCCGTCAAAGACGTCGCAGCGTGTTCTTTAACGTTGGGTTGTTTTACCTCTGAGCGGCACTTTTTTGCACGCCATGGGCTAAATGGCCAGGCCACAAGGACCCCGAAGGCTCAGAGAAGGTTGGGGGAGGGGACCCACTGGAACAGCTGTTGGAAGACAGATGGTAGCCTCCCGTCAAGGCCATCCAGCGTGTTCTTTAACGTTGGGTTGTTTTACCTCTGAGCGGCACTTTTTTGCACGCCATGGGCTAAATGGCCAGGCCACAAGGACCCCGAAGGCTCAGAGAAGGTTGGGGGAGGGGACCCACTGGAACAGCTGTTGGAAGACAGATGGTAGCCTCCCGTCAAGGCCATCCAGCGTGTTCTTAAACGTGCACAGGGTATGGCTCTCCCGCACACGGGGCCACGGCTTTACGTCCCTTCCGACGGACGGCGGCCTTTTCAAGCCCATCGGTGTCCCCTACTGACGGTGGGCAGGGCGGGGAAATTTTGCGGAGATAAATCTCAACGCTGACTCAGCTGGGACTCGAACCTGGGAACTACAGATTATGAGCCTGGCGCGCTACCGACTGAGCCACCCCCGCCCCCAGCTTCGAATGGTTCCTAGCCCCTTTATGTGAAGGGGTTTGGCGTAAACAGACATAATTTATCATTATACAGGGTGAATCTGAAAAAGTGGGCAAAACTTTACGGGGTGGTAGAACGCAGTTATACGAGCAATATTCGTCATAGAATGTATGGTCGGAACGCAAACGGCGAGCCGCTAGGTGGCGTTGGAAATGGTATAAAAGGGTCGGTCCTCACTTGCATTCCCGTCCGCCGCACCGTACACAAAGTGCATATCCGCCATTTCGTGGTTAGTATAACCAGCCATCCTCTCGGCAATCCACGGTAGAAATGCCGTTGGGTGCGAGGACCGACCCTTTTATACCAATTCCATTTCCTGGAATTTTGGCAGAAGATTAAGAGTAGCATGAGAATGTACAGCGCAAAATATCAACTCGATAGGTTGAATAGGGGGTTAGAAATCACTATTTCGGATAAAACGTCTTTGTACTCCTCCATTCGAAGCTGGGGGCGGGGGTGGCTCAGTCGATAGCGCGCCAGGCTCATAATCTGTAGTTCCCAGGTTCGAGTCCCAGCTGGGTCAGCGTTGAGATTTATCTCCGCAAAATTTCCCCGCCCTGCCCACGGTCAGTAGGGGACACCGGTGGGCTTGGAAAGGCCGCCGTCCGTCGGATGGGACGTTAAGCCGTGGCCCCGTGTGCGGGAGAGCCATACCCTGTGCACGTTAAAGAACACGCTGGATGGCCTTGACGGGAGGCTACCATCTGTCTCCCAACAGCTGTTCCAGTGCGTCCCCTCCCCCAACCTTCTCTGAGCCTTCGGGGTCCATGTGACCTGGCCATTTAGCCCATGGTGTGCAAAAAAAGTGCCGCTCAGAGGTAAAACAACCCAAACCAACCTTTATCTGTATAATTTTATTTTCGGATTTCAGCATGTATTAGTTAATTCTAACAAATGAATAAAGAAACTTTTTTAAGTATTTGGTGGTCATTATTCACCTTCCTTGAGTAACATGAATTCTACTAACACGATTTTTAAAGTAGAGCTCGTTTTCGACTAACCGACTGGCCTATCTATGTTCATAATCTAATCTTACTGATTTTATTCGAGCTTCGAATATTTCAATTTATAGCTATGTTTATTTCGCGATAACTCTCGAATAGTTACCTCGATCAGTACCATTTTCTTTATGCAAAAATACATCTCTAGTTTGAAGATGAACTGAAATTGATAATCAGGAAATGGGCGGGGGTGGCTCAGTCGGTAGCGCACCAGGCTCGTAATCTGTAGTTCCCAGGTTCGAGTCCCAGCTGGGTCAGCGTTGAGATTTTCCTCCTCAAAATTCCAGGCCCTGCCCACGGTCAGTAGGGTCATCGATGGCCTTGGAAACTGATAATCAGGAAATGGGCGGGGGTGGCTCAGTCGGTAGCGCGCCAGGCTCGTAATCTGTAGTTCCCAGGTTCGAGTCCCAGCTGGGTCAGCGTTGAGATTTTTCTCCTCAAAATTCCCGGCCCTGCCCACGGTCAGTAGGGGACACCGATGGGCTTGGAAAGGCCGCCGTCCGTCGGATGGAACGTTAAGCCGTGGCCTCGTGTGCGGGAGAACCATACCCTGTGCACGTTAAAAAACACGCTGGATGGCCTTGAGGGGAGGCAACCATTCCAGTGGGTCCCCTCCCCCAACCTTCTCTGAGCCTTCGGGGTCCATGTGACCTGGCCATCTAGCCCATGGTGTGCAAAAAAGTGCCGCTCAGAAGTAAAACAACCCAACCCTGTGCACGTTAAAGAACACGCTGGATGGCCTTGACAGGAAGCAGCCATTCCAGTGGGTCCCTTCCTCCAACCTTCTCTGAGCCTTCGGGGTCCATGTGACCTGGCCATCTAGCCCATGTGTGTAAAAAAGTGCCGCTCAGAGGTAAAACAACCCAAGCCAATCATGAAAGCAAATAGTAACGACAAAAAGGGTCGGTCCTCGCACCCAACGGCATTTCTACCGTGGATTGCCGAGAGGATGGCTGGTTATACTAACCACGAAATGGCGGATATGCACTTTGTGTACGGTGCGGCGGACGGGAATGCAAGTGAGATAAAATGTTTTCTGAAGTATCTCCTGTCCTTCTTGTGTTCATTCTTTAAATGTGACAGTGGAAAACTACCTTTTAACTTCTCACCGCTTGCGTTCCGACCATACATTCTATGACGAATATTGCTCGTATAACTGCGTTCTACCACCCCGTAAAGTTTTGCCCACTTTTTCGGATTCACCCTGTATATGTAAAGTATTTGCCTTAGAAGCGCCCTAACGAGTTGGGAGTGATACATTTTTTGGCGTAGAATCTTGCTTTTCACCGGATTTCGTGGTTAAGCGTAATAAGCGTACCGTGTCCAAAAAAACTCTTTGAGGGAGACGACGCACCCCTCTTTATGTGAAACATAGCATAGGTTATCTTTGTCCTTATTAAAAAAAAATAATACTACTGGTATGAGATTTGCAATCAAACATAATATTTACGATAACATTGAACACGCAGATAATTTTCTTCAAACTTTAAAATTAAAACAAAAAAAAAGGGGTTTCATTCCTTAAGGGAATTACGCTAAAATATGCACTGGTTTCAATTAGAATAAACAAGAGAAATATCAAACCATTGATTCAGCTTTTGTGCACCAATTTTTTATGAGTTTCCTTAAAAAGAAGCAATGGCAAAATGAAGCAATAAGAAATTTTATTTAAAACAAACATTTGTTCAGCAAATTTAGATTAACAAAAATAACATTTCAACTACCATCTCCCAACTGCCCTAGCAACTATAAAAACCTAGAATCAAGAAAAAAATCTATTTAAAACGGAATACGAGCAAGCTTAATGGGTAAATTACATTTCGAACTAAGCTTACGTAGATCAGTGCTGTAATTTTAAGATGTCTCTTAGAGGATAATTATTAATCCAGTCGAGAGCATATGATTTAACCTAAATAAAATCATCTACGTTTACAATTAAGCCAACGTCGAAACCATCTCATATTTGGCAGATCAGCTCTTTCAGATACGACAGTTACGGCTGCTGCGTCTTCGAAGTTTTTTTTGCTACATACAATGCAATACTTGTAAGCAACCTAGTAGGCTTAGGCTGCCCTGGCAGTCTCTAAATTCCAGCACACCTTGTGGCTGGGTGGCCAACGCATTTGGCACCGAGCCAAAGTGAAGCACTTCACCAGTCGCGCGATCGTCAAAACGAATGCTCAGGGAGGAGAAACACGTGCTATTCAATATATGCGTGTTCTTGCCATATCTTGCCAGCTCTCTTGCTCAGCAAACGAAGACAAAATCAAAAAAACATTTCCCAAAAGAAAGCAATACGGATGCAAATTTTATTAGCGAGTCGCAGATCAATAAATAAAAAAATAAATAAATACCCCCTCAAGCAGCTGCTTGCCACAGAGGTCTGACAGGAGCCTGTCAGTTTATATGCCAAAGTAGAAGTTCTGAGAGGATGGCAGGACCTCAGCAGAAAAACAACACATACAACCATACCTTATCCGGGGCTCGAACCCAGGTCCCTTAGATCAGTAGCCAAGCGCGCTAACCACTCGGCCATGGGACAGATCTCATAAAATTTGAACAAATATTTAAAGCATTTGGAGTGATATTATTGCCTTTTCAACTACAGTGGAGGGGCGGGGGTGGCTCAGTCGGTAGCGCGCCGGCTCGTAATCTGTAGTTCCCAGGTTCGAATCCCAGCTGGGTCAGCGCTGAGATTTATCTCCGAAAAATTCCCCACCCTGCCCACGGTCAGTAGGGGACACCGATGGGCTTGGAAAGGCCGCCGTCCGTCGGATGGGGCGTTAAGCCGTGGCCCCGTGTGCGGGAGAGCCATACCCTGTGCACATTAAAGAACACACTGGATGGCCTTGACGGGAGGCTACGATCTGTCTCCCAACAGCTGTTACAGTGGGTCCCCTCCCCCAACCTTCTCTGAGCCTTCGGGGTCCTTGTGACCTGGCCATTTAGCCCATGGTGTGCAAAAAAGTGCCGCTCAGAGGTAAAACAACCCAACCGCAACCCAACTACAGTGGACAACAACGAAATTTCACTTAACGAATTGCCTCCCATAGGCCTGCATTAACTCATAACAAAAACCTCCCGCATAACGAATTGTTTACTAAGTCACCAATTTCGGCCAATCAGAGAGCTTCTAAATAGACTTAGACAATCAACAACATTCATTTATGAGTTCGAGTTCGTTGGTTTAGATTGTTTTTTGACTGTGGAAAGAGCTTCCTTGGAGCTATCATTAAGCAACTTTGAAAATCCCTATACATACACCAACTCTAATCCCCCAGAAGTTATAATGGAAGATTCTCCTTCAAAAAATATTGTTTTGCTAATCCAATCTTTGTCGTCTAAAGAAAGATTGTTTCATTGTAATATTTTTGCTTTATCATCGGCTTTTTTTTTACCTTTCTATTAATTTTAACCTTTTACGATGTTATTATAATGCCAATTTATCAAAAATAAGTGTACAGACTTTACAAACTGCGGTTGTTAAAGTCAAAAAGATTAACTTACGATGGTTTTCGAACAAATTAGACACCTTTAACACACTTTAATAATTGCCCAAATTAGCATAATAAAATTTTCACATAGCGGAAGTTTTCGTGGAAAGGATTAAATTCGTTATGTGGCAGTCCACTGTACTAGTAGCATTACTCGGTGAAGGGCCTAATTTTGAAGGCTACGTTGTTTCTCCTCTGACAGCACTTTGTGTCGCATGAAACCCTAAGGGTTCTGAATTGGGCCCCATGAACAGCTATTAAGAGAGAGATGAAAGCTTCCAAGATCATATTCAGCCAGGCCTGGATCTAGAAGAAACGGGGGGGGGGGGGGGGTTGTTTTACCTCTGAGCGGCACTTTTTTGCACACCATGGGCTAAATGGCCAGGTCACATGGACCCCGAAGGCTCAGAGAAGGTTGGGGGAGGGGACCCACTGGAACAGCTGTTGGGAGACAGATGTTAGCCTCCCGTCAAGGCCATCCAGCGTGTTCTTTAACGTGCACAGGGTATGGCTCTCCCGCACACGGGGCCACGGCTTAACGTCCCATCCGACGGCGGCCTTTCCAAGCCATCGGTGTCGCCTACTGACTGTGGGCAGGGCGGGGAATTTTTCGGAGATAAATCTCAACGCTGACCCAGCTGGGACTCGAACCTGGGAACTACAGATTACGAGCTTGGCGCGCTACCGACTGAGCCACCCCCGCCCCATTGGGGGGGGGGGGAGAAACAAACGAGCTGGAAAAAAGTATGCGGGGGGGGGGGGCAAGAGATTGCTGAATTTCCAATGTATTATAATATTTCCACTCCGTTTATATAGGTCTTCAGAATTTTTTTTTTGAAGTGCATGAAATATTAATGAGTTGACTACTATTTTGTCTCTAATTATACTTACTAGCATTTTGAAAGGGGAGAGGGCATGCCACTCCCTCCCCTTAGATCCGACCTTGTATTCAGCGTGTTCTTTATCGGGTACATGGTATGACTCTTCTGTATACGTCTCATACAGCGGCCTTTCCAAATCCATCCTCCATCGGTTCACCGTGGCTGAGCAGATTAGCGGAGAAAATGTCAACGTAGAAACAGTGAACACTCGAATCAGGAAATTTAATTTTATGCGACTGACTGAATGAACTGAATACAGCCACCGTACTTTTGCAGCATTTGGAGTAATAAGCGTTGGGTTGTTAAGCCGTGGTTTCGGGTGCGGGACAGTCATACCTTGTGCACGTTAAAGAACACACTGGATGGTCTTGACGGGAAGCTTCCATCTGTCTCCTAACAGCTGTACATTGGATCGTCTTCCTCATCATTTTCTGAGCTCTTGTGACATGGCAGTTTAGTCCATTGAGTATATAAAAGTGCCGCACAAAGATAAAACAACAGGAATTCTGTAAAAGCTTATGCTAAACACAGGCCGAAATCTAAAGAAATATATATTGGGGAATGAGAACAAGATGCTGAGGATTGAACTGGGACTAGAAAGAAGTCCTTGTTTTATTTTATTGAAATTATCTACTCAAAATAGTGTAATATATACATCCCTCTTCAGTTTTTGTAGTCTTTAAAAATTACTTTGGCAAACTATGTGCAAAAATCATAAACAGCTTATCGCCTTTGGCTACATGTTATTCACTTAAATTCCCATTTTCACTAGTCTAGAGGGGCGGGGGTGGCTCAGTCGGTAGCGCGCCAGGCTCGTAATCTGTAATTCCCAGGTTCGAGTCCCAGCTGGGTCAGCGTTGAGATTTATCTCCGCAAAATTCCCCGCCCTGCCCACGGTCAGTAGGGGACACCGATGGGCTTGGTAAAGGCCGCCGTCCGTCGGATGGGACGTTAAGCCGTGGCCCCATGTGCGGGAGAGCCATATCCTGTGCACGTTAAAGAACACGCTGGATGGCCTTGACGGAAGGCTACCATCTGTCTCCCAACAGCTGTTCCAGTGGGTCCCCTCCCCCAACCTTCTCTGAGCCTTCGGGGTCCATGTGACCTGTCCATTTAGCCCATGGTGTGGAAAAAAGTGCCGCTCAGAGGTAAAACAACCCAACACTATTCTAGAAACGTAGTCTAATAATTTCAAATATAGTTTAATAACATTTCTGTATCAAATAAATGTTAACCATACATCTTTATGGTGGGAGGAGGCCCAAAAATCCTTAAGCGTCACTGATCACAATATCTAGAAAACATACCCTTCTCAAGCAGCTTGCAGTACCCTCAATATTTCCAAATTGAAGATTTGGGTATAACATACAGTGACCGAAAGGGCTAAAAAATGAACTCATTCTGCAACTGAAGTACATTTCGTTTACTGAACATCTGATAAATCCCTGAACAATTTCACATTTAAGAATAAACTGAAAGCGAGTTAATGAGTCACAATAAGTCAAATGCCTTTTCAGTTAATATGATTCAAAGTACCGCGTGTTTCTGTTTTTCATATCGCTTAAACAACTCTTGGTAGTAAACGAAGTGGAACTGTGCATACTGTAACACAGCGAAAACTGATAAGTACATCTCTCGGACTATTACCCACAAACTAGACCCACACTGCAGCACTTATCGCTACGGTACAACGCGATTGATTGTCCTTAAAATAATGCACGCTTTTCTTCTACCCGTCACCTAAAGTGGAATTGAGCCTTCGCTGTCAGAACGCAAATGCTTAAGAAGCAAGCCGCCGTACATGAATTACAACGTTTTCCGTCAAAACTTGCACAAACGAAGAGGAACATCGACAAAACACGTCGAGTCATTTGACGCGTTTTCGTCGGCTCCTGTTTCCTCTTTTAGTGGGCGTGACCCCCAGATGGGGCAAGATAAGCTGCTTAACACCATCCTTAAATCCAGTAGATGCGGATAAAACGGATGGGATGTGAATGAACTAGTGCCAAGTCAACCGTGAAGTTAAAGGCTGCTGTTGATAAGTGCATGTGCATGAAGGAATGCAAGCCTTCACAATAGCTTACTATCGCTGAATTGACATGATGCTACCAGCTATGACAAATGTCAAGCCGGCACTACGCATTGGGAAACGCATAGCCTAAGGGAGAGAGTATCCATTCTTAAGCGGGGGCAGTGAAAAATTGAGTTCGACGGGCACATACCTCTGTTCCGTTTTCAGACGGGGAGAAATTTTTTTACGTAGCCAATTTTTGCTTTCTGTCCCAATGTGAGAATATGCGATTCGGCATAGATATGGCTAGCATTTGTAGGTTAGGTTGGGTTGTTTTACCTCTGAGCGGCACTTTTTTGCACACCATGAGCTAAATGGCCAGGTCACATGGACCCCGAAGGCTCAGAGAAAGTTGGGGTTCCAGTGGGTCCACTGGAACAGATGTTGGGAGACAGATGGTAGCCTCCCGTCAAGGCCATCCAGCGTGTTCTTTAACGTGCACAGGGTATGGCTCTCCCGCACACGTGGCCACGGCTTGACGTCCCTTCCGACGGACGGCGGCCTTTCCAAGCCCATCGGTGTCCCCTACTGATCGTGGGCAGGGCGGGGAATTTTGCAGAGATAAATATCAACGCTGACCCAGCTGGGACTCGAACCTGGGAACTACAGATTACGAGTCTGGCGCGATACCGACTGAGCCACCCCCGCCCCCTAGCATTTCTAGGTTCTAGTATGTCCGTTATAATTGAACAAGCATTGAGAGAGAGCGGGCAATCACGACATATAAGACAGAACAAATGACCATGACATCCAGGGCTCGAATTGGACCTTAGAAGTCGAGTGTCACCGCAAATTAACGTAATAACACTGCACTCCTAGAGCAGCCAGAAAAGTTTTATTTCGGTCTTGAAGTCATATACCTTTGCATTAAGTTTGCTCTGGCTTCGAAACTTTTTAACGCCTGAATTTCCACGATCTTTCAGAAAAGAGAGACGCTGTCAAAGAGTCACACAATTTTTATTTGTCGATATAATATTTCGGTACACAATATACAAATATGCGCATATATTCAATTTATCAATAAGCATTATGATTTACAGATATTCTAACCTGGGATTTACTGCCATCCAGTTGAGGAGGGGTTTCCCAGCAGGTAGCGCGCAAGGCTCGTGATCTGCAGTTTCCAGGTTCGAGTGTTATCTGGGCCAGCGTACAAATTTATTTCCGCAAAACTCTCCACCTTCGGTCAGTAGGGGACACCGATGAGCTTAGAAAGGCCGCCGTCCGTAGGATGGGACGTTAAGCCGTGGCCACGCGTGCGGGAGAGCCTTTTAAGGAATACTCTGAATGGTGTTGACTGTAGACTACCATTTGTCTCCCAATAGCTGTTCCAGTGGGTCCCCTCTCCCAATCTTCTCTGAGCCTTCGGGTCCTTGTGACCTGTCCATTTAGCTCATGGTGTGCAAAAAAGTGCCGCTCAGAGGTAAAACAACTCAACCCAGCCATGGCCCCCGTATGAAAGAGACCTGGACGGGAACTTCCATCTGTTTTCTAACAGCTGTTAGGAGACAAATGGAAGATCCTGTTAAGGCCATCGAGCATGTGTGCACAGATATGAGTCTCTTTCATGCGGAGCCATGGCTTAACATCCGGTTTGATGGATGGCAGTCCATTTCCAAGTCCATCTCACCAAAACTTAGGTGGGGACTAAAAAATAAATACCCCCTCTAGTAGCTGCTTGCCACAGAGGTTTGACAGCAGCTTGTCCGTTTAATTCGCCATAGAGAAAATCTGTGAGGGGTTCTCTCACACATGGGGCCACTGCTTAACGTTCCATCCGACGGACGGTTGCATTTCCAAGCCCATCGGCGTCCCTATTAACCGTGGGCAGGGCGGGGAGTTTTGCAGAGATAAATCTCAACGCTGCCCCAACTGGGACTCGAACCTGGGAACTACAGATTACGAGCTTGGCGCGCTACTGACTGAGCCACCCCCGCCTCATGATATGAAATTGTTAATTGAGGTTACGAGCCATGGCGCCCTACAACTCCCGCCCCCGAAACGTTCTGTCCTTTTACCTCAGGAGTGTAACAACCTGAGAGCTAACACCTGTCCCAAATACCCCTCAAAATAAGAGTTTTTTTATACTTTACGAGATAATTTTACGAGGGCAACGTAGTCATCCCTTCTTCAATCCGATCTCTTTAAAATCTGTTGTTTTTTTCCCTGCAATATTAGTTCCATATAAAGTTATCGATGCTGGAACAATAACTGCAATGTTATCAGTTTTATGACTCACTGTATCAGATGCGTTGGGTTGTTTTACATCTGAGCCGCACTTTTTTGCACACCATTTGTTAAATGACCAGGTCACATAGACCCCGAAGTCTCAGAGAAGGGGTGGCGGGGGTGGCTCAGTCGGTAACGCGCCAGGCTCGTAATCTTTAGTTCTCAGGTTCGAATCCCAGCTGGGTCAGCGTTGAGCTTTATCTCCGCAAAATTCCCAGCCCTGTCCACGGTCCGTCGGATGGGACGTTAAGCCGTGGCCCCGTGTGCGGGAGAGCCATACCCTGTGCATGTTAAAGAACACGCTGGATGGCCTTGACGGGAGGCTACCATCTGTCTCCCAACAGCTGTTCCAGTGGGTCCCCTCCCCCAACCTTCTCTCTGAGCCTTCGGGGTCCATGTGATCTGGCGATTTAGCCCATTATGTGTAAAAAAAAGTGCTGCTCAGAGGTAAAACAACACAACTCAGAGAAGGTTGGAGGAGGAGACCCACTGGAACAGCTGTTGGGAGACAGATGGTAGCCTCCCGTCTAAGGCCATCTAGCGTGTTCTTTAACGTGCACAGGGTATGGCTCTCCCGCACACTGCTTAACGTCCCATCCGAGAGACGGCGGCTTTTCCAAGACCTTCGGTGTTGTTATTATTATAAAAGTTAATTAAACCATAGCTAGTAATCAATGAATAGTAAATACACAGAAGTCAATAAATCAATAAATAGTTGTTTAAAAAAAAAGTTTTGCCGATGCGTAGGACTCCAATCTATGTCTCTCCAGACTAATGCCAGGGTGTTTTAACCACTAAACTAACATCGGGTTCCGTCATCTATCCACTAATGTGACTTATAAATCTTCCCGAACTTGTCGGCATCTCATAGAACCCTCTGGAAAGACAGGGATTCGAGTCCCATGGGTCGGCAAAACTGATTTTTTTTCTACAAAACTATTCATAGTTAGTAACTACTGCGATGCATCGAACAGTTCATTTTTTTATGTACATTTTTTAAGTCTGTTTACTGTTTCTCCGAATCCCCGAAATTTTAAAGAAGACTGTTAGAACGAGCAACACTATAGATTGGATAATCCTTTACATATTAAACGAAATACTAATGAAAGTCGCGACTTATATATATAGATTGGTTGGTTGGTAGTTTTACTCTGAGCGGCACTTTTTTGCACACCATAGGCTAAATGGCCAGGTCACACGGACCCCGAAGGCTCAGAGAAGGTTGGAGGAGGGAACACCCACTGGAAGAGCTTTTGGGGACTGATGGTAACCTCCCATCAAGGCTATGCGGCGTATTCTTTAACGTGCACAGGGTATGGCTCTCCAGAACACGGCTTAACGTCCCATCTGACGGACGGCGACCTTTCCAAGCCCGTCGGTGTCCCCTACTGACCGTGGGCAGTTTTGCAGAGATAAATCTCGACGCTGACCCAGCTGGGACTCGAACCTGGGAACTGCAGATTACGAGCCTGGCACGCTACCGACTAAGCCACCTCCGCCACTACTTATACAGATCTCTTATTTTAACAAGTATACGAACATCCTCCATCTTTCAAAGCAAAATTATTAAACCAAATCTGTGCCCAATGTTCCAGCCTATCCCTAAACTCCAACTTATCTCTGGGGCGGGGGTGGCTCAGTCGGTAGCGTGCCAGGCTCGTAATCTGTAGTTCCCTGGTTCGAGTCCCAGCTGGGTCAGCGTTCAGATTTATCTCCGCAAAATTCCCCGCCCTGCCCACGGTCAGTAGGGGACACCGATGGGCTTGTAAAGGCCGCCGTCCGACGGATGGGACGTTAAGCCGTGGCCCCATGTGCGGGAGAGCCATACCCTGTGCACGTTAAAGAACACGCTGGATGGCCTTGACGGGAGGCTACCATCTGTCTCCCAACAGCTGTTCCAGTGGGTCCCCTCCCCCAACCTTCTCTGAGCCTTCGGGGTCCATGTGACCTGGCCATTTAGCCCATGGTGTGCAAAAAAGTGCCGCTCAGAGGTAAAACAACCCAACCCAACTGATCTCTAGTAAAAACCAATGTTACACAACGGATCGCAATCTAATTTTTAATTCCTGTGTACTTACCTCCTTTACTGCACGAATTGGGTACCTGACACTCCTTGAAATATAAATGTCAGTTTAGTTTCAAGCAAAAAGTTAAAGTTCAGGCTTGAAAAACTGTCAGAGAGGCCAAACAACCAAACAACGGCTGTTGCTCACGTGAAGCGGCCAAATTGTTGACGAGTGCCAACAATGCGACCCAAAGTATGCGCGGGTCGCAGTTGCTGTCTGAACGTCAAAAGAATGTCGCGAAGCATTTGAGGGCCTTTCACGTTCCTAGTGTCGAAATGCCAGTGTGAGATCACCTCTGTCCTAAATCGAGAGCCTTCAGAGGTTCTTCCTTGTGAATTTTCTTCCACGATGGCAAAAATGACTTGGTCTGTTATTATTGATGGCTTTAACGTTGGCCCTATATTACGATAAAAAGCAGGGAAAGATCTATGTAGCATGCCCCTCCCATTTTTAGAATGTTAATTGGAACCTAGACGAAAATAAATAGCAAAGTTATTTATTAATTTACACATTTTTCAGATTATTTTTCAAAAGATCATTAAAATGAAGTGGATGATGATTATACACAGGTTGGTTGTTTTCACATCTGAGCGGCACTTTTTTGCACACCATGGGCTAAATGGCCAGGTCACATGGACCCCGAAGGCTCAGAGAAGGTTGGGGGTTGGGTTGGGTTGTTTTACCTGTGAGCGGCACTTTTTTGCACACCATGGGCTAAATGGCCAGGTCACATGGACCCCGAAGGCTCAGAGAAGGTTGGGGGAGGGGACCCACTGGAGCAGCTGTTGGGAGACAAATGGTAGCCTCCCGTCAAGGCCATCCAGCGTGTTCTTTAACGTGCACAGGGTATGGCTCTCCCGCACACGGGGCCACGGCTTAACGTCCCATCCGACGGACGATGACATTTACAAGCCCATCGATGTCTCCTACTGCCCGTGAGCAGGACGGGGAATTTTGTGGAGATAAATCTCAAGCTGACCCAGCTGGGACTCGAACCTGGGAACTACAGATTACGAGCCTGGTGCGCTACCGACTGAGCTATCCCCGCCCCTGCTTATACACAGGAATGACAATCTGGTTCAAATCCAGTTATTTGTACTCTCCAATAATTTTTTTTTCCTGCACCTTGTCATATCAAAAGTTACTTTGACAATTTTAAAACTTAAGTAACACAGGTCGCCAGGTGCTGGGTTGTTTTACCTCTGAGCAATCCGTTTTAACATACAATGGTCTTAAATAGCCACGTCCCAAGATCACCAAGAGCAAAGGCTATGGGAAAGGAACCCATTGGACAGCTTTTACGAGACAAGTAGAATCGTCCGATCAAGGTCGCCCAGTGTGTTCTTTAACTTACGTATACAGGGTATGACTCTCCTGCACTTGGAAACACGGCTTAATGTCCTATCCAACGGGCGGCAGCCTTTTCAAGCCCATTGGTATTCCTTTTCTGACCAAGGACAGAGAAAGGATTTAGCAGAGATAAATATGAATGAGGGTCCGTGGCCGAGTGGTTAGCGCGCTTGGCAGTTGATCTAAGTGACCTGGGTTCGAGCCCCGGATTAAGGCATGGATGTTCGTGTTGTTTTTCTGCTGAGGTCCTGCCATCCTTTCAGATCTTCTACTGTGGTATATAAACTGACAGGCTCCTGTCAGACCTCTGTGGCAAGCAGCTGCTTGAGGGGGTATTTATTTTTATTTTATTTATATAAGCTAGGACTCGAACTGGGAACTTTAGATTACGAGCTGAGTTACTAAAGTTCCTACTTGACCTAGGAAACGAATTCGAGCAATTTGGCCCTGGCCGTGAGGAGAGTACTGTTGACAACCATTGTATTATATCTTACAGCCTTAATACAGTATACGAGCTTGAATTTTGGGTGGAAAAGCTTTATCGTGTTGGGAAATGGTGCGAGTAAATCAATGTAAGTTTGATTCATCGTTCGACTTTTCGAACAGACGAAACCTACTCAATGCGAGTTGGAATCTGGTTTATAGTCGTTAAAAAACAAACGCCGTCTCCTCCTTTTGACTTTTTCTGGCTCCGATTACCCAGTTCACTGGGTCAGGTTCAATGACGACGGTCCTGCTGCCCAAAAGCACAATGTTTTTATTTACAGGACGCAATGCGAGTTTATCCATTTGAATAAAATGGCAAAGGGGTCACCTCCAGATTGATATATTTATAGTCAGGAGATGACTAATCATGGAAACCTTTCTATTCTCTGTCGCGCATGAGAGACTAACCTGCCCCATGCTCACTGCAACCGAATCAACGCTCAAGTCCAATGCATGCGATGAAATGGGGGCGGGGGTGCTCAGTCAGTAGCGCGCTAGGCTCGTAATCTGTAGTTCCCAGGTTCGAGTCCCAGCTGGGTCAGCGTCGAGATTTATCTCCGCAAAATTCCCCGCCCTGCCCACGGTCAGTAAGGGACACCGATGGCCTTGGAAAGGCCGCCGTCCGTCAGATGGGACGTTAAGCCGTGGCCCCGTGTGCGGGAGAGCCATACCCTGTGCACGTTAAAGAACACGCTGGATGGCCTTGACGGGAGGTTACCATCTGTCTCCCAACAGCTGTTCCAGTGGGTCCCCTCCCCCAACCTTCTCTGAGCCTTCGGGGTCCATGTGACCTGGCCATTTAGCCCATGGTGTGCAAAAAAGTGCCGCTCAGAGGTAAAACAACCCAACCCATGCGATGATTTGACGTGAATTCTCTGAACAAATACAGAACGACGGAGAAGAAAACAATCACTCAAGATGCTATCTCTACTTCCTTCAATGCTAAGGCTCTTGTTTCTTCACTAAATGAAAATCCGAACGTCTCCGAAAGTGGCCTAATTTTAGCTTACTGAAATTCGAACAGAATAATTAAATGAAAATCACTGGAAATATAGGGATTTTTTTTTTTCAGTTCTTCTTATGTACAGATATAATTCAAGAGTTTCATTAGGGATGGTTTTCCACAAAAACATAATGCATAGGGTGTAAAAAAATTCCGGAATCACAAGCTTATCATCCTAACAAATGTTCAAACTATAACTCGTGGAGCGATTTGCAAGTATAAACTCGATATTTTGTGCGACTGCATGCAGTGTATCCGTACTGATTTTGTTACATTCTTCCTGAACATGTTCTTTCAGTGTCTCAGTTGTTCGCGGACGGTTGGCATAAAAATATATTTCAAATGATCTCATAATGTTTAGAGGTGACAGATCTGGTTGGGTTGTTTAATCTCTGAGCGGCCTTTTTTTTTTAACACAATGGTCTAAATAGCCAGGTCACAAGAATCCCGAGAAGGTTGGGGGAAGGGGACTTATCCATAACTGTTAGAAGACAGATAGTAGCCTCCCGTCAAGGTCATCCAGCAAGTTCTTTAACGTGCCCGGGTTATGGCTCTCCCATTCACGGGGCCTCGGCTTAACGACCCATCCGACGGACAACGGCCTTTCCAAGCCCATCGGTGTACACTACTCACCGAGGACAGGGTGGGAGTTTAGCGGAGATTAATCTTAATGCTGGCAAAGGTGGGACACGAACCTGGGAACTGTAGATTACGAGCCTGACGGGCTACTGACTGAGCCGCCCCGACAGTTCTGGTGATCTAGGGAGCCATTCAACTGGTTCACAACCTATCCATTTACTTGGTATACTGGCATTTAACCACTAACGAGTAATCAGTGCAAAAAGAGATGTCCCATCGTGCTGAAACCAAAAACGCCATAACGTTGCAAGCGGTATATCGTCTAAGGCTCCAAGATTTCATTCAACACTGCAACATGTGTTTTTAAATTTACGGTATCATCAATAAAGTATGTCGTCCCATGGCCGAGTGGTTAGAGTGCTTGACTACTGATCTAAGTGACCTGGGTTCGAGCTAAAGTATGCCGTTCCATGGCCGAGTGGTTAGCGCGCTTGATTACTGATCTAAGGGACCTGGCTTCGAGCCCCGGGTAGTAAGGCATGGATGTATGTGTCGTTTTTCTGCTGAGGTCCTGCCATCCTCTCTGATCTTCTACTATGGCATAGAAACTGACAGGCTCGTCAGACCTATGTGGCAAGTAGCTGTTTGAGGGGGTATTTTTTTTACAATAAAGTATGGTCTGAATAATGTTGTTCCATGGATACTATACCAGACCTGATCATGGGTTTGTTAAGTCCAATGGGGGATTCTCATTCGACCACTTAACTACTTACTTATGGCGGTTTACAATCCACTTAGATGAAAATTAATCTCATCACCAAACAAGATATCGGAATAGATGGAAGGTTGCACTAATTGCTGCTGTATTATCCAGCACAATACTCTTCACGTCTGGCGCAATCATCCTCAATGCTAGGGAGAGATTGGGGCCTGAAATGGTCTACAGATTTAAAAATTTCTTATTTCGATTAGGCTGATGATTTTGCCCCTTTGGGAAATCATGCTGAGCTCTTTCGTTGGGTCTGTTAATCACACTTGTAACAGAGTAGGGATTGGTAATAAATAAAGAGAAAACTAAAGTGATGAAAATTTGCCAGGCAGATGGTGCTTTAGTTAGTTTGAACCTTCAGCAAGCTCCTGGGTTTATCTCTGGAGCTGTATAACAGACAGGCAGAGAAACAGACATGTCTGCATCCATAGATGAATTCGAAACAAAAAATATCCGAAATAATTATTTCGCACCGAAATCTTGAATAAAATCAGATAAGAATGATTCCTTAAACGAAGACAGAATCCCCCAAAAAATAATCAAAAGCTGAATAGAGTTTATTAATTTTAAATACTCAATGCTGATTAAGAGTTTGAAATTATAATCAAAAGAAATTATGCATTTCTCTCTTTAGCTCAATTTTAAAACACAACTATTATTCTCACTTTGTGCCCGTCTCTAGATATTCAACTTGTTGGTTACTAAAGATAAAAATTTTTTGTTGGGTTTTGAGGCGGAGGTTGATTTAGTTGGTAGCACGGCAGGCTCGCAATCTGCAGTTCCCAGGTTCAAGTCCCACCTGGGCCAGCGTTGAGATTTGTCTCCTAACAAATTTAGCCTCCCCCTCAAACCTTCTCTGAGATCTCGGGGTCTTTGTGACCAGGCCCATTTAACCCTTTGTGTGTAAAAAAAGTGCTGCTCAGAAATAAAACCCAACTCACCGGGTTCGACAGGTATTAATGAAATATTAGGATTCGCCTTTTCTGAACTCCCACCAGTTTTCATTTTCACCTTAAATGTACCTAAAATTGGAAATGGCAAAACTTAATCTTATAAACGAGCCTATTCATACTAGAAATCTGAGTGGTAGATGGGATGTTTAAAGTGTTTGCATTGACAGAAATGGTCCCGCCGAACTTATCCTCAGAAGGGTTCGAAAACGCAACTTTTTTTAAGAGCAAAATTCTTTTCGAGTTAGATACCAATATTATGATTAGAATCTTCACTATTGAAAGGTGCTAAGTTGGTTGGGTTGTTTTACCTCTGAGCGGCACTTTTTTGCACACCATGGGCTAAATGGCCAGGTCACATGGACCCCGAAGGCTCACAGAAAGTTGGGGGAGGGGACCCACTAGAACAGCTGTTGGGAGACAGATGGTAGTCTCCCGTCAAGGCCATCCAGCTTGTTCTTTAACGTGCACAGGGTATGTCTCTCCCGCACACGGGGCCAAGGCATAACGTCCCATCCGACGGACGGCGGCCTTTATCAAGCCCATCGGTGTCCCCTACTGACCGTGGGCAGGGCGGGGGAAATTTTGCGGAGATAAATCTCAACGCTGACCCAGCTGGGACTCGAACCTGGGAACTACAGATTACGAGCCTGGCGCGCTACAGACTGAGCCACCACCGCCCCCTAAAAGGTGCTAAAGTCGGGAAAAAGAGAAACGTAATTCTTTTTGAAAATGAGCACTGCATATTCCCCAAAGGAGATTTGTTATTCTTCTAGTTTCATCTATTTCTTCAGAATTATAGGTAAAATTGGAAATTTATATTACAACTAAGCATGAGACCGCCAAAACGCCTGTGCTATTTCATAGCCGATAAGGTGGTCCGGGTCCAAATTCATCTTTAAACCTATATATTTCAACAATTTTGCCTTCAATTTAAGCAATATCGATACGTTTAGGAGTATGGCCAGGTCACATTGAACCCAAGAGCTCAGATAATGTTGAGGAAGGACAGCTGTTAGGAGACATATGGAAGTTTGACATATGGATTTGGGTTGTTTTACCTGTGAGCGGCACTTTTTTGCACACCATGGGCTAAATGGCCAGGTCACATGGACCCCGAAGGCTCAGAGAAGGTTGGGGGAGGGGACCCACTGGAACAGCTGTTGGGAGACAGATGGTAGCCTCCCGTCAAGGCCATCCAGCGTGTTCTTGAACGTGTACATGGTATGGCTCTCCCGCACACGGGGCCACGACTTAACGTCCCATCCGACGGACGGCGTCCTTTCCAAGCCCATCGGTGTCCCCTACTGACCGTGGGCAGGGCGGGGAATTTTTGCGGAGATAAATCTCAACGCTGACCCAGCTGGGACTCGAACCTGGGAACTACAGATTACGAGCCTGGCGCGCTACCGACTGAGCCACCCCCGGCCCTTGACATATGGAAGTTTCCCATCAAGGCCATTCAGTGTGTTCTTTAACTTGCACAGAATATGTCTCTCCTGCACACGGGCATGGCTTTACATCCCATCCGTTGGACGGCAGCCTTTCCAAGCCCATTGGTTTCTCTTTCTGACCGAGGACAGGGTCGGGGTTTAGCGTAGATAAACCTCAACGCTGGCCCAGGTAGCCCCTGAAACATGGGACCCAACTTTTTAAACATTTTAATTAATTTTAGAACAAAATCTTTTAGGGAATTATTAGATATAGGATCAATAATAATAAGTTACGAAAAATTATAGTTTTATAATAAAGCAACGTTATCTAACACAGAAAAGCTTATGTCTGGCTCCATGACGAAGTATTGAGTTAGGCATAACGTCTTATCTAGGTTCTCGACACTCCTATTATTCCGCTTTTGTTTACCGACTAAATACAGGAATCCGCCATGTTTACTGACTAGAAGTGGAGGTCCGCAGCAAACTAAAGTTTAAGAACCTCTGGCTTAAACATTCAGACGCTATAGGTCTGGCGCATGGCGGAAACTACTTTTTTTGAGTTCGGGGAACCGTGAAACGTGGTGCTAATCGAAAATCTCAAATAATATTTTTGCACGTTCATAATACTATTTCCCAAAGTAGAAAACTGATATACAGATACGTACTTAGCACGTCTTATTAGTGCTACTTGATATTCTTCCCACCTGTGGTATGGTAGGAGTTCGGAAGAATGAAGGTGAGCAAAGTACAATGTTGATTTAGGTGGCGTTGGTTCAGATTCCCGCTGTTCCGCAAAATGCGCGGGCTGGGACGATTGACGTCAGCGATAGATTCCACCTGCTCAAACAGTTGGGAAACCTGGACAAGATATTTTAACCTTGCTCATTGTTCCATTATCGTCTCGTTTTCTTTCCCTTCTTTAAAGCTAAAGCTAAACTTCCCTGAAAAATCGAGAAATGTAAACAACGGATTTCATCGAAATATTACGTGGGACTTACTATTTTAACTCTTTAACAGTCCTAACAGAAAGACGGTGCGAAGGGACTCATGAATATAGAAAACTTGCTCCTCTACCTCCATATTTTTTCCTCCTACATGTAGCTCTAGCTTTGTGTATGCTAGAGATAAGTTCGAGCCCCAGCTCACCTAGTTTCATAAAAAGTATTCTGACACTTGTAAAACATACAAATGCAATTTCGTAAAGAGGAGCTGGGTTACACAAACTCCAGTGCTTTTCATTCCTACTACTTGAAGCACTTATTAAACCGGTTCTCCATCCCAAGCTTAGGGATAAAACGCTTAACTGATTAAATTTTGTTGTGTGTGGGTGCTAGGAAGTATTAGTGTTTCAAATCTGTTGGAATTACTGTGATCCCAACTCACCATTATATTCCAGTTTCCCCATTTTTTTTAAACCACCGTTTTTTGAAAATGTTAATTATACTCTTTCTAAGTTTTTGACATGCACACGGTGCCAAGGCTTAACGTACCATCCGACGGGTAGTGGCCTTTCCAAGCCCATCGATATCCCCTTTCTCACCGAGGGCTGGATGGGGATTAGAGGAGATAATCTCATCATTGGCTCAGTGGGGGTGGGGGGCATTCGGACCTGAGAAGCATTATAACAAAAAAATTACTCCTTAATATTTGCACCACATATACACACAAAAAACATGTACATCTATCCCTTGATTTACATTGGTACTCAGTTTACACATTTCGGTTTTACAGTCATAAAAACGCAACCAGTTTCGATTTTACACGGTGATAGACTAAGTTTTACAATGTACAGATTGAGATTTTTTTTATGTCCATAGATATAATATATATTATGAAGTAGCAGCGTCAAGGGAGATCATTAAACAATCGTCCCATTTTAAAATCAACTAAATGGTTTTTATTGAAATCCTTTATTTTCAAGAAGAGATAGATAATAGTAAATTACTATATTAATTAAATCGTCATTTGTAACAAGTTATATTTATATATTTATATTCTTTCTCTAAAACTACATTCTTGCCATTGTATACATCTGTCTCCCTATATCCTAATGAAATGAAGTGTTTTTATCTGCAGCGGGATCTGACTTTTCTAGACTAAAATTTTCAGACTAGAAAAAATCTCATTTTATCTCATTTTTAGCAACAAGTTTAACTTTATAGGTTATTATATAGGCTAAATACAGCTGATTCGTAATTACAGTTTCATAATATTTATATACTAATATTTACTAAATAAAGAACTAAGTGTTGGTACAAATGCTCAATTTATATTCAATTGGTAAATATCCGTGACCAAAAAGAAATGTATGGGAAATTAATCTAAGCTTATCTGAATTAGTACAAATAAAGAAAAAATAATGCTACATTAATGCTTAAATATTACTGCTGAACTGAAATTAAAGAAAATATGCAAAAATAAAACTTTCAATGTACATTTTACAACATGAAACAGTTTTGTTTATAAGGATTTTTTTTCGGAACCTATTCTCTTTTTTCCCCCATAAATTGTTGGCTGCGATTTGCACGGTTATTTCCAGGAACCTATCTATCGTGTAAATCGAGGTATGGTATGACTGTATATTGACCGCAGCTCACCGGTAAAAAAAAATCATAAATTAATATTTTGTCAAGGATACATTTTGCAACACTTTTCCATATTCAAAATATTTTTACTATCTACAACTTTTAAAAACACTTGTTTGGAAGAAGAATTTATATCTCGCTCTTCGCTTACCATAGATTCTAATAAAAATTCAAAGCAATGGGGAGACACTATTAAAAAAACTACATGACAATGAAAGGTGAGATATAATGTAATGATCTTGTTATCTCTGGTTAAAAGACAACGACCATATACAAGCTGAAATCTTTTAAATATCATTTGAGAATAAGGCTGTTCCTAACCGATGACGATTTTCCATTTAGTAGTGGAATGATAAATAGAAGTCATTTTAAGTTTTTGACACAAATCTTGAAATTCGAGTAAGGCTGCCTATATTTTTGAGCAAGCTGTGCAAAATATCTTGTATCCAGATATAAATTTTTGAAATAATATCATTCACTTATGTTAAATTTGCGTGCACAACCACTGGCCACATAGCGCCATCTATCGCAAAAGGTAATACTTATTAATATGATATCTTACTGACCCGCACCTTGCAAGACCTAAATAACAAATGGGTTGCATGAGAGTAATTTTAGTTATAGAATTACACTGCGTTACGTCACCTAATGGAACTAACTTCTATATATAAATATGAAAAGGAATAGGGAAATCAGCTTGTTCAACCAACCAATGAATTTTCTGTTGTTGCTTGTTACCAGCGTCGTAAAAAGGGTGAGATTGGAAGGGGCGCACGTCCCCATAGAATGATTTTTCAATGAAAAATTTAATTACTTAATATTATGTCCCAGGTTGGTTTTGGGGGGTTCGCCCCTTCTACCCTTTTTTGAGAATGCAAATAAAAAAAAGTACCTTTTTGAAATGCTAGTTCACCAATGGTTAAAAGAGACTTTGGGTTGTTTTACCTCTGAGCGGCACTTTTTTGCACACCATGGGCTAAATGCCCAGGTCACATGGACCCCGAAGGCTCAGAGAAGGTTGGAGGAGGACTCTCACTGGAACAGCTGTTGGGAGACAGATGGTAGCTCCCGTCAAGGCTATCCAGTGTGTTCTTTATGTTCTTTTCCGCACATAGAGCCGCGGCTTAACGTCCCATCCGACGGACGGCAGCCTTTTCAAGTCCATCGGTGTCCCCTACTGACCGTGGGCAGGGCGGGAAATTTTGCGGAGATAAATCTCAACGCTGACACAGCTGGGACTCGAACCTGGGAACTACAGATTACGAGCCTGGCGCGCTACCGACTGAACCACTCCCGCCCCTAGGCGGCCAGGAAAAACCATGACCTCGGAACAGGCATAACCATTTACTGTCATTAACATGGTTACCAAATAGATGGTTTGCTGCAGCCGTAAAGTAATTTGGAACTGATGGTCGGGCACTGGTTGGTGATCTTTTCGTGTCTATTACCTGTTTTCGTAGCAATAACTATTCCTGAAAAATCTTGAAGCAACTAGTAAAGCACCAAAACAAAAATCCGGTATATTCAACTCTCGGATAGTCAGTGGACAGTTTACCTGGCTTGAAACCGACTGCTTTTTAGTAAAACTAACGATAGTTCTTCTAAGCAGTCCAAATAATTAAAAATTTCATTAGATTCTGATGTAATTTTGTAACTCTGAAAAGTCTATAGCTGAACATAAATTACTACCAAAATACAGTGCCCTACTAAAATTTAAAAAACATTTAAGAAAAAAATATTTTTTCAATCTTTCAGAATAGTCTAATAATGAAATAATCATTATACAAACTTCTAAAATGTATATTTATTTTATTAATGGTTTGAAACAATACTTATTATTTAAGTTTTAATTCCTGAGTTAAACTCTTATGACACATTATTGTTAGGAAATATTATATCTTCTCTACTCTTTAAATATTGAACGAATATTGTCAAAAAACGATAGTTAAAAAAATAGAATTTATTATCTTTATCTTCCGTCACATTTTTCCATTAAATGCATATTTTAGAAATTATAACGCTTCGAAGTTAAATTCCCAATGACATAAAATGGAAATTCTCTAACAGTTTGATAGGGCAGTGTAATTCAATAAAAGTTTAAAACAATCTCGCCATCCAATAACTAATAAATTAATGATTATAAAAATTAATACAAGTATATAAAATACTTTCCATATACGCAATTTACGAGTGACAAAGACTATTTCCTATTTTTCTCTTAAACAAAAGAGAAAAAAGTCTTTGTCACTCGTAAATTGCGTATATGGAAAGTATTTTATATACTTGTATTAATTTATTAGTGAAAATTAAAATTATTATTGACTAATAATTGTGATTTTCACTAAATTTATTAAATAAAATAGTTAATAAATGCTTTAGTAGAAAAATTTGGTTTGAAATTTTATTACTTCTTTTGTAAAAGAGCCAGTTGTTTCTAGTTTTAAAACATCTATTTCTTAGTTTTCACTGGCGAAGCGTACAATTTGGGAGAATGGAAGACTGCACAATGCTTCGATAATTAATAGCCGTTTGAAAGTGGGGGAGGGAGGGGGCGAATCCTCAACTCCTTCACACAAAAAAAGAATAACAGAGGTGAGAGAAACCATAGTTAATTTACATTTCCAATTTTTTCCATAGTCCAGTTTCTCAGTCGAAACGCATTAAGTAATGGCGTTGAAGTTGCCCTATCATATTTGTGTGACCCTGATAGAACTGATATATTGTGACGATTAGCGAACATAGCAAATATCTATTCTTATATCCCTTAACAACATAAAGTAAAAAAAAAAAGTTATAAATGTTTGAAGTTTTAAAATTCTTTGTGATTACCCTGTATAAATTTTTTCCAGGTTGAACCAGAATAGTCCTATTTCATTCACGTTTTTCAATATACTTTCCTTACTGCAGTGGTGTTCAAGTGAGTTCCGTTTCTAGGAGCTTTCACTGATCGCATCCCCCAAAAACGATTATGTGTACTCTCCTGGTCTCCCATTGTTTCTCCATATATCACTCATGATTTGCTACTGATAATTGTTAACTGCTTTATTACCTATATTTCTTAGTGCTTCTTCCAAAGTAGATAAGGAATTTCGAGTGGGGTATTTATTTATTTATTTATTTATTTATTCCCTTCATCAGTATGCTTATGTGCTTGCATTTGTAAAAGATAAGTAACAAATGGAAAAACAATACACAATTTTAAGTCAAAAAATAAAACTGCAAGAGAAACATAAAGAAATCTGAATATGGAATGCGAACCTCCTTACAAGTCATATATTATGCAGAGCTGAGAAACTCCTGTTGAAAAGGTACAGTTAACCTCATTTAGTATGAGACATCTTAGACACATCTCTTATTTCTTCGGCAACTAAAAAACTTCTCATCAACAAGGTATTTCGTTCATCGCTAGTCTGTAACAGATCCTCCCTGTCATTGAGTGCCCCAATAATGGCTCAAACATCCTTCAGCTGATTAAGATAACGGTGAATCCAAACTGGTGCACCTGTCGGAAGGTGCTTTATGACTTAATATATGTGACCTAATTTCCGAAACCTCCGACGGGATACTCTTAATTATAGCAGCATGTCTATTTTCGACCCATTTCCGCCTCTAATCAAGGAGGCAGTTAGGTCATTAGACCTGTTCACCAGACTAGATACGGGCTTGGTTAATCCAAGTGCTAAAAAGCAGCAGACAGTTTTAATTTCACACAAAAATAGTTGAAATATCTGATTCAGACACAACTTGTAAAGTGTCAACGAGTTATGATTAATCAAGACCAATTTTTCTCTCTTTATTTTTCTACATATTAATAATTAAACTTGAAACGAAACACCATCGGAAAAATAAGACGGCTGTGGCAGATGTGCGTGGCTTATTGATCGAAAGGAACCCGGGTTCGAGCTCCGGATAAGTCTGGATGTTTCTTTTCTCTTTTACCTATCTGCTGAGACCTCGCCTTCACAGATCTACGAGGCGGGGGTGGCTCAGTCGGTAGCGCGTCAGGCTCGTAATCTGTAGTTCCCAGGTTCGAGTCCCAGCTGGGTCAGCGTTGAGATTTATCTCCGCAAAATTCCCCGCCCTGCCCACGGTCAGTAGGGGACACCGATGGGCTTGGAAAGGCAGCCGTCCGTCGGATGGGACGTTAAGCCGTGGCTCCGTGTGCGGGAGAGCCATACCCTGTGCACGTTAAAGAACACGCTGGATAGCCTTGACGGGAGGCTACCATCTGTCTCCCAACAGCTATTCCAGTGGGTCCCCTCCCCCAACCTTCTCTGAGCCTACGGGGTCCATGTGACCTGGCCATTTAGCCCATTGTGTGCAAAAAAGTGCCGCTCAGAGGTAAAAGAACCCAGCACAGATCTTCTCTATGGATGTTATACTGAGAGGTCTCTATGGTAAGCAGCAAATTGAGGGGTAATTATTTTTATCAACAAAGGCTGCAATGATCAAATTATTGTATAAAAAACTGCCTCCAAAAAATGCCACTACTTATCAGTTAGTGACTTGTTGTTCAAACCAAGCATTATGATAGAAGCAGGGTTCACATTGGTCTTTTAAAAAACGAAGACGAAAAAAAAACAGCAAATAGATATTCTTATAAAAATTTTGATATTGAAAAAAAAAAACCTGATGGAGAAGGAAAACAATAAATTGGATTTTTGGAGAAATTTTGAGAGAATTTCCTTCTCATTACTTACTTCTTCTATGCAGTGAAAAAGTAGTCAGTACGCAATGAATATTCTGTTGCAAACAAACATCGGCAAAAAAAATTATAAATAGTTAAAATATGGTTCTTAAAACACGTCCTATATATCGCTTAGAAATTCCCAAAATTATAGATCATTGCTTTATGTTCACGTAAATATACACCGAAGAGCCAAACATTATGATCAGCGCTCTTTATGCAAATCGAAGCAAATGCAGGTAAAGACGGCACGTGTGAAGGTCATGAAACGGTATAAAATAACACCTGATACTGTTAGTGTTATTCTTGTTCTTCAGAAGGGAAATGCAGCGAACTTAAGTGAGTTTGACAAAGGCCAAATTGTAATGCCCAGATGACTGGGCTAGAGCATTTCCGAGACGGCAAGGCTTGTGGGGTGCTCACGGTCAGTCGTGGTTAGTACCTTCAAAAAGTGGTTCGAGGAGGAAAAAATCACGAACCGTCAGCAAGGTGTGGGCCAACCACGGCTCATCGATGTTAGAGGTGAGGGAAGGCTATCCCATATGGTACGAGCCAACAGAAGGGATACTGTGACGCAACTCGCCCGTAATTGGAATGCTGGTGACGGGAGTAATGTGTCACAACACACTACATCGAACCCTGGAGAAATGGGGCTGTGTAGCTGCAGGCTGCTCCAAGTGCCCATGCTAACCTTGGTTCACCATCGAAAGCACCTACAATGGGCACGTGAGTATCAAAACTGGACCTTGAATGATTGGAAGGTCGTCTGGTCCAATGAATCTTGTTTCCTGTTGCACCATGTGGAAGGCTGGGTATGTGTGCATCGTTTGCCTGGGGAAGTATTGGCACCAGGATGGACTGTGGGATGAAAACAAGCCGGTTGAGGAAGTGTAATGCTTTGGGTAATGTTCTGCTGAGAAATCCTGGGTCCAGTCATTCATGTGCAGAAAACTATGATGTCTACCACCTACCTAAACATCATTGCAGACCAGATACATCCTTTCATGTAATGGTATGTCCCTCTAATAGTGCCTTCTTTGAGCAGGATAATGCACCATGCCACACTGCCCGGGTTGGGTTGTTTTACCTCTGAGCGGCACTTTTTTGCACACCATGGGCTAAATGGCCAGGTCACATGGACCCCGAAGGCTCAGAGAAGGTTGGGGGAGGGGACCCACTGGAACAGCTGTTAGGAGACAGATGGTAGCCTCCCGTCAAGGCCATCCAGCGTGTTCTTTAACGTGCACAGGGTATGGCTCTCTCGCACACGGGGCCACGGCTTAATGTCCCATCCGACGGACGGCGGCCTTTCCAAGCCCATCGGTGTCCCCTACTGACCGTGGGCAGGGCGAGGAATTTTGCGGAGATAAATCTCAACGCTGACCCAGCTGGGACTCGAACCTGGGAACTACAGATCATGAGCCTGGCGCGCTACCGACTGAGCCACCCCCGCCCCTCACACTGCCCAGATTGTCCGAGAATGGTTCATGGAACATGAGAAGACTTCCAGGTATTGCCCTGCCCTCCAAATTCCCCAGACATCAATCCAATCGAACATCTGTGGTTTATGTTGTAACAGCATATCCGATCTGTGGCAGCTCAACCACGTAACTTACAAGAGTTAAAGGATCTACTGGTAACGTGTTGGTATCATACACCACAAGACAATTTTAATAAATCTTGTAGCGGCCATGCCTCGCCGGGTAAGAGCTGTTTTGGCGGCACGTGAAGGACCAACATCATATTAGGCAGGTAGTCATAAGTTGGCTCTTTGGTGTATGTTCTACTTTACAAAGTACCATCCTGGTTTAAGCAATATATATTTTAATGGTCAACTTCAACGGTTCAGTTAATCAAATGCGTTCATGAATGGTTTTAACATGGCTTCAGATGACATAATTTCAGATGATAAACGCCACATATCATGATCGCTATGTGAGCGACGTCTGACGCTGAACAGACCCCCCCCCCCCCTCATCTGTAGGGTAGAAAGATGTCACAATAGTGAGGAAGTTACGCTTGCAACATATCACATGAGGAACTAAAACAATTAATTAATAGTTGCTTTGGTTGGTTTTAAAATACCGGGTGTATTTTACAGATGGAAATATAAAACAGCACTTTCGTATTTTTAATAATTTGTCAATTTGTATTTACCTATTATTATTAAAATAATATATTATTTTTAATAATAATCAATTAGTGCTTAGTATCCGGATCTAGAAAAATAGTGGGTATCAAGAAACCTAAGCGCCCCGAAAAAAAAGTGGAGACTGGATTTTCATTGCAGTATTCCCCCCAGCCGTCCCGTGGCCGAGTGGTTAGCACGCTTGGCTACTGATCTAAGGGACCTGGGTTCGAGCGCCGGAATTAGGCATGGATGTGTGTGTCGTTTTTCTGCTGAGGTCCTGCCATCCTCTCAGATCTCCTACTGTGGCATATAAACTGACAGGCTCCTGTCAGACCTTTGTGGCAAGCAGCTGCTTGAGGGGGTATTTATTTTATTTATTCCCCCCACCCTATTTTAGAGGTTTGAAATATTAAAAAAAATTTGAAAAATATATGAACTATACACAACTTTAAAATTTTTGCCTCCGTTATACTTACTAGCATCTCATGACATACACCCATTTGGCCCTATTTCTTAGTACTAATCCTTTTTCAGGGCAGATCTAGGAAAGCAAATTCGTAGATATCGCCAGAACACTTCAATTTGTAGAAAACAGTAGAACAGAGGGAAAAAGCATTTACTGCAATATTTGTCGAAAACAATATCTGCCAAAAACAAAAAGACCAATCGCTTGTGGCGACTACGGAATGCTCGTTTTCGAAAAGAATAACGTTTGTCATTTTCATCTTTTAAACCTCTACGGCTTAAATTCAAAGATTGGAAAAATGCGAATAGCAGTATTTTCTTTGTATCTCTGACCGATCCAAAAAGAATTTTACCTTTATCTCCTGAAACTGAAAAGGTTTTCCCATCCTCTTGGGAGGGAGGAAGCAAGTCGCTGCTGTTAATGTAATAACATAACCATTTAACAACACAACCCTCTGACGATGGAAACCAAACTGTTGGATGATTTGTAAAATGCGATTAGTGATATTACACTCATGGAGGTAGGAAGATAGGAGACGCCCTAACGCGCTTTCCCTGTGGAAGGAAAATGATGCTTACGCAGCATTGCGGTAGCCATGGTGTTGCATTCAAAACAAACCGTCTGCCGCTGCAATGAAGCCTATTTACACTCAGAGTTACTGTGCGATTCGTGCAGCCGTAAGCTGAACAGGCTGCCAAAATACAAATATCGACAAAAATTAGTATAGATGAGTAACTACTGATCAACGTTTTGAATAGAACAACATGGCTGCCGTAGCATCATTTTCAAGTGCTTAGGGCTCCTCCTCTTATCTTCCTACCTCCATGATTACACTAGTTTCCATAAAATAAGGAAAAATGATAAAAATCGCGATAATTTGCCAAAACATTTTGCGATCCTCACCAAACTTATTCATGTAACCAGTAATGCCGAGTGAGCATATCGTATGCAAATTAGTCTAGGTTGTGTCAATTTGCGTAATCGGATAGCGGCATAAAAATGGGTGTTTTGAAGTGAATGGTTATTTTGTGTTGTAAATGTGAGTAAAGAAATTCGAAATAGCCGTTTTGTAGGAATGACCTCGAGACATCATTTGCCAAATGAACTCTGGTGGAGAGCTATTGGCCAGCACGAAGCAGGCCAAAGTCAGTCAGATGTGGCATAATGGCTGAATGTGACTTCCACGTCTCAGAGGTTTAGCCGAGAAAGGGCTAGAGTTACGACCACTGTACAAGACCAATATCTGTATTAACATTATGAAGGAGCAGGACGTCTACTCCCTCTCAGCTACGATCCTCACTTGCAGCAGCCACTGGGAGGGTTGTATCAACTTCTACTATGCATAGGCTTCATGAGGGAGATCAGTACGTTAGAAGGCCAGTAATTTGCATACCCCCTCACGTCACAGGAGAAAGCGGTTAAATTGGGCACGCACGTGTTAACTGCACGGAAGAGCAATGGAGGTCCGTAAGTAGTGTCAGATACATCCACGGTACCCTCACTAGTGCTTTCCCCCTATGACGCCACTTCCGGCCACGCCCTTTATTAATATTCATAATTAAAACCCCCTTCCCCTTAACCCCTGGCGCCCATGAGGAGTACTATTTTCGGAAAAACCCTATTTTAGCTCTAATTTCCCGATTTTTGACTCCCCCTTTATTAAAAATTTCTTCCCCTTATTTTCTTCCTTAAATTCCCCTTACTTTTTTCCTTAAATTTCTCCCCCCCCTTTTTAATCCCTGGCGCCATCTGGTGACTGTAATGAGTACTATTTTCGGAAAACCCCTATTTTAACTCTAATTTCCCAATTTTTCAGCCAACCCGTCATTAAAGACCCCTGGTTGACCCAACTATATTTTAAGCCCCCCCTTTATCTCCGAATAAGTCCCTTACCAACTAAACTTCGAGTGGAAACAATCGGATGATGCAAGCCTCAGAATAATTGCATGGGTGGCAACCTCACGCAGAAAGGGATGATGCAAGTCTCTAAATAATTGCAAAACTTTCGATAGCAGTCACTCACAGAAAATCAACTCCCAAAGTTGCATTACCCATTTTTATTCCTTATTAATGAAACATTAAAACCCCCTCCCCTTTATTAAACCCCCCTTATCAAAAGTTCACTCTATTAAAACTTCATCAAACTCTTTGGTGTCCATGTTCATCTGAAATTTGCCAAGTCCCGCTAAACTTTGGGTGGCAACCCCTCGCTGAATGGTTGATGCAATCCTTGAACAAGGTCCCCGTATTTTGCGAGTTCGACCTTCGCTAGAAGGATTATCCCGCAGTAACTGTTTTAATAGAATGTTCCACAGAAAATACCATTGGGTAAAAATGTAATAAAAGGAGAAAAATCTGATTTAAAAATAAATTATTCGTAATTATGAAATGATATTGAGGTGTAATATGGTCTGTAGGGGTGACATATAAGACCCGCTTTAGAACACGCAACAGACATTCTGTACCTCACCCTGGACCACGTTTTATTGACGGATGACGCACTGAAAAATTTTCCAAGTCTGCTAATCTTTTTCGGTGGCAACGATGGCATGGTACGAATTGACCTTCCTTCAAATCATACGATGGGGTCGCTTATCGATGGGTGCAATCGGACTTTCAACATGCGACACACGGTTCTGGTGCAATCACTTATCAGTATGGGTTCAAGAGGACGAGTGCTGACGCTGCCACAGTGTTTACATTTGGTGCCGATAAGAATGCGCATTTTAATATTTACAACTCGGCACCAGTCACTTATCGATGTCAGCAATTGCACAATATAAATTTTATCTTACAACTTATCGGTCTGGGGGTCAAGAGGACGAGTACAGAGTGCTCCACAGTGTTTGCATTTGTCGCTGATAAGGTTTTAAAATAGATACTAAGTCAATAACACAGTTGCACTCTAGCTCCCGAGAGGGGTCACCAGATGTAAGACCACCCGACTTTGGTCATGTTGGAAGATGTATCAGATAGCGGTGGCTGTACATAAACACTGCAGCCTCACTAGCTGTCATTCTGCTGTCAGAAGTTTCACTGTTAGTCACAAGTTCTGCTCTTAGTTTTGAAGTCTTTCCTTGGTCACTATGGAGAAAACCACCCTGTCATTCAGTGAAGTTGTTCGCTGTATACTCGTGAGTGTCGGTATCCCCTCATCCCATAAAGCCATATCGTATGAAGAATGCCTGCAGATTGTGATGAATATATTGACTGAAAAAATCTTACAAGCTCTGAGCATCGTGTGTGATGTTGAGACCATCACCATAGAACCGCACGAAGTGGCTCACGAATATTTATGCAGAGTGTGTTTTGCCAAAGAAGCGGCATTAAAACACGCTGGAAACATGGACTATGGTGGAGGATCAATAGAGATAGCTAATAGAGATAGCTAACATTGTTGAAGTTGTAGCATAACAAGAGAAAAAAAGAAAAGGTTCTTTTCAGAACCACTTCATTTGTGTCGAAAGGATTACCGATCGTACAGTTTCTGTTCACAACTCTTACTTCTCTATCTACACGTTTCTTCTATATCTCTACATTCGATTCACTGTCACCCGGTTAACAGAGTAAATTTTATAGGGTGTTTAACTTTCAGTTAAAATGATAATTTTACACACTATGTTAGGATTAACAACTCTTATTGCGTATTAGTTTTCGTTGCTAGGATCTCTCTCCACTTTTAAAATTAAGATCCTACACATTCTTGCAAACCCGACAATCTATATATTTATATTATATCTTATATTTTTATAACCGTTGTAAAGTCCGTTTTAATCAACGTTTATTTCTTTTAACCCCGCGACTATTGGTTGTCGCATTTTTATTAGAAGGGCTACCCCATAGTAACTGTTTAACTGCCCCACAGAAAATAAAAAATATTGGGTAAAAGAAATAATAAAAGGGAAAAAAAAATCTGATTTTATTCGTCATGATGAAAAATATTGAAGGTAATAGGGTCGACCTAAAAGACCCGTGTTCGGATCCTCACCCCAGACGTTTTACTGCCGGATGGTTTTTAACAAAAGTCCTACGAAATTAAAAACTCCCCCGTTACGCGACATGGTTTAAAAATACTTATTACGGATGTATCCTCAGTACATGATGCAAACTCTTTCCTAGGAAGTAACGCTACTCGAAGAAAAATCAGCTATGGGAGTAATAATTAATCTACAATCGCTCGCACAGTTTATAAAAATTGTCTCTTCCACCGTTTAGCGGCGAACGTGAAGACGCTGACGAAATTCACGTTGCGGCGTCAGTTACATGCTTTTACAGGGTAAAGACTGCGTGGCAGAATGCTATAGAAAGTAAGAATGCTAAAAGTAGAATTCATACGTTTCCGTAAAAAACTTTAGTTCCAACATGAGTTAAAGGAGTATGGTTCGACTCACTTTGAGAAGAGCAGTCGCTCCGTCCAAAAGCCTAATGAGGAAGTTAAATAATGACATGACGAAATGTTCAGAACAACGGAAATCCCTTGTAGGGGGCCTTCGGATCTGTAGAAATTTTTAATAAAGGGGGAGTCAAAAATCGGGAAATTAGAGCTAAAATAGGGTTTTTTTCCGAAAATAGTACTCCTCAGTCACCAGATGGCGCCAGGGATTAAAAAGGGGGAAGGGGTTTTTTAATAAGGGGGGAGAAATTTTTAATTAATCATGAATATTAATAAAGGGGCGTGATCAGTTCTGAATATTAATAAAGGGCGTGTCCGGAAGTGACGTCATAGGGGGAAGCACTAGTGGGGTTCCGTGGATGTACTTGACACTACTTCCGTATTCTTCACAGATGAGTCCATATATTGCTTGCAGGGTGATTCCAGACATTGTTTGATATGGAGAGAACGAGGTACCTGCTATCTTCCCTATAACATCCGTCAAAGAGACCGTTACGGCAGAGGTAGAATGTGTTTGGGGTGTCATTTCCTTAGGTAGATGCACAGACCTTTATGTTTTGACGAGTGGGAACCTCAATGCTCAAATGTATAGGATGACATCCTGGACCCTTATGTACATCCTTACGCTGGTGCAATAGGTGAAACATTCATCTTACAAGACGATAACTCTCGTCCACACAGAGCTCGACTAATGGAACATACCTTCAAGAGGAAACCATTATGCGCATGGAGTGTCCAAGTTCGATCTCCTGACGTAATCCGATTGAGCATGTGTGGGGATGATCTAGGGAGACGTGTTGCTGCCCTCAACCCGCCACCTGCAACAAAGAGGGAGCTTATTACTGCTTTAAAAGAACAAATGGTCGTTAGTCCCTATTGAGCTGATTCACAACATCATAAACAGCATGGAACATTGCTGTAAGGGGTGACAACACTCCTTATTAAAGAACTTTGCCCATTGCATTCTGACACCTCAGTTTTGGACAAGTTCCTGCGTTACTTTTTGACGAAAAATGTTTCTAGTATAAAATATTCTATGCCATTCTGAAACTAACAATGCAATTCATGTTTCTATCATATCTCATTAAAATCATTCATATAGTTTTTTGTTTATCATAATTTTTCTGAGTTTTTTTTAATTTATTGAAACCAGTGTAGCTATTATTCCACCCGAAAAGATATTTCAGTGTCTATAAACGGAAAAAGAGAAAACAAACGCTAGAGTTTTGAAACGACTTAAAAATCAAAACGGAGTTCTAGATTTCGCTAACCGCCCCCCCCCCCCCCCCCATACACACACACACACATAAAAAAATCTCCAACAGGGCTAAAGTAGATGATGTAGAGAGTCGTTTCAGGTTAAATATGTCGATTACGGATATACCTTATAATATGGGTTCTCAAAGTGGGGTAGGCGGTAAAATTTTTTGGGGTACGCCGCGAGAGCTCAAAAGTCGCTAGATCTAGTAACAAGGTAAAAATAACTATTGTTATATTATAACTTTAGTTTTATCTATCTGTATAAGGGATACGCCAGTTACATACAAATTTCCAGGGGGTATGTGAAGCATAAAAGGTTGAGAACCACTGCCTTATAGTAATGTGACAATTTTAGATCTGCGTTGCACTGTTAACTGAGAAACAATAAAAATTAAATGTGAACATTAATTTCTCGCATCTGTAAACTATCTCATTCAATGCCACTTATCACGATAACTGTTATGAATCTTTGATAATAAGAAAAACATAATTTACGCGAAGAATTTTTTTGTTCGATATGAGGGGCAAAAAGAATTTCTGGTATGAAGCGCCCTCCCCACCTTAAAAAAGAAAAAGGCATATTATCTGAATAAAACCTGAGCACATGTGAAAGTGCGATAGTATCATCTGATATAGACTGAAAACGTAATACTTATCAAGTATAAACTGAAAACGTATTATTTTTGCCTTTAAAGTATTTTTTTTATGCTTGGTTTCTTTTAAGAACTTGTCAAAGTTAAAATCGAAATCTTCCATACTCAAAGACAATAACTTTGATTATGTGCGACCCCAATCAGAAGAATAGCGTCGTACTATCTCTCAGGTTTGCAGACTCTGAAAGGAAAATGCATCAGATTTTGTTAGAGAGATAATCAATTATCATTGCGAAAAGTAAATGAATAGTGGATGAAAAAGACAGCCGAGGTTCCATTTTATCTAATCCGGCACATCACCACAACTACCGCATTACTAGATGCGCCAATGTAAACATTATATGTTTGAAAAATAACCCCCACACCATTCGAAATTAAATGAACAGTCAACATTGACGCAATGTTGTGCGAAATTATCAATTTATTGTTCTAGAGGAACATTCGACGTACAGAATATTCACGAATTTAAGTAGATTACTAACAGAGCAATATAAATCAAATGTAGAAATGATGGTATTCATACACCTTCGAATTGGCAATATGAAATCTTTCTTAAAAACTGGGAGGGGGGCGACATGATGCCGAACAAATTTTCGCAAACCTAAAAAAGCAGAGATTACTAATAAATAAATAAATACCCCCTCAAGCAGCTGCTTGCCACAGAAGTCTGACAGGAGCCTGTCAGTTTATATGCCATAGTAGAGGGTCTGTGAGGATGGCAGGACCTCAGCAGAAAAACAACACAAACGTCCATGCCTTATCCGGGGCTCGAACCCAGGTCCCTTAGTTCAGTAGCCAAGCGCGCTAACCACTCGGCCACGGGACGGCTGAGATTACTCTAAATGGCACAAAACTGTTTTAGAAGTGTGAATGTCCTAACTAAAGCACTGATCGTGCTAAACAAGGCCTGGGCAAACGTTTTAGCATAAGTGCCGCATAAAAAACTAAAATGGAAGGGTGGGGCCGCCAAAGAAATATATAATCAATAACATATGGATAACAAACGAAAAAACATGCGAATAAGTTGACATAAACAACATAATTTTATTAAAATTAGTGTTAACGAGAATTCACTTCACCGAAGTTGGATTTTAGGATATAAAAACAGGATGTAAGGATAAACAAGTCTTAAAAAAGGGTATTGTTAAATTACTACTTGCAAATACTTTACAAGCTTTTCTTACTTTTCGTTTAATTTTCTTTTACTTTTCAAAGTAAAAAAAAGCTAATTACAAAACTTTTATTGCAATAGCATAACCCAGAAGCAATATTGTTTTTTTTTTAAACAATGATTTGCACTAGACATAAAGCAAATTTACCGCTTATGTCTAGTGCAAAAAAAATAAAGTAGTATGAAAGATTGTATTTTATTTCGTTATAAAATCTGCAGCAATAAAACCTTACCTTGTCAGTGGTTCGCCATGGTATCCATATGAAAAAAAATATGATGCAGAAAACGAAAAAGAAATTATCGCAATAACACTTTATCCACCAAAGTGAACTCCCAACAAACCAGCTTCAACAGAAATTTCAAAGTGCTAATTATCATTTCGAACTTTCTCGAGTTTTTTCTTGGCACTGCCTTTTCTTCATTCAACTGTTTCATTCGTTTCCGCTGCTCAACACTTTTAACTGAAAGAATTTCCTTCAACAGAGCAAAGCTGGAAAGGCGCACATGGAAGAGAGTGAACCATGGGACCTCAAGAAACGCAAAAACACGCATGCCCCACATTTTGGTAGCGGAGTACTCTACCACTAATGATTCCCATGTTAAGTGAGAAGCCCCACCCTAAGCTAGAGGCCATATGGTTGGCGCAGCACTGGCTGGACTAGGTCTCACAGCACACACAACATATACACGCATTCCACTTCAGCAGGTCTGTTGCCCCGTAAGCCGGGCTATACTTGGAAACGGGCAGCTGCTCTACTCACCCCCATTAGTGTCGGTGATGCTGAGGCGAAGTCGCAGATTCTCCGCCTCAGTCCGCCACCGCCGCATTCAAAACCACCGCAGTAGCAGCTGCAATGCTTATTCTGGATGCTGCTTAATGTATTCAACTTCCGCTCCAGCTGAGATGCTATTCTCTCTCGTTCTGGGAGGAGAGAGTAGAAGATGAGGAGGAGCACAATAGATGCACCTGTTAAGAGAACTTCGAACGTTTTTATTCGATTGGAATGAAGATAGCGAAGCATTCAGACGAAATATCTGATGGAATTAAAACATGCATATGAGCATCTATTTAAAGATGCTTTGCTATAATCAGAGGAAATAATAACCCGCCTAAAAATGCATAAAGCGTTTACTTTTTAAGGACAAACAATAAGAATGGAATATATCGTAGATACCAATAAGTTGGAATTATTCACTACATTTTTTAAATTATAGTAGTCCCCTGCCGATGTCGGGTATACCATTCTTAAGATTGATTATTCGAGGGTTTTTTTTTTAAATTATTTTGCTGATTCGCATGTCACGTTTAGAGAGACTATTCGCAAAACACCAATACAGAAAATTTGTAAATAATATATTTTTACTTTTTTTTCTTCACAATTCGAAGTTTTAAACAGGATATTAGAAATTTTTCTGAGATTCAATTAACTTGAAATTCTATAATTTATATAACTTAGCATATTATTTTTTGATTTTAAAATAGTGCTAGCCAATTATCTGTTGCGGATGTAATAAATGCTAGCCAATTACCTGATGATCTATTCTTCAAGAAATAATTTTGTGGAGCTTTTTTCCACAAAATTATTTTTTGGGCGTTCATGTTTGAGGACTCAAAAATGGTTCTCCATAAATATTTGAATGGTATAACTTGATATTTGGTGGGCCAGATCCATGTGGATTACTTTACACATTTTGTGTTTCACTGAATCTTTAACAAAGAATTCTTTAAATTACAGAAATAAAAAGTAGTATATAAACTACTACATGAATTGTTCAAAATTTATATTAAACATCATAAATAAAATATATAAAAAATTAATGAAATAATATAAGTATTTAATTATGCTAATATTATCAACATGCGAATTCCATTTTAAAAAGATTCATTTAAATTGCAGAATAAAATAATATATATCAATATTCAGGAAAATTTTTATTATATTTAAAACATATAATTTTTTCATTTTTAAATAGAGATCTCAGAATGGGGGTGAGGGGGGGGGGGGCTCATGCTCCCTGGACCATGCCTGAATCACTGGGGGTAACTCATAATTTTGAACACAGAAAGTAAATAAACAAAATGTACCCAAATAAAAGCATGTTATTTTTCTCATTTATAGTGGAATTCATTCATCATGGAAAGTGATGGCTTCTTTCAAGTAGCATTAATTCGACTTTATTATACATTTCAAAAAAAAAAATAATGCTGTTTATTTCTTTCTTTGGCAAGCTTAGATGCTGAGATATGGACATTTAATTATCTTGTGTAATATATCTACTGGCTGCCTCTCATAAGTTCTTCCCTACAAATGCAGAAAATTTGTTGTCACGAATTGCAATAGCTGTCTTGTATCAGAACTTTTGTCTGATTTTCAGTGACTGCTTAAAAATATATAGTATTCAACCCCTCAAGAGTGCAGTACTATAACTCTATAATTATGCACATATATTGAAGATAAGTATTCCTAGCATCACAGCAGCTTCTCTTTAGGATACTCAATGTTAAAACCAATATCTTTCGATCAATTTTGTTGACAGTGAAAATATTTATATGATTAGGAAATTGTTCTTTCAATTTTGATAATATAATACTTAAACAACAAGTGAGAAGAAAACTTTGCAACGTTAATTCAATTGAAAGACCACAAAGTCACAAACACAATCCTAAGAGGAAAAAATATCTTAATTTAGGTGGGATATGAACCCGTGATCTCCTGACAACACGTTAAGAGCTCCAGAGCTTGGGTTGGGTTGTTTTACCTCTAAGCGGCACTTTTTTGCACACCATGGGCTAAATGGCCAGGTCACATGGACCCCGAAGGCTCAGAGAAGGTTGGGGGAGGGGACCCACTGGAACAGCTGTTGGGAGACAGATGGTAGCTTCCCGTCAAGGCCATCCAGCGTGTTCTTTAACGTGCACAGGGTATGGCTCTCCCGCACACGGGGCCACGGCTTAACGTCCCATCCGACAGACGGCGGCCTTTCCAAGCCCATCGGTGTCCCCTACTGACCGTGGGCAGGGTGGGGAATTTTGCGGAGATAAATCTCAACGCTGACCCAGCTGGGACTCGAACCTGGGAACTACAGATTACGAGCCTGGCGCGCTACCGACTGAGCCACCCCCGCCCCCAAGCTCCAGAGCACCTGACATATTATCGGGTCATGGTTTAATATCCTACCTGGCTCAAAATAATTTTTCCTCTAAGTTAGATATTAATCTTTAACCCTTTCTATACCATACTGGCCCAAATTGCAGGTAGGATGTGGAGAGAGGAAAGAAAATCATTAATTGGATGAGTCCATTTAAAATCTCAGCAGTTTTAGGCTGGTATGGTACTAAAAAGGTTAAGAGTGACTTCATAGACCATCAACTGTGAGAAGTTTAAACAGTATACAATGAACTATTCAAGAATAGGTGATTTAAAAAAGACTGCATTTGTTATAAAACATAGCCAATGAAGTGATATTATTCTAATGGTCAGGTGATGTGCATTCTAGTTCTCTTCAACAGTTATATTTTTGAGCAAATTTCTGTTTAATTATTTTTAGAGCTGTGTGATAAATATTGGAAACAAGGTAGGTTGTAAAGAAGGGAATAGGTAAACAGAAAACTAGAATTTTCAAGAACATATAGATAATGAAGGAAAAAAAATAGATTGTAAGAAAAGAAATGAATAAGGAATTTCAGAAAATATAATTTTCAAGGGGTGATTGTTTCACCTCTGAGTGGCAATTTTTTTTTTTTTTTTTTGCACATAATGAGTTAAATAGCCAGGACACAAGGGCCCCAAGGGTTCAGAGAAGGTTGGGGGAGAGGACCCATTGGACAGCTCTTTGGAAGCCTCATCAAGGTAGCCTCCATCAAGGTCATCCACCATGTTCTTTAATGTGCACAAGGTATTGCTCTCCCATACATGGAGACATCTTTTAACATCCCATCCAATGGATGCAGCCTTTCCAAGCTGATTAGTGTCACTCTACTGACTGAGGGCAGGGTGAAAAATTTGCAGACATAATCTCAATGCTGGACCATCTGGGACTCAAATTTGAGAACTGCAGATTACAAGCCAGGTGAGCTACCAACCTAGCAACCCCTGCCCCACATTTTTCAAGAAGCAGGAGAGACAATGTACCATCTCCTAACTTTGCTTTTTCTTTTGACTGTGCAAAACATTCTACAAATTTTCTAATATCCATGTGACAAACACACATATTAGAGCTGCCATTAAAGCACAAAATACTCTTGGCTGAGAGAAGCTTCTCGAGTTAGAATAGGCAGTTTTATCCCCAAATGCCATTTTAGATACAACATGGTAACTCACAAGGATCTACTAATAAATTATCATTTTGAAGTTGATTCAAGTGTTTAGAGGAAAAATTGTCTTGAGCCAGGGTGGGATACAAACCCATGACTTCCTGACAACATGTCAGGTTGGTGGGGGAGGTGACAATTTGTCAGGAGGTCGTGGGTTCATATCCCACTTGGCTCAAGACAATTTTTCATCTAAACATTTGAATCGACTTCAAAGTGATAATTTATTAGTAGATACCAAATATGTCGACTTTATTTATTATTCAACTCACAAGGATCTCAAAGTCTGGCGAAGAGAAAAATTTGTCTGTTGGCAAATAACATTCAAAAGGAAACTCTTTTTACAAGCCCGTAAAACAGCAATGTATTTTTTTTTAAAGCAACTCAACTGTTTTGGTAATTATAAAAAAAAATCATATTACATATTAAAAAAACAATTCTGCACAGTATAAAAAAACCATGGTAAAAAAATAAATAAAAGGCTGCAGGTACAATGCTTATAAAATAATCACTTCCTGATATTTTATGGGTTATAGCTGTTGATGGTAGCCTGGTGTTTAGGTTTAATGATAAAACAGAGGAAAGTAATGAAAATTGGTCAGGTGGGGTGTGTTCTACTTCTTTAAAATAGCAAGTTCTTTGTTTAATTATCCTGGGAGTTGTGTGACATAATAGAAATGTGCAACCTGATATAAACAGGAAAATTAGACAAGCTGCTCAAGCTTTTAATAATTTGCAGAATATGTGAAAAAATAGGCCAATATACACTATTGAAAAAGTATCCAGACACTCATGTTAAGTGAATGAAGAACCACATTCAAATCTACCTAACTTTGAAAATAAGCTTTTTACGGAAAAAAGTCACTAGACATATATTGAAGATCTCAGTCAGAGCTCTCTAAATCTGTATTTTCTATAATATTAATCTAATATTTAAAGAGTTATGATAGCTATAATATTTAACAACAGATGTTATCACACACCATACTTCCAAAACATTTTCTCCCCAAATTGACGAAAACTTCAAAAATCCTTACAAAATTCAGATATCGCATTTATATTGTGAACAACTTGTTATAACAGATGTGATTTAACTTTTTGAAGTAAATTTTTAAAACTAGCAAAAGTTTCACTTTAATGTTTCAGTTTCCATAACTCTTTAAACATCAGATTAATATTATAGAAAATAGAGATTTAGACAGTTCTGACTGAGATCTTCAATTTATGTCTAGTGACTTTTTTCATAAAAAGATTATTTTCATAGTTAGGCAGATTTGAATGTGGCTATTCGTTCACTTAACATGAAAGTGTCAGGACACTTTTTGCACTATAGTGTACTTAAAGAATGCAAAGAGTACATTTATTTATATAATAGTTTGGCCCTTTTAAAAGCTTGCTGGGATCCCAATTGGTGTTTCTTTTCACAGGTTGTTTTCCTGTGGCTCTGACATGTAGTTGCTTGAGCAGCAATTTTTTTTTAAAGTTTGCTGTCATAATGAGATTTGGACCTATTATAAGCAAGATAAAGCTTGATATTTTCGATTCCAGATGCTTATGTAACATCTTAGGCATTAGGTAGTTCAATTATGTAAATAATGAAAGGATACACGATGGAATCATCAGTTGCCTTAATGCAGCTTCTTATGTGAAAGGAGAGACTATTTATTGATATGACTAAATTGTCCATAAGCAGAACTACGGGTTAGCAAATACTCAATTTGAAATGAGCAATGTGCCTAAAGACTCCAGAAAAAGTTGCAGACTTGTATGAGGTAAGCAGGCACTATCTTATTTGACAGTATAGGCCCATTTGGAAACAGGGCCTTATTAGAATTGGTCTGAAGTAGACATTTTGGGTTATTTTACCTCTGAGTGGCCCTTTTTTGAAGCAGTGGGCTAAATGGCCAGGTCACAAGAACCTTGAAGGTTCAGAGAAGGTTGGGAGAGGGAACCTACTGGAACAGCTGTTGGGATACAGAATGTATCCTCCCATCAAGCATGTTTCAGTGTGCACAGGGTATGGCTCTCCACACATGGGGCACACTCAGCTTAATGTTCCATCTGAAGGATGGAATCCTTTCCAAGCCCATTGGTTCTACTGATCATGGTCAGGGTGGGGAGTTTTGCATAGATAAATCTCAATGCTCTCCCAGCTGGAACTCGAACCTGGGAACTGCAGATTATGAACCTGGCATGCTACTGACTGAGCCAATCCCACCCCCTCCTGAAGTAGACAATTATAGTACTTATTGCTTAGGCTGAATATGTAAAAGAGAACTAAATTATAGTCATTAGCTTTCACATAGCCTATGGCTGCTTAAGGATTATGTTCCAATGCTCTCCCAGCATGCAATGGAAGGTAGTCTTTCAAAGCCCTTCATAGTTCAGTTTCTCATGGAGAACAGGTTGGGAATTAGCGGAGATAAATCTCAATGATGGACCAACTGGGACCTGCACATTAGGGGCAGGAGTGGCTGTCGGTAGTGCGCCAGGCTCAAAATCTGCAGTTCCCAGGTTCGAGTCTCAGCTGGGTCAGCGTTGAGATTTATCTCCTCAAAACTCCCCACCCTGCCCATGGTCAGTAGGGAACATTAAGCCTTGGCTCCATGTGCGAGAGAGCCACACCTTGTGCATGTTAAAAAACATGCTGGATGGCCTTGGTAGTAGGCTATCATTTTTCCCCCCAACAGCTATTCCAGTGAGTCCCGTCCCCCAACTTTCTTCGAGCCTTTGAGGTTCTTGTGACCTGGCCATTTAGCCCACTGTGTGCAAAAAGTGCCGCTCAGAGGTAAAACAACCAACCAACCAACCTGCATACTATGTGCCGGGCATGCTATCCATCCTACCCCATGCCACTAAAAAAACAAGAGTTCAAATACTACTCTTCCTATGAAAAGTTACAGCTGTCAATAAAACTGATTTACATTTTCTGTATATCTGATCCTACACACTTTTCAATGTGGGGTTAAAAAATAAAGGCTACAGTGTTTCATATTTTACCTCTGAAAATTTAGATTTACAACTAGAGAATTGATATAATGAGTAAAAAAAAAATTGGTTGTCCTGATTGGGATTCGAACCCAGGTCTCCCAGAAGCATGCCCAGTTAGGACAACCAATTTTTTTCAACTCATTATTTCAAGTGTTTCTTGTCTACAGGACTTTTCCTGTGATAATTTATTACTGAAGAGAATTGATAAATAGCCATAAAACAGCTGCTTGGCATAGAAATATGGCAGGAGCCTGTCTGTATAATAAGCCACATATCTGTGAGGAACTATTTTTTTTCTGCAAGTTTAACAGATAATATTCAAGATCTCGATAATACAATTATTAGCCAGTATGTAATTCCCATTCAACGTTTTTATAGTTCAGAATTAAATGCTCCTTTATTTTTTTTACTTGTAACACTTATTTCTGCTTGTTATTAACTTTAAGGTTCCAATATTGAGTTGCTTTCTTAAAAAAATAAAACTTGCTGATTAAAAGGTTAATAAATTTTTAAATCAATAAAAAAAATTTCTCATTAAAATGGGCTCACTTGCAATAAATGGTTCAAACCTTACCTGGTCATCAACACACAAAATAATTGCTTTAACTCGTTCACAGTTGGGTTTCTTACTAAAAAAATTGGGCATTTTAAATGATGCAGAGCATGATTATATTTGGGTATGACTGCACAGTAAAACAAACTTCATGATTTAAGTCAGAGCATAACTGTAAAGGAGTTAAAAAACCAGCAGTTTTGTTATAAATTTATATCATTTTTAAACTTTTCTACTTCAACTTCTTTTTTTGTCATATAGGGCAGAGACGACTCTTAGCTTTTACACCTTCTCATACAATGACATGCCTTACTTAGACCAAAGTCACTGTCTCAGTTAGAGCTAACAGAACACATAGAGTTTGCCTTGTTGGAACAGTCACCAACTCCTTATCCAACTATTCTCTCTCCCAAGTGTGGGAGAGCCATACCCTGTGCACATTAAAGAACATGCTGGATGGCCTTGATGAGATGCTATCATCTCTTAACAGCTGTCCAGTGGGCCATCCTCCCCCAACTTTCTCTGAGCCCTCGGGATCCTTGTGATCTGGCCATTTAACCCACTGTGTGCAAGAAAGTACCACTCAGAAATAAAACAACCCAACCTAACCACTAAACCAGTTACAACTAATTTTATTTCAAAACTAATTTTAATTATGTTATTTTAAATATTCTCATCATTGTAGAAAATAATGTTATTATATCTTTTTGTAAGTTTAACACCATTACACTTAATAAAAATTAATAAACTATATTTTATACATTTTGCTTCGAAATTAGTTGCTGAAAGTAATCACAAAGTGAAAATGAATGTGCCCCATTTCATGAGTAGTTGATTGTGCAGTCCTACAATACATCTGCTTTACTTTTATTTTCAAAAAGAACACTCAGTATGAAGTGACTTAGCTATATTAGATAAGGACTACAACTGTCCTATTTATATTTGTTATATTAGTTAAATCTGCATTTATTAGGAAAACATTTAGGTCTGTTCAACTCCTATTCCCTTTACATATTATGTTTTCTACGCAATACATTTTATTCTATTTAAGTATAATTGAAAATGGACAAGTGGTTAGTAAGTTTGTTGTCTCTACTGAGGTCATGCCTAATTTCACAGATTTCTATGCATTTTTTTATACAGTTTCCTATGTCTTCTGTAGAGTGTTGCTTGAGGGTAAAATAAATTCATAATACTTTCATTGAGCTTATAGCCTTACCAATCATTCAGGCATATATTTAAATATGAGAAATAGTTTTAATCCTAAAGTTCTGTTTGTTTATAAACCAATACGAAAAAATCAAAAATATCAGATATACTATGTATTTAGTGAAAGTCACTTTGTACACATTTAGCTGAAAATACTTTATTTCCTATATCTCACCAGAGCCTGAATCGAAACAGAAAAAAAAAAGTGCCTTTAAATAAAGCCTATACGACTCATTCAGTAAAAGTGCCAGTTTCCTCACGATTTCGCAGGCAAACAGTGAAGTTCACACTAACCTCTAGTAGAGTTTAGTCGTTTAGCTTCCTCGTTTTTTTAATGATAACTAGGTCCCTTCCCCGCTTTATACCATGCGGATATATATAAACCAATTAATTTATTGCACCCTTCGTATATCTAGATGATAGTAATTTCCTATGAAACAACTCGTTCACAAATGAACAAAATTACATAAATGATTTTATATACATTTTATTTCCACGAGATTATTTTTTTTAACCATATTGCATTACCTACGAAAGATACTTATTTCGATCTTTTACTTACCCATTTACCTATCACCTTACTGAAAAAAAAAAGACTATTGTTTACAATTCGCTATTTAAGCTTTGCAATTATATAACAAATTTCTAAAATAGGGTAATACAAATGTTTACAATTCTCATTTTACAAACGCTTTTTTTTTGCGGGCGCCATCTATCGACATACGTAATAGTAGTAGTAGTTTCCCCCTTTCTGCTTCTGGGTAGATTCATTTTACACAAACCTTTTCTGAACTTACGTGTACGACCAGAGGTCTCAAACAATCTGCCACAGAAATCATTTTCTGCTACCTGCAAGTAATATGTTCTATTAGGTTAGTACCCAGGGTGTGTCTGGGTAAAATATGGTGTTAGGATACCCACCTCCCCAAAAATCCAGTCGTCTTATAAGAAATATCGCACTTGTCTACCTGCTTTGAAATCCATAACAGTCGTCTTTGGATAATTTTATTTTAACCCCATATTATAGACTGAAGTGTCATTGAATTAGGGATAGTAACCTAGTAACGTGTAAGACCCCCTATGGCCCCTGATAACGGCTGCCACACGACGAGGCAAGGACTACACATTGAGGTAATGTTACTAGAGACAGGACTGGCAACAGACGCCATGAACGCGTACAGATATTAAGCCTAGTCGATAGTGAGGAGAAAGTTGGGTGGTTTTAATAAGTCAATAGTGAATGCCTACTTCATGCTCCGCGTACGGATGCAAAAATAAATGTTGTAAAGGAAGTAATTTGACATTTCATAGGTTAGTACTTTACGAAAATTACGAGATGTGTTCTTTGTGACAAATTAAAAACTGAAATTGTTAAACTAAGAGATTTAAAAATAAAGGGTTGTCAACTTTTCAATATACCTTTCTGTCTAAGTCGAATGTAGTTCACGAATTTTTTAATATATGAAACTAATAATATTTGCATATGTAAAGTAGGTGATTTAAAGCCTGAATTAACATGAAATTAAAAGAATGTTTTCGTACATTTTATTACAATAAGAAATATTAGTGCCGTCCCGTGGCCGAGTGGTTAGCACGCTTGGCTACTGGTTCGAGCCCCGGAATTTAGGCATGGATGTGTGTGTCGTTTTTCTGCTGAGGTCCTGCCGTCCTCTCAGATCTCCTACTGTGGCATATAAACTGACAGGCTCCTGTCAAACCTCTGTGGCAAGCAGCTGCTTGAGGGGGTATTTATTTTATTTATTATATAAGAAATATTAAGCTCATGGCATTAAATTTATGCGACGTCTGCTTTGCATTTTTTATTTTGCCAGTGTATTATTATTTAGGTAACATTATATATTGTGCAAACTTATAATATTTGAGTTTTTTTATAGCATGAAATTAAATTCTGTCATTTATAGGGAGGAAATTTGATTTTTCTACCTCAGATGAATTAAAAAAAATTTACACTCTCTGATTATTTCTTTCAATTTTTAAAAAAAATTAATATTTTTTAATGAAAGAAAAAAAATTAATGTGACTTTTCATGTTTTTTTTTTAAAGAGGCGCGGAATTGAACTGTTAAGGTCTATAAATTTTCAGAGCTTTCGCTTAAACTGAATGATTTGATCATGTTTTAGATTTGAAAATATGTTTACCATTGTTCCTGTTTTAAACGAGCTGAAATTAAAGTCTGCTAAGTTTACAGTCAATTAAGTTCAGCTTTAATCACATATTAAGAACATGTCGAATTTTTTTTAAATTTTCATACAAAACCTCGATTTGAAAGAGAAGCAGTTTCCAGAGTCTTCGTTTTTCATCCGATATAAATCAGTAAGTGTGTATTAATTAAATCTATTTTGCTTTAATTACTACACTAGAATAACCTCATTGAAATAAAAAACAAAAAACAGCAAAGTTCTGCCTCATTTAAATCATTTGTTAAGCATTTTTAAATAGCCTTCATCGTTGTTCGCAGCCAATTCGCAAGGCATCATGGGTATCTTTTCTCACTAAGCAGTCGGCAGACACAGCCGTCTGTGATCATGCCGGTCAATGCTATGGGAATCAGAGTCCTGTCTCTAGTATTACTACCTCAATGGGACTACACAAACTTACGTAAATGTTCCACGGGTATGGCGACCCGGGCATACTCTAGAGCTGTCCACATATTCTCTCAAGGTCGTCACTGATGGGACACGGGCCCCGAACACTCTGCTGGACGACATCCCAAAGATTTTTGATGGGATTTAAATCTGAGCTTCTAGGTGGCCAATTCATTATTTTAAAGTCAGCAGAATGCTCTTGCACCCATACAGTAACCAACCTGTAAGATGAACAGTTGTCTTTCTGGTAGACGCTATCTCCATTGGGATTCATGATGGCCGTAAATGTGTGTAAATGGTCAACCATGAGTTCTTCGTACCGGGATGTATTCAGAGTCGTCGGTACCGTACCAAAGGTCCCACAGACGTCCGAATGAAGACACCCCAGGTCGTCACTGAGACATCACCGCTTGTACCGTTTCGACCTGATATGCAGATCCATTGCTTCGTGGGGTTGGTCATTTAAAAAAGAACACTCAGTGAAGTGACTTAGCTATATTACATAAGGAATCTAACTGTCCTATTTATATTTATTATATTAGTTAGTTAAATCTGCATTTATTAGGAAAAAATTTAGGTCTGTTAAACTCCTATTCCTTTTACTTATTATGTTTTCTATACAATATATTTTATTCTATTTAAGTATAATTTAAAGTAGGTAATCACTTGATGAAGTTTAATTTGACTATTGATGTTACTAAATACTATTGATGAAGTTTAAATTGGGATTCATCACTCCAGGTTATCCGTTGTCAATTTTTGATGGTCCAGTTTCGATGGGTAGAGAAATAAATATTTTGAATGCAAGTTAAATATACAGGGTTTGTGGGACATTTCATTTTTTGCCATATAGGAGTATTTATTAATTTATGGTTGAAATTCAAAACCATACTTCCCAATGAAACATGAACTTGTATGGATACTTGAAAACAAACATATTTGATATGTATCATATACATTTGCATTATTACTTCTGGGATTGGTTATACTTTTTTTTTGTATATCAAAAATGGGTTAAGTATATATTTTTATGTACAACCATAGCATTAAATTCCATGATACTATTGTGATATGATAGCAAAATACAGAATTCTCAGCATATGTCACTTTCTTCAGTAGCATCAATGCAGCACTGATCATATTGGTTTGCTTATTTTAAACTTATTTGATAAAAATTCATATCTGATTCATATTAAAAACATATCTGATAAAAACAAACCTTTTGTAAGTAAAGTTACACATGCATATCGGTTGTGTGTTTATTATGCAACAATACATAAAATCAAAACATATCCTAAACCAAATTGCTAACAATTTGAAATCTTGAAATTCATGAGACCAATATATTCCAAAAATAATTAAGGAACACATATTTATATACACACATACCATAGTTTTCAATAAACATAAGCAATTTCCTTATGCATACACGAGACTTGATTTACTGACGAATAATGTATTTTATAATATAGCATTTATGCTGGTTTTGAATAAACCTTTAAATATTTATGGTCCTTACAGCTGTTTTCTATAGTTGTTCTCAACACTTCACTTTCATTTATTAATCAGTAAATATACCTTAATGGTTCATAGTTTAAAAATTTATATTTACCGCTCATCCTTAAAATTAGGCCTAACTTCAGGTGTAGTAACAGCTAATCAAAAACACAGCTAAAGTATTACAATAAATTATATTATTAGCGAAAATTAAGATATAGAGACTCAAAAAAATAACTATAACTTACCTTTGAATAATATAATCCTTTTAGGTTTGACAAACATAACAATATTATTAAGAAACTGCGATCACATACTAGATACTACTTCAGTACAGATCGCTCTGAAGTAGCACTCGGTGTGTGACGTCACAACTAGACTTTGGCGAAATGTTCGGGCCCGGTAGGTATACAGAAGGCCATGGTCAGATGGCGAAGCCCACGATGGTTAAAGGCTAGTTGTCCTTTGCTGTTTGTCTGGGTGCTTATTTTTTAGCCGGAATTTTCATATTCCCAGAACACTTTTGAAACTGTCATGCGAAAAAATCCAAGTTCGTTGACAATTTCGGAGATCGAGTGTCTCATCCGACCGGCACCTATGATCTGCCCTCTGTTAAATGCATCTAAATCCCGCGTCTTTCCCATTACGTTTCTTACGACGAATGCTTGGGGAAGCCAAAGCTGACAGCTATATATAACCAGAGTTTCAGCCACGCATGCGCGCAAATGCGAGACTTGCGGTACTGAATTTGGATAACGTCTGCTATCCCTAATTCAGTGGTACTTCAGTGTAAGTCCAAAAACAAAAATTGATTTTGAAAACAACTATAAAATATATTTTTCATCTATATATCGTATTAATATAAATATCATTTTAATCTTTCCTGTCCAGTGGAATATTTTAGTAATTGTGAAATTCTATTCATTTCTTATTATTAGACTCCCCCCCCCCGGATTCGAAACTAGATTCAAAAACCCTCGGAAACTAAATTATTGGACTACCGCACTAAAGTAAACCCCTCCATGGAACTAAATCGTGGGTACAGCTTGTGTTCTATTGCATTATGGCAGCGAACTCGAGCCGAGTGAACTGTGGCTCACTAGCTTGACAATTGCAATGATCGCACGTGAGTATGGAGAATTCAGGGTGGCAGGACATTTTGATAGCAGGAATACTCATTCTCCCAACTAATTCCTCTTTAAAATATATAAGAATAGTCCTTTTGGTAGTTTACTAAAATTCATTGAATCAATATGATGTGAAATAGTTCTTGATTAGAAAAGTGTATCGGATGGTATAATAAGTAGACGAAATAAATCCAAAATAATCCATGAATTTTCATGTCTGATGAAGTGTCATTAGTTGGAACGAACTAGATAACAAGTTAAGTTAAAAATCCCTCAAGCGGTAGCTTGCCACAGAGGTCTGAATACTACATTTTTACATTCTGCTTTAAAATTAGTTGCTGAAAGCAATCTCAAAGTACAAATGAATGTACTTTGAGATTACTTTTAGTAGTTACTTTTAGTAGTTTATTATGTAGTCCTACAATATATCTGCTTTATTTCCGAAATACTTTCAAAAAGAATACTCAGTATGAAGTTACTTACATAATATAAGATAAACATAATATTACATAAAAAAGTAATAATATAAGGTAATAAATGTCATAATGACTACAACTGTCTTAGATATATTAGATAAGGACTACAACTGTTCTATTTATATTTAGTATTTCTTTTTAAAATACATTTTATTCCATTTAAGTATAACTAAAATAAAAATCTGCTTTCAATCAAAAGGTCAATTTGTGATTGAAATGTAACTAGTACTTCTAAAAAGATTATTGCTTCCTTTCACACTTCTATTGGAACAATTAATGGAAGTAGAAGATACTAGAGGTCCTGTATAGTTAAAGGCTGGCTATCTCGGTGATTCAGTGCCATTGGTCGATTGAATCACGTGATTTATGGACGCCATGTTTTGTCGTACCGTGAGACGAAAGCCTATGAGTTAGTGTATGTACCAAGTTAAAACTTCTCAGTAGTTATAGTTTTATATATTTCTACCACTATTTTTGTCTATAAAAGCTGTTATATTTTGTGAATACCTCACTGCGTTGCATTTGGGTGTAAAAATTTCACTCAAATAATTTAATGAATATTTTCCCCTGAGAAACTATCAGAAGACGACAAACGGCTGCAAAGTGAAACGAGCTAACTGAAAACCAACAAATAATTTTTTTAAGGTTTCATTTGAAAAACGAGCTAATGTTTTCACTTTGTCGTCTGCCTATGCCAGTATTTGTTTGTCTGTCCGTCTTTCTGTTAACTGTTGTCTGTCCATCTGTCTTTCCACCTGTCTGTCCGTCTATAGACATTAATTTTTTTTACTTTTAGAGCTAAGTGAAAAACTATTTTTTGGGTTGGATAGGTGTCGAATAAATATTTCGATTCGCAATTTTGAAAATTTTCACTAGCTTTAATAGCGTCCTCTATCGATGGGAAAAGATGGAAAATGCTAAAATTTCAAACAAATCTTACAAACAAACTATTTACACTAGAAATCCGAAATTTTGGTAGTAGAGTGTTATGCTCAGAAGGTTTACAATGACAACAAAGCTTTACCCTCTTAGACAAAAGGGGGTGCGAAAATGAAACCTTTTTGAGAGAAAAACGAAACAATATATAAATATATTTTTGTTTTACAGGCTCTAACGAAATATTAACGATTTAATCAATATTTGATAATCTCAGCGTTACCTGTAGACATTTAAACGTCTATAAATCAATAACTGCTATTTGTGAAAAACGCGACTTTAGTTCAACAGGTTAGAATGTTCTGACATATTTTTGGAGAGCTGCGGGTTCAAATCCCGTATGTCGACGAATTTTTTTTCCACAATATTAATATTTACGTTTTTCGACTCCCCATCAGCTGCAATTTCAAGTGTTAGAGAGTGCTAAAGACGGTAAATAAAAACTCGAAAGGCGACCTCTAGTGGCGGAAGAAGCTGGAAAATACCAAATCTTTAAATAAATATTGCAAACGATCTATTTTTGCTAGAAACTTAAGTTTTTGGTCATAGAGTGTATTGATCAAGTGGTTTACCCTAATAGTAATGATTTGTCCCATTGGCAAAATGCAACTTTTCTGCTTTAAGAGATAAATGAAAAACTTTTTTTGCACATTACAGGTACTAATAAAATATTAATTGTTTATTTTGCTGAAATTTCTACCATATAGAGATCACTCGAAATATTCGTTAAAAGTTTTGCAGTTCCGATATTTAGTGATCTCTAATGACTTAAATTAAAACTACCTTTGAAAATGCAAATTACATTTCATTAGTCTCTTAAAACAAAACCGTTTCGTTTCTTCCCTACCTTGGGTTTAGGGTAAACTTGTTGTTGTCAATGGAATTTTCAAGACTGTCACATTTCACGACCAAAATTTTAAATTACTAGCATAACTACATCGTTTGCAATACTCGTTTTAAATTTTTGGTATTTTTCGATTTTTTTCGACCGTTAGAGGGCGAAGTTTTAGCTTTTGAGAAATTCGCAAAATGCAAATTGTAATATTTCATCAATATCTGACGAACCCAAAAAGAATTTTTAATTTTTCTCTAAAAGCATACACTTTTCTGTTAAAACAAAAAAAAATTATATTCACCTCCCCCTTGGGTCTAAAGGATCAAGTGATTGTTGCCAATGGTAACTTCGTAACCTTCACATTTAAACACCAAAATTTTAACTTCTAGCATAACAACGTCCTTTGAAATATTCGTTTGATATTTTGGAATTTTCAAATTTTTTCACCATTAGAGGGCACAGTTAAAACTATTGGGAGATTCGAAAAATGCAAATCGTAATATATCATTAATTCCTATCTAACACAAAAAGATTTTATATTTTTCTGTATAAACAAAAAAGTTTGATGTCTATAGACGGACAAGACAGCAAAACGAAATTATATCTTTTTTTAAAGAAATAAAAAGTAAATTTAAATAAAAAAAAAATAAATACCCCCTCAAGCAGCTGCTTGCCACACAGAGGTCTGACAGGAGCCTATCAGTTTATATGCCACAGTAGAAGATCTGAGAGGATGGCAGGACCTCAGCAGAAAACAACGCGAACATCCATGCCTTACCCGGGGCTCGAACCCAGGTCCCGTAGATCAGTAGCCAAGCGCGCTAACCACTGGGCCATGGAAATTTACTTTTCCTTTTTTTAGCTGTTTCTTAAAGTACTTCCAATCATGAACACTGAAATCTCTATCAAATATTACCCTACCTATTCATGAATCCATAAGTATTCGTGTAATACCATTCAGGTATGCAAGCTAGACAATCCGAGCGACGACAAAACATGGCGTCCAATTTTGAGATGGCCAACCTCTACCTATATAGGGCCTCTAGAAGATACCAACGCTATAAGAAACTGAAGAATCGCCATTTTGTTGGCGAACTTGACCCATGGTTATTAAAATTTGGTCCCAGGCATGGATATCAATGGAGAACTGCTATCACAGGTACAATCAGTCCACTCGACTTTACCGTATTGAAACACGTTATAGAGACCAATTTCACAACCTCAGTAATTAATTATTTCATTCTTTGCAAAACTTCTTTTTTGTTTGAAACGATAACTGTTGATAACTGAAATGAATGCAGTAATATTTACCCTTTTTTTTATAGCGTGTAATTTATTTTCTGCTTTTTGTAATTTTACGATAGCCATATCCAGTTACCTTTCTGGCTGACGAGGTACGTATGGAGTTTCTCCAATGAATATTCTGAAAATAAATACCCCTCAAGCAGTTGCTTGCCACAGAGGTTTGAGAGGAGCCTGTCAGTTTATATGCCATAGTAGAAGGTCTGTGAAGATGGCAGGACCTCAGCAGAAAAAAGAGGTATATAAATATAGTAATAATTATATAGTAACTCAGTGATAAGAATGTTCAGTTACATTAGTGGCGCCATCTATTGAGCAGCATATAAAACCTTTATTTGAGTATGTCAGTTAAAAAAATGGGTTCAATCATTCAAGTCTAGGAGCGATAAAAATTAGACAAATACAATTTAAAGACAACACATGTAGATATAGAATTAGCCAAAAATTGCAGATTTATGAAATTATGAGCCTTCATGTACATTGAAAACTGCATTCAGAACATAAATCTGAATAAAAAAAACTCTAGTTCTACAATTCTGAACTACAGGGTAATAGCAATATGACTTCCATGCTAAAGATAATTGTGTGCATGCCCAAAGTGCAATCCATAACCTAAGTATTACTCATTTAAATCACTGTCGGCATTCCATTTCTTTTTATCTCTTGCTTTAGAAAGAATAGTTGCTGGACATTCTCTTATATCATTGTTCAAGTTTACCACTCAGTTCTCACAAATTAATTTTTTCATATTCCACATGTCATATTCTTACTTTTTTTGCTTTAGGTTAACTTGTAGCTCCCTAAAACTTATTCATAAGGTTTTCAGTGAAAGGCTACTCATTAGAATTCTTCATAAAAATATAAGTTCAGAACTTTATTTCTCCTCTTGTACTAACAAATGGTTGTGAGATGTTGGCATCTTGCAGGTTCAGCATGAATGAACCATTTCCTTTTGTTATTTTGCTATCTCATTTAATTTCACAGATTAACGAGGATTAGTGACTTGCATTTTAAATTACGGTACGTTAAAAAATAACTATTTTGGAGTCTTCACTAATGTGTTATGTCTGAATAATCATAGAATTGAAGAAGAACAAAAGTAGCCCTCAAAGAGTATTAACCAGAGTTTACACAAAAGCTTATCAATGCAGGTACAGTCGCTCAAAAAAATATCCGAACACCATGGTTGATTACAGAATTCAGAAAAAATGTCTGGCAACGATTTTTTTTAGGAATTAGTGATCTGGCAACCTTCGTGTCACGTGACCGAAGGTTGCCAGATCACTAATTTGTAATAAAATCGTTGCCAGATATTTTTTCTGAATTTTGTAATCAACCGTAGTGTTCGGATACTTTTTTGAGCGACTGTACAATTTCTCCTAGAGTTAACGTACAGATATTTTGCAGTGACTATCTACTGATTTATAAAGGTTTTACTTTTCAATTCTTCAATATTTTTAAAATTTCAGTGGTTCGTGATCAAGTAACCACATGATTACTAAGTGATAACAAAGTATTTTGAATGACTGAGATATATATATATACTTTAAATCTATTGAAGCATTAAACGGTGGAACAAGTAAAAAATTTTGGTAAATTTTATTGTTGATAGCATCATATAATTATAAAAAAATTGTCTTTTTCATTAGAATAAATTATTTGTTAAACTTTTCATAACCTTAATTTATTTCTTGTCAAAGAGTTTATTTCTTGTCATTTTTTTAAATTTAAAAAAATGTATACTTTGTCCATCCAGACATAATTGGTGATGTGGTTACACTGGATGATATACACAGGAAACTAAAAGTTTATTGTTATATAACTTTATCTGTACTGGAAAATTTTCCACTTGAATTCTTACTTTGTCCCAGTATTTACTGTATAAAAGAAATCCTAAACCAAGATGTAAATTTTCACATTGAAATCTTGGATGTCACCATGATATTTCTATAAGATGCAGAAAGTATATCTCAAAGACTTGGATTTATCGCAAAAAATATCCGATATATATATTTACATAAAATAACTTAAAAATTCTCTCTCATTGAGCAATAAAATTTTAAACTTTATCCTTCAAATTATTTTCATGTTAAAAGTTTTTAGGAGAAAACTCAGAAGCATTTCGGAGCAAGCTCAGCACGGTTTCTTCAGTGAAGTGAAAAGCTTCTGAATTTTCTCTTAAAAACTTTTAACATGCAAATAGTTTGAAGGGTAAACTTAAAAGTTTGTATTGTCCAATGACAGAGAATTTTAGGCTATTTTTATTAATTTCTGAACATGAAAGTCTTTTCCATTATTTACTGAATATTGATACAGTGGTTACAAAGATTTTTCAATGTCATTTTTGAAGAATGCATGCGGGGTTGTTGGGTTGGGTTGTTTTACCTCTGAGCGGCACTTTTTTGCACACCGTGGGCTAAATGGCCAGGTCACAGGGACCCCGAAGGCTCAGAGAAGGTTGGGAGAGGGGACCCACTGGAACAGCTGTTGGGAGACAGATGGCAACCTCCCGTCAAGGCCATCCAACGTGTTCTTTAACGTGCACAGGGTATGGCTCTCCCGCACACGGGGCCACGGCTTAACGTCCCATCCGACGGACGGCGGCCTTTCCAAGCCCATCGGTGTCCCCTACTGACCGTGGACAGGGCGGGGAATTTTGCGGAGATAAATCTCAACGCTGACCCAGCTGGGACTCGAACCTGGGAACTTTAGATTACGAGCCTGGCGCGCTACCGACTGAGACACCCCCGCCCCAAAAATGCATGCGGGGAGGAAGGCAAATATATCCTATTACATTTAGTGTTAGAGGTATTGTTTATACATGTTATGATAATCTCTCCAAAGACTGTTTCATTTCAATAATATTTTCATAAAATTGTGTTTATTTACTGATTTAAACATAGATAAAAATCACACAGCGTTACCTTCTGACTTTTTGACGTTGATAAATCAATAAATATTTTGTGGAAAAAATTTCGCCGACATACGGTACTTGAACCCGCTCTCTCCAGAAACATGTGAGAGTATTCTATCATTGAACTAATGTTAGCTCTGTCTTTTTCCCCTAATTTAAAACTAAACTCTTCACCGAGATTTTCGGGCCAACTCTTAAATTAGCGGAAAAAAGACAGAGCTAACATTAGTTCAATGGTAGAATACTCTGACATGTTTCTGGAGATATGCGGGATCAAATCAAGGAGTGGTCCAACTCCCCGCCCTACTCTCGGTCAATAGGGGACAACAATGGGCTTCCAAAGGACATCGTCCGTCAGATGGGACGATAAGCCATGGGTCCGTGTGCTGGAGAGCCATATATTGTGCACGTTAAAATAAATAAGTTCCCATTAGAATACAAATTTTTTAATACTAGGATATTGTGTATTAGGTTGTAACAAAGAAATTTTTCATTTTCGATGAGGAATTTAATTTCTAAGAAAATGTTCACCAAAATCAAGTTCTATTGTCATATGATATGTTCTTGTTTCCCTTGATCCGTTCTGTTAGAGTTGCCAGAAGAATAAAATTTACCAATGATTATAAATATTTGAAACGGAATTTGGCAAAAAATCTAACTGTTGAGATATGATATAAATGAAATAATTAATGCATTGTAATCAAAGGAGCATAATTCTAAATCTGTTGTAATTCTAAATCTGTTGTAATTCAAAATGTTTTTTCCTTCCGTTTTATTTATAGTGCAAAGAAAGTATGAATTGTTCGTTTTGGTTAAACAAACAATTTTGATGTTTCTCTGGTAGTGTTTTCTGGAACGTATCCAACGGGTACAAAATTTATACTGAGAGAAGAATGTGTCGGTTCTAACCATCGTATTGGTTTAACAGATTATTAATCATTTACATTTAAAGGCTCTTCTAGAGGAGAGGGAATGTGTAGGTTCTACCCAGCGTAGGGATATTTTTGCAATAATCATATCATATCCTAAGACCCTGAGCTTATTAATTGAGAAATCGAAATTAAAAAGAAAGCGAAAGTTAATTTCTAGAATCTTTAGTGAATGTCATTCTTTTAAATCGACATATAACAGTAATGGTCACCTTTCTAAACAAGGAAGCTTATGGTTTCCATGGTTACGTGTTTTGTTTCGGTATTGGGATATCGTTAAGTATCCACGACAATGCCCATCCGCCGTAGCTATCTGGGTTCGGTCTCAATCCCTATCAGAAGCAGAAATGGGAAAACGGGATGACAAATCAAAGAAAGGATATGAACTGACTTGCACGCTGAAATGTAATCCTCTGCGAGATAAATTGTGGTTTTCTAATATTCGTCATTTTAAGCTAAGGGACCTGGGATCGAGTCCCTGGTAAGGCATGAATATTTGTTTTGTTTTTCTGCAGAGGTCAAGCCATCCTCACAGATCTTCTACTACGGCATATAAACTGACAGATTCCTGTTAGACCACTGTGGCAAGCAGCTGCTCCTGGTATAAATATATTTTTGTAAATAATTTATATTTTGCTGAATTGAAAATTCTAACATTTCTGAGAATAACGGAAGGCAATTTAATGGGGGCGATAGGGCACATACTTCCCCAAATTTAACTAATAAATTTGAAGTTTTGGGGGAGGGGTTAAAGTTTGTTGATTTTTTTATTAATATAAATTCATAGAAAAATAGATTAAAAAAAATTAATTTTATTAATTAATCATCTTAATATTATGCTACCGGATACAGAAACTAAAACACGTTCTTTTAAATTTATTGTCACATAAAAGTTGGCCATTATTTTTCTTAAATATAATTTTCGTTTATAGTGCTGCCACCTTTTGAGATTTCAATATCCAGTTGCTTTAAGTAAATTCCGCTCCCCCCAACTGCAAAAAAAGATAATAACGATATATTAATTGAAAAATAATCAACGCAATCATTATTTTTGTTTCAAAATTTTATTAATTAATAAAAAATATATATATTTTTTTAATTTAGATTCATACATTCAATTATCTTTACAATCTTTTTAGAAACTTTTCGTTTAGGCTTCTGAATATGTTCAAAAATTTTGCTCAATTCACATTATAATCAGTCTCCGTGCATTATTCTACTTTCATTCGAATCTTATTCATTTTTTTTTTAATTATAATATAGGATCTTTTTTCGTTTTGGCCCAATCCCTGGGTTCGACCCCGGATAATGCATGGATGCTTGTATTGTTTTTCTACCGGTTCCGCCTCATACTCACAAGAAAAAAAAAAGGAATTGGACCTCTTTTCGTTTTGGCTTTCATAATAGATATTTTTTCAAATGTGTTTCTCATTGGTTTTTAAAGGAAGTGCTAATTTTTGGAGCTAGTTTCTCTAGTCATTTTAGCGAGTTGAACTTGGTTGAATCCGGTAATATTGTATATATTCTACGGTTTTGCCCATTTCATAACCTGCGTAGGCCGTGGTAGTAGAAATCTGTTTTCAAAAACCGGAATATATTTTTGTAAATAATTTATATTTTGCTGAATTGAAAATTCTAACATTTCTGAGAATAACGGAAGGCAATTTAATGGGGGCGATAGGGAACTAATAAGTTTGAAGTTTGGGGGAGGGGTTGAAGTTTGTTAATTTTTTTATTAATGTAAATTCATTGAAAAATAAATTTAAAAAAATTAATTTTATTAATTAATCATCTTAATATTATGCAAGGATATCTCTTCTGGAGATATGGAGATAGATTTCAAAACGTGGAGTCTCCGGGTGAAAATAGGAAAGGTGGCATCCCTAACTGTAGGCGAAGTATTTATAACTATCTTTTTTCTTGATAAGTTGCATAAAGAACAGAGAAGGGCAATTAAAGCTACTTCTAGATTATAAAGGCCTTCTTGTACAGTCGCTCAAAAAAGTATCCGAACACTATGGTTGATTGCAAAATTCAGGCAAACGATTTTTTCGTGTCACGTGACACGAAGGTTGCCAGATGACTAATTTCTAAAAAAATCGTTGCCAGATATTTTTTCTGAATTTTGCAATCAATCAAAGTGTTCGGATAATTTTTTGAGCGACTGTACAAGAATAGCACAGAAAAAACAACCATGCCAGTACCAGAATTCGAACCTGGATCACCATAGAGAATATTTGTGAGTATGGAGAGGTGGGGGGGGGACCTCAGTAGAAAAACAATACGAGTATCCATGCATTATCCGAGGCTCGAATCCAGGTCCTTTTGATCAGTACCCAAGTATGCTAACCACTCGGTCATGTGACGACTTCATACTAAATTAGTTGAATGTGAATTTCTCGAAAAAATTGGCTACACTGATTAACCAAAAAAACTTGAAAAAAATATCGCATTTCAAAATAGCATATATAGACCTACTTTAATATGGTGCCTTTAGTCCAACGGAAATATAATTATAATATTGGCACACTCAGGACAATACAAAAGCCTTTAGAGGTCTGGATCAAAATACGGAATATTTCCTTTTCCAGAAACACGAAATAAAAGTGGACCTCCTCCGTTCCTCAGGGAAAGTCGCACCACTTCTCCCCTCTGCACATGTAGCTGTCGACTTATACAACCCTCCCTTGCTGCTCTCTTTTGCTATTGACTATCTTCCTTACGGGTTGGGTTGGGTTGTTTTACCTCTGAGCGGTACTTTTTTGCACACCATGGGCTAAATGGCCAGGTCACATGGACCCCGAAGGCTCAGAGAAGGTTGGGAGAGGGGACCCACTGGAACAGCTGTTGGGAGACAGATGGTAGCCTCCCGTCAAGGCCATCCAGCGTGTTCTTTAACGTGCACAGGGTATGGCTCTCCCGCACACGCGGCCACGGCTTAACGTCCCATCCGACGGACGGCGGCCTTTCCAAGTCCATCGGTGTCCCCTACTGACCGTGGGCAGGGCGGGAATTTTGTGGAGATAAATCTCAACGCTGACCCAGCTGGGACTCGAACCTGGGAACTACAGATTAGGAGCCTGGCGCGCTACCGACTGAGCCACCCCCGCCCCCTTCCTTACGGAAATAATAAAGAAGAAACCTACAGAAATATAAGATGGAAAAAAAAAAGCGTTTTCCTTTTCCTTCTTATTGAAAAATTCAACTTTTCATTTGTTCTTCTCGATTTTGGGGCACAACTTAGTGTGTGGCCCGGAAGAAATGCCCCCATTTAATCTTCATTCTGAATGGCTTGTAGTAGCCACTCCTTCTAAGGCAGGAATACATTTTATGAATTTTAAATATTAAATTGTCCTCCCTAGCCATTTCAAAAACTGGTGGTCTGCTTCGCCACCTCCTAATCATATGAGGGTTCCAAACAGACATGTATTCAGAGCATACATACACAGAGAGTATACACACTCCGAAATTCTATTATTTTATTTCCTATCTACCTTGCTCCTCAGAAGTTTAGCTTTAGGCCCTTCAAAAAATATTTCGTGACTCGTCTTGTCGCCAAGATACTAGAGAGGTAAACGATTTTTGTTTCAGGGCAGTTACTTTGTTTATAGAGTTTGAAGAGAAAACTTCAGATTGTTGTAATTTTCCAGTTGTGATAACAAGATTCCAATGGGTTTTTGTTTGTTTGATGTCAAATATGAATATAAATGATTTTGAAAAATTTCTAACTCGTAATTCGTACCTGTAGTCTGAGATTTTTGACATCTGAAAAAGTCCCATAATCAAGATAATTACAGTGAATCCTTATATTCCAGTTTCAACTTTTATAACCACCATCATTTTCACGAAATTCAGTGTTGTCGGTAAAAAAGAAATTTAAAATAATGGATAGTTAATGATAAAGAAGCTAGTTCATGAATGAGGATCAAAGAGGATTCAAAATGATTAACAAAAAGTACGTTGTTAACCGGCATTTGTAAAATGTATTGAGTTGTAATAATCGATCTGGTGATCAAGTGGTTTACACGCTTCGCTTCAAATATATGGGACCTGGGTTCAGGACCTTATAGTTATGAATTTTCTTTCTCGCATTGTCTTTCTGCCGAGATCTAGTCTTCATCACTGGTCTTCTGACATCTTAAATTGACATGCTCTTATGAGACCTGTGAGAAAACAACTGTTTGAGGGGTGTAAAAAATTAATCACCTAAGAATTTAATTCTCTACTGCTTTTCCATTTTATACATCCCTTGGAATTTAACCTTCGGTGTCGCAAGTTATAGTATTTGTATACATACTAAATACGTCAAACCGTTTCGGATCCCGAAATGTCAGAATCATAATAATCAAATAACAAAAAAAAATTGATTGTCAACTTCTGATAAAGATTATTATCTACTTTTTAATTGCAGCAAACAATAATTTTGTATTAAAAATAATGCTAAAGCATGATTTTGTTTTTTCTTTGACGAATAATGGCTGTAGAATTGAATGAAAAAGCCCAGCTGTTTTGCATTATATACAAGCGAAGTTACTTTAATATGATGTTCCCTTTCTTGGAAGCTTTCATTTGTCGGAGAGGATTAAGACTAGGGGAGAACAGAAAGAATTCTTCCCGGTCCATCAAAAGACTGGGAGAGCTTCCTCTTAAGCGGGAAAGGACGTAAGCATCAGATAAGGAGGCTTTGGGATGCAACGGTCTTTTGCATATCGGGCTGAAATGGTAACCAAAGGGTAAAAGCATGAACGCACGACTAACCCTTAGCCAACGAAATATTTTAATTTTGTGGTTTTAGGGTTGCTGAATCGCGAAGCATTTTTCATTAAGATGAAAACAAACGCATGCAAAGTTAAGCGTGCCAACAAATATATCTATCATGTGTAAAGCTAAACTGCAGAAAAGTCAAATGAATTCTCTGCAGGTGAATGGTTGCAGTCTTGAGCAGGTGTCACAGTTTAATTACCTTGGCAGCTATGTAACAGATACTGGTGATGTGCGGCATGAGATTAACAGACGAATAGCGATTGCTGCCGGGACTTTTAAGAATCTATGGAGATTGTGGAGAAATAGGCGTATACACCTAAAGACTAAAATTAGACTGTATAATAGTTTGGTTCTTTCTAGGGTTAGTTACGGTAGTGAAACTTGGACACTTTGTAAACAAGATAACAGGAAACTAGATGCTTTTGATTCTAGATGCTTATACAGAATCTTGGGCATTAGATGGTTCAACTTTGTAACTAATGATGAGGTTAGGCAAAGGAGTCTGCAACCTCCTTTAAGCAGCATATTGTGCAGAGAGAGACTCCGTTGGTTTGGCCATGTTGCCCGTATGGATAATTATAGATTGGCGAATATTGTTATGAACAGTGTGCCTAAAGGCCTCAGAAGGAAGGGGAGACCTAGGATGTGGTGGGCAGACAATGTCAAACAGGATCTTGTTAGAATTGGTGTGCAGTGGCCGGATGTAGCTCAGGACAGACTTCCTTGGAGAACTAAATTGCACGGTCTGGTTGGACCTCCGTAGCCCATGGCTGCTTGAGGATGATGATGATGATGGCCTGCAGAATTTTTTTTTATACCGAAGGTATGACCAACCTTCGGTACCCGTGACCAGAGCGGAAAGCTAGATAATTTTGCTTGGCACTCAAGAGTGCTTAACAAAATCATCTCGCATCTTTTTTTTTGGTAAAAATTACGCTTTTCCTACCTAATTTTTGATTTGCGAACCATGAAATTTTGCTGTTGGGATATCACAGAAGCGAAATTTCCATACTTCTTGTAATCATTGATTAAATTTTATAAATTTTAAAGGTTACTCTGAATCTTCAATAAATGCTATTCTAAGAAAAAAGCTATATTTGGCATTTGGGTTTAAATTATGCAAGTTGAGTGATCATAATTACAAAATTAGTAAAAATTTTATTTTTCTTTCCAAAAAATTGCGTTAAGTACTAAAATAATTTTAAAAACATCTACATATTATGTTTTTTCAATAAGGCTGAAATCCAAGAATAGAATGGAATTAGAAAGTATTTAGGTATATTAATGTTTTTTTCACATTAAAATTGCATAAATCATTCGCTATTTGCGGAAAACAGAGTGAAAGACAAAATACGGGACACTTGTATTTTTGCCGCCACACAGTTCGCCTGCATGTGATTTTCCACACAGAGTTACACTTTGAAGCGTGCTGGTAAGAAGTGAAATCTACTTTCACCACTGGTGTCTTCACTATTCTTCTCGGGCGGGGGTGGCTCAGTCGGTAGCGCGCCAGGCTCGTAATCTGTAGTTCCCAGGTTCGAGTCCCAGCTGTGTCATCGTTGATATTTATCTCCGCAAAATTCCCCGCCCTGCCCACGGTCAGTAGGGGACACCGATGGGCTTGGAAATGTCTCCGTCCGTCGGATGGACGTTAAGCTGTGGCCCCGTGTACGGGAGAGCCATACCCTGTGCACGCTAAAGAACACGCTGGATGGCCCTGACGGAGGCTACCATCTGTCTTCCAACAGCTGTTTCAGTGGGTCCCCTCCCCCAACCTTCTCTGAGCCTTCGGGGTCCATGTGACCTGGTCATTTAGCCCATAGTGTGCAAAAAAGTGCCGCTCAGAGGTAAAACAACCCACAACTATTCTTCTTCTGAATATTGTTATTTTTTTAAGAAAGGTTAAAAGGTTTTGTTGTCTTCCTTTTTTTCCGTTTTGTAGGGTTAAAATTTTGCAACACAATGACAAGAAATGGCTTCCTTTCCGAAATACCACAAGGCAGTATTAACAAACAAGACGCACGGGCGCAGCGAATTTAAGAACGTTCAGGGACGGCAAGTTGCGCAGGATGTGACTAAGACGTGTTGTCGACAGACCAGCTGAGGCAACACTGGCGAAACGATATATGTATTCACAACGCCACCTATACTCGTCATCGCGTGCAGCGCTGTCCCGCTATATGATCATGTGTACATGTGTTAAGAAGTAATAACTTTTTCGCGGACCCGGCAATGAGGACCAGCGGTTGAAAACCTCTGGGATACACCATGTGACTAATTTTACGTACACTTTGACTGAAAATTGTTCATTTCCAAAATATTTCCTTTTATGAGTCACCGTTGTAATTTTCTTTTCCTTGGAGAGAAAACAACGAGGAATAAATAAAATTATTCTTCTTAATAAAATCCTATTTCGTGAGACAGGCAGTAGTTGTGCTCAACAAGAAAGTTTTAATATTTTAACTCTACAATATTTAGTATATTAAAAATAACTGAGAATTCTGTGTCACTGCACGATAGCATGTTTTGTACAGTTATAGTTCATACAATTATAGATATTTTCAATAAATATCATATGGAGTTTCTTACTTGTACAAACTGACAATAGATGGCAGCAGTCACCCCTCCTATCAACCATCAAAAAAAGAACTTTACTTTTAGAACAAAGCGTAGACGCCTATATACTTCGTTATGCTCTAAGGAACAAAACTGCAGCATACATTGATTTACATGTTCGCAAGATGATTAAATGTATTAATTTACATATTAATTTTAAAAATTTTGCAAAAGTAGTAAAAAAAACATACAATGGCTCCTCCAGCTATCGTAAAATGCGCTTCTCAACGGGATAAAATGCTCATTGAATAACTTTAGGGTCAGTTACCACTGTATGTAAATAGCCATGGCTGCTAGACAGTTTGAAACATTAATTAAATCACATTAAATATGCATTAAAATTTCACAGCAGTTTGACACGTTCAGCTTCAAAAAAATTCCGCAGTGCGGCGCTAGTTATTCTTGTGCGAAGCTGGCTTTCTCATTAGATTTTCTTTGGCCCAACTCACCGCTCTGCCTCGGTCCATAGGGGACAACAATGGGCTTCCAAATGGCGTCGTCCGTCAGATGGGATGTTAAGCCATGGCACCGTATGTTGCAGAGCCATATCTTGTGCACGTTAAAATAAATAAGTGTTCATTAGAATACAAAATTTTTAATAGTAAAGCCTTTTTGGAGGATATTGTTTATTAGGTTGCAACAAAGAAATTTTTTCATTTTCGATGAGGAATTTAATTTCTGAGAAAATGTTTACTAAAATCAAGTTCTATTGTCATATGATATGTTCTTGTTTCCCTAGATCCGTTCTGTTAGGATTGCCATAAGAATAAAATTCAGCAATGATTATAAATATTTGAAACAGAATTTGGCAAAAAATCTAACTGTTGAGATATGATATAAATGAAATAATTAATGCATTGTAATCAAAGGAGCATAATTCTAAATCTGTTGTAATTCAAATGTTTTTTCCTTCCGTTTTATTTATAGTGCAAAGAAAGTATAAATTGTTCGTTTTGGATTAACTAACAATCTTCTTTTCTTGTGGTCTTAGTTTCTGGAACGTGTCCAACGGATACAAAATTTATAATGAGAGAAGAATGTGTCGGTTCTAACCAGCGTAGGGATATTTTTGCAATATTAATATCCTAAGACCCTGAGCTTATTAATTAAGAAATAGAAATTAATAAGATAACTAAAGTTAATTTCCAGAAGCTTTAAGTATTGTCATTCTTTTAAATCCACATATAATATAATAGTAATGGTCACCTTTCTAAGCAAGGAATCTTATGGTTTCCATGGTTACGTGTTTTGTTTCGGTATTGGGATATTCTTTGTCTGTCTGAAAACAAAATGACTCTAAAATTGATGACTTTTTTTTTATTTCATTAGACTCAAATCCCGTAAGTAGATAAATGAAAATTCATTGGCACCCAAGGGCAATTCCAAAGGCTCCAAGAGAGGTCATCCGTCCACCATTTGAGAATGGTATTGACTTTTGAGAAAACAATATTTAATTTAAAAAAGGTTAGTGCGAAATCTGTTGCTTCTTCTTTACTAGAATAGTTGATAACCGTGGCTGCAGAACAGTCCTATAGAAAGAAAGTTCATCCACCGGTCAAAACCTAAATTTAATCTGTGCCCCGGTTAGAGAACCTATGACATACCTATGGCCAAGAAGTTCGCCATAGGTAGTCGTAGGGCGAGCTGCATCTATATGGGGTTGTCTTGCCCTCGACATAGGTAGTGGAGATTTTGGCATTATCCCGATAGATGTAGTGCAGTTTTATATTGCGGAACATCTGGGTTTTGCCTTCATTACTAATTTCCTGTTTGTTTTTGCACTCTATAGACAAAAAACCCATCCTTATGGCAAAAAGCAATTTGAGGATGTTCATTTTCAAGCTACTTTATTCTAGTATATTCACATGAAAGAGTAAAATTCACACTTTAAACCTAAATTATTAGTCTGTTTCAAAAAGAAGCTGGCTTTTTGCGATAGCTGTGTATAAGAGGAAGATATAGAAATGTTTCCACGATGGCAAAAAATTATATTCAATATAATAAGCCAATATTTAAGGGCGTTAGCTTAAAACTTTAATCATCATTACTCTGAAAATGAGGATCCTCGTAAAGCTAACCTTTGGATTAATAATCCCTTCATGGAAGATGTCAACGAATGCACACTAAATCCTCTTGAAAAGAAAACGTAATCGAGATGTCTTCTGATGTCACTCTGGTGTCTAAATATAAAATGCAATCGTTGTCTCAATTTCGGATATCATTGGAAAAAGAATAACCATCTCTCAGTTACAGAGCTATTAAAATTTTGGTCGTATTTTCGACTACCTATTTGACAAACAAGGATATACAACCCAAGTTGTCTCGGGGCCCGTGGTGGAGACTCTTAGTTTGGCTTTTCTATCGATGAGCCTCACCTAATAGGGGATCCCACTCCCCTTCAGCAAAGCCCTCAACTTCGTCCCTTCCATCAGGGCCACGAACCCGCGGCTTAACCCAGCAAGCCGTCTGCCGACCAACAACTTCACAGAGGCCAAGCCGATGAACTCGCTTGACCAGATTTGACCAGGTGCAGAGCCAGGAGAGACTTCCAGTCAGCAGAGCCCTCAACTACAGGCCTTCTCCATCGGGGCTGCAGACCCTCAACTTCTCTGAGGCGAAGTCGATGAGCCCGCTTGACTGGGGACCCAATGACTTTCAGCAGGGCCCTCCACAACGGCCTCTCCATCAGTGTAAAAAAAATAAAATAAATACCCCCTCAAGCTGCTGCTTGCCACAGAGGTCTGACAGGAACCTGTCAGTTTATGTGCCATAGTATAAGGTCTGAGAGGATGGCAGGACCTCAGCAGAAAAACGACACATACAATCATGCCTTACCCGGGGCTCGAACCCAGGTCCCTTAGATCAGTAGCCAAGCGCGCTAACCACTCTCCATGGGACGGCCCCATCAGTGTACATTCTCCATAATGTTAACCTGGTACTTTCTTAAATTATACAGTTTTTCTTTTCATTTTTAGTACTTAGAGACATATAGAGCCAATCATTAGAGAATCTACATTTTATGCTGACGAAAAACAAAATTAGAAACTAAGTACAAAATTAGAAACTAAGTATCGTAAAGAAGAAACTTTCTGTGGTTACTGAAGCAAATGAAAATCTAAATCAAGTCTATTAAATTCTTTAACTTCTGAAATTTCATTCAATATTTAATTTGTTTAACAGCAAAATTTGTCAAAATTATTTAGCTCAAAGGTTAATCAAATGCAATTGTTATATCAAATTGTTTACTAAAGAATTTTTGTATTAAGAAATATGTCTATTGATTCAGTTGTACTCAGTACGCAAAATTCCCCGCCCTGCCCACGGTCAGTAGGGGACACCGATGGGCTTGGAAAGGCCGCCGTCCGTCGGATGGGACGTTTAGCCGTGGCCCCGTGTGTGGGAGAGCCATACCCTGTGCACGTTAAAGAACACGCTGGATGGCCTTGACGGGAGGCTACCATCTGTCTCCCAACAGCTGTTCTAGTGGGTCCCCTCCCCCAACCTTCTCTGAGCCTTCGGGGTCTTTGTGACCTGGCCATTTAGCCCATGGTGTGCAAAAAAGTGCCGCTCAGAAGTAAAACAACCCAAACAACAACTCAGTTGTACTCAGTACGCACAAAATGCTTTGTGGTGGAATGACTGTTTTAAATATTCCAGTTTTCATAACTCAAATACTTAATGCTGCTAAAATTCAACATTTAGTCCTGATTTACATCTTAACATACCTTCAAATTTATTCCATTCCTTCAGCAAAAAAACTTAAATATATTGAGTTTCTAACTTGGTTTTCTGTTGTAATAACATAATAATTTGGTAGAGAGATGTAGATTTTTATTTATATGATTGTACTTTTTTATATAAAAGTTTATTCTTGTGTATTACAATAATATTTTCCACAGTGGTCAAATGGTATGCATGCTTGGCTCTGAAGCAAAGAGAATTGGGATTTGAGGTCTCTATACGGCTTCTTTTGTTTCTTTCTGCCGAGTTCTTCACTGGTCTTTTCTGTCGTACAATGATAGGCTTTTATGTGAACTCTGGATTGGATTGTTTTACCTCTGAGCGGCACTTTTTTGCACACCATGGGCTAAATGGCCAGGCCACAAGGACCCCGAAGGCTCAGAGAAGGTTGGGGAAGGGGACCCACTGGAACAGCTGTTGGGAGACAGATGGTAACCTCCCGTCAAGGCCATCCAGCGTGTTCTTTAACGTGCACAGGGTATGGTCATACCCTGTGCACGTTAAGGGCCACGGCTTAACGTCCCATCCGACGGACGGCGGACTTTCCTAAGCCCATCGGTGTCCCCTACTGACCGTGGGCAGGGCGGGGAATTTTGCGGAGATAAATCTCAACGCTGACCCAGCTGGGACTCGAACCTGGGAACTACAGATTACGAGCCTGGCGCGCTACCGACTGAGCCACCCCCCGCCCATTGTGTGAACTCTGTGGTTAATAACTGTTTGAGGGCTACTTTTGTTCTTCGTCAATTCTATGATTATTCAGACATAACACATTAGTGAAGACTCCAAAATAGTTATTTTTTAACGTACCCTAATTTAAAATGCAAGTCACTAATCCTCGTTAATCTGTGAAATTAAATGAGATAGCAAAATAACAAAAGGAAATGGTTCATTCATGCTGAACCTGCAAGATGACAACATCTCACAACCATTTGTTAGTACAAGAGGAGAAATAAAGTTCTGAACTTATATTTTTATGAAGAATTCTAATGAGTAGCCTTTCACTGAAAACCTTATGAATAAGTTTTAGGGAGCTCCAAGTTAACCTAAAGCAAAAAAAGTAAGAATATGACATGTGGAATATGAAAAAATTAATTTGTGAGAACTGAGTGGTAAACTTGAACAATGATATAAGAGAATGTCCAGCAACTATGCTTTCTAAAGCAAGAGATAAAAAGAAATGGAATGCCGACAGTGATTTAAATGAGTAATACTTAGGTTATGGATTGCACTTTGGGCATGCACGCAATTATCTTTAGCATGGAAGTCATATTGCTATTACCCTGTAGTTCAGAATTGTAGAACTAGAGTTTTTTTTATTCAGATTTATGTTCTGAATGCAGTTTTCAATATACATGAAGGCTCATAATTTCATAAATCTGCGATTTTTGGCTTATACTATATCTACATGTGTTGTCTTTAAATTGTATTTGTCTAATTTTTACCGCTCCTAGACTTGAATGATTGAACCCATTTTTTTAACTGAAAAACTCAAATAAGGGTTTTATATGCTGCTCAATAGATGGCGCCACTAATGTAACTGAACATTCTTATCACTGAGTTACTATATGATTATTACTATATTTATATACCTCTTATTTTCAGAATGTTCATTGGAGAAACCCCCATATTTTAGTTGAAAATTTGCAGTATTAATAAAAAAAAATGTTTCAACCGAGGGAGTAAAATAAAAAAAAAAATTCTACATCATACCTCGTCAGCTAGAAACCTAACTGGATACGGCTATGGTTAAGTTACAAAAAGCAGAAAATAAATTATATGCTATAAAAAAAAGGGCAAATATTATTACATTCCTTTCAATTATCAACAGTTATCGTTTTACTTCCGGGGTCTTTGTGACCTGGCCATTTACCCCATGGTGTGCAAAAAAGTGCCGCTCAGAAGTAAAACAACCCAACGCAAGTTATCGTTTCAAACAAAAGAGGAATTTTGCAGAGAATGAAATAATTAATTACTGAGGCTGTAAAATTGGTCTCTATAACGTGTTTCAACACGGTTGAGTCGACTGATTGTACAGTCGCTCAAAAAAATATCCGAACACTATGGTTGATTCAGAATTCAGAAAAAATATCTTGCAACGATTTTCTTAGAAATTAGTGATCTGGCAACCTTCGTGTCACGTGACACGAAGGTTGAGCGACTGTACCTACGATGACAACATAAACTTTTGATAACCGACACGCTTTCTTATCGGTGACCGTATTGGAAGTTTGCCATTCATCTCTCCATCTATATCCAAGGTCTCAAGTAATTAGCAAGAAAATACTGGTGGTGCACTATCCATTTCGTCTTTGCTATATCTATGGTAACATCTATATACTAAAGTAACAATATAAAGACTACAGCTGATTCTTAAGCACACTGTGAAATAAAATATCATAAAATAAAAAAAAATACCCCCTCAAAGCGGCTGTTTGCCACAGAGGTCTGACAGTTTATATGCCATAGTAGAAGATCTGAGAGGATGACAGGTCCTCAGCAGAAAAACGACACAAACAGCCATGCCTTACCCGGGGCTCGCACCCAGGTCCCTTAGATCAGTAGCCAAGCGCGTTAACACCCAGGTCCCTTAGATCAGTAGCCAAGCGCGATAACGACTCGGCCATGAGACGGCTTAAAATGTCATATAAATGCTAATTTTACAAAATAAAGCACTAAGACAACGAATAAAAAATAAATCAAATAAAAAATAATAAATAATAATAAATCAAATAAAAATCAAAATAAATAATAAACATCTCCTAACTACAGATTATGTTGCAAAGTCTGATTCAAAACATCCGCCTTCGTTAGTGACATCGCGTTGAAATATGTGATTTGTCTTAAGATAGCATTATACAAATTTTATTATTAAAATTTTATTATTAAAATATGTGTTATACTTAAGATAGCATTATACAAATGCTTAATTTCTGATTTATATTCAGGTTATTAATAACCATGTGTGTGAGCGTTAGATACAAATATTATTTCCACCATATGAGGCAGTTAGGTTGCCCGATTTCCGACATACATGGCACCAGCAAGGAGTGTCTAAGGGAGAAGAGAGTTAGCTTCCATAGGCTTAATGTAAACTTTTCGATTGCAGCGCCTCTAAATATGGCAAATTCGTGCATTACAGTGAAGCCACCTAGCCAGGGAGAGGAGCCAGTTCCTTGCATTATTTTTCCACCGCCCAGCAAGGTTTTCAATGGCTTACACCACGTCACTGCCCAACAGGGTTTTCAATGGCTTAATTTTACCATCATAATTTTCTTGTTACAAGGATTAGTTAAAATTATTTTCTTTAATAAAATCCCATTTTGTAAAACAGGTAGCAACTATGCTCAAGAAAAGAATTTTAATATTTTGCACATTCTACAATATTTAAGCCGTCCCGTGGCCGAGTGGTTAGCGCGCTTGGCTACTGATCTACGGGACCTGGGTTCGAGTCCCGGGTAAGGCATGGATTTCGTGTTGTTTTCTGCTGAGGTCCTGCCATCCTCTCAGACCTTCTACTGTGGCATATAAACTGACAGGCTCCTGTCAGACCTCTGTGGCAAGCAGCTGCTTGAGGGGGGATTTTTTTTTTTTACATTATTTAATATATTATAATAAATTGAAATTTCTGGCTCTATGCGAGATAACACGTTTTGTTTACTTATATTTTATAGAATTTTAGATATTTTTCAATAAAAGTCATATCGAGTTTCTTAGTTGTATAAATTGTCAATAGATGGCAGCAGGCACTTCTCGTATCAACCATAAAAAATTTACTATTAGAACAAACTGCAGACACCTATATACATCGATATGCTCCAGAGAACACAAAACTGCAACATACATTGAATTATAAGTTAGCAAGATGATTAAATGTATTAATTTACATATTAATTTAAAAAATTCTGCAAATTTACTCAAAATAAACATACAACGGTTTTTCCAGGTATCGTAAAATGTACTCCTGAACGAGATAAAACACTCATTGAATAACTTTAGGGTCAGCTACCACTGTGTCAAACAGCCATGGCTGTTAGACATTTGTAAACATTGGTTAAATCGCAATATACATACCAATAGTAAGACAAACCATAGCTTCATTGGGCTAAAAATGAATTCACTGCGCATGCGCAGATCGCCCCTTACAGTTGTTTTTATGCCTGCACATCAATTTGCCACGTTCAGCTTCGGTAAAATTCCGCAGAACAGCGCCACTTACGCTCGTGCGAAGCTAGCCTTCTTCTCCTTAGACCTTCTCTGCCTCTGGGATACACCAGGTGACTAATTTTACGTACACTTTGACTGAAAATTGTTCATTTCCAAAATATTTCCTTTTATGAGGAACCGTTATAATTTCTTTTCCTTTGGAGAAAAAATAACGAGGAAAAATTAAAGCTGCTTTTCTTAATAAAATCCCATTTTGTAAGACAGGCAGTAGTTGCGTTCAACAAGAAAATGTAATGTTTTAACTCTACAATTCATCATCATCATCCTCAAGCAGCCATGGGCTACGGAGGTCCAACCAGACCGTGCAATTTAGTTCTCCAAGCAAGTATATCCTGAGCTACATCTACTGCATCTGGCCACTGCACACCAATTCTAACAAGGTCCTGTTTGACATTGTCTGCCCACCGCATCCTAGGTCTCCCCTTCTTTCTGAGGCCTTTAGGCACACTGTTCATAACCCTATTCGCCAATCTATAATTATCCATACAGGCAACATGGCCAAACCAGCGGAGTCTCTCTCTGCACAATCTGCTGCTTAAAGGAGGTTGTTGACTCCTTTGCCTAACCTCATCATTAGTTACAAAGTTGAACCACCTAATACTCAAGATACTATGTAAGCTTCTAAAATCAAAAGCATCTAGTTTCCTCTTCTCTTGTTTACACAGTGTCCAAGTTTCACTACCATAACTAACCCTAGAAAGAACCAAACTATTATACAGTCTAATTTAAGTCTTTAGGTGTATACACCTATTTCTTCACACACTCCATAGATTCTTAAAAGTCCCGGCAGCAATCCCTATTCTTCTGTTAATCTCATGCCGCACATCACCAGCACCTATTACATAGCACCCAAGATAATTAAACTGTGACACCTGCTCAAGACTGCAACCATTCAGATTAACTGAATCACAGCCTGCCTGACCAATTTTCATCACTTTAGTTTTCTCTCTGTTTATAACCAAACCTACTCTACTACCAGTCTCATCAACAGCTCGAATGAAAGAGTTCATCTCATCAACATCATTTGCCAAAAAAGCTAAATCATCAGCATAATCTAAATCAGAAATTTTCGTATCTCCTGCCCATTTAAGGCCAAAATCTTTCCCTTGAAGTGAATTTCGCATAACATAATCAATAACCAAACTAAAGAGAAAAGGAGACAAAATGCACCCTTGTCGAACACCAGAAGTAATGTTAAACCAATTGCTACAAGCCTTACCAACTCTCACACACGACTCAGTGTTATTATAGAGAGCTTTCATTATGGTAACTAACTTGTCTGGTATACCATATGATTTCACAATCAACCACAACTTATGACGATCAACAGAGTCGAAAGCCTTTTTGAAATCAACAAAGCTAGCAAAGGTTTCTGAAACTCTAAACATTTCTCAAGAATCTGCATAAGTGAAAATATCTGATCCACACATCCCCTACCACTTCTGAACCCACATTGCTCATCACGCAATTGCCTGTCAACCAGATTCTTAATTCTATTAAGCACAATCATGGAAAGAACTTTACCCCTATAGTTATCACAAGAACTGCGATCACCTTTTTTGAAAATAGGGATAACAATAGCTCTGGTAAAATCCTTAGGAACCATGCCTTTATCATAAAAGATATTCAGAATTTCAGTCATCCAAGTGGTAACCGAAACATTACCAGCTCTAAGCATTTCGGTAGTAATTTCATCTACACCTGGGGATTTATGTAGTTTAAGTTTAGAAACAGCCAAAATAACTTCAGATTGTGTTATAGGGCCAACATTAAAGCCACCAATGCATCTATCTTCATTGCAAACAATGGGAATAGAACTAACCGCATTGTTCAGAATATCACTGAAATGCTCAGCCCACCTAGCCATGACAGAATCCTCACCTTCTATAACCTTACCTTGTTTATCCTTCAATCCCTGTATGCCTGTCCGTTTCCTACCACATAAAACGTTAACTATCTGGTACAGCTCTCTGCTGTTGTGCTGCGTAACTGCTTCCTCAGCCTTGTCAGCCAAGTTATCAAGCCAAAGATTTTTATCAGTAGCTAACTGATCCTTTACACGTTTATTAAGCTCTCTGTAATCTTTTCTATTAGGACTAGTAGGGTACTGATTAAGGACATTCCTGCAGTTCCTTCTTTCTGAAATAAGCTCCAGTGCCTTATCACTTAAATAATTCTGTCTCCTCTGCTCCTTTTTTCCTAAAACAGTACTGTTAGTGTCCAAAAAAGCCTGTTTAAAATGATCCCATTCTTCCTCAACTTCTGTAGTAAGCATACCATGACTGTCATAATGACTAAGTAACCTATCATGGTAAGCTTTAGCTATAACTGGGTCTTTCAGAGCTTCAGTATTAAAAGGAAATATTTTAACCCTAGCACAACACTTTTTAAGTTTAAGTTGTAAGACACTTTTAACAAGGTAATGGTCAGATCCAATTTCAGCTCCCCTATATGCCCTGGTATTTCTAACAGAACTAGCCCATTTGCTGTTAATTAATATATAATCAATCATATTCCTATGCAGCCCATCAGGTGAAACCCATGTGTATTTATGTATGTTGCGGTGTTTGTAATATGTGTTAGTTATTCTGAAACCATTGAGTTTACTTACCTGTAGGAGACGTTGCCCATTGCCATTGCAGCCACCAATATCAAAAGGGCCTATTACTCCTCCCCAAAGGTTAGAGTCAGTACCAACTTTGGCATTGAAGTCACCAAGAACAAGGGTAATATCTCCTTTCTTGACAGAATTCAAAATATCCTGAAGTTGTTCATAAAACCCATCCTTCTCATCCTCATCGGCATCCTCAGTGGGGGCATAACAGCAGATAACATTCAGGTCTTTAACGCTTGTCTGAAATTTTGCTGTAAGAAACCTTTCATTAATGCACTCATATCCTAAAAGAGCATCACTAGCGTGTCTGCTGAGAAGCAGACCCACGCCTTGGTGATGCTTATTGTCGTCCCTCCCTGAAAAGAGAAATTTAAGATTATTTTTAAGAATCTGACCTTTATCTGTCCATCTGGTCTCTTGCAAGCCGAGAATATCTAAATTATAATGGTGGAATTCTTGTGTGAGGACATCAAGAGAAAAAGCTCTGTGCAGAGTCCTCACATTCCAACTACCTATGGAGAGAAAATGGTTAGTAGGATGTTTAAAGAAACTATGTTTATTGAGAGAGGGAATGCCGACAATATCAAACAGCCCCCTAATCGCAGACATGGGGCAAAGACCCGTTCCCCCACCACCAAAGGCTGAAGCCATCTACACTGGAAGACTTCCTCCAATGTAGAATTTGACGATGCCAATAGAAGCAAAGAGTTCAGGTGCCTGCGATGACTTCTGCTCAGGATTATCCACCAGCTGATAAACATATCCTGTAAATCTATTCACTAGGGGCTCTCAACCCACAAACAAACAGAAACACAACGGAAGATTTTCCCCCCACAGGAGCCCACCAGTGCAGCTAAATCAGGATCCATAATCAAGCTCAGAGCCATATATCTGTCCAGTCCAGTAGGATTATATATCAGCACCAGGACCCTGTGTGGTTGACCACTCCTCAGCAGGGTAGAAAAACAAAGTAGCCATAGTTGTCCAGATCAGTAGGCCACACTAATCTGGCAGACCTCTGCTTCCGTTCACTTCCACAAGAGAGTATCTCTTTTGAAAGGTACTAACGGTCTGCACCACGAGAAGGCGGGGTCGGACATTAGGTGAATTATGCTCCTTTGATTACAATGCATTAATTAATTCATTTATATCATATCTCAACAGTTAGATTTTTTGCAAAATTCCGCTTTAAATATTTATAATCATTGGTGATATTTATTCTTATGGCAACTCTAGCAGAACGGATCTAGGGATACAAGAACATATCATATATGCAATAGAACTTGATTTTGGTGAACATTTTCTTAGAAATTAAATTCCTCATCGGAAATGGAAAAATTTCTTTGTTCCAACCTAATAAACAATATCCTCCAAAAAGGATTTACTATTAAAAATTTTGTATTCAGATGAACACTTATTTATTTTAACGTGCACAAGATATGGCTCTGCAGCATACGGTGCCATGGCTTAACATCCCATCTGACGGACGACGCCATTTGGAAGCTCATTGTTTTCCCCTATTGACCGAGGGCAGAGCGGTGAGTTGGGCTAAAAAAATCTAAGGACTGGCCGGTTCTATGCATCATCACAGGGGATTGGTGCATAGCTCTCCTTCCAGTAACTACCTAGCTACCATTTACAGACTTACAATTTTTAGTATATTAAAAATAACTGAGAATTCTGTGTCACTGCACGATAGCATGTTTTGTACCATTATATTTCATATAATTATAGATATTTTCAATAAATATAATACCGAGTTTCTTACTTGTAGAAACTGTCAATAGATGGCAGCAGGCACCCTCCTATCAACCAAAAAAAAAAAGAGAACTTTACTTTTAGAACAAAGCGTAGACACCTATATACTTCGTTATGCTCTAGGGAACAAAACTGCAGCATACATTGATTTACATGTTTGCAAGAAGATTAAATGTATTAATTTACATATTAATTTTAAAAATTCTGCAAAAGTAGTAAAAAAACATACAATGGCTCCTCCAGCTATCGTAAAATGCGCTTCTGAACGGGATAAAATGCTCATTGAATAACTTTAGGGTCATCTACCTCTGTATGCAAATAGCCATGGCTGCTAGACAGTTTGAAACACTGATTAAACCACATTAAATATGCATTAAAATTGCACAGCAGTTGACACGTTCAGCTTCGAAAACATTCCGCAGTGTGTCGCGACTTACTCTTGTGCGAAGCTGGCCTTCTTCTCCTTAGATTTTCTTTGGCCCAACTCACCGCTCTGCCCTCGGTCAATAGGAGAAAACAATGAGCTTCCAAATGGCGTCGTCCGTCAGATGGGATGTTAAGCCATGGCACCGTATGCTGCAGAGCCATATCTTGTGCACGTTAAAATAAATAAGTGTTCATCAGAATACAAAATTTTTAATAGTAAATCCTTTTTGGAGGATATTGTTTATTAGGTTGGAACAAAGAAATTTTTCCATTTCCGATGAGGAATTTAATTTCTAAGAAAATGTTCACCAAAATCAAGTTCTATTGCATATATGATATGTTCTTGTATCCCTAGATCCGTTCTGCTAGAGTTGCCATAAGAATAAATATCACCAATGATTATAAATATTTAAAACGGAATTTTGCAAAAAATCTAACTGTTGAGCTATGATATAAATGAATTAATTAATGCATTGTAATCAAAGGAGCATAATTCTAAATCTGTTGTAATTCAAAATGTTTTTTCCTTCCGTTTTATTTATAGATGAAAGAAAGTATGAATTGTTTGTTTTGGTTTAAATGTATAATTGTTGAAATTAAGCGGTCCTAAAACTTTCTGGAATGTGTCCAACGGATACAAAATTTATAATGAGAGATGAATGTGTCGATTCTAACCAGCCTAGGGATATTTTTGCAATATTAATGTCCTAAGGCCCTGAGCTTATTAATTAAGAAATCTCGAAATTAATAAGTTAACTAAAGTTAATTTCCAGAAGCCTTAGTATTGTCATTCTTTTAAATCTACTTATAATAGTAATGGTCACCTTTCTAAGCAAGGAATCTTATGGTTTCCATGGTTACGTATTTTGTTTCGGTATTGGGATATCCTTTGTCTGTCTGAAAACAAAATGACTCTAAAATTGATGACTTTTTTTCATTTCATTAGACTCAAATCCCGTAAGTAGATAAATGAAAATTCATTGGCACCCAAGGGCAATTCCAAGGGCTCCAAGAGAGGTCATCCATCCACCATTTGAGAATGGTATTGACTTTTGAGAAAACAATATTTAATTTAAAAGAGGTTAGTGCGAAATCTGTTGCTTCTTCTTTACTAGAATAGTTGATAACCGTGGCTGCAGTGTTATTTCGCAGAGGTTGCATTCACATCCATTCGGTTTCTCTGTTTGATTTTTGTCACTGACAGGGTCGAAGAAGTCTTCTCACACAAATAGGTAGTCGAAAATACGACCAAAGATTTAATAGCTCTGTAACTGAGAGATGGTTATTCTTTTTCCAATGATATCCGAAATTGAGACAACGATTGCATTTTATATTTAGACACCAGAGTGACATCAGAAGACATCTCGATTACGTTTTCTTTTTCAAGAGGATTTAGTGTGCATTAGTTGACATCTTCCATGAAGGGATTATTAATCCAAAGGTTAGCTTTACGAGGATCCTCATTTTCAGAGTAATGATGATTAAAGTTTTAAGCTAACGCCCTTAAATGTTGGCTTATTATATTGAATATAATTTTTTGCAATAGTGGAAACATTTCTATATCTTTCTCTTATACAGAACTATCGCAAAAAGCCAGGTTCTTTTTGAAACAGACTAATAATTTAGGTTTAAAGTGTGAATTTTACTCTTTCATGTGAATATACTAGAATAGACTTGGTTGAAAATGAACATCCTCAAATTGCTCTTTGCCATAAGGATGGGTTTTTTTGTCTATAGAGTGCAAAAACAAACAGGAAATTAGTAATGAAGGCAAAACCCAGATGCTCCGCAATATAAAACTGCACTACATCTATCGGGATAATGCCAAAATCTCCACTACCTATGTCGAGGGCAAGACAACACCATATAGATGCAGCTCGCCCTACGACTACCTATGGCGAACAGTCCTATAGAAGGAAAGTTCATCCATCGGTCAAAACCTAAATTTAATCTGTGCCCGGTTAGAAAACCTATGACATACCTATGGCCAAGAAGTTCTAGGTTGCCCGATATCCGACATATATGGCAACAGTGTCGAATCAAAAAAAATATGTTGGAATACTTATATGTAACATTGTTGAAGAATACGGTAAGTTTCTGATGGTATAATAATAAATAAAAAATAAATACCCCCTCAAGCAGCTGCTTGCCACAGAGGTCTGACAGGAGCCTGTCAGTTTATATGCCACAGTAGAAGGATCTGTGAGGATGGTATCGTGTTTATGATCTTAAGATCTCTGGTCACAGAAGTGGATAACAGTTCTATCGGTATAGTGCTGCCATCTATTGGCATACATTTGACTTATTTTAAAGAGAGTATACATAGCTTCTGGCGAATACGGCAATTTCAAAGAGAAGAAAGTTTATCAAGTTTTCTCCCTCATTAAAAGTTTCATTTGATAAAATTTATTTTCATTAAAGCTTGAAAAAATTTAAGTTCATTAAAGTTTCATTATTTCGATAAAATTAAAATAATAGTAATTTATTAATACTTTTGCAACAAGCATTTGTTTACATTAAAGTTTAAAAGTTGCTTTTCTCACACCCCCACGAGAAAAGGAGCAGAGTGTCAGTGGAAAATCTCTTGCCCCTCTGCCACCGAAATTTTAAATTTCTACCATAAACAGATCACTTGCAACATTCGTTAAAAGTTTCATCATTTCGGTATTTAGTGATCTTTAAAGATGCAAACTAAAACTAATAAGGTTATTAGAAAATACAAATTATAATGTTTCATTAGTACTAATTGAACTAAATAAGAATTTTTTAATTATCTTTTAAAGCAAGGAAAAAAGTTATAGTTTCTTCAATTTACTTATTGCACCCACCAGGGGGCTAGTCATTGTTGCTAATAATAGCTTCGTGACCTTCACAAAGCTTAAATACACCGTTTGCAATATTCATTTCATAAAAATAAAAAATAAATACCCTCTCAAGCAGCTGCTTGCCACAGAGGTCTGACAGGAGCCTGTCAGTTAATATGCCACAGTAGGAGATCTGGGAAGAATAAAATAAAATTTCCACCGTTAGAAGGCGCAATTATCGCTTTCAGGAGATTCAGAGAGTGGGAACATAATATTAAATCAGTAAATATCCAATTCAAGAAGAATATTTAACACTTAAAAGAAAAAAAAATATATATGTCTACAGATTACAAAGTGAACATATTTTCCCATTTTTTAAAAATAAAGAAATAGGTAAAAGAAATGTGGCATTAACTCGATGCAAATTACGAAGTAAAATAACAAAAATATATGGAATGTGCCCCTTTAAAAAATGCATATAAATAATATCACACTGCCAATATTAATAATCTTCCCGGTGCAGTCAATCCCCGATCACCGAGTTTTTTTCTAGATCCAGGTGTTGAAATAAATAGCAATTTTACATAAATCCCAAAAGCATACAATAGGGAAAAAAATTCATAACGTTGGAATTGTTTGTTAACCAAGAATGATAAAATCTAGAAAGTCTACTCACAGCATAATAGAGACTACTCATTTAGTGTTGCCACCCGATCGTAATGCAATAGTGAAATTTTGAAAACTATTGACGGCTCTAGAGTTTTCCAGATAAGGCAAAATAAAAATCCATTTCATAACTAACATATAAATTAAAAATCCTTCTTTAAGGTGTAAATTTGATGTTCGAATCAAATGTTATCGTACAGCTGATATACCTAATAACTATACATTTTTCATATATATAGTAATAAGGAATATTTTCGTCAAAATCAATAACTAAATGACATTTAGCTGCCAACAAAAACACTAAAGGACTTGTCAGAACACGTTTAACTATCGAATTGGATTTAATTCATGTGCTTAAACTGAAAGATGTTTCCGAGCAATAACCAGGTAAACAACACTAACATGAATGAAGAGAAATACGCAGTGCGAAATCATGACTCGACACGGTGAACTCCTGGCGACCTGCTTAACGCGAGCTCACAGCTCTCACGGAACACCGTCGTCAACCCAGGTAGGCAACACGCTTATTATGCCTGTACAGTCGCTCAAAAAAATATCCGAACACCGTGGTGATTACAGAATTGAGGAAAAATATCTGGCAACGATTTTTTTTAGAAATTAGTGATCTGGCAACCTTCGTGTCACGTGAAGGTTGCCAGATTCCAGTGCATTGCTTTGCCCAGGGGCCCTAAAATACTGTTAAGGCGGCACTGACCTTGGGACTAGGTGCACGGAACTCGAATATCTAACCGGAGGAAACCGGAACCCTACACGTTACGCACCCAAAGAATTCGCGTAAATAAAATCGCGCTTTATAGGGTATTGTCCTAATCGCGGCATGACTCTCTAAACACGAAGCGATGCGAACCATGGCCATTACCTGAAATGGAAATTTAGAAGCACCTGCGATGGAAATCGAACAGGGACATCGCCTATTAGATGAAAGTGCCATTGTGCTTTCGATGCTTTCTAAATGCCAATTAACGCAATTCATTTAACGCAATAACATATTGTTAGAACAGATGAACGTACTGCAATGGTGGCGGGGGTGGCTCAGTCGGTAGCTCGCCAGGTTCGAGTCCCAGCTGGGTCAGCGTTGAGATTTATCTCTGCAAAATTCCCCGCCCTGCCCACGGTCAGTAGGGGACACCGATGGGTTTGGAAAAGCCACCGTCCGTCGGATGGGATGTTATAACTGTGGCCCCGTGTGCGGGAGAGTCATACCCTGTGCATGTTAAAGAACACGCTGGATGGCCTTGAGGGGAGGATACCATCTGTCTCCCAGCAGCTGTTCCAATGGGTCCCTCCCCCAAACTTCTCTGAGCTTTCGGGGTCCTTGTGACCTGGCCATTTAGCCCATGGTGTGCAAAAAAGTGCCGCTCAGAGGTAAAACAACACAACTCGTATATCCGGGAAAATAATCGAAAATGAATTTCGAATAATGACTCGTCGCGGTGATAACGATAACTTTCGGTTACGGGGCTTGGGCAGGGCCGTCTTAAGGGACGAGCATCCTGGGCAGTTGCCCAGGGGCCCCTCGATTCTAAATTACGCAAAAGTTTCTGTTGATTAATCCTCCCTTTTAAGCATTTTTTTTATGCTTAAACATTGATTTTGATAAAATTACAAATAAATATATAGGCTAATTTTATTGAACATTTACATTTTTATTCCTGTAAGTGGGTGGGTACGGCAAAGAATATATGTAAAATTAGTCACATGGTGTAAGTAATTGAAAACCTTCTTCGGCAATGAAAAAATAACGCAGGGAACTCGCTCCTCTCCCTGACTAGGTGGCTTCACTGCAATACACGAATTTGCCATGTTTAGAGGGCGCTGCAATCGAAAAGTTTACATTACGCCTATGGAAGCTATCTCTCTTCTTCCTTAGACACTTCTTGGGTAGGGACCCCAGTGAATTGCTTTGCCCAGGGGCCCTATAATACTGTTAAGGCGACACTGACCTTGGGACTAGGTGCACGGAACTCGAATATCTAAACGGAGGAAACCGGAACCCTACACGTTACGCACCCAAGGAATTCGCGTAAATAAAAATCGCGCTTTATAGGGTATTGTCCTAATCGCGGCATGACTCTCTAAACACGAAGCGATGCGAACCATGGCCATTACCTGAAATGGAAATTTAGAAGCACCTGCGATGGAAAACGGACAGGGACATCGCCTATCAGATGAAAGTGCCATTGGGCTTTCGATGCTTTCTAAATGCCAATTAACGCAATTCATTTAACGCAATAACATATTGTTAGAACAGATGAACGTACTGCAATGGGGGCGGGGGTGGCTCAGTCGGTATGCGCGCCAGTCTCGTAATCTGTAGTTCCCAGGTTCGAGTCCCAGCTGGGTCAGCGTTGAGATTTATCTCCGCCAAATTCCCTGCCCTGCCCACGGTCAGTAGGGGACATCGGTGGGCTTGGAAAGGCTGCCGTCCGTCGGATGGTAGCAACATGAGGCCATGGAACCATCTTGTCTGGTGTCAACAGTACAGGCAGCTGGTGGCGGGGTAAGGAAAGTTTTCCTGCCATCCATTAGGCCCCTTGATACCCATCGAAGGACATTTGAATGTCACTGTGCATTTGAACATTGCTGACCAAGTTCATCCCTTCATAGCTATAGTTTTTTCTCACTCAGATGGATACGTTCAGCATGAATCTATCCAGTAGGGGCGGGGCGGTAGAGCGCCAGGCTCGTAATCTGTAGTTCCCAGGTTCGAGTCCCAGCTGGGTCAGCGTTGAGATTTATCTCCGCAAAATTCCCCGCCCTGCCCATGGTCAGTAGGAGATACAGATCGGCTTGGAAAGGCCGCTATCCATTGGATGGAACGTTAAACCGGGTTCAGGAGAGCCATACCCTCTGCACATTAAAGAACACGTTGAGTGGCCTTGACGGGAGGCTACCATCTGTCTCCCAACAGCTGTTCCAGTGGGTCCACTCCCTCAACCTTCTCTGAGCCTTTGTGGTCCTTGTGACTTGGCCATTTAGCCCATTATGTACAAAAGAGTGCAGCTCAGAAGAAAATTAACTCAACCCGATTAACAGATAGATCTCGAATTTTATCATCATCATCATCCTCAAGCAGCCATGGGCTACGGAGGTCCAACCAGACCGTGCAATTTAGTTCTCCAAGCAAGTCTATCCTGAGCTACATCTACTGCATCTGGCCACTGCACACCAATTTTAACAAGGTCCTGTTTGACATTGTCTGCCCACCGCATCCTAGGTCTCCCCCTCCTTCTGAGGCCTCTAGGCACACTGTTCATAACCCTATTCGCCAATCTATTATTCATACGGGCAACATGGCCAAACCAACGGAGTCTCTCTCTGCACAATATGCTGCTTAAAGGAGGTTGCAAACTCCTTTGCCTAACCTCGTCATTAGTTAAAAAGTTGAACCACCTAATGCCCAAGATTCTGCGTAAGCATCTAGAATCAAAAGCATCTAGTTTCCTGTTATCTTGTTTACAAAGTGTCCAAGTTTCACTACCATAACTAACCCTAGAAAGAACCAAACTACTAGTATTTTAATTTTAGTCTTTAGGTGTATACGCCTATTTCTCCACACTCTCCATGGATTCTTAAAAGTCCCGGCAGCAATCCCTACTCGTCTGTTAATCTCATGCCGCACATCACCATTATCTGTTACATAGCTCCCAAGATAATTAAACTGTGACACCTGCTCAAGACTGCAACCATTCAGATTAACTGAATCACAGCCTGCCTGACCAATTTTCATCACTTTAGTTTTCTCTCTGTTTATAACCAAACCTACTCTACTACCAGTTTCATCAGAGATTTCATGTAGAGTTTAATAAACTTTAGTTCAACATTTTCATGCTAAAACTGGACTGTAAATGATTTACAATTCTGGGATCTAACCAAGCACAATTTCGGTTCTGAAACCACGATCTATCTAACAAACTACATAACTATCTCTCCTCGGCAATTGGATAAGTCGACTAGACCTGATGGAGTCAAAAGTTCCGCAATAATGTGGACCTCATTCTTGATCGTTCTGAAATATTTATTCAATGTAGTAAATTGTTGCACCATATATTTATTGTTGTTGTCTTATTATTATTATAAGGCAATAAGGAAATATTTATATTGTTACGAAGTAAATGGATAAAAACTGAGCGTGAGTTCAAGTAAATAATATATAACAATGATAATTCTAAAACAATGTAATTTGTTACAAAAGTATGGATGAAATCATTTATACAAACCAAAATCAACCAGTGCTTATCATATATGTGAGCAAATCTACAATCTATCGAGAATAACCTTAACAAATCTTACAAACAACTCAATGTAATTATATATAAAGTGATGAACATTCTTACAGAAAAGTTATGACCAGCTCTGTCTATTCCACTAACACATTACACCTTCATTTTGATTACCATGTCTCTTGTATAACCTTCACTTCAACGTAAGCAATCTTTTGTCTTTTCTTACTAGTTTTATTAACAAAATTCTACACTAATCAACTCTTTTAACCTCCAGCTCACTCACCACATAAAACATCTCTTCTTCGGAATATCTTATCGTGCAAAAACTTACACCAACTACGATTCATTTAACTGCGTTTCGTAAAAAAACTTTTTTCCTTATTCCTTCAATCAAGTCGTTCGATATCGTTGGTGACGTAATTCTCACGCTGAATCATACGCGAGCGTTCATGACACTTTTATCATAAATTCATTGTAGTACGTTGGGTTGGGTTGTTTTACCTCTGAGGGCCAAATGGCCAGGTCACATGGACCTCGAAGGCTCAGAGAAGGTTGGGGTAGGGAACCCACTGGAACAGCTGTTGGGGGACAGATGGTAGCCTCCGTCAAGGCCATCTAGCGTGTTCTTTAACGTGCACAGGGTATGGCTCTCCCGCACACGGGGCCACGGCTTAACGTCCCATCCGACGGACGGCGGCCTTTCCAAGCCTATTGATGTCCCCTACTGACCGTGGGCAAGGTGTGGGATTTTGCGGAGATAAATCTCAACGCTGACCTAGCTGGAACTCGAACCTGAGAACTGCAGATTACAAGCCTGGCGCGTTACCAACTGAGTCACACCCGCCCCTAAACAGATATGGAATTCAGAAGTCGTATCCAAGGGCAGACAGGAAGCAAAAGAAGGCCCCGGCAAATACTCAGATATTATCCCACAGGGCAAGCAGATTCCAGACTAGAAAGACCCAAGAGACCTAAAGCGAGAGAGCACCCAATTTGGGATATGTGATCTTCATTAATGATTATCTGTGTTGGAAAAATTGATATATTTGCACTTTAGAGTCTGTGTATATTTATTATTTTTCTATGTTTCAATTTATTTGCATAACAGTAACCTCTCAGACCTTCTACTGTGGCATATAAACTGACAGGCTCCTGTCAGACCTCTGTGGCAAGCAGCTGCTTGAGGGGGTATTTATTTTTATTTTATTTAAGGAAAATTTAAATCCCACCCCTTCGTTATCTTCACCATAAAATGCAAAAGGAAACAAAGCGAAATTTTTATGATTTCATTGAAACTACTTCCAAATATGACCAAATGAAATATTATTCCAATGTAGAATGTTACTTAAAATGTTGTTGGGGCGGAGGTGGCTCACTCGGTAGCGCGCCAGGCTCGTAATCTGCAGTTCCCAGGTTCGAGTCCCAGTTGGGTCAGCGTTGAGATTTATCTCCGCAAAATTCCCCGCCCTGCCCACGGTCAGTAGGGGACACCGATGGGCTTGGAAAGGCCGCCGTCCGTCGGATGGGACGTTAAGCCGTGGCCCCGTGTGCGGGAGAGCCATACCCTGTGCACGTTAAAGAACACGCTAGATGGCCTTGACGGAGGCTACCATCTGTCTCCCAACAGCTGTTCCAGTGGGTTCCCTCCCCCAACCTTCTCTGAGCCTACGGGGTCCATGTGACCTGGCCATTTAGCCCATGGTGTGCAAAAAAGTGCCGCTCAGAGGTAAAACAACTCAACCCAACTTAAAATGTTGCAAAGAAAAAAATTGTCTTTCTTAGCGTTCTCGCCACTTTGGAAAAATGAATGGCTCGTTTTTGAAATCATCACCAGGATGATTTTACGTAACTGAATAGAAAAAAAAAAGTTTAAACCGAAAAGTAAAAACTTCAGTAAGAGGTTCTGATGTCAAGGGAATGGTAGTGACGCCTTTATTCGAATCGTGACTGGCAACACGCGCCAGACTCACGCAGGCACGTGCCAGCATCCTCTTGAAGAAAAAGGCTGGTTATAGAACTGGTCTCTTCTCATTGTTATTCTGGACGCTTTCCACAACCTGGTCACGAAGTTGATGCTTCGGCAAGATAAAAACTGACACGGCTCTGCTCTCCTGCGACTGAAAGCTAGGCATCATCATTCCGTTAGTTGCCTTAATTTTACAAAAAATACAAGATAAATAATACATTGCTCAGATTAATACTTTTCTAACACCATATGCATTACTTTTAGTAATATTGCATATTTTGAAATATAATTGCTAAAACTGGAAAGAACTGGAAAAAAACTGGAAAGAATTGGAAAAAAAACTGGAAAGAAAAAAAAAAACTGGAAAGAAAAAAACTGAAAAAAAAAAAAAATAAAAAAAAAAAATAAAATAAAAAAAAAAAACCTGGAAAGAAAAAAACTGGAAAAAAAACCTGGAAAGAACTGAAAAGAACTGGAAAGAAGAAAGCAATTTCAAAAACAGGAAGATTAGGGATTAAGAGAGCTAATTTTTTTTGTAAATGACAGCTGTATATCATAAATATCCCAGTTTCGAGTCCCAACCTGTGCGAGCGTTAAGATTTATATTCGCAAAATTTCCTGCCCTCGCTTAGTAGGGGACACAGATGGGATTGGAAAGGCCGTCGTCCGTCGGATGGGACGTTAAGCCGTGGCTCCGTGTGTGGTAGAGCCATACGCTATGCACGTTAAAGAACACGTTAGATTGCCTTGACGCGAGGCTACCATCTGTCTCTTAACAGCTGACCAGTGCGTCTACGAGTGGACGCACTGGACAAATATTACCTTGACCAACAATGATCTATCATTGTAGACCCCTTTTATTTAGTCATATTTGGAAGTAGTTTTAAGGAAATCATAAAATTTTGTTTTGAACCTTCTCTGAGCCCTCGGGGTTTTTGTGACCTGACCATTTAGCCAATTGCATGCAAAAAAGTGCCGCTCAGAAGTGAAACAACTCTTTCTCAGTACTTTTTTCAAGTTTTGAGAAAAACAACAACCTTATTTCGGTTCTTGTTTTATTACTAAAATAAATAAAATACCCCCTCAAGCAGCTGCTTGCCACAGAGGTCTGACAGGAGCCTGTCAGTTTATATGCCAAAGTAGAAGGTCTGAGAGGATGGCAGGACCTCAGCAGAAAAACGACACATACATCCGTGCCTTACCCGGGGCTCGAACCCAAGTCCCGTAGATCAGTAGCCAAGCGCGCTAACCACTCGGCCAAGGGACGGCAAGCGGTACTTTTTTTTTTGCAAACAATGCGCTATGTGAAAGTCTCGAGGAACCACAGGATTAAGAGATTGTAAAGGAGCTCCCCTAAACAGCTGTTAGGAGACAGACGGAAGTCTTTCAGATCCGCCTAACGGGTGTTTTAAATTGGCCACGGAATAACTTTTTTTTTGCACACAAATCCGCGACTTAACATCTCATCGGACAGACGGCGGCCATTACAAGCCCATCGGTGTCTCTTTGTAACCCGCCATCTGCTATTATTGCAATCCTTCGCTGACCTTTCTTCATAATCGAGATATCACTTTAGATGGAAATTCAGGTGTCTCATAAACTGCGATTGGACATTTGAATCCCATTGGCCACTCTCCATCATATTTTCGTGCTAAACTGAGAGGGGGTTCGAATCCTAAGTGTGGCTGCAATGAGAATTTTCTCTCCTAATTCCGTTTCTTTTTTCGGTAAAAAAGAGACACTGGTGGTCTCGGAAAGGCCGCCGTCTGTTGTATGGGACGTTAAGCCATGGCTTGTGTGCAGAGTTGGGTTGTTTTTTTTTCCTCTGAGTGGCACATGGCCAGGCCATAAGGATTCCGAATGTTCAGAGAAGTTGGGGGAGGAGACCCACTAGACAGTTGTTGGGAGATAGATGTTCTTTAACGTGCACAGGGTATGGCTCCTCCGCAAACAGATTAACGTCCCATCCGCGGGATGGCGGCCTTTTCAAGCCCATCGGTGTTCCCTACTGATCAAAGGCAGGGCGGGGAGTTTTGTGGAGATAAATCTCAATGCTGGTCCAGGTGGGACTCGAATCTGGGAACTGCAGATTACGAGCCTGGCATGCTACCAACTAAACCTCATCCCCCACCCCCTATAGGCAGGAGAGTCTATGCACATTAAAAAACACGCTGGATGTCCTTGAAGGGAGGCTATCACCTGTCTCATAAGAGCTGTCCAGTGGGTCTCTTTCCCCCAATCTTCTCTGAAACCTCAAAGTCCTTGTGACCTGGCCAGATGGGTCAGCGTTGAGATTTATCTTCGCAAAATTCTCCGCCCTGCCCATGGTCAATAAGGACACCGATGGGCTTGGAAAGACCGCCGCCCGCCGGTTGGGTCGTTAAGCCCTGGTTCCGTGTGCGGGTCAAACACGCTGGATGGCCTTGACGGGAGGCTACCATCTGTCTCCCGAAAGCTGTTCCAGTGGGTCCCCTCTCCCAACCTTCTCTGAGCCTTCGGAGTCTACATGACCTGGTCATTTAGCCCATTGTGAGCAAAAAGGAGCAGCTCAGAAATAAAACAATCCAACCCAAAGCCCTTCAGCAATTTATACATATATCTCCACCATTACACGTAACCTAACGTGTCGTGTTACCTTACCATAAAAGAAAAAATTCTGCTCCTTTTGCTTTCTCTAATCATCTCTCATGCAGATCTGCATCAGCCTTTCTGGGATTGACTCCTCTTATTTCCAAACCCGATCTCAGCAGCCCACCCATCATTCCAAACGAGGCGGTTACGGTCTGTGGCGAGTTCATCCATCATAAGGATGCAGTGGACGATCTGTCACCGGCACTGGAGAGTTCACTCCGTCAAATCTACGCCCTCCGCAGTCACGAGGATGCCACGAGATGCGAAGGACCCCACACGATGGGGACAATGAAGAGCGAAATGAGAGCCGAGAGCCGTCCCATGTTTGTCCGCGAAGACTTCAGATGAGCTGAAACTCAGGCAGTCGATCATTAACAACATCCCTTCACACGTGTACCAGAGCCGAATGTATCACTGTCGTGTTAAAGTATCCTCTACTGCATAATGTTTAGAAAAAAAATAGGGAAAAAAATCTAATACAGTCGTTCGATTTTACCGAAAAATTATGTTTCAGAAACTCTCATTTCCCTTTTATGTCAATGGGAATCTCGCTTCGAAACTCTGTAACTTCTAAAATATATTGGGGGTGGCCCGGTCGGTAGGGCGCCAGGCTCGTAATCTGTAGTTCCCAGGTTCGAGTCCCAGGTGGGTCAGCGTTGAGATTTATCTCCACAAAATTCCCCGCCCTGCCCACGGTCAGTAGGGGACACCGAAGGGCTTGGAAAGGCCACCGTCCGTCGGATGGGACGTTAAGCTGTGGCCCCGTGTGCGAGAGAGCCATACCCTGTGCACGTTAAAGAACACACTGGATGGCCTTGACGGGAGGCTACCATCTGTCTCCCAACAGCTGTTCCAGTGAGTCCCCTCCCCCAACCTTCTCTGAGCCTTCGGGGTCCATGTGACCTGGCCATTTAGCCCGTGGTGTGCAAAAAAGTGTCGCTCAGAGGTAAAACAACCCAACCCAAATCTAAAATATATTGAATACAAAAATGTGACTGAAGATGAAACAAGATCATTTATCAAATCTATTTAAATCTCGATTTTCAAAAATATTCGTACAGTATTTAATGAGTTATGGAAAATGGAATATTTTACAATAAATTTTCTGTTTTATAAGAGCAATTCATTATTGTCTAATTTTTAAACAATCATTAGGAAAACTTTTAAAATGTATATTTATTTTATTAAATGATTGTAAAACAATACTTATTATTTTAGCAATAATATTATAATAATTTATTAACGTGACTTGATGAAATCCACTATTTCGTTTCTAAGAAAGTTGCGACATTGATCTTAACTGCGATTATTTAAGCATTAAATAAATAATGTGAGAAAGAATCCAACTAGTGGTCCCCCGATCCTTCGCAAAAGTGCTAAAGGGGGTCACCGAGCTACTTTTAATATTTCAGAAAGTCTTTAAGGAAATAGTATATTTGCATTGATTACATAACCGCCTAAGTTCACTGCTTTTGGCTGGAATTATGCCAATTCGGTTTGGCAACATTGCTACACAAACTTTCTAGAGTTGGAGTTCTCAACGTGGGGTACGCTGTAAAATTTATTGGGGTACGCCGTGAGAGCTCAAAAGTCTCTAAATATATGTTATATATATGTATATGCTTTATTTTATTCCCATTGTTACATTATAAATATAGTTTTATCTATCTATACAAGGGGTACGCCAGTTACATACACATTTCCAGGGGGTACGTGAAGCATAAAAGGTTAAGCTTTTATGACAGCTTGGATGTCCGTTTCTTCACATAGATGGCGCCAGCGACGTATCTACAAAAATGCGGGAATGCATTATATATGTATTGCTATTATACAATATATCGTTATATATTATGTATATCATTTTATAAATATGCAAATAAAGGTCACATTGTTGAATAAAAAGGCTACTGTAGCAGTTATGGCACCTGGTATGATTCTGGGAGACGTGAGTTCGAATATAACTCGGGGCAACAACATTTCATTTCAGGTAATATATATAATATATATGATGCAAGACCCACTAGTTCCGCTTAAAGCACTTCCTGTATAGGGAAATGCCATATTCACCACTACCTACGGTCAGGGGCAAGACAGTACCATATAAATACAGCTCATCCCCGACTACCTAATGGCGAGCAGTACTATAATCCATCGGTTAAAACCTAAATTTAATCTATGTCCCGGACCGTCACAAACAAGGATATAGAATCCAAGTTGCCTCGGATCCCGTGGCAGCAACTCTTAGTCCGGCCTTTCCATCGGGGTCCCGTCCAACATGGCGAGAATCTAGTCAGCAAGGCCCTCAACTTCTTCCATCTTAGCCTGACCGACCGTTGCCTAATCCGTTCAGCATAGCCTTCGACTTCATTTAGGCCCTCAAGACCCCCCCCCCCGCCACCCAATCCCCCACACACACACCCCGACAAGGTAGTCCCGTATCGGGGGGCTTGAGGGCCTTCAGGTAATGTTGGGAAGAGGGTCTGAAGAAAGAGTTGGACTTGGTAAGGGGGGGGGGGGGTCAACAGAAAAAAATTATCATTCGTAGGTGCCGCTGAAAAGGTTGGCAACCATTGTTAACAGAGATTATAAGCACTCCAATTTTAAGAATTTCAGTCGCCAAAAAATTAGAGTTTGAAAATCAGCCTGTGATCATACGAGACTTGTAGGCTGGAGAGAGGATTTTCTTTTTAGAATTCAGTACGCTTCTGGACTATCAAACAACAACTTAAACTTACTCAATTTTCGCAAACTCTAAAACAAGACTTATGTCTTCAATTGCAGTACTAAACATCGCGCATTTATAACCCACGTCGTTCTTACATGAGAGCAATATTACTTGGGCGTAAACCCTGCCTTTCGTCAGTAACAAACACCGTAAAAGTTCAGACAATGCTTCGGAATTAATGGTGGTCATCAAGTGAAGAATGGACAGCTAACTCAACCCCAAACACATGAAACCAAATAAAACAACAGATTTTGCAATGAAGAAGGTGCAGGACCGGCTCTCAACACATCTTTTACCAGAAGTTCGGAAGATACTATGTTCCCATGGTAACCAGTCACTCCTCCATCTTTTCCATTCATCTCCATTCCCCGCTGTTCTTACGACAGATTGCCAGGTGGGGACGTTCTCTGTTTAACCTCTCCGTTTGACCTCTCACCTTTAGTGTCACATACCTGGGATTATTCGTAATTCACGTTCTTCTACTCTTCGAGTTCACGGCCACAGGCATTGTACACACATGGAGAAACACGCGCTGCGACACCCACGTGACAGGTGTGAGCTTTTATGCCTTTGTGAGAGAACAGTGTCTACTTACTCTTTGTTGCTGAGAACCAAACAAACCTAGCAGGCACGAGATACCCGCAACGATATCAACTGTTGTAACTAACATCTGCAGGTGTCTGTCTTTCCGAGAAGAGATCTCCATCTGGTACCGAAAAAAGATATAATCCTCGCATTTCTCGTGGACTACGGGGTGAAGCTACAGTCGCTCAAAAAAATATCCGAACACCATGGTTGATTACAGAATTCAGAAAAAATATCTGGCAACGATTTGTTTAGAAATTAGTGATCTGGCAACTTTCGTACACAAAGGTTGTCAGATCACTCATTTCTAAAAAAAAATCGTTGCCAGATATTTTTTCTGAATTCTGTAATCAACCATAAATAAAATAAAAAAATAAATATCCCCTCAAGCAGCTGCTTGCCACAGAGGTCTGACAGGAACCTGTCAGTTTATATGCCACAGTAGGTGATCTGAGAGGATTAGTGTTCGGATACTTTTTTGAGCGACTGTAGGTGGTCATATTATTTTGATAATAGATCGTGTGGGTTCACTCACAAAAATATTGAGCGTGTGCAGTTACCGTTCACAGCAAACTGGAGCGTGTGCAGTTACTGCACACGCTCCAGTTTGCTGTGACAGTAACTGCTGTGACAAAACTGGAGCGTGTGCAGTAACTGCACACGCTCCAGTTTGCTGTGAACGGTAACTGGAGCGTGTGCAGTTGCTGTACACGCTCCAGATATTTTTCCTGAATTCTGTAATCACGTGACACGAAGGTTGCCAGATCACTAATTTCTAAAAAAATCCTTGCCAGATATTTATTCTGAATTCTGTAATAAACCATGGTGTTCGGATATTTTTTTGAGCGACTGTACATGATTGCTTTAGTTTCTTCTGGATTTGTTACGATAATATCTTGACCTACGAATGATTAGCAGACATATCATAAAAGCGATATCAACGCAGAATGCTCAAGTTTTATTTCGAACTGAAAATGATTTCCAAAGTACGGAATTCCGAATATACGTTGGGTTTTATCTCTGAGAGGCTCTTTTGAGCACATGATAAACTAAATGGCTAGATCAAAAGTCACGTGATAGACTAAATGGCTAGATCATAAGGAGGCTCAAGTTGTTTAGACGAAGGGAATACATTGGATAGCTATTTTTCTTTTTAAAAAAAGTGGAATATACTCCACTACACAAAGGACGAAGATAACTTAGAAACTCTATTGAGCTTTTCCTGGTTTCACATACAACACGTAAACACACAATTAGGAGACAGATGGAGCAGATGGAGCATTACTTGTCAAAGTCCATCCACTGTTCTCTTTAACGTGCATTAGGGTATGGCTTTCCTCCACAGGGGAGATCATGGATTAATGTCCCATTTGACGAATGGCGGTCTCTCTAAGACCACTGATGTTTCCCTTTCTCAAACAGGGTAGAGTGTGGATTATCATACATCAATCTCAACACTGGGTTGGGTTGTTTTACCTCTGAGCGGCACTTATTTTGCAAACCATGGGCTAAATGACCAGGTCACAAGGACCCCGAAGGCTCAGAGAAGGTTGGGGGAGGAGACCCACTGGAACAGCTGTTGGGAGACAGATGGTAGTCTCCCGTCAAGGCCATCCACCGTGTTCTTTAACGTGCACAGGATATGGCTCTCCCACACACGGAGGCACGGCTTAACGTCCCATCCGACGGACGGTGGCGTTTCCAAGCCCATCGGTGTCCCCTACTGACCGTGGGGCAGGGCGGGGAATTTTGCGGAGATAAGTCTCAACGCTAACCCAGGACTCGAACCTGGGAACTGCAGATTACGAGCCTGGCGCGCTAACGACTGAGACCCCCCCCCCCCCCCCCCACCTCAACACTTGCACATTTCGGACTCGAACCTAAGGATATCAGATTAAGACTTTCAAAATAACTTTTTCAAACATTTTTTTCTCAGAAAGCTCTTGAAAGGAATGCGCTTCTTTCTAGCAGTTTATTCATCGTAGATTTCACGGAAAACATTGTTCAAAAACTCTTTATTATCAGGATCAGCAGATTCTTTAACTCTGCCCAAATTCTTTGAAGCAGTTAAAAATTATAGCTTTGTGTCCTTAGAATTCATTCATGTTTATTAAATTTGGAAGAGATTGAGTTTATGTGTTAGGGGTTGTTCATAAATTGAGTACTAGTGCTTAAAGAGCAATTAGTGATTATGTTACGTGCAGAGCCGGTTCTGGGGAGGGGCAAGTTGCCAACCCGTCCCCACTTTCAGAGTTGGGTTATTTTACCTCTGAGCGGCAGTTTTTTGCACACCATGGGCTAAATGGCCAGGTCACATGGACCCCGAAGGCTCAGAGAAGGTTGGGGGTTGGGTTGGATTGTTTTACCTCTGAGCGGCACTTTTTTGCACACCGTGGGCTAAATGGCCAGGTCACATGGACCCCGAAGGCTCAGAGAAGGTTGGGGGATGGGACCCACTGGAACAGCTGTTGGGAGACAGATGGTAGCCTCCCGTCAAGGCCATCCAGCGTGTTCTTTAACGTGCACATGGTATGGCTCTCCCACACACGGGACCACGGCTTAACGTCCCATCCGACGGACGGCGGCCTTTCCAAGCCCATCGGTGTCCCCTACTGACCGTGGGCAGGGCGGGGAATTTTGCGGAGATAAATCTCAACGCTGACGCAGCTGGGACTCGAACCTTAGAACTACAGATTACGAGCCTGGCGCGCTACCGACCGAATTCAGAATGCTAATAAGAATAATGGAGGCAAAGAATTATTTATCTGATTTATATTTCATGCATTTTTCAAGAAAATTTTTAAAGACCTGTGAAACTGAGGGGGAAATGTTATACTGCATTGAAAATCCAGTCTCTCCCCCCCCTCCTTTGCATTTTCCGGGGCGGGGGTGGCTCAGTCGGTAGCGCGCCAGGCTCGTAATCTGTAGTTCCCAGGTATGAGTCCTAGCTGGGTCAGCGTTGAGATTTATCTCCGCAAAATTCCCCGCCCTGCCCACGGTCAGTAGGGGACACCGATGGGCTTGGAAAGACCGCCGTCCGTCGGATGGGACGTTAAGCCGTGGCCCCGTGTGCGGGAGAGACATACCCTGTGGACGTTAAAGAACACGCTGGATGGCCTTGATGGGAGGCTACCATCTGTCTCCCAACAGCTGTTCCAGTGGGTCCCCTCCCCCAACCTTCTCTGAGCCTTCGGGGTCCTTGTGACCTGGCCATTTAGCCCATGGTGTGCAAAAAAGTGCCGCTCAGAGGTAAAACAACCCAACCCTTTGCATTTTCCCTGCTCGATTGTGTTTCTCACGTGTGCTACATGCAGCGCCGGTTCCAGGTATTTGTCACCCGACCCACACTGGAATTTTGCCGCCCCCTTATGAAGACACTATTTTCTGGAATTCATCTTTACAGTTTTTTTCTGTATTGTCGGAGGTCTTCTTGGTAGTGACTACGGCTCAAGTAGTAAAGACAGTCGGCATGTCGTACCCGCAAATTGCATTTCAAATTAATATAAAGCAGATTTTTGTCACTATGGGTACTCTTTCCCTACCCAATTCTGAACCCTTGTAATCTGGGTTGAGTTGTTTTAACTCTGAGCGACACTTTTTTTTGCACACAATGGGCTAAATGGCCAGGTCACAAGGACCCCGAAGACTCAGAGAAGGTTGGGGTGAGGGAAACCAGTGGAGATGTGTTGGGAGACAGATGGTAACCTCCCGTCAAGGACATCAAGCGTGTTCTTTAACATGCACAGGGTATGGCTCTCCCGCATACGGGGCCACGGCTTAACGTCTCATCCGACGGACGGGGGCCATTCCTAGCCCATTGGTGTCCCCTACTGACCGTAAGCAGAGCAGAGAGTTTTGCGGAGATAAATCTTAACGCTGTCGCAGCTGGGACTCGAACCTGGGAACTGCAGATTACGAGCCTGGCGCGCTACCAACTGAACCCTCCTCGCCGCCCCGCCCCTCTTATGAAATAGTCATTTTAGCTCATTGCATGCCCAAAAGTTCCGCTCTGAGGTGAAACAACAGTCTAATTGGGAGGAAGGGGGGCGGGGAAGATATCCTAAGGTCTGAAAGTTTTCAGGCATTGCTGTAGAAAGGCATTTTATTTAAGTCCCTTAGTCATACTTTTTGTGGGGCGGGGGTGGCTCAGTCGGTAGCGCGCCAGACTCGTAATCTGTACTTCCCAGGTTCGAGTCCAAGCTGGGTCAGCGTTGAGATTTATCTCCGCAAAAATTCCCCGCCCTGCCCACGGTCAGTAGGGGACACCGATGGGCTTGGAAAGGCCGCCGTCCGTCGGATGGGACGTTGAGCCGTGGCCCCGTGTGCGTGAGAGCCATTCCCTGTGCTCGTTAAAGAACACGCTGGATGGCCTTGACGGGAGGCTACCATCAGTCTCCCAACAGCTGTTCCAGTGGGTCCCCTCCTCCAACCTTCTCTGAGCCTTCGGGGACCTTGTGACCTGTCCATTTAGCCCATTATGTGCAAAAAAAGTGCCACTCAGAGGTAAAACAACCCAACCCATACTTTTTATCTGATGTATTTCGGTCCCTAAAGACATTGATAAGTAGAGTCCTGGGTGGATGCGGATATCCGTATTTAAAAGGCGGATTAAAGATTAATGTTAATGCTGATAGCGGATAAAAAATTTATGTGAATGAGGATAGAGGATAAAATCTGAAATTTGATAAGATTTTCAGGAACATGAGAAACATTATTGCATTATTAACGGCTGACATGAGTGTGGAAAAGGAACTTGAAAGTGATGTTCACTTTTAAAAGAGAAAACGATGCATTGGGATAAAGACACAAATTTAGAAAAAAAGAAATTTATCCTATGGAAATGAAGCGATATTTTTACCTACAAAGCAGAACAAGTTTTAAAAAATTGCTGCTGTGTTACGTAGATAACTGGGTTGGGTTGTTTTATCTCTGAGTGGCACTTTTTTGCATAAATAATAAATAAATACCCCCTCAAGCAGCTGCTTGCCACAGAGGTCTGACAGGAGCCTTTCAGTTTATATGCCACAGTAGGAGATCTGAGAGGATGGCAGGACCTCAGCAGAAAAACGACACACACATCCATGCCTAACTCCGGGGCTCGAACCCAGGTACCTTAGATCACCATGGGCTAAATGGCCAGATCCAAGAACCTCGATGGCTCAGAGAAGGTTGGAGGGAGACAGATGGTAGCCTTCTGTGAAGGCCATCCAGCGTGTTCTTTAAAGTGCACAGGGTGTGGCTCTCCCACACACGGACCACGGCTTAACGTCTCATCCGACGGACGGCGGAGTTTCCAAGCCCATCGGTGTCCCCTACTGACCGTGGGCAGGGCGGTAGAAAACTGGAATTAAATGTGTATAAAAATTTCAGTAATTGAGATCACAACCTCTTCTCATTATCGTACATAACTGCATTTAAAAGAGCAAAATTAACTCAGAAAAATTTGCAAAATTAGATTTAAGCAAGTTTTTGTTTAATATTTAGTAAAGCGTATTTTTCCGAAATACAGATTTATTTTTTTTCTGTCAGTATATTTTTTAATTAATTATTAGTCGTTAATAAACCATTAGACTGATTTATTTAATTCGTAAGCATATATCGGCGGTTATTAAGTACGCCAATATATGCGGATATTTATAAGGTTTTGCGGATGCGGTTTAAACCTTGTGAATACGGTTGCGGTTAAGACCTTGCAGATAGAATTAACTGTTGAAGCGTCAACGACGTAGTTTTATAGTCAACTAAGTTTACACTCTACGAGAGGTGTCTGTCATCCCCAGAATAATTTAAAATTCAAGTGTTTTCTACAACTGTGAAAAAATAAGTAAAGGTGCAAACTTTTTTGATAATTTCAACTTTTTTACGGAAATAAGCACCTACAGCTTTAAATTTTTTTTGCTCATTCTCTATCTTTAAAAAATGAATGTATAAAGATCTTACCCACGAACTTTCAGCTTCTACTAATATTTTTAATATTTTAAGTTCCAGTTAGCATTAATATTAAATTTTTTTCATAAAAATAATTATAATTAATAATATGAAAATAGAATAAATGATTGGCGATATGTATTTCTGTATATATGTCTTAAGATGTATGAGAGAAGTGTGTTCCTGAAATCGGCCCAGGGGGGTTAGGGCTCAACATTTGTCGAAATGTTTCGGGTGCTGAAGGGCTCTTGGGGCGGGGGTCGCTCAGTCGGTAGCGCGCCAGGTTCGTAATCTGTAGTTCCCAGGTTCGAGTCCCAGCTGGGTCAGCGTTGAGATTTATCTTCGCAAAATTCCCCGCCCTGCCCACGGTCAATAGGGGACACCGATGGGCTTGGAAAGGCCGCCGTCCGTCGGATGGGACGTTAAGCCGTGGTCCCGTGTGTGGGAGAGCCATACCATGTGCACGTTAAAGAACACGCTGGATGGCCTTGACGGGAGGCTACCATCTGTCTCCCAACAGCTGTTCCAGTGTGTCCCCTCCCCCAACCTTCTCTGAGCCTTCGGGGTCCATGTGACCTGGCCATTTATCCCATGGTGTGCAAAAAAGTGCAGCTCAGAGGAAAAACAACCCAACCCAACTGAAGGACTCGGGCTCGGGAGGGCTCGGGAACGAAAATTACGAACGAGCTTATCTCTACACTCTTCTCAATAAAACGCAATTAAGAAAATGAGAATGTCATTTTTTCCCCTTTTGAATTTGGAACAAATAATTCATATGGCTGTATATTTATCGGGGAGAAAAAATCGTAATCTGTGAACTTTAAAATTGCTTTTCTGCTCCTTCTTGAAACCTGTAAACGTCCCAGTTCCTTTTAGAAATGATGAGAGCCCCAAAGCGTTCTGTTATCTTCGCAAACATGACTGATATAAAGATTACGTGGAGAATCAGAAACGAACTACAGGTGTCAACTTTAAGTAGACGTATAAATCGAGTAGAGGGTTTTTCGGGGCGCTCAACCCAACGCATCCGGGAGTCGGCCGATCTTCGGCTTTTTTCGCAAATGAGGTGTGAGGGACTTATGACCCTGGTCACAAAAGATGGCATCATTAGATTCAATTTTCGCTGCATGCTTTCAGATTTTTGAAAGAAAATTGCCTCCAACAGTCTGCCACGTGCGAACCACACCTCCGACCAGAATTGGCCTCCTGTAGGAGGGAGCCGGAAAAATTTTCTTGACCCGATTCCCTTTTTTTTTTTCATTCTTTGCTTCATCCTTTTCGATGTTGTTTCATAACCAACTCACGAATAGATTTTATTCGGCGCTAAAAAATTTTGCCGTAGATTCGCCATTTATTATGAGTCCATCCACTAAATACGCTTCAAGTGACGGAATTCGATTATGTTTAAATTCCAAACAGTGGATGTTTTTTTTTTTCCGCTTAGGTCAGCTATTTATTCTTTTACATATATAAATTTCGTGACGTTAAACTATTTTTTAATTTTTTGTATTATAGCTCATTACAAACTTCCAAATAATTATAATTATTTGGAAGACCAAATTAAAATCTTAACATTATTTGGAACGAAAAATGCAAAAAATAAATTAGTAAAAACTTAAAATTCTGAGAAACAGATCAGTGCCAGAAGTAGGATTGGGTGGGGCACCACACCAGGGCGCAAAACTTCTAAAGGGCGCAAAGATGCGCTAAATTTTTTTTTAATTAAACTTAAGAATTTACAGCTATTTTTTAATTATTACATCATATGTTACTTAGATTCTATGTCGGGCTGATAAACATTAGCCCTATATATAATCTAAGCAATAAAACCGCCAGGTTCATAATCTACCGTTCCTTCGGACAATAGGGGACACCGATGAGCTTGTAAAGGCCGCCGTCCGTCGGATGTGACGTTAAGCCGTGACCCATGTGCTGGAGAGCCATACCCTACGAACACGTTGGATGGCCTTGGCAGGAGGCTACCATATGCCTCCTAACAGCTTTCCAGTGGGTCTCTTCCACCCAACTCTCACTGAGCTCTCATGGTCTTTGTGACCGGTCTTTTTTACCGCCGCTCAGCGGGTAAAAAACAACACAACTTTAGATTCTGTTTATAATTCCGGAGATAAATAAAAAAAATACCCCTCAAGCAGCTGGTTGCCACAGAGATATGACAGGAGCCTATCAGTTTATATGCCATAGTAGAAGGTCTGAGAGGATGTCAAAATCTCAGCAGAAAAACGACACGAACATTCATGCCTTACCCGGGGCTCGAACCCAGGTTCCTTAGATCAGTAGCCAAGCGCGCGAACCACTTTTAATATAGAAGGTAATGAAGCGTTTTTGAATAAATGTTTTCTGAAAAATCTATCAAGAAATTAGTAGAAAAAACGTGCATTCAATTCAAAAAGTTCGAAAATTCTGAAGATTCTTCACTGCCCTACCATTGGGAGCGGGGGTGGCTCAGTCGGTAGCACGCCAGGCTCGTAATCTGTAGTTCCCAGGTTCGAGTCCCAGCTGCGTCAGCGTTGAGATTTATCTCCGCAAAATTCTCCGCCCTGCCCACGGTCAGTAGGGGACACCGATGGGCTTGGAAAGGCCGCCGTCCGTCGGATGGGACGTTAAGCCGTGGCCCCGTGTGCGGGAGAGCCATACCCTGTGCACGTTAAAGAACACGCTGGATGGCCTTGACGGGAGGCTACCATCTGTCACCCAACAGCTGTTCCAGTGGGTCCCCTCCCCCAACCTTCTCTGAGCCTTCGGGGTCCATGTGACCTGGCCATTTAGCCCACGGTGTGCAAAAAAGTGCCGCTCAGAGGTAAAACAACCCAACCTGCCCTACCAAAAATATTAGAGAATTTCCATGTTACGTTAAATGGGAATGTAATTTCGACGAAGCTCTATAACTATTAAAATATGTATTTAGTACAAAAATTGAACTAAATACATGTGATTGAAGATAAATTAAAGATCATAAATCTATTTAAATCTCTATTTTCAATATTATTCGTTCAGTCATGGAAGCTAGAATATGGCGTAATAATAATGCGTCATAAAAATTTGTCTCAGAAATTAAAACTTAAATAATAATCATTGCTTCAAGCCAATTAGTAAAATAAATATACATTTTTAGAAGTTTGCGCAATCAAATTATAATAATAATTATTATTTATTTCCATACTCATTTACAGAAACATTACACACAAAAATTTGCCATCAAATTTGGATGGAGACTGCAAAAGGAAATAATATAAAACAAAATAAACGATTAAAAATAAAAAAAAATAAAAAAATACACAACTGACAGAAACACACACTTAGAAAGTATCTCTGTGTTATCTAGGAGTTACAAAACAACTCTTACAGATTAAAAATATAATAAAAAATAAATACCTCCTCAAGCAGCTGCTTGCCACAGAGTTCTGACAGGAGCGTGTCAGTTTATATGCCATAGTAGAAGGTCTGAGAGGATGGCAGGACCTCACCAGGAAACGACACACACAGCCATGCCTTACCCGGGGCTCGAACCCAGGTCCCTTAGATCAGTAGCCAAGTGCGCTAACCACTCGGCCATGGGACGGCAGAAAAATAAATACTCCCTCAAGCAGCTGCTTGCCACAGAGGTCTGACAGGAGCCTGTCAGTTTATATGCCAGAGTAGAAGGTCTGAGAGGATGGCAGGACCTCAGCAGAAAAACGACACAAACAGCCATACCTTACCCGGGGCTCGAACCCAGGTCCCTTAGATCAGTTACAAAAACAAATTCTACTGTAAACGAAAATCTTTGGCAATGGAAAAAAACTAAGAAATTGGAATCAATACTATCAATATTAGATAATTATAAATGTTTTTTTAAATAAAATCAAATATTTATTGTTTAATATTTCAGCTTCCATAACTCTTCAAATACTACTAATCAAGATTTCATTATATTTGATTAATTAATTAAAATTAAATACCCCTCTCAAGAAGCTTCTTGCCACAGAGGTCTGACAGGAGCCTGTCATTTTATTTGCCAAAGTAGAAGATCTGAGAGGATGGCAGGACCTCAGCAGAAAAACGGCACACACATCCATGCCTTATCCTGGGCTCGAACCCAGGTCCCTTAGATCAGTGCCAAGCGCGCTAACATGATCTTTTATTTATCATCAGCACCATTTTCCCATTAAATGCATATTTTTGAAATTATAATACTCCGAGGTTAGATTCCTGTCAAGATAACATGGAAATTGCGATCCGCACACTTTCGTTATTTAGTTTTAGATAAATAAATGAATTTAGGCTTAACATTTCTTCCAGTACTTCTGTTAATAAAATTCCCGTGGGACATCACACGAAACAGTAAAAGATCGAAGCTTTCCACAGATTTCAACAACCAAGGGATTAAATATTTTCCAGCCTCGAAATTATTTTGGATGGAATTCTTTCCTAAGAGGGAAATCCAGCGTAGTGTATGATATCTGTGAAACATTTGCAACATGTTTATATTCCGTATTTCCATACAACGAATCTGGTGACTACTACTATATAGTGATGGTTGTTGTTAAGAAACGTTTGCGCGTGGCCGTGATCGTCTAGTGGTTAGGACATTGCGTTGTGGCCGCAATAACCCAGGTTCGAATCCTGGTCACGGCACGAAACAACTTTTTTTTTATTTTTTACTTTTTTTAAAGGAAATGATAAGAGAGTAATTATCAGTCGATTTTCAATTGATAACGACAAACAATTTTTGAAATTTTTGAAGTTTTTATTTTCTAATTGCTTTAAAAATATATGATACGTGGTAACTTAAATAAAATAAAAATAAAATAAATACCCCCTCAAGCAGCTGCTTGCGATTGAATTCCAATAGGGCTTTCACATAGACTTGAAAAATAAAAATATTTAACCCGTGGCCGAGTGGTTAGCGCGCTTGGCTAGTGATCTACGGGACCTGGGTTCGAGCCCCGGGTAAGGCATGGATGTTCGTGTCGTTTTTCTGCTGAGGTCCTGCCATCCTCACAGACCTTCTACTATGACATGTAAACTGACAGGCTCCTGTCAGACCACTGTGGTAAGCAGCTGCTTGAGGGGGTATTTATTTTATTTATTTTTTATTTTTTAAACAAGCAGCATTACATTTTCATTTTTTTTTTCCCTACAGAATCGTTTATTTTCTAAATTAATCAATAATGGGTTAAAATTTTATTTTTCTTTTATGTTATAAAAGAAATTATTAAAAAGAATTATATTATAAAAGAAATCGCACGTAAAAAAAAACTCTACTCTTCCTTACAAACACAATAAAAATAAATTTATTCTCGTTATTTCGAATTCATTTTCTTTTACTGAATCTATTTTTTAATGTATTGTATTTTGCATAAGGCACATAAATTATATAAATATATGACAGAATTGTCATCTTCACAGACTGTAAATCTGCCATCTACAGTCTTTTTCAAAATCCTCTTAAATCTAATTTTAATATCTTTATCAATGATCTTTTAATTCATACTTTTAAACATTTATCGCATAATGTCTTCCATTCAATGGTTACCTTGCACATGTAGGCATACCACATAATGAAACTGTAGATAGTTTGGCTCAAGAATCCTTTTATCATGACTCACAAATTCCAACTCCATTAAATTGTTAAACTAAAAACTTTTATTAGAAAATTTACAAACCTGGTACAGTCGTTCAAAAAAGTATCCGAACACTATGGTTAATTACAGAATTCAGAAAAAATATCTGGCAACGATTTTTTTAGAAATTAGTGATCTGGCAACCTTCGTGTCACAGGTTGCCAGATCACTAATTTCTAAAAAATTCGTTGCCAGATATTTTTTTCTGAATTCTGTAATCAACCATAGTGTTCGGATATTTTTTAATATACATAATGCGTATGAATATATAATGCAATGAATATGGAGCATGTGCAGTTACCGTTCACAGCAAACTGGAGCGGTTGCGGTTAATGTTGACAGCACATTGGATCGTGTGAGCTCAGAAAGACCTGGATCGTGTGGGCTCACTCACGGAAATATTGAGCGTGTGCAGTTACCGTTCACAGCAAACTGGAGCGGTTGCGGTTAATGTTCACAGCACATTGGATCATGTGAGCTCACAAAGACCTGGATCGTGTGGGCTCACTCACGGAAATATTGAGCGTGTGCAGTTACCGTTCACAGCAAACTGGAACGTGTGCAGTTACTGCACACGCTCCAGTTTGCTGTGAACGGTAACTGGAGCGTATACAGTTGCTGTACACGCTCCAGATATTCTTCCTGAATTCTGTAATCACGTGACACGAAGGTTGCCAGATCACTAATTTCTAAAAAAATCGTTGCCAGATATTTCTTCTGAATTCTGTAATCAACCATAATGTTCGGATACTTTTTTGAGCAACTGTACCATATCCAAGATCAGCAAACTCATCGTTTTTCCATTAATCCAAATATTCAAAAATTTCATGATTATAACTTGAAAAAAAAATGAAATCAATGCTATTTTGTGTATGAAAAACTGATTCTACCTTAACTAATGTTAGACTTTTTCGATATAAGTTCATTAATTCTCCTAACTGTTTACACTGTAATTCTCTACACACCTTAGATCATATTATATTCAGATCCAATCTTTATGATAATAAAAGACAACTTTACAAAACTATCAAAACTTAATATTTCAAGCTTTAATTTTCAGAGCATTTTACATTCTTCTAACTCAAAAACAGTCTTGTATCTTGTTCATTTTTTGAAATGTATTAAAATTATTGATACTGTATAAAAAAATTTGCATGGAAATCGGAACTATTGAAATAATAGATGAAATGCACAATCTTACTTTATATTATACTACACCACCTCTTTTATTTTTATTTAGATCCATAAAGTCTCTGGATGAATTTGCCTTCAAGAGGCAAGCAAATGCAATTTTTGTGATTAGCAATGATCTGTCATCATCATCATCAAACAAAAATAAATGTTTCCTCTGGATATGTTCGACTGTTTCGACCCTCTCCTCCAGATGGCAAGGTTGGATAACGCCAAGAAGCTGATGACATTTATGTTACAAAACCTCGATAAAAAAAAATTCTTAAATCCTGTGGAAAAGATTCGCATCATTTAAAAATTTGATTGTTTCATTGTAGCAAACTTTGCGCTTAATCAGATCTTCTTGTCCAAGTACTTAGTTCAAAGATGTTTTCTGTTTGTAATCTTGCTATTAAGATGTTTTCTGTTTGTAATCTTGCTATTAAGATGTTTCTCTGGATCGAGTAAGCAGTACAATTCAGCAAAACGTGAATCACCGTTTCCTTTACGTTGCACGTCTGGCAATTGGGGGAAAGAACTTTTCTCATCTTGAAAAGTGAGTCATTCAAGAGTGATGCACCTGTTCTGAGTCTGGTGATGCACACAAAATTTCTTCTTGAAAGGTGCAGATCATTAAGTGGAAGGATCTTGTTCTCTGCTAATTGTCGATGATTGATCATTCTTTCAGCGTTGACTTGGAAATGATGTAGGAAGTTCTCCTTTAGATTTTCTTTATTTAATTTAGAATCATATAAATGACCAATTTGCAACTGGAGGTATTTGTCATTGTTAAGGGCCGACTTTGCTAAGAAATCAGCAATTTCGTTTCCCTGGACACCTACATGTCCAGGGATCCATTGCAAAGTAATTGTGGAACCTTTTTTCAATAATATGATCGATGGTCTCAAGGATGTTTAGGAAAAGTCCATTATTATTGGAATGACATGGATCTTCCCGGAGAAAAAACAAAAATGAGCTACTATCTGTAAGTACAACAAAATTAGATTTTGGTTGTTTAAAAAACCACTTTAAAGCCATTTCAATTGCTATCAACTCAGTAGTCATAACATCTGAGGCACCTTGCAGCCTGACAGCTTCAAAGTGAGACATTTCTGAGACCCAGAAAGCCGCTCCAGCTTTTTGTGTTAACTTGTTTAAAGATCCGTCAGAGAAAATCTTAATATGATTTTCATATTTTGGTTCTATGAGCTCTTGAGCAATAATCTTTTGAACTGAGCTTTCAATTTGTTTTTTAGATGTGAAACCTGGAATGGAAACAAAGCAATCAAATTGTTTAAAGGTCCAAGGAGGGTTTTCAGAAAGTTTGTCTACCTCCTAACTTTGTGCTGAAATCAAGTCAAAGAGGGGATGTCTGCGGATGGAAGTAGTTACATCACTAATCTTCTTTCCTGATCCAAAAAGGATTGCATCAGTCACTGGGTGATATTCTTGTTTGAAGAGCAATCTTGAGAAGTGTGAAAACAGCACATAAGGTCTTCTGATGGAAAGAGGTGGAATATTAGCCTCAGCATTCAGAGAAATAGATGGACAAAGACTTAACTGGCCCAAACAGATTCTTAAAGCTTGGTTTTGAAGAATTTCTAGCTTTTTAACAAGGGCAGGGCTAGCACTATCCAGTAGAAAACCCCCATATTCCAATCATGATCTTAAAATTGATCTGTAAAGATAGATCATTTGACGAGGCGATGCTCTATTCTTGCTGGACCCAATGCATCTTAACATGTTAATAATAGGTTTAGAAGTGGAGATCAGTTGACGAATATAGGAGTTCCATTTGAGTTCAGAGTCCAGTAGGATTCCTAAATAACAGTGTTCTTTCACAACCTGCAGGGAACGTTCCTTGTAATTAATAGAAATATCTGGAAATCGTCGATGGCTACAAAAGGGCATTACTGCAGTCTTTTCTTCGGATATTTCCAGTCCCCATGAATCAAAATATTTAAGAGTCTCATTAAATGTCGATTGTAGCACCGACTGGATTCTGGAAATGCTTCTACCAGTGTACCAAATGACAATGTCGTCTGCATAGACAGAGAGTCTCACATTCTTTGGTAAAATATCAGGAAAATCGTGTAAAAACAGATTGAAGAGTATTGGACTAACCACTCCTCCTTGAGGAAGACCATTCTCTGAAGGATTAGGAGCAGAAATTTCATTCTTTAATTTCACAATAATTTTTCTGTTAGTTAGCAAATGATTCAAGTACGCAAACATGTTTCCTGTAATTTTCAATTTGGAAATTTTGTATATAGCAGTCCTCTGATCCACACTGAATCATAGGCTTTTTTCAAGTCGAGAAATATTGCTATGGTAGTAGTATTTCTAATGTTCAAACCTGCTTGTATATCCGAGACTAAATCAATGACGTTGTCTATTGAGCTCCGACCTCTCCTGAACCCAGAAACTGCATAATAAAGATAATTATGTGATTCTATAATCCAGTTGAGTCTCCTATTCACCATGTTCTCCAGCAGTTTTCCTAAACAAGAGCTCAGAGCAATAGGTCTGAAAGAAGATAGATCTTTCGCTTGTTTATTTGGCTTTTGAATAGGGACAACATATGCAGTTTTCCAGTCTTGTGGAAATGTCCTTTTAACCCAGAGTTCGTTAAAAGATGTTAGCAAAAGTTTAATTTGCGAATCAGTAAGATTTTTTAACATCTTATATGTTATTCTGTCCTGGCGAAGTAAATGTTTTACATTTTTTCAATGCAAAAGTAATTTTATTCATACTGACGGTCATGTCAATATATTCAGCAGCATTTGGATTCAATTTCTCATGCTTCTGAAGTTCCCTTTCTACAACAATTTGATTTTGATTAAACTCCGGAGAAAAGAAGTGATTTCCCTGTGAAGCAAAAAACTTCGCAAAATCATTCGCAACAGTCTTCAAATTTTTGTTATCTTTTAGTAACATGATGTTCCATCCAAGGTCAAGAGGGTGTGACTTGTTTTCCAATCGCCTTGATCATTTTCCATATCTTTGTAGTGGGAGTAAAGAAATTAATATTGCGACAAAAATTGTCCCATTCCTTTCTTTTGGCTTCCTTTATTTGTTTTTTCGTTAAGGCATTTATCTTTTTATAATATATTATATGATCAATAGCGAAGAAGATATATTATATGATCAATAGCGAGCAGAAGGAGAGCAAGAAAAACCAGAATATATATATAATATATATATATTCTGGTTTTTCTTGCTCTCCTTTCTGCTCTTCTCCTGAGAGCTATAAATTTATTAATTTGTTCTATATCATATTTTAAGTTTTTAGGATTTTCAATTTCAGTGGAACTATCAAGTTTAGCTTTTTTAATTTTATTGGTTATAGCAGAAACACTTTGGAGAGTCTTCAATGCAATCTAAGTTCCTGATTAAGAATATGTCTGAAATTATCCCAGTTTGTTATTTTAATAGAACTGCACGCTTGCTTTTTAATAAATCCTTCTATTATAATAGGAAAGTGGTCACTGGTGAAGGTATCATTTAAAGTTGTGCAAGATACTTTAGTACCCAATCTTGAATCCACCAAAATAAATCAATTAATGATTCATGATTCCCATTCCAAAATGTTGGGTTCATATCATTGAGGAGTATTAAATAGTAATCTTCAATTATTTTTTTGTAAAGTTCTGCCTCTATTATTTGTGAAGTCAGCTCCCCACAAAAGTCCGCAAAATTCCCCGCCCTGCCCACGGTCAGTAGGGGACACCGATGGGCTTGGAAAGGCCGCCGTCCGTCGGATGGGACGTTAAGCCGTGGCCCCGTGTGCGGGAGAGCCATACCCTGTGCACGTTAAAGAACACGCTGGATGGCCTTGACGGGAGGCTACCATCTGTCTCCCAACAGCTGTTCCAGTGGGTCCCCTCCCCCAAACCTTCTCTGAGCCTTCCGGGGTCCATGTGACCTGGTCATTTAGCCCATGGTGTGCAAAAAAGTGCCGCTCAGAGGTAAAACAACCCAACCCCACAAAAGATTACGAGCATTGAGATCTCCTGTTATTACAACCGGTAGAGGTCAAGCAGAGATAATTTCAGCGAAGGTTTCAGCAGGAATATTTTCCCTAGTGACATAAAATGAAATTAAAGAGAAAGATATATTGCCAATTTTCAACATAACTGCTACAGCTTCTAACAGTGTGTGATTTATAGGGAGATTAATTTTACTCTGGATAATGTCTTTATTAACCAAAATTGCCACACCTCCACTAAAGAAATTTATGTTTTCTTAATAAGTTACATATCCAGACAATTTTAAATTTTTTGTATAAATTTCTTGTAGCGATATTATATCTATATTGCATTTTTCAATCAAATTTCTTCTAAGAGGAACTTTGTTATTAGAACTGCGGCAATTCCACTGAAGAATTTTGATTTTGTTGTTAATATTCGCCATGCTCAATTTTTTTCTTTGATTTCCATGAGGGATTCCATGTCATCTTCAGACACCTCTATTTTTGAGGTATTAAATTAATACATTTTACAACTAAATCAGTTAGTTTCTTTACCAGTGTTTCAGATTGTTTCGTTGCATATAAGCTATGGTTTTGACTTTCATTTTCTTCAGAACTGCTCGAAAGACTGGGGAAGTCGGAGAATTCTTATTGGTTTCTCTCTGGAATTGATTGCAGAATCCGAACTGACGGACAATTTCCAGCATTTTCTAAAGAGGTTGGAGAGTTCTCTGACATCTTTACAGCTTGAGCCCATGTCAAATGATTTTTAATCTGAAGAGTTTTGGTTCCACAGGCAGAGATCTTGGCAACACATCCTGATAATGTCGCTGGATGAGGCCCTTTACAATTAGGGCAACAAAAAGAATCAGCTTTGCAGTCTTTGAACATTTCTTGCATCTCATTTTGTTTTTGCAAACAGCTGCCTTGTAGTCAAATTCATTGCACAGTAAATACAAAAAAGGAGATTGAAAGTATTCTCTAACTTGAAATCTGCAGAAGCCAGAAAGATTTCTTTCGGAAGTGCTTTTGAAGAAGATGAGAAAATAACTCTATTAGTTAACCTCTTTTTAGTTAGATTTCCTTCTTGTGAAAATTTTACCATTCTCCGGCAAGATATAACTCCTTGATCTGAAAGTTCATTTAAGATATCATCCTCTGAGATATCCGTTTCAACTCCTCTGATAAGGCCAAGAGTCTATTAAAGCGATTTGGAGGAAATCTACATTTTATTTTCAATCCATGCAGCGATTTCAGTTTGCTGAGTTTTTCGATTTCAATATTAGAATTTAAATATAGCAGTAAGTTTCCATTACGAGTAAATCTTCCCTTGACACAAGTACCTAGGTAGGAGTCAAGGGTACTAGTTAGTTTCAAAACATTTACAGTACTCAATTTTTTTATGCTCGCATGATTGTCGTAAGGTATTTTATATGAGGATGTTAAGTCATAGGGCCGCCAATAGATGGCGACACCAAAGATTACAGCAACATGCGACTAAATGAGGCACAAAATACTTGAAAAATTCTGAAACTTTTTTTAAAGTCGATTGAAAATCGATTGAAATTGTTATTTTGAATGCAATTTTACGAAATAGTATTGTAATAGACTAGAAAACTGGTTTTTTGTTTTGCAATATATTTTTTTCCATTCAGAATATATAACTACAAAACAAAATCCACTGCCAAAAAGAAAGAGTATTTGAAATATTTCTGGTAAATTAAATACTATATTCAGGGGTTAGGAAATTCGGCAAAATCAGAGCATATTTTAATGGAAATTTATCTGTATTATAAACAATTAGCTGTAGAATTTTAAAGGGACAGTAATGTAGCGTTAATCACTCAATAACTGGCATTGACAATCTTTCTCGTAGAAATATTTTGTTATCCGGGTTAAGACATGGCTGTTTGTATTTTTTTTCTGCTGAGGTCCTGCCATCCTCACAGACCTTCTACTATGGCATATAAACTGACAGGCTCCTATCAGACCTCTGTGGCAAGCAGCTGCTTGAGGGTGCATTTATTTTTTTTTATTTATATTTTTTTACATTTGAAAGTAACTGGTCATGATAGAAATTCACCCGCCATTAGTGAGCTCTTCCAAACAGAAAAAAAAAATAGGCTAAGGAAATATTAATAGATAAAGATTTACTAAATGAATATTTGATGTAGTAATGAATTTTTGGCCGTCGCGTTGCCGAGTGGTTAGCGCGCTTGGCTAGTGATCAAAGGGATGATCTAAGGGACTTGGGTGCTAGTGATCTAAGGGACCTGAGTTCGAAGCCCCGGGTTAAGGCATGATGTTTTCTGCTGAGGTCCTGCCAACCTCTCAGATCTTCTACTATGGCATATAAACTGACAAGCTCCTGTCAGACCTCTGTGATAAGTAGCTGCATTGAGGGGGTATTTATTATGTATTTTTGATCTGTTTATTACACTCTTAACTTTTTAGCATAAGCCAAATTATATCTAGGAATATATATATATAGCTAGGAATTATATATAGGCTAGGAATGGCACTGGGGGGCGACATAAGCCTTTTCCTATTCACCATTCTAATTTCTTCTTTTGAAAGCAATAAAAAATTTACGATTTCAAATATGATCAAAAAATTTTTGTTAATACTAATCTAAGTGAAATTTCATACTCTAATCTACAACAGTAATTTTATTTTGAAACGCAATTTAAATTTCATATATTGATGCATAAATAACGCATTAAACTATTGTATTATTTATGTTCCTTTAACATAAATTCTGACTTCTTATGCTTATTAGCACTTCTAATAGTGTTTTTAATTTTTATATTATTGTACACTGCTTGCAAAAGCTGCAATAATATAAAAGCACATAACCACTGAGAGATTCTTCCTCCCACTTTGGGGCGGTGGTGGGTCAGTCGGTAGCGCGCCAGGCTCGTAATCTGTAGTTCCCAGGTTCGAGTCCCAGCTGGGTCAGCGTTGAGATTTATCTCCACAAAATTCCCCGCCCTGCCCACGGTCAGTAGGGGACACCGATGGGCTTGGAAAAGCCGCCGTCCGTCAGATGGGACGTTAAGCCGTGACCCCGTGTGCGGGAGAGCCATACCCTGTGCACGTTAAAGAACACGCTGGATGGCCTTGACGGGAGGCTACCATCTGTCTCCCAACAGCTGTTCCAGTGGGTCCCCTCCCCCAACCTTCTCTGAGCCTTCGGGGTCCATGTGATTTAGCCCATGGTGTGCAAAAAAGTGCCGCTCAGAGGTAAAACAACCCAATCCTCCCACTTTAAATCCCTTGGATCGCCATTTTTTTTCCTCTACGAATTCATTAGTTTGTCAATTTATAGTAGCAAAATTCTTCTTCGCTTCCAAGGGGAGGGCCACTTCATACATTTTTCTATCGTAAAACACGTGTAGAGAACATCTATGCAGCGCAGTAAGATTGGGTTGATGTGTTATTTTACCTCCAAACTTCACTTTTTGGCGCAAAATAAGTCAAATGACCACGTCCCAATGATAGCCTTTCTTCAAGGCCATCCAGCGTGTTCTTTAACATGCACAGAGGATAGTTGTCCTGAACACGGTTTAACGTCCCATCCGACGGACGACGGCTTTATCAAACTTTCGGTGTTCCCTTTCTCAAAGAGGACACAGTGGGGGTTAGCGAAGATAATTCAGAACACACAGTGGCTGTGAACTGGTACAGTGGGATTTGAACCTGGGAACTACCAATTACGAGGCTGGTGCGCTATCATTTAAGCCAACCCCCGCTTCAGTGAAATCAACCGGGCGATATGCAATAGCACGTGATTCATGGCACAATGATTGGTTAGAAATTTTTCATCATTTATTAGTTGGTTAGCAAGTTGTTGACTTCCTTCTTCTCGGAAGAAGGAAGTGTTGCCAGATCCTAAAAACCCCATAGCGCCTGAAGATTGAGAAATGTACATTGTAAATATTGTTTGGGGATTTTCATTTTTATAAATTTCGTTATACAGATCCTATTTTTCCGTATCCCGATAAGTTTTTATTACGTTCATTTGATATTTTCGTTAGAATGGTATTCGTAAAAATGAAACATTTTTAACATGGAGAGACACAGTAAATTGACCAGGGTTGGGTTGTTTTACCTCTGAGCGGCACTTTTTTGCACACTATGGGCTAAATGGCCAGGTCACATGGACCCCGAAGGCTCAGAGAAGGTTAGGGGAGGGGACCCACTGGAACAGCTGTTGGGAGACAGATGGTAGCCTCCCGTCAAGGCCATCCAGTGTGTTCTTTAACGTGCACAGGGTATGGCTCTCCCGCACACGGGGCCACGGCTTAACGTTCCATCCGACGGACGACGACCTTTCCAAGCCCATCAGTGTCTCCTACTGACCGTGGGCAGGGCGGGGAATTTTGCGGAGATAAATCTCAACGCTGACCCAGCTGGGACTCGAACCCGGGAAGTACAGATTACGAGCCTGGCGCGATACCGACTGAGCCACCCCTGCCCCAAAAATTCATCGCCGACACGGCGGGAATCGAAATCGCATCTCTCCAGATTCATTCCAGAACGCGCTACCATTACACCACGTATTTTGCAAATTGACCAGGGATCGGAAAAGAATATTCATTATACTGAATATATATAATTCATTATACTGTTACTCTGTTGTTCGATATAGCGACAATTTACTTTAATATGGAAAAGTCGCATTGCAATGATGAGTGATAACCCGCCATGGGAATAGTTCCCTAAGAATAGGAAAAAGAGACTCTTCAAAACAATTTTGCATTTAAACTTTTAAGTTTAATGTGCAAATAGCAAAACTGAGGGCTGGAAATGTTTTATAAACTCATACTCGTGTTATCTAATGCGACTAAACTGTGTATATAAATAATGAAACCCAATTTTATGCGATTTCTCTAGAAAGCAATAATTTTTAACTTTAAATCGTCAAATACGTTGTAGAATGCATTTTTAATCGTTAAATATGTTATATGCAGGATGCGTTGAAATAACATTATGCATATATCCCATATATATATGTGTGTAAAAAACTAGCACAGAAACATAAACACCAGAATTTCATTATGTTTCAAGTATAATGTTTAACACCTTTGAACTGGCACAATAAAATATAACTTGAAAGTTTAATCATTATTTCAAAAGCAAATGCAGTGGGCAGGTTGTTGCAAGTAACGCCAACCCTCTATTGATGCCATTCCGCAGTTAACAAAAGATAATGAAAGTTCTCAAGGTTACACGATCGCTTTAAATGCCACGCATTAAAACCAAATTATCAGAGATCATGTTTACCAAACGTTTCCAACGCCCAATCCACTATCTTAATAGAGATTGTTTTCACAGAATTAGTTAACACATGTGAGCCTACAGTCATTAATAATTAGTTTTGAAAGACTGAACAAAACATTAAACTTTCTACTATACCGAAAGGTTCGCAATAATAAGCCAAACCGTATTATTCTCCAAGTTGGTTTCAGGGATCTGCTTAGCGCCATGACGACCCCTCCATTTTCCCGCCTGTGAGTCGAGGAATGCACGCGCGAAGAGCAAACGACCGCCGTTGACGTCTGCATAATTTAAATATCAAGGAAAAACAGTCGCCAAGCGTGGCCACCTGCTCGGAGATCGCCTTAAACGCTGCCTTTCTAATGATAATGTTCGGTTCCACCTGTCATGTGCATGCTGTTTACCGTGAACCTGACACAACAGAAGTGACCTGAAGCAGTTTTCTCGACCCCGAGCTGAGTGCAGGGTCAGAGTTCGCCTCAGGTGTCCAATCAGTGCCGACTTGTACCACCTCTGGCTTCTCACTTCGCTGTCCGGTGTTGTAGGATGGCACACCCTCGGCAGGTTGGGGAGGCTGAGAAGAGGGGAGAGGCGAACGCTCCATATGGCACTTGGTTTGTCTTTGTTTTTCAAGTCTAGACTTCTTTTTTTAAAACAAAACCGAATTGTTTACGAGTGCCAAGAAGAAGATACATGCTGGTTTATTATGGACGATCGTTGCATCGTAAGGAAGAAATCAAGGAAACCGTTTAACTGTTTCAATGCTTTTCAATGAAATACTTAAACATCTTAGATGTTTAATAGCCCACAATCACAATTCTTTTATAGCAGTTTATAAAATAAACAAATTACACCAGTAAGAGCGGGGCAGGGGTGGCTCAGTCGGTAGCGCGCCAGGCTCGTAATCTGTAGTTCTCAGGTTGGAGACCCAACTGGGTCAGCGTTGAGATTTATCTCCGCAAAATTCCCCGCCCTGCCCACGGTCAGTAGGGGACACCGATGGGCTTGGAAAGGCCGCCGTCCGTCGGATGGGACGTTAAGCCGTGGCCCCGTGTGCGGGAGAGCCATACGCTGTGCACGTTAAAGAACACGCTGGATGGCCTTGACGAAAGGCTACCATCTGTCTCCCAACAGCTGTTCCAGTGGGTCCCCTCCCCCAACCTTCTCTGAGCCTTCGGGGTCCATGTGACCTGGCCATTTAGCCCATGGTGTGCAAAAAAAGTGCCGCTCAGAGGTAAAACAACCCAACCCAGTAAGAGCGAAGATAACTTAAAATTTACATTCTTTCATTGTGTGCCACGCATGCATAAATATGTTAAACGATTTTTTTCCCGAAATTTTACTACAGACACAACTGCGAAAAATCTACTAAGAAAATAAATGGAGTAAAAATATGGTTCAAAATCGAGTGACCCTTCCAAAAAGAATAAAAAAAATAAATAAATACCCCCTCAAGCAGCTGCTTGCCACAGAGGTCTGACAGGAGCCTGTCAGTTTATATGCCATAGTAGAAGATCTGAGAGGATGGCAGGACCTCAGCAGAAAACAACACGAACATCCATGCCTTACCCGGGGCTCGAACCCAGGTCCCGTAGATCAGTAGCCAAGCGCACTAACCACTCGGCCACGGGACAAAAAGAGGCAGCTGTAAATTAAGGCAGCAGCTTAAGGAGCTACAATTTAAGGTTGTGTTTATTTAATTATAAAAATATAAACTCAAGTAGCTACTTGCCATAGAGACCTGACCAGTTTAATACGCCATATTCGGTTTGTGAAGATGGCAGGACCTCAGCAGAAAAACAACACAAATATCCATGCTTTACGCGGAACTTGAGTTGGGTTGTTTTACCTCTGAGCGGCACTTTTTTGCACACCATGGGCTAAATGGCCAGGTCACATGGACCCCGAAGGCTCAGAGAAGGTTGGGGGAGGGGACCCATTGGAACAGCTGTTGGGAGACAGATGGTAGCCTCCCGTCAAGGCCATCCAGCGTGTTCTTTAACGTGCACTGAGTATGGCTCTCCCGCACACGGGGCCACGGCTTAACGTCCCATACGACGGACGGCGGCCTTTCCAAGCCCATCGGTGTCCCCTACTGACCGTGGGCAGGGCGGGGAATTCTGCGGAGATAAATCTCAACGCTGACCCAACTGGGACTCGAACCTGGGAACTACAGATTACGAGTCTGGCGCGCTACCGACTGAGCCACCCCCGCCCCTCGCGGAGCTTGAACCGAGATCAGTTTGATCAGCAGACAAGAGCACTAACCACTCGGTCACGAGACTGCTGAGATTATTTTTACAATTGCACTTATTTTAGCGATTCTCTTATGAATCAAGATAATATAATCCGTGGATTCTCTTTTTCGATCCCAGCAGTTATTTGGATTCAAAGCAGTACATTTTTCCGATTTCATTTTGTAGCATGTTCTTGTGTGGCAATGGATTTCCACGTTTATTACTCTCGAAATCCAATACAAAAAATTCGAGATGAATTCTAAATCTGGCATATGGATAAAACTGGCAAATATTGCACCCAACATTCTTAAACTCTACCAAAAAAAAACAGTGAAAGCTTTAGAAATATTCATATTATTGATCTTTTTTATTGCAGGAAAATAAATTTGAACCGCCGTCCCATGGCCGAGTGGTTAGCGCGCTTGGCTACTGATCTAAAGGACCTGGGTTCGAGCCCCGGGTAAGGCATGGATGTATGTGTCGTTTTTCTGCTGAGGTCCTGCCATCCTCTCAGACCTTCTACTATGGCATATAAATTGACAGGCTCCTGTCAGACCTCTGTGGCAAGCAGCTGCTGGAGGGGTATTTATTCATTTCTTAAAAACAATTTTTTTTTATTGCGCTGTTATCCAAAGTACTGAGCTATCAAATTAAAATATTCTTAAGTGGTCCGACGAGACCCTCAGTGGACCACTTAAGTGGTCTTCAAGTTGGGTTGGGTTGTTCTACTTTGAGCGGTATTTTTTTTTGCACACCATGGACTAAATGGCCAGGTCACATGGACGCCGAAGGCTCAGAGAAGGTTGGGGGAGGGGCCCCGCTGGAACAGCTGTTGGGAGACAGTAGCCTCCCGTCAAGGCCATCCAGCGTGTTCTTTAACGTGCACAGGGTATGGCTCTCCCGTACACGGAACCACGGCTTAACGTCCTATCCGACGGACGGCGGATTTTCCAAGCCCATCGTGGGCAGGGTGGGGAATTTTGCGGAGAAAAATATCAACGCTGACCCAGCTGGGACTCGAACCTGGGAGCTGCAGATTAGGAGCCTGGCGCGCTACCGATTGAGCCACCCCCGCCCCGGTGGTCTTCAAGTAGTCCGCGAGAAAAATAAATGAAAAATCTCTGATATATGGTATTTGATATGAACTATAGTAGATGATCTCAAAACGTGCTGTTGTTGAACTGTTTTACCTCTGAACGTCATTTTTTTTCCGCACACTGGGCTAAATCGCCAGGCCACATGACCCCTAGGTTCAGATACCTCAATTGAATAAGACTCACTGAACGTCTTGGGAATAGATGAATCTTCTCGCTAAGGAATTCAGTGTTCTGTAACATGACAGGGTGTATCTTTTCGGAACTAGGTCCATGGCTTAATGTCCCAATCAACGACAGACAACCCTAGGGTGACTAGATTTGCAGAAGAATGTCTGGTGACTTTGAAAATTCAGTCTGAATTTATTTGCGAGCCGCCAACTAGGATGACCAGACGTCCCCGTTTTCCGGGAATGACTTCGCTGCACAATTAATTTAATATTGAAATAGGGGCGGGGGTGGCTCAGTCGGTAGCGCGCCAGGCTCGTAATCTGTAGTTCCCAGGTTCGAGTCCCAGCTGGGTCAGCGTTGAGATTTATCTCCGCAAAAATTCCCCGCCCTGTCCACGGTCAGTAGGGGACACCGATGGGCTTGGTAAAGGCCGCCGTCCGTCGGATTGGACGTTAAGCCGTGGCCCCGTGTGCGGGAGAGCCATACCCTGTGCACGTTAAAGAACACGCTGGATGGCCTTGACGGGAGGCTACCATCTGTCTCCCAACAGCTGTTCGAGTGGGTTCCCCCAACCTTCTCTGAGCCTTCGGGGTCCATGTGACCTGGCCTTTTAGCCCATGGTGTGCAAAAAAGTGCAGCTCAGAGGTAAAACAACCCAAAATATTGAAATAATATCTAAAATTAAATTCCGGGGAGAGTTATTCGTCGAAAACACAGCTTTCTATCCATCCGTATACATTAAAGTTCTTGACAAATTTCTCCTATTGCAATTTAATTTGCTGCATATTTTACTGCGCTTTGTCGACATCCGTAAATTTTTCTTTTCTTTCTGCACGCATTTCATATTTATTAACCAGCATTTAAGGTGGTGATTATTAAATTTAAAAAATATAATAAATATTCACTCAAGTAACTACTTGCCACAGAGAGTTGATAATTGCCCTAATAATTGCTGGCACCCTAATAATTGCTGGTAAATAGGAAATCTATAAAGATAATCATTAATACAGTTTAGAATTATTTCTGACATATAAATTGAATTTTAAAAACTTCAGATAATATGTGTATTTACCATTAATTAACACTAATCCTGAATCTATAAATTAATTTGAATTAAAAGCGGAGATTTACCAAAACTTACTTCAAGAAATTAATATATTAATCCTTGTTATAATGAATTGTGTATCCTACGTCTGAACATGTTTTAATTTTTTTTATAATCGCTATACAAAATAGGCTTTCACTACGTTAAAAAATACATGACTAGAGTTCTTTCTACCCAGTTTGCTCTGCTTCATTGTTGTCCATGGTACGGTTGCCAGATATACCTCTAGTATACACTGAAGTGCCACTGAATTAGGGATAGCAACCTAGTAACGTGTTGGAACACCTCTGGCCTAGTAAACCTCTGGCCTAGTAACGTGTTGGAACACCTCTGGCCCTGATAACGGCCTCCAAACGACGAGGCAAAGACTCCACAAGCTTGCGTAAATGTTCCACAGGTATGGAGACCCATGCATCCTCCAGAGCTTCCACAAATCTCTCTAGGTCGTCGCTGATGGGACACGGGCCCGAACACTCTGCTCGAGGGGATCCGAAAGATTTTCGATGGGATTTAAATCTGGGCTTCTAGGTGGCCAATTCATTATCTCAAAGTAAGCAAAATGCTCCTGCAACCATGCAGTGCACCTGTGAGATGAACAATTGTCTTGCTGATAGACGCCTTCTCCATTGGGACGCATGATGGCCATAAATGGGTGTAAATGATCAGCCATGAGTTCTACGTACCAGAATGCATTAAGAGTCATCAGACTGAAGACACCTCAGGCCATCACTGAGCCACACCAGCTTGTACTGTTCTGGCAATGAAAATGCAGGATCCATGGCTTCATGGGATTGGAGCCATACTCCCATCAGCGTGATGAACTTTAAATCGGTATTCATGACTCCAGGCTATCCGTTGCCAATTTCCGATGTCCAGTTTCAATGTTGTTTAGCCCAGGCAAGGCGTTGAGCCCGGTGTCGTGCCATTAGAAGTAGGGTTGGGTTGGGTTGTTTTACCTCTGAGCGGCACTTTTTTGCACACCATGGGCTAAATGGCCAGGTCACATGAACCCCAAAGGCTCAGAGAAAGTTGGGGGAGGGGACCCACTGGAACAGCTGTTGGGAGACAGATGGTAGCCTCCCGTCAAGGCCATCCAGCGTGTTCTTTAACGTGCACAGGGTATGGCTCTCCCGCACACGGGACCACGGCTTAACGTCCCATCCGACGGACGGCGGCCTTTCCAAGCCCATAGGTGTCCCCTACTGACCGTGGACAGGGCGGGAAATTTTGCGGAGATAAATCTCAACGCTGACCCAGCTGGGACTCAAACCTGGGAACTACAGATTGCGAGCCTGGCGCGCTACCGACTGAGCCACCCCCGCCCCATCATTAGAAGTAGGACTCTCGTAGGTTGGTGATTCCCGAAGCCGAGACAATGAAGTGAGCGTTGCACAGTCCACTCACTGACTTCCCGGCTGGAACCCGCATTCAGATGGGAGGTGATTTCAGATAATATCTGACCCTTATCGTTTCGTACAATGTGGGTCAGATGGCGAAACCCACGATCATTCAAGGCTGGCTGTCCTTTGCAGTTTGTCCGGGTGCTTGTTTTTTTTGCCAGAATTTTCATATTCCCGGAACACTCTTGAAACCGTCGTACGAGAAATTCCAAGTTCGTTGACAATTTCGGTGATCAAGTGTTCCATCCGTCAGGCACCTACGATCTGTCCTCTGTCAAATGCACCTAAATCACGAGCCTTTCCCATCACGCTTCTCACGACGAATGCTTGAGGAAGCCAAAACTGAGAGCTATATATGACCAGAGTTTCAACGCAAATTCGGGACTTGCGGTACTGAATTTGGATAACGTCTCCTATCCCTAATTCAATGGCACTTCAGTGTATCTATAGAACTCTGCGGATCTAATATTATAAAAATAAAACATTCGTTCATACAAAAAAAATTGTGCAATATTTCACTGATGCAAAAATAAAACCCCTGCATATTTCGTCAGCCTGTATTAGAGTTTTTTAAAGTATGTTGAATTTTCAATCCCAATTAACTGAAGTGTTTAAATATTTCTGCGGATAGTATATCTTTGAGCAGTATGCCCATGCTCGAAGACACCCTCAGCTTAAAAGTTGAATAGCAATGCCATGACAAAACAGTGAAAGATTTAAATAACGCTGAAAATTTAATTCTTCTCTCTTTCAAATTGAACGATTTCCAGTTCTCTCTGATGTTCATCAGTTTCAAGGAAAAGGAGTTAAATAAGAGCGATATCTTTCTAAGTATCAGGCTTTGGGTTGGGTTGTTTTACCTCTGAGCGGCACTTTTTTGCACACCATGGGCTAAATGGCCAGGTCACATGGACCCCGAAGGCTCAGAGAAGGTTGGGGGAGGGTGGTAGCCTCCCGTCAAGGCCATCCAGCGTGTTCTTTAACGTGCACAGGGTATGGCTCTCCCACACACGGGGCCACGGCTTAACGTTCCATCCGACGGACGGTGGCCTTTCCAAGCCCATCGGTGTCCCCTACTGACCGTGGGCAGGGGGGGGGGGGGAATTTTGCGGAGATAAATCTCAATGCTGACCCAGCTGGGACTCGAACCTGGGAACTACAGATTACGAGCTTGGCGCGCTACCGACTGAGCTACCCCCGCCCCAAGTATGAGCCTTACAAGATGATCGCAGGAATATAAAAGAGGAACAATTTATCGACGTATAATATACTTTAATAGAATTCACCGCTGATGATTGGTATGCAACGTGAGAGTTGATCCTAAAATAAAGCGAATTATTTAATATTTGTTTTTTTGTTCTTTTAGAGCAGTTGTATGCATTCGGTTGGTTGTTTTACCTCTGAGCGGCACTTTTTTGCACAACATGGGCTAAATGGCCAGGTCACATGGACCCCAAAGGCTCAGACAAGGTTGGGGGAGGGGACCCACTGGAACAGCTGTTGGGAGACAGATGGTAGCCTCCCGTCAAGGCCATCCAGCGTGTTCTTTAACGTGCACAGGGTATGACTCTCCCGCACACGGAGCAACGGCTTAACGTCCCATCTGACTGACGGCGGCCTTTCCTAGCCCATCGGTGTCCCTTACTGACCATGGGCTTGCGAAGAGTTTTGAGGAGATAAACCTCAACGCTGATCCAACTGGGACTCGGATCTGGGAACTACAGATTACGGGCCTGGCGCGCTACCCATTGAGCCACCCCTTTCCTGATTGGCTGTTTCAGTTCATCTTCAAACTAGAAACGTATTTTTGCATAAAGAAAAATGAAACTGATCGAGGTAACTACTCGAGAGTTATTGCGAAATAAACATAGCCATAAATTGATATATTCGAAGTTATATTTTATACAATTATAGATATTTTGAATAAATATCATATCGAGTTTCTTACTTGTATAAACTGTCAACAGATGGCAGCAGGCACCCCTCCTATCAACCATAAAAAAAAAGAACTTTACTTTTAGAACAATGCGTAGACACCTATATACTTCGATATGCTCTAGGGAACGAAACTGCAACATACATTGACTTACATGTTCGCAAGATGATTAAATGTCTTAATTTGCATATTAATTTTAAAAATTCTGTAAAAGTAGTAAAAAAAAAACATACGACGGCTTCTCTAGGTATCGTAAAATGCGCTCGTGAAGGGGATAAAATGCTCATTGAATAACTTTAGGGTCAGCTACCACTGTATACAAATAGCCATGGTTGCTAGACAGTTTGAAACACTAATTAAAACACATTAATATGCTTTAAAATTGCATAGGAATTTGCCTCGTTCAGCTTCGGCAAAATTCCGCAGCCCGGCGCCACTTACCCTTGTGCGAAGCTGGCCTTCTTCTCCTTAGATTTTCTTTGGCCCAACTCCCCGCCCTTCCCTCGGTTAATAGGGGACAACAATGGGCTTCCAAAGAGCGTCGTCCGTCAGATGGGACGTTAAGCCATGGCACCGTGTGCTGGAGAGCCATATATTGTGCATGTTAAAATAAATAAGTGCCCATTACAATACAAAATTTTTAATAGTAATGCCTTGTTGGAGGATATTGTGTATTAGTTTGTAACAAAGAAATTTTTTCATTACCGATGAGGAATTTAATTTCTAAGGAAATGTTCACCAAAATCAGTTCTATTGTCATATGATATGTTAATGTTTCCCTTGATCCGTTCTGTTAGGGTTGACATAAGAATAAAATCTACCAATGATTATAAATATTTGAAAAAGAATTTTGAGAAAAATACAAATGTTGGTATACGATATAAATCAAATAATTAATACATTGTAATCAAAGTAGCATAATTCTAATCTGTTGAAATCCAATATGTTGTTTCCTTCCGTTTTATTTATAGTGCAAAGGAAGTATGAATTGAATTGTTTGTTTAAACCTACATGTCATCATAGGTTAGTTGGGCCCCTATCTAGAACGTATCCAATGGGTACTTACAAACTGTATACTGAGAGTTAATGTGTCGGTCCTAAGACCCTGGGCTTTTTAATTTAGAAATCGAAACTAAAACCTGCCATCCTCTCAGACTTTCTACTCGGGCATATAAACTGACAGGCTCTTGTCAGACCTCTGTGGCAAGCAGCTGCTTGAGGGGGTATTTTTTTAGAAAATATATTTTTAATACAATTATAAGCGTTATGAAGAAATAAATTATCCCTCAAGCATCTGCTTTTCATAGAGTTCTGATAGGAGTCTATTCAGTTTGGGATTTTATAGAGTATCGCTAACTAGAGATAAGGAGAGACCTCAGCAAAACGACAAGACGTGGGAAAAAAATGAATCAATAATAAATACACAGAAGTTAATAAATTGTTTCCGTGGAAAAAACGAGTTTTGCCAATGCGCAGGATTCGAACCCACTTCTCTTTACATTCTGACATGTGGATTCAAGTCCGCTGATCGGAACACTCATATTTTACACAAAATTATTGACAGGAAAAAAAAAATCCGATTTCCTCCCGGGCTCGAACCCTGACCTCCCTTCCGTCCTTTGTTTTTTGCATCCTAGCAAAATAGGTTGGATTGGGTTGTTTTACTTCAAAACGGCACTATTTTGCACACCATGGGCTAAATGGCCAGGTCACATGGACGTCGAAGGTTCAGAGAAGGTTGGGGGAGGGGGTATTTTTCAACAGCTGTTGGGAGATTGATGGTAGTCTCCCGTCAAGGCCATCCAGCGTGTGCTTTAACGTGCTCAGGGAATGGCTCTCCCTCACGCGTAGGCACGGCTTAACATCCCATCCGACGGACGGCGGCGTTTCCAAGCCAATCGGTGTCCCCTACTGACCGTGGGCAGGGCGGGGAATTTTGCGGAGATAAATCTCAACGGTGACCGAGCTGGGACTCGAACCTGGGAACTACAGATTACGAGACTGGCGCGCTACCGACTGAGCCACCCCCGCCCCTGCATTCAGTTATCATTATCTTGTTTTTGTGGACTCCACTGATGTGCCATTTTTATAATTTATGAACCTAAATGATGTGCTAATTTCACAATTTTGCGCCACGAATTTTAGAGTCTCTGAGCGCGATTACCTCGAGAACTTCAACTTTTCCCCCGCAAATAAATTTACAGCCGTACTGGCAATTTAAACCTTTTGACCATCACATTCTACCACCGAAATTGGAAGTTTCTGGCATAAATGAATCGTTGGCATTTCCAACAATTCCACCACTAGAGGGTGCTGTTAAAGTTATTGACAGATTTGGAAAATGAGAAGCATAATATTTGATCAATACCTACACATCACAAAAATAATTTATCACTAAACAAGTTGAACGTTCACAGACAGACTGTTGTATGAGTATTTATGAAATTTACTATTTTTAACATAATCCGAATCATCCTTTAGTTCTTTTAATTTGTAGCTAAAACCAGACTCTGACATTGGTGTAAGAAACAACTTGTGGCTCCAATTAAGTTGGCCCATCTACTTATGGGATTCCCTTGCATGGATATTTTGCTTATAAGATTATTAGAAAATGTGCTTGTGTTAAATTTAGAACAATTCTCCCAAAGAAATAAAAACATTTAGTTTCCTTTTAGATTAATCTGAAAAACTGGTACCGCAAGGTGTCGCTTGATACGATCTCTGAAACATCAGACGCGGGAAAATTCCAAACGATTTAACGACAGCCCCAACTATTTAGGTTACAAGATAGGCGAGGTCCTGTTGGCCTCCTGTTCAGACCGTAATATACGCGTCGATAGTTCAAGGTCCGTCCGCTGCAAAATTTATGGCTGATAAGGATCTTGTAGCTTCGAAAGGGACTGGTCGCATATCTATTGGTATGGGTGCCGTCAGTTCCAAATATATTATAGCGAAGAATCAGTTGTGGTCATCAACACCTTGTGCGGTCTTTAGGCCTAAATCTAGTCCTAGCGAGACCACCCATTGTGTACGACACAGAACCGCGGGAGGTTGGGCGATTCGTGCTTTCATCCCCCGGGTAGCGTGGGTCGATGTCAGGGCAGATTCACCAGCTACGAAATCTGGTGAATGATTATCAGGGAGGAAAAACTGTTTTGATTAGCTCCCTTGTTGGTGCTATTATCGAGAGACTTTTATTTGCAAAGGGAGATTTGAGGAAAGATAGCGAGTGGTATGTACTATGGTGGGGAGACGAAAGCAGTGAAAGAGGTTAGTTAATGGAATAGCGGATCCTGCTTTAATGGGAGGGAAATTGAGATCGGGGCTAATTAAAAAATAATAACCATCATTTGAGTTTATATAAAATGCAAAGTACGAGGTGGTATCTGTATAGATTATTGCTACATGGTATAGGCCAAAGATAATGAAGTTTGCTTAGGATTTTTACTTTTTGTTTAACAGAAAAAATAACACAAATCATTTCTGGAGCATAATAAATACCTCCTCAAGCAAGTGCTTGCCACAAAGGTCTGACAGTTTAATTCGCTGTAGTTGGAGATCTGTGAGGATGGCTCGACCAGGTTCGTAATCTGCTTACCCAGGCTCGAGGTTGGTTGTTTTACCTCTGAGCGGCACTTTTTTGGCACACCATGGGCTAAATGGCCAGGTCATAAGGACCACGAAGGCTCAGAGAAGGTTGGGGGAGGGGAGCACTGGAACAGTTGTTGGGAGACAGATAGTAGCCTCCCATCAAGGCCATCCAGTGTGTTCTTTAACGTGCACAGTGTATGGCTCTCCCGCACACGGAAACATGGCTTAACGTACCATCCGACGGACGGTAGCCTTTCCAAGCCCATCGGTGTCCACTACTGACCGTAGGCATGGCGGAGAGTTTTGCGGAGATAAGTCTCAACGCTGACTCAGCTGGGACTCGAACCTGAGAACTGCAGATTATGAGCCTGGCGCGCTGCTGACTGAGCTCCCCCCCCCCCCCCCGGGCTCGAACTCAGGTCCCTTTGATCAGTAGCCAAGCGCGCTAAACTTATCTAATCACTCTGCTACGGGACGGCTGGGGCATGATTCCTATGTACATTTTGTATAACCTTAATTATAATTTATACACAAAATGCAAATTTGTTAAAAAATTAAATTACTCCTGAAGCAGCTGAAAAATTATGCAGTTTACACGCCATAAAGATGGACTGGGAGGATGTCGGAACCTCAGCAGAAAGACAATACAAACGTCCATGATTTACGCGGGGCTCGAACCCAGGTCCCTTTGATCAGAAACCAAACGCCTCCCCCTCCTCCTCCGAACGACAGAGTTGGGTTGGGTTGTTTTACCTCTGAGTGGCACTTTTTTGCACACCATGGGCTAAATGGCCGGGTCACATGGACCCCGAAGGTTGGGGGAGGGGACCCACTAGAACAGCTGTTGGGAGACAGATGGTAGCCTCGCGTCAAGGCCATCCAATGTGTGCTTTAACGTGCACAGGGTATGGCTCTCCCGCGCATTGTAAATGGTATTATACGAAAGTGGAATTTTAAAGCATAACTTCATTGATTTTTTAAAAAATTTTGTAAAAATTTAAATTTTTTGAAACAAAATATATGAGCTTATTTGCAAACATATTGGGAGAGATAAATATCTATTCTCAGATTAGCAAAATATATACATACTAACTTCAGATAGGGCTTTAAAATTCCGCTTTCGTATAATACCATTTACAATTAAATATAATTAATAAAAAATATGTGTAACTATTTTCAGATAATATGTTTATTGAATATTTTTGCCATTGAGAAATGAGGGTGTTGTCATGTCTATGAAAATAATATATTTCCTACAAGAATGAAATTCTTCGCCACGTTTATGATAATTTGCTTTAAAATTGATATTTGATTCAATTCAGTATAGGAAATGAAATCATTTAAATAACACACACATCGAATTAGAAATGAATCAGATCCGCTACCTCAAGCTATGATGCGATGCCGGCGATTTGACTTCATTAGTCACGTGACATCAGGCTTTCTCTTCAGACGGTTTTGCCCCTACTGACCGTGGGCTTGCGAACAGTTTTGCGGAGATAAGTCTCAACGCTGACCCAGCTGGGACTCGAACCTGGGAACTACAGATTACGAACCTGGCGCGCTACCGACTGAGCCCCCCTCCCTCCCTCCCCTAACAACAGAGATTTATTCCCTTCCGTTATTAAAACCGTATCTGTGTGGAAATAACCCTGATCCCATCTCTCGATAGCCGATAGTTCAAACACGGCGTTGTGTTGGGTTGGGTTGTTTTACCTCTGAGCGGCACTTTTTTGCACACCATGGGCTAAATGGCCAGGTCACATGGACCCCGAAGGCTCAGAGAAGGTTGGGGGAGGGGACCCACTAGAACAGCTGTTGGGAGACAGATGGTAGCCTCCCGTCAAGGCCATCCAGCGTGTTCTTTAACATGCACAGGATATGGCTCTCCCACACACGGGGCCACGGCTTAACGTCCAATCCGACGGACGGCGGCATTTCCAAGCCCATCGGTGTCCCCTACTGACCGTGGGCAGGGCGGGGAATTTTGCGGAGATAAATCTCAACGCTGACCCAGCTGGGACTCGAACCTGGGAACTACAGATTACGAGCCTGGCGCGCTACCGACTGAGCCCCCCGCCCTCCCTCCCTCCCCGAACAACAGAGATTTATCCCTTCCGTTATTAAAACCGTATCTGTGTGGAAATAACCCTGATCCCATCTCTCGACAGCCGATAGTTCAAACAAGGCATTGTGATTAATCAACCGGGAATAAATGAATTAAGAATTAGATGCATATTAATGAGACGAATGAAATCGAGCGTTGCAATTAATCTCTGGAAGGTAAATGAGAAATTAAGAGATACTACTACGCCTGGAAAGAGGCCCTTAAACAACAGAGAAGAAAAAAAGTTATGCGGAGACAGATTGGAATCTTCTAGAACCGAGGCATCGAATGTGGTTTGAATCTATTTGGCGAACATCGGAAATCAAGGAACCTTCGGAATATAGATGAGGCTTAACGATTTGCATCATGTTCGGACGCTATCTCACCACTTCACGATCCAGATTTGCCTTGCATTGCCGCACCCATAAGGGAGAAGTAGTTTCGATGATGGATTGCTGTTTAGAAATTTTGAATTGAATATGCTTCCGTCTAATATGTGATTTATTACGCTTTTGGTGCCGTTGACATTACTCGCAAGTTAAAAAATCAAACCCTTCCACTTTTAATATTCATTATTTAGGGCTTCCAGTACAAAAACTGCACCGTCACACGTGCCTCAGTTTTAATTGAAATATAATTAATTGATCGATTGATTCCGTATTGGCAATTTCATATGTCACTTGTTGAAAGGGGCGGGGGTGGCTCAGTCGGTAGCGCGCCAGGCTCGTAATCTGTAGTTCCCAGGTTCGAGTCCCAGCTGGGTCAGCGTTGAGATTTATCTCCACAAAATTCCCCGCCCTGCCCACGGTCAGTAGGGGACACCGATGGGCTTGGAAATGCCGCCGTCCGTCGGATGGGACGTTAAGCCGTGGCCCCGTGAGCGGGAGAGCCATACCTGTGCACGTTAAAGTACACGCTGGATGGCCTTGACGGGAGGCTACCATCTGTCTCCCAACAGCTGTTCCAGTAGGTCCCCTCCCCCAACCTTCTCTGAGCCTTCGGGGTCCATGTGACCTGGCCATTTGGCCCATGGTGTGCAAAAAAGTGCCGCTCAGAGGTAAAAAACCCAAACAACAACACTTGTTGAAAACGGAAATTTTCTCGTCAACCAAACTCGCTCGCTTGTCATGGTCTTTTCTGCGTGTCAGCCCTTCATAATTTCAGGAATTCAAGTGAGAATAGTAATTTAGGGACCCTTCATTTGAATTTTTTCCCTTTTAGGGCCGGATCTAGAAGGGCAGGGGGAGTGAAAACGCCCACCCCCACTTTTGTATCTCTGCAAAATTCCCCGCCCTGCCCACGTCAGTATGGGACACCGATGAGCTTGGAAATGCCGCCGTCCGTCGGATGAGACGTTAAGCAGTGGTCCCGTGTGTGGAGAGCCATACCCTGTGCACGTTAAAGAACACGCTGGATGGCCTTAACGGAAACTACCATCTGTCTCCCAAATGCTGTTCCAGTGGATCCCCTCCCCCACCCTTCTCTGAGCCTTCGGGTCCATGTGACCTGGCCATTTAGCCCATGGTGTGCCAAAAAGTGCCGTTCACAGGTAAAACAACCCAACACAACCCTAACTCTGAATGTGGTCCCTGTACAGGAAAATTTTGGACACTACTCTACCAGAGTATCGCCAACTCGACCCATTCGTTGGGGGGCGGGGGTGGCTCAGTCGGTAGCGCGTCAGGCTCGTAATCTGTAGTTTCCAGGTTCGAGTCCCAGCTGGGTCAGCGTTGAGGTTTATCTCCGCAAAATTCCCCGCCCTGCCCACGGTCAGTAGGGGACACCGATGGGCTTGGAAAGGCCGCCGTCCGTCGGATGGGACGTTAAGCCGTGGCCCCTTGTGCGGGAGAGCCATACCCTGTGCACGTTAAAGAACACGCTTGATGGCCTTGATGGGAGACTACCATCTATCTCCCAATAGCTGTTCCAGTGGGTCCCCTCCCCTAACCTTCTCTGAGCCTTCGGGTTCCTTGTGACCTGGTCAGTTAGCCCATGGTGTGCAAAAAAGTGCTGCTGAGAGGTAAAACAACCCAACAACAACCCATTCGTTGAATGAAGACCTCTCTGTTGTTCATCACCACAACGAACCGACCCGATTCCACAAGAAGAAGAAAATGTTGAAATCTCTTTACATAAGCGGTATCCACCTTCGACTGCTGCCAAACTACCTCCTGCTCGACAATGACCACATAAAATATGTCCCCGATCTTTACGACCACCCACAAGATCCATCTGTTGTCAGCCGCCCTTTTCCTTCCAGTGGCGACATCCGCTTCCATCCGTAAGCGATCATGCCAACACTTGACACCAACTGAAACTTTGACGCCTCCTCGACAAAGAACCACAGAACACCGAGCGATAGTTGACCTTTCGTTAGGGCGGAAATGACCTCTGGCCTCACGTTGCGAACTGTCCTTCAACGTGACTGGGACAATGATATTGCGTTCGGTCCGTTGACGTCTGCTAGATAGGAAGTGATTTAGAGCGCCAAGGTGGACGATAGGGGGCGTGTCAAGAGTTGAAGTGACTGAAGTGACCCTCTACTTGGAGCGACACCTGTCCCCTCTCTTGTTATACAGTGTGTACGAGTTTGCCTTTAATACTCGTCAATCTTATTCGGAGTTTGAACTTTGTCACCAAACTTTGTCCTCCTTTTAGTGGATCCGTGTATAATGGGCTGGTTCAGAAATAACTTTGGTACCAACATTTGGAAGTCGTGGTTATTGTGATTAGGCAAGAATAGTGAGCTTTTCTCTCAAAACATCTGCTACACACTTTTTCGAGTGAGTGTCTATAATGGTAGAACAAGTTCAAGTCAAATGCCTGTAGGAGCATTTATTTACGACAAAAGTATTCGCGAAGTTTTCTCAAAGTTGTCGGTGACTGACTTCGGTATTATGACTATACTTGTATTTCATGTACAGTCGCTCAAAAATGTATCCGAACGCTATGGTTGATTACAGAAAAAATATCTGGCAACGATTTTTTTTTTATAAATTAGTGATCTGGCAACCTTCGTATCGCGTGACAGATATTTTTTCTGAATTCTGTAATCAACCATGGCGTTCGGATATTTTTTTTGAGCGACTGTACAGTGCTAATCGTAGTAACCTCTTAGAGCTTCAGTGTAGAAACCTATTCCCTGCGAAGTTTGATACAGCTTATTCCCAGGAAAAATTAAATATATGCAGTTACGACCAAATTGACATTCATATATATGAAATCCTGATATATATATAAAACTAAAAGTGAGAGTTGGGTTGGGTTGTTTTACCTCTGAGAGGCACTTTTTGTCTACATAGTGGGCTAAATGGCCAGGTTACATGGACCCCAAAGGCTCAGAGAAGGTTGGGGGAGGGGATCCACTGCAACAGCTGTTGGGAGACAGATGGTAGCTCCCGTCAAGGCCATCCAGCGTGTTCTTTAACTTGCACAGGGTATGGTTCTTCCGTACAAGGGTCCATGGCTTAACGACGTATCAGATGGACGGTGGTCTTTCCAAACCCATCGGTGGCCCCTACTGACCGTGGGCAGGGTGAGGAGTTTTTAGGACATCAATCTCAAAGCTGGCAGGTCACAAGGACCCCGAAGGCTCAGAGAAGGTTGGGAGAGGAGACTCACTGTAACAGCTGTTGGGAGACAGATGGTAGCCTCCCATCAAGGCCATCCAGCATATTCTTTAACGTGCACAGGGTATGGCTCTCCCGCACACGGAGCCATGGCTTAACTCTCATTCGAGGGAAGGCGGACTTTCCAAGCTCATTGGTGTCCCCTTACTGACCGAAGGCAGAGTGGTGATTTAAAAGAGATGAACCTCTAATGCTGACCCAGCTGGGACTCGAACCTTGGACCTGCAGATTATGTGTCTGATCTGAGCCAACCGCCTTTCCCCCGGCAAATCACAGTTAATATTAAATTTAGGAAATAGGTTTTCTTTAAAAAAAATTTTAATAACCACCTTTTTTGGCTCAGACGTAATGTTTGCTGTTCAAACGTGGGTATCCATTGTGGAACATTCCCCCCACCCTACCCCTTGATTTGTGGAAATATTTGTATCGCGTTATTTTGAATGTTTCAATTTCTGGGTTTTTTTATATCGGAAAAAAATAATCCCCTCCTCGTGAAAACTTTTACTTTGCAAATAATTGTATAAAGTTGCGAAGAAGAAGAGAAAAAAATAAAAATAAAAAAACATAATAAAAAAATTCATATTTTTTTGTGGGGAGGGGGGGTTCGGGATTAGATCGGTTGGATGTGCACCATCTATCTATTCGTCCCAGCTGTCTAGTCGATCCTCTCAGCGGTGGATTAAGGTCCAAACGATTTCCAACAGTCCGGGTTTGACCGGGGGTGGGGTGGGGGGTACTCACTGTAGAAAAAAATTTTGCAACTTACGAATGGAAAAAAAAATATTCAGTTAAATACACTAAATTTTGGAAATGCTTAAAAACGAAAATTTAGTGTGCATTATATAAAGTTGCATATATTGAAAAATAAAACGTGATTATGAATGAAAATAAAAATAAAATTTGTTCATTTTAGTGTATCTAACAAAAATCACATAATATTTGGCATTAGAAAAAAAATACCCCCTCGAGCATGGGTGTCCGCAGATGGGGGCAAACGGTGCACTTGCCCCCCCTGGGATCGAGTAAAAATTCCACAAATTATAATCGTAACAATTTAAACGTAATTAATTTATATAAATTATGTATCTGTTTTTGTATTGATGCAGTACTGTATTCTATAATCTACTTGTGAAAAAAAAAAACCTAAAAAATTAAATAATTAAATAAAAATTTATTGATGTAATTATTTGTCTTCAAGCTTCCCCCCCCCCCCGCCGCTAGAAAATTTTCTGCGGACGCCCATGCCCTCGAGCAAACCTAAGTAAAAACTCCAGACGTGTACAAAGAAGTAAATTGCACTGATCGTGAAATATTTTTTGAATAAAATATTGAAAGGTAAGCGCCTCATGGGCCTGTGTGTTAATCCACACTGGATCTTGTTCTCATCCTAACTCTGTTTTGGGGTTCTTGTGACCTGTCCCCTTACCCCAATGTGCTGAAGGAAAAGCTCCCCTTAGGTGTAGAAACAACCTAGCTCTGTTCTCCCGTGGGTCGGGGGTGGCTCAGTCGGTAGCGCGCCAGGCTCGTAATCTGTAGTTCCCAGGTTCGAGTCCCAGCTGGGTCAGCGTTGAGATTTATCTCCGCAAAATTCCCCGCCCTGCCCACGGTCAGTAGGGGACACCGATGGGCTTGGAAAGGCCGCCGTCCGTCGGATGGGACGTTAAGCCTTGGATCCGTGTGCGGGAGAGCCATACCCTGTGCACGTTAAAGAACACGCTGGATGGCCTTGACGGGAGGCTACCATCTGTCTCCCAACAGCTGTTCCAGTGGGTCCCCTCCCCCAACCTTCTCTGAGCCTTCGGGGTTCATGTGACCTGGCCATTTAGCCCATGGTGTGCAAAAAAGTGCCGCTCAGAGGTAAAACAACCCAACCTGTTCTCCCGTTCAGGATGTTACGAAATATAAGGATTAATTCTTCTAGAGAAAATAATTTTCGTATTTCTGCAGTCAGAATCACATCTCTCGTCACCCTACCGATCTTTTCTTATTCTGGTGTTTCGCTCCCTTCTGCCCTTTCATGAATGGTCAGCATTAGGCCCTAATAATCCCAAAATACTTGCCAAAAAAATGGCCAGAAGGGAATCGCCACGAGTCACCATTAGACCCTGACTGCGGGTGTACCTCGTGTTCGAACGAAACTTTTCAAGCAATTACAACTGAGGACAGGGCGCTGGGTGGGACATAATGTCGAGGTCAGGGTGCCTGTGTACACAGGTGTGACGTCATGCTGAGTCAGCCAATAAACATGTCATAGGTGAAGTATTTATTTCCTCTGCCGATTGGAGAAGGACCGAAGTAGGATGGGGGGTGAGGTAAGTGATGGAGGATGACATGCTGAGCAAATGCAAAACTAGTGTTTCGTGTGGTGTGGAGATAGTGTTCTATTCGTTATCGTATTTCTAATGCATTTATTGGAAGAAGTTGTTATTTCATTTGTGAAGAATAATGTGGGTTGGGCGGCACTTTTTTGCACACCATGGGCTAAATGGCCAGGTCACAAGGACCCCGAAGTCTCAGACAAAGTTGGGGGAGGGGACCCACTGGAGTGTGTTCTTAAGCGTGTTCTTTAACGTGCGCAAGGTATAGCTCTACCGTACACGGGGCCACGGCTTAACGTCCCATCCGACGGACAGCGGTATTTCCAAGCCCATCGGTGCCCCCTACTGACCGTGGGCAGGGCGGGGAGTTTTGCGGAGATAAATCTCAACGCTGACCCAGCTGGGACTCGAACTTGGGAACTGCAGATTACGAGCCTGGCCGTAACCATCGAGACTCAAGGCCTTTTCACTGGTGACGTCACACGTTCTGACGTCAGCATTCGTCGATCTAGCATCTTGACACACCGTAGCTGCTTGTGTGTTTATTGGCGGGATTATTATCTTTAATTATTATCTGGTGTTCAACAAATATATTTTTAAACAATTTTTGCAAGATAAAAAATGATTGTTTGTTAGAGAATTTAGGAAATAAGAACAAATGTCTTAGTGCCAAAAAGAGAAAGTTGTCTACCCTCAATAAATAATATCCACAGAATTAACTGTTGGCTTTGATATTAATAGTTTTGTGACAAACAGTTTTTCTGGCATGTGGGATTTGGACCATATCTCTCCAGGTACATGCCACAGTGTTCTAAGGCCACTAAACTAATAAGTTATAAAATAAAATAAATAAATAAATACCCCCTCAAGCAGCTGCTTGCCACAGAGGTCTGACAGGAGCCTGTCAGTTTATATGCCACAGTAGGAGATCTGAGAGGATATGAGGACCTCAGCTGAAAAACGACACACACATCCATAAGTTATATTAGTGGAAAAAAGGCAGAGTCTGTTAGTTTAGTGGTCTTACCACCACTGGCTTATATCTGGAAAGATGTATGCCTAAATGATTTAATCTTTCTTTACCAGGGTGCATAGAATTATTTTTTTAACAATCGAAGATTTATTAGAGACTATTTTCTTTACATTTGGGAGGTTAGTTGAGCGATTTATTGTCAAATCTTTAGTCATAGATTTAAAGGTAGCTTTGTAAACCAAAATATATATGTGTGTGTGCTTGCAGTAAATTGTAGTTTCTAAAGTTTAGATGCACTTTTCCTGTTAGTTTTTGAATATGTATCCCATCGGAAGGTTGTATCCATGTCCAAATATTATTCAATGATCATTTAATGATCATTTAATGAGAGTTCAGAAAAAAATACAGCTCAATATTCCTATTAATTCAGTCTAATCACTAAGAAAAAGTATTGAAATTAAATCATAACTAACTGAAATTGTTACAGCTAAAGCTATTACAGTATATCATTAATTTTTAGTTCACATTTGCCAATAAAATTGTTCTGAATAATTTTTGTGTGTTTTTTTCTCTTTTTAATAAAACACACTAATTTTCCATAACAATTTATATGTCACGATTATATTATTAATGGTACAAACAACTGGATCAGTTATTGACAGCATTTATCGCGAAAAATATGTGAAGGAAATGATTTTATTTTTGTTAATATATAACCGAGTAATTATTTGCATTTAACTTTATTTTTAAACATATTGTGTCATTGCAATTATACGTGCAACGGATTATGACGCTCCTGGTAATTTATATGTCGTTCTACATGTTCAGAGAACGTTAAACGACAATTACATTTTGAGTCATCAATTTAGCACAATTACAAATCAAGATCTACTTTAGTTTCAACGTCTTCCTTATTTTAAGGTTTTTCATAGAAATATTACACTAATGTACATATATACAATATAATCATACTATGTCAATCAGTTTTGAGCACATTATCAAACAAAAATGCCCTCCCGATCTTATAAAAAAAAGTAAATGCTCGATTTGCGACGGTAGTACTACGTACGCAGAAAGTACTGCAGATCCACAGGATGTGACGTCACTTTAGACTTCAAAGGATTTGAGTCTCGACGGTCACGGCCTGGCGCGCTATCCCGTGACCTTCGAGACTCAAGGCCTTTGAAGTCTAAAGTGACGTCACATCCTGTGGATCTACAGTACTTCCTGCGTACATAGTACTACGGTCGCAAATCGAGCATATACTTTTTTTTTATAAGATCGGGAGGGCATTTTTGTTTGATAATGTGCTCAAAACTGATTGACATAGTATGATTCAATATGTAATCGTCGTTTAACGTTCTCTGAACATGTAGAACGATATATAAATTACCAGGAGCGTCATAATCGGTTGCACGTATAATTACAATGACACAATACGTTTAAAAATAAAGTTAAATGCAAATAATTACTCGGTTATATATTAACAGAAATAAAATCCTTTACTTCACATATTTTTCGCGATAAATGCTGTCAATAACTGATCCAGTTGTTTGTACCATTAATAATATAATTGTGACATATAAATTGTTATGGAAAATTAGTGTGTTTTATTAAAAAGAGAAAAAACAAATATTATTCAGAACAATTTTATTGGCAAATGTGAACTAAAAATTAATGATATACTGTAATAGCTGGGGCGGGGGTGGCTCAGTCGGTAGTGCGCCAGCCTCATAATCTGTAGTTCCCAGGTTCGAGTCCCAGCTGGGTCAGCGTTGAGATTTATCTCTGCAAAATTTCCCCGCCCTGCCCACGGTCAGTAGGGGACACCGATGGGCTTGAAAAGGCCGCCGTCCGTCGGATGGGACGTTAAGCCGTGGCAGGAGAGCTATACCCTGTGCACGTTAAAGAACAAGCTGGATGGCCTTGACGGGAGGCTACCATCTGTCTCCCAACAGCTGTTCCGGTGGGTCCCCTCCCCCAACCTTCTCTGAGCCTTCGGGGTCCTTGTGGCCTGGCCATTTGGCCCATGGTGTGCAAAAAAGTGCCGCTCAGAGGTAAAACAATCCAATCCAACTGTAATAGCTTTAGCTGTAACTATTTCAGTGAGTTATGATTTAATTTCAATACTTTTTCTTAGTGATTAGACTGAATTAATAGGAATATTGAGCTGTATTGTTTTCTGAACTCTCATTAAATCTGAATAATATTTGGACATGGATACAAGCTTCCGATGGAATACATATTCAAAAACTAACAGGAAAAGTGCATCTAAACTTTAGAAACTATACAATTTACTGCAAGCACATACACATTTTGGTTTACAAAGCTACCTGTAAATCTATGACTAAAGATTTGACAATAAATCGCACAATTAACCTCCCAAATGTAAAGAAAATAGTCTCTAATCAATCTTCGATTGTTAAAAAAAATAATTCTATGCACCCTAGTAAAGAAGGCTTAAATCATTTAGGCATACATCTTTCCAGATATAAGCCAGAGGTGTAAGACCACTAAACTAACAGACTCTGCCTTTTTTCCATTAATACAACTTATTAGTTTAGTGGCCTTAGAACACTGTGGCATGTACCTGGAGAGATATGGTTCAAATCCCACCTGCCAGAAAAACTGTTTGTTACAAAACTATTAATATCAAAGCCAACAGTTAACTCTGTGGATACTATTTATTGAGGGCAGACAACTTTCTCTTTTTGGCACTAAGACATTTTTTTTCTTACTTCCTAAATTCTCTAACAAACAATCATTTTTTATCTTGCAAAAATTGTTTAAAAATACATTTGTTGAACACCAGATAATTATTAAAGATAATAATCCCGCCAACAAACACACAAGCAGCTACGGTGGGTCAAGATGCTAGATCGACGAATGCCGACGTCAGAACGTGTGACGTCACCAGTGAAAAGGCCTTGAGTCTCGATGGTTACGGCCAGGCTCGTAATCTGCAGTTCCCAAGTTCGAGTCCCAGCTGGGTCAGCGTTGAGATTTATCTCCGCAAAATTCCCCGGTCAGTAGGGGGCACCGATGGACTTGGAAATACCGCTGTCTGTCGGATGGGACGTTAAGCCGTGGCCCCGTGTACGGTAGAGCTATACCTTGCGCACGTTAAAGAGCACACTGGATGGCCTTGATGGGAGGCTACTATCTGTCTCCCAACAGCTGTTCCAGTGCTCCCCTCCCCCAACCTTCTCTGAGCCTTCGTGGTCCTTATGACCTTGACATTTAGCCCATGGTGTGCCAAAAAAGTGCCGCTCAGAGGTAAAACAACCAACCTCGAGACTGGGTAAGCAGATTACGAACCTGGTCGAGCCATCCTCACAGATCTCCAACTACAGCGAATTAAACTGTCAGACCTTTGTGGCAAGCACCTGCTTGAGGAGGTATTTATTATGCTCCAGAAATGATTTGTGTTATTTTTTCTATTAAACAAAAAGTAAAAATCCTAAGCAAACTTCATTATCTTTGGCCTATACCATGTAGCAATAATCTATACAGATATAAACTCGTACTTTGCATTTTATATAAACTCAAATGATGGTTATTATTTTTTAATTAGCCCCGAGCTCAATTTTCCTCCCATTAAAGCAGGATCCGCTATTCCATTAACTAACCTCTTTCACTGCTTTCGTCTCCCCACCATAGTACATACCACTCGCTATCTTTCCTGAAATCTCCCTTTGCAAATAAAAGTCTCTCGATAATAGCACCAACAAGGGAGCTAATCAAAACAGTTTTTCCTCCCTGATAATCATTCACCAGATTTCGTAGCTGGTGAATCTGCCCTGACATCGACCCACGCTACCCGGGGGATGAAAGCACGAATCGCCCAACCTCCCGCGGTTCTGTGTCGTACACAATGGGTGGTCTCGCTAGGACTAGATTTAGGCCTAAAGACCGCACAAGGTGTTGATGACCACAACTGATTCTTCGCTATAATATATTTGGAACTGACGGCACCCATACCGATAGATATGCGACCAGTCCCTTTCGAAGCTACAAGATCCTTATCAGCCATAAATTTTGCAGCGGACGGACCTTGAACTATCGACGCGTATATTACGGTCTGAACAGGAGGCCAACAGGACCTCGCCTATCTTGTAACCTAAATAGTTGGGGCTGTCGTTAAATTGTTTGGAATTTTCCAGCGTCTGATGATTCAGAGATCGTATCAAGCGACACCTTGCGGTACCAGTTTTTCAGATTAATCTAAAAGGAAACTAAATGTTTTTATTTCTTTGAAAGAATTGTTCTAAATTTAACACAAGCTATCACTGCAATATCTTATCAGATTATTTTCTAATAATCTTATAAGCAAAATATCCATGCAGGGGAATCCCATAAGTAGATGGGCCAACTTAATTAGAGCCATAAGGCTCAAGTTGTTTCTTACACCAATGTCAGAGTCTGGTTTTAGCTGCAAATTAAAAGAACTAAAGGATGATTGGGATTATGTTAAAAATATTAAATTTCATAAATACTCATACAACAGTCTGTCTGTGAACGTTCAACTTGTTTAGTGATAAATTATTTTTGTGATGTGTAGGTATTGATCAAATATTATGCTTCTCATTTTCCAAATCTGTCAATAACTTTAACAGCACCCTCTAGTGGTGGAATTGTTGGAAATGCCAACGATTCATTTATGCCAGAAACTTCCAATTTCGGTGGTAGAATGTGATGGTCAAAAGGTTTAAATTGCCAGTACGGCTGTAAATTTATTTGCGGGGGAAAAGTTGAAGTTCTCGAGGTAATCGCGCTCAGAAACTCTAAAATTCGTGGCGCAAAATTGTGAAATTAGCACATCATTTAGGTTCATAAATTATAAAAATGGCACATCAGTGGAGTCCACAAAAGCAAGATAACTGAATGCAGGGGTGGGGGTGGCTCAGTCGGTAGCGCGAGTCCCAGCTGGGTCAGCGTTGAGATTTATCTCCGCAATAACTCCCCCCCTCCCCAGGTCAGTAGGGAACACCGATGGGCTTGGAAAGGCCGTCGTCCGTCGGTTGGGACGTTGAACCGTGTCACTGTGTGCGGGACAGTCATACCCTGAGCACGTTAAAGAACACACTGGATGGCCTTGACGGGAGGCTACCATCAGTCTCCCACCAGCTGTTGAAAAATACCCCCTCCCCCAACCTTCTCTGAGCCTTCGACGTCCATGTGACCTGGCCATTTAGCCCATGGTGAGCAAAATAGTGCCGTTCTGAAGTAAAACAACCCAAGCCAACCTATTTTGCTAGGATGCAAAAAACAAAGGAGGGAGGGGGGGTCAGAGTTCGAGCCCGGGAGGAAATCGGATTTTTTTGTTTTTCCTGTCAATAATTTTGTGTAAAATATGAGTGTTCCGATCAGCAGACTGGAATCCACATGTCAGAATGTAAAGAGAAGTGGGTTAGAATCCTGCGCATTGGCAAAACTCGTTTTTTCCACGAAAACAATTTATTAACTTCTGTGTCAACAGATATTTCTTTTTTACAGATAATTATTTTTTCACGTCTTCTCGTTTTGCTGAGGTCTCTCCTTATCTCTAGTTAGCGATACTCTATGAAATCCCAAACTGAATAGACTCCTATCAGAACTCTATGAAAAGCAGATGCTTGAGGGATAATTTATTTCTTCATAACGCTTATAATTGTATTAAAAATATATTTTCTAAAAAAATACCCCCCCAAGCAGCTGCTTGCCACAGAGGTCTGACAGGAGCCTGTCAGTTTATATGCCAGAGTAGAAAGTCTGAGAGGATGGCAAGTTTTAGTTTTGATTTCTCAATTAAAAAAGCAGGGTCTTACGATATCGATATTGTAAAAATATCCCTACGCTGGTTAGAACCGACACATTCTTCTCTCATTATAAATTTTGTATCCGTTGGACACATTCTAGAGAGCATTACCACTAAATAAGTTTTAGTCTAAATTTAACCAAAACGAATAATTTATACTTTCTTTGCACTATAAATAAAACGGAAGGAAAAACATTTGAATTACAACAGATTTAGAATTATGCTCCTTTGATTACAATGCATTAATTATTTCATTTATATCATATCTCAACAGTTAGATTTTTTGCCAAATTCCGTTTGAAATATTTATAATCATTGGTGAATTTTATTCTTATGGCAACCCTAACAGAACGTATCTAGGGAAACAAGAACATATCATATGACAATAGAACTGATTTTGGTGAACATTTTCTTAGAAATTAAATTCCTCATCGAAAATGAAAAAATTTCTTTGTTACAACCTAATAAACAATATCCTCCAAAAAGGGGGGCGGGGGTGGCTCAGTCGGTAGCGCGCCAGGCTCGTAATCTGTAGTTCCCAGGTTCGAGTCCCAGCTGGGTCAGCGTTGAGATTTATCTCCGCAAAATTCCCCGCCCTGCCCACGGTCAGTAGGGGACACCGATGGGCTTGGAAAAGCCGCCGTCCGTCGGATGGGACGTTAAGCCGTGGCCCCGTGTGCGGGAGAGCCATACCCTGTGCACGTTAAAGAACACGCTGGATGGCCTTGACGGGAGGCTACCATCTGTCTCCCAACAGCTGTTCCAGTGGGTCCCCTCCCCCAACCTTCTCTGAGCCTTCGGGGTCCATGTGACCTGGCCATTTAGCCCATGGTGTGCAAAAAAGTGCCGCTCAGAGGTAAAACAACCCAACCCAACCCTCCAAAAAGGCTTTACTATTGAAAATTTTGTATTCTGATGAACACTTATTTATTTTAACGTGCACAAGATATGGCTCTCCAGCACACGGTGCCATGGCTTAACGTCCCATCTGACGGATGATGCCCTTTAGAAGCCCATTGTTGTCCCCTATTGACCGAGGGTAGGGCGGGGAGTTGGGCCAAAGAAAATCTAAGGAGAAGAAGGCCAGCTTCGCACAAGGATAACTAGCGCCGCACTGCGGAATTTTTCCGAAGCTGAATGTGACAAATTGCTGTGTAATTTTAAAGCATATTAATGTGATTTAATTAGTGTTTCAAACTGTCTAGCAACCATGGCTATTTGTATACAGTGGTAGCTGACCCTAAAGCTATTCAATGAGCATTTTATCCCCTTCACGAGCGCATTTCACGATACCTAGAGAAGCCGTTGTATGTTTTTTTTACTACTTTTGCAGAATTTTCAAAATTAATATGCAAAATTAATACATTTAATCATCGTGAGAACATGTAAGTCAATGTATGTTGCAGTTTTGTTTCCTAGAGCATATCGAGGTATATAGGTGTCTATGCTTTGTTCGAAAAGTAAATTTTTTTTTATGGTTGATAGGAGTGGTGCCTGCTGCCATCTGTTGACAGTTTATACAAGTAAGAAACTCGATATGATATTTATTGAAAATATCTGTAATTGTATAAAATATAACTTCGAATATTTCAATTTATGGCTATGTTTATTTCGCAATAACTCTCGAATAATTAGCTCGATCAGTTTCATTTTTCTTTATGCAAAAATACATTTTCAGTTTGAAGATGAACTGAAACTGCCAATCAGGAAAGGGGTGGCTCAATCGGTAGCGCGCCAGGCCCGTAATCTGTAGTTCCCAGGCTCGAGTCGCAGCTGGGTCAGCGTTGAGATTTATCTCCGCAAAACTCTTCGCAAGCCCATGGTCAGTAGGGGACACCGATGGGCTTGGAAAGACCACCATCCGTCGGATGGGACGTTAAACCATGTCTCCGAGTGAGGAAGAGCTATACCCTGTGCAGGTTAAAGAACACTCTGGGTGGCCTTGACGGGAGGCTACCATCTGTCTCCCAACGTCTGTTCCAGTGGGTCCCCTCCCCCAACCTTCTCTGAGTCTTCGTTTCCCCGCCCTGCCCACGGTCAGTAGGGGACACCGATGGGCTTGGAAAGGCCGCCGTCCGTCGGATGGGACGTTAAGCCGTGGCCCCGTGTGCGGGAGAGTCATACTCTGTGCATGTTAAAGAACACGCTGGATGGCCTTGACGGGAGGCTACCATCTGTCTCCCAACAGCTGTCCCAGTGGGTCCCTTCCCCCAATCTTCTCTGAGCCTTCGGGGTCCATGTGACCTGGCCATTTAGCCCATGGTGTGCAAAAAAGTGCCGCTCAGAGGTAAAACAATCCAATCCAATCCAATCTCTGAGTCTTCGGGGTCCATGTGACTTTGTCATTTAGCCCATGGTGTGCAAAAAAAGTGCCGCTCAGAGGTAAAACTTCCGAACAAACACCATGGCACTGCAGTTGCGGTCTAGAAAAAGACGCAAATACGAATTTTTCGCGACGTAAATAGAAAATGGTTTCATGAGCTTTAATTTTGTCCTCTTGAGAATTTTAAATTTGCTCCGAATAAAAACTGGTCTCCTAATTATATTTGACCTATCCGCTTTATCCTACATGACTTTGGATAATCCATGATACCCTTTCACATTCTTAAATCCCATGAACTATCTCTGAGTCTGATTTATTTTGCCACATTTCTACAAAAATAATTAATTTCACTTTTAACCTTCTGAAGTTTGGCAACACCGAGTTTCCCTCACTTCTTATACCACAGTAGATGTCAAAACAATCTTTCGGTTAATGGTCGAACTCCGCTAGGTGCTGCTGCTGACTGCGTGTCGCTATGGTAACCACCAAGGTGTGAGCTCGTAACCCACGGGCATGTAACAATGGAGCAATGATTGACTTAGAGGAGTCAGGCGTAATGCGCCTTTCGAAAACAAAAACTAAAAACTAAACCACCATCAACGCGCTGACAGCTTAACGTCAGCGAATATTTCTAAATGGCGATAATGGCGCCTGAAAAGAATCTCTAATAGTTTTAATAGAGGAGGAAAATGAGTTCCTGTAGATTTTTAAATAGGGTGAGAACGTCTTACCAAGCAGTGCCTACGCCTTTTGACTCAAGAATTACCTAGGTGTCTCTCAAGGGGTTTATCTACCTTCTTTTTTTTAACAAAGGAGGACTGTTCAAGTCACGAAAGTATGTCCTGAACATTAACAGCATGCCTATATATATTTCTTTTGTTATATCGCTGAATATTTTTGGACTGGTCTACACATCCACGGCCATTATATCCACACACCCCTTTGTTTGAAAATAGATGAAGCAATATTAAAGCATACGGACGTTTCCTAAAGGGGACAGAAAGCTTTTCAGAAGGTCGTGCAAAAAAATAAAATACCGAAATAAAATTATGTCCCATCATGAGAGGGGAGAACGTTTCAAATGCTTATTATCTTGAAATCAAGGGGCCATTAAATCCACCCGGCGAACGTTTGCAAACAAGAGCAAGGACACCCATTTACTCCCACATCACTCAGCGGATGCTTTCGGCATTAAAACGCCGCTCTGCAACCTCTGACCCTGCCCGGACACGTAATCGGGCCATTAAATTTCAATTTGCTTCGCCCCCGTGAACTCTAAGGAAAGGAGTCATTATCATTCAATTTCCCTATCTTCATCTCATTATGAGCCGAATTATAGGTACTTGCCTTTCTTTTTTTTATGGCCAACCTTTTATCCACGCCCCCCCCTCCTAACATACACTCATCCAGTCTTTGTCTCTTTTTCTCCCCCCCTCTCCGTCTTTTCCTGTTGTGACGTCACTAAAACAGGGAAAGTAAAACCCAAGTGAACCTCAACGAACAATGATGGGGGCCATGATGAAAAAAAAAAGGGACAACACGATTGACTGGAGAAATTTCAACTGGCAGTTGCAGGTTTTTCTTTCCTTTTTTGCGAGGGGAGGGGGGACCAAGATTCTATAGTTCCAACACGAAGTTACACCTATGAGTCGTGGATAAACAAACTTCGAAAGTTGGGTCGGGTTGTTTTACCTCTGAGCGGCACTTTTTTGCACACCATGGGCTAAATGGCCAGGTCACATGGACCCCGAAGGCTCAGAGAAGGTTGGGGGAGGGGACCCACTGGAACAGCTGTTGGGAGACAGATGGTAGCCTCCCGTCAAGGCCATCCAGCGTGTTCTTTAACGTGCACAGGGTATGGCTCTCCCGCACACGGAACCACGGCTTAACGACCCATCCGACGGACGGCGGCCTTTCCAAGCCCATCGGTGTCCCCTACTGACCGTGGCAGGGCGGGGAATTTTCCGGAGATAAATCTCAACGCTGACCCAGATGGGACTCGAACCTGGGAACTGCAGATTGCGAGCCTGACGCGCTACCGACTGAGCCACCCCCGCCCCAACTTCGAAAGATTGGGAGGATTTCTGGAATATTTCGGGAGCTGGTGACAACCATTCCAAGCCCATCGGTATTCCCCTTCTGAAGAAGAACAGGGCAGGGAGTTTTGCGGAGTTAAATCTCAACGCTGGCCTGATGGGACTCGAACCTGAGACCTACATGTTATGGTGCCTGGCGGACTACCGATTGAGATACCCCAGATTTTTTTATAAGAATGAGGATGAAGGCAATCAATGATCTAAATCAAGCCTAGTCAAAAAACGGTTCATTGCAAATGAACTTGTAGCTCATATAATAAATAATCAATATACTGAATCCGATTCATTTCTTCCGATTTTTTTTTATCAAACATTTCGAAGTACGTAACGAAACGATTTGCCAATTCATAGTACTCATTAAAATGTATATATTTTGTTAATTCTTTAGAGCAAAAAAAAAAAAGCAAAAAAAGCAACTGAGTTTTTTTTATTAATAACAAATACGAAAGCAGAGGTGGTCATAAGAAGGGGGACATGTCCTCGTGGTCCCCTCATAAGGAGGGGGACATGTCCTCGTGGTCCCTTCCAAATAGCTCGGAGGTATTTTATTGCTTCATTCCAATAGCCAATCAATTTCTTATCTGGGAAGGCAAACCCCTGCCCCCTTCAGTATCTCACATGAAGGCGTACGTAGGAGCATTTAAAAGATTTGGGTAGTCCAGAAATGAGACTGTGAACTACGAAATCTCTCATATAATGACCCTCTCCAGGCTTTAGACTTATGACCGCCCCTGTACGAAAGTACAGTCGAAAGTACAGTCGCTCAAAAAAGTATCGGAACACTGTGGTTGATTACAGAATTCAGGAAAAATATCTGGAGCGTGTACAGCAACTGTACACGCTCCAGTTACCGTTCACAGCAAACTGGAGCGTGTGCAGTTACTGCACACGCTCCAGTTTGCTGTGAACGGTAACTGCACACGTTCAATATTTCCGTGAGTGAGCCCACACGATCTAGGTCTTTGTGAGTTCACACGATCCAATGTGCTGTGAACATTAACCGCAACCGCTCCAGGTTGCTGTGAACGGTAACTGCACACGCTCAATATTTCCGTGAGTGAGCCCACACGATCCAGGTCTTTGTGAGCTCACACGATCCAATGTGCTGTGAACATTAACCGCAACCGCTCCAGTTTGCTGTGAACGGTAACTGCACACGCTCCATATTTATTGCATTATATATTCATACACATTATATATATTAAAAAATATCCAAACACTATGGTTGATTACAGAATTCAGAAAAAATATCTGGCAACCATTTTTTTTAAGCAATTAGTGATCTGGCCACCTTCGTTGGTCGATTACAGAATTCGGAAAAAATATCTGGCAACGATTTTTTTAGAAATTAGTGATCTGGCAACTTTCGTGTACATGGTTGATTACAAAATTCAGGAAAAATATCTGGCAACGATTTTTTTTTTCAGGAAAAATATCTGGCAAAGATTTTTTTAAATTAATGATCTGGCAATTTTTGTGCACATGGTTGAGTACAGAATTTAGAACAGATATCTGGCAACGATTTAAAAAAAAAAGAAATTAGTGATCTGGCAACCTTCGTATCACGTGACACGAAGTTGCAGGACGTTTGAATATTTTGAATATTGAATTCTGTAATCAACCATAATATTCGGATACTTTTTTGAGCGACTGTGCATTTAGTAATGAGGGGGGTCCACACGAAACGACAGACAGAAAGAAAGTGCAAGGAAAAAAGAGTCAAAAGAAAAAGCTCAAAGAGACGAAGTGCGAAAATTCATCCTTTCGCAGTCTCTCTGAGAAAGGAAGAGCAAGCTCCTTCCTCTCCACAAAGGGTGCTCCACGCTCTCTCACGCCTTTTCACCATCTGACAGCCTCGAGGGTGTTAATCGCTCGCTGCTGCTAATCCCGAGACAAAGCATGGCGGCAGTTCGGATGGATGAAGGAGCTGATGGAGACGAAGGGTTGCCATGGAGACCGCCATTGCAGTGTCTTAATGCTGCTTGGCCATATGGCAATTCGGATCGGCTCCTCAACGGAAATGGATTCAATTGGGGGTGAAACGAAATGCAGGTTTTTCACCTGGAATGGTTGAAATGATCTTTCTCATTTCATTCCATTTATAGAAACAGTGAGATATACATTGAGTGGTCATTAAGTTATGATCACCACCGTTATCAATGGAACTATTGTTATTTTATTCTGAAAAGTAGGTTTAAAAGATTAATATTGATAACACACTGGTTTCCATAAATTAAGGAAAATCCCTATGTTAAGTCAATGGTAATCTAAAGTCAAAGCTCTATAACTCCTAAAATAAGTTTTTTTTGTTTTCAAAAATGTGATTGCAGATAAAGATCTTAATCAAATAAATCAATATCTCGATTTTCAACACTATTCGTTCAGTATTTAATGAGTTATGGAAGTTTGAATATTTAGCAATAGCAATACCAGCCACAAAAATTGACTTCAGAAGTTAATTAAAACTTAGTAATAAGTATTGTATTAAAGTGTTTAATAAAATAAGTTTCTATATGTATTTGTGTAAAGAATTCTTTCACTATTCTTCAGTTTTGTATAAGTTTCTTAAGACTGGCATTCCTGTCGTTAAATATTGAAATTTCCTTAACTCATTAAATACTGAAATGAATATTGTTGAAAAATCGAGATATTGATTTATTTGATTGAGATCTTTATCTGCAATCACATTTTTCGAAACAAAAAAACTTATTTTAGAAGTTATAGAGCTTTGTCGTTAGCTTCCCATTGACTTAACATAGGGATTTTCCTTAATTTATGGAAACCAGTATAAAAAAAAAATAAATAAATACCCCCTCAAGCAGCTGCTTGCCACAGAGGTCTGACAGGAGCCTGTCAGTTTATATGCCAGAATAGAAGGTCTGAGAGGATGGCAGGACCTCAGCAGAAAACACGACACAAACAGCCATGCCTTACCCGGGACTCGAACCCAGGTCCCTTAGATCAGTAGCCAAGCGCGCTAACCACTCGGCCATGGGACGGCTAAGTTGTATTAAATTTTACCGAAATCTATTAGCGCATTTTTAGCATTTTGTATAATGATTGTATCAATTTGCTCCGGATTTCCGAAGTATTTTTATTTTTTAAACATTTTGAGATTTTTAAACCAAGCTATGGCCGAGTGGTTAGCGCTCTTGGCTACTGATCTAAGTGACCTGGGTTCGAGCCCCGGGTAAGGCATGGCTGTTTGTGTCGTTTTTCTGCTGAGTTCCTGCCATCCTCTCAGACCTTCTACTATGGCATATAAACTGACAGGCTCCTGTCAGACCTCTGTGGCAAGCAGCTGCTTGAGGGGGTATTTATTTTTATTTTTTATCCCTCAAACCTCTCCCCTTAAATGCGATCCTGCCTATGTGTAAAGTTGGCAAGGTTCATTCAAGTTTGCAAAACAGAGAACGAAAAATCTTAAAGGCAGCACGACCAAAAATGAACCTAAGATGCATCTTCTTGCTAGCCGACTTTTTCCGGTTCTCGTCACGCAACATAAAAAGAGCTCTTTTCACCACCCGCTGCTTCTGAACCGTTATTATTATATTTCTCTTAAACCTCTGTCACAAAAATGGGAGGAACCGCAAAGCGAGACCCCATTGTAAGGTTTTCGTCCCGATCTTCCCGTGTCCTTCTTCTTTTCTCGCTATCTTCGGCTTCGATCTTCCTCAGAGGCGCGAAAAGAAAGGCCCAAGACATCCTTTTCACTCCTTCGCACTCTTTTCCTCTCTGCAGCTCGGCAAGTGAGAAAGATTTCGCCTTTCTTTAACACGTCGCCATTGTCCTTCTGCTGATACCGCAACGCGGATTGCTCCTTCGACGTCCACAATGCGACCAGGCGGGACTCTTCAAACCATTCGCCCGCACAACCGAGGGATTAGTCAAACCTTGCCGTCCGAAACTATAGGGATTAGCTCGATCCGATCCTCTTTACGGGAGTTGAGAGTGTCGTCCCTTTCAGAAGCAAGGCGTCCTCTACATGGCGGATGGCATGTCGCCTCTTCCCAGGTGGCGGCGGCTCGTTATTCTCAGCTGCTCCCAGTCCTTTTCTGTCACTGTGGCAACGGGAACTGTAGAGGGAGGAGCGACAGTGGTCAATTCAGAAGGACTATTACATCTGTTGCCAGTAGTAATCTGGGCATTGTGTGTGTTGGGCGTTGCAATGGCAGAGTGGAAATAGAAAGCTGCAACTGAGTGCGGAGGTGAAAAGAGGGGAAAGATGGGCAGCCAAAAGGAGCAATGGAGGGGGGGGGGGGGTGAGGATCATTCTCTGAGGATCCGTTGTGAGCCATTCAGGACATCAGAAGCAAATCAAAATCTGGATTCATTGATAAAAACTGAACTTTGGTCAAATGATGGATGGATGGATCTCTGTTCAAGTGAACCAGGCACGGATATAACAAGAAAAATAAAAAATTTCGATTGGACTGAAAGGATCAGAAACTCATTCTTTTTATTTTGAAGTTAAATAGTGCAATATGTATTGAAATGTTATTCAAAAATCATTCTTACAAATATATATATACATTTATCGATTTTTCATTTTCTTACTTACGTACTAATAGCGTCCAATGCGACCTTGTAAACGAATCCCTGCAAAATTGCAAAGGTTAAAAGAAGCTTTCTAGAACAAGGGGGGGCAGGCAACTTTTTTCAAGCTACATCCAGACTTTTTAGAAGCTGTATAGCTCAGAAAATTTTCAATTTACTGATGGCTTGAAATTTGACTTTTCTTTTATATAAAAAATAAGGTTTTCTTCTTTTTATTTTTGCATTTTTTAAAACCTTTTTTTAACGATTTTAATTTTGCTTCAATTAAATTTCTGAGCCTTTTCCAATAACTGCTACGTAACCCCTCTCTCTCTCTTGCACATGCAGCGTTTGATTCCGGGTGAAATACTAAAAAAAAAAAGGGGGGGGGGGCTCAGTCGGTAGCGCGCTAGGCTCGAGTCCCAGCTGGACCAGCAATGAGATTTATCTCCGGGAAACTCCCTTCCACGGTTAGTAGCGGATACCGATGGTCTTGGAAAGATGACCGTTCGTCGGATGGGACGTTAAGCCATGGTTTCGTGTGCAGGAGATCCATACCCTGTGCACGTTAAAGAAACGCTGGATGGCCTTGACGGGAGGTTACCATCTGTCTCCCAACTAATGTTCCAGTGGGTCCCCTCCCCCAACCTTCTCTGATTCTTTGGGATTCTTGTGACCTGGCCTATTGTGTGCAAAAAAGTGCCGCTCAGAGGTAAAACAGCCCAGCCATCTCTGCAGTCAAGAACAAGCAACGATCATCATAAAAAGCGTTTGAATTGCGTTCGTTCTGGAAAGTCTTCTATCACTATTCCATCTTTTTTTTTTATCACATTTAACTTTCAAATCATGCTCCAATTTCTACAAAATAGAGAGCTTTCATTTGCACAACGCTCGAATATAGGCTTCATTGCACAACGAAAGTTGCAATCTGAAGAAAACTATTGTTTCGCAAACAAAATATAATTTTTTTTCATGATCAAACGCTTCTTTTAGAGGTTTTTTTTCATGATCAAACGCTTCTTTTAGAGGTTTTTTCCATGATCAAACGCTTCTTTTAGAGGTTTTTTTCATGATCAAATGCTTCTTTTGGAGGTTTTTTTATGATCAAACGCTTCTTTTAGAAGGTTTTTTTCATGATCAAACGCTTCTTTTAAAGTTTTTTATGATCAAACGCTTCTTTTAGAGGTTTTTTTATGATCAAACGCTTCTTTTAGAAGGTTTTTTTTCATGATCAAACGCTTCTTTTAGAGGTTTTTTTCATGATCAAACGCTTCTTTTAGAAGGTTTTTTTCATGATCAAACGCTTCTTTTAGAGTTTTTTTTATGATCAAACGCTTCTTTTACAGGTTTTTTTCATGATCAAACGCTTCTTTCAGAGGTTTTTTTCATTCATCAAACGCTTCTTTTAGAGGTTTTTTCATGATCAAACGCTTCTTTTGGAGGTTTTTTCATGATCAAACGCTTCTTTTAGAAGGTTTTTTCATGATCAAACGCTTCTTTTAGAAGGTTTTTTCATGATCAAACGCTTCTTTTAGAGGTTTTTTTCATGATCAAACGCTTCTTTTGGAGGGTTTTTTTTATGATCAAACGCTTCTTTTAGAAGGTTTTTTTCACGATCAAACGCTTCTTTTAGAGGTTTTTTTATGATCAAACGCTTTTTTTAGAGGTTTTTATGATCAAACGCTTCTTTTAGAAGGTTTTTTTTCATGATCAAACGCTTCTTTTAGAGGTTTTTTTATGATCAAACGCTTCTTTTAGAAGGTTTTTTTCATGATCAAACGCTTCTTTTAGAGTTTTTTTTATGATCAAACGCTTCTTTTACAGGTTTTTTTCATGATCAAACGCTTCTTTTAGAAGTTTTTTTATGATCAAACGCTTCTTTTAGAAGGTTTTTTTTATGATCAAACGCTTCTTTTACAGGTTTTTTTCATGATCAAACGCTTCTTTTAGAGGTTTTTTTCATGATCAAACGCTTCTTTCAGAGGTTTTTTCATGATCAAACGCTTCTTTTAGAGGTTTTTTCATGATCAAACGCTTCTTTTAGAGGTTTTTCATGATCAAACGCTTCTTTTGGAGGTTTTTTTTTATGATCAAACGCTTCTTTTAGAAGGTTTTTTTCATGATCAAACGCTTCTTTTAGAGGTTTTTTTCATGATCAAACGTTTCTTTTAGAGGTTTTTTTCATGATCAAACGCTTCTTTTGGAGGTTTTTTTTTTATGATCAAACGCTTCTTTTAGAAGGTTTTTTTCATGATCAAACGCTTCTTTTAGAGGTTTTTTTCATGATCAAACGCTTCTTTTGGAGGTTTTTTTTATGATCAAACGCTTCTTTTAGAAGGTTTTTTTCACGATCAAACGCTTCTTTTAGAGGTTTTTTTATGATCAAACGCTTCTTTTAGAGGTTTTTTATGATCAAACGCTTCTTTTAGAAGGTTTTTTTCATGATCAAACGCTTCTTTTAGAGGTTTTTTTATGATCAAACGCTTCTTTTAGAGGTTTTTTTATGATCAAACGCTTCTTTTAGAGGTTTTTTATGATCAAACGCTTCTTTTAGAGGTTTTTTTCATGATCAAACGCTTCTTTTAGAGGTTTTTTTCATGATCAAACGCTTCTTTTAGAGGTTTTTTTTCATGATCAAACGCTTCTTTTGGAGGTTTTTTTTTATGATCAAACGCTTCTTTTAGAAGGTTTTTTTCATGATCAAACGCTTCTTTTAGAGGTTTTTTTCATGATCAAACGCTTCTTTCAGAGGTTTTTTTCATGATCAAACGCTTCTTTTAGAGGTTTTTTCATGATCAAACGCTTCTTTTGGAGGTTTTTTTTTTATGATCAAACGCTTCTTTTAGAAGGTTTTTTTCATGATCAAACGCTTCTTTTAGAGGTTTTTTTCATGATCAAACGCTTCTTTTGGAGGTTTTTTTTTATGATCAAACGCTTCTTTTAGAAGGTTTTTTCACGATCAAACGCTTCTTTTAAAGGTTTTTTTTATAATCAAACGCTTCTTTTAGAGGTTTTTTATGATCAAACGCTTCTTTTAGAAGGTTTTTTTTCATGATCAAACGCTTCTTTTAGAGGTTTTTTTATGATCAAACGCTTCTTTTAGAGGTTTTTTTTTTATGATCAAACGCTTCTTTTAGAGGTTTTTTATGATCAAAAGCTTCTTTTAAAGGTTTTTTTTATGATCAAACGCTTCTTTTAGAGTTTTTTTTTCATGATCAAACGCTTCTTTTAGAGTTTTTTTTCATGATTAATCGTTTCTTTTAGTGGTTGGTCTAGCTTATTTTCTTGCGTATGAATTAGCAACACTGACTCTGGTCGTGTCTAGTTCCTCGTGATCTAGTCATTTAGTAAAACACGAGAAAAAAAATGCTTAGCAGAAATAAGAGAACCTAATTACTACAAAATTGCTTTCAATCAAGGGCGGATTTAGAATGATAAAAAAAAACAGAAAAATTAAAGATGGGAGCTGGAGAAGTTCTAGAGAACAAATCAGAAAAATTAAAGGTGGGGAGCTGGAGAAGTTCTAGAGAACAAATCAGAAAAATTAAAGATGGGGAGCTGGAGAAGTTCTAGAGAACAAATCAGAAAAATTATAAATGGGGAGCTGGAGAAGTTCTAGAGAACAAATCAGAAAAATTATAAATGGGGAGCTGGAGAAGTTCTAGAGAACAAATCAGAAAAATTAAAGATGGGGAGTTGGAGAAGTTCTAGAGAACAAATCAGAAAAATTAAAGATGGGGGAGCCTAGAAGTTCTAGAAACAAATCAGAAAAATTAAAGATGGGGAGCTGGAGAAGTTCTAGAGAACAAATCAGAAAAATTAAAGATGGGGGAGCCTAGAAGTTCTAGAAACAAATCAGAAAAATTAAAGATGGGGAGCTGGAGAAGTTCTAGAGAACAAATCAGAAAAATTAAAGATGGGGAGCTGGAGAAGTTCTAGAGAACAAATCAGAAAAATTAAAGATGGGGAGCTGGAGAAGTTCTAGAGAACAAATCAGAAAAAGGCTGGACAGCTGTTAGAGGAGACAGGTGGAAGTCTCTCGTCAATGCCTCGTGCATATATCACCTGTAAATGGGGCAATGGCTTAACGACCCATCCGATTTTCACTGAGAGCAGGAGTCAGTGTAGTGACTCTGGGACTCGAACCTGGAAATCTGCAGATCTGAAGCCTGGCCCACAGCCGACTGAGCCATCTCCTGTCCCTTTAGAATTCCTAGGAGTGGGCTCAAGTGAAGATTAATACTTCACAATTCGGAGGAGCAGGTAAAAAACAAAAAAAAAAAAAAAAAAAAATTCAAAACAACCCATTTTTCTTTGCTTTGAATTTAAAATTAACGTTTTTATTTTTAGCTGAGATTTTAAATTTGTCTTTGAGTAGCAAACGTCGGAAGGCTTAAGAATGGTCACATGATCGCCCCCATCTTTTTCACGGTCATTCTTTCTGCTCATCGGATTTTCGCAGAAATCTTCATTTCTTACTCAAATCGACGTTGCCAAGATTTCTCTGTCCTCTCCCCACGAGACAGCTACATCTGCAACATTTTCATCCCAAACCAGTCTTTACCTTTTGCTCGTTATCCTTAGTGTGCGATTCGTTTCTTAGAGACACCTGGGGTGATAAGAAGCCGTGATTTCTAACACTGAGAGCCCTAGAGAGAAAAACTCTCCTTGTTTGCCAGTAGACAGAATCTCGAACATCCTCCCACTCCACCGCTAATCTCCCCTTCTTCCACCGCCCTGTAATTTCTCTTCGAGGAGAAAGTGATTAGGGGTCGTCCCTCACTCCGATACCTCCGAACTGAGAATGTCTCCATGCCAGCCGACAAATTTCTCACTTGTAGTGAAAACTAAAGGAAGAGGGAACAGATGGGACGAGAGCTCCGTCCTTTGTGGTCATTGGTCAGCAACCTCTCATCGTGGCCTTTCATCTTGACCCTCCTCTCCGCTAATCCTCTCTCTCTCTGCTTTATGCTCCACTGCTTCCTGGTTGCTCCTGATGGCTCCCTTGATTGCTTCTTCAACTTCATCACCTCTTGCCACTGATTAGTACTTGAGACAGTGATTCTCAAACCGTGGGTTCGGAGCACCTCGGGGCGGGGGTGGCTCAGTCGGTAGCGCGCCAGGCTCGTAATCTGTAGTTCCCAGGTTCGAGTCCCAGCTGGGTCAGTGTTGAGATTTATCTCCGCAAAATTTCCCCGCCCTGCCCACGGTCAGTAGGGGACACCGATGGGCTTGAAAAGGCCGCCGTCCGTCGGATGGGACGTTAAGCCGTGGTCCCGTGTGCGGGAGAGTCATACCCTGTGCACGTTAAAGAACATGCTGGATGGCCTTGACGGGAGGCTACCATCTGTCTCCCAACAACTGTTCCAGTGGGTCCCCTCCCCCAGCCTTCTCTGAGCCTTCGGGGTCCTTGTGGCCTGGCCATTTAGCCCATGGTGTGCAAAAAAGTGCCGCTCAGAGGTAAAACAACCCAAACAACCCAACCCGGAGCACCTTGGAAGAGGATTGCAAAGCTCTGACAGTTTTATATTTGCTAGTATTTTCAGTGATTTTTTTTTTGTTTTGCAGAAACGTTGGTCTTACAATATTGGAAAGAGGAAAGGAGTCGCATCATTTAATGGACGATTCTAGAGGGGGGGGGGGGCGTAAAAATTTATTATAATTTAGGGTGTCGTCTAAATTTGTCATAATTATAGGGGTTGTATAAATTCATTATAATTGTAGAGGGTCGTATAAATTTATTATAATTCTGGTATTCCGTAAATTCTTTATAATTGTAGGGGAGATTGAGTCCCAGCTGGGTCAGCGTTGAGATTTATCTCCGCAAAATTCCACGCCCTGGCCACGGCCAGTAGGTGACACCGATGGGCTTGGAAAGACCGCCGTCCGTCGGATGGGACGTTAAGCCGTGGCTCGGTGTGCGGGAGAGCCATACTCTGTGTAAGTTAAAGAACACGCTGGATGGCCTTGATGGGAGGCTACCATCTGTCTCCCAACAGCTGTTCCAGTGGGTCCCCTCCCCCAACCTTCTCTGAGCCTTCGGGGTCCATGTGACCTAGCCATTTAGCCCATGGTGTGGAAAAAAGTGCCGCTCAGAGGTAAAAAAATCCAAATCCAATCTAGGAGGACGCAGTGTCAAAACTTTCGAAAACCTCTGAATTTGTAAATTCTCTTTACATCATTTTAACTATTTGTCAGTTTTAATTGAGGGTCACTGAACTGAACCTACTAATTTTAGTAAAGGGAATGAAATTGATCCCCTGAAATTGATCGAAAAATTAATTTGTTAAATAATATCAGTGTAACAAAAAAAATTAACCTTTTTTTTTCCCTTAAATAAATGTAACTCTTTTTCTTTTGCATTTTCTTTTATCTGAAGTATTTAAATTCATTTTCATTCGAAATTTTTAAATATGAAATTCATTAACTATTGCTCGATTTTTACATCTATTTATACATCATAAGTACACAGATGAAGCATGAAGGGCCATTAGGAAAAATTCTCTACTTAAAAGCAAAAAACACACGTTTCCGAATAAATAACGAATTGAAATAAGAAAAACTACATTTTTAAAGCACGCAAAAATGTTTGGGCAAAATATTGGAAGAAACGAGTTAGAATTGGTATATTAATGACTTTCTTTAGGATGTACAAGTTTTTTTGTAATGAGCCGCGGTTTGACGGGCCTGGTTTAGATTGAGAAAGGGTTGTGTTGTTTTACTTCTGAGCGGCACTTTTTTGCCCACGTTGGGCTAAATGGCCAGGTCACAAGAACCCCGAAGGTTCAGAGAAGGTTGGGCGAGGGGACCCACTGGAACAGCTGTTGGGAGACAGATGGTAGCCTCCCGTCAAGGCCATCCAGCGTGTTCTTTAACGTGCACAGGGTATGGCTCTCCCGCACACGGGGCCACGGCTTAACGTCCCATCCGACGGACGGTGGCCTTTCCAAGTCCATCGGTGTCCCCTACTGACCGTGGGCCCAGCGCAAGAATTAGTCATCTGGCAACCTTCGTGTCACGTGACACGAAGGTTGCCAGATGACTAATTTCTAAAAAAAATCAATGCCAGATATTTTTTCCGAATTTTGCAATTAACCATAGTGTTCGGATACTTTTTTGAGCGACTGTACATTGCCTACTACATTTCTGAATTGAGTAGTACTTGCCATCAGCTCAAAAGTCTGACGGATAGCGATAATACATAGACAATGATTTGATAGTACTGTTATGTCATGGTTTGATTCAGGCACGTGATCAAAGGGGATTAGTAGCCCCGCCCCCACGTGAAAATTCTAGACGGTATGGAATATTTAGTTTAAGAATCCAGAAACGATTTTTTTGTTGTTTACCTGGGACAACATTTCTCTGAGCCCTTGGGGTCTTCGTGACCTGGGCATTTAGCCCAGGTCACGAGGACCCCCAGGGATCAGAGAAAATTGGATAAAGGGGGACCCACTGGACATCTGTTAGAAGTCAGATGGGAACTTTCCGCGAAGAGCATCCAAATTCTTCTTTAACGTGCAGTGGACATGGATGTTTTGCACACGGTGTCAGGGCCTAATGTGTCATCGGACGGACGGCGGCTTTATCCAATCAGGTCGATGTTCCACTTATCAATGAGGGAAATTTTGGGTTTATTTGAGAAAATCTGAACCCAAGGGAGTGTGAGGGCCCCGAACTGGAAGTATTAGATTATGAGCCAGGCGCTTTATCGACTGAGCTGTAGTCCCCCCCCCCCCCCCCCCACCACCACTGAAATTACCATGCCTTTATATTGTATCTCGCTCCACGTCCTACCCACGGTCAGTAGGGGACACCGATGGGCTGGGAAATACCGCCGTCTGTCAGATAGGACACTAAGCCCTGTGTGCGGGAGAGTTGTTGGGTTGTTTTACCTCTGAGCGGCACTTTTTTTGCACATCATGGGCTAAATGGCCAGGTCACAAGGACCCCGAAGGCTCAGAGAAGGTTTTGGGAGGGAACCCACTGGAACAGCTGTTGGGAGACAGATGGCAGCCTCCCGTCAAGGCCATTCAGTATGTACTTTAACGTGCACAGGGTATGGCTCTCCCGCACAAGGGGTCATCTCATCCGACGGACGGCGGTCTTTCCAAGCCCATCGGTGTACCCTACTGACCGTGGGAAGAGCGGGGAGTTTTGCGGAGATAAATACTCAACGCTGACCTAGCTGGGACTCGAACCTGGGAACTGCAGATTACGAGCCTGGCGCGCTACCGACTGAGTCACCCCCGCCCCGTGCGGAAAAACATGCCCTTAACAACACGCAAGTTAAAAATGCTGGATGGCCTTGAAATGAGTCTACCATCTGTCTCCTTACAGCTGTCCAGTGTTTCCCCTCCACCAACCTTCTCTGAGCCCTTGGGGTCTTTGTGACCTGCCCATTTAACCCTTTGTGTGCAAAAAAATGCTGCTCAGAGGTAAAACAACCCAACCCGTTATATTACACATTTTTGGGGGCGGGGGTGGCTCAGTCGGTAGCGCGCCAGGCTCGTAATCTGTAGTTCCCAGGTTCGAGTCCCAGCTGGCTCAGCGTTGAGATTTATCTCCGCAAAATTCACCGCCCTGCCCACGGTCAGTAGGGGACACCGATGGGCTTGGAAAGGCCGCCGTCCGTCGGATGGGACGTTAAGCCGTGGCCCCGTGTGTGGGAGAGCCATACCCTGTGCACGTTAAAGAACACGCTGGATGGCCTTGACGGGAGGCTACCATCTGTCACCCAACAGCTGTTCCAATGGTCCCCTCCCCCAATCTTCTCTGAGCCTTCGGGGTCCATGTGACCTGGCCATTTAGCCCATGGTGTGCACAAAAGTGCCTCTCAGTGGTGAAACAAACGAAACCAAATACACATTTTTGTGTACATTAATTTGTTTGAAACTCGCTTGCTATGCTATGACTGTCATCTTTCTCTTTCATTGATCTAACCTGCTCAGAATTCAAACTAAAATTTTACCTTCTTGTCTCAGGAGAGATAACGTTGCTTCTAAATTAGGCAAATCGATTTATTTCTCAATATTAAAACTATCCGTGAAGTGTGAGACGAGCCGACATTTCCTTAATCAGCCCAACCCTCTCTGCACGTTGAACAAAAGCGAACCGAGATGCTGTGAATGGCTGGCATTCTTATTTTTCTCTGCCTCCATCACGTGCGTTACCGTTGCAGTGGCAGGTGGCAGGCGTGTTTCGGGTCATCATCCCGAAACGGATCCTATTCACTCGGTGGGCATCCGAATAGCCTTTCATTCAGAGAGCCCGGCCTCAATTGCTCCTTTTCCAGTGGTGGGTGGGGATGGCTTCAGCGCTTGGGCTACGAACGTACTATGGGCCTGAACGCGCTGTTCTGAACGAAAGACGGAAAATGAAAGCGGAAAATGTGGGCGGGTGTGACAACAGTCATTGGAATGCCAGAGCGGAGGTGAGATGAGCGACCTGGCCACTGGATGATGGAGAGGTAAGGGACCTGGAGGCAGACTCACTCCTCTCTCTCGCTCCTCTTTCATCAGGAAGGGATCAAAAAGACGTATGTTTCAGGTGGATCGCAAAATTGATTTTTTTTTTTGTTTTTAAGTTACTTGCTTCGATTGGCTGTGTTGTTTTAAATTTTTTTAGGTTTTTGATCAAATTCACAAAACTAGAAACTTTTTTGTAGACAAACGCCCATGATCCCAGGGGCTTGTAAATGCCACCTTCCGTCGGATGGGACTTTAAGCCGTGGTTCCGTGTGCGGGAGAGCCATACCCTGTGCACGTTAAAGTACACACTGAATGGCCTTGACGGGAGGCTACCATCTGTCACCCAATAGCTATTCCAGTGGGTCTCCTCCCCCAACCTTCTCTAAGCCTTTGGGGTCCTTGTGACCTGGCCATTTAGCCCATGGTGTGCAAAAAAGTGCCGCTCAGAGGTAAAACAACCCAATCCAACCCAGGGACTCGAACTTAGACAGACCTTTGCAGAGTTGCAGGGAGTCAAAAAGATGCGTCATTCAGGAGTTGATGGACGGGAGCTGAACAAACGTTTCCGACCTGGGGTCAATTTCTCTACACTCTCTATTTAGCGGAGTAACATGTTTCGTCAGAAGGGGCGACGGCTTAACACCCCTTCTGACGGACGGCGAACTTTCGAAGCCTTTTCGCACCGAGGGGAAAGTGGGGCTCAGCGGAGATAAATCTGGCGCGGATGGAACTCGAACCTGGGTGCTTCAGATTTTGAACCTGACGCTCTACCGATTGAGCCAACTCCTCCAAAATGGAGAGCATTCGTTAAAAAGTTTGGGAATAACAATTCGAAATTAATTTTTTTCCATGGCCGAGTGGTTAGCGTGCTTGGCTACTGATCTAAGGGACCTGGGTTAGAGCCCCGGGTTAGGCATGGATGTATGTGTCTGATAGGTCGCAGACCTATTGATTTTATTGATTTTAATTTTTTTATATACTGTATTTCATTTCTATCCTGATGCAACCACTTTGTGTCTGGAGATGTCTTCGGAGGTTAATGGGTGCAACATCTCCGTTGCGAATTTCATTCAGGGTTCCGTTTCATCTGTTTACATTGGTTGCCGTGAGAGAACTTGGTTAATGTACGGAGACGAGAGGTGTCTTGTGAAACAATTTCAGCTCGCCAAAAGCAGACATTGACCTTCAAGAGAAATGCGAGTGCTGGCTGGCCGGCAGCAGAGCTCCATCTCACTTGTGAAATATGGAAATGGAGTCGGGTTTTTGCCCAGGGCTCGATTCTGATTGGCCCTTTTTGGTCGAGAGTTCCCAGGGTTGCCAGAAAGATATTGTCACGCTCGACCCGGGAGAAGGAGTTCGGTGTGGGTTGATCAGACTAACAGACCAGGGTTTGGTCTTTTTCTATCTTTCTTTTGCTATCTTTGCTAAGTCCAACTTTAGTGAAATTCACTGGACTGACTTTTAGGCCATGATTTAGGGAGGGAAAGTGTTAAATTAGACATCTCTTAAATTAGTGAGATGATAAACTTTTACCTAAGTATGTTAGGCGAAATTTAAAGAAATTTGCTTTGCTTGGGAAAAACCACGATCAGAGAAATCTGGAGTGGGTGTTTCATGAAAATTTACGCCGTGTGCACATCACAATAACTTAGCAGAATACAGTTCTCGTTCCGGAGAAACTTCAAAATGGTAAAGTTATTTTAATTTAACTTACTCTGCTTGTTGTCACTTTCACTTTTAAGTTTTATTTTCATTATTTTGTGTGAGTGTTGTTCGAAATTAAGCTTACCTGAATGGAGTGAGTACTTAGTCAATTAATTGTAATGTAAAATCATCCACCTTTATAAGCCAGTGGTGGAACTTTGTTAAGTGTTGAATTTAAATAAATTCAAAATTTTTGTTATTGTTCAAACAAAAATTGGGTCTTGGTCAATCATGTGAAATCTCTTACTCGTCGCAACTACAGTTAGAGAATACGGAACTGCGTATTGCTAGCTTGTAGATTGTTCCTGGTTCGAATCTAAAATCTTCTTTCGGCCACTCTTTCAAAAATATTTGTTTGAAGGCATTAAATTTCGAAGTCAGATCATCAAGCTATTGACATGCAGTTCTAGATAAGAAAATTATTTTAGTAAACGCGGAACATTTTAAGTTCATACCGTATGCCTCGAAGAGAAAAAAGTTGCGGGTGACATGTCGTTTTTCTGCTGAGGTCCTGCCATCCTCTCATATCTTCTACTCTGGCATATAAACTGACAGGCTCCTGTCAGACCTCTGTGGCAAGCAGCTGCTTGAAGGACTATTTATTATTTTTTTTTATGTAATACTTGCCGAACGATGTCTGTACCTGATGAAGAGCTTACAGGAGTCACGGATTCCGTTAAAAAAGGTTCTTTACGCCATGCTCTCTCTTTAGCTGCCCTTTGCTGAAAGAATTTCAGAGAAATCAAAATGAAAGAGAGCGAAGAGAGAGGAAAGGCAATTGAGGGAAATGGACTAAGGTGAGCGGATGGGGGGAGGAAAAGGGGAGGAGAATGTCTGCCAACGGGAGAGATAACTCGCGTGCTGTTTATCGGGAGAGTCCTAATTCTGTTTAACCGAGAGTGACATTACATGACAACATGATCGAATGGATGTACGAGGTTTTCTTGGACACACGAGAGGCACAAGGGGGATCACGTGCCTCGGTGATAGCCCAGATAGCCCCCATCGAGGATGACGCTCACTCAAGGTTATGTCAATGCCGAAATCCCGACATGGCAGATGGACGGGAATTGACGAGATCATCTTGTTCGGCAAGGAGCAACTGAAATGGAATTTCTTTGATATCGTCGCCGTTGATTCTGCTCCCTCTCCTCCCCCTTCCTTATTTAAGATGCTCTGCGCATGAGTCTCCTGGAGGAAGAGGAAGGGAGAAAAGGAATTCCCTCTTCCTCACACTCTGTCACGGGGATCTTACGAGCCTGTCAGTAAAGATGATACTCCGTGGTAGAGACAAATCTTCTTCAGAAGGAACAATATACGTGAAGAAGAAAACTTCATTCGGATTCGAACCCGTCTTCTGCTCTGTATCTATGCGCGAGAGCCATCCCCATCGTGTCCTCGGTCATAAAAGGAACACCGATGGGCTTGAAAAGTACAACGTCCTTCTAATAAATAATAAATACCTCTTCAAGCAGCTGCTTGCCACAGAGGTCTGACAGGAGCCTGTCACTTTATATGCCTAGTAGAAGGTCTATGAGGATGGCAGGACATCAGCAGAAAAACAACACACACACACATCCATGCCTTACCCGGGGCTCGAACCCAGGTCCCTTAGATCAGTAATCAAGTGCGCTAACCACTCGACCACGGGAGTATAAACATTAGACGGAAGATCCTCCTTCACCTAACAGCTGTCCAGTGGTTTCCTTCCCCAACATTCTCTGAGCCTTCGAGATCCTTGTGACCTGGCCATTTAGCCCCCTGTGTGCAAAAAGTGCCCTCAAAGGTGAAACAATCCAACCCCCATTACATTTTACACATGATTAAATATGTAGGAAATATTATATTTCATTCTGTGTGGTTATAGTTTTTTTTTTTATTTTGTACACGATAAGTTAAATTGACAGGTTATAGGAACCTCCAAGGTGCAGAGAAGCTTGGGCGAAAGGGATTCATTGGACAGCTATTAGGAGACAGATGGTAGCTTCCCGTCAAGGCCTCCAGCGTGTTCTTTGTGCACGGTTCACAGCTTAACGTCCAATTGGGCAGGGTTCGGATATTTTACCTCTGAGCGGCACTTTTTTGCACACCATGGGCTAAATGGCCAGGTCACATGGACCCCGAAGGCTCAGAGAAGGTTGGGGGAGAGGACCCACTGGAACAGCTGTTGGGAGACAGATGGTAGCCTCCTGTCAAGGCCATCCAGCGTGTTCTTTAACCTGCACAGGGTATAGCTCTTCCGCACACGGAGACATGGTTTGGGGGGTAAATCACGTCCCATCCAACGGACAGTGGTCTTTCCAAGCCCATCGGTGTCCCCTACTGACCATGGGCTTGCGAAGAGTTTTGCGGAGATAAACCTCAACGCTGATCCAGCTGGGACTCGGATCTGGGAACTACAGATTACGGCCTGGCGCGCTACCCATTGAGCCACCCCTTTCCTGATTGGCTGTTTCAGTTCATCTTCAAACTAGAAACGTATTTTTGCATAAAGAAAAATGAAACTGATCGAGGTAACTATTCGAGAGTTATTGCGAAATAAACATAGCCATAAATTGATATATTCGAAGTTATATTTTATACAATTATAGATATTTTGAATAAATATCATATCGAGTATCTTACTTGTATAAACTGTCAACAGATGGCAGCAGGCACCCCTCCTATCAACCATAAAAAAAAAGAACTTTACTTTTAGAACAAAACGTAGACACCTATATACTTCGATATGCTCTAGGGAACAAAACTGCAACATACATTGACTTACATGTTCGCAAGATGATTAAATGTCTTAATTTGCATATTAATTTTTAAAATTCTGCAAAAGTAGTAAAAAAAAACATACGACGGCTTCTCTAGGTATCGTAAAATGCGCTCGTGAAGGGAATAAAATGTTCATTGAATAACTTTAGGGTCAGCTACCACTGTATACAAATAGCCATGGTTGCTAGACAGTTTGAAACACTAATTAAATCACATTAATATGCTTTAAAATTGCACAGCAATTTGCCTCGTCCAGCTTCGGCAAAATTCCGCAGCGCGGCGCCACTTACCCTTGTGCGAAGCTGGCCTTCTTCTCCTTAGACTTTCTTAGGCCCAACTCCCCGCCCTACCCTCGGTTAATAGGGGACAACAATGGGCTTCCAAAGAGCGTCGTCCGTCAGATGGGACGTTAAGCCATGGCACCGTGTGCTGGAGAGCCATATCTTGTACACGTTAAAATAAATAAGTGCCCATTAGAATACAAGATTTTTAATAGTAATGCCTTGTTGGAGGATATTGTGTATTAGGTTGTAACAAAGAAATTTTTTCATTACCGATGAGGAATTTAATTTCTAATTAAATGTTCACCAAAATCAAGTTTTATTTTCATATGATATGTTAATGTTTCCCTTGATCCGTTCTGTTAGGGTTGACATAAGAATAAAATCTACCAATGATTATAAATATTTGAAAAAGAATTTTGAAAAAATATAAATGTTGAAATACGATATAAATCAAATAATTAATGCATTTTAATCAAAGTAGCATAATTCTAAATCTGTTGAAATCCAATATGTTGTTTCCTTCCGTTTTATTTATAGTGCAAAAGAAGTATGAATTGAATTGTTCGTTTAAACCCACAGTACTTCGGAATCCATAGGTCCATATCTAGAACGTATCCAACGGGTACTTACAAATTTTATACTGAGAGTTAATGTGTCGGTTATATTTAGCGTAAGGATATTTTTACAATATCGATATCCTAAGACCCTGGGCTTTTTAATTTAGAAATCGAAACTAAAACCTGCCATCCTCTCAGACTTTCTACTCGGGCATATAAACTGACATTCTCCTGTCAGACCTATGTGGCAAGCAGCTGCTTGAGAGCTTTTGTGTAAATATATTTTTAATACAATTATAAGCGTTATGAAGAAATAAATTATCCCTCAAGCATCTGCTTTTCATAGGGTTCTGATAGGAGTCTATTCAGCTTGGAATTTTATAGAGTATCGCTAACTAGAGATAAGGAGAGACCTCAGCAAAAAAGACAAGAAGTGAAAAAAAAGAATCAATAATAAATACACAGAATTATCTGTTGACACAGAAGTTAATAAATTGTTTTCGTGGAAAAAACGAGTTTTGCCAATGTGCAGGATTCGAACCCACTTCTCTTTACATTCTGACATGTGGATTCAAGTCCGCTGATCGGAACACTCATATTTTACACAAAATTATTGACAAAAAAAAAAATCGATTTCCTCCCGGGCTCGAACCCTGACCCCCCTCCCTCCTTTGTAACCTCCCGTCAAGGCCATCCAGCGTGTTCTTTAACGTGCTCAGGGTATGGCTGTCCCGCACACAGTGACACGGTTCAACATCCCATCCGACGGACGACGGCCTTTCCAAGCCCATCGGTGTCCCCTACTGACCTGGGCAGGGGGAGTTATTGCGGAGCCAGTTATTGCGGAGTTGTTAGCGCGCCAGACTCGTAATCTGCAGTTCCCAGATTCGAGTCCCAGCTGGGTCAGCGTTCAGATTTATCTCCGGAAAGCTCCCCTCCCTGCCAAGCGTCAGTAGAGGACACCGATGGGCTTGGAAAGGCCGCCGTCCGTCGGATGGGACATTAAGCCGTGGCGCCGTGTGTGGGAGAGCCATACCCTGTGCACGTTAAAGAACACGCTGGATGGCCTTGACGGGAGGCTACCTTCTGTCTCCTAACAGCTGTCCCAGTGGGTCCCCTCCCCCAACCTTTTCTGAGTCTTTGGGGTCCTTGTGACCTGCCCAGTGTGGGCAAAAAAAGTGCCGCTCAGAAATAAACCCAACCCAGTCTCTTTACTTAACAATTTCCTTATTTTAACATAAAACCTCTTTCCTAGTTGAAGTATTGGAATGCAATATTTTTAAAATTTTAAATATTAGTCTGACAAGGAGATTGTTATAAAATTTAGCGTATTTACTCGGGGCACATTTTTCTTTTATTTCACAATTTTCGTGTTTATTTTTTACAATTTTTTTTACCATATCCCAGAAGCATGATAAACATTTGTTCATAAATGTTTTTTCTTTTATAATTCACCATACTAAATGTTTTCGAAATTTTGACAGCAAACAACGTTAAAAAAAATAGTTTCGAATCAAGAACAGTAACACAAATTTCGAAAAAAAGACTTCAGAATTTATCATGGAGAAAGATTGGTTTTTGAGAAAAAAAAAATTAGATTTTTCAATCCTCGAATTTTAATAATAAGCAAATAAGGTTTCAGCACTAGATGCAGAAAAAATTATAAAAACTTTTTAATTCACTGAACGTTTGCTTTTAAGTCGACTTTTTATATTTGTGCAACTTTTTGTGCTTCGCAATTTTTTTTTTTGCGAGTTTTACTTCCGTAGGCCGCCAGACATTTAATCTGAAGTCCCGGGTTCGAGTGCGAAATTCTACTTCATTTAACCCCGTTGAGAGATGCTCTCGGTGATGGAATTTTTTTCTGTAAATCCCATTCTAACTCGGGGAGAGAATTTTTTCCCGTCTATCCTGCCCTGCCCTGCCCTCGGGAAGAGAAATTTACCCATTTAACCCAACTGTGCATTCGGTGAGAGAAATTTTTGTTAACCAAGCAGTGCCCTCGATGAGAAAATTTTTATCTGTTAACCTTGCTTTGACCTTGGTGAGAGAAATTGTTTTGTTAACCAAGCAGGGCCCCAATGAGAAAATTTTTATCTGTCAACCTTGCTTTGACCTTGGTGAGAGAAATTATTTTGCTAACCAAGCAGGGCCCTCGGTGAGACAATGTTTTATCTGTTAACATTGCTTTGACCTCGATGAGAGAAATTATTTTGTTAACCAAACAGGGCTCTCGATGAGAAAATTTTTATCTGTTAACATTGCTTTGACCTCGGTGAGAGAAATTATTTTGTTAACCAAGCAGGTCTCTCGAGAGAAAATTTTCATCTGTTAACCTTGCTTTGACCTCGGTGAGAGAAATTTATTTTAACGAAGCAGTTCCCTCGATGAGAAAATTTTTATCTGTTAACTTTGATTTGACCTTGGCGGGATAAAATATTTTGTTAACCAAGCAGGGCCCTCGGTGAGACAATTTTTTATCTGTTAACTTTGCTTTGACCTTGGTGAGATAAATTATTTTGTTAACCAAGCAGGGCCCTCGGTGAGACAATTTTTTATCTGTTAACATTGCTTTGACCTTGAGGAACGAAATTATTTTGTTAACCAAGCAGGGCCCTCGATGAGAAAATTTTTATCTGTTAACCTTGCTTTGACCTTGGTGAGAGAAATTATTTTGTTAACCAAGCAGGGCCCCAATGAGAAAATTTTTATCTGTTAACCTTGCTTTGACCTCGGTGAGAGAAATTATTTTGTTAACCAAGCAGTGCCCTCGATGAGAAAATTTTTATCTGTTAACCTTGCTTTGACCTCGGCGAGAGAAATTATTTTGTTAACCAAGCAGTGCCCTCGATGAGAAAATTTTTATCTGTTAACCTTGCTTTGACCTTGGTGAGAGAAATTATTATGTTAACCAAGCAGGGCCCTCGATGAGAAAATTTTTATCTGTCAACCTTGCTTTGACCTCGATGAGAGAAATAATTTTGGTGAGAGAAATTGCCCTCGATGAGAAATTTTTTATCTCTTAACCTTGCTTTGACCTCGGTGCTCTGCCCTCAATGAGAGAAATTTTCTCCGTTATTTCTCACTGCGCTTCGTAAAAAAACCTTTCTGACCTCGATGAAACAAATTGGATCTGTTAACCCAGTTCTGCCCTTAGTGAAAGAAATTTTATCCGTTACTTGGCTCTGCCCTCAGTGAGAGAATTTTTATTCACAACCTCGCTCTTCCTTGGGTAAGGAAAATTTCTGACCTCTGTGATAGAAATTTTCTGTCAACTAGCCCGGCATTGACTGAGGGAAATTTTCATAGTTATCTCACTCTACCCTCGGCGAGAGAAATTTTCATCATTATCTCTCTGTGCCCTTTGGAGAAATTTTTTCGGTACTTTACTTTGCCCTCGGTGAGAGAAATTTTTAGCCATTTCCTCACTCTGCCCTCGGTGAGAGAATTTTTTAGTCATTACCTCATTCTGTCCTCAGTGAGAGATTTTCTCCATTGCCTCACTCTGCCCTCGGCGAGAGAAATTTTTAGCCATTACCTCACTCTGCCCTCAGTGAGAGATTTTCTACATTGCCTCACTCTGCCCTTGGTGAGAGAAAATTTTAGCCATTACTTCACTCTGCCCTCAGTGAGAGATTTTCTTGGTTACTTCACTCTCCTTTTGGTGAGAGAAACTTTTAGCCATTACCTCATTCTGCCCTCAGTGAGAGATTTTCTCCGTTACTTCACTCTACCTTTGGTGAGAGAAACTTTTAGCCATTACTTCATTCTGCCCTCAGTGAGAGATTTTCTCCGTTACTTCACTCTACCTTTGGTGAGAGTAACTTTTAGCCATTACTTCACTCTGCCCTCAGTGAGAGATTTTCTACATTGCTTCACTCTGCCCTTGGTGAGAGAAAATTTTAGCCATTACTTCACTCTGCCCTCAGTGAGAGAAATTTTTAGCTATTACCTCACATTGCCCTCAGCGAGAGATTTTCTACATTACCTCACTTTGCCCTTGGTCAGAGAAATGTTTAGCCATTACTTCAATCTTCCCTCAGTGAGAGATTTTCTCCGTTACCTCACTCTGCCCTAGGTGAGAGATTTTCTCCATATACTCACTCTGCCCTCAGTAAAAGAAATCTTTAGTCATTACCTCACTCTGCCCTCGGTGAGAGAAATTTTTAGCCATTACTTCACTCTACCATCAGTGACAGAATTTCTCCATTACTTCATTCTGCCCTTGGTGAGAGAAATTTTTAGTCATTACCTCACTCTACACTCGGTGAGAGATTTTCTCCATTACCTCACTTTGCCCTTGGTGAGAGAAATATTTAGCCATTACCTCACTCTGTCCTCGGTGAAAGGTTTTCTCCATTATCTCATTCTGCCCTTGGTGAGAGAAATTTTTAGTCATTATCTCACTCTGCCCTCGGTGAGAGATTTTCTCCATTACCTCACTCTGCCCTTGGTGAGAGAAATATTTAACCATTACCTCACTCTGCCCTCAGTGATAAATTTTCTCCGTTACCACACTCTGCTTTTGGTGAGAGAAACTTTTAGCCATTACCTCATTCTGCCCTCAGTGAGAGATTTTCTCCGTTACTTCACTCTACCTTTGGTGAGAGAAACTTTTAGCCATTACTTCACTCTGCCCTCAGCGAGAGATTTTCTACATTACCTCACTCTGCCCTTGGTGAGAGAAATATTTAGCCATTACCTCACTCTGCCCTCAGTGATAAATTTTCTCCGTTACCTCACTCTGCTTTTGGTGAGAGAAACTTTTAGCCATTTCCTCATTCTGCCCTCAGTGAGAGTTTTTCTCCGTTACCTCATTCTGCCTTTGGTGAGAGAAACTTTTAGAATTACCTCATTCTGCCCTCAGTGAGAGATTTTCTACATTGCTTCTCTCTGCCCTTAGTGAGAGAAATTTTTAGACATTACCTCACTCTACCTCAGTAGAAATTTTCTCCGTTACCTCACTCTGCTTTTGGTGAGAGAAACTTTTAGCCATTTCCTCATTCTGCCCTCAGTGAGAGTTTTTCTCCGTTACCTCACTCTGCCTTTGGTGAGAGAAACTTTTAGCCATTACCTCACTCTGCCCTCAGTGAGAGATTTTCTCCCTTACCTCACTCTGCCCTCGGTAAGAGATTTTCTACATTGCCTCTCTCTGCCCTTGGTGAAAGAAATTTTTAGCCATTACCTCACTCTGCCCTCGGTGAAAGATTTTCTCCATTGCCTCACTCTGCCCTCGGTGAGAGAAATTTTTAGCCATCACCTCATTCTGCCCTCGGTGAGAGAAATTTTTATTCATTACCCCACTCTGCCCTCGGTGAGAGAAATTTTTAGTCATTTACTTCACTCTGCCCTCAGTGAAAAATTTTCTCCTTTACCTCACTCTGCCTCGGGGGAGATTTTCTCCATTGCCATCTATTCTTGGCGAGAGAAATTGTTTTCCCATTACCACTCTCTGCCCTCGGTGAGAAAGGTGAGAAATTGAGCAATGATGGTATTGGAAAGGTCTCCATCCTTCACGTTCAGACTGGACTCTGTAAATAGCAGTAGAGAAATACCCTGTGCAGGTTAAATGCCAAAGGTTACCATCTGCTAACAGCTTCTCAGCCGTAGAAGAAATACCGCTCAGAAATAAAACAATACAACTCAAAAGTTAAAAAAAAAAGACTGAGAATGTTCATTAATAATAAACACGTGACATCTTAGACAAAAAACACGTAACCTTGCAATTCCATTTAAGCATTCATCTCTTTCATCCTGATTTTCCTGTTTCTGAACTTTGATGTCACTTTTCGTCCATGACTCCCGGAAACATTGGAACTTTGGTCTGCGCAAATATTTCATTCCAGCTCCCCCCCCCCTCTCGCTGATTGTCTCGACAGACAGGTGGGGGACCCACACGACCTTTCGACCCTCTTTCACCTCTTGTCCGCTTGCCAGCATCCTAATCACCACCATCGGCGATCCACTCTCCAGGGTTCAAGGCTTCAGCGTTGCCTGCCGTTACGAGGGGGGAATTCATTCCTCCCTGATGCTGCAAATATCGAGAAACGTGGAACTATTTCAATCGTAGGCGTCCTGACATTCTGTCGCGTGTTTGGGGTAATGTGTGCTTCGAGAGGGGGCGGGGAGGGGGAGCGTGGGATGGAAGCCAATAAAAAAGTCTGAAAAAAAGCAATTTTTTTTTCAACTGCTTATTATAGCATGTTTTTGTATTCGCATATACGTACATCAATAGCAGATTTTGGACAATGCTCTTTATTATCCTTTGTTAAAGATGAAATTTAAGGTGGGATTTTTTTTTTATACATTGTGCGCATAAAATGTGGCAACCTACAGAGGCTTTAGGGAATATTAATCACGCAATTTAAATAATTTAAATAATAATTCTTTCGAAGTGACTATAAATATAAAAAAAGAGAATTTCAGAGGTTTTAATCGACGTCATTATGAAATAGTGGCTATGATTAGATTGGTCTGGTATGGCTCGTAGGTGAGATATCATTGCCGATAATGGGATCTGGGTTAGAATAACTGTTGGGGCAGGTGTTTTTGTGATTGTTTGCAAATATCACAAATTGTTACATTAGGGAGGAGTTGCTTTACCTCTGAGCGGCACTCTTTTGCACACATGGGCTAAATGGCCAGGTCACGAGGACCCCGAAGGCTCAGAGAAGGTTGGGGGAGGGGATGCACTGGAAGAGCTGTTGGGAGACAGATGGTAGCCTCCCGTGAAGGTCATCCAGCGTGTTCTTTAACGTGCACAGGGCTCTCTCGCACACAGCTTAAACGTCCCATCCGACGGACGGCGGCCTTTCCAAGCCCTTCTGGGTACATTCCTCCATGTGCCTCATGAAGGGTAGGTTCTTCAGAGGAGGAATGTACTTCAGGTATATTTATGTGTACTGCAAGTTGGAGAAAGTTTATATCATCAATTAGAGGAGATCTTGATCGCCAACCGGTAGCTTAGCGGTCAGAGCACCTGGCATGTTATCTGTAAGTCGTAGGTTCGCATCCCACCCGGCTCAAGATAATCTTCCGTCTAAATTTGATATCGGCAGTAAGCAAGAAAGAAAATTCATAAGGATTTACCTCAGAAATTAATTAGGACTTTATAATTATTGTTTTAAACCATTTAATAAATATATATTTTTAAAGTTTGCGAAATATCTATTTTGATATTATTCTATTATGAATTTTTTTTTTGTGAAATAAGATAATTTATTGTTAAATGTTCCATCTTCCACATCTTTTTTCAGTACAGTCGCTCAAACAAATATCCGAACACTATGGTTGATTACAGAATTCAGAAAAAATATCTGGCAACGATTTTTTTAGAAATTAGTGATCTGGCAACCTTCGTGTCACGTGATTACAGAATTCAGGAAAAATATCTGGAGCGTGTACAGCAACTGTACACGCTCCAGTTATCGTTCACTGCAAACTGGAGCGTGTGCAGTAACTGCACACGCTCCAGTTTGCTGTGAACGGTAACTGCACACGCTCAATATTTCCGTGAGTGAGCCCACACGATCCAGGTCTTTGTGAGCTCACACGATCCAATGTGCTGTGAACATTAACCGCAACCGCTCCAGTTTGCTGTGAAAGGTAACTGCACACGCTCCATATTCATTGCATTATATATTCATACGCATTATATATATAAAAAAATATCCGAACACTATGGTTGATTACAGAATTCAGAAAAAATATCTGGCAACGATATTGTTTTAGAAGTTAGTGATCTGGCAACCTTCGTGGATGACCTGTCACGTGACACGAAGGTTGCCAGATCACTAACTTCCAAAAAAAATCGTTGCCAGATATTTTTTCTGAATTCTGTAATCAACCATAGTGTTCGGATATTTTTTTGAGCGACTATACTGAACGAATATTGTTGAAAATCGAGTTTTAAATAGATTTGATTGTGATCTTTAATTTATCTTCCGTCACATTCTCTCCTTAAATGCAGATTTTAGTCGAAGTTAGATCCTCATTGTGATATTTCTGGTAGGGCAATGTTTATGCTAGCCGTCCTGTGGCCGAGTGGTTAGCACGCTTGGCTACTGATCTAAGCTAAGGGACCTGGCTTCGAGCCCCGGATTTAGGCATGGCTGTGTGTGTGTCGTTTTTCTGCTGAGGTCCTGCCATCCTCTCAGATCTCCTACTGTGGCATATAAACTGACAGGCTCCTGTCAGACCTCTGTGGCAAGCAGCTGCTTGAGGGGGTATTTATTATTTTATTATATTGCTTGGTGGCTACTGATCTGCGGGACCTGGGTTCGAGCCCCGGGGTAAGGCATGGATGTTCGTGTTGTTTTCTGCTGAGGTCCTGCCATCCTCTCAGATCTTCTACTATGGCATATAAACTGACAGGCTCCTGTCAGACCTCTGTGGCAAGCAACTGCTTGAGGGGGTATTTATTATTTTATTATATTGCTTGGTGGCTACTGATCTGCGGGACCTGGGTTCGAGCCCCGGGGTAAGGCATGGATGTTCGTATTGTTTTCTGCTGAGGGCCTGCCATCCTCTCAGATCTTCTACTATGACATATAAACTGACAGGCTCCTGTCAGACCTCTGTGGCAAGCAGCTGCTTGAGGGGTATTTAATGTTTATGCAGAAACTTCTTGCTGCTCGCAGTCCCCACCAGCCTGTCTTGAAAGTGATTCGAACTGCCTAGAAAAACAACAACATTTAAATTTCTATTCCACTTGGTCACACAATGACACAGAGGAAACAGATGAAGACCGATGATTGGCCCCGAGACTGCAGAGGTCATCTGACTTTGTCGGGAAAGAAAGCAGAAAAATTGGCCTCTTTTGTTCTGGCGAGCTGCTGCTGCGCGTACACTAAATAGGCGATATGGCATTGAGGCCGATTCCATCTGAATGGAGCCATGGAGCTCGGCTGGGCAGGCATTTGAATTTAATGACTACCCTTTATGTGAGAGGTCGAAGGGCATTCACACCTCCTCCCTCCCAGGTGAGGCACGTGCATATCGGGCACCTGCACAATCCCTCGTGTGCGTGCCAAGAGTGGGTGGTTGGGGGCAGGGGTGGGGTCAGCCTTTCTATCTGCCTGGGAATTCCCGACAGTGGGCTGCTTGTTTGGATACTGTACTGCTTGCTGCTTGTGTGTGTGTGAAGGAGGGGGGGGTCTGCATGGGCGGATAGCTAGCGATCTGTTGACGATTGGTGGCTCATCGTTCTTGCCTCTTGTCTGTGTAGGATCGTTTGTCTCTAAACAATCGACAGGTTGGGTTCCTGATGTTGATCGCCTTGCAGATCTCTCTCGCCTTGCAGATCTCTTTCTTATTCATCAGGAGATCTGGATCCAGCTTGTTGCGCGTTACGAAAGCCATAGCAAGTCTTTTGGTTTCATGCTACCCCAGTGTGGAGCACAACCAGCAGCCCGCCACTGCTTTTGGGGTAGCAGTGTCGTAATTAGCAGTTCCCAGGTTCGAGTCCCAGCTGGACAAGTTGAGATTTATATCCGTAACCTCCCCCCTCTCTCTGCCTTTAGTCAATAAGAGACACCGATGGGGCTTGAAAAGGCCGCCGTCCATTTGGAGGGACGTTAAGCCGTGGCCCCGTGTACGGGAGACATTTGCACGTTAAAGAACACGCTGGATGGCCTTGACGGGAGGCTATCATCTATCTCCTAACAGCTGTTCCAGTGGGTCCCCTACCCAAAACCTTTTCTGAACCTTCGGGGGGTATTTGTCACCTGGCCATTCAGCCCACTGTGTGCAAAAAAGTGCCACTCAGATAGGTAAAACAAATCAACCCAAAGCCACTGCTTTTAACGAAAACGTGACAACTTAATTTTTTGTCAAATATTTTAACAATATCTGACATCCTTTTTCTTATAAATTTGCAAATAATGTAATATTTATGTAATATTAAATTTTTTCGTAACATGCTCTACCGCTAAGAAATTTAAACTGTGAAAAACATCTTCCCCACTTTCCAAAAAAAAAAAACACAATTTTTCGTATAAAATGATTAATTTTTACGAACATTCAGTAATTTTACGATCGGTTGGCAACAATCATAGAAAAAACATCACTGAAGCTTTTTCTATTGCTTTATTGTGTTTCAAGGCTCATTATCATTCTGAAGACTATGGGATTGCAAAGACCGCAGTCCGTCGGATGGGTCGTTAAGCCGTGGCCCGTGTGCTTGAGAGCCATACCCTGAGCACCCTGAGCATACCCTGAGCACGTTAAAGAACACGCTGGATGGCCTTGACGGGAGCCTACCATCTGTCTTCCAACAGCTGTTCCAGTGGGTCCCCTCCCCCAACCTTCTGTGAGTCTTCGGGGTCCTTGTGACCTGGCCATTTAGCCCATGGTGTGGAAAAAAGTGCCGCTCAGAGGTAGAACAACCCAACACAACTCTGAAGACTATTGAGAGCAGCAAAAGCTACGATAGCGGAATGAATTACTGACAGCTGTATTTGTTGGCATGAATTATGACTCTTTTCAACACATCGGTCCACCTAACGACCCTACTCTCAAGATACACGGAATCTCCTCCAAGAACCGCATAGATCATCCTTCCTGAAACAACCGGTTAACTTTGCGGTTTCGCTACGTAAATCAAGTGTGACGTGAAAGGGTAGAAGCCGTTGATTTTGAGCGTATCGACCGAATCCTTCATAGAGCTGATTGCTAACGAGACGCCACTTAAAAGAGAAGCGGTAGTTGAAGGACTAAACAGCGGGAAACATGTGCCAGACGGAACAGATGGCGGATGGGGGACCTGCTGGAGAAAATGCCATCATATATCAGGACGTTCATCGCCTACAATACACACCGACTAGTCGAGCCCCACCGTTTTCGGAGATGGGGGTCTTACCGTCCCTCTATTTGCCTCTCTCTTCTTCTTCTTCTTGCTCAAGCTTCCCCTCGGCTTTCCGATAATAACTAATAGCTTTGACGCTAGACACGTAAACAGAATAATCATGATGATGATGATGCGTACCGGGTTTTCTTCGGCACATTCCCTCTCCTCCCATCTAGTGGACCCCTCGCAAAATCTTCTCCCTCTCCCTTGCGGTAACTTCCATGACCCCTCCTCTCGTTAGCAAGTGATTTGTCTTCCGTATTTGGCCAGCGGAAGGCCTCCTTCTCCTCCCACTTGCTCTACAGACAAGAGCACGGGGGTTTGTTCTTAAACGCAGAGAGAATGTGATCGGAAATGATTCGATGCTTGGAGATAGGTCCTGAGGTCAGCGAAAGGCCTTGGGACAAGAGTCGAAGGAGGCAGAGGATACTAACGCTGCCCCCTATCTACTTCCCCCTCCCAAAACTCTTCCTTGACGAATGGTGAAACTCTACAATTAGGTGTTAAAGCATCACACGTGGTAAGTAAACAATTTTCCTCTCTGCTGTGCCTTCGGAGAGGATGTTTGCCCTGCACACAACTAACTCCCTGTGGATTGGTGACGAAGGAAAAGGGTGGATCTTGTTTGGACGTGGGATAACTTGGCAAAAGAGACAGCAGTCATCTGCTGCCTCATCCTTCTCACACATTACCTCGAATATTTTTCCTTTTCATGTGTAGGAGCTTATTAAATTCCCATCGCAAGGGGGTGGCTCAGTCGGTAGCGCGCCAGCTCGTAATCTGTAGTTCCCAGGTTCGAGTCCCAGCTGGGTCAGCGTTGAGATTTATCTCCGCAAAATTCCCCGCCCTGCCCACAGTCAGTAGGGGACACCGATGGGCTTGGAAAGGCCGCCGTCGGTCGGATGGGACGTTAAGACGTGGCCCCGTGTGCGGGAGAGAGCCATACCATGTGCACGTTAAAGAACACGCTGGATGGCCTTGACGGGAGACTACCATCTGTCTCCCAACAGCTGTTCCAGTGAGTCCCCCCCCCAACCTTCTCTGAGCCTTCGGGGTCCATGTGACCTGGCCATTTAGCCCATGGTGTGCAAAAAAGTGCCACTCAGAGGTAAAACAAACCAAATCCCATCGCAAGCCAAACTGTTGAATGCGATATTTTAAACTTCGAACTCAATTAATCTAAATGTCCCTTTAGTTAAAGTTGAAGTGTAGGGTGATGCCTAAGTAAGAGTAGATGATATATTTTTAGGAAGCTGTGTGTTTCGTTCCCACTCTCACCTGAGCTCAATTTCATTCAGTTATTTCTTCATTTTTTTTTTACAAGGTAACAGTTACTGTTGTTGAATCACTCAGGAAATATGCTTACTTTTCAAATTATAAAATTGATCAGCTGTAAGTTCTGACACCTTGCCTTTCATTTTGTTTATAGAGGACTTCGTTTAAAAAAGGAAGAATGTTCACGATTATTCGCATTAATCTAGGAGAGAGGTAGAGCAGATAATAATTAAGCGACTCTTCTCAATAAAAAGCTTAAAACAGTGAGTAATGGATGGGAGAAAACAGTTATAGAGTGACGGGGTGGCTCAGTCGGTAGCGCGCCAGGCTCGTAATCTATAGTTCCGGTTCTAGTCCCAGCTGGGTCAGCGTTGAGATTTATCTCCGCAAAATTGCGCTGGGCTTGGAAAGGCCGCCGTCCGTCGGATGGGACGTTAAGCCGTGACCCCGTGTGCGGGAGAGCCATACCCTGTGCAAGTTAAAGAACACGCTGGATGGCCTTGACGGGAGGCTACCATCTGTCTCCCAACAGCTGTTCCAGTGGGTCCCAACCTTCTCTGAGCTTTCGGGGTCCATGTGACCTGGCCATTTAGCCCATGGTGTGCAAAAAAGTGCCGCTCAGAGGTAAAACAACACAAAAACACAACAGTTGTAGAGTTCAGTAAGTATTGAGTAAAGACTCAATAAAAGAATCCCCCCACCCTAAAAAATAAAGAACTCTCCCTTAAAATCAAAGACTCAATAATATTGACCATCCTCCCTCCTTGTTCATCGTCTGCCAAATGCTTTGAAATAAACTTGAGTTGTCTGTTTGTTAGGTACCGATAGGTAGAATAACCTATAATGAAAAATAATTTTTAAAAAAGTTTGGCAATCAGGCTTTTATATGTATGATAAAAAAAATTTGCAAATTTGCAATTGTGTCAAAATTTTTTTCGAAAAACAAAATTTTGTTTTTCGAGAATTTGAAAACAAAAGCAATTGCGATTGCGTCAGATTTTTTTCCCCAAAATTTCTTTTCAAGAAGAATTTGAAAACAAACATCTTTAATTGTGTAGCATTTTATTTTAATCGGGAATATGAAAATAAATGCGATTGTGGCTGTGGCATTTCTGTTTTTGCAAGAAACATTTAAAAATATTTGAGATTTTGTCATAATTTCTTTTCAAAGATCATTTCAAAACAAACAATTGCGATTGCTACAGAATTGTTTTAAAAAGCATGTAAACGCAAACAATTGCGACTGTTTGATTACTTTTTTTAATTCAAGAAGCATTTTTAAACAAACATTTGCGATTGGTGTCAGAATTTTTTTTTAAAGAAGCATATAAACGCAAACAATTGCGATTGTTTCATTATTTTTTTAATTCAAGAAGCATTTTTAAACAAAGAATTGTTTTAAGAAGCATATAAACGCAAACAATTGCGACTATATCATTAATTTTAATTCAAGAAGCATTTTTAAACAAACACTTGCGATTGGTGTCAGAATTTTTTTTTAAAGAAGCATATAAACGCAAACAATTGCGATTGTATCATTATTTTTTTAATTCAAGAAGCATTTTTAAACAAAGAATTGTTTTAAGAAGCATATAAACGCAAACAATTGCGATTGTATCATTATTTTTTTAATTCAAGAAGCATTTTTAAACAAAGAATTGTTTTAAGAAGCATATAAACGCAAACAATTGCGATTGTATCATTATTTTTTTAATTCAAGAAGCATTTTTAAACAAACATTTGCGATTGGTGTCAGAATTTTTTTTTAAAGAAGCATATAAACGCAAACAATTGCGATTGTATCATTATTTTTTTAATTCAAGAAGCATTTTTAAACAAAGAATTGTTTTAAGAAGCATATAAACGCAAACAATTGCGATTGTATCATTATTTTTTTAATTCAAGAAGCATTTTTAAACAAACAATTGCGATTGGTGTCAGAATTTTTTTTTAAAGAAGCATATAAACGCAAACAATTGCGATTGTATCATTATTTTTTTAATTCAAGAAGCATTTTTAAACAAAGAATTGTTTTAAGAAGCATATAAACGCAAACAATTGCGATTGTATCATTATTTTTTTAATTCAAGAAGCATTTTTAAACAAAGAATTGTTTTAAGAAGCATATAAACGCAAACAATTGCGATTGTATCATTATTTTTTTAATTCAAGAAGCATTTTTAAACAAACATTTGCGATTGGTGTCAGAATTTTTTTTTAAAGAAGCATATAAACGCAAACAATTGCGATTGTATCATTATTTTTTTAATTCAAGAAGCATTTTTAAACAAAGAATTGTTTTAAGAAGCATATAAACGCAAACAATTGCGACTATATCATTAATTTTAATTCAAGAAGCATTTTTAAACAAACACTTGCGATTGGTGTCAGAATTTTTTTTTAAAGAAGCATATAAACGCAAACAATTGCGATTGTATCATTATTTTTTTAATTCAAGAAGCATTTTTAAACAAAGAATTGTTTTAAGAAGCATATAAACGCAAACAATTGCGATTGTATCATTATTTTTTTAATTCAAGAAGCATTTTTAAACAAAGAATTGTTTTAAGAAGCATATAAACGCAAACAATTGCGATTGTATCATTATTTTTTTAATTCAAGAAGCATTTTTAAACAAACATTTGCGATTGGTGTCAGAATTTTTTTTTAAAGAAGCATATAAACGCAAACAATTGCGATTGTTTCATTATTTTTTTAATTCAAGAAGCATTTTTAAACAAAGAATTGTTTTAAGAAGCATATAAACGCAAACAATTGCGACTATATCATTAATTTTAATTCAAGAAGCATTTTTAAACAAACACTTGCGATTGGTGTCAGAATTTTTTTTTAAAGAAGCATATAAACGCAAACAATTGCGATTGTATCATTATTTTTTTAATTCAAGAAGCATTTTTAAACAAAGAATTGTTTTAAGAAGCATATAAACGCAAACAATTGCGATTGTATCATTATTTTTTTAATTCAAGAAGCATTTTTAAACAAAGAATTGTTTTAAGAAGCATATAAACGCAAACAATTGCGATTGTATCATTATTTTTTTAATTCAAGAAGCATTTTTAAACAAACATTTGCGATTGGTGTCAGAATTTTTTTTTAAAGAAGCATATAAACGCAAACAATTGCGATTGTATCATTATTTTTTTAATTCAAGAAGCATTTTTAAACAAAGAATTGTTTTAAGAAGCATATAAACGCAAACAATTGCGATTGTATCATTATTTTTTTAATTCAAGAAGCATTTTTAAACAAAGAATTGTTTTAAGAAGCATATAAACGCAAACAATTGCGACTATATCATTAATTTTAATTCAAGAAGCATTTTTAAACAAACACTTGCGATTGGTGTCAGAATTTTTTTTTAAAGAAGCATATAAACGCAAACAATTGCGATTGTATCATTATTTTTTTAATTCAAGAAGCATTTTTAAACAAAGAATTGTTTTAAGAAGCATATAAACGCAAACAATTGCGATTGTATCATTATTTTTTTAATTCAAGAAGCATTTTTAAACAAAGAATTGTTTTAAGAAGCATATAAACGCAAACAATTGCGATTGTATCATTATTTTTTTAATTCAAGAAGCATTTTTAAACAAACATTTGCGATTGGTGTCAGAATTTTTTTTTAAAGAAGCATATAAACGCAAACAATTGCGATTGTATCATTATTTTTTTAATTCAAGAAGCATTTTTAAACAAAGAATTGTTTTAAGAAGCATATAAACGCAAACAATTGCGATTGTATCATTATTTTTTTAATTCAAGAAGCATTTTTAAACAAAGAATTGTTTTAAGAAGCATATAAACGCAAACAATTGCGACTATATCATTAATTTTAATTCAAGAAGCATTTTTAAACAAACACTTGCGATTGGTGACAGAATTTTTTTGAAGAAGCATATAAAGGCAAACAATTGCGATTGTATCATTATTTTTTTAAATTCAAGAAGCATTTTTAAACAAACAATTGCGATTGTTGTCAGAATTTTTTCTCCAAGAAGCATTTAAAAGCAAACAATTGCGATTGTGTCTGAAATTCTTTTAAGAAAAATTTAAAAACAAACAATTGCGTCAGTATTTTTTTAAACGAAAATTTAATAAACAAACTATTGTGATTGTGTCAGACTGGAGCTCAGTAATGATCGCAAAAGTTCGGACTCGATCAGTGGTCATTCTCGAAAACTTGAACCAGAACTAGGACATCATCACGCCGCTCCCCAATGAGTGAAAAATACAGCTTAAAAATTTAAAAGACTAATCTCTACAAACTGTACTTCGCATACTTCAGGTGAGTTTTATTCTGCTCATTATAATATTTGATAAAATAAATCGTCACACCCTATTAGCACGAACCTGCCAGATTTCTCATATGGCAGATAAGTGGAATTTTACTACGTATGTGCATGGAAGAGAATCGTTCATCCCGAATTTCTTATCCAAGATGAATCGATTTGTTCTTGGAAGTCCCCACCCTCATCCCACCCAAAAACACCCACTTCAGTCCCTAGTCATCAGGTGCTGATTCCAACAAATGATCATCCACTACGCACCCATGTCGGAATGGAACTCCTGCCTGTACTTTTTCTCCTAGGTGCTCACCACTCATCAGGTAACAGCGACAAAGTCCTTTCACCCTCACCCCACCTCCTACCCCCACTCCTCCGCCTCGTAGGCACTTACTGAAGAAGTAAACGAACGCTGGGGGGTGTATTCTGAGAGAAACCGCGCTATTTTCTGTTGCTATGGGCGAATGATGATTGGAGGAAGGAAGGAAACGATTAGCAAAAGGTGCCGGTTGTAATTTGTGGTTCTTTGCGTTGCTTAAAAGACAAAATGTCTATATAAGGGAAGTTGTTGTTGTTGGGTTGTTTTACCTCTGAGTGGCACTTTTTTGCACACCATGGGCTAAATGGCCAGGTCACAACGACCCGAAGGCTCAAAGAAGGTTGGGGGAGGGGACCCATTGGAACAGCTGTTAGAAGACAGATGGTAACCTCCTGTCAAGGCCATCCAGCGTGTTCTTTAACGTGCAAAGGGGATGTCTCTCCCGCATACGGGGCCACGGTTTAACGTACCATCCGACGGACGGCGGCCTTTCAAAGCCCATCGGTGTCCCCTACTGATCGTGGGCAGGGCGGGGAATTTTGCGGAGATAAATCTCAACGCTGACCCAGCTGGGACTCGAACCTGCGAACTGCAAATTACGAGCCTGGCGCACTACCAACTGAGCCACGCCCGCCCCTATATAAGGGAAGAGGAAAATTTGTTTGTAGTCCGTTGGAAATACATAAGCAGGGCCCGGATCTAAAAAGGAATAAATAGTGTGTGTGTTAAGGGGGGTGGGTGGGGGGAATATGGTATTGCACTATAAAATTTCCCTTTCCGTTTAATAAGTCTTTTAAAAATTTCTTGGAAAAAAAATGCATGCAATATACAATAAGTTCAACAATTTTTTGCTTTTATTACCCGTCCTATCAATCGCAAGGGAGAGGGAGACATATTGGATTAAAAAATTCTCGATTCCTGGAGCCTTCTTTAGTGTGACTCTCTGGAGGAGCGCTCCCCTTGCATCCCACTCCTTCCCTTCCTTTTGCAAGTACAGTCGCTCAAAAAAATATTCGAACACTATGGTTAATTACAGAATTTGGGAAAAATATCTGGCAATGATATTTTTTTAGAAATTAGTGATCTGGCAACCTTCGTGTCACGTGATTACAGAATTCAGGAAAAATATCTTCAGCGTGTACAGCAACTGTACACGCTCCAGTTACCGTTCACAGCAAACTGGAGCGTGTGCTTGAACGGTAACTGCACACGCTCAATATTTCCGTGAGTGAGCCCACACGATCCAATGTGCTGTGAACATTAACCGCAACCGCTCCAGTTTGCTGTGAACGGTAACTGCACACGCTCCATATTCATTGCATTATATATTCATACGCGTTATACATATTAAAAAATATTCGAACACTATGGTTGATTACAGAATTCGGAAAAAATATCTGGCAATGATATTTTTTTAGAAATGAGTGATCTGGCAACCTTCGTGTCACGTGACACGAAGGTTGCCAGATCACTCATTTCTAAAAAAAATATCATTGCCAGATATTTTTTCTGAATTCTGTAATCAACTATAAGTAATAAATAAATACCCCCTCAAGCATCTGCTTACCACAGAGGTCTGACAGGAGCCTGTCAGTTTATATGATATATTCGGATATTTTTTTGAGCGACTGTACATGTCCTCGAGCTTGCGATGCAATATTAAAAAATTTAATACCTCCTCAAGCAGAAGCTTTCTAGAGATCTCAGGAGGATCTGTCAATTGGGTTGGGTTGTTTTACCTCTGAGCGGCACTTTTTTTGTACACCATGGGCTAAATGGCCAGGTCACATGGACCCCGTAGGCTCAGAAAATGTTGGGGGAGGGGACCCACTGGAACAGCTGTTGGAGGACAGATGGTGGCTTCCCGTCAAGGCCATCCAGCGTGTTCTTTAACGTGCACAGGGTATGGCTCTCCCGCACATGTGACCACGGCTTAACATCTCATCCGACGGACGGCGGCCTTTCCAAGCCCATCGGTGTCCCCTACTGACCGTGGGCAGGGGGGGGGGGGGAATTTTGCGGAGATAAATCTCAACGCTGACCCAGCTGGGACTCGAACCTGGGAACTACAGATTACGAGCCTGGCGCGCTACCGACTGAGCCACCCCCGCCCCGATCTGTCAGTATAATTCAATTATACGCCGTAAATAAGGACTGTGAAATAGATCGCCATAGGGAAAGTCTGTGACCTCTTTACTCTTTCAAATGTCCCCTTCATGGAATTCAAAATGTTTTATCCCGTATATAACTTGAATGAATATTAATTCTTTATAATTTACGAATATTTTGATCTGATATCCATCAATTTCTAAGCGTTTTTTTTTTTTCCGAAATAAAACATGGCAATGTTGGTTAAAGAACTATTCGATAATCTATTTAATCTACTTCTTATCATCATCATCATTCAAGCAGTCAAGGGGTACGGAGGTCCAAACAGTGCAATTTAATTCTCCAAGCATATCTGTCCTGAGCTACATCTGCTGCATCTGGCCACTGCACACCAATTCTAACAAGGTCCTGTTTGACATTGTCTGCCCACCGCATCCTAGGTCTCCCCTTCTTTCTGAGGCCTTTAGGCACACTGTTCATAACACTATTCGCCAATCTATAATTATCCATACGGGCAACATGGCCAAACCAACGGAGTCTCTCTCTGCACAATATGCTGCTTAAAGGATGTCAGGTTTCGATTCGATACATGGATATAATTTTGCCGTTTCATGTATACATTTGTATGTGACCTTGCATTGTAATCCTTTGAGTGAACCTTTCCTTTCTCCCATCACTGACTGAAAGGCTATTTATGGCTAATGAATCAGCAAGACAGGTTGATGGTACCTGATCGCCTGTGATCGGCCCCCTTTTCGGCCCAGCTCGATTGATCAAAGAGCGCGATGCCAAATGACCGTCCCGTGGGCCAGGGAGGTCAGCGCCGGACGTCGTAGGGCCCGTGAGAAGGTCAAGACAGTTCTGAACGTCTGGCTGGAGCGGACACGTAGAGTTGCTGGGTGAATAGATATTCACGAGAGGTTTTCCTCTGTTAGGTGCGTAAGAGTCGCAGCCTGTTAAGCAATCTGAATATGATTGTTTTTAGCCAACTTAGACAATAGTCAACGTCAGTGCTCGGGGAGGGACTGTATATATTTTCTATAATATTTTGTTATTATTTTAAACTTGGAGTTAGTTATCTTGCTGCAATTCTCAAACGTTGAAAGCCCAATACAGAAGGAACCGAAACTCTTACGTCTTTACCGGTGGGCGCCGAGAATCAATTATATTCTACCAACCCCAGGAACCGACAAAGGAGATTGCCGACTCCTTTGCCTAACCTCATCATTAGTTACAAAATTGAACCACCTAATGCCCGAGATACTGCGTAAGCAAGTACTGACGTGCCACCCTGGGACCCCCCACGCACAGTGCTTTTCAGTTCAGTTCAGTTTTATTATAATAATAAGGTTACAAACAACATATATTTGTAATACTCTTATTAACCCAAGAGCATCTAAGCTCATGTAGGTTAATTTTCAAATTATTTAAATACATAATTTTGGCAACACTGACACTCAACTTTACATAAAGAAAAATATATATATATACAAAAACAACACAGAATTTATGAAAACGAATTAATTTTTTTTTTACTTTAACACTGAAAACAGGCTGCCAGCATTTGTAATGGTCATTAGATAATTAGCAGTGAGAGATCTGAAATGCATAGAATTAGTTTCATTTCGAATTATAATCGGTAAAGAATTAAAAATTTTAGGGGCCAAATAATCAAAGTGTTTGTGCATAATTTCTTTATTTGCAAGTGGCAACAGAAACCTTTTCCCATTATCTCGCATGGAATAATTTGTATAATGCAGCACTGCATTATTGTTTTTAAAGAAGTAATTTAATGTTCTATAAACAAATAAATGTCTCAGTGGAAATACACCTGGAATGGTATACTTACAAATGATGGAAAATATTTATTTGGTAAAATTTGAAATATAAATTTATTTTTGCATTGAGATTAGACTCCTTAATAATGAAATGTATGTTCCTCCCCAACTTGTAATACCATACTGTGTAGCAGACTGGACCCAAGATTTGTATAACATTATTAACATTTTATTACTGAGGATTTTTTTTTAAATAATAAAATTTATATAACATCTGTCTAAGTGTGTTTGTCAGTTTTCCAATATGCATTTTCCAACTTAGGGAGCTATCAATATAAACGCCTAGGTAGAGTAGACTTTGAACCTGATCAATTTCTTCACAGCAACAAGCTGAGTAATTAATTATTGCATGAAAATGTATACAATTTTAATTTAATCAAATTTGGATTGTATGATTTCTTTTTTGTTAAACAAAATATATTTAGTCTTTTTCGTATTTAAATGTAATCCATTCAAATCCAACCATTTCATCACACATTTTAGATCAGTCTTCATGTTATAAAGGAGATTTTCCAGAGAATCAGCCATAAAGTTAATGATGTGTCATCTGCAAAAGTGTTAATATAGCAATTTATTTTTAATTTACATAGATCATTTATGAATATCAGAAATAAGGTTGGTCCCAGGACTGAACCTTGTGGTACGCCACATGAAATACGCCCCTTATATGCCCCCACCACTAACACTCTTATTAATATTCATAACTAACCATGCCCCTTATTAATATTCATAATTAATAATTTATTAATAATTCGTAATTGATAAAGACCCCGGGTTGACATATTAAAAAAACTTCTTATCAAAAATTTCTCCCTCTTTATTAACAAACAGTGGTGCCATGTAGTGTATATTATGAGTACTATATTTAGAAAAGCCCTCTATTTTAACTGAAATTATTCCCAACTTTTACTCCCCCCTCATTAAAAAAACCCCTTATCAAAAGTTCCGCCCCTTTATTAAAAATTCCTCCCCTTTATTAAAAACCCGTGGCGCCATCTAGTGTATATTATGAGTAATATATTTAGAAAAGCCCTCTATTTTAACCGTAATTTTTCCGTTTTTTGACTCCCCCCTCATTTAAAAAAACCCCTTATCAAAAGTTCCACCCCCTTTACTAAAAAAACCCCTTATCAAAAGTTCCATTTCCCTCATTAAAAAACCCCCTTACCAAAAGTTCCACCCCCGTTTATTAAAAGCCTTATCAAAACTACCCCCTGGTTGACACATCTGTATTTTTAAGCCCCCTCTTTAAAGACCCCCTGGTTGACTCACCTGTATTTTTTTATTCCCCTTTATCAAAAGTTCCGCCCCCCTTTACAAAAAACCCTTTCAAAACGGTCTCCTGGTTGACTCACCTGTATTTTTTAAGCCCCCCCTTAAAAGTCACCTGAAAACGCCCACGAATTTTGGTGGCGCCATCTAGTTTATACTTTAGCAAGATTTTAACTAAAATTATTCCCAATTTTTTTAACCCCCCTCATTAAAAAAACCCCTTATCAAAAGTTCCGCTCCCTTTTAAGGACTATCCCGCAATAATTGTTTTAAAAGACGGTCACACAGAAAATGAAATGAAAAAATGCCATTGAGTAAAAATAAAAAAAATTAATAAAAGGAAAACGGCGAAAAAAAATCTTTGTTTTAGAAACAAATTATTCGTAATTATGAAAAATATTGAGGGGTAATATGGTCTGGTGACCTGTATGGGTGACATAAAAGACCGCTTTAGAACACGCAACAAGTGTTCGGTACCTCATCCCTACTATGGACCACGGTTTATTGAAGGATGAATCTTGGATCACCTCACCCCCTGCGCTGTCGATACCCCTTTGCTTCCGCATCAGACGCGATGTCTTACAACATGAAAACCCACTCGCAGCCTTCGCCACTGTTTTACCACTTATTTAGCCCATGGTGTGCAAAAAAGTGCCGCTCAGAGGTAAAACAAACCAAACCAAAATCGTAATCTGTAGTTTCCAGGTTCAAGTCCCAGCTTTCCCGCCCTGCCCACGGTAAATAGGGGACACCGATGGGCTTGGAAAGACCACCGTCCGTCGGATGGGACGTTAAGCCGTGGCCCTGTGTGCGGGAGAGCCATACTCCGTGCACGTTAAAGAACAGGCTGGATGGCCTTGACGGGAGGATACTGTCTGTCTCCCAACAGCTGTTCCAGGGGTCCCCTCCCCAACCTTCTCTGAACCTTCGGGGTCCTTGTGACCTCGCCATTTAGCCCATGGTGTGCAAAAAAAGTGCCGTCAGAGGTAAAACAACCCAACTCAACCCACACCATGGGCTAAATGGCCAGGTCACATGAACCCCGAAGGCTCAGAGAAGGTTGGGGAGGGGACCCACTGGAATAGCTGTTGGGAGACAGATGGTAGCCTACCGTCAAGGCCATTCAGCGTGTTCTTTAACTTGAACTGGATATGGCTCTCTCGCACACAGAGCCACGTCTCAACGTCCCATCCGACGGACGTCTACCTGTTCCAGTCCATCGGTGTCCCCTACTGACCGAGGGCAGGGCGGGGAGATTTACGGAGATAAATCTCGAAGCTGATCCAGCTGGGACTCGAATCTGGGAGCTGAACATTACGAGTCTCGCTCGATATATCCGACATCTTGCCAGTCAGAATTGCTTTTTCTATAAAAAGTATCACTTGGATACATTCTGGATATGTAAGTTATATGCAAAAGTCTCTTATGAATTAAAGCGAACAATATTCTTATGAAATTATATTCACTATAATATAAACGGTAGGATATTGTACAATTAAATTTCTAGAGATTCAGAATTATGATGGTTTGATTACATGTATTAAATGTTTGCTTTAAAATCGCATCTCAACATTTAGATTTATTACAAATTTCCCTTTCAAATATTTATAATCATTGATGAATTTAATTCTTATAGCAATCCTAACAGAACAACAATACCAATAGAACTTGGTTTCGGTAAAACATTTCCTTAGAAATTAAATTCCCGATCGGTAATGAAAAAATTTCTTTGTTCAAACCCAATATACAGTACCCTCCGAAAATGTCTTACTATTAAATTTATTTTCTTTTGACATGCACAGGATACGGTCTCTCCCACACACGGGGCCACGGATTAACCTCCCATCCGACGGACGCCGGGTTTTACAAGCTCATCAGTGTTTCCCGCTGATCGAGGACAGTGCGGGGAGTTTTGCGGAGATAAATCTCAAAGCTGACCCAAAATCCACTTCTCATAGGATAACATGGAAAAATGATTGACATGGATGAAGACATGGATTCTCATAGAAAAACATGCTAATGTGTTATGTGTGAAATAAAATCTTGTGACATGGGGAGTGCCATAAGCTACAGAATTTTACACCCAAGCTTCCTTTCCCCCTAAAAAAGGAGAAATATGAAAACGATTGTTTCACTCTATCTTCGGGACACAAAGTCTGAGAGAACACAAAGTCTGAGTGAACACAAAGTGTAAGAGAACACAAAGTGTAAGAGAACACAAAGTCAGATGATAGCTTGTGACATGAGCGTGTCACAAGCTGTAAATAAATTCCCTCCACGCTCTCTTTCCTTCCAAAAAAATTGGCAAATGTGGGAAGGATTGTTCTACTCTATCTTTCGAACGCGAAGGCCGAACGTAACACGTTCAATGCGTGTTAAATGAAGGTTGTGACGTGAGTAGTGTTACGGCTATAAGAAACTACCCTCTCTCCCCTTGCTCTTTAACCTCCTAAAAGGGGAGGAATGTGAAAATCATTCTTCTACTGTATCTCCGATTGCGAGGGCTCGCACTTACGAGTTAGATGTCGAATGAAAGCTTCTCAGGTGATGACCGTCGTAGAATATTTCATCCCCCCCCAATAAAAAAGAAGAATGGAAATTTCGCGAAAGTCGATCCTAATGAGTTTTATCCGAAATTAAAGCTTGGGATGTTTACAGTGTCGTGCGCTACCTTCTTTCTCTCGCAGAAAGGAGAGGGTAGCCGTTCCCTGGCTGTGGTTAGTGCGCTTGGCTACTGATCTAAGGGACCTGGGTTCGAGCCCCGGGTAAAGCATGGATGTATGTGTCGTTTTTCTGCTGAGGTCCTGCCATCCTCTCAGACCTTCTACTTTGGCACATAAACTGACAGGTTCCTGTCAGACCTCTGTGGCAAACAGCTGCTTGAGGTGGTATTTATTTATTTTTTCAATTATATTTAGTGTATTACAAAAACAATTATAGAGCGATAGCAAAATATGATTTTAAAAATCACATTTCGGGGGATGGGCAAGTTTCTCTCACCTGAAAAAGAGGAACACTAATTGACTGACTGCTGGACTTTTTTTTTTCTCATGGTACTCAATATTTTTTTATAAATAAATAAAAATAAATACCCCTCAAGCAGTTGCTTGCCACAGAGGTCTGACAGGAGCCTGTCAGTTTATATGCCATAGTACAAGGATCTGAGAGGATGGCAGGGCCTCAGCAGAAAAACGACACATACATCCATGCCTTACCCGGGGCTCGAACCCAGGTCCCTTAGGTACTTAATATATCACAACTCTGTTTTTAGCACTCTCATGTGAAGTAGGGTCGGATTGGGGTGTAAGGGGAGGCTTTTTTGCTACATACTAACACCTAGAATTATTTTAAATAAAATTAACATATTTTGGAACTTGTGCAAAAATTTAACTCAGTAGATCAATAAGTAACATCTTTATAGCACTCGCGTGTGAATCAGGGCCGAATTCGGAATGAAGAATTTTTGATACTGATACCTAGGATTATTCTAAATAAAACTAACGTATTTTGGAACTTATGCAAAATTTCAAATTGTTGACAACAATATTATACTCAAAGAAAGATGATATGATGCCATTGGTTTTATTTACCCATTTATTTATGTTCCATTTCGATGACATAAGAGGGGGCCCCCAAAATTCATTAAGTGCCTCATAATTGCTTAATAAGGACCTGGTGTGAAGTCGTAGTGGTGTTCCTCTCACAAAGACATGCATTTGATTATGTAAAGAAAGTGCCTTTTCAGTATTTCGATAGTCAACACATTCATGGGAAGGGTCCCGCTCAAATAATGCGGTATGGATAGACTGCTTCACCAGCTATGTGTCATTTACTTTGTACATAACAAATTCTTTGGACGATAAAATGAAATTTTTTGTTGATGGGTGGGGGACGAAATTTTTTATACACCCCATTATAGCGAATCACCGTTAGCGGGGCACATTTAGCGGAGGTCCATTGTAATTTAGGGAGCCCTAGTCTATGGGTTCGAATCTTGGCGCTCTACTAAAGATATTTAATACTAGAAATCAATAGGTGCCTTCGCCTGCTTCTGATTTGCAGCCCGTCACCCCGACCCCTATTTGACCTTGAACACAATACCAGATCTGAAAATTCCTCTTGCTGGCTGAAATAGCCGTATTCACCAATCTCGACAGACTGATGCTCTCCAGCACCAGAATGTCGAATTTTGTCCTCTGACCTCGAATGACCTCCCCAAATCCGAAATTTCGTACCATTTCTGAGATCTGCAACCAGAAACACCCCAGACACCAATTTTCACGTTTCTAGCACTCGTTGTTCAAGGTTTGACTTCTACGTGAGCTACATTTGACCTTGAAGGACATGTCCGAGGTCAAATTTTGAATTTTGCTGTATCCACCCCTAGGTTGTTCTGTCCATCGGTGTCCCCTAGTGACCGAGGGCAAGGGCGGGGAGTTTTACGGAGATAAATCTCGAAGCTGATCCAGCTGGGACTCGAATCAAGGAGCTGCACATTACGAGTCTCGCTCGATATAACAGACATCTTGCCAGTTAGAATTGCTTTTTCTATATATAGTATCACTTGGATACTTTCCGGATAGCCAAAGTGTTTAGTTGAGACGAATTAAATCTATAAATCTAGCAATATATTTTATGAAATTATATTCACTATAATATAAACGGTAGGATATTATACAATTAAATTTCTAGAGATTCAGAATTATGATGGTTTGATTACATGTATTAAATATTCCACCACGTACCAAGTTTCCCTTGATTGAAAACGGCCGCGCCAGAGGCCTGTTGAATTTGTCCCAAAAGTGGGAACTCATCATCATCATCATCCTCAAGCAGCCATGGGCTACGGAGGTCTAACCAGACCGCAGAGTTTAATTCTCCAAGCATATCTGTCCTGAACTACATCTGCTGCATCCGGCCACTGTACACCAATTCTAACAAGGTCCTGTTTGACATTGTCTGCCCACCGCATCCTAGGTCTCCCCCTCTTTCTGAGGCCTCTAGGCACACTGTTCATAACCCTATTCGCCAATCTATAATTATCTATACGGGCAACATGGCCAAACCAGCGGAGTCTCTCTCTGCACAATATGCTGCTTAAAGGAGGTTGCAGACTCCTTTGCCTAACCTCATCATTAGTTACAAAGTTGAACCACCTAATACCCAAGATACTGCGTAAGCATCTAGAATCAAAAGCATTTAGTTTCCTGTTATCTTGTTTACACAGCTTCCACGTTTCACTACCATAACTAACCCTAGAAAGAACCAAACTATTATACAGTCTAATTTTAGTCTTTAGGTGTATACGCTTATTTCTCCACAATCTACATAGATTCTTAAAAGTCCCGGCAGCAATACCTATTCGTCTGTTAATCTCATGCCGCACATCACCAGTATCAGTTACGTAGCTCCCAAGGTAATTAAACTGTGACACCTGCTCAAGACTGCAACCATTCAGATTAATTGAATCACAACCTGCCTGACCAATTTTCATCACTTTAGTTTTCTCTCTGTTTATAACCAAACCTACTCTACTACCAGTCTCATCAACAGCTCGAATGAAAGAGTTCATCTCATTAACATCATTTGCCAAAAGGGCTAAATCATCAGCATAATCTAAATCAGAAATTTTCGTATCTCCAGCCCATTTAAGGCCAAAATCTTTCCCTCGAAGTGAATTTCGCATAACATAATCAACAACCAAACTAAAGAGAAAAGGAGACAAAATGCACCCTTGTCGAACACCAGAAGTAATGCTAAACCAATTGCTACAAGACTTACCAATTCTCACACATGACTCAGTGTTATTATAGAGAGCTTTCATTATGTTAACTAACTTGTCTGGTATACCATATGATCTCACAATCAACCACAAATTATGACGATCAACAGAGTCGAAAGCCTTTTTGAAATCAACAAAGCTAGCAACCAAAGGTTTCTGAAACTAAACATTTCTCAAGAATCTGCCTAAGTGAAAATATCTGATTTACACATCCCCTACCACTTCTGAATCCACATTGCTCATCACGCAATTGCGTGTCAACCAGATTCTTAATTCTATTAAGCACAATCATGGAAAGAATTTTGCCTGGAACAGAGAGTAGGCTGATACCCCTATAGTTATCACAAGAACTGCGATCACCTTTTTTGAAAATAGGGATAATAATAGCTCTGGTAAAATCCTTAGGACCATGCCTTTATCATAAAAGATATTCAGAATTTCAGTCATCCAAGTGGTAACCGAAACATTCCCAGCTCTAAGCATTTCCGTAGTAATTTCATCCACCCCTGGGGATTTATGAAGTTTAAGTTTAGAAATAGCCAAACTAACTTCAGATTGTGTTATAGGGCCAACATTAAAGCCAACAATGCATCTATCATCATTGCAAACAATGGGAGTAGAATTAACCAAATTGTTTAGAACATCACTGAAATGCTCACCCCACCTATCCATGACAGAATCCTCACCTTCTATAACCTTACCTTGTTTATCCTTCAATCCCTGTATACCTGTTCGTTTTCTACCACACAAAACATTAACTATCTGGTACAGCTCTCTGCTGTTGTGCTGTCTAACAGCTTCCTCAGCTTTGGCAGCCAGGCCATCAAGCCAAAGATTCTTATCAGTAGCTAACTGATCCTTTACACGTTTATTAAGTTCTTTGTAATGCTTTCTATTAGGACTAGTAGGGTACTGATTAAGGACATTCCTGCAGTTCCTTCTTTCTGAAATAAGCTCAAGTGCCTTATCACTTAAATAATTCTGTCTCCTCTGCTCCTTTTTCCCTAAAAGAGTACTGTTAGTTTCCAAAAAAGCCTGTTTAAAACGGCCCCATTCTTCCTCAACTTCAGTATTAAGCAAACCATGACTGTCATAATGACTAAGTAACCTATCATGGTAATCTTTAGCTATAACTGGGTCTTTCAGAGCTCCAGTATTAAAGGTAAAATTTTTAACCCTAGCACAACACTTTTTAAGTTTAAGTTGCAAGACACTTTTAACAAGGTAATGGTCAGATCCAATTTCAGCTCCCCTATATGCCCTGGTATTTCTAACAGAACTAGCCCATTTGCTGTTAATTAACATATAATCAATCATATTCCTATGCAGCCCATCAGGTGAAACCCATGTGTATTTATGTATGTCGCGGTGTTTGTAATATGTGTTAGTTATTCTAAAACCATTGAGTTTACTTACCTGTAGGAGACGTTGCCCATTGCCATTGCAGCTACCAATACCAAAAGGGCCTATTACTCTTCCCCAAAGGTCAGGGTCGGTACCAACTTTGGCATTGAAGTCACCAAGAACAAGGGTAATATCTCCTTTCTTGACAGAATTCAAAATATCCTGAAGTTGTCCGTAAAACCTATCCTTCTCATCCTCATCAGAATCCTCAGTGGGGGCATAACAGCAGATAACATTCAAGTCTAAAACTAAATTTTGTTAAATGTTGTGTTTTTGTTAATTGTAAAAATCATCTCAGTTCTCATTATTGCAAATGTGTTGTGGGTCCGGGAATTTGCCTTGGTTTTGGGCTGCAAGTAACGCAACACGGCCTAAGTGTTTGTATCGCCCTAAATTTACACAAAGGGGTGGTCATAACAGCGGCACATCTCTCTCGTCTCGAAATTGCTTTTCTATAAAAAGTATCACGTGGATACATTCTGGATTAACCGAGTATAAACTATCTACTTCTTGGCGATTTAAAGCGAACAATATTCTTATAAAATTATTTCACTATAATATAAACGGTAGGATATTATAGTTGAATTTCTAGAGATTCAGAATTATGATGGTTTGATTACATGTACTAAATATTTGCTGTGCTTAGACCTGTGTGTCAAGAAGCTGCTTGAAGGAATGTGGACATTTATTCTCTTTCTATTGCGCATCGAACTGACATACTGTGCTTAGACCTGTATGTCAAGAAGCTGCTTGAAGGAATGTAGACATTTGTTCTCTTTCTATGGCACATTAAACTGACATGCTGTGCTTAGACCTGTGTGGCAAGAAGCTGCTTGAAGGAATGTGGACATTTATTCTCTTTCTATGGTGCATTAAACTGACATGCTGTGCTTAGACCTGTGTGTCAAGAAGCTGTTTGAAGGAATATTATTTCGTTATTAAAATTTATGCATCATTCTTCCTCACTTTTGTTAGGTGCTCTGGGAATGAACGAATTACACGAAATTATCAAAAGTATTAGAATATTTCCATGTTTTGTGGCACACTGTATTCAAAGTTCCCTAAGTTTGAATTAAGGGTTTCGTAGCAAAATATCACAAAAAAAAAGGAAAATCTGAAAAAAATCACATCTGGGTTTTGAGCAATATTTGTTTACTACAGTATTTTAAAGATTTGGAAATCGAAACATTTAACAACAATGTTGTTACTCGAAAATATTTACCTCAAAGTTTTAACAAATCATTTTATGAAATAAATGGAATTTTAGAAGTTTGTCTAATGTTTTATACTTTTTTTTTATCAACTTTGAAACAGCTTCAAGAGAAGCGTAACAACTGCTTCGGCTGTCAAATATTTTAGCTGCAATAACTTTTTTGAATATTAAAAGAATATTTTCTAAAATCGCAATTTGATTGAGAGCTACAATTTATTTTCTGCGACAAATTTTTTTTATAAAAATTTTTTTAAAGTGGAATTTTGGTTTTCCACTCACATGACACGGAAGTTTCCCAGTACGTTTCGTAATATAGTGCATTGCTTTGCAATTTCCTAATAGCTGTCCAGTGGGCTCCCTTTCCCAAATGTTCTCTGAGCCCTCGGGGTCATCTTGACCTGGCCGTTGTGTGCGAAAAAATGCCATTCAGAGGTAAAACAAACCAACCCAAAACCTCACAATCCATATTCTTTTAAAAGGTCGTTTTCGATTATCAGACAGTACTTTGGAAAGAGAGTAATCGCTCTCCGTGGTACTTGCAACTAATTAAAATTAGAAAAAAGGCCTAATTTCCTTGTTACTTCATCATCGTCATCCTCAAGCAGCCATGGGCTACGGAGGTCCAACCAGACCGTGCAATTTGGTTCTCCAAGCAAGTCTGTCCTGAGCTACATCTACTGCATCTGGCCACTGCACACCAATTCTAATAAGGTCCTGTTTGACATTGTCAGCTCATCGTATTTTCCCGAAAATAAGACCTAACAGGAAAATAAGCCCTAGCATGATTTTTAAAGATGCTCGTAATATAAACCCTACCCCAAAAATAAGCCCCAGTTAAGATCGTCAGCCAGACGGACGCATTTAGTAGGTCCTTTGCAACACACGACGGACGTATTGAATTATAAAATAATAATATTAATATATAATTAAATAATATATAATAATATTTGTAATAATTGTAATTTTTTACATGAATAAATGTAGATTGTTGTACATGAAAAAATAAGACAAGCTCTGAAAATAAGTCCTAATACGTCTTTTGGAGTAAAAAATTAATATAAGACCCGGTCTTATTTTCGGCGTAACACGGTAGGTCTCCCCTTCTTTCTGAGACCTTTAATAATTATTAATAATTATATTCTATAATTATTAATAATTATTTCCTTCTATAATTATCCATACGGGCAACATGGCCAAACCAACGGAATCTCTCTCTGCGCAATATGCTGCTAAAAAAAAAATACCCCCTCAAGCAGCTGCTTGCCACAGAGGTCTGACAGGAGCCTGTCAGTTTATATGCCACAGTAGAAGATCTGAGAGGATGGCAGGACCTCAGCAGAAAAACGACACATACATCCATGCCTTAACCCGGGACTCGAACCCAGGTCTCTTAGATCAGTAGCCAAGCGCGCTAACCACTCGGCCATGGGACGGCTACCGAACATAAAAAGAAGAAAAACGCCCTCTCGTCATTAGTAACCACTGACCTAGACGTTTTAAAATTTTAAGATTAGAATAGTTGTATTTGTTCTCAACAGATGGCACTACGTTTGTTGCTGATATGTGGAAAGCGTCGTTTGATGAGTGCAGCTAGCAGAAGTTAAATACCATTGTATGTTGGATCAGAGACATTATTATAGTATGCAAAGGAAAAATCTATTAGCAACTGATTTATCAGATTCTGCGCTTTGCTACTAGAAGGAGTGGCTTAATTAGGGAGGGGGGGGGGAGGTGGCGAGAGGGTGAAAAAATAGTCTCTACGATTTTTCGTTTTGTGGATTTTGCAATTTTTCCCTTCTGCTGCCCTCAGTTCCGAGGTTGAAAAAATTGACACAGTGCACTGGATTCTGGGGGCAAAGCAGGCCCGGATCAAGAAAAAAGTAATAATAATAAAAAAAAAAAGGGGGGGAGGGGGTCCAACACAATCGATCAAGAGACTGGATTTCTATTGCAGTGTAACATTTCCCCTTTTGTTTTAAAGGCGGTTTTTCAATTATTGAAGAATGCTTTAAATATGCACAAATATAATAATTTTTGGTTTCCATTAACTTTAATGGAATTCTCAGGAGGGGATGTTTCCTACCCCCACTAGATCCCTGTTCTGGGGGGCGACAAAGCCAGTCACTTGGGGCCCAGGGCTAAAAGGCTCTATTTTGGTCGGAAATGGATTTTAGTGTAATTATCACCAGATGACACTGAGGTTCAAATTGGAAAGGGGGGAGGGAGGGGCAGATGAGGACTTCTCGAAGGTCTGCATCCTGATTTGTTGTGCAAAGAATAAAGTTTAAGCTCTGATTTTATGAACGGGGTGAACATAAAGATTACGTTGGAACCGAGTCAGGTTTGAAATCTGAAGTTTCCAGGTTGAGGGTCCCAAACGAGCCAGCGTTCAGATTTATTCTCCGCAAATCATCACCTATCATCATACCTCGCTGGACACCGATGGGCTTGGAATGCCATCCGTCGAATGGGACGTAAAGTCGTGGCCCTGTGTGCAAGGCAGCAATACCGTGGACTTTAATGAACACGCCATATGGCTTTGACGGTAGGCTTCAACCGTCTCCTAAGAGTTATCCAGTGGACCACTTTCGCCAAACTTCATTTTGCTATAAGGATTGGTTGGTTGGAATTTTATGGCGCATCAGGGACTCAAGCGCCAGACGAGATAAATCATCATCATCATCTTCAAACAGCCACGGGCTACGGAGGTCCAACCATACCGTGCAATTTAGTTCTCCAAGCAAGTCTATCTTGAGCTACATCTACTGCATCTGGCCACTGCACACCAATTCTAACAAGGTCCTGTTTGACATTGTCTGCCCACCACATCCTAGGTCTCCCCCTCTTTCTGAGGCCTTTAGGCACACTGTTCATAACCCTATTCGCCAATCTATAATTATTCATACGGGCAACATAAGGTTTCTTACGAGATAAATAGAGATTAAAAATAGGATAGCCAACAGCCAAAGTTATAAACAGAGACCTTGGGGTCTTTGTGACCTGGATATTTAGCCCATTGTATGCGAAAAAAGTACCACTCAGAGGTAAAACAACCCAAATCATCCAATTTTGAGGATTTGTTGCAAGGTGCATATCGTTTGGATGCTTCAATCACAATTAGTTGGAGTGACTTGTTGCAAATCGTAGATTCAACCACATTTGCAACATGTCAAGATATATCACATGATTAGCAGCTACTGGGAAAAAAAAGTTAGCTTCTCCGCGTAAAAAAATATTTTCTTCATGTTTCTAGAATATTGGAATCATGAATTCAGTGGAGGATAGATTGGGCGAGGTTCTGATTTGATACGACAGCCCAGAGGCCCTGACCTGTCATCACAAGATGCTGTTAGGATATGAATATGATAAATGAGTCTGATGTGCGAATAAGTATTATCATTTTTACTCATACGAATGGATTTTGTGGATACCATGCATATTGCATCTAAAAAAAATCTGCTTGTGGGATTCCGCTTGCTAGTGCAAGAGGGACGCGCCCCAATTTATCAACCATTATTTTTAAACATCTGATTACAACGCATTGTTTTTGACCAAATCTTTACCATTCGATACAATTGAATCGTAAGAAAAAATAAGTAATAAAATAAAAAATAGATTACCTTTCAAGCATTTGCTTGCCACAGAGGTCGGTTGAGATGGGTTGTTTTACCTCTGAGCGGCACTTTTGTTGCACACCATGGACTAAATGACCAGGTCTCCGAAGGCTAATGGCAAGCACACCATGGGCTAATGGCAAGGACCCCGAAGGCTCAGAGAAGGTTGGGGGAAGGATCCACTGGAACAGCTGTTGGGAGACAGATGGTAGCCTGCGGGCCATGTGATGCACGTTAAAGAACACGCTGGATGCAAGGCCATCCAGCGTGTTCTTTAACGTTCACAGGGTATGGCCCTCCAGCACACGGCGCCGTGGCTTAACGACGTATCAGACGGACGGTGGTCTTTCCAAGCCCATCGTTGTTCCCTACTGACCATGGGCAGGTCAGGGAGTTTTGCGGAGATAAATCTCAACGCTGACCCAGCTGGGACTCGAACCTGGGAACTACAGATCACGAGCCTGGCGCGCTACCGGCTGAGTCACCCCCGCCCCACACAGAGGTCGGACAGTTTAATGAGCCACAGTAGGGACTTACCCCCCCCCCCTCCGGCGATAATCTGATCGTCTTATACGAAATTCTGAACTGATGTACTTGCTTTGTGTTTCAAAAAAGTTGTCTTTCTGTAATTTTATTTTAACCTCATATTAAATGTCAAATACTAAAAATAGATTTAAGAAACAGCTATAACTGTCCCGTGGTCGAGTGGTTAGCGCTATTAGCTACTGATCAATAGAGCCTAGGTTCGAGTTATGCCATCCTCACAGACATTCTAGTATGGTGTATAAACAGACCTCTATGGCAAGTAGCTGCTTGAGGAGGTATTTATTTGCTTTATAAAATTTTATTTCGTATGGAATATAAAATATATGGAGCTATTACAATATAATCGAATTAAATATATGGAGAGCATTTTAACTATTTCATTTTAATTTTTACTTTCATTAGTTCTGGTGGAATATTTTCGGAATTGGGAGACCCTTCTGAAGTCTTATTTTCAGACACCCTCCCCGAAACTAAATTTTCAGACCCCACCCCCATCTCCCGAAAAAAAAAACAACTGCGGGTACGTTCTTGAGCCACAGAGATCTGTGAGGAAGGCGAGACCTAAGCAGAAGGGTAGGGGGGGGGGGGGGGGAGCGATACAAGAAAGAAAACTTTCATGTTCTATCAGGGTCTCGGATTCATTTGCTTTTGATCATAATCCAAGCCCGTAACCCGTATATAACCCGTCCCGTGGCCGAGCGGTTGGCTATTGATCTAAGGTTCCTGGGTTCGAGCCCCGGATAAGGCATGGATGTTCGTGTTGCTTTTATGCTGAGGTTCCGCCATCCTCACAGACTTACTATGACGTATTATACTAGGCTTCTGTCAGACCTCTGAGGCAAGCAGCTGCTTGAGGGAGTATTTATTTATTTATTTTTAACCCATGCATGTATTTTTGGTGTGAGGAGTTGGACACTGAGCAATCCTTAAAAACGTTGCTAACTAGAACTGTAAATGGTTCTGACTCCTTCTCCTAGAGGGGCAGGGGTAGCTCAGTCGGTAGAGCGCCAGGCTCGTAATCTGTAGTTCCCAGGTTCGAGTCCCAGCTGAATCAGCGTTGAGATTTATCTCCGCAATTACCCCGCCCTGCCCACGGTCAGTAGGGGACCCCAATGGGCTTGGAAAGGCCGCCGTCCGTCGGATGGAACGTTAAGCCGTGGCCCCTTGTGCGAGAGAGCCATACCCTGTGTACGTTAAAGAACACGCTGGATGGCCTTGACGGGAAGCTACCATCTGTCCCCCAACAGCTGTTCCAGTGGGTCCCCTCCCCCAACCTTCTCTGAGCCTTCGGGGTCCATGTGACCTGGCCATTTAGCCCATGGTGTGCAAAAAAGTGCCGCTCAGAAGTAAAACAACCCAACCCTTCTGCTAGCTTATGAGGGGGAGTCTGTCCTTTACAACAGGCTTCCATTTGCATCCTGTCCAGAGGATCTCCTTCGTCTACCAAGCTCTGAGGCCTTGGAGTCCTCTGACCTCTGACCTTGGAGTCCTCTGACCCACTGGAACAGCTGTTGGGAGACAGATGGTAGCCTCCCGTCAAGGCCATCCAGCATGTTCTTTAACATGCACAGGGTATGGCTCTCCTGCACACAGGGCCACGGCTTAATATTCCATCCGACGGACGGCGGCCTTTCCTAGACCATCGGTGTCCCTTACTGACCGTGGGCAGGGCGGGGAATTTTGCGGAGATAAATCTCAACGCTGACCCAGCTGGGACTCGAACCTGGGAACTACAGATTACGAGCCTGGCCCGCTACCGACTGAGCCACCCCCGCCCCCATAGGTGAAACGACAAAATTAAAATCTCTTTTCAGATTCTGAGAAAAATCAAGGTTTTATGTGAGAAAGTAAACCACCCGAAGAGAGGTGACACTCTTCGTCGACCTCAGTCATCCAAGACCTACTGGTGATGAGTGATGATCAGAAGAATGAACGCAAATGTTTACACGCGATAATCTCCATCCTGTCCTCGCCGCCACAGTTCACCGTCGCTCTTTGATCTTTCCCAGAGAGAGAGAGATCGACTGGCAATGTGTGCAAAATCATCTCGCCATCTTAAATTATCGAGCTTCAATTTTTTGTCTCTGTGAAGAACTTAAGATACCTCCCACTCGTTCCTTCCCCCCGACCTTGCCTCGACCCTTTAGCACATATTCAACACGGGGGATTGCCATTACACTCGTTGCTCAAGTCGTTGCTGACGTCAGCGCTAGCTCTCATAGCCCGTGGCTTCATTTGTGCGAAAACTATCGACATTTTCATTTCCACTGATTTTCGTATCCTGTGGTTCCCGAGGTATGCGACCGAAATCTCCGAAATTTTGTATGCAGGTTACCCCTGTGTGGCCTCGTGTTTGGTTTAAAAAAAAACACAGGTTCTTATGTGCAATGAGTTGGGTTGTTTTACCTCTGAGCGGCACTTTTTGCACACCATGGGCTAAATGGCCAGGTCACAAGGACCCCGAAGGCTCAGAGAAGGTTGGAGGAGGGGATCCACTGGAACAGCTGTTGGGAGACAGATGGTAGCCTCCCGTCAAGGCCATCCAGCGTGTTCTTTAACGTGCACAAGGTATGGCTCTCCCGCACACGGGGCCACGGCTTAACGTCCCATCCGACGGACGGTGGCCTTTCCAAGCCCATCGGTGTCGCCTACTGATTGTGGGCAGGGCGGGGAATTTTGCGGAGATAAATCTCAACGCTGACTCAGCTGGGACTCGAACCTGGGAACTGCAGATTACGAGCCTGGCGCGCTACCCACTGAGCCCCCCCCCCCCCGCCTCACGTGCAATGGGACGCCTTAGTATAATAATTCCTTAAGGAATGTGGGTATCTGGCAACGACAATAGATTTAAATGTTATGACTCTTAGTTCATAGTTTGGTAGCAATAAATGGCAACTACGAATATAGCAGCGACCTTCGGTTCTCCCTTGGAATATCACGATAAATATTTTTGTTTCTAGCAAGCCCTCCTTTTGGGATTTCGAATTGAAATCAGGCACCGCAACTAGAATAACAACAAAAAACATTCTGAGTAATTTTTAAACGTCTTTCACGATTTTCCGATGAATTATGACTACCACAGACAAATAAACACATAACACATATTTTTATAAGGAATATTTCTTGCAATTGTATATTTTACTGTCAGTAAATAAATGCTACTGATCTTAGGGACCTGGGTTCGAGCCCCGGGTAAGGCATGGTTGTGTGTATTGTTTTTTTTTCTGCTGAGGTCCTGCCATCCTCACAGACCTTCTACTATGGCATATAAACTGGCAGACTCCTGTCAGACTTCTGTGGCAAGCAGCTGCTTGAAGAGGTATTTATTTATTTTTAAATAAAGAACATTGCATTTATATCGAATTGTTTTAGTCGTTTATAAAATTTAATTAAATCTCTCCCAAGTATTTTCCAAAAAATATTTTACGGCTTCCTGCCTGCACATTAATATTAACTATTCGCATTGCTTGTCATATTAATTTAACTTTTCAAATGATCCCTCGTATTAATAATAATGATCCGCATCAGGTGTAGTTCAGAACATTTTTTTTCATTCAGGTGGTTCCTCAAGATATTAGGTTATACAAAGTTTGTTCGTGATAAACAAAGTTTTAAGAACCACGTTCCTACGTCATGAGTCAACACTGACTTCTTCCTGCTCAAAAAACCCGACAGTCTAACCGTTAGGCCACACCCTCCAGCATGAAGGCCATAAATCGTTACTCGTGTTGTTAAGTGTTGACACTTTAGGTTTGCATGAACGTGTTATATACATATTTTGAAAAAAAACAACAAAAAAACCTTGAGCCGTAAACCGTGACCGATAGCTGCGTTCACCCGTAAAGAAAGTCTCGTAGCGAATTACATATTTAGAAAAAAAATTATTTTCTGAGATTGGGTTCAGAAGTCCGAGGGTTCTGGCAACCGAAATGTTTCTAACCCTATCGCTAGGTTTGATGAATATTACTGAACGAAAGTAAAAAAACATGTGCCATAAATACCGTTGAGAAAACTATGCACTGTTAAAATATTTTGTTCTCTTATCGCTAGTTTTTGTATATCGCTGATTCGTTTCATATGTAGGCTGACAGGTGTGCTTTAAAGTGTGCATCTTTTCAAGTTGGGGCGGGGGTGGCTCAGTCGGTAGCGCGCCAGGCTAGTAATCTGTAGTACCCAGGTTCGAGTCCCAGCTGGGTCAGCGTTGAGATTTATCTCCGCAAAATTCCCCGCCCTGCCCACGGTCAGTAGGGGACACCGATGGGCTTGGAAAGGCTGCCGTCCGTCGGATGGGACGTTAAGCCGTGGCCCCATGTGCGGGAAGAGCCATACCCTGTGCACGTTAAAGAACACGCTGGATGGCCATGACGGGAGGCTACCATCTGTCTCCCAACAGCTGTTCCAGTGGGTCCCCTCCCCCAACCTTCTCTGAGCCTTCGGGGTCCATGTGACCTGGCCATTTAGCCCATGGTGTGCAAAAAAGTGCCGATCAGAGGTAAAACAACCCAACCCAATCCTTTCAAGTTTACCGCCATAGGTACCAGTGGGGAATGGGGGACAATTTCCTATTCCCGCTCCTTCATTGAATTTTCAATAATATTTAAAATATCCCGAATAAAATATCCTTCAATGATATGTTCCGCCAGTTGGGTTGGTTTGTTGGTTCTGAACGGCACTTTTTTTGCACACAATGGCGTCAGTGGCCAGGTCACAAGGAACCCAACCATTCAGAGAAAGTTGGGGAAGGGAAACCACTGGACAGGTATTGGGATATAGATGGAAGCCTCTCACAAGGTCGTCCAGCGTATTCTTTAACGTACTCAGAGTATGGTCAGGGACATAGATATGAGGGAATGGGCGGACGGGGCTCCCGCAAAGGAATCGGAGTTGGCAAAATTCTAAGTGACGTGGCCGAGTGGTTAGTGCGCTTGGTTACTGATCTAAGGATCCTGGGTTCGAGCCCCGGGTAAGGTACGGATGTTTGTGTTGTTTTTCTGCTGAGATCTCGCCATCCTCACAGACTTCTACTATGGCATATAAACTGACAGGCTCCTGTCAGACCTCTGTGGCAAGCAGCTGCTTGAGGGGGTATTTATTTTTATTGTTTTTTGATAAAATTCAGGTGATATCTAAAAATTGAGAGTTGCTTTTTGAAAACACTAAGGGAGTTGCCCCCCTCCCCCACGGAACAAAATCCTGGGTATGTCCCTGACAGATGACAGAGACATAATTAAATTTATGTAAAGTACTTATTTTCTCAGAGTTGGAAAAATTTGATTTTCCTAGTAGTTATAGGGGGCGGGGGTGGCTCAGTCGGTAGCGCGCCAGGCTCGTAATCTGTAGTTCCCAGGTTCCAGTCTCAGCTGGGTCAGCGTTGAGATTTATCTCCGCAAAATTCCCCGCCCTGCCCACGGTCAGTAGGGGACACCGATGGGCTTGGAAAAGCCACCGTCCGTCGGATGGGACGTTAAGCCGTGTCCCCGTGTGCGGGAGAGCCATACCCTGTGCACGTTAAAGAACACGCTGGATGGCCTTGACGGGAGGCTACCATCTGTCTCCCAACAGCTGTTCCAGTGGGTCCCCTCCCCCAACATTCTCTGAGCCTTTGGGGTCCATGTGACCTGGTAATTTAGCCCATGGTGTGCAAAAAAGTGCCGCTCAGAGGTAAAACAACCCAACCCAACAGCCGTGCGATGGTATTTAACAAGTTGCGTCTTGTACGCACCTGTACCTGGGGCTCCTCTTGCGAACGTCGTCCTCCCGATCTCATGGGAACGTCATTTCGCTTCAAGATGAAAGGAGCCACAGCCCAAAGCAAACGATCAGGGGCAATAAAGCTGTCTTGCTAATTGCAGCAAGACACATCACCATAAACCACCTTCCCCAGTTGTGTGGGAAAGGAGACAATTTCACATAAAGAGCTGCACTTCTGCACAGAACAAAGTCAAATAAAAATATATACATAAAAGTCATAAAAATGATACATTGGAATAGCATGAAAACCCGACAATAACCCTTAACGCTTGCACAGGTGGGACTCGAACCTGGGAACTGCATATACGAACCTGGTATATTACTGACTGAGTCATTTCTGGTACTTTTCCTATAGAAAAGGGATTGGATTGTTTTACCTCTGAGCGGCACTTTTTTGTACACCATGGGCTAAATGGCCAGGTCACAAGGACCCCGAGGGCTCAAAGAAGGTTGGGGAAGGGGACCCACTGGAGCAGCTGTTGGGAGACAGATGGTAGCCTCCCGTCAAGGCCATTCTGTGTGATCTTCAATGAGCACAGGGTATGGCTCTCCCACACACGGGGCCACGGCTTAACGTCCCATCCGACGGACGGCGACTTTTCCAAGCCCATCGGTGTCGCCTACTGACTGTGGGCAGGGCGGGGAATTTTGCGGAGATAAATCTCATCGCTGACCCAGCTGGAATTCGAACCTGGGAATTACAGATTACGAGCCTGGCGCGCTACCGACTGAGCCACCCCCGCCCCTATAGAAAGGGGAGTTCGGATTCCCTCCCCCTCCTTAAGAATAAGAACAGAAATGGGTTGGAAAGGTAGCCGTCCTTCTCATGAGACATTAAGATTGGCATGGTGTTCAGAAGAGCCATACCCTGTGCATATTAAAGGACACCCTGGATGGTCTTGACGGGGATTTCCCTCTATCCCAACAGCTGTCCAGTGGATCCTCTTACTTCACATGAGATATTAAGATTGGCATGGTGTGCAGAAGAGCCATACCCTGTGCATATTAAAGGACACCCTGGATGGTCTTGATGGGGATTTCCCTCTATCCCAACAGCTGTCCAGTGGGTCCTCTTACTTCACGTGTGACTCACGTGACCTCTTCATTTATTCTCGTATGTGCACAAAAGGCAGAGGACAAAATGCATACTGATCACATTATCCCCATTAAAAATTATCATTCATTAAAAATGGATGCTGATCACAAGAACACAGATTCGAACGAGATTCGAACCAGAACAAGAACCAGAAGAACAGATGATTTCTTTCCTGTGTGGTCTTTCTGCTGAGGTCTCTCCATCCTCACAGATCTTCTCTTTTGCTTATTATACTGACAGGCTCCTGTCAGACCTCTGTGCCAAGCAGCTGCTTGAGTTTTTTTTAAAAAAAACAACTCACCAGAAACCTCCTTCAAAATATTCATCATCAAAATCAATGACAGTTCGCAGGCAATAAAGTTGTTCGCTCAGCATCCTGTGGCCGAGTTGTTAACGCGCTTGACTACTGATCAAAGGGACCTGGGTTCGAGCCCCAGGTAAGGCATAGATGTTAGTGTTGTCATTTTAATGAGGTTTCGCCTTCGTCACACACCTTCTCTATGACGTATAAAATGACAGGCTTCTGTAAAACCTCTATGGAAAGCATCTGCTTGATGGGAATTTATTTTCGTCAAACTAGCTCCTGTCAGACCAACAGGTTCCTGTTAACAGGCTCCTGTCAGACCTCTGTGGCAAGCAGCTGCTTGAGGGGAATTTATTTTTTAACTTATCATGAAACGGCTAAGCGAAATTTCAAGACGTAACTGATATTAAAAAAAAATATCCCCTCAAGCAGCTGCTTGCCACAGAGGTCTGACAGGAGCCTGTCAGTTTATATGCCATAGTAGAAGATCTGAAAGGATGGCAGGACCTCAGCATAAAAACAACACTAACAGCCATGCCTTACCCGGGGCTCGAACCCAGATCCCGTAGATCAGTAGCCAAGCGCGCTAACCACTCGGCCACGGGACGGCTAACTGATATTTGTTGTTGATAAAATTTGATGAATTCCGAAAGAAAATCTGGTCGTTCCTTCGTTTCTTGCTCTTCTTAACCTTCAACGAATCTCTTGACCGCTTTTTTTCCCCTCCTACGAACCCTCCTCTCTCTCTCCATCCTCCCTCTCCTTGTTCACCCTCTTAACGAAGCTTTCAGGAGCATTCGTCCCCCAGTTAAAAGCATCGCGGGTCAGCATTTTATTACCTCACATTCTAGTTCGTTGTAAAGTGATTTAGCAAAGCTCGGATCGGATTTTGATAACAGAACCAGTTTGACGAAAATAAAACCGGGCAAAGCAGCCCCCAATGAGAACCCGTAATTACGCTAGTAGGCAATTAAAAGATAACAATCTGTTGGCTCGTGGTAGCATTCGCCAACGAAACCTCCTTGTTTTTTTAACGGAGTTTTTTTCTCTTCCTCGTTAACAGTTAGTTAGGCTTCTTTCCTCATCAGCTTCTGGTCTTCTTAAATTTTTTTTTCTCTTTTTAGTAAGCCAGGATTTATTTAATATCGAATGGGGCGGGGGTTGCTCAGTCGGCAGCGCGCCGGACTCGTAATCTGCAGTTCCCAGGTTCGAGTCCCAGCTGGGTCAGCGTTGAGATTTATCTCCGCAAAATTCCCCGCCCTGCCCACGGTCAGTATGGAACACCAATGAACTTGGAAAGGCCTCCGTCCGTCGGATGGGACGTTAAGCCGTGGCTCCATGTGCGGGAGAGCCATACCCTGTGCACGTTAAAGAACACGCTAGATGGCTTGACTGGAGGCTACCATCTGTCTCCCAACAACTGTTCCATAGGGTTCCCTCCCCCAACCTTTTCTGAGCCCTCGTGGTCCTTGTGACCTGGCCATTTAACTCATTGTTAATTACTCATTGTGTGCATTAAAACACAATGAGTTAAACACACAATGAGTTAATTAACTCATTGTTAATTAACTCATTGTGTGCATTGCCATTTAACTCATTGTGTGCAAAAAAAAGTGCCACTTAGAGGTAAAACAAACTCTTCTTTATCGATCTCCGAAAGTTTAAGCCCATTAAAAAAATAATAAATAAATACCTCCTCAAGCAGCTGCTTGCCACAGAGGTCTGACAGGAGCCTGTCAGTTTATATGCCATAGTAGAAGATCTGAGAGGATGGCAGGACCTCAGCAGAGAAACGACACAAACAGCCATGCCTTACCCGGGGCTCGAACCCAGGTCCCTTAGATCAGTAGCCAAGCGCGCTAACCACTCGGCCATTGCCTGTTAGAAACTTCTCCAAGAAATGTCTTAAAACATATAAACATCGCCCACTGCTATCAACGGACTTTACTGTCACTTCTATTAGAAGAAAGGGAACATTCCTCACATATTAATCACAAGAAAATCATATTTCTTTCCCACATTCCCTACTGCGAAACACTGATACCCCAACAGCCCTGCCATGCCATATATCAACCCCACATAGCTGGCAGAAAGCATAAATTTCAAGCCACCAACTATCGTGTGAAGAGAGTACGAAGATCATCGCAGATAACTGACGCACAGGTGCTCTCTGTACAGTTCCACGAGCATCGAGATCGCGGGAATGGCTGAATCGCCGAGGGAATATTTGTTACTGTCGCATTCCTAACATACCCGATGGCTTCGTTCTGTCTGAATAAGATATACAGATGCAGATAGTAAGGGTTCACAAGTGCGGCTGTGACCTGACTTAAGAGTACTTGAAGCGGCAGGTCCGGCTGAACTTTAGTCACCTTCCTTCCGCCCACTCACTTCAGACTCAAACATCTATAAGGAGTTGAGGATTCAAAAGCGATTCTTAACCTGTTAGTCTTCATTCTCTCACCCCCTCCTTCACTCCCTCCCCTAACATTTTTCATGGAGGGGAATATCTGTAGAAGAAGGGGGAGGAAATGGGGAAGAGGTGCGATAAATCGCACGAGATTTAGCTTTTTTTTTTTCATAAGACTTTTCTTTTGGTTATGGATTGAAGCTCTTTGTAATTTCGTTGAACTTAAAGCAACATTTTTTTAATCCGGATTTGTAGGAAAGTTCTCCCTATATATAAATAAATAAAATAAATAAATACCCCCTCAAGCAGCTGCTTGCCACAGAGGTCTGACAGGAGCCTGTCAGTTTATATGCCACAGTAGAAGATCTGAGAGGATGGCAGGACCTCAGCAGAAAACAACACGAACATCCATGCCTTACCCGGGGCTCGAATCCAGGTCCCGTAGATCAGTAGCCACGCGCGCTAACCACTAGGCCACGGGACGGCAATCCCTATATATGCGGAGCGTAAACCCTCTACAATATTTATCTGCCTGACGAGCATCCACACCAACGAAATTCACGAGACTGCACTGAATATTAAGTTTTTTTGTCTTCCAAATATGAACTCCGAAAAATAAATCAATGATTTTCTGCTGAGGTCCTGCCATCCTCACAGACCTTCTACTCTGGCATATAAACTGACAGGCTCCTGTCAGACCTCTGTGGCAAGCAGCTGCTTGAGGGGGTATTTATTTATTTATTTTATTGTGAGCAAAGGGATCGGGGTTTTCAAGCCCTTTAAATAAAAAAAAAATCCCTTAAGCAGCTACTTGCCACAGAGGTCTGACAGGAGCCTGTCAGTTTATACGCCACAGAAGGTCTATGAGGATGGCGGGACCTCAGTAGAAAAACAACACAAACATCAATGCCTTTCTCGGGACTCGAACCCAGGTCTCTTGGATCAGTAGCTAAGCTAGCTGACCACTTTGCCACGGGATGGCGGCCAAGCTCTTTACCTCTATTCAGTAACTGGAACATAGGCGCAACAAAATTATATATATACGTGTTTAAATTTGTTGTAGATTATGGCCGAGTGGTTAGCGCTCTTGGCTACTGATCTACGGGACCTGGGTTCGAGCCCCGGGTAAAAGGCATGGATATTCGTGTTGTTTTCTGTTGAGGTCCTGCCATCCTCTCAGATCTTCTACTGTGGCATATAAACTGACAGGCTCCTGTCAGACCTCTGTGGCAAGCAGCTGCTTGAGGGGGTATTTATTATTTTTATTATATTTCCAATTACTACTCATAGTTTGCAGGATTATTCGCTTTAGAAAGACCATTAAAATGGGAGAAAAAATTGTATTACGATTCTGGTCTGTTCGGTCTCAATACAATCACTCCACCCTCCAACTTTGTTTTAAACAGACTTTTCTTCTTGAAACAGAAATCCTTTCCGTTGTGTCGCAAACCGAAACAACTTCCTCTTTTTGTCAAAGTCATCAAATGTCCTGGAGAAGGCAATGGATGCAATCGCCATCACAATTGGTCGTTGCAATTGGCGCAATCACCATCATCACAATCGATCGTTGCAATGGGTACAATAATCATAATTGGACGCTGCAATTATCACAATCGATCGTTGCAATGGGTGCAATAATCATAATTGGACGCTGCAATTATCACAATTGGTCGTTGCAATTGGCGCAATCACCCCCATCACAATCGATCGTTGCAATGGGTGCAATAATCATAATTGGACGCTGCAATTATCACAATTGGTCGTTGCAATGTGTGCAATCATCACCACAGCTGGTCGCTGCAATGGGTGCAATAATAATCAAAATTGGTTGTTGTGATGGCTGCAATAATCACCAAAATTGGTCGTTGTAATAAATGGAATAATCATCACAATCGATCGTTGGGTGCAATCGTCACAATTGGACGTCGCAATTATCACAACGGTTCGTTGCAATGGGTGAAATTATCACCATAACTGGTATTTCCAATGGGAGCAATCATCATCAGAATTAGTCGTTGTAATGGGTGCAACCATCATCTCAATTGGTCGTTGAGTTATTTGGTAATGAATGTGATAATTAGTACGGCCGTAAAAATATATAAATAACAGGTGCTTCCACAGAGGTCTGAGAGGAGCCTGTCGGTTTATACGCCATAGTAGAAGGTCTGTGAGGCTGGCGGGTCCTCAGCAGGAAAAACGAGACGAACATACATGCCTTATTCGAGGCTCGAACCCAGGTCCCTTAAATCAGTAGCCAAGCGCACTAACCACTCGGCTACGGGATGGCCAACATACAAATGCGATCAATCAAGCACCAGAAATTCAATGAAGAAGATGCTAAGGAGCATTAGATACTGCTTCGGATCGATCCTATTCTTTCTCGATGAGGACAGAGCAATGGAAAGTGAGATGCTGCAAAGAAGGAGATGAAGAGATGTTGCTTGGGATCGATCCTATTCTTTCTCGATGAGCACAGAGCAATGGAAAGTGAGATGCTGCAAAGAAGGAGATGAAGAGATGTTGCTTGGGATCGATCCTATTCTTTCTCAATGAGCATAGAGCAATGAAAAGTGCGATGCTGTAAAGAAGGAGATGAAGAGGTCTCCGTTGAGAGAGGAGGAAGGGAGGTCGATCGGTCAAGGAGCTATCAGACAACCAGATGTTGACAGTTGGTGAACTGGAGAGGGCGATCACGGGGCTATCGGTGTTGACAGTAGGGATGCAAGAGGAGAGAGTGTAGTTGGAGGTGGGAAGAGGACGGACGGGGGGGGGGATGAGAGGGAACAGAGGCAAATAGCGGACCCGTTGGACCGTCTGCTACTGCTGTGTACAGGTCACGTGACCTACCCCATCTGCAGCATCGGCAGCGACTGATGCTCCGTGGGCGTGAGAACGTCAACTGGTAACGCAAAACCTGGGGGCATATGGCGACCACTCGCTGCTGGCCGCACGCTCGTGTTCGCTGACGAAGAGGCGCGCGTGCAGATGCCGCAGCTCCTTTTCCCACTCGGGTGCGAAGTCCGTTTCCTCTTCTACCTCTGCGCGGATGCGAGAGGAACGTTGCGATGGAGAGGGGGGGATGGACTGTTTCCCGCCAACCAGAATCTCCCGGTGTCAATGCGATGGCTTTTTAACAGATGGGGAATGGGGATTGTAACGGTTGACGCAATGCCAATTGAACTACATCGGAGAAAGAGCCTTCGACGATGTGCGATAACATTCTTTTAGGAGTTTAAAATTAATTGGCTTGCCGGATCTTTTTTTTTTGGAAAAGAGCAGTTTTAAAGAGTTTTCGATGCAAAGTTCTTTTCCAGTGAGCGCTAATGTTAAGAGCTTAAATCCTGGAAAGAATTTTACTGCTAGAAAGTGAGGAATCCTCATTAGATATTATTTTTTCATGGCAGATTTCGGAAGGCGAACTTCTGTCAGATGGGATATTAAGCCGTGGTTCGGGGTGTGGACTTACCCTGTGCACGTTAAAGAACACTCTGGATGGCTTTGATCGGAGGTTTCCATCTGTCTCCTAACAGCTGTCCAGTGGGTCCCCTTCCTCAACCTTCACTCAGCCCTTGTGACTTCCTCATTTAGCCCATTGTTTGCACAAAATGCCACTCAGAAGCAAAATAACTCAATTGATCCGTTATTTCGTCCGAATAGCTTTTGAGTTTTAAAAGACTAAAATTCTTAATGTAGTATTTTTTTAAAATGGGTCGTAATTTGACAACGATGTATATGCAAAACTATGCATAGCTGGTTATATATTTTGAGACTAAAAGTCAAAATATTGGATCCCTTTCTTCATATTAAACCGCCACCGATGTTCTTATATTGTCAATTAAAACTCGTTACTTTTGACCCCATTGTTTTCACTTCTTCGCAGGAGTTACAAATTTCTATTTTACGTTTAATTCAAGACGTAGTAGATGCCAAGAGTGTGCAAGTTCAAGAACATTTTAGTCGAGTCGGTCGACTTGTTAATATGTAACAATCTGATAGGTGTGTCCGATATCAGCCACACTTGTCCATTTTTGATAATCTAAAGTAGGCTTTCCCTAACTTTGCTTAGCCATGGACGACTTTTGTTTAGCAACTCTTTTTGGAGCACAAAAGTGGACAGTTTCCTTTAGCAACTCTTTTTGGAGCACAAAAGTGGACAGTTTCCTTTAGCAACTCTTTCTTGAGATCCAAAAGTGGGCAGGTCTTCTTTAACAACTCATTTTGAGGCCCAAAAGTGGACAACACTCACGCACACGGATCCACGGCTTAACGTCCCATCCGACGGACGGCTGCCTTTCCATTGGTGCCCCCTTTCTCACCGAGGGCAGGGTAGAGGTCTAGCGGAGATAAATCTCAAAGCTGGCGCAGTTGGGACTCGAACCTGGGAACTGCAGATGCGAGTCTGACCTCGGCGCTACCGACTGAGCCAACCTCCGCTCCCAGTGTTTTTGATATTGAATCCCTTGTTACATTTCATTAACATCATTCTCTTTCGCTCAAATCTTAGTTAACATTTTTTAATTTTAAATTGCTTCATTGTACTAAATATTTAATAACAGAGGAAGATTATATATTGTTTCCTTTCCAATATAAGTACGTTAATGGTACTCAACCTTGTTGATTTACACTATGAGTTGGGTTGTTTTACCTCTGAGCGGCACTTTTTTTGCACACCATGGGCTAAATGGCCAGGTCACATGGATCCCGAAGGCTCAGAGAAGGTTGGGGGAGGGGACCCACTGGAACAGCTGTTGGGAGACAGATGGTAGACTCCCATCAAGGCCATCCAGCATGTTCTTTAACGTGCACAGGGTATGGCTCTCCCGCACACGGGGCCACGGCTTAACGTCCCATCCGACGGACGGCGGCCTTTCCAAGCCCATCGGTGTCCCCTACTGACCGTGGGCAGGGCGGGGAATTTTGCGGAGATAAATCTCAACGCTGACCCAGCTGGGACTCGAACCTGGGAACTACAGATCACGAGCCTGGCGCGCTACCGACTGAGCCACCCCCGCCCCATTTACGCTATGAAGATGCCAAGTTATGTCTTATATTTATCAATATGAAACCTGGACAGGTCTGGTAATCCTTTTGTTCGAATTACAGTGATGCTAATTGACTTATATTTTTATGGCGTTTGCTTTTAAATATCTTTTGTACCTTATTCTAGTTCAATAAAGGTATTATTATAAGTGCAATATACGTGTTCAATATTTTTTACGTCATCTATTAAGCATTCTCAAGGTAGTAGTGGGGGGGGGATAAACGCCCTGCCATTCCCACTACTCCCTTAGATCTGGCCCTGGAAGAAACTCATCACGAACATAATCACCAGTGGATGCATACCAAAGTTCCACTCCCTAAACTGGCTTTGAGGTTTCTTCTTCCCTTACGAGAGTTGAGAGTTTGAAGAGCGCCTAAAAGATATGAGGTGTGGGCACTCTTTGAAAGTAAAGAGCGATCTTGAGCTCGCACTTCTTTCCTGCGATGTATGTTTAAGACAGACGATGTCGTGAAGACGTAAGCCAGTTGCGAAACCTTTAAGTGTTGTCGTCTAGGGCTCAACATTATTTCAAGTGAGAGCCGGGAGTGGTCTAACGGTTAGCTAGCCAAGCCAAAAAGAGAGGTTAGGAAGATTTGATTCACGCCGTCACGAAAACGCCTCTCCACATGTTGACAATTGAATGGAAAGCGATATTATGGGAACCAGAACTTTTATTTTATCGGATGAATACATGAACGTAGCCAATAGTTTAAAGTCCAGTGGTTCTCAAACTTTTATGCTTCACGTACCCCCTGGAAATGTGTATGTAACTGGCGTACCCCTTGTATAGATAGATAAAACTATAGTTATAGTATAACAATGGGAATAAAATAAAACATATATATCAGTGGTTCTCAACCTTTTATGCTTCACGTACCCCTGGAAATGTGTATGTAACTGGCGTACCCCTTGTATAGATAGATAAAACTATAATAAATAAATAATAAATACCCCCTCAAGCAGCTGCTTGCCACAGAGGTCTGACAGGAGCCTGTCAGTTTATATGCCACAGTAGAAGATCTGAGAGGATGGCAGGACCTCAGCAGAAAACAACACGAACATCCATGCCTTACCCGGGGCTCGAACCCAGGTCCCGTAGATCAGTAGCCAAGCGCGCTAACCACTCGGCCACGGGACGGCTAGTCATAGTATAATAATGCCAACTTAGCGACTTTGTTACTAGATCTAGCGACTTTTGAGTTCTCACGGCGTACCCCACGTTGAGAACCCCTGGTTGAAACAACGGAACAAATTTTTCGCTAAAAAAGAGTCATGCATGAGTTTTAAAAGTGCATTTATTAAGAGTGCAAAAATATTTTGAATATCATTGGCAGTGGCAGTGATGGGAGCAATCTGCTCTAGATGTAATATAAAAAAAAAATGGAGAGTAAATTTTGGTAAATCCTTTTTGATATCGTCATTTTTTCTTCTTCTTTCAGTCATGGAGTGCATCAGTTACCTATGCAAGGCTCTACTGATTTATCATCGATCGTTTGCATTATTTTTAAACGTAAGGACAATGTGCGTTTGTCCCATTTCTTTCTAAAACAAACATAGCTTGTGTCAGTAATCATGGAGTTCTTGATTTTAAGAAACTCACAGTGTCCCACATGTGAGGAAGTATGCGTTGCTTCGTTCAATATATTGGAGTACACCGAGTAATGAAGGAAAACTTGATGAACAACTCAGAAGCTGATACAACTAAGTCTTAAAACAATTGGGTTAGGTTGTTTTACCTCTGAGCGGCACTTTTTTGCACACCATGGGTTAAATGGCCAGGTCACACGGACCCCGAAGGCTCAGAGAAGGTTGGGGGTTGGGTTGTTTTACCTCTGAGCGGCACTTTTTTGCACACCATGGGCTAAATGGCCAGGTCACAAGGACCCCGAAGGCTCAGAGAAGGTTGGGGGAGGGGACCCACTGGAACAGCTGTTGGGAGACAGATGGTAGCCTCCCGTCAAGGCCATCCAGCGTGTTCTTTAACGTGCACAGGGTATGGCTCTCACGCACACGGGGCCACGGCTTAACGTCCCATCCGACGGACGGCGGCCTTTCCAAGCCCGTCGGTGTCCCCTACTGACCGTGGGCAGGGCGGGGAGTTTTGCGGAGATAAATCTCAACGCTAACCCAGCTGGGACTCGAACCTGGGAACTACAGATTACGAGCCTGGCTCGCTACCGACTGAGCCACCCCCGCCCCATCTTAAAATAATAAAATAATATTTTAACAATGTCTCCAAAACTTTCCCTCTAACAGCTCTCCAGTGAGTCAAACTCCACAACCATCTATGAGTCCTTGGAGTCCTTGTGACCTGGCCATTTAGCCCATTATGTGCAAAAAAGCATTATCTCCGCAAAATTCCCCGCCCTGCCTACGGTCAGTAGGGGACACCAATAGGCTTGGAAAGACTGTCGTCTGACGGATGGGACGTAAAGCCGTGGCCCCATGTTTGGGAGAGCCATACCCTGTGCACGTTAAAGAACACGCTGTATGGCCTTGATGGGAGGTTTCCATTTGTCCCCTTAACAGCTGTCCAGTGGGTCCCCTTCCTCAACATTCTCTGACCCTTCGCGGTTCATGTGACGTGGCCAATTAGACCATTCTGTGCAAAAAAGTGCTTTCAGAGGTAAAACAACCCTACCCAACCAAAAAAGAACATAAAAAGTGCGAAAGCAAAACTTAAATAAATGAAAATATCAAAGGCTAGATACAAATACTGTCTCCGTGAGAGTTGGCGTCAGCTACTGGTTTTTACTTCTCGATTCCAAAACATCTCTGTCAGATTGTGGTTAACAGGTTTCGAAGTAAAAGGTAGGTTCCTGCCCCTAAGCACTCAGCAGAGGAAATCCTGTGCATTTCATACAGTTAGGATTCCCGCAGTTACGGGTACGCTTGCTCTGAGATCTGGAATTACGACGCGACTGTATACGTAGCGCGCTCTAACTAGCTGAAAGAAAAACTGGATCTGCGAGGTTATAACAATAGCAAATTTCTCCGTCGCTATCCCTAAGGTAAATGAGTATTTCTGTTCCAAAGTTGCAAATATTAAAAGTGTCAAAAAATACAAAAGAACTTGTAGGGGAAGAGAAAGCTCAAGGGCTCTCTAGGAAAGAATTAGCTCATCTAGTTACGGGCCTATAGCCGTTGCAATGTGGGCCCAAAGGACTCGGGTCATTTCCTTTCCCATGCAGTGCCCAGTGATGAAAAGCACCGCGGCGAATATCCGATGAGATTACCAACACTAATAGATCATAAAATTGTGTTACTAATAATGTAGGTTGTTTTTTTCTGAGCGGCACTTTTTTTTTGGCACACAATGGTCTAAATGGCTCAACATTTTTTCAAGTGAGAGCCGGGAGTGGTCTAGTGGTTAACTAGCCAAGCCAAAGAAGGTTCGGGAGGGATTGGACTCCTTCCTACAGCAAAAAACCAGACTGTTAAATTTAATATAGGTTGGAAAAATTTGTTACTTAATTGAATATCTTTTTTGAAAATTTGATGGGAGGGAAAAATTAATATTTTTTTAAACCACATTGACTGATTGTTTTAACGACGATTTGATAAAAGTTATTACTTGCTATGACTGGGAACACTTTTATTAAATATTGCAACGAATATTATTGGAAATAAAGATTTGTTATCTTTATTCTCATTTTTACATAAGATCTTATTTGCGAAATCATAAAACCGATAATTTAGTCTTTCATTTGTATAATGTGAAACAAATCGTATTTCTAACTGTGAATAAGCATTTTTTAAAATTGTTAATTGTTAATCATTTTAAATTGGAGCAAACAACGTTAGACTCATGATATTTCGCTAGTCGACAACGTCAATCTGTTGATTGAAAATTGGTGGGAAATTTTGTATTTCTGAGAGAAAAAATATATTTTTTGTAAATGAATTCATGGTAATAAAAAATTTATATAAAATTTGCTCCTTTCATTATTTTGTTGGATCTTCAAAATATCTCATAGATCTATTCTTGCTAAAAAAGATTCTGGCTGCATGGGAGTCCGCAGAAAGTTTTCCAGGGGGGGGGGAGAGATATATAATTACAATTTGGAGACAAATAATTACGTCAATAAATTTTTATTTAATTATTTAATTTTTTTAGCGTTTTTTTTCACAAGTAGATTACAGAATACAGTATTACATCAATATAAAAACACATACATAATGTATATAAATTAATTACGTTTAAATTGTTACGATTCTAATTTGTGGAATTTTTTACTCAATCCCAGGGGGGAAGTGCCCCCCCCCCCCCCCTCTGCGAACGTCCATGTCTGGCAGTATACTGATGGGAGTAAAAGTTAGTGATTTATGTTTGCAAAACAGATGTTTTATTTTTTGCGTGTCTCAGCCATCCCGGCTTTTCACCCGAAATGACGGGGACAGAGCTTGCAAAATAAGCATTGAAAATCCATTTTCTGTCTGACGCCAGAGACGAATCATACCGAAGCTAATCCCGTCTTCGCAGCTCTCTCCTCCACTGCATCTGCTCGAATTGCTCTCCGTGTGCAGCGAACACCTGGATAGCAGATGGGAGCTCTCACACACCCTCAGAGGAAACCTTCCGCCAAGCAGGAATGTACTGACATGTAGTCCGTCAAACCTCCAAACTTTAGTCATAATAAAAGGAGCAAATAAATTGAAACTTAATTCCTGAGTTAAATGAGAGATTTTTTAACGCGAATTAGTGTCTTCAGAGGTGGCGTTTGGTGCTCCTTTATCGAAACATCTGTTAGCCAGCATTTGAGTTGTAGCACTGCGCTGGTGACGTCACAGACCCTGGGACCGGCACTGTTACTTATGCTACTGTAAACGTGCTGCTGGCTTCACTCGTTGAAGCGACTTCACTCGGTTGTGGTGCAACCCCAGGGTGGGGAGTGGAATCTTGGTGTCTTCTCTGGGGGCGAATTCATCGATCATGTGTGTGGTAAATTAAAATTTCGCTAATAACATTGTTGTTGCTTGTTCAAGTTCTGCCGTCGTTAATCTGATCACTCGTCGTTTTTCGTTGTTGTTCTATTTATTGAGAAGAAAATTTTTTCGGATGTTAACCTAAAATCTCCCGACGCATTCAGAAGAAAAAGTGAAAAGCGTTTCGTGAATTTGGTGGACTTTTTTTGTTTTGTGATAAAAGGAGATCTTTCTGTTTTGTGCCTAAAAGAAGTTTTAGGTAAGTTGGTTTTTAAATGTAATCCAGGTTTTAGCATTTATGTTATTTTATTTTGTGCATCTAGCCGTCACATGGCCGAGTGGTTAGCGCGCTTGGCTACTGATCTAAGGGACCCGGGTTCGAGTCCCGGGTTAAGGCATGGATGTTCGTGTTGTTTTTCTGCTGAGGTCCTGCCATCCTCTCAGACCTACTGTGGTATATAAACTGACAGGCTCCTGTCAGACCTCTGTGGCAAGCAGCTGCTTGAGGGGGTATTTATTTATTATTTATGCGTTATATTTTGTTGTACAAGATTCCCGTTTGACATCTTGCTGATTGGTGTTTCGTTAAATGATTTCTTGCCTTCAGTCTTTTTCGAAATCTGATCCTTTCAGATCAGACTTACTTACAGTGTGGTTCTAAAATGTTTCAATAATTTTAATCATAAACTGAAAAGTTATTTGTTTGTTTTCGGACTTAAACGCAAAAATTACCTTATTAAACTCGTATAATACAGTAGGAGCTAATAATTTTGAGCATTTGTATCATAAGCGCTTCTCCAGATAAATTCAATTTTGATTATTCTGTAATTACTACATCTTGACAATCTTTAAGAGTTTAGCAAATTTTCCTTTCAAATTGTTTAATCTTCAATATATTTGAGTTGCCTTCCTTAACCTAAACGGGGCGGGGGGTGGCTCAGTCGGTAGCGCGCCAGGCTCGTAATCTGTAGTTCCCAGGTTCGAGTCCCAGCTGGGTCAGCGTTGAGATTTATCTCCGCAAAATTCCTCGCCCTGCCCACGGTCAGTAGGGGACACCAATGGGCTTGGAAAGGCCGCCGTCCGTCGGATGGGACGTTAAGCCGTGGCCCCGTGTGCGGGAGAGCCATACCCTGTGCACGTTAAAGAACACGCTGGATGGCCTTGACGGGAGGTTACCATCTGTCTCCCAACAGCTGCCCCATTGGGTCCCCTCCCCCAACATTCTCTGAGCCTTCGGGGTCCATGTGACCTGGCCGTTTAGCCCATGGTGTGCAAAAAAGTGACGCTCAGAGATAAAACAACCCAACCCTTAACCTAAATAATATCTCAGATGCCATCTTTAACTAAAAATTTCGGATCGAATGCATCCTTAACTAAATATCACAGATCACATGCATCCTTAACTGAATATCTCAGATGCCATCCATAACTTAATTAGCTCAGTTGTCATTCTTAAAACAATATCTGAACTGTCATCCTCAAATTAATATCTCAGATATCAATTTTAGGTGATATCTCAGATGGCACTGCAATCATTAACGGAAATTCCAACTAGCTATCCCGGAGTTATTATCTGGTGATTTGTATTTTCTAAAAATGTAGCAATAATAATAGGTGATGTTTTGTGATCGTAGAGAAGATATCAAATACAAATAACGATTGATAAATAACGCGTAGGATATAAAAATTTGCTGCAATAGATCAAAAAATTGATTAAATAAATGACTTTTTCTTTAGTATTGTTTCGCAGAAGATATTCGCTCATTGATAAAGATTTCTGTCATCGATATATCCTTCGAAACTGATTTGTGCTTCCTTATTGACGAATGGTTTTGCAAGAAGTTCTGAAATAAAAGGAATAGGAACCATTCTCTTTTCTCCCCCCCCCCTCATGCCTTTAAATGTTTTTTTTTATTCTACTTCCAATAAACAATTGCTATTAGCCATGTTTGTCAAATGTTGTAAAAAATCTTAGTTTAAAAAGTAACTAAAATATTGTCTGCAATATTTTACATATTAAAACTAGAACAACAAATAATTGCCTCTGGCGAATATCGAATATTCGTTTTCAAAGACAATGAAGTTTAATTTCCGCCTGTAACACCCTCTAACAGCGGAAATTTGAACTAATGAATCATTGGAAAAATGCAAATAATAATTATTGTCAATAATACCTACAACTACAAAGGAAACTTATTTTTCCACCCCTGAGGTCAAAGGGGGCAAATTATTGCTGTCAGTGTAAAAATTTGACCATCACACTCCACCAACAAAATTCCAAATTTCTGTCATGAACCGATCGTTTGCAATATTCATTTAAGGTTTTGTCATTTTTCACCGTTAGAGGACGCTATCATAGATAGCTATTGAGAGATTCTGGAAATACGAATATCGAACCCAAAAAGTAATTCTTAATTTATCTCTAGAAGCAAAAAAAAAGTTAAATGTCTAGACAGACGACAAAATAAAAAAAAGTCTCTTTTATTCTGAAAACGGGCTAAAAAATTGGTGGATAATATTTTGGTTGTAAACATGGAACAGAAGTAAAATTATAAAAAAAAATTATTGTTCCTGAACAAAATTCTAAAAGGAACGAATAACAATACAGGGACATGATGTCATGTGATTTCAGGAGATTTTTAATAAAATAATGACAGCATTATTTTACGTTTTTTTTACATTTTTTTTAATAATACTCATATAAATGAATTATAGTAATACAGATCTATATCAGAACTCCCAATTCGTTTTCAATTACTAATATTAATAACTTCATTGTGAAATAAAGAGAAAATTTAATTTTTATTTAGACCCCTTTGATCACTAACGAACCACTGGATGGTCACCGAAACGTAGTCCTACGAAAATGAATAGTTTAGCTATCTGTGATTATTAATACAAAAAATATACCGTGTTTATTGTATATACCGTATTTACCCGAAAATAAGACCTAACAGGAAAATAAGCCCTAGCATGATTTTTCAGGATGCTCGTAATATAAGTCCTACCCCAAAAATAAACCCCAGTTAAGATCGTCAACCAGACGGGCGCATTTAGTACAGTCGCGCAAAAAAGTATCCGAACACCATGATTGATTACAGAATTCAGAAAAAATATTTGGCAACGATTTTTTTAGAAATTGTCAGGTCACGTGTCACGTGACACAAAGGTTGCCAGATCACTAATTTCTAAAAAAAATCGTTGCCATATATTTTTTCTGGATTCTGTAATCAACCATAGTGTTCGGATACTTTTTTGAGCGACTGTACGTCCGTTGCAACACACGACGGACGTATTGAATTATAAAATAATAATATTTATATATAAATAAATAATATTATTGACATTAATACTTAAAATAAATAATAATATAATGTATTTGAATAAATGTAAATTTTTGTACATGAATAAATGTAGATTGTTGTACATGAAAAAATAAGACATCCTCTGAAAATGAGCCCTAATGCGTCTTTTGAAGCAAAAATTAATATAAGACCCGGTGTTATTTGCACGCCGACGCGGAGTTTCCTTCCTGAAGATTGCCGCTAACTGTAAATTCGCTACCGCGAGACTAAAGGCGTCCCTAGGAAAATTGGCTCAGGAACCATGAACGTTAAACACTCAGCATTGTATAGATTATGAGGGTGTTTACTGTTTAATGTAGTGTGTGTTTCAGCTCACTCTAGATTAAAAAGAATCTGAATAAGTGTTTTCTTACTCTTTTAGACATGAATTTTTCTTTATAGAAAAAATTTATGTCCAAAAGGACAAGAATGTACAAAAATTATAATTTTTTTGGCATCATTACGCTGAAATTCAGGATGTATAATATTATAATGCAAAAACTTTCCCAAAAGTTACAAAATTCTGAAAACTTGAAAGCAGTAAAAAGCAAGAGAAAAAGAATTGATATGGATTTTGTCATGATAAGCACATTGCATGACCTCTGTGAAATGTAGCAAAATGGTTCTTGTTGTGTGTTAGGCGTTGTTGTCTGTAATGTTATTATTGTGTATAGCTTCTTTTTAGATCCATTGAGGTCTCAATTTCTAATCTGTTTTGGGCTGGGGTGGCTCAGTCGGTAGCGCGCCAGGCTCGTAATCTGTAGTTTCCAGGTTCGAGTTCCAACTGGGTCAGCGTTGAAATTTATCTCCGCAAAATTCCCGGCCCTGCCCACGATCAGTAAGGGACACCGATGGACTTGGAAAGGACTCCGTCCGTCGGATGGGACGTTAAGCCGTGGCCCCGCGTGTGGGAGAGTCGTATCCTGTGCACGTTAAAGAACACACTGGATGGTCTTGGTGGGAGGCTACCATCTCTCTCCCAACAGCTGTTCCAGTGGGTCCCATTCCACAACATTCCTTCAGCCTTCGGGGTCTATGTGACCTGGCCATTTAGCTCTAAAGAGTTTTATAAACTTCCTTTAAATATATCGTAACTCAAAGTTTTGGCCGACCATCGTAAAATAGTCGAGCATGTTTTTCACAATTACATTAACGATAAACATTTCCATCTTTGAATTCTAGCGTTATCAAGTGACTCCGGGCTAAAATAAAAGTGTTCAAATCACACACGCACAAAACCCGATAGGACTTTTTTGGGTATTGGGGGATGGTTCTTCAGGTTCCTAACAGTTTAGAGAAGGTAAAGTTGTTTTGATTTCACATATGAATCAATACAATTTGAAACACTGTTTCAATTTATGCTAATCAATAGCGCAGCGATGTTAAGAAAAGGTATTCAAAGAATCCTTAGTTTCAAAACGACTGCTGATCATTTTCGTATTCAAAGAATCCTTAGTTTCAAAAGGACTGCTGATCATTTTCGTATTCAAAGAATCCTTAGTTTCAAAAGGACTGCTGATCATTTTCGTATTCAAAGAATCCTTAGTTTCAAAAGGACTGCTGATCATTTCCGTATTCAAAGAATCCTTAGTTTCAAAAGGACTGCTGATCATTTCCGTATTCAAAGAATCCTTAGTTTCAAAAGGACTGCTGATCATTTCCGTATTCAAAGAATCCTTAGTTTCAAAAGGACTGCTGATCATTTCCGTATTCAAAGAATCCTTAGTTTCAAAAGGACTGCTGATCATTTCCGTACTCAAAGAATCCTTAGTTTCAAAAGGACTGCTGATCATTTCCGTATTCAAAACAATCCTTAGTTTCAAAAGGACTGCTGATCATTTCCGTATTCAAAAAAATCCTTAGTTTCAAAAGGACTGATCATTTCCGTATTCAAAAAATCCTTAGTTTCAAAAAGACTGCTGATCATTTCCGTATTCAAAAAATCCTTACTTTCAAAAGGACTGCTGATCATTTCCGTCTGAACGAAACCTGTATCCAGGCTCGGAAATTAAATTTACGACAGGTCGTCAATAAATTAAGAACGTTTCCGCAGAAGGTGGCGTTACGTAACTCTAGAACGCTGTTGGCTATTTCTGCGAATTAGCAATTTTTTTTATCATGACAAATATTATCTAATTTTTTATAATGTCACACGTAAGTGGCTACTACTACTGTAACACTCAATTTTGATGTTAATTACCATATAAAAAGAGAAATTTTTCAAAAAGGATAGCGTTATGCAACGGAGGAGATGTGTGTGACATCCTAGGGGGCGCTATTTAAGAGGAAGTGAAATTCAGTTTAAGCAGAGAAAAAGCGGAAAGATTATATGTCTCACTAGCTGAAGAAAATGTTAACCATTGGTGGTGTAGTGGTAGCATAACTGGCATATTTCCAGGAGACGTGGGTTCGAATCCCACTCATGGCAAAGCCAATTTTTTTCAGCATATTTCATGAGTTCCATGTCTACAGGACATATCCTGTGATTCTTTTCACTAAAGAGTTTTATAATTCACTGACGAATACAGCAGATATCCGATCTGATATATATTTTTTTAATTATTCACATCAAATACTAAAATATATTTTCCCTCTCCGTTTTAACGTTAATTAAAAAAAAAGACATTCGTAAAAAATATGTGCAATGTAACCATTATTTGTTTTACGACTCTGTTCTGGTTATTTAAATCATCTGGGAGGGGTGGGTTGTTTTACCTCTGAGCGGCACTTTTTTGCACATCTTGGGCTAAATGGCCAGGTCTTGACTAAATGGCCATGGACCCCAAAGCTCAGAGAAGGTTGAGGAGGGGACCCACTGGAACAGCTGTTGAGAGACAGATGGTAGCCTTCCGTCAAGGCCATCCATCGTGTTCTTTAACGTGCACAGAGTATGTCATCTGGGAGGAGAGACGAAGGGTGCATTTAACCCCCCCTTCCCCCACCTCAGAAATCTTTCATATCACTCATTACATCCGTGTTTAAAGCAGCTGCTAATGATATTTTTATCATTTATCGGATACACACTTGTTACCATTGACTTTAAACAGAAACACAATTTTTTTGTTTACATTGAATTCATAAGGCGTTTTGTGAGATTCGCACCAGTCAATTTCAAGGTTTCTTAATTTTTTTCTCTTTCTCGACAGGTCATGCATAGGTCAGACTTCGACCTCCCCATACTGAAGAAACCGAGGAGAGAGCCAACAGCCACCTCTGACGTCATCCACACACCCAGGTTTCCTTGCTCGAGGTTCGACTCCGTGTCGTCTAGGCAACGGAGAGAGAGGATGCGGAGGAGGAGGATGGTGAGGAGGAGGGAATATCAGAGGCTGAGGTCAATGGTGCCGTCGATTGCAGCGAAGCCCCTCGTATCGAAAGTAAGCAAATGTTTGAAAAATTTGAAAAAGTTTGAGAATTGTTATTAGACATCTAGATGAGGTGGGCGAAAAATCAAAGATTATTAGAGAAAATTAATATAACTAAAAGTATAAACGAGCCGTCCCGTGGCCGAGTGGTTAGCGCGCTTGGTTACTGATCTACGGGACCTGGTTCGAGCCCCGGGTAAGGCATGGATGTTTATGTTGTTTTCTGCTGAGGTCCTGCCATCGTCTCAGATTTTCTACTACAGCATATAAACTGACAGGCTCCTGTCAGACCTCTGTGGCAAGCAGCTGCTTGAGGGGGTATTTATTTATTTATTTATTTATAAAGTATAAACACATCGACTCTGGCGAATATGAGATGTTGTTTTCAAAGAGAATGAAGCTTTTTTTTTATTTTTGCACATTTAATATCTTCTAAAATAGTGGAAATTCGCACTAAATGGATGATTTTGGAAAGTACGAATATTAGTAATTTAATTTTACCTATTCCACACAAAAAAAAACTTTTCATTTATCTCTTAAAACAAAAAATATTGCGTTTTACACCCCTCGGGGGGGAGGGGGAGTTAAGGGGGCAAACCATTCCCCCCAATGTAAACCACTTGACCATCATATGCAACCTACAATTTTTCAAATTTTGCAGCATAAATTGGTCGTTTGCAATATTCGTCTGACAGTGAAAATTCCAAGTTATGGACGATTTAGAAAATTTAAATAGTAATATTTTATTAGTATCTATAAAACACCATTTTTTTACACATATCGCTTTGGCGAGATCGATTAAATTTTCTTCTTTTGAATTCGTCTCCTTCACGAGATAGGTGTGCAAAAAAGTTACCGCTCAGAGGTAAAACAACAAGCTCAGAGGTGTTGAGAAATTTCAAAAGATTAAATTTCTTTTGAATACATATTCTTCACGAGATGGATTAAATGGATTAAATTTTCTTTTGAATACATATCCTTCACGAAACAATTAAATTTTCTTTTAAATACAAATCCTTTACGAGATGGATTAAATTTTCTTTTGAATACATATCCTTCACGAGACGGATTAAATTTTCTCTTGAATACATATCCTTCACGAGATTGGATTAAATTTTCTTTTGAATACAAATCCTTTACGAGATGGATTAAATTTTCTTTTGAATACATATCCTTCACGAGATTGGATTAAATTTTCTTTTGAATACAAATCCTTTACGAGACGGATTAAATTTTCTCTTGAATACATATCCTTCACGAGATTGGATTAAATTTTCTTTTGAATACAAATCCTTTACGAAACGGATTAAATTTTCTCTTGAATACATATCCTTCACGAGATTTGGATTAAATTTTCTTTTGAATACAAATCCTTTACGAGACGGATTAAATTTTCTCTTGAATACATATCCTTCACGAGATTGGATTAAATTTTCTTTTGAATACAAATCCTTTACGAGACGGATTAAATTTTCTCTTGAATACATATCCTTCACGAGATTGGATTAAATTTTCTTTTGAATACAAATCCTTTACGAGATGGATTAAATTTTCTCTTGAATACATATCCTTCACGAGATTGGATTAAATTTTCTTTTGAATACAAATCCTTCACAAGATGGATTGCATTTCTGTGTTGAAGAATACATATTCATAATTTCGGGATTGAATCGATATCTTTTCAAGAGATCGGTGATTCAGCTTTTGAATCGATATCCAGTATCAAATCGGTAAAATTCAATTTTCAGTCTAAACCCTATATCACATCAATAAAGTGTCAGTCTTGAATCGATGTTCTCCTTCTAGTTAATTAATCCAACTTGATAAACTAACGACCATCTGTATCTGTCTTACTTAAGTGTTTTTGAAATGATACCTCATTTAAGAGTCCTCTTCCACTCTTGTAAAAAAAGAGCCGAAAATTATAAGGTTTTTTTATCTGAAACAATGAGGCATGAAATGTAAGGAGGTAACCTTAATTTTCTTCTCCATCATAACACCTGTTCTTAAGATCCGCCACGTAAAGGTAACGAGATGGTGGTGATGAAATGAGATGACACGAGATTGCAGGTGGACGCCTTCAATTGGCTGGCGGCATTCTTTCTAAGCCTCTCACCTTCTGTGCACTGTGATGAGAAGCAGTACGTCTTGAGTGATATGGAGACTCTTGAGTGGTATGGAGACTCTGTAAGAATCCAAGAGAGAGCGAACTAGGTCATCAGCGGTATAAGTTATGAGCCATTGTTCCTAGAGACACTTTTCTCGATGCACGTTCACAAGTGACGACTCATTTCCTGGGGGCTGTCGGACTGACCCATCACCCCTGAGGGAGGATGGAAGACGGAGAGGAGATTGCTTACCACACACGGTGTGGCTTCTTTGGCGGAGGGGGGGGGGGAGAGATGTATTTCAAGTCACAAGGTGAAACTTATTTATCTGAAACCTGTGCCGTGCTTCTCTTTTAGCCTTTCTTGTCAACTTATTTTATCCGTGTTTTTCTGTTTGGTTCTCCAAGAAAACTGTGCGAGTGAATATTATATTTAAGAAAGGGGGGAAAAAGCGATTTTTAGACCTGAGAGATTATTGCATAAGAGAAAATAAAAAAATAAATACCCCCTCAAGCAGCTGCTTGCCACAGAGGTCTGACAGGAGCCTGTCAGTTTATATGCCATAGTAGAAGATCTGAGAGGATGGCAGGACCTCAGCAGATAAACGACACATACATCCATACCTTACCCGCGGCTCGAACCCAGGTTCCTTAGATCAGTAGCCAAGCGCGCTAACCACTCGGCCACGGGACGGGGCAAGAGAAAATAGGTTTCTTTAAAGATTCTAAAAGCCGTCCCGTGTAAGAGTGGCTAACGCGCTTGGCTACTGATCAAAGGGACCTGGGTTCGAGCCCTGGTAAGGCATGAATGCTTGTGTTGTCTTTCTGCTGAGTCCCTGCCATCATCACAGATGGCCTATAAACTGACAGACTCCTGATTAGAACTCCTGGTTAAAGCATTAACAGATACTTAGATGAAATTTAAGCTATTGTTGCCTAACGAAGCTTCAATTTGCTAGATTTTACGTTAAAGAGCCCAGGACCGGACTTCGACATTCTGAGGTCCTAAGCTATTCAAATTTAAGAGGCCCTAATAATTCGAAAGTCTTCCCATGGCCGAGTGGTTAGCGCGCTTGGCTACTGATCGAAGGGACCTGGGTTCGAGCCCTGGTAAGGCATGGCTGTTTGTGTCGTTTTTCTGCTGAGGTCCTACCATCCTCACAGACCTTCTACTATGGCATATAAACTGACAGGCTGCTGTAAAAAAAAGCAAAACTGAAATGTTTATTTCTACTATAATGTTTATTATTATACTAACAAGCAGCTGCTTGAGGGGGTATTTATTTTTTTTAAACATCAGTATTGATAAAAAAGTACCGAACCGTGTTTTCTTTCAAAAGTCGAGAAGTTTTCAGTTCTTTTACGTCGATAAACTTTAATTCTGCATTTAATTTCTGTCGTAGTTCATATTTATGTGTATTGATAAAATTTTGATTTTTGCAGGTTACAGTAATCGAAGAGGCAATTCGATATATCGATTATTTACACGGAGCTCTGTTGACGAGGTTGCGAACCAGAGGACTTCCTCATTGTCTACAAGGTAAGTTGCTTTTAAATACTCATTCGAGAAGGGAGTTTTCTCGTTCCCCATAAATAAATCTCGTTCTAAATAATACCTGACAATGCTCTCCGTTATCCCGGGTTCTTCCTTCGCTGAGAAAGGCGACACCCGATGTGTTTGGAAAGGCCGCCGTCCGTCGAGTGCGACTTTTAAACCGTAGCTTGTGTGCAGGAGATTGGGTTATTTTATCTCTGAGCGGCACCTTTTTTTTTTGCACGTAATGGGCTAAATAGCCAGGTTACAAGGACCCCACAGGGTCAGTTGGGTTGGTTGTTTTACCCCTGAGCGGCACTTTTTTGCACACCTTGGGCTAAATGGCCAGGTCTCAAGGACCCAGAAGGCTCAGAGAAGGTTGGGGGAGGGGACCCACTGGAACAGCTGTTGGGAGACAAATGGTAGCCATTCGTCAAGGTCATCCAGCGTGTTCTTGAATGTTTGGTTTGTTTTACCTCTGAGTGGCACTTTTTTGCACACAATGGGCTAAATGGCGATGTCACATGGACCCCGAAGGCTCAGAGAAGGTTGGGGGAGGGGACCCACTGGAACAGCTGTTGGGAGACAGATGGTAGTCTCCCGTCAAGGTCATCCAGCGTGTTCTTTAATGTTGGTTTGTTTTACCTCTGAGTGGCACTTTTTTGCACACAATGGGCTAAATGGCCATGTCACATGGACCTCGAAGGCTCAGAGAAGGTTGGGGGAGGGGACCCACTGGAACAGCTGTTGGGAGAGGGATGGCAGCCTCCAGTCAAGGCTATCCAGCGTGTTCTTTAACATGCACAGGATATGGCTCTCCCGCACACGGAGCCAGGGCTTAACGTCCCATTCGACGGACGGCGGTTACGTAACACGAAGGTTGCCAGATCACTAATTTCTAAAAAGATCGTTGCCAGATATTTTTTCTGAATTCTGTAATCAACCATAGCCGTCCCGTGGCCGAGCGGTTAGCGCGCTTGGCTACTGATCTACGGGACCTGGGTTCGAACCCCGGGTAAGGCATGGATGTATGTATCGTTTTTCTGCTGAGGTCCTGCCATCCTCACAGACCTTCTACTATGGCATATAAACTGACAGGCTCCTGTCAGACCTCTGTGGCAAGCAGCTGCTTGAGGGGGTATTTATTTTTATTTATTTAGTAATCAGCCATAGTATTCGGATATTTTTTTGAGCGACTGTATCAAAGATTAAAAACCAACGTTATTAGATATTTTTTAAAGGATAAAATAATATACTATGTGAAAATGCTGTAAGGGCGCCTCCTAGAGAACATGGGTCGAACAAGAGCCTTCTGCAAATGTCGTATGCAATAGAGAAGAATTGTCAATGCGAGACCTCAATGGTGAGACCCATGTGAGAAATAAAATCTATTCTTTACTTGGGGTTTGAACTCTCATCCCAATGACCCACTGGGTCACGGGGAAATTTCGTTTAAGGTTTCATAAAATTTTAAACATGTTTTGAATTATTTCTCTAATTGAATCACATAAATATATACACAAAAAAAAGCGCACAAGGGATAGGAGATAAGATAAATATCGTGAAAAAATAAAAAAGACGAAGTTTACATTTCAGTTTTGCTTTTTTTTAGTCGGGAACATTTCCCTCCCGTGTAATTGCCCCCGTGATTCTCTCGGCGATCAGATGTTTTTCTGCGAGAAGTGCAGGTGACTCCGATGACTGCAAGGTGCGTGTAGCGATTGCGTGTCATGAGCAATAAAGACATCCCCCCTTCCACTAATTTTCCCCACCTTCCGTCGTCATTCGCCTGTCGTATTCCCCCTCCCCCTCCCCCCTTCTCTCCAAGTCTCTTTATACGCATACAAACACACACTGCTGAGGTGCGGATTGCGTCCCCGAGGGTCTCAGGGGTCGTGGGAACTAATCAGCACAGATGGGGAGTCAGGTAGTAGCAGAAGAGACACCTGGATCTCAGGAGAAATTAGCGAGACCACTCCATATATACATATAAACATTCCCCCTTTATCACTGCGTTGCTTACGTGCGTGCCCCGCTTGCATTACGTGCTCGAAGAAGAAATTTTCGCACCGTTAGCACCACTCGAAGACGGGGAGATTTGGGGGGGGGGGGAGAGAGAAGAGCGGGAACAGGTTTGTTGAAAGGTCGATGTTGGGACGTCGCACCTGGCAGAGAGACAGAACCTCGGGGCTCGTATTATAGAGGGAAGCTTGTGGGGTATGTAGGGAGCGCTTATTTAGACTTGTGTGTGTATTGTGTGTGTGTTGTGTGTAATGGGCAGGTTTGGGACTTGTGTGTCCAGGTGACGGGTTGTGATGGATGTCACCTTGCATCACAAGAGAATGTTGCCCACTTCTCCCTCTGTGTCTCTAATAGTGTTCGAGTGTGTTCAATGGTGTATGAATACTTTCTCCGCTGTTGATTGATTGATGGGGAGTCAAAAAATGATGAAGAGGAAGAACTGTCCCGTTTCGGAGGTAGTTGGAGAAAATGTTGCGGATGCTTTTTTCTTTTAATGGAATGCCTGACGGTATAAAACTGGAGGTAAAGGAGGAATGGAAATAAAACTGGGGAGGGAGGAGGAATGGGTTATTAAACTGGAGATGGAGGAATGGGGAATAAAACGAGATAGAAGAGTAATAAAACTGAAGATGGAGGAGGAATGGGAATGAAACTGAAGATGGAAGAGGAATGGGAATGAAATTGGAGATGGAAAAGGAATGGGTCTGAAACTGGAAATGGAAGAGGAATGGGAATGAAGCTGGAAATGGAGGAGGAATGGGAATGAAACTGGAAATGGAAGAGGAATGGGAATGAAACTGGAAATGGAACAGGAATGAAACTGGAAATAAAACAGGAACAGGAATGAAACTGGAAATGGAACAGGAATGAAACTGGAAATGGAAGAGGAATGAAACTGGAAATGGAAGAGGAATGAAACTGGAAATGGAATACGAATGAAACTGGAAATGGAAGAGAATGGGAATGAAACTGGAAATGGAATATGAATAAAACTGGAAATGGAAGAGGAATGGGAATGAAACTGGAAATGGAAGAGGAATGAAACTGGAAATGGAATACGAATGAAACTGGAAATGGAAGAGGAATGAAACTGGAAATGGAATACGAATGAAACTGGAAATGGAAGAGGAATGGAAATGAAACTGGAAATGGAAGAGGAATAAAACTGGAAATGGAAGAGGAATGAAACTAGAAATGGAATACGAATGATGATTGGAAGAGGAATGAGGAATAAAACTGAAGATGGTGGAGGAATGGGAATAAACAAAATCATAAATGAAGGGAAGAAACGAAATTTTGCATTGCTGTAGTGAGGCTGCACTTGGTGAATCACATTCCATACAGTGATAATAGGTCACATGATTTATGTAAATTTCGAAAGCTCAACAGAATGCATTTAGCAAATTAATGTTCCTCGTACTTTTAAACATCCTCTAAAGCAGTAATTCGCAAAGCGGGCGTTTTAAACATTTGGGGCGGAGTTCTCTTAGGAGTTTCTGTTGAAATGTATTAAACAGAATATCGAATGCTTCTTAGATTAACATTCCTTCCAATGGGGCACGGGGGGGGGGGGTTAGAGAAATAAAAACTTTCTTCCCACAATTGCTATGTTATATTGTTCTCCAAATTTATGACAGGATTTTTTTTTGTTATTCTCAGTGCCAGTTTTGTGCATCAAATGGTCACAAGAGCTCAGAGTTTGGGAGGACATCCGCTGCACTTGTTAGAAGGTGGAAGCATCGTGTAGTACTATCCAGCGTGTTTTTTAATGAGCAGAATATATCTTTTCTTCTGCACACGGTGTCAAAGCTTAACGTTCCCTTCTTGAAGAACGAAATTGTATGGTCTATTTAAACATATAGTTAACTTCTCAATGGCTTGGGGTGGGGGGGCTCAGTCGGTAGCGCGCCAGGCTCGTAATCTGCAGTTCCTAGGTTCGAGTCCCAGCTGGGTCAGCGTTGAGATTTTTCTCCTCAAAATTCACGGCCCTGCGCACAGTCAGTAGGGGACATCGATGGGCTTGGAAAAGCCACCGTCCGTCGGATGTGACGTTAAGCAGTGGTTCCGTGTACGGGAGAGACACACCATGTGCACGTTAAAGAACACGCTGGATGGTCTTAACGGGAGGCTACCATCTGTCTCCCAACAGCTGTTCCAGTGGGTCCCCTCCCCAAACCTTTTCTGAACCTTCGGGGTCCATGTGACCTGGCCATTTAGCCCATGGTGTGCAAAAAAATGCCCCTCAGAGGTAAAACAACCCAACTTCTCTTTTAATCAATCTCTTTATTAGGTAAAAATATATCCAAGGTTGTTTATCTGCTGATGTCTCTTCAAACATGAGCAAATTTTGAGCGGTTAAAACTTCTAGTTAAGCATATAATTATACTTCTAGTCACAAAAAATAAATACCTCCTCAACATCTGCTGGCCACAGAGGTTTGACAAGAGCCTTCCAGTTTATAACGCCGTAGTAGAAGGTATATGAGGATGGTGGGAACTCAGCAGAAAAACAACACAAACATACATCCATACCTTACACGGAGCTCGAACCCAGGTCCCTTTGAGTAGTAGCCAAACACGCTAATCACTCTGCCACCTATAGAAGGTTTAATGCTTACCAGTGTACTCCGTGACCGAGTGGTTAGCACGCTTGGCTACTGATCTAAGGGACCTGGGTTCGAACCCCGGGTAAGGCATGGATGTGTGTATTGTTTCTCTGCTGCAGCTCCTGCCATCCTCACAGACCTTCTACTGTGGCATATAAACGACAGGCTCCTGTCAGATCTTTGTGCCAAGCAGCTGCTTGAGAGGGTATTTTTTTTTAGTGCCCGAGTGGTTAGCGCACTTGGCTCTTGATCTAAGGGACCTGGGTTCGAGCCCCGGATAAGGCATGGATGTTCGTGTTGTTTCCTGCTGAGGTCCGGCCATCCTCTCAGATCTTCTACTGTGGCATATAAACTGACAGGTTCCTGTCAGAGCTCTGTGGCAAGCAGCTGCTTGAGAGGGTATTTCTTTTATTTTATTTACTCCTTCAACTCACGGAAACCTTTTATCCCATACACGACTCACGCAAATAGCCTTGTCAGCGCTTTCTGAATTCCAAATTAGAATTTTTCTTGAAAAAGAAATAAGTATTCATCTTCCATCTTCGTTAAGCACTAATTTTGCGTCTCCCACTTGTGTGGCTGAGCAAAGTAGGATGTGTTGCTCCCCATCTCCATCCTCATCCACGGTTTTTTCGCCCTTCAGCAATGCCTCCCGAAGCTTAATTATTTTAAGCCGTCATCTACTAATTTCATTTCGGGGTGGTCCCAAGTAACAGTGGCCGTCTACCGAGACTCAGCTGCTCGTTGTTGACAGGCTACTATTGGCCGCCGATGAATCAATCGGATCCATCAATCGTCCTGTCTTTTGGTAACGTCGGCGGTCAGCGGTCTCCCAGATTGCCGGCACCTATTGCCAGGGAGGTCTCCCGAATTGGTTGGAGAGAGACTGGAGTCTGTCTGGTCTGGACCTCAAGGCACGGGCGAATCCTTTACAGACCTCCAGTTCCCTTCACCACCTCCCATGTCCTTGGGGTAAGGCGCGGATCGTGCATTATATATTCAGTTGCACTCTGCTGTTGAAGACTTCCCCCCTCCTCGATGGCTGCCTCGCTCTTTCTCTGTCAAGGGTCTTGCCTCGTACTCTTTAGGAACGCAACTCAGATACCATTAGCTGCAGTGTTTTGCTTCTTAGAAATAACCACAAGAACGTGATGCAGTCATTTAAAGCGTGATTAAATTGTAATGGCTTTTTTCCTTCCAGATTTTTAGGAATGTTAATCAACGTTACTCGTCCATTTAAACGAGTTAGAACTTCACTTATTCTGAAGGCCTGAGATCGACAGTTGAATTTCTGTTTCCAAGGGCAGTTGAAATTGATATGAGTGTTGTGTTCTAGAATATCCCCTCGCTTTGTAGGATGTGTTGCACAGTATCAATTTATGACTATGACGTCACAACGAATTGCTTGGAGGCAGGGTCGGATCTGGGGGAAGGTTTTGAGAATACTAATAACGGTAAAGGAGGCAAAAATGACTAAACTTATGCATATTACATAAGGAAATTTTGAAAAAGCTCTAAAATGGTGGGGGAAATGTCATACTACGATGGAAGCCAGCCTCCCGCCAATACCATCAAACGTGTTCTTTAACGCTCACAGGATATGTCTTTCCCGCACATAGGACCTCAGCTTAACGTCTCATCGGACAGAAGGCAGCCTTTCCAAGTCCATCTGTGTCCCTTACTGACCGTGGGCAGGACGGGGAGTTTTACGGAGATAAATCTCAACGCTGGCCTAGGTGGGACTCGAACCTGGGAACTACAGATTACGAAGCCAGGAGAGCTACCGACTGAACCACCTGTATGTAGAGGGTATAAGTATACAAACCGCAGAGAAGATCCCTAATTGTCCTTATTTTATGTTAAAAATTGAAAGTAAGAGGGAGGGCTTGCATGCAAATCATGTACAAGGCCCAAAAATTCCTGTTTAGCACTGACAACTAGGATTAGGAAAGAGGTACAAGGACAGCTAGATTTTGACATCAACGAAAGACAGGTTTCGTACAAATAAGGACAGCCGACTAATCAGGCGTTGTAATTGCAACACCTAAAGTAGGCTAGCGTCCCACAAAAATTGCATCCTCAATATTTGTTTTCCTTCATAAACAACCCTTAAGACTTTTGGATGGGAAAATGGTTACGTTATCAATCGCAAAATTGTTAACAAGTGAAATATGTTGCTACACAAGCACGGAGTGAAATTCTAGTAACCTAATTTTTTGAATATATATCACAGAGAAAAAAAAACAAGTTTTATTTGATTAACTAAGAAAGAGAAGTGTTAAGCACTGGCGAGATAAAAATTTATGTAAAGTCGCTGTCAATTATAGGAGAGAGAGTTGGGTTGTTTTACCTCTGAGCGGCACTTTTTTGCACACCATGGGCTAAATGGCCAGGTCACATGGACCCCGAAGGCTCAGAGAAGGTTTGGGGAGGGGACCCACTGGAACAGCTGTTGGGAGACAAATGGTAGCCTCCCGTCAAGGCCATCCAGCCTGTTCTTTAACGTGCACAGGGTATGGCTCTCTCGCACACGGGGTCACGGCTTAACGTCCCATCCGACGGAAGGCGGCCTTTCCAAGCCCATCGGTGTCCCCTACTGACCGTGGGCAGGGCGGGGAATTTTGCGGAGATAAATCTCAACGCTGACCCAGCTGGGACTTGAACCTGGGAACTACAGATTACGAGTCTGGCGCGCTACCGACTGAGCCACCCCCGCCCTTTAGTGTTTCGGATTGAAGGTTTTATCTTAAATCATTTTCCGGTGGGAAGGATAAACGAAAGAACTGACGACAAATCGTTGTCGATTATAGGGAGTGAAAGATTTGTGAAAGTCGTTGTTCAGTGTCAAGCACGGGATAGGTGAGAATTTTTCGAAAATCGTTGTTCAGTGTCCGGCACAGGTGAGCAAATAATTTTCCTAAGATTTTGTTCAGTGTCAATCACGGGAGAGCTAGGAATTTTTCGAATGTATGCAGGAAACTTCTCTTACATGAAGAGAAGTTCTGCTCTGGTTATGAAGGCATTAGATGCAATAGTCGGAGCCTGACATGTATGCAGGAAACTTCTCTTACATGAAGAGGAGAAGTTCTGTTCTGGTTATGAAGGCATTAGATGCAATAGTCGGAGCCTGACGTTGCGGTACACGAGAGGAAACAAGTTCTCCTCGGAGGTCAAAGGTCCTCTGCTACTGCAAGGGGAGTCAAATAACAAAACTTTTTAACAATTTCCATCTCAGCGGGAGGAAAACGGAACTACGAGTAGATGATTGTAGTTCCTTTTTTTTTCTCTCTTCGCTCTCTGTGGAATAAGTCAATAAGAGGATTTCATTTGCGCATCATCGACTGTTAAAAGACGAATGCTCGCATCACTTTGGAATGTGGTTCCTTATGACAAACGTGTCTGTTCTCGGCAGCATTTTGGCAAGAGGATCTTTCTCTGAAAGTTCAATAAAGGTCTCTTTCTTCACTAAGATTCGCAGTCGTTTTGCTAAAGAATGGGTTGGGTTGTTTTACCTCTGAGCGGTACTTTTTTGCACACCACGGGCTAAATGGCCAGGTCACATGGACCCCGAAGGCTCAGAGAAGGTTGGGGGAGGGGACCCACTGGAACAGCTGTTGGGAGACAGATGGTAGCCTCCCGTCCAGGCCATCCAGCGTGTTCTTTAACGTGCACAGGGTATGGCTCTCCTGCACACGGGCCGCGGCTTAACGTCTCATCCGTCGGACGGCGGCCTTTCCAAGCCCATCGGTGTCCCCTACTGACCGTGAACAGGGTGGGGAGTTTTGCGGAGATAAATCTCAACGCTGACCCACCTGGGAACTACAGATTACGAGGCTGGTCCCGCTACCGACTGAGCCAACCCCGCCCCACTTTATTAGTATCAAATTAGCTTTTTGACTGACTAAAGAATGACTTAAATGTGTAGATTTCAAAGATCTCAAAATCTTGGACCATAGTTAAACAAAATATTAGAAATTTCCGGGCTGTGTCAATGTGAATCTAACTTTAAAGCTCTTAACTTCCAATTAAACATACATTTAATGTAAAAATGTGACTGAAGATGAACTCATTTTAACAACTATGGCAGCTGAAAGTTTCGGGCATAGGGAGAACTCTCCTGTTGTACACTAGCCCACAATTTAACGTTGCATCCGATGGATGGCAATCTTTGTCGACACCCACCAATACCCCCCCCCCCCTTTTCTCACCGAGGCAAAAGAGATGATTTAGCAGAGATAAACCACAACATTGCCACAGCTGAGGTTCGAAATTGGAAACATAAGATTAAACAAACTAGAATAAAGAGGAGAGCCATATCCGTTCATGTTAAAGAACACGACGGATGTCCATAACGGGAGGCTATCATATGTCTCCAAAGAGCTGTCCAGTGGGTCTCCTTCCGAAACTTTCTCTGAGATCCTTGCGAACTGGATATTTAACCCATTATGTGCAAAGAAGTGCAGCTCAGAAGTGAAACAAATCAACTTAAATAAATAAAATAATAAATACCCCCTCAAGCAGCTGCTTGCCACAGAGGTCTGACAGGAGCCTGTCAGTTTATATGCCATACAATCTCAAAAAAAAAATGGAACCCCAAAAGTATCAACCACCACTGAAATTTCTTTGGCATGTCACCATAAGCAAGTCTCTCAACAGAATTCATTACATAGTAGTATCTTTACACTTTTTTATTCGCCCTGTAGTGCAACACTTAGATCCTTTTTTTATCGTTCAATTTCCCTGAGGCACAACTTCGTAGCAGACCCACCGACCTTAAGAGCAACTTGTAGGCAGCAAGCGAACCAGATTCAGTTATTGGGCAAGCAGAGAAGTAGAGTGAGATTTGCGAACCCCCCTCGGGACCGTGGGAACCCTTACACGCGCTGTTCGTGCTCCTGCTGACATCCCCCCTCTCTGTCCTCCCTTTGCCCCCCCCCCAGTTAGTGCTTCCCTTCTGCCTCGTATGGCATGAAACAGCTGTTGAAGGAGAGCAATTCAGTCGGATAATGAGATACTTCACCCGCTGCAAGTCAAACTAGGCTTCAATGTGCGAAGGGCCATTGCAAACAGCGACCCGTGCTGTTAATCGTCGACCTAGACGGGGACTGTACAAAAAATGAAAGTTTTGTGTTGTTTGGGAAGGATGATGATAGGAATTGTGATTGAATTTCTTCTTTTGTGTCTTTTTTTTTCATCTTTAATGTCAACGATGCTAAGATGGAATTTTTTTTTAAAATGCATCTAAGAGGGTTGTGTTGGGTTGTTTTACCTCTGAGCGGCACTTTTTAGCACACCATGGGCTAAATGGCCAGGTCACATGGACCCCGTAGGCTCAGAGAAGGTTGGGGGAGGGGACCCACTGGAATAGCTGTTGGGAGACAAGATGGTAGCCTCCCGTCAAGGCCATCCAGCGTGTTCTTTAACGTGCACAGGGCATGGCTCTCCCGCACACGGGGCCACGGCCTAACGTCCCATCCGACGGACGGCGGCCTTTCCCAGCCCATCGGTGTCCCCTACTGACCGTGGGTAGGGCGGGGATTTTTGCGGAGATAAATCTCAACGCTGACCCAGCTGGGACTCGAACCTGGGAACTACAGATTACGAGCCTGGCGCGCTACCGACTCAGCCACCCCGCCCCATCTAAGAGGGAAAATATTGTAGTTTCTTTTTATTTTTTATTCATCAATGTGGTTGGATTTAGCGTATTGAGGACAGTGATGGGCTTGGGAAAATCTACTTCGACCAGTGGGTCTTAAAACTTTGGTCTCTAAGCATTTTAAAGAATACACTGGATGGCTTTGATTGGAGACTGCTGTCTCCAGAAAACTCCTATGGATACCCTTCCCCCTACCCAGTTCTGATCCCTTGGGGTTCTTGTGACCTGGCCATTTAGCCTATTGTCTGCACAAAAATTCCCTCAGGGGTAAAACAATTCAAGACCAACCGAACTTTAGTTTCTATTTAGGTATTGAGGTCTGACAAAATTTCACTTTGCGATCCTAGGGTTCCTTATACCAGGGATTCACAACGTGGGGTATGCGGTAAACTTTTTGGGGTACGCTGTGACGGCTCAAAAGTCTCTAGTTTTTTTATTCCCATTGTTACACTATAACTATAGTTTTATCTATCTATACGAGGGGTGCGCCAGTTACATATACATTTCCAGGGGGTACGTGAAGCATAAAAGGTTGAGAACCACTGCCTTAGACAACAAAATGTTTAAAACCACTACAATTAAGTCTTTATTTTCAGCAATAATCATTCTGTATTTAAAATAGCTACAGAAGTGGAGCACATCTGCTTTACGAGTCTCATTCGTCATTTTCCTGCTGTCACAATTCTTTAAATACTAGATGAGTTTTATCCGAAGAATTATCAGAAAAGTTTCACTGAGATCTGGAATTATCTCCAGTGACAATTTTTTATCAGTGAATTTTGAAAATTACGGATATTTCGAGATGGATTTTTATTAACGTAATATGAATTATCCACTATTTATTCACATTTGCATTAAAGAGGTACGGCGTTTTTTTTTTTATAATTACATACGTATCAGTTTGATTTCTGTTGATTTCTATAACTGTGCTTAACAGAATTATACATCTTGTGATGAAACACTCGTGGTAGAAATGATGGAAGTAAAATTTAAATAGGAGGGAAATCAGGAGAGTTCTGGTAAAAGATTTGATCAATATTTTACGTCATTTCTTTTTTTGGTGGGTAGCTAGAATTTTTGAAGTGGGGGTTAAAAATTTATGTTATACTACACTACACTCGCTGAAAAAAATATCCGAACACTATGGTTGATTACAGAATTCAGAAAAAATATCTGGAGCGTGTACAGCAACTGTACACGCTCCAGTTACCGTTCACAGCAAACTGGAGCGTGTGCAGTTACTGCACACGCTCCAGTTTGCTGTGAACGGTAACTGCACACGCTCAATATTTCCGTAATTGAGCCCACACAATCCAGGTCTTTGTGAGCTCACACCATCCAATGTGCTGTGAACATTAACCGCAACCGCTCCAGTTTTCTGTGAACGGTAACTGCACACGCTCCATATTCATTGCATTATATATTCATACGCATTATATATATTAAAAAATATCCGAACACTATGGTTGAGTACAGAATTCAGAAATAATATCTGGCAACGATTTTTTAGAAATTAGTGATCTGGCAACCTTCGTGTCACGTGACACGAAGGCTGCCAGATCACTAATTTCTAAAAAAATCGTTGCCAGATATTTTTTCTGAATTCTCTAATCAACCATAGTGTTCGGATATTTTTTCAGCGAGTGTACCGTATACCAAACAAAATATTAGAAGTTTTTGTGATGTTGTCAATGCGAATCTAACTTAAAAGCACTCAACTTCCAATTAAATATATATATTTAATATAGAAATGTGACTGAAGATCAATTAAAGATTATAATCAAATCCATTTAAATCTCGATTTTCAACAAGATTCGTTCGGTATTTAAAGAGTTATGGATTCTGAAATATTTTACATTAAATTATTTTGTTTTGTAGTTTTTAAAAAAATGCATAATTGTATAATAGTAAAATGAGCATTACGCAAACTTTTGAAATGAGTATTTATTTTACTAAACGTTCAGAAACAATATGTATTATTTACGTTTTAATTAAATTCTGAGGTGAAATCTTGTAGCTTGAAATGGAGTTGGGTTGGGTTGTTTTACCTCTGAGAAGCACTTTTTTTGCACACAATGGGCTAAATGGCCAGGTCACATGGATCCTGAAGGCTGGAATGTTGGGAGAGATGACCCACTGGAACAGCTGTTGGGAGACACATGGTAGCCTCCCGAATAAGCCATTAAGCGTTTCTTTAGCGTCCACAGGGTATGTCTCTCATACACGGAGTCATAGGTTAATGTCCCATCCGACGGACGGCGGTCTTTCTAAGCCCATCGATATCCCCTATGAGAGCAGGACCGGGAGTTTTGCGGTGATAAATCTCAGTGCAGGACTCGCACCTGAGAAAAAAATAGAGATTTGAATGGATTAGATTATGATCTTTAATTTATTCCTTAAAATTATCTTAAAATTATCCCAGGTTTTTTATTTTCCCCTTCAATGTCTATTTTACAAGTTATATTACCACTGACATAACATGGCAATTCTCTAATAATATTTTAATAGGGTATTTTATTTATTAAAATCAGAAACAAATGGTTTCTTAAAAATACAACTATCCGGGGGGAGGGTAAACGTAGTTTCCTCCCCTCTTGCTTTTCTATTGATTATCCTACTTAACATTGAATTATCGAGATATTTCCTAAAATACAGATTTGCATACAGTCCCTAATTTATCTCCCTATCAAAAATTGTAAGTGGTCCAATACACACATCAGGCTTCTGTTGGTCTGACGTCAACCTCTAAGCGTCAACCCTACTCATATGTTTCATTGTGTGGCGCAGGGAGGGGGGGATGAGGAGGGGGAAAGTGGTGGGAAAATACGCTCGCTCTCGTCTCCAAGAGACTGATGACATCACCCTCGGTTTCTGTGTGCGAGTACGCATGTGCTGAGCATCACCCTCGGTTTCTGTGTGCGTGTGCTGAGCATGATTAAACATCCAATATGAAATGCCGCCGCTCCCTGCCGAGAAAGAAGGGAGAGGACAACCCCTCCTCACCCCTCCCCGCACTGTAGCCTCTTTTTTGTTATTAAACAATATGACCGAAGAGGGGGAGGGGAGTGGAGCGTGGGATTAAAGAGGATGACTGCTCTACTGATGAAGATCGCCAATGGGTAACGTCCATACTGAAAGCTAGTTGGTCTGGCTGGTGTTTTTAACTTCTCCGCACTTTATATCGTCTCGAAGCCATTACCAACAACGGAGGTGGTAACACAAGGGCGTTGAAATATTAATAAAGGTTGGGTTGTTTTACCTCTGAGCGGCACTTTTTTGCACACCATGGGCTAAATGGCCAGGTCACAAGGACCCCGAAGGCTCAGAGAAGGTTGGGGGAGGGGACCCACTGGAATAGCTGTTGGGAGACAGATGGTAATCTCCCGTCAAGGCCATCCAGCGTGTTCTTTAACGTGCACAGGGTATGGCTCTCCCGCACACGGGGCCACGGCTTAACGTCCCATCCGACGGACGGCGGCCTTTCCAAGCCCATCGGTGTCCCCTACTGACCGTGGGCAGGGCGGGGAATTTTGCGGAGATAAATCTCAACCCTGACCCAGCTGGGACTCGAACCTTGGAACTACAGATTACGAGCCTGGCGCGTTACCGACTGAGCCATCCCCGCCCCATTAATAAAGGTAAACTCAATCTGCATTTTGTGTATGGCCGTACTTCTTCAAGGTTTTGGGAAATTGCGAAGTGTCTTTTTCCCTGTCTTCAAAGCTGGGCACTGAGGTAATGCGTTCGAATCTCGTTGCTGGGAGAAGGATTTTGGGGCGGGGGTGGCTCAGTCGGTAGCGCGCCAGGCTCGTAATCTGTAGTTCCCAGGTTCGAGTCCCAACTGGGTCACCGTTGAGATTTATCTCTGCAAAATTCCCCGCCCTGCCCACGGTCAGTAGGGGACACCGATGGGCTTGGAAAGGCCGCCGTCCGTCGGATGGGACGTTAAGCCGTGGCTCCGTGTGCGGGAGAGCCATACACTGTGCACGTTAAAGAACACCCTGGATGGCCTTGACGGGAGGCTACCATCTGTCTCCCAATAGCTGTTCCAGTGGGTCCCCTCCCCAAACCTTCTCTGAGCCTTCGGGGTTCATGTGACCTGGCCATTTAGCCCATGGTGTGCAAAAAAGTGCCGCTCAGAGGTAAAACAACCCAACTCGTGATGCGAATAATTGCCAGAATTCCAGAGTAGATCCTCTTTATGCAGTGAATGAAACGACGTAGTTAATCGCCGTGGTCACGGTTGTGGCTATTTTTCTTCATAATTGAACCTTTGAAAGAATAAATTATCGTCTGAAATTCCGATAGCGGTTGTGGTTGGTGTTCATCATTGTGGTCACGGTTATGGTGTGCTTCAACTGCTGGGAAAATAAATTTAACATTTGTAATTACGATAACTGTTTTGGGCTTCTCTTTTTCAATTCAAGTTTAACTATTAAATTATCCACTGGGATTATTTTCTGAAGTGTTGCCACACCCAATACTTTTATATTATTTTTGGCCGAGTGGTTAGAGCGCTTGGCTACTGATCTACGGGACCTGGGTTCGAGCCCCGGGTAAGGCATGGATGTTCGTGTTGTTTTCTGCTGAGGTCCTGCCATCCTCTCAGATCTTCTACTGTGGCATATAAACTGACAGGCTCCTGTCAGACCTCTGTGGCAAGCAGCTGCTTGAGGGGGTATTTATTTTTTTACACCTTTTTTTTATCAGGAAGCAAGAATTTTGCTTTTGCGACACGATTATTTTTTTTAATGCTCTTCAGATATGAGAGAATTAGAACTAATACCAATAATTTTCAGTTAAAACCACTGCTGACGTGATCAAACATTAATTGTCGAATTCCTGAGTTGCATAAAAAATTTTCAGGCACTATTATTTGTACTTAACGTCAAAAATTATCGTTTGTTTAGTTAGGTCTAAAAAACTGCTCTTTGAAACTTGATGATGTGGAAACCTTTTTTTTTTCGCATTAAAAATCTAAGAGAACTGTTTATATATTATTTTCACTGAATGTTTAAGAATTTCACACTGTCTGGTATAGTTGAAATTTTATTCACATTTTTATTTTATTCCTAAATTATATTTTTGATGGGGCGGGGGTGGCTCAGTCGGTAGCGGCCAGACTCGTAATCTGTAGTTCCCAGGTTCGAGTCCCAGCTGGGTCAGCGTTGAGAGTTATCTCCGCAAAATTCCCTCACCCCGCCCACGGTCAGTAGGGGACACCGATGGGCTTGGAAAGGCCGCCGTCCGTCGGATGGGACGTTAAGCCGTGGCCCCGTGTGCGGGAGAGCCATACCCTGTGCACGTTAAAGAACACGCTGGATGGCCTTGACGGGAGGCTACCATCTGTCTCCCAACAGCTGTTCCAGTGGGTCCCCTCCCCCAACCTTCTCTGAGCCTTCGGGGTCCATGTGACCTGGCCATTTAGCCCATGGTGTGCAAAAAAGTGCCGCTCAGATGTCAAACAACCCAAACAACCCTATATTTTTGACGTCTACTGTAACCTAGGCTCCTGTCAGACCTCTGTGGCAAGCAGCTGCTTGAGGGGGTATTTATTTTTTTTACTGTAAACAAATGTTTGCAATTTCAAGTGGTTCTGTACGGAGATCTCACGAACGAGCAACACTTGTGATTTCAGTGGTTGATGAAAAAGTGATGTTTTTATTTGGAATCTTTTATCATTTTGTCGTTTTTTTTTCATTTTTTTTTCTCTCCTTTATTTTATGTAATACTGGTGTAATCTAGATCATATTTGTAAAACCATATATGTACATTCCCGCTGAGCTTCGGCTTAGTGAGATTTTCATAAAAAATTATAGATAATACTTATTGAAAATAAATTTGAATATCTCAAAATCTGCTTTTATATTCTAAAATATATGAAATAAAATTACTACTACTTACAACCATGTGCGCAAAGGTTTTTTTTACAAAGAATAAATTGTATGTTCGTAGCGATGTTTGCATAAGTTGTTGATGGAAAACATTGCTGCTCGGGTGGGAACAACTAATTTATCAAGTTAGGTGCTCTTCAAAAAACGTCTATATCTATTTGCAAATGGAGAAGTGGCTTCTGACTTAAAAGTAATGTCTGAAACTCAGTAGTGTCTAAAACACCCCAATTCTGTCAAACCTCCATGTCAAGCAGCTCTAGATTTTATTACCCCAGAAAAAATGAAAGAAAATCCAATTTAGCAGCTTCAAAATTAAATTGAATCACACCGATTTTTTTTTTTGCCGTCCCGTGGCCGTGTGGTTAGCGCACTTGGCTACTGATCTACGGGACCTGGGTTCGAGCACTGGGTAAGGCATGGATGTTCGTGTTGTTTTCTGCTGAGGTCCTGCCATCCTCTCAGATCTTCTACTGTGGCATATAAACTGATAGGCTCCTGTCAGACCTCTGTGGCAAGCAGCTGCTTGAGGGGGTATTTATTTATTTATTAACCGATTTTTATCCGTAAACCTCCTAATTGTCCGAAAAAATATAGTATTTCAGAAATCTATAACTGTAATCACTTGACAGTGATGAACATCAGAACATATTTAAATGCATTATCTATCATCTGATGTTATTACACAAATGAGATTGCTCCTTTCAAGTCAGAAGCCACTTCACCATTTGCAAATAGATATAGACGTTTTTTGAAGAGCACCTAACTTGATAAATTAGTTGCTCCCACCCGAGCAACAGTGTTTTCCATTAACAACTTATGCAAACATCGCTACGAACATCCAATTTATTCTTTGTCCACAGACCTTGTCATTGCAAGTTAATTAATACCAGTTGATAAGAGTATTTAAATGTTTCAGAAATGAGTCTCTTCTCGGTTTTCCTTAGCCGTTGCCAGTGTCCCGAGAAGGCACCTCCCCGTCCCAGAGACGTGGAAAGGGGCTTGTCCCCTTTCGCGGCACAGCGACTCCGCAACCGCTGGTAATTGAAAGCGGCGCCAGGCTTGTACCTCGGTGTCAAGCCTTGTAGTCCGCTTGGGCGGCGGCGGCACTTAACGAACGATTAGCGGTGTCCAGACTCCTTCCTCGTAGCGCAGCTCTCCTCCCTTCGCTGATTGGTTAATTACACACATCCGAGTAATTAACCAATCAGAATGGATTATTGATCTCCGCCAGTTTGGGCGTCCATTTGTGACCCTCGATGCAAAGCCCGGAAGAAGGTCTCGGAGAGGCTTTCTTGTTTTGTTCAGTGTAAACACCGTTAAACTTGGAGAGTGACAAGAGGACCCTCCCTTCCAAACAAGTGTAGCGCCGACGATCGGCCTTCTTGTCTAGTTTCTGAAATGACCGGTTAGTTCTTAAGAGATGGCTGAAGATGGGGGGGGGGGAATTGGGAAATTGAATTAACGGTTGACATCCACAATGATGTCAGCTATCACTCGAGTTTACTAAAATAAAAACATTTAAAGTGATTATTTGAAATTTTAAAGAAGCTACTTAAGCATTATTCTATTGTCTCAAAAAGTCTTAATTGAAGCAGATGGAGTAGTCAGGCTTGTAGCAAGAAAATATTTTTTTTTTTCTGGGGGTGGATAACGGGTTGGTTGGGATGGCTTATTTTATTTCTCAGCAGCACTTTTATACATATAATGAGATAAATGGCCCGGTCCCAAAGACCCCAAAAGCTCAGAGGAAGGAATTCCGGAACTAACCCGCGGAAAATATTACAGGGCACATTGATGTAATTTAGAATTGCCTTTTTTTTTTATGTCGTTTAAATCTCATAATTTATTTCTGATGTCCCACTATAAAAGCTGCCTTCCTAATGGAATTCAAATGATGCATTATTATATTTGTTGTTGATTTGTAAAAAAAAATATTGATTAAGGTAAATTATTCCTAAAACAACTGTTTGCAACAGAGGTTTGTCAGGAGCCTGGCAATTGAGTTGGGTTGGGTTGTTTTACCTCTGAGCTGCACTTTTTTGCACACCATGGGCTAAATGACCAGGTCACATGGACCCCGATGGCTCAGAGAAGGTTGGGGGAGGGGACCCACTGGAACAGCTGTTGGGAGACAGATGGTAGCCTCCCGTCAAGGTCATCCAGTGTGTTCTTTAACGTGCACAGGGTATGGCTCTCCCGCACACGGGGCCACGGCTTAACGTCCCATCCGGCGGATGGCGGCCTTTCCAAGCCCATCGGTGTCCCCTACTGACCGTGGGCAGGGCGGGGAATTTTACGGAGATAAATCTCAACGCTGATCCAGCTGGGACTCGAACCTGGGAACTACAGATTACGAGGCTGGTGCGCTACCGACTGAGCCCCCCCCCGCCCCCCTGGCAATTGAATACGCATAGAAAAGATTTGTGTGAAAGGGGAGACCTCAGCAGAAAGACATCACGAACATTCATGCCTCACTTGGGGCTCGAACCAGGTCCCTCTGATCAGCAGCCAAGCTCGCTAACTCACCGGTTTAGGAATAGATAACTAAACAAGCAAAGCCATCAGAGCGAATAGATAACTAAACAAAGCCATCAGTAGCACAAAACCTATAGACAAGGCTCCCAATAAAAACAGAGATGGACTTATTTTGAAAAAAGGGCTGTTCTTTGATTGATTGTGTTTCATACTGGATGATAAAATTAATTTCCCTGGCTCCAATAACTCCAACGAAGATTGCTTAAGATAATAAGACTGAGGCTGTTTAGTTTGACAACACTTAGCACATTATTTGTTCACCATTCTGATAATATATTACCATACATTATCAGAATGTTTATTGTAAATACACATTCTGAGAAAAATAATAATCTTCTACATGATATAAATAGGATACTAGAAATATATAATAATTAGAATGTAATTCCCTTTTAGTTATTTTACATTTCTTTTATCTCGTAAAATCTTCTTCAAATTTAAATAATCATTAATGTTGGAAACTTTTTTTTTTCTCTTGTTTTAAATATAATTTTTCTAGAAATCACGTAACTTCGAAATTTATTTCATAATTCTTCTGTGTATATATATTCATAGTGTTGGGTGGTTTTTTCCTTGATTCACACACGGCCAGGTCATAAGGACCCCAAGAGATTGGATTGGATTGTTTTACCTCTGAGCGGCACTTTTTTGCACACCATGGGCTAAATGGCCAGGTCACATGGACCCCGAAGGCTCAGAGAAGGTTGGGGGAGGAGACCCACTGGAACAGCTGTTGGGAAACAGATGGTAGCCTCCCGTCAAGGCCATCCAGCGTGTTCTTTAACGTGCACAGGGTATGGCTCTCCCGCACACGGGGCCACGGCTTAACGTCCCATCCGACGGAAGGCGGCCTTTCCAAGCCCATCGGTGTCCCCTACTGACCGTCGGCAGGGCGGGGAAATTTTGTGGAGATAAATCTCAACGCTGACCCAGCTGGGACTCGAACCTGGGAACTACAGATTACGAGTCTGGCGCGCTACCGACTGAGCCACCCCCGCCCCGACCCCAAGAGCAAAGGGAAATTGGGGTGGAAGGAGACTCGCAAGACAGCTGTTTAGTAGACAGACGGAAAAGGCTCTCGTCTAGGTCGTCCGTCGAATGGAATGTTAAACTCTATGTCCGGAAGAGCTGTACCCTGTGTACGTTAAAGAGCACGTTGGATGGCTTGAGAGAGGTTACCATGTGTCGCCCAACAGCTGTTCCAGTGGGTCCCTTTCCCCCAATCTTCTCTGAGCCCTCAGGGTCCTTGTGACACAGCCATTTAGCCCATTGTGTTAAAAATGTCTTGTTCAGAGGCAAAACAACCCAATCCAACTTTTTCACTATATTTTTTTTAGATGGAAGTTCTTTCCAATATATTTAATAAAGTAATAAGTTTTTTAGAGCAACTTACAGTTACTCAAAAAAATATCCGAACACTATGGTTTAATACAGAATTCAGAAAAAATATCTGGCAACGATTTTTTTCGGAAATTAGTGATCTGGCAACGATTTTTTTTAGAAATTAATGATCTGGCAACCTTCGTGTCACGTGACACGAAGGTTGCCAGATCACTAATTTCTAAAAAAAATCGTTGCTAGATATTTTTTTCTGAATTCTGTAATCAACCATAGTGTTCGGATATTTTTTGAGCGACTGTACATATCTTAAAATGTTATAATTTTTTTTTTGTCTTTGCCAAGTGGTTAGCGTACATGGCTACTGATCTAAGGGACTGGGTTCGAACCCCGGGTAAGGCATGAATGTTCGTGTTGTTTACTGCTGAGGTCGTGCCATCCTCTCAGATCTTCTACTCTGGCATATAAACTGACAGGCTCCTATCAGACCTCTGTGGCACGTAGCTGCTTGAGGGGGTTTTTATTATTGTTTTTATTTATAGCAAAACATGTCGATTATATATTTCTCTTTCTGCTAGGATACGAGTGCATCCTTTGTTTAAATAAAAGCATTTTTTTATTCTGAAGTTATAAATTCGACGAAACTTTATTTATTTGCAGGTGTGTCCATTGATGTGAATCAATTGGGTCACGAAGACATCAAGGATCTGGTGAGGCAGTTAGTGGAGAGTTCTCACAATCAGCCCATCACGCATCAGCCGCAATCGTCACAAGCACAGCAGCAGCCTCCACGGCAGCGGGAAAGCCCAGCAACCAGTTCCGGCACTGCCCTCGAGAGGGTGCGGCAGGTGCCGTCTTATCTCACGTCGCGGAGGCAGCACAGGAAGAGATCGTGAGCAAGTGCTTTCGCCACGGGAATGATGGAGACGGTGAGTGGCGATTCTAACTATAATCGATTTATGTGGACACTCACTCACTACGGCTTTTTGGGCGGGGGTGGCTCAGTCGGTAGCGCGCCAGGTTCGTAATCTGCAGCAGTTCCCAGGTTCGAGTCCCAGCTGGGTCAGCGTTGAGATTTATCTCCGTAAAAATTCCCCGCCCTGCCAACGGTCAGTAGGGGACACCGATGGGCTTGGAAAGGTCGCCATCCGTCGGATGGGAAGTTAAGCCGTGGCCCCGTGTGCGGGAGAGCCATACCCTGTGCACGTTAAAGAACACGCTGGATGGCCTTGATGGGAGGCTACCATCAGTATTGAGGAGGCTCCCAACAGCTATTCCAGTGGGTCCCCTCCCCCAATCTTCTCTGAGCCTTCGGGGTCCTTGTGACCTGGCCATTTAGCCCATGGTGTGCAAAAAAAAGTGCCGCTCAGAGGTAAAACAACCCAACCCAACCACTACGGCTTCAGGAAGTTGAGCGTCCAACAATATAAAATGTATATTTAAAGAAAAAAAGATTTCAGTGCATTCTAAAAAGAAAAAAAAATAATCCAGACTAGTATTTCTTAATTTTCTATGCTCGCGAGACCTCTAAGCACAAGCTGCAATTTCCATCGGATATTTAACACATAGGATTAAAGTTTTGCATCTCCAAGCTCAGGTATTAAATGCCGTTCCATCTCTGAGCTTGGCATTCAAATTCTGCAGCATCACTAGGCCAAGCTTTAAATGCTAAGACATCTCTAAATAAGGGATTCAATTCTGCATCATCACTAGAGACAGACTTTAAATACTGTATCATCACTAAGCACGGGCTTTGTATTCTGCATCATCACTAGGCACAGGTTTTAATACTGTATCATCACTAGAGACAGACTTTAAATACTGTATCATCACTAAGCACGGGCTTTGTATTCTGCATCATCACTAGGCACAGGTTTTAATACTGTATCATCACTAGAGACAGACTTTAAATACTGCATCATCACTAGGCACGGGTTTTAAATTCTGCATCATCACTAGGCACGGGTTTTAAATTCTGCATCATCACTAGACACGGCTTTAAATTCAGCATCATCACTAGACACGGCTTTAAATTCAGCATCATCACTAGACACGGCTTTAAATTCAGCATCATCACTAGACACGGCTTTAAATTCTGCAACATCATTAGGCACGGCTTTAAAAAATCTGCATCATCATTAGGCACTGGCTTTAAATTCTGCATCATCATTAGGCACAGCTTTAAAAAATCTGCATCATCACTAGGCACGGGCTTTAAACTCAGCATCATCACTAGGCACGGGCTTTAAATTCAGCATCATTACTAGGCACGGGCTTTAAATTCTGCATCATCACTAGACACGGCTTTAAATTCAGCATCATCACTAGACACGGCTTTAAATTCAGCATCATCACTAGGCACAGGAATTCACATAATCTTCACACGACCTTTAAGCACGGATTTTAAATTCCACGGCATCGTAAATGTTAAAGCTACCAAATTTTAACCTTATGGGATCCAATTTTTTTTTCATCTGCCTGAAGTATGTTTCAATTTCCTCTACCGGCCAAATTGATCTTAATCCTTTGGTGTCCGACATTGGACTGCGAACAGAGAAATAGCAAAGCTGGAATTAATCCGACACGTAGCCCAAAAGGTTAAAACAATGTGGATCTCCATCTTTTTTTTGATTTCATGTATTTGATAACTTTAATATAAATAAATAAATATACTTGTATTATTTACCTTTAAACTTTTACGGGAGTTACCCCTAGAATCGACCCCGACATCTTTTTTTGCCATCTGGCAGACAGCGACGAAATGGTCCTCATTTTTTTTACCGAGAGAGAGAAAATCTCATCACCCCTGAGAAGATCAGATTGCAATCCCGGCCTGCTACCAACTGATTCAAATCTCGCACCAATTAGTAATATGTATGAGAAACCAGCACGAGTCTAACAGGGCTTCTATTATATCTATTTGATCAAGAGTCGAAATCTCTTACACCGAAATCGATCGTTTGAAAAGCAACAGAGACTCTTCATTGCACATATCTAGCCAGCTCCAACAATTCCCTCTCTCTGCTGACACTGCACAGGGCGAGTTTAGAGCATTCCTTCTAAGTCTCCTTTTCAAAAAACAAAATCGCAATTGAACTCTGTCTCATAAAAAAAAAAGACTGTCACCCACTTCTCAGAGGGTGGGGGTATAGATACCAAACTTGACCCCCCCCCCCCCCTCCCAACTGATCTTCGTCATCGTTTCTCGAATGCCAGCGATAATAATGCATCAGTCACTGTCATTTATTATACTTTGGCCAGAAAATGGTCGCTCCAGCGCAACCTACTATCAAATTGATTAGAGATTGTTGGACGAAGCATTCTACCTTCCACACCCCCACCCCTTCTGGGCCTCGTGTGATTAGGGAGTGTCCATTCGAATTACGGTGGAGATTCCGTATTGTGGGTGGGTGGGGCCGCTGCCGGAGGGGGAACCGCAATAGGGGGGAAGGTAAGTGATTGACAGATATTGTGTGGGCCCAGTTATTGCTTTGTTGTGGATGGATAACCCATGTGGCCAACTTGAATCACCCCACCCTTATATTCCCTACCCCACGTATTGTTCCTGCCCACCCCCGAAGGCAGTGGAGTAGGCACCACACCTATCCCCATTGGATCGGACTGTGCCAGGTTCGTGTTTCGGGTAGTTAATCGTTTGTGAGAGAAATCCTGGAAGTTAAGAACCTTCAACTAGCAGAGCTATCTTCACCTGAGTTATACAAATATATCGTAGATTTGTCTATTGGGATCGTAGTGATCAGTTATGGTTTGGGAGTTGCAAAGTTGTCATCCATTTACAGAGACCTTTTATTGTATAAAGTGAAAACACAGAAGCTTCAACATTTTAATCTTGGGTGAGCTTGTTACACCATCTTGTTTACACTGCGTAGATAAAAATTTTTTTAGAGACTTTCTAGTTTATATCATTGAGGAGAGAAAAAAAATTATGATCTTTGATTAATCTATAGTCTCATTTGATTAAAAAAAAAGTTCATTCTTCGAGATAGTGAGTCTCAAATTTGGCTTTGTATTTTTCATTATATCGGAATTCTGATTTTTTTTTCATTATCTATGTATTCCGATTGCGTTGGATGACCTAATTAGAAAATAAGAAGAATTTCTGTTTTTAAGAAAGAATTCAAGCAAAAAAGACAACAGAAGGAGCGAGATCGCGTTAAAATTTACTCTTCTAAACGTTATTCTACGTTTTAACTTAACTTACTTCATTCTTACAATATTAATAAAGAAATTTTAAATATGATTTCATGACTTGGCTATTGATCTAAAGGACTGGCTACTGATCTAAGGGACCTGGGTTCGAGCCCCTGGTAAGGCATGGATATATGTGTCGTTTTTCTGCTGAAGGCCTGCCATCCTCTTAGACCTTCTACTATGGCATATAAACTGACAGGCTCCTGTCAGACCTCTGTGGCAAGCAGCTGCTTGAGGGGGTATTTATTTATTTTATTTATGTGCAAAAGTCCTGCTCAAGAGGCAAAACAAACCTTGATGGGAGGCTTCCATCTGTCTCTTCACAGCTACCAGTGGTTCCTCTTTCTCAATCTCCTCTGAGCTCTTCAGGTCCTTGTGACTCGGATATTTACCCCATTCTGAGCACAAAAGTACCAGTGAGAGGTAAACCCCACCCTCCCCCCCCCCAAAAAAAGAAAAAGAATTCTTTTAAAGCGAAACAAAATGTATGTTTAAGAATTGAAGATGACAAAGAGGGAAAAAATGCTCACTTCCCTTTAAAGAAAAAGGAACTAAAAATGGATTTGATATTGCGCAGCAGTAGCACAAACATCGACCTCGAGGGAAAGTGGAGGGGGGGAAGGAAAAACGACGCTTAAACTCTCGGAAGAGTGGAAAGCGACCGCCAAGAGAACTGGCAACCATGAAATTAGGTCGGGAAAACGACGCAGTAGGCGTAATTTATGGCAGAAGCGATGCATTTAAGAATTGCGTATCTTGTTAAAATTTAAGGCTAATGGCTAATGGAGTGTAGCAAGACAACGCCTGAAAGTTGCGCTTTGGTTGTTAAGAGTGGTCGCTCGAGCCAGCTCCGTCATTGTGGCCGAAAGGCTCGATCCGTAGGCGGGACCGTTTCGCTGCTGCTCCCGTCGTTCTGTTGGGCGGCGTGGGAAATAACGTAAGGGTCTCCTTCCATTTCCTTAATTTCGCCGCATCCTTTCCGTGGTACTTGCCTGTGGATGGGACTGTCTAATAAACTCTCTCTCCGTGTGCTGCTATGTTATTTAGGTTGATAGCAGACAACTTGTGCCTGTGCCGCAGTCGTATTATAAAAGGGTGAGCCAATCGCAATGGGACGAATTTTGAATGAAAAATGAACGATGAGATTGCATACGGAGGCAGACAGCTAAGAAAGGAAAGGAAATTAAAAGAGATTTATTTAGGTGAATTAATTTAAATGTTATTTCTTTATCGCCATGCGGAACTTAGAAGAGTAATAATCAGCGTTTTTTTGCCTTCTTGGTAATAGAAGGTGTAAAAGGGATTGGATTGGATTGTTTTACCTCTGAGCGGCACTTTTTTGCACACCATGGGCTAAATGGTCAGGCCACAAGGACCCCGAAGGCTCAGAGAAGGTTGGGGGAGGGGACCCAATGGAACAGCTGTTGGGAGACAGATGGTAGCCTCCCGTCAAGGCCATCCAGCGTGTTCTTTAACGTGCACAGGGTATGGCTCTCCCGCACACGGGGCCACGGCTTAACGTCCCATCTGACGGACGGCGGCCTTTTCAAGCCCATCGGTGTCCCGTACTGACCGTGGGCAGGGCGGCGAAATTTTGCGGAGATAAATCTCAACGCTGACCCAGCTGGGACTCGAACCTGGGAACTACAGATTACGAGCCTGGCGCGCTACCGACGGAGCCAGGTGTAAAATGGCAGGTAGAGGATGCAAGGCTTTAAGGATCGGTGAGACTTATCCAAAATGTGTAGGATAGTCAAGTGTGTATATGATTTATGATATGTCGAAAAAAATTGATTTGCTAATGCAATTGTGCATATTCATTCTATTGGAATTGTTATCGAAACTTATTAGCATTGATTTAATTTGGGTAGAAGCAGGGCCGGCGTGAACGTTTGCGGGGCCGGGTTCCAATATTGTGCGGACCCCCCCCCCAAAAAAAAAAAAACGCACTTATATGTACTTCTAAATTTTATAATAATAAATTATTTATTATTAGTACAAAGTGCGGTAGATATCTACATATAACTTATAGGAACACCGAGTATGTTATAAATATTACATAATTTTTTTCGCCGCAAAATCTTTAATTACGTCATCAAAATTGACCGATTTCTCTTTCTATTGAAAGAATAGTCATCGATTAGCGGATTCTGCGATTGGATTTACTATTGGACTTGGAAAATAACCGACACGCGCTCTGGTGGTGGGACGTGGAGCTAGAGGAACGAGGATACATTGTGTCGGCAGCTGTGTTAAAGATAGGAAAATGGCGTCGTTTTTTTACGATGAGCTTTTCGTGGACCGCCGGGCCTTTTAAATCGCGGGGACGGGTTCCGGAGAACGCGCTGAACCAACACCACCTAGAGGTTGGCTGAACCCGCATCGCGCCGGCCCTAGATAGAAGACTCCACACATCTAGGATTCGATGACGAATTATGTTCCCCCCCCCCCCCCCACTTCTTCTTCCATCTCCCTCCCCATGTTTCTGTTCAAATATTGGGTGGGTATTTTCTCAGTTAGTAGGTCTAGATATGTAATCTGATATTCCCAGGTTCGTGTCCCCACTGTGCCTGTTTCGAGATTTTTTCCAACATCCCCTTTGTCTGCACGAAAAAAGGGGACACCAGTCTTCAGATTGGATGCTGTCCTAATCTCGCTTCAAAAGAAAGGGGACACCATGAGCTTCGAAATGCTGCCGTTCGTCGGATGAGACAATATGCTGTGATCCTGAGTGTAGAAAAGCCATCCATATATTGTACACGTTAAAGGAGATGCTGGATGATCTTGACGGGAGGCTTCCATCTTTCTCCTGACAGCTGTCCAGTGAGTCCTCTTCCTCCCAAACTTCTGAGCTTTCGGGGGTCCTTGTGACCTGGCCACTTAGCCCCTTGTGTGATAAAAAAACTGTCTCTCGGTGAAAATCCACTTTGTAACATAATAACTCCCTTATTCTTATCTGATGATTAATATCATTTGATTAACATTGAATTTGTGTGAATTCGTTTATTCTGTGGACTCTTTGCTTCTCAATGACTGATGATTTTCATTTTTGACTTTTCTAGATGCAGCAAAGGAGTGAAGAGGAGGATCAAGAAGGAGCATTCTTTGATCCTGACCTCATCATCACCATCCGAGCTCTATCTGTCTTTACCAATGCGTTGCTCGACCACAGGAACGGATGGATTTGAATGCTCAGCAAATCCTTTCAAAGAATCCCGAAATTAAACAGAGAGAGAATAAAATATTAATTGAAAATCGTAGCGACACTCCTGAAAAGAAGTGAACTACTTCAACTAGGGTTGTTGTTATGCGTGGAACAAATGAAGTAGACTTACAACAACCTAAAGCATCTTTGTGATTCTCAGAGACTGAGCAATGAGACACAAGAGATGACAGGAGAACATTTCCTGGTGATATCTTATGATATACGCTATTGATTTGTACCTGCTTGGCTCTAGTGATCAGTTGGATTTAAAAGACATTTTCACATCCTAATGGGACATTAAAGACTTGACGTCCATAGATTAACAATGCCCACCCAGAATAAAATCGTTGTAGATCGGGAGCGATGAAACAAAGAGGTGCGAACAAAATGAGTTTCCCGCAAATTCTCTTGGATCACGGAGATTAATTCGACAGAAGAAACCGGACGAGCGTTCCTGCAGTTCTCTCCAAACAACGCACGTGCCAAGCTATTTCCAAGGTCGAGGAAGAAGAAGATTCCCGATGTTCTTCGTCGAACACCCCTCCCTCCTTTTTGCAGCGGTGGTGGACTGCTGCCCTCGATCTCCCTGGCACACGATCTTCTTCCCCAATCTCTGTTCGGCATCTCTTTGCTGTCTGACTGGTGTCTCATCTCGCAAAGCGATGCTCTCGAGCTCCAGGGATGGATGAGATGGATTCACTCACGCCTCCTTCGCAAACTACTATCGCTTCACGTGCAGACACTCTTATTCTCTGCTGCCTCCCACACGCGTTCGTTCTCTTCTTCATAAAACTTTCATCCCTTACAAGATACTCGTCAGTTGTTTTTTTTTACCCCATCAACCAAATCAGACCTTGAATTGCATTATTTATTCTTTTTAGAGTTTTTTTTTTTATTTTTCCCCCCATCCCTTCGTAGTCTCCTCCGCAGAAGAATGCTCCACTAATTATAGTTGCCATCATCATCAGCTTGGTGACCTCTTGATTCATTGTCTATCCCCCCCCCCCTCACCTTACACTTCGTTCCCTCCCTTCACGTACATAAATACAGCACACAAAGACGGAGATAGACTCTTCTTAAGTGGCCAAGTAGCATTCCTGTAGAGTGCCAGTGTGCCCTGACGCCACCACCTCATCAGTTCATGTGAGAGAATGGTTTACGTAGCCCACCACTATTCGCGCTCCCCATCATTCCACCTTCCTGTTCCCTCCTTTCTGACGCCGGGCCCGCTCTTCCTTTGAAAGGTAATTAGCGGCTTGGGTGATAAAAAGAATGGCAAAGGCATGCATGCTGTGCTCAATGTTATGCACCAGTGGATCCCGACCTGTTGAGTGCCAGTTAAGAAATCGCGTTGAATTTTGGCAGTTGTGATAAAAAAAAATCGCTTTAGAAGTTGGTAGAGTTGGGTTGTTTTACCTCTGAACGGCACTTTTTTTGCACACCATGGGCTGTGTGTGTAAATGGCCAGGTCACATGGACCCCGAAGGCTCAGAGAAGGTTGGGGGAGGGGACCCACTGGAACAGCTGTTGGGAGACAGATGGTAGCCCCCCCGTCAAGGCCATCGAGCGTGTTCTTTAACGTGCACAGGGTATGGCTCTCCCGCACACGGGGCCACGGCTTAGAGTCCCATCCGACGGACGGCGGCCTTTCCAAGCCCATCGGTGTCCCCTACTGACTGTGGGCAGGGCGGGGAATTTTGCGGAGATAAATCTCAACGCTGACCCAGCTAGGACTCAGAACCTGGGAACTACAGATTACGAGCCTGGCGCGCTACCGACTGAGCCACCCCCGCCCCATTAAAAGTTGGCAGAGATAACACGTGTTAAATATTAACAAAGTAATGAAAGATTTGTATTGAGGTAAACTAGGAAAAAAATTGTTAAATTTTAGAGGACGATTAAAAAAAAAGCTGTGTTGAATTTTAGCATATCCTTAAAAAAACCAGTGCTAAAATTTCAACTGGTAAAAAATAATACTTTAGGATTTAGTGTACCAGTAAAGTAATGGTGAAATTTAGTGAGCTGTTAAAAATTTGTGTTAAAATATGAATGATTAATAAATTTTAATATTAAATTTTAGCTTACCAGTAAAAAAAATCGTATCTGTAAAACATTTATGAAAAGAAAAACTTTTATTAAGCTTTTTACAAACAATAAATAATTTGTTAAAAATCGCTGGATCGGTAAAAATTTAAAAATCTTTTAGACTCCGTTTACATAATTTTTTTTTCATCTTTTGCACATAGGATATGACTAAAATATTTTTCAATAACTCACATTTTGCTAAAATATGTCAAATGTTTCTTTTAATCAACTGCAGTTAAGATAACTGGTTCGTAACCGATGTTTTAACTAAACATTTCAGTCTTGTGTAACCATGCATTAAAACTAATGTTGATATTTTATTAACTCTGACATGAGAAAATATATCAGCACAAAATGCATTGCAACTAAAGAGACTGTCTTCCTCTTTTTTTTTATTGTTTCTATCCATTCCCACGGAAAGACAAACGTCTGTTGGACTTGGCTTCAAAGAAAATACGTTTCCTTGAATATTTATAACATTGGTCTTTCTCTGACTATGTAAATCGTATATATATATAGACGTGGTATACGGAAAAATATTCAGAGAAAATAAACAACGTAAGTAGTATTGTCCCAACCGGCGAATCCCCCACAGTGCTTTCCCCTATGACGTCACACCCATATGACGTAACTGGGGGGAGGAATTTTTAATAAGGGGGAGTCAAAAATCGGGAAATTAGAGTTAAAATAGGGGGTTTTCCGAAAATAGTACTTCTCATAGTCACCAGATGGCGCCAGGGGTTAAAAAGGAGGAAGGGTTTTTAATTATGAATATTAATAAAGGGGCGTGGTCTGTTACGACATACGGGTGTGACGTCATAGGGGCGTGGTCAATGACGTCATAGGGGAAAGCACTGCGGGGGATTCGCCGGTTGGGACAATACTACTAACGTATATTAGTTAATAATGAACATCTCTTTTTTTCTACGTTGAAACCTGAACTTCAAAAATATGATGATTAATCCTTTTCGACCACAATTTTAACACGAAAGTCACAGATTTGCCTATGCCCTTTCGGGCACAGTTTTAAGATGAAAGTCACAGATTTTCTTACTCCTTTTCGAGCAATTTTCAGTCTAAACTATTTCACCCACTTTGGAAGTTTCGTTAAATATCGAATTCTTAAGAAACTTTTCCAAATTACCTTCATTTGTGTCTGGAAGACTATTTTAAACATCTTTACTGAAGTCTTTCTTCAACTCCATAATGTAGCATTAAAAAAATCTCTCCATGGCCAACATCCCATACACTCAAAGTGCGTGGAAGAATTGCCTGATTCTACTTAAAGTGATGGCAGCATTTTATAACTTTTACTGCTTTCGTCTTGCCCACTGCAAAGGGCGGGGGTGGCTCAGTCGGTAGCGCGCCAGGCTCGTAATCTGCAGTTCTCAGGTTCGAGTCGCAACTGGGTCAGCGTTGAGACTTATCTCCGCAAAACTCCCCGCCCTGCCCACGGTCAGTAGGGGACACTGATGGCCTTGAAAAGGCCGCCAGATGGGACGTTAAGCCGTGGCCCCGTGTGCGGGAGAGCCATACCCTGTGCACGTTAAAGAACACGCTGGATGGCCTTGACGGGAGGCTTATCATCTGTCTCCCAACAGCTGTTCCAGTGGGTCCCCTTCCCCAACCTTCTCTGAGCCTTCGGGGTCCATGTGACCTGGCCATTTAGGCCATGGTGTGCAAAAAAGTGCCGCTCAGAGGTAAAACAACTCACCCAACCCTTCATTTGTGTCTGGAAGACTATTTTAAACATCTTTACTGAAGTCTTTCTTCAACTCCATAATGTAGCATTAAAAAAAACTCTCCATGGCCCACACATCCCATACACTCAAAGTGCGTGGAAGAATTGCCTCATTCTACTTAAAGCGATGGCAGCATTTTATAACTTTTACTGCTTTCGTCTTGCCCACTGCAAAGAAAACGACCAGAATTTTGGACTTCTGCAGTACATTTCGAACTGCGTTATTATCGACGCAGCTTGCTACACAAATTCATCTATATGTTAGACATTAAAGGAACCATATCTTTCATCTGTGAAGCGGATGACTGCTTCAAGAGACATCTGTGCTGTGAATTTCTGTCTTCCACTGGATTGACGTCGATACCACGAAAGTATTGCTGTACAGTTGTTTCCTATGACTTTGTTATAGACATTTTCAAATGTATATAAATAAAATGATTTCTTTAAACAGAATGTTGTGTCCCCTGTTGTACTTCAATTTTAACTGTTGTGTTCGAAAATACAACACAAAACTTCAAGTTGCTGAAGTATATGAATTTTAATGCAATCTCCTAATATGTATTGTAACTAGAACACAATGCCTTCACGGTTATTATAGGACTTTATAATAACGTAGAATATTTACGTCAATAAGAAATTTTGCATACATTTGCATGTTTCGTGGTACTTCGTGCACGTTGCACTGTTTATAATAATTTGGCCAGTATATAAACTTTATTTTCTGAATTCCATAGAAACAAAACTAGACAACATCAAATAAATATTTGCTAAGCTTGGCTACTGATCTAAGGGACCTGGGTTCGAGCCCCGGGTAAGGCATGGATGTATGTGTTGCTTTTCTGCTGAGGTCCTGCCATCCTCTCAGACCTACTATGGCATATAAACTGACAGGCTCCTATCAGACCTCTGTGGCAAGCAGCTGCTTGAGGGGGTATTTATTTATTTATTATAATAGCTAGAATCAAAATACTTTAATTCATAAAATTTTAATAAATAGGGTAAAAAAGTTTAGTGTGAAACTTCTCGTTGATTATTTTTTTATAAGGGATTTTTAATAGACGCTTAGCTGTTCAATTATTAGGAACATCTCCCGATTTTTTCAAATTTTATTTCTTGCATTACAGGAAATGAATCAATTAGACTAGTGGTTTTCAACGTGGGGTACGTGGTAAATTTTTTTGAGGTACGCCGTGAGAGCTCGAAAGTCGATTACCCAGTAAAATGTCTATGATTTTATAAGATTTGTTAAATTGTTTGCCATTTTTTGTGTTTATCGATATATGTAATTTATGAATACAAAATTTAATGTGTATATACATGTTATTTTATTCCCATTGTTATACTATAACTATAGTTTTATCTATCTATACAAGGGGTACGCCAGTTACACATTTCCAGGGGGTACGTGAAGCATAAAAGGTTGAGAACCACTGATATATATGTTTTATTTTATTCCTATTGTTATGCTATAACTATAGTTTTATCTATCTATACAAGAGGTACGCCAGTTACATACACATTTCCAGAGGGTACGTGAATCATAAAAGGTTGAGAACCACTGATATATATGTTTTATTTTATTCCCATTGTTATACTATAAATATAGTTTTATCTATCTATACAAGGGGTACGCCAGTTACATACACATTTCCAGGGGGTACGTGAAGCATAAAAGGTTGAGAACCACTGATATATATGTTTTATTTTATTCCTATTGTTATACTATAACTATAGTTTTATCTATCTATACAAGGGGTACGCCAGTTACATACACATTTCCAGGGGGTACGTGAAACATAAAAGGTTGAGAACCACTGCTATATATGCTTTATTTTATTCCTATTGTTATACTATAACTATAGTTTTATCTATCTATATAAGGGGTACGCCAGTTACATTCACATTTCCAGGGGATATGTGAAGCATAAAAGGTTGAGAACCACAAATATATATGTTTTATTTTATTCCCATTGTTATAGTATAGTTTTATCTATCTATGCAAGGGGTACGCCAGTTATATACACATTTCCAGGGGGTATGCGGAGCATAAAAGGTTGAGAACCACTGATATATATGTTTTATTTTATTCCTATTGTTATGCTATAACTATAGTTTTATCTATCTATACAAGAGGTACGCCAGTTACATACACATTTCCAGGGGGTACGTGAAACATAAAAGGTTGAGAACCACTGCTATATATGTTTTATTTTATTCCTATTGTTATACTATAACTATAGTTTTATCTATCTATACAAGGGGTACGCCAGTTACACATTTCCAGGGGGTACGTGAAGCATAAAAGGTTGAGAACCACTGATATATATGTTTTATTTTATTCCTATTGTTATGCTATAACTATAGTTTTATCTATCTATACAAGAGGTACGCCAGTTACATACACATTTCCAGAGGGTACGTGAATCATAAAAGGTTGAGAACCACTGATATATATGTTTTATTTTATTCCCATTGTTATACTATAACTATAGTTTTATCTATCTATACAAGGGGTACGCCAGTTACATACACATTTCCAGGGGGTACGTGAAGCATAAAAGGTTGAGAACCACTGATATATATGTTTTATTTTATTCCTATTGTTATACTATAACTATAGTTTTATCTATCTATATAAGGGGTACGCCAGTTACATTCACATTTCCAGGGGATATGTGAAGCATAAAAGGTTGAGAACCACAGATATATATGTTTTATTTTATTCCCATTGTTATAGTATAGTTTTATCTATCTATGCAAGGGGTACGCCAGTTATATACACATTTCCAGGGGCTATGCGGAGCATAAAAGGTTGAGAACCACTGATATATATGTTTTATTTTATTCCCATTGTTATACTATAACTATAGTTTTATCTCTCTATTAGCCCCGGGTCAGGCATGGATGTATGTGTAGTTTTTCTGCTGAGGTCCTGCCATCCTCTCAGACCTTTACTCTGGCATATAAACTGACAGGCTCCTGTCAGACCTCTGTGGCAAGCAGCTGCTTGAGGGGGTATTTATTTATTTTTTATTATACAAGGGGTACTTCAATTACATACACATTTCCAGGGGGTACGTGAAGCATAAAAGGTTGAGAACCATTCATTTAGACCCTGCTCGTGGACCACGGATTAAAAAACACTACTTTTAGTTTAGATATAGTAAAGAAACCGTGACCACAGCCTACTTTGTAAGCGACCGCCATTTTGGTAGTATAGCAAATTCATTCTAGTAAGAAATTCCTATTTACTGAACTAGCTTAAATGTGATTTAAATGCAAAATACCTCCTGACGGATAAATCTGGAAAATTCTAGTACAAAATAAGTATTTTCAATTTAAGCATTTCCTATTGTATTTGAAATTTTGACCGAATAACTGGTTTATAATATTTCTTCAAAGAGGAGCTCATTTTTTTCCTTTATGAGCCACTCAAAGTTAGTTGCTAACAGTAAAAAATAATAAATACCCACTCAAGCAGCTGCTTGCCACAGAGGTCCGACAGGAGCCTGTCAGTTTACATGCCATAGTAGAAGGTCTGTGAGGATGGCGGAACCTCAGCAGAAAAACAACACAGACGTCCATGCCTTACCCGGGGCTCGAACCCAGGTCCCTCAGATGAGTAGCTAAACGCGCTAACCACTCGGCCACGGGACGGCGCTGCTTAGAGTGCTAACTGAAAAAGGAAGCAAATGGAAAGTTCCAGTAGTATTATAATGCATTTATTTTCGAAATGCTTTCAAAACGAGTACAGTATTAAGTGACTTTCAAGTTACATAGTGACTGCAACTGTCCTATTTGTGCGGGGTGGGGGTGGCTCAGTCGGTAGCGCGCCAGGCTCGTAATCTGTAGTTCCCATGTTCGAGTCCCAGCTGCGTCAGCGTTGAGATTTATCTCCGCAAAATTCCCCGCCCTGCCGACGGTCAGTAGAGGACACCGATGGCCTTGGAAAGGCCGCCGTCCGTCGGATGGGACGTTAAGCCGTGGCTCCGTGTGCGGGAGAGCCATACCCTGTGCACGTTAAAGAACACGCTGGATGGCCTTGACGGGAGGCTACCATCTGTCTCCCAACAGCTGTTCCAGTGGGTCCCCAACCTTCTCTGAGCCTTCGGGGTCCATGTGACCTGGCCATTTAGTCCATGGTGTGCAAAAAAGTGCCGCTCAGAGGTAAAACAACCCAACCCAATGTCCTATTTGTATTTATCGTTTTTTTTCTATCAACCTACAACTAAAAAATCTGCTATCAGCGAAAAATTGCACGCCAAAATATAACGAGTACTTGTAAGCGTTAGGTTGCATCCTTTAACAGATATTTATGTCAATTTAAAAAAATAAATACCTCCTCAAGCAGCTGCTTGCCACAGAGGTCTGACAGGAGCCTGTCAGTTTATATGCCATAGTAGAAGGTCTGAGAGGATGGTAGGACCTCAGCAGAAAAATGATACAAACATCCATGCCTTGCCCGAGGCTCGAACCCAGGTCTCGTAGATCAGTAGCCAAGCGTGCTAATCACTTGGCCACGGGACTGTTTGCATCAATATATAGACGCACAATATTTCACGGTACCTGTAATATCTTGATTACATTTGTTGCAAAACGTAACGCTGCACTTTATCAACGATATTAAAACACATTGTTAATTGGTTGTTTTACCTCTGAGCTGCACTTTTTTCACACCATGGGCTAAATGGCCAGGTCACATGGACCCCGAAGGCTCAGAGAAGGTTGGGGGAGGAGACCCACTGGAACAGCTGTTGGGAGACAGATGGTAGCCTCCCGTCAAGGCCATCCAGTGTGTTCTTTAACGTTTACAGGGTATGGCTCTCCCGCACACGGGGCCACGGCTTAACGTCCCATCCGGCTGATGGCGGCCTTTTCAAGGCCATCAGTGTCCCCTACTGACCGTGGGCAGGGCGGGGAGTTTTGCGGAGATAAGTCTCAACGCTGACCCAGTTGCGACTCGGACCTGAGAACTGCAGATTACGAGCCTGGCGCGCTACCGACTGAGCCACCCCAATTAAAATACAAGTTGCAAACTATAATCTGAATGCAAACGCTACTACTAACTGAACAACCGCCATTTTGGTGGCAAATTGGGGTCATGGTTATAAAGATTTTGGTCTGAAGTTGCTAGAAGGAAAAATGCTGCTCGTGAACTATCCAGTTCCCCTTTACAATCTTTATGGCTTTTAGCGATAAACCTTTGTTATGATTATTATAAATTCTTGTTTTATTTCCGAGTTGTTCATTAATTATTGCCCCCCCCCCTCCCTTTCACAAATGAATATATTCCTCAATGGCGGAAGTGCAATATATGGAACGAACCAACCCATATTTCCCTGCTTGTGCGAAACCATGTATTTATTCAACTCACGAACCATACAGTACCGACAGAACTACCTAGGGGCGGGGGTGGCTCAGTCGGTAGCGCGCCAGGCTCGTGATCTGTAGTTCTCAAGTTCGAGTCCCAGCTGGGTCAGCGTTGAGGTTTATTTCCGCAAAATTCCCGTCCTGTCCACGGTCAGTAGGGGACACCGATGGGCTTGAAAAGGCCGCCGTCCGTCGGATGGGACGTTAAGCCGTGGCCCGTGTGCTGGAGAGCCATACCCTGTGCACGTTAAAGAACACGCTGGATGGCCTTGACGGGGGACTACCATCTGTCTCCCAACAGCTGTTCCAGTGGGTCCCCTCCCCCACCCTTCTCTGAGCCTTCGGGGTCCTTGTAACCTGGCCATTTAGCTCATGGTGTGCAAAAAAGTGCCTCTCAGAGGTAAAACAACCCAACCCTTGGTGACACTTTCTCCAATCAGCTTATTGTTACCTTAAATGGTGTAAAAATATAAATTAAATAACTCAAACAGTGAGAAAGGGGACACCGATGAGCTTGGAATGGACGCCGTCCGTCGGATGGAACGTTAAGCAGTGGGCCTAGTGCGGAAAAAGAGAGACTCTGCGCACGTTAAAGGACATGCTTGATGTCCTTAACGGGAGACTTCTATCTGTCTCCTAACAGCTGTCACATATAATTTCAACGAATTCCTGCAGTGCAAAAAAAAAGCATATAAAATTACATTGATGCTTTCGTAATCCAAAACGCTGTTGTCCATGTTGTCTGATGTAATTCCTAATCACTCTATTGTCTTTAGAATATCACAAAGAAGAAATTTCGATGGCTGTAAGATACCAAGACGAAAAAAATTAATATCATCCTTAGTTGGAAATCCAACCGGGGTTGTTACAACTACTTCTGTTGCTCATCCATTGCATCAAATACGCCAGCTCCCATCTTTATGCACGAGACAGCAATTACTAACCAAGTAAGCAGAGAGGATGCCACCAAGATCCACCTGCTTCAAGGTGGATCCTTTTACACTTAAAACAAGCTTCCACTGCCCACCTGGAAACAAAAACTTCTTATCACAAAAGCTGTCTCTATTGTTTTCTCGTACAAAGAATCCCCCCCACCTTTTCGAGAGACAGTTGCAAGTTCAAGAGCGTGCATTAAATATGCGAACAGCATCTCCGCAGATATTGTATAACGTCATACATATTTAAGAAACTTTTGTTTTATCTCCCTGAGTTATCTGCTGCTCTGCCCACTTTAACACTATTAGGTCATAATCATCAGTCAGAGAATCAGAATGAAAATTCGCTTCAAGCGCATAAAGGCTTTAAAAACCTATAGCGTCGGTGCAATATATCTTTTACATAAACTGACCGATAATATTTCAGATCCATTAATTCAAAGCAATCTGATAAGACCACAACATAATAGGATAATTAATAATGTTTTGTCGTCGCTTCGGGACGTTTACGCCTACACTTCTGAACTCCCTACAATGCGAGTTAGGATAGGGATAAGTAGGAGGATAGGGGAAGGCAGCGCGAGGGATGGCTTGTGCGGAGGTGTGTTGGTGGAGAGTGAGTTTGTGGGAGAGGTCTATCGATTTGGAATGTAGCATACGGTCGCTGTGTTGTTTTGGAATGCTTGTTGCAACAACTATCGGTTGTTGCAGACAGACGTTCGGTTTGATACGTAAGGCTTAGGGTGAACTGTTCTCTTTCGCATCTGACTAGTGGGTGATTAGAGAGTGATTGAGAGCTGCCCTCTGACCTTAACAGGGTCTGTGTGCAAGGCGACGCAAGCAGTAATGAGAACTTTGTAGCGAACGCCCATCGGAAGGTGCGAATTTCAACATTCGAGGTTGCGATTTGGCGATGCTTATCAACCCGATATGCAACAAGGCGAAGAAGCGGCTGTTATCTGTTTTGGACGACGTAAGGCCTAACATTAAGCCTACCGCGAGGACTAATATTTGCCTTTAAAGCGACTTCGGTTTTTGATTGATGAACGGTTAACAAGTACGAAATGTGGCCAATTACCTCACGTCGGCTGGCTGCGATATCTTAGCAAGTTTGGTGTAAAAGGGAACGACACCAGAAGACATGTTTCATTTTTTTTTATTATTTACTTTCCTTTTTTGGCTTATCACCTTTCGGGTAGTGAAGTAGGGAGGATAGAGGAGTTATAATGTAGTGCCCGTGGCAAAACTGAGGTTTTTTTCTGGGAAGAGGAAGAAAAAAACATCAAATGACGAATGGCTTATTGAGTTTCATGACACAACATGTAATCCTAGAATCCGATAAGACTTCATTGGGCTGTTTTATCGGCCAAGTTAACCGTAAATTTTGACTCTAATGGAGTATTATGTAAAAAAATTGCGTAGTCTTCATTTTTTTTCCGAGAAAAAAAAAACACAGAAAAATGAAAGTTTTGGAAAGTTATGATTTACAGAGAGGACTTAAAATGAGATCAGAGATAAAAATATAAGATATAAAGAGACATTGATCATGATGCAATAGATTTTAGAAAAAAAAATTAATCCTTGAATACTCTGGTCAGACTTGAGTTGGGTTCTTTTACCTCTGAGCGGCACTTTTTTTCACACAATGGGCTGAATGGCCAAATCACAAGGATCCAGAGGGCTCAGAGAAGGCAGGGAGACCTAGACAGATGGTAGTCTCCCGTTAAGGCTGTCCAGCATGTTCTTTAACGTGTACAGGATACGACTCTTGCCATCCGATGTATGTCGGCCGTCCTAAGTCCATCGGTGTCCCCTATTAATCGTGGGCAGGGCGGGGAGTTTTGTGGAGATAAAACTCAAAGCTGGGACTCGAACCTGTGAAGTGTAGATTACGAGCCTGGTGCGCTACCGACTGAGTCCCTCCACTCCCCTGGTGAGACAGATGATTGGGTTTAGATGGCCAGGTCACAAGGATCCCAGAGTGCTTAAAAAATATTGAAGGAGAGCTACTGGAAAGCTGTTAGGAGACAGATGACAGCCTCTCATCAAGGCGGGGCGGTGGTGGCTCAGTCGGTAGCGCGCCAGGCTCGTAATCTGTAGTTCCCAGGTTCGAGTCCCAGCTGGGTCAGCATTGAGATTTATCTCCGCAAAACTCCCCGCCCTGCCCACGGTCAGTAGGGGACACCGATGGGCTTGGAAAGGCCGCCGTCCGTCGGATGGGACGTTAAGCCGTGGCCCGGTGTGCGGGAGAGCCATACCCTGTGTACGTTAAAGAACACGCTGGATGGCCTTGACGGGAGGCTACCATCTGTCACCCAACAGCTGTTCCAGTGGGTCCCCTCCCCCAACCTTCTCTGACCCTTCGGGGTCCATGTGACCTGGCCATTTAGCCCATGGTGTGCAAAAAAAGTGCCGCTCAGAGGTAAAACAACCCAACCCACCAGCATCTCATCCTTGAGGTCTTCTGAGCTGTCCATCTGGGCCTTTATGCGCAAAAAAAAAGCTTCTCAGAAGGAAAACATCACAGAACTCCACAAAAAAAACTTAATTTTTTTAAAAAACAGAAACAAACACTTTAACAGAACCCCCACAAAAAAAAAACTTTCCCCATATTCTCCATCTCTTACCAGATCGCGATTAAAAACCTATCATCGAAACTCCATGACAACTTGAGAATAATATTTATGATCTGATGAAAAAGAAGCGCTGGATTGCGAAAGAAACGTAAAAAAAAAATCTTATTAATAAGCTGCAAACAAAGAAAGAAAAAAGTTTAAGGAGGAAGTATTATAAATTGACAGAAAACACTCCACACCACACGCAAGCTATTGTTACGCCTTCGAAGAAACGAGCTTTCACCCGCCGCGGGGGCCGTGGTGACGTCACCACCCCTTCCCAACAATGCAATTATTGCGTCACGGAGCCTGCCCTGTATTCAAATATGGGTCTTATCGATGCTGAGGGAGGGGGGGGGGGAGTTATCAGGTTGAGGCGCTTTGGGCTTCGAGACTTGGTGGTCTGCAATCACTTGTCTTTCTAGCAACAAATGGGGGTGAAAGAAAATGGAACAGACTAAAAAAAGGGATCACTAACACACCTCGGAAAAACATGACACGAGGTCAAAAAAGTAGGCGCTCCTAAAGTACCATACTTCGTCATTAATAGGGTGTCGGTAAATGGAGCCTTCATCCATGTTGTACTTTGCTGACATTGAGGTACTGGATTTTTTTTTGCTGTGTAAGGAGTGACTGAAAGAAGTGGAATTTCCCACTTCAAAAAAAATTGCTTCTCAAGCAGATACTTGCCTGCGAGTTATTTTGGTTGGGTTGTTTTACCTCTGAGCGGCACTTTTTTGCATACCATGGGCTAAATGGTCAGGTCACAAGAACCCCGGAGGCTCAGAGAAGGTTGGGAGAGGGGACTCACTGGAACAGCTGTTGGGAGACAGATGGTAGCCTCCCCGTCAAGGCCACCCAGCGTGTTCTTTAGCGTGCACAGGGTATGGCTCTCCCGCACACGGGGCCACGGCTTAACGTCGCATCAGACGGACGGTGGCATTTTACAATGCCCATTGGTGTCCCCTACTGACCGTGGGCAGGACGGGGAATTTTGCGAAGATAAATCTCAACGCTGACCCAGTTGGGACTCGAACCTGGGAACTACAGATTACGAGCCTGGCGTGCTATCGACTGAGCCACCCCTGCTTAAGGGGATATTTACTTTTTATTCTCGCTACTTGAGAGGCCCAAACTGGATCTTGATTTTCAGGAATCTTTATTCGGAAGTACATAAAAAACCATCCGTTTTTTAGGTGATCACATCTAGAATAGGAAGTTCCCCACTCTTTTTAAGAATGCCATCCATATTTCGCATTTCATTCTTTAATCACTGGAGATGACTTCCGTTAGCGGAACATGTCAAGGAAGTGAAGGGACAAGGTCGAAGCCATTATCATAATTTTGAATACAGCTTCCGTCATGGCTTGACACCTTTTGCTTTTCCGCCACGGACTGATTCCGTTAGGTCCGTTCCAGTTGTTCTCTCAATCACATTTTACGAAATTCCTTTTCTCTTTTCCTGTAATTGCGGAAGATTTCGAACAGCGGAAAAAAACGAGGACCAACAATCAGCTGAACTGATTAATCATGACACGCTTAATGACGAGCTTCTTTAAGAAGTATTCTTTTATTTTTATAAATAATACAATCGGGGGGGTGGGGGGGTACAACTTATGAATTATGTGGTTTTGAATTTGGCAAGCATGCATGATTCCTGGAACAGCTGGGGAGTTAAATGCACGCGCACGCAGCTGTTGGGATTTTCCTGTACCAGATGGAATTCTGGGAAGTGTGACAAGTACTGACAACCATCGGTATTCAACGGAGCTTGTTAATTTTGACAGTTCTGTTGGAGGTATCATCATCATCATCATCATCCTCAAGCAGCCATGGGCTACGGAGGTCTAACCAGACCGTGCAATTTGGCTCTCCAAGCAAGTCTGTCTTGAGCTACATCTACTGCATCTGGCCACTGTACACCAATTCTAATAAGGTCCTGTTTTACATTGTCTGCCCACCGCAAGCTAGGTCGCCCCTTCTTTCTGAGACCTTTGGGCACACTGTTCATAACCCTATTCACCAATCTATAATTATTCATACGGGCAACATGGCCAAACCAACGGAGTCTCTCTCTGCACAATATGCTGCTTAAAGGAGGTTGCAGACTCCTTTGCCTAACCTCATCATTAGTTACAAAGTTGAACCATCTAATGCCCAAGATACTACGTAAGCACCTGGAATCAAAAGCATCTAGTTTCCTATTATCTTGTTTACAAAGTGTCCAAGTTTCACTACCATAACTAACCCTAGAAAGAACCAAACTATTATACAGTATAGTGATGATTAACCCATCACATGCTGTTATTGCAATAAATTGAAACAACTTTCGAAGCGTGCTATAACCATATTTGAGAGATAGGTTCTTTTACCCCTGTGCGGGCTTTTGTGCACAAAGTGGGCTAAATCACAAGAACTTAGGGAAGGGGGTCTATTGGAAAATTAGGCAAAAACTCGCCGCCCTGTCCACGATCATTAAGGAACACCGATGGGTGTTGGGGAGGCCGCCGTCCGTTGGATGGGACGTAAAGCCGTGACACGTCGTGCGAGAGAGCCATACCAAAGAACGTATAAGGAAAAGAAGTTCAGCTTTGACAAAGCGTAAGTGGCGACCTCAAGCGTTGTTTCGATTCGTGTCGTGCATTTGATTAAGCTGGGAAACAGACAATAAGGTGCATATGATTTATGCATCTAAAAATTTATTTAAAAAAAAAGATAAAAAAAAGTAATTGCACTTTTTATTTGAAAAAAAATGATATCATGATTTTAATAAAGGTTTATTCTCGCCATTGGAAATATTTTTTGTTGAACCAACAGTTATAAATTGAACGGATAGAGAAGATTTTAAATTAGCCTGAAGTCAATTTATAAAATAAATTATTACAATTGAAAGCTTTATCGGTATAACAGAAAGAGAAACAAAATTTATATTAATAATTCTTACATATGAAAAGCGAAAAGAATTAAAGTTCACCGTAACATGTATTTACAGAAGTGTCGTCCCCTGTAAAGGTAGTTTCACCACCATGGGAAATGCTCGATACTCGATTTTACATTAATCTCTATGGAAACTGAACTTCTTCCTCCACATTTTTTAGCCATACTCTGTGCACGTTAAAGTATAAGCTGGATGGCCTTGATGAGAAGCTTCCAAGAGCGTTTCAGTGAGTCCCCTTCCCCCAACTTTCTCTGAGCCCTCATAATCAGGCCATTTAGCCCATTTTGTACAAAAAAAGTCCCGCTGAGAGGTAAACAACCCAACTATTGGACAGCTGTTAGGAGACATATGGAAGCCTTTTGGCAAGGGTGAGGTTGTTTTACTTCTGAGCTGCACTTTTCCGCTAACAGTGGGCTAAATGGCCAGGTTACAAAGACCCTGAGGGCTCAGACAAGAGAGGGTGAAGGGAAGCCACTTGACAGCTGTTAGGAGACGGATGACAGCCTCCCATCAAGGCCATCTAGCGTGTTCTTTAAAGTGCAGCTCTACCGCACACGGGGCCACGACTTAATGTCCCATCCGACGGACGGAAGCCTTTCCAAGCCCATAGATGGATTGGATAGGTATTGACGAAACATTAACACAGGGAAACATTAGGAATTGAACTTTCTTTATCTCCAAGGGTTGGGTTGGGTTGTTTTACCTCTGAGCGGCACTTTTTTGCACACCATGGGCTAAATGGCCAGGTCACATGGACCCCGAAGGCTCAGAGAAGTTTGGGGGAGGGGACCCACTGGAACAGCTGTTGGGAGACAGATGGTAGCCTCCCGTCAAGGCTATCCAGCGTGTTCTTTAACGTGCACAGGGTATGGCTCTCCCACACACGGGGCCACGGCTTAACGTCCCATCCGACTGACGACGGCCTTTCCAAGCCCATCGGTGTCCCCTACTGACCATGGGCAGGGCGGGGAATTTTGCGGAGATAAATCTCAACGCTGACCCAGCTGGGACTCGAACCTGGGAACTACAGATTACGAGCCTGGCGCGCTACCGACTGAGCCACCCCCGCCCCTTTATCTCCAAGGAGTGTTAATAACGCCCTTTGCGGCGAAAAAAGTCGTAAAAATGGCCAAAAATTTAAACGAATATTGTAAAATGATCTATTTATGCTATAAATTTGAAATTCTGGTGAGGGGGAGGATCAAGGGGTTTACACTAACAGCAAAGATACACCATCTACCTCCTTAATCTCAGGGGAATGGGATTATTATTCTGAATAAGCAACACAACTTATTTCTTTTAAGAAAGAAAGAAAAAGAGAAATTTATAGGTGTTAATAAACTAATACTATTTGTGTTTTCACAATCATCCATTAATTCGAATTTCCGCCGTTAGAGTGCGCAAGAGTTGCGAAACCAAAAACTTTATTCTCCTTGAAAACGAGCATCCCATAATTTCGCAAGAGGAAATTAGTTATTCTCCTAGCGTCGAAACATTCTCGCCAAATAAGGTGTCACATTTTTGCAAATAAAAAGGAATTTCCATGCATAATAAAGCATTTATATATATTTTAAAAAAATAAAAAGCTTTATCTGGAAATATCCTTATAGGGCATGGAAATTATAATTTTGTCAATTCTTCTCTGATTAGGCGAGAAGCTCAAAAATTTCTACTCGAGTGGAATCGAACCACGCTCTTATAGAACCAGACTGAAGTACAGTCGTACACGAAAGTTGCCAGATCACTAATTTCTAAAAATATCGTTGCCAGATATTTTTTTCCTGAATTTTGCAATCAACCATAGTGTTCGGATATTTTTTTGAGCGACTGTACACTAGTTGTTGCAACCGATAAGGAATATTCTTTCGGTTATTTCATCTTCTGTTCTGTTATTCAAGAAAACTCTTTCAAAAAGAAAGACTTGACTGTCAAATGTCTTGTCGAATCTGTAGAAGCAAAACCCGAGCTGCGTCACATTATGTGAATATGTCTGATGGAATAAAAGGGGGAAACAGTAGAGAAAAAGGGGGAGGGGAGATGCATTTACACAGAATATCAAAGAGTAGATAAAGAAAGAAGAAAAATTGCAGCGAAAGAGATCTAAACGAGGTTGCTTCCATGCAGGTCACGCGCCATCGTTTCAGCATGTTTACAACAGACAACAGCACTGCTTTTTTTATTCGTTTCACGAGCGTTTTTTTCTTCTTCCCTCCCGTTCCCAGTTGTTCCCTGCGTGGCGAAAAGTGAGTCGCCATCTGCTCTCTTGCGCATGCCTCCATGGCAACCAAGTCCCCGAGAGCAGCAAGAGCAAGTTGAATGCCTTGATGCAGAAGTAGATGTCACCCTACGCACAAAAACGGCCCCCTCAGAGGCAAATGTCTGCTGCTATAAGTACAGGCCACATCTGGTTTGCGTCGTGTTTGTGGCAACCATTTTTCTGTCTCCCTCCCTCCATACGATGTGAGGGGGGGGAAGAGTAAAAGAAAAGTGGGGGGAGGGGATTAGCCGTATTCTTCAGTGGGAGGGATGGATATGTCTAGAGGGGGATAGAAGGATGGTATGCGGCAGACGGTAGAGCGAGGACATTTTCCCAGGACGGCGACACGCAGTCTCTGGCAGTCGTCCCCGCACCAGGAGCGGGTTGCTCCCGCCGCAAGGGTCGACCCCTAGCTAGGGTCATGCTGCTGGAATGCCGGCCTGCTGCTCCTGCAACAACAGCGGGCGTAAATGTTTTGGATGGGCCGACGCAGATTGCCGAAAGGAATTCGTGTGGATGGTGAAGAAGAGAGAGAAAGCTTTGCAGGAATGCAGGTGAACATCGAAGTCCGCGTTTAGAGATGATGTTGATGCTTTCTAGGAATTGATGTGGTGAGGGTGAATAGACTTTTTCGGAAATGGTCAAGCTGGGTGGATGGGGGTGGAGGAACTCTTTTTGGTCTTTGTTTAGGGAGAACAGCTGTGAGAAGTGGTGTCGGTGTTTCTGCGATTCAGCTCCAGTGAGAAGATGACTGAATATCAGCAGATGAAAGCTTTTAAAGTTTAAGCTCTTGACCTTGTCTCTTTCAAATGACCTTTTGATCTTTAAACCAAATGGTTTCTGTTGAAAGGAGAGGAATTTTGTGAATTTCAGTTAAATATAATCAGAGCAGAAATATCAACAGTCACACAAACTCTTTCACCAGTAGGATGGCAAAGTGACATCGGGTTACAATACCCTTCTTAAAAAATAAGTTTTGGATGCCTTTTCTTGTCGACCTGTTATCAAAAGGCTACCCGCAAAAAATAATAAAGAACGCTTTTACAATCACAAAATAGCGTAGAGTACCTGTTCCATCATCGTAACTACGCCATTGTCTGTGTGATATGAATTTCCTACTGACTCAGCTGAAATGGGGGCGGGGGTGGCTCAGTCGGTAGCGTGCCAGGCTCGTAATCTGTAGTTCCCAGGTTCGAGTCCCAGCTGGGTCAGCGTTGAGATTTATCTCCGCAAAATTCCCCGCCCTGCCCACGGTCAGTAGGGGACACCGATGGGCTTGGAAAGGTCGACGTCCGTCGGATGGGACGTTAAGCCGTGGCCCCGTGTGTGGGAGAGCCATACCCTGTGCACGTTAAAGAACACGCTGGATGGCCTTGACGGGAGGCTACCATCTGTCTCCCAACATCTCTCCATCTCCAGTGGGTCCCCTCCCCCAACCTTCTCTGAGCCTTCGGGGTCCATGTGACCTGGCCATTTAGCCCATGGTGTGCAAAAAAGTGCCGCTCAGAGCCACTGTCTTTCAAAAATCGCTTTATAATGAACAAATTTCACTAAAGTTTCTTAGAAATTCGGCGCCACTTGTTAGGAGATGCCCAACTTAGGGATTCAGCTTTCTGCATTTTTTAAAAAATAAGTATTTTGCGAAAAAATGTCGGTGAAGTTGAAGATCACCATTAAATTCCATCAAAATACTGATTTTCCACAGTATTATTTATTTGATGTTCCGTGAGTGAAATATTCAGAAATTATTTTTGTTCTGAAGAAAAACGAATTAAATATTGACAATAATTTAAATATCGTTACATAATGAATGAAAATAATATTACACCGACTTGTAAAAATGCGTTTGGCTACTGCTCATTGGTCCTGGGTTCGAGCCGCGGATGGGAAATGGATGTTTGTGTTGTTTTTCTGCTGAGGTCCCGCCATTCTCTCAGACCTACTACTCTGGCATATAAACTGACAAGCTCCTGTCAGACCTCTGTGGCAAGCAGCTGTTTGAGGGAGTATTTATGAAGTTTAATAGAATTGTTATTGCTTTCGTTGCAAGTCTTTTCGGTAATTTTCCTAACGATTTCGGTAATTAAATGTTTCAGTTTCCATTCCTTAAACACTGATCAAGGACTGATGAGAATCGAGATTTATCTAGATCTGATCGAGATCTCTATTCTCAGTCCCGTTTTTCTTTAAAGAGATTATTTAAAAAGCAACTCTGAATGTAAACTCTCTTTTAGCGGGCTTGGCTATTGATCGAAAGGAATCGAATTCGAGCCCCGGAAAAGGTAAGGACGTTTATTTCCCATGTTGTTTTGGGTTGTTTTACCTCTGAGCGGCACCTTTTTGCACACCATGGGCTAAATGGCCAGGTCACATGGACCCCGAAGGCTCGGAGAAGGTTGGGGGAGGGGACCGACTGGAACAGCTGTTGGGAGACAGATGGTAGCCTCCCGTCAAGGCCGTCCAGCGTGTACTTTAACGTGCACAGGGTATGGCTCTCCCGCACACGGGGCCACGGCTTAACGTCCCATCCGACGGATGGCGGCCTTTCCAAGCCCATCGGTGTCCCCTACTGACCGTGGGCAGGGCGAGGAATTTTGCGGAGATAAATCTCAACGCTGACCCAGCTGGGACTCGAACCTGGGAACTACAAATTACGAGCCTGGCGCGCTACCGACTGAGCCACCCCCGCCCCTATTTTCCATGTGGTCCTTCTGCTGAGTTCTCGTCTTCCTCACAAATTCTTGTCGATAACGTATTAAACTGACAGGCTCCTATTAGACCTCTGTGGGAGGAGTAATTTATTTTTTAATGGTCCCTTAGCCAAGTGATTATTACTATACTAAATTGATTATTGATCAAAGGGACTCAGGTTCGAGCACCGGCTAAGATACCGATGTTTCTTTTCTGTGTTATTTTTCTGCTAAAGACTTATCGTGTGCACTATGAACCTTTGCGTTGTAACCTTACACGACATGTTGTAACACGTCGAAGTATCGGTAGGTGTTATGGCGCGTGTAATATCTTTCCAGTCTCTCGCGCAATGTAGGATTCCATCTTTCCACCAAAGCTGCTTTTTTGTCCGAGTACGTGACAAAGAACCGAATACCCTTCTTTTTCAGGTTGGGTTGGGTTGTTTTACCTCTGAGCGGCACTTTTTTGCACACCATGGGCTAAATGGCCAGGTCACATGGACCCCGAAGGCTCAGAGAAGGTTTGGGGAGGGGACCCATTGGAACAGCTGTTGGGAGACAGATGGTAGCCTCCCGTCAAGGCCATCCAGCGTGTTCTTTAACGTGCGCAGGGTATGACTCTCCCGCACACGGAGCCACGGCTTAACGTCCCATCCGATGCACGGCGGTCTTTCCAAGCGCATCGGTGTCCCCTACTGACCGTGGGCAGGGTGGGAATTTTTGCGGAGATAAATCTCAACGCTGACCCAGCTGGGACTCGAACCTGGGAACTACAGATTACGAGCCTGGCGCGACCCCCGCCCCTTTCTTTTTCAGGAATTTCTTAAATACTCTGTTAGTAAATTCGGTTCCTTGATCCGTGTTTAAATTCAGGGGGAATCGCCCCTTGGAAAAGATTTTTTTGAATGCCGACACCATTTCTCTCCCCGTTTTTGTCTTCACTGTCACTGCCCACCCATATCTTGAGAACACATCAATGACCGTTAATATGTAGCGATAACCATCGTTGAACCGCGTTAGGTTTATCACAACCATGAGATCGGCCTGCCACTGTTCATCTAATCGTGTGACATAGGTTTGGTTTCTGGGAAACTTTCGATGCACGGGCCTGTGTAACGTGTAGGTAGGCTGTTTCTCTAACCATGTCCGAACACGTTTGAAGGGGAGCCCCATATTCTGTGCTAAATTTCAGGCACTTGTACATCCTCTTTCAGGGTCGTAGTAATGGACTTCCAATGTTCCGTCTTCTCGTGCACCCCCCCTCCCCCTCGTAACTGACAAGATTTTGCCATTCCCTCAGAGAAAGTTGGGTTCGGTTGTTTTACCTCTGAGCGGCACTTTTTTGCACACCATGAGCTAAATGGCCAGGTCACGTGGACCCCAAAGGCTCAGAGAAGGTTGGGGAAGGGGACCCACTGGAACAGCTGTTGAGAGACAGATGGTAGCCTCCCGTCAAGGTCATTTAGTGTGTTCTTTAACGTGCACAGGGTATGGCTCTCCCGCACACAGAGCCACGGCTTAACGTCCCATCCGACGGATGGCGGTCTTTCCAAGCCCATCGGTGTCCCCTACTGACCGTGTGTAAGGTGGGGGAAATCTGCGGAGATAAATCTCAATGCTGACCCAGCTGGGACTCGAACCTGGGAACTACAGATTACGAGCCTGGCACACTATCGACTGAGCCCCTCCCGCCCCCCTCAGAGAAACACTAACACTTACAACCATAGGGGTGTCACCAATAAACTCCCTAACATCGAGTGTTAAATCACACACTCATAATTTGTAGCGTCACCCTAATGTTTTTCCCTCGTCACAGTTACTATCTCTGTATTCGGGTCGGGTTTCCAATACAATTCCTACCAGCGTTAACACGGTTGTAATCAGACTTGTTACACTAGCTAACACCTTCTTTCTCCTATCCATACTAAGAATAAAATGAATCGTAAAGAACACAACGACACGTTATGTATGTTTCAATTTTTTTAATTTAACTAATTTATACATTTGATTTTTAGCGTCATCAACAATAACATTATATTACAGAGTACATAAAAATTCAGCATCTACATAGTAAAGCAGACCGCGTTTCCTTGCGGTATCGACAAACACTTATGCTAACGCGTTAATGCCCAGGTCGCCAGTCCACCCGATGATGACTGGGAGTTTTTATTTGGGGTGCACTTCATCCAAGGGGGGGGGGGGGGGGGGGGGGCTCAGTCGGTAGCGCGCCAGGCTCGTAATCTGTAGTTCCCAGGTTCGAGTCCCAGCTGGGTCAGCGTTGAGATTTATCTCCGCAAAATTCCCCGCCCTGCCCACGGTCAGTAGGGGACACCGATGGGCTTGGAAAGGCCGCCGTCAGTCGGATGGGACGTTAAGCCGTGGCCCCGTGTGCGGGAGAGCCATACCCTGTGCATGTTAAAGAACACGCTGGATGGCCTTGACGGGGGCTACCATCTGTCTCCCAACAGCTGTTCCAGTGAGTCCCCTCCCCAACCTTCTCTGAGCCTTCGGGGTCCATGTGACCTGGCCATTTAGCCCATGGCGTGCAAAAAAGTGCCGCTCAGAGGTAAAGCAACCCAACCCAACAACTTCATCCAAGGGTATCAGAAGTGTTAATTCTTGCTGGAAAATGTCCACTAAGAGTTGTAGACACGATCGGGTCTTTAAAACACAGGACCCAGCAGGAAAAGCAGAACTGATTCGGAATGTTCCATAATAGCGGTGCGGAGTTGGTGGTCTTTGGGGGTGCCACACACGTTACGTACAACTGCCTTCACTTCGGGGCGGGGGTGGTTCAGTCGCGCATCAAGCTCATAATATGTAGTTCCCAGGTTCGAGTCTCAGCTGGGTCAGCGTTGAGATTTATCTCTGCAAAATTCCCCGCCCTGCCCACGGTCAGTAGGGGACACCGATGGGCTTGGAAAGGCCGCCGTCCGTCAGATGGGACGTTAAGCCGTGGCCCCGTGTGCGGGCGAGCCATACCCTGTGCACGTTAAAGAACACGCTGGATGGTCTTGACGGGAGGCTACCATCTGTCTCCCAACAGCTGTTCCAGTGGGTCCCCTCCCCCAACCTTCTCTGAGCCTTCGGGGTCCATGTGACCTGGCCATTTAGCCCATGGTGTGCAAAAAAGTTCCGCTCAGAGGTAAAACCTTTAGCTTTTACTTCATTTAGATGAATATCCAATGCAAACCACTGCAACGCGTTCAGAGTTATATTACGGCTCACAACGCGAAACTGAAGAGTTCTTGTGGCAACAGCCTCTTTGATGAAGTTGACACAACGCTCACCTGCTTCATTGAGATACATGTACACACGTAAACCGTGCATCACCTGCCACGTCTGTTGATTGGGACCAATTTCACTTGATCCTCGATGTGAGGCATATTTTTACACAAAACCTCCCATTCAAATAACGAGAGGGTTACCTACCCTTAGGTGTAGGGTAGATGAGTTCTCCATTTTCATACTTCATGTAACGACATATGTGCACCGAAAACTTATTTTTGAACAGAGAAGACAGGACGTAAACATCTTCACCTAAACATCTTCACCGAGACACCACACATCTGGATTGTTAGCCTGCTTCGTGGACAATGACGCGCTCGGTGGGCGCGCGCTATTTAACGTTAATGGACAGCATGCGCACAACCATTGAAGGGCCTTGACACGTGTCGACACGTGATGACTCAGTCCTTCGGATGTTTTTCTAGAGCAAGACACCTGATTCACGTGACATGTCTGGACATGCTTATCGGATGGCGCCAAGGTTGTTTACTGTTGTCGTCATTCGAAAACAGCTGTGCAGAATTTCGTGTTGTAACACATCCTAGCTAAGACTGATATCGTCAGAATCCAACATGGCTGACTTATTCGGGAGTTTTACTTCATGAGGATCAACTGGGGGGTTTTACAGGGGGATGTCACAATCGTGGGAATTTTACAGGGAGATGTCACAATCACAGAATTCAAAATGGCGGGCTCGGGACTTTGAGTTATTTCGGGAATTTGTGGTGACGTCAGGATTAAAAATGGCGGACATTAGAATTCAAAATGGCGGACTCGGAACTTTGTGGTGAAAATGACGGACAGAGGGTTTTTTTAATAAAAGGGGATGGCACTAAGGGGCCAATTCAATATTAATTATGAATATTAAATTATTAATAAGGGAAGAGTAGTGGGGTAGGAAAGTAGTAGGGCGTGGTCGGTTATGAATATTAATAAAGGGGCGTGACTGAAATCGTCAAAGGGGGAAAACTCTGTGCGTGGACGAGCTGGAAGTTTCCTATTAATTATAGTTATCCATTTCGAAGATAGAACTAGAAAAAAAATTTTCATAGCTGATATGGGCGTATTGGACCACGTTTGTTCCCATAGCAGTTTTAAAAGTACCAAATAACAAACTTAAAGAAATCGATACCGGGGGGCAAATACCCTTGGCACGCTCCTGTTTGTCTTTATCTTGAAGCCCCACACGCATCTCAATTGTGCATGCTACGAAGGGGGAGGACCCGTCTAATAAGACTTGGGAATTTTCCCTAGCAAGCACATCCCATCCCAACGCGTGTGGGGAAGTTAATGCTGTGTGAAAGAATGAAAGATGTATGTTTTTGAGGGACAGCTGGCAGAGAACATTATGTTTTGCTGACGCTGTCTCGCTGATCACATCAAATTAGTTTAACCTTATGCCCGACCCCTGAGTATCTGAATCTTAGTTCGACTCAAGTGGAACTGATTTTAGATATAATTTGCTTTCGAGAGTTTTTCCTAATTACCAAGGACGAAATATTTCCGCAGAAACTTTTGGAATCCGGACTTATAGAGGGCTCAAACCTTTCGTACAGGCATGTTTTCAATTGTCTCAGGAGGTGGCTGGTGACCATGCTCACCAATCACTTTTGGAATCCTCTCCTTTGGGTCCAGGCAGGGGAAAGGGATGAGAGGTTTTAACAAATGGCCGAGACGTAATTTCCAGCTCAGTGGCACAAATACAGGGATGGGGTTTCAGCCCCTCTTTTGAATATAAGATGTGTGGTAGTTGCGTGATTGTGTATGTTCCTTGTGCTGTATATTTCTACTGTCTACAGCTCTTTGGACACCTCACATGCCTTTCTCTTATACACGTTAGAAGGGGAGGGCCTTTTAGGATATATACACTAGTGAGTACATCCTTAACCTGTGACATGTGAGTTAGCGAATGTGATGAGGATGAATGAATGATGAAACCGGGGGGAGAGGGGGTACCCTAACCATACACATTAATTCAACTGTGTGTCGCACAGCCTGGCTTATTTTAGTTTGGTTCACTGACACATGGGATTAAGAGAAGCTTTCTTGGTACCGATTCAAGATATAATCGGCATTCCGTGAGTTTCTCATAATTACAAAGAGTTTTGAAAATGAACAGTTTTCAGTCAAAGTGTACGTAAAATTAGTCACGTGGTGTAAACCAATGGTTTTCAACCGCTACCGGTCCGCGAAAAAGTTATTACTTCTTAACACATGGTACACATGATCATGCAGCGGGACAGAGCTGTGCGCGACGAAGAGTATAGGCGGCTTTGTGAATGCATATATCGTTTCGCCAGTGTTGCGTCAGCTCGTCTATTGACAACACGTCTTAGTCACATTCTGCGCATCTTGCCGTCCCTGAACGTTCTTAAATTCGCTGCCCCGTGCGTCTTGTTTGTTAATACTGTCGTGTGGTATTTCTGAAAGCAAGCTATTTCTTGCCATTGTGTTGCCAAATTTTAACCCTTCAAAATAGGAAAAAAGAAAGTCAAACGGCAAATCCTCTTAACCTTCCTTAAAAAAGAACGATAGTTAGGAGAAGAGTAGTGAAGACACCAAATGTAAGTCAAGTACGAGTGCTTCAACTTTAGAAGAAACAAGGAAAAAGAAATGTGTTGATAGCTCGGAATGTACGACAGAAACCAAAAAACGAAAAGGAAACTTTGTGAGGCATTATGATAAAGAGTACTTAAAGCTTGGTTTCACAGCAGCCCCTGGCAGGGAACTATCTCCACGGCCTTTGTGTGTAGTATGTTTAGAAATTGTATCAAATGAAGCTATGAAACCTTCCAAACTTGCTCGTCATTTGCATTTGAAGCATAGCGATCTTACAGATAAGCCACTGGACTTTTTGAAAGGTTATACAACCAGATGAAAAGCCGGAAAAGTCTTATGAAGAAAATGACGACTACTTTGCTGTTCCAAGCATCTTATTTAGTTGCTCTTCGAATATCTAAAACGAAAAAAAACGTTCATTATTAGTGAAGAGTGAGTAAACCCTTGCATCTTAGATGTCGCTTGGGAAATTTTAGGTCCTTAAGCCACTCAAAAAGTATAGGCTATACCGCTTTCGGACAACACCATGCAGAGGAGAATTGTAGACATGGCTACCGATATTGAAGAAAAAAAAACGAGATGTTTTGCGATTCAACTTGATGAATCAACTGATGTGAGTAACCATGCTATTCTACTTTGCTTCGTGAGGTATAGTGAAGATGAAGACTTTAGGGAGGAACTTCTTTGTTCCCCTGACTTACCTGGACGGACCACTAGTTCAGAGATATTTAGCGCTCTTGATGAGTATTTCCATTTGCATCGCTTAGACTGGGGCGAATGCGTTGGAGTGTGTACAGACGGTGCTGCGAGAATGACTGGACATCGCTCAGGTGTAGTTGCAAAAATAAAGGATGTTGCTCATCCTGAAATTTTGTCCACACACTGTGTGATCCACCGGGAGCACCGAGCTGCAAAGAAGCTTTCTACTGAACTAAAAACACTGTGATGAATGACGCGGTGAAGATCATAAATGAAATTCGTAGTAGAGCCATGAACTCCAGGCTGTTCACGACACTGCGTGAGAGTATGGACTCTCACACGAACATCTCCTTCTCCATGCGAAAGTACGGTGTCTATCGAGAGGAAGGATTCTTTAACGCCTTGTCGAACTGAGGAAAGAAGTAGAGCAGTTTCTGAGTGAGCGAAATTCGGCTTTAGTAGAGTTCTTTTTGGACGAGGAATGGATGGGTTAGCTCGCATATATGGCGGACATATTTAGTCTTCTTAACGAACTTAATATTTCTCTTCAGGGATTATGCACAAATATTTTTACACTGAGAAATAAGATGGATGCGCTCAAAAAGAAACTGGCTTTTCACGATAGTCGCGTACAAGAGGAAGATATAGAAATGTTTCCACTATTGCAAAAATTTTTGATTGCTGCTGACGTCAACCGGAAAGACATATTCAATATGATAAGTCAACATTTAAGGGCGTTAGCTCAAAACCTTAACCATTATTGCCCTGAAAATGAGGATCCTCGTAATGGTAACCTTTGGATTAATAATTCCTTCGTGGAAGATATCAACTCATGAACACTTAATCCTCTTGAAAAAGAAAACGTGATCGAGTTGTCTTCTGATGTCACTCTGGTGTCTAAACATAAAATGCAATCGTTGTCTCAATTTTGGATATCATTGGAAAAAAATATCCATCTCTCAGTTACAGAGCTATTAAATATTTGGTCGTATTTCCGACTACCTATATGTGTGATAAGACTTTTTTGGCCCTGCCAGTGATAAAAACCAAACAGAGAAACCTAATGAATGTCAAAGCAGTGCTTCGTCTCTGCTTAACAACACTGCAGCCACGATTATCAATTTTTCTAGAAAAGAAGAACAGCAGATTTCGTGCTAACGTTTTTTGAATTAAATATTGCTTTCTCAAAAGTCAACACCATTCTCAAATGGGGGATGGATGGCCTCTATTGGACAGCTTGAATTGGCCCCTGGGTGCCAATGAATTTTTATTTATCTAGTTACGGGAATTTAGTCTAATGAAATAAAAAGAAGTCATCAATTTTAGACTCATTTTGTTTTGAGACAGACAAAGGATATCCCAATACCGAAACAAAACTCGTAACCATGGAAACCATAAGATTCCATGCTTAGAAAGGTGACCATTACTATTATGTGTGGATTTAAAAGAATGACAATACTAAAGCTTCTGGAAATTAACTTTAGTTTGTTTTTTAATTTCTATTTCTTAATTAATAAGCTCAGAGTGTTAGGATATTAATATTGCAAAAATATCCCTACGCTGGTTAGAACCGACACATTCTTCTCTCATTATAAATTTTGTATCCGTTGGACACATTCTAGAAAGCATTACCAGTAAACAAGTTTCTGTGTAAATTTAACTAAAACGAACAATTTATACTTTCTTTGCACTATAAATAAAACGGAAGGAAAAAACATTTGAATTACAACAGATTTAGAATTATGCTCCTTTGATTACAATGCATTAATTATTTCATTTATATCGTATCTCAACCATTAGATTTTTTTGCCAAATTTCGTTTCAAATATTTATAATCATTGGTGAATTTTATTCTTATGTCTCGCTAACAGAACGGATCAAGGGAAACAAGACTTGATCATATGTGCAATAGAACTTGATTTTGGTGAACATTTTCTTAGAAATTAAATTCCTCATCGAAAATGAAAAAATTTCTTTGTTACAACCTAATAAACAATAAACTCCAAAAAGGATTTACTATTAAAAATTTTGTATTCTGATGAACACTTATTTATTTTAACGTGCACAAGATATGGCTCTCCAGCACACGGTGCCATGGCTTAACGTCCCATCTGACGGACGATGCCCTTTAGAAGCCCATTGTTGTCCCCTATTGACCGAGGGTAGGGCGGGGAGTTGGGCCAAAGAAAATCTAAGAAGAAGGCCAGCTTCGCACAAGGATAAGTAGCGCCGCACTGTGGAATTTTTCCGAAGCTGAAAGTGGCAAATTGCTGTGCAATTTTAAAGCATATTAATGTGATTTAATTAGTGTTTCAAACTGTCTAGCAACCATGGCTATTTGTATACAGTGGTAGCTGACCCTAAAGTTATTCAATGAGCATTTTATCCCCTTCACGAGCGCCTTTTACGATACCTAGAGAAGCCGTTGTATGCTTTTTCTACTACTTTTGCAGAATTTTTAAAATTAATATGCAAATTAATACATTTAATCATCTTGCGAACATGTAAGTCAATGTATGTTGCAGTTTTGTTCCCTAGAGCATATCGAAGTATATAGGTGTCTACGTTTTGTTCTAAAAGTTCTTTTTTTTGGTTGATAGGAGTGATGCCTGCTGCCATCTGTTGACAGTTCATACAAGTAAGAAACTCGATATGATATTTATTGAAAATATCTATAATTGTATAAAATATAACTTCGAATATTTCAATTTATGGCTATGTTTATTTCGCAATAACTCTCGAATAGTTACCTCGATCAGTTTCATTTTTCTTTATGAAAAAATACATTTCTAGTTTGAAGATGAACTGAAACTGCCAATCAGGAAAGGGGTGGCTCAATCGGTAGCGCGCCAGGCCCGTAATCTGTAGTTCCCAGGTTCGAGTCCCAGCTGGATAAGCATTGAGGTTTATCTCCGCAAAACTCTTCGCAAGCCCATGGTCAGTAGGGGACACCGATGGGCTTGGAAAGACCACCGTCCGTCAGATGGACGTTAAACCATGTCTCCATGTGCGGGAGAGCTATACCCTGTGCACGTTAAAGAACACGCTGCATGGCCTTGACGGGATCATCTGTCTCCCAACAGCTGTTTCAGTGGGTCCCCTCCCCCAACCTTCTCTGAGTCTTCGGGGTCCATGTGACCTGGCCATTTAGCCCATGGTGTGCAAAAAAAGTGCCGCTCAGAGGTAAAACAACCCAACCGAATGCATACAACTGCTCTAAAAGAACAAAAAACAAATATTGCACAAGTTATGACTCTCCAGCACACGGTGCCATTGCTTAACGTCCCATCTGACAGACGATGCCCTTTAGAAATCCATTGTTGTCCCCTATTGACCAAGAGTAGGGCGGGGAGTTTGGTCAAAGAAAGTCTAAGGAGAAAGCCAGCTTCGGACAACTTTAAGCAGAGCCGCACTGCGGAATTTTTCCGAAGCTGAACGTGGCAAATTGCTGTGCAATTTTAATGCATATTTAACGTGATTTAATTAATGTTTCAAACTGTCTAACACCCATGGCTATTTGCGTACAGTGGTAGTTGACCCTAAAGTTATTCAATGAGTATTTTATCCCGTTCACAAGCGCATTTTACGATAACTGGAGAAGCTGTTGTATGTTTTTTTTTCACTACTTTTGCAGAATTTTTAAATCTAATATGTAAATTAATATATTTAATCATCTTCCGAACATGTAAGTCAATGTATGTTGCAGTTTTCTTCCCTGGATCATATCGATGTACATAAGTGTTTACACTTTGTTCTAAGGGTAGAGATTTTATTTTTCGTGGTTGTTACGAAAAGTGCCTGCTGCCATCTGTTGACAGTTTATACAAGTAAGTAACACGATATGATATTTATTGAAAATATTTATAATTGTATAAAATATAACTGTTTAAAACATGTTATCATGCAATGACACAGAAATCTCAATGTATTATAATATACTAAATTTTGTAGAGTGTTTAAAATATTAAAATTTTCTTGTTGAGCATAGCTACTACCTGTTTTACAAAATAGGATTTTATTAAGGAATATACTAGTAAATATTCTTTGTTGTTTACCTTCCAAAGGAAGCGAATATAATACTAGTAACTCATAAAAAGGAAAACCAAACTATAATTTTTCAAGAGTGACAACTGTGATCGCAAGATCCAGTGTGACTTGACTGAACGGGGTCCTTGTCCGGGTTTTCAGAAAGAGAAGGAGGGGGGGGGGGGGCGAGAGCCTCTTTTCTTGTGGCCGAAAACTTAATTTCCTGCACAATGGAAGAAACCTGGATTTGAACCCCTCTCCGCTCAAGGGGGTTAAATGGTTTATGTGTTTTTTTATGTCGAAAGCTTAGTATTTGTCTTCAGGGCCGCGCCAACCCGAGGATTCAAAGGGTGCACCGCACCTCGGGCGGCAACATTGATAGGGCAGCAAGAAACAAATATGAAATATTTCTTTTAAGTTTACGGGGCAGCCGATAAAAGTTTGCACCCGGGGGGCAAATACCCTTGGCACGCTGCTGTTTGTCTTTATCTTGAAGCCCCACAGGCATCTCAATTGTGCATGCTAGGAAGGGGGGGGGGGACCGGTCTAATAAGACTTGGGAATTTTCCCTAGCAAGCACATCCCATCCCAACGCGTGTGGGGAAGTTAATGCTGTGTGAAAGAATGAAAGATGTATGTTTTTGAGGGACAGCTGGCAGAGAACATTATGTTTTGCTGAGGCTGTCTCGCTGATCACATCAAATTAGTTTAACCTTATGCCCGACCCCTGAGTATCTGAATCTTAGTTCGACTCAAGTGGAACTGATTTTAGATATAATTTGCTTTCGAGAGTTTTTCCTAATTACCAAGGAGGAAATATTTCCGCAGAAACTTTTGGAATCCGGACTTATAGAGGGCTCAAACCTTTCATACAGGCATGTTTTCAATTGTTTGAACCCCTCTCCGCTCAAGGGGGTTAAATGGTTTATGTGTTTTTTTATGTCGAAAGCTTAGTATTTGTCTTCAGGGCCGCGCCAACCCGAGGATTCAAAGGGTGCACCGCACCTCGGGCGGCAACATTGATAGGGCAGCAAGAAACAAATATGAAATACTTCTTTTAAGTTTACGGGGCAGCCGATAAAAGTTTGCACCCGGGGGGCAAATACCCTTGGCACGCTGCTGTTTGTCTTTATCTTGAAGCCCCACAGGCATCTCAATTGTGCATGCTAGGAAGGGGGGGGGGGGACCGGTCTAATAAGACTTGGGAATTTTCCCTAGCAAGCACATCCCATCCCAACGCGTGTGGGGAAGTTAATGCTGTGTGAAAGAATGAAAGATGTATGTTTTTGAGGGACAGCTGGCAGAGAACATTATGTTTTGCTGACGCTGTCTCGCTGATCACATCAAATTAGTTTAACCTTATGCCCGACCCCTGAGTATCTGAATCTTAGTTCGACTCAAGTGGAACTGATTTTAGATATAATTTGCTTTCGAGAGTTTTTCCTAATTACCAAGGAGGAAATATTTCCGCAGAAACTTTTGGAATCCGGACTTATAGAGGGCTCAAACCTTTTATACAGGCATGTTTTCAATTGTCTCAGGAGGTGGCTGGTGACCATGCTCACCAATCACTTTTGGAATCCTCTCCTTGGGGTCCAGGCAGGGGAAAGGGATGAGAGGTTTTAACAAATGGCCGAGACGTAATTTCCAGCTCAGTGGCACAAATACAGGGATGGGGTTTCAGCCCCTCTTTTGAATATAAGATGTGTGGTAGTTGCGTGATTGTGTATGTTTCTTGTGCTGTATATTTCTACTGTCTACAGCTCTTTGGACACCTCACATGCCTTTCTCTTGTACACGCTAGAAGAGGAGGGCCTTTAAGGTATATGCACTAGTGAGTGCATCCTTAACTCGTGACATGTGAGTTAGCGAATGTGATGAAGATGAATGAATGATGAAACCGGGGGGGGGGGACCCTAACCATACACATTAATTCAACTGTGTGTCGCACAGCCTGGCTTATTTTAGTTTGGTTCACTGACACATGGGATTAAGAGAAGCTTTCTTGGTACCGATTCAAGATATAATCGGCTTTCCGTGAGTTTCTCATAATTACAAAGGGTTTATTGCTGTATTCAGGTTTTAAAAATGAACAGTTTTCAGTCAAAGTGTACGTAAAATTAGTCACGTGGTGTAAACCAATTTTTTTTCAACCGCCGGTCCGCAGAAATTTCCTGCCAGTCCAAAAAAAATATTGTTACTTCTTAACAGATGACAGATGACTTAACGATAGTCAGAAGAAGAGTAGTGAAGACACCAAATGTAAGTCAAGTACGAGTGCTTCAACTTTAGAAGAAACAAGGAAAAAGAAATGTGTTGATAGCTCGGAATGTATGACAGAAACCAAAAAAAGAAAAGGAAACTTTGTGAGGCATTATGATAAAGAGTACTTAAAGCTTGGTTTCACGGCAGCCCCTGGCAGGGAACTATCTCCACGGCCTTTGTGTGTAGTATGTTTAGAAATTGTATCAAATGAAGCTATGAAACCTTCCAAACTTGCTCGTCATTTGCATTTGAAGCATAGCGATCTTACAGATAAGCCACTGGACTTTTTGATAGGTTATACAACAAGATGAAAAGCCGGAAAAGTCTTATGAAGAAAATGACGACTACTTTGCTGTTCCAAGCATCTTATTTAGTTGCTCTTCGAATATCTAAAACGAAAAAAAACGTTCATTATTAGTGAAGAGTGAGTAAACCCTTGCATCTTAGATGTCGCTTGGGAAATTTTAGGTCCTTAAGCCACTCAAAAAGTAGAGGCTATAGCGCTTTCGGACAACACCATGCAGAGGAGAATTGTAGACATGGCTACCGATATTGAAGAAAAAAAAACGAGATGTTTTGCGATTCAACTTGATGAATCAACTGATGTGAGTAACCATGCTATTCTACTTTGCTTCGTGAGGTATAGTGAAGATGAAGACTTTAGGGAGGAACTTCTTTGTTCCCCTGACTTACCTGGACGGACCACTAGTTCAGAGATATTTAGCGCTCTTGATGAGTATTTCCATTTGCATCGCTTAGACTGGGGCGAATGCGTTGGAGTGTGTACAGACGGTGCTGCGAGAATGACTGGACATCGCTCAGGTGTAGTTGCAAAAATAAAGGATGTTGCTCATTCCGAAATTTGGTCCACTCAATGTATGATCCACCGGGAGGACCTAGCTGCAAAGAAGCTTTCTACTGAACTAAAAACACTGTGATTAATGACGCAGTGAAGGTCATAAATGAAATTCGTAATCGAGCCATGAACTCCAGGCTGTTCACGATACTGTGTGAGAGTATGGGTTGGGTTGTTTTACCTCTGTGCGGCACTTTTTTGCACACCATGGGCTAAATGGCCAGGTCACATGGACCCCGAAGGCTCAGAGAAGGTTGGGGGAGGAGACACACAGGAACAGCTGTTGGGAGACAGATGGTAGCCTCCCGTCAAGGCCATCCAGCATGTTCTTTAACGTGCACAGGGTATGGCTCTCCCACACATGGGGCCACGGCTTAACGTCCCATCCAACAGACGGCCACGGTGTCCTCTACTGACAAAGCCCATCGGTGTCAAATCGGTCCAAAGCCATTCGGTGTCCTCTACTGACCGGGGGCAGGGCGGGGAATTTTGCGGAGATAAATCTCAACGCTGACCCAGCTGGGACTCGAACCTGGGAACTACAGATTACGAGCCTGGCGCGCTACCAACTGAGCCACCCCCTCCCCTCATGTGAGAGTATGGACTCGCAACACACCATCGCAACACAACATCTCCTGCTCCATGCGAAAGTACGGTGTCTATGGAGAGGAAGGATTCTTTCACGCCTTGTCGAACTGAGGGAAGAAGTAGAGCAGTTTCTGAGAGAGCCAAAATCGGTTTTAGTAGAGGGTTTGTTGAATTAGGAATGGATGGCTAAGCTTGCATATATGGCAGACATATTTAGTTTTCTTAACGAACTTAATATTTCTCTCCAGGGATTGTCATGTGTCATGTCTCCCGAATTTTACCTTTTATTTATTTATTGCTGTACTTTTGTTGGATTTTATTGTTGTATATATTTTTATGTGTTCTTTGAAATGTTTGTGCTGGGATGACTCACTGTTGTTTTGTTCGGGTCTGAAGCTGCTCCGTGCAAGGGTGACGAATTCCAGTATTTGTCGATGGACGTTAATAACCGCCTAGGGTGCTAGCGCAGCGAGAAGGCTAGGCGGGAAATTTGAAAGCTTTAGTCTTGGTGCGAGCACGTTAAACGAAAGCTCGTGTCAACAAGCATCAGAAGGACACCACGCCTTACCTGAACCCTTGAAGGAAGGCTGTGATTCGAAGAGGGAATCAAGATTCTTATGTGAATCGGATAACAGTCTGTGAGTAGCTGTCGTAAGAAGAAGGTCGTTTCGACACGCATCAAAAGGACGCCACCTTTCTCAAAAATAACCCTTGAAGTGAGGGTGCGATTCCAAGGGGGAATCTAGATTCTTGGAGAATCTGTCATTTTATTTTTGTTGTTCAAGAGGAACCACAGTGTAGGCAAAGATTGGTTATCCTTTCGCCGAGTTCTTGAGATCTGTAAAGTGAGAATTCGCAGAGCATGCGATTCTCCACCTCATTATTACTGTTTGCAGCAGTGAAGCAGCAAAGGCCCACGGAGTGGAGCACATACCCAGCACGTAGCTCTATATATTGTGAATAAAACTGTGTTGTCCTTATCTAACTCTCTCGTAGTAATTGATGGACAGTTCATATTCTTCATTCAACACAGTAAAGTTGAGGCATACAGTGGCACGGGCTTAAAAACCCGCGAACCTGTTTTTTTCACCGAAGTGAATTAAGTAGCAATATCATCGTCCCTCTCTGCTGTTCGGCTCGGTCATCACAGGGATTATGAAAAAATATTTTTACATTGAGAAATAAGATGGGTGCTTTCAAAAAGAAGCTGGCTTTTTGGGATAGTCGCGTAAAAGAGGAAGATATAGAAATGTTTCCACTTTTGCAAAAAATTTTGATTGCTGCTAACGTCAACCGGAAAGACATATTCAATATAATAAGTTAACATTTAAGAGCGTTAGCTCAAAACTTTAATTATTATTACCCTGAAAATGAGGATCCTCGTAAAGGTAACCTTTGGATTAATAATCCCTTCGTGGAAGATATCAACTCATGCACACTTAATCCTCTTGAAAAAGAAAACGTGATCGAGTTGTCTTCTGATGTCACTCTGCTGTCTAAACATAAAATGCAATCGTTGTCTCAATTTTGGATATCATTGGAGAAAAATATCCATCTCTCAGTTACAGAGCTATTAAATCGTATTTCCGACTACCTATATGTGTGATAAGACTTTTTTGGCCCTGCCAGTGATAAAAACCAAACAGAGAAACCCAATGAATGTCAAGGCAGCGCTTCGTCTCTGCTTAACAACACTGCAGCCACGATTATCAATTTTTCTAGCAAAGAAGAAGCAGCAAATTTCGCACTAACTTTTTTTGAATTAAATATTGCTTTCTCAAAAGTCAACACCATTCTCAAATGGGGGATGGATGGCCTCTCTTGGACCGCTTGGATTCGCCCCTGGGTACCAATGAATTTTTATTTATCTACTTACGGGATTTTACTCTAATGAAATAAAAAAAAAGTCATCAATTTTAGAGTCATTTTGTTTTCAGACAGACAAATGATATCCCAATACCGAAACAAAATTCGTAACCATGGAAACCATAAGATTCCTTGTTTAGAAAAGTGACAATTACTGTTATTATATGTGGATTTAAAAGAATGACATTCACTAAAGCTTCTGGAAATTAACTTTCGTTTCCTTTTTAATTTCGATTTCTCAGTTAATAAGCCCAGGGTCTTATGATATCGATATTGTAAAAATATCTGTACGCTGGTTAGAAACGGCACATTGACCACAGTATAAATTTTGCATGTAAAGTATTCTAGAGCACATTACGATGCAAGGGGGTAATAACACGCTGAAAATGAACAATTCAATTCATTCTTTCTATGTACTATAAATAAAATGGAAGGAAACAACATATTGAATTACAACATATTTAGAATTATGCTCCTTTGATTACAATGCATTAATTATTTGATTTATATCGTATCTCAACATTTAGATTTTTTGCAAAATTCCATTTCAAATATCTATAATCATTGGTGAATTTTATTCTTATAACAACCCAAACAGAACGGATCTAGGGAAACAAGAACAGCATATGACAATACAGCATGTTATTATTGTTATCAGCACTTTTTCCAGGAATTGCAGTCAAGTAAGACGGATTTTTTTTTATTCCATTTTTAATGAACAACTCATCTGAGCGGATTACTGAGTAGTGAGCTGAGCTCAAAATTATTCAGAGGGGAGGGGGGAATGTGGCCCTCGGCCGATTTCCTAGGGTGTGCAGAAATGCGGAGGACCGAACCCCAACCATTTAAGAGGACCAAATTTATGCTACTTTATGGGTGGGGTTCCTATGAGTAAAATATTACTACTAAGCCGGAAGTTAGTGACATAAGAGCCTAACATTATGATCTCCACCCTCTCACCAGGGGGGCGGGTGTGGCTCAGTAGGTAGCGCGCCAGGCTCGTAATCTGCAGTTCCTAGGTTCGAGTCCCAGCTGGGCCAGCGTTGAGACTTATCTCCGCAAAACTCCCCACCCTGCCCACGGTCAGTAGGGGACACCGATGGGCTGGAAAGGCCGCCGTCCGTCGGATGGGACGTTAAGCCGTGGCCCCGTGTGCGGGAGAGCCTTACCCTGTGCACGTTAAAGAACACGCTGGATGGCCCTGATGAGAGGCTACCATCTGTCTCCCAACAGCTGTTCCAGTGGGTCCCCTCCCCCAACCTTCTCTGAGCCTTCGGGGTCCTTGTGACCTGGCCATTTAGCCCATGGTGTGCAGAGAAGTGCCGCTCAGAGATAAAACAGCCCAACCCACCAGCATCTCACCTCATTTCAAAAGTGGCTATGGATGTAGAAAACTCCCTGGTAGTTATTTGACATCTGTGGTTATTAAAACGAAATCAATGCACTACATCAGACGATAGCATTAAACACTTCCGTGTGTTTGTTTTCCTCTCGATCGTCTGCTAACCCCTTCCCCAAGAGAGATGACTTAGAATGCTGATCGGCTGATGGAAGTGATTAATCGCGTAATCGTATCTTCATCCTTCAATGTCCGAATAATTTCTAAGGCGAAACTTAGTGACAGATTAATTATTAACCGCAACCGTAACTATCATCTGGGTGAAAGATTTTGCAATTAGTTTCAGCTGGCAACAGTCTCCTCTTGCATTTTGAAATAAATCGAGATATATACCTACGAGGCGAAAAAATAGAAAGCCACCCAGCAAATAAGAACCGAATCGAAACGGAAGAAATGCCATCCCCATATAAGTAGGGTATTAAAAAAAAAAATCACCATATTTAACCACCGTTCGTATTGTACTTCGTCACCGGAGGCTATCCAAGGTCCCGTATCAACTTGTCCGTTTATGATGCGCTATTATGGGCTTATCAGTATCATAATGCTCATTCGATAAAGGCACACTGGTCTAATAGCTTGATAAATGGTACGAATAAAGAAAACGTCCCGGCCATCTGTGACAGCTTTGGCAGGCTCCGAAAACCGACAACGCCCATTCCTCGCAGCGGCAGCGAGATGGTTCCGCCGGCCCTAGTGGTCTGAGGGGTGAGTGAGTGAATACGGGACCTTAAAACTGGTCGCGTACTTTGGACGAGTTAGCCCACGTGACAACAGTGCCACACCCACCCACCGACCCTTCAAACTCGCCCCCCCCCCCTCTGCTATTCTCTCTGGAGTCACCAATATTAGCTCTTCTCTGCGAACGCTTGAAAGGGAGAGACCAACTGTAGAGTTATGAAGAGTGGGAATTCCGGTCGTCGTCTTGTTTGAATAACGACGTGGTGAATGAGTTTGCAAAGTCAGGCGTCGGCGGGTTTGAAATGTATTCTCTCCGCCGTCGTCATGGCAACGAATTCTCTTTACGTCACGGTGGTTGCAAGCTCGCGTATTGTCGAAGGGATGCGCTAATCAGACGAAAGGTCACACCAGGACACACTCGAATGAGGCACATCCTGTTTAACGACGATGCTGGGTGACTTCGAGAGGGATATCGCGCTATTGTCATTGATAAAGATGTGTCTGTGTGTAGGGAGTAGTGGGGGCTTCAATGAGCACGACCCCCCCACAGTAAAAATATTACGTACGTTATCGTTTTGTAGAAAAGGAAATTTTGTTGGGGGTGTTGTTTGTTGTTTTTTTTACCTGCACTTTTTTGCACGCAATGGCCTAAATGGTTAGGTCACAAGGACCCCGAAGGCTCAGAGAAAGTTCTGGAACAGCTCTTAGGAGACAGTGGTAGCCACCCATCAAACCATCCAGCGTGCAGTTTAACGTGCAAAGGTATAGCTCTCTCGCACATGGGGCTACGGTTTAACGTACCATCCGACGGATGGCGGCCTTTCCAAACCCATCGCTGTCTCCTACTGAACGACGGCAGGGCAGTGAATTTTGCCTTTACGCTGACCCAGTTATAACTCGAACCAGGGAACTGTAAATTATGAGTCAGGTGCGCTATCGACTGAATCACACCGTCCCTTTTTTGGGTGTAGTAGTTTAAAGAAGGCATGCACAAACTCCAGCCCAATTAACTCTTTTATCCTGCCAACGTGGAAGGGGCAGGGGTGGCTTAGTCGGTAGCGCGCCAGGCTCGTAATCTGTAGTTCCCAGGTTCGAGTCCAAGCTGGGTCAGCGTTGAGATTTATCTCCAAAAAACTCCCCGCCCTGCCCACGGTCAGTAGGAGACACCGATGGGCTTGGAAAGGCCGCCGTCCGTCGGATGGGACGTTAAGCCGTGGCTCCGTGTGCGGGAGAGCCCCTTGTGCACGTTAAAGAACACTGGATGGCCTTGACGGGAAGCTACCATCTGTCTCCCAACAGCTGTTCCAGTGGGTCCCCTCCCACAACCTTCTCTGAGACTTCGGGGTCCTTGTGACCTGGCCATTTAGCCCATGGTATGCAAAAAAGTGCCGCTCAGAGGTAAAACAACCCAACCCAAGCCCACGTGGATAATAAAAAAAAAATATACATTTTTAAAAAATCTGACTCTGTTAAAGTGAAGGTGTTTTAAAAAAACGAAAGAACAGAATTTGTATAAAATTATACCCTTAGTTACAACGTCATTGATGCCGAATGTTTTCAGCAGCTCATTTCTGGGATGCCCTCCCATCCATTCATAGTAAGAAATCTATATAGGAAAGAAATATGGAAGAATTTCATCCATCCATAGCGTAAAAATATACTTCAACAATAGTTAAAAACATCTGAAAAAAATTATCGCTGATGCGGCGGGAATCGAACCCGAAACTCTCTAGATGCATGCCAGAGCGCTCTGGCATATATCTAGAGAGTTTCGGGTTCGATTTCCGCCGCGTCAGTGATATTTTTTTTTCAGGTGTTTTAAACTCTTCATCCTTCACATATAGGAAAGAAATATGGAAGAATCTCATCCATCCATAGCGTAAAAATATACTTCAACAAATGCGGTGGGAATCGAACCCGAAACCACCGAAGTGAATTAAGTAGTAATTACATCGTCTCTCTCTCCTGTGTGTATTGGGTCATCACATCTGTCACAGTCTGACAGGATCCGAACCCAAGGGACATCACATCTGGCCCAGTCGAATAGGATCCGAACAACGTGTCACTGCACAAAGTCAAACTTTTTTGTTCTTTTTTTATTGCCCCCCCCCCCCTATTGGCTCCAGAGCTAACATATTTTCCTATTTGGCCCGATGCCAAAAAACGTTTATGCACCACTGTTTAATGCGTCGAACCAAGTTGCGCAAATAAATCAAATTTACAATTTATGCAGTCGCTTAAAAAACTATCCTACACTATGGTTGATTACAGAATTAAAAAAAAAATATCTGGCAACAATTTGTTTTAGAAATTAATGATCTGGCAACCTTCGTGTCACGTGATTACAGAATTCAGGAAAAATATCTGGAGCGTGTACAGCAACTGTACACGCTCCAGTTACCGTTCACAGCAAACTGGAGCGTGTGCAGTAACTGCACACGCTCCAGTTTGCTGTGAACGGTAGCTGCACACGCTCAATATTTCCGTGAGTGAGCCCACACGATCTAGTATCAAAATAATATGATCACCTACAGTCGCTCAAATAAGTATCCGAACACCATGGTTGATTACAGAATTCAGAAAAAAATATCTGGCAACGATTTGTTTTAGAAATTAATGATCTGGCAACCTTCGTGTCACGTGACACGTCTCTGACTCTGATCCATAGCCAAGAGAGATGATGACTCAGTGAATAGTAGCCAGGCTTGTTATCTGTGGTTATTATCAGTGGTGATGACTCAGTGAATAGTAGCCAGGCTTCTTATCTGATTTTCTCAGGTACGTTTCCTTATTGTGTCTGCTTTGAGATTATCCATTTTCTCTCTGAAAAATGGACTCTGACTTGGAAAAGCCGACGTCCTTCCGATGCGATGTTAAGCCGTTGTTCTATCTTCATGAGAGCCATGACCTGTACACGATAAAGAACACGCTGGACGGTTTTGACGGGGTCTTCCATCTCTCCTACCAACTGTGCAGTGAATCCGCTTCTCAAAACTTTTTCTTAGCCCTTGGGGTCCTTGTGACCTGCCCATTTAACTCATTGGTGTATACAAAAGTGCCGTTCAGAAGTCAAACAATCCAGCAGACAAGCGTGCTCACCACTAGATTTCTGACAAACCCACCACTAGATTTCTGACAAACTCACCACTAGATTTCTAGCGCTCACCACTAGATTTCTGACAACAATGTTTTTATTTCATAAAAAAAATTAAATTGAATGTTTGAGTGTTACGAGTTATATGCATAGAGGATATTAATAAAAATAAAAAAGCTTCTTTCAGCATCCCCCCCTCCAAGAAATAAATAAAAAAAACAATTCTCAACACAACCGACGTTTTTAATTCCGTCAGTTGTTCCACGGTGAAAAAAGTGAAACTGCTAAGCAAAAGCGAAAGTAACTTTGCCTGGTTAATGGTGTCGCCAAGTTACTTTAAACTGATGCTGTATGTGTGATGGATGGATAAGTCATCGTTCTGTTAAAAGATGATGTCATTTAACACATCGCTCTGACTGCAGAGCTGTGAAAACCACGTGCTTCATTCAGTATGTGCTAATAGCGCAGCAGAGTGACTTCAGACGCTGTCGTTTGAAAGAGTTTTCCTTAAACAAAGAAATGCTAATAATGATTTGAAGTCGTAATGTCACCTCGCATTGTCACTTGCGGGTTGTTGAAAGGAATTATTTGTACAGAAAAATGGGTCATTGTTCTTAGCCAAATCAAGGCTGGATCTAGAGAGAAAGAAAGGGGAGGGAGACATGGGGAAAAAAAAACAGAAAATATGTTTTATTAAATGGAACATGCCAGGCCTCATAATCATTAGACTAGTGGTTCTGAACGTGGGGTACAGTCGCTCAAAAAAGTATCCGAACGCTATGGTTGATTACAGAATTCAGAAAAATATCTGGAGCGTGTACAGCAACTGTACATGCTCCAGTTACCGTTCACAGCAAAGTGGAGCGTGTGCAGTTACTGCACACGCTCCAGTTTGCTGTGAACGGTAACTGCACACGCTCAATATTTCAGTGAGTGGGCCCACACGATCCAGGTCTTTGTGAGCTCACACGATCCAATGTGCTGTGAACATTAACCGCAACCGCTCCAGTTTGCTGTGAACGGTAATTTCACACGCTCCATATTCATTGCATTATATATTCATAAGCATTATATATATTAAAAAAGTATCCGAACGCTATGGTTGATTACAGAATTCAGAAAAAATATCTGGCAACGATTTTTTTAGAAATTAGTGATCTGGCAACCTTCGTGTCACGTGACATGAAAGTTGCCAGATCATTAATTTCTAAAAATATCGTTGCCAGATATTTTTCTGAATTCTGTAATTAACCATAGTGTTTGGATACTTTTTTGAGCGACTGTACGCAGTAAAATTTATTGGGGAAACGCCGTGAGAGCTCAAAAGTCGCTAGATCTAGTAACAAAGTAAAAATAAGCAGTGTTATACTATAACTACAGTTTTATCTATTTATACAAGGGGTACGCCAGTTACATACACATTTCCAGGGGGTAAAAAAATATCCGAACACTATGGTTGATTGCAGAATTGAGAAAAAAATATCTGGCAACGATTATTTTAGAAATTAGTGATCTGGCAACCTTCGTTGTACTGTACACGAAGGTTGCCAGATCACTAATTTCTATAAATATCGTTGCCAGATATTTTTCTGAATTCTGTAATTAACCATAGCGTTCCGATATTTTTTTCAGCGACTGTTCGTGAAGCATAAAAGGTTGAGAACCACTGCACTAGATCATATTTGTTTCAGAAGTTTTCCTATAATTTTTCTAAAACTTCGTGAAATATGCACAAGTTTAAAAATTTTTTGATTTCATTACCGTAACTAGCAGTCTCAAAGTCTCCCAAACCCCCGATCTAGTTTTAAATGAGCAATTTCCAAATTGCTGAATGGCTAGAGGTGAAGTGATCATGCGGGGGCTCTTCGAAGTCCCAATTCGACGCCATTGGGTTTTCCTGCGGTGGAGGGGGCGGGGGTGGCTCAGTCGGTAGCGCGCCAGGCTCGTAATCTGTAGTTCCCAGGTTCGAGTCCCAGCTGGGTCAGCATTGAGATTTATCTCCGCAAAATTCCCAGCACTGCCCACGGTCAGTAGGGGACACCGATGGGCTTGGAAAGGCCGCCGTCCGTCGGATGGGACGTTAAGCCGTGTCCCCGTGTGTGGGAGAGCCATACCCTGTGCACCTTAAAGAACACGCTGGAAGGCCTTGACGGGAGGCTACCATCTGTCTCCCAGCAGCTGTTCCAGTGGGTCCCCTCCCCCAACCTTCTCTGAGCCTTCGGCGTCCATGTGATCTGGCCATTTCGCCCATGGTGTGCAAAAAAGTGCCGCTCAGAGGTAAAACAACCCAACCCTGCGGTAGAGGGGGGACGATATTAAAAACATAATTTATTACGAAAATAAATTCGTGATTTTCAGTATTTAAAAGATAAGAATCACTGCAGCTGTTTCAAGCGTTACACCAGACATGGTGAATTGAGTATGGACGGAAATCGGAACCACACATTAAAGTCTGTTGAATAAGAAACGAAACTTTGAGAGTTTCTTCACATTTCGTACACTCAATCACTCTTTGTACTTAATTATTTGATAAAATATGGCACTTTAAATATGGGAATCTTTTATAATGAATTGCATCTCGAGTGTGGTTACGGCTCAATTCCCCCCCCCCCTCTATCTCTCCCACCCCCATTTTTATTTTACTAGATCCAGACTGTTTTACCCCTGTGGCGTACTTTTAGCACACAATGGGCTAAATGGCCAGGTCACATGGACCCCGAAGGCTCAGAGAAGGTTGGGGGAGGAGACGCACTGGAACAGCTGTTGGGAGACAGATGGTAGCTTCCCGTCAAGGCCATCCAGCGTGTTCTTTAACGTGCAAAGGGTATGAACTCTCCCGCACACGGGGTCACGGCTTGACGTCATCTCCGACGAACAGCGGCCTTTCCAAGAATATAATGTTCCCTACTGTATGAGGGCAGGGCGCGGAATTTCACGGAGATAAACTCAACGGCCCATTCGAGACACGAACCTAGGAACTGCAGATTACGAGCCTGGCGTGCTACCGTCTGAGCCATCCACGTCCCTTTAAAATGGGGTTGGGTTGGGTTGTTTTACCTCTGAGCGGCACTTACCTCTGAGCGGCACACCAGGTCCATTTTATCAAATAATTATACCATGGGCTAACTGGCCAGGTCACATGGACTCCGAAGGCTCAGAGAAGGTTGGGGGAGGGGACCCACTGGAACAGCTGTTGGGAGACAGATGGTAGCCTCCCTTCAAGGCCATCCAGCGTGTTCTTTAACGTGCACTGGGTATGTCTCTCCCGCACACGGGGCCACAGGCTTAACGTCCCATCCGACGGACGGTGGCCTTTCCAAGCCCATCGGTGTCCCCTACTGACCGTGGGCAGGGCGGGGAATTTTGCGGAGATAAATCTCAACGCTGACCCAGCTGGGACTCGAACCTGGGAGCTACAGATTACGAGACTGGCGCGCTACCGACTGAGCCACCCCCGCTCCCTAAAAATGGGGTGTTACATGTTTATTTAAAAGTAGATTAAGGCGTCACCTTTCACTCAGTCGATAACGCGACAGGTTCACAATATATAGTTTCCAGGTGGATTGGGGGTGGCTCAGTCGGTAGCGCGCCAGGCTCGTAATCTGCAGTTCCCATGTTCGAGTCCCAGCTGGGTCAGCGTTGAGATTTATCTCCGCAAAACTCCGCACGGTCAGTAGGGGACACCGATGGGCTTGGAAAGCCCGCCGTCCGTTGGATGGAACGTAAAGCCGTGGTCCCGTATGGGGGAGAGCTATACCCTTTGCATTTTAAAGAACACGTTGGATGGCCTTTACGGGAGGCTACCATCTGTCTCCCAACAGCTGTTCCAGTGAGTTCCCTCCCCCAACCTTCACTGAGCCTTCGGGGTCCTTTGACCTGGCCATTTAGCCCATGGTGTGCAAAAAACGTTCCGCTCAGAGGTAAAACAAACCAAAAAATAGTTTCCAGGTTCGAATCCCAGCTGCAAGCGTTGAGATCTATCTCCGCTCTGCCCTCGGTGAGAAAGGGGACACCGACGGCTTCGAAGAAATCCCCCGTCCGTCCGCTAGTGCGTTAAGCCTTGTCTCCGTGTGCACGAGAGAGACATACTTGTGCACATTAAAGGACACGCTGGATGGCCTTAATAGGAGACTTCCACCTCTCTCCTAACAACTGTCCAGTGGGACCCCTTTACTCAACCTTCTCTAGGTCCTTGTGACCTGGCCATTTAGCCCATGGTGTGCGAAAAAAAAGTGCCGCTCGAAGAAACAACAATCCAACCCTATTGTGCAAAATACAAACCAATTTCGACGCTTCAAAAAGTCCTCTTTTCAGTCTAAGTTTTGGCTGTAATGTTTCTCAGGATCATGCCTCCAAAAACCAAAAAAAACTTTCATTTTTCTCTAAAAAATCTTGTTTCCCCCTTCCCCTCCCGTGTTCAATATCCTCAAGACGCCAAACCATCTCCTCCATTGTGTCTAATAAAAGAAGCTTACGCACCTCGTTTGTCTATGCGGAAAACGGCGTTGTAATTAAAGAGGGCGTCGCCTGCAGCTCCGCGAAGCGTCCATCTGTAGGCAAGGCAACACTTCGCTGCCATTGTCAGTCAGGTGGAGGGACGCCCTCCATTGTTGCATCACCCGTATGTCACTGCGCCTCGGAGCCGCTGGTCAGCAGCTGGTTAGGCTCCATATTGCGTCCCATTGTTGTAGAACACTGCCAACCGTCGTCACGTGCTTCCCCGCCTTTGTTGTCAACTAATTAGAATCTCGCGGGAACAGCAAAAAAAACCTGGAAAAACGGCGCGACTTTCCACATCAAAGCAGAGTTAAGAAAATTCGCTATTGATGAGAAGGCTTTTTTTTTTATAAAAAGAGAAATTAAAGGCGTTGTTCTAATCCGTTGTGAAAAGGAACTTGTAGCAGGCTGTTATGGGAAGTGTATGTGTGTAGTTCCATATGCATCTGTCTCGTCTCGAAGGAAATTAATTGGTTAATGCAATCTCGATGAAGATATTTCGTAAATCGGTTAATCGATGGCTGAGTCTAGTTTGATCTTTGCTTGTGTCATTAGCTCGTTATTCGGAGCGCTCTTGGTCACAAAATAATATGCTAATGATGGGGAAAATGCAGACGCAACATTTGCGAGCTTGTCTTCGCTTTAAGGTTTTTTAATTTTTTCGTCGTATATTTTTACGCTTATAAATTTTGTTTTTTCGTTTTCTTCCTTTGCTTCTGACAGGGTTTCTTCTGCAAAATGCAAATTATCGTCTCGAGAAGTAATTATTTATTCAAAGAAGAAAGCCATATCTGAAGTAAAATTATCTATTTTTAGCTCTTTAATAAGAGTTATCGTTTCCATTTTGTCGTCTACATTATTTTTTTTTGCTTTTAAGGAAAAACGAAAAAACATTTTCTGTTATATAGGTGCTAACGAAATGTTGGGATTAGCATTTTTTGAATGCTAATTAAATCCACGCCAAAAATTTGAATCGAAACGTATGTCCATTGATAACTTTTCCCCTTCCTTATTTCATTCACTGCTTTTCACCATAAACTCACAACTGTCCCGACCAAGTGTCTCTTTTCCTCCCTTCACTCTTTGCAACTAGCGCCTCTTTTACCTTCAACAACCATTCTAAAAAGTGCCTCTCTTACACTTTTCCAATCGTCCAAGACCAAGTGCTTATTTTTTCCCATTGCAATCATCCCTTCCCAGTGTCTCTTTTTACCCTTTGCAATCATCACTGATCCAATACTTCTTTTACCCTTTGCAATCATCTCTGACCCAATACCTCTTTTACCCTTTGCAATCATCACTGACCCAATACCTCTTTTACCCTTTGAAATCATCTGACTCAATACCTCTTTTACCCTTTGCAATCATCACTGATCCAATACTTCTTTTACCCTTTGCAATCATCTCTGACCCAATACCTCTTTTACCCTTTGCAATCATCTCTGACCCAATACCTCTTTTACCCTTTGCAATCATCACTGACCCAATACCTCTTTTACCCTTTGAAATCATCTATGACTCAATACCTCTTTTACCCTTTGAAATCATCTGACTCAATACCTCTTTTACCCTTTGCAATCATCACTGATCCAATACTTCTTTTACCCTTTGCAATCATCTCTGACCCAATACCTCTTTTACCCTTTGCAATCATCATTGTCCCAATACCTCCTTTACCCTTTGCAATCATCTCAGACCCAATAACTCTTTTACCCTTTGCAATCATCACTGAACAAATACCTCTTTTACCCTTTGCAATCATCTCTGACTCAACACCTCTTTTACCTTTTGCAATAATCTCTGACCCAATACCTCTTTTACCCTTTGCAATAATCTCTGACCCAATACATCTTTTACCCTTTGCAATCATCTCTGACCCAATACCACTTTTACCCTTTGCAATCATCTCTGACCTAATACCTCTTTTACCTTTTGCAATAATCTCTGACCCAATACCTCTTTTACCCTTTGCCATCATCTCTGGCCCAATACCTCTTTTACCCTTTGCAATTCTCACCCAATACCTCTTTCACCCTTTGGAATCATCACTGACCTAATACCTCTTTTACCCTTTGCAATAATCTCTGACCCAATGCCTCTTTTACCCTTTGCAATCATCTCTGACCCAATACCTCTTTTACCCTTTGCAATCATCTCTGACCCAATACCTCTTTTACCTTTTGCAATAATCTCTGACCCAATATCTCTTTTACCATTTGCAATCATCTCTGGCCCAATACCTCTTTTACCCTTTGCAATTCTCACCCAATACCTCTTTCACCCTTTGGAATCAACACTGACCTAATACCTCTTTTACCCTTTGCAATAATCTCTGACCCAATACCTCTTTAACCCTTTGCCATCATATCTGACCAATACCTCTTTTACCCTTTGCCATCATTTCTGACCCAATACATCTTTTACGCTTTACAATAATCTCTGACCCAATACCTCTTTCACCCTTTGGAATCATCACTGACCCAATACATCTTTTACCCTTTGCAAGCATCTCTGACCCAATATCTCTTTTTCCCTTTGCAATCATCTCTGATTCAATACCTCTTTTACCCTTTGCAATCATCTCTGACCCAATATCTCTTTTACCATTTGCAATCATCTCTGACCCAATATCTCTTTTACCATTTGCAATCATCTCTGACCCAATACCTCTTTTACCTTTTGCAATAATCTCTGACCCAATACCTCTTTAACCCTCTACCATCATATCTGACCCAATACCTCTTTTACCCTTTGCAATCTTCTCTGACACAATACCCCTTTTACCCTTTGCAGTCATCTCTGACCCAATACCACCTTTACCCTTTGCAGTCATCTCTGACCCAATACCTCTTTTACCCTTTGCAATCATCTCTGACCCAATACCTCTTTTACCCTTTGCAATCATCTCTGACCCAATACCTTTTTTACCCTTTGCAATCATCTCTGACCCAATACCTCTTTTACCCTTTGCAATCATCTCTGACCCAATACCTCTTTTACCCTTTGCAATCATCTCTGACCCAATACCTTTTTTACCCTTTGCAATCATCTCTGACCCAATATCTCTTTTACCATTTGCAATCATCTCTGACCCAATATCTCTTTTACCATTTGCAATCATCTCTGACCCAATACCTCTTTTACCATTTGCAATCATCTCTGGCCCAATACCTCTTTTACCCTTTGCAATTCTCACCCAATACCTCTTTCACCCTTTGGAATCAACACTGACCTAATACCTCTTTTACCCTTTGCAATAATCTCTGACCCAATACCTCTTTAACCCTTTGCCATCATATCTGACCAATACCTCTTTTACCCTTTGCCATCATTTCTGACCCAATACATCTTTTACGCTTTACAATAATCTCTGACCCAATACCTCTTTCACCCTTTGGAATCATCACTGACCCAATACATCTTTTACCCTTTGCAAGCATCTCTGACCCAATATCTCTTTTTCCCTTTGCAATCATCTCTGATTCAATACCTCTTTTACCCTTTGCAATCATCTCTGACCCAATATCTCTTTTACCATTTGCAATCATCTCTGACCCAATATCTCTTTTACCATTTGCAATCATCTCTGACCCAATACCTCTTTTACCTTTTGCAATAATCTCTGACCCAATACCTCTTTAACCCTCTACCATCATATCTGACCCAATACCTCTTTTACCCTTTGCAATCTTCTCTGACACAATACCCCTTTTACCCTTTGCAGTCATCTCTGACCCAATACCACCTTTACCCTTTGCAGTCATCTCTGACCCAATACCTCTTTTACCCTTTGCAATCATCTCTGACCCAATACCTCTTTTACCCTTTGCAATCATCTCTGACCCAATACCTTTTTTACCCTTTGCAATCATCTCTGACCCAATATCTCTTTTACCCTTTGCAATCATCTCTGACCCAATACCTCTTTTACCCTTTGCAATCATCTCTGACCCAATACCTCTTTTACCCTTTGCAATCATCTCTGACCCAATATCTCTCTTACCCTTTGCAATCATCTCTGACCAATACCTCTTTTATCGTTTGCAATAATCTCTGACCAAATCCTGCTAGAAATTTCTAGATGCCTGTGGGCCAGTACTCATTGTCTCTGAGCCTTTCCTTATTTCTCTAAAGAATAAAATTAACAAGATGTAGTGAACTTTTGGTTGTGTTTTATAAGTATTTAGCATAAAACTAAAATAATTATTGGAATCAAAACACGATGTGATTTGTATTGAGATTTTTTTTTTATACGAAGTGTTATTTTTCCAAATAAAAATAGCATGTTTAATTTCTTTGAAATATATATACATAAATTTACGCTTATGCAGCTCTAAAATCTCCTTGAAATAAATAGTCCCAACTCGATAGCAGAATAATTTTTACCATTACAGCGGTTTTTAGATGTTTTCAGTCCTCAATGTAATCCCCCCCCCCCAGTCAAATACTTTCTTGCTCCTTCGTTAAAGACGGCATAAAGCAGAATGCAACCATCACTTAGAAGACACGCAAGCACTCTAAAATGCTTCCAAGATAAAATAATAATAAACCACCTACATCTTGAGTTTCCAAGAAGTGCCCTTTATAAGCCAGACAAGTCTAAACCGCAATATATACTGAACAATAGCTGTATTTACCTTGTCTCTTGTGGCATTGCTGCCCGGTAGGTTCAAAGAACCGATAATTAGAGGGGTGGGGGCGAAAGCCTCGCCCAGCACACACACACACGTAAAACCGAAGATTTCGTAGAGAGAGAATCATAGACTCGACCTACCATTACGCTAAAGGTGAGTTTCTAGCTTTATCTTCGAGATTTTGCCGGGGTGGGCAAATTCCTTTTTTTTTCTTTCTTTAGTGGCGTTGTAATAGGGGGCGCCACGGCAGCACATTTATTTGTCTACTAACGAGTTCTTGTCTCTACCTAAATGGTCATCTCGAGGTTAGAAGCGACTCTCGGTCGTTTTGGAACTTTCTCAGGTAGTGGGGCTGCGCAGACACTAAGAGGTGGATGGACCAAGATGGCGCCCAGACTGGTTTCAATTGACGACACAAAATGCTGTTGTTCTCTTTGCCCTTGGGAGTCTTGCTCTCGTAGGAGGGGGGGGGGGGGAAGGAACGAAAAGTTTCCTATGAGCTTTTGTTGTTGTTTTACCTATGAGCGGTTCTATTTTTGCACGCAATGAAGGTAAATGGCGGGTCACAAGAACCCCAGGAACCCGAGAAGACTGGGAAAGGGGCAGGGGGGGGGAGGTACTTATTTTATAGAATGTGAGAAACCCGCAATCCTGGCGATGCGGGGGGGAGGGGTCCCCCACAGTTAGGAGGGCCTCTGAAAAAGATCTTTTACAAAATTTTTGGGTAAACCTAATATCAAAACTGTTTAAAGGAATAAGACCGGAATTATTTTCTATAACTCTGAACCAATAATAACGAATCGTGAGGAATCGTCTTCTTTCCCCCTACTAAAAATTCCTTGATGCCCGTGGGCCAGAAGTAATTGCCTCTGAGCCTTTCCTTATTTCTCTAAAATGGGGCGGGGGTGGTTCAGTCGGTAGCGCGCCAGGCTCGTAATCTGTAGTTCCCAGGTTCGAGTCCCAGCTCGGTCAACGTTGAGATTTATCTCCGCAAAATTCCCCGCCTTGCCCACGGTCAGTAGGGGACACCGATAGGCTTGGAAAGGCCGCCGTCAGTCTGATGGGACGTTAAGCCGTGGCCCCGTGTGTGGGAGAGACATACCCTATGCACATTAAAGAACACGCTGGATGTCCTTGACGGGAGGCTACCATCTATCTCCCAACAGCTGTTCCAGTGGGTCCCCTACCCCAACCTTCTCTGAGCCTTCGGGGTCCATGTGACCTGGCCATTTAGGCCATTGTGTGCAAAAAAGTGACGCTCAGAGGTAAAACAAACCAAACCAACCCTAAAATGAAGTTGAAATTTGACTAAACCCACATAACTAGTTTATCACTGAGAGATAAGAAATAACAGACAAGGTTTTCACGAGGCGAGGATTTTCCAGCCCCTCTTTGGGGAGGAGTTGCTCTCTTACCGAGTCCCCTCGCCGCGTAATCAATTATTCTACTATGTACAGTCGCTCAAAAAATATCCGAACACTACTGTAGATTACAGAATTCAGAAAAAAATATCTGGCAACGATTTTTTTTTAGAAATTAGAGATTTTTTAGAATTAGTTGCCAGATCACTAATTTCTAAAAAAACATCGTTGCCAGATATTTTTACTGAATTCTGTAATCAATCATAGTGTTCGGATATTTTTTGAGTACAATGCAGTATTGTTATTTAGTCATTTTTGTCCCACACTATACTTCCTTAAAAATCCCCAAAATCCTCTTGCTTTTAAATTAAAGAATATTAAATTTCACTTCAAACACGTGCTTGCTGCAGAGGTCTGACAGGAACTTGTCAGTGTAATACGTCACAGAAAATGCCTGTGACGAAAGCGAGACCTCAGTGTGAAGGCAATACAATAAGCATCCATACCTTATCTAGGACTCGAACCTAGGTTCCTTTGATCTGTAGGCTATCTTTCTATGATCTCGGCTACCCTTCCTGGTACCAATTTCTGGAGGAAAGCACTGAACCGGAAGAAGGGCGGCGCAGGTAAGCCCAATCTCGACCACTTAGGGGCGGGGGTGGCTCAGTTGGTAGTTCTCAGGTTCGAGTCCCAGCTGGATCAGCGTTGAGATTTATCTCCGCAAAACCCCCCGTTTTGCCCACGGTCAGTAGGGTCACCGATGGGCTTGGAAAAGGCACCGTCCGTTAGATGGGACTTTAAGCCGTGTACTCGTGTGCGGGAGAGCCATATCCTGTGTACGTTAAAGAACACGCTGGATGGCCTTGACCGGAGTTTACCATCTGTCTGCCAACAGCTGTTCCAGTTCCCCTCCCCCAACCTTCTCTGAGCCTTCGGGGTCCTTGTGACCTGGCCATTTAGCCCATGGTGTGCAAAAAAGTGCCGCTCAGAGGTAAAACAACCCAACCTAACAACCCGACCACTTATCTCTTATTGCATTTCATGCCATTGAGTGAAGGAATACAGGTTCGAGTCACCACTCTGCCTGGGGCGGGGGTGGATCAGTCGGTAGCGCGCCAGGCTCGTAATCTGTAGTTCCCAGGTTCGAGTCCCAGATGGGTCAGCGTTGAGATTTATCTCCGCAAAATTTCCTCCCGCCCTGCCCACGGTCAGTAGGGGACACCGATGGGCTTGAAAAGGCCGCCATCCGTCGGATGGGACGTTAAGCCGTGGCCCCGTGTACGGTAGAGCCATACCCTGTGCATGTTAAAGAACACGCTGGATGGCCTTGACGGGAGGCTACCATCTGTCTCCCAACAGTTGTTCCAGTGGGTCCCCTCCCCCAACCTTCTCTGAGCCTTCGGGGTCCTTGTGGCCTGGCCATTTAGCCCATGGTGTGCAAAAAAGTGCCGCTCAGAAGTAAAACAATCCAGTCCAATCCACCACTCTGCCTGTGTTGAAATTTTCTCTGCCAACTCTAGTTCTGCCTTTGGTTAGAAAGGAAACACGGATGGGGGTAGGAGCCGGGTTCCTTTGATTCTCACTGAGGGTGAAAGAAAGAGCGTCCATCGCGTGGGACGTTAAGCGTGGTTCCTCGTGCCGACGACAACCTTACCCTATTAACGGTAAAGATTGACAAGGATGAGAGGTTTCCACATCTGTCTTTTTACATCTGTCTAGTGGATCCCTTTTCCTTACCTAGTTGGTTCAATTGATAGCGTGAGAGGCTCGCTATCTACAGTTCCCAGGTCGGGGCGGGGGTGGCTCAGTCGGTAGCGCGCCAGGCTCGTAATCTGTAGTTCCCAGTTCGAGTCCCAGGTGGGTCAGCGTTGAGATTTATCTCCGCAAAATTCCCCGCCCTGCCCACGGTCAGTAGGGGACACCGATGGGCTTGGAAAGGCCGCCGTCCGTCGGTTGGGACGTTAAACCGTGGCTCCGTGTGCGGGAGAGCCATACCCTGTGCACGTTAAAGAACACGCTGGATGGCCTTGACGGGAGGCTACCATCTGTCTCCCAACAGCTGTTCCAGTGGGTCCCCTCCCCCAACCTTCTCTGAGCCTTCGGGGTCCATGTGACCTGGCCATTTAGCCCATGGTGTGCAAAAATGTGCCGCTCAGAGGTAAAACAACCCAACCCAAGTTCCCAGGTTCGAGTTCCATTGAAGTTTATCTCTGCTAAACTTCCACCATGGCCTCTATGAGAAAGGGGACACCGATGTGATTGGAAAGGCTGCCGTACGTCGGACGGGGTATTACGCCGTGGCTCTGTGTGCGGAGGCATGCTCTGTTCACGTTAAAGAACACGCTGGATGGCCTTGATAGGAGTCTACTATCTTCCTGCTTAATAGCTATCTAGTATGTTCCCCAACCTTCTCCGAGTCTTTGGTGTCCTCGTGACTTGAACATTTAGCGCATTGGGTGCAAATTAGTGACGTTCAGAGGTAAAACAGTCCAACCCAGTTCGGGTCTTGAGATTTGACTATTTAACCATTTGTATGGAGAAGGTTGGGTTGTTTTACTTCTGAGCGGCACTTTTTTTGCACACCATGGGCTAAATGGCCAGGTCACAAGAACCCGAAGACTCAGAGAAGGTTGGGGGAGGGAACTCACTTGAACAGCTGTTGGGAGACAATGGTAATCTCCCGTCAAGGCCATCCAGCGTGTTCTTTAACGTGCACAAGGTGCGGCTTTCCCACACACGGAGCCACGGCTTAACGTCCCATCCAACGGACGTCGGCCTTTCCAAACCCATCGGTGTCCCCTACTGACCGTGGGCAGGGCGGGGAATTTTTCGGAGATAAATCTTAACGCTGACCCATCTGGGACTCGAACCTGGGAACTACAGATTACAAGCCTGGCGCGCTACCTCTGTGTGGAGAAGAAAAAAAAACGTCTTTCAAAGGTAGAAACGATCTAAACCAACCCAAACATTTTCTCTTTTCAATAGTTTATAATTAGGGAGGTAGCAAGTGAACTTCCACGACCTGGCCGATTAACTTAAGTAGGAGAGAAAGAGAGAAAAAAAAATGCCATTCGCATTCCCACACACACAAAAACACAAAAACCCTTCTTGGCATTCCAATGTACGTGAAGAGGCTTAATCTGCCACACGAGGTAAAATTTTTGCTGCTATCAGTTCCGCGTGGTTGTTCTCTTCACTAATGATGCGGCTTAGGGATGTAAATAATGAAATCTCAGACCATTTGCTTAGGAATGAGAAGATTTGCGAACTTGGAGGAAAAGGCGAGCAAGAAGCGAAAGAAATGAGGCTGTTGAATGAGGTGGGCAGAGCATTCGCCCTACGAGAGTGTCTAGTCATCTAGGACGACCCCGCTTGTCCCAGGTTCACGTCGGTCGTTTAACGCGACTTTGGGCGGAGAGGGTGGGGCAGCACGCCACCTACCGTCGACAAGTGGCACTTCCTGACGACCCACACGATCGTCGCGCCACCTGGTCAACATCTGTTCCGACAGGCGCGACCGCTTGTGGGCAGGACAGCCGAGACGAAGAAGTGGGAAAAGGAGGAATTTAGCAAGTAACTCCTTTTCTTTCTGTTTTTTTTTTCGGTTGTTTGTTAACAGCAAACATATGTCACTTTCTTTTCACGGAGGTGTTTTGATTTAAAGATGCAAAAAAAAAGAGAACTATAATGGTGGAAACCGCGCAAAGGGCAAAGTCTTTCTTTGATTGGAATGTAGCAGAAGTTGATTTCCAAGTGTTATCGATGTTCGAAGTTTTTTTTTTTTAATTTTTGATCTACAGTTTTCAGTAGGAGCTTTCTTTTATGCTGTTTTATTTTTCAATATTCTGCGACCATCTGGTGAGGTCGAAGAACCCAAAGTCTTGAAAATCGTCATTAATAAATGTCAAGTAAGAGTGTCGTATTTTTGGGGAGGAGCTAAAGAGCCTCTCACCCCCCCCCCCACCCGAGGATTTCTAAATGATATTAACTGAGACGAAATAGGATAAACGGACATTCAGCGGTCATTTAATTTGGGTTGTTTTACAACTGAACGGCACTTTTTTGCGCACAATGAGCTAAATGGCCAGGTCACAAGGACCACGAGGGCTCAGAAAAGGTAGGGGGAGGAGACCCACTGGAACAGCTGTTGGGAGACATATGGTAGCCTCCCGTTAAGGCCATCCAACTTGTTCTTTAACGTGCACAGGGTATGGCTCTCTAACACACGGGCCACGGCTTAACGTCCCATCCGACGGACGGCGGCCTTTCCAAGCCCATCAGTGTCCCCTACTGACCGTGGGCAGGACGGAGATTTTTCGGAAATAAATCTCAACGCTGACCCAGCTAGGATTCGAACCTGGGAACTATAGATTACGAGCCTGGCGCGCTACCGACTGAGCCACCCCCGCCCCCCAATTCTGGGATTCAAACCTGGGAACTACAGATTACGAGTCTGGCGCGCTACCGACTGAGCCACCCCCGCCCCGAATTAAATTTAGGTTTTAACCGATGGATGAGCTTTCCTTCTATAGGACTGTTCGCCATTAGGTAGTCGGGGATGAGCTGTATCTATATGGTACTGTCTTGCTCCCGACCGTAGTTAGTGGCGAAAATGGCATTTCCCCATACTGATAGTGTCTTTTGGCGGAACTAGTGGGTCTTGTCTTATATATATATTCCTGCCATGGGTTGAGCTTTATTTCTATAGTACTGTTCACCCTTTTTTTTCAATAAAATCCTTTTTTGTAAGACAGGTAGTAGCTGGGCTCAACAAGAAATTTTTAATATTTTAAACACTATACAATATTTAGTACATTATCATAATTTGGGATTTATGTGTCACTGCACGATAACATGTTTTATACAGTTATATTTTATACAATTATAGATATTTTCAATAAAAATCATATCGAGTATTTTACTTGTATAAATTGTCAACAGATGGCAGCAGGCACTTTTCGTATCAACCACAAAACAGAACTTTACTATTAGAGCAAAGTGCAGACACCTATATACATCGATATGATCCAGGGACCAAAACTGCAACATACGTTGACTTACATGTTTGCAAGTTGATTAAATGTATTAATTTACATATTAGTTTGAAAATTCTGCAAAAGTACTAAAAGGAAACATACAGCGATACCTCCAGCTATCGAAAAATGCACTCCTGAACGAGATAAAATACTCATTGAACAACTTTAGGGTGCAGCTACCACTCGACGCAAATATCTGTGGGAGTTAGACAGTTTGAAACAGTAATTAAATCACATTAAATATTTCAAGAGTGTGGCAAACCATAGTTACAGTGGAATAAAGTGATTGCACTGCGCATGCGCAGATCGCCCCTTGCAATTGTTTCCATGACTTTACACCAATTTGCCACGCTCAGCTTCGGCAAAATTCCGCACTGTGGCGCGACTTATTCTTGTGCGAAGCTGGCCTTCTTCTTTGCTTGTGTATCGCCCCTCACTAAATACATTTTCTGTATCCGCCCTTGGTAAGAGAGAGAATATCTAACTGCTCTTGAACTAGCGATTCTTTCTAGAATTTTTTTACTTCCCTAAAGGGTGCAGCTGATTTAATTTTTTCACTTTAATAAATGAAATATAAGACTAGAATATTAACTCATCAATCAGGTTGGCAAGACTAGGCAAGAGCCTAACGTAGTGATGAAGCAATCGTTTCAAGTTCTTTCATTTCGAGTAAACTCTGATGCTGAGTTAGACGTTACGTTTCGCCATCTGTTGGTAGTCACAAGAACTGCAATAAATAAATACCAAGTTTGAACACAGCAGTTAGCAACTCACAACCAATAGCAATCATGGCACGGTTCTGTGCTTGTAAATATTCTCAAAACTAAAACATTTCAGTTTAGGAGCTATTCATATAAAAATATGGGCAGGCCAGATAAAATATCTCCAAGAATTTGGATCACAAGCCATAATTTCCCCATTACTGGCCTATACCGTAAGCATAGACTTTATTGGACCACAGAATAGAAGGTCTGAACACCAGTAAAACACCATGTCTTGAAGATCTGTCTCTTTGCAAAAGAATTCAGATTTTCTCATTCATTAAAATTTTGAATAAAAAAAAATGAATACCTCCTCATACAGCTGCTTGCCACAGAGGTCAGTCAGTTTATATGCCATAGTAGAAGGTCTGTGAGGATGTCACGACCTCTAACCCGGCGCTCGAACCCAGGTCCCGTAGATCAGTAGCCAAGCACGTTAACCACTCGGCCACAGGATGGCAATTTCATTTTTTAGAAAAATAGGAATAAGACTTCGTCCTTCAAATATCCTGGTAAACCGTATCGTAGCACTAGATAACTGTTATGAGCCCCGGCAAGGCCCTCCAGCGAGTTCTTTAACGTCCACAGATTATAGCATTCCCACACACGGAATCGTGTCTTAATGTCTCATCCGACGAAATTGGAAATTATTTGACGGCTGCCGAGATATCTATATGTTTTCAACATGCTCCATGATTTCTCGGAGATATGGAGGTCAGGTCCTTAGCTCTGTGTAAGACACTATGCAGCTGCCATGGAAAACAAATTCTTAGAAAAAATAAAAGTATAAAAGAATGATCAACATATAAAGAAAATGAGGAGTGATTCAGATGTCACTCTCATCTGCTTAAATAATAGATTTTACATAATTCATATGAAACCTAGAAATAATAGATATAACTGACTTTCATTAAGTGTTATGGCATAAAGTGAGGCACTTTTTCCTTCTATTAGCTTACATCTTCGAGAAACCTTAATTCGACACTAGGCATAAGAATATTTAGTGTGTTGAAATTTAATTAAAACAATGACAATTATTTGTATCATAACTATTATGAATTACTGATGCATAAACTTTTCTAAATATTCTAGTTTCCCTCCAGCCTCGTGATCGTTTTATTCATTGTATATTGTTTCAGACAAACAGGTCTCAAGGCACACATTAGCAAATTTGCAACTTTTTTTTAATTTCTGAAAGTGCCACTGCAGGTTTTTAATGTGTTAAATACTTTTTAATTAATTATCAGCGGCTTACATTGCAAGCCACGGGTCTAGACATCCATTATATTAATAGGGAGCTTATTACTGATTAAACGGATATCTGAAACTACCCTACTAGATAATAAAATTTACACTGGTAGCTATTTTTACTTTCCTGTTAATTTCTTTTTAATAAAATATTTTTAAAAATATAAATATTTTATACTATTTAAGAGAACAATCTTACTTACAGTTTAGTCAAAATAAAAAAAAACCATCATTACTTTTCACTACTTTCATTTTAAATCTTACTTATACTTGATCAAAGAGGGTGGACGTCGAAAAAAGAACGGGCGATGAAGAAATACCTTAGCTTAACAGTTCTTTTAAGGACTTTTCGAGTTACGGTAAAGAGCGTTATAAGATCTACCTGTCTACAGATCGATGGGAAGACACCATCCTTCAGATGGGACGTTAAGTCGTGGTCTCTGGTGAAGAAGAACGTCCTGTGACAAGACAGGATCTGAAAAAAAATAAGGAGCTGGGTGACTGGATTTAGCGGGGGGGGGGGGGGGGGGGGGGGGGGGGGGGGGGAATAAAGGGAGGAGGAGCGCAAGTAACTCGATCGCTGTTCCAAAATGAAAATTTTCCCTCCGTTTAAGTGCCCTTAAAACTATTCTTGGATTGGATTGTTTTACCTCTGAGCGGCACTTTTTTGCACACCATGGGCTAAATGGCCAGGCCACAAGGACCCCGAAGGCTCAGAGAAGGTTGGGGGAGGGGACCCACTGGAACAGCTGTTGGGAGACAGATGGTAGCCTCCCGTCAAGGCCATCCAGCGTGTTCTTTAACGTGCACAGGGTATGGCTCTCCCGCACACGGGGCCACGGCTTAACGTCCCATCCGACGGACGGCGGCCTTTTCAAGCCCATCGGTGTCCCCTACTGACTGTGGGCAGGGCGGGGAAATTTTGCGGAGATAAATCTCAACACTGACCCAGCTGGGACTCGAACCTGGGAACTACAGATTACGACTTTCTGCTGAGGTCTCGACTTCCTTAGAGATCTTCTATACGGCGTATTCAAGCAGCTGCTTCAGGAGATATTTATTTTTTTAATAAATATATTTAGTATATTTTCGTTTCTATTCCAGTTACTAGCAGTCTCAAAGACTGGGATCATGATCCCCTTTGACCTCCTTGAATCGGATCCGCCCTGTGACGTTAAGAATTCCATGTGTCTTCTGTTATCTTCCAAGTGGATCGCCTTGCAAGCTCTGTGCCTTTGCCTTCTTTATGAAGCGGCTATTTAACCAGTTGTGTAAAAATAAGTGCCTCACAGAGGAAAAACAACTCGACAGCCCATCCTTCAAGGTTTAGCGACCTGAACGTTTAAGTATTAAAAGCACAAAACACCATTCAATGTTAACCAACAAATCAACTTATCATCTTATTATTAATTCTTAATATCCGGCCTATTCTTCTCATATCTCTTTTGCAGAGTAATGCTCTTCTTCTGTTTCTGTTGCCTAGGAAACGAAGATAATCCGATGCGAACCTCAGGGCATTCGATCCATCTTCATCTTTGGCATCCGGAAATTCCTTAAAGCGATCACTTAAGAGCAGCAAGAGCAGAACTGACTGCTTCTTCTTCTTCTATCTGGAGTGCGATCTCAACAGCCTCCATGCCTCGATATGGCTTGTCTTTCTCAACAGACGAGGGTAGCAACCTCAACGCCAACTCCGAACAGTCCTGATTCCAATCTAATGACCGCTATTAAGGGATAATGCATCACGATTCTTAGTTTGGCGTACGTCTCCTCCACGTGTCAGAAGAAGAACTGGGAGGGTGAAGTGGAAAGGTCTCCAACTGCTGCTGGCCTCTTCTCCTCTTCGACCGATAAATCACCTTAACCCACCCATCTCTGCAAAACCTCTCTTCACCTCAGCGAGGATGCGAAAGATCGAAGGAGATACTCCAAGATGAGATCATGAACCATCCACCCCATCACCCATAGCCCCCACCTCCTTTAATTCCTCGTGGGCAAGCTTCATTGCCACCGATGATGCATCACAAGTAATTGAGGCGTAGGTGACGTGTTGGCCACGCAAAGGGCACATCGGAAAGAAGGGTCACTCGCAATCTTTCGCCAATCCCTGTACTTGAATGTTCAATCGATGGCTAATTTTACTCCCTTCTACACAGCATGGAGATGCAGAAAATTGTTGAGTTGGGCTTTTATTATTTTCGATGTAATGCGGTTGTCCTTACTTGACCTGCATTAAAGGGCAATTGAAGACACAAGATTTCTATTTTGGGAGATGATGCCACCCATAAAAGGCTGTCGGTTATTTTAATTCTGAGCGGCAGTGTTCTTTTCTTTTTGCGCACAATGAGCTAAATGACCAGGTCACAAGGACCCCGAGGGCTCAGAGAATGTTGCTGATAAAGGGACCCACTAGATAACAGTTATGAGCCCCGGCAAGGCCCTCCAGCGAGTTCTTTAACGTCCACAGATTACAGCATTCCCACACACGAATCGTGTCTTAATGTCTCAACCGACGGACGGCCTCACTTGACCTACATTAAAGGGCAATTGAAGACACTAGATTTCTATTTTGGGAGATGATGTCACCAAAAAAAAGCTCTCGGTTATTACCTCTGAGAAAAAAAAAAAGCTCTCGGTTATTACTTCTGAGCAAAAAAAGCTCTCAGTTATTACCTCTGAGCAAAAAAGGGCTCTCTGTTGTTTTACCTCTGAGCGGCAATGTTCTTTTTTTTGCGCGCAATGAGCTAGATGACCAGGTCACAAGGACCCCGAGGGCTCAGAGAATGTTGGTGATAAAGGGACCCACTAGATCACTGTTATGATCCCCGGCAAGGCCCTCCAGCGAGTTCTTTAACGTCCACAGATTATAGCATTCCCACACACGGAATCGTGTCTTGATGTCTCATCCGATGGACGGCGGCCTTGCCAAGCCCATCGGTGTCCCCAACTGACCGAGAACAGGGGATAAATCTCAACGCTGGCCCATGTCAGACTCGAACCTGGGAACTGCAGATTACGAGCATAGTGTGCTACCAACTGAATTCGAAAACCTACTTACCCGGAAAGGCAAAACATAAGGATATCTTTCTTCTTCTATATGTATATAATAAGTAATAAAAAATAATAAATAAATACTCCCTCAAGCAGCTTCTGGCCACAGAGGTCTGACAGGAGCCTGTCAGTTTATATGCCATAGTAGAAGGTCTGAGAGGATGGCAGGACCTCAGCAGAAAAAACGACACAAACAGCCATGCCTTACCCGGGACTCGAACCCATGTCCCTTAGATCAGTAGCCAAGCGCGCTAACCACTCGGCCATGGGACGGTTATATAATATATACATATAAAAAATAGAGAAGAATGGAAGAAGAAATGGCTAATATGGGATGCTCGACTTTCAAAGAGAAGGAAGTTTTCCATTTTCGAAAACTTTGCACCATCTAAATTCGAATAAATAGATGATTGGGAAAATGTAAATGGTACTATTTTATCAGCACACATAAATAATTATCTCTTTAAAAAGAGCAGTATTTACCACTCCTCTGGATGTAAGGGAGAAATTCGTTGCTGTCATTTTAACCTGTCGACCTTCATATTACAACTCCAAAAATTTGAAATTTCTACCATCAAAATTAATCGTTTGCAAGATTTTTTAAAGTTTTACAATTTTCTCAAGTTTTTCACTGATAGAGGGAGCTTTTCAAACTTTTGTAAGAATCGGAAATTGCGAATTCTTATAGTTCGTTAATACACGTCCATCGAAAAAAATTTTTTTTTTTACTTATCATTAAAAAGCTGAAACTCTATAGACCAGTGGTTCTCAACCTTTTATGCTTCACGTACCCGCTGGACATGTGTATGTAACTGGCTAACCCCTTGTATAGATAGATAAAACTATAGTTATAGTATAACAATGGGAATAAAATGAAACATATATATCAGTGGTTCTCAACCTTTTATGCTTCACGTACCCCCTGGAAATGTGTATGTAACTGGCGTACCCCTTGTATAGATAGATAAAACTATAGTTATAGTATAACAATGAGAATAAAATAAAACATATATATTAGTGGTTCTCAACCTTTTATGCTTCACGTACCCGCTGGACATGTGTATGTAAGTGGCGTACCCCTTGTATAGATAGATAAAACTATAGTTATAGTATAACAATGGGAATAAAATAAAACATATATATCAGTGGTTCTCAACGTTTTATGCTTCACGTACCCGCTGGACATGTGTATGTAAGTGGCGTACCCCTTGTATAGATAGATGAAACTATAGTTATAGTATAACAACGGGAATAAAATAAAACATATATATCAGTGGTTCTCAACCTTTTATGCTTCACGTACCCGCTGGACATGTGTATGTAAGTGGCGTACCCCTTGTATAGATAGATGAAACTATAGTTATAGTATAACAACGGGAATAAAATAAAACATATATATCAGTGGTTCTCAACCTTTTATGCTTCACGTACCCGCTGGACATGTGTATGTAAGTGGCGTACCCCTTGTATAGATAGATGAAACTATAGTTATAGTATAACAACGGGAATAAAATAAAACATATATATCAGTGGTTCTCAACCTTTTATGCTTCACGTACCCGCTGGACATGTGTATGTAAGTGGCGTACCCCTTGTATAGATAGATGAAACTATAGTTATAGTATAACAACGGGAATAAAATAAAACATATATATCAGTGGTTCTCAACCTTTTATGCTTCACGTACCCGCTGGACATGTGTATGTAAGTGGCGTACCCCTTGTATAGATAGATGAAACTATAGTTATAGTATAACAACGGGAATAAAATAAAACATATATATCAGTGGTTCTCAACCTTTTATGCTTCACGTACCCCCTGGAAATGTGTATGTAACTGGCGTACCCCTTGTATAGATAGATAAAACTATAGTTATAGTATAACGATGGGAATAAAATAAAACATATATATCAGTGGTTCTCAACCTTTTATGCTTCACGTACCCCCTGGAAATGTGTATGTAAGTGGCGTACCCCTTGTATAGATAGATAAAACTATAGTTATAGTATAACAATGGGAATAAAATAAAACATATATATCAGTGGTTCTCAACCTTTTATGCTTCACGTACCCGCTGGAAATGTGTATGTAACTGGTGTATCCCTTGTATAGATAGATAAAACTATAGTTATAGTATAACGATGGGAATAAAATAAAACATATATATCAGTGGTTCTCAACCTTTTATGCTTCACGTACCCCCTGGAAATGTGTATGTAACTGGTGTATCCCTTGTATAGATAGATAAAACTATAGTTATAGTATAACGATGGGAATAAAATAAAACATATATATCAGTGGTTCTCAACCTTTTATGCTTCACGTACCCCCTGGAAATGTGTATGTAACTGGCGTACCCCTTTATAGATAGATGAAACTATAGTTATAGTATAACAATGGGAATAAAATAAAACATATATATCAGTGGTTCTCAACTTTTTATGCTTCACGTACCCCCTGGAAATGTGTATGTAACTGGCGTACCCCTTTATAGATAGATGAAACTATAGTTATAGTATAACAATGGGAATAAAATAAAACATATATATCAGTGGTTCTCAACCTTTTATGCTTCACGTACCCCCTGGAAATGTGTATGTAAGTGGCGTACCCCTTGTATAGATAGATAAAACTATAGTTATAGTATAACAATGGGAATAAAGCATATATATCAGTGGTTCTCAACCTTTTATGCTTCACGTACCCCCTGGAAATGTGTATGTAACTGGCGTACCCCTTGTATAGATAGATGAAACTATAGTTATAGTATAACAATGGGAATAAAATAAAACATATATATCAGTGGTTCTCAACCTTTTATGCTTCACGTACCCCCTGGAAATGTGTATGTAACTGGCGTACCCCTTGTATAGATAGATAAAACTATAGTTATAGTATAACAATGGGAATAAAATAAAACATATATATCAGTGGTTCTCAACGTTTTATGCTTCAAGTACCCCCTGAAAATGTGTATGTAACTGGCGTACCCCCTTGTATAGATAGATGAAACTATAGTTATAGTATAACAATGGGAATAAAATAACACATATATATCAGTGCCGTCCCGTGGCCGAGTGGTTAGCACGCTTGGCTACTGATCTAAGGGACCTGGGTTCGAGGCCCGGAATTAGGCATGGATGTGTGTGTCGTTTTTCTGCTGAGGTCCTGCCATCCTCTCAGATCTCCTACTGTGGCATATAAACTGACAGGCTCCTGTCAGACCTCTGTGGCAAGCAGCTGCTTGAGGGGGTATTTATTTTTTTATTTATATATCAGTGGTTCTCAACGTTTTATGCTTCAAGTACCCCCTGAAAATGTGTATGTAACTGGCGTACCCCTTTATAGATAGATTAAACTATAGTTATAGTATAACAATGGGAATAAAATAAAACATATATATCAGTGGTTCTCAACCTTTTATGCTTCACGTACCCCCTGGAAATGTGTATGTAAGTGGCGTACCCCTTGTATAGATAGATAAAACTATAGTTATAGTATAACAATGGGAATAAAATAAAACATATATATCAGTGGTTCTCAACCTTTTATGCTTCACGTACCCCCTGGAAATGTGTATGTAGCTGGCGTACCCCTTGTATAGATAGATAAAACTATAGTTATAGTATAACAATGGGAATAAAATAAAACATATATATCAGTGGTTCTCAACCTTTTATGCTTCACGTACCCCCTGGAAATGTGTATGTAACTGGCGTACCCCTTGTATAGATAGATAAAACTATAGTTATAGTATAACAATGGGAATAAAATAAAACATATATATCAGTGGTTCTCAACTTTTTATGCTTCAAGTACCCCCTGAAAATGTGTATGTAACTGGCGTACCCCCTTGTATAGATAGATGAAACTATAGTTATAGTATAACAATGGGAATAAAATATATATATATATCAGTGGTTCTCAACGTTTTATGCTTCAAGTACCCTCTGAAAATGTGTATGTAACTGGCGTACCCCTTTATAGATAGATTAAACTATAGTTATAGTATAACAATGGGAATAAAATAAAACATATATATATATCAGTTGTTCTCAACCTTTTATGCTTCACGTACCCACTGGAAATGTGTATGTAACTGGCGTACCCCTTGTATAGATGGATAAAACTACAGTTATAGTATAATAATGCTAACTTAGCCACTTTGTTACTAGATCTAGTGACTTTTGAGCTCTCACGGCGTACCCCAAAATATTTTACCACGTACCACACATTGAGAACTCCTACTAAAGACGAACAGACAGATAGATAACAACGTGAAAACACTACCACGTTTTTTTTAAAAAAGGAGCTAAAAATTTCAACAAATAGCACTCCCAAACGAAAAAAAAGAATAAACCTATATATTTCACTTTGACCCTCGTAAAAAGTAAGTACTAGAAACAAAAACTTTTTATCAGAACTTAAAGCGACGTGAGAATTTGGTTGCGCCAGAAAAATGGGATGTACAGTCGCTCAAAAAAGGTTTCCGAATGCTATGATTGGCTACAGAATTCAGAAAAAATATGTGGCAACGATTTTTTTAGAAATTAGTGATATGGCAACCTTCGTGTCACGTGACACGAAGGTTGTCAAATCACTAATCACACCGAAGGCTCAGAGGTGGTTGGAGGAGAGGACCCACTGGAACAGCTGTTGGGAGACAGATGGTAGCCTCCCGTCAAGGCCATCCACATGTGTTCTTTAACGTGCACAGGGTATGGCTCTCCCGCACACGGGGCCACGGCTTAACGTCCCATCCGGCGGATGGCGGCCTTTTCAAGGCCATCAGTGTCCCCTACTGACCGTGAGCAGGGAGTTTTCCGGAGATAAATCTCAACGCTGACCCAGCTGGGACTCGAACCTGGGAACTACAGATTACGATTACCATATATATGTTTCATTTTTGTGCTGGCGCGCTACCGACTGAGCCACCCCTGAAGCATAGCGAATGATAAGAATTTATAAGCATGAATAAATAAATGCACTTGATAAAAATTTCTTTTAAAAAAACTTTGCTAAAAATTAAACTGAATAGTTTAAAAATACCCCTTTTCTTTTTAAAGAAAACGTAAATGAAAATTCTCAGAATCTACTCTAAAATTTAAAGAGCTTCTAAAATGTACATTGTCTTTAAACAATAAGTTTTATAATTTATTTCCCAAAATAGAGAACCTAATTCTGTTAACGCCAGGTAAAACTGCTAGATATAATAAATAGCATCATTTTTCCATTCTCATTTCCACTTAATATCTCGCTGCTTAATTTTACAATTCTTTTCCTTTTTAATCCCTATCCCATTCAATTTTCTTGACCTTCCCCCTTGACTAACTTCTTTCTTAGTTTCCCTTCCCTTTTCGTTTAATCCTTTCTCTCCATCAGTTATATTTCCTTCCCATTCTATTCCTTCTACTTCAATTTTTCATGAATCTCTTTCTATCTCTTCTCTATCTCTTCTCTCCCCGAGGTGATGCGTCTGATGGAATGACAAGCTGTAATTTCCAACAGCCCCTGAGGTCCCACTCTCTCTGCTGATGGCTCATTTGTGTCCAGAAATTATCATGTGTAGCGGGCAGGTGCGCGAGCAAGAAGGAGAGAGGGGGGGAGGGGGGAGATTACAGATAGAGCAATGTTTTGGTAGATTTGACCTCGCTTCTGACCCTATCTGTTGCGTTCCTTATGTGGTTCTGTACTCAGAACTGTGTGGATGTAGCTCTAGGCTTACAATGCGCGAAGCCATCTACCCAATGTCGCAATTCGGAACACATACGCAAGAAGAGTGACCTTTTTCCTTATACCAATTCTCATTGCTATTATCAGAGCAGCTCGAAGGACAAAAAAAATTCGGAACTTGGGATTATATAAATCACTTAATCACCACGTTCCCGAACAGATTACTTTCGACCTCTGTGCATGCCACATGGCGCGATTGTTGACTATCGATGTGAAAACGAGGATGACAGATCACTCACTATTTCTTGTCATTTTTTTTACGGAATTATTCTTTTGGAAACGCAGGTGCCAGTTACTCTGGTGATAAAATGCGTCCATTGAACATTAACTCAAGGTAATCACTCACTAGGTACTCGTTGCAAACATTAAAAAAAAATAAATACCCCCTCAAGCAGCTGCTTGCCACAGAGGTCTGACAGGAGCCTGTCAGTTTATATGCCATAGTAGAAGGTCTGTGAGGATGGCAGGACCTCAGCAGAAAAACGATACAAACAGCCATGCCTTACCGGGGGTACATATGCCAGTCTAAAAATAGTTCAGAGTGACCGAGAGGAGGAGTGAAAAAGGCAAACGCGATTTGTTCTCGCTGAACATAGAAAAAGTCAACAAAAATTTATCTCACTGTACAAACATAAGGAAAAAAAGGTCAGTAAGATTTTCTCTCACTGTACAAACACAGAAGAAAAGTAAAACAGCATTTGCTCTTACTGCAAAAACACAGAGATAAAAAAAAAAAGGTACAGGGTTTGCTCTCACTGTTCAAACACAGGAAAAGTTCAACAGATTTGCTCTCATTGCACAAACACAGAAAAGGCAAAAGGATTTGCCTTTACTGCATAAAGACAGAAAAGGGTCAACAGGATTTGCGCTCACTGCACAAACACATCACCATCATCATCCTCAAGCAGCCATGGGCTATGGAGATCCAATCAAATCGTGCAATTTAAGTTCTCCAAACGCATCTGTCCTGAGCTACATCTGATGCATCTGGTCACCGTTGGTCAGTTACAGTTCGGGTTAGATATTATCTACCCACCGCATCCTAGGTCTCCTCCTCTTTCTCTGGCCTTTCGGCACACTGTTCATAACCCTATTTGGCGGGGGTGGCTCAGTCGGTAGCGCGCCAGGCTCGTAATCTGTAGTTCCCAGGTTCGAGTGCCAGCTGGGTCAGCGTTGAGATTTATCTCCGCAAAATTCCCCGCCCTGCCCACGGTCAGTAGGGGACACCGAGGGCTTGGAAAGGCCGCCGTCCGTCGGATGGGACGTTAAGCCGTGGCCCCGTGTGTGGGAGAGCCATACTACCCTGTGCACGTTAAAGAACACGCTGGATGGCCTTGACGGGAGGCTACCATCTGTCTCCCAACAGCTGTTCCAGTGGGTCCCCTCCCCCAACCTTCTCTGAGCCTTCGGGGTCCATGGCCATTTAGCCTGGACCCCGAAGGCTCAGAGACCTGGCCATTTAGCCCATGGTGTGCAAAAAAGTGCCGCTCAAAGGTAAAACAACCCAACCCAACCCAAAAAGGCTAAATCATCAGCATAATCCAAATCAGAAATTTTCGTATCTCCAGTCCATTTAAGGCCAAAATTTTCCCCTCGCCCAACATAATCAATAACCAAACTAAAGAGAAAAAGAGACAAAATGCACCCTTGGCGAACACCAGAAGTAATGCTAAACCAATTGCTACAAGCCTTAATAACTCTCACACACGAGAATTTGCTCTAACTCCGCAAACACAGGAAAAAATATATCAACAGGATTTGCTCTCACTGTGCAAAAATAGTAGGATCTCACTATCCGTGAGAGAAGAGGGATATGTTCTTGCAGAACACCGCAAGTACTAAATGACATAAATAACTAAAAAAAAATAGATTGCTCTTAAAGCAACCAGCTTATCAAAAGGTCTGACAGGAGGCTCTCAATGTAATGTGCTTTATGGAAAATTCTGTGATAAAGGCGAAATCGCGGCAGAAATAAACATGGGTAAGGAACAAAACGCTTATGCTTTGACTGTTGGTGATGAAGTTTGATCTCTGAACTGCCCTTTTTTTTGGCATAAATGAGCTAAATGGCCACGCCACAAGGGTCGATGAGCTCAGAAGAAGGTTTTCGAAAGACGAACCACCGAAGAGTTGCTAGGAAGCAGATGAAAGTCTCCAGTTAAAAAAGTTTTAACGTGCACAGACTATGGCTCCCCTGCACACGGATCCACGGTTTAACGTCCCATCCGATGGATGGCAGCCTTTACAAGCCATTCGGTGTCCCATTTCTCATTGAGCATGGTGGAAGTCAGCGGATAACTCTCAGTCTTGGATTGGGTTCGGTTGTTTTACCTCTGAGCGGCACTTTTTTGCACACCATGGGCTAAATGGCCAGGTCACATGGACCCCGAAGGCTCAGAGAAGGTTGGGGGAGGGGACCCACTGGAACAGCTGTTGGGAGACAGATAATAGCCTCCCGTCAAGACCATCCAGTGTGTTTTTTAATGTGCATAGGGTATGGCTATCCCGCACAGGGGTCTACGGCTTAACGTCCCATCCAACGGACTCCGCCCTTTCCAAGCCCATCGGTTGCCCCCTACTGATCGTGGACAGGGCGGGGAATTTTGCGGAGATAAATCTCAACGCTGACCCAGCTGGGATTGGAAGCTGGGAACTACAGATTATGAGCCTGGCGAGCTACACACTGAGCCACTCCCGCCCCCAAAAACAAGGAAATAGATTAAATTGCTCAGTGATGACATATAACACATGCGCTCATTGGGTACGTTGTGTTGATATTATTGCGCCCATATCCAAAAAGCTTCAACAATTATCGGGGCGGGGATGGCTCAGTCGGTAGCGCGCCAGGCTCGTAATCTGTAGTTCCCAGGTTCGAGTCCCAGCTGGATCAGCGTTGAGATTTATCTCCGCAAAATTCCCCGCCCTGCCCACGGTCAGTAGGGGGCACCGATGGGCTTGGAAAGGCCGCCGTCCGTCGGATGGGACGTTAAGCCGTTGCCCCGTGTGCGGGAGAGCCATACGCTGTGCACGTTAAAGAACACACTGGATGGCCTTGACGGGAATCTACCATCTGTCTTCCAACAGCTGTTTAAGTGAGTCCCCTCCCCCAACCTTCTCTGAGCCTTCGGGGTCCATGTGACCTGGCCATTTAGCCCATGGTGTGCAAAAAAGTGCCGCTCAGAGGTAACACAACCCAACTTCAACAATTATTGATATCCCGCAATCTAAAAAATTTCGTTAACTACCTATTGCAAGCTGACTGACGTTAGACACATTAAAGCAGTTTCAACTTTTAAATTGTTTCATTTGCTAACAACATCGGCGTTTCCAAGGTTTCTTATTAGTCGTTGCGATGACAACAGATGATTGATCTGTTCATCGGGGTTCCAAAAGATACCTTGTTTCTCTTCCTCAAGCTAACTGGCCGACGCAAACTAAAGAGAATCTTAACTCTACTTCAATTAATACACAGGAGGGAAAAAGAAATATTTTCGATTCCAGTTTTATACACCAAGAATCTCTTTTTCTAGACAATGTGGGGTAAACAATTTTATAGCCATCATGTTATTAGCAATGAATGATAGTCATCATATTAAATAATAGCGGTAATTCCGGGCGGGAGGACATGCCTGACGTCATCGGTGGCAGAAATTGGCAATTTCCTCGTGGTTCCGCGGCTACTTGAGCGATCGGTCCCGAATTTGATTGGGTGGTCCCACTTAGTTCTGGTCCTCTTCGCATGACAGATGGGGTTCATAGCTGCCGTGGGTCGGGAGTGATCCCTCGAAAAGTGTCCGAGATTTCTGGGGGCGCTGCCATCGCCTGCCTTGTGAATGAACTAGAGTGTGCGTTTCGCGCCATCCATTTGGCGTGAGTATTACTATTAATAATAACGAAAAGGGTTGTTCGGTTGGGTTGTTTTACCTCTGAGCGGCACTTTTTTACACACCATGGGCTAAATGGCCAGGTCACATGGAACCCGAAGGCTCAGATAAGGTTGGGGGAGGGGACCCACTGGAACAGCTGTTGGGAGACAGATGGTAGCCTCTCGTCAAGGCCATCCAGCGTGTTCTTTAACGTGCACAGGGTATGGCTCTCCCGCACACGGGACCACGGCTTAACGTCCCATCCGACGGACGGCGGCCTTTCCAAGCCCATCGGTGTCTCCTACTGACCGTGGGCAGGGCGGGGAATTTTGCGGAGAAAAATCTCAACGCTGATCCAGCTGGGACTCGAACCTGGGAACTACAGATTACGAGCCTGGCGCGCTACCGACTGAGCCACCCCCCGCCGCTCAGAGGTAAAACAACCCAACAGATTATATCATTTAAAACTTTTAATAGATAAAAAAAAAAGTAATTTTTAGATATTATATCTATTCAGATTTCTATCTGTTATTGAATTTCGCAAGAATTCGAAAACGTATACGCCCATTTTCTTTCTCAGCATAATCATTTCTTGAATATGATGTCAACAGGTAATCTGTGTATTTATCATTGATTGGCGTATACAGCCAGTCCGCAATTAAGACAACAGATGCGTTCTTCAGAAAATTGGGGTGAGGTTAAATCGTTTTATCTTATTTTTTACAAAAAATAAAGAATGATGAAGATATAATATAAAATGGCTAAATGCAGTTTTATTTTAATACATGATACGTATAGATGATTGTCGAGTAATGAAGACTGAGAAATGATAACTCGACTGTTATAAAAGCTATTGTTGAGTAATAAAGATTGAAAAAAAAAATGACAACTTGATTGTTGTATTGTCGGATAATGAAAATTAAAAAAAAATGATGACTCGACTGTTGTAAAAGCCATTGTTGAGTAATGAATATTGAAAAAAAAATGACAACTTGATTGTTGTATTGTCGGATAATGAAAATTAAAAAAAAATGGTAACTCGACTGTTGTAAAAGCTATTGTTGAGTAATAAAGATTGAAAAAAAAAAGACAACTTGATTGTTGTATTGTCGGATAATGAAAATAAAAAAAAAATGATAACTCGACTGTTGTAAAAGCTATTGTTGAGTAATGAAGATTGAAAAAAAAAAAAGACAACTTGATTGTTGTATTGTCGGATAATGAAAATTAAAAAAAAAGTTATAACTAGACTGTTGTAAAAGCTATTGTTGAGTAATAAAGATTGAAAAAAAAATGACAACTTGATTGTTGTATTGTCGGATAATGAAAATTAAAAAAAAAGTTATAACTAGACTGTTGTAAAAGCTATTGTTGAGTAATAAAGATTGAAAAAAAAATGACAACTTGATTGTTGTATTGTCGGATAATGAAGTTTAAAAAAATAATAACTCGACTGTACAGTGTGCCTAAAGGCCTCAGAAAAAGGGGAGACCTAGGATGCGGTGGGCAGACAATGTCAAACAGGACCTCGTTAGAATTGGTGTGCAGTGGCCAGATGCTGTTGGTGTAGCTCAGTATAGACTTGCTTGGAGAACTAAATTGCACGGTCTGGTTGGACCTCCGTAGCCCATGGCTGCTTGAGGATGATGATGATGATGAATGAAGATTGAAAATGAGAAATCAACTGTTGTAAAAGTTATTTTCGAGTAATCAAGATCGAAAAATGATAACTCGACTGTTGTAAAAGTTACTGTCAGTAATGAAAGTGACTGTATGTTTAGAAGCGTCTGTAACATACAGAAAATATACACGTGACAAATCATAATCTTTAACCATTTAGTGTGAATTTGTATACTGTATGTGTACAGTCGGTCAAAAAACTTCGTGTCACGTGACACGAAATTGCCAGATCACTAATTTCTAAAAAACATCGTTGCCAGATATTTTTTCTGAATTCTGTAATCAACCGGAATTGAGGTTGCATGAGTCACACGTGATGATGAATAACCGTATGTTCGGATATTTGTTAATATATATAATGCGTATGGATATATAATGCAATGAATATGGAGCGTGTGCAGTTACCGTTCACAGCAAACTGGAGCGGTTGCGGTTAATGTTCACAGCACATTGGATCGTGTGAGCTCACAAAGACCTGGATCGTGTGGGCTCACTCACGAAAATATTGAGCGTGTGCAGTTATCGTTCACAGCAAACTGGAGCGGTTGCGGTTAATATTCACAGCACATTGGATCGTGTGAGCTCACAAAGACCTGGATCGTGTGGGCTCACTCACGGAAATATTGAGCGTGTGCAGTTACTGTTCACAGCAAACTGGAGCGGTTGCGGTTAATGTTCACAGCACATTGGATCGTGTGAGCTCACAAAGACCTGTATCGTGTGGGCTCACTCACGGAAATATTGAGCGTGTGCAGTTACCGTTCACAGCAAACTGGAGCGGTTGCGGTTAATGTTCACAGCACATTGGATCGTGTGAGCTCACAAAGACCTGGATCGTGTGAGCTCACAAAGACCTGGATCGTGTGGGCTCACTCACGGAAATATTGAGCGTGTGCAGTTATCGTTCACAGCAAACTGGAGCGGTTGCGGTTAATATTCACAGCACATTGGATCGTGTGAGCTCACAAAGACCTGGATCGTGTGGGCTCACTCACGGAAATATTGAGCGTGTGCAGTTACTGTTCACAGCAAACTGGAGCGGTTGCGGTTAATGTTCACAGCACATTGGATCGTGTGAGCTCACAAAGACCTGGATCGTGTGGGCTCACTCACGGAAATATTGAGCGTGTGCAGTTACCGTTCACAGCAAACTGGAGCGGTTGCGGTTAATGTTCACAGCACATTGGATCGTGTGAGCTCACAAAGACCTGGATCGTGTGGGCTCACTCACGGATATATTGAGCGTGTGCAGTTACCGTTCACAGCAAACTGGAGCGGGTGCAGTTACTGCACACGCTCCAATTTGCTGTGAGCGGTAACTGGAGCGTGTACAGTTGCTGCACACGCTCCAGATATTTTTTCCTGAATTCTGTAATCACGTGACACGAAGGTTGCCAGATCATTAATTTCTAAAAAAAATCGTTGCCAGATATTTTTTCTGAATTCTGTAATCAACCATAGTGTTCGGATACTTTTTTGAGCGACTCTAGGTGGTCATATTATTTTGATATTAGATCGTGTGGGCTCACTCACGGAAATTTGAGCGTGTGCAGTTACCATCCACAGCAAACTGGAGCGTGTGCAGTAACTGCACACGCTCCAGTTTGTTGTGAACGGTAACTGGAGCGTGTATAGTTGCTGTACACGCTCCAGGTACTTTTTCTGAATTCTGTAATCAACCATAGTGTTCGGATATTTTTTTGACCGACTGTACATTATCATCGGCCACTGACAATTAAACCGCGTTAATAACACTGGATTAGGTGGCCAGTTGGTTAGTTGACTTGGCTACTGATTAAAGGGAGCTGGGTTCGAATCCTGGTGCTCGCGTTCTCTTTCTGCTGAGGTCTCTTACTTCCTCACAGACTTTCTCTATGGCATATTAAACTGACAGACCTCTGTGGCAAGCAGCTGCTTGAGGAGGTATTGATATATATATATATATTTAATATTTATTGTTTCCATATCCGTGGCTCTATAAATGGCCAAGCATCAAGTAACAGTTTGTTCCCAGGTTCGAGTCCCAGCTGGGTCAGCGTTGAGATTTATCTCCGCAAAATTCCCCGCCCTGCCCACGGTCAGTAGGGGACACCGATGGGCTGTGTATACACTGATGGCTGTGATACCACACCATACCCTGTGCACGTTAAAGAACACGCTGGATGACCTTGACGGAAGGCTACCATCTGTCTCCCAACAGCTGTTCCAGTGGGTCCCCTCCCCCAACCTTCTCTGAGCCTTTGGGGTCCAGGTGACCTGGCCATTTAGCCCATGGTGTGCAAAAAAGTGCCGCTCAGAGGTAAAACAACCCAACAGGAAATCAAGTAACAGAAGACTTGAAATGAAATAAGGATTAAGCAGTGTTTCATGAAACCACTGATTAGCTATTGAACAACGGCCTCCTGCCAGAGCCATTGATCAGATATTAGACAAAATTTCTAAAGCCATTAAACAGCTGTTAGACAAAGGCCTCCTTCAAAAGTCATTTTGGTTCATAGATGCCAGACTTTTCTCTAAAATCATTTACGAAGCTGATTAACCAAGAAATCAAACACTGATTTACATATTAAAGACGACCAAAAACGGAAAAGTAAGAAAAAACGTAAATTTTCACCCAGGTGATCGATATGAGAGAACTGACAGGAGCGTCTCAAAAAGTCAACAAAACCAATCTTACTTTCTCAAGGATTTAGCACTCGGGTTCCTTTGCTCGATACCGAACACACGACAATAAGATACATTTCCGATGAATCAAATTTACTCTGAAGAACGTTATATCAGAATTTGTTCACATTGAGAGGTAATTTAAAAACTGTTTCCGATTTAATTATTGGATATTCACTAATCGAAACGTGCCTCTGCATGAATCAGTTAAGATTGCTGAAACTGTCTTCTATGTCTGCTTTCTTGAAATCCGAACACAGCGCGAATCAGTAAAATAAAAAAATAAATAAATCCCCCCTCAAGCAGCTACTTGCCACAGAGGTCTGACAGGAGCCTGTCAGTTTATATGCCATAGTAGAAGGTCTGAGAGGATGGCAGGACTTCAGCAGGATGAACAAAATTGATTTCTGTATATATTTCCTCCCAGCGCAAACATGCTTTTGCATTAACTAGGTCATGTATTGTCTGTTTACTTCCTACCAAACAGAACACGGATTTTCATGGATCATTTCGCATAACTTGAAGACTAAGTTTTTTATTTATTTCATCCTGGACTAAACATGGTTTTACATGAAATAGTTTCGATTACCAAACTATATAGTATATTTACTTCCTTCCATTTCGAATTGCCATTACATGGATCAGTTCTGCCAATGCATGGATCATTTCTGCCAATGCATGGATCATTTCTGCCCTTACATGGATCATTTCTGCCAATGCATGAGTCAGTTCTGCCAATGCATGAATCATTTCTGCCATTGCATGGATCATTTCTGCCAATACATGGATCATTTCTGCCATTACATGAATCATTTCTGCCAATGCATGAGTCAGTTCTGCCAATGCATGAATCATTTCTGCCATTGCATGGATCATTTCTGCCAATGCATGAGTCAGTTCTGCCAATGCATGAATCATTTCTGCCATTGCATAGATCATTTCTGCCAATGCATGAGTCAGTTCTGCCAATGCATGAATCAATTCTGCCATTGCATGGATCATTTCTGCCAATTCATGAGTCAGTTCTGCCAATGCATGAATCAGTTCTGCCATTGCATGGATCAGTTCTGCAATGCATGGATCAGTTCTGCAATGCATGGATGCAGTTCCGCCATTGATCAGTTCGAATTATCGAGAACGAACCGAACTCTTTCCACCCAGTCCGAACATGAACAGGAATCACATCTTATTATCTAGATTTTATTGTTTGAATCTTCCAAATCATCATCCTGTTAGTTTCCTCCAACTCTCTTCAGTTGTGTACGCAAATAACAAGCGCAGTGACATCACATGTGACTCATGCAACCAATAATGTGCATCTTCCCCTCTTCTGACAACGACCTCTGACCCTCCTCAGTTACTTATGACGCGACTAGCCGTCACACGTCTCGCGAAATGACGCTCAACTCGTGATGCAGCTTGTTATCCTGTCCCTCGACAAACTAATCCCATTCTGGAGGTTGGATGGCCGTGGAGCTCAAAGGAACACGAAGAGCTCAGATCATGACCTGACTCCGGATCTCTCACCATCCGCCGTCAAGTTGTGATGGGATCCAGCTTGGCGATCGACGTAGCGAATGAAGAGGAGAGATCCTTTGAATTGGGGGCGGAGAAAGAAAGGTGTTGGAGGTTCCTAGAAAGATTAACAGCTTCCCGGTTCAAATTTTTTTAGGGGTTGATTTTTTTTCCTTGTATGTATAGTGTGAGAATGTGTCTGTGTACATGCTGGCAGGGAGATGTGGGTGTGGGGAGACACGTGACGTAAACACAGATTATATCTCTCTTTTGGAGAGGACCGACGGGAACTTCACAGACACATACATAATCCTCAAGCAACTATGGGCTGTGGAGGTCCAACGAAAGTCTATAATTCTCATGTATCTTGAGCAACAGCTGTTGCAGTTGACCATTGCAGGCCAATTATAACTATTAATATATAAGTCCTGTTTGACACTGTACATCCACCGTACTTATTATTCTAGTTCTTTACATTATAAGATTTGGCAAGGTGCCAAAAGAATTCTTTATTCGGCTCCTGCATTTAAAAAAAAATAAATACCCCCTCAAGCAGCTGCTTTCCACAGAGGTCTGACAGTAGCCTGTCAGTTTATATGCCATAGTAGAAGGTCTGAGAGGATGGCAGGCCCTCAGCAGAATAACGACACAAACAGCCATGCCTTACCCGGGGCTCGAACCCAGGTCCCTTAGATCAGTAGCCAAGTGCGCTAACCACTCGGCCATGGGACGGCGATACCTGCATTTAGAAAGTAAAATTTTTGCTGATTATTTCTTACGGAAAAAATTAGGTCACCTTGGTCATTGCTCTACAAAAAACAATCACAAGTAATAATGGATAAATTTGAAATTTAGTTTAAATTGAAGAGATTTTGCGACGTATTTGTTCAACTCTCAAGGACGACCTCCTCGACGTTAAATTCAGAGTGATATCTTCCTTGATAGTTGAATAAATACGTCGAAAACTCTCTTCAATTTAATCAATTGTACAGTCGCTCAAAAAAGTATCCGAACACTATGGTTGATTACAGAATTCAGAAAAAATATCTGGCAACGATTTTTTAGGAATTAGTAATCTGGCAACCATGACACGAAGGTTGCCAGATCGCTAATTTCTAAAAAGTCGTTGCCAGATATTTTTTCTGAATTCTGTAATCAACCAATAGTGTTCGGATACTTTTTTGAGCGACTGTACACTCAGAATATACTTGCCATCATCACGATGTAATTGTCGTTGTTCCTTGACGGTTGGGTTGATTTACCTCTGAGCGGCACTTTTTTGCACACCATGGGCTAAATGGCCAGGTCACAACGACCCCGAAGGCTCAGAGAAGGTTGGGGGAGTGAACCCACTGGAACGGCTGTTCACAGACAGATGGTAGCCTCCCGTCAAGACCATCCAGCGTATTCTTTAACATGCACAGGGTATGACTCTCCCGCACACGGCGTAACATCCCATCCGACGGAAGGTGACCTTTCCAAGCCAACGGTGTCCCCTACTGACCGTGGGCAGTGCGGGGAAATTTGCGGAGATAAATCTCAACGGTGACCCACCTGGGACTCTACAGATTACGAGCCTGGCGCGCTACCGACTGAGCCACCCCAGCTCCTATGTTTCTTGAGACTGAGAGTAGATGGAACAAGTCCTTCATGAACAGGGTAGGATTTTGACCTTCTGAGGCCCTAAGTTACAATGAGTTTAAGTGGCCCCAAACGTTCAAAAGTCGAACTAAGTTATATATTTATTATTCTGATTGAAGGGAACATTAGAAAATGAATATGAAATTAATGTGGTGAAAACATTATACTATCATTGGTATACAATAAACACTGTGTAAAGCTGAGATCAACAGTGTTTGCACAAGAATAATTTGAATATGAAAAACATTTTGCCACACAATAAACTTAAAACTTAAAAATTTTCAGGCACCTCATTTCGTGAGGCCCTAAGCTGTAGCTTAGTTAGTTTATGCCTAAGTCCTACCCTGTCGTCTAAGCTGTAGCTTAGTTAGCTTATGCCTAAGTCCTACCCTGTCGTCTAAGCTGTAGTTTAGTTAGTTTATGCCTAAGTCCGACCCTGTCGTCTAAGCTGTAGCTTAGTTAGGTTATGCCTAAGTCCTACCCTGTTCATGAGTATGTGTACTAAGTTCATAGCATTACTTAGAGGAGATCTTGAGAGGCGGCCGGTAACTCAGCAGTCAGAACAACACCCGGCATGGTTTCAGGAGGTCTTGAGTTCGTATCCCAAACGGCTCAAGACATGTTCGTATCTCAACCGGCCCAATTTTTCCACTAAAATTAATCGATGTTAAATTCAGAGTGATATCTCCCTTAATAGTTGAAATTTAGCATTCATCATTTGTCTTACCTTAAAAATACACTGCTCGGCATTGAAAGTGCCCCATCCAGTTGGGTTGGGTTGTTTCACCTCTGAGCGGCACTTTTTTGCACACCATGGGCTAAATGGCCAGGTCACATGGACCCCATAGGCTCAGAGAAGGTTGGGGGAGGGGACCCACTGGAACAGCTGTTGGGAGACAGATGGTAGCCTCCCGTCAAGGCCATCTAGCGTGTTCTTTAACGTGCACATGGTATGGCTCTCCCGCACACGGGGCCACGGCTTAACGTCCCATCCGACGGACGGCGGCCTTTCCAAGCCCATTGGTGTCCCCTACTCACCGTAGACAGGGCGAGGAATTTTGCGGAGATAAATCTCAACACTAACCCAGCTGGGACTCGAACCTGGGAACTACAGATTACGAGCCCAGCGCCTACCGACTGAGCCACCTCCGCCCCGCCCCATCCAGTAGGACATGTCGTACAGACATGCAAATAGAAGGTGGTGTGCGCAGTTGAGATATGCAAATGATGATAATCTGGAGCCAATGACGTGTGTGGCTCAAGAGATAAAAGGTCAAGAAGGAACAGGGATGGGATTGTGTTTATGCAGGTGGAAGTTATGCAAACGGTTGAGATTAGGTGGTTCCGCTTGAAAATTGTTCAGCGAAGGCCGAAAATGCCAGGTACACGCTGTCGGCAGGTTTATCGCCATTTTGGATGCTTTTGAGAGAAGACGAATTATAAGCTTATGTGAAGCAGGATGAACTACACGTCGTGTCGCTGCTCATCTATGTTCATCCGGATGCACGAACTGTTGGACGCTGTTGGCAACAGTGGCGAAATGATGTGCATCGCAGAGGGAGTGATGCTGTTCGAAAGATGCCAGCATGGCTTGATAGGCGCATTGTTAGACATGCTCGTTCGTCACTGCAGAGCACTTCAGGCGATATTCGATGGGCTGTGTCAACAGCCATGGACGTCCCCATAATGACCTGAATGGTAAACCGAAGGTTGCATGAGGCACACCTGAGCTCTAGGCAACCGTTACGTCAACTGCTATTGATTGCAAACCATCGCACTGCTCGTCTAGCTTGGTGCCGAAGTTGTGCAAACTGGGGTCACGAATGGAACACTGTTGTGTTTAGTGATGGATCCCATTTCTGTATGGATGCTGACGATCTACGGGTCTGTGTATGACGACAACCTGGCGAAAAGACGGATCCAGCTTTTGTTCGCGACCGACACACCGCCCATCAGCCAAGCTTAATGGTATGGGGTGCTATTGGATATGACAGCAGGTCACCTCTTGTCCACATCATGGGAACACTGACAGCTGCATGATACGTTAGCTCTGTTCTGCAGCCCATTTTGTAACCGTTCCTGGGAGGCATGCAGCAGCCCATTTTCCAGCATGACAACACCCCTGTACATACTGCTATGGTCTCCAGACAATGTTTGCGATATGTTGAAGTATTGCCATGGCCAGCACAATCTCCAGATTTATCCCTAATAGAAAATCTGTGGGACCACATTGGATGATGTGTGCAATCCTCTCACCAGCTGGCACGGGTTAGGTTGTTGTTTTACCTCTGAGCGGCACTTTTTTGCACACCATGGGCTAAATGGCCAGGTCACATGGACCCCGAAAGCTCAGAGAAGGTTGGGGGAGGGCACCCACTGGAACAGCTGTTGGGACACAGATGGTAGCCACCCGTCAAGGCCATTCAGCATGTTCTTTAACGTGCACAGGGTATGGCTCTTCCGCAAATGGGGCCATGGCTTAACGTCCCATCCGACAGATGGCAACATTTCCAAGTCCATCATTGTCCCCTACTGACCATGGGCAGGGTGGGGAATTTTGCGGAGATAAATCTCAACGCTGACCCAGCTGGGACTTGAACCTGGGAACTACAGATTAAGAGCCTGACGCGCTACCGACTGAGCCACCCCCTCCCCGGCCGGCGCGGAATATCGATGAATTATGGGAGCAAGTCAACGCTACTTGGTGTGCAATTCCTCAGGACTATATCTGCAGACTATATGACTCCATGCCACGCCGTATTACTGACTTTATTGTCATTCACGGCGGTGCAACCACCTACTGAGGCAGTCACATTGTGCTGCATTATCTCATCTTCTAACCGCTGTAAGTGGCTGAAAATTAAATCATGATGTGCTAATATATATTGCTATGTGTGTGCTACATTTCACCCCTATCCCCTCACTCCTTCTGGGTGGGGAAATTTCAATGTCGGGCAGTGTATATCATTTTTCATTCGTTTTGTAATCTTTATTTGCGTTGTTATATAGAAAAATTACAGCATTCACTTTGTGAATCAAAAATGAAACTAAAATTTAAATTAAACATAAACCATCAAAATAAACTAATTTTTCATTTTAATTTTTTGATTTTTCGAAATAACAAATCCATTATTATGTGAACACAATACAAATACATGTTAAAAAGTTTCAGGAGTCGCATCAAATTAAAATTGTTTGCTCATCACTGATCTAAACCATTATAGTGAAGCCCCTGATTGGAATCTACGTTTTGCTGTATTCTTTCGATGAAGTAAAAACAAAGAATCGAATAAACTAGCAGACGAACACCTTACGCTTTGAAAATATTTTGCTTCTTTCGCTTTAAAAGTATGTAACGCATTATCGGGCTGGGCAAATAAACTGGCTAGGCTGCAAAATTCGTTCCTCGGATAGTAAGATTAAATCTAAGGGTGCAATGAAAGAGAAATATTTGTAGTTCGCTGTCCGCCAAGTATTAATGATTAAAAACGAAGTTAATTAGCACACGGTGTATTAAACAATTAATATTTAACCCAGAGATCCAGTTTCTTGACAGTTGTTATTTGTATCACAGACATATTTGTTTGGGGTTGTAAATATAATGAATGCATAATAAAATACGCTGCACCTTAGATTGAATTCCCGAAGTTAATAAATTGGCCTTGTAATCAAGTTTAGGTAATTAGCTTTAGTCCTGAGTCGAAGTAAAGGATCAATCGTCTGCTGTAGATCAGGTTTCCTTAGGAAGATGTGTAAAAAAAAAAACCGAGGTGATTTCGCAGTGTGGCCACACCCTAGTAATTTAGCCGAAGATTGGGGGGTTTTCAGTCTTGTTAAATTTTTAATTTCACGATTAACATTTTGACGTTCTTCTTGATTAGCAACATTATAATGATTACAAAATTCAGGGCCTTTCTGAAAAGGTCAGGAGGACCATTTGACCTGGGCATTATGATCAAAGGAGGCTCCAAATTTAGATACTTGTAAATATTTTGATATTAGATACAACCGTGGCCGAGTGGTTAGCGCGCTTGGCTACTGATTACGTGGCCGAGTGGTTAGCGCGCTTGGCTCTGACCTGGCTTCGAGCCCCGGGTAAGGCATGGATATTCGTGTTGTTTTCTACTGAGGTCCTGCCATCCTCTCAGATCTTCTACTGGCATATAAACTGACAGGCTCCTGTCAGACCTCTGTGGCAAGCAGCTGCTTGAGGGGGTATTTATTTTTATTTTATTATAATTTAATTAACGTGTTCAGATAAGGCACGGATGCTTCTTTTCTGATGTTGTCTTTCTGCTGAGGTCTCGCTTTACTCACAGACGTTCTCTATCATGTGGTAACATAACAAGTTCCTATTCGGACTTTGTGGCAAGCAGCTGCGTGAGGAGTGAATTTTTTCATACAGATTTTGTTAAATTGGAATTAGAAACCTTCACAAATAATAATAACAATTTATTGAACTTTAAAATTTTTTTAAGGAAAAATATCACTTGAGATGAACACACACACACACACAAAATCCTCAGGCAGCAATGGGATTAGTAACCTATGGCTGCTTGATCCCAATTAAAAATAATGCAAAGAGAGTGTGCAATTTAGTTCTCCAAAAACGTCAGTCCTCAACTATATCTGCTGCATGTGGCCACTGTAGACCAATTCTAACAAGGTCCTGTTTGACATTGTCTACCCACCACATCCTAGGTCTTCCCCTCTTTCTAATGCCTTTAGGCACAGTGTTCATATTCGTATTCGCCAATCTATAATTATCCATACGGGCAACATGGCAAAACCAACAGTCTCTCTTTGCAAAATATGCTGCTTAAAGGAGGTTGCCATCTTCTTTACCTAACCTCATCATTACTTACAAAGTTGACCCACCTAATGCCCAAGATACTGCGTAAGCATCTAGAATCAAAAGCATCTAGTTTCCTGTTATCTTGTTTACAAAGTGTTCAAGTTTCACTACCATAACTAACCCTTGAAAGAACCAAACTATTATACAGTCTAATTTTAGTCTTTAGTTGTATAGCTGATTTCTCCATAATCTCCATAGATTCTTAAAAGTCCCGGCAGCAATCCCTATTCGTCTGCTAATCTCATACCGCACATCACCATTATCTGTTACCTAGCTCCCAAGATAATTAAACTGTGACACCTGCTCAAGACTGCCACCATTCAGATTAACAAAATCACAGCTGCTTGACCAATTTTCATCACTTTAATTTTCTCAATGTTTATAACCAAACTATTCTAGTACCAGTCTCATTAACAGCTCGAATGAAAGAGTTCATCTCATCAACATCACTTGCCAAAAGGGCTAAATCATCAGCATAATCTAAATCAGAACTTTTCGTATCTCCAGACCATTTAAGGCCAAAATCTTCTCTTGCAGTGAATTTCGAATAACATAATCAATAACCAAACTAAAGAGAAAAGGAGACAAAATTCACCCTTGTCTAACTATACTAAAATAAATAAATAAAATAAATATCCCCTCAAGCAGCTGCTTTCCACAGAGGTCTGACAGGAGCCTGTCAATTTATGTGCCATAGTAGAAGGTCTGTGAGGATGACAGGACCTCAGCAGAAAAATAACACAAACGTCCATGCCTTATCCGGGGCTCGAACCCAGGTCCATTAGATTATTAGCCAGGTGCGCTAACCACTCGGCCACGGGACGGAGATAACTCCACTAGCAATGCTAAAACCAATTGCAACAAGTCTCACCAACTCTCACACGTGACTCAATAGATGGCGTTCGTTATGCTAAATTGTCAGGTATGCCATACGATCTCACGATCAACAGAGTCAGAAGCTTTTTGAAATCTGCAAAACTGAACAAAAGATTTTACTCAAAACTTAATCTCTGTTCTCCACATTATTCGTTTAATATTTAAAAAGTTGCATTATATACAGTGAAATAGCAAAGGCTGCTCTTACATTTATCCTAAACTCACACATTACATAAACTTTTAAAGTTCTCGAAAACTAAGGTTGGGTTGTTTTACCTTTGAGCGGCACTTTTTTGCACACCATGGGCTAAATGGCCAGGTCACATGGACCCCGAAGGCTCAGAGAAGGTTGTGGGAGGGGACCCACTGGAACAGCTGTTGAGAGACAGATGGTAGCCTCCCGTCAAAGCCATCCAGCGTGTTCTTTAACGTGCACAGGGTATGGCTCTCCCGTACACGGGGCCACGGCTTAACGTCCCATCCGACGGACAGTGGCCTTTCCAAGCCCATCGGTGTCCCCTACTGACCGTGGGCAGGGGGGGGGGGATAAATCTTTTGCGGAGATAAATCTCAACGCTGACCCAGCTGGGACTCGAACCTGGGAACTACAGATTACAAGGCTGGCGCGCTACCGACTGAGCCACCCCCCTCGAAAACTAAAAGAATCAATACACTAACTTTTACTTTCGTTTTAGCAAATGATTTTGTGGTAACAATTATTACTTTGGAGATAGATTTATAGGATCAGGATCACTACTGTTGAAATGTTTCACACTCCGTCACTCTTTATTAAACGCAAATTATTCAAAATCGAAATTCAGAGAGATTTAAGTGAGATCTTTAATTCTTGCTCAGGGACATTTTTCCCTACAGAAGCTTATTTCCAAAATTAGAGGAATTTTAAATGGAATTTTCTATTCACCACAAATGGAAGTGTCGCAATACGCTTGGTTGTGCTGTTTTACCACTAAACGGCACTTTTTTTCTACGCAATGGTTCAGTTGTCCAGTTCTCAAAGACCCCAAGGGTTCAGAGAAGATTGGGAAAGACCGTTGTTAGGAGACAGATGGTAGCCTCCCGTCAAATCCATCCAGTGAGTTCTTTAACGTACATGTGGTATGCCTCTCCCGCACATGGGGCCACGTCTTAACGTCCCATTCGACGGGTTGTTTGGGTTGTTTTACCTCTGAGCGGCACTTTTTTTACACACATGGGCTAAACGGCCAGGTCACAAGGACCCCGAAAGCTCAGAGAAGGTTGGGGGAGGGGAACTGGAACAGCTGTTGGGAGACAGATGGTAGCCTCCGGTCAAGGCCATCCAGCGTGTTCTTTAACGTGCACAGGGTATGGCTCTCCCGCACACGGGACCACTGCTTAACGTCCCATCCGACGGACAGGAAACTTTCCGAGTCCATCGGTTCCCCCTTTCTCTCATAGGGAAAATACGTTCGGAATATAAAAAGAGGTGAACTTCAAAGCCATGCTTATACCTCCATTAGCACAACTCCACATCATAAATAACCTAAACTCTATTCACACAATCGAACTAATGTTTCTGTGACAGTTGAGGCTGTGTTTCGAAGAGACAATCATTAATTTATTTTTTTCACTTTACACACTCATTCTGGGTGTGGATTAGTTAATTCAATTTTCCCTGTTGATTCGACAGGAGTATGCCGATCTATTCTAGCCATCAAATTCATCTCCCCAGAAGAGTTAGTATTACCTAAGACAATCCCCCAGGGTGGGCCATCGAACATCTATCAGATGGACTACAATGACCTTGTTAAAGCGGTCTATTCCTCGAAGTCTGTCCATAACGTGTCATTCAAAACTTTAACCACAACCTTGTTGGAGGAGAAATAGCTGCATTAACACTAGTGCAAAACTAAAAGCCCCGTCGTAATTTCAACTAATGTCAGCTAAAGGAAGCGGCTGCTACAGCATCGTTGCTGTCATCTTAAATAGCGACTTGCGGCTTGCCGAGGCACAGGTTTCACCTGCAGGGTGCACAATTTAATCGTACTAATGGGTGGCCGGGCCAGGGTCAGGCCAGGACTCACATTGCTGGCTGGCTAGGCAAGTAGAGGAGTGTCAGTCTTCGGTGCAAACCGAGGCTGTCAAAAGATTCCTTGTTTACGGACGGCTTTGCCCTTTGATCTTGTTGTTTTTTGGAGCCTTGTCTTTTCGTATCCATTTGTCACGATTCAGAAGTTGGCAACACCTCCGGCTTCTCTAATGTGTTTTGTCACACATGGTCATAATTGAGGCGAGAGCCAGTCACATCGCCAGGTTCGCCGAGGTTAATAATAGGTTGAAAGTTGAACTTGTGTTACGCTAATAAGAGTTTGATATGTTCTGTCGAACTGGTACATTGGTGGTTTTTTTTTTTCGTTTGGAGTAAAGGATCTTGACACAAGAGATTTTAATGATGGCAGTTACTGAATAACTACACACGCTTAGGAATTGGTGGAAGAGAAAAAAAACGAACTAGAAGAAACAGGATTGAATTATTTTATGCTTCACGAAATCAAGGAACAACTCAGCTAACTACAAGTTGGTCTTACCGGCAGGTCAGTGTTCATCTTATGGGACCGCCCAACTATAAAATTCAGGATAAAATTAAGACAACTTTCTGTACAATGAAGGAAATATAAGTGTTAAAAAATACTCTAGAGTAGGGGTTCTTAACGTGGGGTACGCGGTAAAATTTTTGGGGTATACCGTGAGAGCTCAAAAGTCGATAGATCTAGTAACAAAGTCAGTGTTTTATTTTATTCCCATTGTTATATTATAACTATAGTTTTATCTATCTATACAAGGGGTACGCCAGTTACATACACAGTTCCAGGGGGTACGTGAAGCGCAAAAGACTGAGAACCTCTGATATATATGTTTTATTTCATTCCCATTGTTATACTATAACTATAGTTTTATCTATCTATACAAGGGGTACGCCAGTTACATACACATTTCCAGGGGGTACGTGAAGCATAAAAGGTTGAGAACCACTGATATATATGTTTTATTACATTCCCATTGTTGTACTATAATTGTAGTTTTATCTATCTATACAAGGGGTACGCCAGTTACATACACATTTCCAGGGGGTACGTGAAGCGTAAAAGGTTGAGAACCACTGATATATATGTTTTATTTTATTCCCATTGTTATACTATAACTATAGTTTTATCTATTTATACAAGGGGTAGGCCAGTTACATACACATTTCCATGTTGTACGTGAAGCATAAAAGGTTGAGAACCTCTGATATATATGTTTTATTTTATTCCCATTGTTATACTATAACTATAGTTTTATCTATCTATACAAGGGGTATGCCGGTTACATACACATTTCCAGGGGGTACGTGAAGCATAAAAGGTTGAGAACCACTGATATATATGTTTTATTTTATTCCCATTGTTATACTATAACTATAGTTTTATCTATCTATACAAGGGGTACGCCAATTACATACACATTTCCAGGGGGTACGTGAAACATAAAAGGTTGAGAACCACTGATATATATGTTTTAATTTATTCCCATTGTTATACTATAAATATAGTTTTATCTATCTATACAAGGGGTACGCCAGTTACATACACATTTCCCGGGGGTACGTGAAGCATAAAAGGTTGAGAACCACTGATATATATGTTTTATTTCATTCCCATTGTTATACTATAATTGTAGTTTTATCTATCTATACAAGGGGTACGCCAGTTACATACACATTTCCAGGGGGTACGTGAAGCATAAAAGGTTGAGAACCACTGATATATATGTTTTATTTTATTCCCATTGTTATACTATAACTATAGTTTAATCTATCTATACCAAGGGGTACGCCAGTTACATACACATTTCCAGGGGGTACGTGAAGCATAAAAGGTTGAGAACCACTGATATATATTGTTGCGGATTACAAAAATGGATAGCCACTGAGCGTGAGTATTAAAAGCTATATTTCAAAACCAAATTCAATACAAGGTAAATTGTTACAAAGGAAATATGGATGAAGTATCTTATTAACAAATCAACTATTAACATGCACAAGTCATCAATCTTCCTGCGTAGAGCACACAATATCAGCTCTGTGTATTTTACTAAATACTACCTTTTACTTGATTTACCAGGTCACCCGAAGATCTTCACTCGTAAACCAATTCTCGTCCTGTGCTAATAACTGTTCACACACTAGCCGAACAAAAAGACAGTCCGTGTAGACATTCGAAGTTAGCCATAAAAGTTCCACTTTTATACTTCCGCGTATACACAACACATCAAGTTACTTCTTGATACTTACGCGCACTGTCTCAGAACAGCTCACCGTCCATTTTCGAACTCACCGACCGTTACAACACACAACGACCGTTCCAATACAAAACGACCGTTAACGCTCCACTCTTCTTCTCCAAATTCTCCCAACGTTCTTATTCGTTGGCTGAAACTTTGCTTTCGGTTGCCAGATTCTTCTGTCGTAACACTGCCCCCTTCCTAGGTCTTGTTCGTCCCGAACAATTCTGGATTCCAAAGCTTCTTCAGTTCTTCGATGAAACGGGGCCAAATGATCCACGTGAACCACCTTGCACTTTGTAGCTGGACATCGACGAATGCGATATACCACGTCTGTGTCAAAATGAAAGCGAATCTGATTATGACGTAGATTTCTTTTCTGACTGAAGCCTCGTCCACAAACATAATACGTGTAAGGCCTATAGCCCTTGTGAACACGTTTATGTCTCTGCAGGGAGAAGAATCGACTAAGAGTTTTCGTGCAAAACCTGTAAAAAGTTTTCTTCTTTGTCGAAAGTTTTCTTCTTTGGATTTTTACTTCTATCAAGAGTAACAAGGAATGAAAGTCATTAGTGACATAAAATCTAGGGAGGAGTTTCATCCTCCAGTCTGACCCTTTTGTCAGTTGACTTTCACTTAATTCAGAACTGTCGTGATGAACCTTCAGCCATATTTCACCTGATTCAATTTGATCCCCAAGGTGCTTCACAATTATATCAGCTCCATAATTCTTTTTAGCGCTTCGGTCCATCTCCTCCTTCCATACTCTTGCTAGAACTGCAGCTTCTAATCCGACAACCTTACCTGTTTCTCCTGTATAAGTGAAATCAGTGATGTGTCGGGCTGCTAGCAATATTTTTTCTGTTTTATCTTCACATAGCCAGCTTGCAACATCTTCAGATACTCCTTGTTCTATTAACATGTTACGAAACTTGTTCAAAGCATTGCCGTTATGCAGAACCTTGCGGACACGCGATGCTTCATCTACCCTATTATCCACAATGTTCACCAAACGCAGAAGTTCTCCTCCTAACTCTTCGACGAGCTCTTGCAGTTCCAAGGATCCGTCACCAAGGAAACACTGAACAGCTTCCATCACTTCCAGAGAGTTGTCAACAGAGTTTTCAAGAGGTGAATCCATGTTGCTGATAACAGCTGAACTCTTCATTCCACGAGTTTGTGATGCTGCAACCATTTTCTTAACTAAATCAACAGCAACATCTTCTGTACTGATGAGATCAATAGCTCCTTTTCCGAATTCAACATCATAAACCAAAGCACACACTCCTTCAGCCAGCTTTTTGGACACAATTGAGCATATCATTAGAGGAACGCTATCTATGGTAGCCATCAGATCCTTGCAGCGGTAAATCTCCTTATCTGTTGGCACCAGCTCCTCTGTCTGTCCTACGATGCAGCATCCGACGTCTTCCATCATCTGCTCGATTTTATCTTTAGTGCAGTCGACTGTGAAGCCAGGGATGGATTCCAATTTATACAGAGTATCTCCCGTCAATTGGAGAGCACGACCGGAGATCATAGGGACCTTGAGACCTAAAGCAGCAAGTGCAGGAGCCAAGACAAGACTCACTTTGTCGCCGACACCTCCTGTACCGTATTTATCTACCATCCGATGGCGCCACTCGGGTCTCCAGCAAAACACATGACCCGAGGAGGTCATAGTTGCTGTTTCTTCGGAATTCACTTTCTTGGAGCTCTCATTGTAATTAGCCAGGGAAACATCAGTCATGATTGCCAAATTGTTCATTCTGGAGATCAGCGACGAGTTTTGTAACATGATATTGTCCACTTTAGAGCTCTTGTAGTCGTGATAAAACTTTTCTATATCCTTATAATCTAAATGGTTATAATGTCCAAATCTGCACATTGACTGTTCAGAAAAGAAATTCAGCGTGGCTACGTTGAAATTATCTGAGGGATTCACTTCTCTCTGATCGTAACTCTGAGGCTTAGTTTCATCCAGAAAGTTAGTCTTTGAAGTACTGTCTCTGCCTGAAGCTCCTTTACTAGCATAACCTGTTACGCTTCTAAGCCATTCTTCGGAATTCTTCTTTCTTAAATCCCCACTTTCTATAAACGATTCGAGTGTGGCTATATGTTTCGGAAAAATCTCTCCGACTTCCCCAGTAACGTCGAATGGCACTTTGTATCTATGATGAATGGACGCCTCTTCTTTACTCGGACCACTCTGCGAAACGTAAACTCTGTTTCGTTCCCCCTCATTACCACTCGTTACTCTGCCTTTGCGATAATTGTCCATGACGCATTTTGCTGACGGCGAGGAATAGAATACCTTTCGTGTGGATCTCTCTTCAGATCGTGCCAGACTTGTATACCTAGGTATTTTGAAGTGCAAAGCGTACTGTATAGTCTCACAGCTCTCTGACCTGTGTGATTGTTCTTCACAGTTCCTAGACATGTCACCAGCGACATAGACACTCTGCCATGCATCACCAGTAGTTGCGTGGTCAAAGGCATTATCTGCGCTATCCCTACGATTCTTGATTTCCAGTAGCAGATCCACATTTTTATATGCGTTGCCTTTCTCTTTTTCTTTTCCATGTTTACAATCAGTTTTTACAATTTCAATTTCGTGTTTATAATCTAACTTAACACTATCAAGATCATCTTTTTCACTGACAAATTCAACATTTAAACTATTGCATTGTCTATTGAGTTCGGTTTTATGATCCTTGAAGTGATCAATAATCTTACCAACTTGAGAAGCCACTTCAGCTCTCATCTCAGTATTTTGTGCGGCCAGGTCACCTATTTTATTTCTCAACTCATTATTTTGTGCGGCCATTTCGGCTTTCAAATCATCTTTTTGAGAAACTATCTCAGTTCTTAACTCATTATTTTGTGCGGCCATTTCGGCTTTCAAATCATCTTTTTGAGAAACTATCTCAGTTCTCAACTCATTATTTTGTGCGGCCATTTCGCTATTTTGACTTTTAATGTCATTCATCTGTGTAGCCATATCAGTCATCTGCGTAGCCATATCGGCTTTCAAGTCATTTATCAACTTTACTAATTCATCCATACTTCTAGTTAACGGCATTCAATAAATTATCATAATCCCACTCCTGACACCAAATGTTGCGGATTACAAAAATGGATAGCCACTGAGCGTGAGTATTAAAAGCTATATTTCAAAACCAAATTCAATACAAGGTAAATTGTTACAAAGGAAATATGGATGAAGTATCTTATTAACAAATCAACTATTAACATGCACAAGTCATCAATCTTCCTGCGTAGAGCACACAATATCAGCTCTGTGTATTTTACTAAATACTACCTTTTACTTGATTTACCAGGTCACCCGAAGATCTTCACTCGTAAACCAATTCTCGTCCTGTGCTAATAACTGTTCACACACTAGCCGAACAAAAAGACAGTCCGTGTAGACATTCGAAGTTAGCCATAAAAGTTCCACTTTTATACTTCCGCGTATACACAACACATCAAGTTACTTCTTGATACTTAACGATAAAAGATCCCACTTTTATCCTTCCGCGTATACACAACACATCAAGTTACTTCTTGATACTTACGCGCACTGTCTCAGAACAGCTCACCGTCCATTTTCGAACTCACCGACCGTTACAACACACAACGACCGTTCCAATACAAAACGACCGTTAACGCTCCACTCTTCTTCTCCAAATTCTCCCAACGTTCTTATTCGTTGGCTGAAACTTTGCTTTCGGTTGCCAGATTCTTCTGTCGTAACAATATGTTTTAATTTATTCCCATTGTTATACTATAAATATAGTTTTATCTATCTATACAAGGGGTACGCCAGTTACATACACATTTCCCGGGGGTACGTGAAGCATAAAAGGTTGAGAACCACTGATATATATGTTTTATTTCATTCCCATTGTTATACTATAATTGTAGTTTTATCTATCTATACAAGGGGTACGCCAGTTACATATACATTTCCAGGGGGTACGTGAAGCATAAAAGGTTGAGAACCACTGATATATATGTTTTATTTTATTCCCATTGTTATACTATAACTATAGTTTTATCTATCTATACAAGGGGTACGCCAGTTACATACACATTTCCAGGGGGTACGTGAAACATAAAAGGTTGAGAGCCACTGATATATATGTTTTATTTCATTCCCATTGTTATACTATAACTATAGTTTTATCTATCTATACAAGGGGTACGCCAGTTACATACACATTTCCAGGGGGTACGTGAAGCATAAAAGGTTGAGAACCACTGATATATATGTTTTATTTCATTCCCATTGTTATACTATAATTGTAGTTTTATCTATCTATACAAGGGGTACGCCAGTTACATACACATTTCCAGGGGGTACGTGAAGCATAAAAGGTTGAGAACCACTGATATATATGTTTTATTTTATTCCCATTGTTATACTATAACTATAGTTTAATCTATCTATACCAAGGGGTACGCCAGTTACATACACATTTCCAGGGGGTACGTGAAGCATAAAAGGTTGAGAACCACTGATATATATGTTTTAATTTATTCCCATTGTTATACTATAAATATAGTTTTATCTATCTATACAAGGGGTACGCCAGTTACATACACATTTCCAGGGGGTACGTGAAGCATAAAAGGTTGAGAACCACTGATATATATATTTTATTCCCATTTTTATACTATAACTATAGTTTTATCTATCTATACCAGGGGTACGCCAGTTACATACACATTTCCAGGGGGTACGTGAAGCATAAAAGGTTGAGAGCCACTGACATATATGTTTTATTTTATTCCCATTGTTATACTATAACTATAGTTTTATCTATCTATACAAGGGGTACGCCAGTTACATACACATTTCCAGGGGCTACGTGAAGCATAAAAGGTTGAGAACCACTGGCCTAGAATATGCTAGTTAGGAAATTCCTGTACTACAAAGATGTCAGATGAAATCTAATTATTTGAGGGAGGAAGGGTTTTATTATGAGCATCAATGGGTTAAATGGTCAAGTCAAAAGCACCTGAAAAAATCAGAGAAGGTTGGGCACCCCGACTCCATCCTCATGGAAACGAAGGAACTTTATCATGCTGAATATGAACTTTATCATATAAAACATAATATATGAACTTTATCATATAAAACATATATGAATCCATAAATTCAACAGGAAATCTGCCCTGAGTTGTTCAGGCTGTTGCTGACGTCACCCTGCATCTCTCATACCCCGTGGCTTCGTTAGCACGCAAGCTATCGAGTTTTTTATTTCGACAGATTTTGGTTTCCCGAGATACTAGACCGGACGATTCAAAAATTTGTACATCGCTCAAAAAAATATCCGAACACTACGGTAATTACAAAATTCAGAAAAAATATCTGGCAACGATTTTTTTTTAGAAATTAGTGATCTGGCAACCTTCGTGTCACATGACACGAAGGTTGCCAGATCACTAATTTCTAAACTGTACATAACTGTACGTAACTTTCTAACTGTACGTAACTTTCTAACTGTACGTAACTGTACGCGGATGAATCCGCGTAAAGTTAGTGATCTGGATTCAACCACTACAGTTACTTGTAACCGTACGCGGATTCATCCTGTGTGACCGCGTGTTCGGTTATAAAAAAGGTTCCTACCTGCAATTGGACGTCTAAATATAATAATGCCTCTGAGAATGTGGGGAATCTGGCAACGGCAGAAGATTTAAATGTTATGACTCTTATGTTACAAGTTAGGGAGCAGTAAATGGCAACAAAAAATTTGACAGCGAATATCGCTTCCCGTAGGAGGAGAATGGTAAATAAGTTTTGTTGTGGCAAGACCCCTTTTGCAATTTCAACTTGAAATAAGGCACTGCAACCCGGACCACAACCGGAAACACTCTGCGATTTCCAGACAACAGACAGATATTTTATTTTATTATAAAAAAAATACCCCCTCAAGCAGCTGCTTGGCACAGAGGGCTGACAGGAGCCTGTCAGTTTATATGCCATAGTAGAAGGTCTGTGAGGATGGCAGGACCTCAGAAGAAAAACACCACAAACATCCATGTCTTACCCGGGGCTGGAACCCTGGTCCCTTAGACCAGTAGCCAAGCGCGCTAACCACTCGGGATAGATATTTGTTTAGTTATATGCCTTAAATCAGTGTCTCGCAAACTGTGTGCCGCGAGAGATTTTCAAATTGACACAGATATTCGAAAGATTTTATTTTGACTTGACTTGTGTTATCGACGTGCTTTAATATCGACATGCTGTAATAAAAATCTTTCAGACTTTATCAACTGGGATCTTGTAAGTATTTATGAAGCTTTTTCCAAATTTTGGTATTAATTTTTGATTATTTCAAGCCATAGAATGGACAAATATTTGAAACAAACACCGAGTTATGAATTAAAGAACGAGAGCAAATCTTCAAGTAAAACCAGGCTGATGACTTCAACAAAGCGCAAATATAATGACGATTATATAGAGTTAGCTTTTATTCTTTTTTAGGTGTGCCGCGGGAAAAAAATTAGATTCAGTGTGCCGCGGAAAAAAAATTAGATTCAGTGTGCCGCAGAGTAAAAAGGTTTGCGAGACACTGCCTTAAATGTTCTACATGGTATGGATGTATGTGTCGTTTTTCTGCTGAGGCCCTACCATTCTCTCAGACCTTCTACTATGGCATACAATCTAACAGGCTCCTGTCATACCTCTGTGGTAAGCAGCTGCTTGAGGGAGTATTTATTTATTTTTTTTATATTTAAAAAAAATATTTTTAAATTCTGTCTCTCTTTTTTTGTTGATGTTTGAATTTAATTTTTATTACCACAACAAAGATAATATGTATATAATTATAATAACTCTTAAAATATGTATCTGATGCTCTTAAGGTCAAAAATTTTGGCTCTACGAATCTATCTCCTATTTATAATATTGCTCTAATGGAATTGGCCTTGCAACGTTGTTTCCAAAGAACGTATAAGGAAAAGAAGTTCAGCTTTGACAAAGCTTAAGTGGCGACCTCAAGTGGTGATTCGTATCGTGCATTTTTTTTTAAGCTGCAAGCAAACAATAAGGGGCAAAGGAATTATGCATCAAAAAATTTATATTTTAAAAAAGGAAAAAAAAGTAACTGCACTTTGTATTTGAAAAAAATAATATCATGATTTTAATAAAAGTTTAGTTTCTCCATTGGAATTATTTTTCGTTGAACCAACAATTATAAATTGAACGGATAGAGAAGATTTGAAATTAGCCTGAAGTTAAGTTATAGAATAAATTATTACAATTAGAAGCTTTCTTGGTTGCATAGAAACAGGAAACAGAATTGATATTAATATACTCTGCAAGGATATCAATGGGAAATTGTTACATAGGAAAAGCGAAGAGAATGGAAGTTGATAGTAGTAACATGTAATTACAAAAGCGTTCGTCCCCTGTAATGTTCGTTTCACCTCTACGCCAAATGCACGACACTCGATTTTACATTAATCTCTATGGAAGCTTAACTTCTTCTCCCTCTACATTCTTTGGTTGTTTCGCCTGACGTCGAATTTTCCTAGAATCATTTAACGATGTTAAGCTGGCTATTAGACATGATTTCGAAATCAATTTTTCGCGCTCGTCCAAACCCGATTTGGAGAAAAAATTTCTTTGACACATTATAAGATGTATATACAGAAATACGTGCCGCTAACCATTAATTTTATTCTTATATTATTAGAGTCATTTTATGATAAAAATTAAAATGCTTAATGCTATTTGGAACAAAAAAAAACGCCAAAATTTTAATAAATTTTATAAATATTTTTTTATAATAAAATAAATTTTATAAATTTTAATAATTTTATAAAAATAACGCCAAAAGTTTGACGTGGGTTTAACAAGTAGGCGACGGCAGCGCAGCCAGAAATCTTAGGTACTTTTTGAGGATCACTTCTGATCTATAAAAAAATAAATAAATACCCCCTCAAGCAGCTGCTTGCCACAGAGGTCTGACAGGAGCCTGTCAGTTTATATGCCATAGTAGAAGGTCTGAGAGGATGGCAGGACCTCAGCAGAAAAACGACACACACATCCATGGCATCTAGAAATCCGATACTATGCCACATCAGAAGAAGCTAAGTGGAATCACCCCACAAAATTTGGGGCCCATCGCTCAAGTACCTATGGAACAAAGGGAAACTGAAAATTTTTTCCACCGATGACGTCACACATGTCTGTCCTCCCGTTCGCTCGGAATTACGACGAACTATTATTTAATACATTACAATTAAGTAATTTTTAATTACATTACTATTATTTCATATCTTTGTAGAAACTGAAAGTTCGTGGATGGTATCGTTATATACGCAGAGAGCTATTCATTTTTTAAAGTAGTTTGAGGTACTATGTACCTTATTTTTTAACTTATTTTTCTGAGAGTTACAAGAAATATTTGAAATTTGAATGATTCTGAGTCCAAACTCAATTCTAGTTAGTGTGACTGTAATAAATATTTGTAAAGCACTCTGTACGTTCAGCCAAACTCAAAACTTATGTTCGAAATGTAGATGGTTTTTATTTTTTCTGTTCTCTTTCTGCTGAGGTCTCGCCTTCCTCACATATCTTCTGCAAGCGATGGTTTCTGCAAGCGATACTAAGATCATCATCATCATCCTCAAGCAGCCATGGGCTACGGAGGTCCAACCAGACCGCGCAGTTTAATTCTCCAAGCAAATCTGTCCTGAGCTACGTCGGCTGCATCCAGCCACTGCACACCAATTCTAACAAGGTCCTGTTTGACATTGTCTGCCCACCGCATCCTAGGTCTCCCCCTCCTTCTGAGGCCTCTAGGCACACTGTTAAAAGAAACTAGGTTTATTGAGGTAGGTAGGGCCAACAATATTAAACAACCCCTGATCGCAGGCATGGGGCAAAGACCTGTTCCTCCTCCGCTAAAGGCTGAAGTCACCGATGCTGGTAGGAACTTCAGGCACCACCTTTTCAAGTGGACTTTTTCAAGAGCCATATGGCCTGCCTGAGACACATTACTCCAGTTTAGGCTTGACGATGCCCAACTAGCTAAGTAAGGTTCAGGTACCAGAGATGGCCTCTGATTTAGGATTAACCACCAGCTGATATAAGGTATCCCATGCCTCTGTTCACTTAGGGCTGGCAACCCAGAAGCAAACAGAAAACACAGCGGCAGATTCTCCCACAACAGAGGCCCACCAGTGCAGCAAGTCCAGGATCCAAAATCAAACTCAAATCCATAAACAAGTCCAGTCTAGTAGATATAAATGGTCAGCACCAGGACTCTGTGAAGTTGACCACTCCTCAGCAGGGTTGGAAAAAAAAGAAAAAAGTGGCCATAGATGACCAGATCAGTAGGCCATAATGAACTGGCAGCCCTCCCCTTCCGTTCCCTTCCAAAAGAGAATATCTCTTTTGAAAGGTACTAACGGCCTGCACCACGAGAAGGTGGGGTCGGACATGCTCTCAAATCTTCGCGTAAAGGAGCTGCTTGAGAAGTAATTAATCATTTTACTCAAACGTGAAACAGTATCGTCCAAATTCCGAATATATTTGTGTCGAACGTTCTTTTATATCTCTGATAAACTTTCCTCATTTCTTTTTGGGGCGGGGGTGGCTCAGTCGGTAGCGCGCCAGGCTCGTAATCTATAGTTCCCAGGTTCGAGTCCCAGCTAGGTCAGCGTTGAGACTTATCTCCGCAAGATTCCCTGCCCTGCCCACGGTCAGTAGGGGACACCTATGGGCTTGGAAAGGCCGCCGTCCGTCGAATGGGACGTTAAGCCGTGGCCCCGTGTGTGGGAGAGCCATACCCTGTGCACGTTAAAGAACACGCTGGATGGCCTTGACGGGAGGCTACCATCTGTCTCCCAACAGCTGTTCCAGTGGGTCCCCTCCCCCAACTTTCTCTGAGCCTACGGGGTCCATGTGACCTGGCCATTTAGCCCATGGTGTGCAAAAAAGTGCCGCACAGAGGTAAAACAACCCAACCCAACTCATTTCTTTTTTTTTTCTACTCGAAACTTGACGATCAAAACCATATACGCAACTATGATAACGAACAATGCGAAAAGAGATATGAAAAAAATCTTCCCCCTCCCTTTTTTATCCCCTTTTCGGTTTCTCGTTTCTTGAGAGCTCACGATGATTTCCCCCCCCCCCCCTCCTGCCTAGGCCACTCTCGGGAGCAGAAAGCTGTGACGGAATTTCCGCCAACTGCTGGTCAACAAAGCGCGACCCTACTCCAGAGCCAACATCCGGAGAAACAAGATGACACTTCACCAGGTGGGGGAGGTAGAGCGAGCAAGATGAACCCATCCCACGAGAGCTGTCGGCGAAATGAGGGGGAGACACGGGAGAGTGGAGAGGCGATGTAACGGGTCGGTGCCTCGAATGGCGTGAGGTATTGGTGGAGATTCCAGGAGAAGTGAGTATTTCTCACGTTGGGGTGGATTCATTTGTTGAATTGTTTTACCTCTGAGAGGTAGGTCACAAGGAACACCCCCCCCCCCCCCACAAAGGCTCAAAGTTGGGCAGGGGGAAAAGGATCCCTGCAGATGGTAGTCCTTATGAAAGGAAGACAGGAGGTAACAAAAAAATAAATCTTAATGTAGGCATAGTGGGGAATTGAATTGAGAATATCAGATTGATATTGTGGTTGAGATCTTTTGCTTGGGAAGTGTAAGGTATGAATTTGTAAATTTGAAGATAATTCTCTAAGTTTAGTAGATGTCGCTGATTTTGGGTTGTTTATACTATTTGGTACCTATGAATACTATGTTTATACTATTGGGTTGTTACCTATGAACTGCGCTTTTTTGCACACAATGGATTAAAGACAAGGTCACAAAGACCCACAGGGATTATAGAAGGTTTGGGGAGACGGCTGCTGTTAGGAAAGAGATGGAAGTCTCCCGTCAAGGCCGTCCAGCATGTTCTTTAACGTGCACAGGGTATGGCTCACATGCATACTGAGCCACGCCTTTATGTTCCATACGACGGAAGGCGGTTTTTCTAAGCTCAACGGCGTCCTCGTTCTGGCCGACAGTGGGAGGGGAGGGGGGGGGGGGGTTAGCGAGAGTGGGAGGGCGGGGGTATCTTTATCGTGTCGCTCAGACTGATTTGTTTAATTTCAATATTCTTTTGCCTTTTCCATCAATTTCCTTTGCCCCAGGTAAGGCATGGCTGTTTGTGTCGTTTTTCTGCTGAGGGCCTGCCATCCTCTCAGACCTTCTACTATGGCATATAAACTGACAGGTTCCTGTCAGACCTCTGTGGCAAGCAGCTGCTTGAGGGGGTATTTATTTATTTTTTTTTAGTTAGGACGTAAACTTTGATGCATCATTCACGATTCGTGTCCAAAAACTGTTTCAGAGTATCTAATATATGTCAAAACTTTAGGTAGCATTGTATAATTCGTGTCGAATTTAGTGCACCATTATCGATTTCATCCCAAATTAGGTGGACAATTGCATATTTCGTGAAATAATTGGTGGAAACTGTACATAATTAGCGTTAAAAATTTGGTGGACTGAAACGAAATTGGTACCAAAGTTTGTAACCGAATACATAAATCGTGTAAAAATTTGATGGACCAATATTTAATTTGTGTGAAAGTTTGGTGGACCTATATATAAATCATGTCAAAAATTTTGCAAACCAATGTCTAGATCAGGCGTCGGCAACCTATGACCCGCGGGTCACTAAGTGACCCATTTAATAATTTCAAGTGACCCACTTGAGTTCCGCAAATAAAGTATAATATATAAGAATTAATTTATTTAAACATATAAAAATAAATTATACTTTATTTGCAGAACTCAAATGGGTCACTTGAAATTATTAAATGGGTCACTTCGTGACCCGCGGGTCATAGGTTGCCGACGCCTGGTCTAGGTCGTATCAAAACTTGACTGACTAGTGCATAATGGAAATCATATGTGTTAGGTTTTGGTATAAATCGTCAAATTCTGCGACCTAATTAATATATTTTATTTTTTAAATCAAAGAGCGTTTTTGTTTTTTATTTTTAATTTGGGCATATTATTCATTAAAAAAAATTTTTTTTTCGAACCAGTTTTCGAAAATAAATGAAATATTTCCACTGACTGTTTAATAAGACCACAAATTTCTCCTTGTGATCACACAACCTGTGGCAAACCAATGTGATAAATCTGAGCCATTTATTTGCAAACCAGAGCAGTTGTTCACCGATGCTTCTTATGTGTTAATGATCTTTATCTTGCAACGAATAACTGCCAATAAAATGCCAGATCTTCGTAAGTTTTCCCAACATGTTAAGAAACACGCCTGAAGAATTTCATTGACTGTAAAAACAGCTTTCGTGGCTAAAAAAGTGTTAGGTGTTCTAGGTAAGGAGATAAATTCCTTTCCACACCCTACTGTAGTTCATCTCACTCCTCATATCTCTTTCTCCCCCCCCCCCCCTTCTCCCTTCCCCGTGATTCACACCCACAGCCGTTCCGCAGGGGGAGGAATAATTATCTAGTTGGTGCGCAGAGTGCCCATTAAACAAGATCACCGAATTCTTTACTCAGCCCTCCAGGCCACTGCAGGTCGCTCTCTTGCTTTTGTTTTTCAGACGACTTCAGAAGAAACGATAATATTGCGTCGGAGGTTTTGGCAACGGAACTCGAATCTCTCTCTCTTCTGTGAGCGGCATTTTCGTTCATATCGAAGAATTTGTCTCTAAATAGGAAGAATTCGGTGCTCCTAGCATCGAATTATTTCGCTCTTTGATTCCTAACGCTCTTTGATTTAAAAAATGAAATGTATTAATTAGGTCGCAGAATTGGGCGATTTATACCAGAACTTACCACATGTGACATCCATTATGCACTAGTCAGTCAAGTTTTGATGCAAGGCTAGTTGACTGACTAGTGCATAATGGATGTGTTACTTGACTGACTGGGGCGGGGGTGGCTCAGTCGGTAGCGCGTCAGGCTCGTAATCTGTAGTTCCCAGGTTCGAGTCCCAGCTGGGTCAGCGTTGAGATTTATCTCCGCAAAATTCCCCGCCCTGCCCACGGTCAGTAGGGGACACCGATGGGCTTGGAAAGGCCGCCGTCCGTCGGAATGGACGTTAAGCCGTGGCCCCGTGTGCGGGAGAGCCATACCCTGTGCACGTTAAAGAACACGCTGGATGGCCTTGACGGGAGGCTACCATCTGTCTCCCAACAGCTGTTTCAGTGGGTCCCCTCCCCCAACCTTCTCTGAGCCTTCGGGGTCCTTGTGGCCTGGCCATTTAGCCCATGGTGTGCAAAAAAGTGCCGCTCAGAGGTAAAACAACCCAACTTGACTGACTAGTGTATTTGCGATTTATGTATTCGTTCCCAAACTTTGGTACCAATTTCGTTTTCATTTCGGATAATAAATTACGCTACGGTTACATATCAATAGACAAAGAGCAATATTTGAAGCAAATATTCCAATTTTGAAGCCATTAGAGCCCTAATATTGACTTATTAGTCTGTTGGCAGTTCTGACTAAAACCGTTGGCTAAACGATTAAAACATTGGATTGTTTCATCCCTTAAAAGTATTTCATTTATTACATTTCTGTCCACAACAGATTAAATATGTAGGTGAAAAAGATTCTTAGAAGAAAGACCACTGACATTAATCAAGGAAGAGTTATGGATGAAGAATCACTGGACGCTGACGAAGAAAAGAGCTGATGAATCACTGGATAGATAAGCAAGGAGCTATGGAAAAAGAATCATCGGACACATATAAGGGAAGAGCTATGGAAGGAGAATTACTAGACACAGATAAGGTAAAAGCTATGAGAGAAGAATCACTAGACACAGATAAGGTAAAAGCTATGAGAGAAGAATCACTAGACACTGATAAGGAAAGAACAGAGAGAAAACAATCACTGGAGATATGAGGAATGAGCTATGGAAGAAGAAGAATCACTGGACACAGATAACGGAAAAGCTATGGAAGAAGAATCGCTGGACACTGATAAGGAAAGAGCTGTGGAAGAAGAATCACTGAACATATAAGGAAATAGCTATGGAAGAAGAATCACTGGATAAGGAAAAAGCCGTGGAAGAAGAATCGCTGGACACTGATATGGAAAGAGCTATGAAAGAAGAATCACTGAACATTGATATCAGTAAAAGAATGGAATTTTACCGACCGTAAATGCATTACATTGCTTTCTTAAATGTGCATTTACAGTCATATCAGAAAAATATGACTACCTACCATAGTATATGTATGATAGGTGGTCATATTATTCTGATACGACTGTGTATCATAAATTCTCAAAAATACTCTTTCTCCCCTTCAGTTATATCAGAAGCCACAATCAGAAAAGTATCACTTCGTCAAATGCTGCGAAAGGAGGTTGATACACTAGGGCCGAAAGGTCATCATTGAAAATGCCGCAATTGCTACGTTAGTCGTCGGCAGCAGTTAATAAGCATCCTAAGCTCGTGCGTTTCTGTGTTATTTGGGTGTAATCACACAGACGCCTCCTTAGCTACGTGGTATCAACCATGCAAGCAGTTTAAACGTCAGAATCGTGGAACGAAGGTTCATATAAGCGTAATATTTACAAATCTTCCTCGTGTAGGACCTTGAATTTGATTTCTGTAGTTGATCGATTGTAAGAGACTTAGTAATAAAAACTGATCCGTCGTATTATTTCAAGCCAAAGATTCTTATCAGCAGCTAACTGATCCTTTACACGTTTATTAAGCTCTCTGTAATGCTGTCTATTAGGACTAGTAGGGTATTGATTAAGGACATTCGTGCAATTCCTTCTTTCTGAAATAAGCTCAAGGACAACAATGGGCTTCTAAATGGCATCGTCCGTCAGATGGGACGTTAAGCCATGGCACCGTGTACTGGAGAGCCATATCTTGTGCACGTTAAAATAAATAAGTGCCCATTAGAATACAAAATTTTTAATAGTAATGCCTTTTCGGAAGATATTGTGTATTAGGTTGTAAAAAAGAATTTTTTTCATTTTCGATGAGGAATTTAATTTCTCAGAAAATGTTCACCAAAATCAAGTTCTATTGTCATATGATCTGTTCTTGTTTCCCTAGATCCGTTCTGTTAGGGTTGCTATAAGAATAAAATTTAACACTGATTATAAATATTTGAAACGGAATTTTGCAAAAAATCTAAATGTTGAGATACGATATAAATCAAATAATTAATGCATTTTAATCCAAGTAGCATAATTCTAAATCTGTTGAAATTCAATATGTTGTTTCCTTCCGTTTTATTTATAGTGCAAAGAAAGTATGAATTGTTCGTTTTGGTTTAATATATAGTAATATATTCTACATCGTATGAACCGTTCTAGAACGTGTCCAACGGATGCAAAATTTATACTTGAGAGGTATACAATACAGTTCAGGTGTCTGCTGTCGTGCTGTCTAACTGCTTCCTCGGTTTTTGTCAGCCAAGCCATCAAGCCAAAGATTCTTATCAGCAGCTAACTGATCCTTTATACGTTTATTAAGCTCTCTCTAATCCTTTCCATTAAGACTAGTGGGGTATTGATTAAGGACATTTCTGCAGTTCTTTCTTTCTTAAATAAGCTCAAGTGCTTTATCACTCAAATAATTCTGTCTCCTCTGCTCCTCTTTTCCTAAAAGAATACTGTTAGTTTCCAAAACAGCCTGTTAAATATTGCCATTCTTCTTCAACTTCAGTAGTAAGCAAACCATGACTGTCATAATGACTAAGTAACCTATCACGGGAAGCTTTAGCTATAACTGGGTCTTTCAGACCTTCAGAATTAAGGTAATTTTCTTTTTAATCTTAGTACAACTCTTCTTAAGTTGCAAGACACTTTTAACAATACTAATACGTGAATACTGAAAAATTAAACGCAACAAAATTTTAGTTATGGAAGGTTCCAGTTGTAACGAGCAGATATAAGTAATATTATCAGCGTTGTGTGTTTATGCCGTCCCATGGCCGAGTGGTTAGCGCGCTTGGCTACTGATCTAAGGGACCTGGGTTCGAGCCATGAGTAAGGCATGAATGTTCGTGTTGTTTTCTGCTGAGGTCCTGCCATCCTCTCAGATCTTCTACTGTGGCATATAAACTGACAGGCTCCTGTCAGACCTCTGTGGCAAGCAGCTGCTTGAGGAGGTTTTTTTTTTGTTTTGTGTGTTTATTATTTCAGTAAATATGTCATTTGCTAGTGCAACTAATACCTTTTCCTGTAACAACGTCAATAATTCACAGATCATGAAAATCGAAACAGTAAAGATGTTTTTACCGTGTCATTAAGATTGTAGCCAAACAACATATTTGGCTATGGGGGAAAGGGACCTGATAACGTCTCGTTTGGCACATTATTATCTTAGTCGCTAATGCGCCATAAAACCCCAACGAATCTGAGAAGGCGTTCTCGTATCTACACAAGTCTTCAGTTTATACTGAAACATCCTTACAAACCTTAATGGCAAACAGCTGCTTGAGAAGAATTTAGCGAATACTTGAGTCCAGCATCCTGCAGATGTTTAAACCACCAAGATGATACAGAAGGAGTCGGTTCAGTCAGTGGAGCACCAATCTTGTATTCTGCTAGTTCCCAGGTTAGAGTCTCAACTGTGTCAGAGTTGAGATTTATTTATCTCCCACCTTGAGAGGGGGGCGAAGACAGCCGTTCGTCAGATGGGACGTTAAAACATGGCCCCATGTGCAGTAGAGCCATACCCTACGCACTTTAAAGAACACGCTGGATGACCTTAACCGGACGCCACCATCTCTTCAAACACCTGTCTAGTAGGCCCCCTAACCTCAGCTTTCTCTGAAATTTTGGGGTCCTTGTGACCTGGAAACTTAGCCCATTGTGCTAAAAAAAGTGCCTCTCAAGGGTCAAACAACCCAAGATGATCCTCAGCCTCCAATTGCAACGCACATCTAAACATCCTCTTACCAACCTCATAATTTTTCTGACACGCCTTTGTCCGTTCCTCGAAGTTTTGATCCAGACAGGGTGTGGTCACGTGGTCCCTCCATATCACGTGGTCCGGCCCCGCCCAGGGCGGACGAGTGACAAATCTGAGTCCTCCCTCCCCCTTCTGCCTGGTGGCCGCTACTCGTCTAATGCACCTCGCAACCATACCGTAATTAATCAGTGCGGGATAGGGGGCTGGAATGATCTAGCGATAGCGATAGGCACCCTCTCCGGCTCATTCATTGTTCTATCATCTTATATCCGTCACGGATGAAGAATGGGTTGTCAATAGCTTTATAAGGTTGTGTTTGTTTAATTGCCAAGCCTTTTTCCGTCTTCCTCCCTCCTCCTCTGGCATATAGATATATATCCTTTGCTGTCTTTGATTTATAGCCAATCTCCCAGCAATGAAAGAGAAGGTCTAAATGCTGCACAAGTCCCAAGTTCTCGTTTCCCGCCCCGAATTTTTTGCCCCAAAGCGTTTCAAAGCTACGTTTCAGATTTATAGAGTTGTTACCAGTTGAATGGCTCAGAGTTGGCGATTTGTTATTTTAGTTTCGTCCGACAATGTCTCTCTCTTTTCTCTCTTCTTATTTCACGAATCTCATTCCCAGGGGGGGGGGGGATGAGGACAACATAATAACTACTGTCCGAAAGATGAATTTGATTTTGCACGGGATTTTCTTCCCCCCCTCCCGGAAAGGATCAAACAATGGAGCGAGTGCGGGTCAAATAATTGCTCCTCCTTTCGAATTGAAATGTTGGAGTTGGTTCTTGCTCATGGCAGGAGGCTCCTTTATTTTATGGCGTGACGGCGAAGTTCAAAGAGAGGAAGAAGTCGTAGATCAAGATGCGTAACAAGTTAACTTGTAAGTGCCATGGCAACTAACTGCTTGATGAAGATGAAAAAGAGATCAACTTAAAGAGGACCATCACGAGGGAGATTTGATTCCATTTCTAAATTTGAATAAGTACTGCCATTCGCGGGGTTGTATTTACTTGGGTTGTTTTACCTCTGAGCGGCACTTTTTTTGCATACAATGGACTAAACGGTCAGGTCACAAAGACCCGAGGGTTCAGAGAAAGTTGGGGGATTGGGTTGGGTTGTTTTACCTCTGAGCGGCACTTTTTTGCACACCATGGGCTAAATGGCCAGGTCACATGGACCCCGCAGGCTCAGAGAAGGTTGGGGGAGGGGACACACTGGAACAGCTGTTGGGAGACAGATGGCAGCCTCCCGTCAAGGCCATCCAGCGTGTTCTTTAACGTGCACAGGGTATGGCTCTCCCGTACATGGGACCACGGCTTAACGTCCCATCCGACGGACGGCGGCCTTTCCAAGCTCATCGGTGTCCCCTACTGACCGTGGGCAGGGCGGGGAATTTTGTGGAGATAAATCTCAACGCTGACCCAGCTGGGACTCGAACCTGGGAACTACAGATTACGAGCCTGCAAAGTTGGGGGGAAGGGATTCACTGTTAAGAGACAGATGGTAGTCTTCCGTCAAGTCCATACAGCGTATTCTTTAACGCGCACAGGGTATGGCTCTCCCGCACACGGTGCCACGGCTTAACGTCCCATCCGACGGACGGCATCCTTTCCAAGCCCATCGGTGTCCCCTACTGACCGTGGGCAGGGCGGAGAGTTTTGAGGAGATAAATCTCAACGCTGACCCAGCTGGGACTCGAACCTGGGAACTACAAATTACGAGCCTGGCGCGCTACCGACTGAGCCACCCCCGCCCCCAGTGATTTAGAAGAAATCAAAACTTATTTTAAATACAATTATTCATTGCCACCATCAGGAGGGAAAAGTAAGAAATCATCAGGAGCAAAAGACAAGTTGGCAAGGTTTTTAAACGGGGCGTGGTGCAAATCAGTTAACAACAAACTCTGCAGTCTTTTTACACGACAAGCTCACTCCCTATAAGTGAAATAAGGTAGTGTTAAATTGATTCAGAGAGTAGGTTTTTTTTTTCCTTTGTGGTAATTCGCGTGTTCGAGTGGTTAGCGCGCTTGGCTATTGATCTAAGAGGTCTCAGATCTTCTATTGTGGCATATAAACTGACAGGCTCTTGTCAGACCTCTGTGACAAGTAGCTGCTTGAGGGGGTATTTATTTAAGGCGAGTGTAACTCTAATTTTGATTTTTTTTTTCTGTTCGGATTTTCTTAATAAACATTGCGTACGCTAAACATTTTAATTAATATTAAATAGTACTATCCTTGCTGAGGTCCTGCCATCCTTTCAGAGCTTCTACTATGGCATATAAACTGACAGGCTCCTGTCAGACCTCTGTGGCAAGCAGCTGCTTGAGGGGGTATTTATTATTATTTTATTAATACTATCCTTGGCTCAATCACCAAAACATTAACATTTGACGAAAAGTGATGACGAAATTCGTCATTCCGCAATCGGTAGTATCGCGGCCTAGATCAGATATTTGCCTTTATAAATAACGGATAGCTGTCGGCCGAAACTGAAAGTTTAACGAATTGAATAGATTCAGTAGAGCAAAAAGGTTTTTTTTCTCCCTCATCTTAATTTTATTGGCATTACTGCTAGGAAAATCTTTCTTTTTGTAACAATTTTGTGCATTCACTTAATACGGGTTTTTACGATTGAAGTATATTTTTATTTGTAAATATTTCAGGTTTCAACTTAGTTTTTTTAAAGATTTTTTCACCCCTATAAACTGAGTTGTGTTGGGTTGTTTTACCTCTGAGCGGCACTTTTTTGCACACCATGGGCTAAATGGCCAGGTCACATGGACCCCGAAGGCTCAGAGAAGGTTGGGGGGGGGGACCCACTGGTACAGCTGTTGGAAGACAGATGGTAGCCTCCTGTCAAGGCCATCCAGCGTGTTCTTTAACGTGCACAGGGTATGGCTCTCCCGCACACGGGGCCACGGCTTAACGTCCCATCCGACGGACGGCGGCCTTTCCAAACCCATCGGTGTCCCCTACTGACCGTGGGCAGGGTGGGGAATTTTGCGGAGATAAATCTCAACGCTGACCCAGCTGGGACTCTAACCTGGGAACTACAGATTACGAGCCTGGCGCGCTACCGACTGAGCCACCCCCGCCCCCTATAAACTGAGAGGTTCCTAACAGACCTCTCTGTGGCAAGTAGCTGCTTGAGGAGTAATTTCTTTATTTTTACTTCCCTAATGATCTAAGGGACCTGGGTTCGAGCCCCGGGTAACGCATGGATGTGTGTGTTGTTTTTCTGCTGAGGTCCTGCCATCCTCACAGACCTTCTACTATGGCATATAAACTGACAGGCTCCTGTCAGACCTCTGTGGCAAGCAGCTGCTTGAGGGGGTATTTATTTATTTTTTATTTAATGGAGTAAAAAAAAATGACGAAAAAAAAAACGGTACTCTTAAGGTTTGATTAATGCTTACCTGCTGTGCAGGATTAAAGTGGGAGCCTAGGGCTCCCAAACAAGAAGTGGGAGCCCCTTGGCGGTTAAGAGTATTTTTACTCAGTATTTTGAATAGAAATTAATATTGTTTGAACTCATACAACTTATAAAATTACTACAAGAATAATTTTTTGAAAAATTATAAATTGATGACTCTAAGTTATGAAGAGCACTATAAGGGGGTGGCTCAGGCGGTAGCGCGCCAGGCTCGTAATCTGTAGTTCTCTGCTTCGAGTCCCTGCTGGGTCGGCGTTGAGATTTATCTCCGCAAAAATTCCCCGCCCTGCCCACGGTCAGTAGGGGACACCGATGGGCTTGGAAAGGCCGCCGTCCGTCGGTTGGGACGTTAAGCCGTGGCACCGTGTGCCGGAGAGCTATGCCCTCTGCACGTTGAAGAACACACTGGATGGCCTTGACAGGAGGCTACCATCTGTCTCCCAACAGCTGTTCCAGTGGGTCCCCAACCTTCTCTGAGCCTGTGGGGTACATGTGACCTGGCCATTTAGCCCATGGTGTGCAAAAAAGTGCCGCTCAGAGGTAAACCAAACAATCAATGAAGAGTACTATAAAGATTATTTTTCTCTCATTGGTTATTAAAAGAATTAAGTGACTTACAAGTACATCTATCCCTCGATTTACACGGTACTCAGTTCACACAATTTTGGCTTTGCACGGTCAAAAAATGCAACCAGTTTCGATTTACACGGTACTGACTGAGACGTACATAGAAAGGAAATCTCAGTCAGTACCGTGTAAATCGAAACTGGTGCATTTTTTGACCGTGCAAAGCCAAAAATGTGTGAACTGAGTACCGTGTAAATCGAGGGATAGGTGTACTTAAATAGCAGGTCGTTATTAAGACCTACAAGTATCTTGAAAATTATAGTATGCTCAATGAATGGCGGTACTCGCAAAAGACAATTTTTAATCCTGCACAGCAGGTAAAGGTACCATTTTTTTTTCGTCATTTTTTTTCACTCCACTGGGGAAGCAAAAATAAATAAATTGCCCCTCAAGCAGCTACTTGCCACAGAGAGGTCTGACAGGAACCTCTCAGTTTAAAGGGGTGTAAAAATCTTAAAAATTTACGTTGAAACTTGAAATATTTACAAATAAAAATATACTTCAATCGTAAAAACCCGTATTAAGTGAAGGCACAAAATTGTTACTAAAGCATTACTAAGTTGGGTTGTTTTACCTCTGAGCGGCACTTTTTTGCACACCATGGGCTAAATGGCCAGGTCACATGGACCCCGAAGGCTCAGAGAAGGTTGGGGGAGGGGACCCACTGGAACAGCTGTTGGGAGACAGATGGTAGACTCCCGTCAAGGCCATCCAGCGTGTTCTTTAACGTGCACAGGGTATGTCTCTCCCGCACACGGGCGGTAGCGAGCCAGGCTCGTAATCTGTAGTTCCCAGGTTCGAGTCCCAGCTGGGTCAGCGTTGAGGTTTATCTCCGCAAAATTCCCCGCCCTGCCCACGGTCAGTAGGGGACACCGATGGGCTTGGAAAGGCCGCCGTCCGTCGGATAGGACGTTAAGCCGTGGCCCCGTGTGCGGGAGAGACATACCCTGTGCACGTTAAAGAACACGCTGGATGGCCTTGACGGGAGGCTACCATCTGTCTCCCAAAAGCTATTCCAGTGGGTCCCCTCCCCCAACCTTCTCTGAGCCTTCGGGGTCCGTGTGATCTGGCCATTTAGCCTATGGTGTGCAAAAAAGTGCCGCTCAGAGGTAAAACAACACAACCCAACCCGCCACGGGGCCACGGCTTAACGTCCCATCCGACGGACGGCGGCCTTTCCAAGCCCATCGGTGTCCACTACTGACCGTGGGCAGGGCGGAGAGTTTTGAGGAGATAAATCTCAACGCTGACCAAGCTGGGACTCGAACCTGGGAACTACAGATTACGAGCCTGGCGCGCTACCGACTGAGCCACCCCCGCCCCGCATTACTAAGGAAAATTGGTATTATTTACTAATTTATTTATAATTCATTTGTGTCAGAAGAAGGTCCCCAGAATTGCCTGATTACGATTCTGTCTCTCTGTATTTATATTTTAGTTTGTATTATATTAAATCAAAATGTAGGAGATAGTTTTGTAATGTCGGTCGAAAAAATAGGGGGGAAAAGAGAAGAATTAGTAAGGTGTCGTCAATACTGGCGCGCTACCGACCTAATTTCGCTAAGATGACGGGAAAAAAAACTTTTTTCTCTACTGAATCTATTCAATTCGTGAAGCTTTCAGTTTCGTTCGACAGCTATTCATTATTTATGAAGGCAAATATCTGATCTAGGCCGCAATACTACCGATTACGGATGACGAATTTAGTCATCATTTTTCGTCAAATGTTAATATAACTAAAGTTATCCTTTTGCTTTTTACCCATCTTTTCTTGAGGCATTTAAAATTTAGGTTTTCAGCAGTCCCGTGGCCGAGTGGTTAGCGCGCTTGGCTACTAATCTACAGGACCTGGGTTCGAGCCCCGGGTAAATCACGGATGTATGTATCGTTTTTCTGCTGAGGTCCTGCCATCCTCACAGACCTTCTACTCTGGCATATAAACTTACAGGCTCCTGTCAGACCTCTGTGGCAAGCAGCTGCTTGAGGGGGTATTTATTTTAGCCGTCCCATGGCCGAGTGGTTAGCGCGCTTGGCTACTGATCTACGTGACCTGTGTTCGAGCCCCGGGTAAATCATGGATGTATGTATCGTTTTTCTGCTGAGGTTCTGCCATCCTCACAGACCTTCTACTCTGGCATATAAACTTACAGGCTCCTTTCAGACCTCTGTGGCAAGCAGCTGCTTGAGGGGGTATTTATTTTAGCCGTCCCATGGCCGAGTGGTTAGCGAGCTTGGCTACTGATCTACGTGACCTGGGTTCGAGCCCCGGGTAAATCATGGATGTATGTATCGTTTTTCTGCTGAGGTTCTGCCATCCTCACAGACCTTCTACTCTGGCATATAAACTTACAGGCTCCTTTCAGACCTCTGTGGCAAGCAGCTGCTTGAGGGGGTATTTATTTTAGCCGTCCTATGGCCGAGTGGTTAGCGCGCTTGGCTACTGATCTACGTGACCTGGGTTCGAGCCCCGGGTAAATCATGGATGTATGTATCGTTTTTCTGCTAAGGTTCTGCCATCCTCACAGACCTTCTACTCTGGCATATAAACTTACAGGCTCCTGTCAGACCTCTGTGGCAAGCAGCTGCTTGAGGGGGTATTTATTTTAGCCGTCCCATGGCCGAGTGGTTAGCGCGCTTGGCTACTGATCTACGTGACCTGTGTTCGAGCCCCGGGTAAATCATGGATGTATGTATCGTTTTTCTGCTGAGGTTCTGCCATCCTCACAGACCTTCTACTCTGGCATATAAACTTACAGGCTCCTTTCAGACCTCTGTGGCAAGCAGCTGCTTGAGGGGGTATTTATTTTAGCCGTCCCATGGCCGAGTGGTTAGCGAGCTTGGCTACTGATCTACGTGACCTGGGTTCGAGCCCCGGGTAAATCATGGATGTATGTATCGTTTTTCTGCTGAGGTTCTGCCATCCTCACAGACCTTCTACTCTGGCATATAAACTTACAGGCCCCTTTCAGACCTCTGTGGCAAGCAGCTGCTTGAGGGGGTATTTATTTTAGCCGTCCCATGGCCGAGTGGTTAGCGCGCTTGGCTACTGATCTACGTGACCTGGGTTCGAGCCCCGGGTAAATCATGGATGTATGTATCGTTTTTCTGCTAAGGTTCTGCCATCCTCACAGACCTTCTACTCTGGCATATAAACTTACAGGCTCCTGTCAGACCTCTGTGGCAAGCAGCTGCTTGAGGGGGTATTTATTTTAGCCGTCCCATGGCCGAGTGGTTAGCGCGCTTGGCTACTGATCTACGTGACCTGGGTTCGAGCCCCGGGTAAATCATGGATGTATGTATCGTTTTTCTGCTAAGGTTCTGCCATCCTCACAGACCTTCTACTCTGGCATATAAACTTACAGGCTCCTGTCAGACCTCTGTGGCAAGCAGCTGCTTGAGGAGGTATTTAATTTCAGTCCTACATCTTCAGACAATAGATAATGTTGAGGACCATGGTAATAAGTGCGGAAAGCAAAACAGTGAATTATGACAGTTTTTCCCATCTGAGTTAAAAGCTGAAGAAGAAGCTTCAACGCCATCTTTTGGACACAGGAAACTGTGTAACCCCCTCCCCCAACGAGATAGCAGACATCTGACAAGCAAGGAATTGCCCACAGTAGCCTGTCCTGACACTTCTGAATGCCTGTCTGCCATTAAACTTTACGCCGGAGATGTCGAGGAAGCCGCCTCCGGATGGGGATGCACAAGACGCACTACTGTGTAATGCACTCGCAATGCGTCGCCTTACTGCGGAAGAATCTCCTCAAGAAAGTCGCCTAAAACAACCCCCTAGTGTGTAGGGTACCGACAAGAGGTGACTGTGGCGGGTGCGCCACCTTTGGTGACGGTACACAGAGAAGGGGGGAAGCGACAGCTAGTGGTGACATGAGGGTGGACGGGTGTTGACTTTACCACAGTTGCATGGCCATGCTTCATTACTGGTGACAAGATAACGAATGATATAGACCGACCTCATCTTTGTTACATAAAGGCCTCTTTGGGAAGCCATGTGATGAGGAGAGAGAGTTCCAAGAAGTGTTCCCTCGAGCCATCTGTGTCTGAGAGGCCCGCGCGGGACGATGGATAGGCCCGTGAGAGAGAGACAGCACGAGAGGAAGAGAGGTTTGTCATCTGCAGAGATACTGGTGAAAAATGGATCACATTGAAACTTGTGAAGTGCGTTGTGTGGTGAGGAGTTAACACTCCAGTGGAGAATAGAGACTCTGCTTGTTTATGTAAGGATGGAGGGGATGGAGGAGGGAGAAGGGATGCGGAGATGATGAAGATGATGAAGCTCGATTGTCATCGCCTTTCTGGTAATCCTTTGCTTTTTTTTTTCACAGGGAATCAGTCAAAAGGTTTCATCAAACAGTTTTCTAAGTTAATGCTTTTTCCAAGGTTGAATTTCGTTTTCTGGTTTTGAAATGCATGTAGTGATATTTTTCTGTGAGTCTAGATTGAGTACTTAACAGGCTTTAAGAGGAATATTTTAATTTATAAAAAAAATACCCCCTCAAGCAGCTGCTTGCCACAGAGGTCTGACAGGAGCCTGTCAGTTTATATGCCATAGTAGAAGGTCTGTGAGGATGGCAGGCTCTCATCAGAAAAACGACACAAACAGCCATGCCTTACCCGGGGCTCGAACCCAGGTCCCTTAGATCAGTAGCCAAGCGTGCTAACCACTCGGCCACGGGACAAATGTAAAAAACCGTTTGGTATTTAAGGTGGCAAAATTAGACTATTATTTTTTTTGCAGAAATAGAGGATCGATACTGAATTACCAACATTTCTCTCCTAATTCATTCGGCTACTTCTCGTCATGTTAAACTATTAGACGATCCACTTAAAAACATTCTGGTCACGGGCATGGTTTAAACAAATAATCGAGTTATTACGATGCAGTTTTTTTGATGCTCAGAGGAAAAACAATTCCAACTCTTTTAATAAGGACTGTTTGCTTTCAAAAACAATTAAGTCGTCATTATGGGGGGTGGGGGTGGCTCAGTCGGTAGCGCGCCAAGCTCGTAATCTGTAGTTCCCAGGTTCGAGTCCCAGCTGGGTCAGCGTTGAGATTTATCTCCGCAAAATTTCCCACCCTGCCCACGGTCAGTAGGGGACACCGATGGGCTTGGAAAGGCCGCCGTCCGTCGGATGGGACGTTAAGCCGTGGCCCCGTGTGCGGGAGAGCCATACCCTGTGCACGTTAAAGAACACGCTGGATGGCCTTGACGGGAGGCTACCATCTGTCTCCCAACAGCTGTTCCAGTGGGTCCCCTCCCCCAACCTTCTCTGAGCCTTCGGGGTCCATGTGACCTGGCCATTTAGCCCATGGTGTGCAAAAAAGTGCCGCTCAGAGGTAAATCAATCAATCAATCGTCATTATGCGACTTCAGCATCCTCTAGCGGTAGAAATTTGAACTAATGCGGAATGAGAAAATGTAAATAGTAATATTTCATTAGTACTTTTCCAACCAAAAGGAATATTTCATATATATTTTAACACATAAAAAATTGGATTTTACCACTCCTTCTGTAGATGAAGAGAGAGATTGATAGCTTGAATTCAGATCGAGGTTTCGAATCTCTAGCGTTATTAGATCGTTTGCAGTAATTATTTCAATATTTATAGTTGCTATATTCACAGCCTTCTAATAGTGGAAAATGCGAATCTGAATATTTCATCAGTGGCGATCAATCAATTGAAACGTATTTTTTTTTAATTATAGAAACGAAAAAGTTGAACGCCTAGAGATAAACAGACGAGAATTTAAAAAAGTAAAATTAAAATACCCGTTCAAGCAGCTACTTGCCACCGAGATCTGATAGGAGTATGCCAGTTTAATACGTCATTGCAATAAGAGAAACTGTGAGGAAGGTGAAACCTCAGAAGAACATCACAAGGGTTTGGGTTGTTTTACCTCTGAACGGCACTCTTTTGCACACCATGGGCTAAATGGCCAGGCCACATGGACCCCGTAGGCTCAGAGAAGGTTGGGGGAGGGGACCCACTGGAACAGCTGTTGGGAGACAGATGGTAGCCTCCCGTGTGTTGGAAGACAGATGGTAACTCCAGCGTGTTCTTTAACGTGCACAAGGTATAGCTCTCCCGCACACGGTGCCACGGCTTAACGTCCCATCCGACGGACGGCGGCCTTTCCAAGCCCATCGGTGTCCCCTACTGACCGTGGGCAGGGCGGGAAATTTTGCGCAGATAAATCTCAACGCTGACCCAGCTGTGACTCGAACCTGGGAACTACAGATTACGAACCTGGCGCGCTCCCGACTGAGCCACCCCCGCCCCAAATATCACAAGAAAGAAAAATACTTGCTTTATCCGGGGCATGGACCACTTGGACACGAAATTACCAATTTTTCATCAAGGTGTAGTTTAGCACTTAAGCCAACCCGAAGAGCCATCTCCATAAATTCTCTTTAGACACTATTTCAATAAATATTTTCTCCACTTGCAAACCATGTGCCATGAAGATCAGACAAGAGCAAGATCCACGTAAAACGTGGATCTGGGACGAAATCGAGACCTCAGCTGAAAGACAATATATAATTTTTTATTCCATTTTGATGTGATGTGATAAAATGTGATGGGAAGGTTAGAAACCCTTCAACAATTGGCTTCCTGCTATCCCAAACAAAGAATCGGACGTGTAAATCACATTGTACTGTGTGCAATTTATATTTCATAATTTTAAGTTACATAAATGTTATGCAATTTGACTTTAATATATTTCATCTGTACAAATTTTATAAAGTAATTTTATAATTCAATTTTATGATGTAATTTTATAATGTATCATATAATTTATTTCTTTTATTTATTTATTTATTTAATTATAATGTCCAGAACAGATCTAAATCCAGTTATAGTAGACACTTACAATACATATACATAAAGACAAATATTAAATAGAGGACACAATCTTAACCAGCTAATACACATATCAAAAAATAAATAAAAAAAATTCAAGAAAATAAGCAACCCATTAATAAAGTTGAACAATCCAATCTAAATTTTTTTATACTCGTACAGTCGCTCAAAAAAGTATCCGAACACTCTGGTTGATTTCAGAATTCAGAAAAAATATCTGGCAAAGATGGCAACCTTCGTGTCACGTGACACGAAGGTTGCCAGATCACTAATTTCTAAAAAAAAATCTTTGCCAGATATTTTTTCTGAATTCTGAAATCAACCAGAGTGTTCGGATACTTTTTTGAGCGACTGTACTACACAAATCAAAATTATGCGAATATGTGTTATATAAATTAAAATCTGATGGAAACATAATTTTTGAATACATTACTTTTGCACAAAGGAACACTAAAGAAAGATCTTTTCCTCATAACTTTCTTTTTTTGGAACATTGAATTTAACTAACTAAATCAGTTTATAACAGTTAATATAATTATTGAAAACTTTATAGAAAAACATTAAACATAACAATCCCTTCTCTTTTTCAAGGGGAAAACTGAGAATGTATCTCTTAGTGTTGAAACATCAAAAATATAGACACAATTAGATTAAAAATGTAAATAACAGAAAAATTTATTCTGAACCTTCTCTAAATCATTTTGGCACGTATTATAAAAAAAGGATTGTCTTCCTAATAATGAACCTTAAATTTTGATAAGCTTTCCTTATAAAATCTTGAACATGAGGATTGAAACAAAAGTAGAATTACATTTGATGCCCTAGTCATAGATTTCATATTTACGAGGAAAAACAGTCTTATCCAAATGATAACTGTACTATTGAATAGAGTTCTCTTATGGGAAAAACTTACAATTGAAAATTTAGAAATATTCAAATAAAAACAATTAATTATCAACATTCCAAAAATATAATTTCTCAAAATCCTTCTGCAACTGAATACAATCATCATAAGTAAAAATAGGTTTAAATTTTTTAATATCATCCGCAGTTATTAATGTAATTTTATAATGTAGTTTAAAATATAATTTTATAATATTTTTATAAAGCAATTTTACAATGCAATTTTATAATGGAAATTTTATGTAATTTTTATGCAATTTTATAATGCATTTTATAATGCAATTTTGTAATGTAAATTTATAATGCAAATTTATAATGCAATTCAATAATGCACTTTATAATGTAATTATATAATGCAATTTTGTAATGCAATTTTTTAATGCATTTTGTAATGTAATTGTTATAATGTAATTTTATAATGAGAATTCATAATGCAAATTTATAATGCCATTTTATAAGCATTTTATAATGTAATTTTATAATGCAATTTTGCAATTCAAATTTTATATAATTTTTATGCAATTTTATAATGCGAATTTATAATATATTTTATAATGCTATTTTATAATGCAAATTTTAATGCATTTTACAATATAATTTTATAATGCGACTTCCTAATGCAAATTTATAATGCCATTTTATAATGCATTTTATAATGTAATTTTATAATGCAATTTTATAATTAAAATTTTATGTAATTTTTGTGCAATTTTATAATGCGAATTTATAATGTATTTTATAATGCAATTTTATAGTGCAAATTTTAATGCAATTTTCTAATGCAAATTTTAATGCATTTCATAATATAATTTTATAATGCGACTTCATAATGCAAATTTTTAATGCAATTTTTAATGCATTTTATAATGTAATATTATAATGCAATTTTATAATGCGAATTTATAATGTATTTTATAATGCAATTTTATAATGCAAGTTTTAATGCACTTTATAATATAATTTTATAATGCGACTTCATAATGCAAATTTATAATGCAATTTTATAATGCAAATTTTAATGCACTTTATAATATAATTTTATAATGCGACTTCATAATGCAAATTTATAATGCAATTTTTAGTGTTTTATAATATTATAATGCAATTTTATGATGCGAATTTATAATGTATTTTATAATGTAATTTTATAATGCAAATTCAAATTCAAAATCTTTATCTGCGTCACTCTATGTTTTAGTCATATTGGTCCATAGCATCATGTACCAACATGTATTGATCAGCTGATAATTGGATGTGTCTTGATTGGTTGCCTGAAAATTAGTTACTGAATTGGATGAATTTTGATGTGTAGTTGTGTTTTTACCATTCCACAGCGTAATAGGTTGAAACCTTTCTAAAAATGGCTGGCTTTTCGTTTATTTCTGATTTCCACATATTCATTAATTAAAAATAATTATAAGATAATAAACCTATAGTATTTCTTAATATTTAATATAAATTTTAATTAATATTTGGAATATGAACCATCCATAAAAGTACAAACTCGTCTGTAGATTTACAATTTCGTGAAGAATAGTAAGATATAATCAAAAAATGTGTTTTGCAAATAATAATTTAAATTATACAGTTTGTAACAATTACTGATTTTTAAACAGTGCCAATAGCTATCAAACTGATATATAATAAAATTGAGGGGGTATTTATTCATTTATTTAAATATAAAATATTTAAATCATTTTTCTAAAGAAAAGATCATTTCAATATCAGTAAATTCATCAATGTTTAAAACTTCTTTGAAAATTTACGTATTTTAGTTTCATTATTTTAATTAATCTCTGCAATCTATTAACTAATTTTTCGAAGAACACGCTGGATGGCTTTGGGTTGGGTTGTTTTACCTCTGAGCGGCACTTTTTTGCACACCATGGGTTAAATGGCCAGGTCACATGGACCCCGAAGGCTAAGAGAAGGTTGGGGGAGGGGACCCACTGGAACAGCTGTTGGGAGACAGATGGTAGCCTCCCGTCAAGGCCATCCAGTGTGTTCTTTAACGTGCACAGGGTATGGCTCTCCCGCACACGGGGCCACGGCTTAACGTCCCATCCGACGGACGGCGGCCTTTCCAAGCCCATCGGTGTTCCCTATTCACCGTGGGCAGGGCGGGGAATTTTGCGGAGATAAATCTCAACGCTGACCCAGCTGGGACTCGAACCTGGGAACTACAGATTACGACCCTGGCGCGCTACCGACTGAGCCACCCCCGCCCCCGCTGGATGGCCTTGACGAGAAGCATCCATCTGTCTCCTAACAGCTGTCCAATGTATCTCCTTCCCTCAACCTTCTCTGAACCTTTGGGATCCTTGTGACCTGACCATTTAAACAATACTGTGTAAAAAATTGCCGCTCAGAGGTAAATTGAATGCAACTTGATGCAAATTGAGGCTCTCTTGAAAACTTGTTCTGCTAACATAAAACAAAAACTGAAATCTTTTCCCTAAATATCAAAATTTACCAAGAAATTGAATGATTTTGATATTTTGGAAATATACGTTAAAAATATTAAAAATATTTCATATTAATCATGTTTTAAATAATTCCATACATTTAATTTACAACCGCAAATTGACGCCACCAAATTTTAGATTCCTAAGGTTTCTTGACAAATCCAACTCTTCTTCTTCCACTAAAAGTGGAAAATAAAAAACCCCTCAAGCAGCTGCTTGCCACAGAGGTCTGACAAGGGCCTGTCAGTTTATATGCCATAGTAGAAGGTCTGTGAGGTTGGCAGGACCTCAGCAGAAAAACATCACGAACATCCATGCCTTACCCGGGGCTCGAACCAAGGTCCCATAGATCAGTAGCCAAGCGCGCTAACCACTCGGCCATGGGACGGCTTTTTTCCCCTAAATCGAATCCAAATTCCTTCCCTAAGCAGAATGAGTCACACTGCAATTATCATTTGACACGTGCCTCACAAGCGTTGGTGCAAATTAATTCAGCAAATTACTGAACAACCCGCATCTCCCCTCCTGCATTCCTCACGAAGTTTTACTAGCCACATTTAAATAAAGATACACCTGCAACACCGGTTCTAAAAGACAACCATTCCTTTCAAAAACCCCGAAAGAATCTGTTTCTCATACATCTACTCCCCCTGTCCGCTTCCCCCCTGTCTTCGTCGCTCGGGGCATGAGCAGAGAAAGGAACCCATAAAGGTCAAAGAGCAGGAACTCTTTAACAGCCCTTGTTACTGACATAGACAGACCACACAACCAATTATTAAACAGACGAGACTTGAACACCTGAACGCTTCTACGTCACCAACATTTGTGTCGTCTGTTTCCATCCCCGTGACCTCGAGGGCAAGTGCGCAGTGGTTTATGGGAAACCCCTTGTCAGCAATGCAGCTTCCCCCAAAGTTCGAAGGTTTTTCTTAGAGTAGGAAACCTCACAGCAGGGGCTGGACTCGTTGTTGGTTATCAAAGCGACCCCTATAATGAAGGGCAGAGCTAACAGCCAGAGTCTACGCCTCCCCCCCCCCTCTCTGGTATAGCCCCTTCCCCTCCTAACCATTTGGAGCTCGACGGGTGGTCGGGAATAATTTTTTGGAATCAGACAGGAATTGAAAGTAAACATTGTTTTATTGTTACACGGTACTCAGCGGACTTGTGAGACGTTTCCTTTTTTACCGCATTTTTTTCTTTGTTTTTGCAGGTCTTCAGAGGTGGATCTGTTCCTAGATGACGTCTGCGGATGAAAGAGATTCTGTTTCGTTTACTAGTGGAAAATGAGACTCCATTTTGTGGAAGTGATTGCCTCGTATTAAAGTCCGCCGATATTTAAGACCTCAATTAGACTGAGAGGAATGCGGCGTCGATTCCTTATATCCGTTCCCACTGTTTCCCTCATTCAGCGTCAGCCTTAGGGGCAACAGGTATCAATAGCCTAAAGCGTTACCCAAAATGTGTTTTTAGAAAGCGTTACTCAAAATGTGTTTTTAGAAAGCGTTACCCAAAATGTGTTTTTAGAAAGCGTTACTCAAAATGTGTTTTTAGAAAGCGTTACCCAAAATGTGTTTTTAGAAAGCGTTGCCCAAAATCTGTTTTTAGAAAGCGTTACCCAAAATCTGTTTTTAGAAAGCGTTACCCAAAATCTGTTTTTAGAAAGCGTTGCACAAAATCTGTTTTTAGAAAGCGTTACCCAAAATGTGTTTTTAGAAAGCGTTGCCCAAAATGTGTTTTTAGAAAGCGTTACCCAAAATGCGTTTTTAGAAAGCGTTACCCAAAATATGTTTTTAGAAAGCGTTACTCAAAATGTGTTTTTAGAAAGCGTTACCCAAAATGTGTTTTTAGAAAGCGTTGCCCAAAATGTGTTTTTAGAAAGCGTTACCCAAAATGTGTTTTTAGAAAGCGTTGCCCAAAATCTGTTTTTAGAAAGCGTTACCCAAAATGTGTTTTTAGAAAGCGTTGCCCAAAATCTGTTTTTAGAAAGCGTTACCCAAAATGTGTTTTGAGAAATATCTGAAAACATTTTAGAGATTTTTGCGTTGATGGGCCTTTTGGTAACATGACTTGCACTGGAGGTAAAATTACACAAAAACTTGGATCCTTTAAGTTTTTCGTTTAGAATTTTCGGTTCTATTGTTTTACCTCTGAGAGGCACATTTTTGCACACAGTGGGCTAAATGACCAGGTCACAAGGACCCCAACAGCTCAGAAAAAGTTGGGGACCCACTGTGAAGCTGCAAAGAGATAGATGGCAACTTACTGTCAAGGACATCCAGGTTACGAGTCTTCTGTACACAGGTTCGTGGCTTAACGTCCCATCCGACGGACCCTGGCCTTTCTAAGCCCATCGGAGTCTTCTTTTTGACCGAAGATTATTCACTGAAAGGACCGAAATAATATCCCTGAAAAAGCGACGGCAGGGCGGGAACCCTGCTTCGCTCTTTCAGTGATAAATCTCAAAGCTGGCAGAGGCAGGACCCGATCCTGGGAAGTGCAGATTATGAGACTGGCCAGGCCTGAATCTAGGAAAAATTAGGAGGGGGGGGGGGGGAGACACTCAATCGAGCTTGAAATAAGTAAAAGAGGGGGAATTGCCCAAGAGACTGAATTGCCATTACAATATAACATTTTCCCTTCCTTTTTAGATATCTTTAAAAAAAATTCTTCAAAATTGCATGAAAAATTCATTAGTTCAATAATTTTTGGCCTCTAATAAATTACCACCTCATGGGGAGGGATATAACCCCCCCCCCCCCCCCCCCCCGATTCTGGTGTGCTGTCGACTGTGCGAATCTCTGTCCTTCTGGCCAAGGCCTCAAGAACAAGTTCTGCCCTAGACCTTCAGGACAATAGGATTCAAGTCCACTGTAAAAACTTCTGCATAGGTTCTTGAAAACCACTTTTACCTTAGCCTTTCAATCACGTTTCGTCATTCCTTACTCTACATATAAAATTTGCATTTTAATATATTACACTTCTTACTCTTCAATGATATGATACTTCGGGTCACTTCATCCAAAAAAAAAAATGCGGCGAGGGTGGCTCAGTCGGTAGCGCGCCAGGTTCGTAATCTGCAGTTCCCAGGTTCGAGTCCCAGCTGAGTCAGTGTTGAGATTTATCTCCGCAAAATTCCCCGCCCTGCCCACAATCAGTAGGCGACACCGATGGGCTTGGAAAGGCCGCCGTCCGTCGGATGGGACGTTAAGCCGTGGCCCCGTGTAAGGTAGAGCCATACCCTGTGCTCGTTAAAGAACACGCTGGATGACCTTGACGGGAGGCTACCATCTGTCTCCCAACAGCTGTTTAGTGGGTCCCCTCCCCCAACTTTCTCTGAGCCTTCGGGGTTCATGTGACCTGGCCATTTAGACCATTGTGTGCAAAAAAAAAGTGCCGCCCAGAGGTAAAACAACCCAACCCCCCCAAAAAAAATACCAAAAGTATACGCAAGATTCCTCCAAAAACATTTAGCTGCAGTTTCGTCAGTGCAAAATGCTGGACCGTAACTTCTCAGAATCTTTCAAACGAACCAACCTTGGAAATGATACACGATCCCCAGGTGTTGCAGAGAACTTTATCCATCGAAGTTACACAAAACGCCTACTGTCCGTCCCTCGAATCGGCCGATTGTTGACAGAACGGCCTCGCCGGGGTCCCTCCCAAAGTGTTAGTTGAGACGGTCGAGATTCAGCGAAATTCCCCGTCCTTAACTTGCTAAAGAGCAATAATTAATGTTCTGTTTATCCAACCAGTCCGTGCTCTACATGCATTTCTCTGGCTGGCTCTATTCATCTCTTGGCCTCTATCTCTCTTTCCATCACTGTCTCCAGGGCAAGCTTTAATTACCTTAATCGGGAATTGTATCTTGGATATTCCACAGGTTTAATAACAGGTCCTGTGGCTTATCAGCTAGAGCTAATACTCGTTAATTAAGTGCGCAGAGACAGCACTAAGACGCATTAGGGCTGAATTTTTTTTTACGAAATAAAAAAAAAGACGAAGAAAAGCCCACCCTATCCCTGCGGCATCAAGTTCGCTTTTGAAAACGACCCACTCGCGCTGGTGGTCCCTGGAGGAGTTTGATTTCTTCCTTACGAGACACACGGGGGTCTGCCAGATCTCATTTGGAGTTTTGAGAGTGACAGAGACAGATAAGCTACTGAAATCGGAGAGGAAATACGATAAAATAGTGGTCGAGGATGTAATACCGGTTGCAATTAGTGCGGTTACGGATTGGTTTGTCGTCATTTGGAGGTAAGGATACGGTAGAAAAAGGGGCCGTCGCAATTAGTACGGTTACGGTCTTAAGTGCCTCGAAAAGAAGTCGTTTGTTGTAATTAGTGCGGTTACGGTTGTAATTGCGACGAAGAGAGAGCAAAGTTGCTGTTGTAATTTGTACGGTTACGGTCGTAATTAGCGAATTAGACGAAAAGTTCGTCACGAACCTCCCCATCAGAAGAGGCGCAAAGAAGGGATGATGGAAACATCGAGCGGAGAAGACACTCGGAAGAAATGACGAGGTGCATCGAACTAATTGACATAATGGCGGTATATTTCGGGTTATAATGTGAAAAAGTATCGAAATATAAATCCACCTTTGTTCGCTGTCAACGTGCAGTTGACATAACAGGTGATATCCTTTTTTTTTTCAACTTCATTATAAAGATTTCTTTAAAGGATAAATTTTTTTTTAGACTATAGTAGCTCAAAAAATTTTCCGAACACTATGGTTGATTACAGAATTTAGAAAAAATATCTGGCAACGATTTTTTTTAGAAATTTTTTAGAATTTTTTTAGAAAAAAAAGGCAACCTTCGTGTCACGAAGGTTGCCAGATCACTAATTTCTAAAAAAAATTGTTTCCTGATCACTAAAATCTAAAAAAATTATTTCCAGATCATTAATTTCTAAAAAAATCGTTGCCAGATATTTTTTTCTGATTTTTTGTAGTCAACCATAAAAAAAAATACCCCCTCAAGCAGCTGCTTGCCACAGAGGTCTGACAGGAGCCTGTAGGTTTATATGCCAAAGTAGAAGGTCTGAGAGGATGGCAGGACCTCAGCAGAAAACCGACACACACATCCATGCCTTACCTGGGGCTCGAACCCAGGTCCCTTAGACCAGTAGCCAAGCGCGCTAACCACTCGGCCATGGGACGGCTACAAAAATAAATAAATACCTCCTCAAGCAGCTGCTTGCCACAGAGGTCTGACAGGAGCCTGTCAGTTTATATGCTATAGTAGAAGATCTGTGAGGATGGCAGGACCTCAGCAGAAAAACAACACACACATCCATGCCTTACCCGGGGCTCGAACCCAGGTCCCTTAGATCAATAGCCAAGCGTGCTAACCACTCGGCCATTGAGCGACTGTACGTATTGAAACTTGGTGAGGTAGAAGGTTTTTTTTCCCTAAAATTCTAGAAGAATTGTGCTAGTTTGCATGCTAGTTTTATTTTTTTAAATTCGGAATTTCTGTTAGCTAAGCATTTTATTGCCATTTTTATTTCGTTTCTGAATGGTTTTACTATTTTTTTTCCTGTGTTTCTTCAAATGTGACGTCTGATGCTCGGAAATTTAAATTGTTTCTGTGTGGAGATCTCACGAACGAGACTTCAAATTTCTTCGAGAATCTTTGCGTGATCTCAAAGTGTGTCTTTGTTAAACTTTATCTGAAATAAAAATTCTACTATTGACCAGTTTTCAAGAAAAAGATTTTGTCCTCTTATACCAAATCTCAATCTTGCCTATCTGCTTTGAAAGGAAAAGAGTTTCTTTGTATAATATAACCGTCCCGTGGCCGAGTGGTTAGCACGCTTGGCTATTGATCGAAAGGACCGGGTTCGAGCCCCGGGTTAAGGCATGGATGTGTGTGTCGTTTTTCTGCTGAGGTCCTGCCATCCTCACAGACCTTCTACTATGGCATATAAACTGATAGGCTCCTGTCAGACCTCTGTGGCAAGCAGCTGCTTGAGGGGGTAATTATTTATTTTTTTTTTATTGTATAATTGACCGAGTGGTTAGCGCGCTTGGCTACTGATCTAAGGGACGTGGGTTCGAGCCCCGGGTAAGGCATGGCTGTTTGTGTCGTTTTTCTGCTGAGGGCCTGCCATCCTCACAGACCTTCTACTATGGCATATAAACTAACAGGCTCCTGTCAGACCTCTGTGGCAAGCAGCTGCTTGAGGGGGTATTTATTTTTATTATTATTGTTTTACACCCATATTTCAGCAGAAGTTTTCCGTTCCCCGTAATTCCGCAGGTACTCGACGCATCAGTCCCAAATTTGATGTGATACTCCCACTCAGTTCTCGCTATGTAGGGTTTAGAGATTCTGGTTCCTAGCTGCGGTGGGTCGGGAGTTATCCAGCCGCAAATGTCCGAACTCTCTGGGGGCGCTACTATCGCCTATCTTATGAATGTCGAATCGAAAACTATGAATGGAGTAGTACGTTATCGATGTGCAAAGTTATCAACGGACAGACTTTTTGCGGCCAACTTTTAAGGGAGGGCTTAATGTTATGGGATCGAAACCCTTAGAGTGTAACCACAATGTCTAGAATATATTCATAAGATATCTAAGGTGACCATTTGATATACAGTGGTTATCTTAGATATCTTATGGATATATTTTAGAGATTATAGTTATGTGGGAAGTTGTTAGTGAGATGAATAATAACACATGATAATAATAATTTATTTCATGCAGGGGGTTACAATAAAGCCAAGTTACAGGTAATTTTGGATATTAATTAAAACGTTCAAGTGATACCTTGTGATCTGACTTTGTAGAAGGAGATGTAGAACAAACAAACAGATTACAAGCTCTGTTTTATATATATATCATGTCTCGTATTTTTTAACGAATGCCAAACAAAATCAAATAACAGCTTTCAATATGCATAAATAATAGTTTTGATTTATGGATTTCTCCCCCCACCCACTCTACTACACACCGTAGTTATAGAAACGCGCGAGACCTTCTATCAAGTGGGGCGGGGGTGGCTCAGTCGGTAGCGCGCCAGGGTCGTAATCTGTAGTTCCTAGGTTCGAGTCCCAACTGTGTTAGCGTTGAGATTTATCTCCGCAAAATTCCCCGCCCTGCCCACGGTGAGTAGGGAACACCGATGGGCTTGGAAAGGCCGCCGTCCGTCGGATGGGACGTTAAGCCGTGGCCCCGTGTGCGGGAGAGCCATACCCTGTGCACGTTAAAGAACACACTGGATGGCCTTGACGGGAGGCTATCATCTGTCTCCCAACAGCTGTTCCAGTGGGTCCCCTCCCCCAACCTTCTCTGGGGAACATGGACCTTCGGGGTCCATGTGACCTGGCCATTTAGCCCATGGTGTGCAAAAAAGTGCCGCTCAGAGGTAAAACAACCCAACCTTCTATCAAGTATACTACCAAGTGGACTCATACAATTCAAAACATCTTTGACTCATAATTTACATTATTTGCGCTACTGGCTGGTAGTAAAGCGTATATTAAATACAACAATGTTCCGTACTCCTTTTTAAGACTACTTTAAAAATTTACGTATTTTACGGTGAATATCTCTTTAGAGAGCGTGGCAGCCTACGTAAGCGCATTTTCCATCTCAGCTATATCGACTTCCACTTCATGATCCTCAAAATTTAAGGATGCTGTGGCCGAGTGGTTAGAACGCGTGGCTACTGATCTAAGGAACCTGGGTTCGAGCCCCGGGTAAGGCATGGATGTATGTGTCGCTTTTCTGCTGAGGTCCTGCCATCCTCTCAGACCTTCTGCTATGGCATATAAACTGACAGGCTCCTGTCAGACCTCTGTGGCAAGCAGCTGCTTGAGGGGGGATTTATTTATTTTATAAAATATAATGCATAGATTAGAGACGTTTTGAAGGATTAACGATTAACGAAAGAACAATCTCATCAAGTTACGCACAGTAATGCATTGACTTCATTGAACACCAACCAGGCTTTGAAAGATCTCCTAGATCTTTCAAATTCATTCCTTTCAAGTTCGGCAGGATCTCTTTCAGGATCTCTTGCAAAACTCAGATGACGAGCGTTATTTGGCAGGAAAGGCACTTAATCTCATTCTCTGAGATAACTTCAAGACGCAATTTCAATTTGGGAACTATCTAAATAACAGGTTAGCTGGCCAACACTGAGGAGAACAGACGGAATGCAAATAGTTCCAAAGACAGATTTTAACCGCCATGTGTTGTGTAGACGACCTTTTATCTACGACATGCACTCGAATTCTTCCTCCAGGTATCCGTTGGCAGAACAGAAGAACTACTGACAACGACCTTGAACTGTTCCGACCCATCGCGATGCTTTCCCAGGCTTTCCGACTTACTTCGCGAATTGCTCCGGCAGCCGGTAGGGGGCGTGGCGGACGACAACCACGTGACAGAGGAGCGCCCCGGGCTGTTGATTGGAGCGGGCACGTTGTGTTCTCTCTCCCTTGTCTCCTCCCGCGCCATCCACACACGCACCTGAACCGAAACCGTAAGCTTCCAGGTCCGCACCTGAGCCCTTCGCAGGTGCTGCTGAGATAAAAGATACGTTGCCATTGGAAACGGACCTTGGAAGCGGTTGAGGTACGCGCTGCTAGCTGGGAAAAGGAGAAAAAGAGAGGAAAAGGCAGCAGATGTGAGGAGAGCAGGTGAGTGGCAATTCGAGCAGCTGCCTTGATGATGGCTCGTGTGCCTAACTCACAGAGACAGGAGACGGAGACAATTCCACGCTCGTCAATTAGCCAGTTGTCGTCTTCTCACCGACCGACCTTCTTCCACGAATGATGCTAAGAGGTGGCAATGAAACGTGAAGCTTCGCCATGCATCTGTTTCTTAACGAAACCGTCAGCTCTTTATCACGACTTCATGCAACAGTTGCCTCTGCTTAAGATCTCTCTGCAGCATCAATAAAGCACTCTCGATTGCCAAAGTCTTCGCACACCTACTTCATTTTAATTTATCCATATTAATTTTATATTATCCTCATATATAATATGAGGATGATATATCATATATAATATGAGTTGGGTTGGGTTGTTTTACCTCTGAGCGGCACTTTTTTGCACACCATGGGCTAAATGACCAGGTCACATGGACCCCGAAGGCTCAGAGAAGGTTGGGGGAGGGGACCCACTGGAACAGTTGTTGGGAGACAGATGGTAGCCTCCCGTCAAGGCCATCCAGCGTGTTCTTTAACGTGCACAGGGTATGTCTCTCCCGCACACGGGGCCACGGCTTAACGTCCCATCCGACGGACGGCGGCATTTCCAAGCCCATCGGTGTCCCCTACTGACCGTGGGCAGGGCGGGGAATTTTTGCGGAGATAAATCTCAACGCTGACCCAGCTGGGACTCGAACCTGGGAACTACAGATTACGAGTCTGGCGCGCTACCGACTAAGCCACCCCAGTCCCTCATATATAATATGAGGATGTGTGAGGATGCTGATGAGGATGTAATATGAGGATGCTGTGAAGATCATCCTATATCCTCATAGCATCATTCTCGAAAAACTTCTTTGTGGAAAGACGTCAGAATTATAATCTGTGATCTCCATCAATCAGAGCAGTCTTCATACCACATTTCTTTCTATTGAACGTTTTTGATTAACATGATATGTTGTTTGTAATCACTGTCGTTAGTAACATCCTTTATACAAAAAATTAAAGGTTCAAAAGCTCGCAATCCATCAATGCGACGTTAAGACGTGGTTATATGTGTGCAAGACAGTCATACTTTGTGCACGTTACAGAACACGCTGGGTGGCTTTGACAGGAGGTTTTCATTTGTCTCCTAACAGCTGTCCAGTGACTCCTCTTTCTAAACTCTCTGGGCCCTTGGAGTCTTTATGACCAGAAAGGAGGGGGGGGGGGGGGCTGGCTCAGTGAGTAGCACGCCAGGCTCATAATCTTCAGTTCCCAGGTTCGAGTCTCACTTGGATCAGCGTTCATATTTATCTCCGCAATATTCTCTGCCCTCGGTCAGCAGAGGAGACTGATTGGAGAGGCCACCGTCCGTCGGATGGGACATTAAGTCATGACTCCGTGTGCGGGAGAGCCATACCCTGTTTACGTTAAGGAACACACTGGATAGTTTTGATAGGACACTTCCATCTGTCTCCTAACAGTTGTGGGGCGGGGGTGGCTCAGTCGGTAGCGCGCCAGGCTCGTAATCTGTAGTTCCCAGGTTCGAGTCCCAGCTGGGTCAGCGTTGAGATTTATCTCCGCAAAAATTCCCCGCCCTGTCCACGGTCAGTAGGGGACACCGATGGGCTTGGAAAGGCCGCCGTCCGTCGGATGGGACGGTAACCCGTGGCCCCGTGTGCGGGAGAACCATACCCTGTGCACGTTAAAGAACACGCTGGATGGCCTTGACGGGAGACTACCATCTGTCTCCCAACAGCTGTTCCAGTGGGTCCCCTCCCCCAACCTTCTCTGAGCCTTCGGGGTCCATGTGACCTGGCCATTTAGCCCATGGTGTGCAAAAAAGTGCCGCTCAGAGGTAAAATAACCCAACCCAACCCGCAATATTCTCTGCCCTCGGTCAGCAGAGGGCACTAATTGGAGAGGACACCGTCCGTCGGATGGGTCGTTAAGCCATGACTCCGTGTGCGGGAGAGCCATACCCTATTTACGTTAAGGAACACACTGGATGGTTTTGATAGGACGCTTCCATCTGTCTCCTAACAGCTGTTCAGTGGGTCTCCATTTCCTCAACTTTCTCTCAGCCTTTGAAATCTTTATGATCTGGCTATTTAGTTCACTGTGTGCAAAAAATTGCAAAGTAAAAATTGCAAAGGTAAAATAACCCAATCCAAATCTTTATACAATATCTGTTTCTAGGTTTCCAAATTCTTTTCGCATTGGACAAGAACTAATTCCCTTTCTGACTACCCCAATATTTTTAATTTCCACCGTTTTAGGGAGGCGAAACTTGAAACCGACTATTGCACACGAGCTCGTGGTCAGCGAGTTTGGATACCGATAAAAGAGACTGGGGTTCCAACCCCAGAAATAAATTGATTTCTTTCTGCTGAGGTCTCGCCTTCCCGACAGATATTCTCTGTGTTCAAAATAGGTTCCTCACAGACTTTCCAGCAAGAGCTACTTGAGGGGGTAATCTATTCTTTAACTGATTCTTCGTGGTCGTTGCGTTGCCAAGTGGTTAGTGTGCTTGGCTACTGATCGAAGCGACCTGGGTTCGATCCCCAGATACGGATGTTTGTGTTGTCTTTCTACTGAGGTCCCGTCTTCTTCACAGATATTTTCTATGGCGTATTAAATTGGCAGACTCCTGTCAGACCTCTATGGCAAGCAGCTGCTTTAGGGGGTTATTTATTTATTTTTTTTTAATCATGATAGAAATTTGAAATTGTTTTGGTAGATGGTACACTCGCTCATAAAAGTATCCGAACACTATGGTTGATTTCAGAATTCGGAAAAAATATCCGGCAAAGATTTTTTTTTTTTTTTTTTAGAAATTAGTGATCTGGCAACCTTCGTGTCACGTGACAAGAAGGAAAAAAAATCGTTGCCAGATATTTTTCCCGAATTCTGCAATCAACCATAGTGTTCGGATACGTTTTTGAACAACTGTACGATCAAGGGACTTACCTTTGCAGTAGCGATTTTCATGAAAGGTGAGTAATCTCATTCAAATTTGTTCATTCAGAATTATGGGGCAATCTTCATTCAGAATCTTCATTCAGAATTATGGGGCTATCTGGCAACCTTCGTGTCACGTGACACGAAGGTTGCCAGATCACTAATTTCTAAAAAAAAAACGGTGCCAGATATTTTTTCTGAATTCTGTAATCAACCATAGTGTTCGGATACTTTTTTGAGCGATTGTAGGTGGTCATATTATTTTGATACTAGATCATGTGGGCTCACTCACGGAAATATTGAGCGTGTGCAGTTACCGTTCACAGCAAACTGGAGCGGTTGCGGTTAATGCTCACAGCACATTGGATCGTGTGAGCTCACAAAGACCTGGATCGTGTGGGCTCACTCACGGAAATATTGAGCGTGTGCAGTTACCGTTAATAGCAAACTGGAGCGGTTGCGGTTAATGTTCACAGCACATTGGATCGTGTGAGCTCACAAAGACCTGGATCGTGTGGGCTCACTCACGGAAATATTGAGCGTGTGCAGTTACCGTTAATAGCAAACTGGAGCGGTTGCGGTTAATGTTCACAGCACATTGGATCGTGTGAGCTCACAAAGACCTGGATCGTGTGGGCTCACTCACGGAAATATTGAGCGTGTGCAGTTACCGTTCACAGCAAACTGGAGCGGTTGCGGTTAATGTTCACAGCACATTGGATCGTGTGAGCTCACAAAGACCTGGATCGTGTGGGCTCACTCACGGAAATATTGAGCGTGTGCAGTTACCGTTCACAGCAAACTGGAGCGTGTGGAGTTACTGCACACGCTCCAGTTTGCTGTGAACGGTAACTGGAGCGTGTACACGCTCCAGATATTTTTCCTGAATTCTGTAATCACGTGACACAAAGGTTGCCAGATCACTAATTTCTAAAAAAAATCGTTGCCACATATTTTTCCTGAATTCTGTAATCAACCATAATATTCGGATACTTTTTTGAGCGACTGTACCACCAAGTATTCCAGAATTGACGTAGATGTCTGCAACTTTGCATAGATGCTGGAGGGGAGGACTTTGAAGGCCAATAAAAGTTTCATTGAGGTAACTACAATGTTTTTTGTTCTGCAGGTGCATGTCGAGAACTTTCGGAACGTTTCTCGTCACTGCAGATTACGAGTCTGGCGCGCTACCGACTGAGCCAGCCCCCCACCTTTCTACGAAAAAGAAGGCTTCATCAGACATCACAAAATTCCTCCATCTGCATCGCGAAAGTGATTGTTCGGGGCATCGGTCACGTCCGAAATGCCGTCACATCCATCTCAAGTAATCTTTACATTTCACTTTGTTAACCTCGCGATTCGGACGCGAGACCTTTTTAATCCACTGCAAGGCCACACTCGTAAATGTCTCTTCGGAACACGAGCGCCGAGATGCCGACATTGTTTACGGCATTCAATGCTTTCTTTTGGCCACCTGCGAAAACCCTCTTCCAGCGAGAAAGGATCTGTGATGATGCCCAAGCCACTTACCATTCAGAAAACGTCCGTGTCTTAGCTAGAGTTAATCCCATCAGAGCGAGCCCCTGCAGCCTCTGATGATCCCCACCTGACTCGCTTTCTTCCACCTGCCTACCTCATTCCAATCTAGGATTGAATTTTTTGGGGAGTCGCGACTTTCGGCATAATTGGCCAGCATCCTCTCTTATTTCTTTTTTTTTTTAATTTCTTTTTCATTTTCTTAAACGATTAGCAAAATCCCTTCCACAATATATCTCTCCTCTATACCTCTTTTTTCTTCTTCTTTCTGTTCCTGGTTCTTTCCATCAAAGCTGGCATCTGGCTGACTCTGAGTGGAATTTGCAATAGGTCAAGGGTGACATCTCCAGTGGTGCTTCATACGATTTATTTTTAACTCTTCGATCCTTCTCAGCTTCGTTGTCTTTATAATGCTGCTCGGGGATGCTTTGGATAGTCGATGTAGTGAAGGCAGTCACAGAGTTGATGGTAAATGGGGGAAGGTTGTTGTTTTGAGAGGAGCTAAATGACCACATCACAAGGGCCCCTAAACTCAAAGCGGGAGAAAGGGAGCCACTGGACAGTTGTTAGGAGACGAAAGCTTTCGGTCAAAGTCATCATCCCCCCTGCCCACGGTCAGTAGGGGACACCGATGGGCTTGGAAAGGCCGCCGTCCGTCGGATGGGACGTTAAGCCGTGGCCCCGTGTGTGGGAGAGAGCCATACCCTGTGCACATTAAAGAACACGCTGGATGGCCTTGATGGGAGGCTACCATCTGTCTCCCAACAGCTGTTCCAGTGGGTCCCCTACCCCAACTTTCTCTGAGCCTTCGGGGTCCATGTGACCTGGCCATTTAGCCCATGGTGTGCAAAAAAGTGCCGCTCAGAGGTAAAACAACCCAATCCAACGGTCAAAGTCATCCTGCGTTTTTTCTGAAGTGCACTGTGGATGTGACCGCTTGCACACGGGAACGTGGTTTAACGTCCCATCTGTCGAACAGCTGTTTTCCAAGCATTATCAGTGTTTTCTTGTTAAGTTGGGGCAGAACGGGAGTTAGCGGAAGAATTTCAACGCAGGAGCAGTGGTGACTCGAATTGGGTCAGGTTGTTTTACCTTTGAGTGGCACCTTTTTTTCCATACAATGGATTAAAACGTCCAGGTCACAAGGACCCTGAAGGCTGAGAGAAGGTTGGAAAAAGAGATCTTCTAGAGCAGTGGTTCTCAACCTTTTATGCTTCACGTACCATCTGGAAATGTGTATGTAACTGGCGTACCCCTTGTATAGATAAATAAAACTATAGTTATAGTATATAATAATACCAACATAACGACTTTGTTACTATATCTAGCGACTTTTGAGCTCTCACGGCGTACCCCAAAAATTTTTACCGCGTACCCCACGTTGAGAACCCCTGCACTAGAGAAAAGACAGACGGAAGCCTCCTGCCAAGTGTGTTCTTTAATGTTCACGGGATGCAACGTGGATGTCAAAAGGTTTTGTCAAGATATAGGAACGACGGAGAATGGATGCAAAGAGGAATCAGCCATCTTAATTGTTATCTAATTATTATCTATCGTTCGTCCTGGGAGTTCCACAATTTCAGTACAATAATACAGTATCAAATAAGCAAAAACGTATTAAACTTTTCTTATTACATCACACGATTTATTAAAGCACTCAAAATCCAATTCCTACTAAAATCAAAAGGACAGACATTATCACGATTGTATAGTAGTGCTGATTTTGTATGCAAATTTCAATAAATTATTCTATTTCCTGTATAGCAAGTTTTTTTTTTCCAGAGAAAAAAATGTATAATTAGATTAAAAAAATTTTTGGTTTTCGTATTACCACAATAGTAGTGACAGTAGCAAAGAAGGTTTGCACTTTGACTGAAAATTGTTCATTTCCAAAATATTTCCTTTTATGAGGCACCATTATAATATTCTTTTCCTTTGGAGAGAAAATAACGAGGAACAATCAAAATTATTATTCTTAATAAAATCCTATTTTGTAAAACAGGTAGTAGCTGTGCTCAACCAGAAAATTTTAATATTTTAACTCTACAATATTTAGTACATTATACTAAATTGATTATGTGTCACTGCACGATAACGTGTTTCATACACTTATATTTTATACAATTATAGATATTTCCAATAAAAAAAAATCGAGATTTTTACTTGTAATAACTGTCAATAGATGGCAGCAGGCACCCCTCCTATAAACCATAAAAAAAAGAACTTTACTATTAGAACAAAGTATAGACACCTACATACTTTGATTTTCTCTAGGGAACAAAACTGCAGCATACATTGATTTACATGTTCACAAGGTGATTAAATGTATTAATTTACATATTAATGTTAAAAATTCTGAAAAGCAGTAAAAAACACACAACGGCTCCTCCAGGTATCATAAAATACGCTCCTGAACGGTATAAAATACTCATTGATTAACTTTAGGGTTAGCTACCACTGTATGCAAAGAGCCATGGCTGTTAGACAGTTTGAAACACTAATAAATCACATAAAATATTTCAAGAGTAAGACAAAACATAGATACAGTGGGTTAAAAATGATTGCACTGCTCATGCGCAGATAGCCGCTTACAGTTGTTTCTGTGCCTGAACAGCAATTTGCCACATTCGGCTTCGGTAAAATTCCGCAGCGCGGCGCCACTTACCCTTGTGCGAAGCTAGCCTTCTTCTCCTTAGACTTTCTTTTGCCCAAATCCCCGTCCTACCCTCGGTCAATAGGAGAAAACAATGGACTTCTAAAGGGCATCGTCCGTCAGATGGGACGTTAAGCCATGGCACCGTGTGCTGGAGAGCCATATATTTTGCATGTTAAAATGAATAAGTGCCCATTACAATACAAAATTTTTAATAGTAATGCCTTTTTGGAAGATATTGTGTATTAGGTTGTAACAAAGAAATGTTTTCATTTTCGATGAGGAATTTAATTTCTAAGGAAATGCTCACCAAAATCGAGTTCTACTGTCATATGATCTGTTCTTGTTTCCCTTGATCCGTTCTGTTAGTGTTGCTATAAGGATAAAATTCACCAATGATTATAAATATTTGAAACGGAATTTTGCAAAAAATCTAAATGTTGAGATACGATATAAATCAAATAATTAATGCATTTTAATCCAAGTAGCATAATTCTAAATCTGTTGAAATTCAATATGTTGTTTTCTTCCGTTTTATTTATAGTGCAAAGAAAGTATGAATTGTTCGTTTTGGTTTAATATACAATAACATCTTCTACGTCGTAGGAACTGTTCTAGAACGTGTCCAACGGATGCAAAATTTATACTTGAGAGGTATACAATACAGTTCAGCTGTCTGCTGTCGTGCTGTCGTGCTGTCTAACTGCTTCCTCGGTTTTTGTCAACCAAGCCATCAAGCCAAAGATTCTTATCAGCAGCTAACTGATCCTTTATACGTTTATTAAGCTCTCTGTAATCCTTTCCATTAAGACTAGTGGGGTATTAATTAAGGACATTCCTGCAGTTCTTTCTTTCTTAAATAAGCTCAAGTGCCTTATCACTCAAATAATTCTGTCTCCTCTGCTCCTCTTTTCCTAAAAGAATAATGTTAGTTTCCAAAACAGCCTGTTAAATATTGCCATTCTTCTTCAACTTCAGTAGTAAGCAAATCATGACTGTCATAATGACTAAGTAACATATCATGGTAAGCTTTAGCTATAACAGGGTCTTTCAGAGCTACAGAATTAAAGATAAATTTTTTAAACTTAACACAACGCTTCTTAAGTTTAAGTTGCAAGACAATTTTAACAAGGTAATGGTCAGATCCAATTTCAGCTCCCCTATATGCCCTGGTATTTCTAACAGAACTAGCCCATTTGCTCTTAATTAATATAAAATCAATCATATTCTTATGCAGCCCATCGGGTGAAACCCATGTGTACTTATGTATGTCGCGGTGTTTGTAATAAGTGTTAGTTATTCTGAAACCATTGAGTTTACTTACCTGTAGGAGACGTTGCCCATTACCATTGCAGCTACCAATACCAAAAGGGCCTATCACTCCTCCCCAAAGATCAGAGTCAGTGCCAACTTTGGAATTGCAAATCCAAAAAAATCTATCCTTCACATCCTCATCAGCATCCTCAGTGTTTGCGTAACAGCAGATAACATTCAAGTCTTTAATGCTTGTCTGAAATTTTGCTGTAAGAAACCTTTCATTAATGCACTCATATCCTAGTAGAGCATCACTAGGAGATCTGCTGAGAAGCAGACCCATGCCTTGGTGATGCTTACTATCTTCACTCCCTGAACAGAGAAATTTAAGATTATTTTTAAGAATCTGACCTTTATCTGACGGTGTAATTCTCATGTTAGAACATCTAGAGAATAAGCTCTATGCAGAGTCCTCACATTCCAACTGCCTATAGAAAGAAAATGGTTAGTAGGATGTTTAAAGAAATTATGTTTATTGAGAGAGGGAATGCCGACAATATCAAACAGCCCCCTAATCGCAGACATGGGGCAAAGACCCGTTATCCCACCACTAAAGGCTGAAGCCATCTACACTGGAAGACTTCCTCCAATGTAGAATTTGACGAGGCCAGTAGAAGCAAAGAGTTCAGGTGCCTGCGATGACCTCTGCTCAGGATTATCCGCCAGCTGATAAACATATCCTGTGAATCTATTCACTTGGGGCTGTCAACCCACAAACAAACAGTAAACATAGTGGAAGATTTTCCCTCCACAGAAGCCCACCAGTGCAGCAAATTCAGGATCCATAATCAAGCTCAGAGCCTTATTTCAGTCCAATCCAGTAGTTTTATATCGTCAGCACCAGAGGCTGAGGAGCTGAGGAGTGGTCACCCTGTGTGTTCGTGACCACTCCTCAGCAGGGTAGGAAAAAAAAAGGAAAAGTAAGCATAATTTTCCAAATCAGTTCTCAACACTAGTATGGCAGCCTCCCCTTCACCAAGAAGTGTCTAAGGGTTGGCTTGGGTTGTTTTACCTCTGAGCGGCACTCTTTTGCACACCATGGGCTAAATGGCCAGGTCACAAGGACCCCGAAAGCTCAGAGAAGGTTGGGGGAGTGTACCCACTGGAACAGCTGTTGGGAGACAGATGGTAGCCTCCCGTCAAGGCCATCCAGCGTGTTCTTTAAAGTGCACAGGGTATGGCTCTCCCGCACATGGGGCCACGGCTTAACGTCCCATCCGACGGACGGCGGCCTTTCCAAGCCCATCGGTGTCCCCTACTGACCGTGGGGAGGGCGGGGAATTTTGCGGAGATAAATCTCAACGCTGACCCAGCTGGGACTCGAACCTGGGAACTACAGATTACGAGCCTGGCGCGCTACCGACTGAGCCACCCCCGCCCCAGTGTCTAAGGGAGAAGAGAGCCAGCTTCCATAGGCGTAATGTAAACTTTTAGATTGCAGCGCCCTCTAAACATGGCAAATTCGTGCATTGCAGTGAAGCCACCTAGCCAGAGAGAGGAGCTAGTTCCCTGCGTTTTTTTTTCACTGCCGAGCAGGTTTTCTATTGCTTACACCACGTGACTAATTTTACATACACTTTGACTAAAAAATTTTCATTTATGAGACACTTTTATAAATTTCGTTTTGAGAGCAGGTAACAAAGATTTGTTAAAATTATATTTCTTAATAAAATCCTTTTTTTGTAAAACAGGTAGTAGCTGGCTCAACAAGAAAATTTTAATATTTTAAACACTCTACAATATTTAGTACATTATATTAAATTAAGATTTATGTGTCACTACACGATAACATATTTCATGCAATTATATTTTATACAATTATAGATATTTTCAGTAAAAATAATATCGAGTTTCTTACTGGTATAAACTGTCAACAGATGGCAGCAGGCACATCTCGTATCAACCATAGAAAAGAATTATAGTATTGTAACAAAGTGCAAACACTTACATACATCGATATGCTCCAGGCAACAAAACTGCAACATACATGACTTACATGTTCGCAAGATGATTAAATGTATTAATTGACATATTAATTTTAAAAATTCTGCAAAATGTACTAAGAAAAACATACAACGGCTCCTCCAGGTATCGTAAAATGTGCTCCTGAACGATATAAAACATTCATTGAATAACTTTAGGGTCAGCTACCACTGTACACAAATAGCCATCGGTGTTAGACAGTTTGAAACACTAATTAAATCACATAAAATATTTCAAAAGTAAAGCAAACCATAGCTACAGCTGGCTAAACTGATTGCACTGCTGCGCATGCGCAGATCGCCCCTTACAGCTGTTTTTGTGCCTGCACACCAATTTGCCACGTTTAGCTTCGGCAAAATTCCGCAATGCGGTGCCACTTACGCTTGTGCGAAGTGGACCTTATTTGCTAAAGGTACGGCTCTTCCCGCTTCCTGCTGCAATGGGAAACTTCAACTCAAAACTCCTCTCTCACACATTTGTAAGATTTGTACGCATAATAAGTCAGAGGAAAGCGACTTAGCAGACACAACACAAAGGAATGAATGCTTGAATGAGACTAGCTCGTGACAAGGTCATTTCAACTGCTAAAGGCTGTTAACTTTGAGTACAGTATATGAGTCATACATAGAGTCATACGAAAGTTAAACTTTTTTACTAACACGATTCCTGATATCAGGAATCTTATTACAGAAATTTGTAATTTCGTTATTAATATCTTCAATATTATTTAACCAGGGGTTTGCAAAAATTTCCTGATTAAGGGTTCTTTTAAAGTTATTCTAGTTAGTGAGTAAAGTCTCTTTAACGAATTATTCTGTATTTCCATTTAATTATACAGGGTGATTCAAAACTTATCGTTCAAATTTCATGGGGGAGGTAGGGAATACGTCAGGAAACCGATTTCACATAGGAAAGTATATCCGCAAACGTCATCTATATGAACAAAATTGACAAGTAAAGTGAACACAAGGAAACAGTACAGTTAAGTGGTAACGAATGTGACTTTTATTCCAACAAGGTAAAGTACAGGTTCACAGTAGGTGCTCAAAATTGCGACCATTTACACGGACACAGGATTCACAGCGCCGTTGCATTGACCGCCGAACATTTTCAAAAACGCCTGGCATATCACGGACAATGCCTGCGGCGGCCACTATTGGTGCAACAAGGTCCATTTCACTGTTGACGGGGGTCTCGTACACATGGTATTTCATGGCCTCCCACAAAAAGAAATCCATGGGCGATAAATCAGGTGACCTGGGTGGCCAAGCGATCGCTGATGACAGCGGGAGTGGTCGGGAGAGATGTACACTGGTTGGGTACACACAGCGCCCTCTACATACGCATGCGTACATTTGCGGACATACTTTCCTATGTGAAATCGGTTTCCTGACGTATTCCCTACCTCCCCACGAAATTTGAACGATAAGAATCACCCTGTAGAATAATTGAGCTGAGGAATCCTAGTTTAACTGGCTTACAACTCTGAAGTTGTAATCTGGGTTACAGTTTCCAATAATAATAATGTCCAAAACATCGGGTCTAAAATATGTATTCGCAGGATAATAGGCATATTCCTGGGGGGCATCAACCATGAGTCTCTTAATCGCAGAGTAATTATGGAGTATATGTCCAGTTTTGTTACCACGTCTCGAGTGCCACATTTGGTTTTTACAGTTTAAGATCTTCTGCAACTATGGAAGGAGAGTTTTTATCAAAAATAATGTTTAGTTCTTTTGGAAGAAGAGGAGTATTCGGAGGCTTGTATGCTGCGACCAGAGTCAGTTAAGGTAAAAGAAGTGTATGGCTGTAAGTTCCAAGTTTTTGATGTCACTGAAAGTGATTTCATGTTGTGGTATGCTCCTTTTCACAATGATAGCTGTACCTCCTCCTTTGTTGTGGGTTCTGTCATTTCAGTACATATTATAGTTAGGAATTCTAATAGCTCTTCATTAGTTTTCAGATGGGTTTCGTTTAAGAGCGCCACATCAACATTAAATTCTGATAAGAAATCTTTAAATTCTACAAGATCAGTTTTTAGCCCATTGCAGTTCCAATAGGCAATTTGAATGTTTCCTATCTGCCAGTTATTATTCATAGCCAGAGAACAAGGTGACTGTTTAATCTGGGATTTTAATGCTCACAGTTAGTTTGTTCACTGTGAGCATTCTTGGAGCATTTCAAATCAGATAATAATGATTTGAATTCGGCCATAATTCGGCCATAATTTTAATGCTCACAGTTAGTTTGTTCACTGTGAGCACTCTTGGAGCATTTCAAATCAGATAATAATGATTTGAATTCGGCCATAATTTCAGAGAAATTAAAGCTTTTAAATATATCAAAAATCTCCTTGAGGTATCCGATAAAGTTACTCTCAGAGTTCTGATTTTTTCATTCATTGCTCTTTTCGTTTTTTTTTTGTTTGGTAGGAGTCCTCACTGAATTCTTATCCAATGTCTGTTTAGTTTTTTCTGGCACTGCAGAATCTTTTCCTTTGAGTTGTGTGGCCTGAGCATTAGATTTATCATGATGAGCTTTTGTTCATGAGGTTCTAACAAGATCCTCCTTTAGTGAAGTGCTTGGGGTCATAATTTGAGCCTCTTTAGGCTTGGGATCATAATTTGAGCCTCTTTAGGCTTGGGATCATAATTTGAGCCTCTTTAGGTTTGGGATCATAATTTGAGTCTCTTTAGGCTTGGGATCATAATTTGAGCCTCTTTAGGCTTGGGATAGAATTCACAGCCCTTAAAGTTTGCTGTGTGTTCTTTGTTACAGTTAGCACATTCAGGTGGGCTATCTTTTGTATTTCTGTCGCAAGTTGATGTGGGATGAGGACATGCACATTTAACACATCTAGGAGAATTAAAACAACTGCTCTGAGTGTGTCCATATCTCTGGCAACGATGGCACTTGTTAGCTCCAGATCTCTTCTTACAGCTCTCGACTTTAATTTTGAGATAGAACAGATCCGCGATGTTATAAATTTTCTAGCTGGCTTCATTTTTTGGAAGCTCCACAAGAAATATCGGTAGCAGTTTCTTATTTTTACCACTCCTTAGTTGAGATACTAGGGAGATTTGAAAGCCCAGATGAATCAGTTCATTTTTAGATCATCCTTAATTGTATCATCAGAAAGATTTTTAAATACAACTTTGAGATTCTTTTCATTTTTAAGTTGGTACGTGTGAAAAGAATATTTAGATTGTTCAAAAAAATATTCTAGCGTTATATTTCATTTATTCAAGTGAAAAAATTAAATCAGCTGCACCCTTTAGGGAAATAAAAAAAATTCTAGAAAGAATCGATAGTTCAAGAGCAGTTAGATATTCTCTCTCTTCAAAACGATATATAATCACTTGTACAACGGGTTTGTATGCAGATTGTCTCGCCACAGATCTTAGCTGAAAAGTCTTCAACAACTAACGAGACAAGAACCTTATGAAGGTTTATCCATCCTTCTTTTTTCCTCAAGATAATAGGAGGAATAGTCTCTTTTTTTCTTAATACTTGTTTTTGCATTTTCAGATTATTCGAAATATGATGTTCGTTATCAGTCATTTCAGTGAAATTTTAAATATCATCGTCAACTGCAAGGGGCATAAAACGGTTCTTGGTTGACGTACTAGGTTCATCCGTGGATGTAAGAGATCTTTTACATCCATTTTTAACAACTTCAAAGTCGTTTCTTACATTCTGTGAATCATTTATGCATCATCATTATCATCCTCAAGCAGCCATGGGCTAAGAAGGTCCAACCAGACAGTGCAATTTAGTTCTCCAAGAAAGTCTGTCCTGAGCTACATCTACTGCATCTGGCCACTGTACACCAATTCTAATAAGGTCCTGTTTTACATTGTCAGCCCATCACATCCTAGCTCTCCTCCTCTTTCTGAGACCTTTGGGCACACTGTTCATAACCCTATTCACCAATCTATAATTATCCATATGGGCAACATGGTCTCTATCTGCACAATATGCTGCTTAAAGGAGGTTGCCGACTCCTTTGCCTAACCTCATCATTAGATACAATACAGCTTATAAGAGTTACATGCAGCGGGAAGCCAAGTTCGTAGTTCCAGGGATGACGGTAGGAGTGAATGTCTCCACGATATCGCCTCTAGAACATTTGCTGCAGTTATGTTCTCTGATAGCTTTTTCAGTTGGAAAATGTTGGACAATTAGTCCATTAATGTAGTATGATTCATCTTTAGTTGGGGCGGGGGTGGTTCAGTCGGTAGCGCGCCAGGCTCGTAATCTGTAGTTCCCAGGTTCGAGTCCCAGCTGGGTCAGCGTTGAGATTTATCTCCGCAAAATTCCCCGCCCTGCCCACGGTCAGTAGGTGACACCGATGGGCTTGGAAAGGCCGCCGTCCGTCGGAATGGCCGTTAAGCCGTGGCCCCGTGTGCGGGAGAGCCATACCCTGTGCACGTTAAAGAACACGCTGGATGGCCTTGACGGGAGGCTACCATCTGTCTCCCAACAGCTGTTCCAGTGGGTCCCCTCCCCCAACCTTCTCTGAGCCTTCGGGATCCTTGTGACCTGGACATTTAGCCCATGGTGTGCAAAAAAGTGCCGCTCAGAGGTAAAACAACCCAACTCATCTTTAGTTAGTGCATTTAATATATCACACGATGGGAGTTTTTTAACTTCATCACTTATCATAATAAAATGTGCTGTCATTTGACGAAGATCAGGACTGGCATTGTTCATTTCGTGTCCATATATTTCGTGTTCATTTCGTGTTCATTTCGTGTCCATATTCGCATCGCAAAACCTTTTCCAAGTGTGGGGTTGGTTTGTTTGTCAAACAAATTCCAATAAGAACACAAATCAGTAAGGTCTGACGTTTCTGCTGCAGTCACGCAGATCCCAGCACAACACAAAGACAATTTCGCAACTCCGGAGACAAAGGAAAATCCGGAAAGAAAAGATCGTAGATAATAAATTTCACTTACTGACTCTTCTGCTGTACACAGGTAGATCTTATAAAGCTCTTTACCGTAACTCGAAAAGTCCTTAAAAGAACTGTTAAGCTAAGGTATTTCTTCATCGCCCGTTCTTTTTTCGCCGTCCACACTCCTTGATCAAGTATAAGTAAGATTTAAAATGAAAGTAGTGAAAAGTAATGATGGTTTTTTTTACTTTGACTAAACTGTAAGTAAGATTGTTCTCTTAAATAGTATAAAATATTTATATTTTTAAAAATATTTTATTAAAAAGAAATTAACAGGAGAGTAAAAATAGCTACCAGTGTAAATTTTATTATCTAGTAAGGTAGTTTCAGATATCCGTTCAGTCCTCATATATATATTTCCATTCCGAAATGATGTCTAGATCCGTGGCTTGCAATGTAAGCCGCTGATAATTATTTAAAAAGTATTTAACACATTAAAAACCTGCAGTGGCACTTTCAGAAATTAAAAAAAAGATGCAAATTTGCTAATGTGTGCCTTGAGACCTGTTTGTCTGAAACAATATACAATGAATAAAACGATCACGAGGCTGGAGGGAAACTTTAGAATATTTAGAAAAGTTTATACATCAGTAATTCATAATAGTTATGATACAAATAACTGTCATTGTTTTAATTAAATTTCAATACACTAAATATTCTTATGCCTAGTGTCGAATTAAGGTTTCTCGAAGATGTAAGCTAATAGAAGGAAAAAGTTCCTCACTTTATGCCATAACACTTAAAGAAAGTCAGTTATTCAGTTATATCTATTATTTCTAGGTTTCATATGAATTATGTAAAATCTATTATTTAAGCAGATGAGAGTGACATCTGGATCACTCCTCATTTTCTTTATATGTTGATCATTCTTTTATACTTTTATTTTTTCTAAGAATTTGTTTTCTATGGCAGCTGCATAGTGTCTTACACAGAGCTAAGGACCTGACCTCCATATCTCCGAGAAATCATGGAGCATGTTGAAAACATCTAGATATCTCGGCAGCAGTCAAATAATTTCCAAACTACGATACGGTTTACCAGGATATTTGAAGGACGAAGTCTTGTCCCTATTTTTCTAAAAAACGAAATTTTAATGAATGAGAAAATCTGAATTCTTTTGCAAAGAGACAGATCTTCATGACATGGTGTTTTACTGGTGTTCAGACCTTCTATTCTGTGGTCCAATAAAGTCTATGCTTACGGTATAGGCCAGTAATGGGGAAATTATGGCTTGAGATCCAAATTCTTGGAGATATTTTATCTCGCCTGCCCATATTTTTATATGAATAGCTCCTAAACTGAAATGTTTTAGTTTTGAGAATATTTACGAGCACAGAACCGTGCCGTGATTGCTATTGGTTGTGAGTTGTTAACTGCTGCGTTCAAACCTGGTATTTATTTATGGCAGTTCTTGTCACTACCAACAGATGGCGCAACGTAACGTCTAACTCAGAATATGAGTTTACTCGAAATGAAAGAACTTGAAACGATTGCTTCATCACTACGTTAGGCTCTTGCCTAGTCGAGCCAACCTGATTGATGAGTTAATATTCTAGTCTTATATTTCATTTATTCAAGTGAAAAAATTAAATCAGCTGCACGCTTTAGGGAAGTAAAAAAATTCTAGAAAGAATCGATAGTTCAAAAGCAGTTAGATACTCTCTCTCTTACCAAGGGCGGATACAGTAAATGTATTTAGTGAGGGGCGATACACAAGCAAAGAAGAAGGCCAGCTTCGCAGTCGCGCCACAGTGCGGAATTTTGCCGAAGCTGAACGCGGCAAATTGGTGTAAAGTCATGGAAACCATTGTAAGGGGTGATCTGCGCATGCGCAGTGCAATCACTTTATTCCACTCTAACTATGGCTTGCCTTACTCTTGAAATATTTAATGTGATTTAATTAGTGTTTCAAACTGTCTAACTCCCACAGATATTTGCGTTGAGTGGTAGCTGCACCCTAAAGTTGTTCAATGAGTATTTTATCTCGTTCAGGAGTGCATTTTACGATAACTGGAGGAATCGCTGTATGTTTCTTTTTAGTACTTTTGCAAAATTTTAAAACTAATATGTAAATTAATACATTTAATCATCTTGCGAACATGTAAGTCAATGTATGTTGCAGTTTTGGTCCCTGGATCATATCGATGTATATAGGTGTCTGCACTTTGCTCTAATAGTAAAGTTCTGTTTTGTGGTCGATACAAAAAGTGCCTGCTGCCATCTGTTGACAATTTATACAAGTAAAATACTCGATATGATTTTTATTGAAAATATTTATAATTGTATAAAATATAACTGTATAAAACATGTTATCGTGCAGTGACACATAAATCCCAAATTATGATAATGTACTAAATATTATATAGTGTTTAAAATATTAAAAATTTCTTGTTGAGCCCAGCTACTACCTGTCTTACAAAGAAGGATTTTATTGAAAAAAAATAATTTTAATATTCTCATTTCCCACCAAACGAAAAGAAATTTGTAATGGTCATGTAGAAAACCTTGCTCAGCAGGTAAATATACTTAGGAAACAAATTCCACTATTCCACCTAAAGCACTACCAGTATAGGGAAATGCCATATTCACCACTAACTATGGTCAGGGGCAAATACTACCATATAGATACAGCTCATCCCCGACTACTTAATGGCGAGAAGTACTATAAGAGTAAAGTTCATCCATCAGTCAAAACCTAAATTTAATTGCACTCCGGTTAGCCACAAACAAGGATATATAGATCCAAGTTGCCTCGGCTCCCGTGGTGGGAACTCTTAGTCAGGCCCGAATATCGGGGCCTGTCCGACCTAACGGACCAAGTCAGTCAGCAGGGCCCCTAATGACTCTCCTGAGATGGAGGTCTTAGCCTGTCCAACTGGGGCACAAAACGGTTAGCAGAGCCTTCGACCTCAATGGGCTCTCAAGACCCCCCCCCCCCTCCCCCCCACACACACACACCATGTCAAGGTGGTTCCCTATCGGCAGGAAATATACTGAATGACGAGACCCACTGGTTCCGCCTAAAGCACTACCAGTATAAAATAGGCTAATGCCACTTTGACCACTATCTAAAGGTTGGGGACATACAATACCATATAGGTAATATAAGTAAATGCACAGCCCATATAGGTAAATGCACCGTCAAAAGGCACTACCTGCCTTTGCCTATGGGGAAATGCCATTTTCGCCACTAACCACGGTCGGGAGCAAGACAGTACCATACAGATACAGCACATCCCTGACTACCTAATGGCGAGCAGTCCTATAGAAGGAAAGCTCATCCATCGGTCAAAACCTAAATTTAATCTATTCCCCAGTTAGCCACAAACAAGGATATGTAGATCCAAGTTGACTCGGCTCCCGGGATTGAAGATTCTTAGTTGGATCCAGATTTTGAAATTGGGGCCCTGGCCTACTAGACGGACCAAGGCGTTCAGCAGGGGGCCGAACCACTCCCCTGAGTCTACCTATGGAGGTCTTAGACTGCCAACCGGGCACCAAACCGGTCAGCAGATCCTTCGAACTCAAAATGTCTTAACTCTGTCCAACCAGGGCCCAAACCGGTTAGCAGAGCCTTCGACCGCACTGGGCCGAAAGCACCCCCCCCCCCCCCCCTCCACGTCAAGGTGGTCCCTACAGTGAAAAAATAACGTAGGGGAACTAACTACTCATCTCCCTGGCTAGTGGCTTCACTGCAATACATGAATTTGACATGTTTAGAGAGAGAGAAGGTTGGGGGAGGGTACCCACTGGAACAGCTGTTGGGAGACAGATGGTAGCCTCCCGTCAAGGCCATCCAGCGTGATTCTTTAACGTGCACAAGGTATGGCTCTCCCGCACAAGGGGCCATGGAGACCGTACGGCTTAACGTCCCATCCGATGGACGGCGGTCTTTCTCAAGCCCATCGGTGTCCCCTACTGACCGTGGGCACGGCGGGGAATTTTGCGGAGATAAATCTCAACGCTGACCCAGCTGGGACTCGAACCTGGGAACTAGAGATTACGAGCCTGGCGTGCTACCGACTGAGCCACCCCCGCCCCTATATTGTTGCCTTGGCAACGATATCATCATGACACTGAATCTGAGCAGCGAGTTTTAGATGAATAATCGTTCACGAAAAGTAAGCCATAAAAAAAATCACAAAAATGATTTAAAATTAAATTTTAGGTCGTAATAAAAATCTGAGCAAATCGAGGCATCAGTAAAGATTGCAAAATGCCAGAAAAAGAAAATCATTCAGAGAAGTGGCTCTGGTTCAGAATACAATGATGGTCATTTCTCCTTTCAGAACGTGACTTCGCAAATCTTAGCTGAATCAATAAGAGTGAAAAAACAAGAGGAAAAGAAAGACAGACTTCATTCCTGCCATTTTCCCCTACTTCTAACCTTTCAACTTTGGAGCTCTGCCGCCTTTCATCCGTCGTCAACATCCTGTCTCGATACCCATGTGGAAACCAGCCTTTCAACTTCAACCTTTGACCCTATGTCTGCCGTGGAATATATATATATTGTGGGACTCAGGTGACTCGTTGAATAGGTCAGTGAAGTAAATGGGGAAAATATTATTTTTTGGAAGGACGTACAGCAGGGGAAAAAGTCTATTTAATTGTAGTAATTCTTACTTAATTGGGGCGGGAGTGGCTCAGTCGGTAGCGCGCCAGGTTCGTAAATCTGCAGTTCCCATGTTCGAGTCCCAGCTGGGTGAGCGTTGAGATTTATCTCCGCAAAACTCCCAGCCCTGCCCACGGTCAGTAGGGGACATCGATGGGCTTGGAAATGCCGCCGTCCGTCGGATTGGACGTTAAGCCGTGACCCCGTGTGCAGGAGAGCCATACCCTGTGCACGTTAAAGAAAATGTTGGATGGTCTTGACGGGAATATACCATCTGTCTCGCAACAGCTGTTCTATTGGGTCCCCTCCCCCAACATTCTCTGAGCCTTCGGGGTCCTTGTGACCTGACCATTTAGCCCATGGTGTGCAAAAAAAGTGCGTCTCAGAGGTAAAACAACCCAACTCTTACCTAATTCTGATAAAACTTATAATTATACACAATAAAGGGGTTGTAAACTAACATACACAGAAATTAGTTTCTTAAATCATATCAGTCCGTTTATCTTTAGGAACACATACCCATGTGTGTTCTTTTTTTTGGGGGGGGGGGGGGGGGGGGGCATATGTTGTGCCAGTCGGTAGCGCATTCGACATCGTAATCTAATATTAATAAGTTCGAGTCCCAACCGTGACTGCATTTTCTGTTATCATCACTCCCCCTCAACATGTTCTTCGTTAGAAAGTGGACACGCATGCGCTTCGAAAGACGCCGTCCGTCGGATGGGACGTTAAGCCGTGGGTGTGCACTTTAAGGTACAAGATGATGACCTCGATGGGAAACTTCCATCTGTCCATCTAATGCCTCTCCCCCAACGTTCTCTGACCTCTTGGAGTCTTTGTGATCGTTCCATTTAACCGGGGCGGGGGTGGCTCAGTCGGTAGCGCGCCAGGCTCGTAATCTGTAGTTCCCAGGTTCGAGTCCCATCTGGGTCAGCGTTGAGATTTATCTCCGCAAAATTCCCCGCCCTGCCCACTGTCAGTAGGGGACACCGATGGACTATGAAAGGCCGCCGTCCGTCGGATGGGACGTTAAGCCGTGGTCTCGTGTGCGGGAGAGCCATACCCTGTGCACGTTAAAGAACACGCTGGATGGCCTTGACGGGAGGCTACCATCTGTCTCCCAACAGCTGATCCAGTGGGTCCCCTCCCCCAACCTTCTCTGAGCTTCGGGGTCCTTGTGACCTGGCCATTTAGCACATGGTGTGCAAAAAAGTGCCGTTCAGAGGTAAAACAACCCAACCAAATCCTAATCCCTGCTTACATAACCTGGTTCACACAGAACTACCTAACCCACCCTCTTTCTTCCGCCACCCCCATCTTTCCGTTCTCGGTGACTCGCACCCTAACCCCTCCGTCTATATAAGGGAGTCGAGTGAAGAAAGTGCAATAAAATCATTTGCCGGCTCTTTCTTCTGCACATTTACAAGCATCCAGAAACAACAAAGCAAGGCGGCGAATGACATTTAATCAACTATATTCCCATGTTGTTTGGGTTGTTTTACCTCTGAGCGGCACTTTTTTGCACACCATGGGCTAAATGGCCAGGTCACATGGACCCCGAAGGCTCAGAGAAGGTAGGGGGAGGGACCCACTGGAATAGCTGTTGGGGGACAGATGGTAGCCTCCCGTCAAGGCCATCCAGCGTGTTCTTTAACGTGCACAGGGTATGGCTCTCCCGCACACGGGGCCACGGCTTAACGTCCCATCCGAAGGACGGCGGCCTTTCCAAGCCCATGTCCCCTACTGACCGTGGGCAGGGCGGGGAATTTTGCGGAGATAAATCTCAACACTGACCCAGCTGGGACTCGAACCTGGGAACTACAGATTACGAGCCTGGCGCGCTACCGACTGAGCCACCCCCGCCCCTGTATTCCCATGTAAGACACTGATAAAAATGCACATATTGCACAAATATAAATACAAGTACAATAAATGAAATAATGAAACAAATTAGAGGGACACAACACGTTTGCGATCAATTTAAAAACTCCCTTTTTCACAAACGCAATTTTCAATAATTTGAATCTTTGAGAAGAAATATCGAAATGTTTTTAGAACACAGAGTTGAAATTTTGATAATTTCTAGAAATTTTTAGTGGTGAACTATTCTAGAAGCTTTAGCACAGAATTCATTAAAGTTTCGGAACCTTTTACAGAATTCGTAATCAGCTTAGCCCTCCTCTTAAAGGGGACGGGGATGGATCAGTTGGTAGCGCGCCAGGTTCGTAATCTACAGTTCCTAAGTTCGAGTCCCAGCTGGGTCAGCATTGAGCCCTGGTAAAAGCTGCCGTCCGGCCTTTGGGAAGCCCTGGTGGGGGTTGAGCCATGCCCTGTGCACGTTAAAGAACACGCTGGATGGCCTTGATGGGAGGTTACTATCTGTCTCCCAACAGCTGTTCCAGTGGGTCCCCCTCCCCCCAACCTTCTCTGAGCCTTCGGGGTCCTTGTGACCTAGCCATTTAGCTCATTGTGCAAAAAAGTGCCACTCAGAGGTAAAACAACCTAAACTTCTCTTAAGAGCGCGACTTTTCATAATTCCTGAGGATCGTATCATCCAATAGCAGGTATCAATAAACGATACGGTATCAGTATCATTACATACGAATCGATAAATATATTTATATCGATATACCACAGTTTCCCGAAACTTTCTTCCCACAATTCCTTTACCTCAATCCCACGACCTAGTGAACCAATCATGTTTCTCCGAGCGATCAGTTTACATCTGACAGCCACTAGGCATTGTTAGTCCACCGGTAATGTGACACCCTGATGGTTGCTTAGCAACCGATGTTACAGCATCCGATGTCGCTTCGCTCTATTTACAGCACAGGTAAAGGGATGGATTGAGTGACCGTGTGGGATGTAGAGGTCAAAAGTTACGATCCGCAGTTGATTTTCGTATTCCGTTACGACATTCTTTCCTGTTATTTAATAGTTCGGTCCAGGTGTTTACAGGTTCCACTGTCGGTGGAAATGTGTGTGTCGATAATACTTGTTCTTGGCATCATATACAACAATTATGATTTACAACAGATGTTGAGATGGGTGTCAGAATTCGGGGACAGCATGTTTACCTTCAATTAAAAAACCCATTTAGATCAGCAAAGTTGAAAAGTTCAAAGTTATGATGAATTATAAAAAAAATACCCCCTCAAGCAGTTGCTTCCCACAGAGTCTGATAGGAGAATGTCAGTTTATATGCCGTAGTAGAAGGTCTGTGAGGATGGCAGGACCTCAGCAGAAAAACGACACATACATCCATGCCTTACCCGGGGCTCGAACGCAGGTCCCTTAGATCAGTAGCCAAGCGCGCTAACCACTCTGCCAATGTTTGCATAATTTTTTAAACCAAATCGATAGCTAAGGTAACGGGGGGGACTTAAAAAAAAAAGTGATATTATTAAACAAAAAAGGTGATATAAAATTTTTTTATTTCTCTTCCGGTCTGTCTGGTAGTTGAATGGTTGGCGTATTTAGCTAGGAGGCGGGGATGGCTCAGTCGGTAGCGCGCCAGGCTCGTAATCTGTAGTTCCCAGGTTTGAATCCCAGCTGGGTCAGCGTTAAGATTTATCTCCGCAAAATTCCCTGCCCACGGTCAGTAGGGGACACCGCTGGGCTTGGAAATGTCGCCGTCCGTCGGATGGGACGTTAAGCGTGGCCCCGTGTGCGGGAAAGCCACACCCTGTGCACATAAAAGAACACGCTGGATGGCCTTGATGGGAGGCTACCATCTGTCTCCCAACATGTGATCCAGTGGGTCCCCTCCTCCAACCTTCTCTGAACCTTCGGAGTCTTTGTGACCTGGCCATTTAGCCCATGATGTGTAAAAAATTGCCACTCAGAGGTAAAACAACCCAATCCAACGTATTTAGCTAGGATGCAAAAAACAAAGGAGGGGGGGGGGGGTCGGGGTCGAGCCCGGGAGGAAATGGAATTTTTTTTCCCTGTCAATAATTTTGTGTAAAATATGAGTTTTTCGATCATGGACTTGAATCCACGTCTCCCTAGATTCATGCCAGAGTTTTATGAAGAGAAGTGGGTTCGAATCCGCGCATCGACAAAACGCGTTTTTTCCACAAAAACAATTTATTAACTTCTGTGTCAACAGATAATTCTGTGTATCTATTATTGATTCATTTTTTTCAAGTCTTGTCGTTTTGCTGAGGTCTCTCCTTATCTCTAGTTAGCGATACTCTATAAAATCCCAAACTGAATAGACTCCTATCAGAACTCTATGAAAAGCAGACGTTTGAGGGATAATTTATTTCTTCATAAAGCTTATAATTGTATTAAAAATACATTTACACAAAAGCCCTCAACCAGCTGCTTGCCACATAGGTCTGACAAGAGCCTGTCAGTTTATATGCCAGAGTAGGTCAGGGAGGATTGCAGGTTTTAATTTCGATTTCTCAATTAAAATCCCAGGGTCTTAGGATATCGATATTGTAAAAATATCAGTACGCTGAATTAACATACACATTGACTCTCAGTATAAAGTTTGTAAGTACCCGTTAGGTACATTCTAGATGCAGAACCACGTTATCAGATTCTGTGGACCGTGGTTTAAACGAACAATTCAATTCATAAATTTCTTTGCACTATAAATAAAACGGAAGGAAACAACATATTGAATTTCAACAGATTTAGAATTATGCTACTTTGATTAAGATGCATTAATTATTTGATTTATATCGTATACCAACATTTATATTTTTTTCAAAATTCTTTTTCAAATATTTATAATCATTGGTGAATTTTATTCTTATAGCAACCCTAACAGAACGGATCTAGGAAAACAAGAACAGATCATATGACAATAGAACTTGATTTTGGTGAACATTTAATTAGAAATTAAATTCCCCATCGGTAATGAAAAAATTTCTTTGTTACAACCTAATACACAATATCCTCCAACAAGGCATTACTATTAAAAATCTTGTATTCTAATGGGCACTTATTTATTTTAACGTGCACAAGATTTGGCTCTCCAGCACACGGTGCCATGGCTTAACATCCCATCTGACGGACGATGCCCTTTAGAAGCCCATTGTTTTCCCCTATTGACCGAGGGTACGGCGGGGAGTTGGGCCAAAGAAAGTCTAAGGAGAAGAAAGCCAGATTCGCACAAGCGTAAGTGGCGCCGCCCTGCGGAATTTTGCCGAAGCTGAACGCATGCGCAGTTCAATCATTTTAACCCGCTGTATGTATGGTTTACTTTACTCTTGAAATATTTAATGTGATTTAATTAGTGTTTCAAACTGTCAAACACCCATGGCTATTTGCGTACAGTGATAGCTGACCCTAAAGTTATTCAATGACCATTTTATCTCGTTCAAGAGCGCATTTTACGATACCTGGAGGAGCCGTTGTATGTTTTTTTTTCACTACTTTTGCAGAATTTTTAAAACTAATATGTAAATTAATAGTTAGTTAGCATTATGGTCAAATTTTTTACTGCAAATCTGTACATGAATTGTGCCGAAACTTTACCATTTTTAAGGGGTAAATTCGAGCTCTTTTATTTTTAAAAACATGATATTCACTATTGAAATAATGAGCTGAAAAAAATTTGGTTTTACCATGAGTGGGATTCGAACCCACGTCTCTAAGTGCCAACACGCCTGTTATGCTACCACTACACCACCAATGGTTAACCTATTCACAGATTGTGTGAAGTTATAAACTTTCCGAATTTTTTTATTTGATTCGCACAGTGTCGCCATCTATCCGAGAAGTGGACAACTCTGTTGCCTAATTAATGATGGAATGAATATTTGTCACTCACGCTCAGGGCGTGGAATCAATAAATCAGAGTAAAGAATCACAGGTTAAGTCCTGTAGACATGGAACTCATGAAATAATAAGCTGAAAAAAAATATGGTTTTGCCTAGCCGTCCCGTGGTTAGCGCGCTTGGCTACTGGTCTGAGGGGGTTCGAGCCCTGGTTAAGGCATGGATGTATGTGTCGTTTTTCTGCTGAGGTCTTGCCATCCTCTCAGACCTTCTGCTATGGCATATAAACTGACAGGCTCCTGTGAGACCTCTGTGGCAAGTAGCTACTTGAGGGGGTATTTATTTTTTTTATGATCCCACTAATGATATTCACTACTTAAATATCAGATATTTGGGACAGATGTCCAAGTTCGAAGCTCTCGTGGTTTTGTAGATAGTTGGTGAGGGGACCCAGTGGACAGCTGTTGGGAAAAGAATGTCGGCCTCCCGTCAAGGCTATCCAGCGTGTTCTTTAACATGCGAGGGGCTCTCTCACACACGGACCCACGGCTTAACGTCCCATCCGACGGACGGCGGCTTTTTCAAGTCCAACAGTGATCCCTATTCATTGTGGGCAGCGCGGGGAGTTTGGCAGAGAAAAATCTCTACATTTGCCCAGTTGGAACCCGAACCCGAGAATTGCAGATTACGAGCCAGGCACGCTACCAACTGAGCCTCCCCAGTTTTTTAGGGGCAGTAGAAACTAGAGTTTCACAGCACTAAACGAGGCTTATTTGGATGATTTTAAGAAAATTTAGAATAAACGTAATATTCATTCATTCTGTTATTTCTTCGCTCCATAAAAAAAATGTGTATTTTAACAATTTTTAAATAAAAGAAAAAATTTTCTACGGTTTTAAGGAGCTCATCCCTATATTTTCCACACAAGGTACATATCAATATGGATTTGGGTTGGGTTGTTTTACCTCTGAGCGGCACTTTTTTGCAAACAATGGGCTAAATGGCCAGGTCACAAGGACCCGGAAGGCTCAGAAAAGGTTGGGGGAGGAGATTCACTGGAACAGCTGTTGGGAGACAGATGGTAGTCTCCCGTCAAGGCCATCCACCGTGTTCTTTAACGTGCACAGGATATGGCTCTCCCACACACGGAGGCACGGCTTAACGTCCCATCCAACGGACGGCGGCCTTTCCAAGCCCATCGGTGTCCCCTACTGACCGTGGGCAGGGCGGGGAATTTTGTATAGATAAATCTCAACGCTGACCCAGCTGCGACTCGAACCTGGGAACTGCAGATTACGAGCCTGGCGCGCTACCGACTGAACCACCCCGCCCCTATCAATATGGATTGATGATCATTGGGCGACGGTCAAGATATTATTAGACAAAGGGCAGATCATAATCAAATGTAGCAGTTCATCCAAATAAATTTTCCTTAAATTATCCATATACATAGATCTCACAATCAACATAAAAATGACAAAATTAACAGCAGGAAGATCACAAATATTCAACAGTTAGTCAGGATTCGAACTAGAGTTTCATTTTAAACCATTTAATTTTGATTCATCTTCGCTTTTTCAAATTAATCATACTATTATTTTTCTCTCCATGTCATTTGCTCTATTTCATCATTTAAATTCATTCATTGCCTTTTAATTTAGGTTGAATTATTTTGACGATATTTACCTTCGTATCTGTTGTTTACTTCACACCATCTACATAATTTCTTTTGACCACTTCATCCAACTGAATTTATCTATCATCATGGTTAACCATATTTTACTCTCCCATTCACATCTCTTAACCATATTCTACTCTCACATACACATCTCTTAACTACATTCTACTCTCCCATTCACATCTCTTAACCATATTTTACTCTCACATCCACATCTCTTAACCAATATTCTACTCTCCCATTCACATCTCTTAATCACCGACGGGCGGGGGTGGCTCAGTCGGTAGCGCGCCAGGCTCGTAACCTGCCATTCAGGTTCGAGTCCCAGCTGGATCAGCGTTGAGACATCTCCGCAAAACTCCCCGCCCTGCCCACGGTCAGTAGGGGACACCGATGGACTTGGAAAGGCCGCCGTCCGTCGGATGGGACGTTAAGCCGTGGCCCGTGTGCGGGAAAGCCATACTCTGTGCACGTTAAAGAACACGCTGGATGGCCTTGACGGGAGGCTACTATCTGTCTCCCAACAGCTGTTCCAGTGGGTCCCCTCCCCTAACCTTCTCTGAGCCTTCGGGGTCCATGTGACCTGGCCATTTAGCCCATGGTGTGTAAAATAGTGCCGCTCAGAGGTAAAACAACCCAACTTAATCATCGACATTACTGTTAGCACGATTCGATGCCCATATGTAATGAAAACCACTTTAAAGCTTCCGATGTTATGCTTTCTACTCCTCTCTTTCCATTCACAAGGAGTGTAATAGAACGACAACAACAAATAAACAGGAAGAGCAAGCAACCAGATGAAACGGGATCAGAAAAGAGTTAAAGGAAACGGAAAGATTGGAAACGATACACCGCGAATATACCGAACGTGCGCCACCGCCTCGTGTTTATAAAAAGGGTGTGAACGACCGTCTCACCAATTCAGCCAAGCAACTCTGATCGCGACAGGTGGCACCTAACAGTGGCCACCCATGCATGAATGCAGTTCTCTTATGTCCTCCTCCCCCTCTCTGAACTCTCACCAGAAGACAAATGTGTGTGTGGGGGGGAGGCTCGGCGAAGCTTCCGATGTCTTTTATTCATGGTTTAGAGAAGAGATTCATTCACGAGGTGGATGCGACCTGATGCACACGTTGATGAGGAATGTGCACGAAAGGACTGCGCCTCTTGAGATTCTGGACATTAGCTGCATCCTCCGCTCTTCTTCCCTCCTCCCCGTGACTGGTGATGAATGAATCATTGAGGCCACTTGGGCGGCGTGGAGCGAAACCTCATCGCGGTAGACTCTTTAGGGAGGCTCCCTCGATCTCAACACACACCTTTTGTGTCCCGAGATAGCTAAGGGTAGTTCACCGTATGGCCACACAAAAAGTGCTTTTAACATTTCAAAACTTTCAGGCGTTGCTAAAACAAAACCGTTATCAACAATGGAGGTGGCCTCATGCGAACTGGAGCGTATGTAGTTACCTCACACGTTCCGGTATGTCGCGAGGGGCCCCCTCCGTTGTTGGTATTGGTAATACACTCTCTAGTATGTAATACACGCTCCAGTTTGCCGTTGAGGGCCCCCTTCAATGGGTAATGGCAACCACAACGTGTGGAAACGTTTGTAACGTTTGAATCATTCAAACATTGGCCGCTCCTTTAGCAATGGCGCTACATAGTACCGGGTTGAGTTGTTTTACCTCTGATCTGCACTTTTTTGCACACCGTGGGCTAAATGGCCAGGTCACAAGGACCCCGAAGGCTCAGAGAAGGTTTTTGGAGGGAACCCACTGGAACAGCTGTTGGGAGACAGATGGTAGCCTCCCATCAAGGACATCCAGCGTGTTCTTTAACGTGCACAGGGTATGGCTCTCCCGCACACGGTCCACGGCTTAACGTCCCATCCGACGGACGGTGGCCTTTCCAAGCCCATCGGTGTCCCCGACTGACCGTGGGGAGGGCGAGGAATTTTGCGGAGATAAATCTCAACGCTGACCCAGCTGGGACTCGAACCTGGGAACTATAGATTACCAGCCTGGCGCGCTACCGACTGAGCCACCCCCTCCCCCACATAGTACCGGAATCCAAATCTCTTCTTTCGCATTCAAGAATTATTTAAACAGACTTCAAACAAGAAACTAGTCAGACAGAATTGTAGACAGAAAATGTTGAAAGTTTGCTTAGAAATGGTGTTTGGTAGTGATCGCCACGTAGATGAAAAATGGATCTTGGAAATGATAAAAAAAATTAATGAAACTCCTTTCTGCTGTGAGTTATTAAGATTGCATTGCAATGGAAGAGACGCGAATGTTATTAATGATGTGGTGTGGCATTAGTTCGACGTGATGTCAAATTTAATGACGCCTCTCGAAAATGTTTCTGCAACGTCTTCTCATCAATTAGATCAACGGCAATGGGCCTTGCTGCGGTTCATTTAACGCAAAATAAAATTTCTCCTCAGCCACGGAGGTCTGACAGGAACCTGTCAGTAGAGTACACCACAGGGACGATCTGTGAGGGAGGTCAAACTTTAACAGAAAAGCCAACACAGACATCCATGCCGTTTGCGGGATTCGAATCCAGGTATATTTGCTTTGTGCCAAACATATTAATTTCTTACTAATTACGGAAGTTGGGTTGGGTTGTTTTACCTCTGGGCGGCACTTTTTTGCACACCATGGGCTAAATGGCCAGGTCACATGGACCCCGAAGGCTCAGAGAAGGTTGGGGGAGGGGATCCACTGGAACAGCTGTTGGGAGACAGATGGTAGCCTCCCGTCAAGGCCATCCAGCGTGTTCTTTAATGTGCACAGGGTATGGCTCTCCCGCACACGGGGCCACGGCTTAACGTCCCATCCGACGGAGGGCGGCCGTTCCAAGCCCATCGGTGTCCCCTACTGACCGTGGGCAGGGCGGGGAGTTATGCGGAGATAAATCTCAACGCTGACCCAGCTGGGACTCGAACCTGGGAACTGCAGATTACGAGCTTGGTGCGCTACCGACTGAGCCACCCCCGCCCCCCACTGGAACAGCTATTGGGAAATAGATGGTAGCCTCCCGTCAAGGCCATCCAGCGTGTTCTTTAACGTGCACAGGGTATGGCTCTCCCGCACACGGGGCCACGGCTTAACGACCCATCCGACGGACGGCGGCCTTTCCAAGCCCATCGGTGTCCCCTACTGACCGTGGGCAGGGCGGGGAATTTTGCGGAAATTACGGAAGTAATGACCGTATATTAAAATAATTATCTGTAATCTTTATGAGCCGATTTCTTTCTACTAATGGTCACTGGTCTTCGGGTTCACCATGGGGTCAAGCATTTTTATGGCGTCGGCATCAGTTGGCCACCATCGTCCCCAATGGAAAAACTACACCTGTTAGAAGAGAACTTATAGACCAAATTTATGAAAATGTTCATATTCTCAAATACAGAACCTTCGAGTCGCCTCAAATTCCCTAGCCTATAAACCCCAATGGATGAAACACCCTCTCATCTCTCCACGGGGGATGGCTCAGTCGGCAGAGCGCCGGGCTCGTAATCGTCAGTTCCCTGGTTCGAATTCCATATGCCTCAACGTTGAGGTTTACTCCGCTAAACTCCACCCTGTCATCGGTCTAAAAGGGGGACATCGATGGGCTAGGAAATGGATTTGGGTTGGGTTGTTTTACTCAGAGGTAAAACAACCAAATCTAACCCGTGTGCAGGAGAGCCACACCCTGTGCACGATAAAGAACACGCTGGATGGCCTTGACGGGAGGCTACCATCTATTTCCCAATAGCTGTTCCAGTGGGTCTCCTCCCCCAACCTTCTCTGAGCCTTCGGGGTCCATGTGACCTGGCCATTTCGCCCATGGTGTGCAAAAAAGTGCCACTCAGCACCATGGGCGAAATGGCCAGGTCACATGGACCCCGAAGGCTCAGAGAAGGTTGAGGGAGGGGACCCACTGGAACAGCTATTTGGAAACAGATTTTAGCCTTCCGTCAAGGCCATCCAGCGTGTTCTTTATCGTGCACAGGGTATGGCTCTCCTGCAAACGGGGCAATAAGCCCGTAGGCTTTGGGTTGGATTGTTTTACCTCTGAGCGGCACTTATTTGCACACCATGGGCTAAATGGCCAGGTCACATGGACCCCGAAGGCTCAGAGAAGGTTGGGGAAGGGGACCCACTGGAACAGCTGTTGGGAGACAGATGGTAGCCTTCCGTCAAGGCCATCCAGCGTGTTCTTTAACGTGCACAGGGTATGGCTCTCCCGTACACGGAGCCACGGCTTAACGTCCCATCCGACGGACGGCGACCTTTCCAAGCCCATCGGTGTCCCCTATTGACCGTGGGCAGGGCGGGGAATTTTGCGGAGATATATCTCAACGTTGACCCAGCTGGGACTCGAACCTGGGAACTGCAGATTACGAGCCTGGCGCGCTACCGACTGAGCCACCCCCGCCCCAAACCCGGAGGCATTCGACCGTGGTGGATTTCGGAGCGGAGGATAAATCTTAAATATGTCACAGTTTGGACTCAAATGATTAGCATGAAGAAATTTTACACGTATTATAGGAATCAGTGCTAAACGATAACATAACTGAAGAAAGTTCATAGGCTGTGTAATCGGTGTAAAAAAAAAATTCGCAAGCAATTCTTCATCTTATCCGATGCTGTACTTAAAGAGACAAACTGTATTTTATTCATTTCCGGCATACTAGTTAATCTCATTTTTGGCAATTGGGATTATCGAGATTCCAATTAATTCGTATTAAGCCTGATGAGTCTGATTCAGACCCAAAGGACTTATCAGCCTCATTCTCGCTTCACTTGTTGTCATTGGATTTAAGCACATCGCTCACAGAAAAGAAACAGAAGTAAATAAAATATGAAACAAATTAAAAAAAAAAAGCACACACGCGTTAATGAATTCAGGACGAAGAAGTTTTCCGATTTCCAATTCAGATAAGATGACTTCGAGGTTGCCTCGATATAAGTTATGCAGAAGTGACTGAGGTCGTGTTCCTGGAAAAGTGAAATGAAAAAAAAAAACACGACAACAACTACCTTTAAGACAGTCGAATGTTGTTAGTTAATGGCCCTGCCAGAAGCCATGTGGATGGTGGGCGGATGCTCAGGGTAGATCGGTAGCAACGGATCAGCGGCATGGGGACAGGGACACGCCCCCCTTGTGGCCATTAGTAAGGGCAACAGGAGGACTCGGATGGGTGGGGCATGGGAATAGTGGAACTTCCTCCTCAAGACGATGCGACAAAGGAAAACAGAGGACACGATGTGTGTCTTCTCAAAAGAGATTTAAGAGACATACAATTAGTGTATTTGTACAGATAAGCAGCTTGAGAAGGTGAAGAAATTAGTCACAATTGCATCTTGAAGATAAAGGATGGACGGATATCCTGTATACGTGAGAGATCTTGTTGGAGGAAAAAATAATAATGAAGCGCTCTTAATTAAGTGAGGATGGTAATGAATCTCGAAGATGCTGTTGCGTAAAATAATGGTGAAGAGTTTTCTTTTTACAAGAAAATACTTCAGGTGGTGAACTAAGTAACCATATTCATGAGTGTACAAATACAGATTCAAAAATAAATGATAGTTTGTCATTCTAGCGTAATGAATTTTATGCCAAATGAAAGCATCCTTCCTGTGGAGTGCCATCTATTCTATGCTTTAAAGCAGTGGTTCTCAACCTTTTATGCTTCACGTACCCCCTGGAAATGTGTATGTAAGTGGCGTACCCCTTGTATAGATAGATAAAACTATAGTTATAGTATAACAATGGGAATAAAATAAAACATATATATCAGTGGTTCTCAACCTTTTATGCTTCACGTACCCTCTGGAAATGTGTATGTAACTGGCGTACCCCTTGTATAGATAGATAAAACTATAGTTATAGTATAACAATGGGAATAAAATAAAACATATATCACCCCCTGGTATCTATACAAGGGGTACGCCACTTACATACCCCCTGGAAATGAGTATGTAACTGGCGTACCACTTGTATAGATAGATAAAACTATAGTTATAGTATAACAATGGGAATAAAATGAAACATATATCAGTGGTTCTCAACCTTTTACGCTTCACGTACCCCCTGGAAATGTGTATGTAAGTGGCGTACCACTTGTATAGATAGATAAAACTATAGTTATAGTATAACAATGGGAATAAAATGAAACATATATCAGTGGTTCTCAACCTTTTATGCTTCACGTACCCCCTGGAAATGTGTATGTAAGTGGCGTACCACTTGTATAGATAGATAAAACTATAGTTATAGTATAACAATGGGAATAAAATGAAACATATATCAGTGGTTCTCAACCTTTTATGCTTCACGTACCCCCTGGAAATGTGTATGTAACTGGCGTACCACTTGTATAGATAGATAAAACTATAGTTATAGTATAACAATGGGAATAAAATAAAACATATATATCAGTGGTTCTCAACCTTTTATGCTTCACGTACCCCCTGGAAATGTGTATGCAACTAGCGTACCACTTGTATAGATAGATAAAACTATAATTATAGTATAACAATGGGAATAAAATAAAACATATATATCAGTGGTTCTCAACCTTTTATGCTTCACGTACCCCCTGGAAATGTGTATGCAACTAGCGTACCACTTGTATAGATAGATAAAACTATAATTATAGTATAACAATGGGAATAAAATAAAACACATATATCAGTGGTTCTCAACCTTTTATGCTTCATGTACCCTCTGGAAATGTGTATGTAACTGGCGTACCCCTTGTATAGATAGATAAAACTATAGTTATAGTATAACAATGGGAATAAAATAAAACATATATCACCCCCTGGTATCTATACAAGGGGTACGCCACTTACATACCCCCTGGAAATGAGTATGTAACTGGCGTACCACTTGTATAGATAGATAAAACTATATTATAGTATAACAATGGGAATAAAATGAAACATATATCAGTGGTTCTCAACCTTTTACGCTTCACGTACCCCCTGGAAATGTGTATGTAAGTGGCGTACCACTTGTATAGATAGATAAAACTATAGTTATAGTATAACAATGGGAATAAAATAAAACATATATCAGTGGTTCTCAACCTTTTATGCTTCACGTACCCCCTGGAAATGTGTATGTAACTGGCGTACCCCTTGTATAGATAGATAAAACTATAGTTATAGTATAACAATGGGAATAAAATAAAACATATATATCAGTGGTTCTCAACCTTTTATGCTTCACGTACCCCCTGGAAATGTGTATGCAACTAGCGTACCACTTGTATAGATAGATAAAACTATAGTTATAGTATAACAATGGGAATAAAATAAAACATATATATCAGTGGTTCTCAACCTTTTACGCTTCACGTACCCCCTGGAAATGTGTATGTAACTAGCGTACCACTTGTATAGATAGATAAAACTATAGTTATAGTATAACAATGGGAATGAAATAAAACATATATCACCCCCTGGTATCTATACAAGGGGTACGCCACTTACATACCCCCTGGAAATGAGTATGTAACTGGCGTACCACTTGTATAGATAGATAAAACTATAGTTATAGTATAACAATGGGAATAAAATGAAACATATATCAGTGGTTTTCAACCTTTTACGCTTCACGTACCCCCTGGAAATGTGTATGTAAGTGGCGTACCACTTGTATAGATAGATAAAACTATAGTTATAGTATAACAATGGGAATAAAATGAAACATATATCAGTGGTTCTCAACCTTTTATGCTTCACGTACCCCTTAAAATGTGTATGTAACTGGCGTACCACTTGTATAGATAGATAAAACTATAGTTATAGTATAACAATGGGAATAAAATAAAACATATATCAGTGGTTCTCAACCTTTTATGCTTCACGTACCCCCTGGAAATGTGTATGTAACTGGCGTACGCCTTGTATAGATAGATAAAACTGTAGTTATAGTATAACAATGGGAATAAAATAAAACGTATATCAGTGGTTCTCAACCTTTTATGCTTCACGTACCCCCTGGAAATGTGTATGTAACTGGCGTATCCCTTGAATAGATAGATAAAACTATAGTTATAGTATAACAAGGGGAATAAAATAAAACATATATATCAGTGGTTCTCAACCTTTTACGCTTCACGTACCCCCTGGAAATGTGTATGTAACTGGCGTATCCCTTGAATAGATAGATAAAACTATAGTTATAGTATAACAAGGGGAATAAAATAAAACATATATATCAGTGGTTCTCAACCTTTTACGCTTCACGTACCCCCTGGAAATGTGTATGTAACTGGCGTATCCCTTGAATAGATAGATAAAACTATAGTTATAGTATAACAATGGGAATAAAATAAAACATATATCAGTGGTTCTCAACCTTTTACGCTTCACGTACCCCCTGGAAATGTGTATGTAACTGGCGTATCCCTTGAATAGATAGATAAAACTATAGTTATAGTATAACAAGGGGAATAAAATAAAACATATATATCAGTGGTTCTCAACCTTTTACGCTTCACGTACCCCCTGGAAATGTGTATGTAACTGGCGTATCCCTTGAATAGATAGATAAAACTATAGTTATAGTATAACAATGGGAATAAAATAAAACATATATCAGTGGTTCTCAACCTTTTATGCTTCACGTACCCCCTGGAAATGTGTATGTAATTGGCGTATCCCTTGTATAAATAGATAAAACTATAGTTATAGTATAAGAATGGGAATAAAATAAAACATATATATCAGTGGTTCTCAACCTTTTATGCTTCACGTACCCCCTGGAAATGTGTATGTAACTGGCGTATCCCTTGAATAGATAGATAAAACTATAGTTATAGTATAACAATGGGAATAAAATAAAACACATATATCAGTGGTTCTCAACCTTTTACGCTTCACGTACCCCCTGGAAATGTGTATGTAACTGGCGTATCCCTTGAATAGATAGATAAAACTATAGTTATAGTATAACAATGGGAATAAAATAAAACATATATATCAGTGGTTCTAAACCTTTTACGCTTCACGTACCCCCTGGAAATGTGTATGTAATTGGCGTATCCCTTGTATAAATAGATAAAACTATAGTTATAGTATAAGAATGGGAATAAAATAAAACATATATATCAGTGGTTCTCAACCTTTTACGCTTCACGTACCCCCTGGAAATGTGTATGTAACTGGCGTATCCCTTGAATAGATAGATAAAACTATAGTTATAGTATAACAAGGGGAATAAAATAAAACATATATATCAGTGGTTCTCAACCTTTTACGCTTCACGTACCCCCTGGAAATGTGTATGTAACTGGCGTATCCCTTGAATAGATAGATAAAACTATAGTTATAGTATAACAATGGGAATAAAATAAAACACATATATCAGTGGTTCTCAACCTTTTATGCTTCACGTACCCCCTGGAAATGTGTATGTAACTGGCGTACCCCTTGTATAGATAGATAAAACTATAGTTATAGTATAACAATGGGAATAAAATAAAACATATATATCAGTGGTTCTCAACCTTTTATGCTTCACGTACCCCCTGGAAATGTGTATGTAACTGGCGTACCCCTTGTATAGATAGATAAAACTATAGTTATAGTATAACAATGGGAATAAAATGAAACATATATCAGTGGTTCTCAACCTTTTACGCTTCACGTACCCCCTGGAAATGTGTATGTAACTGGCGTACCCCTTGTATAGATAGATAAAACTATAGTTATAGTATAACAATGGGAATAAAATAAAACATATATATCAGTGGTTCTCAACCTTTTACGCTTCACGTACCCCCTGGAAATGTGTATGTAACTGGCGTATCCCTTGAATAGATAGATAAAACTATAGTTATAGTATAACAAGGGGAATAAAATAAAACATATATATCAGTGGTTCTCAACCTTTTACGCTTCACGTACCCCCTGGAAATGTGTATGTAATTGGCGTATCCCTTGTATAAATAGATAAAACTATAGTTATAGTATAAGAATGGGAATAAAATAAAACATATATATCAGTGGTTCTCAACCTTTTATGCTTCACGTACCCCCTGGAAATGTGTATGTAACTGGCGTACCCCTTGTATAGATAGATAAAACTATAGTTATAGTATAACAATGGGAATAAAATAAAACATATATATCAGTGGTTCTCAACCTTTTACGCTTCACGTACCCCCTGGAAATGTGTATGTAACTGGCGTACCCCTTGTATAGATAGATAAAACTATAGTTATAGTATAACAATCTGAATAAAATAAAACATATATATCAGTGGTTCTCAACCTTTTATGCTTCACGTACCCCCTGGAAATGTGTATGCAATTGGCGTATCCCTTGTATAAATAGATAAAACTATAGTTATAGTATAAGAATGGGAATAAAATAAAACATATATATCAGTGGTTCTCAACCTTTTACGCTTCACGTACCCCCTGGAAATGTGTATGTAACTGGCGTATCCCTTGAATAGATAGATAAAACTATAGTTATAGTATAACAAGGGGAATAAAATAAAACATATATATCAGTGGTTCTCAACCTTTTACGCTTCACGTACCCCCTGGAAATGTGTATGTAACTGGCGTATCCCTTGAATAGATAGATAAAACTATAGTTATAGTATAACAATGGGAATAAAATAAAACACATATATCAGTGGTTCTCAACCTTTTATGCTTCACGTACCCCCTGGAAATGTGTATGTAACTGGCGTACCCCTTGTATAGATAGATAAAACTATAGTTATAGTATAACAATGGGAATAAAATAAAACATATATATCAGTGGTTCTCAACCTTTTATGCTTCACGTACCCCCTGGAAATGTGTATGTAACTGGCGTACCACTTGTATAGATAGATAAAACTATAGTTATAGTATAACAATGGGAATAGAATAAAACATATATCACCCCCTGGTATCTATACAAGGGGTACGCCACTTACATACCCCCTGGAAATGGGTATGTAACTGGCGTACCACTTGTATAGATAGATAAAACTATAGTTATAGTATAACAATGGGAATAAAATGAAACATATATCAGTGGTTCTCAACCTTTTACGCTTCACGTACCCCCTGGAAATGTGTATGTAAGTGGCGTACCCCTTGTATAGATAGATAAAACTATAGTTATAGTATAACAATGGGAATAAAATAAAACACATATATCAGTGGTTCTCAACCTTTTATGCTTCACGTACGCCCTGGAAATGTGTATGTAACTGGCGTACCCCTTGTATAGATAGATAATACTATAGTTATAGTATAACAATGGGAATAAAATAAAACATATATATCAGTGGTTCTCAACCTTTTATGCTTCACGTACCCTCTGGAAATGTGTATGTAACTGGCGTACCCCTTGTATAGATAGATAAAACTATAGTTATAGTATAACAATGGGAATAAAATAAAACATATACATCAGTGGTTCTCAACCTTTTATGCTTCACGTACCCCCTGGAAATGTGTATGTAACTGGCGTACCACTTGTATAGATAGATAAAACTATAGTTATAGTATAACAATCTGAATAAAATAAAACATATATATCAGTGGTTCTCAACCTTTTATGCTTCACGTACCCCCTGGAAATGTGTATGCAATTGGCGTATCCCTTGTATAAATAGATAAAACTATAGTTATAGTATAAGAATGGGAATAAAATAAAACATATATATCAGTGGTTCTCAACCTTTTACGCTTCACGTACCCCCTGGAAATGTGTATGTAACTGGCGTATCCCTTGAATAGATAGATAAAACTATAGTTATAGTATAACAAGGGGAATAAAATAAAACATATATATCAGTGGTTCTCAACCTTTTACGCTTCACGTACCCCCTGGAAATGTGTATGTAACTGGCGTATCCCTTGAATAGATAGATAAAACTATAGTTATAGTATAACAATGGAAATAAAATAAAACATATATATCAGTGGTTCTCAACCTTTTATGCTTCACGTACCCCCTGGAAATGTGTATGTAACTGGCGTACCCCTTGTATAGATAGATAAAACTATAGTTATAGTATAACAATGGGAATAAAATAAAACACATATATCAGTGGTTCTCAACCTTTTATGCTTCACGTACCCCCTGGAAATGTGTATGTAACTGGCGTACCCCTTGTATAGATAGATAAAACTATAGTTATAGTATAACAATGGGAATAAAATAAAACATATATATCAGTGGTTCTCAACCTTTTATGCTTCACGTACCTCTGGAAATGTGTATGTAACTGGCGTACCCCTTGTATAGATAGATAAAACTATAGTTATAGTATAACAATGGGAATAAAATAAAACATATATATCAGTGGTTCTCAACCTTTTATGCTTCACGTACCCCCTGGAAATGTGTATGTAACTGGCGTACCCCTTGTATAGATAGATAAAACTATAGTTATAGTATAACAATGGGAATAAAATAAAACACATATATCAGTGGTTCTCAACCTTTTATGCTTCACGTACCCCCTGGAAATGTGTATGTAACTGGCGTACCCCTTGTATAGATAGATAAAACTATAGTTATAGTATAACAATGGGAATAAAATAAAACACATATATCAGTGGTTCTCAACCTTTTATGCTTCACGTACCCCCTGGAAATGTGTATGTAACTGGCGTACCCCTTGTATAGATAGATAAAACTATAGTTATAGTATAACAATGGGAAAAAAATAAACATATATATCAGTGGTTCTCAACATTTTATGCTTCACGTACCCTCTGGAAATGTGTATGTAATTGGCGTACCCCTTGTATAGATAGATAAAACTATAGTTATAGTATAACAATGGGAATAAAATAAAACATATATATCAGTGGTTCTCAACCTTTTATGCTTCACGTACCCCCTGCAAATGTGTAACTGGCGTACCACTTGTATAGATAGATAAAACTATAGTTATAGTATAACAATGGGAATAAAATAAAACATATATCACCCCCTGGTATCTATACAAGGGGTACGCCACTTACATACCCCCTGGAAATGAGTATGTAACTGGCGTACCACTTGTATAGATAGATAAAACTATAGTCATAGTATAACAATGGGAATAAAATGAAACATATATCAGTGGTTCTCAACCTTTTACGCTTCACGTACCCCCTGGAAATGTGTATGTAAGTGGCGTACCTCTTGTATAGATAGATAAAACTATAGTTATAGTATAACAATGGGAATAAAATGAAACATATATCAGTGGTTCTCAACCTTTTATGCTTCACGTACCCCCTGGAAATGTGTATGTAACTGGCGTATCCCTTGAATAGATAGATAAAACTATAGTTATAGTATAACAAGGGGAATAAAATAAAACATATATATCAGTGGTTCTCAACCTTTTACGCTTCACGTACCCCCTGGAAATGTGTATGTAACTGGCGTATCCCTTGAATAGATAGATAAAACTATAGTTATAGTATAACAAGGGGAATAAAATAAAACATATATATCAGTGGTTCTCAACCTTTTACGCTTCACATACCCCCTGGAAATGTGTATGTAACTGGCGTACCCCTTGTATAGATAGATAAAACTATAGTTATAGTATAACAATGGGAATAAAATAAAACACATATATCAGTGGTTCTCAACCTTTTATGCTTCACATACCCCCTGGAAATGTGTATGTAACTGGCGTACCCCTTGTATAGATAGATAAAACTATAGTTATAGTATAACAATGGGAATAAAATAAAATATATTTATATAACGTATATCTAGCGACTTTTGAGCTCTCAGCGTACTCCAAAAGATTTTACCGCGTACCCCATTTTCAGAACCCCTTCTCTAGGGTATTTTATTTCTACTGCATATCAATTTAATTTATTACTGTAGGTGTAATTTAATATACTCTAACCTGCAATATGTATTCCGTTGTTTACCTCTGAGAAGAAGACATTCAGAAGGATTTAGGTCTTCTGAATCCTTCTGATCTGAATCCTTCTGATCCCAGTAAGAAGGATCAGCGAAGGATGGGGCAAAGGACTCACTGGACAGCTTGTCGGAGTCAGATGGTAGCCTCCCGTCAAGGCCATCCAGTGTGTTCTTTATCGCGCACAGGATATGACTCTCCAGCACACGGAGCCACGGCCTTACGTCCCATGCGACGGACGTGGCCTTTCCAAGTCCATCGGTGTCCTCACTGACCTAGAGCAAATTTTGAGCAGGTAAATCTCAACGCTGGCCCAAGCGGGAATCGAACCTGGGAACTGAAGAATTACGAGTCTGGCGCGCTACATAGCGAGCCAACCTCTCTCTTCTTACATAAAACACTCTTATTAGACAAGAACTGAATGAATATTAAGAATGATTTAAATGAAATGGAGTTGGGGTCAAAGGGCACAAACTTGCGATTATAGGCATACCGGGTTGGGTTGTTTTACCTCTGAGCGGCACTTTTTTGCACACCATGGGCTAAATGGCCATGTCACATGGACCCCGAAGGCTCAGAGAAGGTTGGGGGAGGGGACCCACTGGAACAGCTGTTGGGAGACAGATGGTAGCCTTCTCGTCAAGGCCATTCAGTGTGTTCTTTAACGTGGACAGGGTATGGCTTTCTCCCACACACGGGGCCACGGTTTAACATCCCATCCGACGGACGGCGGCCTTTCCAAACCCATCGGTGTCCCATACTGACCGTGGGCAGCGCGGGGAATTTTGCGGAGATAAATCTCAACGCTGATCCAACTGGGACTCGAACCTGGGAATTACAGATTATGAGCCTGGCGCGCTGTCGACTGAGCCACCCTCGCCCCATATAGGCATACCGGAAGTACCACAAGAGAATGGATTAAATAGTGTTCGTAATTCTCAAGCCTTCTTCACATTTCCCGTGAAGAGAGAAATTTAGATGATTCACAGACTGTGAATAAGAATAACATGAAACTTTTAATAGTCAAATTTAAAAACACTCATATCAGAATGAAATGGATCTAGAGTGCATAGAAAAAAAATCTAAGACCTTATATACTGACCTATTAAAATATTAGAAAATTTCCATGTTGTGTCACTATGCAGGGTTGGGTTGGGTTGTTTTACCTCTGAGCGGCACTGTTTTGCACACCATGGGCTAAATGGCCAGGTCACATGGACCCCGAAGGCTCAGAGAAGGTTGAGGGAGGGGACCCATTGGAACAGCTGTTGGGAGACAGATGGTAGCCTCATGTCAAGGCCATCCAGCGTGTTCTTTAACGTGCACAGGGTATCGCTCTCTCCCACACACGGAGCCACGGTTTAACGTCACATCCGACGGACGGCGGCTTTTCCAAGCCCATCGGTGTCTCCTACTGACCGTGGGCAGGGCGGGGAATTTTGAGGAGATAAATCTCAACGCTGACCCAGCTGGGTCTCGAACCTGGGAACTACAGATTACGAGCCTGGCGCGCTACCGACTGAGCCACCCCCGTACCCACATTATGCAGGGACGTACCAGTCAAGCGGAGGGGAGAATCGGAGGATCCTCCTCCGAAAATCTGATCATCTTATGCGAAATCTCAAACTTGTGTACAGTCGCTCAAAAAATGTGCGAACACTATGATTGATTACAGAATTCAGAAAAAATATCTGGCAACGATTTTTTTTAGAAATTAATGATCTGGCAACGTTCGTGTCACGTGACACGAACGTTGCCAGATCACTAATTTAAAAAAAAGTTGCCAGATATTTTTTCTGAATTCTGTAATCAATCATAGTGTTCGCATTTTTTTTTGAGCGACTGTACCAGTTTTGAAACCATTAAATCCAATATTGTCTTTGTATAATTTTTTTAGCCCCGTAGTATATATTCGACAATAAAAATTGATTCAAAAAACAAATAATAAATTTTTGACGTATTGTTTTAAGACCCACCCACCTGGAAACAAATATTTTTCCACAGACATGACATTCAAATTCTCTGGTAATTATCTGGTATGATTAATAACAGGTAACAATAGAGTGTTTGTTAATGCTAAAATCCTATCGTATACACTAAAAAATTATCCAATGTCTTATCCCTCTTCTTCCCTTTAATCTTTATATTCTTAATAGATCGGGGCCTATTTCCTTGCTAAGGACGACAGGCTCGTAACCTGTAGTTCCCAGGTTCGAGTCCCAGCTGGGTCAGCGTTGAGATTTATCTCCGCAAATTCCCCGCCCTGCCCACGGTCAGTAAGGGACACCGATAGGCTTGAAAAGGCCGCCGTCCGTCGGATGGGACGTTAAGCCGTGGCTCCGTGTGCGGGAGAGCTATACCCTGTGCAGTTTAAAGAACACGCTGGATGGCCTTGACGGGAGGCTACCATCTGTCTCCCAACAGCTGGGGGCGGGGGTGTCTCAGTCGGTAGCGCGCCAGGGTCGTAATCTGTAGTTCCCAGGTTCGAGTCCCCGCTGTGTCAGCGTTGAGATTTATCTCCGCAAAATTCTCCGCCCTGCCCACGGTCAGTAGGGGACACCAATGGGCTTGGAAAGGCCGCCGTCCGTCGGATGGGACGTTAAGCCGTGGCCCCGTATGTGGGAGTGCCATACCCTGTGCACGTTAAAGAACACGCTGGATCGCCTTGATGGGAGGCTACCACCTGTCTCCCAACAGCTGTTCCAGTGGGTCCCCTCCCCCAACCTTCTCTGAGCCTTTGGGGTCCTTTTGACCTGGCCATTTAGCCCATATTATGCAAAAAAGTGCCGCTCAGAGGTAAAACAACCCAAGAACCCAACAGCTGTTCCAGTGGTTCCCCTCCCCCAACTTTATCTGAGCCTTCGGGGTCCATGTGACCTGGCCATTTAGCCCATGGTGTGCAAAAAAGTGCCTCTCAGAGGTAAAGCAACCCAACCTGACCCTTGCTAAGGACGACTACCATGAAAGTAGAGCAGTCTCTTTCTTCCCACTCGCTCTTGTGGGTTTTGCCACCGGATTGACAGATTGACGGAAAGTCGAACGACTCAATTTACTGCGAGAAAGTTCAAAGAATGCATAATTTGCGCGAGCCGTTTTGATAATTCCCCTTAGTGAGACGGCCGCGTGGGTCCAGAGGTCACATTCAACTCAGACGCCAGCAGAAAACCAGCTTGCATCACGAGACCACGTGTGGGGACAAAAACCCCCGCGTGGCACGTGACTCCATCCGTTAATCGTGACATCTCAGCGGAGAAAAGTTGGGGGGTGGGGGGAGGAAATGGAAGAGAAGTAACAGGGAAGTCAAGTCGAGGAAGGAAGATAACTCGCACGTGTCACCATGTCGGAGTGAACCCGAAACTAGCGAGGAGGAGGAGAAGATGCCAGACGAAGAACAAAATTGAGGCCGAAACTCTTCAGTAATGAGCGCAGACGACGTCTCCTGTTAGAGGTGTCGTTCCAGTCGGATTAGTGACACATGTGGTGGACTGACACCGTGACAATGTCCAGCTGTCTTTGCATGCTCCTCCAGGGAGACCGCGGAGGCTCGCGATGCTTCCTTGCTTCGTGGCGATCATTTCCTCATTTTCTGTCGGACACTTCTTTTGAAGGGTTGGGTTGTTTTACCTCTGAGCAGCACTTTTTTACACACCATGGGCTAAATGGCCAGGTCACAAGGACCCCGAAGGCTTAGAGAAGGTTGGGGGAGGGGACCCACTGGAACAGCTGTTGGGAGACAGATGGTATCCAGCGTGTTCTTTAACGCGCACAGGGAATGGCTTTCCCATACATAGACCCACGGCTTAACGTCCCATCCGACGAAAGGCTTCCAACGACGAACCACCGACGTTCACCGATATTACCGATTACGACGTCACCGATTACGACGTCCACCGACGAACTTTCCAAGCCCATCGGTGTCCCCTACTGACCGCGGGCAGGGCGGGGAGTTTTGCGGAGATAAATCTCAACGCTGACCCAATTGGGACTCGAACCTGCGAACTGCAGATTACGAGTCTGGCGCGCTACCGACTGAGCAACCCCCGCCCCTCTCTTTTGAAGGGTTTTAACGAAATATTTCAGCTCTGGGATTGGTCAGAAACTCTTGCTGAACTTAATAATCAGTATAAACATGGAGTGCTCTACTGAACTGGTTTTTTTCTAATATAAGCGGCACTTTTTCCCACACAATGGACTAATTGGACAGGTGACAACAGTGGCGATCACAAGGGAAAGTAAAGATGGACGGTCGCCTCCCCCCCACCACCACCACCACCTCCAAGGCCAAGAGAGGGAGTCAGAGAGCATCGCGCCAATCCCCCCCCCCCCCTCCCGAAAAAATATAGTTTCTAGGATCAAGAGGGCATTAAAAGGAACCTGTGGCTTACATAAGTTTGGGGAAGTGAATATACTAGACAGCTTTTAGGAAACAGATGGAAGTCTTCCGTCAAGGGAGGGTGGGGGTGGCTCAGTCGGTAGCGCGCCAGGCTCGTAATCTGCAGTTCCCAAGGTTCGAGTCCCAGCTGGGTATGCGTTGAGATTTATATCCGCAAAACTCCCCCACCCTGCCCACGGTCAGTAGGGGACACCAGTGGGCTTGGAAAGGCTGCCGTCCGTCGGATGGGACGTTAAGCCGTGGTCCCGTGTGCGGGAGAGCCATATCCTGTGCACGTTAAAGAACACGGTGGATGGCCTTGACGGGAGGCTACCATCTGTCTCCCAACAGCTGTTCCAGTAGGTCCCCTACCCAACCTTCTCTGACTCTTCGGGGTCCATGTGACCTGGCCATTTAGCCCATGGTATGCAAAAAAAGTGCCGCTCAGAGGTAAAACAACCCAACTTCCGTCAAGGACATCCAGCGTGTTCTTTAACGTGCATAGGATTCCGATCTCCTGCACACCACGTCGAATGGGAAGTTAAGCCGTGAAGCCTTCCCTTTCTGACCGAGGGCAGGGCAGGGGTTTAACGGAGATAAATCTGAACACTGACACGGGTGGGACTCGAACCTGGGAACTACACATGACGAGCCTGGTGAGCTAGCGACTGAGCCAACTTCCCGCATCAAAACAGTTAATGTTCATTATAATCCTATTAAGTCGCGAACTCTCCCCCAACTCTTGGTGAGAAAGGGGACAGAGATGGGCTTGGAAATGTCGCTGTCCGTCGGATGGGATGTTAAGCCGTGGCCCCTGCTGCAGGAAAGTCGTTTTCTGCGCACGCTAAAGAACAGGATGAATGGCTTTCACCGGGGGGGGGGGGAGCGTTTACAATTCGTTTCTTAACAGCTGTCCAGTGGCTCCGAACCTTCTCTGATCCCTCGGGGTCCTTGTGATCTGGCCATTTAGCTCATTGTGTGCAAAAAAGTGAAGCTCGGGGGTGAAGCCGCCAACCTTTGACGGGAGGTTGCCATTTGTCTCCTAACACTTGGAATCTTTGCAATTAGTCATTTAACCCATTGTGTGCGAAAAGGTGTCGCTCAGAGATTTCTCACCAATCAGTTTTCTCACTCGTCTTGATTCCTCCCGGCATCTAATGCCAGAGTGTTTATCGTTATTTTCTCTTTCTAGAGCTAAGGAAAATCACAATTTAATGGAGAAGTAGTATCTAGTATTTCCGAATTACCCAGGCACAATGCATAAAAATATCATCTGATTAATAGAAACAGAGGTATTAGGCAAACCAAGAAACTTCCTGTTTAGAAGGGGCGGGGGTGGCTCAGTCGGTAGCGCGCCAGGCTCGTAATCTGTAGTTCCCAGGTTCGAGTCCCAGCTGGGTCAGCGTTGAGATTTACCTCCGCAAAACTCCCCCACCCTGCCCACGGTCAGTAGGGGACACCGATGGGCTTGGAAAGTCCGCCGTCCGTCGGATGGGACGTTAAGCCGTGGCCCCGTGTGCGGGAGAGCCATACCCTGTGCACGTTAAAGAACACGCTGGATGGCCTTGACATGAGGCTACCATCTGTCTCCCAACAGCTGTTCCAGTGGGTCCCCTCCCCCAACCTTCTCTGAGCCTTCGGGGTCCATGTGACCTGGCCATTTAGCCCACTGTGTACAAAAAAGTGCCGCTCAGAGGTAAAACAATCCAACCCAACCCATCTCCGACATCCCTAAAATCTCCATTTCTCTCCTCCAACAGATCTCGATTTTCTCTTCGTTACTAATCACGATCTAATCAACCGAAGTCTCAACCCTTTTCTGCACCTGCCACTTGGGTGTGGGCGGACGCTTTCCTCCAGGTCACGCAAACTTCGCTACGGCGTGCGGTCGCTGTCAGCATTATCAATTCCTCAGTGAGGTAATCTACCCTTCAGTATCACTGCGGGCCCCCTTCCGGCTCTCCATCTTCACCCTTTTTTAAATATTTTTTAGCGTCTCTCCACCCCCACCTCCACCCCCGTGCTGGACATCACATTCAACAGAGGGCGGAACCGAACTACATCCCTTACCGTCGATGCTCGGTCGCGTGTTTGCGCCGCATGGGGGCCGCTCACGTGCGCGGAGGAAGTTCGTGATCCGCAGATGCGTGGCCCCGTGCACGTGCGATGCACACTCGTTCGGCGCACGTGCCCACGAAGAGCAGCAGAAGAGAGAGAACACTACGGGACACAAACGGCTACGTGAGCGATCGCGTGGGTTCGGATGACATGACCCGTGCTCTGATGCTGATGAAGAGGTGATCAACTCTCGCTGGAAACTCTCGCGGGCCATTGTGGACGTTTTCGCGTGGGAGACTTTTTTCGTTGGCGGAATGCGTGAATTCAATGGGAAACTTTCTTTTCTGAAACACTGATTCAGAAGGAGGTTGTTTTAACTAGCTTATGTTTGGGATGAGCTGACATGATTCATGGCAGTCTCCTTTAATTAAATTTAAAGAAAAAACAATGAAAGTTGAAAATATGATACATGCCAGTTGGCTACGGATCAATGGACCGCTTCGTAAACTGATTGATTCATGCAAATTCTGTACTTCCGACTTTTAGGTTTGACCTCTGAGCGGCACTTTTGTGTCCACGATATGCTAATGGCCTGGTCACAAGGACCCCAAAAGCTCAGAGAAGGTTGGGTAAGTGGATCTAGTGGATAGCTGTTAGGAAAGACAGATGTTACCTCCCATCAAGGCTATTCGGCACGTTTTTTAACGTGAACAGGGTATGGCTCTCCTCTACACGGGCCCACGACTTATTTGAAATCTTTGAGGTCTACGACCGATCAGTATATGGAAGTAGGCATTAAAAAATTATGACAGAGCAATAATTTAGCGATATCCAAATGTCCATATGTCGAGTTCGAAGAGTAAATTTTGTACCTGTTACTAACTCGCGCATTTGATGAACAGCCCAGATGAAGAAGATCATTCATAAGGGTTGGGTTGTTTTACCTCTGAGCGGCACTTTTTTGCACACCATGGGCTAAATGGCCAGGTCACATGGACCCCGAAGGCTCAAAGAAGGTTGGGGGAGGGGACCCACTGGAACAACTGTTGGGAGACAGATGGTAGCCTCCCGTCAAGGCCATCCAGCGTGTTCTTTAACGTGCATAGGGTATGACTCTCCCGCACACGGGGCCACGGCTTAACGTCCCATCCGACGGACGGCGGTCTTTCCAAACCCATCGGTGTCCCCTACTGACCGTGGGCAGGACGGGGAATTTTGCGGAGATAAATCTCAACGCTGACCCAGCTGGGACTCGAACCTGGGAACTGCAGATTACGAGACTGGCGCGCTACCGACTGAGCTACCCCCGCCCCTCTCCCATTCGAAAGATATGGTAGAAAAGAACGACACTTAGATTTTTTCCGTTTTAGGGGGGAAAAAATCAAGGAAGGATATTTTTATTGGCCACAAAATTCCCCATGCCACAAGCCTTCATTTAGCCCACAGCCTTTTACCATCAGCCCTTGCGCTCCGAAGACATAGCAGAACAATCGGTTTCATATTCCCCTTCTTCAGGGAGGGGATGAAAACATGGGATCAATTTATTTTTATATGCTATTACACAAGCTATCATTTGATATATAGATTGTTACTTTCGGTTCAGCCGTCCCATTGCCGAGTGGTTAGCGCGCTTGGCTACTGATCTAAGGGACCTGGGTTCGAGCCCCGGGTAAGGCATGGCTGTTTGTGTCGTTTTTCTGCTGAGGGCCTGCCATCCTCACAGACCTACTATGGCATATAAACTGACAGGCTCCTCGTCAGACCTCTGTGGCAAGCAGCTGCTTGAGGGGGTATTTATTATTATTATACTTTCGATTCTCGTGTTCTGGATATACAAGCTTTCATTTGATACATAAAACACAAGTTTGTCAGCCGCGTTGCAAAGATATCGTGGAACAACTCTTTTGATAAATACATAAACCAATAAACTGACATAGCGCGCGCGAAAAGCAACAGGAAGATAGGTAATAAAATGGTTGGGATTTGTTTTAAAGTCATTACTGTTAGAATTCTTCATAGTGTATTGTTTTTTTTTCACTCAAAACATCTTACATAATTTAACAAACTTTTGTACACCGATGGACTAAATGAAAAACTTCGAGTTTATCAGGGAGGGGGGGGGGGGAGGCCCAGTTGGTAGCGCGCCAGGCTCGTAATCTGTAGTTCCCAGATTCGAGTCCCAGCTGCGTCAGCGTTGAGATTTATCTCCGCAAAACTCCCCACCCTGCCCACGGTCAGTAGGGGACACCGATGGGCTTGGAAAGACCACCGTCCGTCGGATGGGACGTTAAGCCGTGGCCCCGTGTGCGGTAGAGCCATACCCTGTGCACGTTAAAGAACATGCTGGATGGCCTTGAAGGGAGGCTACCATGTCTCTCCCAACAGCCGTTCCAGTGGGTCCCCTCCCCCAACTTTCTCTGAGCCTTCGGGGTCCATGTGACCTGGCCATTTAGCCCATGGTGTGCAAAAAAGTGCCGCTCAGAGGTGAAACAACCCAACAACCCGATTTTATCAACTGGAAGTTGTTGTTAGGTTGCGGATGAGAGCCTCTGGGCAAAGTCATCGTGCAACCTGTTCCTGGATGAGAGCCTCTCGGCAAAGTCATCGTGCAACCTGTTCCTGGATGGACTTGATGGGAGGCTATCATCTGTTTCCTAACAACTGTCCAGTGGGTTCCCTTCCCCCGACATTCTCTGAACCCTTGGGGCAAAAGAGATCATAAGGAGGGGGACGCGGGGCCATGGTCCCCTCCAAAAGACCCATAAATCTCAATGGGCGGCGGACATTGTAAACCCATCGATATCTTTTTATCGTCATGAGTAGAGTGGGGATTAGCGGAGTAAATCTCAACTCAGGAGCAATAGGTACTAAAATCTGGGAACAACAATCTCATGACGACAGTCGTTGCCATGGATACGTGGCCAGCATGCGAGGAGGCCTACTGTAGATTCCGACAACGACGGAGACCAGAGTTGACCTCTGAGGGTCAGACAAAAACGTAATGATCCCGAATATACCAAAAAACTGTTCATTTTTTCTTACTGGCTTCTCCAGGTGTTTCATTCTGTGACCCCCCCCCCCCCCCCAGACTCTGTGACCGAAACTTTCCGCATTTCCCAGATGCCTCCACAATGACAATAATGAAAGATGTGCAAGCGAAGTCCGTCAATTTCAGAGCTTCAAAACACATGTTTACTAATCCGTGCTATCTACTTAGTGAAACTTTCCAAACATCGCCTCTCTTGTAATTTTCCCTCCCAATTTAGTGCGCAAACTACGCCAGCAGAAAGTCAAACAACCCTTCTGTCTCTTAAATAAATTACCATACCTTCAAACCGCGACGTTCCCAACTCGAACCTTCTGGCCCCCCTGTGATTGCGACAAAATGCGAAGCCAATTAAGATGCTGCTGCTCCGCACCCCCAAAACCCCCTTTGGACACTAGAAGGACAATTTTCCCCTCCAAGATTACAGACCTTGCCGACACCAACCGACCGAACTCCAGGTGCCGAACCCAACACGAGGGGCGTTGCGTTCGTGACGATGGCACACTTCCCCGTCGGCTGGCTCTGGCACCTGAATGCCACCTGGCGGCATGACGCACAACGTCCCACACTTACTACCTGCCTGTAATTGACCGGCCGATGTCTGGCGTGACCTCTTGACCCCTACAGCTCCGGCGTCCACACGATGTCGTGGCTCCTAAAACAGGCGAGCATCCTCTACTCGTGCAGCGAAATTGAATGTTTCCATGACGACAGTCGTTGCCATGGATACAACAACACGTGGCCAGCATGCGAGGAGGCCTACTGTAGATTCCGACACCGATGGAGACCAGAGTTGACCTCTGAGGGTCAGGCACTAACGTAATGATCCCGAATGTACGAAGGACCTTTTCATTTTCTCTTACTGACTTCCCCAGGTGTTTCATTCTGTGACCTCCCCCCCCCCCATCCGTTATAAGAAGAAACTTATCTCACTTAATCGTGACTAAGTGATTTCATTAGTGGCGATGGAGGCTGGATCCGAATGCTTTTAAAACCACACGAAGAGCAAATTATGCGTGCATACGTGGGGACCCTGCAGACCTCTGCAGCAAATACACTGAAGTATAATTTTTGTTTCCATATCCATGTGAATAAATTTGGAGTTGTGTTGGGTTGTTTTACCTCTGAGCGGCACTTTTTTGCACACCATAGGCTAAATGGCCAGGTCACATGGACCCCGAAGGCTCAGAGAAGGTTGAGTCGACCCACTGGAACAGCTGTTGGGAGACAGATGGTAGCCTCCCGTCAAGGCCATCCAGCGTGTTCTTTAACGTGCACAGGGTATGGCTCTCCCGCACACGGGGCCACGGCTTAACGTCCCATCCGATGGACGGCGGCCTTTCCAAGCCCATCGGTGCCCCTACTGACCGTGGGCAGGGCGGGGAATTTTGCGGAGATAAATCTCAACGCTGACCCAGCTGGGACTCGAACCTGGGAACTACAGATTACGAGCCTGGCGCGCTACCGACTGAGCCATCCCCGCCCCTTGGAGTTGTGTAAATTCGTTCAGATTTAGGAAGCTTCAGCTGTAAATAGGTTAGATACATTCCACTGGCTCCAGCAGAACAAGAATTCTGGAAATTGTTCTAACTGAATATTTCTAAAAGATGTTTCATAGAAAAATTTAAGCAAATGGAAACTGTAGGTTCTCTAAAGATTAATATAGGTTGAGTTGTTTTGGCTCTGAGCGGCACTTTTTTGCACAAAATGGGCTAAATGGCCAGGTCACAAGGATCCTGAAGGCTCAGAGAAGGTAGGGGAAGGGGGCTCACTGGAAGAGCTGTTGGGAGACAGATGGTAGCCTCCCGTCAAGGCCATCCAGCGTGTTCTTTAACGTGCACATGGTATGGCTCACCCGCACGGGTTAACGTCCCATCAGATACATGGCGGCCCATCAGTGTCCGCACAAGTGTCAGTGTCAGGAACAAGTTCGACGAATGTACATGTAGGCTAAAAGAATTTCAGCTTAAAAATGTGTTGTTTGACAAGTCCCCTCTGAAAATAGACAAAGAGAGTATCTTGCATCAGATATATCTCCGCAAAACTCCTCGCTCTGCTCACGGTCAGTAGGGGACACCTATAGGCTTGGAAAGGTCGCCGTCCGTCGGAAGGGACCTTAAGCCGTGGCTGCTTCTACACGAGAACAATACACTTGCACGTTGAAGAACACGCTGAATGGCCTTGACGGGAGGCTACCATTTGTCTCCCAACAGCTGTTCCAGTGGGTCCCTTCTCCCAACCTTCTCTGAGCCTTCGGGTCCTTGTGACCTGGCCATTTAGCCCATTGTGAGCAAAAACGTGCCGCTCAGAGGTAAAACAACCCAATAACGATTTTGATTTTTTTGGGTGTGATATTGTATTCCATAGTAATATCTATCTATGCGCTCTCAGAAGAAAAGTTTGCAATGTATATTATCTATAGCAGGAACATACAAACTACGGCTCGTGACGTAGTTTTCACGTTCAGCCCTCCTACTGCACGTAACTGGGTAATATTTTTATGGTAATATTTTTGTGTGTTCTTTTTAGGATTATTTTATAATTGAGCGGCACTTCTTTTGCATACAATGGGTTAAATAGTCAGGTCACAAGGCTCAGAGAAAGTTAGGGGAATGTAACGCACTGGACAACTGTTAGCCTCCCGGCAAGGCCATTCAGCTGGTCTTTAACTTACATGGGTGTGGCTCTCCCCCACAAGGGGCCACGGCTTGCCGTCCCATACGACGGACGGCAGCCTTTATCAAGACCATCGGTGTCCCCTACTGACCGAGGACAGGATGGAAGTTTAGAGGAAATAAATCTCTAACTTGGCCCAGATGGGACTCGAACCTGGGAACTGCAGATTAGGAGCCTGGCACCTACCCCCACCTAGGCGTTTTGTGGAAATGGCCTTCAATTCAAGGCAATTTATGTTTATTCTCATAGAATATAACATAGGATTCTTTCTAAATTCAATCAAATGATTGTAGACAAAGAGTATTTGCTCACTTTTTACCTGTTTTCCTATTGCTTTTCGCTCGACACTTCTCGGTTTGAGTATTTATCAAGACATTATTATGAATTTAATGTTACACGATTCTGGGTTGTTTAGTTGTTTCTCAAGACAGTTATTCCACCGTATCTTTCGGACGTAAGGGCCGAAAGATACGGTCGGATAACACCCCAGACACCAATTTTCACGTTTCTAGCACTCGTTGATCAAGGTTTAACCTCTACGTGACCTACATTTGACCTTGAAGGACATGTCCGAGGTCAAATTTTGGATTTTGGCCGTATCCACCCCTAGGTGCGAATTATCAGAGCTCTACCATTTCTGCAATATATACAGGTAGACGCCCCATCCGTGTCCCCTAGTGACCGAGGGCAGGGCGGGGAGTTTTACGGAGATAAATCTCGAAGCTGATCCACGTGGGACTCGAATCTGGGAGCTGCACATTACGAGTCTCGCTCCATATATCCGACATCTTGCCAATCAGAATTGCTTTTCTATAAATAGTATCACTTGGATACATTCTGGATAAGTAAAGATATGGATATTCATGACAACTGAATTAAAGCGAACAATATTCTTATGAAATTATATTCACTATAATATAAACGGTAGGATATTATACAATTAAATTTCTAGAGATTCAGAATTATGATGGTTTGATTATAGGTATTAAATGTTTGCTTTAAATCGCATTTCAACATTTAGATTTATTACAAATTTCCGTTTCAAATATTTATAATCATTGATGAATTTAATTTTTATACCTCCACGTAGATTGTGCTTAATATAGTGTTTTTCTTTTTTGAGTACATTCGGGCGTCCCCTGGAAACGATACTACATTTTCGGCTAATCCATCCAACACCGAGACACCAAAAAAACATGTCTACGAGGACTCTTATGACAACTTCTATTAATACTGTATAGAGGGCCTTTCAAGCGATAAGGAGATGTTATTATCTGATTAATGCAGACATATAAAGTGCGACTTCTTACTAATACAAGAAACTCACCGCGGCATCGGGGCGGGGGTGGCTCAGTCGGTAGCGCGCCAGGCTCTTAATCTGTAGCCCTCAGGTTCGAGTCCCAGCTGGGTCAGGTTGAGATTTATCTCCGCAAAATTCCCCGCCCTGTCCAAGGTCAGTAGGGGACACCGATGGGGTTGGAAAGGCCACCTTCCGTCGGATGGGATGTTACGCCGTATGCGGGAGAGTCATACCCTGTGCATGTTAAAGAATACGCTGGATGGTCTTGACGGGAGGCTACCATCTGTCTCCGAACAGCCGTTCCAATGGGTTCCCTCCCCCAACCTTCTCTGAGCCTTCGGGGTCCTTGTGACTTGGCCATTTAGCCCATGATGTGCAAAAAAGTGCCGCTCAGAGGTAAAACAACCCAAGCCACATTCTTTAGTCCATTGTGTGTCAAAATACAACATTTCATATGCAAAACAGCCCAATAAGAAATCGTCTCTCCTCTTTCCCGAACGAAACAGAATCTGCTGATTCTTTTCTTCTTCGGTATCTTTGGCTTCTTCTAGGGATGCTGATCTAAACCACCTGACTTGGACATGTGTTCTCCAAACGTCTGCTTCTGATGCGTTGGAGTCAAAGGTCGTGGGAACAACACGATCCACATTCTCGCGCCCGCAGCTTGCGACTCTGCCGTTCACAACCTCGCCACCTGGATTTCATAAACCTGTCCACGGCGGCATCGAAGCTGGAATAGGAACCACGAAAAGAGTTAGTTGCCGGCCGTTGGCTGTGCGTTGCCGCTGCTCGCCGAGCCCGGAGGAGTCGAGCCTTAGGCAGCTGGTGGCAGGTGACTTCTCACAGGGAACAGGTTCTTTGACAGCCGCGTGTTTTGATGGATGTTGCAAACAGGCATTCGATTGATTCACAAGCCTGCCTGGGAAAGAGTAGATGCTTTGTGAAATACGAACAAGCATTAGCCTGGCTTTGGGCTAGCTAAGAGATTGTTAGTTTGTTCCTTTTTCTGTCTGTCTTTCATTCTATCAATTCACGAATTGATCCTCCTCTGAACCAAATCACTTTCTTTGCTCTTTTTCAGAACGGTTCTTTTCTTTTCGTGTTTGAGGTTCAGCAAGATCTTGTGTTGTGATGCCACACTTTGGGTACGATGAAATAGGGTTGGGTTTTTTTACCTCTGAGCGGCACTTTTTTGCCCACTATGGGCTAAATGGTCAGGTCACAAGGACCCCGAAGGCTCAGAGAAGGTTGGGGGAGGGGACCCACTGGAACAGCTGTTGGGAGACAGAAGGTAGCCTCCCGTCAAGGCCATCCAGCGTGTTCTTTAAGGTGCACAGGGTATGGCTCTCCCGCATACGGCGCCACGGCTTAACGTCCCATCCGACGGACGGCGGCCTTTCCAAGCTCATCGGTGTCCCCTACTGACCGTGGGCAGGGCGGGGAGTTTTGCGGAGATAAATCTCAATGCTGACCTAGCTGGGACTCGAACCTGGGAACTACAGATTACGAGCCTGGTGCGCTACCCACTACGTTGAGATACAAAGAGTTTTAAGCGTGTTAGCGTTATTAACGTTAGCAAATTTTGTTATGTCTCAAAAGCAAAATTGTTTCCAAAAACAGATGTCAGATTGCTTGAAAGATTTGTGCCTAGAGGAAGTTAACTGGTCCATGCAATGATTTAAGATCGTTCGCTTGTCACATGATCTATATCTGCGAAAGGAATTCTGCGCTGTCCTGCAATCGTATCTCAATATCACACTTGAGAAAACCGGATTTCCCAAATCTTTCTCAGAGTTTAGGAATGGCAGAAGAAGGAAATAAAACTTCCTTCAGTAAACACTGACATAAATAAAAACATTTACACTTTATGCACTCGTGTATACATAAGCTTAGCTAGCCGTCCCGTGGCCGAGTGGTTAGCGCGCTTGGCTACTGATCTACGGGACCTGAATTCGAGCCCCGGGTAAGGCATGGATGTTCGTGTTGTTTTCTGCTGAGGTCCTGCCATCCTCTCAGATCTTCTACTGTGGCATGTAAATTGACAGGCTCCTGTCAGACCTCTGTGGCAAGCAGCTGCTTGAGGGGGTATTTATTTTTTATTGTATAATTGGCCGAGTGGTTAGCGCGCTTGGCTACTGATCGAACTACTGATCGAACCCAGGTCCCTTAGGGACCTGGGTTCGAGCCCCGGGTAAGGCATGAATGTTCGTGTTGTTTTCTGCTGAGGTCCTGCCATCCTCTCAGACCTTCTATTCTGGCATACAAATTGACAGGCTCCTGTCAGACCTCTGTGGCAAGCATGCCACAGAGGTCTGACAGGTGGACACGGGGCCACGACTATTAAGCGGTGGCCCCGTGTGCGGGAGAGCCATACCCTGTGCACGTTAAAGAACACGCTGGATGGCCTTGACGGGAGGCTACCATCTGTCTCCCAACAGCTGTTCCAGTGGGTCCCCTCCCCCAACCTTCTCTGAGCCTTCGGGGTCCATGTGACCTGGCCATTTAGCCCATGGTGTGCAAAAAAGTGCCACTCAGAGGTAAAACAACCCCACCCAACAACCCCCTTATAAAGAATTCCTTCCCTTTTTATTAAAAACCCGTGGCGCCATCTATTGTATACTTTAGTGCGTCTCCTGTATTAAAAAAAAATTTCCTTCCGACATAGTGATTCGAACCTGCTATCGATACCTGGGCGTTATCGCATTCGACTATGCCTTATTACTTGATGATGTGGCTTAGATGTGTCTCAAACGCGGTATAACCCATCGTTATAAATTACGTATCTCTTTATTACAATTTAAAAAGAGTTTTATACGTCAGGTATTTTTATTAACGTAGGTTTTTTATTATCTTGCGTTTCTTTACAACCTTCGTATTTTTTTATTTCTGTATAACTAGCATTTTTCAACGTAAATCAACCGTCGTTTATTTTTATAACCTACGTATTTTTATTTCTTATAATTAACCCTGCATATTATACTCATTTCATATTAATATGCGTATTTTTATAACCGTCGTATTTCAAGTCCGTTTTAATCAACACTTATTTCTTTTAATTAACTCCGTGACTGTTGGTTGTCGCATTTTTACTAGAAGAAGGACTATCCCGCAGTAACTGATTTTAAAAGACTGTCCGGCAGAAAATGAAAGAATATTATTGGGTAAAAATTCATAAAAGGAAAACGGTGAATAAAATAACTCTGTTTTTTTTTGTATACAGACACACGCACACACAAACATACAATTACAGAGACGAAACATGAAACAAGTATGTGACAAAATATATGAAGAAAAACTTAGTCAATCGCATTGATGTATGCATACACTTAGAAAGACCTGCGTTGAATATGTATAATGCCATTCATCTCTTGATTTGAACTTGAATACTCATATTTCAGTAGGAGTAAGTCTTTTTCAAAACGTATGAATATTTTTTGAGCATGCCCGTCTTACATTTCGTTTCTGTCAGATGCCTCGTAACAAGAAAAATGGTTTGAAATACATGAATATAATAAAAAATTAATGTTATGGACAGCGATTTATCTAATACTGTTCATAAATTTCCCGTTACTAGTAAAGACGTAATTGTGTCTTAATTTTCGGGATTCCTGTACCCGATAGATGGCGCTGGTTAACTGCCAAAAGTAGCTTATTTACGGTTTTTTAACTGTTGTATGTCTCATCTTCCTTCGAAATTTCTATCTTTTAACATTTGTGCTCGTAAGAATAGTTATAGATATTAAGAAGGAGACACGTTTTATGTTTCAATGAGTTCACGGTGATGTTTACTCTTAAATATTCTTCTCAAGTGATTGTTTGATTAACATACAGCTGAAATGTTATATTCACATGCTTACACAAAAAACCTGAATGATTGCAGGAATAATAACCATTTTTACACTTATAAAATACAGAAATATACATACTCGTGCTGAAAAATTGCTGAACCCACTCTTAAACGCGAAATATGTATGTTAGATTCACACGTGTGCTAGTCTTCCAGCCGGCACACGGCGCCCTCTGTCGGATAGATCTGTCTGTTTCGAATGTTTGCGTTAACGTTTTTCATATTTTTTCTTTTAATGTGAGAATGTGGTAGGATACCATTCTATCGCTTTTCTATCACTTCTCCTTTCATTTTCAATCTTCTCTTTCTGTCTTTCAATCATTTCTGTGGTTCTTTACTGATGTTTTCTATATGCAAAGTATTTTGTGATATTCATCCATCCGTATATAATTATGTACGCAATGGACTGTGATTTACTAGAGTGAGACCTTAATATTTTATGATTCTTCTGTATTGCTCCTTCCGCTAAAGAGTGACTTTTATCAGTTACTCGGTAGGTTCACTTATTTTACACACTAGATGGCGTTTGTTAAAAGACGTTTTTTCTATCTTACAGTATTTGCACTGTAATTTGCTGTTTTGAAGCGACTTTTACAGCCATCCCACTGCATTTTTATACTTTTTTTCTCTCTCGTCACAGTATGTTTTACAGTTATTGTGCTGTCCGATCCATATATTCGTAGATATATACTGATCTATTCCCATGTACTTTGTTGATTTTACCGTTATTTCTGTCATCCATTCCATCATATGTTGAAGGTATTCTATCATCTCCATTTATTGTGCCTTCCACTTCCAAAGAATTGTGAAAATATTCACCTATCCACTGAAATGTGTGCGTATTTACAGGTATTCCAAGATCCATTTCATTGTAATTTAATGTCTTACAAGCAATTCTACCAACCACAGCAATGTGTGCGAATTTACAGATATTCCAACACCCTTTACATTTTAGTGATTCTCATTGAATTTACCAAACATTTCGTTGTTTTTCTAATTCTCGTTTATGCATATAATTTGATTAAACGACCTAGTCATATATCGTAGGTAAAGTACTGTCCATTTCAGGCTATTGTGAGTTTTCATCGTAAAGAATTAGCAGATACATGGAAAAAATAATAATTTGACTCAGATGATGCTTGCGATTTTTCTACTTTGGCCGTTTGGTTTATTAGAAGGTAAATATACATAGGTAGAAGATCTATCAGTGTTTGAGCGAGTTACTTTAACTATCTTGTGAGATGTATGAGGAAATGCAAAGAATAGATATTGAGAGTTTACGATTCAATGGAGAAACGTGCATCTGAAGAGTTAGTTTAGCTCTAAGATTGTATGACAGGGAAACAAACTTGCAATCAGTTTATCTTTCATTCTAAATGCTTGTTGCTTGCCGTGCTAAAGCGATTCACTGAAATTCCCCCTCGTATGCCTTTTTCCAGGAAAAGGTACATTGTACTTTATCAACTCTAGATTAATATTTGTCATCTTCAGGTATGAAGGCAGGAGCTGTGTAAACATGACAGGGATCAATTTCATAGTATCAGACACAAAGCTTTCTCAAACACATCAGCTAAGAGGAGCACGTCTGCATACTTAGTCGTGATATTAGCCTAGGTTTTTTTTTATGTCGAATGAGTTCCATACTTTCATTGGATGGGTAAAGTGTTATAGCGCTTCTCCGAGGAGCCGCTCATAATACGTGTAATCTCAATTTTAAGCTCCCAAATGTGATTCCAGTTATATGTCATAACCTAAAGGACAGCCATCCTATTATGCAAGGAATCGGTGTGATCCAAAATAAGATTTAATTAATTGCATTCCCAATAATATGGAAAAATACACCGCATTCTCCCTTGGAACTTTGAACTTCATAGATTCTTATCAAATTCTTAATGGAACAATAATGCTGCTTTTCATCATCTGATAACAGTAGGAGATTTGCGTGCGCTTTAAATCTGAATGGTGTGATGTAGAGTGGGAACACCTCTTTCTCGTATCCAAAAACATTGACAGAAATGTTGTTCATTTTATCGAATTTAGATTTTTGATTTATTGTTATAGGGAAAATTATGCCAGATGTGTTTAATTTTTCTTCTAAATGTATATAGTTGTGAAGGCGCTCGGTGTTTCCTATAGCGGGATACAAAGTGGCTAAAACAGACTAGACAAAACATTTTTGGTCGGAATTACATACATTAACAGTAGCACGTTTTAATAGTAATTCTCTTGGAGTAGGGATATAACCAGGTCCCGCAAAGAGGGCTATATTTTCCAATGTTCATTTCACTATGGAGTACAGCATCCAGTATCCATCCACTATGTGTTCCTTCAAATTCTTCAAATGAGGTCTTGATCTTCTTGCACGCTGAATCCTATTCTCTGTTTAGGGATGATGTAGGAAGACTTGTGACACAGTTACTTCGGAAAAACGGGGTGCAGTGTTCGAAGGTAGAAGGTGAGACTTTTCGCCTGAAGCGCACTTGCACGGTAAGGTACCATTTAATGCTACCTTTTCGGGTTCAATTCTTCTTTCAGATGAGTCAGGAGTGACTCCCGCGAGAACTCGAGGTAAAAGGTGAGGTCAACAGATGTTTCTTCCGTTGCCATCAGCTTATGTGTTGACAGGGTCCTTTACATTTCTTCTGTAAACTGGCAGGGGTCTTCAGTGTCTGGTTTTTGTTTCTTCTGGGGAATCCTTTCATCTTCAGAATGTTTTCACTTATTATTGTGTGGTTTTCTATGATGTCGTAAAAGATTATCTTTTCTTCCAAACTCCATTGCACATTCTTCGCATTTGTAGGTTTCCCTGGAGGTGTGGGTTAACTCGTGACGTCGGACATCATCTCTCCTTTTTTAAAATGAAATATATGTGTGTTGTCTGAATTACTATTTTAAAATTTGCCCACTAATTTATTTTTCTGATCGTAATACATGCAATTGAATTAATTTTTCGTCGAAACATATTTCTTCCCGACACTGCGCCATAATAGTATATTCTTATGGAAATTGAGTGATTCCGTCTGTCAAGTCACTGGTTCACATAAATTTTTAACATTAGTTTTTCAAGTAAGCTGAAATCTGGTGTGAAAGAAGATGTTTTAGCACGAAATCAGTTTGTGTTCTTAGTGAAGGCAGCGGAATTATTTACCTAGCTTCTATTTTTAATGAAGGAAATCGTTTATCAGTAGCAAAAGCAAATATTGAGGTGCAGATAGCATGTAGCAGCAGTTTTGTCTGCAATCACCATCTTGACCCCTTACCCGTTAAGAAGGTGACCTTGTCACGTATGCAGCCCGCTAGTTGCGACATGCATGTCACACGACTTGATGAAAGTTCCAACTCGCAAAATATGGGACTTCGTTGAATTATTGCAACAGCCGATCTGAGAATGGGTTGCCACCAAAAAGTTTAGTGGACTTGGGAAAATTTCAGATGAGGGTAGAAACCCAGGGACGGGAGTTTGCGATCAGCAATTTTTCCAATCTTGTGGCATATAAACTGACAGGCTCCTGTCAGACCTCTGTGGCAAGCAGCTGCTTGAGGGGGTATTTATTTTTATTTATTTTTATTCACATGTACTCTGTTGATTTTTCCTGTCATCCATTCCAGCATATTTTGAAGATATTCTATCATCTCCACTACACTTTAATTGATTTTTCAGTTATTGTGCCTTCCACTTCTGTAGAATTTTGAAAATATTATCTCATTCACTGTAATGTGTGCGTATTTGCAGATATCTGGTTTTTCAAACAATTTTTACGAACTTATAACTCAGGACTTTGTTAAAACCGTTTACGATGTTATATAGACGTTCATGATACGTAGGAGGAAATAAAAATACGAAAATGGGGTGAAGTGGCAAGTAGGAGGATAATCGGGGGGGGGGGGGGTCTGACTCAGAGGCGAGTTAATGTTAATCCTGTGAGATCCGCCTCTCTGTGTTTCAAAGCAGGTCTCCTATGTCACCCATACAGGTCACCAATCCATATTTCCCCCTCAATATTTTTTCAAAATTACAAAAAAAAAAACAGAGATTTTTTTATTCACCGTTTTCCTTTTATGAATTTTTACCCAATAATATTCTTTCATTTTCTGCCGGACAGTCTTTTAAAATCAGTTACTGCGGGATAGTCCTTCTTCTAGTAAAAATGCGACAACCAACAGTCACGGAGTTAATTAAAAGAAATAAGTGTTGATTAAAACGGACTTGAAATACGACGGTTATAAAAATACGCATATTAATATGAAATGAGTATAATATACAGGGTTAATTATAAGAAATAAAAATACGCAGGTTATAAAAACAAACGACGGTTGATTTACGCAGAGAAACGCTAGTTATAAAGAAATAAAAAAAATACGAAGATTGTAAAAAACGTAAGTTAGTAAAAATACCTGACATATAAAACTCTCTTTAAATTGTAATAAAGAGATACGTAATTTATAACGATGGGTTATACCCCGTTTGAGACACATCTAAGCCACATCATCAAGTAATAAGGCATAGTCGAATAGATAACGCCCAGGTATCGGTAGCAAGGTTCAAATCACTACGTCGGAAGGAAAAATTTTTTTTTATACAGGAGACGCACTAAAGTATACACTAGATGGCGCCACGGGTTTTTAATAAAGAGGGAAGGAATTTTCTGATAAGGGGGAGTCAAATATGAAATATTAATTATTAATATTAATAAGGGACGTCATATCACGTGACCGGGTGGTGGTGCCATATCACATGACCGGGCGGTTGCGACATAGGGGTCAAAGTCCAGAATGGCCCCGCAATTTGGGCCGTGACGTCATAGGGGGAAAGCACTGTGCAAAGGGGGATCCGTATAGTCCCCCTTTGCACAGTGCTTTCCCCCTATGATTATTCGAAGGCTTCAGAAAACATAAAACAACTTTGAAAGTCGTCCACGATATTGCAAACGTTCTGGAGGCGCTTCTCAACAAATCATTCCAACGAACATTCCTACCTCTGTTAATTGACTTCAGAGCCGACGTGTCAGAAGACCAATCAGGAAACACCCATTCCTGCGAGAAAAATTCTTGCCTTATATTATTAGTGATTAAGCGCTGATCCCTGAAAGCTCCTTCTGAGTGTACGATTCAGGCTTAAAGAAACGGAAGGAAAAATTGGCTACGTCAAGCAGCTAATTGCCTTAATTATTTCTATAAAAGATTCTCCGATTCTGTCCAAAGACAACCGCCAGAAAATAAAAAAAAAATCTCTCCACCGTCTCTCAAACGAAAGCTTTATCGAAACTGCAGATCAAACAAAGGATTTACGACCCATTACTTTTCATTAGCTGCTGCTCGATTTCTGAATAGTGATAAATGGCACTCTTTTATTCCCTTTAAGTTATTTTTTCTGGGAGTAATTTTCCATCGCACTGAAGACTATTGATTGAGACAAATTCTTCAATGCCCTTATCTTTCAGCTTGAGAGACATTTGACTCAGAATTTAATGAAGATTTATGTGAAAAACAGAGTTTTCTCTTAGCGGGAGAGCGTGACAAACTGTTCCCCTCTTTCACTTCCCCCCTTTTATTATTCTTGCGTCACAATTCTCTCCCCCCCCCCCTTTTTTTTTTTAGTCCTCTGAATCCATTGAACAGATTCCTACGGCGCTTGTAAGTCGTTCTCTTCTCAGACTTCTATTTCCCTTCGGATTAAGCTTAAGACGATTTATTACCCGAAGTCATTGATCAGATAGAAAAAAAAAACTTTCTTCTCCACTTCGGGGCAAATACCAATCCGTTTCTGTCGTAAGAAACTGGGTCATGGAGGGAGAATGAAATTCCATGCTAATTTGTAGATGTGTGTTTGTAGGCAACAGAGTTGTTAGAAAGACAGTCGAAAACTCGAAATTTGAAATGGCGAAGTAAGGAAAATGATGAGGGAAAAAGTGGTTCCAGCTTTCAAAATTGGGTTCTATTACAGGTTGGGTTGTTTTAGTACTGACATGAATGTTTTTTGCACACGGTGGGATAAATGACCAGGTCACAAGGACCCAAAGGGCTAAAGGAAGGTTGTGAGGAGGTGACCCACTAGACAGCTGTTAGGAGACCAATGGTAGCCTCTCGTCATGGCCACCCATTTTATTCTTAAACGTGCGCATGTTATGGCTCTCCTGTTCACGGATAAAAGGGTTAACATCCCTTTGGCTCAGTGGGTATCGCGTCAGGGTCACAATCTGCAGTTCCCAGATTCGAGTCCCACCTGTGCTAGAGTTAAGGTTTCTCTCCTCTCACCTATATATTGCCCTCGGTCGGGCCACTAACCACAATTTTGGGGCGGGGGTGGCTCAGTCGGTAGCGCGCCAGGCTCGTAATCTGTAGTTCCCAGGTTCGAGTCCCAGCTGGGTCAGCGTTGAGATTTATCTCCGCAAAATTCTCCGCCCTGCCCACGGTCAGTAGGGGACACCGATGGGCTTGGAAAGGCCGCCGTCCGTCGGATGGGACGTTAAGCCGTGGCCCCGTGTGCGGGAGAGCCATACCCTGTGCACGTTAAAGAACACGCTGGATGGCCTTGACGGGAGGCTACCATCTGTCTCCCAACAGCTGTTCCAGTGGGTCCCCTCCCCCAACCTTCTCTGAGCCTTCGGGGTCCTTGTGACCTGGCCATTTAGCCCATGGTGTGCAAAAAAGTGCCGCTCAGAGGTAAAACAACCCAACCCAACCCTCGGTCGGATAATCTCTATACTGACGCTGTCAGTCGGACTGGACAAGAAGTGGCCCCCGTGTGCGGGAGATCTATGCATACTAAGGAACATGCTGGATGGCCTTGACGGAGGCTACCATCTGTCTCCTAATAGCTGTTTCAGTGGATACCCTTCCTCCAAGCTTCTCTGAGCCCTTGGAGTCCTTGTGACCTGGCCATTTAGCCCATTGTGCGCAAAAAAATGTCCCTCACAGGTACAATAAACCAACCGAAATTAACCTGCCATGCGATGGATGACAGCTTTTATAAGCACACTGCAGATTACGAGCCTGGAGCGCTACCGTCTGAGCCACACCCTTTGTGGGCAAAAAAGTTCTTCTCAGAGGTAAAACAACCCAAAGCTCTCCACGTTAGAGAACACACTGCATGACCTTGAAGAGAGACTACTCTCTGTCTCCTAACAGCTGTCCAGCGTGTCCCCTTCCTTCCGACCTTCTCTGAGCCCCTGGGATCCTTGTGACTTGTTTCAAAACGTCATTGTGTGCACAAAAACTGCAGCTAGGTGGTAAAACAACTAAAAGAACTAGAAATAAATCTATTGAATCTGAAAATGATAAAAAAAGGGGGATCGCAGAGTCCAGATCTCCCTCATCCTACACCATCCAAATGATGAAATCTCCTTCACCTTTTAGATAAGGACATCAGAGCCACTAAATGAGTCTCTCCAATGCATATCCTCACCACACCATCTTCCATCACACGTAACCCCCTCCCCCCTTGTCATGCGTGGGTGGTCCCTCCCTAGGTCTACCACCTGTTTGGTGGTCCTTTTTACTCGGAGACGTCTAAAAGAACACGAAGGGGGAATGAGGCTCACAGATGGGGTGTCTAGACCCTCTCCTAGCGCGACGGGGTCACCAGGAACCGTCAAGGTCAACTCCGAATAAAATTAAAAAGAAAACAAAACAGATGAGAGATTACAGCATGTTGAGAGAGATGAACTCAACGAGGTCTGAAGGCGAGGGGCTTGCATTTTCATTTTGATTCAAAGATGAAGCTGTTAGTAGGGCAAACACTCTCTGGAGGAAGAAGGTGAAGCCTCCTGGGTAGGGGTTGGGCTAATGAATGTTAGAAGATGATAATGCAGAAGCTCGTGGGAGTGCAACACGGAGTCACGATCTGATCTTCATTGTTTATGTCGCACTTCGCATATTCATGACGTAAACACGAGGTACGTGACGAGTCCACCTTGAGCACTGGGAACAATTATTACTCGTAAAGCTGAAATAAATTATCCCTCAAGCAGCTGCTTGATCTGTTTAATATGCCAAAGGGAATGTCTGTGAGGAAGTCAAGAGAGTAAGCATTCACGACCATATCCGGTGTCATTTAGTTCATACGCTTGATCCAGAGGGACATGAGTTTCAGTTCCGGATAAGGCATGGATGTTTGTGTTGTCTTTCTGCTTCGGATTACTCACAGATCTTATCTATGACGTATTAAACGGACAAGCTCCTGCCGGACCTATGTGACGAGTAGCTGTTTAAGGGGGAATTTATTTTCTTATTTAATGATGGCCAGAGGGTCGTTAGAAAGAGTTAGACTTCGAGAAGGTCCGCAGAAAGAAAAATTTCACAGGGAGCCCGTGTCGCCGAAAAGATTGGCAACCATTCTTCTAAGGTTACAAGTTCTTGCTAGACCTACTAAATTTCAATAACACGTAATTCCAATAACGCAGCTGGGTCAGCGTTGAGATTTATCTCCGCAAAACTCCCTGCCCTACCCACGGTCAGTAGGGGACACCGATGGTCTTGGAAAGACCACCGTCCGTCGGATGGCCGTGGCCCCGTGGGCTGGAGAGCCATACCCTGTGCACGTTAAAAAACACGCTGGATGGCCTTGACGGGAGGCTACCATCTGTCTCCCAACAGTTGTTCTAGTGGTTCCCCTCCAAAAACTTTCTTTGAGCCTTCGGGGTCCATGTGACCTGCCATTTAGCCATGGTGTGCAAAAAAAATGCCGTTCAGAGGTAAAGCAACCCAACCCAACCTTTTTTAGGGGTAAAGAAAGTATGGGTGTAAAATTCTATAGCTTATGGCACTCCCCATATCACAAGGTTTTATTTGACACATAACACATTAACAAGTTATCCTATGAGAATCCATGTCTTCATTCATGTCAATGATGAATCCATTTTCACTCATCTTCTCATGTTATCCTATGAGAAGCGGATTTTGGGTCAGCTTTGAGATTTTTCTCCGCAAAACTCCCCTCACTGCCCTCGATCAGTGGGGAACAATGACGAGTTTGTAAAACCCAGCGTCCATCGGATGGGACATTAAGACGTTACCCCGTGTGCGGAAGAGCCATACCTTGTGCACGTTAAAGAACACACTGGATGCCTAGACGGGAGGCTACGATCTGTTTCTCAACAGCTGTTCCAGTAGGTCCCCCTCCCCCAACCTTCTCTGAGCCTTCGGGATCCTTGTGACTGGCTATTTAGCTCATGGTGTGCAAAAAAGTGCCTTGCTTGTAAAATCCGTCGTCCGTCGGATGAGAAGTTAATCCGTGGGCCGTGTGTGAGAGAAACCGTATCCTGTGCAAGAAAATAAATTTAATAGTAAGACATTTTCGAAGGGTATGTATATTGGGTTTGAACAAAGAAATTTTTTCGTTACCGATCGGGAATTTAATTTCTGAGGAAATGTTTTACCGAAACCAAGTTCTATTGCCATTGTTGTTCTGTTGGGATTGCTATAAAAATTAAATTCATCAATGATTATAAATATTTGACAGGGAAATTTGTAATAAATCTAAATATTGAGATACGATATAAAGCAAATATTTAATACATGTAATCAAACCATCATAATTCTGAATCTGTAGAAATTTAATTGTATAATATCCTACCGTTTATATTATAGTGAATATAATTTCATAAGAATATTGTTCGCTTTAATTCATAACAGGCTCTTATATATGTCTTACATATCCAGAATGTATCCAAGTGATACTTTTCATAGAAAATGCAATTCTAATTGGCAAGATGTCGGATATATCGAGCGAGACTCGTAATGTTCAGCTCCCAGATTCGAGTCCCAGCTGGATCAGCTTCGAGATTTATCTCCGTAAATCTTCCCGCCCTGCCCTCGGTCAGTAGGGGACACCGATGGACTGGAACAGGTAGACGTCCGTCGGATGGGACGTTGAGACGTGGCTCTGTGTGTGAGAGAGCCATATCCTGTTCAAGTTAAAGAACACGCTGAATGACCTTGACGGTAGGCTACCATCTGTCTCCCAACAACTATTCCAGTGGGTCCCCTCCCCAACCTTCTCTGAGCCTTCGGGGTTCATGTGACCTGGCCATTTAGCCCATGGTGTGGGTTGAGTTGGGTTGTTTTACCTCTGACGGCACTTTTTTGCACACCATGGGCTAAATGGCGAGGTCACAAGGACCCCGAAGGCTCAGAGAAGGTTGGGGAGGGGACCCCTGGAACAGCTGTTGGGAGACAGACAGTATCCTCCCGTCAAGGCCATCCAGCGTGTTCTTTAACGTGCCGGAGTATGGCTCTCCCGCACACAGGGGCACTGCTTAACGTCCCATCCGACGGACGGTGGTCTTTCCAAGCCCATCGGTGTCGCCTACTGACCGTGGGCAGGGCGGGGAAGCTGGGACTTGAACCTGGAAACTACAGATTACGATTTTGGTTTGGTTTGTTTTACCTCTGAGCGGCACTTTTTGCACACCATGGGCTAAATGGCCAGGTCACATGGACCCCGAAAGCTCAAGAGAAGGTTGGGGGAGGGAACCCACTGGAACAGCTGTTGGGAGACAGATGGTAGCCTCCCATCAAGGCCATCCAGCATGTTCTTTAACCCTTTCACGACTAAGGGAAACATTTTTCCCATTTTAAAATTGGTGATTGTCGTATTTAATTAGAACCTTATCTGCATTTTTTATACAGAATGTCAAAATAGAACGTATGCCGAACGCAGTTACGTAAACGGGAACGTTTAGAAAACAAAAACAGAACTGTCAGGAAGCATAATATATGTACTATGTGCAATGTCCATCTTTGCCTCACTACCAAAAGAAATTGCTTCGCAGAATATCATAATTAGCACATCATTTTGTATACTAATTTTATTTCATAATTTTGTATTATTTTAGTTAACATTTTGTTCTAATAAACCAATAAATAAAAGATTTTGCATAATAAGCCTAACTATAATTTGTGTTACCTTTATAGTTCATTGGGAAAAATATTTCCCATAAAATTCCAAAAAAACTACACATTGTTATGTATTTTTCTTATGATTTTTATTTATTTTACGTCTAAACAAACTAAAATAAACAGTTACATACTAATATTTACTCTTAGAAACCTTATGGTCCTGAAAGGGTTAACGTGCACAGGGTATGGCTCACCCGCACAGAGGGCCACGGCTTAACATCCCTTCCGACGGACGGCGTCTTTCCAAGCCCATCGGTGTCCCCTACCCACCGTGGGCAGGACGGGGAATTTTGCGGAGATAAATCTCAACGCTGACCCAGCTTGGACTCGAACCTGGGAACTGCAGATTACGAGCCTGGCACACTACCGACTGAGCCCCCCCACCCACCCCTGGTGTGGAAAAAAAGTGACACTCAGAGGTAAAACATACCAACCCAACGCCTCCATAACGCATCGTGTTGGGATGCCAAACAGTCTGGATTCTGTTTGATTGATTTGGTTTGCAACATTTAGGACATAAAAGAATCCAAGAAACTACTCCTAACGTTTACAGGCCTTCTCATACAAGGACAAGCCTTACTAAGAACCGAAGTCACGGCCAGAGGCGTAGCAAAGGAATATAGTTGTTGGGGGGGGGGGGGGGAAGTCTAAAATTTTCCAACTCGAGCAAAATTTTGGCAAAATTTGCCAACTGAGCAAACTTGTTTAGATTTCCGATCCATGGGGGGGTGGGGGGCTAGGCAATTTTTAATTTTTAAGTCTCTCCTACATTTTGCCATTTGACTTCCAATATTTGCATTTCGGCTGAAGGATCAGGTGGATTTTTGTCTTGATTTGGTCAAATCTCCATAATTTCACGAAACTAATCCCAATCTTTATATCTCTCCTAAATTTGCCAAATCTCTTCAAATCAAACTCCACAATTTTTTTTTTGGAAAATTAACGGGAGTTGTCAAAAACGAGGCAACTTGGCAAATCTAAGGCAGTTTGGAAAATGGAGAGACGGCAAAATTTAGAGCAGTTGGCAAAATTCGAAGCCACTTAGTAAAAACAGGTGAGTTGGCAAAATCTTAGGGAGTTGGCAAAATTCGGAGTGACTTGGTAAAATTTTGGGGAGTTGACAAAATTCGGAGTGACTTGGTAAAATTTTGGGGAGTTGACAAAATTCGGAGTGACTTGGTAAAAATCTTGGGGAGTTGGCAAAATCGGGACAACTTGGCAAAATCTTGGGGAGTGTCATGTCCCTCGAATTTTGTATTTATTTATTTATTGTATATTTTTGTTGTATTATATTGTTGTATATATTTTTATGTGTTCTTGGAAATGTTTGTGCTGGGATGACTCACTGTTGTTGTTTTCGGTTCTGAAGCTTGCTGCTTGTGGAAAGAATCAATGCCAGCAGTTGTTTATTCAGTATATGACTAACTAGCCTGCGGCGTGAAGTCCGCGCATGAGGCTAGGGGAAGGAGTTGGAAGTATCAGTCTGTGCGTTAGCTGTCAAGCGAAGAGGTCGCGTTGACACGCGTCAAAAGGACTCCGTCTTTCTCAAATTAACCCTTGAAGTCAGGGTGCGATTCCAAGAGGGAATCCAGATTCTTGAAGAATGTTGTCTTTTATTCTTGTGGTTCAGGAGGAGCCAGAATGTAGGCAAAGGAAAATCCTTTCGCCGAGTTTTTGAGGTCTGTAAAGTGAGAAATTGCAGAGTATGCAATTCTCCACCTCATTTTAGTAATATTTGCAGTAGCAAAGCAGCAAAGGCTCACGGAGTTGAGCGGTGAATTCGATAGTAGTTTTGTGGATTCAGAAAGAACCACAGTGTGAAGCAGCAAAGGCCCACGGAGTGGAGTTCATTCCCAGCACGTAGCTGTATATAGTGCGAATAAAAATCGTGTCGTCCCTATATAACTCTCGTGCAGTAATTGATGGACCATTGTTAGTCTTCATTCAACGTAGTGAAGTTGAGGCATACCTTGCCACGGGCTTTTTAAAAACCCGCGAATCTGTGAATTTCACCGAAGTGAATTAAGTAGTAATTTCATCGTCCCTCTCTCCTGTGTGAACTGGGTCATCACATCTGGCCCAGTCGGACAGGATCCGAACACCGGGTCATCACAGGGAGTGGGCAAAATTCGGAGTGACTTGGCAAAATTGTGGGGAGTTGACAAAATTCAGGTGAGATGTGAAAATTGGGATTTTTTTTTAGCACGCTTGGCTACTGATCTAAGGGACCTGGGTTCGAGCCCCGGGTAAGGCATGGCTGTTTGTGTCGTTTTTCTGCTGAGGGCCTGCCATCCTCTCAGACCTTCTACTATGGCATATAAACTGACAGGCTCCTGTCAGACTTCTGTGGCAAGCAGCTGCTTGAGGGGGTATTTATTTATTTATTTTTAAAATTATGGCGAGTTGGAAAAATCTAGGAGAGCTGGCAAAACTTAGGGAGTTAGCAAAAACTAGGGGCAGTTGGCAAAATTCGGAGTGACTTGGAAAAATCGTAGGGAGTTGGCAAAATTCAGGTGAGATGTGAAAATTTGGATTTTTTTTCTGTAAAATTATGGCGTGTTGGCAAAATCGAGGCAGCTTCGCAATATCTAGGAGAGTTGGAAAATCTTGGGGGAGTTGGCAAAATTTGAATCCACTTGGTAAAATACGGGCGATTTGTGAAAATTGGGATTGTTTTTGTGAAATTAAGGACAGTTGATAAAATCGAGGAAACTATAAAATCTAGGGAAGTTGGCAAAACTGGAAACCACTTGGTAAAGTACAGGTGAGTTGTAAAAATTGGGATTGGTTTTGTGAAATTAAGGAGAGTTGGAAAAACCAAGTACTCTTGGCAAAATCAGGGGAGTTGGCAAAATTCGAAGCCACTTGGTAAAATACATGGGAGTTTGAAAATTGTGCCTTTCTTGTGCAATTAAGGAGAGTTGATAAAATTCGAAGTGGCTTGGCAAATTCAGAGAAGATGTAAAAACTGTGATTTTTTTTCTGTAAAATTAAGACGAGTTGGCAAAATTTAGAGTATTTGGCAAAATTCGAATGCACTTGGTAAAACATAGGCGAGTTGTGAAAATTGAGATTTGTTTTGTGAAATGAAGGAGTGCTGGATAAATTGAGGAAACTTAACAAAATGTAGGACAGTTGGCAAAATTAGAATCCACTTAAAAAATACGGGCGAGTTGTGATAATTGGGATTGGGTTTGTGAAATTCAGGATAGTTGACTAAAATCGAAGAAAGAATTTCACCTCCACATCTCATCTGAATTTTGCCAACTGTCCCTAGATTTTGCCAACTCGCCATAATTTTACAGAAAACAATCCTAATTTTTACATCTCACCTGAATTTTGCCAACTCCCCAAGATTTTACCAAGTCACTCCGAATTTTGCCAACTCCCCAAGATTTTGCCAAGTTGTCGCGATTTTGCCAACTCCCCAAGATTTTGCCAAGTCACTCCGAATTTTGCCAACTCCCCAAGATTTTACCAAGTCACTCCGAATTTTGCCAACTCCCCAAGATTTTACCAAGTCACTCCGAATTTTGCCAACTCCCCAAGATTTTGCCAAGTTGTCGCGATTTTGCCAACTCCCCAAGATTTTGCCAAGTCACTCCGAATTTTGACAACTCCCCAAGATTTTACCAAGTCACTCCGAATTTTGACAACTCCCCAAGATTTTGCCAAGTCACTCCGAATTTTGACAACTCCCCAAGATTTTACCAAGTCACTCCGAATTTTGACAACTCCCCAAGATTTTACCAAGTCACTCCGAATTTTGACAACTCCCCAAGATTTTGCCAAGTCACTCCGAATTTTGACAACTCCCCAAGATTTTACCAAGTCACTCCGAATTTTGACAACTCCCCAAGATTTTGCCAAGTTGCCCTGATTTTGCCAACTCCCTAAGATTTTGCCAAGTCACTCCGAATTTTGCCAACTCCCCAAGATTTTACCAAGTCACTCCGAATTTTGACAACTCCCCAAGATTTTACCAAGTCACTCCGAATTTTGACAACTCCCCAAGATTTTGCCAAGTCACTCCGAATTTTGACAACTCCCCAAGATTTTACCAAGTCACTCCGAATTTTGACAACTCCCCAAGATTTTGCCAAGTTGCCCTGATTTTGCCAACTCCCTAAGATTTTGCCAAGTCACTCCGAATTTTGACAACTCCCCAAGATTTTACCAAGTCACTCCGAATTTTGACAACTCCCCAAGATTTTACCAAGTCACTCCGAATTTTGACAACTCCCCAAGATTTTGCCAAGTCACTCCGAATTTTGACAACTCCCCAAGATTTTACCAAGTCACTCCGAATTTTGACAACTCCCCAAGATTTTACCAAGTCACTCCGAATTTTGACAACTCCCCAAGATTTTGCCAAGTCACTCCGAATTTTGACAACTCCCCAAGATTTTACCAAGTCACTCCGAATTTTGCCAACTCCCCAAGATTTTGCCAAGTTGCCCTGATTTTGCCAACTCCCTAAGATTTTGCTAACACACCTGTTTTTACCAAGTGGCTTCGAATTTTGCCAACTGCTCTAAATTTTGCCGTCTCTCCATTTTCCAAACTGCCTTAGATTTGCCAAGTTGTCTCGATTTTGACAACTCCCGTTAATTTTCCAAAAAAAAAAAGATACAAATTTTCACAACTCAACTAGATTTTACGAAGTTGCTTCGAATTTTGCCTACTCCGAGTTACTTTGGGGGGAGCCTCCCCCCCCCCCCCTCCATGGCGACGTCCCTGGTCACGGCTGACCATTGCCTTAGCCACTGCCACAACACAGCACACAAAATTTTCCCTGTAGGAACAGTCGCTAGCTCCCTAGCCACTATTCCAGGTAATGCATAGTTCATCAGCTGTGATTTTGGGATCTCCTTTTCATAGTCATTTTCAAAGTCAATTGATTTATTTTTAGTTGTTTTATTTCTGTGCTGCCTTTTTGCACACAATGGGCTATATGGCCAAGTCACAGGACCCCAAGGGTTCAGAGACGGTTGGGCGAAGGTCACTAACTTGAACAGCTTTGAGAGACAGATGGTAGCCTCCCGTCAAGCTATCCAGTGTGTTCTTTAACTGTATAAGATATGGCTCACCAGCACACTGGACCACGGTTTTGCGTCCCATCCGATGGACGTCTTTCTTTCGAAGCCCATCCACGTCCCCCTTCTCATCAAGGGAAGGATGGGGATCAGCGAAGATAAATCTGAACTTACGAATTAACGAGGTGATACTATTGGAATTCGAATCTAGGAATATCAAACTACGAACTTCACGCGCTACTTACTTCAAAAGTTAATTAAAACGCAAAATAATGACAGTTAATACAAATCGTTTAGCGGAAACAAATGAAATTTTGAAGTTTCTGTTTTATTCTTTCTGTTTCCATTTTTCGTTTTAAAGGAAATTGTTTTATGACGAGTCTAAAAATGGCGTTTGCGGTTTAATGCTCCAACCTCGATAATTCTTTAAATATTGAACGAATGTTGTCAAAAATCGAGATTTGGAGAGCGTGAAATGCGATCTCATAATGAAAGGATTTATTTTTCAGTGTCATTTTCCCGAAAAAATTTTTTTAAGTTGTTGTGTTTTGAATGTAGCTTTTATTCACATAAGATGGAAATGTCCAGTCACTTTTGGTAATATAGTGTAAGTAGATTCAGAAGCGATCGATTATCATGAGCCTACGATCCACGAAAATTCAAAAGCGATCAATTATCACGAGCCTACGATCCGCGAGAATTCTGAAGCGATTAATTATCATGAGACCACAATCCACGAGAATACAGAAGCGTTCGATTATCATGAGCCTACGATCCGCGAGAATTCTGAAGCGATTAATTATCATGAGACCACAATCCACGAGAATACAGAAGCGTTCGATTATCATGAGCCTACGATCCGCGAGAATTCTGAACCGGTCAATTATCACGAGCCTGAGATCCACGAGAATACAGAAGCGCTCGATTATCATGAGCCTACGATCCGCGAGAATACAGAAGAGAACTCTTATCTTGAGCCTACGATCCACGGGGTGGCTCAGTCGGTAGCGCGCCAGGCTCGTAATCTGTAGTTCCCAGGTTCGAGTCCCAGCTGGGTCAGCGTCGAGATTTATCTTCGCAAAACTCCTCGCCTTGCCCACGGTCAATAGGGGACACCGATGGTCTTGGAAAGGACGCCGTCCGTCGGATGGGACGTTAAGCCGTGTCTCCGTGTGCGGAAGAGCCATACCCTGTGCACGTTAAAGAACACGCTGGATGGCCTTGACGGGAGGCTACCATCTGTTTCCTAACAGCTGTTCCAGTGGTCCTCTCCCCAAACTTTCTCTGAGCCTTCGGGGTCCTTGTGACCTTGCTATTTAGTTCGCTTTCGCTTGACTACTGATCTAAGGGACCTGGGTTCGAGCCCCGGGTAAGACATGGCTGTTTGTCTCGTTATTCTGCTGAGGTCCTGCCATCCTCTCAGACCTTCTACTGTGGCATATAAACTGAGAGGCTCCTGTCAGACCTCTGTGGCAAGCAGCTGCTTGAGGGGGTATTTATTTTATTATTTTTAATTGCCATTTATGCTCAGTTATTGAAAAGTAGACCCCATCGAATTCAACGATCCCATTCAAAATTTTGCGACTAGTTATCGGACGAATCGCTTGCATATGTACATCACGTGATCGGTCTTAGAAAGGGAGGGGGTTATGAAGTGAATAAATATGACCCCCTCCCCATCCGCCATACTCTCCCATCCGTCACCGAGCAGGTGTGTACAGTCGCTCAAAAAAGTATCCAAACACTATGGTTGATTATAAAATTAAGGAGAAATATCTGGCAACGATTTCTTTTTAGAAATTAGCGATCTGGCAACCTTCGTGTCACGTGACACGAAGGTTGCCAGATTGCTAATTCCTAAAAAAATCGTTGCCAGATGTTTTTCTATGAGAATCCATGTTTTCATCCATGTCAATCATTTTTCCATGTTATCCTATGAGAAGCGGATTTTGGGTCAGCTTTGAGATTTATCTCCGCAAAACTCCCCACACCGCCCTAGATCAGTGGGAAACACTGATGAGCTTGTAAAACCCTACGTCCGTCGGATGGGAGGTTAATCCGTGGCCCCGTGTGCGGGAGAGACCGTATCCTGTGCACGTCTAAAGAAAATAAATTTAATAGTAAGATATTTTCGAAGGGTATTGTATATTGGGTTTGAACAAAGAAATTTTTTCACTACCGATCGGGAATTTGATTTCTGAGGAAATGTTTTACCGAAACCAAGTTCTATTGCCATTGTTGTTCTGTTAAGATTGCTATAAGAATTAAATTCATCAATGATTATAAATATTTGAAGCGAAAATTTGTAATTAATCTAAATGTTGAGATGCGATTTTAAAGTAAACATTTAATACATGTAATCAAACCATCATAATTCTGAATCTCTAGAAATTTAATTGTACAATATCCTACCGTTTATATTATAGTGAATATAATTTCATAAGAACATTGTTCGCTTCAATTCATACTATAGGTCATCTACAGTTTACATATCCAGAATCTATCCAAGTGATACTAATTTATAGATAAAGCAATTCTGACTGGCAAGATGTCGGATATATGGAGCGAGACTCGTAATGTTCAGCTCCCAGATTCGAGTCCCACGTGGATCAGCTTCGAGATTTATCTCCGTAAAACTCCCCGCCATGCTCTCCGTCAGTAGGGGACACCGATGGACTGGAACAGGTAGACGTCCGTCGGATGGGGCGTCTACCTGTATATATGCAGAAATGGTAGAGCTCTGATAATTCGCACCTTGGGGTGGATACGGGCAAAATCCAAAATATGACCTCGGACATGTCCTTCAAGGTCAAATGTAGCTCACGTAGAAGTCAAACCTTGAACAACGAGTGCTAGAAACGTTAAAATTGGTGTCTGGGGTGTTTCTGGTTGCAGATCTCAGAAATGGTACAAAATTTCGGATTTGGGGAGGTTATTCGATAGTTAGAGTATAACAATGGGAATAAAATAAAACATATATATCAGTGGTTCTCAACCTTTTATGCTTCACGTACCCCCTGGAAATGTGTATGTAACTGGCGTACCCCTTGTATAGATAGATAAAACTATAGTTATAGTATAACAATGGGAATAAAATAAAACATATATATCAGTGGTTCTCAACCTTTTATGCTTCACGTACCCCCTGGAAATGTGTATGTAACTGGCGTACCCCTTGTATAGATAGATAAAACTATAGTTATAGTATAACAATGGGAATAAAATAAAACATATATATCAGTGGTTCTCAACCTTTTATGCTTCACGTACCCCCTGGAAATGTGTATGTAACTGGCGTACCCCTTGTATAGATAGATAAAACTATAGTTATAGTATAACAATGGGAATAAAATAAAACATATATATCAGTGGTTCTCAACCTTTTATGCTTCACGTACCCCCTGGAAATGTGTATGTAACTGGCGTACCCCTTGTATAGATAGATAAAACTATAGTTATAGTATAACAATGGGAATAAAATAAAACATATATATCAGTGGTTCTCAACCTTTTATGCTTCACGTACCCCCTGGAAATGTGTATGTAACTGGCGTACCCCTTGTATAGATAGATAAAACTATAGTTATAGTATAACAATGGGAATAAAATAAAACATATATATCAGTGGTTCTCAACCTTTTATGCTTCACGTACCCCCTGGAAATGTGTATGTAACTGGCGTACCCCTTGTATAGATAGATAAAACTATAGTTATAGTATAACAATGGGAATAAAATAAAACATATATATCAGTGGTTCTCAACCTTTTATGCTTCACGTACCCCCTGGAAATGTGTATGTAACTGGCGTACCCCTTGTATAGATAGATAAAACTATAGTTATAGTATAACAATGGGAATAAAATAAAACATATATATCAGTGGTTCTCAACCTTTTATGCTTCACGTACCCCCTGGAAATGTGTATGTAACTGGCGTACCCCTTGTATAGATAGATAAAACTATAGTTATAGTATAACAATGGGAATAAAATAAAACATATATATCAGTGGTTCTCAACCTTTTATGCTTCACGTACCCCCTGGAAATGTGTATGTAACTGGCGTACCCCTTGTATAGATAGATAAAACTATAGTTATAGTATAACAATGGGAATAAAATAAAACATATATATCAGTGGTTCTCAACCGTTTATGCTTCACGTACCCCCTGGAAATGTGTATGTAACTGGCGTACCCCTTGTATAGATAGATAAAACTATAGTTATAGTATAACAATGGGAATAAAATAAAACATATATATCAGTGGTTCTCAACCTTTTATGCTTCACGTACCCCCTGGAAATGTGTATGTAACTGGCGTACCCCTTGTATAGATAGATAAAACTATAGTTATAGTATAACAACGGGAATAAAATAAAACATATATATCAGTGGTTCTCAAACTTTTATGCTTCACGTACCCCCTGGAAATGTGTATGTACCTGGCGTACCCCTGGTATAGATATATAAAACTATAGTTATAGTATAACAATGGGAATAAAATAAAACATATATATCAGTGGTTCTCAAACTTTTATGCTTCACGTACCCCCTGGAAATGTGTATGTACCTGGCGTACCCCTGGTATAGATATATAAAACTATAGTTATAGTATAACAATGGGAATAAAATAAAACATATATATCAATGATTCTCAACCAATGCTTCACGTACCCCCTGGAAATGTGTATGTAACTGGCGTACCCCTTGCATAGATAGATAAAACTATAGTTATAGTATAACAATGGGAATAAAATAAAACATATATATCAGTGGTTCTCAACCTTTTATGCTTCACGTACCCCCTGGAAATGTGTATGTAACTGGCGTACCCCTTGTATAGATAGATAAAACTATAGTTATAGTATAACAACGGGAATAAAATAAAACATATATATCAGTGGTTCTCAACCTTTTATGCTTCACGTACCCCCTGGAAATGTGTATGTAACTGGCGTACCCCTTGTATAGATAGATAAAACTATAGTTATAGTATAACAACGGGAATAAAATAAAACATATATATCAGTGGTTCTCAAACTTTTATGCTTCACGTACCCCCTGGAAATGTGTATGTACCTGGCGTACCCCTGGTATAGATATATAAAACTATAGTTATAGTATAACAATGGGAATAAAATAAAACATATATATAAGTGGTTCTCAACCTTTTATGCTTCACGTACCCCCTGGAAATGTGTATGTAACTGGCGTACCCCTTGTATAGATAGATAAAACTGCAGTTATAGTATAATATTGCCAACTTAGCGACTTTGTTAGTAGATACAGCGACTTTTGAACTCTCATCATTATTTTACATAAAAATCCCCCACTAAGCCGAAGCTGACGAGTGGGCTTAGTAGGATTGCTGGCCTTTTATATATATAACAATGATGGCGGGAGGGGGAGTAATTTATATTTTTATTTCGAAAACGAACCAATGATAGCAAAAATGGTACTGTAGCGCCATCTAGTGGTGTGCAAAGTAATTACCGATTTAAGCGTTTAAAATATTTTCTGGATAAAAAATTACGTATTGCATAATAACGCTTACGAAGCCCCATATAGGGGTAGGGGGGTGCTGCCTAAAAGGCCATGCGCCCCTCCCACCCCTTGCAGAATTCTAATAACAGAAACGGAGTGAAATTTTTTATTGATTATGAATGTTTGAAAGAATATCTAAAAAACTAAAACGAATAGTGCGGTTGGGATCTTTTTTGAAGAAATTTAAAAAATAATAAAATACCAAACAAAAATATTTGCTTCGATTTCATCACTTCTCCCCTATTTTTTTTTTCCCATCCTGCCTACATAATACACGTGACAAATTAAATGCAGGATTTTCATAAGAAAAAAAAAGATAAAAATCTTAATATCAGTTTCTCAAATTTACCAAAAAACAAAATGTTTCCTTTCTATCGAAAAGTTCTTTTCAATAAAATGACATTTTGCAAGTTTAAAAAACTCGCATTACTAAATAACGAAGAAAGTCGTGAAAGGAATTGCTGATAAAAATCTTCTTTACACATTTTTTCCTAAACAATTTTTTATCTGAATGTTAATTCACAAAAAATGAATCGTTTTTTTCGTTGTTGTGACATCTTGTTACAGTTCACATAGCCAGGCAACCGATGGTGTTCCAGATCATTCGGAAATTAACTATTGTCGAACAAAATACCAATGTCTCCAGGACGACAGATTGCTTAGCAAAAAAAAGACATTTAACTTCTGGGTTCTCAAAAATACTAAAAAAAAAAAATTAATCCCCCCTCAAGCAGCTGCTTGCCACAGAGGTCTGACAGGAGCCTGTCAGTTTATATGCCAGAGTAGAAGATCTGAGAGGATGGCAGGCCCTCAGCAGAAAAACGACACATACATCCATACCTTACCCGGGGCTCGAACCCAGGTCCCTTAGATTAGTAGTCAAGCGCGCTAACCACTCGGCCATGGGACGGCCAAATCAATATACCCTCAAGCAGATGCTTGCCACAGAGGTCTGACAGGAGCCTGTCAGTTTATATGCCAGAGTAGAAGATCTGAGAGGATGGCAGGACCTCAGCAGAAAAACGACACATACATCCATACTTTACCTGGGGCTCAAACCCAGGTCCCTTAGATCAGTAGCCAAGCGCGCTAACCACACGGCCATGGGAGCAAATGTAAAAATTTGTGACCCCTTTCCAAGATTCTCACGATCCCCCCTGACGGCGCGACCCACAGTTTGAGGACCAGAACCTGCTGTCAGGAGGGTTTTTTCAGTCACCTCTGAGTGACACCTATTTGCACATATACGGGCTAAATGGCCAGGTTACAAGGACCCCGAAGGTTAGGGACCCACTGGAACAGCTGTTGGGAGACAGATGGTAGCCTCCCGTCAAGGCCATCCAGTGAATATTTTAACTGTATAAGGTATGAGCCGTCACTTGGCCGAGTGGGCGCTTGGCTACTAATTAGAGGGACCTGAGCTCGAGTCCTGGGTAAGACATGGATGTTCGTGTTGTTTTTCTGCTGAAGTCCTGCCATCCTCACAGACCTTCTACTATGGCATATAAACTGACAGGCTCCTGTCAGACCTCTGTGGCAAGCAGCTGCTTGAGGGTATACTGATTTGGCCGTCCCATGGCCGAGTGGTTAGCGCGCTTGGCTACTGATCTAAGGGACATGGGTTCGAGCCCCGGGTAAGGCATGCCTGTTTGTGTCGTTTTTCTGCTGAGGGCCTGCCATCTTCTCAGACCTTCTACTCTGGCATATAAACTGACAGGCTCCTGTCAGACCTCTGTGGCAAGCAGCTGCTTGAGGGGGTATTTATTTTATTTATTATAAAGTATGGCTCTCCCGCACACGGAGCCACTGCTCTTACGTCCCATCTAACAGATGGCAGCCTATTCCACTGTCTCCTATTAACCGAGGAGTTTTACGGAGATAAATCTCAAACGCTGGCACAGCTGGGCCTCGAACCTGGCAACTGCAAATTACGAGCCTGGCGTAATACCGACTGATCCATCCCCGCTCCCACGTTGGATGACTGAATGACAGCCTTTCGTTTACCCTTAAAAAGCTATCAATGATTCATCTGTCTTGGGATTATTTAGTAGGCTGATTAACGGCATTTATAGTTTTATTTAACCGAGTGGTTAGCGCGCTTGGCTACTGATCTAAGGGACCTGGGTTCGAGCCCCGGATAAGGCATGGTTGTATGTGTTGTTTTTCTGCTGAGGTCCTGCCATCCTCTCAGATCTTCTACTTTGGCATATAAACTGACAGGCTCCTCGTCAGACCTCTGTGGCAAGCAGCTGCTTGAGGGGGTATTTATTTTTATTTTTTTTTATTAACAGGAGTAGTAGCGATCAAGGCTAAAGGCTGGATATAGGGGGAGGGACCAAGGTGGTCCCTCCCCCTATATCCAGCCTCCAGCCTTGACCCCCCCCCCCCCGAAGAATGATGATAATAAAGATATAAATAAATAAATACCCCCTCAAGCAGCTGCTTGCCACAGAGGTCTGACAGGAGCCTGTCAGTTTATATGCCACAGCAGAAGATCTGAGAGGATGGCAGGACCTCAGCAGAAAACAACACGAACATCCATGCCTTACCCGGGGCTCGAACCCAGGTCCCGTAGATCAGTAGCCAAGCGCGCTAACCACTCGGCCACGGGACGGCTTAATAAGGATAACGGGCACCAAAAATTATGAAACCTTTGATATTTCTCACACTTTTGATAACACTTTTCAATGGAAATCCAGTCTCCTACCCCCCCCCCCCCCCCAACTACCTTCCGTCTCGGTTGCGTCGCTTTGCATACTTTATTATTTTTTTATTCTTATGACTTGTCCATTTCGCCCACTGTGTGCAAAAACCTTCCGCTCAGAAGTAAAATAACCCTACCTGTCAAGAAGAATCCCAGCTGGGTCAACGTTGAGATTTATCTCCGCAAAACTTCCTGTCCACGGTCAGTAGGGAACACCGATGATCATTGGAAAGGCCGCCGTCCGTCGGATGGGACGTTAACCGTGACTCCGGGTGCGGGAGAGCCATACCCTGTGCACATTAAAGAACACGCTGGATGGCCTTGACGGGAGGCTACCATCTGTCTCCCAACAGCCGTTCCAGTGAGTCCCCTCTCCCAACCTTCTCTGAGCCTTCGGGGTCCATGTGACCTGGCCATTTAGCTCATGGTATGCAAAGTGCCGCTCAGAGGTAAAACAACCCAACCCTGGCACGAAGTATGAGGACAAGTTACAAAAAAACCCGCATAATTCGCAACGGAAAATTCCTCATAAACGCGAATTACGCCTTCAAGGTTAAATGTGTTTGAAGAGTTCAATTGATTCGCAAATTTCAATTTCAGCAATCCGTTTCCCCGATGATAAGCCCGATAATCAAAGAAGGAATCCTTTTCAATCCCCAGAGCGATTCTGAGAGCAATTCGGCGTTCGTGATGCCCAATCTAATCACCCGAAGGCCATTGACTGGAATGACTGGAAGTTCCCATTATCAAGATTCCACGCAGTCTCGCAGGTGTGCGCAGATGTCGTTATGGGAATGGCAACGTTTTTCCCTTCTCACCCCCCCCCCCCCACTCTTTCAATCCCTGCCCCCTCAACTTCATCGTACTTACGTCAGACGTCGCGTACCGGTACGGGCACAAAAAAAGCGGTTTCAGCTGTTTAGTGTTATTAATCTTCCTAAACTATGTGACGTCTTAAAAGGATAAACATTAACAACTACCGAACAAAGTGAAGCGTATGCAGTTGCTGCACATACACACACTGAGGTAGGAGTTGCTCAGTCGGTAGCGCGCCAGGCTCGTAATCTGTAGTTCCCAGGTTCGAGTCCCAGCTGGGTCAGCGTTGGGATTTTTCTCCGCAAAATTCCCTGCCCTACCCACGGTCAGTAGGGGACACCGATGGGCTTAGAAGGGCCGCCGTCCGTCGGATGGGACGTTAAGCCGTGACCCCGTGTGTGGGAGAGCCATACCCTGTGCACGTTAAAGAACACGCTGGATGGCCTTGACGGGAGGCTACCATCTGTCTCCCAACAGCTGTTCCAGTGGGTCCCCTCCCCCAACCTTCTCTGAGCCTTCGGGGTCCATGTGACCTATCCATTTGGCCCATGTGTGCAAAAAAGTGCCGCTCAGAGGTAAAACAACCCAACCTAAACTATGTGACGTCTTAAAAGGATAAACATTAACAACTACCGAACAAAGTGAAGCGTATGCAGTTGCTGCACATACACACACTGAGGTAGGAGTTGCTCAGTCGGTAGCGAGCCACACTCATAATCTGCAGTTCCCAGGTTCGAGTTCCGCCTGGGCCAGCGTTGAGATTTATCTCCGCAAAACTCCCGCCGTGCCCTCGGTCAATAGGGGGCACCGATGGGATCGAAAAGACCGCCGTCTGTCAGATGGGATGTAAAGCCGTGGTTCCGTGTGCGTGTGAGCCATACCCTGTACACGTTAAAGAATGCGCTGGATGACCTTGATGGGAGGCTACCACCAGTCTCTTATAATTGGTTACTTCGCGTAGAAAGTGGTTACGGTCCTATTGAAACTGGACTGTCTGAACTCTTAAGAGAAATCGCCGACAGCAGGAGTAACAACAAATTGTGAAGTTGAACATTTGTGAAGGTTGTTTTACTTCTGAGCGGTACTTTTTTTACACAACGGGCTAAATGATCAGGTCACAAGGACCCCAGAAGCGGGGATTGGCACTAGCCGGTAGCTGGTAATATAAATTAATAGCTGTCCAGTGGGTCCCCTCCACCCCAACATTTTCTGAGCCCTCGGGGTCTTTGTGGCCAGGCCGTTTAATCCTTTGTGTGCAAAAAAAGCGCAGCTCAGAGGTTATCAACCCAATCTCTAACCACCATACTGCCTCGGTGAGAAAAGAATCCCAATGGGCTTGGATTGGGTGGGTTGTTTTACCTCTGAGCGGCACTTTTTTGCACACCATGGGCTAAATGGCCAGGTCACATGGACCCCGAAGGCTCAGAGAAGGTTGGGGGAAGGGACCCACTGGAACAGCTGTTGGGAGACAGATGGTAGCCTCCCGTCAAGGCCATCCAGCGTGTTCTTTAACGTGCACAGGGTATGGCTCTCCCGCACACGGGGCCACGGCTTAACGTCCCATCCGACGGACGGCGGCCTTTCCAAGCCCATCGGTGTCCCCTACTGACCGTGGGCAGGGCGGGGAATTTCGCGGAGATAAATCTCAACGCTGACCAATGGGTTTGGAAATACAGCCGTCCGTTGGATGGGACGTTAAGCCGTGGCACCGTGTACATGAGAGCTGTACCTTGTGCACTTTGAATAATACGCTGGATGGCCTGAATGGGAGGCTATTATTCTGTCTTCTTTCTAATGGGTTCTCTGAGCTGCGCTTTTCTTGCACACAAAGGATTAAACGGCCTGGTCACAAGAACCCCGAGGGCTCAGGAAAGGTTTGGGGGGGGCACCCACTGGACAGCTATTAAGAGACAGGTGGTAGTCTCTCGTCAAGGCCATCTCATGATGAAACTTCTCCGAGCCTTGTTTTGTGCCCAAATTTCTCTTATTTGAGCTCCCTTGTTTGACCCCAAATTTCTCCGAACCTGTTGGGTTGCACTTTTTTGCTCACAAGGGGCTAAATGGCCAGGTCACAAGGACCTCAACGGCTCAGAGAAGGCTGGAGGAAGGAGGCCTACTGGACAAGTGTCAGAAAATGGAAGGTTATCCTGCGTGTTATTTTGCGAGAACAGAGTGTGGCTCTCCGCATATAATAGGACCATGGCTTTACGTCTCGTCCGACGGACGGCGATCTTTCCAAGCTCATCGGTGTCCCCTTTCAGACCAAGGGTCCTGAACCCTGGTAACTGAAGTTTACGAGCCTGACCGGCTACCGGCTGGTGCCAATCCCCGTTTCTGGAGTCCTTGTGACCTGATCATTTAGCTCTTTACATAAAAAAAAAGTGTCGCTCAGAAGTAAAACAACCTTCACAAATGTTCAACTTCACTATTTGTTGCGATGTTACTTCTGCCGTCGGCTATTTCTCTTAAGAGTTCAGACAGTCCAGTTTCAATAGGACCGTAACCACTTTCTATGCGAAGTAACTAATTTCCTCGAGGACTCCTAGATATTTCATTGAAAGCGAACGCAATGGAAGATGGAGAATATCAGTGGGGAGTCATACCTGGAAGAATAGGGAGGATTGCGATCGTCAGATGGTGGTTTCCCCGTGACCTCACCTTCCGCTTAAGGTCGCATCCATGCCCATACTTGGTCGTCACTTAGCACGTGCACTCTCATCCTGACCCCGTTAAGACTTTTGATGACCGTGGTCCTCTCTCCGATGACCTACGATGACCTGAAAGCGAAACGACACTCGAGAGTGACCTTTGCGACTGCTGACCCGTTCGGTGCCCGAAAGGTAAGGAGTTTTGTGGACCATGTGGCAGATCGCGGGAGGTGGTGGCGACCTGCCAGCCTCTTAACAGCACCGTCGGCGGTTGCGCTCTCAGGGCGAGGTCACTGTGCAGCCTATGGCGGGGCACATCTGCGCGTGTACGCGGCACTCTCTAGTACACGTAGACCCTAAGGAATTTCTCCTGGCATCCTTCGCATCGACCCATCTGTCAATAGCCAAGAGAAATAGTTTTAACTTTCAGACGGTGAAAGATAATGAGATTAAGTTTCTTTCATTTTTAAGTGGCATTTTCTGCGTTGTTGAGTTGTGTTGTTTTACCTCTGATCGGCACTTTTTTGCACACCATGGGCTAAATGGCCAGGTCACATGGACCCCGAAGGCTCAGAGAAGGTTGGGGGAGGGGACCCACTGGAACAGCTGTTGGGAGACAGATGGTAGTCTCCGGTCAAGGCCATCCAGCGTGTTCTTTAACGTTGGGTTGTTTTACCTCTGAGCGGCACTTTTTTGCACACCATGGGCTAAATGGCCAGTCACATGGACTCCGAAGGCTCAGAGAAGGTTGGGGGAGGGGACCCACTGGAACAGCTGTTGGGAGACAGATGGTAGTCTCCGGTCAAGGCCATCCAGCGTGTTCTTTAACGTTGGGTTGTTTTACCTCTGAGCGGCACTTTTTTGCACACCATGGGCTAAATGGCCAGTCACATGGACTCCGAAGGCTCAGAGAAGGTTGGGGGAGGAGACCCACTGGAACAGCTGTTGGGAGACAGATGGTAGCCTCCCGTCAAGGCCATCCAGCGTGTTCTTTAACGTTGGGTTGTTTTACCTCTGAGCGGCACTTTTTTGCACACCATGGGCTAAATGGCCAGGTCATATGGACCCCGAAGGCTCAGAGAAGGTTGGGGGAGGGGACCCACTGAAACAGCTGTTGGGAGACAGATGGTAGCCTCCCGTCAAGGCCACCCAGCGTGTTCTTTAACGTTGGGTTGTTTTACCTCTGAGCGGCACTTTTTTGCACACCATGGGCTAAATGGCCAGGTCATATGGACCCCTAAGGCTCAGAGAAGGTTGGGGGAGGAGACCCACTGGAACAGCTATTGGGAGACAGATGGTAGCCTCCCGTCAAGGCCATCCAGCGTGTTGTTTAACGTTGGGTTGTTTTACCTCTGAGCGGCACTTTTTTGCACACCATGGGCTAAATGGTCAGGTCACATGGACTCCGAAAGCTCAGAGAAGGTTGGGGGAGGAGACCCACTGGAACAGCTGTTGGGAGACAGATGGTAGCCTCCCGTCAAGGCCACCCAGCGTGTTCTTTAACGTTGGGTTGTTTTACCTCTGAGCGGCACTTTTTTGCACATCATGGGCTAAATGGCCAGGTCATATGGACCCCGAAGGCTCAGAGAAGGTTGGGGGAGGAGACCCACTGGAACAGCTGTTGGGAGACAGATTGTAGCCTCCCGTCAAAGCCACCCAGCGTGTTCTTTAACGTGCACAGGGTATGGCTCTCCCGCACACGGGGCCACGGCTTAACGTCCCATCCGACGGACGGCGGCCTTTACAAGCCTATCGGTATCCCCTACTGACCGTGGGCAGGGCGGGGTATTTTGCGGAGATAGGCATTTTCTACACTTGTATTAAACGGCTAGGTTATAAACATCCCCAAGAGGTGGGTAAACAACGGTTTTGTTGTTTTACGTGTTAGCGGTAGTTTTTTTTTTTTTTTTTGCACACAATGGGCTAAATGGCCAGGTCACAAGGACCCTGAGGGCTCAGAGAAGGTTGGGGAAAGGGGACCCACTGGACAACTGTTGGGAGACAGATGGTAGTCTCCCGACAGGGCCATCCGCATCGCGCTACAGTTTTACGTCCCATACGACGGACGGCGGCCTTTGTAAGGGCATCGGTATCTCCTTTCTCAACGAATCTGAGGGCGGGGGTGGCTCAGTCGGTAGCACACCAAGCTTGCAATCTGCAGTTCCCAGGTTCGAGTCCCAGCTGGGTCAGCGTTGAGATTTATCTCCGCAAAATTCCCCGCCCTGCCTACGGTCAGTAGGGAACCACAATGGGCTTGGAAAGGCCGTCGTCCGTCGGATGGGCCCCGTGTGCGGGAGAGCCATGCCCTTTGCACGTTAAAGAACACGCTTGATGGCCTTGACGGGAGGCTACCATCTGTCTCCCAACAGCCGTTCCAGTGGGTATCCTACCCCAACTATCTCTGAGCCTTCGGGGTCCTTATGACCTGACCATTTAGCCCATTGTGAGCAAAAAAGTGCCGCTCAGAGGTAAGACAACCAACCAACCAACGAATCTGAACGATGATCAATTGAAATTCGAACATGAGAACTGCAGATGACGATCCTGTCGTGCTATCGACCGAGTCAACTCCCATCCCTCACAGAGAGGAAATCGAACCTCGGAACATCAGATTACGAGTCTGAGCACCAGCGATTGAGTCAATTAGTTATTCGATGCTAGAACTTACAGCCAATGTGCTTACCATGATACCATAATCCGGGATCCGAACCCCACTCTAATGATATCTTACCACACGCTATCGACCGAGTCAACTCCCATCCCTCACAGAGTGGAAATCGAACCTCGGAACATCAGATTACGAGTCTGAGCACCAGCGATTGAGTCAATTAGTTATTCGATGCTAGAACTTACAGCCAATGTGCTTACCACGATACCATAATCCGGGATCCGAACCCCACTCTAATGATATCTTACCACGCGCTATCCCACCACTAAAGAGTGCGTTAATCTCCCTAATGAATCTCCAGTCGTTCGTCTAACATCCAGGAGGGCGTTGAGGAGCATTACCACTCTTTTCATTACGATCCTCTTCAGAAGCTCAGAGGAATCCCGCCATCTGCTGATGCTCGAATGCGCTCGCCAAATTAGGGGATATCCAAAGACAACACGAGACGAGGTTGGCGGGTAAAGGGCGTTGGTGTGACTCCCTCTTTCGCGCCATATCTCATCCTCCGTCGTCCCGTAAACGCTACTCCGAGCTCTTACCGCTCTTTCTCCCCCTCGAGACTTTTACTCTCGGCACGGAGGTGTCTCTCCATCCTCGGAGGTGTCATCCGTAATCACGGGGACACCATCACTGGAATGAGGCCTGGAATTCTAATGAACTCTTCATCAAGCGATTCCGAGCACTACCGGACGTTGGTCAGCGTTGAGATTTATCTCTGCAAAATTCCCCGCCCTGCCCACGGTCAGTAGGGGACACCGATGGTCTTGGAAAGGCCGCCGTCTGTTAGGATGGGACGTTAAGCCTTGGCCCCTGTGTGGGAGAGCCGTACCCTGTGCACGTTAAAGAACACGCTGGATGGCCTTGACGGGAGGCTACCATCTGTCTCCCAACAGCTGTTCCAGTGGGTCCCCTCTCCCAACTTTCTCTGAGCCTTCGGGGTCCATGTGACCTGGCCATTTAGCCCATGGTGTGCAAAAAAGTGCCGCTCAGAGGTAAAACAACCCAACGTTAAACAACACGCTGGATGGCCTTGACGGGAGGCTACCATCTGTCTCCCAACAGATGTTCCAGTGGGTCCCCTTCCCCAACCTTCTCTGAGCCTTCGGGGTCCATGTGACCTGGACATTTAGCCCATGGTGTGCAAAAAAGTGCCGCTCAGAGGTAAAACAACCCAACGTTAAACAACACACTGGATGGCCTTGACGGGAGGCTACCATCTGTCTCCCAACAGCTGTTCCAGTGGGTCCCCTCCACCAACCTTCTCTGAGCCTTCGGGGTTCATGTGACCTGGCCATTTAGCCCATGGTGTGCAAAAAAGTGCCGCTCAGAGGTAAAACCACCCAACGTTAAACAACACGCTGGATGGCCTTGACGGGAGGCTACCATCTGTCTCCCAACAGCTGTTCCAGTGGGTCCCCTCCCCCAACCTTCTCTGAGCCTTCGGGGTCCATGTGACCTGGCCATTTAGCCCATGGTGTGCAAAAAAGTGCCGCTCAGAGGTAAAACAACCCAACGTTAAACAACACGCTGGATGGCCTTGACGGGAGGCTACCATCTGTCTCCCAACAGCTGTTCCAGTGGGTCCCCTCCACCAACCTTCTCTGAGCCTTCGGGGTTCATGTGACCTGGCCATTTAGCCCATGGTGTGCAAAAAAGTGCCGCTCAGAGGTAAAACCACCCAACGTTAAACAACACGCTGGATGGCCTTGACGGGAGGCTACCATCTGTCTCCCAACAGCTGTTCCAGTGGGTCCCCTCCCCCAACCTTCTCTGAGCCTTCGGGGTCCATGTGACCTGGCCATTTAGCCCATGGTGTGCAAAAAAGTGCCGCTCAGAGGTAAAACAACCCAACGTTAAACAACACGCTGGATGGCCTTGACGGGAGGCTACCATCTGTCTCCCAACAGCTGTTCCAGTGGGTTCCCTCCCCCAACCTTCTCTGAGTCTTCGAGGTCAATGTGACCTGGCCATTTAGCCCATGGTGTGCAAAAAAGTGCCGCTCAGAGGTAAAACAACCCAACGTTAAAGAACACGCTGGATGGCCTTGACGGGAGGCTACCATATGTCTCCCAACAGCTGTTCCAGTGGGTCCCCTCCCCCAACCTTCTCTGAGCCTTCGGGGTCAATGTGACCTTGCCACTTAGCCCATGGTGTGCAAAAAAGTGCCGCTCAGAGGTAAAACAACCCAACCCATCACAAATGTTACGCTGCGACAATTCTACGTAGTAAGCCTGTATTGAGCTTCAGGTTCCCAATCTGCATCTTCCCAAATTGCAGTTTCATATTCTTGTCCCAGCTGCTCCAGAATTGAGATTTCCCTCGGGCTAGAGCAGTTACTGAATCCGCTGCGGTCTTCTCCGATGAACCCCCGTTCTTTGTAATGATTTTAAGACGCCAAGCATCTAATAAGTAATATTAAAAGCGTCAAACCACTTTTTATGCGAGCCATACCCAAAGACAAATGGAATTGCGAAATTCAGGGACACCTCAATAATACCCCTAATCAAAACTCTTACGATCGATTTTTTTTCTATTCACGATTACAATACTTTACAAGAAGTATTACGATAAACAGAAACAAAAAAAAAAGAGGTTATATATATAAACAAAAAACTCACATAATTTTTACCTTTTACATCATGCATGCAATTAAACCTAATGGATATTTTTTTCCCTTTACTTGCAAGCAAGAATGATTTATATATCGACATTGGGCTAATTAAATAGCTCCCTGCAACTTGATGGTCCTCTAAGTCGAGAAAAGCGCAGACTCACATAGGAGCCAATTTTGTCGTATCGCAACATCTAAATTATCTTCGTGGGGATGGCAACCCTACTGCATAATTAATGTGTGTGCATAACAGAGCCAGTGGGCTGTTTCCCAAGATAATGATATTTATTTTAAATTCACAATTTGACTGGCCATAAAGAGATTTTGCCCAAGGATTGTTTGCACTGATGTTCTTTCGTTTTGGACTTCGACTTCTGTTATCAATTCTGGAGAGATAATAACGGGGGGGGGGGGTTAATTGCATGACTTGGAGGCCATTAGAAGTTCTAATCGTTTGTTTCTTGGAGGAAAGAATTCGATCTCTTCATTAAGAAAAGTTACGACGAATCGGTTACCTAAATGAAAAGCCGAAATTCAGACCTCGCTTGAAAATGTCTTTTCGTCACGAACTGAAAGAGTTCATAGGGAATATGGAAAGGATTTCGGTTGTGTTGTTATCTTCGGTTCTTTTTCTGAGCACAATGGGCTAAATGGCCAGGTCTCAGAGTTGTAGGGAAAGGGGAATCACTAGACAGATGTTAGGAGACAGATGGAAGCTTTCCGTTTAGGGCATCCAGCGTGTTCTTTAACGTGCACAAGTTTATTTATTTTTCCCTGAGATTAATGGCAGGATTCCATGGAAGAGAAGTGTTAATGTGTTGTGTGGAGAAGAGTTGGTTAAGGGGAAGAAATTGTTTGTTTTGGATTGTTTTACCTCTGAGCGGCACTTTTTTTGCACACCATGGGCTAAATGGCCAGGCCACAAGGACCCCGGAGGCTCAGAGAAGGTTGCGGGAGGGGACCCACTGGAACAGCTGTTGGGAGACAGATGGTAGCCTCCCGTCAAGGCCATCCAGCGTGTTCTTTAACGTGCACAGGGTATGGCTCTCCCGCACACGGGCCACGGCTTAACGTCCCATCCGACGGACGGCGGCCTTTTCAAGCCCATCGGTGTCCTCTACTGACCGTGGGCAGGGCGGGGAAATTTTGCGGAGATAAATTTCAACGCTGACCCAGCTGGGACTCGAACCTGGGAACTACAGATTACGAGCCTGGCGCGCTACCGACTGAGCCACCCCCGCCCCTAAAGGTTGAAGAAAGGAAAATATAACAGACGAAGAACAGGAAGGAGCTAGAGGCGGTTCCAAATAGGTGTGGAGATGAGAAAGTTAAACAGGAGGCCATAGATTTACTTTTAGGAAAGTTCTCTGAGGGTCTAAAAGTATTTTGATGTGTAGCTCCTGAATGTTCAGCTCTGAGAGGGAATTTAATAAGATTTCTCTTTGTGGTGTAAATCTGTCACAATTTAGAAGTATGTGATTAACAGTTTCAGGTGTATTGCATTTGCAGCAGTTGAGGGTAGGAGTCAATTTTAATTTATACAGGGAAGAGTTTAGTAGACTAGAGTTTGTTCTGAGGCGGTAAAGATTTTTTAAGTGTTTTCTGGGGAAGGGATAGTTTTCTATGTGGGAAGTGTATTGTGCAAGCATGAATCTAAAGTTATTTCTTATAGAGGCATGTAAGAGAAAGTATTTATTGGTAAGCTGCAGTTCAAGTTTGTTGATGTCATGTTTGGTGTTTATGTAAAAATTAAAGGTGTTGTGAGTCATGTGAGGTGTATGCCATTTTGGCGAGCAAGTCAACATTGTCATTTTCAGAGATACCCACATGGCTAGGAATCCATTGCAAAGTAATGGTGTTGTTGTTGATTTGTTGGTTGTAGGTGGTCAGTGTTAAGATATTATGAATGTAATAGTTGTAGGTGGAGTATAAGAATTCATGGGTTAGGGTTTGGATGGCTCCTTTAGAGTCAACAAGTATAATAATATTTTGGTTGTTTAGGTTTTGGAGTGACCTGTTGAGAGCCTTAATGATGGCAAAAATTTCAGCATGTAATATGGATGTGTGTGTGTGGGGGGGGGGGGGGTAGGTTAAAAGAAAGGGATGTGTTATATTGAGGGATGTGGATGGCGGCCCTGCAGATCCTGAGTCAGGTAAAACAGAGCCATCAATATAAATTTTTGTGTACTTGGAAAATTGCTCATGTAAGTTTTTTGATAGCATCATGTGGAAGGTCATGTTTGGAGAGTAGAGAGGGTATGTTGGTGAAAGTGTTGGGGCTTTGGAAGCTCCAATCAGCAATTATGGGTGGGATGTCCCCTCTCGTAGAATGATTAATATGATATTTAAAGAGTTTAAAAAGATCAGGATGTGTCATAAGTATTTTGAAATAAGGGCTACTTAGGAAATGTAGGTAGAAAGGGTGTGTAGGTAGTTTGTAATGTAATCTGAGGTAATATTTGAGTAATAATATTTTTTGTCTGATATGGAAGGGTGGGATAGATGTTTCAGCAATAATAGAAATGGTGGGTGTGAAGATAGGGAGACCTAGTTCAATTTTTATACATTTTTTTTGTATGATGTTTATTTTTTAATTTGGATTCAGGTAAGTTAGATAAGAATTCAAGGCCATATTCTAATTTTGCTCTGATGAGATTTTTGTAAAGTGTGATCATGTGGTATGGTGGGGTGACATTGTTTCAGGAGCATGACATCCAAAATACAAGTATTAGGCTTTCTTCACAATCTTTATCAAAGAAATACCCTGGGATTTTAAAATGTAATTTCTACACACATAACAAAACTTATCTGGCACATTAGAGAGATATGACTTTCAGATCACCACATAATGTCCACTAAATGTTAATCCGCGACGCTGCCTTTGTGCCATTTAACACCAAAATTCACTCTTCAACGTACAGCACGTGTACCTCCTACAGTGAAAACAACAAGAATGGCGGTCTGAGGTTAGGTTGCATGATTTCTCCCACTTGATAATCAGTGTTGCCATCCACAAAAAGTAAAATATCTAGTATCCTCCCATTTTCCTGATTCCCCGCCCTGCCCACGGTCAGTAGGGGACACCGATGGGCTTGGAAAAGTCGCCGTCCGTCGGATGGGACGTTAAGCCGTGGCTCCGTGTGCGGGAGAGCCATACCCTGTGCACGTTAAAGAACACGCTGGATGGCCTTGACGGGAGGCTACCATCTGTCTCCCAACAGCTGTTCCAGTGGGTCCCCTCTCCCAACCTTCTCTGAGCCTTCGGGGTCCATGTGACCTGGCCATTTAGCCCATGGTGTGCAAAAAAGTGCCGCTCAGAGGTAAAACAACCCAACGTTAAAGAACACGCTGGATGGCCTTGACGGGAGGCTACCATCTGTCTCCCAACAGCTGTTCCAGTGGGTCCCCTCTCCCAACCTTCTCTGAGCCTTCGGGGTCCATGTGACCTGGCCATTTAGCCCATGGTGTGCAAAAAAGTGCCGCTCAGAGGTAAAACAACCCAACGTTAAAGAACACGCTGGATGGCCTTGACGGGAGGCTACCATCTGTCTCCCAACAGCTGTTCCAGTGGGTCTCCTCCCCCAACCTTCTCTGAGCCTTCGGGGTCCATGTGACCTGGCCATTTAGCCCATGGTGTGCAAAAAAGTGCCGCTCAGAGGTAAAACAACCCAACCCATTTTCCTGGAGGTGTTGGTATAGGAAGATCTTAATAAGAGTCAAAATGACCAATAACGTAAAAAAATGACCAATAACGTAAAAAAGTGACGTGCTAGCCATTTTTTATGGCCAGATCTGAAATCAGCACCTGAAAAATAATCAAAGGCAGCTACAATTGTTCATGTTATAAAAACCTTGGAAACCAGTGTTATCGAAGAAGAAAGTTTCCCAAAGCTAATCAAAGGAGAAAGTTTCACAGTCTCATCTGACGAAGGCGTTCTTTCCAGGCACATCGGTATCCTAGGGGGGTAGGGGGTGGCTCAGCCGGTAGCTCGCCAGGATTGTAATCTGTAGTCTGTAGGTTCGAGTCGCAACTGCGTCAGCGTTGAGATTTTCCTCATCCCTCGGTCAGTGGGGCTTGGATGGGTCGCCGCCTGTCTGTCTGATGGGAAGTAAGGCTGGATTCCATGTAAGGAGACAAGCAAGGCAATACTCTGGATATTCTTGATGGGGAGACTCCATCTCTCAGCATTTAGGATCCTTGTGATCTGGTAAAATTTAGCCCATTGAGTGCAAAAAAACGCTGCTCAGAGGCAAAAACAACCCAACTGTGATGTACAATAAATATTCGTGCCTAATGCTGTAGGAGTGGGGGTTCTCAGTCGGTAGCGCGCCACTGGAACAGCTGTTGGGAGACAAATGGTAGCCTCCCCGTCAAGGCCATCCAGCGTGTTCTTTAACATGCACAGGGTGTGGCTCTCCCATACACAGAGCCACGGCTTCACGTACCATCCGACGGACGGAGGCCTTTCCAAGCCCATCGGTTTCCCTTACTGACCGTGGGCAGGGCGGGGAGTTTTGCGGAGATAAATCTCAACGCTGACTCAGCTGGGACTCGAACCTGGGAATAAAAGATTACGAGCCTGGCTCAAGTGTGGAGAACAGTCCTTGAACGAAGAGCGATTTTCAACTGACACAGATGAATACGTGGGTGCGATTCCATGCAGGAGGATCCAAGATCTGTACAAAAAAAGCACTGTTCTCCATACACTTGAGTCATTTCTGCGACTGTCTGTGCAGCATTACTTAAGCCTCGCCAAACACAGTAACGTATCGTATACCTATGCTCACTTTCCAGTTCCCAGGTTCGAGTCCCAGCTGGGTCAGCGTTGAGATTCATCTCCGCAAAACTCCCCGCCCTGCCCACCGTCAGTAGGGGACACCGATGGGCTTGGAAAAGCCGCCGTCCGTCGGATGGGACGTTAAGCGGTGGCCCCGTGTGCAGGAGAGTCTTAACCTGTGCACGTCAAAGAACACGCTGGATGGCCTTGACGGGGGGCTACCATCTGTCTCCCAACAGCTGTTCCAGTGGGCCCCCTCCCCCAACCTTCTCTGAGCCTTCGGGGTCCATGTGACCTGGCCATTTAGACCATGGTGTGCAAAAAAAGTGCCGCTCAGAGGTAAAACAACCCAACCTATCCCATTGTGTGCAGAAGAAGTGTTGTCAGATGTAAACCAATCCAATTCATCCCTCCAGTATACGCTTTTCGGTGAATTCCCATCAAAACTGAGCGCAGATTTCGCCACTTTCATACAGATGCGAATTTTACGCCAACTCTGCTTCCATAGCAACGAGAAGCAGGAGGAGACGGATGAGGAGGCAGGAAGATGTGGGATGACTGTGATGGATAGTTAAGAAGAGGGGAGAGCGAATACTAAGACAGTGATCCACCTCCCCCCCCCCTACACCCCACACTTACTGTGGAATGTGTGCACACACCTAACGTACTGCAGAGGGTGGGGGAGGAAGCCGGAAAAGGGGGGAGACGAAGAGATGGGAGTGGGGGGTTCCAACTGACACCTGGACCCACGACAGCTGGCAGGAGAGACTAAATCCTGGGATTCAAACGATCTCATGGTGGAAAACACAAGAAATTTCGACTCATTTCAATATTTAATCTTTAAAGTGTGGTTGTTAATGTAAGCAAGGACTAAATGTGCAATATACACGTGCCTCTAAAAAGTAATGAGACAAAAATTCTAAAACAGATGTTCAGAAAATATATTTAACATGAAAAAAAAATTCATTTACAAAGGTCACCGTGGGACTCTATATATATACCTTCTCTTGAACTTCCTCCAAAGTTATCTCCTCGAGATGGTTGATAACATTCGTTTGGATGCGTTAATTGGGGGGAGATTTCTTTTGACAAAAAGAGTTCTCTCAGATCACACAATCCCCGTTGTTCCCCAGATTTGGCGTTTAGAAGTTTGTGTAATTCATTCTTTCAATTCTCGATGACTTTCTGCTTCTTAGTATTGACCTCGTAGTAAAGTCGTTGTTAAATATTTCATTTTCGATAACACTTTAATTACAGAACGAATGGGGGCAGACGATGACTCGGTTGGTAGAGCGCCAGGCTCGTAAATTGCAGTTTTCAGATTTGAGCTCCACCTGGGCCAGAGTTGAGATTTATCTTTACTAACCTTCCCATCTTCCTCTCGGTTAAAAAGGGGACACCGATGGGTTTGGAAAGGTCCCCCGTCTTTCGGATGGGACGTTAAGGCGTGGCCCCGTATGCGGGAGAGCCATACCCTGTACACCTTGAAGAACACGCTGAATGGCCTTGATGGGAGGTTGGATTCGGTTGTTTTATCTCTGAACGGCACCTTTTTGCACAATGGACTAAATGGCCAGGTCACAAGAACCCCGAAGGCTCAGAAAAGGTTGGGGGAGGGGACCCACTGGAACAGCTGTTGGGAGACAGATGGTAGCCTCTCATCAAGGTCGGCCATCCAGCGTTTTCTTCAACGTGCGTAGGGTATGACTCTCCAACACACGGGACCACGGCTTAACATCCCATCCGACAGGCGGTGGCCTATTTCAAGCTCATCGGTGTCCCCTACTGACCGTGGGCAGGGCGGGGAGTTTTGCCAGCTGCGTTGCTCAACGCTGACGCAGCTGGGACTCGAACCTGGGAACTACAGATCACGAGCCTGGCGCGCTACCGACTGATCCATCCCCGCCCCCTTTTACGGGCGGCTACCATCTGCCTTCTAACAGCTGTCAAGTGGGTCCCCTTCCCTCTACTTTCTCTGAGCACTTGGTGTTCTTAAGACCTAGCTCTTCAGCCCGCTGTGTTTAAAAAAGTGCGGCTCACAGATAAAATGCACCACAGCCGAATGAATACTGTCGAAAATCGAGATGAAATAGGCTTGATTACGATCTTTAATTTGTCTTCATTCACGTTTTGTCATAAAGAGCTTATTTATTGTTAAAAACATTACAAAACTGCTAAGAGAATTTTCCACTGACCTAAAGTATGAAACTAATAACCCCATCTCTGAAAACTCAAAACATTAAAACTTCTATCAAACTTCTGTCAACATTAAAACACAATGCGAAACGTCACAATTTTTGGCGGTTTACATCCTCCTTGAAAATACACTTAAATAACCTCTTTCCCCGTCTCACTGGAAATGTAATTGTCTGGGATGGGGTGTGTGATTTTATCATTCGTGTTATTGTTGACTTGTTTTCTTATGAAGCAAATATGAAATGGGTTGGGTTGGGTTGTTTTACCTCTGAGCGGCACTTTTTGGCACACCATGGGCTAAATGGCCAGGTCACATGGACCCCGAAGTTTCAGAGAAGGTTGGGGGAGGGGACCCACTGGAACAGCTGTTGGGTGACAGATGGTAGCCTCCCGTCAAGGCCATCCAGCGTGTTCTTTAACGTACACAGGGTATGGCTCTCCCGCATACGTAGCCACGGCTTAACGTCCCATCCGACGGACGGCGGCCTTTCCAAGCCCATTGGTGTCCCCTACTGACCGTGTGCAGGGCGGTGAATTTTGCGGAGATAAATCTCAACGCTGACCCAGCTGGGACTCGGATCTGGGAACTACAGATTACGAGCCTGGCGCGCTACCGACTGAGCCACCCCCGCCCCAAATATGAAATGGAAAAATATATTTGGTAGGTCTCTATTTCTGGTGTAAAATTTGTTTACTGTGTATTCATTCTTTCCCATCTGCAAAAAATACTGAATGCTCTAAACGCATAAAGTCTCACTTTACCAGGTACTCTTTAATTGAGTGGCGGGAGTCGAGTGGCTCAGTCGGTAGCGCGCCAGACTCATAATTTGCAGTTCCCAGGTTCGATTCCCAGCTGGACCAGTGATGAGATTATCTCCGCAAAACTTCCTGCCTTACCCATAGGTGACCTATGGGCTTGGAAATTCCGACATCCGTCGTCAGGGACTTTAAGCCGTGGTCTCGCGTGTGTGTGTGAGAGAGAGAGAGAGACATACCCTGTACAGTCGCTCAAAAAAAATCCTATGGTTGATTTTAAAAAAAATACCCCCTCAAGCAGCTGCTTGCCACAGAGGTCTGACAGGAGCCTGTCAGTTTATATGCCATAGTAGAAGATCTGAGAGGATGGCAGGACCTCAGCAGAAAAACGACACGAACATCCATGCCTTACCCGGTGGCTTGGAAAGGCCGCCGGTCACTAAAACCCAGGTCCCTTAAAAAAAAAAATAAATACCCCCTCAAGCAGCTGCTTGCCACAGAGGTCTGACAGGAGCCTGTCAGTTTATATGCCACAGTAGGAGATCTGAGAGGATGGCAGGACCTCAGCAGAAAAACGACACATATATCCATGCCTTACCCGGGGCTCGAACCCAGGTCCCTTAGATCACCCGGGGCTCGAACCCAGGTCCCTTAGATCAGTAGCCAAGCGCGCTAACCACTCGGCCATGGGACGGCCAGGTCCGTTAGATACAGAATTCAAAAAAAAAATATCTAGCAACTTTTTTAGAAATTAGTGACCTGGCAACCTTCGTGTCACGTGACACGAAGGTTGCCAGATCACTAATTTTTAAAAAGAAAAAACGTTGCCAGATATTTTTTCTGAATTCTGTAATCAACCATAGTGTTCGGATATTTTTTTGAGCGACTGTACACGTTATACACGCTGGATGGCCTTGACAGGAAGCTACCATCTGTCTCCCAACAGCTGGTTCAGTGGGTCCCCTCCCCCAACCTTCTCTGAGCCTTCGGGGTCCATGTGACCTGGCCATTTAGCCCATGGTGTGCAAAAGAGTGCCGCTCAGAGGTAAAACAACACAACCCAAATCTTGCCACTTTAGCCACAAAATTCCGCTACTTCGCCCTAATGCACACGCACAAGAAACACAAGCCCAAGTGTGTGTGTGTATGCAGAGCCCCACCCTGGAGCCAACAACCCGTCCAGTCATCGGTGGGTGGGGCAGGGGTGGTGAGTAGGTTTATTGTGGGCCTCAAGATAGAGAGAATGTGGGACGATGCCACCGTTGGAGCTCTCTCTTACCTCCTCTCTCTCCTCCATCGATGCTTTTCGTTTCTCAAAATTTATGTTCTCTCTTGAAAGCACAGACACCTGCCAATTTACGTCTCTGATGGACAATGCAAAGATTTACAGGATTTGGAAGTTTTGAACTTTGCTTTTATTTTCGTTGTGGGTTGTTGCACTTCTGTGCGGCACTTTTTTTGTTCACAGAATGGGTTAAATGACCAGATCATAAAGATCCCAGTCTCAGAGTTGGGTTGGGTTGTTTTACCTCTGAGCGGCACTTTTTTGCACACCATGGGCTAAATGGCCAGGTCACATGGACCCCGAAGGCTCAGAGAAGGTTGGGGGAGGGGACCCACTGGAACAGCTGTTGGGAGACAGATGGTAGCCTCCCGTCAAGGCCATCCAGCGTGTTCTTTAACGTGCACAGGGTATGGCTCTCCCGCACACGTCCCATCCGACGGACGGCGGCCTTTCCATACCCTGTACACCTTGAAGAACACGCTGAATGGCTTTGATGGGAGGTTGGATTCGGTTGTTTTATCTCTGAGCGGCACCTTTTTGCACAATGGACTAAATGGCCAGGTCACAAGGACCCCGAAGGCTCAGAGAAGGTTGGGGGAGGGACCCACTGGAACAACAAGCAGGCGAATGTTTGTAGGGAGGGGGTGGCTTTGAATATTGAAGTACCCCCCCCCCCTTAAATCTTTGAAAGCTCCAAAAAATTAACAAATGATAAAACTATTTATAGGTACAGTTCATTGTTTTGGGAGAAAGCTCTTTGTTAACTAAGATTCAATGGTTAAAGCGGAAGTAGTTTCCATTCGCGCCTGAACGAATTATTTGGTTATTAAAAACATTCGTCCAAACTCCAAACTTTAATTTATGTTAAACTGTTGGGAGACAGATGGTAGCCTCCCGTCAAGGCCATCCAGCGTGTTCTTTAACGTACACAGGGTATGGCTCTCCCGCACACGGGGCCACGGCTTAACGTCCCATCCGACGGACGACGGCCTTTCAAGCCCATCGGTGTCCCCTACTGACCGTGGGCAGGGCGGGGAATTTTTGTGGAGATAAATCTCAACGCTGACCCAGCTGGGACTCGAACCTGGGAACTACAGATTACGAGCCTGGCGCGCTACCTTATGAGCCCTTCCCCCCCCCCCCCCAGTCTCCGAGAAGGTTGGGGAAGGAACCCCCCCCCCCCGCCCCCCAGTCTCAGAGAAGGTTGGGGAAGGAACCCCCCCCCCCGCCCCCCAGTCTCAGAGAAGGTTGGGGAAGGAACCCCCCCCCCCAGTCTCAGAGAAGTTTGGGGAAGGAAATCTACTGGGTCCTTCGGGACCCACTCCCTACCCCGTATTAAAGAGAGGTGGACATGGAGACAGATAGAAGCCTCCCATCAAGACCATCCAGCGTGTTCTTTAATGAGGCCAGAGTATTGGTCTTCTGCTTACAGGGCCATGACTTAAAGTCCCATCTGACGGACGGCGGCATTTTCAAACTCATAAGTGTTCCCTTTCTCACCAAGGACAGGGTGAGGATTTAACCTTCCCCCTACTGATCTAAGGGACCTGGATTCGAGCCCCGGGTAGTAAAGCATGGATGTTTGCATTGGTTTTTTGCTGAGGTCCTGCCATCCTCACAGATCTTCTACTGTGGCATATAAACTGAGAGGCTCCTGTCAGACCTCTGTTGCAAGCAGCTGCTTGAGGGGGTGTTTATTTATTATTTTTTTTATTTAAAATACACCACTGCCTCTGAGCCACACCCTGTGCACACAATGTGCTAAATGGTCAGGTCACAAGGACCCCAAAGACTCAGAGAAGTTTGGGTGAGGGGACCCACTGGACAGCTGTTGGAAGACAGATGGTAGCCTCATGTCGAGGCCATCCAGCGTGTTCTTTACGTTGACAGAGTATGGTTCTCCCACACACTGGGCCATGGCTTAATCCGACAGACGGCAGACTCCCCATCGATATCCCCTACTGATCGAGGGTGACCGGATAAATCTCAACGCTGACCCAGCTGGGACTCGAACCTGGGAACTGCATATTACGAGCCTGGTGCGTTACCGACTGAGCCACCCTCGCCCCAGATATCACAAGGACTCCAATGGCATAGAGAAGGTTGCAGAAAGGAACCCGCTGGACAGCTGTTAGGAGACAGAAAATAGTTTTCCGCCAAGGTCATTCAGAGTGTTCTTTAACATGAACCAACACTCGTCCACACGGTCCACGTCTTAACGTCCCATCCGATGGACGACATCTTTTCCAAGCCCAACAGTGTCTTTTTCTCACCAAGGTCAGGTGGAGTAGACAGGAATAAATCTCTGCACAGTTGGGATTTTAAAACTGCACATTATAAGCCCAGTTGCCTATCGACAGAAATGAACACTAAAGCACTGACAGTTTGCCCAACCCCAAATAGGCAACTCGACCATTTATAATGTTGACGACATCTTTTCAACGAATATTCAAAATCAATCAGCTGAAAATATACCAGCTCCAAAATGTGGAAATCAAACGCATTGACACCGGAATCATTTCCAAAAGACATTTTTTCGGAGAGAAACTTTCAACGAAAAGGAAGATTACTGACATCACTAACCTAAAAAAAAATCGAAAAATTGCAATCATCTATCATCATCATCATCATCATCCTCAAGCAACCATGGGCTACGGAGGTCCAACCAGACCGCGCAGTTTAATTCTCCAAGCATATCTGTCCTGAGCTACATCTGCTGCATCCGGCCACTGTACACCAATTCTAACCTGGTCCTGTTTGACATTGTCTGCCCACCGCATCCTAGGTCTCCCCCTCCTTCTGAGGCCTCTAGGCACACTCTTCATAACCCTATTCGCCAATCTATAATTATCCATACGGGCAACATGGCCAAACCAACGGAGTCTCTCTCTGCACAATATGCTGCATAAAGGCGGTTGCAGACTCCTTTGCCTAACCTCATCATTAGTTACAAAGTTAAACCACCTAATACCCAAGATACTGCGTAAGCATCTAGAATCAAAAGCATCTAGTTTCCTGTTATCTTGCTTACACACCGTCCAAGTTTCACTACCATAACTAATCCTAGAAAGAACCAAACTATTATACAGTCTAATTTTAGTCTTTAGGTGTATACGTCTATTTCTCCACAATCTCCATAGGCAATCATCTATAGCAAAATAATATAATTTCATACCAGCTTAGAGATAATTTTTCAAACGCAAGTGAAAGATTTTCTTTCCTAAATATTCTATCGGTCCAAAATCTCTATAGATATGGCATTATTCTGAACAACTTTTTCAATGACACATATAAAGTACAAATTACGCATGATAAGAATACCAGACTTCAGAGTGGGGCTAGGGTGGCTCAGTCGGTAGCGCGCCAGGCTCGTAATCTGTACTTCCCAGGTTCGAGTCCCAGCTGGGTCAGCGTTGAGATTTATCACCGCAAAATTTCCCCGCCATGCCCACGGTCAGTAGGGGACACCGATGGGCTTGGAAATGCCACCGTCCGTCGGATGGGACGTTAAGCCGTGGCCCCGTATGTGGGAGAACCATACCCTGTGCACGTTAAAGAACACGCTGGATGGCCTTGACAGGAGGTTACCATCTGTCTCCCAACAGCTGTTCCAGTGGGTCCCCTCCCCCAACCTTCTCTGAGCCTTCGGGGTCCTTGTGGCCTGGCCATTTAGCCCATGGTGTGCAAAAAAGTGCCGCTCAGAGGTAAAACCAGACTTCAGACCAATAATTATTTTCAAATCCCGAATTTTGTTAATAATTACGGTAAAAATCTTATAAAGAGTCTAAAGTGCCGGAGATCTTTAACCGGTTACCAAGAGAAATCACATATCTAACTAATTTTAGTGAGATTAAGTTAAAGGTTAAAAACCATTTAAAGAATGTCTGTTAATCTGAAATCTTGAGAAAACCTGTATCTATATGACTTTTGTGTTCTTTTTTACTACGTTCACTTATGTATGAAAACTAATGCTTATCAATATTTCCTGCAGATAAGCTATTAGCTTTGCGGGTCAAATGTATAAAATCTCTCTACATCTGTATTTTGTGAGATGACGATGATGATGAATAAATATATTATTATATGAAGTCACTGAGAATCCTTTGGAAAAAATTTGCCTCGATTGATTCCCAATGCAAGACAAATATAAGAAATGAAGTTTTCCTCTCGTTGCCAGCTACAATTGCGGAAGTCAAAGAAGGAAATTAGATTTTCCTATGTGGCCAGATTACGAAGTGAAAAATGCATAAATTATTGATCTTTCGCTGATTTTGGCTCTTCCAGTAACTGTTGTTTTTAGTAGAGCAGTTTATCAAGCGATTACTGCTAAAGAATTAGTCGACCAATTCAGTTCAAATTCTACAAACTTCTTGCATCTTAATAGACTGAAAGTTGAACGAAATTTGAAATCATTTGAGCAGTGCAGTGCATTCGGTTGTAATCGTCAAGGTAAATAAATTATGCAGCAAACAATCATACAGTCGCTCAAAAAAATATCCGAACACTATGGTTGATTACAGAATTCAGAAAAAATATCTGGCAACGATTTTTTTAGAAATGAGTGATCTGACAGCCTTTGTGTACTGTACAGTTGCTCATAAAAGTATTCGAACACTGTGGTTGATTACAGAATTCAGGAAAAAATATCTGGCAACGATTTTTTTAGAAATTAGTGATCTGGCAACCTTCGTGTCACGTGATTACAGAATTCAGGAAAAATATCTGGAGCGTGTACAGCAACTGTACACGCTCCAGTTTGCTGTGAACGGTAACTGCACACGCTCGATATTTCCGTGAGTGAGCCGACACGATCCAGGTCTTCGTGAGCTCACACGATCCAATGTGCTGTGAACATTAACCGCAACCGCTCCAGTTTGCTGTGAACGGTAACTGCACACGCTCCATATTCATTGCATTATATATTCATACGCATTATATATATTAAAAAATATCCGAACATTTTGGTTGATTACAGAATTCAGACCAGTGATGAGCTGGACCAGTGATGAGATTATCTCCGCAAAACTTCCTGCCTTACCCATAGGTCACCTATGGGTTTGGAAATTCCGACATCCGTCGTCAGGGACTTTAAGCCGTGGTCCCGTGTGTGTGTGTGAGAGAGAGAGACATACCCTGTACAGTCGCTCAAAAAAAGTATCCGAACCCTATGGTTGATTACAGAATTAAAAAAAAAATATCTGGCAACGATTTTTTTAGAAATTAGTGATCTGGCAACCTTCGTGTCACGTGACACGAAGGTTGCCAGATCACTAATTTCTAAAAAAATCGCTACCAGATATTTTTTTCTGAGTTCTGTAATCAACCATAGTGTTCGGGTACTTTTTTGAGCGACTGTACATGTTTCCAGTTCTCACTTGCGCAAATAAGCGTATTCTGCTCACCAAGCAGAACCGAAAGCCTTTTCGTTCAATTGATAACTCATCCTCATTTTGGCCCCCGTCTAAGCTTCCTGTGCTTATTTTTCACTCCCAACGAAAGGTCCTCGACTATACGAAAACACTTTCCCAAGCTCCAGCACGTCCCCTTCTCGTTCCGATTGCCCTGAGGCCGAGAATACTTTCTTTCCCCCTCCCCTCGCCTCGATACTAGATTAAACTTTTTTTTTCTACCTCAGCGGTCAGACCTCAAATATGAAACCACGTGTACGGTCCCAAGTCAACCCGGTGACAGTTTAATTACTGAAGACAACGATTAACTTGGTCCCCGTAATGACTCCCTTCAGCTGGACTGAATGATGGCGTCTTCACTATAGGGCCACCACTGTCACGTGACTCCCCCCATTCAGTTCATCCCCCCACGTAAATTCCCGCCCCTTCACGACCGACCCTCGTGTCACACACACTTTGCAACTTAAATTCGCTCCTTTTTCGCCTCACATGTGCGCAGGCATTGTTAGAAAGGGAAGAAGTTTGCAAACAAGGTTGGCGTTGTGTCATCCAGACGCGGTATCATTGCGAGGGGCAAAGGTTACGTCCGCAAACAATTTTTCAATAAGCATATCGCTTCAAAGTGTTTTTCGTCTGCTCCGCTGCACGTTTCCATGGAAGGGATTTTATTTCTTTTTAATGACGAAAGGTGAAAGGTCATCTTCGACGATTGAGTTCTGGCCGCAGGCGACGATTGTCCGATACGTTTTACGGACAGATTTAGGTAGAGATGATGACAATAAATCTCCGACTGTAATTAATAGCATTCAGCACCTGCGTTAAGATCTGAAAATATTTAATTTAATAGAGAGAAGGAATTCAAAGGACGCTAACGCTAACACTATTCCAGGGCACTTGCGTAATTAGTTAAATGGCAAATTTAAAATCTCGAGAACGTGGAGCAGGAAGACAGGAAAGGCTACATCAAAACTAATTGCGTCCAGTCAGTATAAACACGAAAAAGATACGCAAAAGCAGTATACTAATGTGATGTAATAAAAGAAACGTAAATAAATTACGCCCAACAGTCCACTTGTTACTTATATCTCACAAAATATTCAAAAAAAAATCTTCTAGGAAAGCAGACTATTGCGATCATCTCTCCTGGCTGTTAGCCACTACCTGTTATATCAGTGTGCCGACACTTAAGTCTGAAACAAGGGGTCTCGAGCATACACGGAATTGGGGTTGGGTTGTTTTACCTCTGATCGGCACTTTTTTTGCACACCATGGGCTAAATGTCCAGGTCATATGGATCCCAAAGGCTCAGAGAAGGTTGGGGGAGGGGACCCACTGGAATAGCTGTTGGGAGACAGATGGTAGCCTCCCGTCAAGACCTTCCAGCGTGTTCTTTAACGTTGGGTTGTTTTACCTCTGAGCGGCACTTTTTTGCACACCATGGGCTAAATGGCCAGGTCACATGGACCCCGAAGGCTCAGAGAAGGTTGGGGGAGGGGACCCACTGGAACAGCTGTTGGCAGACAGATGGTAGCCTCCCGTCAAGGCCATCCAGCGTGTTCTTTAACGTGCACAGGGTATGGCTCTCCCGCACATGGCGCCACGGCTTAACGTCCCATCCGACGGACGGCAGCCTTTCCAAGCCCATCGGTGTCCCCTACTGACCGTGGGCAGGGTGGGGAATTTTGCGGAGATAAATCTCAACGCTGACCCAGCTGGGACTCGAACCTGAGAACTAGAAATTACGAGCCTGGCGCACTACCAACTGAGCTCCCCCCCCCCCCCCCCCCGCCCCCACGGAATTAGGAATGAGTGGACTGTCGACACTGGTACTGGATAAACTTTAAACACATTTAATAACACAGACTATTACACCCAGTACACGAAAACATAGGACACTTCGTGCTTACTCCTGTAATCTGAGAGCTTCGGGGGGGGGGGGGGGGGGGGCTCAGTCGGTGATGCGCCAGGCTCGTAATCTGTAGTTCTCAGGTTCGAGTCCCAGCTGGGTCAGCGTTCAGATTTATCTCCGCAAAATTCCCCGCCCTGCCCACGGTCAGTAGGAGACACCGATGGTCATTGGAAAGACCACCGTCCGTCGGATGGGACGTTAAGCCGTGGCCCCGTGTGCGGGAGAGCCATATCCTTTGCATGTTAAAGAACACGCTGGATGGCCTTGACGGGAGGCTACCATCTGTCTCCCAACAGCTGTTCCAGTAGGTCCCTCCCCCAACCTTCTCTGAGCCTTCGGGGTCCATGTGACCTGGCCATTTAGCCCATGGTGTGAAAAAAAGTGCCGCTCAGAGGTAAAACAACCCAACTCTGAGAGCTTCGGCGGTTACTGACGCCGTTCCTCGATAAAGACAATGCGCTCTCCTACACGAGAGACAAGCGTACTTCTCCACTGTCCTCTTGGTTGCCACGCTGAGTCCCTCTGACCCCTATTCTCCCCCTCTGGTCACTTCCGCTCACGTGATCTGGGCCACTGCCAAGCAGCCGTGACACGGTGCTCCCAACTGTCCGCTGCTCGAGGAACCTTAGGCGCAGAAATCATTTCCACATGATGCTTGCAGTTTTCTCCTTACACTTCTTCCACGCGTCCCGCATGCTATTGCGTCGTATGGAACGTTAAGCCGTGGTACCGTGTGTGGGAGAGCCACACTCTGTGCACGTTAAAGAACACGCTGGATGGCCTTGACGGGAGGCTACCATCTGTCTGCCAACAGCTGTTCCAGTGGGTCCCCTCCCCCCAACCTTCTCTGAGCCTTCGGGGTCCTTGTGACCTGGCCATTTAGCCCATGGTGTGCAAAAAAAGGCTGCTCAGAGGTAAAACAACCCAACCCTGAATGCTATTAATGAGCACTCTACGGATGGTGAACCGTTTGGCAGTGCAAAGGTTATCTGATCATGATGCGGCAAGACGACATACGTCAGATCCGTGATTCCAACCCAGAGAGTTTTTCTCTCGCCTTAGCCAAGTACTCTGACCTCTTCGATATCATAAAAATCGCCATTTTTCCTTCCCTCGGTCACTAGAGGCACCGATGGGATTGGTAGGGCCGGCGTCCTTCGGATGAGACCTTAACCGTGGGATAGAGCCCATACCCTGTACACGTTAAAGAACACACTGGATGGGTTGGGTTGTTTTACCCCTGAGCGGCACTTTTTTGCACACCATGGGCTAAATGGCCAAGTCACAAGGACCCCGATGGCTCAGGGAAGGTTGGAGGAGGGGACCCACTGGAACAGCTGTTGGGAGACAGATGGTAGCCTCCCGTCAAGGCTATCCAGCGTGTTCTTTAACGTGCACAGGGTATGGCTCTCCCGCACACGGGGTCACGACTTAACGTCCCATCCGACGGACGGCGGCTTTTCCAAGCCCATCGGTGTCCCCTACTGACCGTGGGCAGGGCGGGGAATTTTGCGGAGATAAATCTCAACGCTGACCCAGCTGGGACTCGAACCTGGGAACTACAGATTACGAGCCTGGCGCGCTACCAACTGAGCCACCCCCGCCCCCACACTGGATGAACCATCTGGTTCCTAAAAAGGTGTCCAATGGGTCCTCTGCCCTCAAACTTCTCTGAGCTCTTGGGGTCTTTGTGACCTGGCTAGAAAAGTGCCGCTCAGAGGTAAAACAAGCCAAAACAATGGGCTAAATGGCCAGGTCACAAACACCCTGAGGGCTCAGAGAAGATATCGGGGGAAGGGACAGCTTTTACGAGATAGATGGTAGCCTCACATCAAGAACATCCAACGTGTTTTTTAATGTGCACAGCGAATGGCTAAATGTCCCATCCAACGGACGACGGCCTTTCCAAGCCCAGCGATGTCCCCTACTGACCGAAGGTAGGGCGCGGAGTTTTGCGGAGATAAAATTCAACGCTGGCCCAGGCGGGACTCGAACCTGGGAACTACAAATTACGAGCCTGGCGCGCTACCGACTGACTCAACGTGCTAAACCCTCGGCCACCGGTACATTAAAATACAAGACCTTTTCTATAGCATTTTATGTTGGCTGACTTCCATGTGCAAGTTTGAGGACTCAGTTATGAGATTTTTTTTAAAAACTGCTAAAAATATTTGCGAGGTTAATTTCGAGAAAGAAAAAAAATTTTATGAGGTTTTAAATCGCTGTCTTGCAAGGAGCGCTTAGCGTCCGGGGCCGTCAGGGACCTAATAAGAGCAGAATTTTTTATATAATAATAACTGTTATTTTACACAAATATAAAATTTTATATAATAAAATTATTATTTTTTACACTTGCGAACTATGAACAAAATAAGCAATGAAATCTTGAAAAAGATCCGGGATTTTTTTTATCGCAGACCCCCTATGTCTGCAGCCGCATCTCTGCAAATAACCGCCAGTCCGCCTCTGATGAGCCGCAAAACTACCCACCCTTCCCATGGTCAGTAGGGGACACCGATGGGCTTGGAAAGGCCGCCATCCGTCAGATGAGATGTTAAACCGTTGTTCCGTGTGCAGGAGAGCCATACGCTGTGCACGTTAAAGAACCCGCTGGATGGCCTTGACGGAAGGCTACCATCTGTCTCCCAACAGTGTCCAATGGGTTGTTGAGAAGGGTCCCAACAACTTTCGCCGAGTCCTTGTGACCTGGTCATTTAGCCCATTGTGTGCAAAAAGTGCCGCTCAGAGGTAAAACAACCCAACCGAATAACCTTTAAAAAGATACCGCCTTTTTTTATATCCCAGCCCGGGTTCCTATGCTATAGCTGCATTGCTGAAAATAAGTGCCAGTCCGCCTCTGAGAATGACCTCAAATCAAGCAGCTGCTTGGAGGGGTGGTTGAGTTGGGTTGTTTTACCTCTGATCAGCACTTTTTTTTGCACACCATGGGCTAAATGGGCAGGTCACAAAGACCTCGAAGGCTCAGAGAAGGTTGGGGGAGGGGACCCACTGGAACAGCTGTTGGGAGACAGATGGTAGCCTCCCGTCAAGGCCATCCAGCGTGTTCTTTAATGTGCACAGGGTATGGCTCTCCCGCACACGGGGCCACGGCTTAAAGTCCCATCCGACGGACGGCGGCCTTTCCAAGCCCATCGGTGTCCCCTACTGACCGTGGGCAGGGCGGGGAGTTTTGCGGATATAAATCTCAACGCTGACCCAACGCTGACAGCTGGGACTTGAACCTGGGAACTGCAGATTACGAGCCTGGCGCGCTACCGACTGAGCCACCCCCACCCCTGGAGGGGTGGTGATGAGCATTTATTTATTATTATTTATATTCTAGCGCGCTTGGCTACTGATCTAAGGGACCTGCGTTCGAGCCCCGGGTAAGGCATGGATGTATGTGTCGTTTTTCTGCTGAGGGCCTGCCATCCTCTCAGACCTTCTACTTTGGCATATAAACTGACAGGCTCCTGTCAGACCTCTGTGGCAAGCAGCTGCTTGAAGGGGGTATTTATTTTTATTTATTATTTTTCAAATCGTTTATCAAAGAGATTTTTTTACAGGTACTTTAGCAGAGCACTATTAAATGAAACATTCCTCTTTCTATTTTCGTGTGGCGGGGGTGGGTCAGTCGGTAGCGCGCCAGGCTCGTAATCTGTAGTTCCCAGGTTCGAGTCCCAGCTGGGTCAGCGTTGAGATTTATCTCCGTACAACTCACCGCCCTGTCCACGGTCAGTAGGTAACACCGATGGGCTTGGAAAGGCCGCCGTCCGTCGGATGGGACGTTAAGCCGTGGCTCCGTGTGCGGGAGAGCCATACCCTGTGCACGTTAAAGAACACGCTGGATGGCCTTGACGGGAGGCTACCATCTGTCTCCCAACAGCTGTTCCAGTGGGTCCCCTCCCCCAACCTTTTCTGAGCCTTCATGGTCCATGTGACCTGGCCATTTAGCCCATGGTGTGCAAAAAAGGTGCCGCTCAGAAGTAAAACAACCCAACCCAAATTCTGTTTTCGTCTTACTAAATTGTACACTGAACTGAAAACAACGATTTGAAAAAACAATTTTTCGTGTAAATGGAAATGAAAAAAAAAAATCCGGATCAAAGCGGCAGAAAGATTTGTTTCTGAAGTGTTCAGCGTCAGGCTGCCCAGTTGGAAAGAGCGCTCCACCATCACTTCGTAGGAGGGCCCATCGCCTGTCAGAAGAGCACACTGAAAGTGTGCCACTCAAATCTCCACCCTCTTATATGTGTGTAGTTTTATTCGACTTACAAACTTGACGCACCTGTTGGTATTCTGCGGTAGGTTCAGGTAAGACGTGTTACCGTTGCTTCCAGACTGCTATATGGGTGGTAATTGATGGGGCCGGGTGGTCCCCTAGACCAAATGCCAGTGCCCCACCCAGGTAATTAGACGCCTGGGGGGTCAGCAGGGAATAAGAGAGGGCAGACTTTGCAATCGATGTATGGTGCAGACAGCATTGTCATTCTGACCTTTGTTAATACAAATAATGTGAAGCCAAGATGGTTCCTGCAAGAGTTGTTTGCGGATCAGGGCTACCAACTTTACCACGTCGCGGCTGCTCCTGTAATTGTTTTCTTGGCGTATAAAAATAAACGTGTTCGCTCTTTGTTATCAAAAACGAGGTGCGTGATGTGGGGGATTGAGGAAGATGTACGCTTTAAGCTACCTCATTTAAATGCGTCTTTTCCAATTGCTCTTAGTTGGAATCATTGAGCTTTGATTCGAGTTTGTGCTTTTCAAGAACGCCCGTTATGTATTGACAGTCAGAGTTAGTAGCTGCCAGTTTCAGATTCTGAAAACAATTTTGAAATTTTTATCCGGTATCATTTAAAACCAGTATCTTTTTAAAGGTTATTCGGTTGGGTAGTTTTACCTCTGATCAGCACTTTTTTTCCACACCATGGGCTAAATGGCCAGGTCACAAGGACCCCGAAGGCTCAGAGAAGGTTTGGGGAGGGGACCCACTGGAACAGCTGTTGGGAGACAGATGGTAGCCTCCCGTCAAGGTCATCCAGCGTGTTCTTTAACGTGCACAGGGTCTCTCTCCCGCACACGGGGCCACGGCTTAACGTCCCATCCGACGGACGGCGGCCTTTCCAAGGCCATCGGTGTCCCCTACTGACCGTGGGCAGGGCGGAAATTTTGCGGAAATAAATCTCAACGCTGACCCAGCTGGGACTCGAACTGCAGATTACGAACCTGGCACGTTACCAAGGGGACGGGGGTGGCTCAGTCTGTAGCGCGCCAGGCTCATAATCTGTAGTTCCCAGGTTCGACTCCCAGTTGGGTCATCATTGAGAGTTATCTCTGCAAAATTCTCCGCCCTGCTCACAGTCAATAGCCCATGGTCAGTAGGGGATACCGATGGCCCTGGAAAGGCCGCCGTCCGTCGGATGGGACGTTAAGCCGTGGCCCCGTGTGCGGAAGAGCCATACTCTGTGCATGTTAAAGAACACGCTGGATGGCCTTGACGGGAGGCACCATCTGTCTGCCAACAGCTGTTCCAGTGGGTCCCCTCCCACAACCTTCTCTGAGCCTTTGGGGTCTTTGTGACCTGCCCATTTGGCCCATGATGTGCAAAAAAGTGCCGCTCAGAGGTAAAAAACCAACCAACCAACGCTACGAAGTGAACCATCCCCGCCCCAAATGTCTCGGTACTTATCTACTAATATAGTGCATGGAGTCAGCATCACCTTGGAAGAAGGGAGCAGTAAAAAAAAACATCAATTTTTATTGTTCTCTACTGTTTACGCGGGAGATTATCTCCGTAATGCTTTCCTCTTTTCTAAAGAAGGGCATGGCCGTGAATCGTACGGAGTTCTGTGACCTTTGAGAAGCATGTCAGATTACTAACAATGACTCGCGTGCTGAGAATGTCAGTCGACACCTCCGGGGAGAAAACGAAATGACGTAAAGAAAACATTCCTTTTTGATAAAAAAAAAGGTTAATCCTTTCTCGCCATGGTCAGCAGTAAAAAAAGATTATCGTTTGGCAGTCAGTCTCTGTTCTTGCTCCCTTTTGACAATCATCATCATCCTCAAGCAGCCATGGGCTACGGAGGTCCAACCAGACAGTGCAATTTAGTTCTCCAAGCAAGTCTGTCCTGAGCTACATCTACTGCATCTGGCAACTGCACACCAATTCTAACAAGGTCCTGTTTGACATTGTCTGCCCACCGCATCCTAGGTCTCCCCTTCTTTCTGAGGCCTTTAGGCACACTGTTCATAACCCTATTCGCCAATCTATAATTATCCATACGGGCAACATGGCCAAACCAACGGAGTCTCTCTCTGCACAATATGCTGCTTAAAGGAGGTTGCAAACTCCTATTCTCAGAATTTTTATTGGGGATTGATTCAAATTGAATGAGGTAACTATCGATATTTCAAAGAGAAAATATATCTTATATTGTTTAAAAAACAAAGAGAATAGTTCTCTAAATATTAAAATTCATAACCTTAGTTGTTCTGTATCATTGACTGTAAATGTAATTCAATAAAAAATGTCAAAGCAATTGATTTTCTTGGAGTGAAAAATTGATAGAAATTTAAGCTAGAAATCTTATATAAATAAACAGACCAAAAAAGTTTTATCAGTGATTCACAGGTTGTACTATTTAAGAAAAATGTTGAATACTGATATATGCTACAGGTACTGTACTTTTCTTGGATCCAGTCTGCCTTGGGTTATGGAATATTATGCTATGGTGGAATTTGTTAATACGCACTTAAACTAGGGGCGGGGGTGGCTCAGTCAGTAGCGTGCCAGGCTCGTAATCTGCAGTTCCCAGGTTCGAGTCCCAGCTGGGTCAGCGTTGAGATTTATCTCCGCAAAATTCTCCGCCCTGCCCACGATCAGTAGAGGACACCGATGGGGTTGGTAAAGGCCGCCGTCCGTCGGATGGGACGTTAAGCCGTGGCCTCGTGTGCAGGAGAGCCATACTCTGTGCACGTTAAAGAACACGCTGGATGGCCTTGACGGGAGGCTACCATCTGTCTCCCAACAGCTGTTCCAGTGGATCCCCTCCCCCAACCTTCTCTGAGCCTTCGGGGTACATGTGACCTGGCCATTTAGCCCACGGTGTGCAAAAAAGTGCCGCTCAGAGGTAAAACAACCCAACGTTAAAGAACACGCTGGATGGCCTTGACGGGAGGCTACCATCTGTCTCCCAACAGCTGTTCCAGTGGGTCCCCTCCCCCAACCTTCTCTGAGCCTTCGGGGTCCATGTGACCTGGCCATTTAGCCCATGGTGTGCAAAAAAGTGCCGCTCAAAGGTAAACAACCCAACACAACCGAAATGCACTTAACTAATGTTTAAGTTGCAAAACAAAATAGTAAAGAGTATAACCATTCCAAAGAAAAAAGTAATTTAAACATATATGATAAATACTGTGAATGGATACTGGAAATATATCAGAATGAATTTTAATATTCAAACCTTACGGATATTTGAAAAGAATACCCGACTGGCAAAATATCTTTTCATACTTGATTTAAAAACGAACAAAACTATTGTTGAAAAAAATTACGTTTATTTGGCGCCAGAGTTTTTTTAACTGTTTACCAGAAAACATTAAAGGAATAAGGAGTGATAACATTTTCTTTTTAAGGATTTAAGAAAATGGATTTTAAATGTGGATTTTAAATGTGGAAAATATTGAGACTATGTTTTAGAAATAAAAGAGAATTAAATGTAATATAATTTCATTAGACGCAAAATTGCTATTAAAGTGCTCAACTGAACCATTTATTAACCAACAATTTCAATATAGAATTTTATTTTATTTTTTTTCAGTTTTCTACCCAGTAATTTTTTTTTTCTTAACGGTAATATTCGAACTTATAAATTGATGATTATTTACTTTGATTTTAATGATCAAGATAGCAAAATGTGAGGAAATGGGAAACGGAAGCATGTTGTCGTTTCACTTTCATTACAACATAACTATTAAATTTCTTCCACAAGCGAGTTTTTACTCTCGTGGAAGATTCAACATTTTTTACCAGACTTTTACTGAAAATTATAAGTAAAGTTACAAAACACTGGCCGAGTGGTTAGCGTGCTTGGCTACTGATCTAAGGGACCTGGGTTCGAGCCCCTTTCAGACCTTCTACTATGGCATATAAACTGACAGGCTCCTGTCAGACCTCTGTGGCAAGCAGCTGCTTGAGGGGGTATTTATTTTATTATTATTAATGAAATATAATATTAAGATTTTTCATATATTGGTATGAATGAAAATATGATTTTTATTAGAGAAACTATGCATAAAGAAGAATATATATTAAAAAAATGTAATGTTTTAGAATTGTGCATCTAAGATATACAAGATTTTTATATTTGATTGTAATTTCAGCTCTAAGGTAAAAACATGTAAATATAATGTTACTGCATATTCTGAGAATCAATCTATCTTTCACACTTTAAGCTATCTCCTTGAAGTTTCACTTTTCTGTCTGCACGAAAACCAAAATTATCTGTGTAAAAAAAAGGAAATCACTTATATATATATTTGCCATTGTTGTTCGAGAAAAGAATTTGTATGCATTTCTGTTAATGCACACTCAACTGTCATTGAAGATGTTTAAGATTGTACAGTCGCTTAAAAAAGTATCCGAACACTGGTTGACTACTGAATTCAGAAAAAATATCTAGCAACGATTTTTTTTAGAAATTAGTGATCTGACAACCTACGTATCACGTGACACGAAGGTTGCCAGATCACTAATTTCTAAAAAAAAATCGTTGCCAGATATTTTTTCTTGATTCTGTAATCAACCATAGTGTTCGGATATTTTTTAATATATATAATGCGTATGAATATATAATGCAATGAATATGGAGCGTGTGCAGTTACCGTTCACAGCAAACTGGAGCGGTTGCGGTTAATGTTCACAGCACATTGGATCGTGTGGCTCACAAAGACCTGGATCGTGTGGGCTCACTCACGGAAATGTTGAGCGTGTGCAGTTACCGTCCACAGCAAACTGGAGCGGTTGCGGTTAATGTTCACAGCATATTGGATCGTGTGAGCTCACAAAGACCTGGATCGTGTGGGCTCACTCACGGAAATATTGAGCGTGTGCAGTTACCGTTCACAGCAAACTTTAGCGTGTGCAGTAACTGCACACGCTCCAGTTTGCTGTGAACGGTAACTGGAGCGTGTACAGTTGCTGTACACGCTCCAGATATTTTTCCTGAATTCTGTAATCACGTGACACGAAGATTGCCAGATCACTAATTTCTAAAAAAATCGTTGCTAGATATTTTTTCTGAATTCAATAGTCAACCATAGTGTTCGGATACTTTTTTGAGCGACTGTACATATACATTATATGTTGTCACTACTTTGTTCCTTTGTTAATTATTACAATAGCCTGGATGAGCATATGCTTTTGGGTTATTTACATTGTAATAATGTACATTTTTATCAGAAATAAAACTAAAAAGTTCAAGTTCAAGAGAGAGGTTAGATCAGGGACATATTTAAGGTATTAAATACAGGGACATATTTAAGCTATAGGGACATATTTAAGGTATTAAATACAGGGACATATTTAAGGCATAGGGACATATTTAAGATATTAAATACAGGGACATATTTAAGGTATTAAATACAGGGACATATTTAAGGTATAGGGATATATTTAAGGTATTAAATACAGGGACATATTTAAGGTATAGGGACATATTTAAGGTATTAAATATGTCCCTGATCTAACCTCTCTCTTGAACTTGAAGGAATTTAAAATTTGATGGAATTTAAAATTTTATGTTTTTGGAACATTTAGCAAGTATTGAGCATTGATGCAATAATTACCACTTGTTTTTATTTACTTATTAGTATTTTTTAAAAATATTTACATATTGATTCTAAGATTATATATGTCGGGATGGCTCAGCCAATAACGCTCTGGGCTCGTAATCTGCAGTTCTCTGGTTCGAATCCCACCTTGCGCCAGGGTTGAGATTTATCTCCGCATGAACCTCCACCTCCACCTTCACTTTCCAGTAGGGGAGACCGATGGGCTTGGAAAGACTGCAGTTTATTAGATGAGACGTTAAGCCGTGGCCCCGTGTGCGAGAGAGCCATACCCTTTGCGCGTTAAAGAACACGTTGGATGGTCTTGACGGGAGGCTACCATGGATCCAGTGGGCTACCAGTGTATCTCCTCCCTCCAACCTTCCCTGAGCCCTCGGGGTCCTTGTGACCTGGCCATTTAGCCCATTGTGTCCAAAAGAGTGCCGCTCAGAGATAAAACAACTCAACAGAATCCAACAGTTTAGTAAAATTTTCTTTATGTTAAATACATGTCTAAAATCGAGACCCCCCCCCTCTGAGCTTTAGAACCAGGCCAAATGACCCTCGTGACCTCTCCTCTGGGCGAGCCTTGCTCAAAAGTGATACACCATAACTCCGTTTCATAAACTTGAATGCATCGACCATTATCGAAATGTAAGAGCCATCCACATTGCGTCAGCCTCACTCTTCCAATAAATTACTTAAGCAAGTCATCCTCTAAGATCATCCTTACGTTTTTTCATCCATTGACCTCCCCCCCTCCTATTCAATCATTTTTTACTACAGTCAACTCCCCCCTCCACCATCAGAATCCCCCCCCTCTCATCCTTTGCCTTCCAAATCACCATCCAGGTGCCAGAATCGACAACCGGTACCATATACAAACACTACTTGTAGGTGAGGCGAAGTATGTGTGCGTGCGAGGTGAGAGGAGAGGGGGAAGGGCATCCCCTCCCCCCTTCCCGATACCTCTCGCCATCAGCCTGTCAAGAAAGTTCGACTTCGATGTAACCTCCACCCGACCTTCAGATGTTGACCTCCGAGAAGGGTCAAGTTCTCACATGTGTTTGCCGCGCGTGGAGTGGGTGGGGTTTAATGAAGTGCTGTATTAATAACGAGGCAGGGGGGGGGATCTCACTACGGGTGGATGCGGTCTTCTCTACCCACCTAACATGAACACCATACGGGAAGATTTTTGCGCTTTTTTTTCTTCCACACACCTGGAAGACGTTCACTTTCAAACATTTCGTATAAGTAACCAAAGAAAATTATTTTTTTCTGACTTTCTAGAATTCTTTTTCCAATTCTGTCTTGAGATGGTTCGCGATTTTTTCTTTCCTTGCCCTTTATCCTCTCATTCGCTCTATCAATATTCTTTTCAAAGCCGACAACAATCAAATGAACGAAAGAAAGTGATGCATCACTCTTTGAAGATTTGAGAAATTAATCTCAAACTGATGTTGCATTAATTCCATGGCAAAATATGTTTTGTGGGGGTTGGGTTGTTTAATCTCCGAGAGGCAATTTTTTTTCACACAGTGGGCTAAATAACCACATCACAAGTAGCCTAAGGGTTCAGAAAAGGTTGTGCTGGGTTGTTTTACCTCTGAGAGGCCTTTTTGTGCACACCATGGTCTAAATGGCCAGGTCACAAGAACCCCGAAGGCTCAGAGAAGGTTGGCGGAGGGGACCCACTGGAACAGCTGTTGGGAGACAGATGGTAGCCTCCCGTCAAGACCATCCAGCGTGTTCTTTAACGTGCACAGGGTATGGCTCTCCCGCACACGGGGACACAGCTTAACGTCCCATCCGACGGACGGCGGCATTTCCAGGGCCATCGGTATCCCCTACTGACCATGGGCAGGGTCATCCCCTCATAGCCACTGGTAGTTGGAAAAAAGGTGCTTTACCATCTGCATTGTCTATTTATAATATAAATGTTATATAATATATATTCTAAAAATCGGTGCTTTATTTCTAAGTAGAAAAATAATATCGTGAAGATATAAAATGTATAGTAAGCAGCAAAAGGGCCTACTAACAAAAAATATTCTGATAATTGGCACTTTATTCAGTGTAATCCTTGTGAGTTGTGACTGATGCAAATTTTTTCATTATTTATTGTTATATGTACTAAAAAATTAACAAATGAACGCATCATTCCAAAGAGCCATTTAAAAGTTATAAAATAAGTTTGTCATGAAAATAATAAATACGATTTTTACAACTCATTTCTAACTGGCAGTAAATTTGGATGACTCCCTCAGAAACCTACTGTGACCCTCTCATGTTGCGTTTCTTCCAGTGACCCCCTGGGGGGGGGGGGGTCATATGGCCAACATTGTGAACCACAGGTCTAAATGGGGCGGGGGTGGCTCAGTCGGTAGCGCGCCAGGCTCGTAATCTGCAGTTCCCATTTTCAAGTCCCAGCTGGGTCAGCGTTGATATTTATCTCTGCAAAATTCCCCGCCCTGTCCACGGTCAGTAGGGGACACCGATGGGATTGGAAAGGTCGCCGTCCGTCGGATGGGACGTTAAGCCGTGGTCCGTGTGCAGGAGAGACATACCCCTAAAAGAGGATATTAAAATTATTCCTTTAAATAAAATCCTTTTTTGTAAGACAGGTAGTAGCTGGGCTCAACAAGAAATTTTTAATATTTTAAACACTATACAATATTTAGTATATTATCATAATTTGGGATTTATGTGTCACTGCCCGATAACATGTTTTATACAGTTATATTTTATACAATTATAGATATTTTCAATAAAAATCATATCGAGTATTTTACTTGTATAAATTGTCAACAGATGGCAGCAGGCACTTTTCGTATCAACCACAAAACAGAACTTTACTATTAGAGCAAAGTGCAGACACCTATATACATCGATATGATCCAGGGACCAAAACTGCAACATACATTGACTTACATGTTCGCAAGATAATTAAATGTATTAATTTACATATTAGTTTTGAAATTCTGCAAAAGTACTAAAACGAAACACACAGCGATTCCTCCAGCTATCGTAAAATGCACTCCTGAACGAGATAAAATACTCATTGAACAACTTTAGGGTGCAGCTACCACTCGACGCAAATATCTGTGGGAGTTAGACAGTTTGAAACACTAATTAAATCACATTAAATATTTCAAGAGTAAGGAAAATCATAGTTACAGTGGAATAAAGTGATTGCACTGCGCATGCGCAGATCGCCCTTACAATTGTTTCTGTGACTTTACACCAATTTGCCGCGTTCAGCTTCGGCAAAATTCCGCACTGTGGCGCGACTTAATCTTGTGCGAAGCTGGCCTTCTTCTTCGCTTGTGTATCGCCCCTCACTAAATACATTTTCTGTATCCGCCCTTGGTAAGAGAGAGAATATCTAACTGCTCTTGAACTATCGATTCTTTCTAGAATTTTTTTACTTCCCTAAAGGGGCAGCTGATTTAATTTTTTCACTTGAATAAATGAAATATAAGACTAGAATATTAACTCATCAATCAGGTTGGCAAGACTAGGCAAGAGCCTAACGTAGTGATGAAGCAATCGTTTCAAGTTCTTTCATTTCGAGTAAACTCTGATGCTGAGTTAGACGTTACGTTTCGCCATCTGTTGGTAGTGACAAGAACTGCAATAAATAAATACCAGGTTTGAACACAGCAGTTATTCCTCACAAACAATAGCAATCATGACACGGTTCTGTGCTCGTAAATATTCTCAAAACTATAACATTTCAGTTTAGGAGCTATTCATATAAAAATGTGGGCAGGCCAGATAAAATATCTCCAAGAATTTGGATCACAAGCCATAATTTCCCCATTACTGGCCTATACCGTAAGCATAGACTTTATTGGGCCACAGAATAGAAGGTCTGAACAAAAGTAAAACATCATGTCATGAAGATCTGTCTCTTTGCAAAAGAATTCAGATTTTCTCATTCATTAAAATTTCGTTTTTTAGAAAAATAGGGACAAGACTTCGTCCTTCAAATATCCTGGTAAACCGTATCGTAGTTTGGAAATTATTTGACTGCTGCCGAGATATCTATATGTTTTCAACATGCTCCATGATTTCTCGGAGATATGGAGGTCAGGTCCTTAGCTCTGTGTAAGACACTATGCAGCTGCCATGGAAAACAAATTCTTAGAAAAAATAAAAGTATAAAAGAATGATCAACATATAAAGAAAATGAGGAGTGATCCAGATGTCACTCTCATCTGCTTAAATAATAGATTTTACATAATTCATATGAAACCTAGAAATAATAGATATAACTGACTTTCATTAAGTGTTATGGCATAAAGTGAGGCACTTTTTCCTTCTATTAGCTTACATCTTCGAGAAACCTTAATTCGACACTAGGCATAAGAATATTTAGTGTATTGAAATTTAATTAAAACAATGACAGTTATTTGTATCATAACTATTATGAATTACTGATGTATGAACTTTTCTAAATATTCTAAAGTTTCCCTCCAGCCTCGTGATCGTTTTATTCATTGTATATTGTTTCAGACAAACAGGTCTCAAGGCACACATTAGCAAATTTGCATCTTTTTTTTAAATTTCTGAAAGTGCCACTGCAGGTTTTTAATGCGTTAAACACTTTTTAATTAATTATCAGCGGCTTATATTGCAAGCCACGTTCTAGACATCCGTTTAAGTGGTGGAACTCTGAATGCTGATTAAACGGATATCTGAAACTACCTTACTAGATAATAAAATTTACACTGGTAGCTATTTTTACACTCCTGTTAATTTCTTTTTAATAAAATATTTTTTAAAAATATAAATATTTTATACTATTTAAGAGAACAATCTTACTTACAGTTTAGTCAAAGTAAAAAAAAAACCATCATTACTTTTCACTACTTTCATTTTAAATCTTACTTATACTTGATCAAGGAGTGTGGACGGCGAAAAAACAACGGCGATGAAGAAATACCTTAGCTTAACCGTTCTTTTAAGGACTTTTCGAGTTACGGTAAAGAGCGTTATAAGATCTACCTGTCTACAGCAGAAGAGTCAGTAAGTGAAATTTATTATCTACGATCTTTTCTTTCCGGATTTTCCTTTGTCTCCGGAGTTGCGAAATTGTCTTTGTGTTGTGCTGGGATCTGCGTGACTGCAGCAGAAGCGTCAGATCTTACTGATTTGGGTTCTTATTGGAATTTGTTTGACAAACAAACCAACCCCACACTTGGAAAAGGTTTTGCGATGCGAATATGGATACGAAATGAACACGAAATATATGGATACGAAATGAACACGAAATATATGGATACGAAATGAACACGAAATATATGGATACGAAATGAACACGAAATATATGGATACGAAATGAACACGAAATATATGGATACGAAATGAACACGAAATATATGGATACGAAATGAACACGAAATATATGGATACGAAATGAACGCGAAATATATGGATACGAAATGAACACGAAATATATGGATACGAAATGAACACGAAATATATGGATACGAAATGAACACGAAATATATGGATACGAAATGAACACGAAATATATGGATACGAAATGAACGCGAAATATATGGACACGAAATGAACAATGCCTGTCCTGATCTTCGTCAAATGACAGCACATTTTATTATGATAAGTGATGAAGTTAAAAAACTCCCATCGTGTGATATATTAAATGCACTACCTAAAGATGAATCAGACTACATTAATGGACTAATTGTCCAACATTTTCCAACTGAAAAAGCTATCAGAGAACATAACTGCAGCAAATGTTCTAGAGGCGATATCGTGGAGACATTCACTCCTACCGTCATCCCTGGAACTTCGAACTTGGCTTCCCGCTGCATGTAACTATTATAAGCTGTATTGTAACTAATGATGAGGTTAGGCAAAGGAGTCGGCAACCTCCTTTAAGCAGCATATTGTGCAGATAGAGACTATGTTGCCCGTATGGATAATTATAGATTGGTGAATAGGGTTATGAACAGTGCGCCCAAAGGCCTCAGAAAGAGGAGGAGAGCTAGGATGTGATGGGCTGACAATGTAAAACAGGACCTTATTAGAATTGGTGTACAGTGGCCAGATGCAGTAGATGTAGCTCAGGACAGACTTGCTTAGAGAACTAAATTGCACTGCTGGTTGGACCTCCGTAGCCCATGGCTGCTTGAGGATGATAATGATGATGCATAAATGATTCACAGAATGTAAGAAACGACTTTGAAGTTGTTAAAAATGGATGTAAAAGATCTCTTACATCCACGGATGAACCCAGTACGTCAACCAAGAACAGTTTTATGCCCCTTGCAGTTGACGATGATATTTAAAATTTCACTGAAATGACTGATAACGAACATCATATTTCGAATGAATCTGAAAATGCAAAAACAAGTAATAAGAAAAAAGAGACTATTCCTCCTATTATCTTGAGGAAAAAAGAAGGATGGATAAACCTTCATAAGGTTCTTGTCTCGTTAGTTGTTGAAGACTTTTCAGCTAAGATCTGTGGCGAGACAATCTGCATACAAACCCGTTGTACAAGTGATTATAGATCGTTTTGAAGAAAGAGAATATCTAACTGCTCTTGAACTATCGATTCTTTCTAGAATTTTTTTTACTTCCCTAAAGGGTGCAGCTGATTTAATTTTTTCACTTGAATAAATGAAATATAACGCTAGAATATTTTTTGAACAATCTAAATATTTGAACAATCTAAATATTCTTTTCACACGTACCAACTAAAAAATGAAAAGAATCTCAAAGTTGTATTTAAAAATCTTTCTGATGATACAATTAAGGATGATCTAAAAATGAACTGATTCATCTGGGCTTTCAAATCTCCCTAGTATCTCAACTAAGGAGTGGTAAAAATAAGAAACTACTACCGATCTTTCTTGTGGATCTTCCAAAAAATGAAGACAGCCAGAAAATTTATAACATCGCGGATCTGTTCTATCTCAAAATTAAAGTCGAGAGCTGTAAGAAGAGATCTGGAGCTAACAAGTGCCATCGTTGCCAGAGATATGTACACACTCCATGGTGTGCAAAAAAGTGCCGCTCAGAGGTAAAACAACCCAACAGGCAAGATTGCAAGAACCGAAAATAATAAATACGATTTTTACAACTCATTTCCCTAGGGCTCAGCGCTCTATGGAAACAGAGTACACTCACTACTAAGCTATTGGGAGACATATGGAAGGCTTCCTTGAAAGACACGGTGTTCTTCAACGTATACAGGATATGACTCTCGCTCCCTCTTCCACTGTGAGAAGTTTTACGTTACATCCGATGGACGTCTTCTAATGTTATCTGGTGGTCTTTCTCACCGTCGATAGGCAGGGTGGAATCCAGCGGAGCAATGGAAATAAATCTGAACTCATTTAGTGTGTGTGCTCGAAACTGAAAATATCAAGTAAAAGATCTGGCACTAATGATTGAACCGATCCTCACCCCTTGATGGGTTGGGTTGTTTTATCTCGGAGAGGCACATTTTTGCATACAATGGGCTAAATAGCCGGGTCACATGGACCCCGAAAGCTCAGAGAAGGTTGGGGAGGAGACCCATTGGAAGAGCTATTGGGAGACAGATAGTCCCAAGCACACAGAGCCACGGCTTAATATCCCATCCGACGGATGATGGCCTTTCCAAACCCATCGGTGTCCCTTACTGACCAGGGGCAGGGAGGAGATTTTTATGGAGATAAATCTCAACGCTGGCCCAGCTAGGATTTGAACCTGAGTTACTGCAGATTAGGAGCCTGGCGCGTTACCGCTAAGCCACCGCCGACTCACCCCTTGAGGGAAAGCTGTTTATAAATATCAATAATTTTATCCTTTCATCCTATATATTTCATTAAATAAATTTTTTAAGGGGCGGGGGGGGGGGGGGGGGAGGTGACTCTCGCAACGCGCTGTCTCATAATCTGCAGTTAAAGTTTTTTTTTTAATTCAAGTCCCATCTACAATTTTCCCCACTACCCCTTCTACCCTCGGTGAGAAAGGAGAAATCAGTGGTGTTGGAAAGACCGCCGTCCGTCATAGGGGACGTCAAACCATGCTCCGTGTGCGGGAGAGCCACAACCTCTTCACGTTAAAAAACACGATAGATGGCCTTGATGGGATGCTTCCATCCGTTTCCCTACAACTAATCGTCATGCGGATCCCCTCCCCCCCCCATCCTTCTCTGAGACGTTGGGGTCCTTGTGACCTGACCACTTAGTCCATTGTCTATAAAAAAGAAAGTGTCGTTCAGAGATAAAACTACTAATCCTATATATATTTAAACCCAACTACTACTTTCAAACAGTCCAAGAACGATTCTTTAACGTTCAATAATTGGGACTTAATTCTTCCTCCAGGGTAGGGGTGGCTCAGTCGGTAGCGCACCAGGCTCGTATTCTGCAGTTCCCAGGTTCGAGTCCCAGCTGGGTCAGCGTTGAGATTTATCTCCGCAAAACTCCTTTGCCCTGCCCATGGTCATTATGGAACACCGATGGGCTTGGAAAGGCCGCCGTCCGTCGAATGGGACGTTAATCCGTGGTCCCGTGTGCGGGAGAGACATACCCTGTGCACGTTAAAGATACCCTCTCATACCTGTCACGCTCGATGGCCTTTATGCGAGGCTACCATCTGTCTCCCAACAGCTGTTCTAGTGGGTCCCCTCCCCCAACCTTCTCTGAGCCTTTGGGGTCCATGTCATCTGGCCAATTAGCCAATGGTGTGCAAAAAAGTGCCGCTCAAAGGTAAATCCAAAGCAAAAACCTTGGCAAACATATCATCATTATGCATAATCTGATTCGTTTCTTCTTACTAGCCTAAATAGGAGGCGAAGAATTCGTTGCAAAAGGCGTGGGCCATCCTATCGTCAAGGAGTGTCTACGGGAGAAGAGAGATAGCTTCCATAGGTGTAATGTAAACTTTTCGATTGCAGCGCCCTCTAAACATGGCAAATTCATGTATTGCAGTGAAGCCACTAGCCAGGGAGATGAGTAGTTCCCCTGCGTTATTTTTTCACTGTAGGGGACTACCTTGACGTGGGTGGGGTTGGGGGGCTTTTGGCCCAGTGCGGTCGAAGGCTCTGCTGACTGGTTTGGACCCTGGTTGGACAGAGTTAAGACCATTTTGAGGTCGAAAGATCTGCTGACCGGTTTGGTGCCCGGTTGGCAGTCTAAGACCTCCATAGGTAGACTCAGGGGAGTGGTTCGGCCCCCTGCTGAACGACTTGGTCCGTCTAGTAGGCCAGGGTCCCAATTTCAAAATCTGGATCCAACTAAGAGTCTCCAACACCGGGAGCCTAGTCAACTTGGATCTACATATCCTTGTTTGTGGCTAACCGGGTAACAGATTAAATTTAGGTTTTGACATATGGATGAGCTTTCCATCTATAGGACTGCTCGCCATTAGGTAGTCGGGGATGAGCTGTATCTATATGGTACTGTCTTGCTCCCGACCGTAGCTAGTGGCGAAAATGGCATTTCCCCATTACTGATAGTGCCTTTTGGCGGAACTAGTGGGTCTTGTCTTATATATATATATTCCTGCCGTGGGTTGAGCTTTACTTCTATAGTACTGTTCACCCTACACTGTCGTGGGCTGTGCATTTACCTATATGGTATTGTATGTCCCCGACCTTTAGATAGTGGTCAAAGTGGCATTACCCTATTTTATACTGGTAGTGCTTTAGGCGGAACCAGTGGGCCTTGTCATTCAATATATTTCCTGCCGATACAGAACCACCTTGACATGGTGTGTGTGTGTGGGGGGGGGGGGGTGCTTGAGAGCACATTGAGGACGAAGGCTCTGCTAACCGTTTTGGGCCCCAGTTGGACAGGCTAAGACCTCCATCTCAGGAGAGTCATTAGGGGCCCTGCTGACTGACTTGGTCCGTTAGGTCGGACAGGGCCCCGATATTCGGGCCTGACTAAGAGTTCCCAGCACGGGAGCCGAGGCAACTTGGATCTATATATCCTTGTTTGTGGCTAACCGGAGTGCAATTAAATTTAGGTTTTGACTGATGGATGAACTTTACTCTTATAGTACTTCTCGCCATTAAGTAGTCGGGGATGAGCTGTATCTATATGGTAGTATTTGCCCCTGACCATAGTTAGTGGTGAATATGGCATTTCCCAAAACTGGTAGTGCTTTAGGTGGAACTAGTGGGATTTGTTTCATAAGTATATTTACCTGCCGAGGAAGGTTTTCACGTGACCATTATAAATATTCTTTTCGTTTGGAGGGAAAAGAGGATATTAAAATTATTCTTTTAAATAAAATCCTTTTTTGTAAGACAGGTAGTAGCTGGGCTCAACAAGAAATTTTTAATATTTTAAACACTATACAATATTTAGTATATTATCATAATTTGGGATTTATGTGTCACTGCACGATAACATGTTTTATACAGTTATATTTTATACAATTATAGATATTTTCAATAAAAATCATATCGAGTATTTTACTTGTATAAATTGTCAACAGATGGCAGCAGGCACTTTTCGTATCAACCACGAAACAGAACTTTACTATTAGAGCAAAGTGCAGACACCTATATACATCGATATGATCCAGGGACCAAAACTGCAACATACATTGACTTACATGTTCGCAAGATGATTAAATGTATTAATTTACATATTAGTTTTAAAATTCTGCAAAAGTACTAAAAAGAAACATACAGCGATTCCTCCAGTTATCGTAAAATGCACTCCTGAACGAGATAAAATACTCATTGAACAACTTTAGGGTGCAGCTAAACCTAATCAACGCAAATATCTGTGGGAGTTAGACAGTTTGAAACACTAATTAAATCACATTAAATATTTCAAGAGTAAGGCAAGCCATAGTTAGAGTGGAATAAAGTGATTGCACTGCGCATGCGCAGATCACCCCTTACAATTGTTTCCATGACTTTACACCAAATTGCCACGTTCAGCTACGGCAAAATTCCGCACTGTGGCGCCACTTATGCTTGTGCGAAGCTGGCCTTCTTCTTTGCTTGTATCGCCCCTCACTAAATACATTTTCTGTATCCGCCCTTGGTAAGAGAGAGAGTATGTTACTGCTCTTGAACTATCGATTCTTTCTAGAATTTTTTTTACTTCCCTAAAGGGTGCAGCTGATTTAATTTTTTCACTTGAATAAATGAAATATAAGACTAGAATATTAACTCATCAATCAGGTTGGCAAGGCTAGGCAAGAGCCTAACGTAGAGATGAAGCAATCGTTTCAAGTTCTTTCATTTCGAGTAAACTCTGATGCTGAGTTAGACGTTAAGTTGCGCCATCTGTTGGTCGTGACAAGAACTGCAATATATAAATACCAGGTTTGAACACAGCAGTTAACAGCTCACAACCAATAGCAATCATTACACGGTTCTGTGCTCGTAAATATTCTCAAAACTAAAACATTTCAGTTTAGGAGCTATTCATATAAAAATATGGGCAGGCGAGATAAAATATCTCCAAGAATTTGGATCACAAGCCATAATTTCCCCCATTACTTGCCTATATCGTAAGCATAGACTTTATTGGGCGACAGAATAGATGGTCTGAACACCAGTAAAACACCATGTCATAAAGATCTGTCTCTTTGCAAAAGAATTCAGATTTTCTCATTCATTAAAATTTTATTTTTTAGAAAAATAGGGACCAGACTTCGTCTTTCAAATATCCTGGGAAACCGTATCGTAGTTTGGAAATTATTTGACGGCTGCCGAGATATCTAGATGTTTTCAACATGCTCCATGATTTCTCGGAGATATGGAGGTCAGGTCCTTAGCTCTGTGTAAGACACTATGCAGCTGCCATAGAAAACAAATTCTTAGAAAAAATAAAAGTATAGAAGAATGATCAACATATAAAGAAAATGAGGAGTGATCCAGATGTCACTCTCATCTGCTTAAATAATAGATTTTACATAATTCATATGAAACCTAGAAATAATAGATATAACTGACTTTCTTTAAGTGTTATGGCATAAAGTGAGGAACTTTTTCCTTCTATTAGCTTACATCTTCGAGAAACCTTAATTCGACACTAGGCATAAGAATATTTAGTGTGTTGAAATTTAATTAAAACAATGACAGTTATTTGCATCATAACTATTATGAATTACTGATGTATGAACTTTTCTAAATATTCTAAAGTTTCCCTCCAGCCTCATGATCGTTTTATTCATTGTATATTGTTTCAGACAAACAGGTCTCAAGGCACACCTTAACATATTTGCATCTTTTTTTAATTTCTGAAAGTGCCACTGCAGGTTTTTAATGTGTTAAATACTTTTTAATTAATTATCAGCGGCTTACATTGCAAGCCACGTTCTAGACATCCGTTTAAGTGGTGGATCTCAGTATAGTGATTAAACGGATATCTGAAACTACCTTACTAGATAATAAAATTTACACTGGTAGCTATTTTTACACTCCTGTTAATTTCTTTTTAATAAAATATTTTTAAAAATATAAATATTTTATACTATTTAAGAGAACAATCTTACTTAGAGTTTAGTCAAAGTAAAAAAAAAACCATCATTACTTTTCACTACTTTCATTTTAAATCTTACTTATACTTGATCAAGGAGTGTGGACGGCGAAAAAAGAACGGGCGATGAAGAAATACCTTAGCTTAACCGTTCTTTTAAGGACTTTTCGAGTTACGGTAAAGAGCTTTATAAGATCTACCTGTGTACAGCAGAAGAGTCAGTAAGTGAAATTTATTATCTACGATCTTTTCTTTCCGGAATTTCCTTTGTCTCCGGAGTTGCGAAATTGTCTTTGTGTTGTGCTGGGATCTGCGTGACTGCAGCAGAAGCGTCAGATCTTACTGATTTGTGTTCTTATTGGAATTTGTTTGACAAACAAACCAACCCCACACTTGGAAAAGGTTTTGCGATGCGAATATGGATACGAAATGAACACGAAATATATGGACACGAAATGAACACGAAATATATGGACACGAAATGAACAATGCCTGTCCTGATCTTCGTCAAATGACAGCACATAATAAAATGTGCTATAAGTGATGAAGTTAAAAAACTCCCATCGTGTGATATATTAAATGCACTACCTAAAGATGAATCAGACTACATTAATGGACTAATTGTCCAACATTTTCCAACTGAAAAAGCTATCAGAGAACATAACTGCAGCAAATGTTCTAGAGGCGATATCGTGGAGACATTCACTCCTACCGTCATCCCTGGAACTTCGAACTTGGCTTCCCGCTGCATGTAACTCTTATAAGCTGTATTGTATCTAATGATGAGGTTAGGCAAAGGAGTCGGCAACCTCCTTTAAGCAGCATATTGTGCAGATAGAGACCATGTTGCCCGTATGGATAATTATAGATTGGTGAATAGGGTTATGAACAGTGTGCCCAAAGGTCTCAGAAAGAGGAGGAGAGCTAGGATGTGATGGGCTGACAATGTAAAACAGGACCTTATTAGAATTGGTGTACAGTGGCCAGATGCAGTAGATGTAGCTCAGGACAGACTTGCTTGGAGAACTAAATTGCACTGTCTGGTTGGACCTCCGTAGCCCATGGCTGCTTGAGGATGATGATGATGATGATGATGCATAAATGAATCACAGAATGTAAGAAACGACTTTGAAGTTGTTAAAAATGGATGTAAAAGATCTCTTACATCCACGGATGAACCCAGTACGTCAACCAAGAACCGTTTTATGCCCCTTGCAGTTGACGATGATATTTAAAATCTCACTGAAATGACTGATAACGAACATCATATTTCGAATGAATCTGAAAATGCAAAAACAAGTAATAAGAAAATAGAGACTATTCCTCCTATTAACTTGAGGAAAAAAGAAGGATGGCTAAACCTTATTAAGGTCTTGTCTCGTTAGTTGTTGAAGACTTTTCAGCTAAGATCTGTGGCGAGACAATCTGCATACAAACCCGTTGTACAAGTGATTATAGATCGTTTTGAAGAGAGAGAATATACAACTGCTCTTGAACTATCGATTCTTTCTAGAATTTTTTTTAGTTCCCTAAAGGGTGCAGCTGATTTAATTTTTTCACTTGAATAAATGAAATATAACGCTAGAATATTTTTTTGAACAATCTAAATATTCTTTTCACACGTACCAACTAAAAAATGAAAAGAATCTCAAAGTTGTATTTAAAAATCTTTCTGATGATACAATTAAGGATGATCTAAAAATGAACTGATTCATCTGGGCTTTCAAATCTCCCTAGTATCTCAACTAAGGAGTGGTAAAAATAAGAAACTACTACCGATATTTCTTGTGGAGCTTCCAAAAAATGAAGCCAGCCATAAAATTTATAACATCGCGGATCTGTTCTATCTCAAAATTAAAGTCGAGAGCTGTAAGAAGAGATCTGGAGCTAACAAGTGCCATCGTTGCCAGAGATATGGACACACTAAATGGTGTGCAAAAAAGTGCCGTTCAGAGGTAAAACAACCCAACAGGCAAGATTGCAAGAACCGAAAATAATAAATACGATTTTTACAACTCATTTCCGTAGGGCTCAGCGCTCTATGGAAACAGCGTACACTCACTACTAAGCTATTGGTAGACATATGGAAGGCTTCCTTGAAAGACACGGTGTTCTTCAACGTATACAGGATATGACTCTCGCTCCCTCTTCCACTGTGAGAAGTTTTACGTTCCATCCGATGGACGTCTTCTAATGTTATCGGTGTGGTCTTTCTCACCGTCGACAGGCAGGGTGGAATCCAGCGGAGCAATGGAAATAAATCTGAACTCATTTAGTGTGTGGGCTCGAAACTGGAAATATCAAGTAAAAGATCTGGCACTAATGACTGAACCGATCCTCACCCCTTGATGGGTTGGGTTGTTTTATCTCGGAGAGGCACATTTTTGCATTCAATGGGCTAAATAGCCGGGTCACATGGACCCCGAAAGCTCAGAGAAGGTTGGGGAGGAGACCCATTGGAAGAGCTATTGGGAGACAGATAGTCCCAAGCACACGGGGCCACGGCTTAATGTCCCATCCGACGGATGATGGCCTTTCCAAACCCATCGGTGTCCCTTACTGACCAGGGGCAGGGAGGAGATTTTTATGGAGATAAATCTCAACGCTGGCCCAGCTAGGATTTGAACCTGAGTTACTGCAGATTAGGAGCCTGGCGCGTTACCGCTAAGCCACCGCCGACTCACCCCTTGAGGGAAAGCTGTTTATAAATATCAATAATTTTATCCTTTCATCCTATATATTTCATTAAATAAATTTTTTAAGGGGCGGGGGGGGGGGGGAGGTGACTCTCGCAACGCGCTGTCTCATAATCTGCAGTTGCAAGTTTTTTTTTTAATTCAATCCCATCTGCGTCTATATTGACAATTTTCTCCACTACCCCTTCTACCCTCGGTGAGAAAGGAGAAATCAGTGGTCTTGGAAAGACCGCCGTCCGTCATAGGGGACGTCAAACCATGCTCCGTGTGCGGGAGAGCCACAACCTCTTCACGTTAAAAAACACGATGGATGGCCTTGATGGGATGCTTCCATCCGTTTCCCTACAACTAATCGTCATGCGGATCCCCTTCCCCCCCCATCCTTCTCTGAGACGTTGGGGTCATTGTGACCTGACCACTTAGTCCATTGTCTATAAAAAAGAAAGTGTCGTTCAGAGATAAAACTACTAATCCTATATATATTTAAACCCAACTATTACTTTCTAACAGTCCAAGAACGATTCTTTAACGTTCAATAATTGGGACTTAATTCTTCCTCCAGGGTAGGGGTGGCTCAGTCGGTAGCGCACGAGGCTCGTAATCTGCAGTTCCCAGGTTCGAGTCCCAGCTGGGTTAGCGTTGAGATTTATCTCCGCAAAACTCCCTTGCCCTGCCCATGGTCATTATGGAACATCGATGGGCTTGGAAAGGCCGCCGTCCGTCGAATGGGACGTTAATCCGTGGACACGCTGGATGGCCTTTATGGGAGGCTACCATCTGCCTCTCAACAGCTGTTACAGTGGGTCCGCAACCTTCTCTGAGACTTCGGGGTCCTTGTGACCTGGCCATTTAGCCCAGGTTTCCAAAAATTGCCGCTCAGAGGTAAAACAACCCAACCCATTCTTCCTCCACCTGACGCAGCTGCTTGCCACAGAGGTTTGGCGGGAGCCTGTCACTTTAAACCCCATAGAGAAAATCTGTGAGGAAGTCGAGACCTCAGCAGAAAGATAACACAAACATCCACGCCTTACCCGAAGCTCGAATCCAGGTCCCTCTGATCAACAACGAAGCACGCTAACCTCTCGGCCACGGGACAATTTCGATCCTTACGCATCTTTTGCATTTAAAAAAAAAATCTCTTTCTTATCACACAGCTGCTATAGACGATGACACAGAGATGGAGCTATGCGGTTCACTTCCGAAAAGCCCCACCAACCGGAATAGTGGAGGCGAGACGCAGGGTGGTTCAGGATGACTCTCGGCGGCACATTGGAGACACTTGCGGAAAAACAAGGGGCTAAAAGGGGGAGGAAAGGAGTAAAATGAGAGACTTGATGAGAATTCAAAGACAATGTCAGGTTGCACATTAATTGTGCAAGTGAGAAATTGTTCGTTTTTAGAGAAAGGTATGTGGAACTAACCTCATTCCGGGGAATGCATTAAAACCGCCAAAGAAACCCGCCTTTTTGTCACCATCGTCTGTGCCGATGACCTAGAGATGACGACATTCTGGAGGCAGCCGGACCTGGCGGTGAAGGATCTGCCTTCTGTCATGCAGGCTCATCGTCATGTAACAGGAACAGATGACGAACTAGGATGTATCTCAAATGATACGTTCAGAGGCACAGGACATTAAGTCAGAGGATTGTGGCTTTGGGGAGGAGAGATGTTCATGGGCGTCGCTGGGAGGGGGGATCAATTGAATAAATCAATTGGAAAATTCATTAATGTTGAATAATATCAAGCGTACCTTGGGTTGGGTTGTTTTACCTCTGAGCGGCACTCTTTTGCACATCATGGGCTAAATGGCCAGGTCACATGGACCCCGAAGGCTCAGAGAAGGTTGGGGGAGGGGACCCACTGAAACAGCTGTTGGGAGACAGATGGTAGCCTCCCGTCAAGGCCATCCAGCGTGTTCTTTAACGTGCATAGGGTATGGCTCTCCCACACACGGGGCCACGGCTTAACGTCCCATCCGACTGACGGTGGCCTTTCCAAGCTCATCGGTGTCCTCTACTGACCGTGGGCAGGGCGGGGAATTTTGCGGAGGTAAATCTCAACGCTGACCCAGCTGGGACTCGAACCTGGGAACTACAAATTACGAGCCTGGCGCGTTACCGACTGAGCCACCCCCGCCCCGTAGCTTTGGGGAGGAGAGATGTTCATGGGCGTCGCTGGGAGGGGGGACATGAAAAAAATCAATTGAAAAATTAATTTATGTTGAATAATATCAAGCGTGCCAAAAAATATTGTTTTTTTTACCGAATTGTAAAAGGGTCGCGCGTTGGTAGCGCGTCGGTAGCGTGCCAGGCTCGTAATCTGTAATTCCCAGGTTCGAGTACCAGTTGGGTCAGTGTTGAGATTTATCTCCGCAAAATTCTCCGCCCTGCCCACGGTCAGTAGGGGACACCGATGGGCTTGGAAAGGCTGTCGTCCGTCGGACGGGACGTTAAGCCGTGACCCCGTGTGTCACGCTGTAAGACGATTAATTTATTCGAGATTTGATTGAGATCTTTCATTGACGTTTAGAGATATTTTTCATTAAAACTCATAATGAAGGTGATTTTCTCTGAAGGTGATTTTCTTTTGAGATAACATGCAACTGTTTCGATTTTTCTGTTCGGTACCTATCATCATCATCATTCTCAAGCAGCCATAGGCTACGGAGGTCCAACCAGACCGTGCAGTTTAATTCTCCAAGCATATCTGTCCTGAGCTACATCTGCTGCATCCGGCCACTGCACACCAATTCTAACAAGGTCCTGTTTGACATTGTCTGCCCACCTCATCCTTGGTCTCCCCCTCCTTCTCAGGCCTCTAGACACACTGTTCATAACCCTATTCGCCAATCTATAATTATCCATATGGGCAACATGGCCAAACCAACAGAGTCTCTCTCTGCAAAATATGCTGCATAAAGGCGGTTGAAGACTCCTTTGCCTAACCTCATCATTAGTTACAAAGTTAAACCACCTAATACCCAAGATACTGCGTAAGCATCTAGAATCAAAAGCATCTAGTTTCCTGTTATCTTGTTTACAAAGTGTCCTAGTTTCACTACCATAACTAACTCTAGAAAGAACCAAACTATTATACAGTCTAATTTTAGTCTTTAGGTGTATACGCCTATTTTTCCACAATCTCCATAGATTCTTAAAAGTCCCGGCCGCAATCCCTATCCGTCTGTTAATCTCATGCCGCACATCACCAGCATCTGTTACGTAGCTCCCAAGATAATTAAACTGTGACACCTTCTTAAGACTGCAGCCATTCAGATTAACTGAATCACAACCTGCCTGACCAATTTTCATCACTTTAGTTTTCTCTCTGTTTATAACCAAACCTACTCTACTACCAGTCTCATCAACAACTCGAACCTATATATATATAAAATGTAGTTTTCCGGTTTTTGTGGGAAAACTCATTTCGATCGTAGTGAGTCTATATCTGCTTGAGTAACAGTGGGCAGGGAGAGAGAATTAAGCCCCACAGAAAAAAAAAAGTCCTATCCTATATATCACAGAGTAAGTGAGTATGATCATCTCTCAATTAATTCAGCTTTCTTGATTTCCATCCTTGAAGTATTGATACAACTGTTCTCTATTGGTTTTCTGAGCACAAGAATCAGATATTCCTGCAGACGAGAAAAATCTGAAATTCTTCGGAATTCGAGCGGTCACCAGATTCCAATACATTGGACGTTTGAATGCAACAGCTTTTGGAGACAAAAGCAAAAAGGAAAAGAAGGAACTTCCATTAATCTTTTCTTGAATCCTGCTGGATCAATAAGACGGGGTGCACCAGAGATAAAAAAAAAAGGGAATTCGGAAAACGTGAGGGAAGTAGAATAAAGCTGGGGGAGGGAAGGCTTTTACACCCCACCTGTTCGATTTGTCAAGGCGCAGTGTAATATCCGTGACAGTTTCATTTGCAGAACCGTACCCGCCGTTGCAGTCTCGCGCTCTGACGGCGAACCGAAATTCTCGTGCCCCGGATGGGTCGCAGATGTCGCTTGGACCTTGGAGCATGCGCACTGATGTCGACCGTCGCTAGCTCCATCCAGGAACTGTCGATACGTTGGTATCAGAATCCGATCCAGAAATCATCATTTTCCTCCCCCTCACCTTCTCTTCGGAGAGTGAGGTTTCGCTGAATGAAATAAAAGTGAGATTTATGGATTAGCTGTTCCTTTCATTGTTGTTGTTGTTAATTTTATTCTCTTCCCCCCCCCCACACACACTTCCTTTTGCTTCCGTTTCGATTCGTGGAATTTCATTTGGTGGAATCAGAAGGAGAAAGAAAGAACCGATAAGTTGACTCTCAAAAATTCTTTGTAGTTAATAGAATCGATTATAAACGATTGATTAAATAATACAGTAAATGACACTGATTTTCTAATTTTCGTAGAGAAAAATTTGGGTGTCGGGTTGTTCTAACTCTGTGCATTAACAAGAACCCCAAGGGATCAGAGAAGGTTGCACACAATGGTCTAAATGGACAGATTCACAGGGACCCCAAGGGATCAGAGAAGGTTGCACACTATGGTTTAAATGGCCAGAGTCACAGGGACCCAAGGGATCAGGAAGGTTGCACACAATGGTTTAAATGGAAGATTCACAGGGACCCCAAGGGATCAGAGAAGGTTGCACACAATGGTCTAAATGGACAGATTCACAGGGACCCCAAGGGATCAGAGAAGGTTGCACACTATGGTCTAAATGGCCAGAGTCACAGGGACCCAAGGGATCAGGAAGGTTGCACACAATGGTTTGTGGCCACAGTCACAGGGATCAAAAGGGATCAGAGAAGGTTGCACACAATGGTCTAATTGGCCAGAGTCACAGAAACCCCAAGTGATCAGAGAAGGTTGCACACAATGGTGCAAATGGCCAGAATCACAGAGACCCCAAGGGATCAGAGAAGGTTGCACACAATGGCCTAAATGGACAGAGTGACAGGGACCCCAAGGGATCAGAGAAGGTTGCACACAATGGTTTAAATGGAAGATTCACAGGGACCCCAAGGGATCAGAGAAGGTTGCACACAATGGTCTAAATGGACAGATTCACAGGGACCCCAAGGGATCAGAGAAGGTTGCACACAATGATCTAATTTGCACACCATGATCTAAATGGCCAGAGTCACAAGAACCCCAAGGGATCAGAGAAGGTTGCACACTATGGTCAGAGTCACAGGGACCCAAGGGATCAGGAAGGTTGCACACAATGGTTTAAGTGGCCAGAGTCACAGGGATCCCAAGGGATCAGGAAGGTTGCACACAATGGTTTAAGTGGCCAGAGTCACAGGGATCCCAAGGGATTAGAGAAGTTTGCACACAATGATCTAAATGGCCAGAGTCCCATTGGATCGTAAAATCCTGTTTGACTACACCTCATGAATACCTATCAGTTAGAATCTATCCTCTCGATGTTACCTACAAGTAGTGTGTTCCCACGTGACAAACTACCTCACAGAATCGACCGGTCAGAAGCGTTGTTTATCTACAATACCGATCCGTCCTCCCTGCCTGGAACCCACTGGATAGCTGTTTACAAGAAAGGAATGCACGTGGATCACTTTGACCCCTTGGGGACAAGTCCCGATGTCTCCATGCAAGAATACTACAGTCGGCTAGGCATACGTCACGTGTTACATCCCTCGATACCTCTGGAGGACCCCATGGGTGACACTTGCGGTGATCACTGTCTGTATTTCCTGTTTAAAAGAGCGAGCGGTTCCACTCTTCCCACAGTACTGCACAACGATTACACGTGTCGAGTAGACTTTAACGACTGCATGGTGGTACATTGGCTCTCCAAACTCCTTCAAATATTTTAATTGCCGCTCCTTCTCAGGGTGGAAAGACGACTTTCACTCTGTAACTCATCAAAGAAGCCGCTCAGGTGTTCGAACCCCAGCCCCAACATGTTGTTTACTGCTACGGGGAGCAGCAGCCTGCCTTTGAACCCTTTAAGAAAACCGTGGAATTTTACAAAGGACTACCTGTAGATCTGGAATTTGACCCCCTCAGACCTACGCTTCTGGTGCTGGACGACTTGATGGAACAGTCTGTGGCCAGCGAACGCATATCTCAATTGTTTATTCGTGGAGGTCATCATAAAAATATCACGATTGTCCTGATCTTGCAAAATCTGTTTTTAAAGGGAAGACATTTGAGGACTATATCACTCAATGCTCACTACATGTTTTTATTTCGCAACTGTCGAGATGCTTCACAAATAACGCATCTGGCAAGACAAGTATTTCCACATCATTACAAACTCCTGACCAATGCTTATAGACTAGCACAACCTCCCTGTGGTTATTTGTGCGTGGACTTTCATCCTAGAACGTTAGATACTGAAAGGCTCCATGCCAAGATCCTCCCTTCTGAAGAACCCGAGATACTCTATGTCCCAAATGAAAGTTAGATTTCAAGGCCAGTTCCTTCAGTGTTTACCAAAACTTGGGGGAAAGCAACGTGCAGCTCTGTTGAAGCACATCTCTGACCCTCAGATGTATGCTCTATGTGAAGTGTGTACCAATTTCTTAAAAGGCAATATACCTGTCTCCCATCGAGTATTAAAGAATTTACGAAGTCCCAAGACGGTCAGAAGAAGTTTAACTTCCAAACGTGCATCTGTCCATCAAAAGAAACGTCTCCTGTAAAAGGGATCGAGATTTCTACTTCCCCTTCTTACTGCGGCATTGCCTCTGTTGGGGTCCCTATTTCGAAAATGATTTCAGTGAAGGCTGTTCAAAGTCGAAACCTGCGAAAAAAAGTGCATGATTTAGACATGGAGATGAAGAAAATACTTGAATCTGACGTTGATGATAAAACTGAAAAGTACCTGGCTGTATTGAAAAATTACCTGTTATTTAACCAGCAATTGGAAGTCCCCCCACGAAGTAAAGGTCAACATTCCCAGACAGAAAATATCAGAGACTTTTGGTCACCCTCCGAAAGACATTAGCGACTTTGTTCCCATCCATCGTAAGAAAAGGAAATTAATTGACTGGACTCCTTATTAAAGACCTATGTTCCTGAAGATTCATGTTAAAAATATGTGATAAAAAAACCATGTATTAAAATTCTATATTAAAAAACCATGTATTAAAAATTGTGATAAAAACAATGTATTAAAAATTTGTGATATCCAATAAAAGAAATTAAAACTGATATACGCCTCTTGTTCATTCATTCCATGAATTAGTTTTTTACAACACTGAAACATTAGGTTTTATAAATGTTATCCATAGAAACATCATCTTGCTGACCCATTTTTTTACTCACATAAATATAGTGTTGAAGATTGGAAAATAAAGAGACTGGTTTTTAAAAAAACATTTATTAAGCTAAATGGCACAGTATATTTCAATGCATAGAAAAACATTAATATGGAAAATATAGTAAAAGCTTCAATGCTTATAAAACAGTACTGATAGTTACAAACTACTATGTTTCACAATGATAGCAATATTTACAATTCGACTATACAGCAAGTTAGAAACCTAACCTGTCGACAGAGGGCGCTAGTGCAGACGCGCGCAGAGAGAGAACAGCGGTGACTTCCACTGACATCTCAAAACCGGAAGTGCAATAGGGGGCGCTAGTGCATGCAGGGAGCGCGCGGAGGAGAGCCAATGAAAACGATGCTGCGATCCTGACAGCTTCGCATACCCGGCTGCGGGGGGTTGACAGCGCACTAGCTAGCAACAGACACATTTTATAATACTTTTTCTGACGGGGTATATATATCCCCTATATGTATATGTAAGGTATATATATCCCCTATATGTATATGTAGGGTATATATATCCCCTATATCCCTAACAAGTGAGTATATATATCCCCTATATCCCTAACAAGTGAGTATATATATCCCCTATATGTATATGTAGGGTATATATATATCCCCTATATCCCTAACAAGTGAGTATATATATCCCCTATATGTATATGTAGGGTATATATATCCCCTATATCCCTAACAAGTGAGTATATATATCCCCTATATATATATGTAGGGTATATATATCCCCTATATCCCTAACAAATGAGTATATATATCCCCTATATGTATATGTAGGGTATATATATCCCCTATATCCCTAACAAGTGAGTATATATATCCCCTATATGTATATGTAGGGTATATATATCCCCTATATCCCTAACAAGTGAGTATATATATCCCCTATATGTATATGTAGGGTATATATATCCCCTATATCCCTAACAAGTGAGTATATATATCCCCTATATGTATATGTAAGGTATATATATCCCCTATATCCCTAACAAGTGAGTATATATATCCCCTATATATATCAAGTAGTGGCTGACAGCCAGGAGAGACGATCGCAACAGTGGTATCAGCCAAACAAGGGTGTCAGCAGTGCGGGTATAGTTCAGCTAGTATAGCTGATGAGCAAACGGAGAGTGGACTACAAGTTCCAGATATTTTAATCGTGTGCACCTCAGAAGAATAGCAGGTGGTTCTTCAAGTGAGGAAAGGACGTCGAAAGTGTGAAGCTGAAGCTAGAGGCCAAACAATAGCCAACTGACGAGATTGGTGAGAACAGTAGCATTGTACCCTATTGTTGCGCTTATTTTGGTAGAGTATTGTGCCATTAATTTGCAGCGCTACGGGAAAAATGTACAGTGCCATAAACACACAGTCAGGACAGACAGGGAAAGATAATATCAATAGGAGTTCTGGGGAAACGGAAATTTATGACCTAGGGATTACTGATGAGATGGAGACGATAGGGGCCGATAGCAGCAGATTAACAGAACCCTCGCACAACAACGGCAATGTGGAACTGCTAAGATTAAAAATTCAATTGACAATTGCAAGCGGAAGAAGCTGAAAAGGTGCCTGCACGCGAGTCGGAGATGGAGGTTAGGCTTATGCTCTTATTCTAGCACGAGAGAGAAGACTTTGGGATGGCCAGGGTGAAAATAAAGGCATCCCTGAGCAGTCTATGGCAGTGGTCAGCAGAGCAACAAAAGAATTAGAAGATATTGCAAAATGGATCAAGGTCATCAGTCCCATTATAGGAAACCCCCCAGCAGACGCCAGCAATATGCCCCTCTTCTTTCAAGAGCTAGAATACATTTTTGCCAATCAAAGGTGTACCTGAAGCTATGAAAGGCAAAATCGTTCTACCCATTTGGAGGGAAAAGTTGGGCAAATTAACGGCTGCCTTACCTATTGAGGATGCATTAGATTATAAAAAAAATTAAGGAATTTCTTTTGTCAAGGTGCCGCCTTTCAGCTGTAGAATGCAGGCTACAATTCGATGGGGCAAGAAAAATAGCCTCAGAAACCTGGGATTCCTTTTCTGAACGTATAAGGAACTTATGGTTTAGATATTTAGAAAGTAGGAAGGTGACAGATATTGCCGATCTGCATGACCTTATCATCGCAGATCGAATTAAAGCAGAAATCCCCGACCATGCCACAAAAGAATTCGTTGCCCAGAGAGAATTCGACAGCTGGTCGAATGCATCAAACATCACGTGGCCAGTGCTCAAACTGGAATTCGAAGTAGAATGAGCAGTGATCGGGTGTTAATTACATTCCTCCAGCCATGAGGGTTGTGATATCCAATGAATATCCAAGGCTGTGAACTGCCATGGTGGTGGTGGGGGTTGGGGGGGGGGGGGGGGGGCTATGAACAGGGGCGTAGCCATGGTGGTGGTGGGGGGGGCTATGAACAGGGGCGTAGCCATGGTGGTGGGGGGGGGGCTATGAACAGGGGCGTAGCCATGGTGGTAGTGGTGGGGGGCTATGAACAGGGGCGTAGCCATGGTGGTGTTGGGGGGGGGCTATGAACAGGGGCGTAGCCATGGTGGTGGTGGTGGGGCTATGAACAGGAGCGTAGCCATGGTGGTGGTGGTGGGGGGGGGCTATGAACAGGGGCGTAGCCATGGTGGGGGTGTGTGAACTGAACGAGTATTTTCATTAATGAGCAATATGTGGACCAGTGAAAAAACCCAATTAAAAATCGAAACATTGAAAGCATGCATTTTTAGAAAATGCAATTTTGAGATGAATTGTATACAGTTTTATGAAGTTTTAAACCAAAAACCTGATTTATTAAAAAAGTTCATTCTTGTGAAAAGTATCAAAATTAATTTTTTTAAAATTAATAATATGATTGTTTAAAATATATATGCTTATATTTTATAATAAATGTTATAAAGCTTTTTAGTTTTAGTGAAACAATAAACGCAACCTGCTTTTTTTTATTATCAAACAATTTCTGATTTGTCCTTTATTTTCTCCAAAAAAAAAAATGGTCACCGTATGTATAGTGGGAGCATCGATGTCATCACTCAACCATATTTCCTCTATGGGAATTTTGAGCAATTCAAACCCGCCCACCCTAATTTTGGTTAGGACGTTCATGCGAAGTTTGAAGCTTCTAGCTCTTCTGGAGGTCGAGTGCATAAGCGGACAGACACATAAAATCAAACTTTCTTCTTTATATTTTAGATAAAAAATAAAAATAAAACCCCCTCAAGCAGCTGCTTGCCACAGAGGTCTGACAGGAGCCTGTCAGTTTATATGCCATAGTAGAAGGTCTGAGAGGATGGCAGGACCTCAGCAGAAAAACGACACAAACAGCCATACCTTACCCGGGGCTCGAACCCAGGTCCCTTAGATCAGTAGCCAGATAATAATATAAAATAAATATTCCCTCAAGCAGCAGATACCTGAATAATATAGTGGCGCCATCTGTTGAGTTGGAAACTTACAATATTTTAAAATTAAGTACATAGTTGGCAAATTAATCAAATGTACCGACGAGGAAAAAATATTTAAGGAGAAGCCAGTGGCCAAATCTAGCGGAATTAACTGGAATAACATTCCGGTATATTACTTTAACTCCCACTTTTATACGTCTTCAGAATTTTTTTTTTTCAAAATATGAATGAAATATTCTTTATAAGACAAAAACATGCTTGTTTTGTTTAGTGATTAGTACTGAGGACAGATATTTCTTGAATCAATGCTATAAAAATATTATCGACGCGTCATTTTTATGTTTTAATTAATTTATATCACAATGGGTGGATTTGTTTGCAATGACAATTCAATATAGATCTAAATGTTTGCAACTTCTGTTGATAATTTTATCTTTCTGTGTTTCTTGTGTTGGTATTGATTTGGGTCGAGTGGTTAGCGCACTTGGCTACTGATCTAAGGGACCTGGGTTCGAGCCCCGGGTAAGGCATGGATGTGTGTGTCGTTTTTCTGCTGAGGTCCTGCCATCCTCTCAGACCTTCTACTGTGGCATATAAACTGACAGGCTCCTGTCAGACCTCTGTGGCAAGCAGCTGCTTGAGGGGGTATTTATTTATTTTTATAATATTATTGCATTTATTTCGAAATTTTTGGCTTATTTTTAATGCTCTTTTCTGTGTATTATATCACATATTTGTGAAAATTTCTGCAGTTTAGATCTCATATCTGTTGTTGTTTTTCCTCCGTGCGCACGTTTTTTACACAGAATGGTCTAAATCAGGGGTGGGCAATTGTTTTCGTATCTACACTGCGCATGCGTATTGACCTGGCCGTCCTAGTGGAAAATACCAGACGAATCTTCGGTCGCGCACGGGAAGGAAATCTCGGTTCAAGGCGGATTTTTCTGACTGTCTTGGCGGGCCACAAAAAACTATTAGCGGGCCGAATGTGGACGCTTGACTACTGATCTACGGGACCTGGGTTCGAGCCCCGGATAAGGCACGGCTGTTTGTGTTGTTTTTCTGCTGAGGTCCTGCCATCCTCTCAGATCTTCTACTATGGCATATAAACTGACAGGCTCCTGTCAGACCTCTGTGGCAAGCAGCTGCTTGAGGGGGTATTTATTTTTTTAGTCTAAATGACCGGTCACAAGGATCCCAAGGCTCAGAGGATGGTTGAGTTAGGGGATGCACCAGGTAGTTGCTAGGCGACAGATGCAAGTATCCGTCAAGGACATCCAGCGTGTTCTTTAACGTGCACAAGATAGGGCTGTCCAGAATACAGGGCCACGGCTTAATGTCCCATCCAATGGACAGCGGCCTTTCTATTTAAGAGCAGGGCGAGGATTTCGTCTGCCTATCAGGGCCATACCCAGGATTTAATTTCGGGGGGAACAGGTTTTCCCGATTATTAAAATATTCCACTGGACAGGATAGGTGAAAATGATATTCTGTACGGAATGAGATTTTATAGTTGTTTTTTAAATGTATTTTTAGTATCGGATATATATTATGAGGCTAAAATAAAATACATAAAGACAATTGTTTTGGATTTCAAAGCACGTAGATAAGTTTGAGATTTCGTTTAAGACGACTTTTGAAGAATTGGTGTGTTGCCACATATCATATGTTAACTTCGGCAGTTCTCGAATTGAATGATCCGCCTATGTAAATCAATGCCAGCGCGTGATTTATTTCCAAATCAGAATGTGGGTGGGTGGGTGGGTGGGGGAAATCACCAAATACACAATTTCAGTTTATTTAATCTCGCACAAATAACTGCTTAAACAACAATCTTTCATTTTATACTAGCAAGTCAGCTCCTGTGTTAAAATCCTTAAAAAGGTTTTGACCACTTAATTTTCACAACATGCGAAGCTGGCGACTTCTGACAACGATGATACTTATAAATTTTTTAAAGATAGAGCAGAAAATGCTGATGCGATTAGGTGTCGCTCCAGGCTCTTGTGATAATCGCAGTAGGTGATCCACACCGTCTCGTACTATCGATACGGTGTCGCAGGCTAGGAAGAGTTCGATATTGGAGATCTGACGTCTCAGCTCTACTACTAAGGCACGAAAGCGGACGAGACATCCCAACACCTTTGTTCCACAAGCCATTAATCCCAGGAACTTTATCCAAGAGCAAGAGAGCGAAATGCATGTGACAGTGTCGTCTGCTGTTAAATGGTTCCGCTTCAATGACTCTTTAAATATTGATCGAAGATTACTGAAAATTGACCCTGTCACATTGCCTCCAAATTGATGTTGGGTTGGGTTGTATTACCTCTGAGCGGCACTTTTTTGCACACCATGGGCTAAATGGCCAAGTCACATGGACCCCGAAGTCTCAGAGAAGGTTGGGGGAGGGGACCCACTGGAACAACTGTTGGGAGACAGATGGTAGCCTCCCGTCAAGGCCATCTCTCCCGCACACTGGGCCACGGCTTAACGTCCCATCCGACGGACGGCGGCCTTTTAAAGCCCATCGGTGTTCCATAATGACCATGGGTAGGCGCAAGGGAGTTTTGCGGAGATAAATCTCAACGCTGACCCAGCTGGGACTCGAACCTAGGAACTACAGATTAAGAGCCTGGCGCTTTACCGACTGAGCAACCCCCGCCCCCCAAATTGATGAAATCTTAAAAAATCGTCATACAAACTTCAGATATTGAATTTACGTTAGTGAACAAATTGTTACAAGAGTTGTGTTTTATCTATTGAAATAGTTGCTCACAAGTGTCAAAAGATGAAGATCAATTCAATTCATATTTATTTCACACTTTTCACACATTACAAACATATAATTTAAAACTTATAATAACAAAAGGAGTAAATGCTTTCTCTTTTCCAAAGTAAATATATTATTTTGAAATTGTAAAATACAAAATTCCACATGAGTGGAGATATTAGATTAAGAAAACATAAAATATGGTAAAGCAATAACAGTTTTTGCGTAAAAGGTTTATTTTCAATGTAGGGGGCTTTGAAAGTGGCTTTCCATTCACATAACTTTTTTCAACAAAGTGTATTCTGATATGGAAAAAAACAATAGTGCAAAACAAAAATCGAATTTTCCAGTCTATTACAGTACTATTTCGTAGAACTGCATTAAAAACGAAAATTTCAAAACAATTTCCAATCAACTTTAAAAAGATTCAGAATTATGTGCTTCATTTAGACGCATTTAGCTGAAATCCCTGGTGTCGCCATCTGTTGGCGGCACCATGACTTAACATCCTCAAATAAAATACCTTACGACACTAAGATGTAAATAAAATTTAAGTGTAAAATCAAAGATTTTATAAAAAAAATATGAAGCATTATATTACACAATTTTACGAAGTTTATTTGAATCCTAAACTTTGTAAGATCATACTAAGTTGAATTTTTTTTTTTGCGTTACTGATCAAATAACGTTGGTGGCATTCTTTTCTCAAGGTTAAGTTTAATATTTAGTGAAACTTTCATTGTCGAAATTTAAACACCAAGTAATCACAATTCAAAATAAAATCAGATGTAATGTTTTATGCGTTAAATAACAATCTCCAGAAGGTGTTTTATTTTATACAGATATTTATAATAAAAGCTTAACACCTTTAGGCTTTTATTTTATTTATGTGCCTTAAACAAAATATATTATATTAAAAACTAGATTCAGTAAAAGAAAATGAATTCGAAATAACGAGAATAAATTTATTTTTATTCTGCTTACAAGGAAGGTTAAAAGTTATTTTTTGCATGCGACTTTCTCCCCCGATGATATCTTTACTTGTCGTGGTGGGGGCGGCTCAGTCGGTAGCGCGCCAGGCTCGTAATCTGTACTTCCCAGGTTCGAGTCCCAGCTGGGTCAGCGTTCAGATTTATCTCCGCAAAGTTTCCCGCCCTGCCCACGGTCAGTAGGGGACACCGATGGGCTTGGAAAGGCCGCCGTCCGTCGGATAGGACGTTAAGCCGTGACCCCGTGTGCGGGAGAGCCATACCCTGTGCACGTTAAACAACATACTGGATAGCCTTGACGGGAGACTGCCATCTGTCTCCCAACAGCTGTTCCAGTGGGTCTCCTCCTCCAATCTTCTCTGAGTCTTCGGGGTCCTTGTGACCTGGCCATTTAGCCCATGGTGTGCAAAAAAGTGCCGCTCAGAGGTAAAACAATCCAACCCAGCCAGTACAGTCCGTTGACCGTAGCACAAAAGTTGGTGTTATTAAGTAATACGGTGCCGTGACACAGAACGTGTCCGGACACTTTTTCCAATAGTGTACAATATATTATTCTCTCCTGCAGATAAATTGTTAGTTTTGTGGAACATCTGTAAACAGAAAAGATTTATCTATAATGTTGAATAAATAAATGATTAAAAAATAAATTACTACTCAGAAAAAAATGCATTTTTTTCTCCCCTGAACTCCCAGACAATAGATGAAACATTTAGTTGAATTCTAATACGAATGTTACCTGTGTGTGTGTGTGTGTGTTTGGGGGGGGGGGGGGGGGGGGGGTTCAGTCGGTAGCGCTCCAGGCTCCTAATCTGCAGTTCCCAGATTCGAGTCCCAGCTGGGTCAGCGTTGAGATTTATCTCCGCAAAGTTCCCCGCCTTGCCCACGATCAGTAGGGGACAACGATGGGTTTAGAAAGGACATCGTCCGTCGGATGAGACGTTGAGCCGTGGCCCCGTGTGAGGAGAGCCATACTCTGTGCACATTAAAGAACACGCTGGATGGCCTTGACGGGAGGCTTACCATCTGTCTCCCAACAGCTGTTCCAGTGGGTCCCCTCCCCCAATCATCTCTCAGCCTTCGGGGTACTTGTGACCTGGCCATTTAGCCCATGGTGTGCAAAAAAAGTGCCGCTCAGAGGCAAAACGACCCAACCCCAACCCAAATATTAGATCAATATTATAGAAAATAGAGATTTAGAGAGCTCTGACCGAGGTCTTCAATTTATGCCTAGTGACTTTTTTCCGTAAAAAGCTTATTTTCATAGTTAGGTAGATTTAAATGTGGCTATTCGTTCACTTAACATGAAAGTGTCCGGACACTTTTTCCAACAGTGTACAATGTATTATTTTCTCCTGCAGATAAATTGTTAGTTTAAACAGAAAAGATTTATCTATAATGTTGAATAAATAAATGATTAAAATAAATTACTACTCAGAAAAAGAATGCATTTTTTTCTCCTCTGAACTCCCAGACAATAGACGAAACATTTAGTTGAATTCTAATACGAATGTTACCTGTGTACGTGTGTGGTAAAATATCTTTTCGAATCCAGAACAGACTGCATGGACCACACAAAAAGACCTCCACCTCCGCATTTGACACTGAAAAGGATTCTTTGAAGGTTCTTCACCACTCCCGAAGCAACAGTCCCTCCATAATAATGGCCACTTCGAACGACCCACTTCCATTTAATCCCAAAGGTTTACCTCCCATTTTTCAACTTGTAAGGAAAGTCACGGTTTTCTCGTTGACGATTTTTATCGACTCCCAGTACAACTACTTGCAAATAAATCTATCCGGGATAACGATGGTGGAATAGAAAAAGAAAGGAAAAAAAGAAAAATCCCACTCTTCCTAAAGGAACACGCCATCTCTTAGAAGCACGTGCCCTTCTGCTTCGTTGTGGCACGCGACAGGCGGGAAAAATCTAAGGTTTTTTATTGGATCAAAAGAGCGCGCTTTGTCGCTGGGGGGGTGAGGTTAGGTTTCACCAGAAGGTAATAAATAGCATATAATGGTACGTTGTGTCGTCCACCCTTTTCTTTGTGGGTCCACCGACAGAGAAGAATCCTTAATGAACTCTCGATTAAGCGGAGATGACCGTCTTTTATCAAAGAAATTTTTCGCCGATTAATTTTTATTTAGTTACAGGAGCTGGCAAAGGATTCCACACTATTGTGTATGATTTATTAGCAGAAGAAAAGCCTTATTTGTTCAATGTTGATTATTTTCTTCTTTCAATTCCATCTTACCAAACGTTCTCGTTTTCAGGGTACACTCCCTATTTCAAAAGCACTGTTCCCGAAGAATAAACGTCCCAGGAATTTGTTTTTAGATGCGTTGGGTTGGGTTGTTTTACCTCTGAGCGGCACTTTTTTGCACACCATGGGCTAAATGGCCAGGTCACATGGACCCCGAAGGCTCAGAGAAGGTTGGGGGAGGGGACCCACTGGAACAGCTGTTGGGAGACAGATGGTAGCCTCCCGTCAAGGCCATCCAGCGTGTTCTTTAACGTGCACAGGGTATGGCTCTCCCGCACACGGCTTAACGTCCCATCCGACGGACGGTGGCCTTTCCAAGCCCATCGATGTCCCCTACTGACCGTGGGCAGGGCGAGGAATTTTGCGGAGATAAATCTCAACGCTGACCCAGCTGGGACTCGAACCTGGGAACTACAGATTACGAGCCTGACGCGCTACCGACTGCCCCCCCCCCCCCCAAGCACGCGGAGGGCGGGTCCCGTAGAACAACAGGACCTCTTGGAAAAATATATCGAAATAAACAGAAGTCATACATTTGGTGATTTTTCTTCCCCACATTCTAAATGAATTATGCGCATTAATTCAATATATTAAGGCATTAATTCAAATGGGTGGATTATTTAATTCGTGGACTTCAGTCGCAACGATTAATAACCTTTGTTGTACAAGTTAATACATGAAAAGTGGCAACGCAGCGATTCCTTTCAAAGGCAAGAACCAATGTGTGGAAGTTCAAACACATCGCGATAAGGTCGCAAGAAACAGCCGAACATTATGCAGTCAGCCTCTATCGTTTTCTAACTTTGGAAAGGTTCATTTTCACGTGTAGGATCTTTTAAATGCTACGGCTGATCTGGAAACTGTGCAGCGGCACGATATACGTTACTATGGTCAGCGTGGTTTTAGGCGAACAGACAGTCGCAGAAATGACTCAAGTGCATGGTGAACACTGCTTTAATCAAGTCTCCCAAATGATTCAGAGACGGCACTGTTCTCCATACACTTAAGCCATTTCTACGACTGCCTGTACACCACTTAAGCCTCGCTGAACTCGGTAATGTATTTCCTACCGCTCAGTTTCTACCGCTCAGTTTCCATACCGCTCAGTTTCCTACCGCTCAGTTTCTACCGCTCAGTTTCCATACCGCTCAGTTTCCTACCGCTCAGTTTCCATACCGCTCAGTTTCCATATCAGTTATAATCTACAAAAAATCAAAAAAAGAACACCTTTCCAAAGCGAGAAGACGATAGAGATTGACTGTGTACTGTTCTGTTGTTTCTTGCGATTGTATTTCAACTTGCATACGCTGCTGGGGTCCTTGAAAAGTTGATATGTTGTCACATATCATGTCTTACAAAAAAAATAATTCTTGGCGACGGCAGTCCACGAATTAAATGATCCACCTTCGTACATTGAAACACATGAGTTAAACACGAATGAGAGAAAAAGTTTCCTTGACTTCTCTTGGGAGCTACCAAAAGCTCTCGCTATCATAAAATTTCCACTTTAACGTTATATGCTCAATGCACGGTTTAAACGTAATCTAGAGATCAGACCCGGATCTACAATAAAAATCGAGGGAGTGGGACAAGAAGCACAGTAGAGCCAAAAAAATGGGAAGGGCGGGATGGGAAGAGACTGGACTTCCCTTTCCGTTTTACAGGGGGGTGGTTCAGTCGGTAGCGCGCCAGGCTCGTAATTCGAAGTTCTCAGGTTCAAATCCCAGCTGGGTCAGCGTTGAGATTTATCTCCACAAAATTCCCTGCCCTGCCCACGGTTAGTAACGGACACCGCGGGCTTGGAAAGACCGCTGTCCGTCGGATGGGACGTTAAGCCGTGAACCGTGTGCGGGAGAGCCATACCCTGTGCACGTTAAAGAACATACTGGATAGCCTTGACGGGAGACTGCCATCTGTCTCCCAACAGCTGTTCCAGTGGGTCTCCTCCCCCAACCTTCTCTGAGCCTTCGGGGTCCTTGTGACCTGGCAGTAGTGTCAAGGCAGAATAGCGTACCCCCTTTGCACAGTGCTTCCCCCTATGACGTCACTGACCACGCCCATATCCGCCCCCCACTACTACCCCATATGACGTCACAGACCACGCCCCCTTATTAATATTCATAATTAATAATTCATAATTAAATACTCCCCTTATTTAAAATCCCCTTCCTCCCCCTTTTAACCGTGGCGCCATCTGGCGACTATGAGGAGTACTATTTTCGGAAAAACCCCTATTTTAGCTCTAATTTCCCGATTATTGACTCCCCTTTATTAAACCCCCCTACCCCCCCCCCCCCTTTTAACCCGTGGCGCCATCTGGCGACTATGAGGTAATGCTAATAACTAATATGTAATACTTACTGGGGTAATGCTACTTTCTATAGACAGTGTTCTTTCAGATTTCCAAACAAGATACATAACATTATCGAAAAACATGTGCTTGCCCGAACCACTTTCACACTAACATAGTACCACTTGTTCTAAGAATTCCACACTAGTATAGAAACATTCTCATGCAGGAAAAATAACTAAACCGATTCTTAGACAGTGTTAGATTGTAATGAAACACCCCATCTTTGTCGAAAAACTTGTGTTTGCAGCAAAAAATAGCCACTTTCACCCGTGCTTATTCAAACGTACCAAGGGGACCTGGGAATTCTGAAAAGAGATAGCGCCTTGGAATAACCGTCAAGAGAGCTTACATTTCTTACGTTACGTTTTATCGGTTGCTGAAGTCAGTGAATGCAAAGTTAGGTCTAGTGGATTGATTCTGGGACCCGACTTTTCATGGGAATACTGAAAATATTGTCGTTTTCTTATAAACACTGAGTTTTCAGATTTTTTAATTTACAAACAAAAGCGCCTATTCAGATTGTCTTCCGTTCGAATCATATTTAATGCAGTCAACATTGACTTATTGTGAAAGAATGACTGTTCGCGCTTTCCTTTTCATACGTTGAGATGGAAGGTTCGTGCATCTATTGATTGTATGTAAGAGTGAGTTCGGTTTATCTTTAAAATACAACTATCTGATCGTTACCTTTCATACGACCCTGTAGAAGGGATGAGAGGATGTCGGGATCTTGGCAGGTAAACAACGTTCATGTCTTACTATGGATCTCAAACCTTGACTTTGTTAGAAGTAACTAACCTACTGTCTATGGGATGGATGTTGGCTATCGTAACTTGTAGCTGTATCGGTTGTGGTAAAGTACTGAATAGGCTATTGTGAGATTTTCAATGTAAGTAAGCAGATATATGGAGAAAATCTGATGATGCTTGCGATTTACCTACTTTGGTCGTTAAAGTTTGGTTTATTAGAAAGTAAATATACAAATAGGGAAGACGAATCAGTGATTGAACTTTAATTATCTTGCGAGATATGTGAGGAAATGCAGAGATATTGGGAGTTTAAGATTCTATGAAGAAACGTGCATCTGAAAATTAAGTTATGAGATTGTATGACAGTGAAGCAAACTCAATTTTTCATTCTAAATGCTTACACAACCTATGGATAGGTAGTTTGTCTGTGTAATGATAAGTCTGATGCGTAGATAACACTTTGATTAACGAATGTCAGAAAAAGTCCTTGAATGTGTAAAAAGTCCCTTGTGATCCTGACAGAATTAGACATCTACAGCAGAATTAACTCGGAAGATTGTGTGGTCAGAACTTTACAGAGGTCTATTCATATTTGATAATTTCTCAAGCATCGAGGGTTAAAATAGTATAGAGAAAAGAAGCGAGGATCCCTGTCTATATTAGTGTTGTCAAACTCAGTACATTACGTTTCACATAAGTCCATTCACGGTTTCAATGACTTTTTAGTTCTTTATTGTCTATGGGATTCCAGGTTTGTTTTTTAGTGCACGGTCGTATCGTTAGTGTGAGAAAGACCATCCTTTGCATCGAAGTCACCAGCGTTCCACAGAAACTGTGCATTATTGCAGTTGGAAAAAATAAAAGTTGAAACTTAAGTGATAACTACCCCGAATGTCATTTGAAAATTTGAAGTGAGAGCGTATAAGGATGTTAATACTATCACCTAACAAAGGACGCCGGGAATAATGCTAAAGATTTTCGTATTAAGTTTTTCCACGGAATTATATGTCACACATTTCTTATGACATTAACAACTGTTCCCTTTTCTAATGTACGAGTTCAAATCCTATTCTCCCTGTAACCGCTACATTCTTTAATTGCAATGACGACCTTGTAAAATCAGCAGTTATCGCTTGGAGAACGCGATAACTTAAGACCCGAAGGCCCCCTACAAGGGATTTCCGTTGTTCTGAACATTTCATGTCATTATTTAACTTTCTCATTAGGCTTTTGGACGGAGCGACTGCTCTTCTCAAAGTGAGTCGAACCATACTCCTTTAACTCATGTTGGAACTAAAGTTTTTTACGGAACCTATGAATTCTACTTTTAGCATTCTTACTTTCTATAGCATTCTACCACACAGTCTTTACCCTGTAAAAGCATGTAACTGGCGCCACAACGTGAATTTCGTCAACGTCCTCACGTTCGTCGATAAACCGTGGAAGAGACGATTTTTATAAACTGTGCGAGCGCTTGTAGCTTAATGATTACTCCCATAGCTGATTTTTCTTCGAGTAGCGTTACTTCCTAGGAAAGAGTTTGCATCATGTACTGAGGATACATCCGTAATAAGTATTTTTAAACCATGTTGCGTAACGGGGGAGTTTTTAATTTCGTAGGACTTTTGTTAAAAACCATCGCGCTCTGCACTCGCCCTCTTGACCCCCCAGACCGATATGTTGTAAGATCAAATTTCTATTGTACGATTGCTGACATCGATAAATGACCGCTACCAAGTTGTAAATATTAAAATGTGCATTCTTATCCGCACCAAATGTAAACACTGTGGCAGTGTCTGCACTCGTCCTCTTGAACCCATACTGATAAGTGATTGCACCAGGACCGTGTGTCGCATATGTTGAAAGTCCGATTGCACCCATCGATAAGCGACCCTGTCGTATGATTTGAAGGAAGGTCAATTCGTAGCGCACGATTGTTGACACAGATGAAAGATTAGAGACTTCAAAAATTTTTTCACTGCCGAGAGTGATCCGTCAATAAAACGTGGCCCAGGGTGAGGTACCGAACGTCTGTTGCGTGTTCTAAAGCGGGTCTTATATGTCACCCCTACGGACCCTATTACACCTCAATATCATTTCATAATTACGAATAATTTATTTTTAAATCAGATTTTTCTCCTTTTATTAATTTTTTTTACCCAACCAAAGAAGTTTGGTGAAGTTTTAATAGAGTGAACTTTTGATAAGGGGGTTTAATAAAGGGAAGGGGGGGGTTAATGAGTGTTTCATTAATAAGGAATAAAAATGGGTAATACAACTTTGGGAGTTGATTTTCTAAGTTTAGTGGACTTGTAAAAAGGATGGGAGTTTGCGATCAGTGAAGTTTTAATAGAGCGAACTTTTGATAAGGGGGGGGGGGGTTAATAAAGGGGAGGGGGTTTTAATGAGTGTTTCATTAATAAGGAATAAAAATGGGTAATACAAATTTGGGAGTTGATTTTCTGTGAGTGACTGCTATCGAAAGTTTTGCAATTATTTAGAGGCTTGCATCATCCCTTTCTGCATGAGGTTGCCACCTGTGCAATTATTCTGAGGCTTGCATCATCCGATCGTTGCCATCCCGAAGTTTAGTTGGTAAGGGACTTATTCGGAGATTAAGGGGGGGACTTAAAATATAGGGAGTCAACCAGGGGGTCTGAAATAAAGAAAAATCGGGACTATTCAAGAAGGAGGGCTTAAAATATAGGTGGGTCAACAAGGGGGTCTCAAATAAAGAAAAATCGGGACTATTCGAGGACTTAAAATATAGGTGGGTCAACCAGGGGGTCTGAAATAAAGAAAAATCGGGACTATTCGAGAAGGAGGGCTTAAAATATAGGTGGGTCAACCAGGGGTCTTTAATGACGGGTTGGCTGAAAAATTGGGAAATTAGAGTTAAAATAGGGGTTTTTCCGAAAACAGTACTCCTCATAGTCACCAGATGGCGCCAGGGGTTAAAAAGAGGGAGAAGGAAGGGTTTTTTTAATAAGGGGGAGAATTTTTTAATAAAGGGGAGCCAAAAATCAGGAAATTAGAGCTAAAATAGGGGTTTTTCCGAAAATAGTGCTCCCCATAGTCACCAGATGGTGCCACGGGTTTAAAAAGGGGAGAAGGAAGGGGATGAATTTTTAATAAAGAGGGAGTGAGAAATCGGGAAATTAGAGCTGAAATAGGGTTTTTTCTGAAAATAGTACTCCTCATAGTCGCCAGATGGCGCCACGGGTTAAAGGGTGGGAAGGGGTTTTTAATAAGGCGGAGTAATTAATTACGATTTATTAATTATGATTAATAAGGGGGCGTGGTCAGTGACGTCATAGGGGGAAAGCACTGTGCAAAGGGGCTCCTGGCCATTTTAACCTATGGTGTGAAAAAAAAGTGCCGCTCAGAGTAAAGCAATCCAACCGTTTTATTACAGGTATTTAAAAAATTTTCTTGAAAAATGCATGAAATATAAATAAGTTTAATAATTTTTTACCTCTATTACCTTCATTATACAAAAGCTGGACGGCCTTGACTGCAGGCTTTCATCTGTGTCTTAACAGCTGCTTGAAGATCTCATTCCCTCACCCAGTTTCGAGACTTTAGGTCCTTGTGACTTGGTCATTTAGCTCATTGTCTGCATAAAAGTGCAGCTCAGAGGCAAAAACAGCTGAAACTCAACTACTTATATGGAATTCAGCAGGCCAGCAACACAACCAAACACGATATCGCCTCCACTGTTTTGGAAGGAAAATAAGTCCAGTTGGGTTGTTTTACCTCTGAGGGATGGGGTGGCTCAGTCGGTAGCGTGCCAGACTATGCAAAAAGTGCTGCTCAGAGGTAAAACCCGACCCAACCTCTGAGCGGCACTTTTTCGCACAATGGATAGTGTGTGAATGGCTAAGTCAGAAGGATCCCGAGGGCTCAAAAGAAGGGAACCCACTGGACAGCTGTTAGGATGGTAACCTCCCATCAAGGATATCCAGTGTTCTTTAACGTGCACAAAAAATAATTCGTCCTATATTTAATATCGTAAACAAAAATATTCGTCCTATATTTAATGAGTTATGGAAGTTTGCATATTTAACATTAACAATGTCAGTCACAAAAATTGAACTTCAGAATTAAAACTTACTCGTCCCATGGCCGAGTGGTTAGCGCGATTGGCTACTGATCTAAGGGACCTGGGTTCGAGCCCCGGGTAAGGCATGGATATATGTGTCGTTTTTCTGCTGAGGTCCTGCCATCCTCTCAGACCTTCTACCATGGCATATAAACTGTCAGACCTCTGTGGCAAGCAGCTGCTTGAGGGGGTATTTTTTTATTGTTTTATGGTGGTTAAAGTGGTTAATTAAATAAGTTGTGTATTTTAGAAGTTGGTGTAAAGAATTCTTTTACTGTTCATCAGTTTTGTATACGTTTCTTAAGTCTGGCATTGCTCTTGTTAAATATTCATACTTCCATAACTCATTAAATGCCAAATGAATATTGTTAAAAATCGAGATATTAATATGATTGAACCCTTTATCTGCTATTACATTTTTCGAAACAGAAAAATATTTTTAGAAGTTATAGAGCTTCGACGTTAGCTTCCCATTTACATAACCTAATACTCCTTAATTGACAGAAACAAAGTGTATTTCTCTTTTGGCAGAGAACAGGGATCTCAAATAGAAGCATTCCTCGAAGTCACTTTGTGCGGCCCGCAAAATTTCCCGCCCTGCCCACGGTCAGTAGGGGACACCAATGGGCTTGGAAAGGCTGCCGTGTTAGGATGGGACGTTAAGCCTTGGCCCCTGTGTGGGAGAGCCGTACCCTGTGCACGTTAAAGAACACGCTGGAAGGCCTTGACGGGAGGCTACCATCTGTCTTCTAACAGCTGTTCCAGTGGGTCCCCTCCCCCAACCTTCTCTGAGCCTTCGGGGTCCATGTGACCTGGCCATTTAGCCCATGGTGTGCAAAAAAGTGCCGCTCAGAGGTAAAACAACCAACCCAACATTTTGTGTGACCCATAAACCATATCATAAATCATGTAGCAAACTATGATTTATTAACTTTGCTCGACCCCCATGATCTGACGAGAGTATGTAAAATATCATCGACTTCTGCTAAAGATGAAGCTACTATAAATGAAATTTAGGTTCATGTTTAGGTATTAAAAGCATGAAAATTTTAAATAAGAAAACAATATAAGTTCAAAAGATATTTTGATTATTACTGCTTTAAATGCGGCCCGCTATATATTGAGCTGTAATTGATCTGGGCCCTGTATGATTTGAATTTGAGACCTCCTATACCGTCCCATGGCCGAGTGGTTAACGCGCTTGGCTAGTAATCTAAGGGACCTGGGTTCGAGCCCCGGGTAAGGCATGGATGTATGTGTCGTTTTTCTGCTGAGGTCCTGCCATCCTCTCAGACCTTCTACTATGGCATATAAACTGACAGGCTCCTGTCAGACCACTGTGGCAAGCAGCTGCTTGAGGGGGTATTTTTTTTATTATACAGAACTTGAAACGTTTTTTTAAGCAATACCTTTCTTTTCAGTACATAATTGAAAGTTTTCTGAAGCGTAAAGCTTTCAAAACTAAAACTCTATCAAAAAGACTTGTTTAGCTTAATCATCTTTACCAAATGCACATGAGCGTGTCCAGCCAATGCAAAACACTGTATCAAAGTACTGCTTAATCATCTTTACCAAATGCACATGAGCGTGCCCAGCCAATGCAAAACACTGTACAAAGTACTGCTTAATCATCTTTACCAAATGCACATGAGCGTGGCCAGCCAATGCAAAATACTGTATCAAAGTACTGCTCCAAGTTTCAAACCCTGACCCTCTAGAGCTATTAAGTAACCGAGAATCAGAGGGCACCATTAATAATTTAACCATATTTCAAATTATTTCTTGAAGCGCCATTACCATACCTTAAATAAAATCCAAAAGCCTACCTTTGCCTTTCTCATCGACGATTAAAAAACCGAAACCAAAAAAAAATATTATTACGACGTAAACTTGAGACATTATAGGGAAGTAAAAATCTTGCTAAATATACCGTACACAGATTATTAATTATATAGCGGGTAAGACTTTAATCAGAAAATGGATTTGGTCTATCTGTTTTAGATATAATTGCAACTTAAGATATAACATTATTTTAGGAATTTTTATCACCGAAGAATATTCGAAGGGGCACTCATCGAGCAGGGAAGGGCTACACCTGTTTTGATTGGTTAAGAGCGAATTGCGTGCTGCACGCCTTGTGGCGATCGTGTGGGGTCTGAGTGACGTTAATGACATGTTTGAAACAACAAAGATTACTCCGCAAAGCCCTTTACATGAATTACAGGATTCTTTTGTTATTACTGCTTTTGCGATTTTTTTGTTATTATTTATCATTGAAAACGTTAAGACCCGCTAACGTTGTTATTTGATTATATAGCAATCAATAGTAATGGAAACCAACAGGTGTATTGAAGAAGAAATTCCACCAGGAGCGACAATTTGGACATCTGAAGTGCATGTCTGTTTTCTGTTTGTTGTAATGCGGCCAAGCCCACACACAGTGACAGAACCTCACACGTAGATACAGTTGAAACATGAAAGACATAAACGCAACAGAAACGCTTTGATTTGAGCAAGATAATTGTAAGAAAGCTTTGTGGCGGATATATGTTAGAAGAGAAAAGCGTGACATCCGATTTGATGGCCTGGGGTTGGGAAATGATTTCGCATGTTAATAAAATACGAACCATTCACTAAGGAGTGAGGTAAAATGGGATAAATGCATAAAGCTTCGTGGTAATGTAGCAACTAAATGATTGTGTGCGAGCAGGGACATTTGTGGCTTCTTTCGAAGTCGTGATGTAGAATCGAATTAATAAGCAGCTAACGTAATTACAGAAACAGAACTAGCTCTGGTAATTGCGCACTTCAACTAACCGGCGTCTCTTTGTATCGGAACTTTGGAATACTTCTGAGCAGCACTTTTTTGCGCCCAAATGGTCAGGTCATAAGGATCCCGATGGCTCAGAGAAGGTTGGGGGAAAGGGATACACTAGTCAGCTCTTAGGAGACAAATGATTGCCTCCCGTCAGGCCATCCAGCATGAGCTTTGAAGAGAGCAGAATATGGCTCTCCTACAGGGAGGGGGGGGGGGAGGAGGTGGTTCAGTCGGTAGCGCGCCAGGCTCGTAATCTGCAGGTTCGAGTCCCAGCTGGATCAGCATTGAGATTTATCTCCGCAAAACTCCCCGCCCTGCCCACGGTCAATAGGGGACACCAATGGACTTGGAAAGGCCGCCGTCCGTAGGATGGGACGTTAAGCCGTGAGCGGGAGAGCCACCCTGTGCACGTTAAAGAACACGCTAGATGGCCTTGACGGGAGGCTACCATCTGTCTCCCAACAGCTGTTCCAGTGGGTCCCCTCCCCCAACCTTCTCCGAGCCTTATATGACCATGCCATGTGGCCTGGCCATTTAGCCCGTGGTATGCAAAAAAATGTCACTCAGAGGGAAAACAACCCAACGCAAAATCCTACAAGGGGCACAGCTTAACTCCCCATTCGACGGACGGTGGTCTTTCAAAGCCCGTCAGTATTTCCTAATGACCCAGGGCGGAGAGTTTTAAGGAGATAAATATCAATGCCGGCCCACGTGCGACTCGAACCTGGGAATTGCAGAGCCTGGTGCGCTACCAAATGAGCCCCCCCCCCCCCCCGCCGTTAATTGGTACTTTATATAAAATAAAAAAAAAATAAATCCCCCCTCAAGCCGCTGCTTGCCACAGAGGTCTGACAGGAGCTTGTCAGTTTGTCTGTGAGGATGGCGGAACCTCATAGAAGGAAATATAGTATTCTATGCACCTTTAACTTTTTTTAATACCATCAATGAAAATGGTTAAACTACATCTTTTTTTACGAACCTAATTTAAGTTACTGTATGAAGTAAAAGCTAAGCAAAGAGACAGAGGATATAAGTTCTCGTGGGTTCGTGATGCAAAAATTTTTGTAAGGAAAAATAAAACTTCTGCACTAATTAGAATTAGTACTATAGATGACTTTTCGTTGGATAACTCCATGAAACATTTTCTTAGTAAACTGATAACTGTCTTTACCCCAGGTCACATTAAATGTTTTTTGAAGGCGCAAAATTTAAACCACTACTCACGGCAGCGAAAAATTATACTTTTATTATTTTCATAATGATTATTAAATAAATAGTTGGTACACGTGATCTACGCAACTATTTAAGACTGCTGCTCGTCAGTAGTGTTGCTCACAATGGGAAAAACAAAGGAGCTTTCGGGGTTCGATAAAGAAATTATTAAATTATTGTAGAGTGCCTCTCTGGCTGGAGCGATGATTTCTAAAAATAGCAGAGCTAACTGGTTTCTCAAAAGGTGAGATATCTCTGGTTTTTAATCAGTGGAACAAAAACCCACATTGTAAGAGTGGCGCGACGACAATCTGTTAGGAACGAGATCGCCGTCGTCTGAGGTTTGTATGAAAAAAAAAACAGGATTTCTGTGTGCAGCAATTAACCGAAGCATTCAATGAAGGCTGTTCCCGACCTATATCTCAGCGAACTATGCGCAGGGAATTGAAGAGGATCGGTATTAGCAGTCGTATGCCTATAAGGAAACCACTGATTTTTGCGAAGAACCGGAAAGTTCGTCTAAAGTGGTGTCAGGAACACCGTGACTGGGCACTGGAAAAAAAAAGTCATGTGGTCGGACGAGTCGCGGTACACCTTGTTCTGTACCGACGGTAAGCAGAGAGTTTGGCGGTACTATATATTGCTGGAAGGTCGGGTGTCCTCCAAGGATTATCTAAATATTGTTGCCGATCAAGCCCATCCTGCAATGTTGACTTTTTATCCAGCAGGTGACGGCTGTTTCATGGACGAAAATGCTACTGTTCATCGCGCAAGATGCGTTCAGCAGTGGCTCAGCGAGCATGACAGCGACTTCCGCCATCTTCCCTGGCTACCACAAAGCCCGGATCTGAATCCCGTTGAGAATGTATGGAACATATTAGAAAAAGAGATCTGGGAGCAAAGTCCTCTTCCGTCAAATCTGAGCCATTTAAAGGAACGCTTGGTATGCTGGAGATGTAAAAGTACTCCAACACCTTGTGGAAACGTATACCTGCTGTAATTCGGGCTAAAGGAGGTCCAACTCGGTATTGAATAAAGGTTTCTAATTCAGTGGTCAGTGTGTGATAAAAAAAAAACTGAAATTGTAATGTTACACTTTTTCTGCCAACAGAAATCAATATTACCGTACGCTTCTCTGGCTGGAGCACTGGACGTCACAGCTCCTCGCTGTGACGTCAAAATGCCTAGTCAATGACCGTCAAGAAACGCTTCCTCACGGAGTGGCACCACCCTTTCTTCATTCACCCTGAATACGACATATTTTTCCACAGGATGATTTTCAATATTTTCAAAAAGACATTAATTTTAGCTAAATTTATTAATTGTTAAGAACCGCCTGGAAAAAGGGGCAGCAGATCCAAGTTTATTCCGGGGAGCAAATATATCACGAGCCAGTGCTGGTCACTAGTAGTCATTTTTAACTATAGTGGGGTTTTAACTCTATGGCCAGGTCACAACAACCCGTAAACTCAGAGAAGATTGCAGGGAGGAGACCCATTGGACAGTTGTTAGGAGATACATGAAAGTCCCGACACACGGGGTCACAACTTAACGTTCCATCCGACAGACAGTGGCCTTTCAAGCCCATTAGTGTTCCCTACTGACCACGGCAGGGCGGGGAGTTTTGCATAGATAAATCTCAGTCATCATCATCATCCTCAAGCAGCCTTGGGCAACAGAGGTCCAACCAGACCGTGCAATTTAGTTCTCCAAGCATATATGATGACCTGAGCTACATCTGGCCACTGCACACCAATTCTAACAAAGTCCTGTTTCACATTGTCTGCCCACTGCACCTTAGGTCTACCCCTCTTTCTGAGGTCTTTAAGCACGCTGTTCATAACCCTATTCGCCATTCTATAATTATCCATGCGGACATGGCCAAACCAACGGAGTCTCTCTCTGCACAATATGCTGCTTAAAGGAGGTTGGCGACTCCTTTGACTAACCTCATCATTACTTACAAAGTTTTAACACCTAATGCCCAAGATACTGTGTAAGCATCTAGAATCAAAAGCATCAAGCGTCCAAGTTTCACTACCATAACTAACCCTAGAAAGAACAAAACTATTATAAGTAGCTTGGATAATACGAAACAATGGATAATTCGGAATAATTAAAATTTTGCTTCGAGTTTTATTTTAGCAGTGCCCGATATTTCCATACTTAAAATACAAGATCCGAAATTTTTTATATTGGAATAAGCCATTTATTGACATCAAAGTATGAAAGAAGTATATTTTCCATCGGTTTTCTATAATCACGTTTTCTGGAGTGCTACCGACTGAATCGCCTCTCTCCTTAATCGAGGGGTGAAATAAATCACCATAACTTCCCCGTTGCATTGGCATTAATATGCAAAATTTTCTAAAATCGTGAGAACAATTTAAAATTATTAGTTCAAAAAACACTTTTTGCTCCAAGGTATTCAAATTACAATTTCCTTTTCGACATTCCACCACTGGCAGCTTTGCATTCTTTCCCTACGTCACCAGGTGTGTTCAATGCCACGACCGTTTCGCTGATTTTCATGCACTGCAACGTAGGTCATCCCTGAGAAGCAGCCAGATTCCCACGGCAGCACCTGGCCCCGCCTCAATCTGCATTGCTTCGCGATTCAACCTTGAAAGGTAGCAACCAAAAAGAACAGAACCTTCAGGCTATTTCTGACTCATTCAATTTCTCCCTTTTTCCCTATTTTAGTAGCTTTTCTGTTCCGATACTGCTCCCCCCCCCCCACTAAAAAACTTCCCAAGACTCATTTTCATCTCATTCCACTTTTTATTGCTTGTTGATCAGGGCGGAACCGTTCGTCAGTAATTTGATGCCAGACCACCTGCTTCATTGTGGCGGAAAATCTATAACGCTCAGTTTGAGGGACCAAGACCACCCCTACGATGACTTAACAGACTCTTAAATGCTCTTTTTGGACGGTGCAGTTAACCGACAGTGGAAAAGTTTTCCTGCTAATGGAGAAGAAAAACATCGATCCATTAACACTTAATAATTCTTGGCCTGAAGCAACAACGTTCCACTTTGCCATTCAAGAAGCAATAATTATCACGAGAAAAAGATTCGACTTTTTTCGATTTTAGCGGTTTCATTTCATTTTCTAACGTATACCTACCAAATTCGCATTCAGTTTTGACAGTATTCTGATATCACTGCTCAAAATGGCTTAAAATTGTCGCGCTTTAGTGCACCTATCTTGATTAAGCAAAATCCTTTTTTTTTCTTTTTCATTTTTCATTTGGCGCATATTGGCAACTGTCATTTACAAAGCTTTGTCTAATCTTTTCAACGAAACAGCTACACTTAATATCATAAAACAAGCCATATTTATTAAGCAAAGCATGCTTGCTAAAAGTATAAGCATGAGAAATAGTAAATATACACAGAAAAATACAATTATGTAACATTTCAAACAATGGATATGATGAATAATATAAAAAAGATGATTTTTCTTTTACACCTGCAGATCTTACCATTAAATTTTTAGTTAATTACACATACATCAACCTATTTATCATTTTAATTACTGTTTTCACAACTTGACACAAAGAAAACCAGATAATAAGCCGATATAAATATGTAATTTTAACCACTTCTTGAACTTGCATCTTTAAGAACAGAAATTAAGAGATATCTTTCACAGATTAAAACATATTTTAATCTCCTTTCCTTCAAATTTTTTAGGCAGAGTGCCTAAAACTTGTACTTGGATTACACAGTGACCACAAATAACTTTACCCACTTGGTTCAAATATACACGTTAAAATAACAATCAATATTTTAGGAATGTACGGTAGGTAGTCAGCAGAACTGGCCACAACAGGTGAGGAGAGTTTTTAAAACGAAATCTTAAACTCTTAGGTTTGAAAATGTGAATAATGGAAGTGATATCAGTTCTAGCCATTATTCTGGAAAAATGCAACTGTTAAGACAAAACAGATGAGAAGGCTGGTCCTCAGAATCACATTATAGGCAGGGCCGGGTTTTACCACTAGGCGAACCTAGGCGATAGCCTAGGGGCGCCAGCCTTACTCATAAACAAAGAAAATATAGATTGTTAAATCTTTTCGATTGTTCATAATGATATTATTTTTATAAATATCCACGTGTGGGTGTATGTGTGTGCTTATGTGAGTATGACAATATACATATATATATATAACAATACATATGACAATGTATAGGGGCATCAGATACTCTTGCGCCAGCCCTGATTATAGGTCCTCCTTATCCAACTTTTTCATGTCTATATATTGTTTTACACTTTCAGGAGTTAAAAGCCCTCTGTGGATTCAATCCTTACAAAGTCATATATAGTGGCACAATCAACAACGAGAATGACGAAAAGGAAGTCAAGATAATAATTAAAGCGAACCTCATTTGTATTGTTCATTAATAAAACTTTACATTGGATTATATGTCCATTGTATTTAAAATTTTAACACAATCTATCAAAGTGTTTCATTTTTAAGATAATATAATAGTTTCTACACATAAAGGAAGAAAAATGCGACACAATGTATCAGTAAAATCTAAAACAAAACGTTGAATAATTTGGTGGCTAATAGTTTTGGACCATATTCACATTTTTACTAGAGATGTTTCACCTAAAACATCAAAATCAGAAATCAGCTATGTTACATGCAAGCATTTTTTTCCTACAGGGTTAACAGATTTAAATTTTGGTACTTTTCAGGTCAGTTACAGCACAATGATAATGAAATTTGCACACTATATTTCATTCCTTTTTTCAGTTGGGTAGCTAGAGATTTTAAGAGCAAACAAAACCAAGAAAAAAATGCATAAAATAATTTTGGTACTATTTTAAAATGAATATAAAGCAATTTCAAATTTATGACATGGACACTAAAAAAATAATAACACTATAATACATTAACATAAACGACTTTATATTACTGTAAAAAGGTATGTTTTAAATGTCATTTAATGTATGTTTCTGATAATAATTTTGATTTAAACAGTTTTTTAAAATAGCAAAACGAATTTGTGCAATTTAAATATATACATATAATTTTTGAATCAAGTTTGCCTCGTGGTTGTATTTGTACATGCATAAATAATTTTTATTATTCTGTTTAATTTTAATTTGCTTGAATTAGTAATATAAGTCATGAGATTACATAACTTGAGGAAATTTTACGACTTAGGTGTGTCTTTTAACTTGATTGACAGGCTTAATTTACTTCACATTTCATCTATACATGGTTAAACTTATTGCATACCAAAATATTTGATTTATCAGATTTCTTAATGCGAGTTCTGCTTGAAACTTCATCTTATACAGTTTATAATCAAAATATTTCTTTTTAAAATTAGGGATAATTAAGAAGAAATTTAAGTTTACACAGCATTTATAACTTTCATTTTTCTGTTATCTAAAGAACCATAGTCATGTTAAATTATTAAAATGCATATTTCAATACAATACAGAATACTGCTAGTAAAATTATATATATATTTTTAGACCTATTACATTTCTCATGAATCGTGTAGCCATAAATGCTACTGAAGGCTCAGCCTAGACTCATTTTCGAAAAGCATGAAAAATATCGTGATTGTTTAGCCATTTGATTTCTAAATTCTTTTTTCATTAAGTAAAAATTTAACATAATCATAACACAAAAATCCAGTTATGATTGGTATGTATCTTTCACATCTCATTTTCTTTATTACATCCTAATTTCAGTAAGTTGTAATTAATAATCCCAATACAAAACATGCATTTATGGGAATGTTTTAGTTGTTCACTGGTATATTTCCTTTTCTCTAACAAAGATATGACAGTAAGCCACATTCTAAGATTCATACTGGTTTTAGAAGGGTACATTATTATATCATTAATTTACTACTGCACTTAAAAGTAAATTGCATACTAGTAAAAACAATTATTTATGCAGTAATGCTAAAATACTCAGCTTGATCAAATACCACTGTCATCCACAACTTGGGTTGATTGTGAACCCTGATGGAAACTTGCTGAACTTTCCTATGCAATGAATTAGGAAATAAAAAAAGAAAGTTCACTCTAACAACATTAAATGAAATAATCTACTCGAAATTTTTACATTTCTCAATTGGGCATTCACTGTGTTTACCATTTATTAACGAATGCATGTGCCTGATTAACAGAAATCCTTCTATGGACCATTTATATCCCCACCAATGCTTCACAGAAATAGTGTGCAGAGATTTTACTTTATACAAGGAAGGAAATATATCACTAAACAAGAGATTAGTATCAAAGTCTGAACTATCACCTGCAGCTGTATCAAACAGCAATGAAATGAAATGATATGGAGGAGTTTAAAAAAACAGTGGTGAGAGTAGCAATTATTTTCTTTATTTCATTCTGTGATAATAGAGTTAAATTTCATTTTGTTTTCCAAAATACTTAGCCTCCACTTGAAAAGGGTGAATTTTCGTCAAAAGAATACTTAAATGCAGGTATTTTAAAAAAATAAATAACTTATTTCAAAAATCCTCATCATGTTGCAATAATAAAAAATTTTGATTGGTCGTAATTAACATGAACAACATTTAGTTTTGCAATGTCTACTAAAAATTTAATTTACATAAAGATGGCTTTCAAGCTTTACAGAATTTCATGCATATATATTATAGTAACTTAATTTATGCTTCACTTTGAGATCTTTGTTAACCATTGAGGTTCATATAATGTTGTAACATTTTCTCCTATTTGTTTTTTTAATATAATTTATGTTAAAAAAAAATCAATATCTTGACATCAATCAGCAAACAAGTTCCAAACACACTAGATATAAACGTTGACTATAATGTATTAAAACACCAAGAAGGCACCTATACTCAACTGACAAATTTTAATATTCTAAAAAAAATTTAACAAAATGCTTATAGCAGCTAATTTTCAAACACCAATAAATAATGCTGCTCATGAAAGATAGCTGCACACAAGACTGATTTAGCGCTGATATGAAGTTCTGGTGGTGACCTGTTTGAATGATCTTCGAAATAATTTTTTACACGACAGCTAATTGTAATGTCTACTGAATATTTTAGTACACTAGGACTAGATTTTATCTTGGTTATGTTTTATTAAATAATGTACTTTATACTGTAACCACTAGTTTAAGGTATTATAAATACAGTGTGTAGAAAGCAGCTGCTTGAAATGCTATTTATTTATTTTTAATATAAATTGTCTGCATAGTTCTGAATAGTTACTATATTAATACTGATGTAACAGTTGAAGTTATAACATAATATGAATGAAATAAACTCATACTATACAAAATATAAAATGGGGGAAATAATTGATAAAGAAAAAAGTAAACATCTCACACAGATATCAATGAATATTCAGCAGAAACTTTCATATGAAAATGATGGTTTAGAATAAATTCTACATATATCGATCTGCTTTATTCTTGTGTGCAGGACATCAGTATTAAACTTCAGAATAAAGGCATTTGACCTGTTGTTGATGGAGACAACATCTCAAAAAAACTTGAAGTATCAAAAGCTGCAAAAAATACAATAAAGTCTTAATGAGTCTAATAGAAAATTAAGAGTATAAGAACAGCACCAACAACAAACTTTTATTACATAAGAAATATTTTCATTCATAAGTTTCAACTGCTTAGTTCTATTTAAGTGTTAAATACCTCAAAAATCACAGCCTTAACTGGGATAGTGCTTAGGTAGCTAGCTAATTACCTATCAAACCATACACTTATGTGTTAGCTCTAAATTAAGTAGTGGTCAGAGAACTAACTATGGTCTTAGTGGAACATGTCCTTGTATGAGAGGGGCAGGTATGTGGAACATACACATATCTTCCCATTGTATCTTTCTTGTGTTAAGTTAATGGCTCAGGAGAGGCATATAATTCTCAACAAGAAGGAAAGAATTATGTGAAGAAGTACTTGGCTGAAAACCTTTCTTTTTTTTTACTTATTTACACCAAATGGTGCTCCTCAATGATACTTTATCTCCAAAGCCCACTTCTTCTACCTTGCTCTTGTCAATAGGGACACTGATGGGCTTGGAAAGGCAGTCATCCTACAGATGGGAAGTTAAACCGTGGGCCCCATATGCAGAAGAGCTGTAACTGTTCACACTACAGAAGAAGAAGAACTGTAACTGAGAATTACACAATGCAGAAGAGCTGTAACTGTTCACACTGGGTGGCTTTAATGGGAGGCTACCATCTGTCTTCTAACAGCTGTTCAGTGGGTCCCCTCCCCCAACCTTCTCTGGGCCCTTGTGGCCTAGCCATTTAGCCTATTGTGAGCAAAAAAAAGTGTCACTCAGAAGTAACTCAACCCAACCCCTGATGATCTAATGTATATTTGTAATCTAAACTTTAAAAGTTTCAAATAAACTTTTGCATTTATCTAAATATGACATGTGCATTGTAAACAGATAGAGATCTCAGAGTTTTCAGAATCGAAATCAAATAACTGAAGTGTAAAGAAATTAAACTTTCATTCCCTTTAAAAAAACTCATTGTGAACTAAGTTAATATAAGGAAATCAATTCAGTGTAAAAGGTTTAATCACGTGAAACAACAGAAACAATGCATATAAAAAGTTAAAGCTGTCAGTAATGGGGTGTCAGAGGAGAGTAGGCATTTATTTGTGGTAATATATGAAATATGTACCATCATGTCACCACATATTAAATTTTCTGCTATACAATACAGCAGGGATGATCATATTTAGAGTGTACAACTGAAATACACTGAAAGTATCTTTTTAGATTACATAAAAGCACATCCATAGTTGTTATCAATGTTTAAAAAGTCTCTTTCAGGATAAGCTGTCAATTACTACACCATAGGAAATGGAGAGAACAATCACTATCACACAATTGAGAAGTTTTGGAAGTGCATAGAAATAAAAAAAAAAATACACCTTCAAGCAGCTGCTTGCCACAGAGGTCTGACAGGAGTCTGTCAGTTTATATGCCAAAGTAGAAGGTCTGAGAGGATGGCAGGACCTCAGCAGAAAAACGACACATACATCCATGCCTTACCCAGGACTCGAACCCAGGTCCCTTAGATCAGTAGCCAAGCACGCTAACCACTCGGCCATGGGACAGCTAGTGGTATAGACATCAACCAATTAGTTGAAAATTGAAAGAACAGGAAGTATGATTTGTCAGCATGGCCAGATCTGTATCTGGGGGAAGAGAATGCCAGTAAGGGAATGGAATAAAAATAAAATAAATATCCCCTCAAGCAGCTGCTTGCCACAGAGGTCTGACAGGAGCCTGTCAGTTTATATGCCAGAGTAGAAGGTCTGTGAGGATGGCAGGACCTCAGCAGAAAAACAACACACATATCCATGCCTTATCTGGGGCTTGAACCCAGGTCCCTTAGATCAGTAGCCAAGCGTGCTAACCATTCGGCCATGGAAACAAAAAATTATTTAACTTGTGCATATTTCACGCATTTTTCAATATTTTATTTTACTTCTAAAACGTAGGGGAAAATGTTACACTGCAATCCAGTATCTTGCCTTTTACCTTCTTTCAGCTCGATTGTGTTGCTTGCTGCTCCCCCCCTTCTCAATGTTTTCTAGATCTGGTATTCTTATATTTTACCTGGTCTGTTTGTCAACATTACTTTTAAAGTTTAAATATAGAGCTTTGTTACTTGATATGAATGGAATAACTATCATCAAATGTTAAATTACATTAGTTTCACTTTGTAACTATGTTTTTTGTGTGTAAGTATTTTAACTATTTCATACATTACTGCAGATAAATCCCCAGTCTGCTCTGTGATGCCCCATTACTTTTATATACAATATTACTTATTTAGCAATATGTCTAATTCATCATTCAAATCAGACAAAATATCACTTGAATATTAAAGGTCAAGCAAAGTTTACTTGCTATGTATTCCTTTGAAACAGTTTTAGAATAAAACATTTGTATCCAAAATCTTTTATTTGTACTAGGCTCACCTATGTTTTTGTAAGATAGCTGACCTATGATAACACTACTTCACAGAGTCACACTTTTTCTCATATTTCCCAGTGTTGATGGCAGCCCTCATCCAAGGCTTCCTAAGCATAAATAATTTTCCCCCAGTAAAAAAGTTTCCGTCATTAACAATGGATAGCACCACTGATAATACTGATGTTATACTTTATTGAGTTGTACTTTTTCTACTGCTTCTAGAGTTAATAGTTATTTCTTTCTCTGATTTGTTACCTACAGAAAACTTCAAGGATATATTCCTCAAATGGTCCAACCTATCATTCGAAGAATCAGCTATCACAAGCATAGTAGGATATTTCAAAGAGCAATATCAGATACTTTTTAAACCTATACTACAATGTATAACTGCTTAGGTATGCATCTAACAGAAGTCATACCTTGTACTGGGAGCATATATTTATGTTCTTAAATATTTTCATTTTAGTCTAAATCTGTAATCTCTTATTCTCATGATAATCTATAAATATATAGGATCTGACCACACTTTCAGGGCATGACAATTTTACTGGGAAACAGGGTATTTATGTTTAAATAAAAACCACACATACAAAGAAAACATAATAGTGATAATAAACGTAACTTTAAAGCATAAAAATATAATAGAAGAATAAATAAACAAAACTACTTACAAGAGTGAGGTTTCAATGAAGATGAATGGCCTGGAAGACGTATGGGAGGTGAATTTTGGGATAATGAAGAAACAAATAAATTTCCAACATCACCTTGACCTCTGCCCATATTGCTTAAAGATGACAGAGGTGGCAAATAATTCTGTGGCCCAAGTCGAGGACTGTAAGCACTTAAGCCAGCTATATTTCCAGCTGATTCCATAACTGCAACAAAAACAATTTATTATAATGTACAAAAAAACCAAAACCAGTATTTTTTATTTTAAACACTGAAGTATCATTACTCATATTTCTTATTAGAATTAAGGACAATTTACAATGCAGTTCTAAATCTTACTTTTCTTTAAAAGTAACATAGCCTTCTTTATATCGAACTACAACTTTTAGATTACTTCAACTTTTAAAGAGAAGTTTTAGACTGCTTCACCTCTAAAAGAGAAATGAATACTCTACTGAACTAAAATAGTAAATAATTTAAACATTGTCATGCAAAAACATCAAGTATCACTTGTATTGGTATCACTTTTCAGCAGTCAAGTATTCAGGAAGTTATGAGAGTTCAATGGCACTCCATAAAAATGATCAAAACAATGGTCTGAGGTTGTCCCTCACAGATCTCTATAGCATATTTAACTGAGAGGCTCTTGTCAGATTTCTGTGGCAAGCAGCTGCTTGAGCAGTAATTTTTCTTTTTTCTATAGGTAAAGTTGGGTTGTTTTACCTCTGAACAACACTTTTTTTTCTGCACAATGAGCTAAATGCTCAGGTCACAAGGAACCTGAAAGCTCAGAGAAGGTTGGGAGAAGAGGACCCACTGGACAGATGGTAGCCTCCTGTAAAGGTCCTCCAGCATGTTCTTTAAAATGACAAGGCATGGCTCTCCAACACACAGAGCCACGGCTTAATGTCCCATATGAAGGACAGTGACCTTTCCAATCTCCTCGGTGTCCCCTACTGACCGAGAACATGGCAGTGAATTTTGCAGAGATAAATTTCAAGTATTCAGGAAGTTATGAGAGTTCAATGGCACTCCATAAAAATGACAGCTGAGACAGGCTGAGACTCTGGCACAGCTGAGACTCAAACCTGGGAACTGCAGATTTTTTATAGATAAAGACTTAAATTGTTAATGCAATACAAAGTGGCACAGAAAAAAAAAATGTGAAACTTGGAACCAAATGGTCAAGTATCTGAGAAATTACAGCAAGTCCATTCTCCTTAAAAGAAAAATAAACAATCTCATCAATATTTAATCAATGTGACCACCTGTGCTGGGCATGTCCCATGTGAAAACTGCAAAGTGTTATGTCAACATGATAGCAGCAAACATTGCACAGGCAGGGAGATGAACTTATATGAGATGCTAGATTGAAGCTTTCAAGGTGAATAAAGCTGAATAATTTAACTTGGCTTTCACCACTAAATTTCTGATGCCAAAAGGGTCCTCAAACCTAGTCTGAGAAATTTCACATATTTAGCTTTACAACTTTACCACTACAGAGCATGAGGCAGTGGAGAGTCTGACATTGCAGCAGCATCTACCAAGTGATTATTGCCCCTGATCCTGATGTGACTGGGCACCCAACAGAAGAGAATGGTGGTGGCAGCTGCCAGACGATTGATCTGCTGGCAGATCTTGGAAAGAACTGGGTGAGTCCTCGGCTTCACCATGATCAAAGCTTGTAGCAAGCTAAGTGAGTTGGTGTAAACATGCCGACAATGATGCTTAGCTGTTATGGGGTCTAAGGCAAGACTGAGAGCACGCAACTCTGCATTAAAGAGGGAACACTGCTGTGGGATCTGGTCTGCAATGATAGCATCACAGCAGACCATGATCCTACCGATGTCCTGGACATCGAATTATCTGTGATGACAGGCAAGAAGTCCAGGTGCTCAGCACAGTGGCTGGCAAAGAGTTGCTGGTATATGCAGTTGAATGTAAAGGCCTTCCTTGTCCCAACAAAGAGAAAAGTTGCAAGAAGGGGAAACAGTAAGCCACTGTGGAAGTAGTTTCGTTGTCAGGTCTTTCCAGATGATACTTCTGGGAGGAAGACAGACTGAGACGAAAGCTAAAGAAAATTTCATGAAGAGAATGATGGCTCACAAGGATGGCAACACCTATACAAGCTGGACCATCTCCCTCCCTGTCTCACTGGATGAGAGAGAAATGCCAGATTGTGGGATTGTTGTCTTCTGCAGGCACAAGCATATGGGCTTGTTTGCAAAAAGGAGGACCTTGATATAATCATGATTCCTATGGGTTGTGGGTTGTTTTACCTCTGAGCAGAACTTTTTTGCACACAATGGGCTAAATGGCAGGGTCACAAGGATCCCGAGGGCTTAGAGAAGGTTAGTGGAGGGAACCCATTGTACAGCTGTTAGGAGACAGATGGTAACCTCCCATAAAGGCTACCTAGTGTATTCTTTAATGTGCACAGGGTATGACTCCCTAGCACATAGGGGCATAACTTTATGTCCCATCTGATGGACAGCAGCCTTTCCAAGTCCATTGGTGTTCCCTACTGACCAAGGGCAAAGTGGAGAGTTTTGCAGAGATAAATCTTGAACCTGGAACATGATTTCTCTGCAATCCATGACAGTTCCATTGTAGGAGTGTGGCCATCTCAGGTGAGTTGTGGAAAGACAGTTTCCAATTTATTTTAACTGTTGCAAAGACAGTTTTGCAAATTGAAGGCAATCTCCTCAGAGTCATCATTTTTTTTCTTTGAACTTGGTGGAGGTTCCATACGTTTGGTAGGTCAGGCATTCTGGGTAATGGAGGTGGCCTTTCAGAGGTGGTAGTGGAAAGTGCTGATGCAGGAACAGAAATCAGTGTTGCTGTCAAAGTCAACACCAACCACGGTTTCATCTGCATAAAGAGGTACTTTGCAGCCAGTGAGAAAGATTCAGATGGTGGATGCTGATATACAGATGATGGTCTCCAGAAGCCATTGCAATGTTGGCTTTCCAATCACTGCACTGGCATAGGAAGCCTTGTAAGGTGGAGTGGGCAGTGCAATGAACTTTATGGTTTCTGGATCGATGTTCACAGTTTTGAGGTGTTATACCCCCTTTCCACCAGCCACTTAAGACAGTCACAGGAGAAAGCCAGTTGGTCACCACTACAGTTCACACAGTTTGCCTTTTCAGTCAGGATCAATGTGATCCTAGCTGCCACAACATGCACAGATGAGTTTGTCCCAGAAAGCTGTGCAGGCATGGCCATACCTCTAGCATTGAAAACAACACAGAGGGTTTGGGATGTATAGCCTGTACTTCTGAAACCCTCTGTGAGGAAGAGAGCTCTGAGAGGATTTCCTGCAGTACTTTGATGGCAGTCAGCAGGTGTGGCATATCAAACAGAAGGATCAAACAGGTGGATATAACCTCCCATTTTGGATAATTATAGCTCCCGCTTTGCAAAACCTGGTAGACTGCTGTCACTCTTTGGGAAGAGAGCTCCAAGAGGATTTCCACCTCAGAAACCTTGAGAAAGCCCCCATTCAGATATCACACCCAGAGAAGAATTGAGCAATTTGTGGAATGTCAGAGACTGCCAATCACTGTCACTTTCAGTAATAGCTCTGAATGTTTAGAGCAAACAGTTTCCATCAGCAAGTCACCAGATATTAGGTGCTTGACTAATTTCAGAACTCCCACAAGACGCTTTGCTTATGAAAAAGAGGGACATGTCCTCAATTAACGATCACCTGTGGAGTGGATGATTTTGGGAGTTGTGTGGGATGAAGAAACTGACAATGATGAAAATGGGGGCTCGTGCCAAGCCCTCTTTGTGGCACTGACAGAATCTTTTGCAATTTTTTAACTCATGGTGTTTAATTTGTGGTTCAGAGCCCATGGTTTCCACTCACCATGGAGCCCAACAAGGGGATGCCCAACTGGCCACCAGAGCTGCACAATCACTATACACACATAGCCATTGAGCCAAGTCCTCATAAATAAATAAAATGAAAAATAAAAGATAGGTATGAGTAAATTAACTATCTTGAAAAAATGAAATAAGTGAAAAAATAAAAGTGTGAGAAACCGAAATTTCCTCACAAAATAAAGATACGAGCAAAAGGAAAAAAAACATACCTAGATGCAGGCAAGGCACTCACCACACTACATAGTTGACCCTAGCAGGTCCAGTCCTCCAGCCAATTGATCTTGGAGGGACCTTGCCAGGACTTCCCACTTACTCAGAGACCAAAGCAGTCTGTAACAGGAACCCTCAAAACAGCAGCCCAGCCCCATGACATACAGACTCCCCAATGGCAAGAGAGGCCAAAGGGACCCCCACTAGTCATGAGCTGAGAAAAACAGATGAGGACCCTAGAGCACCTACCAGGATCCTTCTTTCTAGAGACATTCTAGAGCTACTGCACACGGCAAACATACAAGTGAGCATTTAAGACCCTGTGAAGTTACCCAAACCAGCAGAACCTTCACAGGGTGGTCCACTCACCATGGACAGGAGCTCACACTGAGGGCTCTCACCAACAGTGAGTGTATGTACCAATATCAGCATGCCATATAAAAACTCATGCATTTTTTTATTGGTGCCCTAATATGCGGGTTTGGTTGGGTTGTTTTACCTCTGAGAGACATCTTTGCTCACAAAGGGCTAAATGGGCAGGTCATAAGGGTCCAAAGGAGGCTCAGAGAGGTTGGGAGAAGGAAGACCCATTGGACATCTGTTAGGATAAATAGGGGCCTCCTGTCAGTCATCCAGAATGTTTTTTAATCTGGACAGAGTATAGCACACCAATTCTAACAAGGTCCTGTTTGACATTGTCTGCCCACCACATCCTAGGTCTTTCCCTCTTTCTGATGCCTTTAGGTGCACTATTCATAACCCTATTCACCAATCTATAATTATCCATACGGGCAACATGGCCAAATCAACGGAGTTTCTCTCTGCACAATATACTACTCAGAGGAGGTTGACGACTCCTTTGCCAAATCTCATCATTACTTACAAAGTTGAGCCACCTAATGCCCAAGATACTGCATAAGCATCTAGAATCAAGAGCATCTAATTTCCTGTTATCTTGTTTACAAAGCAGTCAAGTTGCACTACCATAACTGACTCTAGAAAGAACCAAACTATTATACAGTCTAATTTTAATCTTTAGGTGTATGTGCAGTGGACAGATGCAGCAGATATAGCTCAGGACAGATATGCTTGGAGAACTAAATTGCATGGTCTGGTTGAACCTCTATAGCCCATAGCTGCTTGATGATGATGATGATGATGATGATGAATATAGCTCTCCTGCACGCAGGGCCACAGCTTAGTATCCCATCCAATAGAGGTTCTCAATGTGGGGTATGTGGTAAAAAATTTTGGGGTACGCTGTGAGAGCTCAAAAGTCACTAAATATATGTTATATATATGTGTTTTATTCTATTCCCATTGTTATACTTTAACTATAATTTTATCTATCTATACAAGGGCCAATTACATACACATTTCCAGAGGATATGTAAAGCATAAAAGGTTGAGAACCACTGCACTAGATGATGGTTTTTCCAAGCCTAGTCAGTCAGTAGGTCTGCCCTACAGACTGAGGACAGGGTGGAGGTTTTGCAGACATAAATCTCAACACTGACCCAGGTGAGACTCAAACATGGGAAATACAAATTATGAGCCTGGCAAGCTACCAATCAAGCACCCCTCCTTCATTTGTATGTGAATTTAGGTTTTTAACAGGACTCTGGCCAAAGGCAAACAATTTACCAAATTATTTATTTACATCTATTCATAAGAGTTTCCATCTATGTGTAACAATTGGTATTAAGCAGGCATATATTTGCTAAACAAATTTTGCTTGAAAATTTAAATATCTTTCAGACTATTGCTTTCTGTTGTTATTAAGAATTTTCTTGTACATGAAACATTTTTAAATTTTACTGTATATTTTACAATACTTATTTTCTTTCCTTTACTTTTATAAGATTGGACTCTTAAAAGTTTTCCAGTCCATGGTGGGTAGTAATAAAAAATGAAAGTTAAGAAAGCTGAGAAACAAAGTACTGAACTAAAATATTTTTTCCTTAATGTTAAGAAAGCACAGCAAGATCATTAATTCTATCAAAGCCTCCTTGTGGAACTCTTAAACTCTTACAAAGATGCAATTGTAAAGGGTTGTTTTACATCTGAGCAGTATATTTTTTTTGCAGTTGTGAAGTAAAATCCAAGAAAGTTGAAACATTTTTTACAATATGAAAACAGCAATGTAGAAAATGAATCAAGACTTACCATCAATTAATCCAAGCTGAATTAAAACATAGTTAGCGGCATCATTCTTAGCCTCATCAGGAAGATGGCACAGCTTACTTGGCTGGAACTGATTGAATGGTGCTGGTAATCCTGGGATTGTTACCTTTGGGAAAAATTTTACTATATTCACTCATAATACAATTTTTATAGAAAAAACTAAACTTTAATAAACATATATTACAAGTAACTAGAACAGTAGAAGTCATTCTATGGAAAAGATAGGCTACTTTGTCAGTCCTAATGAAATAGTAGCATTTGGTTGAAATAGATCAGAATCTCTGTCACAGTGATGGTATATAGCAGGGTAATTTGGATGATCTGTGAGAAAAACAAAAAATAGCTTAAAAAAAGGAGAAAGGGGAAAGTTCTTCTATTGAATAAATGGTAATTACAACTTTTATAACCAGCACACTGCCTGCAAAAGTTTGGTGCAATGGAAATGAATTTCACCATTGACAGAGATCAGATATCAAAAATTAACTTCCCAGAGCTCTGGACTTTTTAAGTTTAAATTTTGCATATGTTATAAACAAAGTAACACACAAATTCCTTATAGTCAAAAATTTTACCTTGTAAACAAAGAGCTGCATATTTTCATTGGATTCATGAACTGTTGAGTGAAGTTGAAAAATTGGTTCACCCCAGCCATTTTTCTGGCACATATCCAAAAGCATCTATAAGGAGGAAAATAGTATTCTAATTAAATTTCACATACACTATAAATGTAAATTTACTCATCATTTAAAAGGTATAAAAACAATAAGCCAGTGATTTCCAAAGCATGGGACAAGCCCCCAAGGGGGAATCAACTACGTGATTAGGAAAGAATAGGAACTGAAAACGAAAAAACTATTTTTTGCACAGCAGGCATAATTAAGAAGGGGTCACAATGAAATCTTTGCAGAGATTTTGGTTTTACCTCTGAGAGGCACTTTCTTGCACACAATGGGTTAAATGGCCAGGTCAAGGACCCCAAAGGCTCAGAGAAGGTTGAGGGAGGGGACCCACTGAAACAGCTGTTGAGACAGATGATAGCTTCCTGTCTGTCAAGGCCATCCAGCATGTTCTTTAACATGCACAGGGTATGGCTCTCCCATAAATGGGGCCACAGTTTAACATCCCATCCAATAGAGAGCAGCCTTTTCAAGTCCATCGGTGTCCTCTACTGACCATGGGCAGGGAGGGGAGTTTTTGTGGAGATAAATCTAAATGAACTGCAGACTACAAGCCTGGCACACTACTGACTCAGCCACCCTGGCCTTTCCAAGCTGATCGGTGTCCCCTTTCTTCCTGACAGCAGAAAAAAGGTTGTGGAGATAAATCTCAACAGTTAGAACTGGAAACTGTAGATTATGAGCCCAGTGCACTACCAACTATCTCTCTCAAATTTTTAAAAGGGAAGCAAAATATATGAGAAATTTTTTCATTAACTACATTCAGCTACTCATTTTGGAAAATTTTTTTGCAAAGGGGAAGGTGATGGTGGTGGTAAGTATGTGCTCTACTCTTTGTGATCACTTGACATATTCTTCTCTTAAAAGAGGATTCACTTTGTGTCCTCTGTTTCAGACTTACTGAAATGGTTGATGAATTCAGGTTATGTTTGTTAGCAACATCAACTTTTTAATGTCATTTTTCATGTCTTGCAGCACTGGGAATGCTTTTCCTTTTCTTGACATTCTGAAATTGCAGCCCTTAACTAAATACTTAAGAAACCTGCTGGGAGTACACAGTGATTACATTTTACTCTCAAATGCAGAACTCAAGGCTCAGTGTGATAGCTCAACAGCATCCACAGGCATGCAATAGTAAGATGGGAAGTAAATGGACTGTGCTATTCTGCAGTGCATCCATAGGCTGCTTATAATGCATGTTAAAAAAACACCAATTAAAATTATTTTCTACTTCTTTTTGCAAATGATGTACAAAAAATGTTTTAAACAAACTCCAGAAAAAGTATTAATTGCATTAAAAAGGCCATCTGTTTTTTGCTTTGTTGTATGAAATTTATCCTTAAATTTAGTTCATAATATGAATATTAAATAACATGAACAAGTATATAAACTGTTGAAACCTTTAAAAAAATCTCATTTCAAAGGCATTGTTTTTAATATCAGCACTTATTATAATGAACTTTCATTGTACTATACATTTTGTCTCACCTTATGTAGCCTACCAAAGGTACCAATTTATGATGTGCCCAGGCTAACTAATTATCTTTTTCTGCTAATGCAGCTTGCCTGCTGTGTATCTCAAAAAAATATCTCTCAGTATAGAGAGAAAGTGAGAAATCAGCAAATCCACCTTGCATTGCCACCTTCCATCAAGAAATGCAAGATGGATTTGCTGATTTCTCTATTATTTATATGAGCTGAAAGTCATTGACTGTTTGGATTTTACTGCATCTGAAAAATGAATCTACTTTTCTAAGAATACACAAAAAAAGCAAACTATGTGAGTATGATATGGTGCCTATGGTGTTTTGTTGAGACTTATCAGACAAAAGTTTCACTGATTTAGAGCTCCACTTTTGTTTGCACAGTGGAGCTGATTGGTCATGTCTGTCAGCTGAGTTTTAGATTATAAACTAATACTATCTATATATATAATAATATTTATAAAACATAATAAAAGTTTAGTGTCTTAAAGCAACAAAGATCTGTTTACAAGTCTCAAGGTTTGAATAATTTGAATTTATAGAGAATGCATATACTTCTAATTGCTGCAATTGATGGGGGCTGCTTTTGTAGTAGTTGTATAGTCTTTCATAGCATTCAAGTTTATAGTGAAACAGAATACAGTTACACCACTGCAAAGCTAAAGGCAATGCTAAAAAAAATGTGCCCCCTCTAATTCCTGGATGCAGAATGAGTCCCAAATTTTCAGTCCCAAAAATGCAGAATGAGACCACTGAGTCCCAAATTTTCTAGGTTGCACTTTCAAAGAAAAAAAAAAGCATCATTTTATAATCAGGTAAATATAACAATTAAAAAATACCCCAAAAAGACCGATTTCTTTTTCAAGCAAAAAATGTACAAATATGTATTTACGATAGTATTAAATTATATTCTGACCATATTATCAGGAATGATGAATATTAAAAACACTTTATATATATATAAATATTATGTTTATATATTATTTAAACTGCAATATATAATAACAGCAATTTAAATATCAGCATTTAAAATTTGAAAAGAACTAAAATCAGCAGCTCTGTTAGAAAAGAGAGAGAGAAAAAAAGCCCCTCATGTAATCTGAAAGCAAAAATATTTTTCTGGGGCAGGGCTAAGAGTTCAAAACAAATAGATCAAAAATAGATATTAAACTAATCCAATATAACTGAAGCATAAATTTTCCATTAATAACTATAACAATAATAAATAATTTAACCCTTCCAGGGTCCAGTCTGAAAAACTGATTTTACATCAGAGGTCCATCTATTTTTTCTCTATGATCAACCAAAAATTAACTTCAGAACTTTTTGCTAAATAACTAATGAAAGGAATCATGACATGTTATATGTCAAATTAATCAGTGTCTAATTATGGATATTCTTAAAATATTTATGGAAAAATATGATTAGTTTTATTTTAATATGGCTTTTATAGATGTAGTATAAAATACACCTGGCAATGCAAATAAAAATTAATTTAAAAAAACTAAGACAAAAATCATTAAAATGCACATGAATAGGAAGGCTATTCATTTCTGAATAACAACAAAAAAAATTTACTTCAAACAAGAAAATTACTCCTGTTTCATATTTTTTTTCTTGGTATCATACATTGAGAAAGGTCTAGGCTTTTTGCCAACTGTGTTGTCATATCAACATGTCAACTTTGGAATTTTTTAAAAAAATAACTAATCAATAGAAATAGGTCATGTTAATACCAAATTAAACAGAATTTAACTCCAAATCTTAAGAAAACAAAAAATTTAAACAAATTTACAGGCATATTAATTTTAATATGATTTTTCCCAGTGATATAGTGAAAAAATAGATAGGTCTATAAATTTAAGGCTTAATATTAGAAAACATGTTGAATAAAAACTGTTAAATTATATTAATTGAAAGTAAAATTCTTCTCAAATAATATTTACCCGAAACATTATTTTTATTTCTTTTAATGATATTTTCAGTGTGGTATATTTTAAAGCACAGTTCAGCACTATACAAGGTGATTTTGGATTGCTCACATTAACGAAATTTTCTGCCCTGTTTACGAAACAGAGAAAAACTTTCTTAGGCTTTTTTTTACTAAACATTTTGATTTTTTTTCTTTGGGTGTTGAATTTTGAGGGTCTTGGCTAAGTGCCGAAAAGTTAGTGTACCAAAGCCAAAAAAAAAAAACGTATATATTGTATTACCAGAGTGGCACAACCAAGTTACTGAGTAAAAAAACCAAAGGTGCGTACTTTGTAATTACTTCCAAAATCTCCCTTTTTTTTAAAACAAGTTTTTTTTGTTAATTTCTAGGATATTTTCAGAACTTTAAAGGTAAATTTGTTGATAATAGTTAAAATCAAACTTGTGAGCTTAAATCAGGTGACTGTTTCAAAACAGAGTAACATCAACAAACAAATTGGCAATACCATATGGAGCTTCCAAAATATGGCAATCAAATGGCTTTATCAAATTATTTATATTTAGTTTAATAAAATATGTATCAAATGTAAAAAGAAAATATTATTTTTCAAGCTTGAATTATGCATTTTTAAAAGATATATGTAAGAAATTTTCAAATGGCAATTAAAAAAATATATCAAAATTTCATATGTTGTACAAAAGATGTCTAATGACATCTTTGAACTCTCATTGCAGATTCTGTCACTGTCTAAGTTGAACATTGACCCTGGAAGGGTTAACTAATTTGTTTATTAGGAAAGCAATACACTTCTTACCTCAACAGACTTATACGCCAAAGAGAGTCTGGGTCCTGTTCCATAATTTCTCAGTCCTCTAAGTCCAGCTGCACCACGACCACGGATAGCAATTTTTGGTACAACTGCATTATTCCTAATAGGTAAAAATATTAACAAAATGTCTTTACATCTAGAAATATGGTGGCACATCATTGTAAAGTTTTTAAGTTTCAGTAATTGCAGCAAATTAAAGGAAAAAAAAACTGCACGTGTGTCTCATGAGCTAATTTTATGAATAAAGAAAAGTATTAACAGTTAAAAATAATGTTCTCAAAAATTAAAATTGCCTACAAATAATCCAAATAAAAATTATCTAGTTTTATAAAACGAAATTTATATATATATATGCACAAATTCTAAAATAATGGATGATACCGCATTGGGTCTTGTGTGTCTGATGACATAGTGGCACACCAGAGTGAGATTCATGACAGCATGAATGTCCAACTGATAGTTAACACTAGTTCAGTAAACATATAGAACTATGTGTGCAAAACTCTGTAGTTGTGTAGTTCAGTGAATATAGTATATTTTATTAGTACCAAATACAATTCAAGCATGTTAATGCATTTGTTTTCTTCAAAACAAATTGCTATACTCTACTATGACTGAGGCCAAATAGTGACAGAGAAATTTCTGATTGCTTTGAATACTATAAAACATCATTTTGCTAATGAAAAATGCCTTTTTAAACAAGATACATGGATAAAATATATATATATATATAAAAATAAATACCCCCTCAAGCAGCTGCTTGCCACAGAGGTCTGACAGGAGCCTGTCAGTTTATATGCCATAATAGGTCTGTGAGGATGGCAGGACCTCAGCAGAAAAACAACACACACAACCATGCCTTACCCGGGGCTCGAACCCAGGTGCCTTAGATCAGTAGCCAAGTACGCTAACCACTCAGCCATAGAATACTGAAAAATGATTTTCTTGCATTTATCATGCTATGGTATTGTGCAAGTCTGTTCTAGTTCTCAGCTCACACTGGGCAAAGCTTTCTATACCATGGTTTCAGAATTGCTATTCTAGCTAATAAAGCAGAAAAACTGCTTCAAAAGCAACAAAAATTCAAACAAACTGGAGCAGAGCACAACACCTCACAGACTTCATCACTTTGGTTTTCTCTTTATTTATCACCAGTCTGTAAATAGTAGCTAGGCATACACTGGAAGGAGAGCTATGCACCAATCCCTTGTGATGATGCACAGAACTGGCCAAGCCTAGCACCTAAAATCTGACTGCTGTGTTTGTTTGTGGGTTGACAGCCCCAAGTGAATAGATGCACAGGATACCTTATACCAACAATCCTGATCAGAGACCATCATATGCATCTGAACCCTGGCTTCTACTAGCATCATCAAACTTACAATGGCCCTACCAGTCTGGATGGCTTCAGCTTTTAGTGATGGGAGAACAGGTCTTTGGTCATACCTGCAATTAGGGAGCTATTTGATAATGTTGGCACTACTCTCTACAAACATAGTTTCTTTAAAAATCCCACTAACCAAGTTCTTTCCAGAGGTTTATGGAATGCAAGGACTTTCCACAGAGATTATTCTCTTGATTTAGACACACAGGCATTTCAGCATTACAATTTTTATATTATGGACATGCAAGAGACAAGATAGACAGGTAAAGGAAAGCCGTCTAAAAATAATTTTAAATTTCTCTGTTCAGAAAGGGATGATGGAAAGCATCTCCAAGGCATGGATTTACTTCTTAGCAGATATGCTAGTGATGCTCTTCTAAGATATTACTGATTAAATATTGAATAAACTCACTTTTTTGGTACACTAAGTAATTACCACTTTTGAGTCGATTCAAATTTTTAGAGGAAAAATTGTCTTGAGCTGGGTGGGATACGAACCCACAACCTCCTGATAACATGCCCAGCTGGTAGCTCAGTGATCCAGAGCACCTGACATGTTATCAATCAGGAGGTGGTGGGTTCGTATCCCACCCGGCTCAAGACAATTTTTCCTCTAAAAATTTGAATCAACTCAAAAGTGGTAATTACTTAGTGTATACCAAAAAAGTCAAGTTTATTCAATATTTAATCAACTGTATACTTGTAATATATACTTTCCATCTATATGGCATTTATTTGCCGCTTGTGACTAGATTGCCTGAACAGTGCCTACATGTGATATCATGGAATATGTACTGTAGGTAGAAAATGTTCATATCATCAATTAGAGGAGATCTTGATCGGCGGCTGGTAGCTCAGTGGTCCAGAGCATCTGACATGTTATCAGGAGGTCGTGGGTTTGTATCCCACCAGGCTCAAGACAGTTTTTCCTCTAAAAATTTGAATCGACCCAAAAATGGTAATTACTTAGTGTATAAGATATTACTGTATTAATGAAAGACTTCTTACAGCTAAATTTAAATCTAGACTTAAGAATGTTACCTGTTGTTATGCCCCCACAGAGGATTCTGATGAGAATGAGAAAGATAGGTTTTACATACAAATTGAGGAAATTTTGAATTCTGTTAAGGATCACTCTTGTGCTAGATATGAGAGGTGCTAGGTAAGAGGTATCACTCTTGTGCTAGGTGATTTCAATGCTAAAGTTGGTAATGATAATGGGGAAATGTCTCCTACAGATAAGTTAACTTAATGATTTGAGAGTAACCAACACATTCTACAAACACTGGGACATTTATGAATACACATGGTTTCTCCTGACGGGATGCATAAGAATATGATTGATTATATATTAATGTAAGAATTTAGTGTTAAGAATAAATTAAGATAAATAACTTAAAAGTTCTCTGTCATTGGGCAATAAAATTTTGAAATTTATCCTTCAAATTATTGCACATTAAAAGTTTTTAGGAGCAAGGATAGGGCTGTTTTCAGTGAGGTGGGGCTGTTAGGGCTGTTAAGAACTTATTTCCATGTCATGAAGGGTGATTCTTCCAGTGTTTCAGTTGCAGGTGGGGATGAATGAGGCCATTATTTCAATAGCCTCACAGATGATAGTCCCATAGTAACGGAATGCATGTGCTAGCAGTATGGGGTGCTCCCAGTCTATGGTAGCTGCACATGTATTGCCAGTTCAGCAGTGACAGTTGCTACTTATTTTGGCTGACATCTGTCTAATGCTCTGAGAACTTTAAGTTATTTTAATTATTTTCTGAGCAAGGTCTTTAAAATTATGTTTTCAAAATAAATAAATAAATAAATAAATAAATAAATAAATAAATAAATAAATAAATAAATATCCTCTTTCTCTCGAAACAGCAACAGAAATACAAAACTGGATTCAATTCCAGCTGCTTGCACACAGAGAACTGACAGGAGCCTATCAATTTATACATCTTAGTAAAAAGTCTGTGAGGAAGGCAGGATCTCAGCAGAAAGCAAATACGAGGTTTTATAGGAGAGCCAGAATTGGGTCTGACCATTACCTTTGTCAGAAGTATTTTGAACTGAAGGTTAAAGAATGTTGTGCTAAGGTTAAAAGAATTACCTTTAACACCGAAGCTCTGAAAGACCCAGATAGAGCCAACATTTACCATGTTAGATTGCTGTGTCATTATGCCAGTCATGGTTTGCTTAGTACTGAAATTGAGGAAGAATAGAACCATTTTAAGCAAGCTTTTCATGAAACTAATAGTAGGGTTCTGTAAATGGTAGCTAGGTAGTCACTGGAAGGAGAACTATGCACCAATCCCCTGTGATAATGCATAGAACCGGCCAGGCCTAGCACCTAATGTCTGACCTCGCCTTCTCGTGGTGCAGACCGTTAGTACCTTTCAAAAGAGATACTCTCTTGTAGAAGTGAACGGAAGGGCTGCCAGATTAGTGTGGCCTACTGATCTGGACAACTATGGCTACTTTTCTTTTTTCTCTACCCTGCTGAGGAGTGTTCAATCACACAGGGTCCTGGTGCTGACCATATAAACCCACTGGACAGATATATGGCTCTGAGCTTGATTATGGATCCTGATTTTGCTGCACTGGTGGGCTTCTGTGGAGCGAAAACCTTCCGCTGTGTTTTCTGTTTGTTTGTGGGTTGATAGCCCCAAGTGAATAGATTCACAGGATATGTTTATCAGCTGGTGGATAATCCTGAGCAGAGGTCATCGCAGGCACCTGAACTCTTTGCTTCTATTGACATCGTCAAATTCTACATTAGAGGATGGCTTCAGCCAGTGCAGATGGCTTCAGCCTTTAGTGGTGGGGGAACGGGACTTTGCCCCATATCTGTGATTAGGGGGCTGTTTGATATTGTCGGCATTCCCTCTCTCAACAAACATAGTTTCTTTAAACATAGTTTCTTTAAACATCCCACTAACCATTTTCTCTCCATAGGTAGTTGGAATGTGAGGACTCTGCACAAAGTTTTTTCTCTTGATGTCCTCACACAAGAATTCCACCATTATAATTTAGATATTCTTGGCTTGCAAGAGACCAGATGGACAGATAAAGGTCAGATTCTTAAAGATAATCTTAAATTTCTCTTTTCAGGGAGGGACAACAATAAACATCACCAAAGCGTGGGTCTGCTTCTCAGCAGACACACTAGTGATGCTCTTCTAGGATACAAGTGCATTAATGAAAGGTTTCTTACAGCAAAATTTCAGACAAGAGTTAAAGACTTGAATGTTATCTGCTGTTATGCCCCCACTGAGGATGCCGATGAGGATGAGAAGGATAGGTTTTACGGACAACTTCAGGATATTTTGAATTCTGTCAAGAAAGGAGATATTACCCTTGTTCTAGGTGACTTCAATGCCAAAGTTGGTACTGACTCTGACCTGTGGGGAGGAGTAATAGGCCCTTTTGGTATTGGTAGCTGCAATAACAATGGGCAATGTCTCCTACAGGTAAATAAACTCAATGGTTTCAGAATAACTAACACTTATTACAAACACCGTGACATACATAAGTACATATGGGTTTCACCTGATGGGCTGCATAAGAATATGATTGATTATATATTAATTAACAGCAAATGGGATAGTTTGGTTAGGAATACCAGGTCATATAGGGGAGTCGAAATTGGATCTGACCATTACCTTGTTAAAAGTGTCTTGCAACTTAAACTTAAAAAGTGTTGAGCTAGGGTTAAAAATTTTACTTTTAATACTGAAGCTCTGAAAGACCCAGTTATAGCCAAAGCTTACCATGATAGGTTACTTAATCATTATGACAGTTATGATATGCTTACTACTGAAGTTGAGGAAGAATGGGATCATTTTAAACCGGCTTTTTTGGACACTAACAGTACTCTTTTAGGAAAAAAGGAGCAGAGGAGGCAGAATTATCTGAGTGATAAGGCATTTGAGCTTATTTCGGAAAGAAAGAACTGCAGGAATGTCCTTAATCAATACCCTACTAGTCCTAACAGAAAGCATTACAGAGTACTTAATAAACGTGTAAAAGATCAGTTAGCTGCTGATAAGAATCTTTGGCTTGATGGCTTGGCTGACAAAGCCGAGGAAGCAGTTAGACAGCACAACAGCAAAGAGCTGTACCAGATAGTTAATGTTTTGTGTGGTAGAAAACGAACAGGTATACAGGGATTGAAGGATAAACAAGGTAAGGTTATAGAAGGGGAGGATTCTGTCATGGATAGGTGGGTTAAGCATTTCAGTGATGTTCTAAACAATGTGGTTAGTTTTACTCCCATTGTTTGCAATGATGATAGATGCATTGGTGGCTTTAATGTTGGCCCTATAACACAATCTGAAGTTATTTTGGCTATTTCTAAACTTAAACTTCATAAATCCCCAGGGGTAGATGAAATTACTACGGAAATGCTTAGAGCTGGGAATGTTTTGGTTACCACTTGGATGACTGAAATTCTGAATATCTTTTATGATGAAGGCATGGTTCCTAAGGATTTTACCAGAGCTATTGTTATCCTTATTTTCAAAAAAGGTGATCGCAGTTCTTGTGATAACTATAGGTGTATCAGCCTACTCTCTGTTCCAGGTAAAGTTCTTTCCATGATTGTGCTTAATAGAATTAAGAATCTGGTTGACAGTCAATTTCGTGATGAGCAATGTGGATTCAGAGTGGTAGGGGTGTGTGGATCAGATATTTTCACTTAGGCAGATTCTTGAGAAATGTTTAGAGTTTCAGAAACCTTTGGTTGCTAGCTTTGTTGATTTCAAAAAGGCTTTCGACTCTATTGATCATCATAATTTGTGGTTGATTGTAAAATCATATGGTATACCAGACAAGTTAGTTAACATAATGAAAGCTCTCTATAATAACACTGGGTCGTATGTGATAGTTGGTAAGGCTTGTAGCAATTGGTTTAGCATTACTTATGGTGTTCGACAAGGGTACATTTTGTCTCCTTTTCTCTTTAGCTTGGTTACTGATTATGGTATGCGAAATTCACTTCAAGGGAAAGATTTTGGCCTTACATGGACTGGAGATATGAAAATTTCTGATTTAGATTATGCTGATGATTTAGCCCTTTTGGCAAATGATGTTGATGAGATGAACTCTTTCATTCGAGCTGTTGATGAAACTGGTAGTAGAGTAGGTTTGGTTATAAACAGAGAGAAAACTAAAGTGATGAAAATTGGTCAGACAGGCTGTGATTCAGTTAATCTGAATGGTTGCAATCTTGAGCAGGTGTCACAGTTTAATTATCTTGAAAGCTATGTAACAGATAATGGTGATGTGCGGCATGAGATTAACAGACGAATAGGGATTGCTGCAGGGACTTTTAAGAATCTATGGAGAGTGTGGAGAAATAGGCGTATACACCTAAAGACTAAAATTAGACTGTACAATAGTTTGGTTCTTTCTAGGGTTAGTTATGGTAATGAAACTTGGACACTTTGTAAACAAGATAACAGGAAACCAGATGCTTACGCAGTATCTTGGGCATTAGGTGGTTCAACTTTGTAACTAATGATGAGGTTAGGCAAAGGAGTTTGCAACCTCCTTTAAGCAGCATATTGTGAAGAGAGAGACTCCGTTGATTTGGCCATGTTGCTCGTATGGATAATTATAGATTGGCGAATAGGGTTATGAACAGTGTGCCTAAAGGCCTCAAAAGAAGGGGAGACCTAGGATGCAGTGGGCAGACAATGTCAAACAGGACCTTAGAATTGGTGTGCAGTGGCCAGATGCAGTAGATGTAGCTCAGAACATACTTGCTTGGAGAACTAAATTGCATGGTCTGGTTGGACCTCCGTAGCCCATGGCTGCTCGAGGATGATGATGATGATGGATAAAAATAAGCAGAGGAGACAAAGTAAACATTCAACTGACTTTTTGAATATGCAGGAGAAATTAAGATTTTTCAATGTGAATTCAATTCTTATTTTTAACATTTGTACAAGTATGAGCTACTGCAATCTATTTTCAACACCACTTGACACTAATATTAAAACTGCTGTACCCAAATTGTAAATGGAGATTATAAATTTACAATCCACTTTAAAACTATAAAATAAATTTCAGCAATATTGGACTTCTTGAATTTTATACTCTTTTTACCTAATGATAAATTTCTTGGTGCTAGGCTCCTGTCAGACCTCTGTGGCAAGCAGCTGCTTGAGGGGGTATTTATTTTTTATTTATTTAATAACAAAGAGTGATATATTGGCCTTTTCGGAAGCACATATTTTTGTGAACATTCTTTTCAAGGATGAATATTGTCAAAAAAAGCTATAAACAGACTTAATAGTGAAAGATTGGAGAGTTGCTACTTCAAATACTAACAAGCTGACAACAAAGAAGCAGTGCCAGGCCCTCTCATTGATGTTTTCTGTCTATCAGATTAAAATGCAGTTGTATGAATATGCCTTGTTAACAATTTTTTACTTGTTTTATTGTAATACTTTTTTGTTACTTGAAAACAAATAAAGATTTATTCAATAAAACATAAATAATACGTTAGTTATCATGTGGACTTCATCCCACACAGGGTTTTCAGCATTATGAAATGAAATTGTGCAGAGAATATTGTTCACCACTGAGGCTCCAGTTAAGGTAGAATTTATCCTTTTTTCCCCTTACACAATAACATATAAAATAATTTTCAGTATCAATAATTCTTCCAGCAATCTTTAAGTTGGTTTTATCAGAGTTGCTACTTCACAGATATGGTTATCAAGGAAATTTTAAATTCCTGTTAAAAATAATATATTTAAGAAAAGCAGTAATTTTTCTAAAAAAAAAGAAATAATTATGAAACTTACCCTGAAGTTATTCCTGTAGGTTCTGCAAAAGAAAAGGTAGAGCTGTAATTGAAAGGATCAATATTTGTCTGGCTGTAGGCAAAAGGGGAGTAGTTAGTTACTGTTGTTGCTGGCTGTACTGTTCCACTTCGTGAATGCTGCTGTCTGGTTGAACGTTCCACTGGTTTTGCCCATGTCACTTCAATTATACTATTATCTATTATTGCATCTATAAATAAAACAAAATAATCTAAATAAAGCCATTTAAGTCATTAAAAATAAACATACACTGCTCAAAAGTATCTAGAGCTATTTAGTAAAAGTGCACAAAACATGCAGTAAACAGTAAAGCATGCAATCATGTTGCATTTGAAAAGCCAGCCCTCTCCCCCACCATGGGTGTTAGATATGAATTTGTATAGACACACTGCACAGACATTAGCAACATTTCACTGATGTAATAGTTGAGAGTAAAAGAGATATCCTCAACCCACAGCACCAGATCAGTTCTGGTGTAGATTGCATGAAGCATTGTGCTGTGAAGCAATGAAGAGAATATTTAACGCAAGATGAAATGATATGCATGATCAGAATGTTTCAAAGAGGGTTGGAGACAGGCATATGCTGTCTGTTTTATCAACCCATCCCAAAGTGTAATCAGCAGACTTGCAGGATCAACTATTCAAAAAAGTTTGCATTTGAAAAAAAAATATTGTATAAAGTTTGCAAATATTTGAGGACTATTTCCAAAATTTGACAAGGCATAAGCAACCAACTTTAATCTGTTAATTGATTTAGACATGTATATATTTATGAAAATTGATATATCCTCATTGAATATGATATAAAAATGGTCAAAATGAAAACTAGGTCAATAAAAGAGGATTAAACAATATTTTGTGCAGCAAGAGTAGAGATGTTGGGTTGTTTTAACCCTGAGTGAACTTTTTTTTTTTGCACACAATGGGCTACATGACTAGCTCACAAAGACCCAAGAGTGCAAAGGTTAGGGAAAGGAGACCCACTGTATAGATGTTAGGAAACAGATGTAAGTCTCCTCTCAAGGCCATCCAGTATGTTCTTTAATGTGCATAGTGTACAGCTTTCCTACACATAGGCTACAGTTTTACATTCCATCCAAAAGGGCCTTTCCAAGCCCACTGGTATCCTCTTTCTGACTGTGGGCAGAGTGGGGGTATAGTGAATATGAATCTTAATGCTAGCACTGGTGGGACTCAAACCTGGAAATTGAAGATTACAAGCCTGGCAAGTTACCAAATGAGGCAACTCCTGCCCTGCAAAAGGGGATCATCTGCATGCAATCAGCACTTTGATTATGTTGCTTGCATGCAGAACGACAGATTATGGAAGAATTATTTTTAAAAGATGCACCTAAAGCAGAGCTACTCAATAAGTGGCCTGTAGGCCACATCAAGATGCAAAGATTTTGTTGACCACAAAGATTGTGAGAAAATATGGAAACAAAAATAAGAAATGTATTTTTTTTTCCAAAAAAGGAATATGAAAATAAATGCATGAAAAAAAAACATATTATATAAACTTTTTTTGTCTCATCACTTTTATTTACCATTATATTTTGTCATCAGTGGCAGCCCATTAAAATACCTAAAAGTATAAACAAATAACAACCTGTATATACAGGGTGAATCTGAAAAAGTGGGCAAAACTTTATGGGGTGGTAGAACGCAGCTATACGAGCAATATTTGTCATAGAAAGTATGGGCGGAACGCAAACGGCGAGCCGCTAGGTGGCGTTGGAAATGGTATAAAAGGGTTGGTCCTCGCACCCAATGGCATTTCTACCATGGATTGCCGAGAGGATGGCTGGTTATACTAACCACGAAATGGCGGATACGAGTGCCCCATTGAAACCGATATGGATCAAGTCGCCAGGATCGCCGTTGTTGCCGGCGATATTCGGGAAATGCCTGGTGTCTTCGCAAATGTGCGTCGGTCCCTATCCCACAGGTGTGAAGCCTGCATTACAGCTGGCGGCAGCTCTTTTGAGCAATTTCTTTGAGCATGTACCTCAATTACATTCCTGTTAATAAAATGTTTTCTGAAGTATCTCCTCTCCTTCTTGTGTTCATTCTTTAAATGTGACATGGAAAACTACCTTTTAACTTCTCACCGCTTGCGTTCCGACCATACATTCTATGACGAATATTGCTCGTATAGCTGCGTTCTACCACCCCATAAAGTTTTGCCCACTTTTTCAGATTCACCCTGTATAGGGTGATTTCAGTTAGGAGCCTTGAGCATATGTACAATAACTATGTCAGGATATATGCTACCTGGTGGAGAGAAATTACTAATAAACAATCTTTAATGTGCACATGATTTTATTATGTAAACTATACGTAAAAAATATACATCTACTCTAGATATCATTTCAGTCTCACACACTAAGTAGAACTGTCAGCCATAGGAACAATCGTCCTGTGGAGCCCAGACTTTTCAAAGGTCCCTCTGCAGATGCAGCCACAACAAAGGGATCTGGCCAAACAAAGGTTTGGATGGACACCTGCTCATAACATCTCCTGTCTCCTAGGACACCTGCTCATAACATCTCCTGTCTCCTAAAGTTGGATGCAGACTATGTTCGTTGAAAATTGTCCCTGAATTCTTCGATCACACTGATGATTCAGATGGTGATGAGAAAGGGAATTGTACACTGCATCAGTCAATCATCTGTAGCTTCTGTAGTGTGCATCCACTTTGCCAACTGTTGTTCCTAGAATAGCCTGGCTTCCACAAATTGTAAAATAGGAACTCTTCTTGGAACTTCTACATGTGGCTAACTACTTGTTATTTTGGGGTTGAGGATGCCACCCTATGTAACTGTGACTTATCTGTTACCATGCAATGGTTACAAGCCTTACACTGGACCACTTGAAAATATAATTAAGTAGCCAAAACCTAAAAACTTGAAGAATAGGGAAGGCCAAGAATGAGGTGGCTGGACAATATATATAAAAAAATACCTCATTAGAATTAGCCAGCAGGGGCCAAATGTAGTAGCTGTTCTTTCAAGATTGACATCAGTGGTGGGCATAAGAAGGGGGCCACAGGAGCCAGGGTCTCCTGCAAGATATTTGCATTTTTTTTTTTACAGGAAACCATTTTTGCATTCCTGAAGGGATTAGCAACATGGGATTTTGTCACCATTTTCTTTTCCAGGAAGAAAAAATCCCCAATGCCCTCAATACCCCAGAAACCAAATGACAAGCTGCTAAAAGGATCTCAATTACTAAAAATCTAATAATCCATTAGTGAAGAGTGTTACAGACTTAAGACTTATGACTGTCCCTGCCTAACATGTTTTGAGAACAAAATTCTACAGTTTGCTTGAATGTCAACAGTGGCTGTATGAAGATTATGTTTCCATTTATTTCAGAATTCTGACCAGAATTTATTCCTGCATCAGTTTAATTTTTTTCTGTTTAATAAACACTAATATTTTATTACAATGTGTAAGCCAATGGCAACAAAATTTAGAAATATTGGTGCTCTAGTTTTTTTTATGAGGCAAATGAGTGTAGTTTGCAAAAGTTTTACCTTCTGATAGAAACCTTTTTATATTTTCCATTGTAAAATAGAACTTTGATTATACCACCTCAGGCAGCTGCTTGGCACAGATTAACAGTTATATACAAGTAATAGTAAGTTGGATATTTGAAGGGAAAAACATATCACTAAAGAATAATTATAAAAATAAAATTATAATCAAAGAAATAATATACATCAAACAGCTGTCAAAGGCAATTAACACTATTAATACTATTAAGAGGCCCTTATTAATACTATTAAAAGGCCACTAGATGGTAGAAAAAAATGTTATTTTCATGCAAATGAACATTTCCATTCCTTAAACCAATTATTTCACATTAAAAATAGCTGCATAATTTTCATCTCTTTGACAAAAACTTTAAAACAAAGTTTTAAGGGACAAGAGAAAATTAGGGGGGGGGGGGGTAGAATTATGTATACAGAGTATTTAAATTTTTATTGAAAAACAAAACATTTAGTTGCTTAGCCCAAGAACTGTATTATCAAAAGTCAGTTGATGAAGTTTTTACTGTACTTGTAAAAATATCATACAAAAACAATCTTTCATTTACAAAGATTTCACACTACTCAGTTGAATTTTGTAGGGTCTATAGAGTCTGTAATCACTGTTGTTTATCTGCTGTGACGTCGGCGGTAACGGAAACCACTGATGTCTTAGCAGATAAACAACAGTGCATATGAACAAACTCAGTAGATCCTGCAAAATTCAACTGAATAATGTGTTTCACGAAAATTACATATTTATCAGAACCAACTAAAGGCCACAGGGGCAAAACAGAAAAATAACATGAAAAAATCTCATAAGAACTTTTAGTAAAGCAGTGTTAACTAAATGCTGGAACTTCATACTGATAAAAAAAGGCAACCACCGCAGAGCATCCCCACCAGCAATAACTATTCAATAGGTGAGAGACATCAAAAACAGAAACTAGCAACCACAAGGATTTAGAAGCCTTCAACCTGTTGATCCCACTCTGAAAGAACCAGAAGCTGCTAAGCACAACCACTTCACATAAGTGCAAACTAACTAAAAATCGAACTTTCAACAAGACCCCTGAACAGTTAAATAATAAACCTACACCCCTGTGAAATAAGAGCACTTAAAAGCTGTAGACTAGTAAAAATTGTTTTTAAAAAACAAATCCATATTAAAACTGTGGAATTTACAGTGAAATTGTTTACATTAAATCACATTTAACTGATATAGCACTATGTTATACAATCATTATTAAGCTAAAGAAAATTTGATGATTTAAATATTATCCTGTCATCCTCACAGACCTTCTATTGTGGCATATAAACTGATAGGCTCATGTCAGACCTCTGTGGCAAGCAGCTGCTTGAGGGGGTATTTATTTATTTATTTGTCAGTCCCATTGCCGAGTGGTTAGCGTGCTTGGCTAGTGATCTAAGGGACCTGGGTTCAAGACCCGGGTAAGGCATGGATGTATGTGTCGTTTTTCTGCTGAGGTCCTGCCATCCTCACAGACCTTCTACTATGGCATATAAACTGACAGGCTCCTGTCAGACCTCTGTGGCAAGCAGCTGCTTGGGGGTATATATATATATTTTTTTTTAATAATAAAAAAAATACTCGAATCTCATGCAAAATAAATTTGAGTCAATGTGTGTTAAATCTTTAAAACCCAATAGGTAGAGAGATCTGAAGAGAAATAACAATACAATAAAAATTTGACTTACTATTGAGTTTGATGAGTGCTCTCTCAGCCTCTTCACGGCTTCGAAAATGCACAAAAGCAAAATCCCTTAATTTCTTTACTTTTTCAACTCTGATCATATCTCCAAGTGAAAAAATTTCTTTTAGATGCTCTTCAGTTGTAGTCATCATAAGATTTCTTACATATAAAACAGTCACCTGAATAAATATACAGTGCCTATTTAAATAACGCAAATGCACAAGCACATTATGTAAATTTAGCAGTGTTGGCAAACATAATGAAAAACATTTCGTTACATTTTTTTTTGTTACAGCCAAAAGCTTTAGTATAGTTTTTTATTACATTTTTCATTATAGCAAAATATAAATTTTGTTAAAACATTACATTATTTCAAAATATTTTTAGTACAATGAAATAGATGTTATCATTTTTATTATATATGTATGCAATAGTCCAACAGTTTGCATCAATCTACTTGTTAAAAAACAAATAAAATATTGGAAAAAGAAAACTTATCAATATTAATAACAATTATTAATAATGAAATAAATAAATATAAATAGAATTGTTGCAGTTATTTTTTTTCTTCTGTTAATTCTTAAAAATTGGGGGTTAAGAATAATAATGAAATAAAAATCTCAGTTACGAATAAATAGGATGATGCCACTAAGTATTCTAATAATGTATTAAAGTATGTAAAGTAAGCCATACAATCAAAAGTGCTGAAGACAGTCACATAACGAAATTAATTTTTTTTGGGGGGGTGACTTTAGTTTTTGGGGGTGAGCCCGAGAATAAGACTTGAGTAGGGTGTCCTAATTACTAAAATATTCCACCGGATAGGAAAGGTTAACATGATATTCTTGAAAAGGTTATATGATATATGGAATAAAATTCTATGAAAGGTTATATGATATATGGAATAAAAATTTATATATATATATATATTCAATATTATTTTCTTTATATCTACTTTTAGTGTTGGGCATAAAAAATTATTAGGCTAAAATAAAAATTATACAAAGACACTTTTTTTTGGATTTCAAACCAGGTAGAAGTTTGAGATTTTGCATAAGATGACCAGATTTTCGGAGTGGGTGAATCCCCCAGCCCCCTGTATACGTCCCTCACTGAAGAAATTTACACCAAATTTCTAGAAATTGTTCAGAATAAAATGAAGCATTATTAATAAAAATTTCTGAGCATAAGTATGCAATCAAATTCTTAGTACTATAATGATTTTTGTGCACAGATTAATATTTTTAAAACAAATTGTTAAAATGACAATGATATTTAAAAAAAAAAGTGAAATTTTCCTTCTGAAATATTAATGTTATAATGCATAGTCAATGCAAATAAAAAAAACTAAATTCATTCAAAAATATTGATATTATAAAGCAAGCAATATTATTCTACTGTTTATTCATCATTATAAACAAAATGTCTTCTAATAATTTTAATCCAAATTATTTCTTTTGTCAGAGAGAATCCATTTAAGCATAGGAAAAACTTTCCCTGTAGATACCCGAGTACCACTAGAATAATTCTTTGCAAATGCTGTCTTGATTTTTTCCAGTAGTGAAATATATAATCCATTTTATGAAACTGAAATTTTATTTACCTCCAATTTCCTGGTTTCATCAAAATAGATTTCCAGCAAATCATTTGATGACACTGGACTATTTTTATTGATGCTTTCCTGTAGAAGAGCTAGTGCAAAATAATGAAATGCGATTTCTCTGAAACAGACTTCAAATTGAATAAAAAATAATCTAACAAATAAATATAAGTAAAGAAATTGAAAACATTACTATTTAACTTTGCACAGTCTCTTCTTAAAGGAACTGCAGAGAAGTACAAGGTAGGCGTCATCACTGCTTGATTGAAACATGAGAATTGCCTCCTTCATTTTTCTCAATATACAGTATGACAAGATCTAATGTTAATGGATTTGCAAACATGCACAATGGAAATATTTTAGTGGGTTGGGAGGGGGGAAGATTGAAATAAAAAAATTTGACTATTATCAATAAATTAATGGCCCCTTCCTCCAATTCCCTAACCTAGACCCAAATTATCCCACCTACTTAGTTCCTTTTCTAAATGTTTAAGCCAATCATAGGAAATTGTAATATACCTGGCATTTTCAGCCTATTGAAATTGCCCTGTTTACCTTCTGCATGAATGGGGACCCTTCTTTTTCCACTGCAGCTCTTACCTGGCTATCACAAAACACTTTCTCTGAGCACCCAACTGTGACGAAGGTGGCTAAAACAGGTGCTTCCCAAATTCTTTTGGAATGTGACAATGAAGGGTTTTGTTCTCTGATCATAAAAGTAAATTTTACATCTGCCTATTTCACAGAAGTTTCTAAGTATATTTTATAAAAGAAAAATCTGAAATGTATCAAAGCACAGAAACTGTGAAAATAACGAAATTATTTTTCCGTTATTTGTTACGTTTTATCATTATAAAGATTCTAAAATTGCATTAACGTTTTTCATAACATTATTCAAAAATCATTTCATTACATTACAATAACGTTTTCCAACACTGAAATTTAGACATAACAAAAAGCAAGTTATAACACATTTAGGGGAAAAAAACATGCTATAATACTCTTACTTAATATCAAAAGATCATTACCCATCCAGATACTTGAATCATTAAAAATTCCTGCACAATGGCAAAGTATTTCAATATTTGCTCAAATATTACATATTAAAATGTAAAAAAAACACCTCCCCTCAAGCAGCTGCTTACAACAAAGGTCTGACAGGAGGTTGTCAATTTATAATATATATCACTACAAATACCTGTTGTCTTTCAATAATAAACAGTTTAGGAATTTTAATAAACAAAGCATACAGTATTATTCGTCTATTTTATAACAGGCAATTTTAATGAGGAAAATGCATTATCTCTGAATCGTAATCAAATTCACACATTAGCTTTTGAATTACATACTTGCTTATTTTATTACCGCTTTTTGTGCTATTTCAAGACACGGATGACGAATATTCTTCGCTCAAGAACAGCAAAACGCATTGAATACATTTCATTATGCCACAGATGCTGTGTATAGATTTTACTATATTATGATACATTTACAGTTTATCCGTAAATTTATTTCTGTGATAACTTATCGTTAAGATTTGAATTTTACTACGATTTCCCAACGAACAGAACAAATTCACAAATACCAGCGTAGGTTAAAAAAGAAAGGGTCTGATGTCCGCGCCATCTACCGATAACGTTTCGCGGTGAATTTATGCCACGGAGTCAGCGAAGGTATTACCAATTAAGATGAATATATAAATAGAACAGGGGCTAATTAAAGTATCTGAAGGCCCCAGGCGCAAATGATTCAAGGGCCCCCCAACTGTCCGGGAATGTGTGTGTATGGGGGGGGGATATTCAGTCTACAAAACATTTCGCAACTTATGAATGAAAAAAATGGCAAGCACCATGTTAAATAAAACTGAATTATAAAAATGTACAAATAACAAATTTAATATATATTATATACCCTTGCACATACTTTGAAAAATAAACAAAAACAATACGAACGAAAACGAAAATAAATACGTGTTTATTTTAGTGTAAGCAACAAAATTACATATATAGTATTAACCTAAATAAAAACACGCGCAGTGTAAATAAATAGTAGATTATACTGATTGTGAAATATTTCGCTCAATAAAATGCCAAAAAGAAACAGAGTTTTGACTGTTTTCAAGTCCCCTTATCGAGGTTCTAGGTGACCATCTCATGCGCCTAATCGGTAATCCGATACTGTATACAGACAAGAAATGTCGGATCTCGTTATATATAAAAAAACATTATAAACTTTAAACTACTGATAATCCAGAGAATCCAAATACCGACTAAAAATTAAGTTCCACCTCTCACTCGATTTTTGAAAGCGATTTATTTTTGTTACAACCAAATGATTTTCATTTCGAAAAACTAAAATTTCGTGTTTTTATTTAGATTACTTTTATACTGGCTTTCCTCTCCATTTTTGCCATTACAACTGAGTTTTATTACTGTTGGCAATTTACTCATTCTATACGTGGTTACATGAATGAACAAAGATAATTCAAAATGATTGCTATAACTATGGAGAGTTAAAAGTTGAAAAACTACTAGTGTCCCGCTTAGTACAACCCAAGAAGTCCACGGGAACAATTGCCCCCCTCCCCCCGTGCTTACTTATCTTTCGTCCCTATGGTATTTAATAAATTACAAAACACAAATTATATTTTACATCTAGTATCGGGCTAAACAAAAATCCAAATTGGTACTGGTACAATTAGAACTATGAAAGACGATAATAATTTTTACATCAAAGTACAATATTTAGTTTAGTTGAGGTATACAATTTGAATAGAGGGTCTGTGCTATGGCAGTCAGATCGGTTTGACTGGTTCCTGTGTGTTTACCTAATGCAACGCAAGCAAATGTATGAAATTCATATATACTTGGAGATAATATTTAAATAAAGCTTAAATAAAATTTTATATGATTGGTTCTATCGGGGTGGGGGACATGTCTGAGTCTATTATATATGTATGTGTGTCGGGGGGGGGGGGGAGCTCGACATGCCTCAGTCTGATTTTTGGGGACTTTTACTATGTTATTCAAGCAGTTAAGGTGGGGGGGGGGAGTCTGTTACGGATTCCTTTAATATGGTTCACTGATTATTGCAGATAAAACTCTGCTGATATTAGCAGTTTCCGCCTAAAGTAATTAATCTTTAGGTGTTCCAAGGTCAGAATAGCTTCATACCATGTCACTGGTGTGACTTCACCTGGCCCCGTTCTCTTAAAAATATTGTTCTACTCATTGATGTAGTCAAAAATTATTATTTACAATTATTACTCCTACCAACTGCCATGCTGATTACCGTACACATCCATACCATCCGCACCGGTAATACACATCCGTATCATTACCGTACACATGCTCCACAACTGCCATGCTGATTACCGTACACATTCCTCCAAAAAAAAGGAAGTCCTATTTTAACGGGGAGGAGGGGGTTCATTAATAATTATTAAAATCATAAAAAAGATAAACGAAAAATTTAATCATTGCACTCCTCTTTGAAGAATTCTAGTAAACTGAAAGGAGGAAAAAACGGTGAGTTATTTTTATTTTTTGGGAATATTTTTAAAAAAAAACTACTAGAAATGGAGAAAAAAATATATTTCATTTTCATTATTTCCAAATATATTTTCTGGAAGAAAATGTACCGGAAGGGCGTTTTAGTCATTTACTCCAATTCCGTTAAGTTTTTATAGGTTCAGGCCTGTTGATGCAGATTATTCGAATAGTTTGGGACGAGGGATCAAAATAATCTAAAACAAATATAAAACGTAAAATAGTTCCTACGATTTGCACAAAATATATTTATTTTTGCCACATTTTGAAATGATAATCTCACAATGAAAAGAGCCAACAAATAACTTTTCACTGTAAGCAAATAAGAGTTAAAATATTGTTAAATTCGAAAACACAAATACAGAATGTTTATATTATTTAGATCATAGGTTAATTAATTTACCTATGATTAGAAGGGAATAAGACATTAGAAAGGGAAAAGGGCCCAGCGCCCCTTTCCCTTTCTAACGACTCCATTGAAATCAAAAATCTGGTTGCACTTCCGGAGCCCATAGCTACTTAAGGATGATGATAATGATAAAACTAGTGGAAAGACTTACACCATTCCATAGAAATAAAACTAATTTTTGAATTTACACTTTTTGTTTACGATGAACTGGCATTTGGCTAATTCAATTTTATACCAACCCCCGAATAAATTTATTTTCAAAAGTGTTCATAACAATACAGGTTGTCCCTGAATAACGCTAAATTAATTTAACGCGATTCACGCATAGATGAAACTACCTAAACAGCGATCGCTTTAAGGCAATTCTCACTTAGCGTCCGTATTTGGAATGAGATCCAGGCATTCCAAAAGGGACGCTGCATAATGCATCAGTTTTTGTTTTTGCTTTGTACTAGGAGAGACATACGTCCTTTTGTCACATTAGTCTTTAATTTAGGTTTTCCGACCATTTTCATAGGAATATGTAATATGCAGATATTACGAGCATTGCAGTCGGTATATATCAAACTACCAGAGTTTCGCGTAAAGTAGTTAATACTGTTAGGTGTTCCTCTGTTAAAGCCTTCAAAGAAGTGCAATTTGTGTGAAAGAACCGACCCCACCCTTACAGAGGCCCAGCTTTCTTTAAAAATAAAGTTCTATTCAATAGTATACTCGAAAAGTTCTAATGTGGGAATGGGTTATGTATGGCATATTGATTTTTGCTAAGTGCCTTAGATATCAAGCCATTGGAGGGTTATAATACCATAATCCGCCACCCCTTGACTGCCACGATTCTACTATAAAGTGCACAATTTTTAAAAACCATTTACGAAAAAAAAATTGAATTCTATCACGGAGAGATAAAACTCATGTGTCTAAGATATTCTGCTAACCTGCATTAGTAAAGGAAGGTGCTCTCCCGTCAACAAAAGGCTGAGAAACAGTATTGAAATGTTTTTATGTAAAATAATTGCATTAAATTTAAAGATTAAATTTTAAAGATTACAACAAAAAGATAACAAAGTTAATAAATGTATGATTAAAATTCTACAGATACCCGTTGGTTGGACGATTTGGCAATAAAATTTCGGCGATTATCTTGGCTATGGTAATATCAATATTTATGTTAATAAGTTTATATTGAAATTTCATATTTACTTTATGATAAATGTTTAATCGTACAGTCATGAATTGTTGTTTCATATTAATTCGTCGGCAGCATTATAAAAAAGCCACCAAAAAATAGATCACAGAGTGAACCACTAAAATGTGGATTACACTCAAAGATTTCTCCTTTCGTATGATTCCGAACGAGAAATATCTTTCTCGACGTGAAAACTACCAAAAATAAATAATCTCATTAAAGACAATATTTTTATAACAATGCATATAAGCATTAATAAAAGTAATTCATAAAAACTAATAAAAAGAAACATTGAAATGCATTAAAAAAACACCGCCAAATCGTCAGGTGCGGTATCTGTGGAACTTCAAAAGCATAAAAAAACTTTTAAACTAATAGTTAATTTTTAAGATAATCATTTAATGAATAAAATGTTGCCAGCACACAACAAAAGTTTAATTTTTCGCTGAAAAAAAGCTCAAAAGATTCGTGTTGAAAGCAATCGTTCAAAGGTTAATAATAACTCTCAGTTAACTGCAATGTTAATCTTGAAATAGTCCCGCCCTAAACTGATTGAACTTTCCTCCGACAGAAAACGCTTTTCAAAGTTCAGTCGATAAATCCAGTGTTCTGTCATTATTATTTACGCTTTAAACCTGTTTGTTTTTAAGAGCTGTACAAGCCGAAGGTGGATTATATAAATTGGATTTTCAGACATTTTTTCAAAAATTCTTTATCACACCATGCAGTGATAAAACCATCAGTCACACCATGCATTCATAAAAGTAAAAAATGCATTACAGTTATTAAAATGCATTACAGTTATTCATATGAATAAAAATTTATTCGAGAACAGTATGCTCTGGTTATTAAGAAAGGTTATTAGGATGATTCGTTGAACCGAACGCTATTCTGCTATTTTAATGAGTTTTGCAATAGAAAAGTTTGCTATTATTGATTATTTTCGTTTTAAACAAATTTCCCTTGATGCAGTTTACGATAATTATCAAAGTATCGCTACAAACAGTTCTACGAAATAACTAAATTACAGATCTACTTCTCATTAAATTATTCAAATTAAAATTGATCTCACAAGTTCAAAAATTACAGTTGTACATAAAAATACATAAAGAACATGCTTACTTTTGACATCGTATTTTCATCGACTTCTGGTTCTGGTTCTGCCCAGTCCACGGCGATTTCATGTCCCCACAGTTGAATTTTTCCGGGTATAAGTTTCCTTCTTGCCATTGCAGCAGCTCGGTGATTTTCGTATTCTACAAAAGCAAAGCCCCTGTTCTTTGACTTGTCAGATATACTGCTGTACAAGATTACATCTGAAACATATTCTGTAACTTTTTTCATTTCAAACAGAATTTCCTCCCTAGTTTTTGATTTTGGAATACCTCCAACGAACAGCCTACAATTATCAACAGATTTGCAAACACCAATGAAACGGCCTTTGCGGATTTCATAGTTATCCAATTCTCTTACAGCTCTTTTAGCATCACCATTATTAGTGTACATTACAAATGCATATCCACGATTACTGCCACTGAAATCCATCATTAATCTTACCTCATATATACGACCAATTCTTTCGAATATTGGTACCAATTCGTCTTCGTAAAGATCTCGAGGAATCTTGCCAACGAACACTTCACTACCTTTAGCTGGAGGTGGTCCGTGCCATTCTGGAGGTGGTCCGTACTTTCGCTGTCCATTTTCTTGTACAATATTATATCCACTACGGTCCATTAATGTCAAAAGCGCAACGTCTTTCGATTTTGAAGAATTACCAGGCATCATTAATATTTGCTAGAAAAAAAGCTATTCCTCAGAGAAAGAAATGCGCGGGCTAACTGAACAACGACAAACTTGAAAACTACCTATTACTGTTGCCATATACAAAAGTTTGTTTATACTTTTCATAACTTTCAATGAAATTTGAGTAATTTTATGTAGCACGTGGTCCTTTTATTTATATTAGTCGTCTAAATTTGCCTCTATTCGCCAAAAGAATGAAGAATAATCAATAAAATGTAATATAAAGTCAAAACAGTATAAAACTTGTCTTTAAACAAAGAAGAAACTGGGAAAAAAAAAAAACTTTCCCTGTAGGCTTCAATTACATTTCTTTTGTTTGTCGTGCTAATGTTTCTTCCGACTGCACATGAAGAACAACACTGTTGGCAATTATCAACTCTGTCAATCACAGCCTACAAGAAGCTAGCTGGTAATTTAAGGAATGCCGTATTAAAGCATTAGGGCGAGAACCATAGTGATTCAGATTGTGGAAAAGCTGTACTGATGTAAATTGACTTCACTAATTAAAAACACTTGGGGGGAAAGGCGTGAGCTCCTCTATAGGGGACAATAAATTACATACAATGCTTCCAAAATTTTAAAAACATTCTGTTCCAAAAAAAGTTAATATTATTAGAGTAGTTCTAAAAAGGTGTTTACGAAAATAAGATTGAAGGTCAGTAAAAGATCTCAATCTAAAAAATATAGAGAGACTTTACAGGTAGTCACACATTCTCTCCTAACAGAAGGAAAGTTACCATTGTCTCCTATCAGCCTTATCTCAATCTTCCCTGAGTCATTGGGGCCCTTGAGACCTGGCCATTTAACCCACTGTGTGTATAAATTTGTAGCTCAGAGCAGAGTCGGATGGAGTTGTTTTGCCTCTGAGCGGCACTTTTTGCACACAATGGGCTAAATGGCCTGCTCAGAAGGAAACCGAAGGCTTAGAGAAGGTTGGGAGGAAGGATCCCACTGGAGAGCTGTTGGGAAGCAGATGGTAGCCTCCCGTGGAAGTCATTTAATGTGTTCTTTAATGTGCACAGGGTATAGCTCTCCAGTTCACGATACCACGGCTTAACGTTCCATCCGACGGAAGGCGGCCTTTCCAAGCCCATCGGTGTCCCCTACTGACCGAGGGCAGGATGGAGAGTTTTGTAGAGATAAATCTCAACGCTGGCCTAGGAGGAACTCGAACCTGGGAACTGCAGAGTTGAAACAAGCAATTCTGGGACCCGGGACACCTCAGAATTTTTCGACCCTTTTGCTGCCACAGCCGTCCCATGGCCGAGTGGTTAGCACGCTTGACTACTGATCTAAGGGACCTGGGTTCGAGTCCCGGGTAAGGCATGGCTGTTTGTGTCGTTTTTCTGCTGAGGTCCTGCCATCCTCTCAGATCTTCTACTTTGGCATATAAACTGACAGGCTCCTGTCAGACCTCTATGGCAAGCAGCTGCTTGAGAGGGTATTTATTTTTATTATTATTTGCTGCCAGAAATGAATCATAAATAAATTAGTATGGTAAATAAATGAATAAAGCAAATGATACTAATTTATCATAGTGAACGTTGGCTTTTACGTGTAATACACTTCTTTGAATATTCAGTAATATTTCAGTTACTTCTACATCATTTATTACTCTTAATAGCCAACTGAGAGAAAAAGTAATTTATAGGTTTTACACCCTGTAGCTAGTTCAGATTTATCAATTAATATTTATTGAATAGATAGAACAGCGCTGTCCAACTTCTCTAAGACCGCGGGCCATTTTTTCTTTCGCCAATATTTCGTGGGCCAAAAAAAGAATAGGACAGGATAGGCAATTGAAAAGTCAGTTCATGTCACCTCAAAATATTTTTTTATTTATACGAAAAATAATAAGTAATAATAAACCAATATAAATTTTCTAAACCTTAACAAATATTTAATAAATTTAATGGGAGCATTGGGGCCGTAGTAGTGTAGTGTAGTTGTTGGGCAATAAGAATAGAATGAATAAGTTGAAATAACGCAAAAATAATTGCAAATAGAATGAATAAGTTGAAGATTGCATATCAAGTAATATAAGTTGACAAAAAATTATAAGGTGAATTACAGACATTTAAAATTTCAAGTAAAAACTAGATTTTGTTCGCGGGCTACATAAAACCTTGTGTGGGCAGCGCTGAGATAGAAGATAGTAATTTAAACATAAATCAATTTATGTTTAAAAAAAAGTATTGCTTTACTAATTTTAATAATTGCATGTCCGAAAAAAATATGACTTCTGTTTAAAATACTTCTAGCTTATAGCAGCTAAGGTGGGCCCCTCTTGTTTGAGACCTGGGGTTACGGACCAGAAACTTGGCTCCATTTTAAGTGTATAGGACTATAGCTGAATTATTACATATGATATCCGTCAGGCTACATTATGGGTATTTTCATGACTAATCTTCCTATAGCTTTTCGCTCGTCATTTGTGTATTTCTCAAAATAGTTGTTCTACCATATCTTTCGAACTTTATGCCGGAAGTGGTCGCTGCCGTTTTTTTGACGCGACCATTAAACTTAATGATTTAGGTGTCGAATCAAAGTTTATGACGCGGGGAGTGTCATAGGCCAAATAACCCCGACTCCCTATGCTTTCTTTCCCCTTAGGGGGAAATTGGAACGTATATGTTATGTATTGATTGTTCTGTTTTGTCTTCGGTACACGACGGTCGAAAGTAACAAGTCATTGGTCAAATGAAAGCTCGTGACGCGGGGAATGTGGCTAGTCTATAAAAAATTGACCCCCCATTCTTTCTTTCCACTAAATAAGGGGGAAAATATGAAAGCGATTGTTCCGCTATTTCTTCGGAACCTCTCCTAATAGCCTTACCCCAATCTTCCCCGAGTCATAGGGGTCCTTGAGACCTGGCCATTTAGCCTACTAAGTGCATAAATTTGCAGCTCAGAGCAGAATCGAAAGTAGCTGGGTCAAATGAAAGCTTGTGATGCGGGGAGTGTGGATAGACTATAAAAAATTGACCCCTCATGCTTTCTTCCCCCCTAATGCAGGATAAATATGAAACAATTATTCCGCTAAATCTTCCGAATGCGAGGGTCTACAATTGCGAGTTAGGTGTCAAATGAAAATTCATATGATGACCACGGTAAACTATTTTGAATTTTGCCCCTCCCACCATTATTCTCCCCCAAAAAGAGGCTGATTTTCGCGGAAGTGGCCATTAACGAGTTATGTCTCAAATGAAAGCTTATGATGGCTCCAGTGTCATGGACTACTTTAAACATGACTCCAAAAACAGGGGGAGGAAAAATGTGGTCGATGTTTATGAGTCATATATCACATGAAAGTTTCTGAAGGTGGGTGTTTTTAGTGACGAAGAAAAAAAAGTAGATAAAAAAATGTTATGAAATACCCATCTTTCTATGTACGCCTTAAAAAGTAGAAAATAAACTAAAGCATATCGATGGTGCAATCAGTCATTGAATTCGTATTAACTTCAAAGGAAGATAGGGCTTTGGGTTGGGTTGTTTTACCTCTGAGCGGCACTTTTTTGCACACCATGGGCTAAATTTCCAGGTCACATGGACCCAGAAGGCTCAGAGAAGGTTGGGGGAGGGGACCCACTGAAACAGCTGTTGGAAGACAGATGGTAGCCTCCCGTCAAGGCCATCCAGCGTGTTCTTTAACGTGCACAGGGTATGGCTCTCCCGCACACGTGGCCACGGCTTAACGTCCCATCCGACGGACGGCGGCCTTTCCAAGCCCATCGGTGTCCCCTACTGACCGTGGGCAGGGCGGGGAATTTTGCGGAGATAAATCTCAACGCTGACCCAGCTGGGACTCGAACCTGGGAACTACAGATTACGAGCCTGGCGCGCTACCGACTGAGCCACCCCCGCCCCTTTTTCCTGGTTACTTCAGTCAGTGGCGTACGGAGAAACTTCCAATAGCTTACAATTGCTTAGTGAGTCCCCTTCCAATAGGGTTTATTTTAAAGCATGTTTAATTCTAATAATTGGAGAGGGAAGGTGGCGGCTTGACTCTCTGATCTTCATGAACTTCTTTCGAAAACATCATACTGAAGCCTCCAAGTAGTAGGAAGAGAACCTCTCCTTTCTTGGATACGTCACTGACTTCATTGCATAATAGGTCTGTTAGGATGGCGGACCTCATAATGAATTTAAATCAGTTCATCATGAATTCAAACTTCTCGCAAAGGATAGAGCACAACTTGTTGCACATTTTCGTCGTTTGAGAGCTCTTGAGGAATGCGATGGTTAGGTTGCCAAGAAAGTGATGGATCCACTTGCTGATAAAGAATGAAACTGACGTCAGCTTTGACGTCAAACGCGCGGTGTTGTTTTAACGACTTCCTGATTCCAAGGTTTAATGGATAAGTGCCAAGTTACATAGAGATACTTTTCTCAAGTGACCAAAGGTTGTAGACTTCCATTAGGGGCGGGAGTGGCTTAGTCGGGTAGCGTACCAGACTCGAAATTTTCAGTTTCCAGGTTCCAGTCCCATCTGTACCAGCTTCCAGATTTATCTCCACTAAACATCCTGCCCTCGGTCAGTAGGGGACACCAATGAGCTTGGAAAGGTAACCGTTCGTCGGATGAGACTTTAAACTGTGGTCCCATGTGCGGGAGAGTTATACCCTGTGTACTTTAAAGAATACGCTTGATGGCCTTGACGGGAACCTACCATCTTTCTCCTAGCAGATGTCCAGTGGTTTCCCTTCCCCCCAACCTTCTCTGAGCCCTTGGGGTCCTCGTGACCTGGCCATTAATTTTGAGCAACATGTTTTTTCTTTGCACACAATGGGCTAAATGGCAGGTCACAAGGATCCCGATGACACAGAGAAGGTTGGGGAAGGGGACTCACTAAGCAATTGTTAGAGACAGATGTAATTTTCTCATCAAGGCCATTCAACTTGTTCTTTAACATGCACAGGCTATGGCTCTCCTGCCAGAAGAGTGGATTAACGTCCCACCCGATGGATAGCGGCCTTTCCAAGTCCATCGGTGTCCCCTTTTTCACTTAGGGAAAGTAGCGGAGAAAATCTCAACGGTGGCACGGGTAAGACTCGAACCTGAGAATTGCCGATTACAAGCCTGGTGAGCTACCGGATGAGAGATGGTAGCGTCCCGTCAAGGCCATCCAGCGTGTTCTTTAACGTGCACAGGGTATGGCTCTCCCGCACATGGGCCACGGCTTAAGGTCCTATCCGACGGACGGCGGCCTTTCCAAGCCCATCGGTGTCCCCTACTGACCATGAGCAGGGCGGGTAATTTTACGGAGATAAATCTCACCTCTGAACCAGCTGGGACTCGAACCCAGGGAGGGAGGGGAGTCTCTAAAGACTAGTTTATATTGGCATGATTAGCCCCTCGAGCAGCTGCTTGCTACAGAGGTCTGACAGAAGCCTGTCAGTTTATACGCCATAATAGGTCTGTTACGTTGGCGGGACCTCAGCAGAAAAATAACACAACATCCATGCCTTACACGGGGCTCGAACCTAGGTCCCTTAAATCGGTAACCAAGCGCGCTAACCTCTTGGTACTGGGACTAATAAGCGATTGGTAAAGTACTGGCTTAATGTAAACATCGAACCTACTGTATCTGTGCAGACACATACCCAGGATTTAAGGCGCATTGTGGCCCTGTTGCCCATGCGCCATAAAACCCCAAACAGTCAACCAACCCAGGATTTAGTTTCGGTTTTGGGGGTGGGAGTTGCAAATAAGATTTCCGGGTTATTTTCAGGGATGGTCGAGAATTTAGTTTCGGAGGGGGGGGGGGGGCTTTGAGAATAAGAGTTGAATAAGATTTCCCAATTACTAAAATATTCCATCGGAGAGGAAAGATTAAAATATTCTATATGGATTAAAATTTCACAGTTGTTTTTCTTTTATATCTACTTTTAGTGTCGGGCATACAATATGAAGTAAAAATTAAATTATTCAAAAACACCTCTTTCGGATTTTGAAACTGGCAATCCGTGGCTATATTTTATGAAATAAATGTATGCATGGGCAATGTACATATATTGAGCTGTTTAGGCTAGACATCCTGATTTTCTGCACTATCAAAATTGAAAGTGGCACAGAAAATTTTTTTTTGCTTGAAAAATCATTAAAAACGTTATTTAAGTTGCAAAAACTTTTAAAACGTTAAAATGCTTATTTTAATGTTTTAAATGCCTCTAAAAACATTAAAGAAATTACGAAAAAAAAAGTGACCTGAATCAAAAGTATATACACTCACGGACACAAAAATTGCAATACCTATAAAGGATGAATGCAGTGGCATCATATCATTACCACACCTAGTGCCTAAAGTCGTTTGCAAATGATTCCAGTGACGACAGCATGACGTCACACGGACCACACCGACCACACCGACCACACGTAGAGGAGGCGCTGTCGGTACCGAGACTCCAATAAAAGCCACCGTAGCAGACAACAGGTAAGTCAATGGAAGTGAAACAGCGCAGGTGTGTTTCAGTTATGCCAAGGCTGGATTATTGACAGCTAGACCCATTCGAATGCGGCTCTATCGTGAGGATCCATAACGCAGGTTGGTCTGCCCATCATATAGCTGACCATCTTAGTGGCAGGCGGGGGGGGGGGGGGGGCTCAGTCGGTAGCGCGCCATGCTCATAATCTGTAGTTCCCAGGTTAGAGTCCCAGCTGGGTCAGTGTTGAGATTTATCTCAGCCAAACTCCCCACCCTGCCCACGGTCAGTAGGGGACACCGATGGGCTTGGAAAGGCCGCCATCCGTCGGATGGGACATTCAGCCGTGGCCCCGTGTGCGGGAGAGCCATACCCTGTGCATGTTAAAGAACACGCTGGATGGCCTTGACGGGACAACCTTGACCCCAACCTTCTCTGAGCCTTCGGGGTCCATGTGGCCTGGCCATTTAGCCCATGGTGTGCAAAAAAAGTGCTGCTCAGAGGTAAACAACCCAACCCAACGCCAGTAAAAAAGACTAGGTTTACATTTCACTTTTGCTTTTTTTACAAGAGCCTGTCAGTTTATATGCCATAGTAGAAGGTCTGAGAGGATGGCAGGACCTCAGCAGAAAAACGACACACACATATCCATGCCTTACCTGGGGCTCGAACCCAGGTCCCTTAGATCAGTAGCCAAGCGCGCTAACCACTCGGCCATGGTGTAGAAATCTTAAAGCTTTAGTTACAATTCAATTAAGTAACGCTTAGTAAAATACTGAATTTTTTTCGTTAATTTAATTATGCGCGATAATATAATAAAATAGACGCTATTAGCACGCTTGGTTACTGATCTAAGGGACCTGGGTTCGAGCCCTGGGTAAGGCATGGATGTGTGTGTGTCGTTTTTCTGCTGAGTTCCTGCCATCCTCTCAGACCTTCTACTCTGGCATATAAACTGACAGTCTCCTGGCCTGTCAGTTTATATGCCAGAGTAGACCGGGTCCTGTCAGACCTCTGTGGCAAGCAGCTGCTTGAGAGGGTATTTATTTTTTTTATATCGTCAAAAAACAGAAAAAAAAGGCTAATTATAAAAAGCGCATTTTAACCTTACTACTTCCTGCCTCCCCTCCGCATATAATACGATGTACCTGAATAATTCAACGTCCTACTTCAACGCGCTACTTACTTCTTGAATGACTTTTAATAAATTGGGTTGGGTTGTTTTACCTCTGAGCAGCACTTTTTTGCACACCATGGGCTAAATGGCCGGGTCACATGGACCCCGAAGGTTCAGAGAAGGTTGGGGGAGGGGACCCACTGGAACAGCTGTTGGGAGACAGATGGTAGCCTCCCGTCAAGGCCATCCAGCGTGTTCTTTAACGTTGGATTGATTTACCTCTGAGCCCACTATTTTGCACACCATGGGCTAAATGGCCAGGTCACATGGACCCCGGAGGCTCGGAGAAGGTTGGGGGAGGGGACCCACTGGAATAGCTGTTGGGAGACAGATGGTAGCCTCCCGTCAAGGCCATCCAGCGTGTTCTTTAACGTGCACAGGGTATGGCTCTCCCGCACACGCGGGTACGGCTTAACGTCCCACCCGATGGACGGCGGCCTTTCCAAGCCCATCGGTGTCCCCTACTGACCGTGGGCAGGGCGGTGAATTTTGCGGAGATAAATCTCAATGCTGACCCAGCTGGGACTCGAACCTGGGAACTACAGATTACGAGCCTGGCGTGCTACCGACTGAGCCACCCCCTTTTAATAAAAAATGAATATTCCTAAAGACATGAGAAAAAGGGCAGATCTAGAATGAGGAAGGTGGGCGATGTCAAACAAGTGCAGCAATTGTTTACACTGAGATGCCAATATTCTGTACACCTACCTAGTAGTGTGTTACGCCTTCTTTGGCCTTCAAAACATTCCGAATTCGTCGGGGCATGGAACTTACAAGACGACGATACGTTGTGCAGAAAAGTTGTACGATGTGGAAATGATTATGTCGCGCAGCTGCTGCAAATTGGATGTGGCGGCAGAGTCTCGCTGAGAACAGCCCTTTCCATCTCATTTCAAAGGGGCGGTGGTGCTCAGTCAGTAGCGCGCCAGGCTCGTAATCTGTAGTTCCCAGGTTCGAGTCCCAGCTGGGTCAGCGTTGAGATTTATCCCCGCAAAATTCCCCGCCCTGCCCACGGTCAGTAGGGGACACGGATGTGCTTGGAATAGGCCGCGGTCCGTCGTATGGGACGTTAAGCCGTGGCCCTGTGTGCGGGAGAGCCATACTCTGTGCACGTTAAAGAACACTTTGGATGGCCTTGACGGGAGACTTACCATCTGTCTCCCAACAGCAGGTCCCCTCCCCCAACTTTCTCTGAGCCTTGGAGTCCATGTGACCTGGCCATTTAGTCCATGCTTTTCAAAAAAGTGCCGCTCAGAGGTAAAACAACCCAACTCTCATTCCAAAGATGCTCGTTAGGGTTTAGATCTGCGTCCTGTGCAGGACAATGAATTAAGGAAACTCATCGTCACATTGTAGAAACCATTCGGTGATGATCCGTGCCTTGTGAGCAGGTGTGACCAAAGGAATGGACCTGCTCAGCAACGATGTTCAGATGTCCTTCGATGGGTATCCGGGAGCTCTAATGTATGCCAGAAAATATTCTCACAAATTCACACCTGTATTGTTGACACCATACAATATGGCTCCATGACCTCATGTTACTTGGACCAAATTGTGATCCTTCCATCAGCATGATGCAAAAGGAACTTTGATTCGTCAACCAGACTAATTTTTCCAGTCCTCAACTGTCACCCCTCCCCCAAATAGGAGCCACCTTGTCGAGGTGAGGGGGGGGGGGGGGGCTTCAGGGCCTAAATGAAGTTGAAGACGTTGCTGACTGGAGTGGAACTGGTTGGACAGGCTAAGACGGACGGACCGGACTATTAGCTGATGTTGATTTGCGATACATCTGGGTTTTGTCATTCAATTCCTGTCCTCAACGGTTGGGTTGGGTTGTTTTACCTCTGAACGGCACTTTTTTGCACACCATGAGCTAAATGGCCAGATCACATGGACCCCGATAGCTCAGAGAAGGTTGGGGGAGGGGACCCACTGGAACAGCTGTTGGGAGACAGATGGTAGCGTCCCGTCAAGGCCATCCAGCGTGTTCTTTAACGTGCACAGGGTATGGCTCTCCCGCACACGGGGGCCACGGCTTAACGTCCCATCCGACGGACGGCGGCCTTTCCAAGCCCATCAGGGTCCCCTACTGACCGTGGGCAGGGCGGGGAATTTTGCGGAGATAAATCTCAACGCTGACCCATCTGGGACTCGAACCTGGGAACTACAGATTACAAGCCTGGCGCGCTACCGACTGAGCCACCCCCGCCCCGTCCTCAATGGTCCAGTGTCGATGCTGCTGTACCCTTTGGAGACGCGCTTTCATATTCTTCGCTGACAATATCAGCACTTCATTCACTCATCACCACTTGATGATTGGCAACTGTTGTAGCTTATTTGCAACAGGGTCCAATAGGTGGTGCATTCGGAGATGACCTTCTGCACACCAATGTTTAATTCTGTTGTGATTTGCCTGGTTGTGGCCAGTCTGTTCGCTTGCACGTTTCTCGCCAGTCTCTTTTCACTCCCTCTGATCCACAAGCTGGTTTCATCCACAGCATCGCCAATCAGTGGTAATTTTTGCTTTTCGCACCATTCTCGGAAATCCCTTGAAACGATTGTGTATGAAAAGCCCAAGAAGACGGCCATTTGGGAGATGCTAGAACCGGCACACCTAACACCAACTATCATGCCACGTTCAAAATCACTCAGATCGCTCGTTTTACTCGTTCTGACACTCAATCCAACTATAGCTGATGTTCGAATAGCTGGCCTGCCTGATTTAAACCACACATCTTGGTCACATGACACAACATTACCTGTTGGAATGACCATTTATGTGACAAAGATTGTGTATAGCCGCTCAAAAAAGTATCCCAACACTATGGTTGATTACAGAATTCAGAAAAAATATCTGGCAACGATTTTTTTTAGAAGTTGGTGATCTGGTAACCTTCGTGTCACGTGACACGGAGGTTACCAGATCACTAATTTCTAAAAAAAATCGTTGCCAGATATTTTTTCTGAATTCTGTAAACAACCAAAATGTTCGGATATTTTTTTATATAATGCGTATGAATATATAATGCAATGAATATGGAGCGTGTGCAGTTACTGCACACGCTCCAGTTTGCTGTGAATGGTAACTGTAGCGTGTACAGTTGCTGTACACGCTCCAGATATTTTTCCTGAATTCTGTAATCACGTGACACGAAGGTTGCCAGATCACTAATTTCTAAAAAAAATCGTTGCCAGATATTTTTTCTGAATTCTGTAATCAACCATAGTGTTCGAATACTTTTTTGAGCGACTGTACCTAATAAACTGGCATCAGTGTAGATTCATTTCGAAAACAAAAATAGTCTATTTGAACCTCTTTAGTTTTCTGAAGTGATGGAAAAACATGCATATTAAATCTTATATCTAACCAAGAGATATCAAGTGCCTGGTTTTCTTAATGAACACGTTAGACGTAGTGTGAGTCAAGTTCAGTAGAGTTGGGTTATTTTACCTCTGAGCGGCACTTTTTTGCACACCATGGGCTAAATGGCCAGGTCACATGGACCCCGAAGGCTCAGAGAAGGTTGGGGGAGGGGACCCACTGGAACAGCTGTTGGGAGACAGATGGTAGCCTCCCGTCAAGGCCATCCAGCGTGTTCTTTAACGTGCACAGGGTATGGCTCTCCCGCACATGGGGCCATGGCTTAACGTCCCATCCGACGGACGGCGGCCTTTCCAAGCCCATCGGTGTCCCCTACTGACCGTGGGCAGGGCGGGGAATTTTGCGGAGATAAATCTCAACGCTGACCCAGCTGGGACTCGAACCTGGGAACTATAGATTACGAGCCTGGCGCGCTACCGACTGAGCCACCCCCGCCCCCACGAATTTTTGGAAGAACGCATCTATTGTCCAGGGGATGATCCCAGGACTGTCCAAGCGATCTAGTTCCAAGGACTGGGTGTCCAAATTTCTCTGATTTGGAAGAAATAAACCGTAAAACAAAAACCAACCGATAGAAACCATAATTAGATGAAATTTGTGACTGTAGATTTGACCTGAATAAGTCTACTCTGTTTCGTTCTGCCTGCATCTTTGAATACCCAAAAATAAGCATTCAGTGTCCGTTATTCGCTCCGCTGGTGCGAATCTTAACCATCGAAGTTTGCTTCTGCTTGATATTTGTCAATATTATTTCTCTTTAGCCATTTCCTGCTTTCTTATAAAGGCATTCAAGAGAACCACGGTTAACAACATCACTTTATCCACTGCAAAGGTTTCCTCCACGGTCACGGTCGAGATATTACTGGCTTTCTCCTGAAAAATGAATAGCACAAGCGCAATTTATCTCTCTTTAAGAAACGCCGCCAGTTTTTGTATTTATTCGCATAGTAAATTGAATTTCTGTTCTGACCTTTATTCGAACGATGCATTTTATTGCACCTCTTAATTTTTTGACATACGTTGAATATTCTTCGAAATAAATATATGTGACAGCAATATAAGCACCAAAAGTAAATCATTATATACTTCCTCATAGATTTATTTCAATGTTATTTTACTAACGAAATTTTGTCAGGTCTAGTTGTGTATCTCTGCGAAGCCATTAAGACTTATCCGCAGGGAATATAACCTATGTTACGAAATATGTGTATGTTGTTTATAATTCTGGTAGCAGTCATGGCGTTTGTTCTATTTAATTTTTTATCTTCGCAGTAACCAGCTTTAAAAATAGGTGTTTTACCCTGTAATATGGAGGGATATTTATTAATTTCAAGGGTAACTGAAGAGATATGGGATCTCGTAATTTATTGTATTTTTTTAATAATTAGTTTTTATTTCGGGTATTTTATAGTAATTGTTCTGCCTTTTTCGTATATAATATCACGATCAATCAAATTTTTATGTTCATGTGAATAAAAATTTTTAACTCTTAGAATTTTAAGATAAAGAAATCTATTTTTACTATTTAGAAAATTTTGCTGCCGGATCATGAAGTTGGAATAACCCATCTTCATATAGCCACAATTGGCTCAGTCGATAGCGTTTCGAGCACGTAGCCTGAATGTTACCAGGTTCGAGTCTCCATTAAGCCTGCGTTTACATTCTCTCTTCTAGTTCCCACTCTACTTAACTGCTGAGTTGTTTGGGGCGGGGTGGCTCAGTCGGTAGCGCGCCAGGCTCGTAGTCTGTAGTTTCCAGGTTCGAGTCGCAGCTGAGTCAACATTTAGATTTATCTCCGCAAAATTCCCCGCCCTGCATACGGTCAGTAGGGGACACCAATGGGCTTGGAAAGGCCGCCGGTAGTTTGATGGAAAGTTAAGACATGATCCGTATATGGGAGAGCCATATCCTATGCACGTTAAAGAACACACTGGATAGTCTTGACGGGAGGCCATCTGTCTCCTAACAGCTGTTCCAGTGGGTCCGCTCCCCCAACCTTCTCTGATCCTTCGGGGTCCATGTGACCTGGCCATTTAGCCCATGGTGTGCAAAAAATTACCGCTCAGAGGTAAAACAACAAAACCCATTCTACTCTCGGTAAGAAAGGGAACTGCTATTGGCTTGGACATGTCACCGTCTGGTGAATGAACATTAAGCGGTGTCCTGGTATCAGGAAAGTCATACCTTATTCGCATTAAACAACATGCTGGATGGATTTTTACAGGAGACTTCCACCTGTGTCCCTATAGCAGTGATCCAGTAGATCTATTGAATTCTTATCCTTTGGGGTCCTTATGATGTGCCCATCCAGCTCACTACATGCAAAAGAATTGCCACAACAAACACACACAAAAAAACAATCAAAATGGTAAGGGTTATTTTACCTCTGAGCGGCACTTTTTTGCACACCATGGGCTAAATGGCCAGGTCACAAGGACCCCGAAGACTCAGAAAAGGTTGGAGGAGGGACCCACCGGAACAGCTGTTGGGAGACAGATGGCAGCCTCTCGTCAAGGCCATCCAGCGTGTTCTTTAACGTTGGGTTTCTTTACCTCGAAGCGGCACTTTTTTGCACACCATGGGCTAAATGGCCAGGTCACATGGACCCCAAAGGCTCAGAGAAGGTTGGGGGGATGGGACCCACTGGAACAGCTGTTGGGAGACAGATGGTAGCCTCCCCGTCAAGGCCATCCAGCGTGTTTTTTAACGTGCACAGGGTATGGCTCTCCCACACATGGACCCATGGCTTAACGTCCCATCCGACGGACGGCGGCCTTTCCAAACCCATCGGTGTCCCCTACTGACCGTGGGCAGGGCGGGGAATTTTGCGGAGATAAATCTCAACGCTGACCCAGCTGGGAATCGAACCTGGGTACTGCAGATTACGAGTCTGGCACGCTACCGACAAAATGGTAAGGAAAAAGCTCTAAGAATATAGGTAAAAAGAGAGGAATAATTCGAAATCACTAGACATTATACGTGCTCATGAATTTTCTGTTACTTCCTCGTTGTGTCCGCTCCTCTTTCGCGACCTCTGTTCACCATCGGCCGCTGACCTCGGCCACGATCATTTGCCGACATCTTTGATGCCCTGCTGTGTCCGTGGGAAAAGTTCAGAGGTCATATTTTGGAGGACTTACACTATTTCCTGTTTCGTGCAGTACATAATCGCACGTAAGACAGGTTCTCTTGAATTAATCTTACACATTGCAAAATCTATGGGAAAGCTATGCTTATAGACATCCAGGTATTTATATTGTTGCTTTCATACCTTCCACGATTTTGAACATTGATCTATTGACGGTACACGCTTCCTCCAAGTTACTCTTTCAAAAATAAAAAAACTAAATAAATAAATACCCCCTCAAGCAGCTGCTTGCCACAGAGGTCTGACAGGAGCCTGTCAGTTTATATGTCATAGTAAAAGGTCTGAGAGGATGGCAGGACCTCAGCATAAAAACGACACATACATCCATGCCTTACCCGGGGCTCGAACCCAGGTCCCTTAGATCAGTAGCCAAGCGCGCTAACCACTCGGCCATTCAACTAAATGGAATTTTCTCACATTTCGAAATTCATACGGTAAAATGACATCATTTTATAGGTTGGGTTGTTTTACCTCTGAGCGGCACTTTTTTGCACACCATGGGCTAAATGGCCAGGTCACAAGGACCCCGAAGGCTCAGAGAAGGTTGGGTGAGGGGACCCATTGGAACAGCTGTTGGGAGACAGCATGGGCTAAATGGCCAGGTCACATGGACCCCGAAGGCTCAGAGAAGGTTGGGTGAGGGGACCCACTGGAACAGCTGTTGGGAGACAGATGGTAGCCTCCCGTCAAGGCAATCCAGCGTGTTCTTTAACGTGCACAGGGTATGGCTCTCCCGCACACGGGGCCAAGGCTTAACGTCCCATCCGACGGACGGCGGCCTTTCCAAGCCCATCGGTGTCCATCCTGTCAACGCTGACCAAGCTGGGACTCGAACCTGGGAACTACAGATTACGAGCCTGGCGCGCTACCGACTGAGCCACCCCCGCCCCTCATTTTATAGTGTCAGTCTGTTGTTTGACTTAAGAGTTACATCTCCTCTGATATGTAAAGACATACCGAATCATAAAGTCGTGGCGATACAGATTATACGTTCAAAAAAATCTTTACATTAATTTATGTGCATTGAAATATTTGGATTCCGATAAAAATAATACAAGTGATTTAGCAATAAAAAAATTTTAATTGGAACCAAAATTTCGTGTTGTGAAGTTTTTTTTCCCGTAATTGGAAGCAAACTGTATAGTACAGCAATTTTGTATTTATTCATATTTTCTACATTCATTAATTTATCTAGATAGACAAACTTTTTGTAGATTCAGGGTAAGGCATCCAGAAATAATTTAGATGTGGCAAATGAGTGGGTTGAAACGAAACTGACCAAAATGCTCCTCCAGTGCTATTTTTTTTATCACGTTATTTTCACAGAATAGGGATTATTTTTTCCCTCCGTCGTTTATTATTTTTTGTCCTCGTCCCGGTTATTAAAATTCTTTAAAGGGGAAGATAATATGACAATACTTCTTCTCCCTTAGATTCCAAGGGGACAGCAAATTAGTAATGACGACAAAACCCAGATGCTCCGCTATACATGGACTGCATCTATATCTATAGGGATAATGCCAAAATCTCCACTACCTACGTCGAGGGCAAGACAACCCCATATAGATGCAGCTCGCCCCACGACTACCTATGGCGAACAGTACTATAGAAGGAAAGTTCATCCATCGGTCAAAAACCTAAATTTAATCTGCGCCCCGGTTAGCCAAAAACAAGGATATATAGATCCAAGTTGCCTCGGTTCCCATGGTGGGAACTCTTAGTCGAGGATTACCAGGCCCCTCCGCCGGGGCCCCGTCCAACCTAGGTGCCCACCAACACCAGCCAGCGGGGCCCTCAACTTCACCGAGACCCAGCCGTTCCATCGTGGCTTCATCCGACCAGATACTCCCCAATACGTCAGAGGAGCCCTCAACTTCACACAGGCCTTCACCCCGACCCCCCACAACAACCACGTCAAGGTGGTTCCCTCTCGGGGGGGGGGGGGATTCTAAGGGAAAGAAATTTTTTATCGAAAAGGGGAGAGGGGGGGTTAAATGATCGTAATGAATTTTATGCCAAATGAAAGCATCCTTCCTGTGGAGTGCCATCTATTCTATGCTTTAAAGCAGTGGTTCTCAAACTTTTATGCTTCACGTACCCCCTGGTAATGAGTATATAAGTGGCGTACCCCTTGTATAGATAGATAAAACTATAGTTATAGTATAACAATGAGAATAAAAGAAAAATATATATCATTGGCTCAAAACCTTTTATGCTTCACCTAAATAAATAAATAAATAAATACCCCCTCAAGCAGCTGCTTGCCACAAAGGTCTGACAGGAGCCTGCCAGTTTATATGCCACAGTAGAAGGTCTGAGAGGATGGCAGGACCTCAGCAGAAAAACGACACGAACATCCATGCCTTACCCGGGGCTCGAACCCAGGTCCCTTAGATCAGTAGCCAAGCGCGCTAACCACTCGGCCATGGGACGGCTTATTAAAATAAATACCCCCTCAAGCAGCTGCTTGCCACAGAGGTCTGACAGGAGCCTGTCAGTTTATATGCCACAGTAGAAAGTCTGAGAGGATGGCAGGACCTCAGCAGAAAAACGACACAAACAGCCATGCCTTACCCGGGGCTCGAACCCAGGTCCCGTAGATCAGTAGCCAAGCGCGCTAACCACTCGGCCACAACCCCTTGGAAATGTGTATGTAACTGGCGTACTCCTTGTATAGAGAGATAAAACTATAGTTATAGTATAACAATGGGAATAAAATAAAACATATATATCAGTGGTTCAAAATCTTTTATGCTTCACCTAACCCCTTGGAAATGTGTATGTAACTAGCGTACCCCTTGTATAGATAGATAAAACTATAGTTATAGTATAACAATGGGAATAAAATAAAACATATATATCAGTGGTTCTCATCCTTTTATGCTTTACGTACCCCCTGGATATGTGCATGTAACTGGCGTACCCCTTGTATAGATAGATAAAACTATGGTTATTTTACTTTATTACTAGATCTAGCGACTTTTGAGCTCTCACGGCGTACCCCAAAAAATTTTACCGAGTACCCCACGTTGCGAACCTCTACTTTAGAGTTTCAGACATCCCCTAAAAGAGGGAGACAAAAGTTTTACAAGAGGGGGTGTACCATAAGGACGAAATGATCGTAATGAGTTTATGCACTAAAAATTTGCGACGTGGTGAGTGCCATCTATTAAATGCATTAAAGAGTTTCAACCCTCTCTTAGAAGAGAGGGATAAAATTTTTACCAGGGAGGTAGCAGAGGAAGGCGAGTAACGATCATAATGAGTTTTACGCAAAATGAAAGTTTGTGACGTGGGTAGTGCCATCTACTACAGTATATATACTTCAAATAGTTTATTCAGAGTTCAAATAGATAGTTTCAAATCTTCCCCTAGAAGTGGGGAAAATTTTTGCCGAGGGGAGTGGGGGGGAGAATAGATCGTAATGAGTTTTACGCGAATGAAAGCTTGTGACTTAATATATACTTTAGAGAGTTTCAGACCCGAGTAACGCAGAGTAAATCTGCTAGTATTTTATATAACAGCAATGTGTTGTATGCAGCGAAAGAAAGAGCTAAGATTAGGCTCCCTATTGGAGTACGAGCCCAGACCAGTTTATCCTTTCTTGACGTCTCTGATCCCATCCGAAAACGACGACAAATGCTGGAGCAGCTTTTTAAAGGGAAAAATACCCCGCATGCACAGTAGAGGCTTAAACCTGGGAACATGAAGTTATCATTCAGGTAGATCAGCTGAGCCAATACTCACCCTTCAATACAAGGAATACTTCCTGCCATTGTTGGATGTAGAAAAAAAAAAAGGTGGGGGTAGCGACTCTAGGGGAGGGGGTCAAGAAAGGGGATCACCATTTTAATATAAAATATTTTCCTCCATTTTTAGTAGTATTAAAAAAATTTGAAAAATACATGTTTAATAATTTTTCGACTCCATACTAGTTACTAGCATTCTGAAAGATGGGGGGGGGGATCACACACCCCCAGATCCGACCCTGCTTCCTACCAAACTTGAAGATTTTGATTTGCTGTGAGCTAAAAAAAGTTGATACCTTCCTCGTTTTAAATGAAATTATGATTGTACTTATGACACGTGTTGGGCATAACAAATTTACTGAAACTTGTTCCTTTAAATATATATGTAACTAAATCTAAATAAAACATGGAACTACAGTACAGTGCGTTTGGCTATATTTAGGCTTCAAAGATATCAACACGTTAGTTAGAAAAAGTGATGTGACAGCCACTTCCGCTTTGTTGCAGGTAACAAAATAGCAGTAAATAAAAGCCACGACTATATAAAGAACGGTCTATCTATGTTTATATCCACCTGAAGTTCATTTCCGCTGACGGAATTCGAAACCACGCGATGCGTAACCTTTCCAATTTAATTTCTTTTTGTACGTTTCATTTTTTTATTTTTGAATAGCGGATGTCACGATCTGCAGCACAAGTTCAAGGACTCACTCTGATTGAAAATAAGTTATACAGCACGACTAGCTTTGTCGAGAACGTTTTGTGCTTAGGGCAACACAGTAAGCAGACACAACACACAGAAGACACCGCACACTACTCTTGCTGGACCAAACTGGGTCTTGGCCAGACCGAGTACCTGTACCGAAAAGCAGACACGACTACCTCCTAGTTGGCGACCCTGCAGCTCGGAGCACGGCTCAAGTAGTGTTCGAAGACCGGCTAGGTTAGTGAAGAAGTCAGCGCAAATGGGTCGGCGGAAAACAGTTAGGCCGGCGTGCAGTAGCAGCGATACGGTAACACCAATTCGCTGTCGTTGACTGCAGCTTTCGTTAGGCCTAACTTCGAGTGTCGCAACAACTCTGCTTGCTATCGTAACAGAACTACGGGCAGCTTTCCAGATAACTGGGATTAACTGACCTTGCATGATCAGGAGGACTCAGTCAACCCCTTCCGCAGCTTCTTCTCCGGTCTGTGCAACGGAGACAGCCCCCTAGACGCTACAGCGGAAAGAACTGTTTTACTTGGATTGAGATCTGTTGCAGTATATAAGCAATTCCAATGACCGCCCATACTTTGCTTCGTTTGCTGCTGTTGCCAGGTGAGTGACCTTTGAAGCATAATTAAATATTAAATAAAGGGTATTAAAAGCCATAATTTCATTATATTAATAATCGATGTAAAAGAGCAATGAGATTTACTATGGCAAGACAGAAAAGTAAAATCAATATTTAATAGTTAATTATATTAATTAATTCCAGAGATATAAATTCTACCATTTTGAGTAACGAAAAATAACCAAGGAATTATATAATACAAAAAGGTTTTCCAGTATTCAAAGTATCTTTTGGGAAAGAAATATACTTGTTGGAAAAAAAAAATATTTGAATAAAACGTTATTTAATATATGGTTTAGTTAATGAATTATTTTGGTATTACAAACTTTCAAGGCATATCCAAATGTCCCAGCTTCAATAACTCTTTAAATATTAAGAAAATATTGTTGAAAATTCAGATTTTAAGACATCTGAGTGAGATTTTGGATTTATCTCTAGTGATGCTTTCCAGTAAAAAGGTTATCTTCAAAGTTAGGGAGATTTGAATATGATTTCAATTCACACAGCACGGAAGTGTCCTGTTACTCTTTGTGATATAGTGTATAGCAATTGAAGAGTGATTTAAATGAAAAGTGCATAAGATATTTATGATTTAAATATTTTTCAACGTTTTCATTATATCAGGAATTAAATATTTTTATTTCTAATAGGATAAGGAAGTAAAATAACATATTAATATCCCCTCAAGCAGCTGCTTGCTACAAAAATTAATATAAAAAAGGATTTTGCTCATAGGAAAAATTAAACAATAAACTAATAATATGTAATAACAACATACAGGCCGAATCAAGGAAATAATGTGTATGTATGTATATGGAAAGATGCTACCAGATTAAGCCGAGACTACTTGGGACGCCATTTCGAGTTATAACCTTTTCCTCCGTTTTATTAGTTCTAAAAATTTTTCTTGAAAATTGTATGTAAATTTATGTTTAATATTTATTTTTGCCCGTTCCTGTTATTAACATTCTGAAAGAAGGGCATACACCCTAGATCTGGCTCTGATGTCATAACTTTCTTCTGTATTAAGTTCAAAGAATAATTGATCCATTTCGTAACTAAGCTTGCTGATCTTTCTATTGATTAATATTTAAAATGTTTTATCATTTTTATTAATTTATAAAGGGCTGATATGGGATTTTTTTTAAATAGTTCTAACAATTTTTAATTTCTACATATTTATTATGTTTTAATTGTTTATCAACATAAAGCTGAAATAATGAGGCTTACGCAACTACAGCAGAATTATTTTAAATTTATGTTAGATCTGGTTATTAGGAAACTCGTTAATACAAAGTGTAAATTTTTTGGTGCTCCAGGTTCATATTAACATGTTTTGTTCTCATTTGCTAGTGCTATTGTAACGTCACTTAGAAATGAGCATTTCATTAAAGTTCACTCGAAGAGTTCAAACGTTTAAAACGAACTTTCTGCAGACAGTTGTTTATAGTACTTGGTGTAATGCCAAATCAAGAAATGTTCCAGACCCAGAATCTGTAAAGGATGGCTGAGGGAAATTTGAGAAGCTTACGTCCAAAAGTTGGAGTGTCTCGTTCTGGAACCTCCACCGCATCGTTCAGATATCTTATGCTACTACTCTTTTCCCTTTTGACCCCTACAATTTATTGCATAATTCATTTCGGATAATTTAATAAATTAAATTTTAAGTTTAACGACAGTTATTGTTAGAGGAAAATAAAGAGGAAAATAACATTATGGCTGCATATAATAATTATTGCAGAGGAAAATAATAGATATGGATGCATATAATGGATATTTCACAAATAAAAGAAGCATCAGGTTCTTCATTTATGAAATTATGTATATTGTTAACATAAAGAAGTAGAGCTCTTATAATATATATTTATATCAAATACAATTATTATTATTTTCAGATATTATTTTTGATTCTTTACGGTTGCACCGGTCATTTTTATATAATAAAACAATCAAAATGATTGCTTTAAGCACTTATAAAACTGTTACGGCATTTTTTTAATTTCAGATAGTGGAAAGCAACATTAATAATGAATTTGCAACCAATGTTATTCCTTAAAATGCATTCTAATATTTTAGGGGAACTTTAGTGGAATTGTTATCTAACTTCACAGTTTACCCTCCGAAAAAATAGAAAAGTATTTATTTACCATTTTTTTTTTCACTTCTTGGGTAGAACAAAATGCTACAGAATGTTTCTTAACCACAGTAGAATCTCATTTATATTCATAGATATAATAAAGTGGATCTAGATAGTACATTGGCAACAAACCATAACCCTAGCCCACGGAGGTATGAATGACAGGAGACGCCCTAACGCGCTTTCCCTGTCCAAGGAAAATGATGCTGACGAAGCAGGGCGGTAGCCATATTGTTGCATTCAAAACAAACCGTCTGCCGCTGCAATCAAGCCTACTTTTCATGTGCTATACTCAGTTTTACTGTGCGTTATATACGGGAAGATTATTTTTTTACGACTAAGAGAAAGCCCATTTAAGCTATTTGGAATTTTTATTGCTTTTTTTAATGCAATGAATATTTCCATACAGAATTACTGTATAGCAGAACTATTTATGTATTTCGTTGAATACGACAATAACAAACAATTACCAGATTTTGAAAGTTTATTTATACTGCACTGATAATAGCAGACTGAGTACAATCCGAAGAAAATAAAAAAAAAATCTGGTGAAGAATCGAGGTTTGTAACTCGAAATAAAACCGATTTCATAGCGGCGTAATTTCAACATGAAGTTGCTTGTATCATTATATAATTATTTAAACTTTTATAAAAATGACAAACTTACCGATGAAAGGTAATTCCTGGTATCTTTTTTGAAGGGCGATTCGTGCAGCCGTGAGCTGAACAGGTTGCCATAATACAAATGTCGAAAAAAATTAAATTTTTATAGCGCAACACTTCGTTACTCACCTATACTACTGATCAATGTTTTGAATAGAACAACATGGCTGCCGCGCAGTCGCCGTAGCATCATTTTCAAGTGCTTAGGGCTCCTCCTGTTATCTTCCTACCTCCATGCCCTAGCCTACCTTACAAGCGATCACCATTTTGGTGGCAGAAAAATTCATTATTGCAAGTAATTCCTATTTAGTGAACTAATTTTAATGTTATTGGCATTGAAACGAAATATATCTCATGGCTGATAAATCTTGATAATACTAGAACAAATGAGGAACCCAGGTCCCCTTGATCAGCAGTCAACCGCGCTAGACACTCGGACACTCGGCGACTCAAATAAAATAAAAGCAATAGTAAATCCTTCACATTATCAAGGAAGTAAGTGGCGCATTCAGAAATACCTGATAAGCAGTGCTTTTTTCCAGAAACCGAAAATAATGGGAAATGTGTGTAAGGGTAAAATTTGAAAAATGCTGCACTGACAGCATAATCATATGAATACTAATAGATAAACTCGCATTCATATGGTAATTGTATAGTATTAGTCACTTAAAAAATGGGCACATATCTCCCCCCCCCCCCCCCCCCCCCCGCAGTCCACACAAATAAACCTCTCCATGCTGGGACTGGGATTCTTAGCCATAATTGCCATTTAATTCCTTTTAGTTTCTAGTTTAAGAATTTGGTAAAGAAAATTAGTTTTGAACCGCAACCACAAAGAACATTGCCTTCTTGATTCCAATTGGCTCCTCATCTGCCCTGAAGCAACGTATTCGTCCGCCATGTCGTTCGTTGACAGACTATGAGAAGCGTGGAGACAGGGTAATGTATTGTCAGCCTCAGGTCAAATCCCACAACGCAAATGTCAAACAGCAATTATAGATAGGTGAAAAAAATGAAATGACTTGAAAGTCAAAGCTCAGAGATAAAAAAAAGAAGAGGGAGGGAATTTTTCTCGATGGAAAAGAAAAAGTTACTGCCATTACTGTATAGAAAGAAAAGTAAGACAGTCGAAAGTCTTTTTTTTTATTTCTTTGCATACTATTGCATTTGTTGAATGGTTGCATTTAGTCGAATAATTTTGAAGAAAGCGGACACAATGATCACTAGATATTGCATATCCTGGTGAGTGAAGAAAAAATAGATAATTTCTGTTCAAACACCTCACTTGCCACGGTGATCTCATAGAAGATTTTTTGTAAGATGTCAGTGCCGGAACTGGGGGAACTGGGGTGGAGTGAGAAGGACTCCAACTTGACAATGGTTTTGCGTTTCTTCACCGGGACACTACAACTGCCACGGTCGGGTTCGAGTCCTGTGCTAACATTGCTGCTTGTGTGTGACTTTAGCTCTGAATGAGTCAGTGGTCAGCAGTGACTTCTGTCTTAGTGCGGCATGTCCTTGTACGAGGAGGAAGTACAAACTAGGAGTAGTTTCTACGACCCCTACCGGGGGTGGCTCTGTCGGTAGCGCGCCAGGCTCGTAATCTGTAGTTCTCAGGTTCGAATCACAGCTGGGTCAGCGTTGAGATTTATCTCCGCAAAATTCCCCGCCCTGCCCACGGTCAGTAGGGGACACCGATGGCCTTGGAAAGGCCGCCGTCCGTCGGATGGGACGTTAAGCCGTGGCCCCGTGTGCGGGAGAGCCATACCCTGTGCACGTTAAAGAACACGCTGGATGGCCTTGACGGGAGACTACCATCTGTCTCCCAACACTGTTCCAGTGGGTCCCCTCCCCCCAACCTTCTCTGAGCCTTCGGGGTCCATGTGACCTGGCCATTTAGCCCATGGTGTGCAAAAAAGTGCCGCTCAGAGGTGAAACAACCCAACCCTTGTACGAGGAGGAAGTACAAACTAGGAGTTGTTTCTACGACCACTACCTGGGGGTGGCTCTGTCGGTAGCGCGCCAGGCTCGTAATCTGTAGTTCTCAGGTTCGAGTCCCAGCTGGGTCAGCGTTGAGATTTATCTCCGCAAAATTCCCCGCCCTGCCCACGGTCAGTAGGGGACACCGATGGGCTTGGAAAGGTCGCCGTCCGTCGGATGGGACGTTAACCTGTGGTTCAGTGTGCGGGAGAGCCATACCCTGTGCATGTTAAAGAACACGTTGGACAGCTTTGACGAGAGCCTACCATCTGTCTCTCAACAGTTGTTCCAGTGGCCTCCCCCAACCTTCTCTGAGCTTTTGGGGTCCTTGTGACCTGTCCATTTAGCCCATGGTGTGCAAAAAAGTGCCACTCAAAGGTAAAACAACTCAACCCAATTCAAAAAAAGGAGGACGGGGCATGATTCTCTTCCCCCTGTAGATCCAGCTCTGGTGGTAAATATACGTAGCTTTGTACAATTTTGTTAATCAATAAATCTGTAACGATTGACTATGGGAGAAGAGGGGCGTGAGTCAGAATCTTTGCCCCAGGTGCGAAAATATTTAGTTCCTATATGCCAAAGAGAAGATGGTGGAAGAAGGTGAAGACCTCAGCAGAAGTGCAACTGCCTGGTGATGCCATAGACCACCCAAAAAGGCAGGTGACTTATAAATGATATCCAAAATGAAATTTATAATAGCATAAATGAAGTCAGGTCGGGATATACAAGAAACTGCTGAGAAAGACTGTTCCTGAACGGACCTGTGTACTTCTTTTTATTTTTCTCGACACTTAGTCTCATCGAATAGTGCAATAAATGTTTTTCCTCCGTTATGGTTATTGAATTCACCAGAAATATGGGAGATCTTTTTTTGCACATATTGGGTTAAACATCCGGGTTATTGTTGTTTTACCTCTGAGCGACACTTTTTTGCACACCATGGGCTAAATGGCCAGGTCACAAGGACCCCCCAAAAGCTCAGAGAAGGTTGGGGGAGGAGACTTACTGGAACAGCTGTTGGGTGACAGATGGTAGCCTCCCGTCAAGGCTATTCAGCGTGTTCTTTAACGTGTACAGGGTATGGCGCTATCGCAAACGGGACCATGGCTTAACGTCCCATCCGACGGACGGAGGCATTTCCAAGCCCATCGGTGCCCGCTACTGATTGTGAGAAGGGCGGGGAAATTTGCGGAGATAAATCTTAACGCTGACCAAGCTGGGACTCGAACTTGGGAACTACAGATAACGAGCCTGGCGCGCTACCGACTGAATCAACCCCGCTCCTAAAAATCCAGGTCACAAGGACCTCAAGGGCTCAGAGCTGCATAGGAGAAGAGTTGGTATGTTTTACCTCTGAGCGGCTATTTTTTTTCCCCCACACTGAGCTAAATTGTCAGGTCACAAGGATCCCAAGAGCTCAGAGAAAGTGACTGGAAGGGAACCCACTGAAGAACTGTTGGGAAACAGATGGTAACCTCGTGCTGAGGCCATTCAGCGTATTCTTTAACGTGTACAGGGTATGCTCTTCTGAACACAGGGACACCATTTAACATCCCACCCTATGGACGACAACCATCCTAAACCTATAGGTGTCCCCTTGATCACCAAAAGTAGGAGTATTCGAAATAGATTTTCAAATAGATTTTTAGACTGTAGGAGGACAAGATAATAAAATATATTTTGGATGCAAACGGAGGCAAAAGCACGCATTTGATATTCGCAGTTTTTTTATTAATAAAGTTATATTTAAAATATCTTGCCAGAGTTTTAGTGAAAGATAATCCCGCTCACCCTCTATGGCGGCGCTCTTGTCTACTGCTTACTGCAAACTCCGATTTGATATACAGATGAACATATCGTCCATTTATGTTTCTGGTTTGGCTGCGCATAGTTCAAGTGTGGCGAGCTACAGGCATCGGCGATTACAAGGCTTCCGCGACACACATGATGAGCTACCGGGTCATTTACTGTCCATGACCGCAACTCCCAGGGTAAACGTCCTTCTGTCCTCTCTCTCAAGGGTCAGGTCCTTTATCATCGTTCTCGGCACTGGCCTACGTTTCAGTGCTCTAAGCTCATGGCTGACATGGACATTTTGTTTCCTTGCATTTTTGATGAACGGAATGACATCTTTCTGAATTTCGATTACCGACAAGGATGACATTATCCCTCTGTATCCTATGGCATATAAACTGACAGGCTCCTGTCAGACCTATGTGGCAAGCAGCTGCTTGAGGGGGTATTCATTTTTTTATTATTTGGATCGCTGATAGGGATGGTATCTTCTTTTTTGCAATTAAGCAGCTGACAGGGGTGATATCAGATCCCTTAGAGGGATAGTATCTTCGTTATGCATTTAGATCACTGACAGCGATGTCATCTTCGTTTTCCATTTATATCACTGATAGGGATGGCATCTTCACTCAGCATTTAGATTACTGACAGCGATGTCATCTTCGTTTTTCGTTTAGATCACTGATAGGGATGGCATCTTCACTCAGCATTTAGATCGCTGACAGCGATGTCATATTCGTTTTTCGTTTAGATCACTGATAGGGATGGCATCTTCACTCAGCATTTAGATCGCTGACAGCGATGTCATCTTCGTTTTTCGTTTAGATCACTGATAGGGATGGCATATTCACTCAGCATTTAGATCGCTGACAGCGATGTCATATTCGTTTTTCGTTTAGATCACTGATAGGGATGGCATCTTCACTCAGCATTTAGATCGCTGACAGCGATGTCATATTCGTTTTTCGTTTAGATCACTGATAGGGATGGCATCTTCACTCAGCATTTAGATCGCTGACAGCGATGTCATATTCGTTTTTCGTTTAGATCACTGATAGGGATGGCATCTTCACTCAGCATTTAGATCGCTGACAGCGATGTCATATTCGTTTTTCGTTTAGATCACTGATAGGGATGGCATCTTCACTCAGCATTTAGATCGCTGACAGCGATGTCATATTCGTTTTTCGTTTAGATCACTGATAGGGATGGCACATTCACTCAGTATTTAGATCGCTGACAGCGATGTCATATTCGTTTTTCGTTTAGATCACTGATAGGGATGGCACATTCACTCAGCATTTAGATCGCTGACAGCGATGTCATATTCGTTTTTCGTTTAGATCACTGATAGGGATGGCATCTTCACTCAGCATTTAGATCGCTGACAGCGATGTCATCTTCGTTTTTCGTTTAGATCACTGATAGGGATGGCATCTTCACTCAGCATTTAGATCGCTGACAGCGATGTCATATTCGTTTTTCGTTTAGATCACTGATAGGGATGGCATCTTCACTCAGCATTTAGATCGCTGACAGCGATGTCATATTCGTTTTTCGTTTAGATCACTGATAGGGATGGCATATTCACTCAGCATTTAGATCGCTGACAGCGATGTCATATTCGTTTTTCGTTTAGATCACTGATAGGGATGGCATATTCACTCAGCATTTAGATCGCTGACAGCGATGTCATATTCGTTTTTCGTTTAGATCACTGATAGGGATGGCATATTCACTCAGCATTTAGATCGCTGACAGCGATGTCATATTCGTTTTTCGTTTAGATCACTGATAGGGATGGCATATTCACTCAGCATTTAGATCGCTGACAGCGATGTCATATTCGTTTTTCGTTTAGATCACTGATAGGGATGGCATATTCACTCAGCATTTAGATCGCTGACAGCGATGTCATCTTCGTTTTTCGTTTAGATCACTGATAGGGATGGCATATTCACTCTGCATTTAGATCGCTGACAGCGATGTCATCTTCGTTTTTCGTTTAGATCACTGATAGGGATGGCATATTCACTCTGCATTTAGATCGCTGACAGCGATGTCATCTTCGTTTTTCGTTTAGATCACTGATAGGGATGGCATATTCACTCAGCATTTAGATCGCTGACAGCGATGTCATCTTCGTTTTTCGTTTAGATCACTGATAGGGATGGCATATTCACTCTGCATTTAGATCGCTGACAGCGATGTCATCTTCGTTTTTCGTTTAGATCACTGATAGGGATGGCATATTCACTCTGCATTTAGATCGCTGACAGCGATGTCATCTTCGTTTTTCGTTTAGATCACTGATAGGGATGGCATATTCACTCAGCATTTAGATCGCTGACAGCGATGTCATATTCGTTTTTCGTTTAGATCACTGATAGGGATGGCATATTCACTCTGCATTTAGATCGCTGACAGCGATGTCATCTTCGTTTTTCGTTTAGATCACTGATAGGGATGGCATCTTCACTCAGCATTTAGATCGCTGACAGCGATGTCATATTCGTTTTTCGTTTAGATCACTGATAGGGATGGCATCTTCACTCAGCATTTAGATCGCTGACAGCGATGTCATATTCGTTTTTCGTTTAGATCACTGATAGGGATGGCATATTCACTCAGCATTTAGATCGCTGACAGCGATGTCATATTCGTTTTTCGTTTAGATCACTGATAGGGATGGCATATTCACTCAGCATTTAGATCGCTGACAGCGATGTCATCTTCGTTTTTCGTTTAGATCACTGATAGGGATGACATCTGCACTCAGCATTTAGATCGCTGACAGGGATATCATCTTCCTTTTTCCATTAGATCACTGTATGGATGACATCTTCACTCAGATTTTAGATCGCTGACAGGGATATCATCCGTTTTCCATTAGATCACTGATAGGGATGGCATCTTCACTCAGCATTTAGATCAGTGGCAGGATCATCTTCATTTGGATCACTAATGGAGATGATATCCTCATTCAATATATACATCATTGACAGAGATATCCCTTCGCTTTTCTGTTAGATCACAGATAAGGACTCACTAAGTAGTTAGATCACTAACAGGATTGTCATCTTCGTTTAGAAGATGATAGGGATGACATCTTCACTCAGCATTTAGATCCCTGATAGGGATGACATCTTCACTCAGCGTTTAGATCCCTGATAGGGATGACATCTTCACTCAGCATTTAGATCACTGACATTATTCACTGATAAAGGAAAATGATATCTTCCTTTATCAGTGAATCATCATCATCATTATAGATCACTGATAGGATTGTCATCTTTATTTAGATCACTGACAGGGATGATATCCTCACTGAACATCACTGACAGGGATGTCACCTTCGCTTTTCTATTAGTCACAGATAAAGATGAAATCCTCGCTCAGTATTAGATCGCTAACAGAGATGCCATCTTTGTTTGGATCACTGACAGATATGTTTAAGTTGTTGACATGGATGACATTTTTGTTATGCATTTAGATCATTAACAAGAAGGGGTCTTCGATTAGTATTAGACTGCTGACAGGATTACATATTCTTTCTGCATTGAACTGTTGAAAGAACCAGTATATTTCAGAATTTAGATCGATGTGACAATGACAAATGACATCTTCTTTCTAAATTTAGGTCGGTGAAGGGAATGGCATCATCTTTCTGCATTTAGTATTTGATACGTCTGCATTTAGATCACTGATAAGGATAACTAAAATTCAAATAGATGTCACTGATTATAATTAATGAATAAGACAATGAAATGCAAGCAATAAGGAGGTAAGAGGTTCCACTACTGCACATTTGTGATATATTAATCTCACTAACTTTCATAGCTGATTCCTGTCCTGCGTTAGGTATTATAAATTAGGTAAATAAGGTATTCTCAAGAATTCAAGATCAGGTGAGAAGAGCACAATTTCGTAAAAGGTTAACATTCGCTTTAGCAAGTTGTCAGGTGGTGCCTGGTGAATCCTAATGATGGACAAAGAAAGCCGACGCCACGACAGAGCGGAAGACGCCCTCAGGTGACAGAGAAATAATAGCCGACAAGTCTCTTGCGTCACAACCGGGAGCAACGATCACGAGCAAGCGCACGTGACTTCCGCCATCGGAGAAGAGTATTTCTTGTTTTCATGGAACGTTGCTGATTCTGTGGAGAGTGTTCCAGAGCCATAACCTGAGTTTTCGGAATTTCAACCTCCCCCCTCCTGCTCTCACTCCCCCTCTTTCCAGCATTACAATCGTTTCCTTGGCATGCGCTCGTGGAGAAAGTAGGACCAAAGAGCTGGCAGAGGACATCGTACCTAATGCGTAGAGAATTGTTTCTGACGCCTCTAGAGATGATTCAATTACAGCACTTTAGTGAATACTTAATTTCTTACAGCTACAATGGACATCGCATTATGATTTTAACGATATAATAATGTAAATCACAAGTATCTATTTCATTTGGCCCCTGAAGTCTGATTGTGAGCGTATCAATGCGATACTATAAATAATATCGTGAGTATAGAGTATCTGTGATAAAGGGCTGCGTTGTTTACCTTTTATGTGCACGAAATAGGCTAAATGGTTAGGTCACAAGGACTCTAAGGACTCAAAGAAAGGTGCGGAAGGGACGCTGTTAGAAAACGGATAGATTGAGGAAAATTTCTGTCTCTAACTTCTATTTGCACACAGAACCATGGATTAACACTCTATCTGAATGACGGCGGCATTTCGATATCTTTTCTCACCTAGAGCAGAGTGGAGTTCTCACAGTGGACGTTTGCGGATAAATCTCAACGTTAATTCAGGCCTCATGCAAGGCATATATATATTTTTTTTTATTTCATTACTATGTTAATTAAATAATTCCCATAATTGAAACTCAAGGTTTCAGAAAGATGAAACTGCAATAGATGACAAAAAAAAAGTTGCACAATTCCGGAAAAAAATTTCCGATATTCAACAAGACACCAGACAGCTTTAAAGACACAGATGGTAGTCTCCTGTGAAGGCCATCCAGCATGTTCTTTAACTACAGAGGGGTGGGGGTGGCTCAGTCGGTAGTGCGCCAGGATCGTAATCTGTAGTTCCCAGGTGGGTCAGCGTTGAGATTTATCTCCGCAAAATTCCCCGCTTTGCCCACGGTCAGTAGGGGACACCGATGGGCTTGGAAAGGCCGCCGCCCGTCGGATGGGACGTTAAGCCGTGGCCCCGTGTGCGGGAGAGCCATACCCTGTGCACGTTAAAGAACACGCTGGATGGCCTTGACGGGAGGCTACCATCTGTCTCCCAACAGCTGTTCCAGTGGGTCCCCTCCCCCAACCTTCTCTGAGCCTTCGGGGTCCATGTGACCTGGCCATTTAGCCCATGGTGTGCAAAAAAGTGCCGCTCAGAGGTAAAACAACCCAACCCAACCTGGCCATTTAGCCCATTGTGTGCAAAAAAGTGCCGCTTAGAGGTAAAACAACCAACCAAATTTAACTACAGAGAGTAAGGCTCTCTTGCACAGGGCGACAAGGTTTAATATACTCCCCTCTCCCCCGCCATGGATGGCGGCCTTTCCAAGTCCATTGGTGTCCTCTTTCTCACCGAAGTCAGGGTGGCGGAGAATAATGTTAGCGAAGATAAATCTCAACGCTGGCACTGTTGGGACTCGAATCTGGAAACCTGCAGATTACGAGAGTGGCACCCTATCGACTGAGACAATTCCCATCCTTAGTAACGTAAGTAACCATTGAGCATAACGAAGGTGCAGATTATTAGGTGACACTTCCTACCAGGAAGCATTATTTTCAGGCACTTTTATAAAACTTAGCAAACGCTTCAAAAAAAGCCTGACCCACTAACCATTCGACCATGTCATTCTCTACGACTCCATAAACCTCACCACGAAAACAAATATTGTACTGTTGACCACTAGGCCACGTGTGACTATAAAAAAGGAAGTGTCGCGTAGTTCATTATTTAATGGTGGAAGAAAAATAAAGAATAGAGATCTCTGCTCTTTAGATTCAACAGATACCCTAGGTGACATCGCGGCCATGTTTGCCTGTCCACGTATCTTCTTAAGTAATCTACACTTAGTTACCACTTTCCTAGCCTTTTTTTTTTCAAATTATTCGAAAATTATGTTTCCTAATCCGCCCCCAAAAAAACAGTAGTTCTTTTTTTTCTTTTTCACAAACTCTTCATTATGAAATTTCACTTAATATTATTCATTACCGAACTTATTATCTCTCCTTAAATCAAATCATTGATTGTAGGGAAAATATGATTCGTAAGGCATTTCTTTCCTAAACAGCCGTAGGCAGGATCCACGAGTATTTACACATTTTAACTAACAAGTTTGCTAATTGGCTTCTTTGAACTTCACGATCAAAATACTCAATTATATTTCCCCCTCAGAGAGACCATAACCGCCGCTTCCCTGCACTTGCAATTCCAGTCTCTCCCTTCTATCTTCTTGCAAACGCCTTCGTTAGCAACGAAAGTCTCACTAGGCCACATGTGAGGATTAAAAATTAGTGCTGCCGTCTAGTTCTTGATTGTAATGGAGGAAGGGGAAAAAAAAATAACTAGTATGATGTGTCGGCATGCCGCTTTTCGATGAAGCAGATATCATAGGTAACATCGCCGCCATGTTGTCTGTTCTCGAATCAGTCGTTGCAACAGCTCTATCCATGAAGATTATACCTGCCATCTTTTAACAATGATCTTCATGGATAGAGCTGTGCAACGATGATTCGAGAACAGACAAACATGGCGGCGATGTTACCTATGATATCTGCTTCATCGAAAAGGGCAGAGACCTCTATAGTTTTTTTTTTTTCATTCTCCATTAAATAATGAACTAGACGGCGCCTTAATTTTTAATCCTCACATGTGGCCTAGTGGTCAGTAGTGCAATGTTTGCTTTTGTGCTGATATTTATATGAAGTCATAGAGAAAGGCGTGAATGAATGGTTAGTGGCTCAGACTTTCTTGAATCGTTTGCTACGCTTTTTAAAAGTTTTTGAAAATGCTACTTTTTGATAAGAAGCGTCCCTAATAATCTACACACTCATGGCCTTCACTATACTCAATGGTTCAAAGCAGTGGTTGACAATTTGTGGTCCCCCGACTCCAAGAAATCCGTCTGGAATTTTCAATAATTCAGAAATCGAAATCGAAAATGATACATTTTTTGCAATTACACAATCGCCTTAAGTTTTATTGCTTTTGGCTGCAATTATGTTAATTCGGTATGGCAACACTGGCTACTGAAGTTGGTCACAAAATGTAATTGGCTGTTGACGATGTAAGAATTTCTGAGCATCGAATTTCTCCGCTCAATAGCTTAGATTCAAAATACAAAATAGCCAATAAATGAACGACAAATAAAGAGTTAGAGATATAACCTCTTCTTAGGACTTTTATGGATCATCCCTCTTTGCAGGGATCTATAGTTTAGTTCAAATGTTTCCGTGTCCGATTTTGAACTTCCATCCAGGGAAGAAACAACCAACCAATAGCATCGCCTCCTTTTCACCTTGCTGTATTGTTTTGTCTCTAAGCGATGCTCGATAGCACACAGTGCGTTCAACGGACAAGTCACAAGGATGCCAAAGGTTCAGAGTTGATTTTCGGAACAGGAAGAGGGTAGGAGACAGATGGAAGTCTACTGTTGGGTTGGGTTGTTTTACCTCTGAGCGGCACTTTTTTGCACACCATGGGCTAAATGGCCAGGTCACATGGACCCCGAAGGCTCGGAGAAGGTTAGGGGAGGGGACCCACTAGAACAGCTATTGGGAGACAGATGGTAGCCTCCCGTCAAGGCCATCCAGCGTGTTCTTTAAAGTGCCCATGGTCCTTCCGCACACGGGGCCACGGCTTAACGTCCCATCCGACGGCCTTTCCAAGCCCATCGGTGTCCCCTACTGACCGTGGGCAGGGCAGGGAATTTTGCGGATAGAAATCTCAACGCTGACCCAGCTGGGAAGTCTACTGTCTGTACGCAAGCTGAGTGCAGAGTCTGACGGATGGCGGGCCTTCCTAGCTTTTCGTTATCCCCTTTCTCATCGACATTAGAAGCTCTAGCTCAAGAAATTGAGGAAGTATTTGAGGCGAGAGGTTTGCAAGAGAAAACCTATATATCGTTATCGCCATTTTAGGAAAGCACATTATTTTTAAACAAAGACTTTTTGTTTCGTACGATTATGGAAGATTTATTTTCTAACCTTTTATACTTTATCAAGCTGTATGGAGACCCCACAATTGCAAATTACACCTGGCCCTCAAAAACTAAGCGTTGTCTCTGGGCTCAAGCAACGACATACTGAAAAGTAAATAATTGAGTTTGGTCATTTTACCTCAGAGCGGCCCTTTTTTTGCGCACAATGAGCTAAATGGCCAGGTCACAAGGGCTCAGGGAAGGTTCGGGAAAGGAGACCCACTGGACAGCTGTCAAGAGACAGATGGTAGCCTCCCGTTAAGGCATTCCACCGTGTTCTTTAACGTGCACAGCGCATGGCTCTCGTGAACACGAGACCGCGGCTTTACGTCCCATCTGACGGACTGCGGTATTTCTAAGCCCTTGAGTGTTCCCTTTCTCACAGAGGGCAGAACGGGAGTTAGTGAAGATAAATTTAAATCTGGCCCCATTGGGACTGGATTGGATTGGATTGTTTTACTTCTGAGCGGCACTTTTTTGCACACCATGGGCTAAATAGCCAGGCCACAAGGACCCCGAAGGCTCAGAGAATGTTGGGGGAGGGGACCCACTGGAACAGCTGTTGGGAGACAGATGGTAGCCTCCCGTCAAGGCCATCCAGCGTGTTCTTTAACGTGCACAGGGTATGGGCTCTCCCGCACACGGGGCCACGGCTTAACGTCCCATCCGACGGACGGCGGCCTTTTCAAGCCCATCGGTGTCCCCTACTGACCGTGGGCAGGGCGGGGAAATTTTGCGGAGATAAATCTCAACGCTGACCCAGCTGGGACTCGAACCTGGGAACTACACATTACGAGCCTGGCGCGCTACCGACTGAGCCACCCCCGCCCCCATTGGGACTGTAAAATGTTTAAGGGAGCAGAACGAAAATGCAATGTAAGAAACGCTAGACTGCACCGCCCCCATACGGTCACATGATGATGAGATGAGATGGACCCCATGGGGCCAATCTCAGAGATCATACAAACCAACTCAACTCGTCAAAAAAATAAGCGAAATGAGCATCGTCGACATCATTATCATCATCAGTGATGCCCTGTGCTGCAAGGAAGGTGCTAGTCATACAACTCAGTAAGATAGGTGGCGGGGCTGGCTCAGTCGGTAGCGCGCCAGGCTCGTAATCCGTAGTTCCCAGGTTCTAGTCCCAGCTGGGTCAGCGTTGAGATTTATCTCCGCAAAATTCCCCGCCCTGCCCACGTTCAGTAGGGGACACTGATAGGCTTGAAAAAACCGCCTTCCGTCGGATGGGACGTTAAGCTGTGTGTGGGAGAGAGCCATATCCTGTGCACGTTAAAGAACACGCTTGATGGCCTTGACGGGAGGCTACCATCTGTCTCCCAACCGCTGTTCCAGTGGGTCTCCTCCACCAACCTTCTCTGAGCCTTCGGGGTCCATGTGACCTGGCCATTCAGCCCACGGTGTGCAAAAAAGTGCCGCTCAGAGGTAAAATCAACCCAACTCAATAAGGTATTTATTAGAACACTTGTAATTTTAAATTATAGAGTGTAGGAATTTTAAGGCATTCAGTTTTGCACTGAGTGATGCCAGTCCGATGTTTTCGATGATGTCAGTAGGCAAAAAAAATAATTCTAGATGATATAAAAAGAAGGAGGAAAGGCACCCCCCTAATACAAAGGACGAAATAAGCCTAGAAGCCCTATGAGGCTTGTCTTGGTTTCTCATACAACATAAAAACACATATACAAACTCACAACCATATCATCCTGGGATTCGAACCCAACGAGATTCCAAGGAGGCCTAATATTGATGACGACGAAGATGATAAAGGTGATACGTAGCAACGAAGTTAATGACGGTGAAGCTGAAGACGATAATGATGTCGACGACTATGATGATAACAACAATAATGATGACGGCGGCGAAGATGAAAATGATGATATGACGAAGATAAAGAAGGTGACGTTGAATATGATAATGATGATAAGACGAAGATAAAGAAGGTGACGTTGAAGATGATAATGATGATAGGAAAATAATGATGACGATGATCCAAGCATTTTTCTCTATAACCCTAAAAACGCGATATTTATTTTATGCGGTGTTTTTTTCATCGAAGCAAATTCAAGAAACGGATAAATTCATCATCATCATCCTCTTTTTCACCTCGTCATCGGTGTTTACATCTGGAGATTTGTCTGATGTAAACAACTCCTTCTCTTAGCACTCAAGTAAACTCATTTATTTCTGACCGGTCTCAGTACACGCGATCTACCGAAACAGGACGCAGCTCTCTTAACCTAAAAACTAAAAGGAAAAACAGAAGAAAGGATTAGTCCGCCAAATGAGAGATGAGCGTAAAAGGATTACTGACAGCTGGAGAGGGCGTCGCAACATCCGTGTTGCCATGGTGACATCGAACCACACCAGTGGCCTACTTCCCCGTGTCCATTCCCGGATCCTACACCCTTGGACTGACTGTGAATGAGGTTCGCGGTTCCTTTTGCTACCGTACCTTTTGCATCTTCTTTACTTGGCACTCGACACTTCATTGGGCTATCTGGGTTAGGCATTAAAGAGGGCAACTGCAGGTGTGGAGATGCATGCGAACAGGAAGAAGGGATGTCGCAGAGAAAGAGCATCCTTCACATAGCGCTGAGACGAAAGGGGAGAATGGGTGTGAAAAGCCAAAGGTGAGTTTTATAAGGCGCTGTTATATTCTCAATTTGAATTAGAAAGCAGAAAGTCCTCCACTGGAAATTTCCGCCCTGCCCACGATCAGTAGGGGACACCGAGGGCTTGGAAAGGCCGCCGTCCGTCGGATGGGACGTTAAGCCGTGGCCCCGTGTGCGGGAGAGCCATACCCTGTGCACGTTAAAGAACACGCTGGATGGCCTTGACGGGAGGCTACCATCTGTCTCCCAACAGCTGTTCCAGTGGGTCCCCTTCCCCAACCTTCTCTGAGCCTTCGGGGTCCATGTGACCTGGCCATTTAGTCCATGGTGTGCAAAAAAGTGCCGCTCAGAGGTAAAACAACCCAACCCAACCTCCACTGGAAGCAGAAGGAGTGGAAAAAGTTATAGCAGAAGAATCACTTATTGCTATTAAAATGTATCCAGGAAAAATATCTGGCTACCCAAACTTAACTGTCAGAATAAAATAATACGAATGAGAGGTAAAAATAATTATTTTCATGACAAATATCTTTTAGCAAAGCTCCCTGGGCCACTGCGCTCAATTTTTCATTTTTTTTTTTGCATACATAACAATAAATAAATAATAAATAAATATCCCCTCAAACAGCTGCTTGCCACAGAGGTCTGACAGGAGCCTGTCAGTTTATATGCCATAGTAGAAGGGTCTGTGAGAATGACAGGACCTCAGCAGAAAAACAACACAAACATCCCATGCCTTATTACGACGTAATAATGACAATCTGACAACCAAGTGTCACGTGACACGAAGGTTGCCAGATCACTAATTTCTAAAAAAAATCGTATCCAGATATTTTTTCTGAATTCTCTAATCAACCATAGTGTTCGGATACTTTTTTAATATATATAATGCATATGAATATATAATGCAATGAATATGGAGCGTGTGCAATTACCGTTCACAGCAAACTGGAGCGGTTGCGGTTAATGTTCACAGCACTTTGGATCGTGTGAGCTCACAAAGACCTGGATCGTGTGGGCTCACTGACGGAAATATTGAGCGTGTGCAGTTACCGTTCACAGCAAACTGGAGCGTGTGCAGTTACTGCACACGCTCCAGTTTGCTGTGCAGTTACTGCACACGCTGTGCAGTTACTGCACACGCTGTGCAGTTACTGCACACGCTCCAGTTTGCTGTGAACGATAACTGGAGCTTGTACAGTTGCTGTACACGCTCCAGATATTTTTCCTGAATTCTGTAATCACGTGACACGAAGGTTGCCAGATCACTAATTTCTAAAAAAAATCGTATCCAGATATTTTTCCTGAATTCTCTAATCAACCATAGTGTTCGGATACTTTTTTGAGCGACTGTACAATACGACCTAGATGACATCTGCTAAGAAAACGAGACCTGAGCAGAAAAACAGAAATCATCCATGCTTTATTTGGGACTCGAACCCGATTCCTTTGCATCATATATAAACACGTTAAGCACTCGGTCACTGGGACGGAGCTAAGCAATAAAAAACAACTGCATAAAATCACGTTCTCTAATGATGATGTAAACAAAGAATGTTGCCAAGGTCACAGCATCTTCTTCCTCGCTCTCCGCCATCCTTCTTCCTATCTCGTGAAAGAATCGCGCCTTTTCTATTTATAGAATCCGTGTGAATGTACACAGGACAGTTTGTAACCTGTGCCAGTCATTGTACCTGTTTCTCCTGAGCGATTCTTATCTCTCTTAAATTTATACCGAGAAACCAAGCGCATCATACGTGGCATAAACTTTCTAAATAAATTATTAATTTAGAACTTGAGATCATTAACTAACCTAGTCACCTAAGTCAATTTTCTCTAAGCTTTCAATTTAGAATTGGGTTGGGTTGTTTTACCTCTGAGCGGCACTTTTATGCACACCATGAGCTAAATGGCCAGGTCACATGGACCCCGAAGGCTCAGAAAAGGTTGGGGGAGGGGACCCACTGGAACAGCTGTTGGGAGACAGATGATAGGATCCCGTCAAGGCTATCCAGTGTGTTCTTTAACGTGCACAGGATATGGCTCTCCCCACATACGGGATCACGTCTTAACGTCCCATCCGACGGACGGCGGCCTTTCCAAGTCCATCGGTGTCTCCTACTGACCGTGGGCAGGGCGGGGAATTTTGCGGAGAGAAATCTCAACGCTGACCCAGCTGGGACTCGAACCTGGGAACTGCAGATTACGGGCCTGGAGCGCTACCGACTGAGCCACCCCACCCCATTCAATTTAACAAATTTGTAATGGTTAAGCATACTGCGATCCCCCTCCTTCGAGTAGTGAAACGTAAAACGAGAGATTGATGGTTAGTGAACCATTCCCCCCCCCCCCCTCATCCTACAGGGATTATATTTATGGATGAACTTAAGTCTGGGGGTGGCTCAGTCGGTAGCGCGCCAGATTCTACCAGTTTTGAATCCCAACTGTGCCAGCGTTGAGGGTTATCTCCCTTAAAACTTTACCTTGTACTCGGTCAGTAGGAGATAACGATGGGCTTGGAAAGAACGCCGTCCGTCGGATGCGACGTTAAGCCCTGGCTCCGTGTGAGGAAGAACCAAACCCTGTGCACGTTCAAGAACACTTTTGTTGGCCTTGACATGAAACTACCATCTGTCTCCTAACAACTGTTAAATGGGTCCCCTCTTCTAAAAACTTCTCTGAGCCCTCGGGGTCATTGTGACCTGGCCATTTAGCCTATTTTGTGCAGAAAAGTGTCGCTCAGCGGTAAAACAACCCAATCTTTAAGTCTGAAAACCTCGCGAGAAATTAAATTTGGCTAGCTAGTCGTCACGTGGTCGAGTATTTAGCCTGCTTGGCTAACCACCTGGGTTCGATCCCCAGGTAAGCCATGGATGTTTGTGACGTCTTTCTGCTGAGATCCCGCCATCCTCGCAGATCTTGTACTATGGCGTATAAACTGACAGGCTCCTGTCAGATCTCTGTGGAAAGCAGCTGCTTGAGAGGACTTTTTTTTAGTTAGTTGTTTTACTTCTGAGGTACTCACTTTTTTATATAAAGTGAGCTAAACGGAATTTTATCCAGGTCACAAGGACCCCTAGGTAACTTGAATAGGAGGAGATCTACTGAAAAGCTTTTAAGAGACAAATCTGAACTTCCCACCAAGACCACCCAGCATGTTCTTCAACATACCCAGGTTATGAATCTCCTGCAGAAAAGCGCATGGCTCAACGTCAACATTCCCTTTCTCACAAAGCACAGAACAATGGTTAGCAGAGAACATTTTCGACTCTGGTACAGTTACGACTGGAACGTAAAAGAATTCGCTACATTGGTGGGGCGGGGGTGGCTGAGTCGGTAGCGCGCCAGGCTCGTAATCTGTAGTTCCCAGGTTCAAGTCCCAGCTGGGTCAGCGTTGAGATTTATCTCCGCAAAATTTCCCCGCCCTGCCCACGGTCAGTAGGGGACACCGATGGGCTTGAAAAGGCCGTCGTCCGTCAGATGGGACGTTAAGCCGTGGCCCCGTGTGCGGGAGAGCCATACCCTGTGCACGTTAAAGAATACGCTGGATGGCCTTGAGGGGATTACCATCCCGTCATCATACGCTGGATTACCATCTGTCTCCCAACAGCTGTTCCAGTGGGTCCCCTCCCCCAACCTTCTCTGAGCCTTCGGGGTCCTTGCGGCCTGGCCATTTAGCCCATTGTGTGCAAAAAAGTACCGCTCAGAGGTAAAACAATCCAATCCAAAACTACATTGGTACAGTTGGAATTCGAATCCGAGAGAATTCTCCATTCTGGTGAAGTTAGGATTCGAACCGGGAAAAAAAATTCTAAACTCTGGTACATTATGGACTCGAATCTGAGAGAATTCTCCACTCTGGTATAGTTGGGCCTCGAACCAGAGAATATTCTCAACTCTAGTACAGTTGGTACTCGAATTTGAAAAATTTCTCAACTCTCGTATAGTTGCGACTCGATCCAGAAAAGTATTTTCCACTCTGATACATTTGGGATTCGAATTCCGGAAAATTCTCAACTCTGGTACAGTCGCTCAAAAAAGTATCCGAACACTGTGGTCGATTACAGAATTCAGAAAAAATATCTGGCAACGACTTTTTTTTTTAGAAATTAGTGATCTGGCAACGTTCGTGTCACGTGATTACAGAATTCAGGAAAAATATATGGAACGTGTACAGCAACTGTACACGCTCCAGTTACCGTTCACAGCAAACTGGAGCGTGTGCAGTTACTGCATACGCTCCAGTTTGCTGTGAACGGTAACTGCACACGCTCAATATTTCCGTGAGTGAGCCCACACGATCCAATGTGCTGTGAACATTAACCGCAACGGCTCCAGTTTGCTGTGAACGGTAACTGCATACGCTCAATATTTCCGTGAGTGAGCCCACACGATCCAGGTCTTTGTGAGCTCACACGATCCAATGTGCTGTGAACATTAACCGCAACCGCTCCAGTTTGCTGTGAACGGTAACTGCACACGCTCCATATTCATTGCATTATATATTCATACGCATTATATATTCATACGCATTATATATATTAAAAAATATCCGAACACTATGTATATTAGTGATCTGGCAACCTTCGTGTCACGTAACACGAAGGTTGCCAGATCACTAATTTCTAAAAAAATCGTTGCCAGATATTTTTCTGAATTCTGTAATCAACCATAGTGTTCGGATACTTTTTTAAGCGTCTGTACAGTTGGGACTCTAACAGGAAAAAAATACTCAACTCTGGTACAGTTGGGACTCTAAGAGGAAAAAAATTCTCAACTCTGGTACAGTTGGGACTCTAACAGGAAAAAAATTCTCAACTCTTGTACAGTTGGGACTCTAACAGGAAAAATTTCTCAACTGTGGTACAGTTGGGACTCTAACAGGAAAAAAATCTGTTAGAGTCCCAACTATACAAGATTAATTATGTTAATGGTACAGTTGGGACTCTAACAGGAAAAAAATTCTCAACTCTGGTACAGTTGGGACTCTAACAGGAAAAAAATTCTCAACTCTTGTACAGTTGGGACTCTAACAGGAAAAAAATCTCAACTCTGGTACAGTTGGGACTCGAATCTGAGAGAATCCCCCACTTTAGTAGCGTTGGATAGGACTTGAACCTGAGAGCATCGGCGGATGTAGCGGAGCAGCGATGGGGTCGATCCAACTCCTTCTACAACCGAAGTCCTGTAGACCAAGTTATGACGATGTTTGTAGGATAAAACTGAGTGTCCTAACTAAGTATAAATAGTCCTTAATGTAGATAATTCTTATACATTTCTTTCTATTATTATTAGTGTGCACTTTTATATTAATATTTATTTATAAATGTACCTGATTTAGAAGAAAAATGATTCGTATTGCGTAGCATTATGATAATTGCTAATCAATCTAAATAATATTTCTTCTAAATAAGGTATATTTGTAATAAAAAAACCTATAATAAAAAGATTATTATAGAAGTATATCAGCAGTAATAATGGAAATAAATATATAAGAATTATCTACATTAGAGGACTATTTGCGGTGACGTCATAAATTGTTCCACCGGCCTTCTGTTATAGGAGGCTGCTGGGCGACCTCCTCGCGTCTCAGCTGGGTCAGCGTTGAGATTTATCTCCGCAAAATTCCCCGCCCTGCGCACGGTCAGTAGGGGACACCGATGGGCTTGGAAAGGCCGGCGTCCGTCGGATGGGACGTTAAGCCGTGACCCCGTATGCCGGAGAGCCATACCCTGTGCACGTTAAAGAACACGCTGTATGGCCTTGAAGGGAGGCTACCATCTGTCTCCCAACAGCTCTTCCAGTGGGTCCCCTCCCCCAACCTTCTCTGAGCCTTCGGGATCCTTGTGACCTGACCATTTATCCCATGGTGTACAAAAAAGTGCCGCTCAGAGGTAAAACAACCCAACAACCCAAATCCTCGCGTCCAGCGCTTCAATAAGCCCCGCACCAGTGTGGCTATTTTTTTTTATCTAATTTTTTTAAAAAATAACGGACATTTAATATTTTTGAAAACGACTATGTAAAAAAATGACTTTTAATGATATAATCGAGGAATGTTCTGCCAAAAGTGTTAGATAGCTATAATAGACTAAAATTCAAACGAAAACTTTTAAGTTTAATTTAGAATTTTAATAATGAAATTAAAATTAAAATGCAATTATCCATCAAAATTACGATATAATTCAATAAACAAAATTAAGTTTCTATAAAATTTACCTAATTCACATTTAATATGAAAATTGCTTTCATTTTGCACATTTTACGCCATTTTTCCCGATTTTTACTACAAAGCCCCCCCCCCCCCTTTCAAAAATTGTGCTCTCCTGGGCCGCCGCAAAACTCACATCTGCTCTTCTGAGAGCATCAGATTATGATGCTGGTGGAAGAGTGGGGGGGGGGGAGTGGGTGGCAAATGATCTGAATGAAATTGTGGAGTGAAATGATTTAACAGGAAACCCTGTTCGTCACAAAACCCCCCTCCTCCCGTGTAATAATCTACAAAGAATTCGCCTCTATTTCAATTACTAGCTTTTCTCCACACCCCCCTCCCCCGATCTAGCTCCGGCCCCGGCGCAATGTATGCACTACATTGTTAATTTGTGTCCTATACTGATCGTAATTCTTATCCTTGAAATGTTTTATCTGTCCAACAGAGAGCCCAGCGACGGCCTTTCAGTGATGGCCACATGACAAATCAGACGACCCATATGACAAATCATGCAATTAGCTACCAGTTTCCATAACTTTATTTGTTATGACATTATTTTTTCCCTATCTTGAAGCCGGGGTAAACAATTTTGTTTATGACTACGACCACAACCATCTGGTTTGTTTAAAGACAATGCACTCTTATTGGGGTCACTTGAACGCAAACAAAATCCATCTATGCAATTCTTGCACGAATGCCCTTTTGTCTGCTTTTATTTTCCCAAACATACGCAGCCATATCTTAAAATGAAAGGCTACACAAAGAGTGCGTTGTGAAGTATATTTGCTCTGAAGTTTTCTGACATTCTCAGCAGTATACGTTACATGAACTTTCTCCTATAGTCAGATAGTTAACACAAAACACTTTTAGTTCATCTGCCAAAATTAAAATTTCTAGAAGCCTTCAGACTAGGTTATCTTTAATGTATAAGAGTCATCATAACATCATCACCCGAAGGCTCAGAGAAGTTTGGGGGAGGGGACCCACTGGAACAGCTGTTGGGAGACAGATGGTAGCCTCCCGTCAAGGCCATCCAGCGGGTTCTTTAACGTTGGGTTATTTTACCTCTGAGCGGCACTTTTTTGCACACCATGGGCTAAATGGCCAGGTCACATGGACCCCGAAGGCTCAGAGAAGGTTGGGGGAGGGGACCCACTGGAACAGCTGTTGGGAGACAGATGGTAGCCTCCCGTCAAGGCCATCCAGCGGGTTCTTTAACGTTGGGTTGTTTTACCTCTGAGCGGCACTTTTTTGCACACCATGGGCTAAATGGCCAGGTCACATGGACCCCGAAGGCTCAGAGAAGGTTGGGGGAGGGGACCTACTGGAACAGCTGTTGGAGACAGATGGTAGCCTCCCGTCAAGGCCATCCAGCGTGTTCTTTAACGTGCACAGGGTATGGCTCTCCCACACGGGGAGCCACGGTTTAACGTCCCATCCGACGGACGGCGGCCTTTCCAAGCCCATCGGTGTCCCCTACTGACTGAAGGCAGGGTGGGGAGCTTTGCGGAGATAAATCTCAACGCTGGCTTAACTGGATCTCGAACCTCGGAAAGCGCTACCAACTGAGTCCCCCCCCCCCCGGCAATGGTAACATGAGGTCCCCTAAAGGTGGATCACTAACACGAAGATAAACGTTATTTATATGGACGTATATAGGGATGTCTTTTGAATTAATCAGAGGATCTGGGGTTGGCTCAGTCGGTAACGCGTCAGGTTCAACACATGATCAACTGAACCGACCAGCGTCAAGAACAACACATGAACCGACCAGCGTTAAGATTTATCTCCGTAAAACTCTCATGTCCCTATCTGGTCAATAGGGACATCAATGGCCTTGCAAAGGCTGCCGTCCGTCAGACGTCGGCTTAACCGACGTCACCGTAAATAGTCCTGTTTTTTTAATATGACGTCACCGTAAATAGTCCTGTTTTTTTAACATGACGTCACCGCAAATAGTCCTGTTTTTTTAATATGACGTCACCGTAAATAGTCCTGTTTTTTTAATATGACGTCACCGTAAATAGTCCTGTTTTTTTAATATGACGTCACCTCAAATTGTCCTTTTTTTTAATATGATGTCACCGTAAATAGTCCTGTTTTTTTATTTTTTCGTTTTTTTTATCAGACAGTCGGGTTAAGCCGTGGCTCCTTATGCAGGAGAGCTATACCCTGTGCACGTTAGGGTTGGGTTGTTTTACCTCCGAGCGGCACTTTTTTGCACACCATGGGCTATATGGCCAGGTCACAAGGACCCTGAAAGCTCAGAGAAGGTTGGGGAAGGGACAGCTGTTGAGACCGCTGTTGGAAGACAGATGGTAGCCTCCCGTCAAGGCCATCCAGCGTGTTCTTTAACGTGCACAGGGTATGGCTCTTCCGCACACGGGATCACGCCTTAACGTCCCATCCGACATATGGCGGCCTTTCCAAGCCCATCGGTGGCCCCTACTGACCGTGGGCAGGGCGGGGAATTTTGCGGAGATAAATCTCAACGCTGACCCAGCTGGAACTCGAACCTGGGAACTACAGATTACGAGCCTGGCGCGCTACCGACTGAGCCACCCCAGCCCCTGAACGAGGGAAGGGTGAGGATTTTGTACAGACAAATCTCAACTCTAGCCCAGATGGGATTCGAACCTGGGAACCTCCGATTACGAGTTTTGGAGCCAACCAGCTGAACCAACTCCATCACCCATTAGTAAAAGATAGGTATAACATTAGAAAAAATCCGACCAAGATGAGAGCGAGGAATTCGGATTTTCCTCCTTTGCAATAAACAACAACAACGCACACAATGATATGGGCCAAGCAAAACACAAGGAAAAGGGGATGTTGGGCTGACTGGTTTTTTCTCCACTTCTCTCGACTGACGTAACAGTTTAAAGAGGTCAAGAGCACAACGGGCCTTGATAAGAAGGTAAGGACAAGGTCGATGGACATAGGACAAAGTTCCGTATGCCGATCAGTGATAACGCAGACCAGTTTTTCTGTTCTTTTTAGCTGGGAATATGCAAAGTGACAGATATAAGGAAACCTTTTGGTCTGGGCAAAGCTCAGAATTAAAATAAATATAAATAAATACCCTCTCAAGCAGCTGCTTGCCACAGAGGTCTGACAGGAGCCTGTCAGTTTATATGCCAGAGAAGAAGGTCTGTTGGGTTGGGTTGTTTTACCTCTGAGCGGCACTTTTTTGCTCACCATGGGCTAAATGGCCAGGTCACATGGACCCCGAAGGCTCAGAGAAGGTTGGGGGAGGGGACCCACTGGAACAGCTGTTGGGAGACAGATGGTAGCCTCCCGTCAAGGCCATCCAGCGTGTTCTTTAACGTGCACAGGGTATGGCTCTCCCACACACGGGGCCACGGCTTAACGTCCCATCCGACGGACGGCGGCCTTTCCAAGCCCATCGGTGTCCCCTACTTACCGTGGGCAGGGCGGGGAATTTTGCGGAGATAAATCTCAACGCTGACCCAGCTGGGACTCGAACCTGGGAACTACAGATTACGAACCTGGCGCGCTACCGACTGAGCCACCCCCGCCCCTAGAAGGTCTGTGAGGATGGCAGGACCTCAACAGAAAAAAAGCGATACATGCATCCATGCCTTACTCGGGGCTCGAACCCAGGTCCTTTAGATCAGTGGCCAAGCGCGCTAACCACTCGCCCACGAGACGATCGATAAAAGAGTACCGAAGAAACAGTCGCAGGCTAATGTTTAAAGTCTGCATTAAAAGGCATATTATTTGGGCCGAGTTTATAGGATTAATTTTATCGTATTTCTCTTATCCTTAATTATATCATATTATTATGTAAGAGTCTTACTTTGTCTTAGACAATTTTATACACTGGATTTATTTTTTTATAAAGTGTAAGTTTACTTTTGTCTTATTGTCGGATTCATTGTCTCAAAGCCCTGAACTCGGCCATGAACTTCGATAACATGAGGCCACGACAAATCGTGGGTGACGTCACTTTTTCCATCCGACTAGCAATTTCTCGTGATAAGTTCAATGCTGGGTTATTTTACCTCTGAGCGGCACTTTTTTACACACCTTGGGCTAAATGGCCAGGTCACAAGGACCCCGAAGGCTTAGAGAAGGTTGGGGGAGGGGACCCACTGGAACAGCTGTTGGGAGACAGATGGTAGCCTCTCGTCAAGGCCATCCAGCATATTCTTTAACGTGCACAGGGTATAGCTCTCCCGCACACGGGACCACGGCTTAACGTCCCATCCGACGGACGACGACCTTTCCAAGCCCATCGGTGTCCCCTACAGACCGTGGGCAGGGCAGGGCGGGGAGTTTTGCGGAGATAAATCTTTAACGCTGACCCAGCTGGAACTCGAAATGCAGATTACGAGCCTGGCGCGCTACCGACTGAACCACACACGCCCCAACAGAAAAATGAAAAATGGATAAAAGTAAATGTAATTTTTACACGTTCAATCGATATGTCAGATATTTGTTGTATATGTTTTCTCGCAATCTTCGTGTCACGTGACACGAAGCAAACTGGAACGGTTGCGGTTAATGTTCACAGCACATTGGATCGTGTGAGCTCACAAAGACCTAGATCGTGTAGGCTCACTCACGGAAATATTGAGCGTGTGCAGTTACCGTTCACAGCAAACTGCAGCGTGTGCAGTAACTGCACACGCTCCAGTTAGCTGTGAACGGTAACTACAGCGTGTAAAGTTGCTGTACACGCTCCAGATATTTTTCCTGAATTCTGTAATCACGTTTCACGAAGGTTGCCAGATCACTAATTTCTAAAAAAATCGTTGCCAGATATTTTTTCTGAATTCTGTAATCAACCGTAGTGTTTGGATACTTTTTTGAGCGACTGTAGGTGGTCATATTATTTTGATACTAGATCGTGTAGGCTCACTGACGGAAATATTGAGCGTGTGCAGTTACCGTTTACAGCAACTGGAGCGGTTGCGGTTAATGTTCACGGCACATTGGATTGTGTGAGCTCACAAAGACCTAGATCGTGTGGGCTCACTCACGGAAATATTGAGCGTGTGCAGTTACCGTTCACAGCAAACTGGAGCGTTTGCGGTTAATGTTCACAGCACATTGGATCGTGTGAGCTCACAAAGACCTAGATCGTATGGGCTCACTCACGGAAATATTGAGCGTGTGCAGTTACCGTTCACAGCAAACTGCAGCGTGTGCAGTTACCGTTCACAGCAAACTGCAGCGTGTGCAGTAACTGCACACGAAAAAAATCGTTGCCAGATATTTTTTCTGAATTCTGTACAGTTGCTGAATTCTGTACAGTTGCTGTACACGCTCCAGATATTTTTCCTGAATTCTGTAATCATGTGACACAAAGGTTGCCAAATCACTAATTTCTAAAATTTTCTAAAAATTTCTAAAAAGTTTCTGAATTCTGTACAGTTGCTGTACACGCTCCAGATATTTTTCCTGAATTCTGTAATCATGTGACACAAAGGTTGCCAGATCACTAATTTCTAAAAAAAAAAATCGTTGCCAGATATTTTTTCTGAATTCTGTAATCAACCATAGTGTTCGGATACTTTTTTGAGCGACTGTAGGTGGTCATATTATTTTGATACTAGATCGTGTAGGCTCACTAACGGAAATATTGAGCGTGTGCAGTTACCGTTCACAGCAAACTGGAGCGGTTGCGGTTAATGTTCACAGCACATTGGATTGTGTGAGCTCACAAAGACCTAGATCGTGTGGGCTCACTCACGGAAATATTGAGCGTGTGCAGTTACCGTTCACAGCAAACTGGAGCGTGTACAGTTGCTGTACACGCTCCAGAAATTTTTCCTGAATTCTGTAATCACGTGACACGAAGGTTGCCAGATAAAATAAAAATTCTAAAAAATAACTAAATTCTAAAAAAATCGTTGCCAGATATTTTTTCTGAATTCTGTAATCAACCATAGTGTTCGGATACTTTTTGAGCGACTGTACATGTATGATCACTCTGAAATACAGAGGAAATGGACGCATGAGTACGGAAAACCGAGAGAGAATTAACTACCGTTATTAAATGATTATTTAACCTCCGAGCGGCACTTTTTTGCATACAATGAGTTAAATAACTAGGTCACAAGGACCCTGAGGGCTCGGAGAAATCTGGGAGAAAGAGACACACTGGCTGCTCTCCGCACCCACTTTAACGCCACCCATATTCCAAGTCCCTACTGGTCTCCCCTAAGACAGGGGCAAGGATGGCTCAGTCGGTAACGCTCCAGGCTCGTAATCTGCAGTTCCCAGGTTCGAGTTCCAGCTGGGTCGGCGTTGAGATTTCTATCCGCAAAATTCCCTGCCCTGCCCACGGTCAGTAGGGACACGGTGGGCTTGGAAAGGCCGCCGTCCGTCGGATGGGACGCTAAGCCGTGGCTCCGTGTGCGGAAAAGCCATACCCTGTGCACGTTAAAGAACACCCTGGATGGCCTTGACGAGAGGTTACCATTTGTCTCACAACAGCTGTTCCAGTGGGGTCCCCTCCCCCAACCTTCTCTGAGCCTTCGGGATCCTTGTGACCTGTCCATTTAGCCGACGGTGTGCAAAAAAGTGCCGCTCAGAGGTAAAACAACCCAACGTTAAAGAACACGCTGGATGGCCTTGACGGTAGGCTACCATTTGTCTCACAACAGCTTTTCCAGTGGGTCCCCTTCCCCAACCTTCTCTGAGCCTTCGGGATCCTTGTGACCTGTCCATTTAGCCCATGGTGTGCAAAAAAGTGCCGCTCAGAGGTAAAACAACCCAACTTAGATTACGAGTTCTGGAGCGCAAACAGCTGTATCAACTCCATCACCCATTAGTAAAGAATAGGTGTAACATTAAAAAAAATCTGGAATACCCCTATTTAAAATGAATAAAACGATTTTTAAATTCTAATGAACCAGATCCAGTAAAAATTTCTGTTCGTTTTCTTCATTTTCAGCTTTCCTCTGCAGCGTGGTCGCAATGTACCGCTTCCCCCCCATCCCAGCAGAAGCCGAAGATGAACCCAGCGACTACGAGGTGTGGTCTGCCATCGTTACTTCCATGGCCCGATGGGAAGAGATGAGGAGACGAAAGGCCCACAAGTCCCACGTGCATCGGAGGGACGAGGAAGTGGTCTGCTACAGAGGATTCGGCTGTTTTCGAGACGAGGGACCTTTCGATTATCTGGATGCGCTGCCGGCCTCACCCGAAGCCATCGGCACCCGATTCCTGCTGTACACGAGGAAGAATCCCATGGAGCCCGACCACCTCTGGTACGACAACAGCTCCTCCTTGTACTTCTCTCACTTCAACGGAAGCAACCCGGTGAAAGTGATCATTCACGGCTTTGGGAGCAGTGGCAAGAGAGCCTGGGTCTTGCAGATGACAGAAGCACTGCTATACATGGTAACTGTCTCAAATTCTATCTTTTACTATTTTGCTAGTGAATAATTAGAGATTCCGAACTCCTGCTTTTCACCGAGGATTCCTTTTCGTCGATACATTGTCAACTAAGCTGCTCTGCTGATGTTTTTGACAGTTTTTATAGATTGTTGTTTTCCTTCCTTCTTAGAAATCAGGGGAGGGGGTGGCTCAGTTGATAACGCGCGAGGCTCGTAATCTGTAGTTCACAGGTTCGAGTTGGATTGGGTTGTTTTACCTCTGAGCGGCACTTTTTTGCACACCATGGGCTAAATGGCCAGGTCACATGGACCCCGAAGGCTCAGAGAAGGTTGGGGGAGGAGACCCACTGGAACAGCTGTTGGGAGACAGATGGTAGCCTCCCGTCAAGGCCATCCAGCATGTTCTTTAACGCGCACAGGGTATGGCTCTCCCATACACGGGGCCACGGCTTAACGTCCCATCCGACGGACGGCGGCCTTTTCAAGCCCATCGGTGTCCCCTACTGACCGTGGGCAGGGCGGGGAATTTTGCGGAGATAAATCTCAACCCTGACCCAGCTGGGATTCGAACCTGGGAACTACAGATTACGAGTCTGGCGCGCTACCGACTGAGCCACCCCCGCCCCATCCCAGGTTCGAGTCCCAGCTGGGTATGCGTTGAGATTTATATCCGCAAAACTCCCCTCCTTGCCCACGCCCCCCCGATAGGGGACCACCTTGTCGTGGTGGGGGGGCCTAGGGCCCAGCAACCCGGCTGAAGGCTGTGCCGACCGGGATTGGGCACCGGTTGGACATGGCCAAGGCCAACCGAGGTTGAAGACGCTGCTGGCCGGCTTGATTGCCGGTCGGATGGTGACGGCGTCGGAGACCTCACCTTTCAGGGACCTTGGGTGGTCAGTTCGACGGCTCTGCTGAAAGGTGTTCCCCGGCCTAGTAGGCACGAGCTGTCCAAAAAGTCTGGGTCTTACTAAGAGTCTCCACCCCGGGTGCCGCTCGAGCTTGGATCTTTATATCCTTGCACATTTGCAAACCGGGGAATAGATTAAAGTAAGGTTTCTTCCGGTGGTCAGCTTTCCTTCTATAGGACTGCTGCCATGTGAGGCTGGGGTTGAGGTGCGCCTATAAGGCGTATTCCTTGCCCCCGGCTCTAGATGGTCATGGCTTTTCTTCAACCAGGTAGTGCTGTCAGGCGGAACCGGGAATTGCCGTGGTTGCATAAGATCGCAACATAGAGATCCTCCTTGCCCACGGTCAGTAGGGGACACCGATGGGCTTGGAAAGGCCATCGTCCGTCGGATGGGACGTTAAGCCGTGGCCCCGTGTGCGGGAGAGCCATACCCTGTGCACGTTAAAGAACACGCTGGATGGTTTTGACTGGAGGCTACCATCTGTCTCCCAACAGCTGTTCCAGTGGGTCCTCTCCCCCAACCTTCTCTGAGCCATCGGGGTCCTTGTGACCTACCCATTTAGCCCATGATGTGCAAAAAAGTGCCGCTCAGAGGTAAAACAACCCGACACTCTTAGAAATCATTTAGGAAATATTGTGTTAGCATTTCATTACCATTTATTACAAGCTCAGTCATGTCAGCAAACAGCCCTGTAGCATGAAATCTTAATGATTCAAATAATCAATAATTATCTTCAAAATATATGAGGGTAATCCCTTTTTTATTGCACTGAAATTCGTTTGATAGCCAATTAAACTAATATTATAAAATGCTTGGTTGACGATGGTTTAATAAACAGACGGAATAAATCACAGTGATTTTTCACTAAGTTTCATATATTAATAATGCGATCATGGTAGATGAGACGAATACATAGAGATGAAAATAAAATACTATAATATTGTAAATATTAGCCGTCCCGTGGCCGAGTGGTTAGCTCGGTTGGCTTTTGAGCTAAGGGACCTGGGTTCGAGCCCCGGGTAAAGCATTGTTGCTTTTCTGCTGAGGTCCTGCCATCCTCTCAGATCTCCTACTCTGGCATATAAACTGACAGGCTCCTGTCAGACCTCTGTGACAAGCAGCTGCTTGAGGGGGTATTTATTTATTTTAATACTGTAGTTAAAAACTTCTGAAAAATTTTTTTTGGCGACACGGTGGGGATCGAACCCGAAACTTTCCAGATTGCGCTACCATTACACCATGTATCGGACAAGGAAACCTTTCAGAAAAAGACCTTATAAATCTACACCGAGACGGGGGCTGACACAGCGCCATCTATACTCAAGGAGATACAACTTTTTCCAATCGTTGCTATTGATTTTTAGAGTTAATGAGATGGTCGATAACGCTCAAGCGTATAAAATAAAATAAATAAATATCCCCTCAAGCAGCTGCTTGCCACAGAGGTCTGACAGGAGCCTGTCAGTTTATATGCCATAGTAGAAGGTCTGTGAGGAAGGCAAGACCTCAGCAGGAAAACAACAATGCCTTACCTGGGGCTCGAACCCAGGTCTATATGATTAAAAATCAATCCATAGTAGGGGCGGAGGTGGCTCAGTCGGTAGCGCGCCAGGCTCGTAATCTGTAGTCCCAGGTGGGTCAGCGTTGAGACTTATCTCCGAAAAATTCCCCACCCTGCCCACAGTCAGTAGGCAGGGTGGGCCTGCCCACAGCCCCGTGAGAGAGAGAGCCATATCCTGTGCACGTTAAAGAACACGCTGGATGGCCTTGACGGGAGGCTACCATCTGTCTCCCAACAGCTGTTCCAGTGGGTTTCCTCCCCCAACCTTCTCAGAGCCTTCGGGGTCCATGTGACCTGGCCATTTAGCCCATGGTGTGCAAAAAGTGTCGTCCATAGGTAAAACAACCCAACCCGGAGAGCCATACCTTGTGCACGTTAAAGAATCACGCTGGATGGCCTTGACGGGAGGCTACCATCTGTCTCCCAACAGCTGTTCCAGTGGGTCCCCTCCCTAACCTTCTCTGAGCCTTCGGGGTTCAAGTGACCTGGCCATTTAGCCCACTGTGTGCAAAAAAGTCTCACTCAGAGGTAAACCAACCATCTATCTCCTAATAGCTTCCTAGTGGGTCGCATTATTATTCCCATTGTTTGCAACTGCATGATTTCGTGGAATGTGAGGCTGGATTAGGAAGCTACGGTGCTCTCAAGACCTCGAAATATAATTTATTACCATGCTTAAAAAAAAAATCAATTTTTGGCTCCTGAGTAACCGATACTAATTATAAACTCCGTAAAGATCACATAATTTCCCCCAAAGAACCTGACAGCTTCTTCGGGTTTCACGCACTGCCCATTGACCCACGAGCGATTAACCTTCTGAATCCTCGGGGCTCCGGACGGAATTGGCTGTCATGGAGACTTAATTAATGTACTTCAAATATTCAATCCATTATCGTTTGCACGTGCCCAAAGATTGCACATCATCGGTGGCAATGCGCGCGGGTTTCGTTGGAAGTTCTGTGCGTATTGCCACGCAATCAGTACCTAATACCGTTTAATCTTCTACTTTTATTTCAACAGGCGATTTATGCATCTGAACCGGTTTCTGCCGCTTGGGACTGGCGAAGATTTCCTGGAGGTGGAGAAGAAACGTGATGTGACGTAGTATTTTAATGATTCCTCTATCCTTCATAACATTCATTATTCGTGATGAAAATAAGCCGATTATATATATTGATTGGATTTTTTACTTTGGAAAATGACTCGATGGAATGCTTTTGTGATGGATAAGCCTGTTTAAGTCTCTTTATTTCCTACGAAAAGCCTTTGGAAAGTTCTAAAGTACAATGTGCTGATCTGAATGCAGAGTGCATGTTTGGCAGCGGATAAAAAAGTTTGGGTTGGGTTGTTTTACCTCTGAGCGGCACTTTTCTGCACACCATGGGCTAAATGGCCAGGTCACATGGACCCCGAAGGCTCAGAGAAGGTTGGGGGAGGGGACCCACTGGAACAGCTGTTGGAAGACAGATGGTAGCCTCCCGTCAAGGCCATGCAGCTTGTTCTTTAACGTGCACAGGGTATGGCTCTCCCGCACACGGGCCACGGCTTAACGTCCCATCCGACGGACGGAGGCCTTTCCAAGCCCATCGGTGTCCCCTACTGACCGTGGGCAGGGCGGGGGAATTTTGCGGAGATAAATCTCAACGTTGACCCAGCTGGGACTCGAACCTGGGAACTACAGATTACGAGCCTGACGCGCTACCGACTGAGCCCCCCCTCCGCCCCCCCAAAAAAAGTTTGGATCTTTGGACATATATAAGAATACAATTTTAATTAGTTTTAAAATTTATATATAATATACATGTATATATAAAGATAAAATTACTCGTCAACAATTCACTTGACGCGAACACAGAAGTCTAACAGGAGTTTGTTAACTTATCTCATGAGATTGAAATAAAGTCATGTGGAGGTATATATTATAATAGGTGGCTTTAGACGATTAAACATCCTTGTCAGTCAGTTTAATACGACATAATATTATTCTTTTAATGTCCAGCATTAACGTCGTGCACAAGGGGCAACGGCTTTATATCCCATCCGACGGATGGTGGTCTTTCCCAGTTCATCGGTGTCCCCTTTCAGATCGAGGACAGGGGGGGGGGGGGTTAGGAAATAAACTTCAACGTTGGCTCAGGGAGGACGCGAACTTTGGTTTTTGTTGGGTTGTTTTACCTCTGAGCGGCACTTTTTTGCACACCATGGGGTAAATGGCCAGGTCACATGGACCCCGAAGGCTCAGAGAAGGTTGGGGGAAGGAACCACTGGAATAGCTGTTGGGAGACAGATGGTAGCCTCCCCTCAAGACTCTCCCCCGCACACGGGGACACCGCTTAACGTCCCATCCAACGGAAGGCGGCCTTTCCAAACCCATCGGTGTCCCCTACTGACCGTGGGCAGGGCGGGGAATTTTGCGGAGATAAATCTCAAAGCTGACCCAGCTGGGACTCGAACCTGGGAACTACAGATTACGAGCCTGGCGCGCTACCGACTGAGTCACCCCCGCCCCTCTCGAACTTGGTAACCTGGGAGACTGGGATCCTGAGATCCTGGGAGACTACCGACTGAGCACCAACGTTACGAAAATGCAGACTATTTCACTATTATTTCAACAAGTGGCGAAATGCAATGATTACTTTTTCCGAAATTGGGAAATATCTGTTTTAAAAATAATTCCTAAAATACTATATTTTGAACTCTATATTCTGGACTTGCTGCACTGGTGGGCCTCTGTTGAAGGAGAATCTGCCGCTGTGTTTTCTGTTTGCTGCTGGGTTGCCAGCCCTAAGTGAACAGAGGCATGGGATACCTTATATCAGCTGGTGGATAATCCTAATCAGAGGCCATCGCAGGTACCTGAACCTTACTTAGCTAGTTGGGCATCGTCAAGCCTAAACTGGAGTAATGTGTCTCAGGCAGGCCATATTGCTCTTGAAATAGTCCACTTGAAAAGGTGGTGCCTGAAGTTCCTACCAGCCTCGGTGACCAGCCTTTAGCGGAGGAGGAACAGGTCTTTGCCCCATGCCTGCGATCAGGGGGCTGTTTGATATTGTTGACCTACCAATCTCAATAAACCTAATTTCTTTAAAAATCCTACTAATCATTTTCTCTCTGGAGGAACGTGGAACGTGAGGACATTATATAGAGATTATTCTCTTGATGTCCTCATGCAGGAATTCCAGCGCTATAACCTAGATATTCTAGGCTTACAAGAGACCAGATGGACAGGTAAAGGTGAGATACTAAAAAATAACTTTAAATTTCTCTTTACAGGGAGGGAGGATGGAAAGCATCACCAAGTCGTGGGTCTGCTGCTCAGCAGTCATGCTAGTGATGCTCTTCTAGGATATGAGTGCATTAATGAAAGGTTTCTTACAGCAAAATTTCAGACAAGCATTAAAGGCTTGAATGTTATCTGCTGTTATGCTCCCACTGAGGATGCTGATAAGGATGAGAAGGTTAGGTTTTACAGAAAACTTCAGGATATTTTGAATTCTGTCAAGAAAGGAAATATTACCCTCGTTCTAGGTGACTTCAATGCCAAAGTTGGTACTGACTCTAACCTTTGGGGAAGGGTGATATGCCCTTTTGGTATTGGTAGCTGCAATGGCAATGGGCAACGTCTCCTACAGGTAAGTAAACTCAATGGTTTCAGAATAACTAACACATATTATAAACACCGCGACATACATAAGTACACATAGGTTTCACCTGATGGACTGCATAAGAATATGATTGATTACATATTAATTAACAGCAAATGGGCTAGTTCTGTTAGGAATATCAGGGCATATAGGGGAGCTGAAATTGGATCTGACCATTACCTTGTTAAAAGTGTCTTGCAACTTAAACTTAAAAAGTGTTGTGCTAGGGTTAAAAAATTTACCTTTAATACTGAAGCTCTGAAAGACCCTGTTATAGCTAAAGCTTACCATGACAGGTTACTAGTCATTATGACAGTCATGGCTTGCTTACTACTGATGTTGAGAAAGAATGGGGCCGTTTTAAACAGGCTTTTTTGGAAACTAACAGTACTCTTTTAGGGAAAAAGGAGCAGAGGAGGCAGAATTATTTAAGTGATAAGGCACTTGAGCTTATTTCGGAAAGAAAGAACTGCAGGAATGTCCTTAATCAATACCCTACTAGTCCTAACAGAAAGCATTACAGAGTACTTAATAAACGTGTAAAAGATCAGTTAGCTGCTGATAAGAATCTTTGGCTTGATGGCCTGGCTGACAAAGCTGAGGTAGCAGTTAGACAGCACAACAGCAGAGAGCTGTACCAGAGAGTTAATGTTTTGTGTGGTAGAAAACGAACAGGTATACAGGGATTGAAGGATAAACAAGGTAAGGTTATAGAAGGTGAGGATTCTGTCATGGCTAGGTGGGCTGAGCATTTCAGTGATGTTCTAAACAATGTGGTTAATTCTACTCCCATTGTTTGCAATGATGATAGATGCATTGTTGGCTTTAATGTTGGCCCTATAACACAATCTGAAGTTATTTTGGCTATTTCTAAACTTAAACTTCATAAATCCCCAGGGGTGGATGAAATTACTACGGAAATGATAGAGCTGGGAATGTTTCGGTTACCACTTGGATGACTGAAATTCTGAATATCTTTTATGATAAAGGCATGGTCCTAAGGATTTTACCAGAGCTATTATTATCCCTATTTTCAAAAAAGGTGATCGCAGTTCTTGTGATAACTATAGGGATATCAGCCTACTCTCTGTTCCAGGTAAAGTTCTTTCCATGATTGTGCTTAATAGAATTAAGAATTTGGTTGACAGTCAATTGCGTGATGAGCAATGCGGATTCAGAAGTGGTAGGGGATGTGTGGATCAGATACTTTAACTTAGGCAGATTCTTGAGAAATGTTTAGAGTTTCAGAAACCTTTGGTTCCTAACTTTGTTGATTTCAAAAAGGCTTTCGACTCTGTTGATCGTCATAATTTGTAGTTGATTGTGAGATCATATGGTATACCAGACAAGTTAGTTAACATAATGAAAGCTCTCTATAATAACACTGAGTCATGTGTGAGAGTTGGTAAGTCTTGTAGCAATTGTTTAGCATTATTTCTGGTGTTCGACAAGGGTGCATTTTGTCTCCTTTTCTCTTTAGTTTGGTTATTGATTACGATGCGAAATTCACTTCAAGGGAAAGATTTTGGCCTTAAATGGGATGGAGATACAAAAATTTCTGATTTAGATTATGCTGATGATTTAGCCCTTTTGGCAATGAGATGAGTCTTTCATTCGAGCTGTTGATGAAACTGGTAGTAGAGTAGGTTTGGTTATAAACAGAGAGAAAACTAAAGTGATGAAAATTGGTCAGGCAGGTTGTGATTCAGTTCATCTGAATTGTTGCAGTCTTGAGCACGTGTCACAGTTTAATTACCTTGGGAGTTATGTGACAGATAATGGTGATGATTATGGTAACAGATAATGGTGAGATTAACAGACGAATAGGGATTGCTGCCGGGACTTTTAAGAATCTATGGAGATTGTGGAGAAATAGGCATATACACCTAAAGACTAAAATTAGACTGTATAATAGTTTGGTTCTTTCTAGGGTTAGTTATGGTAGTGAAACTTGGACGCTGTGTAAACAAGATAACAGGAAACTAGATGCTTTTGATTCTAGATGCTTATGTAGTATCTTGGGTATTAGGTGGTTCAACTTTGTAACTAATGATGAGGTTAGGCAAAGGAGTTTGCAACCTCCTTTAAGCAGCATATTGTGCAGAGAGAGACTCCGTTGGTTTGGCCATGTTGCCCGTATGAATAATTATAGATTGGCGAATAGGGTTATGAACAGTGTGCCTAAAGGCCTCAGAAAGAAGGGGAGACCTAGGATGCGGTGGGCAGACAATGTCAAACAGGACCTTGTTAGAATTGGTGTGCAGTGGCCAGATGCAGTAGATGTAACTCAGGATAGACTTGCTTGGAGAAATAAATTGCACGGTCTGGTTGGACCTCCGTAGCCCATGGCTGCTTGAGGATGATGATGATGAATTCCTTTAATTTTTTTTTCGTTTACTCGGAAAACTGCGAAATGCAGCACATTTTTCTTATGGTAATACACAAGCAAAATTTCAAGTACAGTCCGGATTATATTTGTTGTAAATATTTATGATAACTGTAATGCCAAACTTTTTCCGCATATTTTCATTTAAATGTTTCTGTTAAGGCGCTGTCCCGTGGTCGAGTGGTTAGTACGCTTCGCTACTTGATCTAAGGGACCTGGGTTGGAGCCCCGGGTAAGGCATAGATGTGTGTGGCGTTTTTCTGCTGAGGTCCTGCCATCTTCTCAGATCTTCTACTATGGCATATAAACTGACAGACTCCTCTCAGACCACTGTGGTCAAGCAGCTGCTTGAGGGGGTATTTATTTTATTAAACAAGGCATGTAGCCAGAAAATATCTTCAGGGGAGTTAAAGGGGGGGGGAAGTATAAATAGCGATTGGAAAATTTTAATATAGATGCAGTATAAATTATTTACTGATGGGAATATAGTCGTCTAAAAATATATATAATTACATGTAATAAAGGAAAAAAAAGACTTGAAAACAAGTAAGTGCACACAAATAAACGATTCTTAAATCTTCAAAATCACCACGGGAGCCGAGGCAACTTGGATCTATACAGGGTGAATCTGAAAAAGTGGGCAAAACTTTACTGGGTGGTAGAACGCAGCTATACGAGCAATATTCGTCATAGAATGTATGGGCGGAACGCAAACGGCGAGCCGCTAGGTGGCGCTGGAAATGGTATAAAAGGTGGGTATAATTATGCCTGATTTCTTCGCAAATGTGCGTCGGTCCCTATCCCGCTGGTGTGAAGCCTGCATTACAGCTGGCGGCAGCTCTTTTGAGCAATTTCTTTGAGCATGTACCTCAATTACATTCCTGTTAATAAAATGTTTTCTGAAGTATCTCCTCTCCTTCTTGTGTTCATTCTTTAAATGTGACAGTGGAAAACTACCTTTTAACTTCTCACCGCTTGCGCTCCGACCATACATTCTATGACGAATATTGCTCGTATAGCTGCGTTCTACCACCCCGTAAAGTTTTGCCCACTTTTTCAGATTCACCCTGTATATCCTTGTTTGTGGCTAACCGGGGTGCAATTAAATTTAGGTTTTGACCGATGGATTAGTTTTACTCCTATGGTACTTCTCGTCATTAGGTAATCGGGGATGAGCTGTATCTATATGGTAGTATTTGCCTCTGACCATAGTTAGTGGTGAATATGGCATTTCCCTATACTGGTAGTGCTTTAGGTGAAACTAATGGGATTTGTTTCGTAAGTATATTTACCTGCCGAGGAAGGCTTTCTACGTGACCATTATAAATATTCTTTTCGTTTGGAGGGAAAGGAAAATATTAAAATTATTTTTTTTAATAAAATCCTTTTTTGTAAGACAGGTAGTAGCTTGGCTCAACAAGAAATTTTTAATATTTTAAACACTATACAATATTTAGTACATTATCATAATTTGGGATTTATGTGTCACTGCACGATAACATGTTTTATACAGTTATATTTTATACAATTATAGATATTTTCAATAAAAATCTTATTGAGTTTTTTACTTGTATAAATTGTCAACAGATGGCAACAGACACTTTTCATATCAAGCACAAAACAGAACTTTACTATTAGAGCAAAGTGCAGACACCTATATACATCGATATGATCCAGAGACCAAAACTGCAACATACATTGACTTACATGTTCGCAAGATGATTAAATGTATTAATTTACATATTAGTTTTAAAATTCTGCAAAAGTACTAAAAGGAAACATACAGCGATACCTCCAGCTATCGTAAAATGCACTCCTGAACGAGATAAAATACTCATTGAACAACTTTAGGGTGCAGCTACCACTCAACGCAAATATCTGTGGGAGTTAGACAGTTTGAAACACTAATTAAATCACATTAAATATTTCAAGAGTAAGGCAAGCCATAGTTAGAGTGGAATAAAGTGATTGCACTGCGCATGCGCAGATCGCTCCTTACAATTGTTTCTGTGACTTTACACCAATTTGCCACGCTCAGCTTCGGCAAAATTCCGCACTGTGGCGCCACTTATGCTTCTGCGAAACTGGCCTTCTTCTTTGCTTGTGTATCGCCCCTCACTAAATACATTTTCTGAATCCGCCCTTGGTAAGAGAGAGAGTATGTTACTGCTCTTGAACTATCGATTCTTTCTAGAATTTTTTTTTACTTCCCTAAAGGGTGCAGCTGATTTAATTTTTTCATTTGAATAAATGAAATATAAGACTAGAATATTAACTCATCAATCAGGTTGGCAAGGCTAGGCAAGAGCCTAACGTAGTGATGAAGCAATCGTTTCAAGTTCTTTCATTTCGAGTAAACTCTGATGCTGAGTTAGACGTTAAGTTGCGCCATCTGTTGGTCGTGACAAGAACTGCAATATATGAATACCAGGTTTGAACACAGCAGTTAACAGCTCACAACCAATAGCAATCATGACACGGTTCTGTGCTCGTAAATATTCTCAAAACTAAAACATTTCAGTTTAGGAGCTATTCATATAAAAATATGGGCAGGCGAGATAAAATATCTCCAAGAATTTGGATCACAAGCCATAATTTCCCCATTACTGGCCTATACCGTAAGCATAGACTTTATTGGGCCACAGAATAGAGGGTCTGAACACCAGTAAAACACCATGTCATAAAGATCTGTCTCTTTGCAAAAGAATTCAGATTTTCTCATTCATTAAAATTTTATTTTTTAGAAAAATAGGGACAAGACTTCGTCCTTCAAATATCCTGGTAAACCGTATCGTAGTTTGGAAATTATTTGACGGCTGCCGAGATATCTATATGTTTTCAACATGCTCCATGATTTCTCGGAGATATGGAGGTCAGGTCCTTAGCTTTGTGTAAGACACTATGCAGCTGCCATAGAAAACAAATTCTTAGAAAAAATAAAAGTATAAAAGAATGATCAACATATAAAGAAAATGAGGAGTGATCCAGATGTCACTCTCATCTTCTTAAATAATAGATTTTACATAATTCATATGAAACCTAGAAATAATAGATATAACTGACTTTCATTAAGTGTTATCGCATAAAGTGAGGAACTTTTTCCTTCTATTAGCTTACATCTTCGAGAAACCTTAATTCGACACTAGGCATAAGAATATTTAGTGTGTTGAAATTTAATTAAAACAATGACAGTTAAATACTTTTTAATTCATTATCAGCGGCTTACATTGCAAGCCACGGGTCTAGACATATTTCTGTGAAAGCAGCTATCGCATGTTAATTAAACGGATATCTGAAACTACCTTACTAGATAATAAAATTTACACTGGTAGCTATTTTTATTCTCCTGTTAATTTCTTTTTAATAAAATTTTTTTAAAAACATAAATATTTTATACTATTTAAGAGAACAATCTTACTTACAGTTTAGTCAAAGTAAAAAAAAAACCATCATTACTTTTCACTACTTTCATTTTAAATCTTACTTATACTTGATCAAGGAGTGTGGACGGCGATAAAAGAACGGGCGATGAAGAAATAGCTTAACAGTTCTTTTAAGGACTTTTCGAGTTACGGTAAAGAGCTTTATAAGATCTACCTGTGTACAGCAGAAGAGTCAGTAAGTGAAATTTATTATCTACGATCTTTTCTTTCCGGATTTTCCTTTGTCTCCGGAGTTGCGAAATTGTCTTTGTGTTGTGCTGGGATCTGCGTGACTGCATCAGAAGCGTCAGATCTTACTGATTTGTGTTCTTATTGGAATTTGTTTGACAAACAAACCAACCCCACACTTGGAAAAGGTTTTGCGATGCGAATATGGACACGAAATGAACACGAAATGAACACGAAATATATGGACACGAAATGAACACGAAATATATGGACACGAAATGAACAATGCCTGTCCTGATCTTCATCAAATGACAGCACATTTTATTATGATAAGTGATGAAGTTAAAAAACTCCCATCGTGTGATATATTAAATGCACTACCTAAAGATGAATCATACTACATTAATGGACTAATTGTCCAACATTTTCCAACTGAAAAAGCTATCAGAGAACATAACTGCAGCAAATGTTCTAGAGGCGATATCGTGGAGACATTCACTCCTACCGTCATCCCTGGAACTACGAACTTGGCTTCCCGCTGCATGTAACTATTATAAGCTGTATTGTATCTAATGATGAGGTTAGGCAAAGGAGTCGGCAACCTCCTTTAAGCAGCATATTGTGCAGATAGAGACCATGTTGCCCGTATGGATAATTATAGATTGGTGAATAGGGTTATGAACAGTGTGCCCAAAGGTCTCAGAAAGAGGAGGAGAGCTAGGATGTGATGGGCTGACAATGTAAAACAGGACCTTATTAGAATTGGTGTACAGTGGGCAGATACAGTAGATGTAGCTCAGGACAGACTTGCTTGGAGAACTAAATTGCACTGTCTGGTTGGACCTCCGTAGCCCATGGCTGCTTGAAAATGATGATGATGATGAATGGGATAGAGTTTTTTCATTACCTAGTTACGTGTATTTACTGAGGCACATCTAATTATTATTGTATTGATAATATTTGATTTTGGATATGTCATGTTATTCGTATTTTATCTTTTCGAATATCGCTTCTCTTATTCAATGCATTTTCTATGTTTGAAGTAATAAGTTTCCAGTAATGATAACTCAAAGCGCAAGATTACTCATGCGAATTTTCGTTCTTTATATATGTATTAGATATTTCTTGAAAAATGATTATAGTTTCGTAAACCTGTCTTAACTAACTTTGTAGATTTCAAAAGAGATGTTGACTATGTTCATCGTTATAATTTGTGAACTTTTGAACAAATTTCGCAGCTTAATTATTTTGGGAGTGTGTGGCAGATACTGTTAATGTGCTGCATGGGCTTTTGAGAAACTGTGAAAATTATGAATAAATTGACGTATAAATTGACGTTTATGAATAAATTGACGTGTGTTAATTATGATATAATTGACGTATAATTATGAATAAATTGACGTAAATAAATTGACGTGTGATAATTATGATATAATTGACGTATAATTATGAATATATTGGCGTATAAATTGACGTTTATGAACAAATTGACGTGTAATAATTATGATATCATTGATGTATAATTATGAATAAATTGACGTGTGATAATTATGATATAATTGACGTATAATTATGAGTAAATTGACATCTAAATTGACGTTTATGAATAAATTGACGGGTGATAATTATGATATAATTGACGTGTGATAATTATGATATAATTGACGTGTGATAATTATGATATAATTGACGTATAATTATGAATAAATTGACGTATACAGGTAAGCAGGGCCAGCGTGAAATTTTACGAGTCCATGTTCCAAAATTGTGCGGGGCCAAAAGAGAAACGCATTTATATGTACTTCTAAATCTTATAATAATAAATTATTTATTTTAAGTACAAAGTGCGGTACATATCTACATACGACTTATAGGAACACCGAGTATATTATGAATGTTACATAATTTTCTCGCCTTTTTCGCCGCAAAATCTTTAATTACGTCATCAAAATTGGCCGATTTCGCTATTTCGGTCAATTTTGACCGAAATTTCGTTTTCTACGATGAGTTTTTCGTAGACTGCGGGGCTTCTTAAAGCGCAGGGCAGGGTTCCGGGGACGATTTAGCTAAATATCGTATTCCATGGCACGATTTAGCCAAATATCGTAGACACGGGACACGGTAAGCACCACTCTTAGTGACGTCATAAATCAGTCCCTTGGCCTTCTCTCTCGGTGGTCACGGCTGAACCCGCCTCGCGCCAGCCCTGCAAATAAGCACCTAAGGTACAGGAGGTCTGAACTCCCTGAAATCCTGTTATCTTCCACTAAATCTCGACCTTGTCCACCTGCTTTAAAGATTTGTTTTGAAGGTTGGGGGAGGGGACCCACTGGAACAGAATCGTCACCGGAAGTAAATAGGTGGGACGAAAATAAGTCTGGTGTCTTTTATGGAATTTCAGACTGCTCTTCTCAGATCTGAAAAGCCACCCTAGGGTGCTGAAAAATTATACACCTGTTTTTTAAGATCCAAAACAGGTGTATAATTTTTCAGCACCCTAGGGTGGCTTTTCAGCATACTACAGGGTTGGCGCGAGGCAGGTTCAGCCGTGACCACCTCTCGGTGGTCACGACTGAACCGCCTCGCGCCAGCCCTTCAAATAAGCACCTAAGGTACAGGAGTCTGAACTCCCTGAAATCCTGTTATCTTCCACTAAATCTCGACCTTGTCCACCTGCTTTAAGATCCAAAACAGGTGTATAATTTTTCAGCACCCTAGGGTGGCTTTTCAGCATACTACAGGGTTGGCGCGAGGCGGGTTCAGCCGTGACCACCTCTCGGTGGTCACGGCTGAACCCGCCTCGCGCCAGCCCTTCAAATAAGCACCTAAGGTACAGGAGTCTGAACTCCCTGAAATCCTGTTATCTTCCAATAAATCTCGACCTTGTCCACCTGCTTTAAGATCCAAAACAGGTGTATAATTTTTCAGTACCCTAAAAAAGCTTAGGTTCAGTATATGCTTCTTAAAAAGCTCAGGTTCAGCATTCTCTCTTAAAAAAAACTTAGGTTCAGCATCCTACTAAAAAGCTTAGGTTTAGCCCCCTACCCTAAAAAATTCAGCATCCTCTTAAAAAATCTTCGATACGCCCCTGATGTGGGACGGGGGTGGCTCAGTCTGTAGCGCACCAGGCTCGTAATCTGTAGTTCCCAGGTTTGAGTCCGAGCTGGGTCAGCGTTGAGCTTTGCCCACGCTCAGTAGGTGATACCAATGGGCTTGGAAAGGCTGCCGTCCGTCGGAAGGGACGTTCAGCCGTTGGCCCGTGTGCGGGAGAGCCATACCCTGTACACGTTAAAGAACACGCTGGATGGCCTTGACGGGAGGCTACCATCTGTCTCCCAACAGCTGTTTCAGTGGGTCCCCTCCCCCAACCTTCTCTGAGCCTTCGGGGTCCATGTGACCTGGCCATTTAGCCCATGGTGTGCAAAAAAGTGCCGCTCAGAGGTAAAACAACCCAACGTTAAAGAACCCGCTGGATGGCCTTGACGGGAGGCTACCATCTGTCTCCCAACAGCTGTTCCAGTGGGTCCCCTCCCCCAACCTTCTCCGAGCCTTCTGGGTCCATGTGACCTGGCCATTTAGCCACTGGTGTCCAAAAAAGTGCCCCTCAGTGGTAAAACAACCCGACCCAAGCCCCTGATGTATCGGAACGACGCTTCTGTCCATTATCAATACAGCTTTTAGAAATAATTACTTCTCCCATTTGGCAAACAACGCTAAACCACTTTTTCAACGAAAGATTTCTTCCCCAACTTATTAACTAAATTCATGTGTCTTTTTTCCTTTCAGGAGGATTTGAATGTGATCGTAGTAGACTGGGAAAAAGGATCCGTTCTTCCCCACTACGTGCAAGCTGCTGCCAACACTCAGTTAGTGGGCAAACAGACTGCCGCTCTCATACGAATGGTGAATTACGAGAGAGGAACCACCAACCACGACTACCATCTGATTGGTTTCTCTCTAGGGGCTCACGTGGCTGGCTTCGCTGGGATGGAATGCCGAAACATCAGTCGGATAACAGGTTGGTGTACGAAGGACTTTTCCTTGTATTTCCGATAAGCTCATTTTCTGCGAGATACGCTCAAATCCGAACTGCGCACTTCTATGCATGCAATTCTTATCAGTTCGTCTCCGCACTTACACTGTAAATGACACTAAGCAGAAAGGAAGGTAAATAGGCGGGACGAAAATAAGTCTGGTGTCTTTTATGGAATTTCAGACTGCTCTTCTCAGATTCCTTTTAGCGCTTAAAATCTATGGTAAATGTTGTTGTTGTTGTCTACCTTTCCTTTTTTTTTTCGTTTTTATGTCGTATCTGGAATTTTGAAAAGATTTTGGCAAAATATACTAGGTTTTATCTTGATATTTGTGGATAGAGTGCGACCACGAATCACCCACGACGTCATGGGGGCGGCGGTGGCTCGGTCGGTAGCGCACCAGGCTCGTAATCTGCAGTTTCCAAGTTCGAGTCCCAGCTGGGTCAGCGTTGAAATTTATCTCCGCAAAACTCCCCCGCCCTGCCCACGGTCAGTAGGGGACACCGATGGCCAATCCGTCGGTCGGATGGGAAGTTAAGCCGTGGCTCCGTGTGCCAGAGAGCCATACCATGTGCACGTTAAAGAACACACTGGATGGTCTTGACGGGAGGCTACCATCTGTCTCATAACAGCTGTTCCAGTGGGTCCCCTCCCCCAACCTTCTCTGAGCCTTCGGGGTCCTTGTGACCTGGCCATTTAGTCCATGGTGTGCAAAAAAGTGCCGCTCAGAGGTAAAACATCTCAACCCTGTGAAGTTGAACACTCCTCAGCAGGGTAGGATTTTGGTTGGGTTGCTTTACCTCTGAGCGGCACTTTTTTGCACACCATAGGCTAAATGTCCAGGTCACAAGGACCCCGAAGGCTCAGAGAAGGTTGGGGGAGGGGACCCACTAGGACAGCCGTTGGGAGACATAGCTGATAGCCTCCCATCAACAGAGATGGTACCTCCCGTCAACGTCATCCAGCGTGTTCTTTAACGTGCACAGGGTATGGCTCTCCCGCACACGGAGCCACTGCTTTACGTCCCATCCGACGGACGGCGGCCTTTCTAAGCCCATCAGTGTCCCCCTACTGACCGTGGGCGGGGTGGGGAATTTTCCGGAGATAGTCTCAACGCTTACCCAGCAGGATAGGAAGAAAAAGGAAAAGTGACTCTAGATGACCAGATTGGTAGGCCACACTGATCTAGTAACCCTCGTATTTAAGATGAAAATCTATCTATTGAAAGGTATTAACGGCCTGCACCACGAGAAGGCGTCATCATCACAGTGACTGGTACACAACTCTCCTTCCAGTGTGTGCCTAGCAACCATTTACAGACTAATAATCAACACTTACACTGAAAATAAATTTTCTTTTTGCTTTTATGACGAAATACCTCTTAACCGGTTTTTATTTTATCCATTATTCAGGATTGGATCCCGCGTCACCTCTCTTCGAAAATCAGGACATTAAAGTTCGCCTGGATCCGACGGATGCTAATTTCGTTGACGTCATCCATTCCAACGGAGACAGTCTGATGAGAGGAGGATTGGGAGTCTATGAACCCGTGGGCCACGTGGACTTCTATCCCAATGGTGGCAAATTCCAAGTGGGATGCAACAATGTCTTCATCAAAGTCTTCACCGACATATTTGGTAAGTGACCTTTAGAACAATGCTTTTCAAACTCTCTGATGTGGCGGATCGGCAGGGAAACTGTTTCTCAGATCCGTTGACCACTCATGCGCCTGAAGCTTCTGGCCACGTGTCACTTCAAGAAACAAGATATGTCTATGCACACGATAACATCATGCAATATAGTAGATGCCGTTGGCCACACGGGGCGGTTCAGTCGGAAGCGCGGCAGGCTCGTAATCTGTAGTTCCCAGGTTCGAGTCCCAACTGGGTCAGCGTTGAGATTTATCTCCGCAAAATTCCCCGCCCTGCCCACGGTCAGTAGGGGACACCGATGGACTTGGAAAGGCGCCGTCCGTCGGATGGGACGTTAAGCCGTGGCCCCGTGTGCGGGAGAGACATACCCTGTGCATGTTAAAGAACACGCTGGATGGCCTTGACGGGAGGCTACCATCTGTCTCCCAACAGCTGTTCCAGTGGGTCCCCTCCCCCAACCTTCTCTGAGCCTTCGGGGTCCATGTGACCTGGCCATTTACCCCATGGTGTGCAAAAAAGTGCCACTCAGAGGTAAAACAACCCAACCCGTTGGCCACGTTGAGGAACATTATCCTCATCCCACACCGTGACCAGCGATCCCTCACCGATGCCCCCCCCCCCCCGCACGATATGACATCACCTGGAATGTTGAAACGTGCGAAATGTGGCGCTATCGCATATCAGTGTTAATCTTCTGAAAACATCGCGCCAGGTTTGTTGCTTCTTCCCAACCCATAACTTGCTACTTCATTCCTAGATTTCCGCCGTTAACATACTACCCCATTCATGAAGTTGGCGACGGCAGCGCCCTCAGGAATATTGCACACTTTCAGAGGGTTTACTCGTGCCTTACGACCGCTAGGAACATCGATCTCTTAACACAACATCGCTGGACTTAAGTGAGGCTACAACACGAAGTTTAGGATCCGCTGAACTATACGGAACCAAAAATTTCCGCCACAGGTGACGTCACACTGCAGAGTACAGGAAACGCATGTCTTTCATTCCCTCACCCACCTGGAATTATATATCATAAAATAAAATTAAATAAATACCCCCTCAAGCAGCTACTTGTCACAGAGGTCTGACAGAGACTGTCAGGTTATATGCCAGAGCAGAAGGTCTGAGAGGATGGCAGGACCTCAGCAGAAAAACGACATAAAGTCCATGCCTTACCCAGGGCTCGAACCTAGGTTCCTTAGATCAGTAGGGGCGGGGGTGGCTCAGTCGGTAGCGCGCCAGACTCGTAATCTGTAGTTTCCAGGTTCGAGTCCCAGCTGTGTCAGCGTTGAGATTTATCACCGATGGTCTTGGAAAGGCCGCCGTCCGTCGGATGGGACGTTAAGCCGTGGTACAGTGTGCGGGAGAGCCATACCCTTGCACGTTAAAGAACACATTGGATGGCCTTGACGGAGAGGCTACCATCTGTCTCCCAACAGCTGTTCCAGTGGGTCCCCTCCCCCACTTTCTCTGAGTCTCCGGGGTCCATGTGACCTGGCCATTTAGCCCATGGTGTGCAAAACCGCTGGATGGGCTTGACGGGAGGCTACCATCTGTCTCCCAACAGCAATTCCAATGGGTCCCCTCCCACAACCTTCTCTGAGCCTTCGGGGTCCATGTGACCTGGCCATTTAGCCCATGGTGTGCAATAAAGTGCCGCTCAGAAGCAAAACAACCCAACCCTTAGATCAGTAGCCAAGCGCGCTAACCACTCGACCATGGGACGGACAGCATAATAAATAATCGTGTAATATGCTACTAAAATCATATCCAAATTTGAATGTTTTTTCTGCTGTGCAGAAGACCGTAGTTTCCGCATCACTCTGAACTGAATCATTTGCATTTCTCTTTTCAGACGGAAAATGGCAGAGCTTGTGCAGCCACAGGAGAGCGATTCGCTTCTTCATCGACTCCATTTTCCCATCATGCACCTTCACGGCATTCCCTTGCGACAGCTACGAGAATTTCGTCCAGGGCAAATGTTTCAACTGTCCAGGCCAACGCTGCATCAATATGGGCTACTATTCGGACAAGTACAAGGGACGTCCACAAGGAAAGCTCTACCTCGTCACCAGGGAGATGGAACCCTTTTGTGGTAAGTCTTCGTTAACTCTTTCCTTTATTTTGACCTATTAATATGTAGAGTGCAATCCCAAAATGTTAGAGATTTTCCAATGGGTTGTTGGGTTGGGTTGTTTTACCTCTGAGCGGCACTTTTTTGCACACTATGGGCTAAATGGCCAGGTCACATGGACCCCGAAGGCTCAGAGAAGGTTGGGGGAGGGGACCCACTGGAACAGCTGTTGGGAGACAGATGATAGCCTCCCGTCAAGGCCATCCAGCGTGTTCTTTAACGTGCACAGGGTATGGCTCTCCCGCACACGGGGCCACGGCTTAACGTCCCATCCGACGGACGGCGGCCTTTCCAAGACCATCGGTGTCCCCTACTGACCGTGGGCAGGGCGGGGAATTTTGCGGAGATAAATCTCAACGCTGACCCAGCTGGGACTCGAACCTGGGAACTACAGATTACGAGCCTGGCGCGCTACCGACTGAGCCACACCCGCCCCTTTTCCAATGGGTATCTTGGAGAATAAATTTATTATGGGAATGAAACTAAACATCAAGTCTCTCTAAATCTTGAATTTCATTAATATGCAGTCGTGTTGTTTACCTCTGAGCGGTTGGGTTGTTTTACCGATGGACTTGAACAGGTAGACGTCCGTCGGATGGGACGTTGAGATGTGGCCCCGTGTGCGGGACAGCCATACCTCGTGCACGTTAAAGAACACGCTGGATGGCCTTGACGGGAGGCTACCATCTGTCTCCCAACAGCTGTTCCAGTGGGTCCCCTCCCCCAACCTTCTCTGAACCTTCAGGGTTCATGTGACCTGGCCATTTAGCCCATGGTGTCGGTTGGGTTGTTTTACTTCTGAACGGCACTTTTTTGCACACCATGGGCTAAATGGCCAGGTCACATGGACCCTGAAGGTTCAGAGAAGGTTGTGGGGAGGAGACCCACTGAAACAGCTGTTGGGAGACAGATGGTAGCCTCCCGTCAAGGACATCTATGTGTTCTTTAACGTGCACAAGGTATGGTTCTCCCGCACAATTGCCCACGGCTTAACGTCCCATCCGACGGACGACGGACTTTCCAAGCCCATCGGTGTCTCCTAGTGACCGTGGGCAGGGCGGGGAATTTTGCGGAGATAAATCTCAACGCTGACCCAGCTGGGACTCGAACCTGGGAGCTACAGATTACGAGCCTGGAGCGTTACCGACTGAGCCTTCTCCGCACTCCTCTGAGCGGCATTTTTTTTTTCACACCATGGGCTAAATGGCCAGGTCACAAAAACCCCGAGAGCTCAGAGAAGGTTTGAGGAAGAGGACCCACTGAACAGCTGTTAGGAGACAGATGGTAGCCTCCCGTCAAGGCCATTCAGTGCATTTTATAACATGCACAGGGTATGGCTCTCCCCCACACAGTAACATGGCTACATATCCCATCCGACGGACGACGGCCTTTCCAAGCCCATCGGTGTCCCCTACTGACCGTGGGCAGTGCGGGGAGTTTTGCGGAGATAAATCCTGACTAGATATCGAAATGTTATGCTTGAAGAGTAATTTTTATAACAGCAATTTCTAAATAACTAAAAGGCATGATGTCTAATATTTGTATCAATTATTGCATTCCTATGTAACGAGTTGCAACCACTTTAAAGTGGAAATAGGTGCACATTTTGTTCGTTTGACAAAGACTAGAAATTTTAAACTTCCATGAAACTGGTGATAACCCAATGTGCGTCACCATTCGTGAAACTGTCAGATAAATAAACTACGTCTTGAAACTTTGGATCACTGAATGCAAAAAACACGTTTGACCTTCCATCTCAGAGAGACAGAGACGCAACCGAAACGAACTTTAACCGGCAAAGATGCGATCTGTTTGTAATTAAGAAGTTCTCTGAATGAAAGAAAAAAAGATTGTCAGTCACGTGGCTCCTCATCACACGGAATTTAACATCAATGCCAGAGAATAAATGAAAAACGAAGCCTTTTTTGGTTTCTGTTCTTCGAAGGACTTACATTTGGGTTGGGTTGTTTTACCTCTGAGCGGCACTTTTTTGGCACACTATGTGTTAAATGGCTAGGTCACAAGGACCCTGAAGACTCAGAAAAAGTTGGGGGAGGAGACCCATTGGAACAGCTGTTTGGAGACAGATGGTAGTCTCCCCTCAAGACCATACAGCGTGTTCTTTAACATGCAGAGGATATGGCTCTCTCCCGCACAGGGGGCGGGATGACTCAGTCGGTAGCGCGCCACGCTCGTAATATGTAGTTTCCAGGTTCGAGTCCCTGCTGGGTCGGTGTTGAGATTTATCTCCGCAAAATTCCCCGCCCAGCCCACGGTCAGTAGGGGACACCGATGGGCTTGAAAAGGCCGCCGTCCATCGGATGGGACGTTAATCCGTGGCCCCCTTGGGCGGGAAAGCCATATCCTGTTCCCGTTAAAGAACACGCTGAATGGCCTTGACGGGAGGCTACCATCTGTCTCCCAACAGCTGTTCCAGTGGGTCCCCTCCCCCAACCTTCTCTGAGCCTTGGGAATCTTTGTGACCTGGCCATTCAGCCCATGGTGTGCAAAACAGTGCAGTTCAGAGATTAAACAACCCAACCTTCCCGCACACGTGACAACGACTTAACGTCCCATCCGACGGGCGACGGTCTTTCCAAGCTCGTTTGTGTCCCGTACTGACCGGGGAGAGTGTGAGGAATTTTGCGAATGGAAATCTCAACTTTGGCCCAGCTGGGACACATGGGAACTGCAGATTACGAGCCTGGCGGGCAACCGACTGAGCGAAACTGCATCTCCAGGTAAAGCGGAATTTAGCGGTCATTTTCAACATAGGCACAGTAGGATTCGAACCTGGGAACTTCAGATTACGATCCTGAAGAATACGATTTTATAGATAGAAGAATGAAACAAATTCATTCAACTGCATTTTTTTAATTTAAAAATTTTCATTGCATAAAATTAGTTATACTTTTATAACAATTATTTCATGCAATAAATTTTAGAATTAATCGAGTCAATATGCAACACTTTTAATTATTTAACGAAAACGCTGAAAAGTCTCAAAGACTGGTTTTCTAGAACCCACTTCACCCGCGTTGAAATGTTCTCTGTTAATCTCCAGCTATTTAGGGGCGGGGGTGGCTCAGTCGGTAGCGCGCCAGGCTCGTAATCTGTAGTTCCCAGGTTCGAGTCCCAGCTGGGTCAGCGTTGAGATTTATCTCCGCAAAATTCCCCGCCCTGCCCACGGTCAGTAGGGGACACCGATGGGCTTGGAAAGGCCGCCGTCCGTCGGATGGGACGTTAAGCCGTGCCTCCGTGTATGGGCGAGCCATATCCTGTGCACGTTAAAGAACACGCTGGATGGCCTTGACGGGAGGCTACTATCTGTCTCCCAACAGCTGTTCCAGTGGGTCCTCTCCCCCAACCTTCTCTGAGCCTTCGGGGTCCATGTGAACTGGCCATTTAGCCCATGGTGTGCAAAAAAGTGCCGCTCAGAGGTAAAACAACCCAACCCATCGGATGGGACGTTAAGCCGTGGCCCTGTGTGCGGTGGATGGCCTTGACGGGAGGCTGTCATCTGTCTACCAACAGCTGTTCCAGTGGGTCTCCTCCCCCCAACCTTTTCTGAGCCTTCGGAGCCCATGTGACCTGGCCATTTTAGCCCATGTGTGAAAAAAGTGCCGCTCCCCGAACAACCGAAATCCTCGGTGGAAAAAAAAGGAAAGTCCAATAGACTTAGAAAAGCCGCCATCCGTTGCATGAGACATTAAACCATGGCCCTCTCTACGTGACAGCCATACTCTGGGGGCCGAGATGGCTCAGTCGGTAGCGCGCCAGGCTCGTAATCTGCAGTTCCTAGATACAAGTCCCACCTGTGGTAGCGTTGGCATTTATCTCCTCTAAACCCTCACCTGCCCTAGGTCAGAAAGATGACACCGATGGGCTTGGATAGACTGCCGTCCCTCGGATGACACGTTTAGCCGTGGCATCGAGGGTGGGAGAGCCATACTCTGTGCACGTCAGGTAATACGCTGGATGGCCTTCACGAACGGCTACCATCTGTATCCAAACAGCTGTCAGTGAATCTTCTTTCCAACCATGTCTGAGCCCTTGGGGTTCTTGTGATCTGGTCATTTTAGCCATTGTGCCTACCAACTGCTTCTAATTCGGCTACTACCACCTGTCTTCTGATAGCTGTCCAGTGGGTCCCCTTCGCTAGACCTTCTCTAACCCCTTGGGGTCCTAATGACCTGGACATCCAGCCCGTTGTGTGTAAAACAAAAGAAAAAAAATTCTGCTGAGAGGTAAAACAATCCAGCTCAACCTTCTGAAGCGGGTCCCTTTCTCTATCCAGCTCTGAGTCCCTAGGGTCCTTGTGACCTGCCCATTGGGAGTTCAAAATGACACTCGGAAATCAAAAAAACCACCAAAAAGTAAAAACTGCCATTTTTTTCTTAATAGCGATTATGATTCTATATACACGCCAGATATTGCTTTTGAAAAAGTGAAATCTGAGATTTAAAGATCAGTTTATCCGTTTTCTTACTCTGACCCTTTCTTTTTAGCCAATCAAATCCGAATTTCCATAATTAGTACCAGAGGTCAAGGGACCACTTGGGGGAAGCTAGAGGTCACCTTCATCAGTGAAAACAACAGCAATGAGACCTTTGTTCTTACCAGGTAAGCCTTTTTTTTTAAATATTTACTGCAGTTTTGGGAAAACATTGAAATTCAAATGCACCAATCCAATCATTGCTTCAGTTTAAAAACTGTCGCTATGTAAACATTTCAAAATTCTATTATCCAATGGCGTAGCGTGTCAACTAGTTGTGGGTTGGGTTGTTTTACCTCTGAGCGGCACTTTTTGCACACCATGGGCTAAATGGCCAGGTCACAAGGACCCCGAAGGCTCAGAGAAGGTTGGGGGAGGGACCCACTGGAACAGCTGTTGAGAAACAGATGGTAGCCTCCCGTCAAGGCCATCCAGCATGTTCTTTAACGTGCTCAGGGTATGGCTCTCCCGCACACGGGGCCACGGCTTAACGTCCCATCCAACGGACGGCGGCCTTTCCAAGCCCATCGGTGTCCCCTACTGACCGTGGGCAGTGCGGAGAATTTTACGGAGATAAATCTCAACGCTGACCCAGCTGGGACTCGAACCTGGGAACTACAGATTACGAGCCTGGTGCGCTACCGACTGAGCCGCCCCCGTGTCAACTAGGGTCAACTGGGGAGATTAGGAGACTGGGCAGTTGACGCTTTGATAGTTCTCATACAAAGTCAATGACCAGTTAATCATCTCTCAATCAATAGGACATGCAGATCTACAGGACATGCAGAATAAGATTGGTACCGAGAAATAAAAAAAAATCAAAATCATCTTTCCATTCATTAACGATTTGTAAAAAATACCAATAAAAATTTTCCATGATAAGATCTTTAAGTGTTTTATTATTTTTTTAATTTTGCATAATCAATAAATTAATGTTTCTTACGGTCAAATATTTCTCTCCTTTAAAAATGAAGTCAAAAAGCTGTCCTAGACACAAACTCTACGTCAAATTGAGCCGCGTTCCTTTAATAACACTGGTACAAATATGCAAGGATTCAAAATTCCTTCTTTACAGTCAGGAACAATTGGATTGGATTGTTTTACCTCTGAGCGGCACTTTTTTGCACACCATGGGCTAAATGGCCAGACCACAAGGACCCCGAAGGCTCAGAGAAGGTTGGGGAGGGGACCCACTGGAACAGCTGTTGGGAGACAGATGGTAGCCTCCCGTCAAGGCCATCCAGCGTGTTCTTGAAAGTGCACATGGTCTCTTCCGCACACGGGGCCACGGCTTAACGTCCCATCCGACGGACGGTGGCCTTTCCAAGCCCATCGGTGTCCCCTACTGACCGTGGGCAGGGCGGGAAATTTTGCCGAGATAAATCTCAACGCTGACCCAGCTGGGACTCGAACCTGGGAACTACAGATTACTAGCCTGGTGCGCTACCGACTGAGCCGCCCCCGTGTCAACTAGGGTCAACTGGGGAGATTAGGAGACTGGGCAGTTGACGCTTTGATAGTTCTCATACAAAGTCAATGACCAGTTAATCATCTCTCAATCAATAAATGATTATTTAATCATCTTTCAATCAATAGATGATCCATTAATCATGCATCAATCAACCAATGGTTAATCATCTATTGATCAATCAATGATCTTTTAATCATCTCTCAATCAATCAATGATCTATTAATCGTCTCACAATCAATCAATAATCTCTCAATCCATGATCTATTAATTATCTATCAATCAATAATCTCTCAATCCATGATCTATTAATTATCTATCAATCAATAATCTCTCAATCCATGATCTATTAATTATCTATCAATCAATAATCTCTCAATCCATGATCTATTAATTATCTATCAATCAATAATCTCTCAATCCATGATCTATTAATTATCTATCAATCAATAATCTCTCAATCCATGATCTATTAATTATCTATCAAACACTGATGTGTTAATCATCACTCGACCAATCAGTGATCTACTAATCATCTCTCAATCAAACAATGATCTATTAATCATCTATTAGTCATCAATTAAACAATCAGTGATATGTTAATAATCTCCCAGTCAATTATCTATTAATCATTTCTCAATCAATGGCCCATTAAACATCTCTTAATCAATCAATGTTCTATTATTCATTTCTCAATCAATCAATTATATTTTAATCACCTCTCAATTAATGACCTGTTAATCATCTGTCGATCAATCAAATATCTATTAATCACCCTTCAATCAATGGCCTATTAATCATCCTTCAATAAATCAATGATCTATTAATCATCTATTGATTAATCAGTGATCTATCAACCATTTATCACCTCTCGATCAATGTTCTGTTAATCATCGTCCAATCAATCGGTGATCTATTAATCGTATTTCATTCAATTAATGATCTATTAATTATCAATCTATGATCTATCAGGGCGGGGGTGGCTCAGTCGGTAGCGCGCCAGGCTCGTAATCTGTAGTTCCCAGGTTCGAGTCCCAGCTGGGTCAGTGTTGAGATTTATCTCTGCAAAATTCCCCGCCCTGCCCACAGTTAGTAGGGGACACCGATGGGCTTGAAAAGGCCGTCGTCCGTCGGATGGGACGTTAAGCCGTGGCCCTCTGTGCGGGTGAGCTATACCCTGTGCACGTTAAAGAACATGCTGGATGGCCTTGACGGGAGGCTACCATCTGTCTCCCAACAGCTGTTCCAGTGGGTCCCCTCCCCCAACTTTCTCTGAGCCTTCGGGGTCCATGTGACCTGGCCATTTAGCCCATGGTGTGCAAAAAAGTGCCGCTCAGAGGTAAAACAACCCAACCCATGATCTATCAACCATCTACTGATTAATCAGTGAGCTGTTAAACATCGCTCAATCTATCAATGATCTATTTATCACTTCCCAATCAATGATCCGTGAAAACTTTAAGAGTCTCGTATGTAGGAAACTGCGCAGACTCAGAGTCTCTCTCGATGATGCCAACGCAACATCATGTTGTTTGGTTTGATTAATATGAAGTTCTACTAGGGTTGCCAACTTTTCTATTTTTGCCAAGGAAGGACATTAGATAAATTTTGTTTACTTATTTTCTTTTCCCAACAACTCACAAATATATGTTCATATTCGGGGCGGGGGTGGCTCAGTCGGTAGCGCGCCAGGCTCGTAATCTGCTGTTCCCAAGTTCGAGTCCCAGCTGGGTGAGCCTTGAGACTTATCTCCGCAAAACTCCCCGTCTGCCCACGGTCAGTAGGGGACACCGATGGGCTTGGAAAGGCCGCCGTCCGTCGGATGGGACGTTAAGCCGTGGCCCGTGTACGAGAGAGCCATACCCTGCGCACGTTAAAGAACACGCTAGATGGCCTTGACGGGAGGCTACCAACTGTCTCCCAACAACTGTTCCAATGGGTCCCCTTCCCCAACCTTCTCTGAGCTCTTCGAGGTCCTAGTGACCTGGCCATTTAGCCCATGGTGTGCCAAAAAAGTGCCGCTCAGAGCTAAAACAACCCAGCCCCATGTTCATATTCGACGTTTTATCATTTGCCAAGTTTTTTTAATAATTTTAGTTAGAAAAATATCAGTACTAATATGTTTGAAAAAGAATTACTCTCAAGGTATAAACTCAACAGGATTGGGTTTGGGTTGTTTTACCTCTGAGCGGCACTTTTTTGCACACCAAGGGCTAAATGGCAAGGTCACAAGGACCTCGAAGGCTCAGAGAAGGTTGGGGGAGAAGACCCACTGGAACAGCTGTTGGGAAACAGCTCCATCAAGGCCATCCAGCGTGTTCTTTAACGTGCGCAGGGTTTGGCACTCCCGTATACGGGACCACGGCTTAACGTCCCATGCGACGGACAGCGGTCTTTCCAAGCCCATCGGTGTCCCCTACGACCGTGGGCAGGGCGGGGAATTTTGCGGAGATAAATCTCAACGCTGACCCAGCTGGGACTCGAATCTGGGAACTACAGATTACGAGCCTGGCGCGCTACCAACTGAGCCACCCCCGCCCCATAAATTCAACAGAGCTTGTTACTTGAGAGAATGAACGTCAAGGTTATTATAAATTAACTCCAGTTTTAATAATTCGTAAGATGCTACTCTCATCTGTTTCCTTTTCCCTTTCCTAGTGAGAGCCAAGAGATTGTGGATAAGCTTGACATCCAAGGACTAGTTGTAGCTGATTCATCGATTCGCAACATGACGTCACTTGTGCTAAAATACTCCAAATACAGGGGATGGATCTACAGCGGCTTGGACAAGTGGGATGTCGATAAAATCCTTATTCACGATAGCCATGGACAAATGTAAGTCGTTAAAGCAAATAACTCAAACTAATCAGTAGCACTCAGATCAGTTATTCATGAAATATTTAAGCCAGTCAATGAAATAATATGACGTAAAACTTAGTAATCTAGCAATAACGTAAATTTAACTTTAACAATAACGTATCGGCCTTGGCGAATAGGATATATACATATACTGTATATATTATTATTATTATTTATAATAATAATGAATATAATTTATTATTAATATAATTTATTTATTTGGCCGTCCCGTGGCCGAGTGGTTAGCGCGCTTGGCTACTGATCTAAGGGACCTGGGTTCGAGCCCCGGAGTAAGGCATGGATGTTCGTGTTATTTTTCTGCTGAGGTCCTGCCATCCTCTCAGACCTTCTACTATGGCATATAAACTGACAGGCTCCTGTCAGACCTCTGTGGCAAGCAGCTGCTTGAGGGGGTATTTATTTATATTTTTATTATTTATATATTTGACATATTCTATTAATTATAAATAATTAATAGAATATGTCAAAAAAATGAGCATATGTATTATATGTAAGTTCATTTCCAAAGAGAATGAGATAAAGTTTTCTATTTTCTGATTTTTGTATACTCTAACGTGGATAATTGAACTAATAGATGATTCAGTTGCGGTGTTTTAGCTAAGAGCGGCATTTTTTGCACCCAGTGGGCTAAATAGCCAGTCGCAAGGACCCCAAGGGCTCAGAGGACGAGATAAGGACACCCACTGGACACCTGTTAGGAGAGAGATGGAAGCCTCCCGTTAAGGCCATCCAGTGTAATCGTTAACGCTCACCAGGCTTTGGCTCTCCTACATACGAGACCATGGCATAGCGTCCCTTCCGACGGATGGACAGTGGATTTTCCAACTCGTAATCTCTTTCTTACCGATTGCAAAAAGGGGGGTTAATAAAAAAATTTAAAAAGCCGGAGTTTCTTGGTTCGAACCTTAACTATTGCCATTGAGATTTATTTCTGGAAACTCCCATTATGCTCTCGCTGTGAAAAAGGGACACAAATGGAATTGTGGGGCGGGGGTGGCTCAGTCGGTAGCATGCCAGGCTCGTAATCTGCAGTTCCCAAGGTTCGAGTCCGAGCTGGGTCAGCGTTGAGATTTATCTCCGCAAAATTTCCCGCCCTGCACACGGTCAATAGGGAACACCGATGGACTTGGAAAGGCCACCATCTGTCGGACGGGACGTTAAGCCGTGCCCCGTGTCCAGGAGAGCCATATCCTGTGCACGTTAAAGAACACGCTGGATGGCCTTGACGGGAGGATACCATCTGTCTCTCAACAGCTATTCTAGTAGGTCTCCTCCCCCAACCTTCTCTGAGCTTCGGGGTCCATGTGGCCTGGCAATTTAGCCCATTGTGTGCAAAAAAGTGCCGCTCAGAGGTAAACAACCCAATCCAATGGGCGTGCAAAGGAAGCCATCCATTGGATGGGACGTTAAGCTGTGGCTCTGTGTGCAGGAAAAGCTTACCTTATGCAGGTTAAAAGAACACATTGGATAGCCTTAAAGGGAGGCTACCATCTGTCTCTTAAGAGCAATTCAGTGTGTCCCCTTATACCAGTTTTCTTTGAGCCCCTGAGAGCCTTGTGACCTGTCTATCATGCCCACAAAAGTGCTACTCAGGGATAAAATAACCCAACAATTTATAACTTTTGGTCTATATAGTCCTTTCATCTTCATTTCGTTAAGAAAAAATAAACTTTTTTCGTTGGTGGAGGGTCAGGGCATAGGTTGGGATGTTTTACCTCTGAGCGGCACTTTTTTGCACACCATGGATTAAATGGCCAGGTCACAAGGACCCCGAAGGCTCAGAGAAGGTTGGGGGAGGAGACCCACTGGAACAGCTGTTGGGAAACAGCTCCATCAAGGCCATCCAGCGTGTTCTTTAACGTGCGCAGGGTTTGGCACTCCCGTATACGGGACCACGGCTTAACGTCCCATCCGACGGACGGCAGCCTTTCCAAGCCCATCGGTGTCCCCTACTGACCGTGGGCAGGGCGGGGAATTTTTCGGAGATAAATCTCAACGCTGACCCAGCTGGGACTCGAACCTGGGAACTACAGATTACGAGCCTGGCGCGCTACCGACTGAGCCACCCCCGCCCCCAGGGCATGGGATCTCCCATCAGTTCTAAATGGAACCTGTTCTAGCATAATATAGTGTTTTGCATTTCAGTTTTCTAAATTTCAGGATTTTATTTAAAAGAAGGTTATTTGAATAACAAATTAAAAATTATTTTGCGACAAAAAAATAGGGTGACTGATATTTTGATATGCACTCAAATATAGTTTCACGGCCTTGCCCTAAAATTGCAGAATATGTCTGTCATGATCAGATAACCTTTACCCTGCCAAACAGTTCACAAGAGTACTCATCAATAACATGCAGGTCGCTTGGAAGAAGTGCAAGGAGAAAACTGCAAGCGTCATGTAGAAAGGACTTCTGTGCCTAAGGGGGTCAGTTGGAAGAAGTGCAGGGAGAAAACTGCAAGCGTCATGTAGAAAGGACTTCTGTGCCTAAGGGGGTCAGTTGGAAGAAGTGCAAGGAGAAAACTGCAAGCGTCATGTAGAAAGGACTTCTGTGCCTAAGGGGGTCAGTTGGAAGAAGTGCAAGGAGAAAACTGCAAGCGTCATGTAGAAAGGACTTCTGTGCCTAAGGGGGTCAGTTGGAAGAAGTGCAAGGAGAAAACTGCAAGCGTCATGTAGAAAGGACTTCTGTGCCTAAGGGGGTCAGTTGGAAGAAGTGCAAGGAGAAAACTGCAAGCGTCATGTAGAAAGGACTTCTGTGCCTAAGGGGGTCAGTTGGAAGAAGTGCAAGGAGAAAACTGCAAGCGTCATGTAGAAAGGACTTCTGTGCCTAAGGGGGTCAGTTGGAAGAAGTGCAAGGAGAAAACTGCAAGCGTCATGTAGAAAGGACTTCTGTGCCTAAGGGGGCAGTTGGAAGAAGTGCAAGGAGAAAACTGCAAGCGTCATGTAGAAAGGACTTCTGTGCCTAAGGGGGTCAGTTGGAAGAAGTGCAAGGAGAAAACTGCAAGCGTCATGTAGAAAGGACTTCTGTGCCTAAGGGGGTCAGTTGGAAGAAGTGCAAGGAGAAAACTGCAAGCGTCATGTAGAAAGGACTTCTGTGCCTAAGGGGGTCAGTTGGAAGAAGTGCAAGGAGAAAACTGCAAGCGTCATGTAGAAAGGACTTCTGTGCCTAAGGGGGTCAGTTGGAAGAAGTGCAGGGAGAAAACTGCAAGCGTCATGTAGAAAGGACTTCTGTGCCTAAGGGGGTCAGTTGGAAGAAGTGCAAGGAGAAAACTGCAAGCGTCATGTAGAAAGGACTTCTGTGCCTAAGGGGGTCAGTTGGAAGAAGTGCAAGGAGAAAACTGCAAGCGTCATGTAGAAAGGACTTCTGTGCCTAAGGGGGTCAGTTGGAAGAAGTGCAAGGAGAAAACTGCAAGCGTCATGTAGAAAGGACTTCTGTGCCTAAGGGGGTCAGTTGGAAGAAGTGCAAGGAGAAAACTGCAAGCGTCATGTAGAAAGGACTTCTGTGCCTAAGGGGGTCAGTTGGAAGAAGAGCGGGAAGAAAACTGCAAGCGTCATGTAGAAAGGACTTCTGTGCCTAAGGGGGTCAGTTGGAAGAAGTGCAAGGAGAAAACTGCAAGCGTCATGTAGAAAGGACTTCTGTGCCTAAGGGGGTCAGTTGGAAGAAGAGCGGGAAGAAAACTGCAAGCGTCATGTAGAAAGGACTTCTGTGCCTAAGGGGGTCAGTTGGAAGAAGTGCAAGGAGAAAACTGCAAACGTCATGTAGAAAGGACTTCTGTGCCTAAGGGGGTCAGTTGGAAGAAGTGCAAGGAGAAAACTGCAAGCGTCATGTAGAAAGGACTTCTGTGCCTAAGGGGGTCAGTTGGAAGAAGTGCAAGGAGAAAATTGCAAGCGTCATGTAGAAAGGACTTCCGTGCCTAAGGGGGTTCAGTTTCTCGAGCAGTTGGGAGCACTGTATCACGGCTGCTTGGCAGCGGCTAACAGAGGACACGTGAGCGGAAGTGACCAGAGTGGGAGAAGAAAGGAAGAAGACGGGGGAGAACAGGGGTCAGAGGGACTCGGCGTGGCAGCCAAGAGGACAGTGGAGAAGTACGCTTGTCTCTCGTGTAGGGGCGGCTCAGTCGGTAGTGCGCCAGGCTCGTAATCTGTAGTTCCCAGGTTCGAGTCCCAGCTGGGTCAGCGTTGAGATTTATCTCCGCAAAATTCCCCGCCCTGCCCACGGTCAGTAAGAGACACCGATGGGCTTGGAAAGGCCGCCGTCCGTCGGATGGGACGTTAAGCCGTGGCTCTGTGTACGGGAGAGCCATACCCTATGCACGTTAAAGAACACGCTGGATGGCCTTGACGGGAGGCTACCATCTGTCTCCCAACAGCTGTTCCAGTGGGTCCCCTCCCCCAACCTTCTTCTGAGCCTTCGGGGTCCATGTGACCTGGCCATTTAGCCCATGGTGTGCAAAAAAGTGAACGCTCAGAGGTAAAACAACCCAACCCAACAATGTCAAAAAAGTTTCCTATTTAATTTTTATCCACTAACAGAATGCTTTTTTTTCTCATTCTCAGATTTTCGTATTGTGGGCAAAGCTCATCGATAAAACACGGAGAACCGAAATTGGTACCTTTGGCGAGAGGGGACTGCCAATTCGAACCACCGACCCAACGGCTTGCCCGCCTCATCTGGCAAGTGGTAGGCGAACCAGTGGCAGGCAGAGATCCGCGACCGCCGAAGTTGCTTTGGAAAATAATGGTCGACGATAACGAAAAATATAAGTGGCAACAGTTATGACAACGGCGAGGGGCTGGCTATTTATTTATGAACTCAACGGAATCTCGTCGAACAAACACGGCACAGATGATTCAGTTGCCATAGCATGCCAAAGGGAACAGTCTTTATCGAGCTGTAATGATCACTGTCATTCAAAGTTGGAACTTCAAAAAAAACAATAATCAGAAATTACGAAATTGAGGAACTGCATAAGAATGGAATAATTTGCAGAAAGTTGTGAAGGTGTGTGTCCATGAAGACAGGAATCTCAGACATTATTTTTGTTTCAGTGTAGTGAGCAAATTTATGTACAGTCGCTCAAAAAAGTATCCGAACACTATGGTTGATTACAGAATTCAGAAAAAATATCTGGCAACGATTTTTTTTAGAAATTAGTGATCTGGCAACCTTCGGGTCACGTGATTACAGAATCCAGGAAAAATATCTGGAGCGTGTACAGCAACTGTACACGCTCCAGTTACCGTTCACAGCAAACTGGAGCGTGTGCAGTTACTGCACACGCTCCAGTTTGCTGTGAACGGTAACTGCACACGCTCAATATTTCCGTGAGTGAGCTCACACGATCCAATGTGCTGTGAACATTAACCGCAACCGCTCCAGTTTGCTGTGAACGGTAACTGCACACGCTCAATATTTCCGTGAGTGAGCCCACACGATCCAGGTCTTTGTGAGCTCACACGATCCAATGTGCTGTGAACATTAACGGCAACCGCTCCCGTTTGCTGTGAACGGTAATTGCACACGCTCCATATTCATTGCATTATATATTCATACGCAATACATATATTAAAAAAGTATCCGAACACTATGGTTGATTACAGAATTCAGAAAAAATATCTGGCAACGATTTTTTTAGAAATTAGTGATCGGGCAACCTTCGTGTCACGTGACACGAAGGTTGCCAGATCACTAATTTCTAAAAAAATCATTGCCAGATATTTTTTCTGAATTCTGTAATCAACCATAATATTCGGATACTTTTTTGAGCGACTGTACTATGGTTATATAAGTTATTCTATAGTAAGGCCTTAGTAGTTTCGATTTAAGTAATTCAATTTACTTCATAAAACCATTTCCCATTTTTTATTATTTATCATCTTCTTTAAACAAAGATAAAAAAAGGAAAATTTCAAACCAAATCCCATGATCTAAAGCTTTTTGAAATAAGCGTTTAACAAAATAATAAATGAGGATAATCTCGATTTTGAATAATATTCGTTTAATATTTAAAGAGTTATGGAAGTTTGAATATTTAACAACAGCAATACCAGAATTAAGAGCTTACTTCAAAAATGAATTCAAAATTACAAAATAAGTAGTGGCGGGGGGGAGAGGGCTCAGTCGGTAGCGCGCCAGGCTCGTAATCTGTAGTTCCCAGGTTCGAGTCCCAGCTGGGTCAGCATTGAGATTTATCCCCACAAAATTTCCCGCGCTGCCCTCGGTCAATAGGGGACACCGATGGGCTTGCATAAGGCCGCCATTCGTCAGATTGGACGTTAAGCCGTGTCCCTGTGTGCGGGAGAGCCATACCCTGTGCGCTGGATGGCCTTGACGGGAGGCTACCATCTGCCTCCCAACAGCTGTTCCAGTGAGTCCCCTCCCCCAACCTTCTCTGAGCCTTCGGGGTCCTTGTGACCTGGCCATTTACCCCATGGTGTGCAAAAAATGCCTCGCAGAGATAAAACAACCTAACCTTGAATATCGTCCTCCCACTTCCTCTGAAGTCTTGGGGTCCACATGATCAGATTTTTAGCTCATTTTGTTAAAAGTAAGTCTTGCACAGACTAAAAACAACCCGACCAAACTCTTTCCGTTTAGTTTGAAAAGTATCCTAAATTTCATCCTCTCTCAACTAATCGGACCACTTCTCCTCTTCAACCGTCTGAACAGTTCCGAAGTCTTAATTTCTATCTTGATTTCTTCTCTTGAATAATCTGAAAGGAATTCGAGCAAGCTCAATAGTCTCGAATAGCATAGTCTCTAATCATGATAGCACAAATAAACAGACGACATATTACTATTTCGTACCCGTGGCCGAGTGGTTAGTGCGCTTGGCTACTGATCTACGGGACCTGGGTTCGAGCCCCGGGTAAGGCATGGTTGTGCATGTTGTTTTTCTGCTGAGGTCCTGCCATCCTCTCAGACCTCTGTGGCAAGCAGCTGCTTGAGGGGGTATTTATTATTTATAAAACATAAGCATGGCTCAGTGATGAAAAAAATCGTAACCAACCGCTGCCCCTATGTTTTTTTTTTAAATTGGTAGCATGCGAGTCTCGTAATAGCCAAATTCTCATGTCGGAATCCATACAAATGCCAACGGTGAGATTTTTTCCGCTAAGTCCTTCACTTTTCCCTCGGTGAAAAATCGGACATCGATGGAAAGGACGCCGCCCGTTAAATAGAAAGTTATTCCGTGGCCCCGTGTGCTAGAGAGCCATACCGCTAAAGAACACTCTGGATGCTTTACGGGTAGCTTTCATCTGTCTACTAACAGCTGTCCAGTGGGTTACCAACTTCCTCTGAGCTTTAGGGGTCCTTGTTACCTGGCCATTTAGACCACTGCGTGCAAAAAAGTTGCAGCTCAGAGGTAAAACAATCCAACAACCACAAAACAAATGCTTTTTTTCGTCTACACGCAGCTATCACAGCTTCTCTTAAACGTCAGGGGATCGTCATCGGAAGTTCCCAGGTTCGAGTCTCAGCTGGGTCAGCCTTGAGATTTAACGATGCAAATCTCTCTGCCCTGCCCTCAGCCAGTAGGGGACACCGATGGGCTTGGAAAGACCGCCGTCCGTCGGATGGGACGTTAAACCGTGGCCCCATATGAGGGAGAGTGCACGTTAAAGAACGCGCTGGATGGTCTTGGAGGGAGGCTACCATCTCCCCAACAGCTGTCCAGTGAATCCCTACCCCAACCTTCTCTCAGCCTTCGGGATCTTTGTGACCTGGCCATTTAGTCCATTGTGTGGAGAAAAAAAGCGCTTTAGTAAAAAAGTCGCTTTTTAAACCAACCCTTAAACGTCAGCTTAGTAATGCTAACCTCAAATTGTCGTGATAAAAAACTCCATACTTCCGTTATTGTTAAGAACTCGTCACTTCCTTTATGGTTAAGAACACGTCACTTCCTTTATGGTTAAGAACACGTCACTTCCTTTGTAGTGGAGAAGATCTTTCCGCTTCCTTTGCCGGGATTTTCCACGTTGAAAATAGAATTCACTGAGAGTTTATATTTAGCTCATAATCAAAAAACTTTGTTTTGTGTAAATACAATTATTATTTGGAAAAAATCGCGATAGAATTTATTAACTTAATCGTGCGCAGTTTAGGTAGATGCATCAAACGGAGTTTGAATAATTATTCGAAGTTCTAGACACATAGCCAATTAAACAAATCGGAACCACTATGAAATAATACTTCATAAGCATTATTTCTTTTTTACTGTCAAATTTCTTGGTTACCAAGAAAACAAAATTAATATTTTTTAACCATGTAGAAATATTCACTTGCTTTTCGTATTTCAAGAATGAAATTGTAGATGTAATTTGTAATTCCCAGGTTCTACAGAATAAAAATTCTGGGAACTACAGAATAAAAATTTTTAAAAATAAATAATAAGAAAATTAAATTCCTGAATCAAAAGAATTTTTTATCTCTTAAAACAAAAAAAAATAAAAACACCTCTCCTCCCCCAACCAATAAGAATTTCCATTATATCTTAAGGACAAAAAATATTGAATATTTGCACAGACAGAAGACAAAACGAAAACAATAACTCGATTTTTAAAACCACAAGTACCAGGTAATAAAAGAACTTGCTGCATATTCATAATGCCCAACAGTTCTGAAACTATCCACTAGATGGCAGCACTGCAAACACACTTCGTGAACCGCTGTATTTGCTGAAGAGAGCTGTCAACGTTCAGAATTTTTTTTATTGAGTAGAACGGAATTACATTATTTTGCTTCAAAATAAACTATAGGACAATAATGAGCAATTAGTTTTCTTTACTATTCACAAAATTTGACAAAAAAAACAATGGTTAATTTTATCCCATAAAGTTTGTTTCACAATTAAAAAAAATCATGTTTTTGTAGTGGAAGTTGGTGTAAGGTTCCCCATTAAAAGTCTTCAGTTAAATTTTGTTAGTTTTTTTGTGACCGCTGCTGCTATTCTTTTAAAATTTAAATAATCTCGAAATGATTTAGTTCTGTTCATTGTTCTTTCTGCCTTTCTTCTAATAGAAATAAGTTTATTGATAAAAATAGTATGAATATTGATTTTAGGTCTTTTTTTAACTATCTGCTTTGTACATTTTTGATGTTGAGTTGTTAAAATTTCTGAAAAATTTTAATAATTATCAGAAAAATTTGACTTAATATTTTCAAGATTTAGTTAAAAGTGTTTCCAGTCAGTAATTTTGATAATAGGTTTGATATTTATAACAGGTTTAATATAAATAATCATCGGAAAATGATCACTTCCAAAAACTGTCAACATGAATTGACCATGTCAAAAAAGTTGAAATATTTTGGGAAGGAAGTGTCAGATCAATAACTGAAAATGATTGTTTTTTATTGAGACATGTTTTATTCTTTTTTCGTTTAAAATAAGTTTTTTTTTCTATAAAGGTATATAGGTGTTTGCCCTTATCGTCCGTTTTGTGAGAATACCAAATAGAATTAAAAGTTAGTCTCCACAAAATATAAATTCACCTTTTAAACTATGAAAATGTTTTTTCATAAATATTATGAGGAATATAAATTCCAGGATTATAGAAGTTAACCAAATAAACATTTAATTTATTTATAGTTTGGATAATTATGAATTCTAATTTTTAATTTCAGTTTGGAATTTCAATAAGTCTTTGAGGTATATCTTTTTTTACATATGTCACTATACCTCTTGAATTTAGTCTTTTTTTCATATTTAACATAATTCAACGCTGACTGATTAATTATAATAATTATTAAAGTTAGTTTTAGTTTCTGAGTTATTTAGTTAGTCTGAGTTTCTTGTTAATTATTTTATGCAATGCTTTTTTGATGGAAGTCCTCTTGCATTCCATTGCAACACAGACGTATGGCCCAAAAACCAATAGGTTTTTGGGCCATACGTCTGTGTTGAGAAAGATAGTAAAATATCATTGATTACGTTACGCTCATGACAACTGGGTATAACAAATTCCGAAAGTTTCAAGATCAAATTTATTATTTCACCTTTTAAGTTTAAATTAAAGGAAATAACCTGTATGTCGAGAGCAGGGTGGGGGGTCTAACTACAAACAACCTGACTGAAACAACCTGGGAACTGCAGATTTCGAGTCTGGTGCGTTGCCGTCTGAACCAACCCCAACCCCTGTGCACACGGTATAAGAGCGGACATGAGCAAAGAAAAGGTAAAATCTCCATGCAGGCAGAAGAAGACTCGAACCTTGGTATAAAAAGTTGCGAGCTCGGCACGATAGCGAGTCCACACCTAATTCTTGAGGGGCGGGCGGGGAGGGGGGGGGGGCTCAGTCGGTAGCGCGCCAGGCTCGTAATCTGTAGTTCTCCAGGTTCGAGTCCCAGCTGGGTCAGTGTTGAGATTTATCTCCGAAAAATTCCCCGCCCTGCCCACGGTCAGTAGGGGACACTGATGGGCTTGAAAAGGCCGCCGTCCGTCGGATGGGACGTTAAGCCGTGGCCCCGTGTGCGGGAGAGCCATACCCTGTGCGCGCTAAAGAACACGCTGTATGTCCTGGACGGGAGGCTACCATCTGCCTCCTAATAGCTGTTCCAGTGGGTCCCCTCCCCCAACCTTCTCTGAGCCTTCGGGGTCCTTGTGACCTGGTCATTTAGCTGTGGTGTGCAAAAAAATGCCGCTCAGAGGTAAAACAACCCAACAATATTTCTTGGCCCTAGATCGTCATCTGACCCTCCTAACAGCAGTCCTTTCATAAAGGTTCCCTTTGATAAAATACAATAGGCCTTGGAGTACATGTAATCTGGATTGGATTGTTTTACCTCTGAGCGGCACTTTTTTGCACACCATAGGCTAAATGGCCAGGTCACAAGGACCCCGAAGGCTCAGAGAAAGTTGGAGGAAGGGACCCACTGGAACAGCTGTTGGGAGACAGATGGTAGCCTCCCGTCAAGGCCATCCAGCGTGTTCTTTAACGTTGGGTTGTTTTACCTCTGAGCGGTACTTTTTTGCACACCATAGGCTAAATGGCCAGGTCACAAGGACCCCGAAGGCTCAGAGAAAGTTGGAGGAGGGGACCCACTGGAACAGCTGTTGGGAGACAGATGGTAGCCTCCCGTCAAGGCCATCCAGCGTGTTCTTTAACGTGCACAGGGTATGGCTCTCCCGCACACGGGGCCACGTCTTAACGTCCCATCCGACGGACGGCGGCCTTTCCAAGCCCATCGGTGTCCCCTACTGACCGTGGGCAGGGCGGAGAATTTTGCGGAGATAAATCTCAACGCTGACCCAGCTGGGACTCGAACCTGGGAACTACAGATTACGAGCTCTGGCGCGCTACCGACTGAGCCACTCCCACCCCCTGCCAGTTAAGACTAAGTCTGTTTATGTGCTCATTATTTCTTCATTTCCTCTCACAATCGATCATTTGTCCATTCTCCCACGACTCCATTTTTTGATGAACGTGGTAAGATCAAATTGTCGTCAACAATGCTGCAAATGCAAAGTAATGAAAACTTCAAAGTTGTTTGTAATAAAAAATAGAGGTAATTTATTGTACAAAAACATTTGAAAAGTGTAGAAATAAACTGACAATTTTTTGCAAAGTCTTGTGTGTTTTTTTCAAAAGCATAGATTAGTTGCAAAGTAATTCCTTTAATTTTTTTTTTCGTTTACTCAGAAAACTGCGAAATGCAGCACATTTTTCTTATAGTAGAGACGTCCCGTGGCCGAGTGGTTAGCACGCTTGGCTACTGATCTAAGGGACCTGGGTTCGAGCCCCGGATGTAGGCATGGATGTGTGTGTGTGTGTCTTTTTTCTGCTGAGGTCCTGCCATCCTCTCAGATCTCCTACTCTGACATATAAACTGACAGGCTCCTGTCAGACCTCTGTGGCAAGCAGCTGCTTGAAGGGGTATTTATTATTTTTTTTTTATGTTATACTTGCCGAACGATGTCTGTACCTGATGAAGAGCTTACAGGAGTCACGGATTCCGTTAAAAAAGGTTCTTTGAGCCATGCTCTCTCTTTAGCTGCCCTTTGCTGAAAGAATTTCAGAGAAATCAAAATGAAAGAGAGCGAAGAGAGAGGAAAGGCAATCGAGGGAAATGGACTAAAGTGAGCGGATGGGGGGAGGAAAAGGGGAGGAGAATGTCTGCCAAAGGGAGAGATAACTCGCGTGCTGTTAATCGGGAGAGTCCTAATTCTGTTTAACCGAGAGTGACATTACATGACAACATGATCGAATGGATGTACGAGATTTTCTTGGAGACACGAGACGCACAAGGGGATCACGTGCCTCGGTGATAGCCCAGATAGCCCCCATCGAGGATGACGCTCACTCAAGGTTATGTCAATGCCGAAATCCCGACATGGCAGATGGACGGGAATTGACGAGATCATCTTGTTCGGCAAAGAGCAACTGAAGTGGAATTTGTTTGATATCGTCGCCGTTGATTCTGCTCCCTCTCCTCCCCCCTCCTTATTTAAGATGCTCTGCGCATGAGTCTCCGGGAGGAAGAGGAAGGGAGAAAAAGAATTCCCTCTTCCTCACACTCTGTCACGGGGATCTTACGAGCCTGTCAGTAAAGATGATACTCCGTGGTAGAGACAAATCTTCTTCAGAAGGAACAATATACGTGAAGAAGAAAACTTCATTCGGATTCGAACCCTTCTTCTGCTCTGTATCTATGCGCGAGAGCCATCCCCATCCTGCCCTCTGTCATAAAAGGAACACCGATGGGCTTGAAAAGTACACCGTCCTTCTAATAAATAATAAATACCTCCTCAAGCAGCTGCTTGCCACAGAGGTCTGACAGGAGCCTGTCACTTTATATGCCATAGTAGAAGGTCTGTGAGGATGGCAGGACCTCATCAGAAAAACAACACACACATATCCATGCCTTACCCGGGGCTCGAACCCAGGTCCCTTAGATCAGTAGTCAAGCGCGCTAACCACTCGGCCACGGGAGTATAAACGTTAGATGGAAGATCCTCCTTCACCTAACAGCTGTCCAGTGGTTTCCTTCCCCAACATTCTCTGAGCCTTCGAGATCCTTGTGACCTGGCCATTTAGCCCACTGTGTGCAAAAAGTGCCCTCAAAGGTGGAACAATCCAACCCCCATTACATTTTACACATGATTAAATATGAAGGAAATATTATATTTCATTCTGTGTGGTTATAGTTTCTTTTTTATTTTGTACACGATAAGCTAAATAGCCAGGTTACAAGGAACCCCAAGGGTGCAGAGAAGCTTGGAAGAAAGGGATTCATTGGACAGCTGTTAGGAGACAGATGGTAGCTTCCCATCAAGGCCTCCAGCGTGTTCTTTGTGCACGGTCCACAGCTTAACGTCCATTGGGTTGGGTTCGGTTATCTTACCTCTGAGCGGCACTTTTTTGCACACCATGGGCTAAATGGCCAGGTCACATGGACCCTGAAGGCTCAGAGAAGGTTGGGGGAGGGGACCCACTGGAACAGCTGTTGGGAGACAGATGATCCCGTCAAGGCCATCCAGTGTGTTCTTTAACGTGCACAGGGTATAGCTCTCCTGCACACGGAGACATAGTTTAACGTCCCATCCGACGGACGGTGGTCTTTCCAAGCCTATCGGTGTCCCCTACTGACCATAGGCTTCCGAAGAGTTTTGCGGAGATAAACTTCAACGCTGACCCAGCTGGGACTCGAACCTGGGAACTGCAGATTACGGGCCTGGCGCGCTACCGATTGAGCCACCCCTTTCCTGATTGGCAGTTTCAGTTCATCTTCAAACTAGAAATGTATTTTTGCATAAAGAAAAATGAAACTGATCGAGCTAACTATTCGAGAGTTATTGCGAAATAAACATAGCCATAAATTGAAATATTCGAAGTTATATTTTATACAATAGATATTTTCAATAAATGTGATATCCAGTTTCTTACTTGTATAAACTGTCAACAGATGGCAGCAGGCACCCCTCCTATCAACCATAAAAAAAAGAACTTTACTTTTAGACAAAACGTAGACACCTATATACGTCGATATGCTTTAGGGAACAAAACTGCAACATACATTGACTTACATGTTCGCAAGATGATTAAATGTATTAATTTGCATATTAATTTTAAAAATTCTGCAAAAGTAGTAAAAAAACATACAATGGCTTCTTTAGGTATCGTACAATGCGCTCGTGAAGGGGATAAAATGCTCATTGAATAACTTTAGGGTCAGCTACCAATGTATACAAATAGCCATGGTTGCTAGACAGTTTGAAACACTAATTAAATCACATTAATATGCTTTAAAAATGCACAGCAATTTGCCACGTTCAGCTTCGGAAAAATTCCGCAGCGCGACGCCACTTACCCTTGTGCGAAGCTGGCCTTCTTAGACTTTCTTTGGCTCATCTCCCCGCCCTACCTTCGGTCAATAGGGGACAACAATGGGCTTCTAAAGGGCATCATCCGTCAGATGGGACGTTAAGCCATGGCACCGTGTGCTGGAGAGCCATAACTTGTGCACGTAAAATAAATAAATGCCCATTAGAATACAAGATTTTTAATAGTAATGCCTTGTTGGAGGATATTGTGTATTAGGTTGTAACAAAGAAATTTTTTCATTACCAATGGGGAATTTAATTTCTAATTAAATGTTCACCAAAATCAAGTTCTATTGTCATATGATCTGTTCTTGTTTTCCTAGATCCGTTCTGTTAGGGTTGCTATAAGAATAAAATTCACCAATGATTAAAAATATTTGAAAAAGAATTTTGAAAAAAATATAAATGTTGAAATACGATATAAATCAAATAATAAATGCATTTTAATCAAAGTAGCATAATTCTAAATCTGTTGAAATTCAATATGTTGTTTCCTTCCGTTTTATTTATAGTGCAAAGAAAGTATGAATTGTTCGTTTTGGTTTAATATCTATTGCTTTAGAGTGTAGAACTCTTCCAAAATGTGTCCAACAGATACAAAATTTATACTGAGAGGTATACAGGTTCTGCTGTCGTGCTGTCTAACTGCTTCCTCGGTTTTTGTCAGCCAAGCCATCAAAGCCAAAGATTCTTATCAGCAGCTAACTGATCCTTTATACGTTTATTAAGCTCTCTGTAATCCTTTCCATTAAGACTAGTGGGGTATTAATTAAGGACATTCCTGCAGTTCTTCCTTTCTTAAATAAGCTCAAGTGCCTTATCACTCAAATAATTCTGCCTCGTCTGCTCCTTTTTTCCGAAAAGAGTACTGTTAGTGTCCAAAAAAGTCTGTTTAAAATGGTCCCATTCTTCCTCAACTTCATTAGTAAGCAAACCATGACTGTCATAATGACTAAGTAACATATCATGGTAAGCTTTAGCTAAAAACTCTCCTATTTTGTAAAACAGGTAGTAGCTGTGCTCAACAAGAAAATTTCAATATTTTAACTCTACAATATTTAGTACATTATACTAAATTGATTATGTGTCACTGCACGATAACATGTTTCATACACTTATATTTTATACAATTATAGATATTTTCAATAGAAAAATATCGAGTTTTTTACTTGTAATAACTGTCAATAGATGGCAGCAAGCACCCCTCCTATACACCATAAAAAAGAACTTTACTATTAGACAAAGTATAGATACCTATATACTTTGATATGCTCTAGGGAACAAAACTGCAGCATACATTGATTTACATGTTCGCAAAATTGATTAACTGTATTAATTTACATATTAATGTTAAAAATTCTGAAAAGCAGTAAAAAAACATACAACGGCTCCTCCAGGTATCATAAAATGCGCTCCTGAACGGTATAAAATACTCATTGAGTAACTTTAGGGTCAGCTACCACTGTATGCAAAGAGCCATGGCTGTTAGACAGTTTGAAACACTAATAAATCACATAAAATATTTCAAGAGTAAGGCAAAACACAGATACAGTGGATTAAAAATGATTGCACTGCTCATGCGCAGAAAGCCGCTTACAGTTGTTTCTGTGCCTGAACAGCAATTTGCCACATTCGGCTTCGGCAAAATTCCGCAGCGCGGCGCCACTTACCCTTGTGCGAAGCTAGCCTTCTTCTCCTTAGACTTTCTTTGGCCCAACTTCTCGCCCTACCCTCGGTCAATAGGGGACAACAATGGGCTTCCAAAGAGCGTCGTCCGTCAGATGGGACGTTAAGCCATGGCACCGTGTGCTGGAGAGCCATATCTTGTACACGTTAAAATAAATAAGTGCCCATTAGAATACAAGATTTTTAATAGTAATGCCTTGTTGGAGAATATTGTGTATTAGGTTGTAACAAAGAAATTTTTTCATTACCGATGGGGAATTTAATTTCTAATTAAATGTTCACCAAAATCAAGTTCTATTGTCATATTATGATATGTTTTTGTTTCCCTAGATTCGTTCTGTTAGGGTTGCTATAAGAATAAAATTCACCAATGATTAAAAATATTTGAAAAAGAATTTTGAAAAAAATATAAATGTTGGTATACGATATAAATCAAATAATTAATGCATTGTACCTGGGTTCGAGCCCCGGATTAGGCATGGATGTGTGTGTGTCGTTTTTCTGCTGAGGTCTTGCCATCCTCTCAGATCCTACTGTGGCATATAAACTGACAGGCTCCTGTCAGACCTCTGTGGCAAGCAGCTGCTTGAGGGGGTATTTATTTATTTATTTTTATTTAATTTAATCAAAATAGCATAATTCTAAATCTGTTGAAATCCAATATGTTGTTCCCTTCCGTTTTATTTATAGTGCAAAAGAAGTATGAATTGAATTGTTCGTTTAAACCCACAGCTTCTTACAGTCAAAGGCCCATATCTAGAACGTATCCAACGGGTACTCCAAATTTTATACTGAGAGTTAATGTGTCGGTTATATTCAGCGTACGGATATTTTTGCAATATTGATATCCTAAGACCCTGGGCTTTTTAATTGAGAAATCGAAACTAAAACCTGCCATCCTCAGACTTTCTACTCTGGCATATAAACTGACAGGCTCCTGTCAGACCTCTGTAACAAGCAGCTGCTTGAGGGGGTATTTATTTTTATTTATTTATTTAATACACAAGCAAAATTTTAAGTACAGTCCGAAATATATTTGTTGTAAATATTTATGATAACTGTAATGCCAAACTTTTCCCGCATATTTTCATTTAAATGTTTCTGTTAAGGCGCTGTCCCGGGTCGAGTGGTTATTACGCTTCGCTACTTGATCTAAGGGACCTGGGTTCGAGCCCCGGGTAAGGCATAATGTGTGTGGCGTTTTTCTGCTGAGGTCCTGCCATCTTCTCAGATATTCTACTATGGCATATAAACTGACAGACTCCTGTCAGACCACTGTGGTCAAGCAGCTGCTTGAGGGGATATTTATTTTATTAAACAAGGCATGTAGCCAGAAAATATCTTTAGGGGAGTTTAAAGGGGGGGAGAGGAAAAAATAGCGATTGGAAAATTTTAATATATGCAGTATAAATTATTTACTGATGGGAATATAGTCGTCTAAAAATATATATAATTACATGTAATAAAGGAAAAAAAGACTTGAAAACAAGCAAGTGCACACAAATAAACGATTCTTAAATCTTCAAATTGTTTTTCCCATCTGTTTTTTAGAAGTTCACTCCATACCAGCGTGAGTATGTTCATGAAAAAAATTGTCAAGGGTGGTCGTAAGTCGCGAGTATGAGGGGACCATTTAGGGACGTTGGGTTGGACATTTAGGTACCTCTGAGCAGCACTCTTTTGCACACCATGGGCTAAATGGCCAGGTCAAATGGACCCCGAAGTCTCAGAGAAGGTTGGGTGAGGGGACCCACTGGAACAGCTGTTGGGAGACAGATGGTAGCCTCCCGTCAAGGCCATCCAGCGTGTTCTTTAGCGCGCACAGGGTATGGCTCTCCCGCACACGGGGCCACGGCTTAACGTCCCATCCGACGGACGGCGGCCTTTCCAAGCCCATCGGTGTCCCCTACTGACCGTGGGCAGGGCGAGGATTTTTGCGGAGATAAATCTCAACGCTGACCCAGCTGGGACTCGAACCTGGGAACTACAGATTACGAGCCTGGCGCGCTACCGACTGAGCCACCCCCGCCACAGTGGGAACGGTGAATGGACTTGTGTTTGCCGTCGATATTCGTAAATCAGACACATTATGTGTAACGTGGAGTGATTCACGACTGCTGAGATGGCTGACATGTATCTAGCCTATGGGGCTGCCAATGGAAATGGAAGAGCTGCTATGAGGTTGTACCGACAACGTTTCCCAAACAGCGTCCTCTAGCACTGAAGGGCATACATTCATAGACGAAAAAACTTTGTTTTGGTGTTCCCTATCTCCCATTGAAATCTGTACAGAGAGTTTTGAAACATCCTGTATATGCAAATGATTACATTTCGAAGATTAACACAGGAGACAAATGGTTCATCTCCATTTGCCAAGCGCCATGATGTGCCGACAGAGTAATACCCAATTTCATGCTGTTATCACTTCTAGCGAGTGTCTACAACACATCCAGACTGTGCTATGAATATTCCAGATCCTTCGACACGTCACCAATCGAACAAATTTCGGACATCATTCTTCATAGGATGTCTTTTGAAAGACCATCCTTAACTGGATTGGGTTGTTTTACCTCTAGACAGCACTTTTTTTCACACAATGGGCTAAACGTTCAGGTAACAAGGACCTTAAGGTCTCGTGGAAGGTTGGGGGAGAGGACCCACTGCACAGCTGTTGGAAGACAGCAGGCCATTTAGTGTGTTCTTTAACGTGCACAGGGTATGGCTCTCCCGCACACTGAGCCATGGCTTAACATACCGTCCAACGGACGGTGTCCGCTCCAAGCCCATCGGTGTCCCCTACTGGTATGAAGTGGCATAGATGGAGAATTTTGCAGAATCTCAATGCTGATCCAGGCTAGATTCGAACCTGGAAACTGCAGATTACGAGCCTGGTGTGCTACCGACTGAGTCACCATCCTTAACTGGAACACAATTTAATCTCCCTGTGGGACTAAATGCACAAGACATGGTGACACAGTCTGTAATACGATAGCGTGGCTCACTGGTTAGCTTGCATGGCTACTGATCAAAGAGGCCTGGTTTCATCTCCACATACGGCATGGTTGTTATTTTTCTTTTGTTTGTGCTGAGGTCTTGCCTTCCTCACGGATCTCCTCTAAGTCTCGTTATACTCACAGTCTCCTGTCAGACCTCTGTGGGAAGCAGTTGTTGAGGAATAATTTATTTTCTTTCAGGTGGCCGAGTGGCTAGAATACTTAGTTATGGTGCAAAAAGGACCTGAGTTCGAGCCCTGGGACGAGGTATAGACGTTTTTCTTCTTGCATTGTCTTTCTGCTGAGGTCTCATCTTCCTCCCATATCTTTTCTTTCCTGTATTACATTGACAGGCTCCTGTCAGATTTATATAAGCAAGCAGTTGCTTTGGGTTGGTTGGGTTGTTTTACCTCTGAGCGACTTTTTTTGCACACCATGGGCTAAATGGCCAGGTCACAAGGAACCTGAAGGCTCAGAGAAGGTTGGGGAAGGGGATCCACTGGAACAGCTGTTGGGAAACAGATGGTAGCCTCCCGCCAAGGCCATCCAGCATGTTCTTTAACGTGCACAGGGTGTGGCTCTCCCGCACACGGAGCCATGGCTTAACATCCCATCCGATGGACAGTGGCCTTTCTAAGCCCATCGGTGTCCCCTACTGACCATGCGCAGGGTGGGGAATTTTACGGAAATAAATCTCAACGTTAACCAAGCTGGGACTTGAACCTGGGAATTAAAGATTATGAGCCTGGCACGCTACCGACTCAGCCACCCCCACCCCAAGCAGCTGCTTGAGGGGTAATTTATTATACAAGAGTTGTTCGATAAGTAATGGCACATATGTGGTACTTACTGGACCCTTTATTTCCACATGAAATTAACATTCCATACCCTCAATATAATCATTGCCTAGGTTAACAGCTTTATTCCAAATTTGTGGGATCTAGCGAATGCCTTCAGCAGATCTCTTTCTTGTGATCACTGCAATGATCCGCCCTATGGCTTGCAACACCTCAGTCGGACTGTGAAACTGCTGTTCTCGAAGTGATTTCTTCACCTTAGGAAACAGGTAAAAGTCACAAGGACTCATGTCCTGAGAATATAGTGGGTGATCCAAAGTTTACCATCACCAAAAAGCTCACAGGGTGAGTCACATGACAACGGGCATTGTAGTGAATGAGAAGTGGTGGATACCCTGTAAAGAGGGGCGGGGGTGCTCAGTCGGTAGCGCGCCAGGCTCGTAATCTGTAGTTCCCAGCTTCGAGTCCCAGCTGGGTCAGCGTTGAGATTTATCTCCGCAAAATTCCCCGCCCTGCCCACGGTCAGTAGGGGACACCGATGGGCTTGGAAAGGCCGCTGTCCGTCGGATGGGACGTTAAGCCGTGGCCCCGTGTGCGGGAGAGCCATACCCTGTTCACGTTAAAGAACACGCTGGATGACCTTGACGGGAGGCTACCATCTGTCTCCCAACAGCTGTTCAGTGGGTCCCCTCCCCCAACCTTCTCTGAGCCTTCGGGGTCCTTGTGGCCTGGCCATTTAGCCCATGGTGTGCAAAAAAGTGCCGCTCAGAGGTAAAACAACCCAACGTTAAAGAACACGCTGGATGAACTTGACGGGAGGCTACCATCTGTCTCCCAACAGCTGTTCAGTGGGTCCCCTCCCCCAACCTTCTCTGAGCCTTCGGGGTCTTTGTGGCCTGGCCATTTAGCCCATGGTGTGCAAAAAAGTGCCGCTCAGAGGTAAAACAACCCAACGTTAAAGAACACGCTGGATGACCTTGACGGGAGGCTACCATCTGTCTCCCAACAGCTGTTCAGTGGGTCCCCTCCCCCAACCTTCTCTGAGCCTTCGGGGTCCTTGTGGCCTGGCCATTTAGCCCATGGTGTGCAAAAAAGTGCCGCTCAGAGGTAAAACAACCCAACCCTGTAAAGAAGTGTCAATATTTGTATCGTACTTCCGAACGTTGATGATGCACAAGAAACCGTGATAGTACAGTCGCTCAAATTCTGTAATCAACCATAGTTTTCGGATTTTTTTTGAGCGACTGTACTCTGCATTCACAGTTCGGCCCTGAGGCATTGCATGGCGGAGGAGAACGCCATTGATGTTGTAAGCGACAATCAGCAGCACTTTTACATTGTTGGATTCTTGACGCGTTTTTTTCGGGCATGGAAACTCTGGCATTCATTGGACTGGCATTTCAGTTTCAACTCACACGCTGGTGCCCACATTTCGTCAACAACAATGACACAACGGGAAAACGCATCGTCCTCATTGTGATACCATTCCAGGTGGAGGTTTGCAATGGCATACTACTTTTGCGCCACCTTCAGATGGTGCAGGACCCACAGTGCTGCTAGTTTTCGAATGTTCAGAATGTGCTGAACAGTGGAATTACCGAGTACAACTTCATTCAGCATTTGGCACATCTTCCAATGTCTTTCAACATCCAGTAACGACTATATGAGCTGAACCTTCTCCTGCGAGACTGAGGGATGCCCTGCACAATGAGCGTCATCAACATTGTCTCGACCCTTGCAAAAGGACTGCATCCATTGTACAGTCGCTCAAAAAAGTATCCGAACGCTATGGTTGATTACAGAATTCAGAAAAAATATCTGGCAACGTTTTTTTTAGAAATCAGTGATCTGGCAACCTTCGTGTCACGTGACACGAAGTGTTGCCAAATCACTAATTTCTAAAAAAATCGTTGCCAGATATTTTATCTGAATTCTGTAATCAACCTCTGGTTAATACGGGGTGGGGAGTGGGTCCCGAAGGACCCACTCCCCATGGGGAAAGCACGTGCTCCGTCTCACGACACTACACGTGCATAGCAACTAGAGGCTTGGAAATAGAAGATGAAGTTTGTCTCAGAGGAGACCAGTCAGGACATGGAGTATGGGTGGTGTTAAAGGGGGTGCTGAGTGCAGCCCGGGAAGGAGGTTGGAAAATAAGTCAAAGAGAGAAAGCAGCCACGGAACTCAAAGGAGAGAGTCCCGAAGCCGGCAGACAAGCCAGCCTATGTCCCTCAAGTGCGCCCTGACACGGGCACTCTCGATGGACACAGAGACCAGTTCGCCTGCTACCTCATTGATCGCTTGGGAGTCCCTGAGTTCGTTAGCGAACCCCTCAGTAATCGGACATCTGAGGATATAGTGCCCGACGTCTGCATCTGGAGCCCCACAGCCGCAGTAACTGTGGGCAGAGATTTTGAAACGCTCCAGGTATTTGGGGAAGCTCCCATGTCCTGTTAGGACCTGCGTCAAATAGTGGTCAGAGGATCTCAGGGATAGACTGACCCTTTTTAAGAATGTCTTTGTTTGAAGACCATTCTCAGTCGTATCCCAGAGCCTCTGCCACTCCTGAGTGGTACATTGGCCAATTATAGACTTCAGGGTAGTTTTTGAAGTCTTTACCGCTATCACATGTTGAGTGTTATTATCTGCGGAACGGGCCAGTTGGTCGGCCCGCTCGTTACCTTCATGTCCTACGTGTGCCCTAATCCAGGAGAAGGATACCCTGGGCATGCCCTGATTGCCCAGAATGCACTTAATCTCATTCACTATTTGATGCCTGTTGGTTGCATCTTCAAGTGCATGCAGAGCTGCTTGGCTGTCTGTGTACAGCCTTATGTCGTTGGTCAGACCACCGTCATTGAGGGCCCAATTAAGGGCCTCTCTGATAGCGAGCAGCTCTGCTTGGAAGGCCGAGCCATTATTTGAAACCTTCCTCTGAAAATCATACACTTTGGCCCCTTGATTGAAGACAGTGAAGGCTAAGCCCACACCCTCCTCGCTCTTGGAACCGTCGGTGTATATTTCAGTATCTGTACCTGATGGTAACTCCGTGGACCAGGACACACATAGTCTCCTTGTGGGATGCAGATCCCACTTAGCGGTATTTTCCTCAAAATCCTCAGGGTCATACTGGACTCCGAGGAATGTTGCTTTTTCCTTGGCCTGCAGGACTCTGAAAATGGTCGCTTCTTTACCGACCGTCAAAAATAGCGGAGGGATCCCTGCAAGTACCAGGAGGGCATCTGTAGATGTCGTCCTATAAGCCCTGGTAATTCGCAGTAAAGCTGGTCGTTGGGCTGCAAGCAGCTTTCTACACATAATGGAGTGGTCCGTCGGGCGCCACCAGGCACCCGCACCATATGTTAGGATCCTCTCCGTTCCCCTAAGATAAATTTCTTTGAGGACCTCACTTCTGAGTCCCCATGAGACGCGAGCCATACGCCCCAGCTTACACATAACATTTGTGCATTTAGCTTTGAGGTCCTGCAGGTGTGGGATCCAGCTCATCCTCTCATCCAGAGTGATCCCCAGGTACTTTAATGTTGTCGCATGGCGGATATTTTCGCCTTTTAGTTTGAAAATAGGATACCTCTTCTTGAGGACACCCTCCTTAGCAATAGTCATTGATGTAGTCTTTGCAACGCTGAACCCAAGCTTATTGCGCAGACACCATCCTTCTAGTAATTTAATTGCTGCGTTGCCAGCATCCTCCAGCTTAGCTCTGGAGAACGCTGTTATGGCAAGCAGCAAGTCATCTGCGTACGCCTGGAGCCAGACTCCCTCAGGCATAGTCAACTCCAGAGCAGAATCAGCGACTAAGTTCCAGAGGAACGGTCCGCTGCACGACCTTTGTGGGCAGCCTCTTTCCAAGTTTCTTGAGGCCGTCCCGCTAGCATGTGAGTATGTGGCCATCCTCTCGCTGAGGTAATTGGCCACTAGAATGAATATGTTCCTGGGACAGGAACATTCCTTCAATTTATTCAAGATTGCAGGCCACCAGACGTTGTCGAACGCGCCTGTCACATCCAAGGTGATGAGAGAGGTGTGCAACTTGTGCACTTTATTTATCTGAACAATGTCCACCACCTGTTTGATTGCAGCGGTGGTGGACTGGTCTGTTCTGAACCCAAATTGCTTGGGGTTCAAGAAACCATTCTTATGGCAGTGGTAATACATCCTGTTTGTCAGGAGTTTATCTAGCACCTTTCCCAACACCGGCAGCAGACATATCAGTCTGTAGGATCTTGCATCCGCCGGATCCCTACCTGCCTTGTTAAAAAGGACAAGGTCCGCCTGTTTCCAGGCGGTTGGGAAGGCTCCCAGATTTAAGCACTTGTTGAAGAGCTGGGTGAACAAGCTTTTATGTTCATTAAACACCTGAGAAACGATCTCCACTGTCAGACCATCATTACCCGGGGCTTTGCCCCGGGCCATATCCCTGATCACCTCTCTCACCTCCTCTTCTGTAAACGGGACGTCATCCGGCGTATCCGGTGGAGTCCTGCAATTTTCCCTAAGGAGTTGATGTTCTGCATCATCAGAGCTCCTGTCATCTTTAGGGAATAAATTATCTAATAGTACCTGGATGGTCTCGCCAAAGGAAGTGGTCTTGGATCCATCTTCCTTGCGAACATAAGCAATTTCCAGGGGTTTAAAATCTTTATCCGTAGCTAGCCTATACTGTAATGTGAAAGGGTTCTGTGCAGAGACCTCGCTGCAGAATTTCTGCCAGGAAGTCAGCTGCGCCTCTCGTATGGCGAGCTTGTACTTTGCTTGTTCCTTCCTGTACAATTCCTCTCTGGCACTTCTTTCCACATTGTGGCACCTTTGATATCTCCATCTGAGAGCTCTTACTCTTTTCCTTCTAATTGTGAGCTCCGGTGTCCACCAGGGCACTGATTTATTGCCCACTCTGGGTTGCCTTTTAAACCCGAAGGTCATCTCACATCCAGTACATAAACATTCAGTCAGATCTCCCAAGATCTTATATAGAGAACTGCTATCTCCTATGTCACTGACGCGCTGGCCGATCTTTGCCAGCTCCGGTGACACACAGCGCATGAGCTTGCACCAAACAGGAGCTTTGCCCACCGCAAACCGTCGTGCATGTTGTGGTGGGGATGATGTTCCGCCCACCTGGAACATGATGTAATTATGGTCGCTGTTAGTGACCATGTCGCTGACGCACCAGCCCTGAATCAGGGGAAACAACCGAGGTGAGACCAGGGTCAAGTCTATCCAGCTCTGCCCTCTTGGGCCAGTAAATGTAGCTGGAGTATCCCAATCATTTAATAAATACATGTCAGTCGAGTTGATAAAATCTAGAGTCATATCACCTCTGACATCTTGTCGGTTTGAACCCCACAGGGGATGCTTCGCATTGAAGTCCCCGCCGATAATTACGGTCTTAGAGTTAACCCGAGCCAGGACGTTTTGCAGCTCGGTTAACAAGTCCTCAATGTTGTTGTTTGGAGGACAGTAAATGGAGATGGCGTGTACTATTAACCGTCCGTACCCAATCTCCACTACTACAATTTTATCTGTGTGATATGCCAGGATGGCATTCACCTTGGGGTTCAAAACAACAATTCCAGCTTTTGGCTTGGTGCCTTTTTCACCATATTGCCTGCTAGTCAGAGGGAGCCCTCTAATGACGTTCTCTGTGCAGTAGGGTTCCTGCACAAGAGCAACATCGACTCCTTCCTCTTTTATCACCTGGCTGAACTGGGCCATTGCGGCCCTAGCCCCATTTAGATTTATTTGAACAAATTTAAGACTTACCCCTCGAACACCTGGAGGCCTACTGCCCATAGTCGGTGCGTCTTCGCAACAACTTCATCTCACGACAGTACGACGGGCACTTCGTGTCCATCGCACTGTGGCCAATGTCATACTTGGCCCCATGCTCCCTATTGGCGGTTTTACAAACAATGCACTTCGGTTTGGGCTTCGTGCACTCCTTGTAAGAGTGCTTGCCCGCACACTGTGAGCACCGTTGCGTCTTTAACTCGCACTCGGTCTGCTTGTGCCCAAATGAATAGCACTTGTAGCACCGCAGAACCCTGATGTAGTCCTTGACTATACATCTAGACCAACCCACATTTAGCTTACCTACAGCTAATATTTTCCTGTGCGAGGCACTAGTGGCCTCCACCACCCAGTGGACCGTGTTCTCCACTCGGGCCTTTATCGAGAATAGTGGGTTTATGTCCACCTCTTCTTCACTTAGACTATTTTGGCTGCGGATAATCTTCTGGAGGTCCTCGCGGGGAACGTCCTTATCCACACTACAGATCATTATCTTAGGCTTCAGCCTTACGGCAGATTTGGCCTCTAAAGTATTCTTGAGCGATTCATGGCTGTCCACTGCGTTTTTAAGACAGGCCATGTCGCTCTCCGAGCTACATTCCACTATTACTCCGTTTGCCCTCATTGGCTTAACGGTCATAACCCCCAGATTCAGGTCTGCGGGGTTGATGTTACTCTTCAGGCTATCCCTTACCTGCAATGCTGTCGTTTCCTTGTTCTTGGAATAGATCAGCAGGGTATGCCTGGTTTTCTTTACAGGGGGGGTGGGCTTTGGAGCTACCACCGAACCTCCCTTGCCCTTTCCTTGACCACCAACTGCCTTCGCGTAAGTTGGTGGCCTCTCCTTTACTACTTGTGGACGTGTAGCTCGCTCCTTCAGCTGTCCACTCATGGTCGCGAGTTCTATCTCTTGCTCGCAAATTATGGTGTGTAGCTTTCGTGCTACACCCATGACCATGCTTTTCAGATCTGTGTCTACCCTGTGGCGGAACAGCTCCACCGCGAGTTCCTCCAGCAGGCCAGCCGCATTGGCCAACCTACCTGAGCCCATCTCGTTTCCGTTGGACTCTTCTTGTGTATCCGGGGCTGCCTCTTTGGCTATGCACCCTTCATCCCCGCCTATATTTGGGGTCTCTCCTTCCTTTGGAGGAACCTTTACCTCTTCCGTATCACTTGTGGTGGGAGGGGGAGTCTCTGGGACTTCCTCCTCTACCACTTCTAGATCAGCAGCCTCCTTGGGCTTGCTGTCTTTTCTACTGGTCCTTTTATCTCGATCACCTGAAGCCGTCGTTACGCTTTGATATCTCATGTTGAGGTATATTGTTCGACCCAGGCAGTCTCCACCCACAACGGAGCCCTACAAGGGGAGGCCTCAGAGTTAAATTCGTCGCTCGAGGTACCTCAGAGATACGCCCAGGTTATACCCAGACTTTGGCTCTCCCCTCGGACCAGAGCATGATCCGGGCCGAGGCCCGGAACTCTTCCCGGCCCCGGTCCGGACCCAACCCCTATCGTCAAGAATCACCTCCACCCGGTTGACTCAGCAACCGCCCCTGACCCATCCCGGTCAAGGGGTGGGACAGGGGATGCCTCACGTACCGATTGATCCGAGTGAGCCAGCTCGGACCTCCCGTTTTACTGAAGCGGAGGCCAAGGACGGTGTATTGGGATACCAGCTTGCCTGTCCCTCAACCGCCAGGACCCTCTTTTCCATGTTACGGGTCTCCACCCACGGTAGAACAGGTGGGCCACTCATAGGTGTGGCGACCATGATATATTCTCCCCACCTTGCCCATCAGGGCACAATCTAAACCTAAACACTGGCCACTTTTGTCCTATTAGATAAGTTGTTCAATTTGAACAATCTCGGCCAGTCTCCTTCCTTGAGTCCAACTAGGAAGTGGGCCCGCGCCTCCGGGACGTCTTGAGGCGCGTACTCCGGGTAGAGTTCATACTAACCTCCACCCGGAAATGGAAAAACCAGAGGCGTAAAAATGGGGGAGGACGGAAGTCCCCTGTCCAAAGGACCAGGACTCCCATCCTCCCCCGTGTTAATGAAACGACCTCAGCCTAATCTCTACGAATGATCTGATTGGTGACCAGTGAACCTAAAAAGAAAATAAAAACGGGTTGGAGAGGAGCCTGTGCCTTTCGACACAGGCCGCCTCTCCCCTTTGACAACAGACCTGTAATATCGGCTCTCCTCATAGCCACAGGCGTCTGTACGCCTTTACCTCTGTAGTGTGTTCACTCTCCACACTTTCCATTTCCTAAACTTTACTGCAGTCATTCTAAGAACCTTGACTGCAGTAATTAAAAATTTTCCTTAACAAATTTCGTCCGTCTCATCAACCTTACTTCACACCTCCATTCCAATCATACTCCCTTCATTTGTGCTGCCATTTGCACTGTTCTAACTCTCCTGTTCTATCTTACTCCACATTTCTTCTCTCCAATCCTCAGTCCTCTTTCACAGCCCACCTCCAGCTGTACTCAAGTAATAACATAGTTGGCCTTGCCAACTGACCACCACACACCTTGGTGTTCTCCTGTGGGGTCCCACTTTCCTCATCGCCTTTCACCACATCACTTTTCACTCTCTTCCTTCGTCTGTCCTTACTTGGGAACTCTTAGTCTGGCCTTTCCATCTTGGCCTGTCCGACATGAGTAACTCTGGTCGGCATAGCCCTCGACTTCATTAAGGCACGCAAGCCCCCCCACCACGACAAGGTGGTTCCCTTCGAGGGGGTCTGTAATCAACCATAGCGTTCGGATATTTTTTAATATATATAATGCGTATGAATATATAATGCAATGAATATGGAGCGTGTGCAGTTACCGTTCACAGCAAACTGGAGCGGTTGCGGTTAATGTTCACAGCACATTGGATCGTGTGAGCTCACAAAGACCTGGATCGTGTGGGCTCACTCACGGAAATATTGAGCGTGTGCAGTTACCGTTCACAGCAAACTGGAGCGTGTGCAGTAACTGCACACGCTCCAGATATTTTTCCTGAATTCTGTAATCACGTGACACGAAGGTTGCCAGATCACTAATTTCTAAAAAAATCGTTGCCAAATATTTTTTCTGAATTCTGTAATCAAACGTAGCGTTCGGATACTTTTTTGAGCGACTGTACAACTATGCAATAGGGTAGTGCTTCACCTCCATACGCTTCCCTCAGTGCTAATAATCCTTTGTAGGCTATGTGCCACCTCTATTTTAACCCAACTTCGTTGTTCCAGCTTTGTGAACATGTCTTAGGGCACTGACAGGAATCTGACATTCCCGTGACTCTTCTACCATGTCACCATGCAAATGATGGCTTACCTCAAGAACAGGTTCTGTATTGAGCAAAGTGCGAAAATAAACACTCAGCGCATTTGGCGTCATGTTTGACATTAATTTTCTAACAACCCTCGTATTTTTTATTTTATGGCTCTATATTGCAAGGTTGGGTTGGGTTGTTTTACCTCTGAGAGGCACTTTTTTCCACACCATGGGCTAAATGGCCAGGTCACAAGGATCCCGAAGGTTCAGCAGATGGTTGGGGGATGGGACCCACTGGAACGGTTGTTGTTAGACAGATGGTAGCCTCCCGTCAAGGCCATCCAGTGTGTTCTTTAACGTGCACAAGGCGTGGCTCTCCCACACAACGCTTGACGTCCCATCCGACGGACGGCGGCCTTTCCAAGCCCATCGGTATCCCCTACTGACCGTGGGCAGGGCGGGGAATTTTGCGGAGATAAATCTCAACGCTGACCCAGCTGGGACTCGAACCTGGGAACTACAGATAACGAGCCTGGCCACTACCGACTGAGCCAGCCCCGCCCCTATATTGCAAGGACTTTTACCTCAGAGATAAAACAGCCAAACATGATTTTTTTTAATTATTTATCTCAATCATGCATTTTTATTATTTATCTCAATCATGCACGAACTCTTTTCAGACCACTGGCCAGCGGAATTGGAAACTGGATAATAAGCATTTTTACTTTCGTATCTGATAACTTTTGCCCTTTCCTCGTAGCAATGCAGTCAGATTTCGATACAGATCCGGCAGCTGTGCCAGATTACATTCCTACGACCAAGCTACAACTACGGGGTATCTTGGCTGTCTCACCGTCGATAACGGCGAATAATTTTATACAGACCGCGATAGCGTCGCTATAGCAACGGTAGATAAAGATGTGCTTATTGTCTTCGCTCATTGCATCATTTCGGGTGAGTTCGTTTGCCGATTTCTATTAGAGACAACGCAAAAAAGTGTTATCACATGATCTTGTGAGTGAGTTTTTCGAAACAATAGCGTTTGTGTTCCAAGCTGAATGTTTCCCCCAGTTGTTGAATCCAAAACTTTTCAACATGTGAAAATTGGTGGTTGACACAGTAAAAGAGCATTTTGTGGTCAAATCTCTGTTTAGTGTTCTGAAAATGTAATATTGCGCAAGAAGATTAAGGTTGTGTATTCCCTTTGTGATTCTAAGCTTGAACTTTCACAATAGTTCGGTAAATAACACTGGTTAATATTTTTTAAGTGTTTTTGAAAGTAGCTGCTAAAGAACTTAGTTTAGTGGATCGTTTTTTGGAAGACGTAAGCCTGAATCAGTGATTTAAAGTGAAGCAATTTTTGTTTAAAAAGTTTAATTCTGTCACCATATAAGAAAACTGCAAGAAACCGTAGTAATTATCTCATAATTACTTATACATTGCTGAATTCTCTTGGAATATATATTTGTGCAAAATTAGCAAATGCTCAAAATGGAGCTGAAACTTTTGTGGTTTTTTTGTTGGATTCTAACATTTCTTCTGCAAGGGGAGTCTGTAATCTCAGGTATGTTTTTCAAATATTTGCTAGCGAAATACAGAAATTATTGGTTTTAAAAAGATATGATGACTAATAGGGAGTTAGATTCAGATATCAGTAACTTCTTAAATAAGACTTTTATAGAAAAATCCTGAATCTAAAGTCCAAATGTAAACTCGATTTCAAAATATATTCGTTTGGTACGTAGAGAATTATAGAAATTCAAACTATATCAACTTAGCGCTTTCGAGAAAATAAATCGTTCATAATTGTCGAAAATTGAAATGGTCATTACCTCCTCAAGCAGCTGCTTGCCATAGAGGTTTCACACGAGCCTGTCAGTTTAATACGCCATAGTACAAGGATCTGTGAGGATGGCGGCTCCTCAGACAAGCTGCTAAAATTGCGTTTACGTAGATTTTTGTGAAATTTAACACTTTTTTTTTATTATTATTTCTTCTCGATTATATCGGTATTTGACTCGATTAAATCCTTGGAATCATTTGTAAAAAAATTTAAATTGGGGCAAAGAGACTCAATCGAGCCGGGAAAAAGTAAAAGGTGGAGGGAGTCAAGGTGAGGGTGGGAAGAAATAAGGGGACATGTCCTTTTATTTTTCCCCACCGCCACCCTTCCACCCCCCACCTTAGATCCAGCCTTGCTTGGAATCAACTTTTTCGAATCAGTTGGCTTAACTGACTTTGTAGTGTACCTTTAAATACTGGAAGAAAAAAGATAAGTGCAAGGATGGCTCAGTCGATAGCGTTCCAAAACTTGTATTCTGCTGTTTGCTGCTTCGAGTTTCAACTGTGCCTGTGTTGCAATTTTCCTCGTCCGTTCTGCCCTCGATGAGGAAGAGGGGGGGGGGGGGCACCGATGGATTTTGGAACGCAGACATCTATCGGATGAGAGGATCGTGTGGAGGTGGGAGAACCACATCTTATTTACTTTATAAAGACACTGTTTCACCAGAGGACTCTTTGACGGGAGGCTTCCATCTGTAATCTGACTTATGTGCAGGGCCGTCTTAAGGCATGGGCATACTAGGCAGTTGCCCAGGGGCCCCACGATTCTAGGGGCCCCATGCTGCCGCATTGTTCATGAGAGATCTCTTGGCAGAGTGGATAAATTACTCTATAGGGGCCCCAGTGCATTGCTTTGCCCAGGGGCCTAGAATACTGTTAAGATGGCACTGCTCATGTGCAGTGAATATCCATCCGTACCAAACCCTAGGGGGTTTTGTGACTTTTCCATTTAGTCCATTATGTGCAAAAAATATTCTGCTCAGACGCAAAAAGGATCCAACCTAACTGAAAAAAATCGGGAATATTATTTGAGTTTTTTGTTTATATTCAGTCATATTTCCCAGTGGTTAGAATGCTTGGCTACTGATTAAAGGTACTCGGTTTCGAGCTTTCCATAAGGAGTAATAATAATAATAATAATAATAATTAATAAATCTGGCAACCTTCTTGTCACGTGACACGAAGGTTGCCAGATCACTAATTTCTAAAAAAAATCGCTGCCAGATATTTTTTCTGAATTCTGTAATCAACCATATTGTTCGGATATTTTTTTTTGAGCGACTGTACATAACATTGTGTGTAATGTCCGTTTATTCCTCGTTTATTCATTTACAATACTTATTGAAAAATTTAATTTTTTCTTTAAGTAAACCTCTTCCACCCTCATTTACTATTAATTTAGTTAACCTAAAACACAGTAATAATTCGAAACCTGAATAAAAATGCTTAAATGTCCAGCCCCCCGCATTTTGACTTAATATAAATCTCCAAGAAGCTTTTATACGTGCTTTACACACGTTACAATCTGATTACATATCATATGACCAACTCAAGATATTTTTATCCATCAGATGATAAATCTAAATGCATAATAAATATTCAACATGCGTAGAATTAGAGCTAAATTTCAATTGCTTGAAATGCTAATTGAAGAAACAAATAATTTGCTTTAATATTACAGTATTAATAATAACAGATTTGGGTATAAAACTTAAATGGTTTTAATCATTGTTGTAGTCAGGGTCAGAGGACAGCAGGGCGACGCCCTGGTACAGCCGCTCAAAAAAGTATCCAAACAATACGGTTGATTACAGAATGCAGAAAAAATATCTGGCAACGATTTTTTTAGAAATTAATGATCTGGCAACCTTCGTGTCACGTGATTACAGAATTCAGGAAAAACATCTGGAGCGTGTACAGCAACTGTACACGCTCCAGTTACCGTTCACAGCAAACTGGAGCGTGTGCAGTTACTGCACACGCTCCAGTTTGCTGTGAACGGTAATTGCACACGCTCAATATTTCCATGAGTGGGCCCACACGATCCAATGTGCTGTGAACATTAACCGCAACCGCTCCAGTTTGCTGTGAACGGTAGCTGCACACGCTCCATATTCATTGCATTATATATTCATAAGCATTATATATATTAAAAAAGTATCCGAACACTATAGTTGATTGCAGAATTCAGAAAAAATATCTGGCAACGATTTTTTTTAGAAATTAGTGATCTGGCAACCTTCGTGTCACGTGACACGAAGGTTGCCAGATCACTAATTTCTAAAAAAATCGTTGCCAGATATTTTTTCTGAATTCTGTAATCAACCGTAGTGTTCGGATACTTTTTTGAGCGACTGTACTTTAATTACTGTTTTATTTTATTACCAATTTTATTCTTGAAATTTTAATTTTATATCTGGTAACTAAACAACATAAAACATACTTGCAAGTTCTGACTCGCCTTCCTTCACACGGTATTAGGGAGGAACTTCAGTCCGAGGCTGAAGAGAATTTAATTTCATAGAAGTTCTTAGACTTGGGAGTCTATTCTTCCACGTTTAATAGTAATCTATAAGTTTTAACTAAAATTATTTATTAGGTAGTTAACTAACAGCTTAAAGATGAGAATTATATTTTAAAAATTCTATGGTTCCATTTGTAACAACTTCAATCTATCAGAATATCTCTTTGTTATTTTGGGTTTAGCACTGATCACAAAATTCGTAGGGCGAGAGTGTCTCAGTATATAGTGTGCCAGGCTCCCAGGTTCGAGTCCCCCCTGGGCCACCTTTGAGATTCTCTATCTTGCCTTTGGTCAGAAAGGGACACCGATGACCTTTGAAAGGCTGTCGTCCGTCGGATGGGAGGTTAAAGCTTGGCCCCGTGTGCGGGAAAGCCATATCCTGTACACGTTAAAGAACACACTGGGTGGCCTTGACGGGAGGCTACTATCTGTCTCCTAACAGTTGTCCAATGGAGCCCTTTCCCACAATCTTCTCTGAGCCCTTTCCCACAATCTTCTCTGAGCCCTTTCCCACAATCTCCTCTGAGCCCTTTCCCACAGTCTTCTCTGAGCCCTTTCCCACAATCTTCTCTGAGCCGTTTCCCACAATCTTCTCTGAGCCCTTTCCCACAGTCTTCTCTGAGCCCTTTCCTACAATCTTCTCTGAGCCCTTTCCCACAGTCTTCTCTGAGCCCTTTCCTACAATCTTCTCTGAGTCCTTTCCCACAGTCTTCTCTGAGCCCTTTCCCACAATCTTCTCTGAGCCGTTTCCCACAATCTTCTCTGAGCCCTTTCCCACAGTCTTCTCTGAGCCCTTTCCTACAATCTTCTCTGAGCCCTTTCCCACAGTCTTCTCTGAGCCCTTTCCTACAATCTTCTCTGAGCCCTTTCCCACAGTCTTCTCTGAGCCCTTTCCCACAATCTTCTCTGAGCCGTTTCCCACAATCTTCTCTGAGCCCTTTCCCACAGTCTTCTCTGAGCCCTTTCCTACAATCTTCTCTGAGCCCTTTCCCACAGTCTTCTCTGAGCCCTTTCCTACAATCTTCTCTGAGCCCTTTCCCACAATCTTCTCTGAGCCCTTGGGATCCTTGTGACCATGTCCATTTAGCCCATGATATGCAAAAAAAAAATTAAGCTCAAAAGTAACACAACCCAAAGTTCCTCGAAATTTGTCGACTTGACATTGTTTCAGCAGAGTTCCTAATTAATAAAAATAAAATGAAAAGACGTGAAAATATAATATTTTCTCTACATTACTCAGATGAGAAAGTGAAAAAACGCCCAGGTATATATTTTTTAAGATTATGCCACTGGTTATACTACTTTGCAGTTATCCCGTGTTTTTTCTTTTTCAAAAGAAAAAAAAAATAATGAATTGTGACAGTAGCGAAATTTTCTGTGCGTTAAAATACTTATTTCACATTATTTCCAATTTTTCGAATTTATTAAAGTATAATATGCTTTTCTACAGCTGATGCCATTCCATACATAAACCATAAAATGACAGAATCGGATAAAAGTTCTAGAAGTACAATTATACCATCATCTATCGAAGTAAAGCCAAGAGAAACATCATCATCAGTGAACCATAATGAAACCGAGATTACAGAAAGCACTGAGGATATCCCAAACGAAACAAGCCCCAAAACTCCATTGACTTCGATTAAAACCGCAACTGAGCAAACAGCAACCTCTAGTGGTAAAATGTTAACAGAAAACACGTCTGCTCCATCAGAGGAAGCCATGACCACTTTTACACCAGAAGAGTGTAAACCAGGTATGTGTGATATTTATATATTTTAGATTGTTTATATACTTTTATCGTTCGAAAAAAGATATGTTTTCGGTCAGTGTATTGTTCACGGTTCTCAGCCAACAGATGGCACTGCTCAAGAAGCATAATTCGTCATTTTGACATAATATAAGGCTCCAGGAAACGTAAAGCTTCCTGGAACCTTATATTAAGTCAAAATGACGTCAAAGTGTAAAATATGACGTATAAACGTAACCGTTCGTTGTTGGTGGCCTATGATTCTATGATTTATTTCTTTTGGGACGTAACATGAAGTCATGTGTCACGTGTGTGATTTGACGTGAATGTGAAGCTATGTTTGCTTTATTTCGCCATTTTTGCTGGATAATACCTTTGAAAATCAAAAATTTTGGGGAGGTGCCAGAAATTCATTAAGGATGTTCCAGACCTCTTCAAGGTTGTTATTGTTACTTGGGCAGTTATGAGCAGAGACGTACTCAGGAACGGGGGAGGGGGGATCCCCACGAAAAAGCCGATTGTTTTTTTACGAAAACTCAAGCTTATCTACCTACTTTGAAATCAAAACAGTTGTCTTTATATATATATTTATATTTTATTTTAACCCAATTATATACACAGTCGTATTAGAATAATATGACCACCTACCTAATAATGGGAATAACGACCCTTGGCCCGGATGACAGCAGCGAGACGGCGTGGCATGGACGCAATGAGGCCCTGGAAGGTTGCCAGAGGCACACGTGCCCATTCGGACTCCAGCAGAGCACGGAGATTTCCGGAGATGACGTGGTTGTGGGTCCGCACTCCAAACCTGTCGATCCAAATGGTCCCACAAATGCTCTATGGGATTGAGGTCTGGCGATTTCGCCAACCAAGGGAGAACAGAGACATTGCTGTCGTGTTCCTGGAACCAGTCACGCACCAACTTAGTGACATGGCAGGGGGCATTGTCCTATTGGTAGACACCATCACCACCAGGTAAATGTCCAACATGAAGGGATGAATGTGGTTAGCGAGGATGGACAGGTAGCCATTGGCGTTCAGGGACCAGGTCATACTAGGAGTCCCAGAGGTCCCAGGTCATACCAGGAAAACATCCCCCAGACATGCACACTGCCACCACCGGCCTGTACTTGACCAACAAGCGTGGCTGGGTGTTGGTTCTCGTGTGTCTCACACATATCTGCCACCACCCGTCACTTCTGTGGAGTAGAAACCTCGATTCGTAGGAGAAAGCAACCTTTTTCCACTCTACCACTGTCCAATGACGGTAGTCCCGTGAGAACTGCAGGCGTAGTTGCCGATGGATCTTGGTTAACATGGGCGCCTTTACGCAGCGTCGACTCTGGAGACCCATGCGTAACAGGGTTCGCTCTACTATTATCAGGGACATGTACCTGGGTGCCCCAGCGTTCATTTGAGTGGTCAATGCTGCACTGTTGCGCGTCGATTGCCCTTTACCAGTCGACGGAGGCGACGTTCTCCTCTGGGGTCAATGGCCTTTGGGGCACCAAGTTATGATGTCTGGAGGTACTCCGTGTGCCAGCAGTCCATTCTTGGTACACCCTTACTACAGCACCTCGCGAACAGCCCACGATATCTGCTGTTTCCGAGATGCTTCCACCTTTGGCATAGTAGCCGATGATCATTCCTTTTTGAACGTTTGTCAAATCAATACCTCTGCCCTTGTGCTCACGTTACGCACTATGGCTCATCTGTCCTGGCCAGCCGCTTATATGTCCATGTGGTCGACCTTATCATGTGCACTCTGTGCGCTCCTGGGCGGGTACACTGTGATTCCGTGGGTGGTCATTTAATTCTGATACGACTGTGTATATCCGACATGAAAAAAGCTAAAACTATAAAATTTTATTCCACACAGAGTTTAATTCTGACCTTTCTGTCCAGTGGAATAGTTCAGAAACTGACAAACTTTACTCAAGTCTTATACCCCCCTCTCCCACCCAAACTAAATCTTGGGTACATACCTGGTTACGGGACCGAACGTTATCATGCAACAAACACAACGGTTTCACACAATTTTACTAGGCGCTTAGACATAAAAACATTTGAAATGCCCATAGTTTCTCAATTTGATGCTATCACCACAGTCCAAAAGTTCAGCCACCAGCTAGCCCTGATAATCAAATTAAAAGGTCATCAACATATTATCCCCGCAAAATTCCCGGCCCTGACGACGGTCAGTAGGGAACACCGATGGGCTTGGAAAGGCCACCGCTCGTAAGCCGTGGTCCCATGTGCGGGAGAGCCATACTCTGTGCACGTTAAAGAACTCGCTGGATGGCCTTGACTGGAGACTACCACCTATATCTCAACAGCTGTTCCAGTGGGTTCCCTCCCTCAACTTTCTCTGAGCCTTCAAGGTCCTGGTGATCTGGCCATTTAGCCCATTGTGCGCAAAACAAGTGTCGCTATGAGGTTGTTTGGGTTGGGTTGTTTTACCTATGAGCGGCACTTTTTTTCACACCATGGGCTAAATGGCCAGGTCACATGGACTCCGAAGGCTCATAGAAGGTTGGGGGAGGGGACCCACTGGAACAGCTGTTGGGAGACAGATGTTAGCCTCCTGTCAAGGCCATCCAGCGTGTTCTTAAACGTGCATAGGGTATGGCTCTCGCGCACACTGGGACCACGGCTTAACGTCCCATCCGACGAATGGCGGACTTTCCAAACCCATGGATATCCCCTACTGACAGTGGGCAGGGCGGAGAATTTTGCGGAGATAAATCTCAACTCTGACCCAGCTGGGACTCGAGCCTGAGAACTGCAGATTACGAACTTGGCGCGCTACCAACTGAGTCACTCCTCTCCGCTAAGAGGCAAAACAACCCAACGTCAACATATTGTTCAGCTGTGGATGCTTCCATGTGGGATTCGTCAGAAAATCACACGGCATCGATCACGTTCAGATACTTGTCACTGATTCTGGTGTTGATGAGTTCCCCCGTTTCGGAGTGTGAGGACGCCAAGACCGTTCAGTACCCAGATACATGGATTGTCCATTTCTCACTTGAACAACCCTTGTATATAATACATGACCAAACATGGCGAAATTTCATTCGACATAAAACTCAATGCAATCGACAACAGTCGCTCAAAAAAAAAATATCCGAACACTACGATTGATTACAGAATTCAGAAAAAATATCTGGCAACGATTTTTTTTTTTTAGAAATTAGTGATTGGGCAACCTTCGTGTTCTAGATCACTAATTTCTAAAAAAAAAATCGTTGCCAGATATTTTTTCTGAATTCTGTAATCAGCCATGGTGTTCGGATACTTTTTTGAGCGACTGTAGGTGGTCATATTATCTTGATACTAGATCGTGTGGGCTCACTCACGGAAATATTGAGCGTGTGCAGTTACCGCTCACAGCAAACTGGAACGTGTGTAGTTACTGCACACGTTCCAGTTTGCTGTGAACGGTAACTGGAGCGTGTACAGTTGCTGTACACGCTCCAGATATTTTTCCTGAATTCTGTAATCACGTGACACGAAGGTTGCCAGATCACTAATTTCTAAAAAAATCGTTGCCAGATATTTTTTCTGAATTCTGTAGTCAACCATAGCGTTCGGATACTTTTTTGAGCGACTGTACCATTACATTTCTCTTCCTCTTTTGGGAGGGGGCTCAAAGAGGGCGAAATAATTTGAAGAAGTCCGTGATACTTACTTACATCAATAACTTAGGTGGGGGGATGGCTTTGGTGGCAAAGTCGGTATTACGTCAGGCTGGTAATCTGCAATTCCCGCAATTTATAGTTAAGGAAAGTTCAATTTCTATTTTTTAGCAAGAAGATATATATCACTACTTTTAAAAGCAACACCTTTCGAGTACATTATAATAATTCGTTTTGAATTAACGGTACGAAACACTTATGTATTTTTAAAATAGCCGTACTCATTTTAGTTTTGATTTCTCTGTAATATTTCTTAAAATTCGTAAATATTTCTTTCTGTTCCACAGATAAATGCTCTTCCCCCAACATTTGCAGTTTTAACCGACCATCTGGATGTCTCGTGAAACCAGAAGAAGACCTCCAAGTGAGTGGAATTATGAAAAATTGTTTAATCTGATTTTTCGATTGTACAAATGGGAAAAAAAAGGTGTTTACGCTGCGGGAAAAATACGACATCGAACACTGGAGGGATCGATCAAAAGGAACTTCTACCAAAAAAGGGAGAAAATTGACATCGACATAAGTGGAACCTTCAAATTTAGCTCCTTTTAATTAAAAAAATACTAGCATTTTCGGTTTTATATTTGCCTTTTTTGAAACTTTTTTTAATGATTTTTAATTTTGCTTCAGTTAAATTTCTGAGCCTTTTGTAATAACTGCTGCCTAACCTCTTTCTCTCTCTTGCACATGCAGCCTTTGATTCCAGATGAAATAATGCCTCCGATCCCGTAAGATGGTAACCATGTCTAAAAAGGGGCGGGGATGGCTCAGTCGGTAGCGCGCCAGGCTCGCAATCTGCAGTTCCCAGGTTCGAATCCCAGCTGGCACAAGGTTGAGTTATCTTCGCAAAACTCCCCGCCCAGCCCACGGTCAGTAGGGGACACCGATGGGCTTGGAAATGCTGTAGTCCGTCGGATGGGACGTCAAGCCGTGGTCCGTGTGTGGGAGAGAGCCATACCCTGTGCTCTTTAAAGAACACACTGGATGACCTTGACTGGAGGCTACCATCTGTCTCCTTACAGCTATTCCAGTGGGTCCCCTTCTCCCATCCTTTGGGGCGGTGGTGGCTCAGTCGGTAGCGCGCCAGGCTCGTAATCTGTAGTTCCCAGGTTCGAGTCCCAACTGGGTCAGCGTCGAGATTTATCTCCGCAAAATTCCCCGCCCTGCCCACGGTCAGTAGGGGACACCAATGGGCTTGGAAGGACAGCCGTCCGTCGGATGGGACGTTAAGCCGTGGCCCAGTGTGCGGGAGAGCCATACCCTGTGCACGTGCACGTTAAAGAACACGCTGGATGGCCTTGACGGGAGGCTACCATCTGTCTCCCAACAGCTGTTCCAGTGGGTCCCCTCCCCCAACCTTCTCTGAGCCTTCGGGGTCCATGTGACCTGGCCATTTAGCCCATGGTGTGCAAAAAAGTGCCGCTCAGAGGAAAAACATCCCAACAACTCCCATCCTTCTCCGAGTCCTCGAGATTCTTGTGGCCATTGTGTGCAAAAAAGTGACGCTCAGAGGTTGGGTTGTTTTACCGAAAAACGGGTACAAGGCAATTGAAGGGGAAAATCGACGATCGAGTTTCTTTGTCAGTAACTTTGGGTCAATGAATGTTGCCATACTTTAATAAAGCATGCATCCGTAACCGTCTACTTTAATAAAGTATGATCAGTAACCGTCTACTTTAATTCATAAACAATTTTTTTCACATAAATTTAACGCAACCTTCACTGTCTCTTTAAGTTACAATTTTAGAACAGTGCATTTGCATCAAAGCAATGGAACAAAGCCGACAATGGTGAAATGACTAAGACTGCTAGTCTATTCATCTATGGAATGGGTTGGGTTGGGTTGTTTTACCTCTGAGCGGCACTTTTTTTGCACACCATGGGCTAAATGGCCAGGTCACATGGACCCCGAAGGCTCAGAGAAGGTTGGGGGAGGGGACCCACTGGAACAGCTGTTGGGAGACAGATGGTAGCCTCCCGTCAAGGCCATCCAGGGTGTTCTTTAACGTGCACAGGGCATGGCTCTCCCACACACGGGGCCAAGGCTTAACGTCCCATCCGACGGACGGCGGCCTTTCCAAGCCCATTGGTGTCCCCTACTGACCGTGGGCAGGGCGGGGAATTTTGCGGAGATAAATCTCAATGCTGACCCAGCTGGGACTCGAACCTGGGAACTACAGATTACGAGCCTGGCGCGCTACCCACTGGAACAGCTGTTGGGAGACAGATGATAGCCTCCCGTCAAGGCCATCCAGCGTGTTCTTTAACGTGCACAGGGAATGGCTCTGCCGCACACGGGGCCACGGCTTAACGTCCCATCCGATGGACGACGGCCTTTCCAAGCCCATCGGTGTCCCCTACTGACCGTGGGCAGGGCGGGGAATTTTGCGAAGATAAATCTCAATGCTGACCCAGCTGGGACTCGAACCTGGGAACTACAGATTACGAGCCTGGCGCGCTACCGACTGAGCCACCCCCACCCCCACCCCATCTATGGAATGAAATCGGCTGATACCGATATGCTTCAGGCCTAAATCCACTTTACGAACTTGCCAGCTTTGTTCTCACTCTTCCAGTGATTTCATGGAACAATGCTGAAGTGAAATGGATCTATAGCCAAATGAATCTACTCAAAAAAAAGACCCGAAATGAAATGAGCACTAAAATGGTGAATTCTATATAAGCTGTTTGATCAGGTCTTAGACGACATAAGAAAAAATGTGACAATTATGAAATCTACAGTACATGCTGAATAAGATTGGTACCGAGAAATAAAAAAAAATCAAAATCCTCTTTCCATTCATTAACGATTTGTAAAAAATACCAATAAAAATTTTCCATGATAAAATCTTTTAGTATTTTATTATTTTTTAATTTTGCATAATCAATAAATTAATGTTTCTTACGGTCAAATATTTCTCTCCTTTGAAAATGAAGTCAAAAAGCTGTCCTAGACATAAACTCTACGTCAAATTGAACCGCGTTCTTTAATAATACTGGTACAAATAGGCAAGGATTCAAAATTCCTTCTTTACAGTCAGGAACAATTGGACATCAGACCAAAACGTTTAGACTTATACAATATACTTCGTCCTGGGAAATCTTCTAACGCTAGTCCACCTTTTTTTAATCATATATAATTCTTCAATCATGCTTCAATTTTTACAAAATAGAGATTTCATCTGGCCAAAACTCAATTATAGGCTAATTATAGGCTTCATTGTACAACGAGAGTTGCAATCTAAAGAAATTTGTTGTTTCTCAAACAATAAAAAAACTAGTTTTCTTTTTTCCATGCTAAAATGCCTTTTTTTTAGAGCTTGGTGTAGCTTATTTTTTTACGTGCAAATGGCAACACTGGATCCACTGGATAGCTGTTTGGAGACGGCCACTTTCTAAATTAGGGGTTCTCAACGTGGGGTACGAGGTAAAATTTTTTGGGGTACGCTGTGAGAACTCAAAAGTCGCTAAGTTGGCATTATTATACTATAACTATAGTTTTATCTATCTATACAAGGGGTACGCCAGTTACATACACATTTCCAGGGGGTACGTGAAGCATAAAAGGTTGAGAACCACTGATATATATGTTTTATTTTATTCCCATTGTTATACTATAACTATAGTTTTATCTATCTATACAAGAGGTACGCCAGTTACAGACACATTTCCAGAGGGTACGTGAAGCATAAAAGGTTGAGAACCACTGATATATATGTTTTATTTTATTCCCATTGTTATACTCTAACTATAGTTTTATCTATATCTACAAGGGGTACGCCAGTTATATACACATTTCCAGGGGGTACGTGAAGCATAAAAGGTTGAGAACTACTGATATATATGTTTTATTTTATTCCCATTGTTATGCTATAACTATAGTTTTATCTATCTATTACAAGGGGTACGCCAGTTATATACACATTTCCAGGGGGTACGTGAAGCATAAAAGGTTGAGAACCACTGCTATATATGTTTTATTTTATTCCCATTGTTATGCTATAACTATAGTTTTATCTATCTATTACAAGGGGTACGCCAGTTATATACACATTTCCAGGGGGTACGTGAAGCATAAAAGGTTGAGAACTACTGATATATATGTTTTATTTTATTCCCATTGTTATGCTATAACTATAGTTTTATCTATCTATTACAAGGGGTACGCCAGTTATATACACATTTCCAGGGGGTACGTGAAGCATAAAAGGTTGAGAACCACTGCTATATATGTTTTATTTTATTCCCATTGTTATGCTATAACTATAGTTTTATCTATCTATTACAAGGGGTACGCCAGTTATATACACATTTCCAGGGGGTACGTGAAGCATAAAAGGTTGAGAACCACTGATATATATGTTTTATTTTATTCCCATTGTTATACTCTAACTATAGTTTTATCTATCTCTACAAGAGGTACGCCAGTTACATACACATTTCCAGAGGGTACGTGAAGCATAAAAGGTTGAGAACCACTGATATATATGTTTTATTTTATTCCCATTGTTATACTATAACTATAGTTTTATCTATCTATACAAGGGGTACGCCAGTTACATACACATTTCCAGGGGGTACGTGAAGCATAAAAGGTTGAGAACTACTGATATATATGTTTTATTTTATTCCCATTGTTATGCTATAACTATAGTTTTATCTATCTATTACAAGGGGTACGCCAGTTATATACACATTTCCAGGGGGTACGTGAAGCATAAAAGGTTGAGAACCACTGCTATATATGTTTTATTTTATTCCCATTGTTATGCTATAACTATAGTTTTATCTATCTATACAAGGGGTACGCCAGTTACATACACATTTCCAGGGGGTACGTGAAGCATAAAAGGTTCCCCTTGAAAGGTTTTCCTTAGTGAGAAAGGAGACACTGATGATTTAGAACCACTGTTCTAAATCATCAGTGTCTCCTTTCTCACTAAGGGTAGGGTTTAAGCGAAGACAAATTTAATCAATGAATAGATGGATAGTTGGATGGACGATATTAACTGATGATTTGGTAGATGGATGTGCGACTGTATTAATGATTAGATGCAGAAGAATGAAAGGGCGACTGGATGAAATGGCAAACGAATGAATAGATCGGTGAACGAATGAATGAAAGATAGACTAATGATTGATAGACCGATGCAATTCTTTGTATAACTTTGGATCAATGAATGTTTGAGCAGTTTTATGATTGCTGAGCAAAAGAGAAGTTGTAACAATGAAATCGGATCCATTTTGTTTTCAGAAATTTTCCTACACCATCACCCTGGAAAACAAGACAAGCATAGTTCACGTGCGGATGATAGCAGCCGATGTCTTCCTCTCTCCAGAAAGCATCATGACCATTCGATTCTTCGACGATGGTGAAATGGAAGTTTGGGAATTCTCTTCGGAGCATCCAATCCCTGATCGCAGCTACTTCAGCAAAACTTTTTCCTTGGTGATGCGTTTCTCCTTCTCCGCCAACACCTCTACTATGAGACTGAATTATGAGGAACTGAAATTTGGTGAGTGATTTGCAAAGCGCTATTTGCACTCTGTACTAATGATTCCCAGAGAGAAATTAATCACAGATTGTGTTGGACCTTTTCGGATTTAATATCATTAACTCTTGAATGGTAGTGACATGGATTAACTTCAATAACTCTCGAATTCTAGTTGCATGGATCATCTTCATTAACTCACGAATCCTAGTGATATGGGATTATTTTCATTAACTCTCGAATTCTAGTTGCATGGATCATCTTCATTAACTCACGAATCCTAGTGATATGGGATTATTTTCATTAATTCTCGAATTCTAGTTGCATGGATCATCTTCATTAACTCACGAATCCTAGTGATATGGGATCATTTTCATTAACTCTCGAATTCTAGTTGCATGGATCATCTTCATTAACTCACGAATCCTAGTGATATGGGACATCTTCATTAACTCACGAATCCTAGTGATATGGGATTATTTTCATTAACTCTCGAATTCTAGTTGCATGGATCATCTTATTAACTATTGAATTCGAGTGACGTGGGATATCTCTCTAATCCTAGTGATATGGAATAATATTATTAACTCTCGAATTCTAGTTACAAGGATCATCTTCATTAACTCTCGAATTCTACTGACATGGGGTCGTCTTCGTTAACTTTAAAATTCTAGTTACATGGATCATCTTCATGAACTTTAGAATTCTAATGGCAAGGGGTCATCTTCATTAACTGTCGAATTCTAGTGATATGGGATCATTTTCATTAACTCTCGAATGCTAGTTACATGGGATCACGGTCATTCTAATTATTAATTCTCAATGCCTGTCAGTTTTTTTCCCCCGAAGAAATTGCGAATACTTTTGATTTGTTCTTTTAATGTTAAACAGAAATGTAAATAATCCGAGAATTCCGGCATACACATTTAATTTTATTTCAAGACCAAAAGTCGCATATTTAGTGGAGGTGGCTCAGTCTGACTCGTAATCTGCAGTTCAAATGCACCATCGTTATTTATCTCCACTAAACCTCTTATCCTGCTTTTGGTTAGGAAATGAAAGCGAGGGGCTTGGAAACTATTCTCCGGATGGGATGTAACTCGTGGTACCGTGTATGGGAGAGTCACACCCTGTGCACGTTAAAGAACATGATAGATGACCTTGACAGATGGGGCGGGGGTGACTCAGTCGGTAGCGCACCAGGCTCCTAATCTGTAGTTCCCAGGTTCGAGTCCCAGCGGGGTCGGCGTTGAGTTTTATCTCCGCAAAATTCCCTGCCCACGGTCAGTAGGGGACACCGATGGGCTTGGGAAGGCCGCCGTCCGCCGGATGGGACGTTAAGCCGTTGCCCCGTGTGCGGGAGAGCCATACCCTGTGCACGTTAAAAAACACGCTGGATGGCCTTGCCGGAAGGCTACCATCTGTCTCCCAACAGCTGTTCCAGTGGGTCCCCTCCCCCAACCTTCTCTGAGCCTTCGGGGTCCATGTGACCTGGCCATTTAGCCCATGGTGTGCAAAAAAGTGCCGCTCAGAGGTAAAACAACCCAACCCAACCTTGACAGATGGTTTCCATTTGTGTCCCCAGCTGTCCAGTGGCTCTCCTTGCTCCAACGTTCTTTGAGCCCTCGTGACCCTTGTGACTTGGCCATTTTACCCCAGTGTGCCAAGTGGTTAGCGTGCTTGGCTACTGATCTAAGGGGCCTCGGTTCGAGCCCCGGATAAGGCATGGACGTTTGTGTCGTTTTTCTGCTGAGGTCCTACCATCCTCACAGACCTTCTACTATGGCATATAAACAGACAGGCTCCTGTCAGACCTCTGTGGCAAGCAGCTGCTTGAGGGGGAAATTTTTTTTGTGCAAAAAAGGGGATCGCTCAGAGGTAAAACAACTCAACCTAAAGCCGAATGAGTTCTGCAAGCAAATGTTTGCCTGGTTTCACATAATCTCTATTATCCAATATAAATGCGATCGTAACTCATTTGTATAACAGAAATATCTGTTAAAATTCCTCTAGACTCAAACGTGTGAACTTTTTTTTCTGAAATTCTAAAGACAATCTGATTCAATCTTTGCAAAGTTCAGATACGATTCATACAAGAATCGTCTTCCTACCACCAATACTTTCGAAGATTTAGGCGCTTCAGAGAATCGGCGCAGATATCTTCATAATTATTATACATATTTGTCTCTCTATGTATTTTTTTGTTCGACATCTCCTCCTAGAGTCAGAACTACGACCATCAATCAGACTTCGTCTACAGCTTCATCTCACAATAACTTAGTGTACCGTAAGGTTTCCGACCCCACAAAATTAGACCCTTCCCCAAAAGTTGGCCACGAAACGTCTGTTCACTGATAACATGACGCATCAATAACGTACTGACGGCAACGCCCCCGAGATTCCAGACACTTACGATATGTTCAGTCCCGACCTACCCTAGCTAAGAACTCATTCTCTAAACTCTACGTAGCAGGAACTATGCAGGACACCACGCCAAATTCGGAAAGCATTGGTCGAGTACCTGCAGAATTACGGGGAACCGGAAAACTTCTGCTACCATGACGTGTCATTAACAACCTTCTCTATTCAAATCCTTCGAGCCATTAATTCATGTCTTAGACTCTAGCAGAACAAGGGTAGGGTTGTTTTACCTCTGAGCGGCACTTTTTTGCACACCATGGGCTAAATGGCCAGGTCACATGGACCCCGAAGGCTCAGAGAAGGTTGAGGGAGGGGACCCACTGGAACAGATGTTAGGAAACAGATGGTAGCCTCCCGTCAAGGCCATCCAGCGTGTTCTTTAACGTGCACAGGGTATGGCTCTCCCGCACACCGGGTCACGGCTTAACGTCCCATCCGACGGACGGCGACCTTTCCAAGCCCATCGGTGTCCCCTACTGACCGTGGGCAGGGCGGGGAATTTTGCGGAGATAAATCTCAACGCTGACTCAGCTGGGACTCGAACCTGGGAACTACAGATTACGAGCCTGGCGCGCTACCAACTGAGCCACCCCCGCCCCTCTAGCAGAACAAGGAGGCATCCTCAGTGTATACATATACCTTAAGCGAGAACTATAAATATGATTCCTCCATATACCGGATTGGTCGTGTTTGGAACTCTCTACCTCCTGATGTTGTGTTGTCCCCAACTTTGCGTATTTTCGAAGATCGACTAAATACAGTCGACTTGGTCAAATTTCTCAAACATTTTAAGTTTTAACCTTCTTTACATATATACTTACCTGTTCTCAAAGTTAACCATAGTATAAATCACAACAAATGTTAACCACATTGTTAACACATGTTGTAGTATTTTAAATATTTCTCTGTTTTTGATGTCTTGAGCGGTGTTAGCGTATATTTTTATACCTTCCTCTCAAATAAATAAACATTATGACGCAAACGAATGTTTGCGGGAATACGCCTGGAAGTTTACTACTCTGCGTCTGTTATATTAAGGCCCGAGCATTGCCGGCCAATTTTGCTAGTATATATATAATAATAATACATAAATGTATATAAAATGAATAATTATAATATGAATGATATATTAATTTTTGCAACTTTTTTATCAGAGCAGAGAATTGTTCGTAACACTTCCAATGCAGGAATCATGGAGCCGCCATCTTTAGTGGGTCGTTACCGCCCCAACAGCATGACAACTTTCGTACTGATCCCACCCGAAGGCCAATGGATCGAAACCAGCGTCATGGTGACGTTGAAGTCGCTTGATGTGGATGAAGTAGCTGGAGAATATCTCATCATTGGAGCAGGTGAGGGATTTTGTAATTCTGACAACTGCAAACGATGCTAAAGACAGACTTTTGCCTTATTTTGGGGGAGTATTCAAGTGACTGTCTAGCGATGACATGAACTGTAAATATTTTTTTTTTAAATAAGAGTAATATATAAAGAAATAATGGTAAGTACAGTAAAAAAATCTTGTGAGATAGAAAACTGATAGAAAGGTTTGCTATCCATCAGATAAGACGTTAAAAGGTGGCCCAATCTGAAGGACAGCATTTTATCTGTGCTATAACCCACACATGTTAAAAAAAAAACACAAGCTGGATGACCTTGAGGGAGATTACCATCAATCACCGGGGCGGGGTGGCTCAGTCGGTAGCGCGCCAGGCTCGTAATCTGTAGTTCCCAGGTTCGAGTCCCAGCTGGGTGAGCGTTGAGATTTATCTCCGCAAAATTCCCAGCCCTGCCCACGGTCAGTAGGGGACACCGATGGGCTTGGAAAGGCCGCCGTCCGTCGGATGGGACGTTAAGCCGTGGCCCCGTGTGCGGGAGAGACATACCTTGTGCACGTTAAAGAACACGATGGATGGCCTTGACGGGAGGCTACCATCTGTCTCCCAACAGCTGTTCAAGTGGGTCCCCTCCCCCAACCTTCTCTGAGCCTTCGGGGTCCATGTGACCTGGCCATTTAGCCCATGGTGTGCAAAAAAGTGCCGCTCAGAGGTAAAACAACCCAACCCATCAATCACCTAACAAAAATTTTTGAGCAGAACTATCTGTAACTATGATACATTAAACTCTTTACCACAATTTCGACTAGATTAAAAAATAATATCTTTAATTTTTCAAATGACTTCCGTGCAACCTTTTTTTAATTCTTCTATGCTTGTTCATAGCCGTCCCGTGGCCGAGTGGTTAGCGCGCTTGGCTACTGATCTACGGGACCTGGGTTCGAGCCCCGGGTAAGGCATGGATGTTCGTGTTGTTTTTCTGCTGAGGTCCTGCCATCCTCTCAGATCTTCTACTGTGGCATATAAACTGACAGGCTCCTGTCAGACCTCTGTGGCAAGCAGCTGCTTGAGGGGGTATATATATATATGCTTGTTCTCATTTTTAATTCTCAATTGATATTATTTTTCTTTGTAGGCAACGAATCATTCATTGGACCTCCTGCCATGTACCTCACAGGACACATTGCAGGTCCGAAAAAGTTCTACGTAGCCAATGAAGAAGTATTTGTCGTGTTTGTAGCCAGAACATCGAAAAAGAAAGGTCCTGGCTTTCAACTCAGTTGGCAAAGAATTGGTAAGTTAAAAACTATTTATTCAAACATGCACTTGTCTGAAGAACAGGAATGAAAGCTTCGCACTTAAGAAGGCTTTTTTTTATATAGGAATTGTGTAAAAAAGCTTTGACTCTTTTGCCTTAAGAAGACCCTATGGGCAACTTTTTTTTCGATGTCTCTATTTCAGATTCATCCTTTAGGATTCTATCTAATTTTTTTCCATATGCTTTGCGTGTCGATTTTCCCTGCTCCCATTTCGCCTTCGGTGAGAAGAGGACACTGATGGACTTGGATGTCGACCTTGTGATGGGACAGTTGGGTTGGGTTGTTTTACCTCTGAGCGGTACTTTTTTGCACACAACGTGTTAAATGGCCAGGTCACATGGACCCCGAAGGCTCGGAGAAGGTTGGGGGAGGGTACCCACTGGAACAGCTGTTGGGAGACAGATGGTAGCCTCCCAAGGCCATCCAGTGTGTTCTTTAACGTGCACAGGGTATGGCTCTCCCGCACACGGGGCCACGGCTTAACGTCCCATCCGACGGATGGCGACCTTTCCAAGCCCGTCGGTGTCCCCTACTGACCGTGGGCAGGGCAGGGAATTTTGCGGAGATAAATTTCAACGCTGACCCAGCTGGGACTCGAATCTGGGAACTACAGATTACAAGCCTGACGCGCTACCGACTGAGCCACCCCCGCCCCAGATGGGACAGTAAGCAATGACCCAATGTGCAAGAGAGCAGTATAAGAGTAGCACATTTGTGACATTTGGTAAAATGGGAGCACTTTGTTTTCCTAAAGAGTGTCTGATTCCAGCGTTTCTGCAGTAAAAGGATCTGAAAGACAGTGGTTTCGTTCCTATTATATTGTTTGCTGACTATTTTTTGCAATGTCCTGCCAAACGTAGTCATCCTCAAGTTTGCAACATTCCTCTTCTCTGTCGGGGCGGGGGTGGCTCAGTCGTTAGCGTGCCAGGCTCGTTTTGGCTCCAGGGGTTGAGTTCCAACTGGACAAGCGTTCAGATTAATCTTCGCGAAACTCACCGCTTTGTCCTCGGTCAGTAGGAGACACCAATGGGCTTGGAAAGACCGTCCTCCCTCAGATGGGAGGTTCATCCTTTAGGATTCTATCTAATTGCTTTAGGATTCTATTCTAATTCCTTTAGGATTCTATTCTAATTCCTTTAGGATTCTATTCTAATTCCTTTAGGATTCTATTCTAATTCCTTTAGGATTCTATCTAATTCCTTTAGGATTCTATTCTAATTCCTTTAGGATTCTTTTCTAATTCCTTTAGGATTCTATTCTAATTCCTTTAGGATTCTATTCTAATTCCTTTAGGATTCTATTCTAATTCCTTTAGGATTCTATTCTAATTCCTTTAGGATTCTTTTCTAATTCCTTTAGGATTCTATTCTAATTCCTTTAGGATTCTTTTCTAATTCCTTTAGGATTCTTTTCTAATTCCTTTAGGATTCTTTTCTAATTCCTTTAGGATTCTATTCTAATTCCTTTAGGATTCTATTCTAATTCCTTTAGGATTCTATCTAATTCCTTTAGGATTCTATTCTAATTCCTTTAGGATTCTTTTCTAATTCCTTTAGGATTCTATTCTAATTCCTTTAGGATTCTATTCTAATTCCTTTAGGATTCTATTCTAATTCCTTTATAGGATTCTTTTCTAATTCCTTTAGGATTCTTTTCTAATTCCTTTAGGATTCTATTCTAATTCCTTTAGGATTCTTTTCTAATTCCTTTAGGATTCTTTTCTAATTCCTTTAGGATTCTTTTCTAATTCCTTTAGGATTCTATTCTAATTCCTTTAGGATTCTTTTCTAATTCCTTTAGGATTCTATTCTAATTCCTTTAGGATTCTTTTCTAATTCCTTTAGGATTCTATTCTAATTCCTTTAGGATTCTATTCTAATTCCTTTAGGATTCTATTCTAATTCCTTTAGGATTCTATTCTAATTCCTTTAGGATTCTTTTCTAATTCGTTTAGGATTCTATTCTAATTCCTTTAGGATTCTATTCTAATTCCTTTAGGATTCTTTTCTAATTCCTTTAGGATTCTATTCTAATTCCTTTAGGATTCTATTCTAATTCCTTTAGGATTCTTTTCTAATTCCTTTAGGATTCTATTCTAATTCCTTTAGGATTCTTTTCTAATTCCTTTAGGATTCTATTCTAATTCCTTTAGGATTCTATTCTAATTCCTTTAGGGATCTATTCTAATTCCTTTAGGATTCTTTTCTAATTCCTTTAGGATTCTTTTCTAATTCCTTTAGGATTCTATTCTAATTCCTTTAGGATTCTATTCTAATTCCTTTAGGATTTTATTCTAATTCCTTTAGGATTCTATTCTAATTCCTTTAGGATTCTTTTCTAATTCCTTTAGGATTCTTTTCTAATTCCTTTAGGATTCTATTCTAATTCCTTTAGGATTCTATTCTAATTCCTTTAGGATTCTATTCTAATTCCTTTAGGATTCTATTCTAATTCTTTTAGGATTCTATTCTAATTCCTTTAGGATTCTATTCTAATTCCTTTAGGATTCTATTCTAATTCCTTTAGGATTCTATTCTAATTCCTTTAGGATTCTTTTCTAATTCCTTTAGGATTCTATTCTAATTCCTTTAGGATTCTATTCTAATTCCTTTATAATTCTATTCTAATTCCTTTAGGATTCTATTCTAATTTCTTTAGGATTCTATTCTAATTCCTTTAGGATTCTATTCTAATTTCTTTAGGATTCTATTCTAATTCCTTTAGGATTCTATTCTAATTCCTTTAGGATTCTATTCTAATTCCTTTAGGATTCTTTTCTAATTCCTTTAGGATTCTATTCTAATTCCTTTAGGATTCTATTCTAATTCTTTTAGGATTCTATTCTAATTCCTTTAGGATTCTATTCTAATTCCTTTAGGATTCTATTCTAATTCCTTTAGGATTCTTTTCTAATTCCTTTAGGATTCTTTTCTAATTCCTTTAGGATTCTATTCTAATTCCTTTAGGATTCTATTCTAATTCCTTTAGGATTCTATTCTAATTCCTTTAGGATTCTATTCTAATTCCTTTAGGATTCTATTCTAATTCTTTTAGGATTCTATTCTAATTCCTTTAGGATTCTTTTCTAATTCCTTTAGGATTCTATTCTAATTCCTTTAGGATTCTATTCTAATTCCTTTAGGATTCTATTCTAATTCCTTTAGGATTCTATTCTAATTCCTTTATAATTCTATTCTAATTCCTTTAGGATTCTATCTAATTCCTTTAGGATTCTATTCTAATTCCTTTAGGATTCTATTCTAATTTCTTTAGGATTCTATTCTAATTCCTTTAGGATTCTATTCTAATTCCTTTAGGATTCTTTTCTAATTCCTTTAGGATTCTATTCTAATTCCTTTAGGATTCTATTCTAATTCTTTTAGGATTCTATTCTAATTCCTTTAGGATTCTATTCTAATTCCTTTAGGATTCTATTCTAATTCCTTTAGGATTCTTTTCTAATTCCTTTAGGATTCTTTTCTAATTCCTTTAGGATTCTATTCTAATTCCTTTAGGATTCTATTCTAATTCCTTTAGGATTCTATTCTAATTAATTGTCTCATGTACGGTAGAGCCATACCCCTGTGCACGCTAAAGAACACGCTGGACGGCATTAATGGGAGGGGGCTACAATCTGTCCCCTAATCGATATCCAGTGGGTCCCTTTCCCCAAAACCTTCTCTGGGTCGTCGGGGTCCTTGGGACCTGGCCATTTAGCCCATTGTGCGCAAAAAGTGCCGCTCAGAGGTAAAACAACAACAACCCACCTCTTCTCAGTCAATTTCGCGAACAATGGCTCCTCTATTGGTTTCATCATTCCTACCAAACTTAATACCCCCCCCCCCCCTCTGGTGAAAAAGTTTCGAAATTCCATGCCTTCAAATATTTACTTGTAAACAGCAAAGTCATGGGTAAAGGGATCAGAAGGGTGCGACTTTTAAAGGAAAATCTTGCCAGATTTAGCAGCAAAAAATTAAGACCTCTGAAGCAGCTATCAATTCCTCAGTTCTCGTTTTAACTAAAATACATGTTTTCATTTTAACACATTGTATTCAAATGCATTTTTATTGACTAGTAAATTAAAACTATAAAATTTGCGTTCATTACTATAGTATGTATTTAAAAATAAATGTTCAAAACCGATATCTCTCCTGGTGCACAAACACAACGTTTCGGTTTCCATAATTTTGGGGGCGGGGGGGGGGACTCAGTCGGTAGCGCGCAATGCTCATAATCTGTAGTTCCCAGGTTAGAGTCCCAGCTGGGTCAGTGTTGAGATCTATCTCAGCCAAACTCCCCACCCTGCCCACGGTCAGTAGGGGACACCGATAGGCTTGGAAAGGCCGCCGTCCGTCGGATAGAACGTTAAGCCGTGGCTCCGTGTGCGGTAGAGCCATACCTGTGCACGTTAGAGAACACGCTGGATGACCTTGACGGAGAGGCTACTATATGTCTCCCAACAGCTGTTCCAGTGGGTCCCCTCCCCCAACCTTCTCCGAGTCTTCGGGGTCCATGTGACCTGCCCATTTAGCCCATGGTGTGCAAAAAAATGCCGCTCAGAGGTGACCCATAATTTTGGCCAGTTATTCAGATTTTCGAACATACTACTCACCCTTGTTTCAACGTTTATACGGGGCGGGGGTGGCTCAGTCGGTAGCGCGCCAGGCTCGTAATCTCTAGTTCCCAGGTTCGAGTCCCAGCTGGGTCAGCGTTGAGATTTATCTCCACAAAATTCCCCGCCCTGCCCACGGTCAGTAGGGGACACCGATGGGCTTGGAAAGGCCGCCGTCCGTCGGATGGGACGTTAAGCCGTGGTCCCGTGTGCGGGAGAGCCATACCCTGTGCACGTTAAAGAACACGCTGGATGGCCTTGACAGGAGGCTACCATCTGTCTCCCAACAGCTGTTCCAGTGGGTCCCCTCCCCCAACCTTCTCTGAGCCTTCGGGGTCCATGTGACCTGGCCATTTAGCCCATGGTGTGCAAAAAAGTGCCGCTCAGAGGTAAAACAACCCAACGTTTATACGGATAATCTGTGTCTGTTGCATTTCATCAATCCATCTGTTTATTGTTTTTGAGAGGAAATTTAGACGAAAATAATTGATATTATAGTACCTTGATTTTTTGCCACTGAATTGATCTCACTCACTTTAACAAAGATCCTAGAATCACAACCAGCGATGCGATACTTGGCAAAGGCTGAAATATTTTACCTAAAACTGTTTTCTGAGCTAAATATTTCCGACCAATGACGTATACTTATTCTTTTTTTCTTTTCAGGTAAAAAAATCACAGTCCCTGATCAAAAACCTGACGAGACAGCACTTCCAGATTATGTACTCCAATCTTCTCCGATCTGTTTCTACAACGCCAGTTGGCTGCAAGAGGTGAGACAGCAGCGGTTACGGTTTCGCAACGTTAATAAGAGCTTGGATTTGAAATTTATTTTTAAATAGAAAAATCAAACGCAAATTCTATTTTTAAAAACTATAACTAATCAGTTTTTATTTTCCTTTATTCTTGAATGTTACGAGAGGCCAATATGATTACAGTTGCACAAATTGATATATTTTCCATGAACCAAATTGGGGGCGGGAGTGGCTCAGTCGGTAGCGCGCCAGGCTCGTAATCTGTAGTTCCCAGGTTCGAGTCCCAGCTTGGTCAGCGTTGAGATTTATCTCCGCAAAATTCCCCGCCCTGCCCACGGTCAGTAGGGGACACCGATGGGCTTGGAAAGGCCGCCGTCCGTCGGATGGGACGTTAAGCCGTGGCCCCGTGTGCGGGAGAGCCATACCCTGTGCACGTTAAAGAACACGCTGTATGGCCTTGACGGGAGGCTACCATGTCTCTCCCAACAGCTGTTCCAGTGGGTCCCCTCCCCCAACCTTCTCTGAGCCTTCGGGGTCCATGTGACCTGGCCATTTAGCCCATGGTGTGCAAAAAAGTGCCGCTCAGAGGTCAAACAACCCAACCCATCAACCAAATTAGCCAAATTATATCTATTCTCTTAGACGTTAAGTAGAAGATTAAGTCGTTTTCTATATATATAAATACACACTGAGTGATGACTGAATTATTATTAGACCACATTATGCAACTGGAACGCTAACTTCAAAGATCTGTAACTTTTAAAAATAAACGTTTTATAGGAAAATGTGGATAGGTAAATCTAAAATCACAATTCTGTCCTGATATCGATTTTCTACAATATTCCTTCAGTACTTAAAGAGTTGTGGAAGCTGTTTAGCTGACTGGAAAACTGAGGCTAGAATTTTAAAATGTAAATTGCGAGCTACTAAAAAAAGCCCATAGCTGCTTGAGGATGATGACGATGATGAAACTAAGGTGACTAGAGTTGGGTTGGGTTGTTTTACCTCTGAGCGGCACTTTTTTGCACACCGTGGGCTAAATGGCCAGGTCACATGGACCCCGAAGGCTCAGAGAAGGTTGGGGAAGGGGACCCACTAGAACAGCTGTTGGGAGACAGATGGTAGCCATCCAGCGTGTTCTTTAAGGTGCACAGGGTATGGCTCTCCCGCAGACGGGACCACGGCTTAACGTCCCATCCGACGGACGGCGGCCTTTCCAAGCCCATCGTTGTCCGCTACTGACCGTGGGCAGGGCGGGGAATTTTGCGGAGATAAATCTCAACGCTGACCCAGCTGGGACTCGAACCTGGGAACTACAGATTACGAGCCTGGCGCACTACCGACTGAGCCACCCCCGCCTCCTAGGGTGACTAGATATCCCTGGAAAACGGGAACGTTTGGTCATCCCAGTTAACAGCTCGCAACTGAATTTTCAAAAGTATCCTGATCCCCTTTTGTAAATCTGGTCACCCTAAATTAAGGAAATTTAACAACAGCAATGCTAGACAAAAGAAGTTACCTTTAAAGTTAATTCAAAATGAAACAAGATATATTATTTCAAACCATTTCATAAATAACTACATATTTTAAAAGTAAATGTAAACAATTTCTTCAATATTCGCTTTAAATTTTTGATAAATTTCTTAGAACACATCGGTGCTCTGAAAATTTTAAACTTTCATAACTGTTTAAATACTGAAATAATGAACTTTTATTTTAAATGTTATAGATGTTCGAAATTAACTTTCCATTGACAATACATGGAGTATAATGGTCATCATTCAATAACTGAATGTACAGTCGCTCAAAAAAGTATCCGAACACTATGGTTAATTACAGAATTCAGAAAAAATATCTGGCAACGATTTTTTTAGAAATTAGTGATCTGGCAACCTTCGTGTCACGTGACACGAAGGTTGCCAGATCACTAATTTCTAAAAAAATCGTTGCCAGATATTTTTTCTGAATTCTGTAATTAACCATAGTGTTCGGATACTTTTTTGAGCGACTGTATATTTATGCTTTGCTATGTCGCCGCCATTCAAATAGGTGCGATTCAAATTATCCTGAAGTTCTTGTCTTGCATCAGCTGTTTGTAGAAACATCTGACTGAAGTAGGAGACGTGGGTACGAATTCCACTGACGGCAAAACCAAGCTTACTCTTTCATGATTCAAATGAACAAATATTTAAGTGTTTAAAAATTTAGACGATTTGATTTTTATCAGCCATATTAATATTAATTTGCTTAAAAACATTAAAAAAAAATCACCATTTTCATCGAATTTTAAAGCAATAAACATATTGCTCATTAACTTTTCACTTCTAATTGCGTTTTACATAAAATTATTTCGTTTTCCTTTAAGTTCAACAAAACTGAAGACCAAGAAGATCCGTTTCCCAGTTTTAGAGAGAAGTTGGCTGAGCTGGCCAACACTTATGCTAAAGACAAAGGCTTACAGATTATTCCCCCACTGAAGTAAGTATTCCTTGATGGAGTGAAAATTAAAATGTTGCCGAAATTCTGTGTCGTAGTGTTAGTTCTTGGCTGATATTCACAGAAATGGGACGGAGGTGGCTCAGTCGGTAGCGCGCCAGGCCCTTAATCTAGTTCCCAGGTTCGAATCCCAGTTGGGTTAGCTTTGAGATTTATCTCCGCAAAACTCCCAGCCCTGCCCACGGTCAGTAGGGGACACCGATGGGCTTAGAAAGGCCGTGAAATGGGACGTTCAGAAATGGGACGTTAAGCCGTGACTCTGTGTGTGGGAGAGCTATACCCTATGCACGTTAAAGAACACGCTGGATGGCCTTGACAAGAGACTACCATCTGTCTCCCAACAGCTGTTCCAGTGGGTCCCCTCCCCTAACCTTCTCTGAGCTTTTGGGGTCCATGTGTCCTGTCCATTTAGCTCTCCAGTTTATTTACTTTGTTCATACCAAGGCTGGTAAGTTCAATATCCAGTAGTTCACACAGCAACTACTTAGTTGAGTGACTGCTAGTCCACGTAGTCTGGTTGTTTAGTAGCTATTGTCCACACAGAGCCTAGCTATATTAATTTCTTTTACTTCGGTTTTTGTTCACACAGAGACTGGTTAGTTGCGAGGCTTTTACTCTTCACAGAAGGTATAGTTCGTTGCTTAATAGACACATAGAGACTGTTTAGTTGTAGTTTAAACTCTCTCTGCTAACTCCCCCCCCCCCACCCAACACTAAAGGGGACACCAATGGGGTTGGAAAAAAGTGCCGTTCGTCAGATTGGATGTAAAGTAGTGGTACCGTGACAAGAGAGCCACGATCTGTGTACAGTCGCTTAAATAAATATCCGAACACTATGGTTGATTAGAGAATTCAGAAAAAATATCTGGCAACGATTTTTTTTTAGAAATTAGTCAACAACCTTCGTGTCACGTGACACAAAGGTTGCCATATCACTAATTACATCCCGGGGGGGGGGGGAACGGGGCACTTGCCCCCCTGGGATCGAGTAAAAATTCCACAAATTATAATCGTAACAATTTAAACGTAATTAATTTATATAAATTATGTATCTGTTTTTGTATTGATGCAATACTGTATTCTATAATCTATTTGTGAAAAAAAAATCCCTAAAAAATTTAGATAATTAAATAAAAATTTATTGATATAATTATTTGTCTCCAAGATTTCCCCCCCCCACCCAGGAAAATTTTCTGCGGACGCCCATGTCTATTACGTAAAAAAATTTCACGTGTTTCCTCAAAATATGCATTATTTGCTAACGTTTCATTTTCAATTACTGTAAAATAAATATTTAAAATGGTTACATTCATTTTTAATCATCCCGTATAATACGTCGAACATGCGAACCAACCAGAGAGAAATATTCTGGGTGCAACTGTGTAAAACCTTAACCTGATAATTTTGCTCTGCATTTTTCAGAGCTGATTCAGTGAAACTGTTTCGCGTTTCCTCCGTCATCTCACCGGATCCCGACAGAGAAGGACTTCAAGACGGAGCACTTTACGTCATGGTCTCGATCCGGAAGCACTTCGACAAAGATGCGGCAATATTCGAGTATAAGGAACTGAGGGAAATTCTGGACAGGTTCAACCAATACGACGAAGATAACGGACATGCCTTGATGGGATTCAAGGTAAGTCAGCTACTACAGATCTACATCATAAATGGAAAACTGTTTAAAATTTTAACTCTTAAAAGAGTTGACTCCATTTAACATCTCTCATTTTTTGTTTGTTCTTTCTATTCGACAGATGTCCGAGACAGTTCTTATTTAATTGGCTCGTCTCAGAGACCGTCGCAAATCTATCTCTTTCATTTTTAAGCCGTCCCGTGGCCGAGTGGTTAGCGCACGTGGCTACTGATCTAAGGGTTGGATTGTTTTACCTCTGAGCGGCACTTTTTTGCACACCATGGGCTAAATGGCCAGGTCACATGGACCCCGAAGGCTCAGAGAAGGTTGGGGGAGGGGACTCTACTGGAACAGCTGTTGGGAGACAGATGGTAGCCTCCCGTCAAGGCCATCCAGCGTGTTCTTTAACGTGCACAGGGTATGGCTCTCCCGCACACGGAGCCACGGCTTAATGTGCCATCCGACGGACGGCGGTCTTTCCAAGACCATCGGTGTCCTCTACTGACCGTGGGCAGGGCGGGGAATTTTACGGAGATAAATCTCAACGCTGACCCAACTGGGAATCGAACCTGGGAACTACAGATTATGAGCCTGGCGCGCTACCGACTGAGCCACCCCCGCACCCACTGATCTAAGGGACCTGGGTTCGAGCCCCGGATAAGGCATGGACGTTTGTGTTGTTTTTCTGCTGAGGTCCTGCCATCCTCACAGACCTTCTACTCTGGCATATAAACTGACAGGCTCCTGTCAGACCTCTGTGGGAAGCAGCTGCTTGAGGGGGGTATTTATTTTATTTTTTTTTTATTTTCAATTTTTAAAAATTGGGCCATTTCAATTTTTTATCACAGTCCCCACTTTCTCTTCTTTAGGTTTCAATCTTTTTGCAGTGCAATCTGAATCTTTCGTTACTTAACATAATCGCTGATATCTTTAAAAGAAAACTTTTGATTTTTCTCCACAGATCGGTCGATGTCCGTCTGGGGTGGATTATCATTGGTGGTACATCGTGGCCATCCTCTTAATTCCCCTCTCAACTCTCCTGCTCCTCTCCGTGTGGGGATGGAGGCATAACTCCCACTGGAAATCGTAAGTCGTGTTTTTTTCTTTTGAATAATTCACAGGGTTATATCCAGGGGGAGATCATCCTTTTCACTCACTCCTCTCCGGTAAATTTTATCAACAGAGGCAAAAGAATATGATATTTGCAATTTTTTTTATATAAACAGAACGACATTGCTAATAAAACTTATTAATCAGAATATCCGAGTTGGGTTGGGTTGTTTTACCTCTGAGCGGCACTTTTTTGCGCACCATGGGCTAAATGGCCAGGTCACATGGACCCCGAAGGCCCAGAGAAGGTTGGGGGAGGGGACCCACTGGAACAGCTGTTGGGAGACAGATGGAGCCTCCCGTCAAGGCCATCCAGCGTGTTCTTTAACGTGCACAGGGTATGGCTCTCCCGCACAAGGAGCCACGGCTTAACGTTCCATCCGACGGACGGCGGCCTTTCCAAGCCCATAGGTGTCCCCTACTGACCGTGGGCAGGGCGGGGAGTTTTGCGGAGATAAATCTTAACGCTGACCCAGCTGGGCTCGAACCTGGGAACTACAGATTTCGAGTCTGGCGCGCTACCGCCCTAGCCACCCCCGCCCTGAGAAAATTTAGGTATATATGGAATATTCTTTACCGACTTCTAATAAAGTTTATAATTTCATGCAAACCCGGATCTAGAAAAAAAAATGAAGGAAGTGGCAATTGATCTGAATGAATGGGAGGTGCAATATCAAGCTGGATTTAACCGGAACGCGTTCCAAATGTAATCCCCCCCCCCTCTTTCTTCCCGTTTCAGTTTAGTCTTTAACAAAAAAAGGGGGGAGGGGGGTGTAATATATATGTAATAGTTTCCACAATGGAAGAGGAAAAAATAACATTCTCAAAAATAGAGAGACAGATTACACGTAATGAAAACATGCCTTATAAACAACTTTACATGAAAAAAATTCTTAGCCTTATTTTTTGCTGTTTAAAAATTTGGGGGTAAAGGGGAAAGAAATTGTCTTTGTCATCCACCTATGGAGAAATTACTAGAATTACTGCAGACTACTTGTGGTGAGATTGGGCTCCGGATCAGTCATAATTTAAATTGTGGGAAAAATAAGTTGGGTTGGGTTGTTTTACCTCTGAGCGGCACTTTTTTGCACACCATGGGCTAAATGGCCAGGTCACATGGACCCCGAAGGCTCAGAGAAGGTTGGGGGAGGGGACCCACTGGAACAGCTGTTGGGAGACAGATGGTAGCCTCCCGTCAAGGCCATCCAGCGTGTTCTTTAAAGTGCACAGGGTATGGCTCTCCCGCACACGGGGCCACGGCTTAACGTCCCATCCGACAGACGGCGGCCTTTCCAAGCCCATCGGTGTCCCCTACTGACCGTGGACAGGGCGGGGAATTTTGCGGAGGAAAAATAAGTAAAGAGATAAAATAATTTCTTTGGAGTATAATTTAAATCTTTTAATCAGTCTTTAGTAGTAAATAGTATATTAATTATATAGTAATAGTTAGTAATAGTCTAAAATAAGTACCATTCAGCCTTTCATTTTTCTAGGCATTCTCTCTTTTTCATTAATGAATGTCGTTTAGCACTTATAATGATTTACTCAAAACTGTCTCTTTCTCTGATTATATTCTGATACGAAGGTGGTTCAAGGTTGACCTGTGACTCTTTATTGTAACTCTTTATGTTCTGTACCGATTGCGACAGAATCCGTATGATAAATGCATGCGAACCTACCCTTCACGCCAGTAGTGGTTTCGTCCATGCAACGCGTGCGAGGTGCATTGTATGGAGCATGGAGTCTGTAGAGGTATCATTAAATTTCTTGTGAAGGAGAAAGTGAAACCTGCTGAAATTTTGCCAAGATTTCAAGCACCGTATGAAGATAAAAACGCTATCAAAGGAGTATGTGTGTAAAATCATCCATGATCATCTGCTATTCAGAGAACAGAGCTTGGGTTGTTTTACCTCTGAGCAGCACTTTTTTGCACACAATGGGCTAAATGGCCAGGTCACGTGGACCCCGAAGGCTCAGAAAAGGTTGGGGGAGGGAACTCACTGGAACAGCTGTTGGGAGACAGATGGTGGACTCCCATCAAGGCCATCTAGTGTGTTCTTTAACGTGCACAAGGTATGGCTCTCCCACACAGGGGGTCACGGCTTAACGTCCCATCCAACGGACGGCGGTCTTTTCAAGTCCATCGGTGTCCCGTACTGAACGTGGGCAGAGCGGGGAATTTTGCGGAGATAAATCTCAACGCTGACCCAGCTGGGACTCGAACCTGGGAACTACAGATTACGAGCCTGGCGCGCTACCGACTGAGCCACCCCCGCTCCCCAGTGAATGTACACTGTCCTACCAAAATATTAGAGAATTTCCGTGTTATGTAAATGAAAATCTAACTTCGAATCTCTATAACTTCTAAAATAGGCATTTAATGGAAAAATGTCACTGAAGATAAATTAAAGATCACAATCAAATCTAATTAAATCTCGATTTTCGACAACATTCGTTCGGTACTTAAAGAGTTATGGAAGATGGAATATTTAATAATGAATTATCTTGTTTTATAAAAATCATTCGCAATTGTCTAAATATTGCAATAATCTTTACGCAGACTTTCAAAATATTTTTATGAATTTAAACGGATAAAGCGTGAGTTCTAAAGTGTATTTACCAAGCCAAAGTATGAATAAAGTAATTTATTACAAAGGCACGAAAAAATGAAACAATCTTATCTAAACACAAGTATTTCCCTACCTCTTAGTATAAAGTCAAAACATAAAAAGAACGACTTACTATGGTCAATTAATTTTCAATGTTTAAACTACAGTGCTGTTAATATTCACCTCCGGGGGGCGGGGGCGAGGGTGGCTCAGTCGGTAGGGCGCCAGGCTCGTAATCTGCAGTTCCCAGGTTCGAGTCCCAGCTGGGTCAGCGTTGAGATTTATCTCCGCAAAATTCCCCGCCCTGCCCACGGTCAGTAGGGGACACCGATGGGCTTAGAAAGGCCGCCGTCCGTCGAATGGGACGTTAAGCCGTGGCCCCGTGTGTGGGAGAGCCATACCCTGTGCACGTTAAAGAACACGCTGGATGGCCTTGACGGGAGGCTACCATCTGTCTCCCAACAGCTGTTCCAGTGGGTCCCCTCCCCCAACCTTCTCTGAACCTCCAGGGTCCTTGTGACCTGGCCATTTAGCCCATGGTGTGCAAAAAAGTGCCGCTCAGAGGTAAAACAACCCAACCCAAATATTCACCTCCTATGACAAAATAGAACTTATTATCCTGTAACATCAACAAACAAACCTTAACAATGTTTTATACCTTAATAGAGGCGAAATGTCTAACGTTGATCTCCCCTTTGGAACACCCAAAAAACAAACTTAACTGTTGATTCCCATTCAATGCAGGAACCAGCCTTATGACTCAAATAATAACATTATCACACAACAATAACTTAAGACAATATATCCTAATTTCTTCACTATACCTTTTTATTTTTCCTCCACGAATCTTCTTATTCAAAGCATCTCCGTTCTAAACAGTTGATAACGTAATTTTCACGCTGAAGCATATGCAAGCGTTCATGATACATCTTACAGTCGCTCAAAAAAGTATCCGAACACTATGTCTGGCAACCTTCGTGTCACGTGACACGAAGGTTGCCAGATGATTAATTTCTAAAAAAATCAATGCCAGATATTTTTTCTGAATTTTTCAATCAACCATAGTGTTCGGATACTTTTTTGAGCGACTGTACCATAAGTTCATTGTAGCACGTTCATCTGTCGTAACCATATATATTTTACATTAAATGGTTTCAAACAATGCGTATCATTTAAGTTGTAATTATTTCTGAGGTGAATTCTTACGAAGTATTACTATTAAATTGTGATTATAAAAATAAATTGTGTTTATAAAAATAAATTGTGAAATATTCCTGCTTCCATAACTCTTTAAACGCTGAACGGATGTTGTAGAAAAAAGAGATTTAAATAGATTTGATCCTGATATTTAATATATCTTCAGTCACATTTTCCAGGGGCCGGGGTTGGCTCAGTCGGTAGCGTGCCAGACTCGTAATCTGTAGTTCCCAGGTTCGAGTCCCAGCTGGGTCAGCGTTGAGATTTATCTCCGCAAAATTCCCCGCCCTGCCCACGGTCAGTAGGGGACACCGATGGGCTTGGAAAGGACGCAGTCCGTCGGATGTGGACGTTAATCGTGTGTGGGAGAGTGCACAGGGTATGGCTCTCCCACACACGTGGCATCGTGTGTGGGAGAGCCATACCCTGTGCACGATAAAGAACACGCTGGATGGCCTTGACGGGAGGCTACCATCTCTCTCCCAACAGCTGTTCCAGTGGGTCCCCTCCCCCAACCTTCTCTGAGCCTTCGGGGTCCATGTGACCTGGCCATTTAGCCCAGGTGTGCAAACAAGTGCCCCTCAGAGGTAAAACACCCCAACAGCCCCACCTTCTCTGAGCCTTCGAGGTCCATGTGACCTGGCCATTTAGCCCATGGTGTGCAAACAACTGCTCCTCAGAGGTAAAACACCCCAACACCCCCACCTTCTCTGAGCCTTCGGGGTCCTTGTGACCTACCCATTTAGCCCATGATGTGCAAAAAAGTGCCCCTCAGAGGTAAAACAACCCAACAACCCAACCCAGTCACATTTTCCCATTATACGTATTTTACAACATATAGAGCTACGAATTTAGATTCCCATTGACGTAACATGAAGATTCTCTAATATTCAGTATATATCTTACACTTAATTTCTGTATGGCATCCATTTCAGAAAGAACTTCTTTTTTTCCTTATTTTTTTCAAGTCGGCGATTGAGAAAAAGCGACTACGTTGCTAAGAGATCGGCGATGCCATTGCCGCTGGATCTGTGCACCCCCGAAAGTGCCTTCCCAAGTCCTCAGAATGAGTACGTCCAGTACACGCCTGGCTACACTCTTCCAGAATTACGAGTCACAATGGAGAAAGGTGAAAGCTTCTTTGTCAACGAAATCGATGACGAGGTCGATTTGCATTACACAAAGTCCCTTATGGGAGGACCAGAAATCGGTAAGTTTTATAAATTCCGAGTTGGGTCTTAACATAGGCATCGGCAGGAGTGAGAAGGTCTATAGTCAATATCAATCCTTCATTAATTTCATCCCTTTTCAGAGTTGTTCAACAGAAACTGGATCCTGAAGCGAAGATCAAGCCAAGCAGACGTTTCCGAAAAAGCAGCATTCGATTCCAGTGAAGCAGACGACGGAGTGAAACGGAAACTTCCTCTTCCAGGGGGAGCCGCAAAAGGAAAGAGCAGACCCACTCTCTTATGGAGGGAGAGCAACCTGGAAAAACTGATCGATGTGTAAGTGAATGTTGATTGAATTTCAGTTTTTTCTTAGCTTTGATGAGGGATCCCTAAGGCAAAGTCAAAGCATTTATAAGTTATACGATATATAAGTTACGATTTATAAGTTATACGATAGAACGCCTAAGGTTCATAGCCGTTCTCCTTTTCAGCATTCTGACCTCGGTCCTGGTCATATTTCAGAAGATCACTTTTAATAAGGGTGCGGGGGTGGCTCAGTCGGTAGCGCGCCATGCTACGTAATCTGCAGTTCCCAGGTTCGAGTCCCAGCTGGGTCAGCGTTGAGATTTATCTCCGCAAAATTCCCCACCCTGCCCACGGTCAGTAGAGCACACCAATGGGCTTGGAAAGGCTGCCGTCCATCGGATGGGACGTTCAGCCGTGGCCCGTGTGCGGGAGAGCCATATCCTGTGCACGTTAAAGAACACGCTGGATGGCCTCGACGGGAGACTACCATCTGTCTCCTAAGAGCTGTTCCAATGGGTCCCCTCTCCCAACCTTCTCTGAGCCTTCGGGGTCCTTCTGACCTGGCCATTTAGCCCATTGTGTGCAAAAAAAGTGCACTCAGAGGTAAAACAACCCAACTCACCTTTAATAAAATTTTGACAACTGAAGAAATCCTCAAGTTGTTTCAAGACCCTCTCTCTCTTTTCCCCCTTATTTCATTGAGACAGAGGCTCAGTCGTCAGCTTTCTGTGTTTGATGTTCCTAGGACATTCAGAGAGAGAGTTAAGAATTTCTCCACTCACCGCATTCTGTCCTCGGTGGGGGTGGGGATGGCTCAGTCGGTAGCGCGCCAGGCTCGTAATCTGCAGTTCCCAGGTTCGAGTCCCAGTTGGGTCAGCGTTGAGATTTATCTCCGCAAAATTCTCCGCCCTGCCCACGGTCAGTAGGGGACACCTACTGATCGTGGGCAGGGCGGGGGCTTGGAAAGGCCGCCGTCCGTCGGATGGGACGTTAAGCCTTGGCCCCTTGTGCGGGAGAGCCATACCCTGTGCACGTTAAAGAACACGCTGGATGGCCTTGACGGAAGGCTACCATCTGTCTCCCAACAGCTGTTCCAGTGGGTCCCCTCCCCCAACCTTCTCTGAGCTTACGGGGTCCTTGTGACCTGGCCATTTAGCCCATTGTGTGCAAAAAAGTGCCGCTCAGAGGTAAAACAACCCAACCCAACCCTGTCCTCGGTGACAGAGGAGGACACACGATGGGCTTGAAAGAGCCGACACCTGTCTGCTGGAATGTTAAACCATGGCTCTGTGTTGGAGAACCATATCCTATGCATGCTGAAGAACACAATGGATGGTTTCCATCTATCTCTTAACAGCTGTCCAGGGAATCCCCTCCCTAACCATCTTGGAATCCTTTTGGATGTCCTTGTGACTTGGTCATTTTGCCCATTATATGCACAACAGTGCCATTCAGAGGTAAAAAATAATCCAAACCATTTTCTGGACTGCAGTACTTTAAATCCCATTTCCCTCTCTTTGTAACAAAAATAAATAAAAAATAAATACCCCCTCAAGCAGCTGCTTGCCACAGAGGTCTGACAGGAGCCTGTCAGTTTATATGCCAAAGTAGAAGGTCTGAGAGGATGGCAGGACCTCAGCAGAAAAACGACACACACATCCATGCCTTACCCGGGGCTCGAACCCGGTCCCTTAGATCAGTAGCCTAGCGCGCTAACCACTCGGCCATGGGACGGCAGTTAACCAAATACAATTCCCCTCCTCGTGGTATCACTAAGGAGTTTATTGAGTGGGGTGAAAAAACAAATATCACTCCCATACTTTAAATACCGTAGAATAGTGATATTAAGGAAAAAATTATGTTGTCTGTATACCTGAAATTAGTTTTCCTTCCCTTACAGTTTCAAGGAGCCGCATAAGAAAGGAGAATCGCATATCTACGAGCCTCTGTACTAAGGTCATCATTTTTGGATCATTCTAACAGTTTCCTTTCTGCTTTTAGCGCTATGTCAACTTTCAGCTTCATTTCTTCTTACTTACCCATCTAACCACTTCGAATATCTTTGTTTGAAGCTAGCCATAAGCGAAGGGTTTGGAGCCCCACCTCACACATCAGTGACATCGATCCTTCCAGGCCAAGTCCTGAACTTACCGTTCCTAGGTTCGAGTCCCAGCTGGGTCAGCGTTGAGATTTATCTCCGCAAAATTCCCTGCCCTGCCTACGGTCAGTAGGAGACACCGATTGGCTTGGAAAGGCCGACGTCCGTGGGATGGGACGTTAAACAGTGACTCGGTGTGCGGGAGAGACATAACCTGTGCACGTTAAAGAACACACTGGATGGCCTTGATGGGAGGCTACCATCTGTCTCCCAACAGCTGTTCCAGTGACATAGACCCCGAAGGCTCGGAGAAGGTTGGCCTCCTCCGAGCCTTTGGAGTCTGTGACCTGGCCATTTAGCCCATGGTGAGCAAAAAAGTGTCGCTCAGAGGTAAAACAACCCAACCTGAACTTGCCCATACACGTTCAGTTTTCAACCATCAGTCTACTACTGGCCTTATCCAGTATAGGGCGTACTGGCATAATCACATTTTCCCTATGCTTCGCTACTACTTTTTCCATTACTACGCAAACTATTGAGTTTTTTACTTCGACGTCTTGTGGTTCTTGAGATACGTCACCAACAGGTCCCAAATTTGGTATACATGTGACTGTATCCCACCTGCAGAAACCTTTTGATGTATAAGCATTACATTGATTTAATTTCAATTTCTCTCAGCTTTCACGAGGGTTCCCTGTTTCTCCTCATCAAAGTGTGGGGATATGGCAACGACGGGTGGTGCTGGCATATCTAGCACAAGAATAAACTCTTTGCAATTGAATAAACTCTTTGCAATTGAATAAACTCTTTGCACGTTCGCTGTTAGACTGAACGACCGGGTTGGGTTGGGTTGTTTTACCTCTGAGCGGCACTTTTTTGCACACCATGGGCTAAATGGCCAGGTCACAAGGACCCCGAAGGCTCAGAGAAGGTTGGGGGAGGGGACCCACTGGAACAGCTGTTGGGAGACAGATGGTAGCCTCCCGTCAAGGCCATCCAGCGTGTTCTTTAACGTGCACAGGGTATGGCTCTCCCGCACACGGGGCCACGGCTTAACGTCCCATCCGACGGACGGCTGCCTTTCCAAGCCCATCGGTGTTCCCTACTGACCGTGGGCAGGGCGGGGAATTTTGCGGAGATAAATCTCAACGCTGACCCATCTGGGACTCGAACCTGGGAACTACAGATTACGAGCCTGGCGCGCTACCGACTGAGCCACCCCCGCCCCACTGAACGACCGGACTGACACGTGGAGCGTGATTATAAATCCTATCGTTTATGGCCAGCTTTAGATGTTGCGAACTATGTAAAATTATGTAGTAGCTTAAAACTAATTTTATATGTTGCCCACTAACATAGTAACTCTAACATTCGTTTTTAGGTGTTGTCAGAGTTGTACAGCTAATAACGCCATAACTAATTCTTTTTAGATGTTGCCAACTTTAAAAAGCTAATGTAGAGGCTAATACTAGTTTAGATGTTGCCAAATTTTTGAAAGCTAATGTAGTTGCTAAATCTTCTTAGATGCTGCTAACTTTGTAAAGTTAATGTAGTACTGACTCTTTTTATGTATTCACAACTGTGTAAAGCTAATGTATACAGTACCTAACACTCTTTCAGTTCACGTTCTTTTACTTTACCCAGAGAACAACAGCCAACCGAACACGTTTATGACAGCCTCGATGTGGATGCCAAAGGCACTTTGTTGCAGAATGAAGATCGAACGAGGCTGTGACTCTCGTTGAAATGTTGAATCTGAAATGATAACAGAAAAAAAACAATATATTTCTTTAAATACTATGATAAAGTTATTTCTATGAATGAGATGCACGTGAATTTTTTTTTTATTCAATTATATGGCGATATATCACTGGAGATTTGTACTTAATAAATATTATTTAAAATGAAAGGAGGAATTTTTCTCATTACTGCTATATAACAAATCATACTACGTGACAGGCTTTCGCCTGTCAGACTACAACCAAATGAGGACTATTTTACCATGGATTACTGCGTCAATAAACGACTGGCGTGCTACTAACTCATGCACATGCAAATGCAAACGTTATTGGCGTGCACGAATCGAAGAACCATGCATGAAAATCAAGAGTTTAATTGTCTGAGTTCTTTTGGCGCCAGACTGATTGATGTCAGCAAGACATGCATTCGTAAACTTGTTCTGAGTGGAGCAATCTTTCAATCACAATTGCACGCGGTCTGGAATTGAGCATCAGGCCTCATCTACTTCTATTATATCTACATAAAGCAGAGCTCTTGATTTTCCATTACAACTACGAGAACAACAGAACTTCTCCAATCCACCAACTCTCTAGTTTCTGGGGCGGGGGTGGCTCAGTCGGTAGCGCGCCAGGCTCGTAATCTGTAGTTCCCAGGTTCGAGTCCCAGCTGGGTCAGCGTTGAGATTTATCTCCGCAAAATTCCCCCGCCCTGCCCACGGTCAGTAGGGGACACCGATGGGCTTGGAAAGGTCGCCGTCCGTCGGATGGGACGTTAAGCCGTGGCCCCGTGTGCGGGAGAGACATACCCTGTGCACGTTAAAGAACACGCTGGATGGCCTTGACGGGAGGCTACCATCTGTCTCCCAACAGCTGTTCCAGTGGGTCCCCTCCCCCAACCTTCTCTGAGCCTTCGGGGTCCATGTGACCTGGTCATTTAGCTCATGGTGTGCAAAAAAGTGCCGCTCAGAGGTAAAACAACCCAACCCAACTCTAGTTTCTAGAGAGTCGGTGGAAACTAGAGAGCCTGTGGATTGTGGTAGACCCGGATATCTAAAAAACAAAGGAGAGGGAGAGGGAAGAGACGCAATCGGGCCTGAAAAAGGTAGTGGGGGGGGGGGGGGGGGGGCAAGAGAATGGATTTCCATTTTACTGTAACATTTTTTACAAACATTGAAAAAGAGTTGAGATCATAGGAAAAAAATCCACATGGGGATTTTATATCCGAAGCACGTCTCAAGTGTATGTGCAATCGAGAAGGAGAGAGTATATGCCACGCCGCCTTCTATGCAGAGCCGCCTAGGTGTTTTGCTTGCTCATGTGCGGACCAGTTAATTGAGATTTCTTTAAGGCCTCGCGAAGATTTTAAATTGTTATCTAGTATAATACATGGTTTTGAACCCCATTTCTGAATTGGAATGAGTGTAACGGTTTGCTATCAAAAAACGATTTTACGTATACATAGGTCCGGATCTAGAAAAAATTATACACTGGAATGGATATCCATTCCAGTGTACTTTCCACTATTGTATTCAATCGAGTCAGAAAGAAGTAAAAGTTGGAGGGGGGGGGGGGGGGGGGGCAAGGGATTGGTTTTCCATTGCAATATAGAGTTTCTCCCTAAAGGAAAGATTCATAGAAAGTTAGGATTATGCCATGGCTAGGTGGCTGAGCATTTCAGTGATGTTCTAAACAATGTGATTAGTTCTACTCCTATTGTTTGCAATGATCATAGATGTATTGGTGGCTTTAATGTTGGCCCTATAACACAACCTGAAGTTATTCTGGCTATTTCTAAACTTAAACTTCATAAATCCCCAGGGGTAGATGAAATTACCACAGAAATGCTTAGAGCTGGGAATATTTCAGTTACTACTTGGATGACTGAAATTTTGAATAACTTTTATGATAAAGGCATGGTTCCTAAGGATTTTACCAGAGCAATTATTATCCCTATTTTCAAAAAAGGTGATCGCAGTTCTGATAACTATAGGGGTATCAGCCTACTCTCTGTTCCAGGTAAAGTTCTTTCCATGATTGTGCTTAATAGAATTAAGAATCTGGTTGACAGTCAATTGCGTGATGAGCAATGTGGATTCAGAAGTGGTAGGGGATGTGTGGATCAGATATTTTCACTTAGCCAGATTCTTGAGAAATGTTTAGAGTTTCAGAAACCTTTGGTTGCTAGCTTTGTTGATTTCAAAAAGACTTTTGACTCTGTTGATTGCCATAATTTGTGGTTGATTGTGAAATCATATGGTATACCAGACAAGTTAGTTAACATAATGAAAACTCTCTATAATAACACTGAGTCGTGTGTGAGAGTTGGTAAGTCTTGTAGCAATTGGTTTAGCATTACTTCTGGTGTTAGACAAGGGTGCATTTTGTCTCCTTTTCTCTTTAGTTTGGTTATTGATTATGTTATACGAAATTCACTTCAAGGGAAAGATTTTGGCCTTAAATGGGCTGGAGATACGAAAATTTCTGATTTAGATTATACTGATTTTGGCAAATGATGATGAGAAGAACTCTTTCATTCGAGCTGCTGATGAAACTGCCAGTATAGTAGGGTTGGTTATAAACAGAGAGAAAACTAAAGTGATGAAAATTGGTCAGGCAGGCTGTGATTCGTTTAATCTGAATGGTTGCAGTCTTGAGCAGGTGTCACAGTTTAATTACCTTGGGAGCTATGTAACAGATAATGGTGATGTGCGGCATGAGATTAGCAGTCGAATAGGGATTGCTGCCGGGACTTTTAAGAATCTATGGAGAGTGTGGAGAAATAGGCGTATACACCTAAAGACTGAAATTAGACTGTGTAATAGTTTGGTTCTTTCTAGGGTTAGTTATGGTAGTGAAACTTGGACACTTTGTAAGCAAGATAACAGGAAATTAGATGCTTTTGATTCTAGATGCTTATATAGCATCTTGGGTATTAGGTGGTTTAACTTTGTAACTAATGATGAGGTTAGGCAAAGGAGTCTGCAACCTCCTTTAAGCAGCATATTGTGCAGAGAGAGACTCCGTTGGTTTGGCCATGTTGCCCGTATGGATAATTATAGATTAGTGAATAGGGTTATGAACAGTGTGCCTAAAGGCTTCAGAAAAAGGGGGAGACCTGAGATGCGGTTGGCAGACAATGTCAAACAGGATCTTGTTAAAATTGGTATGCAGTGGCCAGATGCAGCAGATGTAGCTCAGGATAGATATGTTTGGAGAACTAAATTGCACGGTCTGGTTGGACCTCCGTAGCCCATGGTTGCTTCAGGATGATGATGAAAATTGCACGAAATATTGTTCTATGAGCATCACTTTTAAGGGTGTTAAAATTAGCATTAGCCACGGTTTCGTGGATAACCGGGGTTATCCAAAAATCGGATATCTCGTTTTCGGCAACAATGCACGATTCATTAACAGCTGAAATTCGAAACCGCAGTTAGCGAGAGATTGCTTTGAATCTATAGTCTTCCACACCTTTATTGCGAAAATAAACTGCAGTTTCGTAATAGAAGTCCCACACTGTCGAAGTAATTCAAATGACGAAGATGAATTATTACGTTCTGTTTGACGAAGGGGAGGAAGTTAGAATAATCTTACAATTGTTGAGAAACGTTCCACAGAGGTGAGTCAAATTTTGGCCATAAAATAGATCATAGGTCATATAAAATAGATCATAGGTCATATAGATCATAAGGTCTCCGCTATCCTCAAGTAGCTGGGTTTTAGCAGCTTGTTTTTTGAAGGGGCGGTTCTGAAGGTAGGCCAAAATCTGATCTAAAATACGTATCCCTGAAATGGAAAACACCTTTTTCAAAAAAGTAAGTATTACACCTCAAAATTAAAATATTTTATATGCAGAAACATTTTACGTTTATTTCCATTTAGCGACGCTATAATTGTTGCATACATCGTTAAAAAATGATATAGAGTAAAAAAAATCTTTCATTGTTACGTTCCGAGACAAAGTTGTGATTTACGAGGTGCCGTTTTTGGCCGAATTCTTTTATTTTAGCGTTTTGTTTTCAATAATTTTTCAGAGGTACGAATTATCATATAATAAAAAGACGATATGTTTAAAAAGAAGATAAATTTTATATTTCAATCAAACAACTTACACAAGATTTCACATGGAGGCATCATCGCTGAAAGACTTGTAAAAATATGTCCGCCAACATACTTTAATTTAAATATAGCCTGGGTTCGAACCCCGGGTAAGGCATGGATGTATGTATCGTTTTTCTGCTGAGGTCCTGCCATCCTCAAAGACCTTCTACTATGGCATATAAACTGACAGGCTCCTGTCAGACCTCTGTGGCACGCAGCTGCTTGAGGGGGTATTTATTATTTTATTTATATAGATTAAAATGTTCCAAAACAGAAAAACAAGCACCTAATAAAGTATGCTTGAAATGCGCATATAAAAATAACGTATGAAAACGCAAATTATACATATTTTAGTCAACACCCGTTTTTTTTTTCTGCAATTTTCCTGAAAATTTTATATGCACAAATTTTTAAGGCAAAAACTGTGGGTCGAAAGTGACACCTCCTTGCTTGTTAATATGCAAAGGTAAAGTATTTGTTGCTAACAATGTCACGCATTTAATCATAACTTCAATAACGTTTGGTTGGAATTTAAAGAATACAGAAATTGGAATATTTAATTGCCTGTTTATAATCAAAAATATCTATTTATCCTGTGTTCGAGTCCCAGATAACGTCTGAATGTATGTGTTGCCTTTCTGATGGGGTCCTGCCTTCCGTACAAACTAGTGTCAGACCTCTGTGGCAAGCAGAGCTCTAATTTATTTATTTAACGTGTTCCAGCGTCAATAGTGGTTCCAGTATGGAGGATGAGTTAGCTCTGATTCCATTCCTAAACTATTTTTCCAGAGGAAGAGTCGCTCAGAAAAATATCCGAACACTATGGTTGATTACAGAATTCAGAAAAAATATCTGGCAACGATTTTTTTTTAGAAATCCTTCATGTCACGACACGAAGGTTGCCAGATCACTGATTTCTAAAAAAAATCGTTGCCAGATATTTTTTCTGAATTCTTTAATCAACCATAGTGTCACGAAGGTTGTCAGATCACTGATTTCTAAAAAAAAATCGTTGCCAGATATTTTTTCTGAATTCTTTAATCAACCATAGTGTCACGAAGGTTGTCAGATCACTGATTTCTAAAAAAAATCGTTGCCAGATATTTTTTCTGAATTCTGTAATCAACCAAAATGTTAGGATATTTTTTAATATATATAATGCGTATGAATATATAATGCAATGAATATGGAGCGTGTGCAATTACCGTTCACAGCAAACTGGAGCGGTTGCGGTTAATGTTCACAGCACATTGGATCGTGTGAGCTCAGAAAGACCTAGATCGTGTGGGCTCACTCACAAAAATATTGAGCGTGTGCAGTTACCGTTCACAGCAAACTGGAGCGTGTGCAGTAACTGCACACGCTCCAGTTTGCTGTGAACGGTAACTGGAGCGTGTACAGTTGCTGTACACGCTCCAGATATTTTTCCTGAATTCTGTAATCACGTGTCACGAAGGTTGCCAGATCACTAATTTCTAAAAAAAAAATCGTTGCCAGATATTTTTTTCTGAATTCTGTAATCAGCCATAGCGTTCGGATACTTTTTCTTTGAGCGACTGTACAATAACTCTCTGGTGTTCTTTTTTCCCTTAAACCTCTTTTACTTAATGCGACTCCATCACCCTACATTTGTATTGACTTTTCTCTCCTATTTCCACACTTTAAAGTGCAAGATTAAACTCTCCTTGGCCATCGTTCTTCGTCTATGTCCCTCAAAAGGACCCTAGGGGCGGGAGTGGCTTAGTCGGTAGCGCGCCAGGTTCGTAATCTGTAGTTCCCAGGTTCGAGTCCCAGCTGGGTCAGCGTTGAGATTTATCTCCGCAAAATTCCCCGCCCTGCCCACGGTCAGTAGGGGACACCGATGGGTTTGGAAAGGCCACCGTCCGTCGGATGGGACGTTAAGCCGTGGCCCCGTGTGCGGGAGAGCCATACCCTGTGCACGTTAAAGAACACACTGGATGGCCTTGGCGGGAGACTACCATCTGTCTCCCAACAGCTGTTCCAGTGGGTCCCCTCCCTCAACCTTCTCTGAGCCTTCGGGGTCCATGTGACCTGGCCATTTAGCCCATGGTGTGCAAAAAAGTGCCGCTCAGAAGTAAAATAACACAAGGACCCTAATGCAATTTATCTCAACATCTAATTAAAATATGATACCGTATCATCAAGCCGTTTGGTAAATAAATGCATTTTTACGAGTCTTTGATCCTTTCCGTTTCTTGTCAGTCTTTAGGAATATTTTTAAAGCGAGTGACATTGCAGTTGAATACGGTGTCCAGAATTCTACAAAAGTATCACTGGCATAGCGTAAGTAGCAACTGGAGAGATTGGGACATGCGCAGGTGATACTTGAACAGTTTTCAGAGGTCAATGACCTATTAATCATCTGTCGATCAATCTATGAAACTATTGAAGTATCAAATCTTATAGTGGGGCAGGGGTGGCTCAGTCGGTAGCGCGCCAGACTCGTAATCTGTAGTTCCCAGGTTCGAGTCCCAGCTGGATCAGCGTTGAGATTTATCTCCGCAAAATCCCAGCTCTGTCCACGGTCAGTAGGGGACATCGATGGGTTTGGATAAGAGCCACCGTCCGTCGGATGGGACGTTAAGCCGTGACTCCGTGGGCGGGAGAGTCACACCCTGTGCACGTTAAAGAACACGCTGGATGGCCTTGACGGGAGGCTACCATCTCTCTCTCTCCCAACAGCTGTTCCAGTGGGTCCCCAACCTTCTCCATGACAAACACTGCGTTCTAATCTGCGTATTAGAATGTATTCCGCCGTCAAAGTGTTAAATTCTTTTCATCTCCACGATTATCTTGAGCGCCAATATACTTTTTTTCTCCCCAGAATAAAAATGAGCGATGCAGCTGCGCCTCCCACGATTGTCATCGATAGTGGTTCCAGCGTCTTCAAAGCCGGATTTGCCGGAGACGACATTCCCAAATCAGTCATCCCGTCTCTAATTGGTCGCCCAAGATACCGGGTATGTTAAAATATAAAACATGAATTAATTTTTTTAATTCTCTTCCATATCTTTCTCAAGGTTGCATATTGATAAAAAAAAGTTGAAGCTTATTAAGTGCTGAAATTAAACATTAAAATTTATTTACCGGCAGGGCTACGAGGGGGGGATGAATGGGATCTCGCTACCCCTTTGAGAACATTGATAACTGAAATGGAGATTTCTAATAAATAAATAAAAAAAAAATTATCTTGATTTCAATTAACGTGGATGACCCGCGGATTTCTTTTCGTACTTGGGTCGTACTCATTACCCAAAAGACCCCCAACAGCAGAGAAAAAAAAAATTGGGAGGAATCCTAGCCAAGATTGTCTTAAAGTTGGCTACAAAATTCCAGCGTGTCTCCGAAGCAAAACACCTGGCGACGCACTGGTTTAATTACATTGTGGCACGGTCAGTACTTCGGAGGGTGACCACCTGGGAACACCGCGTGCAGTTGGCATTTTTTTTCCGTCCCGCGTGCAGTTGGCATTTTTTTTTGGCCGGATGGCTATGAAGGGATACTCCCACCGAGTGGTTAGCGCGCTTGGCTACTCATCTGAAGGATCTGGGTTCGAGCCCCGGGTTAAGGCATGGATGTTCGTGTTGTTTTTCTGCTGAGGTCCTGCCATCCTCACAGACCTTCTACTATGACATATAAACTAACAGGTTCTTGTCAGACCTCTGTGGCAAGCAGCTGCTTGAGGGGGGTATTTATTTATTTATTTATGTAACATTTGTACGCGCCTACATCTTCATATTACAATAGATTAGTGTGGAACTAGACGCATGCGTAAAAGTTGTGCGTTGGTATCCATAAACTGTAGCTGTCAGAATTTTCTTTTAAAAAAATTTGGCTTTATATTTTATTACTTTGTTTCCATCGTCTGGTAGAAATCTGGCTTTCCACTGACAAATTTTGCGAATTCTCCATTTTTGCTATCTAAGCACTATTTGTATATTGCAATATCGGTGATTTAGCTAATATTAATATATTATATATATTAGCAATTATATTTAAAACCATTTTTCCTCCATAGCCTGTTATACCAACCTTAACTTATCGAGACTTTTATGTTGGGGACGAAGCCCAGCGCATCCGAGGAATCCTGGCACTAAGATATCCCATCTGGCACGGGATGATCATGGAGCGCAATGATATGGAAAAGGTGTTTGAGTACATGTTCCAACACGAACTGCAAGTCGATCCTTCTCAACATCCTCTTCTGCTCACAGAGTCGGCTATGAATCCAAGAGGAAATCGTGAACTGATGACAGAGGTAAAGGTAACACTTTCGTTCACTTCCAATGGCGCTATTTTCGCAATCAAAAGAGAACTTGAACTAGAGTTGTTTTACCTCTGAGCAGCACTTTTTTTGCACACATGGGCTAAATGGCCAAGTCACAAGAATCCCGAGGGCTCAGAGAAGGTCGGGACGGGGAGGAAATACACTGGACAGCTGTTGGGAGACAGATGGTAGCCTCGCATCAAGGCCATCCAGCGTGTTCCTTAACGTGCACACAGTTTGGCTCTCTTCCGCACATGGGGGGGGGGGGGGGGGGTGGCTCAGTCGGTAGCGCGCCAGGCTCGTAATCTGTAGTTCCCAGGTTCGAGTCCCAGTTGGGTCAGCGTTGAAATTTATCTCCGCAAAATTCCCCGCCCTGCCCACGGTCAGTAGGGGACACCGATGGGCTTGGAAAGGCCGCCGTCCGTCGGATGGGACGTTAAGCCGTGGCAGTGTGCGGGAGAGCTCATACCCTGTGCACATTAAAGAACACGCTGGATGGCCTTGACGGGAGGCTACCATCTGTCTCCCAACAGCTGTTCCAGTGGGTCCCCTCCCCAAACCTTCTCTGAGCCTTCGGGGTCCATGGTGACCTGGCCATTTAGCCCATGGTGTGCAAAAAAGTGCCGCTCAGAGGTAAAACAACCCAACCCAACTCCCGCACATGGACCACGGTTTAACGTCCCATCAGACGGATGGCGACCTTTTCTTGCCCATCGGTATCCCCTACTGACCGAGGGCATGTTGGGTAGTTTTGCGGAAATAAATCTCAACATTGGCCAGCTGGGACTCTAACGTGGGAACTATAGATTACGAGCCTGGCACACTACTGACTGAGCTACCCCCCCCCCCGCCCCTCTAGAACTAGGATCTGATCTAGAAAGTTGGGGAGGGGAGGGGGGAATTGGCAGATTGGAAATTTTTAATAACCCACCTAAAGGAGGAGAAAAAAATTGTAATATACATACACTGCTTAGGCAAAAATATTACAGAATTATTTTGTTATGACAGTGTAAAGCCAAATCTGATGCTCGGTTAATTTCTAAATTTGCGGAAAACTGTGAAGGTAAATATCTCAATCAAAGGTAAATCTTTATTTTCAATAATTCTTTCAGTACTTCTAGAGTTATGGAAGTGAAATATTTAGCAACAGCAGTTCAGTAATTAAGAATTTATCGCAGAAGTGAAATCAAACTTAATAGATATTATTTCAAACCATTTAACAATTAAATGTATATTTTAGACGTTTGTGTAAATAAATCTTTCAATAGTCGCCAATTTTTTATGCGTTTCCTAGGAAAAGTATAAAAATAAAAAAAAAATAAATAACCCCTCAAGCAGCTCACTGAGGTTAAATATTCCAGCTACTACAAATCTTTAAATGCTCGATAAATATTTATGAAATTCAAGATTTAAACAGATCTGATGTAGATCTTCATCTTTAGTGATATTTTTGTATAAAAACCTTATTTCAGAACTTAGGGAGTATCGAATTTGGCTTTCCACAGGCAGAGCAATGATTTCCTATTTTTTGATCTCTAAGCATTGTATATATAGCACTATTGAGCTAAACTAATTTGGTCCGTTCCGAATTAATCCAGTCACCTGATTCTACCTTCCAGGGGGTGGGGGTGGGGGTGGCTCAGTCGGTAGCGCGCCAGGCTCGTAATCTCTAGTTCCCAGGTTCGAGTCCCAGTTGGGTCAGCGTTGAGATTTATCTCCGCAAAATTCCCCGCCCTGCCCACGGTCAGTAGGGGAGACCGATGGGCTAGGAAAGGCCGCCGTCCGTCGGATGGGACGTTAAGCCGTGGCCCGGTGTGCGGGAGAGCCATACACTGTGCACGTTAAAGAACACGCTGGATGGCCTTGACGGGAGGCTACCATCTGTCTCCCAACAGCTGTTCCAGTGGGTCCCCTCCCCCAACCTTCTCTGAGCCTTCGGAGTCCATGTGACCTGGCGATTTAGCCCATGGTGTGCAAAAAAGTGCCGCTCAGAGGTAAAACAATCCAACCCTACCTTCCAGTCCAATTTTTTTTTTGGATTCGAGAATGGAACTAATCAAGATTGAATTATGTATATTATTATATAATTATGAATGGAACTAATCAAGATCAAGCTAGGATATTCTGGTTTTGGTTGTTTTATCTCTGAGCGGCACTTTTTTGCACACCATGAGCTAAATGGTCAGGTCACATGGACCCCGAAGGCTCAGAGAAGGTTGGGGTAGGGGACCCACTAGAACAGCTTTTGGGAGACAGATGGTAGCCTCCCGTCAAGGCCATCCAGGGTGTTTTCTAATGTGGGCAGGGTATGTCTCTCCCGCACACGGGACCACGGCTTAACGTCCCATCCGACGGACGGCTGCCTTTCCAAGCCCATCGGTGTCCCCTACTGACCGTGGGCAGGGCGGGGAGTTTTGCAGAGATGTCTCAACGTAGGATGTTCTGGGAACTAACTTATAGATTTAATAGAAATTATTGTTAAATATTTTTAGCCTTCTTATAGGTGAATATCTGATTGTAACAGTATAATATTAAGCCGTTTTATCATTGCACGTTAAAGAATACACTGGATGACTTTGAAGGGAAGCTCTCATCGGTCTCCTAACTGCTTCCAGTGAATCTCCTTTTCTATTGTGACCTTGCGTTTAGCCCATTTTGAGCACAAAAGGACCGCTCAAATATAAAACAACGCAATCCAGTTGAAACTCACGTGTCGTGTATATAATTACATTATTAATTAGAACCTAAATTAATGATTAGTTGAACCCGGACTGCCATTATCAATATTGGAAGATAAATGATTCGGCTAGTACAGTGCTGTCCAACTTCTCCAAGACCGCGGGCCATTTTTGATTTCGCCAATATTTCGCGGGGAATTTTTAAATTTCGCAAATATTTCGCGGGCCAAAAAAAGGGAATAGGATAGGTAATTGAAAAATCAGTTCATGTCACCTCAAATAATTATTTTATTTATACGAAAAATAATAAGTAATAATAAACCAATATAAATTTTCTAAACCTTATCAAATATTTAATAAATTTAATTGGGGCACTGTGGCCGTAGTTGTTGGGCAATAAGAATAGAATGAGTAAGTTGAAATAATGCAATAATAATTGCAAATAGAATGAGTAAGTTGAAGATTGCATATCAAGTTAAGTAATATAAGTTGACAAAAAATTTTAAGGTGGATTACAGATAGTATTTAAAATTTCAAGTAAAAACTTGAATTTGTTCGCGGGCCACAAAAATCAATTGGGTTGGGTTGTTTTACCTCTGAGCGGCCCTTTTTTGCACACCATGGGCTAAATGGCCAGGTCACATGGACCCCGAAGGCTCAGAGAAGGTTGGGGGAGGGGACCTACTGGAACAGCTGTTGGGAGACAGATGGTTGCCTCCCGTCAAGGCCATCCAGCGTGTTCTTTAACGTGCACAGGGTATGGCTTTCCCGCACACGGTGCCACGGCTTAACGTCCCATCCGACGGACGGCGGCCTTTCCAAGCCCATCGGTGTCCCCTACTGACCGTGGGCAGGGCGGGGAATTTTGCGGAGATAAATCTCAACGCTGACCCAGCTGGGACTCGAACCTGGGAACTACAGATTACGAGCCTGGCGCGCTACCGACTGAGCCGCCCCCGTCCCTAAAATCAATTGGACAGCGCTGGGCTAGTACATAAAAAAAAAGGTAGAGTGAAAAAATGTATACGTTTTTAAATTTTTAGATCGCGTTTCCCTGACGATTTAAATCTAGTTTCCATGACTTATATAGTTGGAAATCCTAGAAATAATGCAAAGATAATTTATAATAATTTATAATATACCATTGCTCGATAAAGCATTCAATAGATTTCATCTAAGTTCTCTAGCCTTTTTTATTTTTCTCCTTCAATAATCTGAAAGGTGAGATAAATTTCTTGCCAATTGTGTCGTGCTCCTGGATCTAAACGTGACAGGGGCGGGGGTGGCTCAGTCGGTAGCGCGCCAGGCTCGTAATCTGCAGTTCCCAGGTTCGAGTCCCAGCTGTCACCGTTGAGACTTATCTCCGCAAAACTTCCCGCCCTGCCCAGGGTCAGTAGGGGACACCGATGGGCTTGGATAAGGCCTCCGTCCGTCGGATGGGACGTTAAGCAGTGACCCCGTGTGTGGGAGAGCTATTCCCTGTGCACGTTCAAGAACACACTGGATGGCCTTGACGGGAGGTTATCATCTGTCTCCCAACAGCTGTTCCAGTGGGTCCCCACCTTCTCTGAGCCTTACGGGGTCCTTATGACTGCCGCTCAGAGGTGAAACAACCCAACTGTTTCTAATATTTTATGTTCCAAATAAGCGATAGCATTTTAATTTTGTTACACAATTATTATAATTAATAATATAAGAATACAATAAATGATTATAGACTTGCATTTCTGTATATACCTATATATCTTATGATGAGTCAGAGAGCGGACTGGGGGCTCAATAACTTTGGTTTCTGTTCGAAAAATTGTGCCCCAACTCATGTTTATCCGTCGTCATCAATAAAATACTAAGCTTAACCTTATTTAGATAAAATCAACTAAATGTGAAATAACTATCACTTGTCAGAGTTTCGTTTTTGTTTCAGATGATGTTCGAATCATTTTCTGCTTTATCTCTGTACATTGCCACCCAGCCCGTTCTTTCCCTTTATGCATCAGGACTGGTAACTGGAGCTGTGCTTTATTCCGGTGGAGGAGTCACTTCCTCAGTGCCGGTGTACGAAGGTTATGCCCTGCCTCATGCCATCCTTAGGGCTAACTTAGGAGGTCGAGATCTCACTGAACATCTGATGAGGATATTAGCAGAGAAAGGAGTCTACTTTACAACAACAGGTAACGTACTATATCCGTGAGCAAACATACTAAGCCGCAATTAAGAGCTACACTGAAGTGGAGGTGTGAGTTAGGTTGTTTTTACCTCCGAGTGGCATTTTTTTTTTTGCACACAGTGGATTAAATGGCCAAATCACAAGGGCCCCCGAGGATGAGGAAAGGGGGTCCAATAGACAGCTGTTAGGAAACAAATGGTAGCTACCCGTCAAGACCATCGGGGCATTCCTCATGCACAGGGTATGGCTATCCTGTACTCGGGCAACCGCTTAACGTCTTATCCGATGGATGGCAGCTTTTCCAAGCCGATTGACATCCCCTAGTGACTGTGGGAGGTTAGGAGTTTTGCGGAGATAAATCTCAACGCTGGTCCTGATGGGACAATCTGGGGACTACAGATCACGAACCTGCCAGGTGTTGTTGGCAGTTGCTGTTGGGTTGTTTTACCTCTAAGCGGCACATTTTTCCACACCATGGGCTAAATCGCCAGGTCACATGGACCCCGAAGGCTCAGAGAAGGTTGGTGGAGCTGGAACAGCTGTTGGGGGATAGATGGTAGCCTCCAGTCAAGGTCATCCAGCGTGTTCTTTAAAGAGCACAGGGTATGGCTCTCTCCCACACACGGACCACGGCTTGACGTCCCATCCGACGGACGACAGCATTTCCAAGCCCATCGGTGTTCCCTACTGACCGTGGGCAGGGGGGGAGTTTTGCGAAGATAACTCTCACCGCTGTGCCAGCTGGGATTCGAACCTGAGAACTGCAGATTACGAGCCTGGCGCGCTACCGACTGAGCCACCCCCGCTCCTGCAAGGTGGGACTCGAACCTGGGGACTACAGATCACGAACCTGGCGCTCTACCGCCTTAGCCACCCCTGCCCCAGTGGAAGTGCGATGATTTTTAGCCTAGAAGAGTAACAAAAAAATCATATTGAGAAAAAAAATGCACCTTTTTAACTTTAAATTAATTTTTAACGTTAAATCGTAAAACTTTTTAACGTTAAATTGTTAAATCGTTTAACGTTAATCGTAATCGTTAAATCGTAAAACGTAATTTTTTTTGTTTTACGTTTTAAATCTAAAAAAAGTTTTTAAAAAATGTCGAATAAAATTTCTTAAACTGCATTTTAGTATTTTTTTTTTACAAACTAGAAAATTTCGATATCTAACGTAGTGAACCCTGTATATCGATCTTTATTCGGTAAAATTAATTTCATGTTTCCGTTTCGTTGCAGCCGAAAGAGAAATAGTACGCGACATTAAAGAGAAACTCTGCTACGTCACCGAAGATTACTACGAAGAGCTGTCTTTAATAGATGACAATCCAAATCTACAGAAGTCTTACACGCTTCCCGACGGACAAATCATCACAATAGCCGATGAGCGTTTCCGCTGCCCAGAAGTTCTCTTTCACCCACATTTCATCGGGAGGGAAGCAGATGGTATACACCAAATGATTCATGGATCCGTGCTAAGGAGTGACATGCACATCCACAAAGATCTATTTTCTAATATCGTTCTTGGAGGTGGAAGTACAATGTTTCCTGGAATTGCAACAAGAATAAAAACCGAACTCGTGGACATGGTTCCACCAAATACCAGGATCAGAATATTAGCACCACCAGAAAGGAAATATACTGTTTGGATTGGTGGATCCATTCTGGCCTCACTGGCTTCGTTCAGAGAAATGTATATCACCAAACAAGATTATGAAGAACATGGATCAAGAATAATTCATAGAAAATGCTTTGGATTCTTAGAGCCAGGTTTAGGCCAGGGAGATTTTCGTGTATGCAGTAGATAACACGTTAGATGGGTAATGAGATATTTTACTATAATAGCTCTAAACAAGTAGAGAGAACTTAGATCCTTGCATGGCCCAAGTTGTTTAAACGTTTTGTTTTGTCAATAAACTGCAATTTTATCTTACCGAGTTTTTATGTTCTGACGTCATGACTTCATGTCAAACGAAAGCGTGCATTTTAAATGAGCAAAAGAACCTCTGTCTAGTCTTTGGCTCCTGTAAATAATCACAGCGAAGATTATGGACATTTGGGTTGTTTTACCTCTGAGCGGCACTTTTTTGCACACCATGGGCTAAATGGCTAGGTCACATGGACCCCGAAGGCTCAGAGAAGGTTGGGGGAGTGACCCACTGGAACAGCTGTTGGGAGACAGATGGTAGCCTCCCGTCAAGGCCATCCAGCGTGTTCTTGAAAGTGCACATGGACTCTTCCGCACACGGGCCACGGCTTAACGTCCCATCCGACGGACGACGGCCTTTCCAAGCCCATCGGTGTCCTCTACTGACCGTGGGCAGGGCGGGGAATTTTGCGGAGATAAATCTCAACGCTGACCCAGCTGGGACTCGAACCTGGGAACTACAGATTACGAGCCTGGCGCGCTACCGACTGAGCCACCCCCGCCCCCAGATTACGAACAAAAGAAAATATGCCTTTCTTAAGAGACTACGTATTTTTTTGGGCTGCTGCAGTTTTCGGGTTTTCTATCTCGGGGTCTTCTTGTCATGTGACCAAGTATAAAAAAGTTTATTTTTTGGGTTGGATAGGTATTGATGAAATATTACGATTCGCACTTTCCGAATATCCGAAAAGCTATAATTGCGCCATCTAACGGTGGAAATAGTGAATTTTTTTTTAAAATTCAAACAAATATTGCAAACGATATATTTTATGCTAGAAATTTTAAATTTGGGTGATGGAATATGGTCATAAAGTTTCCATTGGCGACAATAATTCGATCCTTTACGCCCAGGAGGTGGTGGGAAATGCAAATCTTTTAAGAGATAATTGTTTTTAGGGATAAATAAAAAATTATTTTCGGGTTGACTAAGTATTGATGAAATATTACGATTTGCACCTTTGTAAGTTCCTAAAAGCTATAATTGCACCTTCTAACGGCGGAAAATATCGAAAATTAAAAACCAATATTGCAAACGATGTATTGATGCTAGAATTTTAATGGTGGAATGTATTCGGTTGTAGATTCCATTGGCACCAATGAGTTTCCCACCCACCCTTATGTCAGGGTGGGTGGGAAACACAACTGTTTTGTTCCAAGCGATAATTAGAAAACTTTTTTTAGTTGGGATTAGTACCGGTCCCTTACTAAAATTAGCATTTTTTAAAACCTTAAAAAGTTTTAATTTACATCGTCATGGATCACTAAATATGGAACCGGCAAAACTTTCAATGAATGTTGCAAGTGATCTGTTTGTGGAGCAAATTTTTGTGGTAGAGTTGGGTTGGGTTGTTTTATCTCTGAGCGGCACTCTTTTTTGCACACCATGGGCTAAATAGCCAGGTCACATGGACCCCGAAGGTTCAGAGAAGATTGGGGGAGGGGACCCACTGGAACAGCTGTTGGGAGACAGATGGTAGCTTCCCGTCAAGGCCATTCAGCATGTTCTTCAACGTGCACAGGGTATGGCTCTTCCACACACGGAGCCACAGCTTAACGTCCCATCCGACGGACGGCGGCCTTTCCAAGACCCATTGGTATCCACGGGCTGACCCAGCTGGGACTCGAACCTGGGAACTACAGATTACGAGCCTGGTGCGCTACCGACTGAACCACTCCCGCCCCTATCGACAAAATGATTGAGTTAAATGAACAACAAACTTAACGCAATCATTGTGTTTGACAGTGTTTTTAAAGTAACTGTCAACCTTGCATCTTTACTTTGATAACAATGATCATTTATATATATGACACACCACCTGAATACGATCACCAAAATTTTTGGCGCGAAGTTGAAAATATTCTCCATCACTGTCATAGATCATGTCAATGTCAATAAATATGTTGTGGAAAAACTTTCGCCGACATACGGGACTTGAACCCGCATCTCTCCAGACAGTAGTCCCGTATGAGGGCGAAATTTTTTCACAAAATATTTATTGATTTATAGACGTTAAAAAAAATTAACAGGTAACGCTATGATTGCCATTTATGTATAAGTTAACGTGCTATAAATTAACCAAAACTCTAAGAGCTTTTGAAATGTCAGCTTAGTCTTCCAAGTTGCAATCACTCAATCACACTGCTGCAAGTTAAATTAACAAGAACAATTCTATTGATGCCAAGGACGGAAGTAACCTGTAAGCTTTTGGCATGTGCCAGTTTCTCGTACACTATAATAGGAAAACAACATACATTTATACAAGGACATGTCTACTGGAATAATAGTCAAGTACACTAAGTAGAGCTTAAATGTGTTAAAATGGGAATTTGTTCCATCCTAGATATGCAGCTCTTTCCACACCATACTTAATAACAAGACCATATCGAAAATACTCAAAAGCATATTCCCCTATCATTTTGAAAAAAATACCAAAGCTTACTCTTTCGTGTCTAGAAAAAAATTATGCAATCCCAAAAAGCCAATCCATAAAGTCTTGAGTTTGAGCCAAGGAGGCAAATAATATGTTTTTTCATGTTTGTCTATCTCAGGTTATTACTAAATGAACTTAAATGCTAAAACTAAAGAATCAGTAATTTTTACAAACTGCGCTTTTCAAATGAAATAAAAACATTTCAATTCACATTATATTTATTGCTTAATTTATTTAGTACAAACTCAGATCATGTACTAGAAATTAAATTCTTCCGTTAGTCTGACTTGTGATAGGGCAAACAAAGCAAAACTAGACAAATATTTCATGACTAGGTTCTTGTTTAAGATTAAACAAAAATGTTAATATACAAAAAAAAATCATTCAGAAATACAATTTATAATTCATATACTGACAATATTTATGGATTGAATTTTTAATCAACTTTATAAATCTTGATATGAACACAGCAGATATTCCACTGGACTTAATTTGGGTTGTTTTACCTCTGAGCGGCACTTTTTTGCACACCATGGGCTAAATGGCCAGGTCACATGGACCCCGAAGGCTCAGAGAAAGTTGGGGGAGGGGACCCACTGGAACAGCTGTTGGGAGACAGATGGTAGCCTCCCATCAAGGCCATCCAGCGTGTTCTTTAACGCGCACAGGGTATGGCTCTCCCACACACGGGGCCACGGCTTAACGTCCCATCCGATGGACGGCGGCCTTTCCAAGCCCATCGGTGTCCCCTACTGACCGTGAGCAGAGCGGGGAATTTTGCGGAGATAAATCTCAACGCTGACCCAGCTGGGACTCGAACCTGGAAACTACAGATTACGAGCCTGGCGTGCTACCGACTGAGCCACCCCCGCCCCTCTTAATTTGGTATAGGTGCATTTTTATGTAACCTTATGGCAGTACCTCTTGCCAGTCTGTGCCTGGACACTGAATATTAGAGGTAAGATCAAGAAGGCAACAGAGAAAATCAGCCATTTTCTCATTTGGAAGAGATAAATCACAAGATAATCTTTTTCTGTATGGTCAAATGCATGCTTCCCAACCTTTCTGAGTCAACTGCACACTTTTGAGAATCCAAAATTGTCATGGCACACCAGGAAAAAAGCATGAACTACTTTTTTTAAATATAATAATTTAGTTTTTAGTCAATATAATCAGTTATTATTTTATATCAATGATAGAGAAAAATGTGATAAAAATTTTGTGTAAGCATAAATATTTTGCAGGTACACTTGAAATTCTTTCATGGGACAATTGGGAAGCACTGGTCTAATGGTTGTTGTGGGGTGTATTGGACCTTACAGCAACCTTTCTCAGGTTAAAAAGAATTATAAAAATTACATAAAAAATTACATTTGGACCTCACAGCAAACTTTCTCAGGTTACAAAAAAAAGTATAAAAAATACATTACAAATTATCCTTTGATTATAGACCATTTGGTATGAGTTATAAACAAAATATTAGAAATTTAATGCTAATATAGCAAAAAATACACATACTTACAAAGCATAAAATAATTTCAACTACGAAATATGGCTTTCAACAGACAATATTATTCTTATCTACACTAATATTTTAACATCTAATTTTTTTAAATGTTTATTTATTTCTCTTGTAAATTAGCTTATAGTTTTGCAAGTGATTTATTAATATTTTATGTACAAATATGAAAATCATAAATAAAAAATGACAAGAATTTACACTTATTCTCTGTAAATACATATGCAGCTACATATCTTTACAATGACCTTATGGCACTAAAAATTGCTGATACCATTGTATTGTGAAATGTGTAATATGATCTCTATTTTTATGATGAGCTACTGATTAACCTCTTACTACTATTTGCATCTATTGATACTAAATTACAAATTTTAAAACATCGTTTCTTTTGTAATAAAATGAAATATATGTAAAAAACTAGAAAACACATTAAGATAATTATGCAATTATGATTATTGCAATTTTTAAATTGACAATGAAAATATTCTATTTCTTCCAATTTCAATGAAGAGTATTCACATATTTATATAGCTTTTATTTGAATCCAGTAATAATAAATAATTTATATTACAAATTGTTCCTTATTCAATTCACAGTAACCATTTGTGTAGGTTAAGTAATAGTACTTTGATATATAAAAACAAAAACTGCAGCACTTTTACACCAGTGTGCATTTTTTTTAATATGCATACTTCATACCTTTGTCTGAAGAAGGTCCATTTCATAGATTATCTTTAGCAATTTGAAATATCATCCTTCACTTTTCATCAGGGGTCAACCACAAGTTGCATTCAGTTTTTTCAATTTAATAATCACATAGGTTAAAAGCAATATTACTCTTTTAAATTTTTTGAGGAAAGTAACCCCGTGGCTGAGTGGTTAGCACGCTTGGCTACTGATCTACAGGATCTGGGTTCGAGCCCCGGGTATGGCATGGATGTATGTGTCGTTTTTCTGCTGAGGTCCTGCCATCCTCTCAGACCTTCTACTATGGCATATAAACTGGCAGGCTCTTGTCAGACCTCTGTGGCAAGCAGCTGCTTGAGGGGGTATTTTTTTATTTATTATTAAAATTAAAAACAAAAGCTTAACCCAGGAGTAGGTATAATTTGGTCTTTTAACCAATCCAATGCATTTTTGGAATACATATTTTTTTCAGTACCTGCTTATCTAGTTCACTCTTGAAATGTTCCTACTACAGAAGCATAAAAAGATTGCAGCTTTTTACTTTTCGAATTTCTTTCCAATTCTACCTCTATATTAGCAATGTGTAAAAGTTACTTCTAACTTTTTAAAGAATAATATTGCTTTTAACTCAGGCGCACACTAAATTGAGAAAGTTAACTCTTAATTAATTTCTAATGAAGAGAGCTTCGTGAAACTTTGAATTACTGAAGCTAGCCCATGAAATAAGCTGAAAGACCCTATATCAGTTTAAAGGTGTAATATTTCCTTACTATATTCCACAGTTGAGATCTATATTATGGAAAATTAAAATTCTTACATTATAAATACCTGGAGTAATAATATATATATTATAGAAAATATATCCTTAACAAGTAAAAATTATGATAACCAATTAGTAATACTTAATAAATTATGTTTACTTGAATAAAAGTTTGTTTTTTAATTTAGAATTTTTTTTATAATTTCATGATTATGCTAATACCTAAATATTCACAAAATATACAAAAATATATTAAAAACATTATGTATAGTCAATCACCACAGGAAAAGCTCCAACATGGAAAGGAAACAGAAAAGCTAATTTAGGATAAGAGTTAAAAAGAGAGGAAATATGTTGAAAACAAGGGTAGCAAACAATTATGCATGAATGATTATTTAGCCATTTAGCACTGAATTTCCTAAATTAGCTAGTAACTGATACTTTTCTATGGCATCTGCTATATTACTAACTGGGTTTATCTCATGATAGCAGAACTATACTATAAAAATGAGTGTTTGCTTTACAACAGTCCTTTCTAGTTAAATAATATATTTGTGCAGTTTGAATTTAAAATACATATATATTTTTCTTTAAAAAAAGAGTTTATCAAGTTTGTTCTGGAAGAGGAATTAATTGTATGACTTCTGGCCAATCTTCTATAGGCCACTGCCCATTTTCTTCAACATTAGAAGGATTAGTTTTCCAATCCCATGTTTTTACTGGCTCAAACCAATTGGATCCATAATTTGATTTTATGTATTCTTCTATTTGACATGGCACATGGACTCTTAATTCGAGAAATTCTGTCCAGCACAACTGAAACTTGGAAAAGATATACCTAAAAGGAAAAGAGAGAAACAACTTTGATTACGAAAGCATGTGTTTCTCAATGTGAATTCAAATGGAGAATATGCAAGATAAAATTGTGAAAATTTAGTGTCAAAATAAGATCTACTTAACTGAAGTTAATGCCCAAAAAAAAATACAATAGTGGATCGCATTTATTTTCTCAGCATGAAGGAAAAAATTAATGCTGCTTATAATATGTTGCAATGACACACTATGTACTTTTTCTATCTGAAGCTATCCTTGGTCACTAGAGAAACCCTTATGTAACACAGAACTTGAAGCAATAAAATATTTATGACCAGTCATGGTTATTAATGACTATTATTCTGAAAGTAACCATTATTTAGCAACTGAAATGACAATAATTTATGCTTATAACTCTTAAATAATACCACAATGGTTGGAAATTTTCAATTATGATATCCCATATACAAAACCTGCGAAAGCAATGATCAAGACTTGTTCAATACATTTAAACCCTATATTTTTTTAATAGCTTATGTATGAAAGTTATCCATAGGTACTATGGATAACTTTCCATGTTTATTGGGTTGTTTTACCTCTGAGCAGCACTTTTTTCCACATAATGGGCTAAATGGCCAGGTCACAAGGACCCTGAAGGCTCAGAGAAGGTTGGGGGAGGGGACCAACTAGAACAGCTGTTAGGAGACAGATGGTAGCCTCCCGTCAAGGCCATCCAGTGTGTTCTTTAATGTGCACAATTCCTGTTCTGGCCACGGCTTAATGTCCCATCTTACAGATGGCAGCCTTTCCAAGCCCATCGGTGTCCCCTACTGACCATGGGCAGGGCAGGGATTCCATGTTTATCCAAATAAGATATGTTACAAACGTTTTTTTTTTGGTAGATCAAATTGCATCCAATTTTATTTTGTTATTTATGAGCTATGATTCTGACAAAACTTTTAGAGTTTTACTATTTTCTCATTAAAGAATACATCTTTCATCTGCAATTGTTCATACACAACATTATCAGACAAAATTAAATAATTGGACCTATCAGCACTGTTCAATAAAAGATATAGGAGAGTATTAACTTGTTATAACTGGAAAATAGATTTTCCATTTTTTCTTGTAAAATAAATATTTGATGGAAAATATTATTCACATATTAGAGAAATGGAAAAACTACAGAACTTTCAAAGAAAGTTACTAATTTTTGCATCTAACTGTTTCCATCATGCATTCCTGACCCATCCCTTGGCCAAGTGGTTAGCACGCTTGGCTACTGATCTAAGGGACTTGGGTTCAAACCCCGGATAAGGCATGGATGTATGTGTCGTTTTCTGCTGAGGTCCTGCCATCCTCTCAGACCTTCTACTTTGGCATATAAACTGACAGGCTCCTGTCAGACCTCTATGGCAAGCAGCTGCTTGAGGGGGTATTTATTTTTTTTATTTTTTTTTATTCCTGATTATTCTTTGAATATTACAATATTGACCAATTTAATATCAGGTCTTAAGTATTTAAGTGTCAATGCCAATACAGGAAGTGAAGGATAGAAATGAATTTTAGATTTCCAGTCATACATACTTTAATTTTTTTCCTGTTCTGGCCTGAGTACCACCATTCCAAACATAATCATTTTCTTCATAGAAGAAAAATATATCTAATTTGATATCTCCATCCCTGAAGGACAATTCATAACTGTCTTCAACCTATAATAAATAGTTGATTATTCAGTAAATAAATATATGTTAAAAAGGTAATGTCTTAACATAGGTTGAAAAGTTATGCAAAGTAAAAAAATATTTCAGAGCATAACACCATGTAATAAATACCAGGACTTAAGCCCTAAAATTTCTGACAACATAGCAATTACAGAACATCAACAGTTTTCAATAACCTTTATACAAAATTTGAAAATAAAAAAAATACAAATAAAACCACAATACAATATTAACAACACTATCATTTATTATACATTTTTTTATTATATTTTTATTAGTTATTTATATTATATATTTATTAAAAAATAAATGATTTATGAGAAATACATTGTAATAATAGTAATATCAAAATTGAAAGTAACTTAAGTAAGTAAAAATTAAATACCCTAAATCAAGAAAGAAAATTATTTATGTTTTATTAATAGTAACTAAAAAGTAAATTAAATCAAACTTAATGAAATTCCCGCATATGCAAAACAAAAACTCCATTGTTATACCAGGGTTAATCCAACAGTAGGAACAAAGCAAAAGTGCTATGATCCCCCCCCCCCTCCACTTTTGAGAATGCTAGTTCTAGATCTGACCTTAGTTATATTAATGAAGTATCAACATTTGAAATTCCATAATTTTTAAAAATAAGATTTTTATGGAAAAATGTCAATGGATGAGTTAAGTATCTCAATCAAATCGCTCTAAAAATCATTATTTTTTTAACCATAGTTCTTCAGTATTTATCAGTTATGGATGCTGAAGCATTCACAACAGCATTGCCCAAAACTAAAATAAAAAATAAAAAATTAAAAAAACATTACATAAACACAAAAAAATTTACATTGGTAATAAAGCTTGTTATTTTATGCTTTAACTTTTGAGATCAATTTTTAAAAATTGAAATCTCTTTTTATTGTTTATTAATATTCTAATTTAATTAATTATTAAATGTTGTCATTTACCCAAAGTGAGTGAAGATTTGATATTATTGAAAAATCAACATTTAGAGGGAGCTGATTGATATCTGTAACTAATCTTCAGTGACATTTGCCAATTAAAATGCTTATTTCAAAGTTATGGTGTATACCAGGTGTGTCCAACCTTTTGACTTCCCTGGGCCACATTGAGTGAAGATTTGACTTCCCTGGGCCACATTGAGTGAAGATTTGACTTCCCTGGGCCGCACTGAATGAAGATTTGACTTCCCTGGGCCGCACTGAATGAAGATTAATTGCTTTGGGCCGCACTGAATGAAGATGAATTGCTTTGGGCCGCACATAAAATATATAACATAGTTAATGTATATGAATAATAAAATTTCATTTATTTTCTTATGTTTTTTATTATAAAATTAAAAAAAGGGCAACATAAAACTAGTGGGATATCAAAAACTTGCTGAAAATCACAATCATGTTGAAAGCTTATGTCATAAACACAGAAACTTTACGATTTTGTGGGCTGTGGGGCCGTGGGTTGGACACGCCTGGTGTCTACCAGACACATAATAATGAGACTTTTGCTTTCTATATTTGTCTATGCTCTGTACAAGTACTTTTACTATAAATTATTCACTAATATTGCATTTTTAGCAAAATAAAAATAATTGGAAACCAAATCAACAGCAAAATGTTATTACAATCCAAGCTTTCAAATACAATGCTCATTGAAAGTTAAGCACAGATCAATAAATTGGATCTATCTCAAAATATATTTGGACAAATTTTAATCAAATGTTACAGGAAGATGCAAAGATAATGTTGTGATAAGCCATGGGAATTTGGATCAAAGTAATTTATATTTATCCCATAAAAATGAAAGTACAAGTAAAAGGGCCAGTGGTTTTGAATACAAAATGAAGATATAGGGGAGTGGGCCTCTCTAGCATTAATGCACGCCTGACAACATCGATTCATGCCGTCAGTAAGATAATTCAGAAAATGGGAGGAAAATAAAGTTCACTGAGTAACAACAGCAGACCTGAGGTCCTTGAAAGTTTGTGGAGGAGATTGGAGGGTGGCAATATGTCTACTCAGTTATCTTCAAACGTTTTATCAGGTTAATATCCTGGGAGAATGTAAACTATTTCATTCATTGCATACTTTCTTTCTCCAGATATTAGTTGGTCAAGTCTTGCTCTGTGTGGATGGGCATTAATATCCATTAGGAGGAAATCATCACCTACTGCACCAGCATGAGGTCTGACAGAGGATCAAGGATCTCATCTCAGTATCTCAGAGTATTCACAAAACTTCCTTCAAACACATGGAGATTATTACGACCACACAATGAAAATCCAGTTTACCAGTTAACCATCACTACCAAATGCACTTCTCTCAATGGTTATAGGGATGGTTGCACCTTTCTCTACATCAGTATATATCTGCTGTCTGATTGCAGAAAAAATGAACAGGACATTATTTCATTGCTCTAAAGCCAGGCTACATGATCACAACACCCTTTCAAGTGAGCCTGTCTGTGTCTGGAGAGGGGGTGGGGGTGGCTCAGTCAGTAGCGCGCCAGGCTCGTAATCTGTAGTTCCCAGGTTTGAGTCCCAGCTGGGTCAGCGTTGAGATTTATCTCCGCAAAAATTCCCCGCCCTGCCCACGGTCAGTAGGGGACACCGCTGGGCTTGGAAAGGCTGCCATCCGTCGGATGGGATGTTAAGCCGTGGCCTCGTGTGCGGGAGAGCCATACCCTGTGCACGTTAAAGAACACGCTGGATGGCCTTGACGGGAGGCTATCATCTGTCTCCCAACAGCTGTTCCAGTGGGTCCCCTCCCCTAACCTTCTCTGAGCCTTCGGGGTCCATGTGACCTGGCCATTTAGCCCATGGTGTGCAAAAAAGTGCTGCTCAGAGGTAAAACAACCCAACTGTGTCTGGAGGTTAAAGAGAAATATGCAATGGGTTAACAGGTATAGAGTCCAACCTTGTGAAGACTTCACAGTTGGAACAGATACCTGCCTTTCTGTGACTGCAATGAGATTTGAGGGTAGAGATTATGTTGTTGCTCTCCTATTCCATTGGGAAAGCACACCCTAATATCAGATGCAAGGTTGATTATTTGACACTTCTTTCCAAACCTTACAACAGTATCATTCCTTCAATTAATGAAAGAAAAATAGCAAGATTCAAATACTGCTAAAATCTTTGATGACTATTTATACAAAGAATTCAGAAAAAAATTCCACGGAAACTAGTTGTTACAATTATATTTTATTTCATTAATTACTTATTTTAGTAGCAAATTTAAAACATTAATTGGTTCTAAATAACACCCAAAATAAGATTAGTTCATTATACCTTATGACAGATGCATTATCTTATTTGATATATTTATCAATAAAGAAAAACTTAGTCGTGGCCAGGATAACTTTGTAGTGCACAATTTTCTTCTGTAAAACCATAATGAAAAGTAACAAATTACATAAATTTGGAGAACTCTGAATATCTACTGAATTTTAGTTTAGTGCTTTCTAGGTCATCAGATATTCTAAACTTAGAAATATTTAGTACAACCCTAAAATAATTTGAAATCATTAATAATGAAAATATCGTTTTATTACATACTATCTAATATTGCATATTATCTAATAAAAACTAACCTTGCCAAACGAATGTGTTAAAGGTAAATCATGAGTAGAAAATATGGATATTATTTCAGGCTTATAATTCTTTATCCAAATTCCTAAATCCAAGTCTTTGCTGTATGGTATGAAATCGCACTGTCTATAAAATCCTAAAGAGAGAAAAGCAACATTATATAAAAAAAGTGGACGATTCTTCCTAAAATGTTTCAACCAAAACCCTGTTAACAAACAATAATTTTTTTTATCTTGGTATACTAAAATATAAACATATCAACTTTCCATCTGCTTGCAAAATATTAATGTTGCATCTAAAAATATGTAGTTGTAACACAGCAAAGAGTATTATACTTGAGATATTATTACGTTTTAAATTTTATATAGCTATAAGTTCATAATTCTTTATTTTGAGCATACATTTAAAGTGATTTTGTTTAATATTAATATATATAATTCATGAAAATTTTTTACTCCTAGAAATATATATATATATTACATTAAGTCTATAAATACCATAAAAATATGTAGCAAATTTTATACGTGATAAATCTATATTGTTTAAGACGTGAGACATGGATTTTAAGTGCAACACATTAAACACTTTCTTTCTATTAGAAAAAAAAACTATTTGAAAATTGTATGTTTTAGAAGGTTCTAACAGCAAACAAATAATAAGAAATAATTCCAACGAAATATTTAGCTTTACTTTGTTAACATTCTTTTACACTTACCAAGACATGTGCCACTACTCAACCAAAAAGGAACACCTAACTGATCAAGCAGTGACTTTGCTTTAGACAACAGTTTCCAAGCTTTTGTACGAAATATTTCTGCTTCATCACTTTCATCCCTACCATATTTTTCATGAAATTTTTTAGCACGTGAATAGTTGCACTCAATGAAGTGTCCTTTATCAGAATGATCCATAAATATCTGTGGTCTTATTGGCAGAAACATCTTAATACTGTCAACTGCTGCAGGTTGAATTTCAACTCTGAAAGAGGAAATATTTGTGAAGAACTTTGAAAGCCTTTCTAAAAACATTTACAATGCTCAATTAATTATCACTGTTCTCAATAAACACTGCCTATTTTTAGGTTGGGTTGTTTCACCTCTTAGCAGCACTTTTTTGCACACAATGAGCTAAATGGCCAGGTCACAAGGACCCCAAAGGCCTCAGAGGAGGTTGGGAGAGGAGACTTACTAGAACAGCTGTTGGGAGACAGATGATAGCCTCCCATCAAGGTCATCCAGTGTGTTCTTTAACATGCCCAGGGTGTGGCTCTCCCGCACATTAGGCCACAGCTTAACGTTCCATCCAACAGACAGTGGCCTTTCCAACCCATCGGTGTACCCTACTGACCGTGGGCAGGGTGGGAAGTTTTGTGGAGATGAATCTCAATGCTGATCCAGCTGGGACTCGAACCTGGGAACTGCAGATTATGAGTCTGGCGCACTACTGACTTCATTGAGACATATTTTTAAGAGTAATGTCGAAAGCTCCAAAGGTTCTGACACTGAGTCCTGTGGCATTCAAGCTATCACTGGCCCTTTTTAAGAGGGTCATGAGATTTTGAAAAAACGATTAATTAATCCCATATATTAATGCCATTAATATATAGGAAATTTTAAAAATTTTATATAAATCTAAGGAAACAAGGAGCAAAGAATTATATTAACTCTTCTTGCTGCTATGGCTGATAAGAGAAAAAGTAATAAAATTGTCATAAATCCCAGTTATTTCTTTAAATATAAGAGAGAAAACCTAGTAGTTACTCCTAGTTTGTATAAATGTCCTTATAAGAATATGAGGACATTTATGGTAACTATTTTGAGTAATGCTGGAATTAAAAAAAGTAATGGTTTATTAGAAGACATATTTCACACACTTGAAATAACATTAAAACATGTATAAAATAAAATGCAAACATTATACATTTTTATAAATGAACTTAAGAATTATTAAATATAAATTACACAAAGTTAGTTATATTATTATTAGTTAAATGTTTTGGGATATCCCAAAAGTTAGACAGTATGCATAGATTAATGCTTCAAATCTTATGGATGCATAATAAATTGTTAACATTGTCTTACACACCACAATTTCCAATGAAATTGGTCTCCTTTTTCAATTCTTGTTACTATGATAAATATCATTGCAATAATTAAAAAATATCAAATCCATATTTTAATAATACAAAAAACAAGACTTTAAGAATTATTTCTGTCATAACAAGAATGCAAATTTTATAAAAAATATTTTCACTAGAAGCCTACTTTGTGAATAACAGAAACAATTTTCAAAGATTTTCAACTGTTTTCGCATTTAATTCAAAATAAAATTTTGATTGAAATTAAATACACAATTAAATTCAAACAATCACATTGAATGAGTCACTTTGTCAAAAACCTATGTAAAATTTTACTTATTAATTAGATAAAATTTACATTAGAAGTAAAACTTCACTCTATATACAGGGGTTTATAAAAATAATGGAAACAAGTACTGTTCACAGAGAACATTTTATTAATAAACTGTAGGCCCACCGCTGGGGTTCACAACAGAAGCAATTTGATGTGGAATAGACTAATACAAGTCATGCATATACGGTAATAGAATGTGGGACCTTCTTCCTGTAAAATATAGCCCTACTGTGCCAGTGATGCTGGAGGTGAAAAGTGTGATCTGACCTTGCGCTCCAGATATTACCTTGCACCCCAGATATTCCCACAAATGTTCAATAATATTGAGGTCTGGAGATTGAGGTGGCCAGGATAGCTGCTGTACCTCATGACACATTTCGCACAATGCACGGGTGCATTATCCGCTTGAAACCAGGGACGATCATAGGGAACAATGCCCACAACATTGGGTGCTCTCCGAGAATGGATTCACATGTTGCAGATGTGACACCACCCTGCAGAATAACTAATGGCCCTAAGGAATGCCATGATATGGCACCCCACAGCATAAGGATCCACCTCCATGCTTCACAGCCAGAGCCAAACAGTCAGAGTGGTATGCTTCTGCAGGTTTTCACCAGATGTACACTCTGCTAGTGGTGAGAAACAATGTATTGCACGATTCATCAGATCATGATACATTGCCAGTTTTTAGCATTCCAGTTTTTATGTGCTTTGCACCACTTTACATGTTTTGTTGCATTGATGTTGATAATCAGAGGTTTGTGGATTGCAGCAGAGCCATAAATACCGGCACAGTGAACTGTTATGATGGAAATGGGATCATTCTGACTGGTGTTCAACTCTGCTGCTATTTGCAGTGCTGTGTTCTTATGCTTCTGTTATACAATCCGTGGCAACAATCACTTATCCCTATCTGACAACTTTGTGTAGCGTCCACAATTTGCATATTTGGAGGCAATGCCCTGTCCTTTTTTAATAGGTAGTCATGATCTTCGATACAGTTCCTCGTGTTACACCTATTTCCACCGTTCTGGTTACTGAAGCTCCTGCAAGATGCGTACCAACGATCATGCCTTTTTGGAGGTCACTCAGATCTGACATTGTCAACAATTACACAACAACAGCTGTTTCATCTGTGCTTGTGGCACTGCTATGTGATAGCCAACATCGTACTTCTCCCCTTTATATACTTCACATCGCAGGTGACATCATCCCTGTGATATGCATAGAGCGCACTGTGTGTACTCCAGTTGCCATTGGTGTTTCCATTATTTTGATAAACCCCTGTAGCTCTAATATAAAAATTTAAAAAATTTACTTGTAATACATTCATGATATCTTCATAAAATATTAATAGGCATTGATTCATTATATTTAGCCTAAAAACATATTGCTCTTCTCTGCAGAAGGCTGAAAGAAATATGAATTATATATTGTATTTACTCCAGAATTTCCTCCTTTCATAATTCAGTGTCTTTATTTAGAAGAAACTTGGATGAGAGTTTAACTTCAGAAGAAATTTCAGTTTGTGACACAAGAACAGATTTTTCAAGTTACAAAGCAACTAAATTTCAAATTATTCATATTGTAAATAAAAAAAATAAATACCCCCTCAAGCAGCTGCTTGCCACAGAGGTCTGACAAGGAGCCTGTCAGTTTATATGCCACAGTAGGAGATCTGAGAGGATGGCAAATAATAAAAATAATATTTTGTAATATAAGAAATGCCACATGCCATATAATTTCTCCAACTGCCATTGTTTATTATAACCCTATTTCATCAAATTTCACTTTCTTACTATTTATGGGAATAGGGGGCAGACTGTGCCTAACCTTTTCTGATCAGCAGAGAATATCATCATCATTACTGTTCACATTGTTTGCCGTGTTTCAGTTGTATAAAGAACTCTCTTGGAGTTATCATCATCAAGCAACTTTGAAAATCCCCATACCTGCACCAGCACTAACATCCAGAAATAATAATGGAAGGAGATGCTCCTTCAAAAATTAATTAATCCATCTTTTTTCCTTAAGGAAGATTGTTTTACTGTAATATTTTTATACTTTACTGACTTTTCTTACTATGTTCCTATAGAAACACTTGAAATGATCAGTTCAAAAGAAACTATTACGGAAATGTTTCTATAGATTTTAATTTTTTACCATTTTCTTGTAATTTTTATTTATCAAAACTTAGTATTAAATTCTTATAAACTATGATTTTAATTTCACATAATGAATGTTTCTGTGGAAAGAATTTAATTCAGTACAGAGGTGAGGGATCCATTTGTATATGGAAGTCTTCCTGGTTCACTTATACTTCACCTACAGACATAATGATAATTTAATTGGATATTGGGCAGAGATATTAATTGATAAGCTCTTTATACTAGAAATATAAATTTAATAAAACTTGATAACATTGTATATATAAATAAAACATAGCAGAAGTGCAGCAACATAATCTAACAGTAATGGTAATGATGGCATACCAGGATATATGGTAAACAAGAATTTACAAGATGGATGCCAAAATGGCATATGACATGCATTTGTCTATATTTCAGGTACAGAAGTATCCCTTTAATGTAGAATGACAATTTCTATATCTTTAGAGAATGGGATTTGTAGGTAATGGTAAGTGCCATGCAAGGCAAGTTGTTAATTTTGATGTTTTTACAGTTCAATGATTAAATTTCAGGTGCACAAATAGTGATAACTAAAAAGGTTAGTAGCTTAGATGTTATGAAGTCTGGATGCACAGAACTGTTCTAGGTTAGTGGTCTATGTTGCCTGATCATATTGCCTTACTTTACTTTACCAAAGTCTGCTAACTTTTACCTTACCTTACCCAAATCCCGACTTGCACTACTAATTTTATATGACTAGATTATTGATTAGTCAATAGAGCTTATGCAAACAGCAGGTAATGTATCAAGAAAAATTACTTTTATTTTTTGTTTTTACTATAATTAATGCTTATTGTTGTAACTTAATATATTTTAGTTGAAAAAAGGTGTCATGCATTACCATTTCACTGCTAGATGTATCTGCTTTACTATGGTCCTCCTAGTATGCTTACTTATATATGCAGTGTTATAGAGTTTTATTAAATTTATGATACATACACTTTGATTTAGTATATTATAGATAAAACAATATTATTTTTAATGCATGAAACAAAGCTTATGCACCTTTTCCCCCCAATTACCATTCAATGAAAAAAATTCCCAGAGATGTTTATTTTCATTTCATTGGAATTTTAAATTAATGATGAGGTCAAGTGAAGATGTCCTTACAGTGGTGAAGTATTCAAAATGGATTAATGAGTGAAGAAAATGAGCATAACTACAAGGTATGACCTTAGTTTGCACGTAGATTCACAAAAGCAAAGGAAAACACAAGTGCAAAAGGTAACAAAAATTCCAAGTATTTAATCCCTTGCCTCTCAAGGTGACATGCCTATTTATGGTCAAAATGATGAAATTCCGAGTATTCCATGGGGGGTTATGGTTGGAGTGGAAGGACAAAAAGCATACATTTCTTCAGGGAGGGCCTTTGATCATAGCACTCATTTCATTCTCTTCAGGTTAATCCATATGGAAAAGAAAGGGAAAATAGCTGATCAGAAAACAGTTGTCATTTGCTTAGTGAACATTATTTTCAAGTATGACACTACACTTCCTACTGAATAACTTATTTATCACCCCCACCCACAACCTGGATGACAGAAACCTGGACCACAGAAAGCAAGTTTACTTTTCCACTCTCTTTAATTCTTTGTGATCTTGGGTTAGTTATCGTTTTTTACAAATTTGTTACCTGCAGTCTGTGCTGTGCAAAATTATGTCTTCAAACAAATGGAAAAAAATTAAACTTATTTTACAAAAACTTAGACTTAACAGTTTAGTAGAAAAAGGATATATGAAAAAAAGTAACATTGGAAAAAAATTAGACATTTGTAATTTAATGTAAATAATTTTGAAAACTAAGGATGAAACATGCCAGATGAATTAGAAAAAAAAAAATATTTATTTTACCATTGCAACCAGCAAAAAAGTAGATGAAAATTCACAAGAATGTATACTCAAAGGCAAAATAAAAAGTTAAAATTTTAAACTTTTTACTTCATATTGATCTTTTTTTCATAATTCACAATTATTCACTTTTATTACTTCATTCTAGTGTGTAAAGTAGATAAACAGATGCAACTTAATGTGTGAGAGTTTTTTTTCTTCTTTTTTTCTTTCATATTTGATTTTAATCAAGTTTCCATATATCCAAGCTATTTTGGACTCCCTTTGGCTTTGTTATATCTGAGTCTGAATATATTTATCTATGTTTCTAAACATAATCTTCTTCTTATCTAACTTGGTAAGGCTTTTTGGTCTATTATAAATGTGGCCAATAACAGATGCTACTGGCAATGAATGAAATGCATTTTATATCCAATCAGTTAGCTTAACTAGAAGAAATAAGAGACTTCTCAAAATAAGCTGTGAGAAAAATCAGCTCTACGGATAACTATTATTACATGAGATAGTAACTGTCACAACTTTCAAATTCTTTAGATAGAATTATACTTGAAAGTTGCTTTTAATCAAAACCAATTATTTTACTCTTCAAATTTTGGGAGCAGGTGACTGACATGAAAATATCTGTAATATTTAGTAATTGCATTTAATACTGTAAAAAAAAAATTGTTTACTTATCAAGGGCAGCAGCATTATGGCTAATAGAAAAATCATCTTCACTCAGACCTATCTGTGTCATGTCACGAAGTAGTCTGTCAGAAGCACGCAATGCACCAATCCACCAAAATTTACCAGGTCTTTCATAAAGTATCATGACATGAATTACTTGTGATTCATGGGATATGAGAAAGTGAAGAGGAATTGGAACATTTAAATCGTGATGCAAGAGTATTGGGTCAGGTCCAGTAAATACAAGAACTTTGTGCCCAGTAGATTTCAGCTCTTCAATAAATGCATTCTGTAAATAATAAAATCTGTATTAAATATTTATTTCAATTTACTTATAAAGCATCAAAACAGGATGTATTTTATAAATAATATACAGGGTGAATCTGAAAAAGTGGGCAAAACTTTACGGGGTGGTAGAACGCAGCTATACAAGCAATATTCATCATAGAATGTATGGGCGGACGCAAACGGCGAGCCGCTAGGTGGCGTTGGAAATGGTATAAAAGGGTCGGTCCTCGCACCCAACGGTATTTCTACCGTGGATTGCCGAGAGGATGGCTGGTTATACTAACCACGAAACAGCAGATATGCACTTTGTGTACGGTGCGGCAGACGGGAATGCAAGTGAGGCACAGAGACATTATCGCGACCGGTTTCCGATGAGATGCACTCCAGATCGGAAAACCTTTGAGCATTTGCATCGGCGGCTGTGTGAAACGGGATCCTTCGCCACGGCCAAACAAGACGCAGGGCTTGAAAGGAGTGTCAGGACGCCGCAACTTGCAGAGGACATTCTGCGTAGGGTGGAAGAGCGACTGGGATGTAGCACGCGAGCGGTTTCCCATGCAGTACACGTGTCCCAAATGTCGGTTTCCGTGTGCTACAGGAGGAAGGAATGCACCCCTATCGTACGCAGAAGGTACAAGCGTTGTCACCGGCGGACTATCAGCCACGTGTCGATTTCGCACGTTGGTACCTCCAGCAGAATGCAGCGCAGCCGGATTTTGGTGCACATGTTCTGTTTACGGACAAGTGCACTTTCACCTGTGAGGGCGTTTTGAATACCCACAATTCACACACGTGGGCATCTACGAACCCGCATGCCACACGTCCTCATTCGTTCCAGCAGCGGTTCTCTGTAAATGTTTGGGCAGGGATCCTCCATGACCATTTGGTTGGCCCATACCTCCTGCCACACCGTCTGGACGGCAAATCGTATAACACATTCCTACGAGAGGTGTTGCCGGAGCTGCTGCGTCCGATTCCAACCCCCAGCAGATCGAGAATGTGGTTCCAGCACGACGGTGTGCCTGCACACTTCAGCTTAGATGTGAGGAACACTTTACATGCAACGTTCCCAGGGCGATGGATTGGTCGAGGTGGTCCCATAGCTTGGCCACCAAGATCGCCAGATCTCTCATGTTTGGACTTTTTCCTGTGGAGCCATATGAAAAGCCTAATCTACGAGTGCCCCATTGAAACCGATATGGATCTAGTCGCCAGGATCGCCGTTGTTGCCGGCGATATTCAGGAAATGCCTGGTGTCTTTGCAAATGTGCGTCGGTCCCTATCCCGCAGGTGTGAAGCCTGCATTACAGCTGGCGGCAGCTCTTTAGAGCAATTTCTTTGAGCATGTACCTCAATTACATTCCTGTTAATAAAATGTTTTCTGAATTCTCCTTCTTGTGTTCATTCTTTAAATGTGACAGTGGAAAACTACCTTTTAACTTCTCACCGCTTGCGTTCCGACCATACATTCTATGACGAATATTGTTCGTATAGCTGCGTTTTACCACCCCGTAAAGTTTTGCCCACTTTTTCAGATTCACCCTGTATATCATACCACAACTGATACTTGTAAATTTTTAAGAGTGTACATTACACCAGTTGCAGACCATGTAAAAAGATTTAAATGTAATAATCTGTTTAAAATTAAAATGGCATGTGTGAATATCTAAAATTAATTATATGACAGAAGGTGAATGATTTTCCAACCAGTTACATGCAAAAAGGCACACAAGCAAGGAAAAGGCAGTATGGAGAGGGAACTAGGAAGAACATGATATGATATTAGAAGTTCAAGGGTTTAGTTCCCATCCCTATGAAAATTAAATTTTCAGCTAACCCTTCATTTGCTCTGTTTTCCATAGGACATCTGCCTATGAATTGTTGTTATAAAATTTCTCATTGATAACACTGAATTTAGTAACACCGGATGTGTTCCTTTTCTGATTGGCAGAATGTACCATTGGTAATTCCCAATCATTAAAGTCCCTTCATAGTGACTGATAAGAAATAAAAAAAAATTAAAGGAATTAAGCATAGTGGAATAATTTAGTTGAAAAAAATTCCTGATATCAGCAGATCATGAATTCAGTAAATAAGCAACAAAAGTTTTAACTTAATTAAATTGTTATATGCTGTATTAAAAGTCTTTTGCTTATTAGTAACTCTTTTCTCACTGAGTGCATGGTATGTACAAGTGAGAAAAATCTAAAAAGAAATATTCAGAATAAAAATCAATGACTGACTTCAGAGGGAAAAGTTAATTAATTACTCACTAATATATTATACAAGATTATCATAATGGATGTTAATAGTATCAAATGATAATTTCAATCTTTAGAGTTTACATAACTTTAGTTAATCAGTTGGGTTGGTTTGTTTTACCTCTGAGCAGCACTTTTTTGTACATAATGGGCTACATGGCCAGGTTACAAGGACCCTGAGGACTCAGAGAAGGTTGGGGGAGGGGACCCACTGAACAGGTGTTGTAGACAAATGGTAGCCTATCATCAAGGCCATCTAGTATGTTCTGTAACATGCACAGGGTATGGTTCTCCCACACACAGAACCATGGCTTAACATCCCAGCCTTTTCAAGCCCATCGGTGAATCCTACTGACCAAGGGCATGGTGAGAAGTTTTGCAGAGCTAAATTTCAATGCTGGCCAAGGTGGGATTTCAACCTGGGAACTGCAGATTATGAGCCTGGTGCACTACCAACTGAGCTATCCCTGCCCCTATTTAATCAGTAGGTATGAAATACTCATACATATTATATAACTATCATACGAATATAAACTCACCGGACAAAAAATTAGTCACCCCTGGCTGAATGTCACCAAATAATGCATATCGCCTCCATGCAACTGAAGAAAAGCCGAAATCCTGTCTGGCATGGATGCCACCAGTGTGCGAATGTAGTGCACATCAATATTCATCCACTCTTCCAGCAGCAAATGCCGCAGTTCGGCCAGATTGGCCGGATGGCTGGGATGGTGCTTCACTCATTGTCCCAAATAGTCCCACAAATTTTCTATGGGATTCAAATCCGGGGATTTGGCAGGCCAGTTGAGATGTTTGAAGGCTTCAGAATGCTCGTCATGCCAATCCGACACACTTCAAGCCCTGTGCATGCGACAATCGTTGTCTTGAAAGACTGGGATATCCTTCTGGTGTTTACTGTGGAGATGTTGCACAAAAGGTGATTCCCTATCCCTATCACAAAAGGTGAATCCCTATTGGTGAGCACAGTCTTTCTGCCGCATTCTGGAAACAATTAGCGGTGAACTGCGATGTATGCCAGTGATGGAAGACTCTTTGGACAATACGTTTTGACACACCTGCAAAGGCAGCAACTTCTTGTACACTATGTCCTTTGGCTTGGTCAAATGCAGTAACACCCTTTTGCCACTCATTCAGATCCAAAGATCTAAATGAGTGGCAAAAGGGTGTTACTGCATTTGACCAAGCCAAAGAGCACTCATTCAGATCTCTTCATTCTCATCTTTGGCATAACCAATATTTCACAGAGCAACTAACACACACATGGCACACAACCACTTCTTGTCATTACATGAATCCATAGCACACAGCACAGCTATTTGTAGGATGCATTTATTACTGATGCACCCTCTGTTGCTGTCGAACGAACATAACCCACTTATGGTAATTTTTTGTCTGGTGAGCTTATTTACATATACATATCACATAATATCATATAAATTAAATTTATCATATAAATCCTTCATGACATGGATTATTTATTTATCTTACTGATTAATTAAAGTTTGTAATCTGTACAAATTCACATTTCTATTTGATATAAGTTATTGACATCCATTATGATAATCACTTGTATATTTAAACAACAGATCTAATATTCTTCATTCAAATTGATTGAAAAACATATTTTTAAAAAGTATTACTATGAATAATATGCATTAGTTTCATCATATATTATTTGTTATTAAATAATTAATATTATTTGTTATTAAAATAGTTAATAATTAAAACCTTTCCTTCCAACAATTTAATTATGAACTTCTAACAAAAAATATTAGTTTCATCATATATTATTTGTTATTAAATAATTAATATTATTTGTTATTAAAATAGTTAATAATTAAAACCTTTCCTTCCAACAATTTAATTATCAACTTCTAACAAAAAACCTTGATAACTAATGTACCTTTCTCATGCTTATAAGATGTTAATCCAGTAAAATTTTGACATTTGGTTTAAATGTCTAAGTTCACTTCAGAAACATGCAAATTACATCAGTAGATTGGGCTACATAACTTATTTTATATGAAACTATGTTTTTCACTGCACATGTCTTACATCAACAGAAATGTAAAAAGCTAAAACTGAGTAATTGTTCATGAAGTTAAAATATAATGTGTTAAACATAACTTAAAATTCTCTGTCATTGAACAATAAAATTTAATTTGACAATAATTGAACAAAAAAATTTGCATGTTAAAAGTTTTTAGAAAAAAACTCAGAAGCTTTTCGGAGCAAGAATAGCATTCTGAGTTTTCTTCTAAAAACTTTTAACATGCAATAGCTTGAAGGAAAAACTAAAATTTTATTGCTCAATGACAGAGAATTTTAAATTATTTTTAATTAATTTCTGAGGAAGAAGGTCCTTTCAATCGTATACTTAATATAATGTGTGTTTATGAAGTCAAACAATACAGTGATTATTTTACCTTTTGGGCTTGGGATGAAAGGGGGCCAATAGTAGCAAGATGTGTGATTTTTTGTCCCAGACATAGAACACGACATCCTATATGACCTGCTGTACTCCCATTTTGAATATGATTTAAAATCCGTGGATCAGCAAGAAATAGTGGAATACCTTGTCTGTAAGCTATAGCTGTCACTTCTGAAATTATTTTCTGAAAAAATAAGGTAAAACATTACCTGGATATCTCATAACCTTCAGATGTCTACTTTTATGAATAATAATATGGAGGTAAAAAGCATTCTTTTAATACAAAAAACATTCAACACATCAACAATAGTTTCATGGAATACAAAAGCAACAATATTAAAAAAAATACAATTGTGACTTACCCATGTTGGATCAGTTGTTTCTCCAGTACCTTCCTATAAAATAAAAATGGGGGATTAAACTGTTATTTTTAAAAATTATTTACATACTTACCATTTGTTTGAAACAAAATCTTCACTTGATTCACTTAGGTAACATACAACTGAATTACAGGATTAACTGTTGAAATCAATAAAGGGTATAAAAAAAAAGCTCCTATAAAATTTTAAATTTGATATGCACAATGTACGGCACAAAACCTTATTTTATCAGGCCAAATGATTCTACATATCATTGAATGTGACTCACAAGACACATATGAATTTAAAAATTTATCTGTAATCTAGGAGAAAAACTAAAACTATTCATGAAATTGAAAAATTAAACTTATAATGGCAGAGTTCCATTTACAGGTAGCCTCTGACTTAGGTGATTACAACATACATAAATTTCATATTAATGTGATTTTATATGAATGCTGATATAAACAACCATGGGTGGCCAATAAATTTCTCTCACATGATTAATCTAATGTACAGGGGGGGAAAAAAGAGGATTTATAAATAACTATAGTGAATGAAATTAAAATTAATTGAAATAATTGCTGAGGTCTAACATCTTAGAATGCTCTGAGTGAAGATTTTAGAACTATCCTGACTGGCAGAGAACTTTCAAGGTAGCAAGAGAATTGCAAATATGAATAATAACAATAGTTGCATAACTAAAGTGAATGGGACTAAAATTAATTGAAGATACTTAGGTTGAGCCTCTTGGAATGCTCTGTGTAAAGATTTTAACAGAGGCTTTTTGGCACATTCACACCAACAAGGTCCCATTTGATGACTCAGGAGACAATTATAAATGATTGCTTAAATTTCCTTTTCTTTCCTTTTTTTCCCTTATTTCTATTTCAAAAGAAATTGCAAATAATAAGAAATGAGATATTTTCATACAGAAAAGCAAATTTAGGAAAATGTTCAGAAATGTAATTTCCATTTATAACATTATTACTACTGAGAAAAAAGTTTGAGTTACATGACCACTATGGATACAACTATCTCTAAATTGGGGGATACCTAAATATATTATATATACTAAAAGTCAGTACTGACAACAGCACTTTAGGTTAGATAGTATTAAAGGGACAGAAACTGGTAGTATGCTGCTTTTTATAAGAGATTAAGTTTTTAACAATCTGCTCTTAATTGTGCAAATATTTTTTTAATTTGCTCAGTAAACAAATATTATGTTCTTCTAGTAAGTCTATTTGATATGCTTTTCTTGAAAAATTGTCTATTACTCATAGTCATACCATGGCTGTGATATAAGGCTATCTCCCAGCTATCTATGCTATACTAGTATTAAATGAATATACATCAAAACTTTAAAATAGGCAACTGAAAAATAGCCTTTTATCATGGCCACAGACTCAGAGTCAGCATGCAATAAATTTTTGAGGTGTGAAATTTCTGTAATCTATTATTGCACACTATTACTGAGTAAGCTTATTGGATGACATAAAGATGAACTGCAGAGAACTTAGATGATGCCATGTACTACTTAAGAGCTGCAGACTACAGCTCTGTAAGCTATTGCAACATCATAATGTAAAGCATTAGAAAGTGCCTGCAGCAACGTATGTTAGCTTCAACAAGCTATTCACCTATATCTGGATACCATCATCTGCAACCAGCTACAGGCTTATGGCAAATTCTTACAATAGCATGTTCCAAGTGACTGGAAATGCAGATTTAAATATGTAAAGTTCCTGCTTATATTTATGCTATAAGGTACACAGTAAATTTAATATACAAGCAATAGTATATATATATATGATGAATCATTTTATTCATCATAAAATGATAATGTCATATATTTGCTACTAAGTCGGTGTAATAAATTTTTTAATGCATGTTGCTAAGGTGATTCAGTACTATATGCTTAGTCGTAGATCTGAATTGACTATTGTTGCTGAAAAACTATGATGTTAATTGCAGCTGACATCTGTATGATGATTCTATCCCTCACTTGAGATGGTCACATGAGAACCTCCCACCATCATATACAGGGTGAATCTGAAAAAGTGGGCAAAACTTTACGGGGTGGTAGAACGCAGCTATACGAGCAATATTCGTCATAGAACGTATGGGCGGAACGCAAACGGCGAGCCGCTAGGTGGCGTTGGAAATGGTATAAAAGGGTCGGTCCTCGCACCCAACAGCATTTCTATCGTGGATTGCCGCAGGTGTGAAGCCTGCATTTACAGCTGGCGGCAGCTCTTTTGAGCAATTTCTTTGAGGATGTACCTCAATTACATTCCTGTTAATAAAATGTTTTCTGAAGTATCTCCTCTCCTTCTTGTGTTCATTCTTTAAATGTGACAGTGGAAAACTACCTTTTAACTTCTCACCGCTTGCGTTCCGACCATACATTCTATGACGAATATTGCTCGTATAGCTGCGTTCTACCACCCCGTAAAGTTTTGCCCACTTTTTCAGATTCACCCTGCATACAATGTAAACTGTAGATATTTTTCATTATTAAATGCTACATTGTAAATATAGTCTATATTTTACAAACATAAATTTTAATTTTGATCACTATTCATTCTGTATTAAAAAGTTATAAAAGTCATAATATTTAAGAGTAACATTGATAATTATAAAAAAAGAACAATATTGAAGAAAATTGAAAGAACTGCTAAACAAATTTTCCAAAATTACAAATATTCAAATACGTGTATTTTAATTACTTGTTTAATGATCTTTTCAAATATAAATAATTTGATATAACACTTATTATATAGATTTTAACATCTCAGGTAAATTTCCAAGACTAGCATAATTGTTTTCAATATTTTACATCTCTAAACTCAACTATTTAAATACTAAATGAATATTAGTAAAAGTTTAAACAGTAACAAATTTTATTTACATTTTTAATTCTTATTTATTTTCTAAACAACTCTTATATTTAATATTATTGAACTTTTAATTTCAATTTTTAGTGGCATAAAATGGAAGTTCTAATGTGATAGCAAAATGAAAAAAAAAAGAATACATATGCAGTAGGAGATTTTGGCAAGTACTTTGTGTGTAGCAGCACAGTGCTCCATTTTTAAAAAGTCCTAGTAACAAACATAGTCAAGTGCAAACACAAATGCTATTAAATTGGAATTTGAGCTGGTAATGAATTATCAATATATTTTCAAAGTAGAGTTATTGTTTTAATTTAAGCATTGATGATAATCACAGCGTTACCTGTTACTCATTTGGTATTGATAAATCAATAAATATGTCACCGAAAAAATCTTTCTGCTGAATATTTATTGAGTTATTCTTTTATTACAGCTGGAACAGTTTAGTCAGGTAAATCATTTAAAACTTTACTTTTAAACTTCTCTATTATCAAGTAAAGAAAACTGAGGTAATATTGTCTATTAAATGTTAAATGCTAGGAACACTTTCTTTGATATTAATATTATAGTAAAAAAAATTTGTCTGTGATGTTTCTATGACTTTAAATCAGAAACTTGATATGAAAAAAACTTACTTTTCTGATAAGGGCTTGAAGAATGATTATTTGAATTAACAACAGTCCTAAACTAGTAGATAAGAGTGTTGCTGCCAGGTGAAACTTTTTCATTGCACTTTTTTCATGTTGTATACAATAACTGAAAAAAAAAAACACAAATCAGTGCACATATTTTAAGCAAACTAATACATATTTAAATAAAAAAAATATTGAATATGCTTATACATTAGTGGAAATTGCAAAAAGAAACCCAGAAGGAATTCCTTTAGGAACATCATATTATAATATGTTAATAGTTAAGGGCAGCAGAAACTGTGATCCAAGATTGAAAGTCATTGGGTGAAATAATGACATCACTGAGGAGACAACATGCAAATGTACGCAGTGCGTATTTAAGGACTAGGGCATGAAGAAAGAGTTATTCGTCTTGTGTCATGTCCTTCAGTGCTCTTTGAAGAAGCTACCATGCCTGGACAACACAGAAGTGCAACATTTGTTCAGTTAGCAGAGTTTGAGTAAGGTCGTATAGTGGGTCTTTAGGAAGCAGGTTGGTCTTGTCATCAAATTGAACACCCTGTTGGATGAGAGGTATCGGTAGTGGTACGATGGTTGTGTCGATGGTCAGAAGAGCATTTATACACTCACAGATGTGGTTCCAGGCAACACAGATTTATGGATGCACGAGAGGATCGGCGTATCAGGAGGGAGGCGTGTCAGAGCAGACAGCTATGGCATCACAAATTTGATCTTCTGTTGTACCAAGGATGTCTACAAGAATAATATGCAATTGTCTTTTGGAAGCAGGACTATGGGCACGAGTGCTGCTGATGCGGTTACCATTACCTCGTCACTGTCGAGCACATTTGCAGTGGTGTCTAGAACGAGTTCATTGGTGGGAAGAATGGCAGTCTGTAGTCTTCAATGATGAAAACCGATTCTGCTTAGGAGCAGCTGATGGTTGTTTACGCATCCAAAGGCGACAAGGTGAGTGATTTCTTCCATTGTGCATCTGTCAGTGACATACAGGGCCCACGCCAGGCATCATGGTGTGGGGAGAGATTAGCTATCACTTTCGTACGACTGGTGTTTGTACAGGGTACACTGAATAGCAAAATGTACATCAGCAACATCGCATAGTCAGTCGTCCTGCTGTATCTGAGTGTAATCCTAAATGCAATATTCCAGCAGTATAACACCCACCCACACTACATCCAGGCAACTCAACATGCCCTTCAGGCAGTGCACCAAGTCCCTTGGCCAGCATGCTCTCTGGACTTGTCTCCAATCAAGCATGTCTGGGACTGGATCAGACCGCAGAAGGCAACAACCATCGCTGAATTACATATCCAAGTTGAAAGCACATAAAATGGTATCCCCCAGCATGATATCCAGCATTTGTATGACCGATTGCATGCCAGATTGGATGCTTGTATTGCTGCTCGTGGAGGTTCAACACCTTATTAAAATGTGCCTTCTGTAAAATGCAATACTCATTAAAAGGTAAAATAAACATTGAATCACTTCACACATATGATCACTGTACTTTCTCAACAAGTTATTTGTACTAAATAAATCTCACAGATTACGCTTCAATTGTTAATGGTGTTCTTTTTACAATTTCCACTAGTGTATGTGCTATAGGCAATAAAAAAGACAATCAATTTTTACCATCTTCCTATTTAACTCTATTTCTCATTTTGTTTCTGGAATTGTTAGATTATTTTTATGGTTCCACCATAGTTTCCTAACGCACAAAAAAAACATAACGAGTTACAATGGGCATACCTAGAAAGCTCTACTTGGTGGGAGGGTGGAAGATTCATATGTTTGAGTCTATTGGGAAGGATTAATGTCCAACACTATTTAACCACACAATAGTACACCGTATAATACAAATACATATGGAGCGTTTAACTATTGTGTAGTTAAATAGTGTTGTTGGATAATTTATCTATATAACTGTGCATTAATGCATTGCACGTATTTTTTTTTCTCACATCGTACGTGTGCATAAATAAGTTGCTTTCCTACCCTACTAAATCCTATATAAAGGTTCGTAACGTATCGTGAAAGCGTACGATTTTTGCAAACTGTTAAATTATTTCAGTAATTGGAAAAGTATTATGGCATAATTATAATATGAAAAGAACCCAGGCATCAATTACTTTCCTAATATTAAGATATTAATTTTACGTTCATTACTTTTCCTATGCACGAGTTGTGTTGCACCTGAGTTTCAATATCTTTAATAATCATGTAAGTAAAATTCAACTTAATTTTGCATTATGTACATAATGAAAAATTCATAACATTGCTATTTTAAGAATACCGCTCATTTAAATGTGATTCTCCGCGGTTTTTATACATACCGTTTAGGCCAACGACATCAACATCACTTTCATGCATGGAGGATGCAGAACAGATGTCGCTACCAGGTAGTGACGTAAGGGAAGTCTGTGCAATTTGGTTCCTGGGTTCCACAGTATGTGCAGCCGTGTGCAGCTGCGGCGATTTACGTCCTTTCCTTTAGGGTCCGCTGTCTTTGAACAGTCGGGCAGTAGTAGTATGAAATAATGAATTTCAGTATTTGTGTTTAAATCATGGCCAATGGATCCCAAGCGAAAGAAATTTTAAACGTTGTTTTTCTCTGTGTAATCTGGTATGCTGTTAGTTCTGGAAACAATGTGATCGGCAAAACAGTTTTAAACGACTTTCCTTATCCCATGACAGTTACTATGGTGCAACTGTTGACTGCCACGCTGTTCTCTGGACCCCTTTTCGCCCTCTGGGGTATTAGAACTAACGTTGACATAAGTAGAAATTATTATTTGAAACTAATAGTTCCATTGGCGTTTGGGAAATTCTTTTTTTCGGTATTGTCGCATGTTAGCATTTGGAAAGTTCCTGTATCATATGCACATACCGGTGAGTATAGAACGTTCTTTAACTAAATAGTTGCATGAGAAGGCCTAGTTTGTTGAACTCGCAGTTGCTATTAACTGACCCACTTTCTTAAAGATCCTTATTTAAAAAGAAAAAATATAGGTAAATGCATAAAAATAAGGTAAAAATTTAGATTTTTTTGCGCAATCTTATTTTAGTCTGTGTCCAGTCGCATATCAAGAATTATTTTAGGATGTCATATAGTCGCATATCAAGAATTTTAGATGGACCTAAGAATTTTGTTAAAACTCCTTTGATAATTATACGTGTAATAATACATAAATACATAACACAGAAACAAATACGCTTGTAATGAAAAGTATAATGTAATATAAAACGTTAAAAAAATCATGTAGCATTTCATTTATGCATAAGTAGTAATACGCTTTAAATTTGATTAAACATCTGTTTTCCAGTTGTTTACATTTATCATTGGCTTTACTCAATTCTCGTCAGTTACAGCAATATTTGTATATATTGAAAAATGCCACCATCCAATCAACTGTAATTCTGACACTATGCCCCATAGACAAGTCTCGCATCTCCTAAAAATTGGAAAACCACATCCCACCATGGTTGTGGAGAACATAATATCTTCAGAAGAGCATAAATATTCCGAAGCAAAGCATTGCCATTATCTTTTTCATACTACTTCAATTAGCTTGGTGTTTTCCTCCAAAACCCTTAAATCTATGCTTGTGAATAATTTTGAGCTTTCAAAAGTTTAAGAGGTTGCAATCCAAAGTGAATGCACAGTATTCCCTGTTAAGAAACAATAATTAATAGATTCTGAAAAAAATTCATCGCCGCCACGGCGGGAATCGAACCCGCATCTCTCCAGATTCATGCCAGAGCGCGCTACCATTGCACCACGCGTCGGACAACGAATATTTTCAGAATATGACCTTTTAAGTTTTTCTTCTTGAGACGTGACTGAGACAGCGCCATCTATACTCAAGGAGATGCAACGTTTTACAGTCGTTGCGTTTGATTATCAGATGTTAATGAGAAGGTCGCTAACGCTACCGCGTTAAATATATAATTGAAATCCAAAGTGAATGCACAGTATTCCCTGTTAAGAAACAATAATTAATAGATTCTGAAAAAAATTCATCGCCGCCACGGCGGGAATCGAACCCGCATCTCTCCAGATTCATGCCAGAGCGCGCTACCATTGCACCACGCGTCGGACAACGAATATTTTCAGAATATGACCTTTTAAGTTTTTCTTCTTGAGACGTGACTGAGACAGCGCCATCTATACTCAAGGAGATGCAACGTTTTACAGTCGTTGCGTTTGATTATCAGATGTTAATGAGAAGGTCGCTAACGCTACCGCGTTAAATATATAATTGAAATCCAAAGTGAATGCACAGTATTCCCTGTTAAGAAACAATAATTAATAGATTCTGAAAAAAATTCATCGCCGCCACGGCGGGAATCGAACCCGCATCTCTCCAGATTCATGCCAGAGCGCGCTACCATTGCACCACGCGTCGGACAACGAATATTTTCAGAATATGACCTTTTAAGTTTTTCTTCTTGAGACGTGACTGAGACAGCGCCATCTATACTCAAGGAGATGCAACGTTTTACAGTCGTTGCGTTTGATTATCAGATGTTAATGAGAAGGTCGCTAACGCTACCGCGTTAAATATATAATTGAAATCCAAAGTGAATGCACAGTAAAACTTAAAAGGTCATATTCTGAAAATATTCGTTGTCCGACGCGTGGTGCAATGGTAGCGCGCTCTGGCATGAATCTGGAGAGATGCGGGTTCGATTCCCGCCGTGGCGGCGATGAATTTTTTTCAGAATCTATTAATTATTGTTTCTTAACAGGGAATACTGTGCATTCACTTTGGATTTCAATTATATATTTAACGCGGTAGCGTTAGCGACCTTCTCATTAACATCTGATAATCAAACGCAACGACTGTAAAACGTTGCATCTCCTTGAGTATAGATGGCGCTGTCTCAGTCACGTCTCAAGAAGAAAAACTTAAAAGGTCATATTCTGAAAATATTCGTTGTCCGACGCGTGGTGCAATGGTAGCGCGCTCTGGCATGAATCTGGAGAGATGCGGGTTCGATTCCCGCCGTGGCGGCGATGAATTTTTTTCAGAATCTATTAATTATTGTTTCTTAACAGGGAATATTGTGCATTCACTTTGGATTTCAATTATATATTTAACGCGGTAGCGTTAGCGACCTTCTCATTAACATCTGATAATCAAACGCAACGACTGTAAAACGTTGCATCTCCTTGAGTATAGATGGCGCTGTCTCAGTCACGTCTCAAGAAGAAAAACTTAAAAGGTCATATTCTGAAAATATTCGTTGTCCGACGCGTGGTGCAATGGTAGCGCGCTCTGGCATGAATCTGGAGAGATGCGGGTTCGATTCCCGCCGTGGCGGCGATGAATTTTTTTCAGAATCTATTAATTAAGAGGTTGCTGTAACACCTTAGGTATTCCTTGAATATGTTATTGCTGTAATGCATTATAGGTAGCCCTTTCACTTCACATGCTCCCAGTTAGTGTAGATTCACTCTAACTCCTGTAAAAAAAAAATTTTCCCATAAAATTTTATTCAACAACAAATTTTTTTATCCAAAGAATTTTTTACACGCTACAAATGCAACATTACTGGTGATTCATAATCTGAAGAATAATTCAGAAATACATCTTAATTCTGAGTCTGATGCCTTGAAAGTGTTGGCAAAGTCATTGAAAAGACAGGCGGGGGTGGCTCAGTCAGTAGCGCACCAGGCTCGTAATCTGTAGTTCCCAGGTTTGAGTCCCAGCTGGGTCAGCGTTGAGATTTATCTCTGCAAAATTCCCTGCCCACGATCAGTAGGGAACACTGATGGTCTTGGAAAGACTTCCATCCGTTGAATGGAACATTAAGCCGTGGCCAAGTGTGCGGAAGAGAGCCACACCCTGTGCACTTTAAAGAACACTTTGGATGGCCTTGACGGGAGGCTACCATCTGTGTCATAACAGCTGTTCCAGTGTGTCCCCTCCCCCAACCTTCTCTGAGCCTTTGGGGTCCATGTGACCTGGCCATTTAGCCCATTGTGTGCAATAAAGTGCTCCTCAGAGGTAAAACAACCCAACCCATTGAAAAAACACTTTCTTTACATAATCAGTTCATGACTTTGTTGGAGGAGCACAATGATGACTTCACATGAGTGAATACCTCAAATCATAGTTGTGATGCATTGCTTGGATACTGTAAACAAATACTGCATACAGAGCAAAAAACCAAACAGATGGACTCCTTTCCATGAGAACAATGCCCAGTGCATTGTGGTTAAACAGTAAGCTCTACTGATGTATCTGTCCATATTTATATTTTTTGAGTTATAATTATTTATTTGGGTGTTTTGGGATTGGGGGCTCATATCCTATCTAATTGAAATTCACATTTTAATACACCCATTGAATATGGCTTTTGCTTAACACAGACTTCATAGGAATACATCCACACATTAAGCAGAGGTTTACCTATATTGAAAATATTGACAAAGAAATATTGAGTCATAGGGTGATTAACGATATGAAAAATTACTCTTCAAAAGCTGCTTACCACAGAGGTCTGACAGGAGCTTGTCAATTTAATATGCCATAGAGAAGATCTGTGAGGAAGGTGAAACTGCTGCAGAAAGACAACATATATTTATGCCTAACTCTTGGCTTCAACCCATAACCCTTTGATCAGTAGCCAAGCACAGTAAACAATTGGCTACTGGGACAGCATTAATCATAGTTGTTTCATAATTAACCCTAATTAAATATACATTCAAATGTTGTGAATGAAAGCAGTTTTACAATGACATCATTGTAAAACTGCTTTCGTTCACATAATTTCCTGCCAATATTAGTACCTTTAAATGGTGCCATTAGCATCTGATCAACCTTGGTTCTAGGATTGCTTCATCCCCCATCAGTTTATTAGTAATATTCGTCAAAGTAGCATTGTGAAACCCAAAGTGTGTATGTTAGTTTTATAACAGGGATCAATGTTTTCATTCTAGTGCCATTTTTGCATGTAAACATTAGTTTGTTCTAATAAATTTTTGTAAATTTCAGTGTATATTTTAATTAAGAACTATATTTGTGACATTTTAATTTAAAATATAGGATTTTCTGTCACTTTTTAACCCATCCAGTGTCCAGCCTGAAAAACAGGTATCCGGAGGCAAGCTATTTTCTCCTTATGCTCAGCCAAAAAAAACTTTAGAACTTTTTTTGCCAAATAACTAAATAAAGGAATTATGACATGTTGTATGCCAAATTAATCAGTATTTCTGGACTTTTTGAAAATAAAATATTTAACGAAAAAGACTGTTTTATTTTAATAGGACTTTTAGAGTCATTTAGTAAAAAAATGCATCTGGCAACACAAATAAAAATTTATTTGAAAAAAAACTAATAGAAATGATTACAATGCACATAAATAGAATGACTATATGAATAACAAAAAAAATCTTTTGGTTTTAAGTAAATATTTTTCTCGTTTTGTAATTTTTTTCTCGGTACCATACTTTGACTGAGAAAATTCCAGGCTTTTAGCCAATTGTGCTGAGTCATGCAAACAAGTCAACTTTAGAATTAAAAAATAACCAATCAATGGAAATAGGTCATGTCATATACCAAATTAAACAGAATTACTTATTTTATGAAAATAAATAAACAAATTTGCAAGCATATTGATTTTAATAAGCCTTTTTCAATGTGATATGGTGAAAGAAAAGATTGCCTATACAATTAAAGCTTCGTTTTGGAAAACCTGCTGAATAAAAATAGTTTATATATTTATCAAAAGGAAATTTCCTCCCGAATAATATAATATTCAACCTGAAATATGATTTTCATTTCTTTTAATGATTCTTTTAGTATTGTGTATTTTAAACATGGCCATTGTTATACAACGTGACTCATGCTTTGAACAGACAAGTGGGTCTGAAAATCTCAAAATTTAATGACTTTTATTTACTGGTAACTGGTTTTCTGTAAACCTTTATTTTAACAGTGTTCTCTAGATCCCTCATTTTTGTTTATACAGTTAAAAAACTTCATTGTAAATAGTAATTGTATTTACGATGTATAAACAAACTATAAAGTGATTTTTAAAGAAATAGTATTTGCTCTGAAATCAATGGCAAACCCTATATTAAGATTTTCTTTTTCCTGAAGAATGTTATTTTGCAAAATATTATTGATGTGCTACAGTCTGCTTAATATTTATTATTAATGGATTATAGTGAAATCTGTCTAAAGTGGAAATCCACTGGAACAAATATTTTTAAAATAGTTATTTTTCTGTCTTAAATTATCGACAACATAATTATCACACAAAATATACATTGTTTATGTACACCAGTATTATGTAAATATTGTATAAACAGTTTGGTACATAAACTAACACTGTACAAATTACTAAGAAAATATACATGATTGCCATTTGCTAAGTTATTTAGTAAGTACTTAATTATATATATATTTCTCATCAACATTCTATTGATGAGAATATATACCCTTTTGCATCCAAATTATTGAACCTACCTCCAATATTTGGCATTGTTGGAGAGCTTATCTCGGAGTGTGCCACAGCTGTTTTTTTTTTAATTCACCTTACTCTTCAGAAGAAAAAGATTTTTCAGTTCCACTGCTGGTCTTAAACCCTATATTATTCAGCCACTAAGAAGCACGATTTTCAAAAATTTTCAGAAAACAAATATTTAATTACACTATTGATCAGAAGTTTCTAGTGAAACAACTGATCTTGTATAAATATTGGAAAATTTGAATGCATTGCTGTTAGTTTGTGAAATTGGGAAGCAAAATTTATGGAAGGCGTGTTTCCAATTATTGTGATATTGATTGCAATAATAATAATTGCCAATGATAGCCTATTGTTTAGTATCGTTAAAAGAATAGTGTTTGGCAGTAGTACAGATCATGGTCTTCAGCTGTCATTTGTTTTATGCAATGTAACAAAACTGTCCTTTTTGATGATTTCCACAACCTCTAAAACCCAACCAAAACAGGGGTTTCTAAAAAAAGGTTTTTTTTTTTGTTGTTACCGTAGTAATGATAACTTGAGTTTACATCAAAGCAAAGTACCATTGCCATGGCAACAGTAATTTGCATTGTAAACAAACACAATGTAACAAAAAAAGTGATTACACTAAAAAATACCCCTCACAACCACAAATTACTAAAAAAATGTAAAATTATCGGAAAAAAACCTTAAAGAAACTATGACAACACATTTGCCTTCCCACACACTTTTCCCAATAGTTAACACTCCACAAATATATTTCCACAAACTAATAAATCAAAGTCACACATAAAAAAAAATTAACCTAAATCACCAGAATTAATGAAATCAAATACAAATCTCGAAATTAAGAACATCATGAAAAATGCATCGCTGACCAGCATTATAAAAAAAGCTCTCAAAACTAATCTCATCAGAAACAACACATACTAAAAAGCATGAAAATCAGAAACAGTATACCTCCAATCCAAATTATAAAAAAGTCCCCAAAATTAAATAATGTTCTCACAGACAACACAAACCAAAAAATGAAAATTGGGAACAGTGCACTGCTGACCGAATTATAGAAAAGCCCCCAAAACTAAATGTCCTCGCAGACAATACAAGCCGAAAAACATGAAAATTGGACAGTGTACCACTGACCAAATTATAGAAAAGCCCCCAAAACTAAATGTCTTTGCAGACAACATAAACCAACCCCCAAAAGACAACATTTACCACCGACCAAATTATAAAAAAGCCTCTGAAACCAAATAATCTCGTCAGACAACAACAAAAAAAAATCCCCCCCCCCATCTTATAGTTCAAAGATCCCTCCCCTAAATTACTCGTAAATCTTCCTGATTCCTTCAAAAACTGCCATTTTTCCACACTGACATTCTACAATACCCAAAATTTCTATATGAAAAAGCTGCCAAACACTTACAGATATTAACAATAAACCATATTAATAACTTTAAAAGACACCTAGTTATCTAATAAAATTAATATAATAATAATAATAATAATTAATATCACTATAATACACTAATAATTACTACACTACATAAAACTACTAATAATCAGTCAATTCACCTCAAACTACTCTAATGAAATACATGTGTTCATTACCACCGCCATTTTGAATCCTACACACAAAAACTTCCAACATACTTCACACACACACTACAATCCTCTAAAGCTCTACACACATTTCCCCACAAACTATTCTCCTAAAATCCTAACAACCCTATTGAACTTTCTCATTTTTACCACTTTTCCCCCATTCTAAGGGACGGGGGTGGCTCAGTCGGTAGCGCGCCAGGCTCGTAATCTGTAGTTCCCAGGTTCGAGTCCCAGCTGGGTCAGCGTTGAGATTTATCTCCGCAAAATTCCCCACCCTACCCACGGTCAGTAGGGAACACCGATGGGCTTGGAAAGGCAGCCGTCCGTCGGATGGGACGTTAAGCCGTGGCCCCGTGTGCAGGAGAGCCATACCCTGTGCACATTAAAGAACACGCTGGATGGCCTTGACGGGAGGCTACCATCTGTCTCCCAACAGCTGTTCCATCGATACTTTACCCTCCCCCAACCTTCTCTGAGCCTTCGGGGTCCTTGTGGCCTGGCCATTTAGCCCATGGTGTGCAAAAAAGTGCCGCTCAGAGGTAAAACAACCCAACCCCCATTCTAAATTTTACCATTTTCTTCCACACTCACAACAAAACACGTACTAAATCATACTAAACACAAAAAAATTAAAATAATTCTAAACCAGTTCTAATCATTCCTCCCCCTTGAAATGTCCCTCACCCCAAAGAACTTGCGAAAAACATTTCCCCACACAGTCACAAAAAGCTACCAAACTCCCTTATCCAAAAAGATGTGACCACAACATTGCAAAACAGTTACTAACACTTTCAGTAACAACCCTCCTAACATTAAATAATTTAAATTCCAAACTATCTTAATAATTTATAATTTACCATATTTTAACCAAATTTCAAAAAACGGAAACATAATTTCCCCTATTCTGCCTATCATTCAAAAATCCATATTAAATATATTATACATATCACTTACCTCTAACTGCATACACAGAATGTTATCCCAATCAGTGCTAAACCAAAAATGGTGAAAAAAGCAAACAAATGTCATATTCATGCAAATCACACATATGATGCATGACTTTATATTACCTACCCAAAATGAACAAATCATAGAACCATAGGCCACCAACAATCAACAGTTACTTTTCTATCTCATACTTTACACTTCGATGTCATACTCTTCTTGGGCAGTGCCATCTGTTGCCTGAGGACTGTGTAAACTACACTGACCTAGTATTTTTTTTTTCTTTGCACAAATATTTTGCCCTGGCTTCAGCTGGTCTTTCTTAACACTTATTGTACATAGGTTGTACTAGTCTTTCTTAATACTTATTGTACATAGGCTGTAGGTCCATAACATTGAACAGTCTTATTTTCAGTAGTTCTCTAGAAGTGTCTTTATGAGTTATATTGATAATACCATATTCAGTTTCATAGTAAATGTTATTTGATATTTTCAATAATAGTGATTTTTCATTCGTTAAACTTGCTTTTTATTTCTCTGCTGTGCAAAAGCTAGCATCAGGTTGCACAATATTTTCATTTATCCTTTTCACTTTCATTTTCCTATTCATTATGTAGTTCAATGAAATCATTCACCATTTGAATTCAAGCCTCTGCGTGTAGTTTGTGATACATTTTTGCATAGTCTGTTGAAGACATTTTTTGCTTGTATCCGATTCATTTATCATATGCTATAAGGTTCATTTGCCATCATCTATAATTTCTTCATTAACATTATATAATTAGCTGTTTTAAAACAAATTATTGTAGGCAGAATTTCTCTGGATAATTAGTTGACAATATTAAATACAGTTGTAGTGTTAGCTCAGATGCAAAATTACTAGTCCTCATACTGGTATTAAATATACTACGTGGCTGTTTAGCATAGAGATACAAAATTTATATTATTTTTTATATCACGTCTTGCTACACTAGATTGGGGTGGGGGTGGCTCAGTCGGTAGCGCGCCAGGCTCGTAATCTGTAGTTCCTAGGATCGAGTCCCAGCTGGGTCAGCGTTGAGATTTATCTCTGCAAAATTCCCCGCCCTGCCCACGGTCAGTAGGGGACACCGATGGGCTTGGGAAGGCCACCGTCCGTCGGATGGGACGTTAAGCTGTGGCCCCGTGTGCGGGAGAGCCATCCCCTGTGCACGTTAAAGAACACGCTGGATGGCCTTGACGGGAGGCTACCATCTGTCTCCCAACAGCTGTTCCATCGATACTTTACCCTCCCCCAACCTTCTCTGAGCCTTCGAGGTCCTTGTGGCCTGGCCATTTAGCCCATGGTGTGCAAAAAAGTGCCGCTCAGAGGTTAAACAACCCTACACTAGAACTTGCTGTGCCATAATGAATAGAGTTGTACAGTAGGACAAAAACTGGAACGGACTTTTCTTTTTGGAATGGACTTGCTATATTCAGTAGCAGGTCAATAAGTCTTGTTTGTTCCACATCAATCAGTGTACATCTGGGTGTTATGATCAGGGAAAGTCCTTTGAATATCTTGTTTCTTCCATAGCAGGAATACGCATAGAAGCTTTATTTTGTCAACAAGATAAATGAGAGAAAAAAAGTTAAAAGGCTCAAAAAATTCTTGAGAGGCACCAAAAGTTAAAAACTTTTAATGGCCCAATTCGAATTTCACAACCTCAGTCATCACTTTTTCAAGGTAATGTCACAGTGCGGCAGGCAGGCAGCAGTTTTTCTTGCATCCCATGTGCACTATGGGATCGTTCACTATGAGGAGGAGAGGTTCGTTCTGTGGGCTGTTGAGCTATCATCCTTTTCATGCCATGTTATATTTTCATCCAGCAGTAAGTGCCATGGTAACAGTGGGTAGTAAATTTCTCCATTGATACATTTGTTTCAGTTGTGGTATATAATAATTTGCTCAAGAATGTCTAGTTCTCAATGTGTTGGGGAGGCATATAAAATTTTGGCCCCAACATAGTCTGGTATTTTTTGGGGTTCATTCTTTATTTTTTTTTTTTTTTTGCCAAAGCAGTATTAATGTTGCCTTTTCTTATATCATTTTGGTGTACCTTCAGCCTTGTTTCAAAAGTCCACTTTGTCTTCCCATAGTAGTTGACTTCTGCATGTTGGTTGATGGTGTCTTTGACAGGTATTTTGTAGATGCCACCATTGAGGGGTATATAGTCATGATCATTTTTTACTTTTGCTAGAATTGAGCATTTAGTAGTGGATGGTAATTGAGTAGTGGATGCCATACATTGGTATTTATCATCCACTACTAAAATTACCTTCCACTACTAAATTACCTTAATTTACTCATCATTATTTATTACTCATCCATTACTAAATTACCTTATTTTTATGTTACATGGACATACTGTAAGGATATATATATTATATGTATGGTATTTTTATGTTATATGAGCATACTGCATTATTCAATGCTTCAGACAGCCATGGAATATTTGATATAGGGAATGTATATTTACATGCCCTATTCTGCGCTGGAGGTATTTTGGTGTTTTGTTGGACTTTGAAGGACCTCTCGACAGCTCTGATCCATTTTTTGGGGTAACCTGCTTTGGTGGCGACATCATACAGCCTTTTTCTCTGTTTCAAAGGCAGGTGTTGTTGTATATCTGTGATTCCGCAAAAATGCAGTATGCATTGCAGCTTTCTTATGTTTTATGGGTTGTTTAGAGTTAAAGGGGATCATCATTGTTGGTGCAGTAGGTTTAGTTCCTATTAATTTATTTGACAATTATAAGCATAATTGTCAAATAAAATGCATGTGATTATTATATATTTGAATATTGTCTGAATTTGTGTTTCTCAGAAACCATACCAGCTCAATATTCGACAACTTAATATGATGGGACATATTATTTATGAAGAGAGCAAATTTTTATACTTCATGTTATTATTGAAATCATGAACCCATTAAGCTAGTGATGTTTATGCTTCCTTTTCATATTTCCACGCAACGCAGTTCTCTAATGATATTTTGAAATCTTGGTTTTGCTATTTTTTTTCAATCACAACTAGATTTCCCATTTCACCAAACATGCTGCAACACAAAAATATTTCATTGCTAAGCTATCTTTCACATGATCACACTTTTTAATGTGACATATTGAAGATTTTGGAGAGGGGAGTTAGAATTTTGTTAGTGTAAACTGTTTTTATGAAATTAAATTTTCTCAAGGGAGAATTAAATTATAACCCCCAGGCTAATTACTGATTCTTGATATAAAATCTTCAACTTTGACATGAAACTTTAGAATAAATATTATGTCAATTGTTGGAACTTATTAATCTCACATTAATTGCTGGGAAATCTTTTGCATAGTCTTTCTTCAGTATTTTTGCTTATGACTGAAATAAGAGCAGACAAGTAGGATACTTTATCTTTCATCTATAAATCTGATCACATTAAATCAGCATGTCTGTGTTTTCTGACTTCCTCCTCTTATATGTAATTTTCCCCCCTCATTCATTCTTTCATAGTTTTCCCTCTGTTTCAAATTACTGCAGAAAAGGATCTAAACAAAATAGGGAGGCCAAGTGACTAGATTGAGTTTGAAATGGATGGAAACATTGATATGATATATATTTTTTTTTTCCTTCACTTCATTTTTGTGTCGTTTCAAAAAATATTTTGGAAAATATTGCATCTATATAGGTTATACTTTTGATTCTTTGTTTCAATTGTGGATATTCTCCAAAGGTGCCAAGGGACAGTGATCTCCTTGACACATCCTAGATCTGGTCCACCCACACATTATTTTCCCACAATTTCAGTTTTTTTTTTCTTTTTCAAAAAATGAACTGAATATTTTTCGAGCAAACCTATATCCACAAATATCTCGCATGAATGTAAGCTAGATTATGGGGAATATCTGTGAGGAGAGTGAGACCACAGCTAAAAGACAATTCAAACCCAGGCCATAACACACTTACCATTCAGCTGCTGGATATTAGGAGTTTTTTTTCCGTTAATCTGTATCTCATTTTACTTTTTTAAAAGATATAATGAACTGTACATGATACCATTTCCATTAACCCCTTTCCCCCTGGCTATATTACTGTTGATCAAATATTGGTTTGTAGTGGAACTATATTCTGGTTCACAACAAATGCCTCATATTTCTTGTTACCAGATGTAAAGTGTTTCATAAAGTAAAAATTAGATGTGTCCCATGCTTCTGCAAACAAATGACAATATGTCACTAAGCATTTTGTCTTTTTCTTGTTTCCCTCCCAAAGAGAGATTGCTAAGGAGTGATATGATGTTTGGGAAATTGTAAAATATTAAATAAGGGGGATCATATTTTTGGAGACTGGTTTAATGCAAAAGCACCCATAAGCAAGGTAATTGTAGTGATGTGGAAATACAAAAGTGCCCATAGCATTTGAATATAGGAACTACAGTGTTCCTATGTCTATTAGCAAGAAGATGTCCAAGCAAGTCAGTGAAAATTTGCATCTGTGAAAAAAAAAGTTAAGTTTTTGTAATATTTAGAATTCACGTGACCCTCAATCCCATCCTCCCCTTGGGAAAAATGTATTTTTAAAAAATCATTGTCTCACTGTTTTAAGATTCTAAGATATTCCATTTTGGTGCTAGACAAACTCCACTTTATTAAAGCATATCTATAATATTTGAGAGGATGAAATAATTTTCTATAATAATTTCTGTCTCTAATCCACCTATGCAGATTTCCAGATTTTACTTAAATTTTAAAAGATAAATATTAGCATAAAGAGAAGAAAAAATAAGTTTCTGAAATAAATTTTTCTCCTGGAGGACGACATTTTTTTTCCAGTGATTTGTTGCCACAGTTTTAAATGTCAGCATTGTTTTATTCAAACTTACTGATAATTCTAGTTATTCATTTGCTTTAAAATAAGGTAATAATAACTTGCAATTAATGACTTCCATATTAAAGAAAATTCATTAAGTGAAAGCACTTGTATAGCCTTACATGCCATTACAGTGCCAGAAGACACCAATTCCAAGCGAACTTTCTGTAAGGTTTTACATTTTTCCCATTATAAATTACCCTATTAAAAGTTTTTTTAGATTAACCATAAAAAGTAATAAATTACATTTCACATAATATGACCCATTTTTATTACTTCATGATGAAGTTCTACAGAAAATTAGTCTTGAAAACACATCAAAATTTATCCAGCACTTTAAGGGTAAAGAAAGTAACTTGAACTTAAATTCTCATGTAATATCAAAGTCAATTGCTTTGTAAATAATTTAAATTTTATTTCAGTAAAGGCTACCATGCCAATGTTTACAGTAATCCTATCAAGGCTAATATTAGGAGAAAAACAAACTTTTAAAGTAAGTAGCTTAAACCATTTTTTCTCATTCGCATTAACAATGGTATAGTTTAAATTACCATCAACTTTATCCAAATGATTATAATAGACTATTAATGATTGATTTTTACAATGAATTTCTTTTCAATTCAGATTTATCACTTTAGCATATAACAGAAAAAAGTTGTGCAGTCTATGGTAAATCTGCCATCCCATGCACAACAGCACTATTGTTGAGTGCAGTATAATATGCTTAAATCAGTCTGCCAAGAGAAGGAGAGCACCAGCTGCTATCTTGGCCATCATGATGTACACCATCTGTTCATGGACTGATGCACCAATGAAGGATTTTATGGTGTTTCACGGGGCAAAAGATTAACCTTTACAGTGCAAGGTTTTCTCTAAAAATGTTGCTGAACTTCTAAGCCTTAATATGAAACATAACATAATGCTAAGAGAAAGAGTATTTAATTCTGAACAAAAAATATATAAAGGGGAAAAAAATGTTGGTAAGATAAAAAAAAAAACACTAAGTTCATTTGTAGTGATTTTTGAAAATGGATTAATGAGGTTCTGGCAAGTTAAAAACTTAAGAGTTAAGAAGAAGATTTAATAGTTAGAGAGTTTAAACTTGTTAAGAGACTAAGAACTTAGAGTTAAACCACACCAATGAATTTTGAATGTAATAACATATTGTGTATTTTCACTTATATTCCTGTTGTTTTTTTTATCTTATTTTAAAAAAAAATGAGCTAATATTTTCACTTTGTTGTCTATCTGTCCATCTGTAGACATTCATCATTTTTGTTTTCAAAGATAAATTGAAAATTCTTTTCAGGCTGGATAGGTATTAATGAAATATTATGATTGTCAAATCCCCAAATCTAATGGTAGAAAAAGATGGAAAATGTCAAAACTTTATGCAGATATTGCAAAAGATCTATTTATGGTAGAAATTTTAAATTTTGATGGTAGAATATCATGTTTAAGAGGTTAATGCTGGCAGCAATGATATGCCCCCTACCCCCAATAGGTGGAAAATGCAACTTTTTTGTTTTAAGAGATAAATTATTTTTGTGTTTTGTAGGGACTAATAATTACTATTTGCATTTTCTCAATCATCCATTAGTTTAAGCTTTCACTGCTAGAGCATGTTAAAGGTGTAAAATACGAAGCTTCGTCTCTTTAAATCGACCATCCTCTATTTACCAGAAATGATATGCCATTCTTCTAGTTTTATTTTTATCTTCATTCTCTATCTTCTTTTTGAATTTGATGGACAAAAATGTGAAATACCTCTCATTTTATTTCTTGTACATATAAACTCTACAAATGAACTGAAATATGTCTTCAGCTGTTTAATATCATTTCCTGATATACATTATAAGTAACCTAAAAATACACCACAAATAATAATTTATGAACCTTAAACACCTCAGTGATATCAAAATATTTTTAAAATGTTGAATTATTTTCAGGATTATGATATTTTTAATATTATATATGCCATAGAATTCAAGTGCAGTTTTGTAGGGACTAATAATTACTATTTGCATTTTCTCAATCATCCATTAGTTTAAGCTTTCACTGCTAGAGCATGTTAAAGGTGTAAAATACGAAGCTTCGTTCTCTTTAAATCGACCATCCTCTATTTACCAGAAATGATATGCCATTCTTCTAGTTTTATTTTTATCTTCATTCTCTATCTTCTTTTTGGATTTGATGGACAAAAATGTGAAATACCTCTCATTTTATTTCTTGTAATGTACATATAAACTCTACAAATGAACTGAAATATGTCTTCAGCTGTTTAATATCATTTCCTGATATACATTATAAGTAACCTAAAAATACACCACAAATAATAATTTATGAACCTTAAACACCTCAGTGATATCAAAATATTTTTAAAATGTTGAATTATTTTCAGGATTATGATATTTTTAATGTTTATATATGCCATAGAATTCAAGTGCAGTTTTTAAGCCTGAAATTACTTTGATAATTGTTGTGCCCAAACCTATCCAAAACTGATTAGAGAAAAAAAATTCTGGGGCAAAACATAATATATAATGCTCTAAGTAGTTCTTTTGATTCTTGCAAAGTATGCTATTTCAAACTAAAAAATAATTATATTGTTTTAAGACAAAATGAAGGTTACAATATTCAAACTGCTTCATGATCCCATATTTTGACTGTTTTAAAATGAGCATTTTTGGAAATTAGCTTATTTGAATATCAGTTTTCTAAAAGTTTGCTGCTACCATCCCCAAAGACAGGTAAGACTGAAAACAAAAACTTTACACCTTAGTTTTTAATGTAAAATTTGACTTTTAAGCAATGTTACAATGTGAAAGAAAAAAAATCACAACCATCACCACAATTGCATGAAAATTGTTTAAAAAAAACCTTTAGTTTACATTATTTAATGGCTTAATTTTATTCTTTGTAGGAAAATAATAGTGATGCAAGAAAATAATGGCACATGTGAATGTTATTTTTCAGAATCTGCACACAGTAATCCTCTTTTCCATTATTTCTTACAGAAAAAAGCTTTGGCTTACATCATTTAATTATATGGGTAATGGAGAGAGAAATGGGAACATTCCCACATTAAGTCAATGGAGAGTCAAATTCGAAAATCCATAATTTAGCATTTTACAAGAACATAGGATAAATAAATTAAAATCTCATTCAAATCTCTCTCAATCTTGATTTTGAACAATATCCATTCAGCATTTAAATAGTTATAGAAATTTAAATATTGAGTGACAGTGATGTCAAGTCATAAGAATTTACCTTAGAAGTTCATTGAAACATTTTTAAAAAGTATTATTTCAAACTATTTAATAACATAAGTGTATGTTTTAGAAATTTCTGCAAATAATTCTTTCAATAATTATCAGTTTTGCATAAGTTTCTTAGGACTGACTTTGCTGCTGTTAAATATTCAAGCTCTTTAAATACCCAGTAAAAATTGAGATTTAGAGAGATTTGAATGAGATTTTAATTTATCTAATTCTATTTTCTTGTATTATGCTTATTGTAGAAATTACGGATCTTTGAAATTGACTTAACATAGGAATTTTTCCATTTTACTGTCACACTTTTACAGGACATACCAATGTATGGCATTATTTAATCAGCTGATCACACATGCAGTTTTTCCAATGTGAAAAGGTACAGATATCAAATTAATATACTATATGAAATTTATATTTTATTTTCTTACAGTCTATTATGATAAATAATGGCTCCTAATTGGTGTCTAATTTTAAATGAATAAATAATGGTGGTGTTGTCTAATTTTGCTATTTTATATTCCATCGTGAAGTACTTTAAATTCATATGTAATTGGACATTTTAATAAAAATACATTATCTGTAATTGATTTTGACTTAGAAAAACATAAAAATTGATTTAAAAAATAGAAAAATATCACTTAATGATTGGCTAGTTTGTTCTGAATTTGAAAACAATACTTCTTAGTAAACTCTGATTCCCCCCGGGGCGGGGGTGGCTCAGTCGGTAGCGCGCCAGGCTCGTAATCTGTAGTTCCCAGGTTCGAGTCCCAGCTGGGTCAGCGTTGAGATTTATCTCTGCAAAATTCCCCCCCCTGCCCACGGTCAGTAGGGGACACCGATGGGCTTGGAAAGGCCGCCGTCCGTCGGATGGGACGTTAAGCCGTGGCCCCGTGTGCGGGAGAGCCATACCCTGTGCACGTTAAAGAACACGCTGGATGGCCTTGACGGGAGGCTACCATCTGTCTCCCAACAGCTGTTCCAGTGGGTCCCCTCCCCCAACCTTCTCTGAGCCTTCGGGGTCCATGTGACCTGGCCATTTAGCCCATGGTGTGCAAAAAAGTGCCGCTCAGAGGTCAAACAACCCAACCCTGATTCCACCCACTGTCATTCTTTTCATCAGTTGGTAGCATGCCAGGCTCGTAATCTGCAGTTCTCAGGTTCGAATTCCAACTGTTACTGTGTTTAGATTTGTGTCTATTAACTCTCACCCTTCTCTTAGTCAGTAAGGGGACATTAATGGACTTGAAAAGGCTATCATCTGTCAGAGAGGATGTAAAGCCTTGGCCCTCTTACTAGGAGAGACATGTCCTGTGCATGTTAAAAAACATGATGGATGGCCTTGATGGGATTTTCCTATCTGTCTCCTAACAGCTGTCCATTGAATCCCCTTCTCTGAATCCCAGGGAGTCATTGTGACTAGGCTATTTACACCAATCAGAGGTAACACAACCCAACTCTTTTCACCAAAGTATCATATCTAATTCTAACTATTAGAAATCTTAAAGTCTAAATAGTTGTCATGACAATTTAACTATTTCAATGTGTTAATTTTCCCATTTATTCACTTTTTAATATCCTATTTCATTATTGCAAGCTCAAAAATATACACTACATTTGTAAGCATGTTCTTTGAAGCACTTATCAATTAATATTTCTTTCAGGTTTACCTGTCGCTCATACCTATAATAATTGGGGTTCTTATAGCTACAGCAACAGAAATATCATTTAATGTCATAGGCTTGGTTAGTGCATTAATAGCAACTGTAGGATTTTCCTTGCAGAACATTTTTTCTAAAAAGGTAAGACTATCTCTGTAATAGTAAAAATATTTGACAAAAGTATTTTTAAAATGTACAAAGATATCAAGAAGCATTTTAATATTTATATACCTTTATCCAGTATTTATCATTCACTGCATCTCTTATCGTATAATAGGATGTTTATGTACATTAAAAGTATTACTTATAACCTATATGTGTTTAAAAAAATGTGGAAATGGCCTCGACAAGACGCTATCATATATCTCATGACAACTGTCCAATGTATCCTTCCCTTACCCAGCTCTGAGTTTTTCAAATTCTTGTGATCTGGCCATTTAGCCTCTGTGCACAAAAAAGTGCCACTTGGAGTGTAGAGTAACAATAATTAAACTTACCCAAGTTAGCATATTTTTTAAATATGAATGATGAATAAATGCAAAATATTTGTATAAACACCCATATTTAATTATGGAAAAATCTTCCAATTTTAAATTCCTTAGAACTGGTTTTTATGAAATCTCATAAGTTAGAATACTATTTCTTTTAGACAATGAGAAACACCTAAACTTGGAAAAATTTGTTACTTTGTGACTCAGTGATTAGAGTAGCTGCCATGTAACCATTGGTTTTGCATCTAAGTCATACTTTTTACTGCTTCAAAAACTGGTTTATTCACCAAGAAAAAATATCTCTGATATCAATATTCATGTAATATTCTTTAAAAAAAAAATAGAAGAGAATAGAAATAGTTATTTATTATTTTCATCACTGTACATGATAGGAAAAATATTACTGTTGAGTGAAAAACTCTAATAATAGGCATTTCTATTTTTTTTAAATTTAGTGATTTTTTGGCAATTTGTGGCATTTTATTCAAATGCTGTTGATTTGCATTTGCAAATATCATGTATGCCTGGCCACAATGTATGATCACATTTCACTTTATTTGACTATATGACATAATATTCACCAATCATAAGAACACAATTTTTTAAGCCTTTGTAAAATAATTCTACAGTTTATATTTGTGTATTTTAACCTTTAATGTGCTGAATTTCTGACAAATGAATTCTACCTAGCGATTGAATTAATTTCAAAGTGTTTTCAACAATAAGTAAAAAAAGCTTGGACCTTATCCTGAAAAAGCTAATAAACAGAAATTAGTCATACCTTATACAGAAATTAGGCATTTAATTTTGAACATGAGAAGAAATAAAGTTAGATGAAACTTTTGCATATTTATTTTCTGATAAAGACAAAGATTTGCATGTTTTTTATTTAAACTTTAATAAAATGTAATTTTTCATTTTTCTAAATTGTTTTGATATATTTTCTTAAAAACATTTCTCATTTGTTTTTAGTTATGTGCACTTCAAGTGTGATATAGGCATTTGTCAATTTTTTGCCAGTCACCAAACTTAGGAGCTTAGCGATACAAAAAATTTATTTGCGTTGAATTTTTTTTCTAATTTCTATTTAAAAATAATAAAAATATAATAAAGTAAAATGTAAACATAGATCAGTTATCCTAAAATACAGTGTCATAGTAAACACAAAAACAAAGAAACCAGGCACACACAACATGGATGCTGCTCCACATTGGACAATCACACATTAACTCAGACATATACATATTGCATCTAGTCATGGGGTTTATCGATTTTACCAGTCATGAGTGTCTGTACTATATAATAATAAACAGTCATATCAGAATAATATGAGGGGCGGGGGTGGCTCAGTCGGTAGCGCGCCAGGTTCGTAATCTGTAGTTCCCAGGTTCGAGTCCCAGCTGGGTCAGCATTGAGATTTATCTCCGCAAAATTCCCCGCCCTGCCCACGGTCAGTAGGGGACACCGATGGGCTTGGAAAGGCCGCCGTCCGTCAGATGGGACGTTAAGCCGTGGCCTCGTGTGCGGGAGAGCCAATACCCTGTGCACATTAAAGAACACACTGGATGGCCTTGATGGGAGGTTACCATCTGTCTCCCAACAGCTGTTCCAGTGGGTCCCCTCCCTCAACCTTCTCTGAGCCTTCGGGGTCCTTGTGACCTGGCCATTTAGCCCATGGTGTGCAAAAAAGTGCCGCTCAGAGGTAAAACAACCCAACCCAGAATAATATGACCACCTACCATACATATACTATGGTAGGTAGTCATATTATTCTGATATGACTGGGTATACTGTGTTCTATATAATGGATGATTTTAGCAAAAACAGTTTATCAGTAATTAATGGGCTATTAAGATTAAGAAGTTTATCTTTTTGCAAATTAAAAAAAAATCTGTCATTTTAATACAGTTTTATTTTTAGATTCTTGGTGAAACAGGTATACATCATCTACGTTTGTTGCATATTCTTGCTAGACTTGCCCTTCTGTTTTTTTTACCAGTCTGGATACTCTTTGATCTTAGGAAAATTATTGCTGATGAATCTCTGGTAAGTTCATTAAATATAAATTTTGATTTACATATGTACAAAATGCATTATCTTTGTTTAAAAACAAGTTGCTCACCACAACTATAATCATGTAAAAATATGTAAAATAATTTGGAAGCTCAATAAATATTGATTTAATTCACCATCAGTATGCAATAAATGAGAATTCAAATGGTGGCATACAGGCCACATTGAGTCTGAGAAAGAAATTTTGTTTTTCATGGATAATGATTTAAAAATGCAAGCTAAATCTAAACAAAGAATGTTTTTGGTTTTGCAATAGAATTATGAAAAATGAACAATAACTGAAAACTGAAATATTCTATAATAGTATTGCAGGTACTCCCAAAATCTGAAAATGAGAGTGATAGTTGTGTGCCTGTAAAAGATAACATAAACTAAAATCTCATTATTCAGTCATAATTTTTGAAGAAGAAATAATAAATGAGCATTACATTTCAAACCCAATTGACTTTTTTTTTTATTCCTAGTGTTGTAGGATTATTATAGTATTTGTTGATAATACATTATTCCTGTGCATTTTTTAGATAGTTAGTCTAGTTAGTCATTTAGAAGGAAGGAAATGGATAGAAAACTGAAATACTTACCATAGTAGAATATGCAATGAATGGTAAAGGAAAATGGAAAATCCTTCAAGGCAGAGAATAGCAGAGTTCCAGCACATATTGTCTACATACTTGGATTTTTAACATATTCTAATAATGAAAGATTATAAACATATAAATGAAAGAAAAAGTTGTAGTTTTTACAGTCACAAATAGAAAAACAAATGACAGATACAGCAAAGACATGCAAAATTGTGAAAGATGTGTGCTAGCACAAGTCAAATCAAAGATTGATGCATATATATATCCTAGCACAAAAAGAAACGAGGATTAATGCAATGTGTAGCTTCCCTTGTGTCCCTCATCCCACTGAATCACCTGAGAATTGTGTCGAAGCAATCATTATCACACAATTATGTTTTTCATTCCAAATTGCATTTGGGAAGTTTCCTCTATATGTGAATCGCATTAAATTTGCATTATTCAAAAATTGTCTGTAAATTTTTTTCCCTCTTGGCTGGGTATGTTTTTTACCTTCAACTATACCCAGCAAATAGACCACAAGTTAAAAATCTGGTTCTGACAATGTAATTTGTCCTGCAATAACTAATTTCCAAGGCTTGGTATTAATTGTTCAACTGAATTAGAATATTATTATCATATAAAACACTTCAAGTTACTTCATGCATATAATACACCACTACAATTTCCCCCTTTCACTCATTCATAAGTACCATATGATAGATCATGACAATTTTAAATATCTTATAGTTTAATATTTTCAATCTATATCATTTCAGTCTGTCTATACCAAAGACCAAATGATGTGCAAGGACTGAGAGATAAAAAGGACAAATTGACTGAATGTGAGAATTCTATTATGTCAAATGGACTTAGCATTTCAATGATTTCCAAATAATATTAATTTTGCTTCCTTAATTTGCAGTGAAGATAAATGTGTTTCTGGTTTTAATGCTGACCTTTTATCTCATCTCAAGTTACTTTCTTGATCTCAAAATTAATGCTTGTCACCTAGGGTAAATGAAATTACTGCTGAAATGTTTTCTTTCTTATCATAAAAGTACAAAAATTAATAAATGACCTAACATAAGGGTACATATGTTAGGTCATTTATTAATTTATGTTTGTTAATTTATGTTCCAAAGGGCACATGAGGTAAAAATCCATCCCTGTCTAGTTCGCTAAATTTTACATCGTGACATATTTTCATAATTTTTGTGGACAAATATGGCCTTCCATTAATGCAAAAGTGTTCATTTTACTCTACCATCTTGAAGAAAATAAACATAATGTTTTTCTTTCCAGTTTCAGAATACAGATAAGTTTATGACAATGTTCCTGTTACTGATGGATGGGTTCTGCAATTTTGCACAGAATATACTTGCATTCAGCATCCTTTCTCTTGTGTCCCCTCTAACATATTCTGTATGCAGTGCTACAAAAAGAATATCTGTTATAACTGTATCACTTTTGCTACTTGGTAATCCAGTGACAGCATTTAATTTCTTTGGAATGATGCTTGCTATTATAGGAGTTCTAGGATATAATAAGGTGAGTGAGATTTTCTGGATTGTATTTCCTTTTATTATTAGGGTTAATCTTTACTACATCTTTATATTGACAGTTGCCAGGTGGCTAAGTTTCTTGGAATCAGGAGCTCTGTAACATGTATTAGAATCTTAATTATTGATAAGATTAAACTCACCCTGAGTTGTGATGGGTGAAACAGGCTTATTTATATTGCAATGAGATTTTTCTCATCAGTATATTATTGTGAATGTGCTTGATCATATAATCCCATTCGCCTGTCATCTTTGATCTCTTGAAATTTACACAAACCAGTCTACAATTGAATAGTTATAGGTATTTAACATTTAAATTGTGAAATTTACATGAAAAGTACATTGCATTTTGAAAAGTTATTTGAATTTTTCATCTGGGGGAGGGAATATATTGTATATAATGGCCCATCCAAAGTTTATATTAATGCCCTAGTGAATTAAAATACAGAGGTAAACAAGATAAAGCAATACACTGTTTTCTTCTTCATCAATTTGTTAATCACAATGGGTAAATTAGAGAAAATGTATTACTATACCTATTGACATGCAAATTTTGATATCTTTGATTTCAATTAAATATGAAATAGATCTATTGAAATAATTTTGCTGAAAAAATTAAATTTGTTTTGCCATGAAATTTTATTAAATTGCCCATGTCTCCTCAATACCTGCCAGATGTTCTGACCACTGAACTATCAATGGCTAATTCATTTTTCAGCTGTGATTATAAATCTTCCCAATTTTGTTGCTTGTGACACCATCTATGATTGGGAACAGTAACCTTTCAACAGGTAATATGTGTCTTTTTGATTCTTACATTAATAATGCTTTAGTACAAATGACTATAAATTTACACCATTTCTGGCAATGTTGAAAGGGTGTCATTTCTGATAATAGATGGTGCAATGAAACCAAGAAGATATAGGTATAATAAGCCATTGATAGTTTAGTGGTCAGAACACCTGGTATTTATCTGGAAGATGTGGATTCAAGTTCCTTTTGCAGCAAAAATTTGGGGCGGGGGTGGCTCAGTCAGTAGCGCGCCAGGCTCGTAATCTGTAGTTCCCAGGTTCGAGTCCCAGCTGGGTCAGCGTTGAGATTTATCTCCGCAAAATTCCCCGCCCTGCCCACGGTCAGTAGGGGACACCGATGGGCTTGGAAAGGCCGCCGTCCGTCGGATGGGACGTTAGGCCCTGTGTGCGGGAGAGCCATGCCCTGTGCACGTTAAAGAACACGCTGGATGGCCTTGACGGGAGGCTACCATCTGTCTCCCAACAGCTGTTCCAGTGGGTCCCCTCCCCCAACCTTCTCTGAGCCTTCGGGGTCCATGTGACCTGGCCATTTAGCCCATGGTGTGCAAAAAAGTGCCGCTCAGAGGTAAAACAACCCAACTCAACAACAGCAAAAATTTTATCAAATAATAATAATTTCTTGAATTCTATGTCAACAGATAATCTGTCTTTATTATTGATAAGATTTATTGACATTGAACAGTAATATTTCTGGATATATATAAAAAAAACTGTTTAACTGATTTTGAATGAAAGATATGCCAATTATCAGGGTTGTCATAATCTGTGGTTGTCATAATTGAGGTTGTCATAATCTGTAAAGTTAAAGTGTCATTTCTGGGTTGTAGAATTGATTACAAACTAGGAAAATAACAAAGAGGAAATAGACAAATAAGAAGTAAATAAGTAGCCTTAAGTCTGCAACACACAGAGAATTATTGCCAATGTATTTTGTGTGTAGTATCCAAGTTGTCAAGCTCTTTAGAAATGTGTTTGAGCTTATGGCAGCTGCAATAATGTGGGTTGTTTGTTTCTAGAGTCACCAGAAAACTATAAAGATCAGTTGCCTCTTTGAAATGTAATTTGTGTGTTACCTTATGTAGCGCTGGCAAGCCAAGTTTAACATTTATGACCACTCTGACTCCAGCTGAAAGGCACTTCCATAGATGAATTCAAATTCTCTATTCTGAAAGGTGCTGCATAATTTAAGTACGATTTTTGTTGTTCAGAAAAAAACTCATTGAGTTGATGTACAAATCCTCCTAGAGTGATTGGCAGTTAATGTAGGTTATAGGAGTTGGAAGTTTTTTTTTTCTTTTCATTGTAATGCAGTCTGATTTGCAACATCTTAATAAAATGAAACCTCTTTGGAATCAGCAATGAGATCTGATTTTTTCAGACTAGTGAAAACTATTTATCTCATTTTTAGCAACAAGTTTAACTTTGTAGACCAGTGATTCTCAACCTTTTATGCTTCACATACCCCTGGAAATGTGTATGTAACTGGCATACCCCTTATATAGATAGATAAAAATATAGTTATAGTTCCATTTAACTATAGTTATAATCCATTTATCCATATTTCAAGGCACTTTAGAAACATGTTCATTTAACTTCATTGTAAACTGAAGACTAAAAATAACTCTAAGCACAACAAGTGAAATAAATCACAACAAATACATAAAGCAGTAAGAAGGCACATTCACTCACTTATGGATATTTTGACTGGGCGATCAGCTATTCGGGTAGGTTCAGCTCTCAGGTGGGGAAGGGAAATTGACAAACATGTACAGACATGAACTACAGTGCCGCACTTTATCACTCAGTTCTCAGAAATTAATCAGTAACTTAGCGACTTTGTTACTAGATCTAGCAACTTTTGAGCTCTCACTACTTACCCCAAAAAATTTTACCGCTTACCTCACGTTGAGAACCCCTATTGTAGACTATTATATAGTCTAAATACCATTGATTTATAATTACAGTTTAATAGAACGTGATATAAATACTAATTTTATAAAATAAAGCACTAAGTGTTAGTACAAATGCTTAATTTCTCATTTATATTGAGTTCATAAATATCCTTTCAAATATTGTCGTTAAATTTGACAGTGTACATCTATGTAACGATGAATATTTTTTGTGACTGAAATGAATGAGAAATTAACCTAAGATTTTCTGATTCTGGATATTCTTCATTACTTGATTGAAAATAATGCTATATTATAGTTTATTATTACTGCTGAAATGGCATGCGAGATAAATATGTATAAATGAAACTTTCAAAGTGCATTTCAACAAGGAATTTTTCACAACCTATCGCCCCTTTTTCCATAATTATTGGTTTTGATTTGCATGGCGATTTCCCAGAACCTATCTACTGTGTAAATCAAGAGATGGGTGTATATCTGTAATTTGAGTGTATAAAAGTTAAGAATTGCAAAGTTTTACCATTATATTTTTTATGCAACAAAAATGTTTGGTGTTTGAATTAGTGCCCTAGCTCTGGTATTCATCCTCATCTCTAAATAAATTCATTCTATAACATAATTGTATTGCATTAATTTATTCTACAGCTTCATCACTTGATATCTCTACTATCTTCATCTCTCTATGACAGTGATGCTCAATCTCATCTTTACCATCTGCCACTTTCTCCAGACCTAAATAATCCGAATGTTAAATGTTTCCTGATTTCTAATTGATCCATTGATTGTTGTACGGTGAATCTGTAATTCTCACACCAAAGCCCAACATCCATCAACAGAAGGGTGTCCATGGCATGCTCATAACATTAAAAAAAAGATGTAAAGTTGTGGCCCCATGTGTGGGTGAGCCTGTTCATGTTAAAGAACATGCTGAATGGCCTTGATAGGAGGCTAGTATATGTCTCCTAATATCTGTGCAGTGAATCTTCCCCAAGCCTTCTCTGAGCCCTTGGGGTACTTGTGACTGCCATTTAGCCCACTGTGTGCAAAAAAGTGCCACTCATAGGTAAAACAATTTAACTCACGAACAGAAAATTTTGTGTCTGGTGAACTACAGCTGGTATTGTCCATTAATGAGCTTCTTGTCCCTTTTACTCAGCACAACTGCAATAGGTTTACAATGCACTGCTCCAAAAACAGCCTGCACTGGTTCATTGCAAAGGAGTTTTTCCTTCAAGACAATATGTAACCTTACAGTATGAGCAGCCACGGACAAGCTCCAAGCTTTGGTTGCAAAATTCTACCCCACCTTTCATGTTCACCAGATATCTCATCATCTGACTATAACCTTTTGTTCACAATGAATGTGCACAGCCAATGATTTCTAAACCAAATGGGTCCTGGAAACAGTGTTGAATGCTTTCTTCACTTCTAAATATCTGGGGGGTTTCAAAGTGGTATTGACAAACTTGTCCCAATTTGGGAAAAGGTTATATATTATGATGGTGCTTAGTTTACTGAATAAAATGTCCTCATTCAGTTTTTACATAAGTTTAAATTTTAACCTCAAAAACACCCAAACTTTTTTGTATCACCAGATACAGACAAAATAAATTGAAATAGACAAAGGAAAACAGTTATTCAGGATTTAAATCTGGATAAGTTCATTGCTTCTGCAACCTACATGCTAATTGCTTGGTCACTGATATGTCAGGAAAGTAGAACAACTGTAATATAATATTTTTACAAAAAAGTTTTTTAAGCATAATAGTGTTTTTAACTGAATTTGTTTAGTATTTACTGTTGTATCTGAAATTTTTATTTAATTATGGATATTTTATATAGGCAAAATATGATGCAAATCAAGAGAAAATTAGAGCTGCATCTCTTCCCTATATTGCAAAGGATACTAATATCTTATTGAAGTTGGAAAATGGTAATCACAGCACTAGTACCCAAAAACTTTACCCACCTAAACTACCAAAGCAAAATGGTTATATTCGTATACATGGGACTGAAAATGGATCAGTTTTCAGGAAGTTACAAGATGATATATGACCTAGATTTATCTAATTGTATAATTTTTGTATAGTGTGGTTGCATTAGTAAGAAAATATGTCTTTGGAATTCTTTAAGAATTTCTAAAAAGTTAGAAATGTTTGCTCTTTTAACTCTTGCCTATAGAAACTGTACAAGGTCAAAATACTTCATATAATTTATACCTATCATCTCTAAAAGACTATGGTAAATAAAGTACTCCCATTATTATATTAATAGTTTCGCACTTTTTAAATGACCATGCTAAGTACTTAGCAAAAAAAAAAAAACTGTTTTGCCTACCTAAGTGAAAAGAGAATGTGCCTTATGAGACAGGGATAGTTTTTATATATATGTACATATTGTGGCATATAGTCTGTTAACATACATTGTCATATGTATAAACTGTTTTCATATTAAATTTAGCAAAGAAGAATGTTGGCTTTAAGTGAAACCTCATTCTGAACTTAATAGTACCAATATTTAATGTTTAAATTATGTATGGCATACCTTAAACAATGCCACCAATTGTGAAAGAGAAAGGTTTAGAAATGTATGTATCAGTTTTAAAGAAGTTATATTTTCTGGAGCTATTTTTCAACTCTCAGAAATTTATTCTTCTGATTGTTTTATGTGTGCAGTTAAAGTACTGATTATTTTTCAGGAAGTGGAGAATATGTGCATTTTTGTTGCAGTTTAACTTTCCCAAGTAATGTCTCGATTTATCCACAACCCATTCCATCTGCTCCTAATGATGTATGAATAAATTTTAAGGTCCTATTCACTACTTATGGGCTTTTAAAATTATCGGTTTTTGAAGGGTTGATATCTGTATTAATTTTTAGTTCACTCTAACAAACTGAAGAAAAGTTGTCTTGTAAACTTACCTATTGTAAACTATTATATTACCTATTATAAATTTACTTATTGTATCTTCTAATAGTTTTTGCAGTTGCTCTTAGAGAAAGGTTTCCTAATCCAGGGTCACAACCTGAACTTCAGTCATGAGGGCCTTCTGATGGATCAAAAAAACCCAGGCAGTTGACCCTGTAGGTAGTGCTACTATTTGAATCATTAAGTGAATGGGAGTTTGAATTTTTGGATGCCATGTGGATACATATTTGAATTTTGGGTCATGACCAAAAACATTTGGGAAGCATTGCTCTAAAGCTTTCTATTTTTTCCATTGTCCATTGCACATGTACAAAACCTCATGCAGCCACTGACTCTTGGAGTTCCAGCTGGATTATTCGCTTTTAAGACTTCTTTCCTAAGGAACATTTTTCCGGTTAATGCAAATTTTAAATAAGCATGTTTGCGTCATCTCTTTTGTTCTCAGCTACAACATTTCTTTGTTGTGCCTAGGATCACTGCCCATAATCTTCTTTATAATTTGATATCCTAATGCATTCAATGTGACCACACTAACAACCTCTTATGTGTAAAATACTGCTGATAGATGGTTCACTACTACATTAGCTCTCATTTACAAAAATCAAACATATGAAGCTAAAAAATTTCTGCAATCATATTTATAGGAAAATAAAGTTTTATCACTTTAAGAAACTAGATGAAGAAGTGTACTATCAAGTTCAGAGAACCCTAACCTTTTTCTTTTTGCTGTGGGCTTATCCAATTATGCATTAGACTTCGGATTGTATAACCCAAATCCCCTTCCCACTATTAAAATAAGTTTTGGTACATGTGTGCCTTGAAAAGGAGTTGTGTATTTATGCTCAAGCATGATATCATGAGCAACAAAATATTAAGCCTTAGCAATAATAATGTTACCAAGAATGAAGTGAGTATGTGCATGTATCAGTTGCTTTTCTTCCTGTTTCGTGATTTAATTAAATGAGAATGAAAAAAAATCAGCCCTTCATCACCTTTTTTTTCATTCTCATTAAATCGATCTACTGAGCTTAAGAGTAGCATAATACGCAACACAAGATAAAATAATGGGTAATAGAGTGGACACATCAGGTTTAGTTTTTACTAATCTTGTAGTGGAATTGAAATCTATTTAAATGCCTTTTGCTACTTAGCAAAACTGTGTGTGCATTATTTGTAGCATTCTTATGCCCTTAAAAATATTTTTATTGTTTTGCTAAAATAAGGCTTTACGTGAAATGCCTGCTGTTATCAGAAAATTTTGAGTTCTTGGTATTTTAAAATTCTTTTTATTAGCTTTTAGCTTTTCACTCTTCATGTTGTCATCTTCAAAGCTAATCACATTTCTTTTCAACTACTTGAAGAAACTCTACTGGCAGTTGTTTTCTCTCAACACTGAACTGTCAACATTGACTTTTAATGCATGCTATAATTTATGTTCTTAGCAGCAAAAAATTATTGAAATATTAGGAATTAGATATAAAATTTAAATATTTCTAAATTGCATCTGTGTTTTAGGTAATGCATTTATCTAAATCTGTATGGGAGATTTATGAATTTTTGTGCATTACAAGTTATTGGCATACAATACTGATCATAGACATTTGGCATGCACACACACTAAACATCTACATGAGGTTGCAGAAACAATTGTTTAAAAATTAGAGTAGAACCACAATTATCAAAATTAAATGGAGGTATAATATTCCCCCTTCCTAAAAATGATGCAGTATAGTTTTTATATATCTTAGTTTGGAGGAGTTAAAAAAATTTAAAAGAAAATCTATGTATATAAATTAAGCCAAATGTATTTAAAATACTTTGCAATGTGCATATGATATTCATATACACTTTAAAAAGTCTTGTTTAAAACTGGAAGTTCATTGCTGCATGTTATTAGACTGTTTATTGGGATTAGCTGACTGAAGTATCTGTACTGTCATTATTGACATGTATAGATTCTTCAGTGAAGTGTGTACATGGAAGCAATTGAGACTATGCAGTTCATGCATTGATAACAGTTCTCATACACTGAGTGGTCATTGAATTATGACCACTCATCCCCATGTTTTGTCAGTGGGACTCTAACATCAAAGCTCTAACTTCTGAAGTAAGTTCTTTTGTTTTGAAAAATGTGATAGAATGTGATAGCAGATAAAGATCTCAATCAAATATATCAATATCTCGATTTTCAACAATATTCGTTCAGTATTTAATGAGTTATGCAAGTTTGAATATTTAACAATGCAAGTATTAAGAAATTTAAACAAAATTGATGAATAGTGAAAGAATTCTTTGCACAAACTTCTAAAATTCATATTTATTGTATTAAACACTCTGATACAATATTTATTACTAAGTTTTAATTAACTTCTGAAGTCAAGTTTTGTGACTGGCATTGTTAAAAAATTGTATTAAGAGCACAATGATCTGTTGTTACATTAAAGATGTATCACATAATCATTGTAAATACCTAATTCCATTAGGCCTTGACCTACATAATTACTCTCAACCTAATTACTCATTTACATGAGTGATGTGACAGTTTATTACCATTTGGTTGCTTACACTTTACAGAGTAAGAAGAGGGCAGATGTTTTATCTTTTCTATCTTCCAAGTCGATGTTTAATAACTTGGGGATTATTATTGGTTGATTGCATCAGCCAATAATAATTATTTTTTGGGGGGTAGTTGGGGGTTCTACTCTATAATTTTGAAACAGCAACATTGAGTAGCCAAGACCAGCACTATTGATATATACTCTTCCAAAAGTGTTTGTTTCCATTTTAGAAAAGCCATGATATATACGTAGCCATTTATAGTTTTTAATGAAAATTTTTGCATTGTTATTTTTGTGAGCTTGTTTTCTTTTATTAAAAAACTGTTGCTTAAATGCAAATGACTTTCATTTGTAATTTCAGTTTATTTTAGAATCGCATGATTGTGATTAAATAATAAACGTCAAGAGCTTGAAGTGGAATTTTACTGAAATAGTCAATGAAATTGCTTTTGATTGTCTTATAGGCACTCATAGTAGTAGGTATCATCAAAATGTGATTGCAATAGAACTGAATACCTTGAAACTTAGTGTTCATATTTACAAAATATTTAGAATCAAATATAATAAGTTTACACTAGAAATGAGATATCATTACATTCATATTTCCCTAGAGAGCATTTTATAACTTGTGCATGTGTCATCTTAATGGTGTGTAAAACCTCTTGGTTATTCTAATTTTGTGCTTGATGATTTGGCCCGTTAAGCTGTTCATCAAAAGTGTGGCAGAGCATAGGTAATGCAGAATATAGACTCTCTTCATATTAGGGAATTTCGCAAATTCAGGCCATTCCACTGGAACAAGTTTTTTTGACTGTTTTCACTGGTAGGCTATTTTAGAAGAATAGAGGTAGGTCTGAGATCAGAACATCATTGCACATTATTAGTTTTTTAACTGCCGTTCCATAGATCATAGCATTCCGCAGAATATTTTTCACCACTAAAAACATTAAATTTCATGAATATTTTATAATAAATGCTAAAACAATTTATATCTTTTATTCTGTTGAAAAATCTACAGTTGATTACATTATATAGCAAATTATCAACCTTACTATTTCAACAAAAATTTCATTATTTATTAATATGGTTCCACCAATGAAAAAAAAGCAATGTACTGATTAAGTGGTATAAAATTTTTGGAAACCACTGTCCAATTTCATTTTCAGATGCATTTATCATGAACAAACCTCTTGTATGTGTAGGGTGCATCAAAAGTCACTAACCACTTATGGTGTTTTCTTGTGTGTTTTCTTTACATGTAAAACTATCCAATTTTGAATTGTTAAGCCCAACACGTACAGTTTTTTTCCTTCTGCACCATTCCATAAGTCTCAGACCAACTGTTCCTAATTTCCTTTAATGAACCGATTACATCTAATGACACTGTGAATGGCGTGGCACATTGTCGAAATGAGGAGTTCCATACCAGTCGGAATTCCAGCCATTTTTCACCCTCTTGTCTTTCCCATAGCTTTAATGGTTGAGCCAGAACTATGTGGTTTAGTTGCCATTGTCAAGTGTCGCTAACCGCATGCACAATGAGAGGCTGAAGTGAAATTTGGAATGCTTATGTGCGGCAAAAACAAACTGGTTCTCGCATGTTATACAGGAATTTGTTCCAAAACCTTCAAAATTCACCTAAATTCATACAAACGGAATAATTATACGTTTGTATGTATTTAGGTATAGTGGTTTTTGATACACCAGTCAGATTGAATTCAGAAACGTTCCTACATACTCTTCAAGAAGAAACATTAACTGCTTCAAACATTTGCCAGTTCCAAACCATACGTCAATATTAATTTACGTTATTTCAGCAGGTTAGATGAATTTGCAGGCCAGATTCGGACTGCCGGCGGTACGTTGCACATCCCTGAACTAGATGAAGCAAACCTGGGGCTTATCCTATACCTATCACTTTAGCAGTGGTGGAATATTACTGGGGGAAAGTATGCAATAAAACCACAGCAAATCCCATTGTCATCAAGAAACAGATACAGAAATATTTCTGCATTCAGCTTTGGAAGTGTGGCCCCTGCTGTAACACAGAAGAAAAGATTAGAAGGTTAGTACTGGCAAAACATCAAGCAAGAGAATGAATAGTTGGCAGTTATCCCTCATATTTTTCGAGGACACTTAAATATTATTTTTGGAATTACTGGTATTTTTTCTTTATCACAAATGGGACTTATTGAACTCTGGTGGAATAATTTGGAGAATAGTGAAGGTTTGCAAACAAACTTCATTTCTATAATTAAAGTTAATTATGTTCGCATATTAGTTAAATAGCAGTGGAATTGATAAAATTCTCATGGGTGATAATTAGATTATTCAATGTTATAAAATATGGTGCATTCGAAATTAGTTGAATTTGTAAAAAAAAACAATTGAAAAAATGCTATGAATTCAAAAGAAAACGTTTTGTTTAAACTTGTTGTTAGCCTTCACAATAGATAGTGTATATAACTCTATATGCTTTATATACTGTAAATATAAATTATTTTGGATGAAACCGGCCTTTCTAAATTATTGTTTTTCCATTGTGGCCTATTTTAGAATAAAATTTTTAAAAGTTTGCTTCACAACCAAAGATTTTAGGTTTTGTAAATATGAATAGCAGTGCATATGCTTGTATACAGAATACGAGCTAAATGCAAGTTTCAGGTAAAGGGATATTTTTAAATTAGGGTATTTATTTTTTCGTTTTTCCTTTTGGTAAAGTTGACATGTATTGTTTGAAAGTGTACATTTTTAAATAAATTGTTTTTTTTTTTAATGTAGTGTACTGTTCTATTGTAAAAATTATGCCTCTGTCGGAGTTCTGAGGGTTTTGGGCAAAGAGCGGAGCTTATCAAAGCAAAAGTATTTAATCTAGTGACGAATAAAAACACAATTTTGAGGGTAGAGTTTTTTTTATCAAATAATATAAAGCTTTTTCGAAATATGAAATTTGGAAAAAGGTGAAATTGCACCACAACCTCTTTCCGAGACTCCCATGTGTGCCGCTGTTCTTTACTGATTGCTTATTCATTTTGGTGTTAACCAATATTTTGAAATTTATGTTGGTAGGACAAATTACGGTAGGGTTAATTTTTTTTTTTGTAGAGATTAATCTAGATTCGCGAAATGAAGTTTTATTCAGCTTATAAGCAGAGCTTAAATTATTTGAAACTGACTATTTTTGCTTCCAGCCGTCCATGGCCGAGTGATTAGCGTACTTGGCTATTGATCACAGGGACCCGAGTTCGAGCCTCGGATAAGACAGATATTTGTATTATTTTTCTGTTAGGTCCAGCCATCCTCACAGCCATGTTGCATTAAACTGGTATGCACCTGTCCGACCTCTGACAAGCAGCTGCTTGAGGAAAGACCCTAATCCGTTGGATGCTACTTAAGTCATGGCTCCTGTGGGAGAGAGTAATATCTTGTGCATGTTGAAGCCTGCTGGATGGCCTTGAGAGATTTATGTCTCGCAACAGTTATCCCATGAGCAATCAAATAGGGGGGGACACCAGTGGGGTCTTGGAAATTCGGTCGTATGGGACAAACCTTATGCAGAATAGCCTTGACTGGAACTATTGGGGGACGCTTCCCCCAAAGTAAAATCGGATTTGGTAAAATTAGAAACGACTGTAAAATCCAGGTGCGTTGTGAAAAATTTTGATTTTTTTTTTTGGAAAACTAAAGGAAGTTGGCACATTCTAGACTTTGCAAAATTCGAAGCCACTTAGTAAAATACAGGTGAGCAGAATCGGGACAATTTGGCAAAATCCCGGTTAGATGTAAAAATTGGGATTTTTTCTGTAAAATTATGGCGAGTTGGCAAAATCGAGGCTACTTTCCGAGGAACTTTGCAAAATTTTACTAGAGTTGGCAAAATTTGGAGTGACTGCGAATTCAAGAAAGATTTAAAAAAAAAATTTTTCTGTGAATTTGCGACGAGTTGTCAAAATTCGAAGGCACTTGTTCAAATACAGGCGAGTTGTGAAAATTTGGATGGGTTTTATGAAATTAAGGAGAATTGGCAAAATTCGGAGCCACTTGGGGGTATTTTTTAATTCATATCTTCCTATGTGGTCCTAAAAGGTAGAAAATAAACGAAAAGCATATCGATGGTGCAATCAATCACAGTTCATATTCACCTCAAAGGAAGATGGGGCGTGGCAATCTTGTTGAGTAGGTAAATCGGCGCTCTATCCACCTTTGAAGCGGATGGTTTACTTTCTACTTTTTAGAGCTCATATAGGAAGATAGGTAAAAAAATTGCCTATCTTCCTTTTGCTATTTTGTCCTTTGTGGGTTTGTCAAAACAGTTGTTCCACCATATGTCTTTCGAACGCGATGGAGTGATTATTATGAAAGCTTGCGACTCGGAGAGTGTCCTAGGCTATAAAAAAAAAGTGACGCTTCATATTTTCTTTCCTCTAAAAAAGGAGAAATATGATAATGACTTCTATTTATTATATCTCCAGAATGTGAGCCGAAAGTTATGAGCTATGTGTTAAATGAGAGTGAGGGATGTGTTAGAGGCTATAAAAATATTGAAATCTCCATGCTTACCCCTGAAAAAGGTAAAATTGGAAAAATTGTTCCACTATTTCTTGGAACGCAAAAGTCGGAAAGTAACACGCTATGTGTCAAATGAAAGCTTCTGATACTGGGAGTGTCCTAGGCTATATAAAAAAAAAAAACCTTTTCCCCCACCCCTTCTGTTAAAAGGGGAAATAGTAAAACGATTGTTCCACTTTATCTTCGGAGCTTCAAGGCGGAAAGTAACGGGCTGTGTGCGTCAAATGAAAGCTTGTGACATGGGGAGTGTCGCAGGTTATTAAAAATTTCTCCCTTTTACTCCCCTTAGGAGAAAATATGAAAACAGTTGTTCTGCTTTATCTTCTGAACGCGAGGGGCTAATGTAACAAGCTGTATGCCAAATGAAAGCTTACGACATGGGAAATGTTATAGGCAATTAAAATATACCACCCTGATTTCTTCGCCCCTAAAAAGGGAAAATGTGAAATTCCTTCTACTATGTCTTCTGAATTCGAGGGCCTAGAGTCACTAGTTAGTTGATGAATCAAAGCTCATATGAAGGCCTTCGTGGACTACTTCGAATTATATCCCCCACCATTCTCTTTTTCCCCCAAAAGAGGACGGAAATTTAGGGGGATCGACCTTAACTAGTTATATCTCAAAGTTTGTGACGTCTCTAATGTCTATATGGCTACCTCAACCAAGACTCCAAAGAAGGGGGAGGAAAAATCTGGTTAAAGATTTGTTTAAGAGTCGTATGGCATATATAAGTTTCTGAAAGGTAGATGTTTTTAATGACAGAAAAAACGTAAATAAATAAAAAATTTTAAAAATACCTTACTATATAGGTCCTGTTTTATGTCAAAGCCAAAAAAATAGGATAGGTAAAAAAAAAGTGGGATTGGTTTTGTTTAATTAAATACAGTTGACGCAAATCGAGAAATCTTTGCAAAATTTAGACAAGTTGACAAAATTTGAAGCCACTTGGTAAAAAACAAGTCAGTTGCGAAAAATGGAAATGGTTTTTTGAAATTTAGGATATTTCTTGATATCGAGAACGCTTGTCAAAATGGAGAAAACCTGGCAAAATAGAGATAACTAGATAGTATCTCTATTTCCCCAGCCGTAAAAATGGGGAAATATGAAAACTATTCTTAAAACTATTTTTTTTATCTGTAAACATCATGGGAAAGTTGCAAAATCAAGGCACTTGGTAAAACCCCAAATCAACGGTAGTCACACACACACTGAGCGAAATTCAGTGTACGTCATTTACAGAAGATCCATAGCGAAATTTATGCAAAGTGCTATTTTCTCAATTGGCAAATTTTCGTTACCTTTCCCTCCCAACTATTTCCCTTCGCTACGCCCCTAAAGGCTATTGTTTACCAACAGGTCTAGTGTCCATTTTAGCCCATTCCTGCCAAAAAAAATGCTGGTTAGAGGTAAAACAACCCAACTTTCCCTAAGCCTTTGGGGTCCTTTTGACCTGGTTATTTTGACAAATGTGTGCAAAAGAAAAAGGTGTCTCACAGGTAAAATAACCGAACGACCATTACAGAACTTCAACAGGTGTTCAGTGGAACTGAGATTCAGGGATTTGGGTTGGGTTGTTTTATCTCTGAGCGGCACTTTTTTTGCACACCATGGGCTAAATGGCCAGGTCACAAGAACCCCAAAGGCTCAGAGAAGGTTGGGGGAGGGGACTCACTGGAACAGCTGTTGGGAGACAGATGGTAGCCTCCCGTCAAGGCCATCCAGCATATTCTTTAACGTGCACAGAGTATGGCTCTCCCACACAAGGGGGCCACGGCTTAACATCTCATCCGATGGACGGCTGCCTTTCCAAGCCCATCGGTGTCCCCTACTGACCGTGGGCAGGGCGGGGAATTTTGCAGAGATAAATATCAACGCTGACCCAGCTGGGAACTACAGATTACGAGCGTAGCGCGCTACCGACTGAGCCCCCTTCCGCCCTCTGGGAATTGTATAATAATAAAATAACCTATGACAATGTCTGTTAACCATTTGGGGCCACTAGGTTCAAACATTGCCAGCATCTCCTTGCACGAGTTGACTTTAGTCCTTTTTACCTACCTTCCTATTTTAGTTTTGATATTTGTCGATTTATCGAAACAGTTGTTCCACCATATCTTTCGAACGCGAAGAATCAACTTAATGATTTATGTGTCAAATAAAAGCTTGTGAGTGGGGAGTGTCATAAGTTATAAAACATTACCCCCCCCCCCCCCCCCATGCTTTCTTCCGCCGTAAAAAAGGGGAAATATGAAAACTATTCTTCTACTACATCTCCAGAACGTGAGTGCCGAAAGTAACAAGCTATAGTTAAATGGAAGCTTTTGACACGGGAAATGTCGTAAGCTAAAAGATTCCCATGCTTTCTTCCCCAATAAAACAGCTAGAATATGAAAAATATTCTGCTATATCTCCAGAATACGAATGCTGAAAGTAACCAGCTATACGTCAAATGAAAGCTTTGATGTGGGGCATTCAGCAGTAATGTGTTTATAGGATATGCATATCTACGATACTCTTCAATTAGCCCATGTCGTTCATATGTGAGGCGGAGGTTGGTTGGTTCAGTCTGTAGCGTACCAAACTCATAATCTGAAATTCCCAGGTTCGAGTCCCACATGTGTCAGCATTTAGATTTATCTGCAGTAAATCCTCATCCTACTGTTGGTTAGTATGGTACACCAATGGGCTTAAAAAGGCCACAATCTGTCGGATGGCATGTAAAGCTCTGGTTCAGTGTGCAGGTTGGGTTGTTTTACCTCTGAGCGGCACTTTTTTCCAAGGCTCAGAGAAGGTTGGTTGAGGGGACCCACTGGAATAGCTGTTGAGAGACAGATGGTAGCCTCCCGTCAAGGCCATCCAGTGTGTTCTTTAACGTGCACAAGGTATTGCTCTCCCGCACACGTCCCATCCAATGGACGGCGGCCTTTCCCAGCCCATCGATGTCCCTTACTGACTGTGGGCAGAGCGAGGAATTTTGCGGAGCCAGTGTGCAGAATAGCCATACTCTGTACACGTTAAAGAATGGGCTGGATGGCATTGATAAGAGGATACTATCTGCCTCCTAACAGCTGTCTAGTAGGTCCTCTTCCTAACCTTCTTGGGGTCCTTGTAACAAAGGAGGTCTAAAGAGAAGGCTAGCTTTGCACAAGCGTAAGTGGCGCCGTTCTGCGGAATTTTACCGAAGCTGAACGTGGCAAATTGATGTGCAGGCACAAAACCAACTGTAAGGGGCGATCTGCGCATGCGCAGTGCAATCATTTTAGCCCACTGCAGCTATGGTTTGTTTACTATTGGTATATATATATTGCAATTTAACCAGTGTTTCCAAATGTCTAACAGCCATGGCTGTTTGGCACAGTGGTACCTGACCCTAAAGTTATTCAATGAGTGTTTTATCCCGTTCAGGAGTACATTTTACAATACCTGGTAAAGCCGTTGCATGTTTATTTTGAGTAATTTTGCAGAATTTTTAAAATTGATATGTAAATTAATACATTTAGTCATCTTCTGAATATATATAAGTCAATGTATGTTGCAGGTTTGTGATCCCTGGAGCATATCGATGTACATTGGCTTCTGCACTGTGCTCTAACAATGTAATTCTTTTTTTATGGTTGATATGGGAAGTGCCTGCTGCCATCTGTTGAACGTTTATACAAGAAAAAAACTCTATGATATTTATTGAAAATATCAGCAATTGTATAAAATATAATTATATAGATCATGTTATCCTGCATTGACACATAAATCTCAATTTATTATAATATACTAAATGCTATAGGTTGTTCAAAATATTAAAATTTTGTTCTTTAGCATAGCTACTACCAGTTTTACAAAATTGGATTTTATTAAGGAAAATGATTACATTACTTCTAGTATTTTCTCTCTAAACGAAAAGAAAATTTATGATTGTACCTCATTAAGAAAATGAACATTTTTCAGAGTCAAAGTGTATATAAAATTAGTCACGTAGTGTAAGCAATTGAAAACCTCGCTCGGAAGTGAAAAATAATGCAGGTAACTCGCTCCTCTCCCTGGCTAGGTGGCTTCACTGCAATGCACGAATTTACCATGTTTAGAGGGCGCTGCAATCGAAAAGTTTACATTACGTCTATGGAAGTTAGCTCTCTTCTCCCTTAGACACTCCTTGCTTGTAACATGGAAATTTTGCCCATTGAGTGCTGCTCAGAGGTAAAACAATCCAACAACCCTTAATAATGTTATCGTACATATATTAAACTTAGCAGAACATTTTCCAGGGCACCACTGGCCTGCTTGTGGGATTCATTTCTCTTGTTGCTTTTGTCATATGTAGACTTCTATTTAAATAATGCAAAAGGAACTAACAGAAAACCTAGATTTTCTTCAGGCCCTCTAGATCTAGCCTTGAACATAACTATTCTGCTCCCGTGGTAAAAAAAAAGTCGACACCCATGGCATTTTGCCACCACTGCCATTCTATTGTTACACCACTGATCACAATTTTTCTTACTGGTTGTTTCTCCTTAGCCTCCCGTGGCCAAGTGATTAGCGCGCTTGGCTACTGATCTACGGGACCTGGGTTCAAGCCCCGGGTAAGGTATGGATGTTCGTGTTGTTTTCTGCTGAGGTCCTGCCATCCTCTCAGATCTTCTACTGTGGCATATAAACTGACAGGCTCCTGTCAGACCTCTGTGGCAAGCAGCTGTTTGAGGGGGTATTTATTATTTTTTTTATTACTATGTAAAAGCTGATGAGCTGTCGATATAATTACTAAATAATCTTTCACGTGTTGGTAAAGTTTAGTATAACGATTATTGCTTTCGTTTAAACTTGTTTTTACTAACATTTCAGAACAATAATTTAAATGGGCCTTATTGCTGTTAAATATTCCAATTTCCGTAAATCTCAAAACACCGAACGAATATTGTTGAAAATCGAGACTGAAATAAATTTGATAGAGATCTTTAAATTTCCTTCAATCACATTTTTTCATAGAAAGTTTATTTAAGAAGCTGCTGTGTTCTGTATCTGAGTTACTATTGACATAACGTTGAACCGCCCTAAAAAAACTGGACATTGAATTTATATACTATATATTCTTTAAAACTCTGTAAATTTTTAGTTGCTCTCCCATGGCCGAGTGGTTAGCGCGCTTGGCTACTGATCTAAGGGACCTGGGTTCGAGCCCCGGGTAAGGCATGGCTGTTTGTGTCGTTTTTCTGCTGAGGGCCTGCCATCCTCTCAGACCTTCTACTATGGCATGTAAACTGTCAGACCTCTGTGGCAAGCAGCTGCTTGAGGGGGTATTTATTATTAAATTTTTAGTATCTTTATAGACATCTAAATATTTTTTTCGCATTTTACAGACGCTCTTGTTCTTACAGAATAATTTCTCGCTCTTGTTCTTTACAGAATATTTGTTTTGGATTGGATTGTTTTACCTCTGAGCGGCACTTTTTTTTGCACACCATGGGCTAAATGGCCAGGCCACAAGGACCCCGAAGGCTCAGAGAAGGTTGGAGGAGGGGACCCACTGGAACAGCTGTTGGGAGACAGATGGTAGCCTCCCGTCAAGGCCATCCAGCGTGTTCTTTAACGTGCACAGGGTATGGCTCTCCCGCACACAGGATCACGGCTTAACGTCCCATCCGACGGGCGGCGGCCTTTTCAAGCCCATCGGTGTCCCCTACTGACCGTGGGCAAGGCGGGGAAATTTTGCGGAGATAAATCTCAACGCTGACCCAGCTGGGAATTCCAATTTCCATGCACTTTTACAATAGCTTCTCTGGAACAACCAACGAGAAAGGTCTCTGCATTATGAACAGCTCCAATGGTCTTTAGAACAAAAACAAGTCAATTTCATTAATTTGCATCCTTGCTAATTCTCTCATCTGTACGTTTTTACGGCAGTCGTCTGGGGCGGGGGTGGCTCAGTCGGTAGCGCGCCAGACTCGTAATCTGTAGTTCCCAGGTTCGAGTCCCAGCTGGGTCAGCGTTGAGATCTATCTCCGCAAAATTCTCCGCCCTGCCCAAGGTCAGTAGGGGACACCGATGGGCTTGGAAATGCCGCCGTCCGTTGGATGGGACGTTAAGCGGTGGCCCTGTGTGCGGGAGAGCCATACCCTGTGCACGTTAAAGAACACGCTGGATGGCCTTGACGGGAGGCTACCATCTGTCTCCCAACAGCTGTTCCAGTGAGTCCCCTCCCCCAACTTTCTCTGAGCCTTCGGGGTCCATGTGACCTGGCCATTTAGCCCATGGTGTGCAAAAAAGTCCCGCTCAGAGGTAAAACAACCCAACGGCAGTCGTCAAGTTATAACAGTTATGAAACAAATTATTCATTTGAAACCTTTTCTGAACTATGATAAGATTGCAGCTGGGGTCAGTGGGCTGGGCCATTGTCTGAGCTAACTCTATACGAGGTTGAATTGTTTACTCTATGAGCGGCACTTTTACGCCCACAATAGGCAAAATGGCCAAGCCACCAGGACCCCAGAACCAGTTATTGGGACTGCATACCTTATGAAATACATAGAAGCCTTCCCTCAAAGCTCCGCAAAACTCCTCGCCCTGCCCACAGTCAGTAGGGGACACCGATGGTCTTGGAAAGGCCGCCGTCCGTCGGATGGGACGTTAAGTCGTGGCCCATGTGCAGGAGAGTCATACCTTGTGCACGTTAAAGAACACGCTGGATGGCCTTGACGGGAGGCTATCATCTGTCTCCCAATAGCTGTTCCAGTGGGTTCCCTCCCCCAACCTTCTCTGAGCCTTCGGGGTCCATGGTGCGGGGGTGGCTCAGTCGGTAGCGCGCCAGGCTCGTAATCTGTAGTTCCCAGGTTCGAGTCCCAGCTGGGTCAGCGTTGAGATTTATCTCCGCAAAATTCCCCGCCCTGCCCACGGTCAGTAGGGGACACCGATGGGCTTGGAAAGGCCGCCATCCGTCGGATGGGACGTTAAGCCGTGGCCCCGTGTGCGGGAGAGCCATACCCTGTGCACGTTAAAGAACACGCTGGATGGCCTTGACGGGAGGCTACCATCCGTCTCCCAACACCTGTTCCAGTGGGTCCCCTCCCCCAACCTTCTCTGAGCCAGCGGGGTCCATGTGACCTGGCCATTTAGCCCATGGTGTGCAAAAAAGTGCCGCTCAGAGGTAAAACAACCCAACCGAACCGAACCGAATCGGGGTCCATGTGATCTGGCCATTTAGCCCATGGTGTGCAAAAAAGTGCCGCTCAGAGGTAAAACAACCCAACCGAACCGAACCGAATCGGGGTCCATGTGACCTGGCCATTTAGCCCATGGTGTGCAAAAAAGTGCCGCTCAGAGGCTAAACAACCCAACCCTTCCCTCAAGGTCATTAATAGTCTTCTCTGAGGTACACAGGGTGTGGCTTTCCTGCACACCTAGCCATGGCCAGGCACGTACCCAGGATTTAGTTTCAGAGGGCTACCCCCCCCCCCCCAACTCTGAAAATTTTTAGCATTAGATTTGAGTAGAGTTGTGCAGTTCCTAAAATATTCCACAGAACAGGAAAGGTTAAAATGATGTTCTATATGGAATGACAGTTTATAGTTGTTTCTCGTTAATCTATTTGTAGTGTTGGACATAAAATATGGGCTAAAATTTTACACACAGTTTAACTAGCATAGTGGTTAAGGATTGTTCCAGTACGGTTAACTTTATGTTGCTGTGTTAGCTCTAACTCTGAGGCAGTGGTTAGCAGTGACTTCGGTCTGAGTTGGGCATGTCCTTGTATGATAAGGCCTGTTGGGTTGTTTTACCTCTGACCACTTTTTTGCACACAATGGGCTAAATGGTCACAAGGACCCCGAAGGCTCAGAGAAGGTTGGGGGAGGGGACCCACTGGAACAGCTGTTATGAGACAGATGGTAGCCTCCCGTCAAGACCATCCAGTGTGTTTTTTAACGTGCACATGGTATGGCTCTCCCGCATACGGGGCCACGGCTTAACGTCCCATCCGACGGATGGCGGCCTTTCCAAGACCATCGATGTCCCCTACTGACCGTGGGCAGGGCGGGGAATTTTACGGAGATAAATCTCAACGCTGACCCAGCTGGGACTCGAACCTGGGAACTGCAGATTACGAGCCTGTTGCGCTACCGACTGAGCCACCCCGCCCCTGATAAAACCTGTAAAAGCTAGGAGTAGTTTCTAGGATTCTTCTCTGTCCTATGTGTATCAAATAAATAAAATTATGCAAAGACAACTGTTTTGGATTTTAAAGCATGTACACAAGTTTCAAATTTAACATAATGACAGGATTTTCAGAAAGGTCCCCGCTCCCCTGGCAAAGGCTCTTCCAGCCGATGGACAGTGGCCTTTCCGAACCTATTGCTACTCCCTTTCTGATTGAGGACAGGATTGATTGGATTTAGCGGAGATAAATCTCAAAGCTGGAACAATTAGGACTCGAATCTGGGAACTGCAGGTCATGAGCCCAGTTCGCTACCATCTGAGCCAACTGCAGCCTTCCCTATACGGGCAAATCCAATAAGCCCCATTTAAAATTAGATGCAAAAAGGACAAAGGGAACTAATTAAGCCATGGAGTTGTCTCAGCAGTCATAAGATGTATGTTTAAGCATTGATATGGTGTTACTGCACTTATGCGTGATATTACCGGTAGCGAAACACGAAACCCAGTCTTTAACCGTATTTGTAGAGCACATAACATAGCAGTTCGATAAGAGTTATAGAGTAACATAGCAGTTCAAGTGGGATGGGTTGGGTTGTTTTATCTCTGAGCGGCACTTTTTTGCACACCATGGGCTAAATGACCAGGTCACATGGACCCCGAAGGCTCAGAGAAGGTTGGGGGAGGGGACCCACTGGAACAGCTGTTGGGAGAGAGATGGTAGCCTCCCGTCAAGGCCATCCAGCGTGTTCTTTAACGTGCACAGGGTATGGCTCTTCCCCACACGGGACCACGGGTTAACGCCCCATCCGACGGACGGCGGCCTTTCCAAGCCCATCGGTGTCCCGTACTGACCGTGGGCAGGGCGGGGAATTTTGCGGAGATAAATCTCAACGCTGACCCAGCTGGGACTCGAACCTGAGAACTACAGATTACAAGCCTGGCGCGCTACCGACTGAGCCACCCCCGCCCCCCAAGTGGGATGACATGTATATTTAATTTGAATAACGATGTACTCTCGTGTTATTTTAACGCCAACATTTCGGATTGCTATTATCCTATTTCCCTTGCTCAACCTCCCAAGAGACTTACTAGTGTCACTAGCGCAAGATATGCAAGCTCTATAAATCAAAAAATGTCCTTGCCTTTAACTCGCTACAATATATATATCTCGATGTACTATACATGTGCGGGGCGAGGGTGGCTCAGTCGGTAGCGTGCCAGGCTCATAATCTGTAGTTCCCAGGTTCGAGTCCCAGCTGGGTCAGCGTTGAGATTTATCTCCGCAAAATTCCCCGCCCTGCCCACGGTCAGTAGGGGACACCGATGGGCTTGGAAAGGCCGCCGTCCGTCGGATGGGACGTCAAGCCGTGGCCCCGTGTGCGGGAGAGCCATACCCTGTGCACGTTAAAGAACACGCTGGATGGCCTTGACGGGAGGCTACCATCTGTCTCCCAACAGCTGTTCCAGTGGGTCCCCTCCCCCAACCTTCTCTGAGCCTTCCGGGTCCTTGTGACCTGGCCATTTAGCCCATGGTGTGCCAAAAAGTGCCGCTCAGAGGTAACACAACCCAACTATACATGTGCAGTTATAGGCATGCAAATCTGTTAAAATTTGCAGCACACATTACTTATTCGTTGAAATATTCTAGTGTTTTTTTAAAGATCCAAAATTGCTAAGCACATAAAGTTTTTAGTTAAACGCTACAAGGAAAACGATTTTGTTCCCACTTTATTTTGTTACAAAATACTTACACACTTCTTAAAAGGGTACACTTTCTTATACAAAACCAATCTCATACAAAAGTTACCATTTCATTGAACAAATCATTAGGAACTTGTGTCACTAACACACACTTTTCATTTCTGTCAGCTTTAAGCTGGTTTATGATGGATAAAATGAATCCTACTTTTCTTCCACGAATTATACAAAATTGTCTTTACTGTCACTATGTTTTCGCAATCAAAGTGCAGAGAAACTATTATAACTGTTCTTCCACATCTGAAAGAAAGTTCATCTCGTTGCCACCTCGCAAATTCTGAATAGTGGGGGAAACATAACAATCTATATGCAGATTCTATTCATTAAGAATACTTACTTACTTATTAAATTCTACGTTACCTATTAAACTTACTTTAATCGCGAGCGTAGTTTATATACAACGGTATAACTTTTCACTTATGTATAAAAATTACGCAGGCCTGCAAACTGAAACTTGTAGAAAGGAGTTTCTAATATTTATCTTATTTTTCATGTTTGCGATGCTGATTTCGAAATTATCGTCCATGTTTTTGTATCATGTAAAGGTTGGGTTGTTTTACCTCTGAGCGGCATTTTTTTGCACACCATGGGCTAAATGGCCAGGTCACATGGACCCCGAAGGCTCAGAGAAGGTTGGGGACCCACTGGAACAGCTGTTGGGAGACAGATGGTAACCTCCCGTCAAGGCCATCCAGCGTGTTCTTTAACGTGCACAGGGTATGGCTCTCCCGCACACAGGGCCACGGCTTAACGTCCCATCCGAAGGACGGCGGCCTTTCCAAGCCCATCGGTGTCCCCTACTGACCGTGAACAGGGCGGGGAATTTTGCGGAGATAAATCTCAACGCTGTCCCAGCTGGGACTCGAACCTGGGAACTACAGATTACGAGCCTGGCGCGCTACCGACTGAGCCATCCCCGCCCTCATGTAAAGGTTTTCCACAAACTGGATAAAAGGGAAACACGTTTCTCAAATTGATTTTATCCAAATAACAATTCAATGTTTTACGGAAAATAAACAATAGTTTACCCAAGGGATGATTACTGAACTACCAGCCACCAAACTATCATCCTCTTTTGATGGCTTTAAGCATTATAGCATGGAGTTAGTCATTGGAAATGTATCTGACTATAATTGAAGACTGGTCTAGAAGGTCAGATACATTTCCAATGATTTAACTCCATGGTATGATGCTTAAGCCGTCCCGTGGCCGAGTGGTTAGCACGCTTGATTACTGATTAAAAGGACCTGGGTTTGAGCCCCTGGTTAGACATGGATGTCTCTGACGTTTTTCTACTGAGGGTTCGCAATCTTCACAGATCTTCTACTGTGATGTATTAAACTGGTAGTCTCCTGTCAGACCTCTATGTTATAAGCAGCTGCTTGAAGGGATATTTTTTTTTACAATGCTTAAAGCCACCAAAAGATGCAACTCTGATATGCTTGTCTGGCGGTTGGTAGTTTAGTGGTCAGAGTACCTGACATGTTACCAGGGGATCGTAGGTTCGGATCCCACCCAGCTAATGACATTTTTTCTTTATTTAATATTTCGCTTTCGGATTTTTCTACCTGTGGATTCATATTCTACTTCCGTACATATACAGGATAATAGTTTGTTCCCAACCCACCGATCCCCACGTACAGTGCTTTCCCCCATGACGTCACAAGCCACGCCCACTTCCGGCCACGCATAGGGGGAAAGCACTGTGCGTGGGGATTCGCTGGGTTGGGAACAAACTACTCAGGATAAGATGTATTAAAAGAAACGAAATGGGACGAAGATCAAGTGACTGTATTGAACCGAAACAGACCAGAAAGCTCTTTGGTCTATGTTTTCAGAAATTGTTCTAAAATAAAGAGTGCAATGCAAGTTTTTTCCCCTTCCAACCCTAGTGGTATTTTTTAAAAAACTTTCCTGAAAAATATGTGTAGTATTATATATTTACTACTTTTTGCCACTATTTCGGTTATTAAAATACTCAAAGGACAATGGGTGTTAGGGGGTGCATGCTTCACTCCCTTTTCATGCGGACCTGTAAATACATCACAGCAAAATCGCTTGTTGTTCTGGGATTATCTTTCACAAATACATCAGGAAGCTGCATCAGTTATATATCCGAACTGCATGTTTATTTAACTGTGACATTTTTTTTGACATATCCCATCTCAAGGTCCGCAGACGGTAGATCTACTCGAACGTTAATAAGCGACGAACCCGGAGCATAAAATGGAGCTCTTTTCGAACTCACTCCACTTTTCACAGGTGGAAGAGAACCTTCTTTACTGCAAGATATGATTGGCAGCAAATTTGAGACACTTTCTGCTCTGTTTTTGACAACACATACTCCATTCTGTTCCTTTCTATTCAACCAAGATGGCATCGAAGAGTTTTCTTTTTCCCAACAGCTACGCAGATGATCAGTGCTTCCAAAAGCATTTCCTTTTATGGGCTCCCATGAATCGGAATTCTTTCCACGGGATTCGGATAAGCTTCGGTTCCCGTTTCTGTTGCCAACGTAAAAGATACCACTAACGCTGTTCTCCCACTCACACGCGTCCGCTATGCTATTTATAAAGGCGCTGTTACTTTTAGGATTACCTTCCAAATATTCCAGTGGTTCAAGAGCTTTTGAGCACCGCGAAGGGGGCGCTTTTGATGGAAGTGCTGGCCACATGTTGAACATCTTTTGTGATAACTCTTTGAGGAAACCGTTAGAACCGTTTTGTAAGTTGTTTCCATTTGCTGAAGTGGAATGGAAATCATTTGGAGCTTTCACTGGAACTTTGTTTCCTGAAACAATCAAATTTGGTTTGGTGTGGTCAACGAACGCAGGTGTCACGGCACCCTGAATGTATTCTTCGTCTCTTCGTCTTCCATCTGAATCTTCGTTAACTCTTTGGATCACAGACGGATCACTGCTACATCCATTTTCGTGTAACGAAAAGTGTGCCATCGTCATTTCAAAGTATTTGTTATCAGCGAGCCGAGAAGCGCTTTTACCACCATCTTGGATGGGAATTTCAAAGTCTGAGTTCCTTCCACGTTTACAAGATGGCGGCTTTTTACTGTAGTCTTTATCTATAGTAACGATGTCGCAAGGAGTCGGATCTCTCTCCAGGTCCTTTGGGTCTGGAAATTCTTCAATGGCTGTTGGGAAGAGTTGAGCTTCTCGAGTGAGAAGTCTGGCGCATGTATCGTGCCCATTGCGAGAAGCCAGATGGAGAGCCGTGAAGCCTTGGTTATTCCTCTGGCCTAACTGCAATGCTCCTATATCATGACGAAATACGGCTATGAAAGCCGAAATGATGTCCAGATGGCCAATGGAGGAAGCGTACATAAGAGCGGTATTGCCTTCTGGATCCTTTGCTGCTGGATTGATCAATTTCTGAAATGTATAAAAGATATGTTTATTAAATATCAAAACTTCTTCCTAATTGATAAAATAATACAAAATTTGTCAGTTACAGAAATTTTTTTAAGCAACTGCTTAATAAATTGCTAACTTTTAATATATCTAGGAAGTAATAACTTTAAAACCTTATCTTTAATTAATTTTTATTAACCCTTTTTTATTTGATTCAATTTATTAATGAACAGAAATATGTCATTTTACGTATCAAAAGGAAGAATATATAATTTAAAGCAATATAAACGATTAAAGATAACACTTTTTTTTAAAATATACCCACCACCTGTATAAAATAAATAAAAATAAATACCCCCTCAAGCAGCTGCTTGCCACAGAGGTCTGACAGGAGCCTGTCAGTTTATATGCCAGAGTAGAAGGTCTGAGAGGATGGCAGGACCTCAGCAGAAACACGACACATACATCCATGCCTTACCCGGGGCTCGAACCCAGGTCCCTTAGATCAGTAGCCAAGAGCGCTAACCACTCGGCCATACTGTTAGCAAAACGTTTGCTATCCCACTCTCCGTAGGTTCTAAATTTATACAACATATTTCTTACCACTAATGCTTTATTTGGCTGCTGGCCCTTCCAATAATAATTGTTTTTTATATACTAAGGATTCGAAAAACTGCGGCGCACACGGCGGCTGCATTGACTATAAAACTGTCACGTCACCAGTTGGCACAAGAATGGCGGATAGGTCGGCCTGATATAGAGGGGCTCTAGAGGTAGTCATCTTTCTGTGACGTAGTTTTACAGCCCTCTCTTGTAGGAGGTGTTGCCCCTTCCGAGCAGTAGTAGGACTGCTCGGAAATGTGCCTTTGCTGAAGTGGAATGGCAGTCATTTGAAACTTTAAGTGGTAATTTGTTTCCTGAGACAATTATGTAAAAGAGACAGAGAAATCATAGGACTTCCTCGAAAGTGCCAGCAGCCAAATACAGATTGGGTTGGGTTGTTTTACCTCTGAGCGGCACTTTTTTGCACACCATGGGCTAAATGGCCAGGTCACATGGACCCCGAAGGCTCAGAGAGGGTTGGGGGAGGGGACCCACTGGAACAGCTGTTGGGAGACAGATGGTAGCCCCCCGTTAAGGACATCCAGCGTGTTCTTTAACGTGCACAGGGTATGGCTCTCCCGCACACGGGACCACGGCTTAACGTCCCATCCGACGGACGGCGGCCTTTCCAAGCCCATCGGTGTCCCCTACTGACCGTGGGCAGGGCGGGGAATTTTGCGGAGATAAATCTCAACGCTGACCCAGCTGGGACTCGAACCTGGGAACTACAGATTAGGAGCCTGGCGCGCTACCGACTGAGCCACCCCCGTCCCTGCCAAATGCAGATAAATGAAGTATAAAAAAAAATGCCCCCTCAAGCAGCTGCTTGCCACAGAGGTCTGACAGGAGTCTGTCAGTTTATACACCATTAGTAGAAGCTCTGTGAGGATGGTAGGACCTCAACAGAAAAATAACTCGAACATCCATGCCTTACCCGGGACTCGAACCCAGGTCCCTAACATCAGTAGCACAGAAATAAAAAAGTGTTCTTTAATTTTTTAATTTTGATTACATATTGTCACCGTGTAAGCAATTGAAAACTATTAGTGTATATACTGTCTATATCAGAATAATATATAATTAAAAAAATATAAAAAAAGTAGGGATTTTGAAAATCGATACCATGGAATTCTGAATATTTTAAACTGTTACACTACTTTTTCAACCTTACAATAACTTATAAACATATCAATAGCTACCAAATCAGAACGGTAATTACTGTTCTATCATAACTTTTTATCATATACTGAACAATTTCTATTTCAGAGGTAACACTAACTGTAATATTTGTGTGATTTTCACCATATGTTCGAAATATGAAATACTATGCAATTACCACATACCTGCAGCGCAAAATGTTATCATTTTGAAGGTTAGTTACTGCTTTGTTTGATGAGTAATTAATTACTCAAAAGAAGTTTCTTTTCATTAAAAAACACAGTAAACCATAGATTCCCTGGTATTCTAAATATATATATTTATTAATAGAAACATAAGCTTGGAATTTGAAATTAATGCTTTCGTAAAAAATTATGCTTTCGTAAATTAATGCTTTCGTAAAAAAATTAATGCTTCTCCCAGATCAAAATCTATCCCAATCACTCCAAACCCAAATCTTTTGGATGCCCTTGAAACCCAAAGTTTAGTCTTTAGATACTTTCAACCATAACGTGCGAAACAAAATGTTTTACCGAGAATTTCAGCCAGTCACAATTCTCTCTAATGATATTTAACATGCTTCGCTTCTGAAAGGAGGGGGCGGGGTGGCTCAGTCGGTAGCGCGCCAGGCTCGTAATCTGTAGTTCCAAGGTTCGAGTCCCAGCTGGGTCAGCGTTGAGATTTATCTCCGCAAAATTCCCTGCCCTGCCCACGGTCAGTAGGGGACACCGATGGGCTTGGAAAGGCCGCCGTCCGTCGGATGGGACGTTAAGCCGTGGCCCCGTGTGCGGGAGAGCCATACCCTGTGCACGTTAAAGAACACGCTGGATGGCCTTGACGGGAGGCTACCATCTGTCTCCCAACAGCTGTTCCAGTGAGTCCCCTCCCCCAACCTTCTCTGAGCCTTCGGGGTCCATGCGACCTGGCCATTTAGCCCATGGTGTGCAAAAAAGTGCCGCTCAGAGGTAAAACAACCCAACCCAACCCTTCTGAAAGGTTCAAGAAAAGTGAATGTTTTCCTTGGGGGAAAAAGAATACTCCGAGAATCAATAGAAGCAGACAGTTGCGAACAGAAGAGGAAAAAGAGATACCCGAGAGATGTTAAAACAGTAATCGAAGTTGTTCCTTCCTGGAAAACCACTCCACTGTCCTTGTCCATAGCCAATGGGCAGTGAAGCACCGACGGCTTCTGTTCCTACTGATGGAGCTGTTCCAAGAAATGCTCTCTGGCTATAAGCACTCTGCGTAACAGCATCAACTGGATTGATGGGGCGTGTATGTGTGTGTCAGATGGGGAAGCAAGATGTCGGCGAGTGTGTTAATGGAACAACGCCTTAGTTTTTTTGTGGATACATTTTCTCATCAACTTTCTTTCGATGACCGATTTTTCCTTCGAACAAAAACATTTTTTCCCCTAAAATTCGTAGAAAGTCAGTTTTGGTACCTTCCCAGTTTGCTTTAGGTGTGAATCGAATATTTCTTGTCAACCAATCTTTGCACGATTCTAGGTGCATGAATAGAACTCAAAGTAATTGCCAAAGATTCTTAAGATCATCGATTCTTCTAAGAGAATACATAGCATTCCCGTAAAGGTTTTGATACGTAGGCAGTGATTTCATATTGGTATTATGGCCGAGTGGTTAACGCGAATGGCTACTGATCTAAGGGACCTGGGTTCGAGCCCCGGGTAAGGCATGGATGTGTGTGTTGTTTTTCTGCTGAGGTCCTGCCATCCTCACAGACTTTCTACTATGGCATATAAACTGACAGGCTCCTGTCAGACATCTGTGGCAAGCAGCTGCTTGAGGGGGTATTTATTTATTTTTTATTTATTTGTTTTCTTTACCTTTATGTAATTCTGAGAGAACAAATGACACTCACCAATCGTTATTTCGTTCGTCAGTTGGGTTGTTTCACCTCTGAGCGGCACTTTTTTTGCTCACCATGGACTAAATGGCCATGTCACAAGGATCCCGAAGGCTCAGAGAAGGTTGGGGGAGGGGACCCATTGGAACAGCTGTTGGGAGATAGATGGTAGCCTCCCGTCAAGACCATCCAATGTGTTCTTTAACGTGCACAGGGTATGGCTGTCCCGCACACGGGCCACGGCTTAACGTCCCATCCGACGGACAGCGGCCTTTCGAAGCCCATCGGTGTCCCCTACTGACTGTGGGCAGGGAGGGGAGTTTTACGGAGATAAATCTCAACGCTGACCCAGCTGGGACTTGAACCTGGGAACTGCAAATTACGAGCCTAACGCGCTACCGACTGAGCCACCCCGCCCCTCGTTCGTCAGTAATATTGAATAATGTCCAGTCTTCAAATAATTTTAAACAACAAATAGCATGAGTTTAAAACGCGAAATAGAATTTCTGTCAGATTTGTTCGTAATTCACTACAATAATCTTTTCAGACTCAACAAAAAAAAAATTCCTTTTAGTTCAGATTCCACTGGGTGGAGTGCAGAGCGCAAATATGTGAATAGGTGTATTCAGAATGCTGTTGTTAGTTTCGAGGAACACAAATCCACCTTATTCCCTGAAATCCTCATCTTTTAAGAACCCACGCAGAGAAAGTTGACAGGATCATAAATTATTGTTATAAAGAATCACACCCACGTCAGTCGACTATTTATCTGCTCTTATTTCTGGTTTTAAGAACAAAAGACCAGTTTCAGAGAAATGCAATTCACGCACCTTCACAAGCCCATACGTGTATACAAATGGTGGGTTGTTTAATTCCTGAGCAATGTTTTTGCCCACAGTGGGCTAACTGGCAGGTCACAAGGACCCGAAGAGCTCAGAGAAGGCTGGTGGAAAGGATTCACTGGATATATGTTAGGAGATTATGAAAGCTTCTCTTCAAGGCTATCCAGTATGTTCTTTAAGGTGTACAGAGTATAGATAGCTTTGCTGCTCACGCAACCACGGCTTTATTGACGAGACGTCCCATACGAAGGACGGCGGCCTTTCTACAAGCCCAACGTTTTCTCCCTTTCTCACCGTGTGGAGGATACGGGTTAGAATAGTTGCTCAGTCGGTGGCGCGCCAGGCTCGTAATCTTCAGTTCCCAAGTTCGAGTCCCCGCTGGGTCAGCGTTGAGATTTATCTCCGCAAAATTCCCCGCCCCGCCCGCGGTCAGTAGGGGACACCGATGGGCTTGGAAAGGCCGCCGTCCGTCGGATGGGACGTTAAGACGTAGTCCCGTGTAGGGAGAGACATACCCTGTGCCCGTTAAAGAACACGCTGGATGGCCTTGACGGGAGGCTACCATCTGTCTCCCAACAGCTGTTCCAGTGGGTCCCCCTCCCCCAACCTTCTCTGAGCCTTCGGGATCCATGTGACCTGGCCATTTAGCCCATGGTGTGCAAAAGAGTGCCGCTCAGAGGTAAAACAACACAACCCAACTGGTTAGAGTAAATAAATATCAAAGTTCACACAGCTAATTAATTGAATGACATACCCAGATGTATCGCAATTCAGAGACTGCATGCCATCTATAAGGAGTATGCCAACGTTACCACTATCTACGTCGTGGACAAGTCAGTACCATAGAGGTAAAGCTCAGCCCCAACATCTTAGGGCGAAGAGTAATATAAAAGTAAAGTCCTCCCTCGGTCAAAAACTAACTTTAATCTTCGTCCTGGGTCGCCACATACAAGGATATAAAGATCCAAGTTGACTCGGTACCCGTGACGCCAAAAAAAGTTCGCACAGTTGGAACTCGAAAGTGGGAACTGAAGATTTCGGGGTCTGGCGGGTTGGTAGGACTGTGCCTAACACTCTCCCTTACAAATGCTGCCAAAACAAGGGAAATTTTCAATGCTATTTATGCCAAGCGGAAACAAAAATTATAAACTACGTCTCAGATTGTAATCCGCATTTCGTTTGCGATAGCTATCTGCGGTTGCTTCAACCATTTTAATAACTGCTACATCGATTCTTTACCTAAGAGTAGGTCTCAGGTTCAAGACGAACTAGATGCAGCAGTTGGAAAAGAAAACGGAGGTGACAAACGACAGGCAGCACTCAACCGTAATCAAATTTATTTCTAAATCTTAAAGTAATAGTCATAGTTGAAAACGTTTTTTCAGCATCATTCTTTTTTCATCTGCATACCGTATCGACATGGGCGTCGACAAATAGGGGAGAGAGCAGCAGTAGCTCCCTGGTAAAATGAATAGGTTGGGTTGTTTTACCTCTGAGCGGCATTTTTTTGCACACCATGGGCTAAATGGCCATGTGCGGGAGAGCCATATTCTGTGCACGTTAAAGAACTCGCTGGATGGCCTTGACTGGAGACTACCACCTATATCGCAACAGCTGTTCCAGTGGGTTCCTTCCCTCAACTTTCTCTAAGCCTTCAAGGTCCTGGTGACCTGGCCATTTAGCCCATTGTGCGCAAAACAAGTGTCGCTATGAGGTTGTTTGGGTTGTTTTACCTATGAGCGGCACTTTTTTGCACACCATGGGCTAAATGGCCAGGTCACATGGACCCCCAAGGCTCAGAGAAGGTTGGGGGAAGGGACCCACAGGAATAGCTGTTGGGAGACAGATGGTAGCCTCCCGTCAAGGCCATCCAGCGTGTTCTTTAACGTGCATAGGGTATGGCTCTCCCGCACACGGAGCCACGGCTTAACGTCGCATCCGACGGACGGCGGCCTTTCCAAGCCCATCGGTGTCCCCTACTGACCGTGGGCAGGGCGGGGAATTTTGCGGAGATAAATCTCAACGCTGACCCAGCTGGGACTCGAACCTGGGAACTACAGATTACGAGTCTGGCGCGCTACCGTAAAATGGATAGAAAAATTATTTTGAATCATATCAGGCGTAAGAAAAATGAATGTTTTTTAAACGAAATCTTGGTTGTTATTTATGTTTTCTTTTGTTTTCGGAAGCGTATCAATTATTTACATTTAGTATTATGAGAAAACATTTTTATATGCATTTTTCAATAAGTTTTCCTTTTTTTTTTCGTTTTATTTTCAGACATCCTTAATTATGTTGTGGTATACTGTATGTATGATTGCTGTATTTGCAATTGTACACATTAATAAACGGTTCGACCTAAATATATCCATCTTGAAAACGTTTTCTGAACCCCCATCGAAAAAAATTCTCTACCCCCCCCCCGAAAAATTTATGCCGACGACCATGTTTATTTTCTATCCTATTATGCAATTTATATGCTGATCGAAAATTTCCCAGGCGAAGTGAACACTGGATTTTCTTACGTATTATTCTATTTCGCCATCAATTGATTGATTAATAGGGAATAATAGCAATCCAAGGGACTCAAAATGTGAAAGTTTACATATATAAATCAAATTGCGCGAGATCTAATAGTCCACGTTGCAAGAACACATCGTAAAGGATCACAAATAAATGGCGATGCTTTAGAATCAAATGCAAACTGATGTCTTTAACGTCTTTCATGCAAATGACTGATTACACAACTTCGTCTGGTTGAAAGGAATATATATATTTAGACTAAAATTACAAACTAGCTGATTATAATACATCATTTAACAACGTAGAATTTATTTAGTAAACTTAAATCATAAGCCCATTAGGCTGTTTTTTGGCCCTACAATAGACTACGTAGTTTGTACTTAAGAGCAATGGATTCTAAAACAAACTCTCATCCAGTAAAGAATTAAAATGCTTCAGACTGCTTCCCTGTTTGATGTCCCTGATGACAGCGAATCATTCCACCGTTGCTGCCATACATTTCCGGTAACCCAATTTTCACCTTCCATTTTTCTCTGCTATCTGTAGCCTAATATGTGAACACTAATTACACTGATGGTGCAGCACTTGCAACGTTGGTCATTTAGGACAGCAACTGCGAAGATTACGGCGAAATCATTACGCACTCTCCTGACACACAGCGCATTTCCACTTACCATGTTTTCACTAAAAGCTTATACAGGTTAAAAAAAAAGTTTCAGCTACATACTACAACTTTTGAAAGTGATGAAAAGTGCTCTATACAGTAATATCACAAAATAAATCTTTATCGTTTTATTCCTGAAAATTGTTTTTTTATATTATATTCCAGTTCGAGTTCAAATCATCGATGATCTTAATCTGCTATTATCTGTTATAGAGTATCTGGCAACCAGTCCAGCAGGGTAACACTTCATTATTGAATCGTCTGGCAACCGAAACAGGTCAGCTTCGTAAATATGGCTCTTTTTTTTTCGCTGCAAGTGGCGGTAACTAACTATCTAGGTGTGTATGGATGTGTGAGTACACACGTGTGTCTTTCGGCAGATGTCAATGACTGACTACTACAGCTTATGTAGTAGGTCGAATCAATAAACGAAACAAAGGTGAGTGCTTTGTCCAGAAACAGAAACTATCCATCTATTTATTGCTTTTGGACACCCATCTGTTCAAACAATCAGTGCTACACGTTTGATAGCCTATTTGTCTCCAAAATTTGACATATTTAGGGCCGAAGGAAGCACCAAATGATTTTTTTTTTCCATTTAGAGAAGATACACTGGAAGCTAACGTCAAAGCTCTATAACTTTTAAAACATTTAACAACAGCAATGCCAGTCTTAAGAAACTTATACAAAACTGATGTATAGCGAAAAAATGTTTTATACAAACTTCTAAAATACTTTTTTATTAAACATTTTGATACAACACTTATTACTAAGTTTTAATTCTGAAATCAATTTTTGTGACTGCTATTGTTATTGTTCAATATTCCAACTTCCACAGCTCATTAAATACTTTACGAATATTGTTGAAAATCGAGATATTGATATATTTGACTGAGATCTTTATCTGCTATCACACTGAAAAACAACTTATTTTAGAGTTATTGACATAACACGGTTGTTCCTTAATTTGAGGACCAATGTGTAATTTATTACTTGGATTAGAATTATAAGATTTCTTCTTCCTTTTCCTTCATAGTTCCTTTTTCATCTCTTTTTCTTCCTATTTTCTTTACATCCGTAGCTTGTTAATTTTATGATCAAGGCACGTGTCCAATATGTCCAAGGAAAAAATCCAATCTGCACTAATCATATTGGGAGGATACTGTTTAGTTTTCTAGGTTGGTTTGGCTATTTTACCATTCAAAGCAGATTCAGTTTATTACATTTGAGGGTCTAGACCAGGGATGATGAACCTCTGTCCCATGTGCCAGAGGTGGCACGTAATGCGATTTTTGTTGGCACGCTACGGAGAAATCAAAAGTAATATTTGCATATCTATGTTGAGACTACTGTAGAGACTTGGAAACAATAGATCTCTCTGCAATCTATCTAAGACAGTGGTCAGCAGTGACTTCGGTCTTAGTAGGCATGTCCTTGTATGAGACGACCTGTAAAAAGTTAGGAGTAACTTCTAGGATTCTTATCTTTGCTATACTCCAAGTGAAAAAAATCTAAAAAAGGATATATTTATGGACGAATCATTAGTGGTGAAACGGCGACTAGGTTGCTATAATTAGTATTTTAATGGTGCGCCCATACGTTATGAAGCTCTCGTCAAAAAACTGATTACATATTTGCAAAATATACTGCATCATAAAAAATATTCATGGCTGCGTGGCATGAGTGATGCGCTGAGCATAGTAAGTAGTTGATTTAAAGATTTTTCATTGTGATAAATAAATATTTTAGTTTTTAACTGTTTCCCATCTATAATGGCGGAATCTAAAACTTAGCATTTTGTGTCCTTATATTTAAATCCGTAGTATTTTGTATCTTTTAATTTTTATTGTATGATAAACGGATGTGTAACCTTAGCTGGTATAAATAATATTTTAAAGCATTTTTGTAACGTTGATACGAGAGATAAAAGAAAGTTCTTAATCCTGTAAATTTTGGCACTAGAGCTAAAAAAGTTTCTCCATCCCTGGTCTAGACGCAAATCCAAATTTAAAAATACTTCACTGGCGATTTTCCATCTTCGTTGGAATATTTTATTCTTAAACTCGGTGAACTTTAAAGGAAAACAAGATCTTGATGAGATGTTTTCATAAGTCTTCTTACTCTTTGTCCCTTTTCCTATCCAACCGTAACCAGCTAGTAAACAGAACTCTCCCGCACACGGGGCCACGGCTTAACGTCCCATCCGACGGACGTCGGCCTTTCCAAGCCCATCGGTGTCCCATACTGACGGTAGGCAAGGCGGGGAGTTTTGCGGAGATAAATCTCAAAGCTGACCCAGCTGAGACTCGAACCTGGGAATTGCAGATTACGAGCCTGGCGCGCTACCGACTGAGCCACCCCCGCCCCCAGGTTGGGTTGTTTTACCTCTGAGCGGCACTTTTTTGCACACCATGGGCTAAATGGCACCAATGGCCAGGTCACATGGACCCCGTAGGCTCAGAGAAGGTTGGGGGAGGGGACCCACTGGAACAGCTGTTGGGAGACAGATGGTAGCCCCCCGTCAAGGCCATCCAGCGTGTTCTTTAACGTGCATAGGGTATGGCTCTCCCGCACACGGGGCTTAACGTCCCATCCGACGGACGGAGGCCTTTCCAAGCCCATCGGTGTCCCCTACTGATGTGGGCAGGGCAGGGAATTTTGCGGAGATAAATCTCAACGCTGACCCAGCTGGGACTCGAACCTGGGAACTACAGTTTACGAGCCTGGCGCGCTACCGACTGAGCCATCCCAGCCCCCAGGTAACGAAGACCTCAACACTCAAAAGAAGTGGTTGGAAATCAGAGCTAACAGACGTCTGTTAGGAAATGATAGAAGCCACTTGTGAAGAATACAAAGAATTTGTTTTTATCATGAGCTCATGGCAAAGTTCAGTGTATCCACCCGCCAAAATTTCTATAATGGGGGAAACGATTTCATCATTCGGTAAGCGCGCCAAGGTCGTAAACTGATGATCGCAGGTTCAAGTCCCAAAAAACGAAAGCGCTTGCTTTGATATTTTCTCCTCTAAACTCTGCTCTGCACTTGATGAGAAAAGAAAAACTGATGGGCTTGTACTACCATATTCAAATGTGTATATTCACTTATAATAATGGCCCCGAGACCTCAGAGAAGGTTGGGGAGAGGAGACAGATGAAAATCTCCCGACAAGGCCATCCAGTGTATTCTTTAACGTGCACAGGATATCCCGATCTTCGTGTGTGGGAGAGCCATTGTCGTGGCTCTCCCACACACGGTATCACAGCTTTACATTTCTTCCCGGGGCGGAGGTGGCTCAGTCGGTAGCGCGCCAGGCTCGTAATCTGTAGTTCCCAATTTCGAGTCCCAGCTGGGTCAGCGTTGAGATTTATCTCCGCAAAATTCCCCGCCCTGCCCACGGTCAGTAGGGGACACCGATGGGCTTGGAAAGGCCGCCGTCCGTCGGATGGGACGCTATGCCGTGGCCCCGTGTGCGGGAGAGCCATACCCTGTGCACGTTAAAGAACACGCTGGATGGCCTTGACGGGAGGCTACCATCTGTCTCCCAACAGCTGTTTCAGTAGGTCCCCTCCCCCAACCTTCTCTGAGCCTTCGGGGTCCTTGTGACCTGGCCATTTAGCCCATGGTGTGCAAAAAAGTGCCGCTCAGAGGTAAAACAACCCAAAACAACCCATTCCTTCCGATGGACGGCGGTCTTTCCAAGCCCATCGAGTTGGGTTGGGTTGTTTTACCTCTAAGCGGCACTTTTTGCACACCATGGACTAAATGGCCACGTCACAAGGACCCCGAAGGCTCAGAGAAGGTTGGGGGAGGGGACCCACTGGAACAGCTGTTGGGAGACAGATGGTAGCCTCCCGTCAAGGCCATCCAGCGTGTTCTAACCTGAGCTGTTCCCTACTGATCATGGGCAAGGCGAGGAGTTTTGCGGAGATAAATCTCCACAAAACTCCCCGCCTTGCCCACGGTCAGTAGGGTGTCCCCTACGCAGCGAATGGCAAAATTCCCCGCCCTGCCCACGGTCAGTAGAGTGTCCCTACTGACCGTGGACAGGGCGGGGAGTTTTTCGGAGATAAATCTCAACGCTGACCCAACTGGGACTCGAACCTGGGAACTACAGATTATGAGCCTGGCGCGCTACCGACTGAGCCACCCCAGCCCCCTTATAGGTGTCAGAAGCACTGTCTTTATTAGTATAGAGTGCAGTTACTTATAAAAATTTCTCCTCAAGTAGTAACAGGAGTATAATAGGCCATAAGGACTGTAATGGAGGCAAGACTTCAGTAGAAAGACAATCCCGTCATGAAGGCCATCCAGCGTGTTCTTTAACGTGCACAGGGTATGGCTCTCCCGCACACGGGTCACGGCTTAACGTCCCATCCGACGGACAACGGCCTTTCCAAGCCCATCGGTATCGATGCCTGCCCACGACCCTACTGATCGTGGGCAGGGCGGGGAATTTTGCGGAGATAAATCTCAACGCTGACCCAGCTGGGACTCGAACCTGGGAACTACAGATTACGAGCCTGGCGCGCTACCGACTGAGCCACCCACGCTCCCAAGCCCATCGAAGTCCCCTTTGTGATCGAAGGCAGAGTGAGGACTTAGCGGAGATAAATCACAACGCTGGTAACAGATGGGACTCAACAATGTAATTGCACGTGTCACAAATACGATAGTTATACATATATATATTTGAAATTGTAAAGCGACTTTGTGATTACCCTGTACTTTACAAGTCAAGTTCAAAGATTTTAAATTTTCTGTCTTTCGAGATTACGACAATAGCCCAAATTAATTTCCATTCGAACAGTTTGTATTGAATTTAACATCTAGGAAAACCTTGTAAGTTACTGTCAATCCAATTTATATTAAAATTGTACTTCTTCCATAAAAATAAAGTTTCATTTACAACTATTATTGTTGCTTATGGCCGAGTGGTTAGCGCGCTTGGCTACTGATCTAAAGGACCTGGGTTCGAGCCCCGGGTAAGTCATGGCTGTTTGTGTCGTTTCTCTGCTGAGGTCCTGCCATCCTCACAGACTTTCTACTCTGGCATATAAATTGACAGGCTCCTGTCAGACTTCTGTGGCAAGCAGCTGCTTGAGGAGGTATTTATTTATTTTATTTATATAGAAAAACGTTAAATCTTGAACAATAAATTTCAACTTTATCGTAAATGAGAATGTGTCAAATTTCCTATTCTAAGTATTGTATTAAAAACTAACTGCAATTATCAAAGCCACTTTTGTCTTTAATGCTTACCATTTTACAAATAATCAATTTTCTTCTGCATTAGTATCATTTAGATCGGCCATAAAAGGATATTAATATCGGTTAAGTTGTTCCGCAATGTTTGCAAAGTCAAGTAGACGCAACCCTGACATTAAGGGCCGCAGCGAATGGAAAATTACGGCAATAAAGTGACTCTTGGCCGCATTTATTGCTCATTATATCGCCTTCGCATTCATCAAGATGCTGTAATTTCGCCATAATGGAAGTTAGCGAAGCATTTAGTTCATTACTGGCCCACGCTGGCAGTTTAGCCTTTGAGGTTTTTACACTAAGGGTTGGGTTGTTTTACCTCTGAGCGGCACTTTTTTGCACACCATGGGCTAAATGGCCAGGTCACAAGGACCCCGAAAGCTCAGAGAAGGTTCAGGGAGGGGAACCACTAGAACAACTGTTGGGATACACATGGTAGCCTCCCGTCAAGGCCATTCAGTGTGTTCTTTAACGTGCACAGGGTCATGGCTCTCCCAAACACGGAACCACGACTTAACGTCCTATCCGACGGACCGCGGCCTTTCCAAGCCCATCGGTGTCCCCTACTGATGGTGGGCAGGGCGAGGAGTTGTGCGGAGATAAATCTCAACGCCAGCCCAGGCGGAACTCGAACCTGGGAACTGCAGATTACGAGCCTGGTGTGCTACCGACTGAGCCACCCCCGCCCCTTCACACTGAGGAGGAAGAAACAGAGACACAGCAAAAGAGGTATAGAGCCCAAAATAATCCTGTTTCTCACTTTGTTTCTAAAACAACTAGCTGTTTATCGCTCATGGAACTAATCCTTAACTAACCAGGCGATGGGGAGCAAAGGTTGGCTCAATCTGTAGTTCCTAGGCTCGAATCCAAACTGTGCTACGTTGAGAATTTATCCGTTAATTCTCACTCTGCTCTCGGTGGGAAATGGGTTGGGTTGTTTTACCTCTGAGCGGCACTTTTTTGCACACCATGGGCTAAATGGCCAGGTCACATGGACCCCGAAGACTCAGAGAAGGTTGGGGGAAGGGACCCACTGGAACAGCTGTTGGGAGACAGATGGTAGCCTCCCGTCAAGACCATCGAGTGTGTTCTTTAACGTGCACAGGGTATGGCTCTCCGGCACACGGGGCCACGGCTTAACGTCCCATCCGACGGACGGAGGCCTTTCCAAGCCCATCGGTGTCCCCTACTGACCGTGGGCAGGGCGGGGAATTTTGCGGAGATAAATTTCAACGCTGACCCAGCTGGGACTCGAACCTGGGAACTACAGATTACGAGCCTGCCGCGCTACCGACAGAGCCACCCCCGCCCCTTCACGCTGAGGAGGAAGAAACAGAGACACAGGAAAAGAGGTATAGAGCCCAGAATAATCCTGTTTCTCATTTTGTTTCTAAAACAACTAGCTGTTTATCGCTCATGGAACTAATCCTTAACTAATCAGGCGATGGGGAACAAAGGTTGGCTCAATCTGTAGTTCCTAGGCTCGAATCCAAACTGTGCTACGTTGAGAATTTATCCGTTAATTCTCACTCTGCTCTCGGTGGGAAAGGGGATAACGATGGGGTTAGAAAGTCTACCGTTTGTCGGATGGGACGTTAAGCCGTGGTTCAGGAGAGCCATACTATATACATGTTAAAGAATACGCTTTTTAGGCTCCTTGTGGTCTGGTATTACATTGTATGCAAATAAGTGTCACTCAGAGCAGTGGAGTAGCAAGGTGACGCCTGATCTTGGTGCGAGACTTCTTTACCGGGTCCCCTCCCCCTCTTAAAAAAATTTTTTGACAAAAAATTAAGTTTTTTTGATGAAATAGAAACCTTTCCTTTATCGTTTTATTAATTGTACTGTGTATAACATAGAAATCACGACATATCATATCAATATCATAATCGTATTACATATTTATTAACATGAATTCTTCTTTTGAGCTTTCGTTCTGCAAGATTTCTTATAATTACGGAAGTGTCGAGTTTGATAGCATGCTTCTAAAACTGGGGCGGGGGTGGCTCAGTCGGTAGAGCGCCAGGCTCGTAATCTGTAGTTCCCAGGTTCGAGTCCCAGCTGGGTCAGCGTTGAGATTTATCTCCGCATAACTCCCCGCCCTGCCCACGGTCAGTAGGGGACACCGATGGGCTTGGAAAGGCCGCCGTCCGTCGGATGGGACGTTAAGCCGTGGTCCCGTGTGCGGGAGAGCCATACCCTGTGCACGTTAAAGAACACGCTGGATGGCCTTGACGGGAGGCTACCATCTGTCTCCCAACAGCTGTTCCAGTGGGTCCCCTCCCCCAACCTTCTCTGAGCCTTCGGGGTCCATGTGACCTGGCCATTTAGCCCATGGTGTGCAAAAAAGTGCCGTTCAGAGGTAAAACAACCCAACCCAAGCTTCTAAAACAAAAACGTATCGAGGGCCGGGTCCTGGTTCAGCTGAATCATGGCAACGACACCCCTGGCTCAAAGGCAAAATAACCCAACCCAAGAGATGGTCAAAATGAACCCATTCACTTTTTGCTAGAGTCTTCAGATGATCTCTAGATACCAGGTCCTGGATTTAAAAGAAAATATAGTGGCAGGGCCGTCCCGTGGTCGAGTGGTTAGCACGCTAGTCTACTGATCTAAGGGACCTGGGTTGGAGCCCCGGGTAAGGCATGGAAGTGTGTGTGTGTGTGTGTTTTTTTTTTTTTTTTTTTGGTGAGGTCCTGCCATCATCACAGACCCTCTACTATAGCATATAAACTGACAGGCTTCTGTCAGACTTCTGTGTCAAGCAGCTGCTTGAGGCGATATTTATTATTTTTATTATTATAGTGGCAGAGAAGGTTCAAAGCAGGGGTGGCGCTACTGCACTTGCGAAATCACCGGGAGGCATTCTTTTAGGAGCGGAAAATTTGCAAACAAATGACCACAAAAGGCAGTAAAGTTGATTGGAATAAGTACGACCTATTTTTCAACAGATGAGTTTCAACTGCTTTTAAAAATGGCATTAAATTTTGCTAAAGTAATCGTTCATATCTAAGACCAGACTTGGAAAAAAGGGCGGCAAAATAGCTAGCGCCGACCCTGGGTGCAAGAGACTGCATTTTCATTGTAGTGCATTATTATTACATGAGTTACACAGTTTTAGGGATCTTTAAAACATTTTCTGAAAAAGTGCATGAAATATGCATAAGTTTAATAATTCTTTTGCTTTTATTACCCTGCCAGCATTCTCAAAGGAGAGGGGGGAGGGAGGAGGACTTGTCACTTCAGATCTGACCCTGATAGATCCAATTCATATTTTTGTCGAACATGCGCTAAACATGCAACTCCCGAAAAGATTTGGAACTTTCTTTTCGGAAACTTTAGCATCGGCTACTATCAGAAAACTGTTGACTCTGAGCAGATAGGTTGGGTTGTTTTACCTCTGAGCGACACTTTTTTGCACACAATGGGCTAAATGGCCAGGTCACATGGACCCGGAAGGCTCAGAGAAGGTTGGGGGAGGGGACCCACTGGAACAGCTATTGGGAGATAGATGGTAGCCTCCCGTCAAGGCCATCCAGTGTGTTCTTTAACGTGCACAGGGTATGGCTCTCCCGCACACGGGGCCACGGCATAGCGTCCCATCCGACGGACGGCGGCCTTTCCAAGCCCATCAGTGTCCCCTACTGACCGTGGGCAGGGCGGGGAATTTTGCGGAGATAAATCTCAACGCTGACCCAGCTGGAACTCGAATATGGGAACTACAGATTACGAGCCTGCAGCGCTACCGACTGAGCCACCCCTGCTCCTTCTGAGCAGATAATTTCCAAGGTTATGCGTTTGTTTGAAAGGAGCTGTGCATTTTTGTTTCATATAAGTTTAAGCACCAACTTTAAAACTCAGATGTATAAAAATATTTCACGTTGTTTTTAATATCCATGCTTACTTTCTAATGAACTTTTTTTGAAAAAAGTTCTATTTTGTATTTTTTTTTACACCTAGAAAATTATAACTGTTCTCCAATAAAGATATGAAATCAATCTCACGTTCATATTAGATGAGTTTCTTTTATATATATGCTGAAATCTTTTAGGAAACAAGACAGAAATTAGATTCTTACTAGTCAATCAGCGGGAACTGTGATGGGTACTAGTCTGGTAATTATTAGAAATTTATTTATTATTGGAAAATATTAACATTTAATTGTTGTCAACACCATAAAGCTGTCCCCCGCTCCCTCGCAATGTACTAGTTACGTCACTGGGGAGTTACGTCTGGGGGCGTAGCTTTCCGAAAATTTTGAAGGGTCCTTTGAGGTCAAAGGTCAAGTTTCGATATACCAAACACTAGACGACTAAAAATTAGTTAGTAGAGGCTTTTCGGATTGTAAATTTCAGAAATGTTAAGAAATTAAAGATCCGGTGTCCGTTGAAGGTAAGATAGAGGTCAGAGTGACGGTCTAGAAATCAAGAACAGACTATTAATTTCTTGTAGTTACGAAAAGGTGTTGGAAATTCTGAATGGAGAAATATTTTCTTATGCGTCAGAGAAAAATGTTTAATCCAGATACACTATTCAGTTAGCTAAAAAATTGTATTGAGTCTAGTAAACCAAGGAGTTACGACTAGTACAAAACAATTAAGACCTATAGGGCCGAATCTAGGGGGGGAGGAACCATGTCACCCCTTGAGAAAGTTAATAAGGGCAATACAGGTTGGGTTGTTTTACCTCTGAGCGGCACTTTTTTGCACACCATGGGCTAAATGAACAGGTCACATGGACCCCGAAGGCTCAGAGAAGGTTGGGGGAGGGGACCCACTGGAACAGCTGTTGGGAGACTGATGGTAGCCTCCCGTCAAGGCCATCCAGCGTGTTCTTTAACGTGCACAGGGTATGGCTCTCCCGCACACGGGGCCACGGCTTAACGTCCCATCCGACGGACGGCGGCCTTTCCAAGCTCATCGGTGTCCCCTACTGACCGTGGGCAGGGCAGGGAATTTTGCGGGGATAAATCTCAACGATGACCCAGCTGGGACTCGAACCTGGGAACTACAGATTACGAGCCTGGCGCGCTACCGACTGATCAACCCCCGCCCCGGGCAATACAGGCAAAAATTTTTTAAACTTCTGAATATTTCACGCATTTTTCAAGAATTTTTTCAAAGACCTTTAAAAATAGAGAAGGAAATGTTATACTGCAGTGGAAATCCAGTCTTTTGGCCTCCTTTTTCCCGGCTTAACTGCGATTACGTCGTTTGTCCCCCCCCCCCCACCACCACCACCACCACCAATCATTCCTTTTTATATATATATAGATCACGGCCTGAATGCATATATCAGTGTGCAGTCACATTTCAAGTTCTATAACTTCGAAATAAAAATTTTATGAAAAAAATCTCACTGGAGGAATTTTTTTTTTAATTCAATATAATCCCCCCACCCTAAATTTCGATTTCCAACAATATTTGTTCATTATTTAAAAAACTATAAAAGCCCGAAACATGAGCAATGGTGTCAGTTATAACAATATTTATATAATTTTCAATAAAATCTAAAAAAAAAAAAACCTACCTTTTTGTGTATTAAACATACAGAATTTGAAGTTTGCGTAATATTCCGGTAGCGAGTGGTTAGTATGCAGAGCTACGGATCAAAGGGAATTTTTAGTTTGTTAATAGTAATGTGTATAAATATCAATAGCAAATTATCCCTTCCGTGGAATGGCGGGAGTGGCTCAGTCGATAGCGCGCCAGGCTCGTAATCTATAATTCCCAGGTTCGAGTCCCAGCTGAATCAGCATTAGAGGTTCATCTCTACTAAACCCCCACTCTCCATTCGGTCAGTAAGGGGACGCCGAATGGCTTGGAAAGGCCGCCGTCAGTCGGATGGGACGTTAAGTCGTGGCTCCGTGTACGGGAAAGCCATACCCTGTGCACATTAAAGAACACGCTGGATGGCTTTGACAGGAGGCTACCATCTGTCTCCCAACAGCTGTTCCAGTGGGTCTCTTCCCCCAACCTTCTCTGAGTCTTCGGGTGTCCTTGAACACGCTGGATGGCTTTGACAGGAGGCTACCATCTGTCTCCCAACAGCTGTTCCAGTGGGTCTCTTCCCCCAACCTTCTCTGAGTCTTCGGGTGTCCTTGAACACGCTGGATGGCTTTGACAGGAGGCTACCATCTGTCTCCCAACAGCTGTTCCAGTGGGTCTCTTCCCCCAACCTTCTCTGAGCCTTCGGGATCCTTGTGACCTATAGCCCATGGTGTGCAAAAAAAACACCTGGCCATTTAGCCCATGGTGTGCAAAAAAAGTGCCGCTCAGAGGTAGAACAACCCAACCCTTCCGTGGAGTAAATAACACTCACACTGCGAGTTCTTCCAAACAGATCATCACATCAACGCATTTATTACAATGCAAAACGTGACAAAAGGCAGGCGCCATTTTAGAATCATCAAGAAACCGAACTACTTTGATTCATTGCCTCGCAGCGTTTTCGAAGTTTCTGTCCCAAAAGCATGCACGCCACTTGGTCAGCTGTTGGGTTTAATACTATTGCATGCCAAGGGAAAAAGTCGATGAAATGCACTTTGAAATTATGCAGTCCTGCAGCGAAGGAGAAGGTCAATGACATGAGCGCAAATACACGGCAACTTGTGACGGGCGTTTGGTGGTCAGCGTCTGCTGAACCAGCTGAAAGCGGGTTTATTATACTGACAACCAAAAGTTTAGGGGTCGAGAACAGGTGGATCCAAGCAGACGAAAATACGGCTCCTAACAGGCTTTCGGCCGCTTGACGCTTTTTTTTTATCGATCAGCATGAACAATTATTTTTTCAGTGAATTTGTTTAAAAACAAGCCTGGTGTAGGTTGTCAGACGAGAGTTTGAAAGCACTGATGCAATTCAAATGCTTTAAATCAGGATTTCTTAACCTGGGGGTGCTGGTTGGTTCTTACTGTTTTACCTCTGAGCGGCACTTTTTTTACACATAATGGGCTAAATGGCCAGGTCACAAGGTCCCCGAAGGCTCAGAGAAGGTTAGGGGAGGAGACTCACTGGAACAGCTGTTGGGAGACAGATGGTAGCCTCCCGTCAAGGCCATCCAGCGTGTTCTTTAACGTGCACAGGATATGGCTCTCCGGGTTGGGTTGTTTTACCTCTGAGCGGCACTTTTTTGCACACCGTGGGCTAAATGGCCAGGTCACATGGACCCCTAAGCCTCAGAGAAGGTTGGGGGAGGGGACCCACTGTAACAGCTGTTGGGAGACAAATGCTAGCCTCCCGTCAAGAGAATCCAGTGTGTTCTTTAACGTGCACAGGGTATGGCTCTTCAGCACACGGGCCACGGCTTAACGTCCCATCCGACGGACGGTGGCCTTTCCATCCCATCGGTGTCTCTTACTGACCGTGAGCAGGGCGGTGAGTTTTGCGGAGATAAATCTCAACGCCGACCCAGCTGGAACTCGAACCTGGAAACTGCAGATTACGAGCCTGGCGCGCTACTGACTGAGCCACCCTCGCCCCTGGGGGTGCTGGAAGAGGGTTCAAGGAATGCGAGAGGAATGTTGGGAAATATGATCCGCCCCCATCTTATTTTAAAAAAATAAACCAAGTAAGCAGACATGCAAATGGGAGTGCGAGGCTCCCATACATCGCTGCAAGGGTACCTGAAAAATATTAAGAATCCTCGCTCTAAATTCGAATAATTGACCGAAAAGACACAAATCCAAAAGTCACATTGATAAATGGCAGTTCTTTTAAATATTGTTTTTACAATAGTTTTATTGTATGCAATTGACTATACCTATTTTAAAATAACATTTTATGGAGAGATCTTTCAGTCTTTGTCTTGCCCCCCCCCCCCCAACCAAAATGAAAAAAGATTAAAAGAAAAGAAAATATATTTTCTGAGCTCCTTAGAGCTCGAAAAATCCAGACTGGCTACTTTAGTTTTGAGATAAAAAGGAAGTATGCTCTCCTTTTGTAGAACGTATGATAACCCTATTTATGGCCAATTATAACTGACAGTCTCCTGTCAACTCTATGGGAAGCAATGCCTCATACACGGTTCGAACCCAGGTCCCTTAGATTAGTAGCCATGCGTGCTAAGCACTCGGCCACGGGACGGCGAGGGTTGGGATGTTTTACCTCTGAGCGGCACTTTTTTGCACACCATGGCTAAATGGCCAGGTCACAAGGACCCCGAAGGCTCAGAGAAGGTTGAGGGAGGAGACCCACTGGAACAGCTGTTGGGAGACAGATGGCAGCCTCCCGTCAAGGCCATCCAGCGTGTTCTTTAACGTGCACAGGGTATGGCTCTCCCGCACACGGAGCCACGGCTTAACGTCCCATCCGACGGACGGCGGCCTTTCCAAGCCCATCGGTGTCCCCCTACTGACCATGGGCAGTGCAGGGAATTTTGCGGAGATAAATCTCAACGCTGACCCAGCTGGGACTCGAACCTGGGAACTACAGATTACGAGCCTGGCGCGCTATCGACTGAGCCACCCCCGCCCCACAGAGATAGGGACGGCGAGGGGTAATTAGTTTGGTAAAATATTGTTTGCAAGGGGCGGAAAGACCGCATGCCTGTACATCAGCTTTCCCTTCATGCAAGCTACCACTGCAAAGAAAGCCAATATAGATTTAAATTTAGCTGACCTCTGTGGCAAGCAGCTGCTTTAGGGGGTATTTATTATTTTTTTTTTATACAGAGTACAAAAACTTTTACACCAATATGTCAAATTGACTTTGTGTTTAATCAATACATTAAAAATGATTGAAAAGTAAGCTGAGGATTCCAAACATAAAGAAGCAGATAATTGAGACGTTTTATCTTTCCTAGTTTCTCGTACAGTCGCTCAAAAAAATATCCGAACACTATGGTTGATTACAGAATTCAGAAAAGATATCTGGCAGCGATTTTTTTAGAAATTAGTGATCTGGCAACCTTCGTGTCACGTGATTACAGAATTCAGGAAAAATATCTGGAGCGTGTGCAGTTACTGCGCACGCTCCTGTTTGCTGTGAACGGTAACTGCACACGCTTAATATTTCCGTGAGTGAGCCCACCCGATCCAGGTCTTTCTGAGCTTACACGATCCAATGTGCTGTGAACATTAACCGCAACCGCTCCAGTTTGCTGTGAACGGTAACTGCACACGCTCCATATTCATTGCATTATATATATTAAAAAATATCCGAACACTATGGTTGACTACAGAATTCAGAAAAAATATCTGGCAACGATTTTTTTTAGAAATTAGTGATCTGGCAACCTTCGTGTCACGTGTCACGAAGGTTGCCAGATCACTAATTTCTAAAAAAATCGTATCCATATATTTTTTCTGAATTCTGTAATCAACCATAGCGTTCGGATACTTTTTTGAGCGACTATACAACATGCAGATACCTACACAAGAACATGCCCCTTGGCTTAGCACTTAAGTTCCACTAATCACTATAAACGGGCAGGGATTTATAATATTATATCTTAAAACAACTGAAATAAATTAAATAGGAAAAATGACACTTTGAATTAAAAAAAAAACAATATTTAGTGACACAACATATTAAAACTTGTTGTTTTACCTCTAAGGGGGAGGCTCAGTCGGTAGCGCGCCAGGCTCGTAAACTGCCGTTCCCAGGTTCGAGTCCCAGCTGGGTCAGCGTTGAGATTTATCTCCGCAAAATTCCCCGCCCTGCCCACGGTCAGTAGGGGACACCGATGGGCTTGGAAAGGCCGCCGTCCGTCGGATGGGACGTTAATCCGTGGCCCCGTGTGCGGGAGAGACATACCCTGTGCACGTTAAAGAACACACTGGATGGCCTTGACGGGAGGCTACCATCTGTCTCCCAACAGCTGTTCCAGTGGGTCCCCTCCCCCAACCTTCTTTGAGCCTTCGGGGTCCATGTGACCTGGACATTTAGTCCATTGTGTGCAAAAAAGTGCCGCTCAGAGGTAAAACAAACCAAACAAACCTCTAAGCGGTACTTTTTTGCACACCATGGGTTAAATGGCCAGGTCACAAGGACCCGGAAGGCTCCGAGAAGGTTTGGGGAGGGGACCTACTGGAACCGATGTTGCGAGACAGACGGTAGCCTCCCGTCAAGGCCATCCAATGTGTTCTTTAACGTGCACAGGGTATGGCTCTCCCGCACACGGTGACACGGCTTAACGTCCCATCCGACGGACGGCGGCTTTTCCAAGCCCATCGGTCACCCTTACTGACCGTGGGCAGGGCGGGGAATTTTGCGGAGATAAATCTCAACGCTGACCCAGCTGGGACTCGAACCTGGGAACGGCAGATTACGAGCCTGGTGCGCTACCGACTGAGCCACCCCCCCGCCTAAAATTAAAACTAAAATCCCATTTTCCTAAAACTCTCTCGGTATAATGAAGGGAAACATGAATAATTACGATTTCGAAAATTCCTCCTTCTTTCTTTCTTTTTAGAATTTTCGGAATGCTCTTGGTAATAAAGGCAAAGAAGTTTCCTTAACTGATTTATTGATATTTCATGCATTTTTCAGGAAATTTTTTAACAACCTGTTAAACAAAGGGGGAAATGTTATAATGTAGGGAGGGGTTCTCAACGTGGGGTACGCGGTAAAATTTTTTGGGTAACGTCATGAGAGCTCAAAAGTCGCTTGATCTAGTACAGTGTCTCGCAAACTGTGTGCCGCGAGAGATTTTCAAATTGACACTAGATATTCCAAAGATTTCATTTTGACTTGACTTGTGTTATCGACGTGCTTTAATAAAAATCTTTCAGATTTTATCAACTGGGATCTTTAAGTATTTATCAAGCTTTTTCCAAATTTTGGTATTAATTTTTGATTATTTCAAGCCATAGAATGGACAAATATTTAAAACAAGCACCGAGTTATGATTAATTACATTTATTATTGTATTTATTTTAAATAAAATGCATTTAACGAAACTTCAATTTTCCTCTTTTTACGTAACCATCAAAAGTTCTTTTTAGGTGTACCGCGGAAAAAAAATTAGATTCAGTGTGCCGCGGGAAAAAAAATTTAGATTCAGTGTGCCGCGGAAAAAAATTAGATTCAGTGCGCCGCGGGAAAAAAAATTTAGATTCAGTGTGCCGCGGAAAAAAATTAGATTCAGTGTGCCGCGGGGAAAAAATTAGATTCAGTGTGCCGCGGAAAATTTTTAGATTCAGTGTGCCGCGGAAAAATTTTAGATTCAGTGTGCCGCGGAAAAAAAATTAGATTCAGTGTGCCGCAAAGTAAAAAAGTTTGCGAGACACTGATCTAGTAACAAGTCCATTTCACTGATTACCCAGTAAAATGTTTATAATTTTATAAGATTTGTTAATCACAAAAATCACAAATCACAAAAAAGCTACTTACACATTCTAATAATGGTTTCACCACCTCCATCTGCCCAAGAATGGAAGAATGCATGAGAACAGTCAGTCCTTGCCAATCTGGGATGTTGGGATCCGCTCCAGCATCAAGGAACAGCCGAATCAACTTGGCCCTACTTCGATCTTCGTCTACGGTGAGGACAATGTAGATGAGCGGGGTCTGACCCCGCTCGTTTCGGCAATTCACATCTGCCCCTGCCTCGACAAGGAGAAGAGCTTGGCGGTGTCTTTTGTAGCGGATTGCTTCGAATAGAGCATAGTGAGCTGGTGACCTACCGGGGTCACCGAGTGTGGTCATAGTGCGTCGCTTTAGACCTTTAGCAGACGCTGTCGTTGACGCTCCTGGCTGCGACTGGACGACGGTTCTCAAGTGGCGACCCATTCAGGTGGACGTGGTCGTTTGACCCAAGCAAGGAAGCGGAAACCTCCCGTCATTCCTCCTCTTCATCCATTCCGGTTATGACGTCACAGACGAGACGTGGCAAATGGTGGGATGCTCTAGTGAACGCAGTTGCCTCTGATGCGTTGAAAAGGTGTCACTGGTTTGTTCCGTGGGGAATACGTGATTTGAAAGAATTTATTGCTCTGGCAGCGTTCCAAGTGAGAATTTGACCTCTTATCGATGATGGACAGAATGGGAGTTCAAAGGTGAATTTTTTTTTTTTCCTTCGTTAGATTAACTAAAAGTTTTTTCTGCTTATTTGGCGAAGAAAATGTCGAGAATTTTGATTCGTTTTCTTGAAATGAATCTGGCAGGGTAAGTGATCAGATGGGTTGTTGACACAGAACAAGGTGTATTAACTTCCATGAAATTAATTTCTCATCCACCATCAAAAATAAAAGGATCAACTTGATATCAGTTGGAAAATTTCATTGACTGGAGTTCAAGAAAAAAAAGTTATTGCCAAAAAAGGCTTGCTTTTGTTTAGAATGTAAACCATAAAAAAGTTGAATCTTTAGCACACATGGCGTACTGATAAATAGTACTGATAAGTTTTCAGAGTAATTACCATTTGGTTTTAAAATTGATACGTCTGATCATTAAAACTTACTTATCTTCCATTGAAATGTCTCTTTTTTTTTCCTATAAAATTATCCAAATGATTTCTACAAATCGTTTAAATTTCGCCTCATAAAAAAAACTAAATCTATTTTCGGGTAGGCTAAATTTTTCTCTTAAATCTCAGAAAAATACATTTTTCAGGGAGCACTTTCAGCATTCAACGTTTTTTGCAACTAGTTAGGCCTAATGTTCAATCAATTCTCCGCAGTACGTACAACTTCACCTTGAAACAGGTGAACAACAGTTATCTATTTGCACAAGCGTGTGCAAACAATAGCAGGAAATAATAAGAATTAATACAAATTCAGACAGCTTACTGAGCATTCTCGTCCATAATCTTCTTTACACTATGGCCCGTTTTTCATGGTGAATTTGAAATTCTGAAAGATAGAATTGCCTGTTGCCTCCTATTATCGTTGAGCACCACTAAGTCTTTGAATGCACGTGCACGCTAAGGGCTGTTGGCAAACGATGCGCCCAGTAGCGGGAATTTATCGTCACGCTAGAATGACGTCACGTTGATCGATGTCACGTGATCAACCGACACTCGAGTGGATGGTGGTTACAGCAGCATACACAATTTGTTTTTTTTTACCGGTAGGCATGAAATGGTTGCTTTTATCCCGGAAATTGCATCAAAATAGAACAGTGCGTCCTCTCTTTTGATACCCGCCTAGCGGAATCTAGCAATTAAAGGCGCGAAATATGATTTGATTCTTGTAACGGTTTGCTGATTTTATTTGCATCTAACGCTTGTTTCTGATATTCTCCACTCTTAAGAATTTAAGAATACAAGTGAGCTTTTGATTCAGTAATCCTCTACAGTTCCCAGGTTCGAGTCCCAGCTGGGTCAGCTTTGAGATTTATTTCCGCAAAATTCCCCGCCCTGCCCACGGTCAGTAGGGGACATCGATGGGCTTGGAAAGGCCGCCGTCCGTCGGATGGGACGTTAAGCCGTGGCCCCGTGTGCGGGAGAGCCATACCCTGTGCACGTTAAAGAACACTCTGGATGGCCTTGACGGGAGGCTACCATCTGTCTCCCAACAGCTGTTCCAGTGGGTCGCCTCCCCCAACCTTCTCTGAACCTTCGGAGTCCATGTGACCTGGCCATTTAGCCCATGGTGTGCAAAAAAGTGCCGCTCAGAGGTAAAACAACCCAACCTACTTAAGGGTAATAGAAGGAAAAATTATTCAACTTATGTATATCCCGTGCATTGTTCAAGGAATTTTTCAAAGACCTCTAAAACGGAGGGGAAATGCTACACTGCAGTGGAAATCGTCTCTTGCCCCCCCCCCTCCCCCAATTTTTTTTTTCGAGTCGAAAAAAGATTAATGTGTACGTACAGATGGCAAAGTAGAAAGAATATTTCTTTTCTTTTTTTTCGAAAACGAACTAAATATTGGAAACGTCATTTCTGAAAGCTTTAATGACGGTTATTATTTCAAATCTATATACAGGGTGTCCCTGAATTCATGGCCCAAACGTGAGCGGATTGTAGTACACACCGAACCCACCAATATTCGTCATAGAATATGCAGCCGCAAAAGGAACCCGGTGCCGGTAGGGAGTGCAGACGAGGCGGCATGGCTTAAAAGCGCTGTATCGGCCAAACCCCAGCATTCTCAGCCGCCGATGTGCGCGACAAGCCCGGTGTTTACGAGCAGGTACGCCGATCACTACTCCACCGTTGTGCCGCCTGTATCAACGTTGGTGGGCGGTCGTTTGAGTATTTGTTGTAATGACCTCCAATAAATGTCACTCTGGAAACCTCTGTGTCTGTCCTTCATTTCCGACTCCTCACTGCGTTTGTGGCCACATATTATATGACGGGGGGGGGGGGAACTAGGGTTCAGTAATTTCGGGCTCGGGCTCGAAAAACTTATTCTGAACTCATTTCTAATCGGAACCATCGTCAAACGGTGACTATCTAAAGGGTGTCCCTGGTGGACAGTCACCGGTCCTTGGTGGGTTCGGTACGTACTACCATTCCCTCACGTTTGGGCCATGAATTCAGGAACACCCTGTAAATAGTCACCATTTGACGATGGTTCCGATTAGAAATGAGTTCGGAATCAGTTTTTCGAGCCCGAGCCCGAAATTACTGAACCCTAGTTCCCCCCCCCCCCCCCCCCCCCCACACACACACACACACGAGCTCGATATGCGGAAAGCATTTTTTTAACGCATAAGATATATAATACAGAAATGCATGTCGCTAATCATTTAATGTATTCTTATAATATTAATTATAATCATTCTATGACAAAATTAAAATGTTAACGCTATTTGTGAAAATATTAGAAATATTAGCAGAAACTGAAAGTTGGTGGGTCATATCAGTATTAAAGCAAAGAGCCATTCATTCATTAAAAGATAAGAAAAAAAATACCCCCTGAAGCGACTGCTTGCTACAGAGGTCTGATAGGACCCTGTCGGTTGAATTGAAGATGAGACCTCAGCTGAAAGATGACACAAACATTCATGCCTTACACAGTGCTCGAACTTGGGTTCCTTTCATCTGCAGACAAGCGCACTGAACACTCAGCCAAGAGAATACATTTAAAAAAATCAAAGGCTGCATGATTCTTGTTTTTAATATTTAAAGACTCATTATGAAGTTGAAAATATAATCATGAAATTTTTATACTTTTACTTATTTCTTTCTCAATGGCAAGAATAATTTCAATTATTCTGAGCCGAATCTGGCGGGGGTGGCTCAGTCGGTAGCGCACCAGGCTCGTAATCTGTAGTTCCCAGGTTTGAGTCCCAGCTGGGTCAGAGTTGAGATTTGCCCACGCTCAGTATGTGACACCGATGGGCTTGGAAAGGCTGCCGTCCGTCGGATGGGACGTTAACCCGTGGCCCCGTGTGCGGGAGAGAGCCATACCCTGTGCACGTTAAAGAACACGCTGGATGGCCTTGACGGGAGGCTACCATCTGTCTCCCAACAGCTGTTCCAGTGGGTCCCCTCCCCCCAACCTTCTCTGAGCCTTCGGGGTCCTTGTGACCTGGCCATTTAGCCCATGGTGTGCAAAAAAGTGCCGCTCAGAGGTAAAACAACACAACAACGAACCTGAAACCACTTCTTGATCATACACATGCACCTACAAATTAGTTATAAGTGGGGAATATTCAAATTGCAGTGTCAATTAATAATCAGACTCTTACATTAGTTTAAGAAACAATTTCGCTGTAGTCTCATTTATACTTAAAGGATGATTTGTTCTACTTCTGAGTTGCACTTCTTTGCACACAGTTGGTTAAATGGACAATCCACAAAGACCCCAAGAGCCAAGAGAAAGTTGGGGGAAGAAAACCAACAGGACAGTTACTGGGAGACAGATGGAAGCTTCCAGTCAAGGCTATGCACACGGCTTATTGTTCCATCCTACGGAAGGAAGACTTCCTAATCTATCGGTGACCCCTTTCTGACCCAGGGCAGAGTGGGAGTTAGCAGAGATAAAGCTGAACGCTAGCACAATTGGGACTCGAACCTGGAATCTGCATTAAGAGCCTAGCTTGCTACTGATTGAGACAACCCTGACTCGTTTTCGATAAAGAATTTAGAAGTTAGGGAATTTCGAATTTGTATGCACAATGATATGAGATTTCTTATTTCACTAGGGGGGGGGGGGCTCAGTCGGTAGCGCGCCAAGCTCGTAATCTGCAGTTCCCAGGTTCGAGTCCCAGCTGGGTCAGCGTTGAGATTTATCTCCGCAAAATTCCCCGCCCTGTCCGCTGTCAGTAGGTGACACCGATGGGCTTGGAAAGACAGCCGTCCATCGGATGGGACATTAAGCCGTGACTCCGTGTACGGGAGAGCCATATCCTGTGCACGTTAAAGAACACACTTGATGGGAGGCTATCATCTGTCTCCCAGCATCTGTTCCAGTGGGTCTCCTCCCTCAACCTTCTCTGAGCCTTCGGGGCCCTTGTGACCTGGTCATTTAGCCCATGGTGTGCAAAAAAGTTCCGCTCAGAGGTTAAACAACCCAACTCAACTCTTATTTCACTAGCCCTTAAGCTTATGTTGTTCAGTATGAAATGTTTCTGAACAGCCACAAAAATTAAAATAACGAACATGAAGGAAGTGAATTTGCATCGATAAATTGAGAGTAATATAAAATTCTGTATGCTTCAGAGCGGTTAGGTTCACTTTCAATCTACGATGAAATCTCATCAGAGTTTACAGCTACGCACCGTTGGTGTCACGCCACTATCGATCCTAACAGCAGGAGTCAACTGCTTCACGTGCAAACCACTCCATGCAAAGGAGGCGGTGCTGGAAAAGGTAATTTGCAATCCAAGAAAAGTCCAGATGTCTAAGAGTCCAGCTATATGAAAGGACGGAAGATAAAACACTCCGAAATGATAGGGTGCAGAACAGGTTTGCCACTGAGGAATCGATGTCTGCTTTCCAAACCTAAAGAATAGTTGTCAGAACAGGAAATATTCCGCAATTGTGTCCGAGGTCGTTAGCACCTTATAATATCGTTTGTTGGGCATCTTGCTTCTTCTTGTAGAGAGAAAAAGTTTTCTGATGTAGCTTCCGGGTTTGTATTGTGATATAAAAAAAAAATCTCTTTGACTTGTTTCCATGTTATGTCAATGGGATCTTAACTTCAAAACTCTATAACTTTTTAAAATGTGCATTTAATGGGGCATATTTTAAAAATGTGACTGAAGATAAATAAAAAATGATAATCAGTTCTATTTATTATATTTTATTATTATAATCAGACATGAAATTTTTAAATAATTCATAATTTCTTTATAAATCGCAACTTGGGTTTAGAGAACATAAGAGTACAAATCATGCAGTGCTGTAAATGACCACTACTGTTTTACATGGTATAAATAATTCTGAACAAACGATGGTAATTTTTTTAGACATTGCAAAAGCATTTGATACTGTAAATCATGATATCTTATTGCAGAAACTAAATTACATTGGTGTTAGAGGAAATACGCTAAAATGGTTTAAGTCAGCGCTGTACGAAGAGCGGATTTTTGTGTACAAGGATTTTTGTGACCCGCGAACGAAACAAGTTTTTACTTGAAATTTTAAATAAATATCTGTAATCCACCTTATAGTTTTTTGTCAACTTATATTACTTTACTTGATATGTAATCTTCAACTTACTCATTCTACAAAGTTTACAAAACATTCTTAAGCCGATCGGCAAACTTCTGAAACCTTTTAAGAGCGGTGCGGCGTCATAAAACAAATGTTTTTATGAAGCTGCAGTAATAAGAAGCAACTAACGACAGCACGAATCGCTCTCACTGCGAATGCATATGGCATGCATTGTCCAATGTTGCACTGTATTGTGCACCAGGAGACATTTGTGTGGCATTTCGCTGAGGCTAAACGACGTAATGGAAAAGGTTGTCAAAATTAACAATTTAATTCGTGGCGGAAATCGTCCTCTTAAACACAGAAAATTTAAAGCTTTTTTGGACGAACTGCATGCTGAGTATGGTGATCTGCTTTTACATAGCAATATTCGCTGGTTAAATGCCGGAATATGCCTCAAGAGATTTTTTACACTTCGAAAAGAAATTCATCTTTTTCTCACAGAAATGGGTACTGATGAAGATTTAATAGCAAGTTTTGTTGATGAAAATTTTCTATGTTCCCTTGCTTTCCTAACAGACATTATATATTATTTAAATGTCTTGAATAAATCCTTGCAAAGAAATGATCATAACGTGTGCTGTCTTTATAATCATGTTACTGGGTTTAGAAACAAACTACAATTGTTGAAATCAAATTTGCAGGAAAACAATTTAATTCATTTTGAAACTTGTAAAGAGTTCTACGAAGAAATGAAGCGACTAGTAAAATTTGATAAAGTTAAATTTATTCAATAATCCATTAAATATTGATATTAGCACCGTAGATCCTAAATATAGAATGGAACTACAGTACTGTGCAAATTAGTTGGGACAAAAGGAAAATGCATTAACAAAGACACAACTAAAATATTTTTTTATTTAATAGTGTAGTTAATAGTGAATGTGACCCCCCCCCCCCCTTAGCTTTAATTTCTTCTTCCATCCTCTCAACCATTGATGCCACTAGCTTTTCACACATCTCCTTCACTTCAGGGTCGTGGTACCACATTTTCATGACACTTTCTATCATTTTGGTTTTCGTCGTGCAATCCATCTTAGATATGCACGCTTTAATAATGGCCCACAAATTTTCAATGGGGTTTAGATCGGGTAAATTTCCTGGCCACTCCAATACCTTCAAATGTTGCTGGGTAAAGACACTCTTAGCAAGCTTAGAATTGTGGCATGGAGCCAGATCCTGTTGAAATACCCCATCGCCGTTAGGAAACAGCTTCTGCAATGTTGGGACCATTTTCGCCTCCAGAACCACTATGTACTTTTTGCTGTCCATCATTCCTTCAATGGGGTGAAGCGTGTGTGGCCCGGAAGCTGCACGCGCAAGTTTAGACGCAGCAGAAGGTTATGAGCAAGTTTAGACTTGCAGCAGTTTAGACTCTGCAGCGGAAGGGACTTCGCGTTCCATCGCCCTTTCCCAACTAATTTTCACAGTATACTCTGTGACCTTCAGGCCGACCCAATTATTCCATCTAATAGAGAAACTGAAATAGAATTGTTCAAACTTTTGCCTAAAGAAAAATATCCAAAAATGAAAAATCATGGACTCCAAATAAATTCTATGTTCGGAAGTACATATATCTGCGAGCTTGCGTTTTCTGATATGAAATATATAAAATCAAGATACAGAAACTGCTTGAAACACTCTACACCTGAACATATACTTCGGCTCGCAACAACAAATATCGATATGGACGTAAAAGAAATTATTGCCCAACAACTACGGCCACAATGATCCCATTAAATTTATTAAATATTTGATAAGGTTTGAAAGATTTATATTGATTTATTATCACTTATTATTTTTCGTAAAAATAAAATAATTTTTTGAGGTTTATTATTACTTATTTTTTTTTGTATAAATAAAATAATTTTTGGAGGTATTTGAGGTTTATTATTACTTATTTTTCGTATAAATAAAATAATTTTTGAGATTTATTTTTACTTATTATTTTTCGTATAAATAAAAAAAAATTCGAGGTTTATTATTACTTATTATTTTTCCTATAAAATTTTTTGGGTTTTTTTCTAGGTTTATTATTACTTATTATTTTCCGTATAAATGAAATAATTTTTTCATTTATTATTACTTATTATTTTTCGTATAAATAAAATAATTTTTTGAGGTTTATTATTGCTTATTAATTTTTGTATAAATAAAATAATTTTTTGGTTTTTTTAGGTTTATTATTACTTATTATTTTTCGTATAAATCAAATTATTTTTTGGGTTTTTTTTAGGTTTATTATTATTTATTATTTTTCATATAAATGAAATAATTTTCTGAGGTTTTTGAGATTTATTATTACTTATTATTTTTCGTATAAATAAAATAATTTTTTTGGGTTTTTTGAGGATTATTATTACTTATTATTTTTCATATAAATGAAATAAAGTTTTGAGGTTTATTATTACTTATTATTTTTCGTATTAATAAAATAATTTTTTGAGGTGACATGAACTGACTTTTCAGTTACCTATCATGTCCTATTCTTTTTTTTGGCCCGCGAAATATTGGGAAAGGAAAAAATTGCCCGTGGTCTTAGAGAAGTTGGACAGCACTGGTTTAAGTCATATATTACAGATAGAAAACAAATTGTAGACGTAAAAAATACAAAAAGTTCACCCTTATTGTTTACTAAAGGAGTGCCTAAGGGCTCAGTTTTAGGACCTATTTTCTTCCTGACTTATTTCAATGATTTCTTTTTTAATAACTTAAAAGGATATCCTATATTCTATGCTGATGATACTGTTATAGTATATAGAAGTAATAATTTTGAAAAATTGAAATCGACTATATCTCATGATTTTAAAAAAAATTCAGTTATGGTGTATCAAAATCATCTTACACTAAATATCGAAAAATCGCATTTAATGTATTTCAGTCTCACTAACAAGAGTTATTTCAAAGAAAAAAAAATCATACATCATAGACTTGTGATAATAATATTGTATGTACATGTGCAGAAATTAAACAAATTAAAACATACAAATATTTGGGGATTACTATTGATAATAATTTGAAGTGGAATAGTCATACAAATATAATTGCAAAACGTTTAAGATATTTCCTAATTAGAATATACCATCTAAAGAAAATTGTAGGTACTTCCTTTCTAATAACTCTTTATTATTCATGGATTCAATCTACTTTACAATACTGTTTAATTAGTTGGGGAGGAACATATTTTAATTCTTTTAAATAAATTAATAAGATTACAAAACAGAATTCTGAAGGTTATTATGAATAACAATATTACGAATTTAAAAAATATGATTATTGAAAATAAAATTTTGAATTTAAGACAATTATATATTTATAAAATCCTTATGTTTGTGTTTAAAAACCTAGATTTCTTAAAATTGCAACATACAAAAATAAATCTTAGAAATAGAGAACTTTATTATGTACCTTTATCAAGAAAAGAAATTATCCATGAACATTTCATGATTCTAGCTCCACAAAATTTTAATAAATTACCGAAAAATATAAGGAAAGAAAAAAATGAAAATATATTTAAAATAAAAATTAAGCAAAGATTATTACACATAAACAATATTTGGTCTTTATTTCATTGTTAAGTGACTTTCCTCATTTCATGTCATTAATGAATAAATCTAAAATTATAAATTTTTCCACTCTTAAACCTTTAATTCTGTATTATAAAAATGCATATCGTTAAAAACTAATAATTTAATTTGACAACCTGTAAGAGCATAAAGCTCATTAGTTGTTCTTATATGGCTTTTATTTTATTGCATTTCATTTCACAATAAATATTTTACATTACATAGGTTTATTTATATCAGTTGTATATTTTGTTCAATTGTTCATACCGAATTGTGGATTTTATTTTAACTCATTATTTTGTATAAGCATTATTTATTATGGGTATTATATGTTATATAGAGTCAATAAACATTTATTTATTTAAATCTCGATTTTTAACAATATATGTTCAGCATTTAGAATTATAGAAGCTGGAATATTTATTAATAAAACATCGCATTTCATACAAATCATTCATATTTGTCAAATATTGAAATAATCATTATGCAAACTTGTAAAATGTACATTTATTTTATTAAATGGCTTGAAACAATGCATTTGATTTAAGTTTTAATTAATTTCTGAGGTAAATTTTGACGACTCATTACTCTTTTGAAAATTTTTAGCGTCTATAACGCTAAGTACTAAACGAATATTGTTGAAAATCGAGCTTTTAATAGATTTGTTTATGATCGTTATCTTCAGTCCCATTTTTCCATTAAATGCATATTGTAGAACTTCGAAGTTAGATTCCCATGAGCATAACATGGAAATTCTCTAATATTTTGGTACTCAGTGTATTATAACTTATCTATAAAATTCGTATTCTGTCATTCTATGAAAAAAAATTACTTATCATTCTATCATTCTTAAACACCGCATGTTGCTATTTATTCGCAATCTGTTCTCTGGGATATTAACTTAAAAATTGTTTCTTTTTGTAAAAATTTAATATTAAAAACATCAAATCATTTGAGAATACATTTCTGAAAGTTATCTTTCTTTTGTGACTTATTACCTTATCTTTAAGTAAATATAATCTTAGAAATCTGGGCAAACTACGGCCCCCGCCATCTTTTTTGGGCCGCCCGCGAGTTACTCATGACAAATAAATTTGTAAAAGAGAAACGAAACGTATAGAGGACCGCAAATCTAACTTTGACAACGCAAATTCTCATTAAAATAATGAATTTTAATAAAATTATTTGTTTATATTTCACTATAGATTTTTTTTACATCGATTATATATTTCTTCCACTTCAGTGTTCCAAAGGGCTGCTACCTTCTGAGGTTAAAAATTCCGGCTGTCGTAAAGTTGGCGTTAAATATGCCCGGATATAGAGCGTGGGAGTTGGAAGGGAGAATAAACTAAATCAAGCCTGAAAATATTAAGTGGGGGAATAGACTGGATTTCGACTGCAGTATAAAATTTCTATCTAAATTTTAGAGAACTTTAAAAAATTTCTTCAAAAAAAATGCATGAAATATCCATACGTTTCATAATTGTTCGCTTCTAATTATCATTATCGGCATCCTCAAAGAGGTAGAGGGGGGGGGGGGGGATATGCCCCCTAGATCCCACCCAGGCGTTAAAAAATTCAGCCCCTCCACACACACACAAAAAAAGTAGTAAACGATAACAATATATTCAAAAATAACTTAAGCAATCGTTATATTTGTTTTAAAATTTTATTAACTAATAAAAATAGGTTTTTTATTAAATTTAAATTCATATTTTTAATTTTGTTTACAACTTTCCAACAAACTTTTTTTGTTCCTGCTTCTGAATATATTCCAAAAATTCTGCACAATTTATATTATAATTAATTTTTGTTTACAATTCCGCTTTCAAAATGGACATATTTAAGCAGTTGCGTTCATCTGTCCATAAAGTTTTCATCCTGGAAAATACTTGCTCAACAAATGCTTTCCTATGTCATAAAGAGTATTTTTCCAACTAAATTAGGAATTCAGAAAAACTCGATTCTTGTTCATTTAAAAAAATCTAACATTAATAAATAAATAAAATAATAAATAAATACCCCCTCAAGCAGCTGCTTGCCACAGAGGTCTGACAGGAGTCTGCCAGTTTATATGCCAAAGTAGAAGGTCTGAGAGGATGGCAAGACCTCAGCAGAAAAACGACACACACATCCATGCCTTACCCGGGGCTCGAACCCAGGTCCCTTAGATTAGTACATAAAATACTAGAAATCACTCGGGCCTTTGGCACCTCTGGATGCCCATTCCGATCCCTATTTGACCTTGAATGCGAAACAGGATATGAAAATTTCCCTTATTTTTGAGTTCTACTTCCTCAAATAACCTTATTCACCAATATTTAGCTCTCCAACACTGGAATATCGAAATTTGAACTTTGACATCAGTGGACCCTCGCATCAAAATTTGACATAAATTCTGAATCTACAACTCAAAACATTCCAGGCACCAATTTTTAATCCTTATAGCACCAGTATATTTATATTTGGCCTTGAAGGAATCATTATTTATTTTGGCCACCGCATCCAATCCAATTTTTATTTTGGCCACCGCAACCAAAATTTTACAAATTTCTGAGATCTACGACCCAAAAATAACCCAGCTACCAATTTCTAGCTCTCTAGCACCAATGGATTCAAATTTGACCCTTTGACCTCAACTTTCCTTATCCGAAATTCTGTAATGTTTCCGATATCAACCCGAAACACACCAAGACACCAATTTTCAAGTTTCTAGCACTCGTAGATCAAGGTTTGACATATGATTTCTATTTGATCTTAAAGGCCACGTCGGAGGTCAAATTTCGGATTTTTCTCGGAAAAAATTTCAGATCTGCCATTTCTGCATCATAATTAGTATAGTCAGCCGTCAATCACTCACAATTGTCTGTATGTATTGAATGTTCAGCATTGTCGAGTGGTTAACGCACTTGGCGACTGATCAAAGGGACTTAGGTAGGAGCTCTGTGTAAGGCATGGATGTTTGTGTTATCTTTCTGCTGAGGTCTTGCCTTCCTCACAGAATTACTATGCAGGCCATAGCGGACTGTGGTTGAGGGGGCGGGGAGACAACGAAAATTTTAGAACTGATATTCAAAATTTTGTCACCTGAGAAAATAGAACTTTTACGTAACTTCGCTATCTCAGTCCCACCAAGAATTTCGCTCCGGGAGGGGTAACTGCTATATCAATACAATTTTCCCAAGTTGTCCCGATTTTGCCTACTCCCCAAGGTTTAACCAATTTTTCTCCATTTTGCCAACTTTCCTACATTTTACAAAAATCTATTTCAATTATTACAACTCTCCTGCATTTTACCAGCATGCTTCGAATTTTGCAAACTGCCCTAGATTTGCCAAGTTATCTTTTTATGGCCAACTCCAGTAAATTTTGCCAACCGGCCATAAGTTTACAGAAAAAAAATCACAATTTTTACATCTCCCCTGAATTTACCAAGTCATTTCGAATTTTGTCAACTCTCCTTAATTTCACAAAATTAATCCCCATTTTCACAACTCGTCTGTATTTTACCAAGTGGCTACGAATTTTGCCAACTGCGTTGTCCCGATTTTGACAATCCGCCAGGATTTTACAGAAAACAAATCCTATTTTTTACATCTCACCTTTTTATCACTCATCGTTCTGGAAAAGGGCTGTTATTAAAATGATACATAAACCGGAGAAAAATCCAACCTTTCCCCCATAGTTATCGACCGATCAGTTTGATTCCATGTTCAGGTAAAGTTTTTGAGAATTATCTAAATCGCCTAATGGAGCATACTGATCAGAATGGCCTAATTCCAGAACACTTTGGCTTTAGGCGGAAGCGATCTACAGTTCTCCAACTGTTACGAGTAGTAGAAAGGGTTGCCGAATCCTTAAATAAGAAAGAGACCGTTGCATCCACCTTTCTGGATGTGGCTAAAGCTTTTGATCAGATCTGGATCGACGGACTCATCTTTAAAATGATTCAAACCAACTTCCCTTCGGGTATGACCCACACTTTACAGTCGTACCTGAATGAAAGAACATTTTGTGTTAGGATTGGCAACTGCCTTTCCATTGTGATAAACATATATGCAGTTGTCCCACAAGGCTCCTTGTTGGGTTCTGCTCTATTCAACTTCTATATGAACGATCTCCATCCTATCATGACAGTGCTCTACTCTCTTCAGCCCTGAGCCCCTGCCTGGCTATCAAAAAATTGCAGTTTGGGATGGACAAAGTAGAGCGCTGGTATTCCAAATGGAAAATAAGGATTAACTCAGATAAAAACCAGCCAGTTCTCTAGAAAGAAGATTGTTAATCCTGATTCTCCTAAAATGTTTGAAGTTGAAACATCCTGGACACCAACGGTGAAATACCTTGGTGTCATTCTACGTAAAACAATTTGTTGGAATGCACATATTGATCATGTGCTCTCAATGGCTCAAATTATCAGATGTAAACTTACACCCCTGATAGGGTGGATCTCGAAACTGCCTCCAGAAAAGAAATTTTTTCTTTATAATACTCTTCTCCGGCCAGTCCTTACATATGCCTCACCAGTGTGGGGTAAAATTACCAACACCAATGTCAGGAGGCTTCAGAGATTCCGAAATAAAATCCTCAGATCTGTGGTCAGTGCTCCCTGGTTTATGAAAAACAAGACCATTCACACTGACATCATATACACCCATATTCGGAAGCTTGCGCAGGCCTTTTTCGAAGCAGTGGGAAATAATCCTTGATATAATTAGATCTTTGATTGATTATGATCCATTGGTTTTGAACCAGTTCAAGCGTCCTAAAATTGTGGTGTATGACATCCGCATGTTTAACTTTTATTTGTGCTTCTTTAGCAATTTTGCCCGTGTCGTCCCTTTGGTGTTTGTGTTTTACTTTTGCTATTGCCAATCAGGCATATTTTAGACTTCGAGATATAAGCCATAGGCCTGGAGCTCTTAATATTAATTAAAGATATCAGATATTAGAAATTTTCAATTTATGACTAAAAAAGTTAAATGTAAACAGATGGACAGATATAGACCACAAAGGTCTGTGCCCCTGGTTCGAGCCCTGAATGTTTCCTTGTGTTTTTCTGCTGAAATCTCCTCTTTGAGCGCTTTATACTGACAAGCTACTGCCTGAAGTCTGTGGTAAGCATATGCCTGATGGGTAATTTTTTTTATAGGAAGCAGCAACCAGGTGTTCTTCAATTTGGAAGCAGATTGTGGTATAAAGAAGAACCTCTGAACGGCATTTTTTTTGCACACATTGGTCTAAATAGCCAGATCACAAGGACCAGAGATTGGGGGAGGGGACCCAGTGGACAGTTGATGAGAGTCTCCCGTCAAGATCATCCAGCGTTCTTTAACATGCACAGGGTATGGCTGTCCTGCACATGGGGCCACGCTTAACGACCTAATGGATTGCTTCCTTTTGTAGCTCATCGGTGTCTCCTACTGGGAGTTTTGTGAAGATAAATTTCAAAGCTGTCTCAGGCGGGGCTCGAACCTGGGTACAATTAAGCCGTCCGGTGACAGAGTGGTTAGTATGCTTGGCTACTGATCTAAAGGACCTGGGTTCGAGCCCCAGGTAAGGCATGGATGTTCGTTTTGTTTTCTGCTGAGGTCCTGCCACCCTCTCAGACCTTCTACTGTGGCATATAAACGGACATGCTCCTGTCAGACCTCTGTGGCAAGCAGCTGCTTGAAGGGGTATTTATTATTCTTACAATTTAAAAATGTCCAAAACGGGTCTCAAAGATCTGACCAAGGCTTACATCAACATATCTGAATGTGGCCCTAACTATGAAGCCATAAAGACTCTACAATGCAAACTGTTCAGAGTTTTCTCCATCCGCAGGAAGTATTGTATTAACTTGTATTCTACATGTCTCATGAGAGCGAAGCAATACTGGTGTTGGTTTAGAACATGCCTGTGTAATGTGCGACTCGTAAAATAAATCAATATACTGAATTCAACTAATTTTTTTTTACATTGGGCTGCTTTACTTTTAAGGGCACTTTTTGTTCACATTGGCCATCCAGCATATCCTCTATTTTGCCTACGGTTTGGCTCTCCAGCACACAGGACTACACACAATTTTACATTTCATCCAGCATACGGTGTCCCATTTTTTATCAAGTGCTGGGCCGGAATTTAGTGGAGATAAATCTCAATGCTGATACAGGAGGGACCCGAACGGGCATAATTTGAGCCTGGGATACCACCGAGTCAAACCCTGCCCCCAATTTTTTTTCTCAACATCTTTAGGTGCATAACAATTTTGCCAATTCATAGTACTCATTAAAAACGTTTACTTTTGAATTTCAATCAAGATATTTTATTAATTTCTTATAGTTTTTCAAGTTTTGGACTCCAGAGCAGTGTAGGGAGAAGAGGCATCGAGATACTGCCCTTTTTACAGAAAATAAAAACAAATCCCCCCAAAAAAAGAGGAGCCCCTTTTTTGGGGCACCTCTTTTTTGGTAACTGCATAGCATTGTTGGATAAATTTTTCTGAAGCTTCTGGCATGGGGAAACTCGTGCACTACTTCAAAATATGCCCACTCCTTTTCTCCCTCAAAATAGGGGATCGATCCTAAAGAGTTTTATGTCAAATGATAGCTTGCGAGTAGGGAGTGCCATCTATCATGTAGAGGAAGTGACAGAATGAGACATTCTGGACCCACTAAGACTTTGAGCACAGCTCCTCATAGTTTCTAATAGTTGCCCCTCACTATTATGTAATCTGCCACATTTAATAATTTATAAAAGAATATCCATATTTTAAAGTGGTAATTTTATTAAAAAATTAAGTAACAAAAAGAAACTGTGTATAAAATGTCGACTTTTAAGGTTTCGTTTTGCGTTCAACATTCCAATGTGGGCTTGACACTTTTAAAAACTCCTTTAAATGCTGGAAATTATGAATTTTTTTCGTAATAAATGATGCTCCATCCCTCTTTTCCCCCGAAAAAAAGACGTCCAATGATGTGAAATCGGGATTTTTCGTGGGCCCTACTGACATTATTAAACTTTTTTTTTTTGGGGGGGGGGGGGGATTTTTTTCGGAACAAAAGCATTGTTTATTCCGAACAAATTCGCAATTTACAGCATTTAAATCCAGTGACTTCGAAAATTGACATTGAAGACATTAAATGCGATACACATAATTACTTTTGTTACTCAATTTAATAAAATATAACACTTTAAAAAATGGGTAAGCTTTTATATTGACCCTGTATTGACTCTAGCAAACAATGAGAAAATTAACTAACTAAGCGCCAGTTGTATCATTATATTAAATGTGAAAGAAAGCATAACAAACGACTCAAATTTGGCATAAAATAAATATATTCAACATCAATAAAAGAAACAACAATTTAATAAACTCATATGCCAGCAGTTTTTATAAAATGAGTTATAAAAGTAAATCTATGTTAGACCAACACAGTATTCGAGTTTTGCTACAAAAAACGCTCTTCACTTTTTCCTTAGTAATATTTCTTACAACAGAAATAGGAAAAACTAAACAATATCACAGGGGGGAAAAAATCGAATATTCATGTCATAAATAAATGCAAGGACATTGCAATCCAATATCCAAAAGATAATGTAAAATATAACAGGGCAACAGAATTTTGGCAAAAGCCAAGTATGACTAGCACTTCGGTTATTCTTGAGTTGTAATAAGGAAGCAAATAGAAAACAAGTATTTTCCAAACTAAGAAAAGTCACTATTTTTTTTCTTCTGATTTATGAATATCGTAAACTCCACAATTTTCGATGGCGAATATTGCTAATTTTTCAGACTTTTGACTTGTATAAACAGAGTTAAGGAAATTATCTAGTTTTAGAGTTTAAATTTTCGTGATAATGTTACGACCGACCTAGTCTTATATGCTTTCGGAATTTGAGCCGAGATAGAGAGCTTAAAACGAATGGCATTTCAGTGTCGTTATTTTAATGGGAAGTACAACATATAAATTTACTTAGCAAGAACCGATAATTTTCATTTGCACACACTGGCTAACACTAGTGCAGCCAAAAAATTGGAAATGTTACATTTTCTGGAGGATATATCAATAATCTGTATTTCTTCAGCTACAGCATTTTAATTTTATTAGTATTTTTTGTAATGTGTTTTATATACAGGGTGATACAGAATTCATCATCAATATTTAGTGGGGAGGAAGGGAATAAGAAAAGAAAGAGATTTCACATAGGAAAGTATGGGGGCAGACGAACGCATGGTGGTGTAGAGGGTGCTGTGTATACACACCTCTCATACAGAAGCACAGCTGTTTGACGCATGCAGTCAGTTGTCATTCGACAAGGTGAATTTGCAGAAGTAACATGAACCGGTATACGTGGAATGAATGTGCAGATATGCATGTAACTTACGGTGCGGCAGGAGAAAGATGTCTTCGAGCCAGGCAATTGTATGCAGCGCGCTTCCCAAACCGCCGTGTGCCACAGCATCAAATGTTTTCACGTATTCATCGCCAACTGCGTGAAACAGGATCGTTTGCTGCTAGTAATGTTAATCGAGGGAGGCGCAGATCGGCACGGGCAGTAGCAGTAGAGGAAGCTGTCCTACAGGAAATCGAGGAACAACCTGGTGCTAGCACACGAGGTATGGCTAGGCAGTTTGGAATTTTGCAAGCAACAGCGTGGCGGATATTACACGATGAAGGGTTACATCCGTTTCATCTGCAAAGAGTGCAATTATTGGCAGCAAACGACCATCCCAAGCGTGTTATTTTTTGTCAGTGGTTCATGCAGAGAACAGCCGTTGATCCCAATTTCCCAACGTATGTTCTTTTCACCGATGAGGCGTTGTTCACTCGAGAGGGTGTCTTCAACACACACAATTGGCATGTGTGGGCTCATCAGAACCCACACGGTACAAGACCTGGAGCTGCGCAACAACGTTTTGCTGTCAATGTGTGGACTGGGATTGTCGGTGACTGTTTGTTGGGCCCGTATTTACTACCATCCTGTTTGGACGGTGCCAAGTACCTAACATTTCTTCAGACTGTGTTACCGGATCTTCTGAACGAGGTTCCTGATGGTATTCTCCGGCGAATGTGGTTCCAGCATGACGGCGCTCCTGCACATTTCGCAAATGCTGTGCGTGCTTACCTACGCAGACAGTTGGTGGTCAATGGATTGGCCGCGGTGGACCGGTTTCTTGGCCACCACGTTCACCGGATTTATCTCCAATCGATTTCTTTGTATGGGGTGCTATGAAAAACATGGTGTATGAGACCCCTGTTGATAGTGCTATGGATCTTGTAGCACGCATATCAGTTGCTGCCTCAAACATCCGGGAAATGCCAGGCATCTTCCACAGGGTCCGGCTGTCCATGCAACGCCGTTGTGAGTCATGCATTCTAGCACATGGTCAGCAGTTCGAGCACCTCTTGTAAGTCTGTACAACCAATGCAAAGAAATGTTACATGTAAGATAATAAATGTTTTTTCCTTACCACTTCCTTCTGATGTGTTCTTTCCATCATTGAACTGGGGTCATTTTGCCCTACTACATGGCATATGCGCCCATGCTTTCCTATGTGAAATCTCCTTCGTTTCTTATTACCTACCTCCCCACCAAATATTGATGATGAATTCTGAATCACCCTGTATAACGTTATTAAAAGGTACGATTCTTTAAGGTCATCACCTAAATTGCAGAACCCAAAAATTATGAAAACCACTCTGGATATTTTCAGTAATTTAATTGTTTGAACAATAACAGCATTTCGCATGGTATTTAAAAAAGGAAATATGCACAGTAATAATTAAACATGTATAAAGTGCATTCTCTGAAGTAGTTTGTTTACGTTTTTCTACCTAGGAGCAAGATATAAATTTAGTGTTCTGTTTAATCATAAGCTTTTGAAGCAAAGTGTTTGTAGCCTTTTGTAGTGTCTTTGTGGAGAGCTTCCAAAGATCAAGTATTTAGAGCTATTGACCCTCTCATTCTACATTTCCTAGTACTCTGCTCGAACATATCATTTTAAAACAAAATAATGCCAAATGTGCTTGCAATTTAACAATTTAAAAACCTGGCAATTACATTTTAGGCTCAAAAGGAAATGAGATTGTACTACACTACATTTACATTTGAAACTTTGAGCTCAACCATCTGAATTCGAATAATGCAAACTGCTGGTATAAAATGAAGCACATATCAGCTTTGTATCCTTACATATCTGACAATGTTTCAGGCACATTCACTATGTACACTATGTTATTTGCTCATAATAAATTACAAATTATACATATATATATACAATCTTCTAACTGCTAGGGAAAAAAATGCAAATTTTACCATTATTAATAATGTTACAAAAAGCTGTTCAAATAGATATATAAAACGGATAATACAATGAAAGCTTTCAATGTTATGTCAACAGAAAATGAAATTCAAAGCTCAATAACTTCTAAAATTAACATCGTGGAAAAAATGTGCCTAGTGATAATTGAAGATTTCAACAGATCTTTTTAACCCTAGATTTTTTTTTACAGATTTTCACTCATTATTTAGTAGAAGCATAGTGTGACAACTGGAAAGTCTATGAGACTCCAGTTGATGCTTTAACAGTTCTTACATATAAGTGACACATCACTTGACTTAAAAAAACTAACACAGTATCAATTGTACAATTCTCATGGTATACCCTAGTATTTAGAGTTACAGAAGCTGGAATATTTAACTTCAGAATTGTGAGAATAATTTATCTCAAAAGTTATAACATAAAAAGAAAACTTCTATAACACAGTTTTCCAAGTGTAATTTTAGAATTTTGTGTAATAATTAATTGGGTTTTCACAGCTATAAGGAAAATTTTCTAGGAATACTGGTACTCTTGTTTAATAGTCCAGCTTCAACTCTTCAAACTCCAAACAAATATAAAAATTTCATTAAAACATCTCCAGGCACATATTTTCATTAAAAAAAATGTTAACTTAGATGCAGGCAAGATTTGAATTTGACATTCCATTGATATAATGTTGAAAGTTTTCAGTATTGATTCACCGTCCATTAATTGCAATGCATGTTGACTTTATACAAATACAAATAATAATTTTTATGCATATTACCTTGTTCAAAGCATTACACAATGTGATAGAAATCAAAATATCTGTATTATAATGATTTTATGTTATATCCTTTGCTTAAAAATTGCATGTTTGCACATTTCCCATTAAATTTATCAGACTTCTTTTAAAGGTTTCATAAAATTTGGCTGGATATAATTATATTTACAAATCCAATACACACAATAAAAAGTTGTACATCTAATAAGCTGAATATATTTAATTCATATTCATGATACCAGCTAATGGATGCTAGACAAAAAGTATCTGTGAGCAATAAAACATGCTTACAGAGCAGGGATCAGCAATCATTTCTAAAGAATATGTTAAATTATTATTTTTTCCATGTTTTTGTATTGCATGTACTTTTCTACACAATGCATGTATTCATTGAATAGCTTCATGTGTTACCTAGTGAAATGCATGCTGTAGGTTGCTGATCCCTGCTACAGAGGCTAGAGCAAAAATGTAAAATTAAAGATCACAATTATTTAAAAAAATCCTATTATTAAAAAGACAATTAAAAATCCTTAACATATAATACTAAAAACAATATTAATTAATACCTTTGTAAATGTCAACATTTAATCATTAACTGGTGGAAACATTTTGTTGCTCTCATGCTATACAAATGGCTGTATTTAATTTTGTATTGGTTATGCTGTCCTACATCTCTTGAATATGGTTCAACAAAAACGCCTTAGTAAGTTGCTTCTAGAATAGTTTCCTTTCTATTGGGTAATGTTTTGACCAAACTTTGTCAGCTATTATGAAAAAGACTCATAAATTATCTTTTATATTGCTATTTGATTTATTTCCAGCCTTTCATTCCTTGATGATTCATTGAACATTACTAAGAGCCATTTCAGTCCAAATGAAGAAAAATATTATTTGCTCAGTTGTACAATTGAACAAAATCTTCCAGATGAAATAAATACCAGTATTCATCATACTATCTTTTTTACTTAACCTTGTTTCAGAAGTTAGATAATTGAATCAGGGATCTCAATGAAGGATCCCCATACAATAGTGATAGTTACATTTAATTTAACTAGTCTATCATTAGTATAGTATGTGTTCAGTGCTTTCCTTTTTATCATTTGACCTGTTATATAATTTCCTTAAAAGTATGAACTCTTTCTAATTTCAATTCCTAAAAGAAAACACTCAAACAAATTATACTCAGAGTTAAATATTAATGTCAGAACACTAGAATAGTTTTATTACTGTAGAATTTGGATTCAATCCAATGTCATATATTTAGTAAGAGATTTCAAGGGTGATGCAATTTCTTCAAAAAATACTGTATATATATTCACATACACTTGAAGTTTATTATTCAGTTACCATGGTATGTGAGGTTAATTGTATAGAAATTGTTAACTTTGAACAAAAAAGATATTAATAATCTTTTGAATTACTTACTTAATTGTTGTCTTATACTTTATTTAGTGAAATTTATTAAACTTGCCTACAGTGGCATGTTCAAATGGAAGGAAGTATGTGTGTTTAGTGGTTTAGTCAGAAAGTTCTAATAGGGAGGAGGAAGGGGGATTGACATGCTTGAGTCCCTGTTCAAGGACTGCCTTAGAAAATATATGATACTCAAGCCCTCAATGGGGAGGGGTATAACCCCACTCTTGGGCCTTCCATTGCTTTCAGCTTTGGTGTTTTCATTTCAAGATGCAATTATACTGATTTATAGGTTGAAGTGAATAAAAGAAACTCAAAGCTAAAAAATTATACGAAATTCTGTAAAATATATTCTGAAGAATAAGTGAATAACTCTACAGGTAAACTTCATAAGTTATAATTGTTATTTGTTGAAGATTTTCAATTATTTGCTGGAGTTAAGATGTGGAAATGGGATATCAGAAAATATAATTATTGACAACAGATAGGAGTATCTTTGAAATTTAATGGTTTTGTGAATTATTATAGCCAAAGAAGTTGTGATCATCATCTTACTGAAAAAGAGATTATATAAAATCAGTCCACAAGCAAGGTTATCAGTTTACAAGGAGGATTATGAGGGGGATGATAGCAGAAGCAGTGCCTTTAGAAATGGCTTGCAATGGCAAAATGTAACTTTATCCAGTCTCTATTGTGAATCATATTTGTAATGAATAAATTTGCATGCATGTACAAAATATATTTCATTAAATTGTTGAGGGGCTATACAGTTTTTAGCCTTTAGGGAAGGCTCTTTTTTTTTCCACTGGGAAGGTATTGTATTAAAAAAAATTTTCATTTACCAACTCTTGAAAATTATCAGCTGAGAATCAAAATACCTTCCTATTTACAATGAAAGCAAACTATAATTCTAAAAGGGCTGTTTGTAAATTCACAAGAATTACTAAAGATAAATACAAATGCCAGAAAAACAACAAAAACTAAACAACTTAACATCTCTGCTGTTTTTTTCTTTTAAGAATTCTGATTTATTCTTACAAAAATTCTCTTTTTATAAAATTAATATTCTAAGTCACATTTTTCTTTAAAATGAATCAGAATAATGTATTACAAAAAATACAAAAATAAAATTACAAAATACTACTTTAAGTTTAGGCAAGCATATAGGCACAATTCAATATACTTGAAATGGCCCAGACTATGTCCATTAATGTTGTTCCTTCAGTCACAGATATTTTATCTGAAGAGTAATTTTTCTTTCTCATTTTGATGGTGAACTGCTGTATTTATTTTAAATTTTGCACCATGAAATTGTCACACAGTTTACATAATAATTTACAGACAAATGCCCTGCAAAATTTTAAAATGAGAAGTTGGTTCACACAAGGCAGCACATTTGTGTCTTGTTGAATTGAACAGCATGCATCATTTCCGTAGTGAGAAAATTAACACAATCTGAATTAATATTTTAAGAACAATATTCTTTTAATTGATGATGTGTCGGAAAAGGTCAAAACTTGATACTATAAATAAAAAATTTAAACTAACTGTAGCTTCTTTAACTCTATTATGAAAATTGACAATATCACTAGCAAATTAAATACTTTTTTGGTAACATGTTCTAACATTCAAAATAAATTTGTTACTTAATCAGAGATAGAAGATTACATTGTTAATGCCAATATTTTGATGAACCAAATGTCCTTTTCTATGTAAAATATACAGAATATACTCAAAACATACACTCCAGCCCTGATTCTTGTGCTTATAGAATTGAGCTCCTAACTGAGGCACTATTCCATAATGAATTACCAATATTTAAAAAAAAAAATGGATCACAAGTCTAGATAGTTGCCAACTGTTGTACTCTCACAACTGAAGTGAGACTTGCTGGTGTGACAGAGGGGAGGAAATTAAGTGCCCAAAGAAGATACAGTTTCCAATTCTAGGCAACTGCCTTTGCATCTTAATTTAGCTAAACAAACTCTTCAAAGGAGATAAATAACGTAAGTACATTGCAACCTCCCTTAATTCATGTGTCTCCTACAGGCCAAAAATTTTGCAAAATCCTGAGATGCTCACAGAACCTCGATCGATACTTTAATTTCCAGTCATTCTATAGCTTTCAATAATCTAACTTTTAGCTGGCGTATTAGACACATAATCTTATGTCTAATCTTGATGTTGGTGGGCTATTTTTTAAATTTGCATCTTATTCAAAGACTATTGACTTTATCATGTTTACTAGTAATTCACTATTTTCTTCAGGCTCTTGTAAAAATTCATTCTATTTATAAATTAATGACTAATTTTAATAACTAATTCTTTGATATGCTGAAGAATAAATCTGTTATTATTTAATACTGAAGGTAAAAAGTTTCTCTTTTCCATAAAAGGAAGTTTCAGAAGCCTAAAGATATGTCATAGAATAAGTGAGAAAGTATGCTGCTATGTTCATGTTTATACAGTAGGGCCTCAACTTCCATTAACATCAATATCTGACATTCTCAGGAACTAATTTACCTTCCATAAGAGCTTTTGTTTTAAGGACTGATGATATTGATGGGAACCAGTGGCTTTCCAATATAGCTGGGAATGATGCACGAGTCAAAATTTCCAGATGCTGAGTGGAATCTTGGCCAATCACCACACAGAAGGTCACTCATACATTTTTGTACAATTGTTCTCAACCAATCAGCATCTTCATTATTGCTCAGCACAACATCCCCACTTTGTTTTGAAATACGTAATGGGCATTGTTATTCTTTCCCTTCTGCTTGATGTGGTTGTTCAGTATAGAGTGCATTTTTGTGATTTATAATTAAATTGTGGTTATTTTTGAATTTATTAAATGAATTCAAATTAATAAACTTGGCTCCTAAAGTGCAAGAATAAAATTTTCATTAAAGTGAAGAAGGAGATACTTCAAAAACAGGGCTAATATCAAAGTGTTGTAAGGCATGGAGTAGCATCCAGTGCTGATAAAGCACCGGAGGCCTTTAAAATTGAATTCCAAGAGCTTGTTGACCAAGAGGATTGTTTTTCCCCCAATAAACTTTTAATATTGATGTTTGTTTTTGTGAAGAAAAATCTCAACATTGGCCCAGCTGGGACTCTATTTTAAAATGTTTAATAACTTTATTAAACACTAATTTTTAATGTAAAAATCAAGTATAGCATGTAAGAAATACCTATTTTATATGTTCATGGTTGCCTCTCAACGATTTGTAACAAATTACAGGAAATCAATATACTATTGGTATCAGCTTACAAATTATCAATATATAATGGGTTTTGTAGAATGAATTACCATACAATGGTGGGACCCCACTGTAGATCATTTAAAACAATTTAACTATTTCTTGGGGACTGAATTTAGAAATCTTTGGTGCACAGTGAATTACAGTCAAAAATTGTTAAACACAGTTAAAGACTTGCATACTTTAGCACTTTTGCAGTTTCAAATGATCTGTCATCATTGCAATATGCTTACTGATTTACCTTTTGCATTTCATCTTCCCACAAAATATCTTACAACAATGAAGCCATGTGCTCTTATTCATCTAAAAGGCCTGAAGTATATGTATTGCTTATTATTCAGGAAAAGCAAATAATACTTGGTGTTTTAATACCTTATTGCTGATGAAGCATAATGTATGGAAATTAAAAACATTTTCCTACATTATTCTTAACAAACTGCTCAGTTTATCAAAGAGCTAAATACTACTCAGTATTGTTAAAAAGCAGAGAATATTGTATCAAAAACCACCATTTGTTAATATTTGAATACAAGCTGGTTTATAATATTCTAGTTATTTAGCTGCAAATGTAATTAAAAAAAGCCTTTAAAAATATAATAATTTACTAATGAGTGCATAGTTACACGAGACATAATAAAAAAAATATTAAACAAATTATAATTTAAAAATTTTGCATATCCGACTCAGTTTGAGACACCTGAATGCAAAAGGTTCTGCTTAAGAAAATGTTTTTCCATAAGCAATCAGCTCTACTAGCATTTTAAATTTGACAAAACAAATTAAAAATATTTGGCACTTTTGAATTAAATGTGGTGTCCATGAAAAAATAACTTTTTTTTGCTCAAGTTGCATTTATTGTTTTGCACTCAATAGAGAATGATGCAGAAACAGCATTGAAACCTCTCATACATTGTTGAGTTGGGTTGTTTTACCTCTGAGCGGCACTTTTTTGCACACCATGGGCTAAATGGCCAGGTCACAAGGACCCTGAAGGTTCAGAGAAGGTTGGGGGAGGGGACCCACTGTAACAGCTGTTGGGAGACAGATGGTAGCCTCCCATCAAGGCCATCCAGCATGTTCTTTAACGTGCGCAGGGTATGGCTTAACGTCCCATCCGACAGACGGCGGCCTTTCCAAGCCCATCAGTGTCCCTGACTGATCATGGGCAGTGCAGGGAATTTTGCGGAGATAAATCTCAATGCTGACCCAGCTGGGACTTGAACTTGGGAACTGCAGATTACGAGCCTGGCGTGCTACCGACTGAGCCCCTGAAGTTCTGGCCTACAGAAGTTATGTGGCATAATTTTGCATTATTCTAGGTAAACCTAAAATCAGTAAACTTAAACAATGCATATAATTCAGTTATAGAAATTATGCAGTGTCAGTGATGAATTTTGATTTTCCAATCTTTTTTTGCTACATTCTCTTCTTCAATCAATGTTTACAATAGCTATACTTTATCCATCAATTAGGTTTCATCCAGAAGCAATTAAGTATAAACTCAGAAAAGTGAGCTTTAAATTTAGAAAAATAAAATTTAACTTCTCATTTCCTCTCATTTAAGTAGAAAATAAATAACAGTATTTTAACTCTTTCTTAAAATGTTGACTTCAGAGAATTTTAGAAATGTGCAATTAATTCTGGTTGGGTTTAATGATGATAACACAAACAGATGCTACAACAAATGTAGATTTCCTTCTTTTTCTGCTGAATAATCAAAATGTTGGAATAATTATAATTCATTTGGCCTTTTTTCCCCAATTGTTATTTAGGTTTATTACCTAAGATTAGCCACAATAAAATATTTACATTGATATGATTATGACCAAAAATATAACATATTATATAAAGATATATATATATATAAATAAGATATAACTCAAAAACACTCTAAAATAAATACAATAATCAATCATTTCAACCACAAGTCATCAGGGAAACATTTTCACTAATTTCATATTATTTATGCAATTTTTGATTTTTCTCTGTATTGCTGTTATATTGTGGGATAGAAACAAAAAAAAAAAAACAATTTAAAATTATTCTATATAATTTCCCAAAACCACACTAGCACAATTTTCAGATATATATTAAAAGTTATCATGAAATGTTTGTTGAAGCACTTTTACTGAATTTGCCCAGTTTATTAGAACTAACCAATGCTGAAAACAATGTTAGTGGTCGAATGAAGTTTAGCATATGACTTGTGAAAAAAAAATGATACAATAAACTTTTAACTTCCATTTTCATGTGCATGAAATTAAGTGCTAGTGTTGATTTTATGAAATTAATTTATGATTTAGGCTATTTTCAGGGTAATTATTTAAGGAAATTTGTAATATTTTCAAAAAAATTTGTTTTAAAATACTGTGGTTTAATAAAATTTGGCATAATCATGTACAGCTTTTAAAAGTATTTTGGAATAACATATTCAGTTAATATAAACTTAAATTAATTTTCTTAACATAATGGAAATGTCAGTAGTATAGATAAAGTGTTATTAAGTTTATTCTTGACAGTATTTGGTAATATTAAGCAATGGAAATTGTGAGCATACTTTAAAGCACCATGAAATAATTTTTTTTTTCAATTCCATGTTTTTTCACTTGTTTATCAAATGCCTACATATCCACATAAAAAATCAAACATGAAAAATTATAGTTTAACATAAATGTTTTCTGCATAGTTTCATATTTAAAGGAGAATACTACCAGGTTTCTCATAGAATTTCACTCTGCTGCTCATCTTCCGATACCGAAAAATTACTGTTGATGTTAAAGCTTCTACCAATTCTAAGATCTGCAAAAGACTGGCTAGGCAAAGAAACATGCCCATCTACAGTATTCATACTATCGTGAGAGTGACTTCCATCTCCTGATCCCAAAGATCTTCTATCTGGCCTTGGATTATGCATTCGGTTTGAACGCGATTTAGGTCTTGAAATACCATGCTTCAAAGATTTAGATGGTAACTTTTTCATAGCACTTAGAAGTTTTTCGACTGCAGGGGTATACGTAGCCACATCTTCAGCAATAGTGCACCTATGATTGAGATGTTCCATTTGTTGCTCCTTTTCTCGAAGCATATGTTCTAGTTTTTTAATTCTTTCTTTTAACAGTTCTATTTGTGTAGCTAAGTCATGAATTTCTGCATCTTTTAGCTCAGTTACCTCTCTTACTCTTGCTTGCATTACTTCATCTTTCTTTATTAATGCTTCTGTTTGCTCCTGCACAGTTTTCTCAAGTTCAATCACACGATGATGAAGCAGCTGCAAATGATCGTTGGCTTCTTTGATACTACTTCGAGTTGGACTAGGGTTAACAGTGCGGTTAGAGAACATTGCTGTCCAAAACACTGTCGTAATGCGTATTAAGAATTAACTATCACAGTGCAATAAATGGTACGACTTTCTGTATGAAAGCATCCCAATTGTACAGAATGATATTAAGCTATTAAATAAATCTAATGTAACTTTTAAATTACACCAACAATTCTTACGCACTAACCACAAGGCCGGCTAACGATAGTCTCGAAGCAGATACTCCACGTAAAAGGACTTTTATGGGTGTCATTGTGTTCCAGATTATACTTCAGTGCGCGGGAAGAGCTGGTGTATAAGGAATGGTTTTAATACTTGAATAAAGTTTAAATGTTGCATATTAATATCATTTGAAAAGAAAACAGTTATGTTTATTAAGTCTATGGTAATCGATGGCTTCAAGTCATATGGGCAACGAACAGAAATAGTTGGTTTTGATCGTTTATTTAATGCAATAACGGGGTTGAATGGCAGCGGGAAATCCAATATTTTAGATGCTATATGTTTTCTTTTAGGAATAACGAATTTGAGTCAAGTAAGTACATTTAGTTATTCGTAGTACTTTGTTTTAAAATTATAATTCAACTCTTTGTAGCTATGGTGTATACGAAACATACAATTATGTATTTACTGTCAGATCTCTTATTTTAAGCCTCGTTACAGAATTCTCCAGAACCGAATAACGATCAAATCAATCTAATATCTTTTAGTGATATTTAGCATAAGAGGTAGATTTATCAAAGCTGAAGAATAGTCGTATTGCAGAAATACTGCAGACACCCCCCCCCCCCCAACCCTGATATCGGGACTTAACATAGCAGACAAAACAATTAAATATGTGTGGAAGAAACATTCAGAGGTGCAATTTTTTTTTCGTAGGCTACAGTGAGTTACTCTTAATTTTAGATACATACTATTATTTGACAGCAGATTTGCATCAAATAAGTTAGCTTGTTTTCAAGTGAAGTGCTACTAACATTTTTTTTTGTTTCAATTCTAATATTTTATAACAATTTTAAGCTAAATCAGCTGACAATATTAAGTGGTCTAGGGCAGAGTCAACAATGATATTTTTAATTTTAGCAGATAAGAACACAAAGTTTTGAATTCCTCAGGGATGGCCAAGCCATGGCCCTGTGTTTGTAGGGTTACCAGATGCCAGTGTTCTAAAAGGAGGACAAAGGAAGATATGCTTTTAATTTGTGATAAATGTTTCGACTAATATTTAGGCAAGTTTTGCACTAATGCACTATTAAAGCTGTAGGGAAGTTTAAAGATATATACCTGCATCGGTAAAGTACAAGATTATAAATACATATATACACTGTTTTGGGATATTGCCAAAATCTAGTTCTTCAGACAAAGTTGTTTTTAAAGGTGGAGTTGTGCATTATCATGCTAAATTTGTCCATCCGAGTGAGGATAAACTGTAGCTATGAAGGAATTAACTTGGTCAGTGACATTCAAATACACTGTGGCATTCAGATGTCCTTCAATGGGTATCAGGGGGCCTTATGTGTGTGCAGGAAAACATTCCCCACCCCATCACACTACCACTAGCCTGTATGACACCAGACAAGATAGTTCCATAGCTTCATGTGGCTTGCACCAAATTCTGATCCATCTCATGATGCAAAAGGAACCTTGATTCATCCAACCAGGCTATCTTTTTCCAGGCCTCAGCAGTTCAGTGTCGATGCTTCTGCTCCCACTGGAGATATGCTTTCACGCTCTTCGCTGACAGCACTTGACACAGGCGGTGGCTGTTGTAGCTCATTCACGACAAGTACAATACATGGTGTGTTTTGAGATGACCATCTGCACACCAATGTGTGATTCTGCTGTCATTTGCCTGGTTCTGACCCATCTGTTTGCTTGCACTGTTTTCGCCAGTTTTCTTTGACTCCTCTGATGCATAAGGCTGTTTACTTCTGCAAGATTGGTGATCATTGGTAGTTTTGTGCTTTTTACACCATTCTTAGTAAATCCTTGAAATGGTTTGCATAAAAATTCCCAGGAAGATGACCATTTGGGAAATGTTAGAACTGACATGCCTAGCATCAACTATCATGCGATGTTCAAAATCACTCATATTGCTTGTTTTGCCCATTCTGACACTCAATTCAACTCTGATGCTCAAAGAACTGGTCTGCCTGATTTATACTGCAGTCACGTGGCATACTGGAATGAACCGTTTATGTGATGAAGGGTGGTGTGTACCTAATAAACTGGTATCTCATTTATATCAGTCCTAAAAATTGTCCTTTGCTTTTTTTCAAATAATAATAACTTTATTATGCCTTAGTATGGTTATATACATAGATTACCCCGCTAAGCCTTATGGCTTGTCAGCAGTTATTTTACTTCAGTCATATGTAAATCATGTATGTTACATTTTACTGAACAATGTGTATGTTTTTCTTATTATATATTATATTTCACAGTACATAATATCAAAATATACAGTTTTGCTCTGTAAATTTATGTGTTCGTAGTTTATTTGTGTATTTGAAACATCTGAGTCTGTGAGAGAAATGCCTTTCTTTTATAAGGAGGATTTCTGTACTTTTCTATAGCTTTCTTGGTAGGTGCAGGTAAAACAATCAATGCAGGGAGTGTTATTTCATAGCATACTTGATGGCATCTGGTTCACCCAGGTAAATGTTGGATTGCACCTTGTACTGACCAGCACAGGTGCTAGGCTCGTTTTCAATATTATATTTTTTAAATATATTTCCAAGAAACACATCATCATCATCATCATCAACCTAAAGCAGCCATGGGCTACGGAGGTCCAACCAGACCGTGCAATTTAGTTCTCCAAGCAAGTCTATCCTGAGCTACATCTACTGCATCTGGCCACTGCACACCACATAGGCAATGATATTCTTAGGGAGTGTCAAACTGGTGCCAAACAAAACGGATTCTTTCATTGCATGCTGGGCATAATTTTTGCCATCTCAAAGAAATATATTTCTATCAAATATTATAATAGTATCTTTAAAAAAAATTTTGTTAAAGGGCAAAATGAATGAAAAAAATTAAAAAGCATAAAATTTTAAAATTTATATAGGTCTTAACATGCTGTCCCAGTGGGCAAGTGGTTAACACACTTGGCTGCTAATCAAAGGAACTTGGGTTTGAGCCCTGAATAAGGTATGGCTGTTTATGTAGTCTTTCTGCTGAGGTCTTACCTTCATCACAGATCTGTATGGCAGTCCCTGTCAGACCTCTGGCAAGCAACTACTTGAGGGTATTTTTTTTATTACAATTTTAACATATTGCCTGTAAATTGAATTTTTTTTACAAATTTCATACTATATAAATTTTATTGCTTGCTCTTAATTCTTAGTACTGATGAGTTCTGTTACTAGTAGCTTACTAAACTTTCCAGTTTTTTTAAACAAAAATTCAATTTTCAAAAACCTAAAAAAACAAACAAACTAATAACAGATAATTTTTTTTAAAAGGGAAGAAACAAAGAACAGTGATAACCTACAAGCTCTAATGGGCTGGTTTCTCATACAACATAAAAAAATGTACACAGGGACATACCCACTGTTTAGTAGTTAGGTACACTAACCATAGATGGTATGGGCTTTATATATGTATATATAAGAGGGTACAATATATTAAATATAATGGTAATAAGTTGTCTCAAGTTTATATGATCTATTTGTGAGTTGCAATGATTCAGACAACATAATCATCAGAGTGAATATACTGTATTGTATGGTACCAGTAGATAGAACTACTCTTCAAGAACCAGTTTATATATTATTTATATACAAGAATCAGTATGGTGAAATGGACAGTTTGTCAAAAAGTGGAAGATAGCTTATGTTTTTCCAGTGTTATTTGAAAAAAGGCATTTCAAGAGGATTTTAGCTATCAAAACTACTGACAGGAGTTCCAAGTTGTTTCCCAGCTTGATAAAAATTTGGAAATTTCACTATATAAGCATATGTCCTGGTTTCAGAAAGTTGAACCTGGTAAGCTTTTTAGTAAATGCCCCAATTTCAGTTTACTGAAACTGGAACATTCTTTTTCAGAAGTGTAATCCCACAGAAAATTTGGAATGGTGATAGCACATCAGGCTCATAATCTGCAGTTCCAGGTTTGAATCCCAGCTGAGCCGGCATTGAGATTTATCTCCACAAAAACTCCCACCCTGCCTACAATGTGCTTGGAAGGTGCCACTGCCCATCAAATGGGATGTTGTCATGCCCCCCATGTATAGGGGAGAGCCATACCCTGTTCACATTAAAGAACATGCTGGATGGCTACCATGATCCAATGAGGCCCTTCTCCAACCTTCTCTGAGCCTTTGTGGTCCCTGTGACCAGACCATTTAGCTCATTGTGTGCAGAAAAGTGGTGCTCAGAGGTAAAACTGCCCAACCCATAGAAAATTTAACCATTACAGTTGTTCAGGGGGGATAAAGGCATGACACAGGAAAGAGATATGACTTGTCTCATGTACGATATTTTCGGTAAAATTTGTACCTCACCATCAATACTCAACTACGTCACCAGCATACACCGACTGTTTGGTGCTCAGTGCAAACCATGTTATTCCCTGAAAAAGTCCACTAAATAAAAATAGGTGTAACTACAGTGACCAAGTTATTCCAAAAACCTGTTAGTTAAATCCATGTAACTGATAGCCAACTGTATATCATCACAGGTCCTGAAATTTTCAGGATACTGGACAGATCTCTAAATACCAGGATGTATGAACACTCTAGATATAAGCCTCAATTCCAAATGGCATATAACAACTTTTTAAAGCTCATTTGTTTCTTTAGGGGTGGAGGTGGCTCAGTCGGTAACTCTCCAGGCTCATAATCTGTAGTTCCCAGGTTCGAGTCCCAGCTGGGTCAGCATTGAGATTTATCCACAAAATTCCCTGCCTGCCCATGTTCAGTAGGGGACACCGATGGGCTTGGAAAGGCCACTGTCCGTCGGATGGGATGTTAATCCGTGGGCCCATGTGCAGGAGAACCATACCCTGTGCACGTTCAAGAACACCCTGGATTGTCATGTGGGAGGCTACCATCTGTCTCCCAACAGCTGTTCCAGTGGTCCCCTCCCCCAACATTCTCTGAGCCTTCGGGGTCCATGTGACCTGGCCATTTAGCCCATGGTGTGCAAAAAAAAGTGCCACTCAGAGGTAAAACAACCCATTTGTTTCTTTTATCGCCAAGTAACAATATAAAAATGCTGTAGCACATATTTTTAAATGTCTAGATTAATAGTAGGTTTTTAGTTGCATTAAGTCAACTACTGAATATCAATAAAGTTTTTTTTATCTAAATTGAATAAATGTATGCATTATGTAACGCTCCAAACAAATGCAAAATACTTGAAGTTTTATGCTCCGGATAGCTTAGACGGGCGCCAGGCAATAATTAACAAATTGCCAAAAGTAGAATAAGTTGATAATAAGTTGATTTAGGGTTCAAATACCAGCGAGCGTTAATGAGTAAGAATCAAAATGATTGTCAAGTAATATAAATATAAAAAAATCCTTAATTCGCATTGCTCAAGAGAAAAAACTGTACAGACTCAAAAGGTTTATAACAAAACAGATTTATTTCCAAAATAATTCAACTCACCAAGACATCAATGAAATAAACACAACTCCTGTGCTACACGCACTGTGCTTGGTGCTACGCACCTTGTGCACTCACTTGTGCTACTCCTTCTACTGCTTATGCTACTCTACCTTAGTGACTCGCAGGCCACCGGTTTTTGACAATGAGCCGGCGCATGCCGGGAAAGACATTTGCATACTATGACGCAAGAGGGGGTGTGTCCTTGGCACGCGCTTTAACGGTACAGTCTGAAGATCGGAGTTGCGGCGCATGCGCAACTCCTAGAATCTCTTGGATGTGAGTGCTGTGATGCCAAAAAGGAAATAAAAAATCCCCAAAATGATAAATATAACGTAAATTAAACAAAACTGGTTAAGGTAAAGCAAAAGTGAACGGTGGGGCATCACAATTACAGCAGTAAAATATTTTAATGTTATAAGGCTGAATAATTAAAAAAATTATAACAATTTATAAACTATTTCTCAGAAATGTTTCTTCATTTATCTGTAAATGTTAGTATGCTCAATTCTGTTTTTACATGGTAGAGAGGTTCCCAAAAAAACCATGTAAAAAAAATAGTGCATATGAAAAAAAAGAAGGTTGGTTCCAGACGTGAAAACTCAATACAAATAATAAGTTGTTTTCAAACAAATCATATCAAAATTTTAATTAAATCTGTATTATATTTTTATTCATTGAAACACATTTTATATTTTATAAACTTATAAAGATAATTATATGTACATATATAAAAAAATGATATGTCAGTAATTCAAGAATGCAAAAGTGAAAAAAAAAATGACTTACATATGCTTATTAACTAGATTTTATTCATTGTCACTCTCTGATAATAGATGCATTCATTTGCATAAGACTGGAATTAAATCACTTTCATCACTTGAAACACTTTGGCCATCGTATTCATACTCCAATGGTGAAATGCTCTCTCTGGCATGGGGAACCAAATTATCACTTGTTTCCAGTAATTCTGAAGTTTGATTAGTTTTGACAACGAACTCTGTAATCTATTATTGAGATCCTGCTTTGACTAGATCTTTGTATAATTCTTGATAACGTGCCTTACATTACTTCAGTTCACGTTTAAACTGCTCAGCTTGTTCGACAATGGGATCATGTGTAAGAAAACGACTTTCCAATTTACTAGCCATTTGAAGCTCTTCTTTAATTAAACCTGCGGTGAGTGGAACCTCTTCATCACCATCACTTTTTTCTTAAACGTAGATGACAGTCACAGTATTACCTGCTGACTTTTTGACGTTGATAAATCAATAAATATTTTGTGGAAAAATGTATGTCAGCTAAATTTTTTCTGCAAAATATTTATTGATTTAGCAACTTTTTTCTTTTTCATCAGGAGTCTCAAAGACAACTTCTATTATTTCATCTTCGCTAAAAGCTTTGTCAACCAGCAATTCATCAATATCTGCAAATGATAAATCATCGACTCCTTCTCCACCAACTGCATGTACTAAAGTGATGATATTAAGATATCCAGTCGTATTTGGGGGTACAGGATATTTGCTTTTACACATTCTGGCCAAATAGCTTTCCAGCATGTGTTTAAAGTTGATGGTTTTAATTCTGATAACATCAATCCAGCATGTCTGATACAATCTGAAATAGAAAATTTCTTCCACACATCCATAACTGTTAGTGTTTTATCCTTATCTAGTTTATCCAAAATGTATTGGAATGTTCATTTTATGTAGTAAGTTTTAAATGTGGCAATTATACCCTGGTCTGGTGGTTGTATTAAGGATGCGGTATTAGGCGGCAGAAAGCAAAATTGCACATTAGGGTGTTCAGAAACAGGATGGCCAGGTGCATTGTCTATAATCAATAGAACTTTAAATTCGAGATTTTTTTCCTTCAAATAGTGTTTAACTTCTGGAATAAAGCATTTATGGAATCATTAATTAAAAATTTCTTTTGTAGCCCAGGATTTTTTGTTTGCCATCCAATACACTGGCATCGTATTTAAATCTATACCTTTCATTGATCTTAGGGATCTACTGATTAGCAGCGGTTTTAACATATGATCTCCTGAAGTGTTGCTACAAAATAGAAAGGTCACACAATCCTTAGCTGCTTTAAAGTCACCAACAGTTTTTTGTGATTTTTTTTATATAGGTTCTACTCAGCATTCCCCCCCCCCCCCAAAAAAAAAAAAAAAAAAAAGACCAGTTTCATCTGCATTCCAAACTTGATCAGGAGTGTATCCACCATCTTCAATTATTTGGGCCAATTTTGGACAAAATTCTTTAGCAGCCGACTCATCTGCAGATGCAATTTCACCTTTTATCTTTACATTATGAAATGCATGTCTTTAAAGCAATCCTGCAAGCCAACATGTACTTGTAGAAAATTCATAATTTTTGTTTAACTGAGCTGATGTGGTTGGTTCCATTTCTTGCATTGCTTATATATTCGTATTGCCATCTGTTTGATGGTATTTCCATCTAGAGGTATTCTATTTTGTGTTATCTTCTATTATAGTTATATTCTATCTATTATTTTGTGAGTTTTCTTTCTATCTATACTAGTGACTTTTCCATCTTCACTTTTACAATATCTCTTGTGTATGATGATGACAGCGCTCAATTTTGTTCCAGAAAGCACAGATTTTCTAATAGCATCTTCATTATTCTTGATGGTTCTCATGGTAGCTTCGTTCAAGCCAAAATATTTACCTATGGATATTGTACCTTCTCCAGTTGCAAGACGATCTAATATTTGGATCTTAGTATCCAAAGAGATAGCTTTCCTTTTCTGCTTTTCTATAGTTGATTATCCGACATCATTGAAGGCTTATGAAAAATATTTGAATTGTAGTTAATAAATCAGATGATGAAAAATTGTAAATTACTTATCAGTAAAATTTAATAAATTTATATTACACACACAAAACTTCAAAAAACAAAATTTATTTCGATTTTGTCTATTAAACATCTAAACACTTCTAACTTTAAACACAAAATGAGAGACCAAGACTAACGTATGTATTGAAGATAAAATTGAGGGGAATTTCCGGAACTCAATGTTGCCACTTTATTCCGAATGAAGTAGATTTTGTACAATTTTTCCATAAAATAGAGAAAATAGTGAAAACTTGCTGTGTAGTTATGTTAGTGTAGTTTTCATTTTGGGGATTTTTAGTGCACAAAATATGTATCCATAGTACATTTTCAAAGTTAAAACTACTTCGAAAATAAATTCTAGGAATTTTTTCTTGAATTGGAATATTTTTTCAGAATTAAATTCAAATGGTGATTTTTAAAAAGGTGCCGTTTGAACAGTGTAAGATCAAAATAAATTGTGTAAAAAGAGAATTAAATTTTTTTCCTAAACTGTGTTAAATCAAAATCGTGTCAAAAAAATTTGTGTAAAAGCAAAAGTGGATGTATACTTAAAATAGCTTTTATTCATCATCATATGCATTTATGACCACTAATGTTATTACTGATAGTGATTTAATAATTTAGGTTCTGTAGAGCGCTTGGCTAGTGATCTACGGGACCTGGGTTCGAACCCCGGGTAAGGCATGGATGTTCGTGTTGTTTTCTGCTGAGGTTCTGCCATCCTCTCAGATCTTCTACTGTGGCATATAAACTGACAGGCTCCTGTCAGACCTCTGTGGCAAACAGCTGCTTGAGGGGGTATTTTTTTTTTATTTATTTTCAAATAGACTCATAGGCAAGTGTGTGAACATGCTGGTGTTCACACACTTCCTATGAATCTATTTATATATTTATAAAAAAAATTAGGAAACAGTAATAAAAATTTGTTTAATTTTTTATTAACCCTTAAAGTATCAGGCTTATAATTATATTCACAATTATTTTTATAATACTTTTTTTTCCCCTTTGAATTTATGTTTTAATTAAAATTAAATGCCTTTTTGTTTTGTATATAGCATCATATAATTTAATAACATGATAATGCTGTGGTACAAAAGTTAAAACATTCTTCCAGGGGAGTAGTTTTTCAAGCCCAGGGAAGTGCTGTACATTACCATTAACTATAATGGAATATACTTAAAACAACACCTTAAAATTACCCCAATTTTTACATTCATACTCAAGGTTAACTCTTCCATATCAGAGACCAACTAGAGTTACATATAAAAATGAACATATTTGCTAAATTATGTTTTAACTTTTGTACCACTGCATTATCGTGTTATTAAATTATTGTAGAATTTGAGCTGTATTTAAACTTATAATCATATAGCATCATTGCATATTTATTTGTTAATTGCATCAAGATAACTGTTTTTAAAAATTTATTATTAGAAATTAGCACTTTGAAGATTAAAAAAAAATACTGTGTCAAAGATACTCTTGTACAGATTTTTAAAAGTAGAATTATTGATATTTAAAGGGGATAAAACTGAGAGGGTAGAGATAAAAAGTTTTAAGTAATGTTTTGTACCTTATATCAGAAAATGGAAACATTTTAGGTCTGAATTGCCAAATAGTACATATCACAGTTTAATGAGTGACAGTTTACTAGTTGCATACTAATCACCAATTGGTATGCACGATTATTTAAAATTTTAAAGATTATGATTGTCCAATAATTGTTCTAATTCTGAAGATTGAATCTGACAATTTATTCAGTACAATTTGTTTTCCATTTCATAATGTTTCTGTTGCCCATAATAAGATTGTTGATAAATATTTTTATAGGTAAGAGCTACAAATCTTCAAGAACTGGTGTATAAAAATGGCCAAGCTGGAATTACAAAAGCTACTGTTTCTCTTACTTTTGATAACTCAGATAAAAAGCAAAGTCCATTAGGCTATGAACAGTATGATGAAATTACTGTCACTCGACAGGTAACATTACTCTTTATAATTTTTTTTTATAAATCCAAGTATTCTATATTTAAAGTATTTTATCTGATTATTTGTAATTGCTGCTCATGTCAGCCTATTGGCCACATGTGGCTCATGAAAGGATATTTGTGTCCCACAAAGAATGTGTGGAAAAAAAACAAACATGAAAATTATGAGATTTGCTGTGTAAATGAAATTATGTGTTTTTGTCAGCAGTAAAGATTAAAAAAAATTAGTCTATTTGAGAATGTAATTGAGTAATGTTACATAATATTATTTATTAGATAATATATCTCAATTTCTTGCAGGCAACAATTTTACCAAAAATATGCACCAAAATAAGCACAAATATATTACAATAATATGTTTGTTACTTTCTGTATTAATGTTATGTAATGAGCTTTTTCATTTAACCTATACATTTAAATTTAAGTTCATTTGGCTATGCTGTTCTTACAAAGAGCAAATGTAACTATCTATCTGAATCCTAGACTAAAGATTATTTTTTAACACACCTATGATTTTGAGCCCCGGGTAAGGCATGGATGTATGTGTTGTTTTTCTGCTGAGGCCCTGCCATCCTCTCGGGCCTTCTACTATAGCATATAAACTGCCAGGCTCCTGTCAAACATCTGTGGCAAGCAGCTGCTTGAGGGGATATTTATTTATTATTTTTTTTTATGATTTCAAAGTTGACATGTCCCAACTGGTAATCCTGTTTTGGTTCAGTCCTCTTGTCACCCTGGCACTGGTTAAATTTTCCAAATTTCATTTTGTCATTTTCTGGTTCTTTCATAGTAAGAATTCAGTATCATACTGCCACACTTCAGAAGCATTCACATCTTCCAAACTCATGTCCTCTGGTCTGCAGGAAGAAGTTTGCATAGTTTATACTGTTTTTGTTTGCTATGTTTTTAGAATGTATCGATGAGTAACTTTTCATTTAGTAGAGGAGGCTAGTACATGAGTTCATCTTATGAACCTGTCATGCAGTGAACAAACAAAAAACATATGCCAATGTTGCAATATAAATTCTTAAACTTCATAATTTGAAGATGTGATTGCTTTCTAAAGATGAAATGGATGATCACTTGAAAGTACAATAAATGTCTTAACATTTTGGAGATTTATTAAAGTGCAAAGAAAGACATTCAAATTCATTTCAAAAGCAGAATCTGTCATTTAGTTCATTGTCCCACAGCTACAACACATGCCAGAGTTGTGGCAATTATATCCAAATTTTGGGAAGATTTTCTTCAAATGTTAGTGATTTTCAGAAAATCTTTCAGAAATACTGCCATCTTGAAAATCACTAACATTTGAAGAAAATCTTCCCAAAATTTGGATATAATTGCCACAACTCTGGCATGTGTTGTAGCTGTGGGACAATGAACTAAATGACAGAAATAGTAGTGCAACAACTGCTGGGGAAGCACACCAGTTATTGCTGAGATCCAGTTCCCCCCCCCCCCCCCCCCTTATCTATTGAAGTTTAATTATGTAGACCAGGGGTTCTCAATGTGGGGTATACGGTAAAATTTTTTGGGGTACACCATGAGAGCTCAAAAGTTGCTAGATCTAATAACAAAGTCGCTAAGTTGGCAACACTGCTGTGCAAAAATGTCATTTGTGTTTATCGATATATGAAATTTATGAATACAAAATTTAATGTGGGTATATATGTTTTATTTTATTCCCATTGTTATACTATAACTATAGTTTTATCTATCTATACAAGGGGTACGCCAGTTACATACACATTTCCAGGAGGTACATGAAGCATAAAAGATTGAGAACCACTGATGTAGATTATATACTTAAGGCAAAAAATCAGAAAATATTTTCTGGGGTTGGGTTGTTTTTACCTTTGTGTAGTGCTTTTGTGAACACAATGAACTAAATGGCCAAGTCACAAAGACCCCAAGGGTTCAGGGAATATTGGGAAAGGGCTACACAAATACAGCTATTAACAATATCACAATACAGCTATTAAGAGAGAAGCCACCCATCAAAGCTGCCCAGCATATTTTTAACTTGCTGTGGCTCTCCTGCCCAAGAATCAGTTTAACATCCATTTGATGGTATGTTCTGAGGAATACTAAGTTAAATGTGTTTGAGAAGAATTTGATAAAAATACAACATATCTGTTTCTTTTTTTTTAAATTATTATTTTATGTCATAAAGTAATACGATTAAATGCAAATTAATACATATAGAGGTAATTTCATAAATCTTAGTCTTCAAAATATGAAGTGTTTTTTTTTTTCATGGTGGTGGGGGAACTGAATCCAATGGTAGTGAATGTTAGTGAAATAGACAAGTATGTGAAAACTTGTCACTCCACCATTGAGATTTAACACGGGACCTCCTGGTCATGTGACAGTTTTTCTACCAGTTAAGTGGCATATAACCCGAGTCCTCTGCTTGAATTTGGGAGGCTGAGTGGCAGGTTTTTACACACTTTACAGTGAACTGTACTGTGTCATCACTAAGAGTGAGTTTTACTTCTATTTTATGTAAGTGTTAATTTTTTTTATCTTGGCCATACTTTTTTAAATTTTAATTGTTTTTTTTAATATGCACAGAAAAAGTGTGATAATACAAATGCATAAACTAAACAAAAAAAAATTTTTTTTTTCTGATAGAATATATACCAAGCAGTTAACACAGGAGAAAGCAATGGTTGGGCAAGTTCTATATATGTTGCTCTTTCTTCAGCAATGGTGATTAAGTTCATTTAATTCTATTAGCTATGCAATAGAAAACTATGGAATCACTAAAGTAGGAGTGGTGAACCTGGAGCATGTAGCCACTTACAACATGATTCAATTTTTTTTTCTCTTTGAAAGTTGATTCACCCTAGGTAGCTTCTTGATCTGCTCCTGTGTGGTACTCCACACATTTCCAGCATAATATGTAGCTTATAACAGAAAAAAGTTAGCCACCCCTATATCAGGGCTCCAGCATACTATGTCAATACTCACTCAACACCTGCCTTTATATTTATATTTATTTTAAAATAAAATTTGATACAATTGTTGAGATATTTTTTGTTAAAGTAAATGCAACTGGGGCATATGTATTTTAAACAGTATACAGCTTAAAGACCTTTGTGAAAGTCAGTTAATATCATGATATCCAGTAAAATGCATGTAACACTACAGTTAAATCTAACTGATGAACCTGATATATAGCAGACATCAGTTGTGACATATTTAAATGCATGGTCCCAGCTTATGCTGTTGCACATGATGTATTTCTCTCTTTCTGGTATTTGCCATCAGTCATTACAATTCAGTACTATTAATCACTCACTAACATAACCATAATTCCCCTTCTGAACTGATGAGAACTACACAAAATTCAAAGTCACATTCTTGACTGTATAATAAAATGTGGTGCAGCATTCTGCCTTCTAGTTAATGATTTGTTTACCTGCTCGAAAGCTTCATAACATCTCTTTCAGCCCAAAAGCAATGCACAAATTCATTGAAATGGTAGTATAATTGTTATTTTAAGAAACACAAAAGTACTGGTGCATCATACTCCAAATACAGGACTTTTTGTCTTTGGTAGACCAAAGGAGAAAATTGCCCTTTTTGTGTTGTGCATGACGGTAGGGGCGAATTTATATTTTAGTGTTCATTAGCTAATAGTATATAAAGCAGAATACTTACATATGAAATGCAAATGGAAAACAGTTTTAAAGAGGAGATAAAGGTTATTAAAAGAAATTAAAGTGGGAGCAATTAGGCAGATACTTGCCATTAATGCTTGTTATGACTCTTGGTGAAATATGGAAAAACTCCAAAAGAATAATTTATGCATTTCAGTATGAGCCAGAGTTAAAAAAACATATTCTGTCAGGATCTGTAAGCCAGACTCCAACTTCAAGTATTTTCAATTTGTTTAATCAACAACAGGTGTGATGAATCTCTCTGTGTGATCTAAGCATTGGCCCTGGGTTAACTCTCAAGCACTAGAAAAGCCAGGACATGCTGAGCTGTGAAAGGTGAAGTTTGATTACTATAACACATAGCACATTTAATCCTTACTTGTAATGGGGGTGAGGGGAGCCAGCAGACAGTTGTATATTGACTTGTGTGGGTGATAGCTGATGGCCATCTGACTGAAGGGGAAGTTATTACCTTGAGTCAGAGGTAACTCTGGCAGTTTGAGGGAGAATGACATTTGATTTGAGAGAGGCAGAATACATCCAAGCTAAGAAAGGCAATTTTCTATGGGCTTTTGACACCTTATGGCTTATTAGCCACAATTGACCACCACTTTCTAGTGCTTGAGGATTAACCCTGCACCAATGCATGGACCACACAAATATATGCATCAGATCTGTTTCCTGTTGTTGATTAAACAAATTGAAAGTACTTGTTGGGATTCAGCTGCCTGATCCTAACAGATTCATATATATATATCCTAGAATTATTGCATAAAAACGTTTCAGAAGTTTGGGTTCTTTTGTTAAAACCTCATCTGTAATAAATTTTACTTGTCCCACTAGGTTTGCTATAACTGTATTTGACTGATATATTGTTTCCTAAAAATTTCATTTTATTGGGCTTCCACTGTAATTCTTGTTCTCATTGAATAGATGTAGTAAAAAAATAAAATCCACATTTCTATTTGACTAAATTATTGAGGCAGATTCTGACTTATACTCAATATATTTGAGGCTAAGGCAATAATGATATTTGTGTTACTGTAAAGAATTTTTATGTTTTAAATTTCAAAAGTTTGTATATTCTTGTTGCAGGTAGTTATTGGAGGCAGAAATAAATATCTGATTAATGGAGGCAATGCTACCAATACACGTGTTCAAGATTTATTCCGTTCTGTCCAACTGAATGTAAACAATCCACATTTTCTCATTATGCAGGGTAGAATAACTAAAGTTTTGAATATGAAGCCACCTGAAGTAAGTTAGCTTATTTGTACATTGCTAAAATGATCAAAGTAATAATTCACCTTTTATTTCAGTTTTGAATTGTGATAATTAAAAAATGTTTGAGTAATGTGTTGATAAGTACTCTATAATGTATTCTCAGAAAATTGTAAATAAAATTTTAGCTTATAAATAATTGATATAGCATAAATTTTAGCTCTTATTGGCTTATAGTTAATTGCATAATTATTATTGACAGTGCTTACAGTTTTGTTCACACCTCACTGTATTAATGTTGCCATATTAGCTTTTTGTTTCTATTAACTGTGGCAGAATTTTCTTTTTTATCAGCATCAGTTTGTTTAATTTTGTTGAATAGTGTGAAGAAAATATATATTTAGTGGAATTTTTAGATTAATGTTGTGCAGGGCTACTCAAATGATGGCTCATTAATACATTTTTTGGCTCAGAGAATGTGGGAAAATAGGAAAACTAAAATATATTTTTTCAAAATAAGTATTAAAGATAAACAGCTTAATAATAGAAAATATTATGTATAGTTGTAATTGTTGATTCTTTATCCTATTCTCCTCTGAAATATTGAAAGATCTAAAATTCAAGAAAATTCTAAAAAAAGTTAACTGAGTAGTATTGATCTAGTGGAAAATAAAAATTTCCAAAGATTTCAAAAGAAAATTGTTATGTATTTAAGCCTTAAAGTTCTAAAAATTGGAAAACTTTTAAAAAGTTTTAAAATTTAATGAGCATGATTTTAAAGAAAATACTTTTTAAAAGTCCAAGGAAATATCGATTTAAAAGCAAAAGTTTCCTTTTTAATAAGTATTATGAATTGGCAAAATAATGTAGTTAATCATCTAAAAATGTTCGGTCAAAAAAATTAGAATTGACCCAGATTCAATATTGATCATTTGTTTTATGAGTTCTTTTGCAGTGAGCCACAGGTTGACCTGCCTGGCTCACTGCAAAAGAACTCATAAAACAAATGGCTTATAATAAATGGCTAAAATTAGGCTTATAATAGTAATTAGATGTGTGAAAAAACCCCTACCCATCTGCCTGCTGGTCTCAAACTCGGGTCTCTTAGTTACATGCCAGTTGTTGTACCATTTGAGCTAAGGTGGGGGCAATTCACATTTTCTTAAGATTGTGATGGTTGTGCTGTGAAGCTTGATATGATTTATCATGTGATTCTAAGTGTTGGAGCACTCAAGTGCTATTTAACTATTTATACCAATGAGAATCAAGCTTTTTTAACCACATTGCAAGTAATATATTTTCGGTTATTCAGATGCTCTGCATCGAAGCTCTGGATGGAAATAATCTCTCCACCATAGGCCAGCAACTAATTTGATAGGAAAGAAGAAGCTCACTACAGTCTACTCATTTGTAGTAATTAGGTAAGTGTGGAAAAAAACACCCATCAGCCTCCTGGATTCAAACTTGGGATCTCCTGATTTCTAAGTTTGTTGTGGTGATGAAATTTGGACCCTCTGAAGCAAAATAATGGGAAACTTGCCTTTGACTCTAGATTCCCAGTATCTTGGGCATTAAGTGATTTGACTTTGTAATAATGAAGCTAGATGTAGGAGTCAGCAACCACTTTTCAGCAACATATTGTGCAGAGAGAGACTAGTTGATCTGGCCATGTTGCTCATGTGTGTACTACAGATTAGCAAATAGGGTTATGAACAGTGTGCCTAAAGGCATCAGAAAAAGTGGGAGATCAAGCATGTAGTTGGCAGACTAGGTCTTCCAATACAAAATTTGACTAGACAGTGTCAAACATGACCTTGTTTACAATTGGCCTAAAATAGCCAAATGCATCATCTCTAGCTTAGGACAGATGTATTTGGAGGAAAGAATTATATGGTATTAATCCATGACTGCTTGAGGATTATATATGTTGATTTTCAAGAAATAAAAAAATCTTAAAAACTAATAAAAGCACTGATGGAAACTAAATGATTTCAATATTGGGTAACATTATAATAAAAATTATGCTATATGAGAGTATTATAATAAAGTTTTCTTATTTTTGTGTACTACTAATAGTTTATTATTTTTGCTACAGATTTTTAAGTTGTATGGCAAGCAGCTGCTTGAGGGGGTATTTATTATTATTTTTTTATTTTTATATTTGACAACCATTCGTGAATTCATAATAAACAAACAGACAGTAAATGAACTGATTTAATAACTGGCAATAAATATACATCAGTAGCATAAAAAGTTAAGTATTAGTCACTTGAAACACCAATATGTTAACCAACTATGCCTAAATGATCGTAACATTCATTAAATGCTAACTGATAAGCCAATATATCATTCAAAAACTGAATCACAAATCAAAGCATGATCACATTTCTTACCAATCATCTTTCACTGGTTATACATCACATATTAAAGAAATGACACTCTCTACACTAATTGAGACAGGGGTGACTCAGTGAGTAGTGCGCCAGGCTCATAATCTGTAGTTCCCAGGTTCGAGTCCCAGCTGGGTCAGCATTGAGATTTATCTCTGCAAAATTCCCCGCCTTTCCCACTGTCAGTAGGGGACACCGATGGGCTTGGAAAGGCCACTGTCTGTTGGATGAAACGTTAAGCCGTGATCCCATGTGTGGGAGAACCATACCATGTGCACATTAAAGAACATGCTGGATGACCTTGATGGGAGGCTACCATCTTTCTCCCAACAGCTGTTCCAGTGGGTCCCCTCCCGCAACTTTCTCTGAGCCTTCGGGGTCCTTATGACCTGGCCTCTCAGAGGTCAACCCAACCCAACTCTACACTAATTAAAGATGCACTGTTGTTTACTACTGAACAAAACTACTTTTACCACAAATATATCAACAATTTTAATTCGTCTCTGCTCACACACCAAAGAAAATCCCTTTTTTACATACTACTACAACAACTCTATTCTGTCATTATTTTTAAATCAATCATGTTCCAATCCATTCATGGCATAATTCACATTCTGTGCTGTATTGTAGTATCACAGACTCATTTTCATTGTTGCATATGTAAATTCAGTTTCATTATTAATGCAATATAAAATCAATATTATCACACTAGAGTTTATCATATTATTATATGTAACCATTAAATGAACAAAATTGCTTGCTTATGAACTCGCATTTTACATCTGTGATTCCAGATTTTGTCTATGATTGAGGAAGCTGCTGGAACAAGAATGTATGAAAGCAAAAAGTTATCAGCCCAAAGAACTATTGAGAAAAAGGATGCTAAATTAAAAGAAATTGATAATGTAAGCATGAATTGATATTTGTCTTCAACTTCTTTCAAACTTTTAACCTGTTTATAAATAATATCAAGTTAAGAGCAACACCTTGTTTTTTCCACAAACAATAAGAAAAATGTTACTTTTTTTTTCTTTTTAGTGGAACCAACTTTATCAGACATGTATCTATTTTTTTTTTAAAGAGTACTGGAATATTTATTTTTAAGAAGTGTTCAAAGTCATTTGCTTTCATTCCCAGTTAGGGAGTCATGATGGGAGACTTTATCTGTGTGACTGGAGGATGATCTATCTCCTAACAGCTGTCCAGTAGATCTCCCTTCCGCAGCCTTATATCAGCCATTGGGATCTTTGTGACCTGGCCATTTAGCTCATTGTGTGCAAAAAAAAGTGCCGCTCAGAGTTAAAACAACCCAACACAAACCCATTTTACCAACTGAGGTAGTAGCCAACAATTAATGTACAATCAAGCAAAAAGAAGTATCTTTTTCATTTTTATTACTGAAAATTTTCACAGTTGTAAGTTTTTCTTCATTCAGTGTTTGCTGGCAGAATTTTTAGCTTCATCCACTTACAATAAAATTATTGTATGTTTTCTAGCATCTTTACAACTGAGAGATCTGCAATGGGAAAGCCAGAATATGGCCGCTTGGTACCATGTTTATGTTATGTTTTGTTATGTTATGTTATGTTTTTTTATTTACTTTATTCAGCATTTTACTATAAGTTCTTTTTTGCAATCTTTATTGCAGTCATCACAAAGTTTTAATAAAATTCAAACAAATTGATTGCATTTTCACAACTTTAACTCTTCACTACTAGAATAATGTTATGTAATAGTTAATAGAACTTGACTGAGAGGAACAGAAATGTCAGGTTTGTGATGAAGATAGATAATTTTTAATTTAATAAACTAAGTCAAATTTTATTTTATCAATTCTAGTTTAGTGAATTTTCGACAATTTAGTATTAATACATTTGCTGCCACCTTGATACTCATGTTTGAAAAGGTACTGGAACAAGGAAGGCATTCTTCTGATACAGTAGGGCATTTTATTTGGACAAGGATTCATACACACAGATTAACTTTACTCTCAATCTGGGTGCCATTGGGGGCAAAGTGGAACACCCCTAATCCTGACTGATTTGGACAAGAGGGACTGCTGAGACTAAATAACACATAAATAAGTGCATCATGTAGTGGCACACAGAGCACAAGTAGCATGATGAACATGTGCATCAAGCAACAACAAACGTGTTGATCTAATATTGAAAATATAAATATTATTAGGTTGATGCAAAAATAATGGCCTTTTTTAAACCTCAACTTTAACAAATTATAACAGCCCATGATAAATTTTATTAATCAAAATAAATGTCATCATTTGTTTAATGGAATTATGTGTGTGGATATATGTATGATTATTATATGATCTAATTGGCACATATGTACAAATTTTTGACAATTAGTAACAAATTTATGCCATTTTGATGAAAATCTGGAATTCTGGAGTTGGTAAATTCTTTGAATGCATTTTCTGCTGCCTCATGGTTATTGAAGATTTTTTCCTGGAAAAAGTTGTCAAAATGCTTGAATAAGTGGTAAATTGTTAGCGTCAGGTGAATATGGTGGATGTGGCAGAGTTTTGTAGCCCAATTCAACTTCTGGAGCATCATATGTGCAATATGTGGCCAAGCATTGTCATTGAGAATATGACACCCTCTTCGATTCACCAATGCTGGATGTTTATCGTGCAACTTTGTGCATTTCATTTAGTTCATGACAATACTTCTCTGCAGTGATGGTTTCACCTGAATTTTCAAGAACCTATAGTGAATTATGCCGGCCACAGACCACCAGTCACATAAACTTCTTTTGGTGCAACTTAGATTTGGAGAAGTGTTTTGGTGCTTCATTGTGATTGAGCCATTATGTCGATCATTGGTGGTTGTACAGAATCCACTTTTGTCACGTCACAATCTGATTCAGAAATGGGTTGTTTTCGTTGCATAAAAAGTAGCGAAGCACACACTTCATAAAAACTATTTTTTTTTATTTCATTCAAATCGTGCAGAATCCATTTAGCAAGCTTCTTTACTTTTTCAATTTGATTCAAATGCCAAATAACAGTTGTGTGATCAACATTTAGCTCTTTTGCAATCTCTTGCATGGTTTTAAGCAGTTCTGTTCAATCATCATCATCATCATCATCAAGCAGCCATGGGCTACAGAGGTCCAACCAGACCGTGCAATTTAGTTCTCCAAGCAAGTCTATCCTGAGCTACATCTACTGCATCTGGCCACTGCACACCAATTTTAACAAGGTCCTGTTTGACATTGTCTGCCCACCGCATCCTAGGTCTTCCCTTCTTTCTGAGGCCTTTAGGCACACTGTTCGTAACCCTATTCGCCAATCTATAATTATTCATACGGGCAACATGGCCAAACCAACGGAGTCTCTCTCTGCACAATATGCTGCTTAAAGGAGGTTGCAAACTCCTTTGCCTAACCTCATCATTAGTTACAAAGTTGAACCACCTAATGCCCAAGATACTGCGTAAGCATCTGGAATCAAAAGCATCTAGTTTCCTGTTATCTTGTTTACAAAGTGTCCAAGTTTCAACTACCATAACTAACCCTAGAAAGAACCAAACTATTATACAGTCTAATTTTAGTCTTTAGGCGTATATGCCTATTTCTCCACACTCTCCATAGATTCTTAAAAGTCCCTGCAGCAATCCCTATTCGTCTGTTAATCTCATGCCGCACATCACCATTATCTGTTACATAGCTCCCAAGATAATTAAACTGTGACACCTGCTCAAGATGGCAACCATTCAGATTAACTGAATCACAGCCTGCCTGACCAATTTTCATCACTTTAGTTTTCTCGCTGTTTATAACCAAACCTGCTCTACTACCAGTCTCATCAACAGCTCGAATGAAAGAGTTCATCTCATCAACATTATTTGCCAAAAGGGCTAAATCATCAGCATAATCTAAATCAGAAATTTTCCTATCTCCAGCCCATTAAGGCCAAAATCTTTCCCTTGAAGTGAATTTCGCATAACATAATCAATAACCAAACTAAAGAGAAAAGGAGACAAAATGCACCCTTGTCAAACACCAGAAGTAATGCTAAACCAATTGCTACAAGCCTTACCAACTCTCACACACGACTCAGTGTTATTATAGAGAGCTTTCATTATGTTAACTAACTTGTCTGGTATACCATATGATTTCACAATCAACCACAAATTATGACGATCAACAGAATCAAAAGCCTTTTTGAAATCAACAAAGCTAGCAACCAAAGGTTTCTGAAACTCTAAACATTTCTCAAGAATCTGCCTAAGTGAAAATATCTGATCCACACATCCCCTACCATTTCTGAATCCACATTGCTCATCACACAATTGACTGTCAACCAGATTCTTAATTCTATTAAGCACAATCATGGAAAGAACTTTACCTGGAACAGAGAGTAGGCTAATACCCCTATAGTTATCACAAGAACTGCGATCACCTTTTTTGAAAATAGGGATAACAATAGCTCTGGTAAAATCCTTAGGAACCATGCCTTTATCATAAAAGATATTCAGAATTTCAGTCATCCAAGTGGTAACCAAAACATTTCCAGCTCTAAGCATTTCTGTAGTAATTTCATCTACCCCTGGGGATTTATGAAGTTTAAGTTTAGAAACAGCCAAAATAACTTCAGATTGTGTTATAGGGCCAACATTAAAGCCACCAATGCATCTATCATCGTTGCAAACAATGGGAATAGAACTAACCGTATTGTTTAGTACATCACTGAAATGCTCAGCCCACCTAGCCATGACAGAATCCTCACCTTCTATAACCTTACCTTGTTTATCCTTCAATCCCTGTATACCTGTCCGTTTTCTACCACACAAAACATTAACTATCTGGTACAGCTCTCTGCTGTTGTGCTGTCTAACTGCTTCCTCGGCTTTGTCAGCCAAACCATCAAGCCAAAGATTCTTATCAGCAGCTAACTGATCTTTTACACATTTATTAAGTTCTCTGTAATGCTTTCTATTAGGACTAGTAGGGTATTGATTAAGGACATTCCTGCAGTTCTTTCTTTCTGAAATAAGCTCAAGTGCCTTATCACTCAGATAATTCTGCCTCTTCTGCTCCTTTTTTCCTAAAAGAGTACTGTTAGTGTCCAAAAAAGCCTGTTTAAAATGATCCCATTCTTCCTCAACTTCAGTGGTAAGCATACCATGACTGTCATAATGACTAAGTAACCTATCATGGTAAGCTTTAGCTATAACTGGGTCTTTCAGAGCTGTATTAAAAGCAAATTTTTTAACCCTAGCACAACACTTTTTAAGTTTAAGTTGCAAGACACTTTTAACTAGGTAATGGTCAGATCCAATTTCAGCTCCCCTATATGCCCTGGTATTTCTAACAGAACTAGCCCATTTGCTGTTAATTAATATATAATCAATCATATTCCTATGCAGCCCATCAGGTGAAACCCATGTGTACTTATGTATGTCATGGTGTTTGTAATATGTGTTAGTTATTCTGAAACCATTGAGTTTACTTACCTTTAGCCATTACCATTGCCCATTACCATTGCAGCTACCAATACCAAAAGGGCCAATCACCCCTCACCAAAGGTCAGAGTCAGTACCAACTTTGGCATTGAAGTCACCAAGAACAAGGGTAATATCTCCTTTCTTGACAGAATTCAAAATATCCTGAAGTTGTTCATAAAACCTATCCTTCTCATCCTCATCGGCGTCCTCAGTGGGGGCATAACAGCAGATAACATTCAGGTCTTTAACGCTTGTCTGAAATTTTGCTGTAAGAAACCTTTCATTAATGCACTCATATCCTAGAAGAGCATCACTAGCGTGTCTGCTGAGAAGCAGACCCACGCCTTGGTGATGCTTGTTGTCGTCCCTCCCTGAAAAGAGAAATTTAAGATTATTTTTAAGAATCTTACCTTTATCTGTCCATCTGGTCTCTTGCAAGCCGAGAATATCTAAATTATAATGGTGGAATTCTTGTGTGAGGACATCGAGAGAAAAAGCTCTGTGCAGAGTCCTCACATTCCAACTACCTATGGAGAGAAAATGGTTAGTAGGATGTTTAAAGAAACTATGTTTATTGAGAGAGGGAATGCCGACAATATCAAACAGCCCCCTAATCGCAGACATGGGGCAAAGACCCGTTCCCCCACCACTAAAGGCTGAAGCCATCTACACTGGAAGACTTCCTCCAATGTAGAATTTGACGATGCCAATAGAAGCAAAGAGTTCAGGTGCCTGCGATGACCTCTGCTCAGGATTATCCACCAGCTGATAAACATATCCTGTGAATCTATTCACTTGGGGCTGTCAACCCACAAACAAACAGAAAACACAGCGGAAGATTTTCCCTCCACAGAAGCCCACCAGTGCAGCAAAATCAGGATCCATAATCAAGCTCAGAGCCATATATCTGTCCAGTCCAGTGGGTTTATATGGTCAGCACCAGGACTCTGTGTGGTTGACCACTCCTCAGCAGGGTAGAAAAAAAAGAAAAGTAGCCATAGTTGTCCAGATCAGTAGGCCACACTAATCTGGCAGCCCTCCCCTTCCGTTCACTTCCACAAGAGAGTATCTCTTTTGAAAGGTACTAACGGTCTGCACCACGAGAAGGCGGGGTCGGACATTAGGTGCTAGGCCTGGCCGGTTCTATGCATCATCACAGGGGATTGGTGCATAGCTCTCCCAGTGACTACCTAGCTACCATTTTTCTGTTCAATAATTGTCTTCAATTAGTCATTGTCAATGGCAAGAGGAAGTCCTCAACCTTCCTTAACTTCAAGGTTTGTATAACAAAACTTTTCGAGCCAGTGCTGCACTCTGTATGTTTAGAAATGCTTCTCTCACCCCATACTTCAAGAACATTATGAGTTGTTTGGGTCATGTTGTGGTCAAGTTTGAACTTGTGGAACAAAATTATACACAATTGCTTTTTTCCCAACATAATTTTCAAATGACTGAAAATAGCAAAAATGAAACTTTCTAAAAACAGTGTTAACATAAATAGATTAAGCAAAGAATAAGCTGTTAAAAGGTGAATTATGTTATACATTTTGTTAAAAACTTCTTTACTATGAACAAAATTTGTTGATCCTGTATAGCTAGAGAAACAGGGAATCAGTGATTTTACAATCTGACATGATTTTAAAAAAAAATTTAATTGCTTAAAATTTTCTAAGCTGTTGCTTTTGAAGCAATATTGTGAATCATTTAAATTTATATTTTAGGCTTAAAAGGTATTCAAGACTTACTAAAATAAATGTTCTAAGAAATATATTAAAGTGTTTTATTTTATAGATTTTATCAGAAGAAATAACGCCGACCTTATCAAAGCTTAAAGCAGAAAGGCAAGCTTATATGGATTACACTAAGGTAGTGAGAGAACTGGAACATCTAACTAAGCTTTATGTTGCTTGGCAATTTTTGCAATCTCAAGTAAGTACAGAAAAAAAATTGTTATAACGGCACATATATTCTTATAGGTAGTTGTAAATAAACCTAATTTTATGCCAGTTTAATAGCTATGAGTGCTTTCTAATAACCAGAGGGGTTTTAATATGAAGCTAATGAATAGTTAATTTTTTTTGTATTTAGTTATTTTGCAAATTATTCTTATTAGTTTTAATTTGCATTTGATAAAAATGCAATCTACGTGACCTCAAGGTTTTTTTTTAGCTTTTAGACCTGACAATTGCTTTTTTAATCTCTAATGCTTAATGCTTATTTTTGAATTTTAGAATAATATACTACATATTTTTTAGTGTAAGTTTAGTTGCATGGTTTAATTGTACATCAGTTGGACATATGAAGGCATGAACATTAGTGCACCAGGCTTATAAACTGATACTCTCAAATTATGTTTCTTAACTATGCTAAACTTGTGATTTCTTTGCATGCATGTACTTTACCCTAAATCAGAAAGTAGACATCGGTAAAGTATTTGGAAAATCTGCTGAAAATTATGCCATACCTAATTTGAAAACAAACTTGGTGGTTACAATTTGCTCACAAAGAATCTTGTGAAATATACCATGTGCTATCTAGGTAAAATAATATTTTGACCGAAGCTTTTACCATATTAATATATTTTGAAGATACAGACATATTACTTATGAATAGTTTAGAACCAAATGTATTTTATATATGTGTTGCCCAATATAATACTATATATCTTGGTAATCTGAATTATCTACTACAACTCATAATTGTTCATTATACCTACTGGAACATGATTAAATGCAGCTTAAACTAAGTTTGATTATATTTTATCTTTTAAATTTGTAGGAGCTATGCATGAAGTCATCTGATGATGTTACAAAAGTTAAAAATACCATTGCTGACCATCAGAAACATATTGCAGAAGTGAAAGCAAATATAATGGAATTAGATGAACAAATTGCTCATTTGGAAAGAAAAAAAGATGAGGTATGGCAATTTCTGTACATTAGAACTTGTATGATTCTGGAATGCTTGATACAAGTATTTTCTAAGAGTAAATATAAATCTATTTTTTATTGTTTACAGTAAGATCAAAATATTGTATCAATATTGTTTTTAATGTTCTTTCAGCAGAAACATTTATTAGAAGCAAATGCATTTATATATATAATATATAAACATACCTATTTTAGGAAGCAGGAGGCAAGCTTCATACTTTGGAAGAAAATCTTAAGGATAAACAAATGGCTGAAACCAAAATCCTTAGTAAACTTCAGATTAAAAAGGATTCACTGAAAGAAGAAAACAAGAAAAGAAAGGAACTTCAAAAAATTTTTGATGAGGTATGGTGTAAATTCATAACAGTTCACTTAGTGAATCAATGATGAAAAAAAAAAAGGTACAGCAGCAAACATTTTGGCAAATTCATAATTTAAATCAAATCATTATTAATGAATATGATTATACATACAGAAAAACAGCAAGCACATTAATAGTGCATATTTAAAACAATATATTAAAAAAAAGTACTCTTTAAATTTGAACCCTTGATCTGAAATAACTAATAAAGAGAATATGGCATGCTATAGCCTAAAATATGAAACATTTAATTCTACTTAATAATATATAAACAGATTCACCTGGAATAGGATAAGTTATATTTTATCCATTTTTAAATTTGTAGGAACTATGCATGAATCCATCTGATGATGTTACAAAAATTAATAATGCTATTGCTAACCATCAGAGGGGGCAGGGGTGGCTCAGTTGGTAGTGCGCCAGGCTCGTGATCTGCAGTTCTCAGGTTCGAGTCCCAGCTGGGTCAGCATTGAGATTTCTCTCCACAAAACTCCTAGCCCTGCCCTTGGTCAGTAGGGGACACTGATGGACTTGAAAAGGCTGCCGTCTGTCAGATTGGACGTTAAGCCATGGCCCCATATGCAGGATAGCCATACCCTGCACTTGCTAAAGAACATGTCGGAGGAACTTGATGGGAGGCTACCATGTCTCCCAACAGCTGTTCCAGTGGGTCCCCTCCCCTAACCTTCTCTGAGCCTAAACCTGGCCATTTAGCCCATTGTGTACAAAAAAGTGCCACTCAGAGGTAAAACAACCCAACCCTAACCATCAGAAATATACAGAAGTACCAATACTATTTTTTTTTCTTGTACAGTACTGCTGAAGTTTAATCTGAGTTACAATATATTGTGCACTTTCACTGTTAATATTGATATTTACTATTAACCCATTATAGATTTTATTTTTGAAGGAATTTCAAAAGATCAAGAAAACATTTAATGGTAAGAGTTCAAAGAACACTCTCCATGAAACTTTAGTTCGGGAACATTAAAAGAAGAAAGAAAATAATCAATACACTCTGAATTGAAAGAGTTGCAGCAATGACTGCCATAGCAGTATAATTCTTTATCATTTTAGAAACTTTCTTGACTACTTAAATCAACAGGTTTATATTATCAAATTTAATGTGTAAACTTTCAGAGTTGATTTAAAAGAACCTTTAAAAGGCTGATTTTTTAATGGGGGAGGGAGATTAACTCTTAGAGCATATTATCTTGGGAACTAGTTTTCAATGGATCATCATCATCCTCCTCCTCAAGCAGCCATGGGCTACGGAGGTCCAACCAGACCGCGCAGTTTAATTCTCCAAGCATATCTGTCCTGAGCTACATCTGCTGCATCCGGCCACTGTACACCAATTCTAACAAGGTCCTGTTTGACATTGTCTGCCCACCGCATCCTAGGTCTCCCCCTCCTTCTGAGGCCTCTAGGCACACTGTTCATAACCCTATTCGCCAATCTATAATTATTCATACGGGCAACATGGCCAAACCAGCGGAGTCTCTCTCTGCACAATATGCTGCTTAAAGGAGGTTGCAGACTCCTTTGCCTAACCTCATCATTAGTTACAAAGTTAAACCACCTAATACCCAAGATACTGCGTAAGCATCTAGAATCAAAAGCATCTAGTTTCCTGTTATCTTGCTTACACAGCGTCCAAGTTTCACTACCATAACTAACCCTAGAAAGAACCAAACTATTATACAGTCTAATTTTAGTCTTTAGGTGTATACGCCTATTTCTCCACAATCTCCATAGATTCTTAAAAGTCCCGGCAGCAATACCTATTCGTCTGTTAATCTCATGCCGCATATCACCAGTATCAGTTACACAGCTCCCAAGGTAATTAAACTGTGACACCTGCTCAAGACTGCAACCATTCAGATTAACTGAATCACAACCTGCCTGACCAATTTTCATCACTTTAGTTTTCTCTCTGTTTATAACCAAACCTACCGTACTACCAGTCTCATCAACAGTTCGAATGAAAGAGTTCATCTCATCAACATCATTTGCCAAAAGGGCTAAATCATCAGCATAATCTAAATCAGAAATTTTCGTATCTCCAGCCCATTTAAGGCCAAAAGCTTTCCCTTGAAGTGAATTTCGCATAACATAATCAACAACCAAACTAAAGAGAAAAGGAGACAAAATGCACCCTTGTCAAACACCAGAAGTAATGCTAAACCAATTGCTACAAGACTTACCAACCCTCACACATGACTCAGTGTTATTATAGAGAGCTTTCATTATGTTAACTAACTTGTCTGGTATACCATATGATCTCACAATCAACCACAAATTATGACGATCAACAGAGTCGAAAGCCTTTTTGAAATCAACAAAGCTAGCAACCAAAGGTTTCTGAAACTCTAAACATTTCTCAAGAATCTGCCTAAGTGAAAATATCTGATCTACACATCCCCTACAACTTCTGAATCCACATTGCTCATCACGCAATTGCCTGTCAACCAGATTCTTAATTCTATTAAGCACAATCATGGAAAGAACTTTACCTGGAACGGAGAGTAGGCTGATACCCCTATAGTTATCACAAGAACTGCGATCACCTTTTTTGAAAATAGGGATAATAATAGGTCTGGTAAAATCTTTAGGAACCATGCCTTTATCATAAAAGTTATTCAAAATTTCAGTCATCCAAATGGTAACCGAAACATTCCCAGCTCTAAGCATTTCCGTAGTAATTTCATCCACCCCTGGGGATTTATGAAGTTTAAGTTTAGAAATAGCCAAACTAACTTCAGATTGTGTTATAGGGCCAACATTAAAGCCAACAATGCATCTATCATCATTGCAAACAATGGGAGTAGAACAAACCACATTGTTTAGAACATCACTGAAATGCTCAGCCCACCTAGCCATGACAGAATCCTCACCTTCTATAACCTTGCCTTGTTTATCCTTCAATCCCTGTATACCTGTTCGTTTTCTACCACACAAAACATTAACTATCTGGTACAGCTCTCTGCTGTTGTGCTGTCTAACTGCTTCCTCAGCTTTGTCAGCAAGGCCATCAAGCCAAAGATTCTTATCAGTAGCTAACTGATCCTTTACACGTTTATTAAGTTCTTTGTAATGCTTTCTATTAGGACTAGTAGGGTACTGATTAAGGACATTCCTGCAGTTCCTTCTTTCTGAAATAAGCTCAAGTGCCTTATCACTTAAATAATTCTGCCTCCTCTGCTCCTTTTTCCCTAAAAGAGTACTGTTAGTTTCCAAAAAAGCCTGTTTAAAATGGCCCCATTCTTCCTCAACTTCAGTATTAAGCAAACCATGACTGTCATAATGACTAAGTAACCTATCATGGTAAGCTTTAGCTATAACTGGGTCTTTCAGAGCTTCAGTATTAAAGGTAAGTTTTTTAACCCTAGCACAACACTTTTTAAGTTTAAGTTGCAAGACACTTTTAACAAGGTAATGGTCAGATCCCATTTCAGCTCCCCTATATGCCCTGGTATTTCTAACAGAACTAACCCATTTGCTGTTAATTAATATATAATCAATCATATTCTTATGCAGCCCATCAGGTGAAACCCATGTGTATTTATGTATGTCGCGGTGTTTGTAATATGTGTTAGTTATTCTGAAACCATTTAGTTTACTTACCTGTAGGAGACGTTGCCCATTGCCATTGCAGCTACCAATACCAAAAGGGCCTATTACTCCTCCCCAAAGGTCAGAGTCGGTACAAACTTTGGCATTGAAGTCACCAAGAACAAGGGTAATATCTCCTTTCTTGACAGAATTCAAAATATCCTGAAGTTGTCTGTAAAACCTATCCTTCTCATCCTCATCAGAATCCTCAGTGGGGGCATAACAGCAGATAACATTCAAGTCTTTAATGTTTGTCTGAAATTTTGCTGTAAGAAACCTTTCATTAATGCACTCATATCCTAGAAGAGCATCACTAGCATGTCTGCTGAGCAGCAGACCCACGCCTTGGTGATGCTTTCCATCCTCCCTCCCTGTAAAGAGAAATTTAAAGTTATTTTTAAGTACCTCACCTTTACCTGTCCATCTGGTCTCTTGCAAGCCTAGAATATCTAGGTTATAGCGCTGGAATTCCTGCATGAGGACATCAAGAGAATAATCTCTATGTGATGTCCTCACGTTCCATGTTCCTGCAGAGAGAAAATGATTAGTAGGATTTTTAAAGAAATTAGGTTTATTGAGATTGGTAGGGCCAACAATATCAAACAGCCCCCTGATCGCAGGCATGGGACAAAGACCTGTTCCTCCTCCGCTAAAGGCTGAAGTCACCGATGCTGGTAGGAACTTCAGGCACCACCTTTTCAAGTGGACTTTTTCAAGAACCATATGGCCTGCCTGAGACACATTACTCCAGTTTAGGCTTGACGATGCCCAACTAGCTAAGTAAGGTTCAGGTACCTGCGATGGCCTCTGATTAGGATTATCCACCAGCTGATATAAGGTATCCCATGCCTCTGTTCACTTAGAGCTGGCAACCCAGAAGCAAACAGAAAACACAGCGGCAGACTCTCCCTCAACAGAGGCCCACCAGTGCAGCAAGTCCAGGATCCATAATCGAGCTCAAATCCATAAACAAGTCCAGTCTAGTAGGTATAAATGGTCAGCACCAGGACCCTGTGAAGTTGACCACTCCTCAGCAGGGTTGAAAAAAAAGAAAAAAGTGGCCATAGATGACCAGATCAGTAGGCCTTACTGAACTGGCAGCCCTCCCCTTCCGTTCCCTTCCAAAATAGAATATCTCTTTTGAAAAGTACTAACGGCCTGCACCACGAGAAGGCGGGGTCGGACATTAGGTGCTAGACCTGGCCGGTTCTGTGCATCATCACTGGGGATTGGTACACAGCTCTCCTTCCAGTTTACGCCTAGCTACCATTTACAAGCCTTTCAATGGATATGAAACTGCATTTGGCTCTGGGAACTACAGTGTTTTCTGACACTTTAAAAAGCTGCATGTCACAGAGGTCTGACAGGATTAAGGCACCATAGAGAAGATCTGTGAGGAAAGTGATACCTCGGAGAAAGATAACACAAACATCCATGCTTTACCTGGGGCTCAAACCCAGGTCCCTTTGATTAGTAGCCAAACATGTCCATCACTTTAAATGTTAATAAGTTATGAAAAACAAAACAAAGCTTATTTTTATTAAAACAGCTAGAATTTTTTTTATCACCTTGTTATAACATTTGTTCCCTTTGATAGGGAGGAAAAGTTCTGGGTGACAAAATTTTCTCTACCTATGATAAGGGATTTTCAGAAATTTTTACATCTCTATTCATTTATGCCATCATTTTTCCACCAAGAGCATTACTATTTCACATTTGCATGTGGTTTAGAATCTTGATAATAGTAAATTTAATCACTTCTAGAAGCTAAAAGAAAATGCTTATGTTAATGTTCTAACTTGTAGCTAATTTACTCCAAAGACCTTTCAGTACCATCAAAAAATCTATCAGTGGCAATCTTGGTTGGTCCTCAGGAGAAATCAAAAGGATGCTCTGATAGTGACAAGAATTACTTATAGAAACTACTCCATAATCCTCCCAACCAGCCTTTGCTGTCACTGATGATGATGCTTAACCTAGGAGTAGGCAGGCAATGGTTGTTTAGCCACACCTTGCACATTTTGGATGGTCACAAATGAATGGTGTTTCATCTGTGCTTATTTAGATAACTTTGAATGTTGCTGCTACATAGATGTCATTTGGGCAATGCATTTCAGTTTGGTAGTAAGAAAAATATCATACTCAGTCCTTTGAATCATGCCTACTAATGCATGTTTTTACACCATATTTTGCTTAGTTTTTTTCCCATTGTATCCTATATATAAATTTTGCAGATGAGCATTCAAAATATGTTTGATAAATTTTGGATGCATATGCAATATTAAGTATTGTAAATGCGTATGAAATCATAAACAATATGAGAAAACAACAGTGCTAATATTCTTCCTTTATACTTTGTTTAAATATTATATTTGTGTATTATTTCCAAAAATAAAGTATAGAATTGTGTAAAAAAAAAATTGCTTAGAGCTAAACTTTTTAAAGCATGGAAAAATAGGCATGTACACCTAAAGGTGAATATTAAATATTAGGCTGTATAATAATTTGATCATTTCAAAGTTTGTTATGGTAGTGAAGCTTGGACCCTTTTTAAGCAAGGTAACAGAAAGCTTCGTCTTTTATTCTAGATGCTTATGTAGTATTTTGGGCAATGGGTAATTTGACTTTGTAAGTAGTGATGAGGATAGGCGGAGTCAGCAACCTCATCTGAGCAGCATATTGTGCAGAGAGAGATACTGTGTTGGTTTGACAATGTTGCCCTTATGTGTGTAAGTACATATTGTCAAATAGGGTTTCAAATAGTATTCCTAAAGGCTGCAAGAAAAGGTTGAGACCTAGGATGCAGTGGGCAGGCAATGTCAAACAGGCCAACAGTGGCCAAATGCCTGCAAAGTAGGAAGTTTAAAAATGTTTTCAGTTTAGAAAGGTTACTATTTTGGTAGTTTTGCTGTTGTCATTTTCCTCCTCTCTTGGATATGAATTCCTATTCATCCCGGGTTGTCATCCATTTTTTTCTATTGGATGCCTTGAAAAGTTTGCTCAATAAGACATATAACGACTCAAATTTCACCAAAGTATGGCTATCAGTTCTGTGTATTTTGTTTTTAGCAGTTATTTGCTGTATATATCCAGCTAAGTGAACAGTATCATGAAATAATGTTCACTTAGCATACTTAATTTACATCCTAATAGAAAAAGCTGTAAGCAATATATTTCACATATATGCTGTAAAATTTTTCCTTTTCTTATTTATGTTTATTTGCAGGATAAATCTTCTGTTTCTCAGAAAGAGAAAGATCTGCAAAAATTATTAAATCAGTTAGAAACATTGCAAGAAAAAAGGCAAAAAGATGCAGAAGCTGTAGTTGCAGCACAAAAACATTTCCAAGCTGTTAGTGCTGGTCTATCTACTAATGCAGAAGGAGAAGCAGCTACACTTGCTGACCAGTTAATGTGTAAGTATCATGTATATGATAATTTGTTTTATGTTTTAAGATGCCTTCCATTGTGAATTAATTTTTGAAACTTTCAAATAACAATATTTTTTTCACAGTACAAATATCATAAACTGGAACGATGAGCCAAAATACTTCAACTAATAATTTCCACACATTAAATTGATTCAAATATTTAGAGGAAAAATTGTCTTGAGCTAGGTGGGATACGAACCCTCAACCTCCTGATAACGTCAGGTGCTCTGGACCACAGCTACTGGCCGCTGATCAAGATCTCCTCTAACTGATGTTATGAACATTCTCAACTCTGTGGGTTTATTGTATTGCAGAAATTTTTAGTACATATTTGTATCATCTAAATTATAAATTATATGTAAATTAAAATTTTAGTAGCATAACAGCTATAAGTATTGAATTTTAACTGCAAAATTTATTACTACGCAACATAATTTTGTTTGGGGGGAGCAACAGTCTATTTCTTCTTGGTAACTAATAGAATTTAAAGTGATGAAATCTAGCATTGCCATCTGCATAATGTCTCTGATAATTGATACAAACTTTCCTCTTGGTATGTTTGCAATATTCACTAAATTGTGTATTGATAACATGCCTTCATTATTTAGTCATCTTGTAAACAAAGTTCACATTCATGATGCCTCAGAAGGTACATGTTACATGTGTGTGTGAAAGTATTTGGGCAGTTGCATTTAATATCACTTGAAAATGGTAATGATAATATTGGTTGGTACTTAAAATACAGGAATAGTGTCATTAAATTAAAAAAAAAAGGTGTTGAGGAAAAACTATCCCTCTCCCCCATTGAATTTCAGTATATTGTAATAGAAATGTTACAATGAAAATTATTTAGTTTCTAATTAATTGATTTTTACTTGTATGTAGGTGCTAAAAGTGATATTGCTCAAGCAGAAACAGAAACGTTGCAGGCTGAAATGAAACTGAAATATGCCCAAGATGAAATAAGAAATAAAAAAGAAGATTGCAAGACAACAGAAAATAGTTATAAAAAAGACCAGATTGCATTTCAAGTAATGGAAAAAGAATCATCTAGATTACAGGTAGATTCTGCAATAATTACTTGTTGATAGCCAGTTATTGTTAATGTGTCATTTGTTTTGTTTGGTGGCTGGGAAAATCAGTTTGAGTAAATATTTAGCAGTGCATACTTTCAAAAAACAACGTTATTAAACAATACTAATGTTGAACAAACTACTTGCAGACTTAAAACCTTCACACAAAATTCAGTTAGGAATAAAAGTCTTTTTAAGCTTTATAAAAGTTTATCTTTGTCCTTAAGTATAAGATTGTCATGTCCATCTCTTTATGTCTCAGGTAGTAAATTACTGTAAAAGTTATTTAAACTAAATGTTTAGTTTTAGCTAAAAGAAAATAGGGAAGAGAAGATAAAAAATCAAAGTTAGTAAAGTAACAGATAAAATAGAAGCACTTAAAATTGGTCATGGGACTGGGCAAGAATAAGTGATGAAAATTACGTGGTAGGAAAATCACAGAAAATTTAGCTCAAGATGGCACATAGTTGAAATATAATTCTTAGTACATAACTGAAACCCAAGTTATTTTTTTTTTAATTGAAACCATACTGGAAATGAAAAGGATAATTTCAAAAATTGATGATTATTGGCTTATTGTTAACAGAAATTGTGAAATTTTGCTACATATTAAGACTAAATTATGTGTTAGATGGTTGCAATGAAAAGAGACAACTGTGAACCTCCAGCCTTGCTTTTTTTGTGATGTGTGTAAATTTTTCATGTTAACAAATGAATGTTTGATTAGGCATCATATTTAATTTATTGAAACATTGGGGCGGGGGTGGCTCAGTCGGTAGCGCGCCAGGCTCGTAATCTGTAGTTCCCAGGTTCGATCCCAGCTGGGTCAGCGTTGAGATTTATCTCCGCAAAATTCCCCGCCCTGCCCACGGTCAGTAGGGGACACCGATGGGCTTGGAAAGGCCGTCGTCCGTCGGATAGGACGTTAAGCCATGGCCCCATATGCGGGAGAGCCATACCCTGTGCACGTTAAAGAACACGCTGGATGGCCTTGACGGGAGGCTACCATCTGTCTCCCAACAGCTGTTCCAGTGGGTCCCCTCCCCCAACCTTCTCTGAACCTTCGGGGTCCATGTGACCTGGCCATTTAGCCCATGGTGTGCAAAAAAGTGCAGCTCAGAGGTAAAACAACCCAAATATTGAAACATTTTCTTGAAATTTTTGCTACTTTAAATTGAATTTTAAAATTTTTTTTCAACATTTCAGTGTTTATTTTGCCCCTTTTAAAGTTATGTATTAAAGTAAATCTTTTTTTATTGGGGAGGGGAAGAGGAGTTTACACAAAAGGTAGAGAAACTAAGAAACTGCTTTTCTTTTTTCCAACTTTCTCATGCAAGGATAAGTAAAGTAATTATCAGGTTCTATTCACTGGTGAATCATTTAAATTTAGAGATAAAGTTGCAGTACTGACTGAGCCAACCCCCACCACACTCAGATGAGAATGGGAAAGATAGGTTTTTACAAGCAATTGCAGGATATTTTTTATTTCTGTCCAAAAACGAATACATTACTCTTGTGATGTGTGATTTCAATGCCAAAGTTGGTACTGACTGACCTTTAGGCAGGAATGATAGATCCTTTTTGGCATTGGTAGTTGCAATAGCAATGGGGAACATCTACAGGTAAGTAAACTTAATGATTTGAGAATAACTAACACTTATTTCAAATACTAGGATATTTATAAAGGTACATGTGTTTCACCTGTATAGGAATATAATTGATTTTGTATTAGCAAATGGGCTAGCACTAGAGAAACATTGGGTTGTATAGAGGAGCTGAGATTGGGTCTGACCATTACCTTGTTAGAAATGTCTTGAACTGAAGATTAAGAAATGTGCTAAGATTAAAAACACTGGAGCTCTGAATGACCTTCAGATAACCAAAGATTACCATGAAAGGTTAATCAATAATATGACAATGGTGGTTTGTTTGCCACTGAGGTTGAGGATGAGCGGGACCATTTTAGGCAAACTATTCTTGAAGCAGTACTGTTTTGAGTGAAGTTATGTTTTACTGTTCCTTGTTTTTATTCCCTTTTTTATAGCTTCTCTTTTGCTTGGTCCTTATGTTTTGCCACTACTTTATAGCTTTAATAAGAGATTTCCACCTAGTTACTCCTTATGATAACTTCAGACTATGCAGTTAGTTTTGTTTTTAGTTCCTTTTTTTTGCCTTGAGATTCCCTAGGATTTTTCTCCCAACTTATGGTACATTCTAGCCCTAGAAATGTAAATGGAATGGCTTTTCACGTTTAAATTTCTTTGAGGGATAGCTGTTATCTGTAATGCAATTAAGGTTTTTGATATTTTAGTTTTTAGGCAATAATTTTTTTCTTCAATGAAAAGTTATATGTTGGTTTTTTCTAATGAATTCTAAATAAATTTTGAAAAAGTACTAATAAGATTTTCAAAACAGGCTGAAATCAAGAAACTTGGTTATGAAGATGGAAAAGAAGAACATTTGCATTCTGAGAGACGGCGTTTGTCAAGGGAAGTTGATAGCTTAAAGGAAAAATATGACATGATGGAGGCAAAGTAAGTTTTATGAATTATTGTTAGTGCATAGCATAATTGTTTTTCCCAACATATTATTAACATTAGTTTCACTATTAATGGCTGTTATTTAAATGTGTAATGCTTAATTTTTAAATATAGAAAATTTTCAGATTATTCTTATCAAAAGTTAATATAATATCATATTACATATGATGCATTTACTAATAAGTACTATTATATGACACTTTTTTTTTGCATTATACCCAATTCTGTTTTTATACGGATTTTTTTTTTACATGATTTTTATTTAACACTGATTTTGGATAAACTAAATAAGGATAAAACACTAAGTCTAAGTAAGATTTTGATTTAACACTTGTGAGTGTGGTGGGGGTTGGCTCAGTCAGTACTGCAAAAATTGTTTAGAAAAAATTCAAATTCTCTTTTTACATGATTTATTTTGATCTAACATGGTTCAAACATTGCCTTTTTAAAAATCACCATTTGAATTTAATTCTGAAAAAATATTCCAATTCAAGAAAAAATTCCTAGAATTTACATTTATAACAAAGATGCTGCATATATAGTCAGATTTTTTGAAGTAGTTTTAACTTTGAAAATGTACTATGGATACATATTTTGTGCACTAAAAATCCACAAAATGAAAACTATGCTAACATAACTTCACAACAAGTTTTCACTATTTTCTCTATTTTATGGAAAAATTGTACAAAATCTACTTCATTCGGAATAAAGTGGCAACATTGAGTTCCGGAAATTCCCCTCAATTTTATCTTCAATACATACGTTAGTCTTGGTCTCTCATTTTGTGTTTAAAGTTAGAAGTGTTTAGATGTTTAATAGACAAAATCGAAATAAATTTTGTTTTGTTTTTTGAAGTTTTGTGTGTGTAATATAAATTTATTAAATTTTACTGATAAGTAATTTACAATTTTTCATCATCTGATTTATTAACTACAATTCAAATATTTTTCATAAGCCTTCAATGATGTTGGATAATCAACTATAAAAAAGCAGAAAAGGAAAGCTATCTCTTTGGATACTAAGATCCAAATTTTAGATCGTCTTGCAACTGGAGAAGGTACAATATCCGTAGGTAAATATTTTGGCTTGAACGAAGCTACCATGAGAACCATCAAGAATAATGAAGATGCTATTAGAAAATCTGTGCTTTCTGGAACAAAATTGAGCGCTGTCATCATCATACACAAGAGATATTGTAAAAGTGAAGATGGAAAAGTCACTAGTATAGATAGAAAGAAAACTCACAAAATAATAGATAGAATATAATTATAATAGAAGATAACTCACAAAATAGAATACCTCTAGATGGAAATACCATCAAACAGATGGCAATACGAATATATAAGCAATGCAAGAAATGGAACCAACCACATCAGCTCAGTTAAACAAAAATTATGAATTTTCTATAAGTACATGTTGGCTTGCAGGATTGCTTTAAAGACATGCATTTCATAATGTAAAGATAAAAGGTGAAATTGCATCTGCAGATGAGCCGGCTGCTAAAGAATTTTGTCCAAAATTGGCCCAAATAATTGAAGATGGTGGATACACTCCTGGTCGAGTTTGGAATACAGATGAAACTGGTCTTTTTTGGGGGAAAATGCTGAGTAGAACCTACGTAGAAAAATCACAAAAAACTGTTGGTTAAAGCAGCCAAGGATTGTGTGACCTTTCTATTTTGTAGCAACACTTCAGGAGATCATATGTTAAAACTGCTGCTAATCAGTAGATCCCTAAGATCAATGAAAGGTATAGATTTAAATACATTGCCAGTGTATTGGATGGCAAACAAAAAATCCTGGGCTACAAAAGAAATTTTTAATTAATGATTCCATAAATGCTTTATTCCAGAAGTTAAACACTATTTGAAGGAAAAAAATCTTGAATTTAAAGTTCAATTGATTACAGACAATGTGCCTGGCCATCCTGTTTTGGAACACCCAAATATCCAATTTTGTTTTCTGCCGCCTAATACAACATCCTTAATACAACCACTAGACCACTTGGCTACTGATCTAAGGGACCTGAGTTCAAACCCCGGGTAAGGCATGGTTGTGTGTGTTGTTTTTCTGCTGAGGTCCTGCCATCCCCACAGACCTTCCACTATGGCATATACACTGACAGGCTCCTGTCAGACCTCTGTGGCAAGCAGCTGCTTGAGGGGGTATTTATTTATTTTTTATAAGTAAGACAAACATTCCAATACATTTTGGATAAACTAAATAAGGATAAAGCACTAACAGTTATTGATGTGTGGAAGAAATTTTCTATTTTAGATTGTATCAGATATGCTGGATTCTTCTGTTTTCAATAAGCAGCTTTAAAATTGACTAATGAGTGCAAAAATTGTCCAAGTTTTTTTTTTTAATGAAAATAATACTTTGAACTGATGGCCAAAAGAATGGTAGCCATGTATAATACTCATAATAAGCTAATATAAAAAGTAATTTTATATAAAAAAATTGTTTTTTCTAGAATGATTTAGTTTTAATATCAATCAGACAATGCATAAAATTTTATTCAGAATAATGAACCCAATGTAGCAATATACATAGTGCTGGGAGGCACACTTTATTAAAACAGTAATTTGTAATATGCAATTAGTACATAATAAAAGGTGTTTGGATAACAATAGTCAGGAAAGTGAAGATAAGTATTCTAACCACACTAAAGTTACTAATAAATACAGATATTTTATATATTATATACCAATTAAAGAGCAATATATTCTGCACAGTGCAATGATAAAAGTTCATACACAATTAATAAGAGAGGTAAATAAAAATGCTCACATATGACATTGGTCTGGGAAAGATTTAAGGGATTATTTAAAATATTTCATCAGTATGATGTTTAAATCAACAGGAAATTTACTTTAAAATTTGACATGTTCATTTTCAGAATGCATCTATAAAAAAAAGATTTCAAATTGTGTGTGAATCATCTACTGGTTCAGCAGCACAAACATGATTTGGTCTTTGCATTGAATTGAAAGCACTCGAGAGAACCCATGTATGCTAATGGTTAACAAGGTCAAGTACTTTATACCATTCACCATTTTGTAATCACTGTGATTGTTTCTTGGTGCAGTTTGTTTTGCAGTACCTTAGTTAAAAAGGCTTGACCAGCTGATATTTCATTTTATGATTTATGAAACTGTCTCTATAATAGATTTTTTTCAATATTTTTTTATCCACATAGATGAAAAAGATTTATCATATATAACAAAATGTCCATGAGGCTGAAGTTTTTTTTACAGTCTGTTCAGTCTCATTGTAATTAACTTTTATCATAATTCATTCATAATTACACATTTAGTAGTAATATTTTCTTTATCCTGTAGCTTTTTTTTTTCTCTTATATTTTAAAGGTTTCCCAATTTAACCTTTGACTATAAAGATCCAGAAAAGAATTTTGATCGAAGAAAGGTACATGGATTAGTATGCCAACTGATAAAAATAAAAGATCCTGCTACAGCTACTGCTTTGGAAGTTACTGCTGGTGGTAAGGTAAGAAAAATATTTTTGGTGTGTGTATATATAAGTAAATACATTGGAATCTCAATTTACTTGCAGGAAAGCGAGAAGTGCCTTTTCAGAAAAATTTCCCCTTGTTTCATTCAAAAATATTTTAAAATTTCTACAAGAATATTGATGTTTTGCTATAATGAAATGCTTAGCAATCTTTATGATTATATGCAGTTTTTTTTCCTATTTAAAAACAATAATTTTTCAGCAGTAACAATTGGTCTAAAATTGTTTTTTCATGACAAATTCAGTGACCATTTGAAGAACTTTAATATCAATTGAATTGTTTACCTAAATCCATTTCTGTTAAATGTGGCAGTAAAGAGAGAATACAGAAGCCCCAGCCCATTTTGCAAACCATCAAGTACAGGGCTCCTGTACTAACTGTACCATTGTTGAAATTTACATTTGCTATCCCCCACCACTATCATTGGTGAGAAAGGCGATAGCAGTGGGCTTAAGAAGACCACTGTCTGTCAGATGGGACATGTTAAGCTATGGCTTTATGTGCAAGAGAGCCATACCCTGTGCACATTGGATGGCCTTGTTGGGAGGATTCCATGTCTCCTAATAGCTGTTCAAGGGTCCCCCCCTTAATATCTCTGAGCCTTTGGATTCCTCTGACTTGGCCATTTAACCAATCATATACACAAAAGTACCAATCAGAGGTGAAAACCCATAATCCTCAAGTATTCATGAACTGAGGAGGGCCAAAAAGAGTAATTTAGTCCTCCAAGCATGCCTATCCAAAGTACATAAGTTGCATTTGGCCACTATAGGCCAATTCTAACCAAGTCCTGTTTGACATTGTCTGCTGCATCATAGTTCTGCTCCCTTTTCTGAGACCTTAAGGCACAACATTCATAACTTTGTTAATCTGTAATGCATATAGGCAATATTGCAACCAACACAATATCTCTCTGCACGATATTATGCTCAAAGGTATGATGAGTCCTTTGCCTGGCTTCATCATCATTTGCAAAGTCAAACCATCTAGTACCCAAGATAACTGCATAAGCATCTTAAAACATTAAGTTTACCGTTATCTGGCTTAAAAAGGGACAAAATTTCACTACCATAACAAACTTTGGAAAGGACCAAACTAGTTATACAGCCTAATTTTAGTCTTTAGGTGTATATGCCTATTTTTCCACAATCCCTATAATTTGTTAAAAATCCCAGCAATCTCTATTCTTCTGTTCATTTCATGCTGTACATCACCAGTATTTGTTATATAATTTTAGAGTTAAACTACTACTCAAGAGTGCAGCTGTACAAAAGAACAGAAACGTCATTTACCTATTCAACTTTCATCATTTTAATTTTCTCTCTGTTTATTTTAAAGCCTATCTTATTATCAAACTTATCAATAACACTAATGAAACAGTACACCTGGTCAACATCATTTGCCAAGTGTCAAATCATCAGCTTAATCTAAATCAGAAATATTTAAATCTTTAGACCATTTAAGGCAGTGGTGTTTTCAACACATGGCACATCATGATCCTAAAAATGACATATGAATTTTTCTGAAAACAAAATGTATTTTTTTTCTCAGTCAAGTAAGATATCACTCCGAATTTAACGTCAATCAATTTTAGAGGAAAAATTATCTTGACCCGATTGGAATATGAACCCACGATCTCCTGATGACGTGCTCTGACTTCTCAGCTACAGGCCACTGATGATCAAGATCTCCTCTAATTGATTTTATGAACTTTCTACCAACAGTACACAATTCTTTTTCTCATGAAGGTATTGTCCCAGCTGCTCCCAGCCTCAAGAAACAATGGTATGATAAGGAAAAGGCTTCTAATAAATCCTTAGGAATGACTGATCCATCATTCCCAGTTCTAAAAATTTCAGTAGTAATTTCATCTACACCAGATAACTTGTGTAGTTTTTGAAATAACCAAGAAATAAGACCAAAACTAAACCCAGTAAATGCAAGTATCTTCATTGCAAACACAAAGTAGAACTAACTACATTGTTCAGAACATCTCTGAATGCCATCTAACCATGACAGAAACCTCTCAGAGCCTTTCCATCCTTATTTCTCAATCCTTATATGCCATTCTGATTTTCCCACACAAAACATTTACTATCTAATACAACTCTCTGTTGTGTTTTCTAACAGCTTTCTCTGTTTTGTCATATAAGCTATCAAGCCAAAGATTCTTATCAATATTCAACTAATCATTTACAAGTTTATTAAATTATGTGTAATGCTGTCTGTTTAAACCAGTGGGGTTGCAGTCAGTCAAATAACAGCTGATTACAACAGTGCTGGCAAAAGAGGCATATCAGAACACAATTCGTCATACCTTGTCATGGATGGGGTGTGACAACCATAACTGGGTTCCACTTCTTTCAGCACAAAACACGAAACTATGGTTGCACTGTGCTATGAAACACAAGTCCTGAACACTGGAGGAGCACATTTGAATGCTACAGGATAAGTCAAACCATCTTGTGCTACAGGAAGTCACACTGGTGGTAAAAAAGTGCTACAGGATAAGTCAAACCATCTAGTACCCAAGATACTGAAACTGAAAAAATCTCAGCATCACTGCTGATCAGGTGTATTCATCTGTAAATAGGTTCTTTCAGCAGAGTAATGTCTGTTCTGTCACAAGGCTAGATCATCCAAGAATGGTTCTGGGAAAACGACAATGACTTCAGCTTACTGCAGTGGCCTCCCCACTCAGCAGTTCTCAATCCAGTTGAGTACCTGTAGGATGAGATGAAATGAGCTATTTGGAGTTTGTAATACCTATGGAAAGTGGTGGAGTTGACATGGACCAACATACCTGTGGCATACTTTTGACACCTCTTTGGTCCATGCCCCAATGAATTTGAGTTGTTTTGAGGAAATGGCTTTTCAAAAGAGGGAGCTACTCGCTATTAGGTAGATGATGTATATAGTAAAGTAAATATTCAGTGTATATCTGTTGAATAATTCGTAATATATTGATTGGCCTATAATGAATGTTTCTCATGTTAAATTTTCAGAAATCTGTCTGATATTTGTGTGAATAATGAATTATTTTTATCAATTTGGATTTTGATAGTGTTATGTGTTATGCATTTTATTTATGTTTATTATATAATTTCAGCTATATAATGTTGTTGTGGATACTGAAGTAACTGGCAAGAAATTGCTTGATAGGGGCCAGCTTAGAAGAAGATATACAATAATTCCTCTTAATAAAATTGTTGGTAGGACCATTGATGACAACGTAGTTTACAGAGCAAAATCACTGGTGAGTAACAAAAAGTCTTTAAGCAAAATCCTTATTTAATGATTTTCTATACTTGACCAAGTGCTTAGTGCGCTTCGCTACTGATCAAAGGGACCTGGGTTCAAGTCCTAGGTAAGACAGATGTTTGTGTTGTTCTTCTGCTGAAGTCTTGCCTTCCTCACTGATCTTCTACTATGGCATATAAACTGACAGACTCCTGTGATATCTCTGTGGCAAGTAGCTGCTTGAGGGAAGGGATTTTTTAACATTAACTATTTACTTATTTTCCTATTGCTTTTCTCTCATCCTTTGTTAGTTTGTCGGTATATCTAACCAGTTGTTCCGCCATTCTTTTGAACTTGATGGACAAACTTAATTATTTATGTGTCAGGTGAATGCCCCTCCCCTCTAGTTTCTTCTCACCCTACAAAAAGAGAGAATATAAAAACGATTGTTCTGCTGTATCTCCAGAATGTTAGTGCCAAAAGTAACAACCTATGCATCAAAATGAAGATAGAAACAAGATTGCTGACAACGTATTTTCTTTTGAAGTGAATGCAAATTCAGTGACTGATTGCACTATCAATGTGTTTTAGGTTCATTTTCTACTTTTTAGGACACATAGGAAGATAAGTTTTTTTTTAAGTCATTCTATTCATATTACCTGCTATTATCATTGTATCATTTTTCCTTCCAAAACTGAAAATTCACTTTATCTTATGAATAGAAATAATATGTGAATATATATTCATCTTTGGGTGTAAATTTTATTAATATGAAGATATGACATTTCAAAATGGTACAGGTAGTTTATTTGTAAATCACACTTTTAATTTCTTAATGTTTTATAGGTAATGTGAATCTGTATTTATACATATGTAGGTAGGCAAAGAAAATGTACATACAGCTCTATCTCTTGTTGGCTATGACCATGAAGTCAGTGCAGCCATGCAGTATGTATTTGGGGGTACTTTTGTATGCCCAGATATGGAAATAGCTAAAGAAGTTACATTTGCTGAAGGCATCAAGAGAAGAACGGTAACTTTGGATGGTGAAGTCTTTGACCCAGCTGGTACTCTTTCTGGAGGTAAAAATATTTTCATTTCTGATTAATTTGTGAACATTTGAAAATTTAAGTTTCTAAAGTATTAGTTAACATTTTTATTTTTTTACACCTGTCCTCACCAAAATATGAGACATGAGGTTGGAAAGATAATATTCTGTTAAATGGAATACTTAACCGTGGTCCTTTTTTTTTTATTTTTTTCAACATATAGGACAAAAATCCTAGAAGCCACTCCTAGCTTTTACAGGCCTTCTCACACAAGGAGTGCCGTACTAAGACCTAAGTCACTGCCACAGTTAGAGCTAACATAGCACACAAAGTATGCCTTACTGGAATACCACTATGCCAGTATGGATAACCTTGATAGGAAGTTGCATATACAGTTAAACCTTTAAGCTATTTGAAGGCCATGCCTGCTGCCTGAATCTTCCTGCTAAAGCTAATGTGATAAACATGTTCTGCACTGATGTGTAGTTCATTGCATAATTCATAGGACAACACTAATGCAATGAGGTCATAGATGACACTAATAGAATGTACTGCAAGTTACTATGGTCAACTAAAGTTTTGACTTGCAACGTATTAAAAATATACATTAGTTTAAAGATTAAAAGCTATTCATTTGGTTTATCCATTGTTGAGAAGCAAAGTTAGTTAAAAATACTTCATTTCATACCTGGCCATTTAGCCCATTCTCTAGGAGGTATAAAGTAACCCAAGTATGTTTAACACACTTTTAACAATCCAGTAATAAGATGTGATTATTGCATAAATTGCTTGAAAACATACACACTGAAAGCCCAATTTAGTGTACACATCACACCCATCCACAAACATGCCCTACTCCGCCACAATAATGCAGCCAGCTGAAACGCCTTGCTGCTGTTGTGAACGTGAAAGGTGGACATTATTAGCTGGGTGTGTATAATAAATTGTCTTTTCAGTGTGTGTGTGTATATATAGTAAAATTAAATTTATCTACCATCTGGAGAGCTGAAACAGCTTACTCATTTCTCATTATATCAGTTCATCCATTATGACAAGAACGCATATGTACTTAATCATAATGATGTCCTTCACAGTTAGCCTCTTGGCTTTGTGGATTAAGTCATTGCCTCTCAGCAACACTTGCAACTACCCTCAGGGTCCCAAGTTTGATCCCATTTGTGGGAAGCCTCATCTCAGTGTGATGTGTTCTCTTCTCTGAGCAGAACTGCCTAAGTCTGATTTGGCAGATAAGCAGTGATGTTCAGAGATTTGGAAGGATTTCTCACATGGTGCAAGAATTAATTAGATAAAAAATTAATGAATTCAGATTTTGGTTCCCTGCTTTGTACCTAGATGGCAGCATGATTCAAGATGACATAAAGAAGAACTCATCTTGTAGAAGAGAAGGACAGTCACAAGCATGTGATCAGAATAGCATTAGTATAGTTACAGTCTTCAGATGGCTCCCTTTCACTTATGACAGAATAATGTGCCCTTGCCGGTGATATAGTTGAAACCCAAGATTTATCTGGCCCATAGAGGCCCTTTGAGATGATTATCCAGAATTTATATGGAATTTATGATGATGTATTTATGGAGGATTTATTTGAAGAGATTTAAGGAGAAGATGTCACATGTGGAGCCCAATCATGGGGCAATTTAAGGTGAGTTGTTACATCATCACCCCATTTTAACACTGTTCATTCTTCCAACAAAATTTTTCAAATTCTCTGGGTGTCATATTGCGGTTTTGTTGCAAATACTATGTGTGTTGCGTAATGCTATATGAATTTTTTTACTTTGATATAAATTTTATAAATCTGCTGTGTAATGGAGAAAATTATATTTTTCCCATTATTGAATATTTTTATAAAATATGTTGGCAAGTATTTTATAAAATATGTTGGCAATATACATCAGAGTTATATGCAGCTGCTGTTACTATGCATATGATCCATCTATTAATTCAATATTGCATTCTTTCTACCAATGCATTTGAAGCAAAGACAATTAGAAAATGCTGATAATCTAATGTTGGGATTCAGTATAACTTTTGAATGTTATCATGTACAATTCTTAAAGATCTTAGTTCTAGGTCTATCAATGTTCTTAGTTTTATAGTCTAAGACTATAAAAGTAAGGACATTTAGCATAGTAATGTTTATTGCATATTTCAGATATGATAATTTTATAGTATTTCATGATTAAAATCCCACTATATGAACAACAATATCCATGTGAATGCAATAAATCACATAAATGATACTGAATCATAACGATAAAGAATTTATAGTTACATAATTGTGATTTTTCTTAATATAAGTTTAAAATCCTTGCTGACTACTGACTTTTTGCAGACTCTATATTATATTCTTTTGAAATATTATATCTTCCCTAAATAATAATTACTATAAAATGCACATAGGCATTAAATATGTTAATTGTGACAGTCCATCTCTAAAATGGCCCTAAACATGATTATCAGCCTGATAAATCTTGTGAACATATTACTGAACATGAAATATGTGCTCCAAAGTTCTGTCAGCTCAAGTATCTGGTGTCCAACAAGAGAATAGATTTCAGTTATGCAACAAGGCTGTAGGTGATGTATATTTTATCATTTTGTGTATACCTGAAGTTCATAGAAGTTTATCACTTATTTGTTGCTGCTGCAAAGTGACTCAAGCTAGTTTTTGAGTGATGAATACTACAGTTTCATCAAATTCAAACAGTAACTTCCTAGCTCACCAAATGCTAACAACAGTATTCATAATATTCCGTATAGTAATTATATTGATTCCACATCTTTGTTCTTAAATTTTGATCTTCCTTAGCAAGAAGTTTAGCATTGTCAGTATGCTCTCCCTTCATTATAATTTTCCAACCCTTCATTTTGTTCTAGAATTAATACACAATTTTAACATAAAATATTTTTATTTAATATATTAAACTGTGTTAATAATATTTTAACTTGAATTAGAACTACACTGAATTTTAACTATTTTATAGTATAACTGTTAATATATGTTTAGAAAAAAACTTTAAAAAGCATATTATTTTGTGTAATATTGTCTTGGTTTTATAGTCATTTGTTTTATTTTCATATATATATATATTGAAATATTACATTCTGTTTGGATATATATCCTTTTAGTTTCTTTGTTTAAATATTCATTTTTTGTTCATTGTTTCTTGCTTATTAAAACAATGTAAATTGATGCTCATACACTTTTTATGCTGTTTTGCATTTTTTTTTTTTCTTTGTTAGGGTCTATGCCCCAAACAAGCAGTATTCTTCTTCAGTTGACTCAGATAAAAGAAATAGAAGACAAACTTAATCTTAAAATGCAACAGTTGGATCAAATAGATAAAGAGTTGGCAAGCATAAAAAAAGTTGCAGAAAGGTAAAAATTCATGTAATGATGAATTCAATGAATGATGAAATGAAAATTCAATGAAAGTTAAAATAGTTTACATTAAAATATTGAACAGCCAGTGTTAAAATAAATTCAGTGAAATCTGTTAATGTGAACAGTACATATAATTGCTTAATCTGGACAATGCATTATAAGAAGGAAATAAAAATAAATACCCCCTCAAGCAGCTGCTTGCCACAGAGGTCTGATAGGAGCTTGTCAGTTTATTTGCCATTAGAAGGTCTGTGAGGATGGCGAGACCTCAGCAGAAAAGTAGCATTAACATCCATGCCTTACCTGGGGCTTGAACCCAAGTCTCTGATCAGTAGACAAGCACACTAACCACTCCACCATGGGACATAAACACATGGATTATTAAATTATAATAAGTCATACATCAAACAACACCAATAGACAATTTGTACAAAGGACATGGACTACAAGAGAGAGAGTTTGAGGGCTTCTGCTCCAGATAACTGAAGGAAAGAGTAATAAATATTTGTCTCCAATTCACCAGGAACCAAATTGGAAGTTAAGGCTCACTGGTTAGAGTAGGCATGAAGAAGAAAACTAAACATTAATTTCTTGACAGCTTTCCAAATTATTTGTGTATTCAGCATATGTAAGCATATAAAATTAGTGGAACCTCTACAAAATCTCATTCTAAAGGTGTTTCTCATAATATTGGTGCTCATTATAATGAATTCTGACTGTATGTCTTCATCATAACCCTCTAATAATAATAAAAACATTCTACATCAAAAAATCTACAATTGTTTTCATGATATTACTTTCTTAAATTGTTAGTGAGCTAGTAAATTGTAAAAAATACATAAGTCTGACAAATATCGAATAGTGATATAATAGTATTTAAGTTTAAAATATAATTCAGAATTTAAATCATTTTTAACATTTTAAATTAAAAACATTAAATACTCCTGAAAAATTATTAACTGCTGACACTTTCACAAATCTACAATAACATAACAATCTTTATTATTATTTGACATTAATTAAAATTCATTATCACATAATCACTGAAATTAGAAAATAATGACGTTAGACTAGAGAGCAATTCTACTATCCTTAACTTTACTGAAAACCTTAACCTTAAACTTTCTCTCATAACTTCATATGTTAAAGTTCCATTGGGCAATTATAACTAAAATATTGCCATCCTCCTTATGTTTGTAAGGTTAAGGATAGATAGACAGTAGAATAGGTCACTAGTCTGTAACTACAGTGATTATGTGATAATGAATTTTTTGAAGCTTTCACTGTGTCTAAGCAATTTTTAATTAAAAAATTAATTACATTCTTATTTCCTAATCTGGCAGTTAACCATATGTAATGAAAATCACCCTGATTGTTCTTTGCAGAATAAGTTGGGCACAGGCACACAGAACATTAAGCTATAAGGAAGGTGGAATGAAGGCTGAGTTAGTCATCCACAAGATTTGCATCCCAGCATCTTCTGTCATCTGTTTAAAACCTCGCATAACAAAAACAGTTCATGAGGTGCAATGAAAGTCTGTTTAATGAGCTTGGTATTTGTTTGTGAAATATATATATATTTTTTTGCAAGTGGAACTCAATGCAATTTGATTAGTCATCTAAGCATTACCCTCTTGTCCCTCTTTTGATCTTCTGAATAGCACAGGAAGTCGTAAGCAGTGGTTATAGCTACTATTGACATGTTAGTAATGCTACTGTTTTTCCCCATTATATGTGAAAAAAAAAACATTCCAGCCATATGGAGGATCAACTAATCAATCCTGCAAAATGAAGTTTTCCTGTTTTTATTGCATTTGGTATAAGCAGACAAACCAAATAAGACTTATCAATATCATAACATTTCAGATATTTTTTATTCTGATTCTCAGACATTTTATATTTGAAATTAAATTTGTGCCAATATATTATTCAAAAATATATAGAAATGCATTTGATTTTTATGCTCATTTCATTCGTGATTATATTCTTTTTTACCAATCTGGTGAATTCTAATTTTGGCTGAATTCAATCAAGTAAAATTCTGTACCCAATTTGCCATTTGCTCTTGATTTTTATGTAGAAAAAAAAAGGCCTGTGGTAATAGATGCAAGCTAGTCAAAAAAAGGCCAGTTAATAACTATTCCAGAAGTAAAATAGTAATGCATATGATTATTGTTTATGCAGTGAAGTTTGAAAATATTGCAATATTTAAAGTGTAAATAGCCATGAAATTTTTAAAGAGCAAATTCACTTTTATAATTTTCTTTTGTATTAGATTCCGTACAATGAAGCAACAGTATGAATTAAAGGAGAAAGAAGTTGAATTGCTTAAAACAAGACTTGAGCAAAGTAGACATCATCAACAACTAGAAGAAGTTCAAGCCCTTCAGCAATCTATTGGTTGGTAAAATCTGTAGAGAAATAAAGATTATGCTAAGCTTAAAAAAATGCTTTGTCAGTTTATATACTAATATTTATTTTAAAGTGTAATATATAGTGTAATTTAATGATACCATAGTCACCTGAGTATAAGCTAATCCCCTTCTAAAATTCTAAATTTATGTAAAAAAAAAATTCAGCATTAGTTCCCAGATTTTCTTTTCCATTCTTCTGAGACAATATAGTGTGAAAAATTATCACATAAGCAATTCATAAGCCATCTTCATGCTACAACACACACTCAAATACAATACAACCATTATAGTTACTGAAGAAATCAGTTTCACATGCCTCACATTTATTGCTGCAAGAACACACTTTAAGGAATGGTGAAAACTTGACCATCCTGCAGTTTTACCACAACCTCTCTCCTTCTCTGCTGTTATTCTAAAGGGATTGACCTCCTGTGCTGAAATTATATTTAAAAGAAATCATTTAATTCATGAGCTTATATTGTTACAAATATTTTAATTCCTTTTCCCTCCCAAAAAACTTTACTGTTCCACTGTGAGGATATTAATATTTTATCCTTATTGCACCTAACGTGCAGGCACCTTACCAGGAGAATCTCCAAACTTCTAAGCCAAACCAAAAATGTGTTATTTGCATTACAAAAGCATGTTAGGGCTTATGAATGCAGATTGCCAACCAACCTTGTGCATTCACAGGCTTTGTTTGGAAGACTATCATACCAAAATATGTTATTTAAAAGTGTAACTGTTTTTGTTTCAGATAAATATATTGAAATGTTTTAAGCCGGAATAAAATGCATATTAAATTTGGATATAATATGGCATAGTTCTATTCTTTAATTGTTTTAAAATAAGATTAAAACCAAATACTAAACACTTTTTTACTGCAGTATTAAAAAAAGACCTAAACTTAATGCACTTTCAATTTCAGTTTAATATTTTGCTTTATAATTATTTAGAATTAAGTGCCCCTTTGGTATACATCTGTTCATTAGCTATTTCAGGATAAGATTCCAAAGTTATGTATTTAAACTGTACTAATACTGAGTTTTCTTAACTTCTCCATGTACTTCCATGGTGAGAAAGGGGATCCTCTAGTGCTTGAGAAAAGTTTGCCACCTGGTAAATTCCACTCAGGAAAATAAACATGTTAAAAGAATCCCTTAATGAGGCTCTTTTTTCCCCCTACTTAATCTGTTTTGCAAGACTAGTGTGTTCATGAGTAAAACTGCCTCTCTTCACCTGTGGGATTACCATTAGTTCTACTGCAGCAGTAAACTTCAGTTGGCTGCTGCACACACCATCTTATGTAACACCATCCAATAAACATTTAGCCAGTAAACAGTATGAACTCCTATTTTTAGTAAACAAGACAGACTCCCAAGCATGTAAGTACTGTTAGGTACCCCTGAGCAATTTGCTACTGTAAAACATTGTGGTCCAACTCTTTTTCTTCCTTTTGCAAGCCAAGAACAGTTTTCAGGCTGAACATGAGGGCTAGTGATCTCCCAACTCACTAGTGCTATGCCTAACAATTCCTCTTAAGAAAAATATGTCTTGGGACACTTTTTTCAAAAGACAAAATTAGATACCAGCATTTTAGTGTTTAAAATCCTATTAAGCATCTATTTTTTTAATTTCACTCTAGCAGTTCCCACATTTGTTGCAAATGCTTTTATGGTCAGACATCCATGCCTTTCTGCACAGTGTTTTACAAGCAAAACAGCACAGAAATCTCCTTTTTTTATATATATATATCCAGATGTTAGTATTAAAGAAAATCTTTCTGTGCTGCTGTAATAAATTAGAACAAACTTGTGAGTTGGACTATAAGTGGTTGTGGGCTGCCAAGTTGGACTACACTGGCTTAAATTTAAAAAAATGCAGAATGGTTAGGACACCTGGCATGTAACTGGGAGGCATGGATTCGAGCCTCGCTCATCATCAAAACTCGTTTTTTCCAAAGGTATTGCTTTAATTCTATGTCAACAGGTAATCTGTGTATTTACTGTTGGTTTAAAAAAAATTTAATAATTGAGAATTTACAGACCCCAGTATAAGAAACATTGTTTTACTGGATGAGCAGCATATCTGTGCCAGAAGTAAAATGATGGACTTTAGAGAGTTAGTTAAATTTTGGAATATACCCTAGTGTTGAACATTGATACTATTATTATATGATGTGTTATCAGTTACAACAATCTGTGAATTTAAATAACTAGAACCCCATAAATAAAATATTGCTTTAAGTTTCTTCATATTAAATTGCTAAATTATACTGTCATGTTAAGAAATGATGCATGGTGACTAATGCAAATTATTTTTTTACCAGAGGATCAACAAAAAGTGGTGGTTAGATGCAGAGAAGTGAAAAAGAAAGCGGAAGAGAGAGTAAGAGATCTGCAATTAAAGATTAAAGATTCAAAATCAGTTCGGGAAAAAGAACTAAAAGCAGCCGAAACAGCTTTGAGCAGCTGCAAGAAACATGCTGAAAGCTCAAGCAAACAGGCTAATGAAAAACAGCAGGTAATTATTTTTTATCCAATAGAACATTGGTTATATTATTTTCAGGGCTGGAGTTAAAAAAAAATGTATGTGAAACAATGACATGCATTATTGCTGTTTTGCTGAAAATTGAATGCATTATTATGCTTCAGAGTTTTTAAGAAAAATTTTCATTGGCATTTATAGAATTTAATGCATTAATTACCAGTGACAGGATATATATTAGCCTTAGTGGCAACGACTATTTTGTAATATGCCATTCAAATCTTCATCACATGAAAGACATTGAAACAATACCAAATTGATACAAGCAATATTTAGCAGACAAGGAAAGCATATAATCTGGAAGAATCAGTTACCTATAAGGTTTCATTTGAAATATCCATGTAATTCTATATTCCTAGAAGCAAACTTTGCATCCATCCTAGCCAGTATAACCTGAGTTCCTCTTAACCATACTAATATTTGAAATGGCAGCCCCTGAGTGATTGTTTGGTCTGGACTATACCTGGAGAGCAAGAAAAGTTCAGGAATCCTACAATAAATGAAGAATATTTCTTCCATGGACATTTCAGGATACAAATAAAACAATGAAGATAGAAACTTGTTGAAGAAAATACATATATTATTTTTCGACTTTGTTTTAGAAAATATAAGAAAATATGTAAATGAATTACATATAATTAAACTAATGATGAAAGTCATGAGGCATTTTTGGGACTGATGTAATTTTGTATATTACTGAATAACACATTAAGATGTTCCATTATAGTTTAATATAATTTCATGAGCCAAAATTTTAGTTTTTATTAAAAAATTATTTCTTTTTAACTTTAAATTTTGATTTTAAAAAGATGAAATTGGTTGTTAAGAAATTGTATGTAACATAACTGAAAACATTTTTAGAAGAAAATAAAAACTTATAGTTTTAAATGTTACACTGCCATTCTATTTTGGAACATATATAAAATGATATAAAACCCTTTTAGGTATACTGGCTGTTATATAGAACACCAACCCAAATCAAGCCTTTTATCTCAACTAATCCTATTTTAATGTTAGAAATTAAGAGAGGAAGAAAAATGACTACTAGTACATAATTTCACTGAATTATTTTAAGAAAGGGAAGAATATCATATATGGTGTGAAACATTGAAAGCATTTTAGTGTAGTAGTTTATTATGGTGTTCACAAGGTTAGAGTTAAGAATTAAGTCATTTAATATGATGCAGGCTGCCATGTTTGAATGATAGGAAGTAGGTAAATGCATGATTTTTTTCCACTGACATATGATAAGTTGGATTAATGTTTAATAGCACTACAAGTTATAACTTAGTTAGACTCAGTGAAAGTTAACAAATTGTTAAAAAGACTTTTTTTTGCATTTGTTTTTGAGTTACCCTATGCTTCAAATTTATCAAATATAGCAAAAGGCTTTCAAATTCTGATAACACATAAAAGCAAAGGGAATAAATTTGACTCGAACCATTGTAAGTCTGCATTATGAGTATAGAGATTAAATTAGATTGGTGACTGTGAAATTTTAATCCATATCAGTTAATAATGATATTTTAAACTTGCTCATTAACCCTTCCAAGTGTCCAGCCTAAAAAACAAGTTTCCATCCCGAGGCCAAGCAATTTTCTCCTTATGCTCATCCAAAAAAAACTTTAGAACTTTTTTCCAAATAACTAATGAAAGGAATTATGGCATGTTGTATGCCAAATTAATCAGCATTTAATTCTGGATTTTCTGAAAATAAAATATTTAACGAAAAAGATGATATGTTTTATTTTAATAGGACTTTTTTTAGAGTTATGTAGTAAAAAATGCATCTGGCAATGTAAATAAAAATTTGTTTAAAAAAAAAAAAACTAATAGACAGAAATTATTACAGTGCACATGAAAAGAATGACTATACAGGGTGATTCAAAACTTATCATTCAAATATCGTGGGGAGGTAGGGAATACGTCAGGAAACCGATTTCACATAGGAAAGTATGTACGCATGCGTATGTAGAGGGCGCTGTGTGTACCCAACCAGTGTACAGCTCGCCCGACCACTCCCGCTGTCATCAGTGTAGGAGCTGACTTACTAGTGATAAGATGAATCGTTTTACGCATCAAGAGCTAGCGGAGACCCCCGTCGACAGTGAAATGGACCTTGCTGCACATATAGTGGCCTCCGCAGGCATTGTCCGTGGTATGCCAGGCGTTTTTGAAAATGTTCGGCGGTCAATGCAACGGCGCTCTGAATCCTGTGTCCGTGTAAATGATCGCAATTTTGAGCACCTACTGTGAACCTGTATTTTACCTTGTTGGAATAAAAGTCACATTCGTTACCACTTAACTGTACTGTTTCCTTGTGTTCACTTTACTTGTCCATTTTGTTCATGTAGATGACGTTTGCGGACATACTTTCCTATGTGAAATCGGTTTCCTGACGTATTCCCTACCTCCCCACGAAATTTGAACGATAAGTTTTGAATCACCCTGTATATTTCTGAATAACAAAAAAATTATTTTTGTGGTTTATGTAAATATTTCTCTCATTTTGTAATTTTTTTCTCGGTACCATATTCTGAGATTGTGCTGAGTGAAATAAACAAGTCAACTTTAGAATTAAAAAAAAAACAATCAATGGAAATAGGTCATGCTATATACCAATTTAAACAGAATTTAATTACGAATTTTATGAAAATAAATAATATAAATAAATTTGCAAGCATATTAATTTTAATAAGCCTATAATAAGAAAAAAAAAAGATTGCACTATACAATTAAGGCTTTATTTTGGAAAACCTGATGAATAAAAATAGTTAAATTATATATTTATTGAAAGGAAATTTCCTCCCTAATAATATAATATTTAACCTGAAATATGATTTTTATTTCTTTTAATGATTCTTTTCAGTATCATATATTTTAAACACGGCCAGTGTTATACAAAGTGACTTGGACTTCTCGCATTCACGGGATTTTCTGAACTGTTATGAAATAGAAAAAAACTTCCTTGGCTGCTTTTTTTGCTAAACATTATGAATTTTTTTCTTTGAGTATTGAAGTTTGGTGATCTTGGCTAAGTGCTGAAAAGTTTGTGCACCAAAGCAAAAAAAAAAAAAACTGTTATATTGTCTGTTTGGCAGAGCCAAGGTACTGGGGTGGGGGCTTTAAAATTATTTGATATAAACATAAAAACTCATAATAAAAAAAAATTCTAGATGGGGTGGGGGAAATTTTCACCGTGAGTTTAGCAGATGGGACATCTTCCCGAAATTGCCCTCCCACATGACGACTGATTTTCGTAGCAAGAAAGTCTGTTTCGCTTCCGTATCCAAGGCATTCATTTTCAGAAAACAGTACAAGCTCAAAGTGTTTTTTTTACAAAAAGCAAGAAATAATAAAAGAAAAATTACATAGAACCTAATGGCATGTTAAATAAAATATCTGTAACAACTTTTAACGGGCCTCTGATCTAGCATAACTCAGAAAGATCAATAAATCAGCCAATTGAAAGATCGCTAACTAACAGAAATAAATATATAGAAATGAATTTGCTTTCATATCCAAAACCTCATTTATTTTCAGATAATGATACTATATCAAAGTTTTACTGTAAAAGTAATAAATAATAAAAATAAAAATTAACATATAGCCAAATGCAATGCTAAAATATTCACAGTAACAAGTTGTAGGCCAGCCATACGATGCAGCATAACTATGAAAAAAATCAATACTTATCGAGCGGCCAAAAGATCACTAATTTCCGAAACTAAATCTACTGAAATGAAAACCAAGTTTTAAATATAAAAAGTAAATACTAACTTTACAAAGGGTATCCAATATGCAGGTCCAACACTATATAGCACACGGACTGGAGATAGCATTTGTCAGCCATCTGTGTCTTGTTTGCTTCAGTGAAGCATAACTAATTAAATGGAGCTGCAACCAGAATTTCTAAGAAGGATGTGTTTACTTCCAGTTTCGATTTTAAGAGTGGGAAAGATGCATAGAATTCTGGGGAAAATGGTAAAAATAACTTGGGAATACTGAAATAGGTTTATGACAGAAAAGTGTGTGAAGCGGAAAAAAAATTGCGGTTTCTATTTTGTAATCACTTTCAAAATCTATCGTTTTTAAAAATATCAGTTTTTTTTTTAGGAGATTTTCAAAAATTTAAGGAAATATTTGTTGATAATAGCTCAATCAAACTTGTGAGCTTAAATCAAAAGGTTGCTTCAGCAAATAGGAACGTTAACAAGCAAATCGGCAATACTGTTTAGTGCTTCTAAGAAATGGCAATCAGATGGTTTTATAAAATTATTTATATTGTAATTTAATAAAATATGCATCAAATTAAAAAACAAATATTATTTTTGAAGCCTGAATTATATATTTTTTATAAGATATATATAAAAAACATTTCAACACCAATTTTTATTTTTTAAAAAACGATATTTTTTTTCTTGTACTGAAAATGGATACATATGTCCTTGGCCTCGCAGTTCAGATTCTCCAAATGTATACAGACGTGGACACTGGAAGGGTTAATATTGCTAGTGATATTACAAATAAAATGCCTTTAAGCATTGTATATATTAAAAAACAAGCTTTGAATTTTAGTATTACTGTCTTTTAATCTATTTCCAAATTTAATCCTTTCAGTTGCATTAATCAAAGTGTTAAACTTTTGGTTTTCCTTTATGACTAATATCTTTTAATATATTTGAACTTTACTTATATATATATACACACACACAGTATTGCAGTTAAGATATATACTGTAATTTTCTCCATTCTGTGTAGTCTACAAATTTGGTTGTGTTCATATATATATATATTGTGCATATGTTTGTAAATTCAGGAATATGACAGTTTAAAGTTAGAGGCAGAGGAATTACAAAAAGGCCTCTCAAATTATGAAGAGCAACTGCAAGCTATAGAAGAAGCTGTACAAGGTTATGAGGAAGAGCTAACTAAAATTAATGACACTTTGAGAGAATTGAAGGTTGGTTGTTAATTTTATCACTATTTATATTGTGTGCAATTCAACCTACAGTTAATTTATGTTTATGTGTGTATTTTTCTAACTCATTTTTTATACATATCAAAAATATTTTAATGTTTACAAAGCTAGTATTTCCTTATACCTTGAATGCAATAATTTTCAACTGAATAATAAGCAAAATTGCTAAATATGCTTTAAAATAATCTTTTCATTTTAATATTAGCAGACAGTTTATCGTAACCAAGCTACTATAAAGTTTGAAATCTGAGCAATGTTATTTTTTATTTTAAGTTTCTTAACAAAAGTTAGCTTAAAGTAATATGTGTGCAAGTGCCAAGATAAGGAAAAGTATCTATTATAGTATAATTCTGGGGTTTAATAATACTCTTAATACATAATATTTCAAAGAAATTACCATTTTTGCAGTTACATTGTGTAATTTACAACTTGGAATTTTATCTGGGGGTTTTCCCTTTATATTAAGAAATTGTAACTAAACACCTGAAGGTGTGATGTACATTCTTCAGTATAGGAAAAATTGTCTTTGGCCAGTTTTGTATTTTTCCCTGTGCAGGACAGGGAAGGCCTTTACACCTGACTGTGTGTACCAGCAACTCTTTGCCAGCCATCCTGCTGAGTACCCGGACTTCTTGCCTGTCTTCACATATGGCTCGAAGTCTGGCACTCAGTGGGATTGGCCATGGTCTGCTGTGATGTAATCATTGCAGACCAGATCCAACTGCAGTGTTTCATCTTCACTACAGAGTTGTATGCTATCAGCCTTGCCTTGGACCATGTGGTAGCTAAGCATCATCGTCGGTGTGTGCTTTACACCGACTCACTTAGTTCACTACAGGCTTTAATCTCGGTGAGGCATCGGCCTCACCCTGTTCTCTCCAAGATCTGCCAGCAGCTACATTGTCTGGCAGCCACCATCCATTTGTGTTGGGTGCCCGGTCACGTCGGTATCAGTGGCAATGACTTGGCAGGCGCTACTGCTAAGTCGGCCATGCCCCTGTCTGATTCTCGGTTGCCGGTTCCATATCGGGATTTCTGGCAACATTTTACCATCGAGCTCCGGGCATGGTGGTAGTGATTTTGGTCAGAACAGCTTATCAACAAGCTCTTTGAGATCAAACCTATCATCAAACCTTGGCAGTCATGTTACCGCAGGAATCGCAAGGAGGAAGTTGTACTTGCTCCGCTCCGCTTAGGTCACTCATTTATTACTCATTCGTTTCTTTTATGGGCAGGCGACGAACCTAAGTGCGAGTTTTGTGAAACCATTTTAAGTATTAAACATATTTTAATCGAATGTCCTTGTTTTAACTTTGAACGTAGAATGTATTTTAACTTTCATGATTTTACGTTGATTATCTCCTTACACTCGGATACCTCTTATCTGATCATTGTTGTTTTAGCTCTGTACTTAAATTTTTTCATTATACTGGATATTTTACTCAACTATAGTTTTACTCCAATGTTTATTTTTCTACATGTTTAACCCAGGTCATTTACACCTGGGTTACTTTTGTATTTATGACATATTTTTACATTTGTTTCTTGTTATCGACTGTTTCCTTTTATTATTTTAGAATTTGTGTGTGAGTTTGTAGTTTATTTTTAATACTTGGTTGAGGGTTCTATGACTTTTATCTGGACATATGTTTGGCACATTATAGCCTTAGATGCTAATGCGCCATTAAACCCAAAACAACCAAACCAGTTTTGTAAAACCCCAGTGATAAAAATATTTGTTTAAAAATACTAATTATTCAGTAATAAGTTTTTTAAGTAATAATTTATTATGTAAAATATTATTATCAGGACTCTGATATACTACTTGCATATTTTAGATTACTGTGTGTAAATACAGTTAATATTTTGAATTATCTAAAATAGTTCTTTGATATTTTAAAAGTGTGTTTTCACTTTTTTTTTTACTCATTACAATATTTGGTAAGAGCATTATTTTATTTATATGTTTAAGTAATTTAGCTAAATATTTGTTAGGCTATTATTAGATGGAACTTATTTAGTGCAATATATTATTTACACAACATTTAATTTAGCTGGAAATTATAAAATTTGTCCCTTATTCAATTGAGGGTTATAAAAGAAATTTTTAAATGTAAAATTACTTTCAAGGTTATATTTGCCATTTTATTGCTCACAGAGAGGACTTTATTAAATCTTTTTAATAATATTGAGCAAGCTAGGTTCTCTAGAGCTGCCAGCTATATAAGATGAAAATTCCAAGTTGGAAGAATAAAAGTTCAGAGCAATTTTGAGCTTGGTGCAATTCATATAATATATTGATTATTAATAAAAGCATTATGAAAACATATTGATTATTGGTTACTAATTATTAAAAAAATATCCTCTCAAGCAGCTGCTTGCCACAGGTCTGACAGGAGCTTGTTAGTTTATATGTCATAGTAGAAGGTCAATGAGGAAAGCGAGACCTCCGCGAAAAGACAACACAAACATCCATGCTTTACCTGGGGCTTGAACCCAGATCCCTTTGATCAGTAGCCAAGCATGCTAACCACTCAGTCATGGGTGGATTAGCAGTTGCTAAATTTCATAATATCAAAAAGCATGCAAGCCACAGATTTTACCATTGCTGCAGTCTGTTATAACCTTGCAAGCTTCAATCTGTAATGGATGAAACCAAAATAGGGTTTGCCATTTAAGCAATCAGAGTTAAGCAAAGCAATGGTCATTTTATGACACTAATTTAACTGATAGGAAATTTATGTCATAACAAGATCACTAAATCTCTATGTTTTTGCAGTGCCAGAAAGTCAATGGCATGCTTACTTTTGATATTAATGATATTTAACTTAATCACTAATAGTTAATAACTATTCATTTATGTGTAGGCATCATTCATTAATTAATAATCAGTTAATAGATAGTAATAAAATATAGAAAAAAACTATTACTTGCAGATAAGCCAACCCATATAACAATAAACATGTATGAGGTCTATTCCCATTTGCAGTGCTAAGCATGACCATCCAGATTAGGGAATTCCCTTAATCTGACTTCCCTTACCCTTGAAGTTTTAAGACATTCTTATTTGTGATTAATTGCCCATAGTGAGATATTGATTCAAGTTATTTGCACCAATTTAGATACAGTCTGAACCTTCAACTCTGTAAACGAATTTAGGGGTGACCTTTATTTATCTGGTCTATCTGGAATTGGTCAGCTGGAGTCCTATACACTGCCTCTGACCTGCAGAGTATAGTGTTGGTGAGCTCAGAGTCAAACACAGATTAAGTGGATACAGAGGTGCAATTTTAATGCAGTAAAAGAGGTAAAATGGAAACTTCTTTTTTTACCATTTTCCTTTTGGGAAAACAAAGAAGATATTGTAAAATTTGATAGCACGATTTTTTTTTAAAGGGGCAACTGGAAAACTGAAAAATTCTGATTTTCAATGAACAATTAGGATTTTTAGATTTTAAATAAAAAATTGGAGCAGTTACCAGCTCTGGATTCTAGTTATTGATAGATGGGTCTAGTTAGGTGCATCTAAATTTGATTTGTAATATGAAAAAGAAATTATTTTTAATATAAAAGTCAAGTCTTAATCCATAAAGCATTTAAAGTTATATTAGGAATATACTGTTAAATGTTGAAAAGTTAACTAGTCATGAAGTATATTATCTAGCATTCCTAAGTAGTTTGTTGTAATGTGTCAATGTTGAATCTCAACTGTACCATGGGGCCAACATTTCCATAAGCAGATCTATTTGGTGCAACTTAAATTTTTAGGAAATATTTCTTTAAATTCCAATTCTAATTTAGAGTTAAGTTCAAATTCAATAAATTGTGCATTATAATATACAGTTTGATTGATTGTAATTACTAAAATTTAAGTTTCCAAGAATTTTTAATAATAAAAATAATGTTGGGTGTTTTATCTTTGAGTAGCACTTTTCTGTACAAGATGGGCTAAAATGACTTGGTCACAAGGGCTCAATAGGTTGGGGAATGGGATCCACTGGACAGAAAATAGATGGTAGCCTCCCATCAATGCTATCCAGTGTGTTCTTTAGCATGCTTAGGGATGGTTCTCCTATATGTGGGGTCATGGCTTTATGTTAATGTTATGCCAACCCAGACCGTGTCCCCTTTCTGACCAAGGTTGTGTGTGTGGGGGGGGGGAGATAAATCTCAACTGTGGCACAAGTGGGACTCAAACTTGGGAACTGTAAATTATGAGCTTGGTGGATTATGAGCAATCATTTGATATCTAGTGTTTTTTCCTGTTTGAAATGTGTTTTAAAACTGTGATAAAAAAAAATTGCTTTTATTTATGCGTTCTGTAGTAAAACTAATGTTGTTGTTTTTTTAGTTTCACTATAAAATGTGTTTTAACTGTTCTGTTTATGAATAAAGGAGGCTGTAACTGCAGCTGCAGAAGAAGTAAAATCACAGAAAGCCATGCTAAAGGCTCAGAGTTTGGAAATTGCTAAACTTCAGAAGGTGAAAGAAGTGATGCTCAAAGATATTGATACTACCAAATTGCTAATTCAACAATTAGAACATGATGTTGCAAAGTGTAACAAAGAATCAAAAGATGCTGCTCAGAAGGTATGATAATATAGTTTATAATATGAAAACTGTATTAAATTCAGTTACTTTATTGTCCTTATAGATTTACTCACAAATAGCGAATAAATTTACTCACCCTCTCACTCATTTAGGCCTTTCATAATCTGAAAATACTCCATACAGACTTTTGAGTCAAAACAGACTGTGCCAAACTACTATGACATTGCATTCCATCAGATTTAAAACTTTTGAACTAATTAAGGAAGAATAATTTTTTATTTAATAGACTGTAATTCAGATTCCAAGAGAGAAAAAGGGTTACCAACAAATGATTCCAGTAAATAAATGATAAAAATTAATAACAAATTTATTTATAAAATGCAGCGGATGTAGCAAAAAAAATTTTAAGAAAAATTATTGAATATTATTCATATTATTGTATGCTTAGTTAATTGAATAACCCTTCATATAACTTTAAGATTATAATAGATTACCAAGCATTCTGTAAAGTTCTTACTTTAGTGAAGAATACTAATTGTTATTAGTTGCTTTATATTCATCTGATTTAAAATGCAGAAGTTGTCTGTGTTCATTCTGAATGCACATAAATGTAAATAAAAAATTTGAAGGTTAAACAAGGAAAAATTTTGTTTATTTTACAGTTGGTTTGAATAACTGCAAATTATTATTTCCAAATGTAATTTTGCATTCAGTGATTATTCTGTGAAGTTCTGACAGAAAAATTTCTTGGTCACAAAGTTTTGACTTTAAAGAATGGGTTGTCTTCAGGGAGAATCAAATTAATGCTTAAAATTATTTATTCAAAGTGGAATTTTATGGCTACATTTATTAAAAATGGCATATAAGGGATAGTAATATAACCATAAAATTCAATTTTGAGTTAATGAAAATTTGAGTTTGAATGCATCTCAACAGTTGAAGTTTGATGACTATGTTTACTTAAATCAATATAAAGTTGCATTTTACAAAGTGTGCTACACAGAACCACTTCTTTGAAGGAAAGTTCTATAATGATTGACACCTTTTTTAAAATAATAATTTTTGCAGTGTAAAAAAGAAATGTTCCACAGTTTCAACAAATTGACAAGCACTGATTTTAGAAACAGTTTTTGCACTCATGACTTTTCTTTACATTTTTTTTAAAGATAATTTAGCTTTAAAGTTTCATAAGTGTTTCTCCTGAATTCTAAGAGCTGCTGTAGAGTAACAGATAAATTAAATGGTGTCAGGTTCAGCTAAGAAGTTGTATGTTGAAGGCTTGGAATAAGTTTACCTTTAGGAGTAATATTTTCTATCTATGGAAACAACTGATTAAGTGTTGAATGGTCATAGTTAATTTTCATAAATATTTTTATAATTAAAAAATGCATTGTCCCTCTTTTATATTATTTTTCTTATTTAGATTATGTACTTAAAATTAACTTTTTATTTCCAGGTTGAGCAGTTTTTAGCAAATTATGAGTGGATAGAAGAAGAAAAAAAGTTTTTTGGAGTTCCAAATACAGAATATGATTTTGCTGCTAATGATCCCAAAGATGCTGGTCGTCGCATTCAGAAGCTACAAGAAAACAAAGATAAATTGTCCAAAAATGTCAATATGAGAGCTCATAACATGATGAGCAAAGCAGAAGAACAGGTATTATAATTTCAGTTATTTATAGTGTGGAATATAATAATTATTTGACTTTGTAACTAAGGCCAAAAACTAAAGTTTTGATATTCTTTGTACTAAGAAATTATTAGAGAACAATGTTATTTATTCAGTAGAGAAAAAAAATTTTTTCCTCTTAAGCAGATGCTTGCATAAAGGTCTCTGAGGAAAGAGAGATCTTAGCAGAAAGACAACTCAAGAAAAGGCACATTCATGTCTTATCAGAGCTTGCAGAAAAAAAGGTTAAACACTGCTAAACCACGATGTTCTCTGTAGGTTCTATGTAGCGAAAAAAGTTTTGTACATTAAAAAATTACGTCAGGTAATGGGATAAGAGATTTGTATTTTTCCATTGGATCTTTGAGTTTTGTAAATTGCCCATTTAGCTCATTGTCCACAAATATATATATATATAGGTATCCCCAACTTATAATTACATTCTGAAAAATGGTCACATAACTTCAATTTCTTTTCCCATTAGCAATAATATATGTATACAGAAATTGCGTTCTTGAACATATTTCTAATTATTTTCGATTTATGAAATAAAAGCAATAAAAGAAATATTGAATACATTTCAATTTATTTTTGTTATGACGAATCATTTTGTTAATAAAATGTTAGACAATATAGTTACTTTTGCATTAGACAAATAATCCATTGTTTTTTAGTCTTTGTTGATACTCAGTGCTCACTAAATTATGACCACTTCCTTCCATGTTATGCCAGTGGAAGCTAACTTCGAAGCTCTGTAACTTCTAAAAGAAGTGTTTTGTAGCAGAATGGGACTGAAGATAAATTAAAGATCTCAATCAAATCTATCTAAATCTCGATTTTCAACAATATTTAACAACAGCAATGCCTAACATTAGAATTTAATTCAGAAGTTATTTGTAATTTGAATAAGACGTATTATTTCACACCATTTAATACAACATGTATATTTGTAAATTTTCAATTTTTTTTTATATTTTTCAATTTTCCTAAGACTTGTGTTGTTGCTGTTAAATATTCAAAGTCCATAACTCTGTAAGTACAAAGTGAATATTGTTAAAAAATCGAGATTTAGATAGATTTGATTGAGATCTTTAATTTATCTTCCATTACATTTTCTATAAAATGCTTGGTTTAGAAGTTATAGAGCAAAGGTGAGCAAACTGCAGCTCCTAAGGCAATATTGGGTTTCATTTCCAATTTTCCTAAACTTTTATATTAACCCTTTGAGATTCGGGAGAGAAAACGGTAGGCTTCCCATAGACCCAAGAGGTATAAAATTTAGAAGTATACCATTGAAATCAACATTTTCAATAGATTATGAAGAATATGAAAACATAACCAAAACTTCTTTTAAACAAGTACGGATGATGCAACTGGACTCTGCGTCATCACTCTTCATGCAGTACACACAAGTTACGCACTTGCGGCGGTAGCAGAACATAACTAGTGCAGTGGAGTGTAGTTGAGTACTTTCGTGATTAATTACTTAAGATTATTTTTAGTTAAAGTTATAAAACCCTTGTTTAAAATGACTGAGCAACAGAAGAGTATAAAACAGAAATATGAACAAGAAAAGAGAGTGTTTAACCAACAATGGGAGGACGATTTTGCTTTTACTGTTAAGGGTGAAAAGGCTCTGTGCCATACAGCCATGAGCCACTTTAAAGCCAGTAATTTAAAGTGTCACCATGAATCTAACCATAAAAAATTTGCATCTCAATTTCCTCCTGAATCAGAATTGAGAAAAAATAAGATAAAATTATTGAAATCTAATTTAGTCACTCAACAAAATAACCTATTTTCCCTCTGTAAGCAAAGTGATTTGGCTACTGAAGCTAGTTTTGTTATAGCTTGGAATATTGCTTGAAGTAAACTATCTTACAGTCATGGAGAATCTTTAAAAAGAATAGTGATGTGATTGCAATTCTCACTCCAGAGAACTCAAAACTTAAACAAGCAATAGAACAAATTCCTATCTCCTGCCATACTAATAAAAGACATATTTCTGAAATTAGTTCTAAAATTGTATGTTTACTGCAGAGTGATCTGAAAAGCTGTGTTGCTTTCAGCTTAGCATTGGATGAATCTATAGGCATTCAAGATATCCCTCAGCTAGCTCTATATGTTCGCTATCTCACAAACGATGGAAATGTAAAAGAAGAATTCTTAGACCTGATAACCACAAAAGGTATTGACATGAAAAATGCACTTAAGAAAGTTTTATTAAATGCTCAACTACCACTGCATAAACTTGTTAGCATTGCAACAGACAGAGCACCAGCTATGGTAGGGGGCAATTGACACATGATCTCAACTGTCCTGAATGTCTCTATTCACTGTATCATCCACCTTGAGCATTTAGTAAGCAAACACTTTAAGTTCAACAATGTCATAAATTGCATTTTAGAAATTATGTATTTCATTCGGACAAGTGCAAAAACACATTGTGAATTTAGAAATTTTATTGAGGAGCTGGAGCTTGAAGAAAAGACAAGACATTTCATTCTACTGTATTGTAAGATGGCTATCAACTACCAGTCTTTTGAATAAGTGCGTTGCTCTTTTTGAACCAATCATTGCTTTCATGAAAGAAAAAAAAAGAACTACCCGCAACTAGAAGATCTTGAATGGGTACAGGATCTGATGTTCTTTACAGATGTAATGCAACACCTCCAATATTTATATCTGGCACTTCAAGGAACGAACAAAGTTATTACAGAACTTGCCCAATCAGTTTTCAGAATAAAATAAAGGCAAAAAAAGAAATTTGACCACTTTTCCAACCTTAAATTAAGAATAACTGCTTTTATGCTTATATGTACGTATATAAAGTAAATTATCTTCTTAAAGAAAATAATATGTCACTGATTCAAGAATACAAAAGTGTCAAGAAAATGACTTACATACGCTTATTAACTAGATTTTATTCATTGTCACTCTCTGACAATAGACCAGTGTCTCGCAAACTGTGTGCCGCGAGAGATTTTCAAATTGACACTAGATATTCCAAAAATTTCACTTTGACTTGACTTGTGTTATCGACATTCTTTAATAAAAATCTTTCAGATTTTATCAACTGGGATCTTGTAAGTATTTATCAAGATTTTTCCAAATTTTGGTATTAATTTTTGATTATTTCAAGCCATAGAATGGACAAATATTTAAAACAAACACCGAGTTATGATTAATTATATTTATTATTATATTTATTTTAAATAAAATGCATTTAACGAAACTTCAATTTTCCTCTTTTTATGTAACCATCAAAAATTCTTTTTTAGGTGTGCCGCGGGAAAAAAAATTAGATTCAGTGTGCCGCAGAAAAAAAATTAGATTCAGTGTGCCGCAGAGTAAAAAAGTTTGTGAGACACTGCAATAGACGCATTCGTTTGCATAAGACTGGAATTAAATCAGTTTTATCACTTGAAACATTTTGGCTGTCGTGTTCATACTCCAATGGTGAAATGCCCTCTGTGGCATGGGGAACCAAATTATTACTTGTTTCCAGTGATTCTGAAGTTTGATTAGTTTTGATAACAAACTATGTAATCAATCATTTAGATCCTGTTTTGACTAGATCTTTGTATAATTCTTGATAATGCGCCATATGTGACTTCAGTTCACGTTTAAACTGCTCAGCTTATTCGACAATGGGATCGTATGTAAGAAAACAACTTTCCAATTTACTAGCCATTTGAAGCCCTTCTTTAATTAAACCTGCAGTGAGTGGAATCTCTTCATCACCATCACTTTTTTCTTTTTCATCAGGAGTCTCAAGGACAAATTCTATTATTTCATCTTCGCTAAGAGCTATGTCAACCAGCAATTCATCAATATCTGCAAACGACAAATCATCGAATCCTTCTCCACCAACTGCATGTGATAAAGTGATGATATTAGGATATTCAGTCCTATTTGGGGGTACAGGATCTTTGCTTTTTACACATTCTGGCCATAATACCATAACTTTTCAGCATGCGTTTAAAGTTGATGGTTTTAATTCTAATAACGTCAATCCGGTGTGTCTGATACAATCTAAAATTGAAAATTTCTTCCACACATCAATAACTGTTAGTGTTTTATCCTTATCTAGTTTATCCAAAATGTATTGGAATTTTCGTCTTATGTGTCGTATTAGGTGGCAGAAAACAAAATTTCACATTTGGGTGTTCCAAAACAGGATGGCCAGGCGCATTGTCTATAATCAATAGAACTTTAAATTCGAGATTTTTTTTCTTTCAAATAGCGTTTAACTTCTGGAACAAAACATTTATGGAACCATTCATTAGAAATTTCTTTTGTATCCCAGGCTTTTTTGTTTGCCATCCAAATACACTGGCAATTTATTCAAATCTACACCTTTCATTGACTGTGATCTTAGGGATCAATTGATGAGCAGTGGTTTTAACATATGATCTCCTGAAGTGTTGCTGCAAAATAAAGGTCACACAATCCTTAGCTGCTTTAAAGCCACCAACAGTTTTTTTTCTGATTTTGTTTCCTGGTTCTACTCTGTATTTTTTTCCAAAAAAGACCAGTTTCATCTGCATTCCTAACTTGATCAGGAGAGTATCTACCATCTTCAATGATTTGGGCCAATTTTGGACAAAATTCTTTAGCAGCCGGCTCATCTGCAGATGCGTGTCTTTGAAGAAATCCTGCGAGCCAGCCTGTACTTGCAGAAAATCCATTTCTTTTATCTGCTTATATATTCATAATGCCATCTGATTGATGGTATTTCCGTCTAGAGGTATTCTTTTTTGTGAGTTATCTTCTGTCCACATTACTAGTGCCTTTTCCAACTTCACTTTTACAATATCTCTCGTGTACAATGACGACTTAGTGTTCAATTTTGTTCCAGAAAGCACAGATTTTCTAATAGCATCTTCATTTTTCTTGATGGTTCTTACGGTAGCTTCATTCAAACCAAAATATTTACTTATGGATGTTGAACCTTCTGCAGTTGCAAAACGATCTAAAATTTGGATCTTAGTATCCAAAGAGATAGCTTTCCTTTTCTGCTTTTGTATAGTTGAATTATCCGACATTGTAGTAAGGCTTACGAAAAATATTTGAATTGTAGATAATAAATCAAATGATGAAAAATTGTAAATTACCTATCTGCAAAATTTTATAAATTTATATTATGCACACAAAACTTCAAAAAATGAAACAAAATTTTTTTCGATTTCTTCTATTAAATATCTAAACACTTCAAACTTTAAACACAAAATGAGAGACCAAGACTAACATATATATTGAAGATAAAATTGAGGGGAATTCCCAGAACTCTAATGTTGCCACTTTATTCTGAATGAAGTAGGTTTTGTACAATTTTTCCATAAAATAGAGAATAAAATAGAGAAAACTCATTGTGTAGTTATGTTGGTGTAGTTTTTATTTTGGGGATTTTAGTACACAAAATGTGTATCTAAGTACAAAGTTAAAACTACTTGAAAAATGTGACCATAAAAACAACATCTTTGTTATAAATGTAAATTCTAGGAATTTTTTCTTGAATAGGAATATTTTTTCAGAATTAAATTCAAATGGAGATTTTTAAAAAGGTGCCATTTGAACTGTGTTAGATCAAAATAAATCGTGCAAAAAGAGAATTGGAATTTTTTCCTAAACCATGTTAAATCAAAATCATGTAAAAAAAACCCATGTAAAAGCAGAATTGGTTGTAGTAGTATTTATTATTATTTATAAATATAATTTTAAAATAATATTTTCTGTGGCTCTTGAACATTCAAAAATGTAAGAAAAACATTTTATGTGGCTCTTCTTATCAAAGAACTTGCCCATCCCTGTTATAGAGCTTCGAAGTTAGCTTCCACTTATATAACATGGAGGGAGCTGGTCATAATTTAGTGAACACTGAGTGTATATTAAAAAAATACTTGTGAGGCTGTTTGAAATTTGCTCATCTATGTTTGTTTATCTTGGCATTCATCTGAAATTGTGTTTAAGTGAAATTTGCACAATTTGGAGGATACTTGTACCGTACCACTCAGGGGTAAAAACCCTATCTGGAAAAATGTCCAGGTAGGGTATGATTATGACCGTCAAGTTAAATCTCATGGATTTTGAACATAATTTTGTTTTTCTTTTTTGCATTTAGCTCAAAGAATATTTTTCCACTTTTAAGTCAAAGTTAACATTTTAGTATATCTTGAAACTTCTTGCCTTTTCTGTAAAAAAGAGGTCTAACAGTGAATAAAATTTAGAATCAAATTTATTAATTTAAAATACTGTATTTATTAATTACAGTACTTTATAATACTGTACATCAAAGTTATAATTTAAAAATATTTTATTCCAGTATCAAGATCTGTTAAGGAAAAAACGCATCGTAGAAAATGACAAAGCAAAAATAGCAGCTGTTATTAAGGAATTAGATGAGAAAAAAAACCAAGCTTTAAAAGAAGCTTGGGAGAAAGTAAATAAGGTAATATATTTTAATGCTATATATATTTTTCTGATTACATGGGTATTTTTGTTTGAAGTAATCAAAGAACATTTTGAATTATAAATAATTTGCTTGTTCATAAAAAATAATTAGAATTGTTTTTCATTTTCCTATTTGTTAGCAGGAACTACATTTCTCTATATTTTGTAACTCTCCAGCATTAAATAATGTCTTTTTTTCTTTGTCAAAAGGGATAAATGACATTTTTCCCCCTTCTGCATTGCCTGATTATTTGCAGCTTAAGAATCATTCCTTGAAAGAGCATTTGTTCATAAAATCCAACCATGAACTGAAAATGTATTTAAATAATAACTATGCACTCATGAGTAATGTTTAAATTACTTGTTTTTACAGCAGGCAACGGTATTTTTTGTTTGTTGAAAGAGCATTAAAGTAATGCAATGTAATCTCATGCAACCAAATTCTTTTATTTTTCCTCATAACAAATTATGTGTACTAACAGCTGTTCAATTTTAAAATGACAGTAATTTTTAAACTGCCATTGCTGGGGTGGGGATGGTTCAGTTGGTAATGTTGGCCATAATCGGCCATTCCCTGTTCAAGTTCCACCTGATCTAGCTTTGAAAAATATTTCTTCAAAACCCTCACCCTGCCCTCAGTCAGTAGGGGACACCAAATGGCTTGGAAAGGCAGCCATATGTCGGATGGACTTTAAACTGTTTCTCCATGTGCAGGAGAGCCATACCTTGTGCACAATAAAGAACATGCTGGATGACTTTGATGGGAGGCTACCAGCTGCCTCTTAACAGCTATCCAGTGGGTCCCCTCCCCCCAACTTTCTCTGAGCATTTGGATCCTTGTGACCTGGCCATTTAGCCTATTGTGTTCAAAAAAGTGCCACTCAGAAATAAAACAACCCTGCCAATGCTACTTTCAAATCAAATTGTGTCACTAATGGACATGTAGCATGTGAGTAATAAGTGCATCATCATCATGCACTGTTGGATTGAATCAGACTAGAAAAAATGATAGCATAAAGATGTGTTAATATTTTTCTAAAATACTGAATTCTAACTGCCTATTGAACCTATAAAATATTTACACTGTACATTCTCATGCTACTTTTAATCATCTTCCAAAATTCCACAATCCTAGCCCCTTTATGTGGAGAGTTAAGTTCCACAGACACATACATCTTCTTTTATTATTATAGATATAATGACAACAACAAATAGTAAAAACAAAGAATTTTTATGAAATCATGATGTTAAACTTGATTAGAAATCCAGTCATTTTTATTTGTATGAATTAACCATAATTTTCCAAATAAGTGCAAATGTAAAAGTGACAAAAGTATGTATATTGGTTTTCACTGTTGTAATCATATACATTTTCAACATTTTAGGATTTTGGGTCCATATTCTCCTCGCTGCTTCCAGGCACCAAAGCGAAACTTGTTCCCCCAGAAGGAATGTCTGTTTTAGAAGGTTTAGAATTCAAAGTCGCATTTGGAGACATTTGGAAGGAGTCTTTGACAGAGCTGAGTGGAGGGCAAAGGTAAACTTTATTAGATATTAAATGTAATTTTTGTCATGAGAAATATAAATGGAAGCCTTTCTTGTAAATTTTTAGGTAATAAGAAATATTTCACTGTAAATGTTACCTGAAGTTAAACTTTTAAAAACATTTTTATAGGGCATAAAATAGGAATATATTTCTCTCAAAAAATTGCTTAGAATCAGTTGCAGTCCATCATCAACAATGAATAAAGGGATCCCATAATGTGTAAAAAATACTATACCCATCTGCTATCATGACCGTTTTCATCTGCGTTAAAATTGTCACATGACAAGCTAACAGATTTTATCGATGCATAATGAATTCTGATCCTTAAACCACTACTATTATAATAAAATTCACCCAAATATAGGTCAGAGTGTATGTTCAAAATTTCAAGAATTTTTTTGAACGATTTTTAAAAGTAACTCTTATTTTTGTGTAGAATTTGTTCATGTTAAAAAGACACTTTTGGTAAGTTATTGTGACAAAGATTGTAGGACCTAAGCTCTGTAGTTTACAATGAAAGATTTAATATATAAAAATATTTTAGTAGCAATTTCCTAAATACTTTATATACCAATATTAGTATATAAAAAAATTAATACTAATATTTTAATATCAATTTACTAGTTATTTCCTTCAATAATTTATAGTTCCAATGACCATTAAGCAGCATCTTAAGAGGTTACATTGCCATGCTGCTCACAAACAGAACTAAAAATTAGTAAATAGAGTTATGGACAGTTTCCTAAATGCTTGAAGAAATGGGGCAGGACAAGAATGAGGTGGATGGATAATGTCAAACAGGATCTTATTATAATTTCTTGCAACAACCAAATACAGTGGCTGTTACTTAAATGTGTTAAGAAAAAAATTCAGTTAGTGTGAACCTTCATTGACTATAATTGTTGAGACCTTCAGAGGCACAGAGGACATGCATGACCTTTGATCAGAACTGGCCATTATCTGATATGTTTTTTGTACTTTCAGCCCTCAAAATAAATGTAAAGTGCATCTGCATTAATTGAAGTTTATCAAACTTACATAAGTCTTTTTCTTTTAATGTGCTCTCATGCTCAAAAGGAACAAATCAGAAAGATACATCTTGAAACATCTGTCAAATGTTGTCAATAATGAAATTGAAGTGTTAACCACAAACAAAAATTGAGTCTGTACATCTGTTAAAATTATCCAGCAATAATTTTCTGTTACATTAAACTTTTGCCTTCTTATCAGTTCCTTTCCACAAATTTGAGATATCATAACATGTTCTATGCATCATTATAGATCAGTCATGTTGAGAGTCCAACTGTAAGTTGAATTTTAACCCATCAGAGATGCTGTTGATCTACATCACATTTAAGATGCTGATGTCGCCACTAAACATTTACATCTTTGTATTGACATCAAAGCAACCATAAGTTATTGGCTACTGGCATAAAGACTTCTCATAAAATCTGTAATTTGTCATGATACACTATGTCGAGCAGCTGAGGATATTTTCAAAGACGGTGAGAACTCTGTCCAATAATGTACAGATTTAATCAGCATAATGGTCATATTTTGATGTCATAATTTTAGGATGACCTTGAATAGATTTTCTTCTTTTGTCTTGGTATTATCTCCAAAGCCTCTCTAAATTTATATTAGCATCAATATTGTTGTAAGTTCTGCCTGTCTTTGTAACATTCTGACAGCCTTTGAAGAATCCTCTAAATGATATTAATAAGATATGTTTAACACAAAAACAACAGAAAAAAATTGTGCTTCAGATCAATGTTATTATAAGAAATAACATATTCATATATTGAATGCCAGAACTTTTGACCTGGTAATTGTAATTTACTTTCCATTTCTAACTGCCATTGTTTCACTTCAACCATCTTCTTTTAAAGTGACTTCTATAGCACAGTTTTTTCCTTTTTAGCATGAGTGTATGCAAAGATTGTTTTTGGCAAATAACTACTTTTTTTTCACTTAGGATTTAAAAGTAATTTTTTTTTTGTTTTCAATACTGAAGTAAATTTTTTTCCTGATTGCCATATAACTAATATATACACATATTCTTTTAGGTCACTTGTTGCATTGTCTTTAATATTAGCTTTGCTATTGTTCAAGCCAGCACCAATTTATATTCTGGATGAAGTTGATGCAGCCTTAGATTTATCTCATACACAAAATATTGGGCAAATGCTCAGGACTCATTTTAAGCATTCTCAAGTAAGGCATTTAAATAAACCATCTTTATATTGTAAAATATATTTGAAAAAGTATGAAAAATGAGTTTTTGCTTGCATTTGAATAATCAAAATGCTTTTATATTGCAAACCTTTTTCAGTCACATATAGACATTTACTGTATCAATTATTGCAGTTATTCATTTTCATGGTTATTAATATAGATAATATTTTACAGATAAATTGTTGACTATTTGATATTATTATTATTATTATTATTTACTTTTGTAGTTGTGAATAATTTAGTACTTTGAATGGTTGCTAAGTAGATATAAGTTTTATTTTTTCAATTAATGCTGAAGAAAATTCACTATTTTTTTCTAGTTTATCATTGTATCGTTAAAAGATGGGATGTTCAACAATGCTAATGTTCTCTTCAAGACCAAATTCATAGATGGTATGTCCACAGTCACCCGTTATTCACAGCAGAGAACACCAGCTTCTGCTACTTCAAAGAGCCGGAAATAAAGATTTTGTATAAATACTTGATCACTAGCAAAGTAGCATAATAAAATTTATAATCATGCTTTGTTGCATTTTAGAAAGGGGAAAAAAAAAGGAATTTTGCAAAGCTGTGTAAAAAGCCACCAATAACTGCATATAATTTTCAGAAATGTAAATAAAGTTTCTGTTTATCATCTGTATTTTTCATGTTACATTTTAATTTAAAAGCATTGGGTTAATGAAATTTAAAGGCACTGTCATTACAATAACCATTGTTGTACATAATTCAGATATTTGTATTTTAACATTTTATTGTTTTAGATTTCATTTTTTTCCCATTTAATATTTGGGTACTGAATATTTTAGAATGCTTATTCATATATTATACTTGCTATATATAAATATTGCTTCATGATGTAAAATGTAATTTCCATACACATATATGTATACAATTTGCAAGTGACTAAAAGTTACATAGGTCCAGTCATTGTGCAGTCATTTTTTTTCCCACATCCTTTCTGATCAGATCACTGCATCCTGCTATTCCGGTTCTGCTGATAAAGCCCTTAATATGGTGCTCATTCATTACAAATTAGTAGTCCCCTCATTTTTATTCTCTTCAGAAAAAATCAGGTCATCCCATTAGTAATCTAATCAGTCTCCCCTCCCTCTATTTTTCAAAATAAAAATATTACTGGGTCATATTTTACTCGAGTATATATTTTTCATTGTTTACAATAATAATTTGCCATTTTTCTACAAGCATTTCGATTCCACATTTATAATATTCTTTTGGCTTTGAAGCAAAAAATGCAGGCAGAGCACTTTGATGGTCTCATAACTTTCAACTTATTTTCCATGAAGAAAGCTTTGTAGAGTTTCAAATAGGTGTGGTATTCAGATGCTGTAAGGTGATAAATATGGTGGACAAAGTAGTTTTTCCCAAACTAGCACTTAAATCTTGGCCACTTGTCATCTGAGTAGTATGAGGATATACATTGTTCTGATGAAACAGTTTTTGCAACTAGTCAAAGATGAACTTTTTTTTTTGTGTGAATGCAGTACTCAAATTTTCCAGTTGCTGGCAGTAGGCTTTGGATGTAATAGTTACATTGAATTACAACATTTTAAAAAAGCTCTTTGACAACAAATGCAGAACCTGCTATCCAAGTTTTGGCACTTTTTCCAGCAGTTTTAAGTGGAGATGAACTGTTGAACTGGTCAAATTGAGTTTTTGGATTCAAGTTCTTCAATAGTTGCATCAGGATCTTCAAGCATGATTATTAGGTTATTAAACTCAACTGGCCTGCCTGAATGTGTATAATTGACTAAGCTGTAGTCATTAGACATGAATTTTTAGAACTACTTTGGCATTTGTTGGGTTTAAAGATTCACACAATAAACATCTTAAATGTTTTTCAAGGCTGCTGTCACATTATACCTTCCTTAAATTTGAAAAACATTATATGCCTAATGTATGTTTCTGACACCTCCCTATTGTTTCTAATATGTAAGGCACACAGCACTGTTAATGTTCAAAACTTGTGCACAGACCGATGATTAATGCAAAGTAGTTAGAAATGTTTCATGATAGGTGTACATATGCAAGTATAAACATGAAAGAAATTCGATAAATGAAAAACAGCATTATTTATGAGATGACCTGCTTTGAATCAGAAGTTAAGCAATTTATGAAAATTCCAGTGGCCAACAGTGTCACAATCAATTGTGTGACCATAATGTGAGGAACAATTAGGAGATAGTAATAAACAAATAAATTGTGTGACCAATAATGTGAGGAACAATTAGGAGATAGTCTGAAATTCAGAAATAATATAAGACACATAAAATTCATATGTAATTTCATAATGAAATTCTATTATGAATCAGAGTCTGAGAACCTAGTCGTGAAATGCCCAAAAATTGAAACTGAATCAATTTCTGATGAATGTCTTGAAATGATATAATAAAATGATCATGATTTCTAGGGTATATTATTGATCTAGCCAACTCTTAATATTTTTTTCCTATTGCTGAAATTGTGTTTATAGTCATATATGCAAGCTAATTTGCTTTTACATAACCAGGCCAATGTCAACTATTTGAGGTGAAGTTTGTTTTGTTAATATATAATTTAAAAAAATACTGTAGTCAAAAGTCAGCTTAAAAACCAAATAAGAAAAACTTTAATGTGTTGTCCTACATAATGATGTATTTTTCTTATTTTAAAACAAATTCATATAATGAACACCTCATTTTTAATTACTACAATCTATCTAGATATGTGATCTTGTTTCTTGATATGTTCAATTGGAAATATCTACACATTAATACTCTTTGACCTAATTCTTTTTCTGAACTGTTGAAAGTAAGACAAGATTCAGGCAAGTCATGATTGGTATACATATTGCTTTTGTAGTTGTATCTGTAGTTAACATTACCAACAGAACTGAAAAACATGGAAACAAGATTGTTGAAAATTCTATGCCAAGCATTAGCAACATCCTCAAAGCAGTTGAAACAGTGACCTATCCAATAAACACTACAGCTGTGCTCTGATGTTCATAATACTGTTATATCAAAAAATCTAGAAATCTTTTCTGAAAAAACACTCTCATCAGAAGAAAATAGGTTTTTCTATCAAATTAAGATTTTTTGCATGGGACCAAATGGTTAACGTGCTTGGATGTAAGCTAAATGGACCTAGGTTCAAGCCTCAGAGAGAGATTTCTTTTCTGATGTTTTTCTGTTGAGGTATTTGCCTTCCTCGCTAATCTTTATGTTGTATTACACTGACAGGCTTCTGTCAGACCTTTGTGGCAAAAATCTGAGGAGTAATTTATTTTTGTAAAACATCACAGTACAGGAAATGCACATTACAATAAATAATGACATATTCTATAAGTAAAAATGTGTATAGATTAAATATATTTATCACATAATTGCATGTAGTACTTTTTTTTTTTTTTTGGAGGTTTTGAGGCATTTGAAGGCATTTTTTTTTAAATACGAAGATATTTCAGAAATATTATTCGATTATGATGAATAGATTTTTCCAGTTCTAATCGGGTTTGCATTAAATAGGTTAAACTGTAAGCTTAAAAACAGCAGAAATAGCTAGACTAAAGATTATTTTACTGCTGGTTTATATTTTTTGTCAAGTTCTGTAAGCTATATTTTTCAAGCTGTTTTTTTTTAAATTGGAAATAATATTTTCTTTAATAGTATTTAGCTTATTTAACAGAGAATGTGTGACATGCTAAAAAGTTCAAAGTATGAAAATAGTAATAAAAAAAAACCTCCATAAAATTCACATTTAAATATTATAATGGCATATATTGTTTTGAGGTGAAATTCTTCAATAAGTTTTTGTTCATTTTGGCTGTTTTATAGTTTTTTCGTGTTATCTATATAATAAATTTATTCATGACAATTAAGTTGCTTTTTAACATCTAAATATTAATTTTTACCTTCATCTGCATACCAATTAAGTGATTTGCAAGAGAAAAATAAGCAATAGCTGTATCTTAGAGAAATAGCTTTATTGTTTTAAGGCATGTCTGCATATAATATTCGTCAGACTCAATGCATATTATTTCTGTTAAATCTTTTGCCTAAGATTACTTGTCTGATTTGACAAGTGAGTCTGCATGAATGTTCTAGGTTCATTATATAATACCAGTAAGGATAATGAGATGTTCAACTATCTTCCATAAGAGTTTGTGGAAACAGGTAAACCATAAGACTTGTAAAATCATTTAGAAAGTGCAATAATTCCCTATCCCTAGACAGCAGTGAAAGCAATGCATTATTCAAATATACTGGTTATTCATCTCATAATATCACTATTGAATGTAACAGAATTGATGAGGACATCTAGAGTTTTTATCCATATGTTTCAAGCTTCATAGTTCATTGCTGTTTTTGTTATGTAAACATATCTGCAAATACACACAGTCAAATATTTCTTACCTTTAATTTTTCATTTCAAAATCTATGCATTTTAAACTGAAAAATATAATTACAATTATTTACTGCAGTGCAATCTAACAGTAAAATTCTGGACTTATATATATTTACCATTTAATAAATCAGTGTCAATGAAAGGCCAATTCAAAGTTCTGTAATTTCTTTTTAAAAATAAGTGTAAAAATATCACTAGGAAAGAATTTTAAAAATCTAGATGAAATCTGAATTATAATTTTTAAAAATAATATTCATTCAATATTATCAGAGTTATGGAACTTCAAAAAATTTGTCAGGAGTATCAGTCAACTCAGCATTTACAGCTTCCATATCTATAAATGTGGAATGGATGTTAACAAATGAAGATTTATGTGGATTTCATTTTTTTTAAACTTGATTTACAATTTTTATTAGCAGTTAGAGCATTTGAGGTTTGAAGAGTTAATTTTATTACCACCTCCATATATAAATCAATTACAAAACAAGTTTTATAAATAACGTCACATTTTTGGTCCTATCATATGAATGTTACAAATGTGGCTGTTTTGTGAGTTTTCAGTTACATGGATATAGGGTGTTCAAATTATTTGCTGCACTTAAAATTTTTTTTTTTTTAATTTCTAGCACAGATACATCATTTGCAATGTTCGTTTTCGAATTTTTAAGTAAGCAAATAAAATCATGTACTTCATAATTCAAGGTGATAAGAATTGCTAATATTGATGTGCACATAGAAAGTTTTGTAAAAATTGTAGAAGGAAAAAAATTCAAAACTCACAGTGAAAGCATAAATTTTTAACATTTTCAAATCCTTTTATTGTATTATGAATCCTTTATAGGTTCAAAATATTGGAGGTTCTGTATTAGATCAGTGATCAGAGGATTGGGAAAATGGGCATTAAGTGTATCAGTTGGAACTTTCTTGAAGAAAATGGCTCCAGAGTTTTGTGCATGGTTGCATGTAGCAGAATTATCAGAAATCCCCATATACCTTTTCTCCACTCCCATCCACCGCAATTTCAATTTGCTTTATTTATATTTCTGTTCTTTACATACTTCTCTTTCATTATCTGGAATTCCCCTTTTAGGCACATAATTCTAGTTGATTCCATGTGTCTTTCAACTTGCTGGATATAGTTGTGTCTAAAGCTGTTGTGACCCACTGTATGATAGATGCATCTCCCATCCTATTATCATTTCTAGGCTGAATGTACCAATACCCTTTCAATATTAATTTTTCTTTCTAATTAAGTTAATTAGATAACTCTTATTTCCTGCTCTTCTCTCCATTAGAAAGGGGACACCGATGGGCTTGGAAAGGCCACTATCTATTGGATGAGATTTTAAGCTGTGGCACCAATGTTCAAGGACCCGTTGTGTATGTTAACAAACATTCTGGATGGCCATGATGGGAAGCTTCCATTTAACAGCTGTCCAGTGGCTCTCTTTCCCCAACCTTCCTCTGAGCCTTGGGGTCCTTGTGACTTAGCCATTTAACCAATTATGGTACAAAACATTGCTCAGATGGATCAGCTTTCACACTAAGCTGGAACTGTCGTATATAAACTACCAAAATGAGATTTATGTTATGTCTGTTCAGCGTTTTTAATTGGTTATGACTTCAAACTATTTTATAGTTATGATACTTGAGGGAAAATGTCAACAATTGCTGACACTGCTACATAAGTTGGTAATGGCTAAGCACTTTTTTTCACTCAAGTCTGTAAGAGGCATTTTTATGGCATTTTGAACAACGTAAGGAGTTGAAAAAAAAAAGTTGCCCCGTAAAATTTTTACAAAATTAAAAATTGTGTTTTTTTAATGTACTTTTGCTGTCAATGTTAATTTGTGAACATTAGTTTGGTTTCAATTCAATCAGCTTTGGAATTCTACAATTGTAAATCCAAATATGGTTTGTATATGCATTCACCACAAATTTTGGTTAATTATCTTTTCAACAATAATGAATATTTTTTTTTTCAAAAAAACCATTAAAATTTGCTGCAGTTTAATAATGTACAAATGTTATATTTTTATACTAATCAACTGTTTTATCTGCTTTTTTTACTCATAAAAGTAGCGTAAGAAGAGTGTTTTAGACTAAGATTTGTACTCTTTGTTTTGTGTAAAAAAATATTGTACCTTTAGCGAAAAAAGGTTGTTCTTTTTAAAGCTTATGGTAAAGCTGTAAATTGTTTTAAATTTTTTCACTAAAATGTAGTAATTTGCAAAATGATTCTTCAGCTGTTTCACTGCCCTTTGTAAATAAGGTAATACATTTCTTAAGGTTTTGTCTTGGTAAATATATATTTTTGAAAGAACGTATAATAAACTAAGTTGAACTGATTTTGCTCTACTGCATAAAATTGCTATATAACACTGTATTTTAACAAGAGGATAAACTATTGGGCAAAAGTTCAAAATAAAGAACATTAACTCCAGAAATAGCACCTCCCTTTCAATGCAGAGAAAACTGCTAACAAAAAAAACTCGGCAAATGTCTCTTTCTCTTAAGGGATGTGAAATAGGCAAGAAGCAAAGCAGAATTTGTGGCCTAATTGGATTTCAGTGTGGGAATGAACTAATGAAGTTGTTTCCATATACTGTACTGATAATTTCTTTTGGAGTTCGAAATCTAAAAGCTTTCACTGTCTTTATCAAATTCTCAAGCAGTTGAAGGTTACGAAAAAAAACAATGGAATTTAGTTCTCCGAATACTTCTAAGCAATTACTATTTCAATTGGCCATTGTACATTAATTCTAATGAGGTTGTGTTCAACAATATTAACTTCCCGTGATGTTCTTGTCATGTTGCTCTTACTCAAATCTTTCGGAATGCTGTCTTAATTATCCGGGAATCATAGTACTGCATGGCGACAACATGGTAAAAACGAATGAAACTTCTCCCTACAAAGTTACTATTTAAAAGGTGTTGATAACTTCATATAACCTCATTTCCACGTAGGCGTAAGAAATGCGAAAATACTAAAGAATTGCATTTAATATTGAGGCAGTGGCATATGCAGAAAATTCTAATGAGGGTTATAATTAGAGCTGTAATTTTTTTGGGGGTGAGCGGGGTAGAGGAGAATTATGAAATTCGTGCACCTTTTAAGCTCACAAATAATAAAAGTTATACATCTGTTGTTCACACATCAACAAAAGTAATGATAGATGGATCCATATATAAAAAAAAAAATAAATACCCCCTCAAGCAGCTGCTTGCCACAGAGGTCTGACAGGAGCCTGTCAGTTTATATGCCACAGTAGAAGATCTGAGAGGATGGCAGGACCTCAGCAGAAAAACGACACATACATCCATGCCTTTCCCGGGGCTCGAACCCAGGTCCCTTAGGTCAGTAGCCAAGCGCGCTAACCACTCGGCCATGGGACGGACGGATCCATATAACTCCTTAGAAATGACAAAAATTAAATGTTAAATGATTGCCTTTATATGGGTTTAACTCTCACTTTGCATATCAATCAGTAACGACGAATTTCCGATACAGCATACTGTACACAGATAAATTGCCTTACAGAACGCCATTATATTTAGAAAAATATCTCTCTGCATTAACATTGTTCACTCGAACTGACAAACATCGAAGATCTACATGAGATAGACTGGAAAATCGTTCTTTTTGAAACGAGAATTGTCAGTGCAAGTGAATTCTTAAATAGCATCGATATTCGGCTTTTAAGTTGTCTTCGAACATGGGTATATTGTTGAAAACTATTATCAACATCATTCCCGAAAAAATTTAAGCAGTTGGTTGGAATCGAAAATTCGAGTTGGTTTTAAAAAAAAAAACCTCTGTTATCACGTAATCGGCAAATTTTTTCATAACTTAAATATTGTTCAATTTTTTTAAGAACATAAACGGAGTATTTTTTTTTTGCGAGTGTGTGATTGCACTGCTGACTTTTACTGAATAATTTTACTACCAAATTGTTCATTTCGCTGTTTTCATTATTTTGAATTAGCTAATCAAAATATTAAGATCTAAGAATACATATATTGTAAGAAAATAAGGAAATAAAAATTTTCATTTTATGCAAATTCAAGTAAAATGTGTTTATAAAAGATGGCTTTCAAACAACGTAAGCGGATCGAAATATCTTTGGATTTGATTCAAATCACTTTTTAAGGAATAATTTTTACACATTCAGTAATGTCTTTTAATACACTACCGCAGCTATTTCCGATTTCCTGCTCGAATAATCTGCATGATCACAAGGATACATTACAGCTTGGAACCAACTGTTTCACTTTGCTCGAAAGAGAACTGGTGGTTTGCTGTCTCTTTTTCCTAAAGAAATACACAGTCGTACCAGAATAATATGACCACACTGCAATCACATTGTACCCACCAAGCGCGTCACAGAGTGCACATGTCAAGGCCGGCTAGGACAGATGAACTTACATTGAAGGCCATCTTATATCAGAACATTTTACTTGAATTTTCATAAAATCAAAATTTTTTTATTTCCTTAGTTTTTTACAATATATGCATTCTTATATCTTAATAATTCATATATTAATTCATAGTGTGTAACGTGAGCACAATGGGCAGAGGTAGGGATTTAAGGGACATTCAAAAAGGAATGATCATCAGCTACCACGCCAAATGTGGAAGCATCTTGGAAACAGCAGACGCTGTAGTAAGGGTGTAACTAGAATGGACTGCTGGCACACCGAGAACCTCCAGACGTCATAACTGTAGAGCCCCAAAGGCCATCGACCGCAGAGGAAAATGTCGCCTCCGTCGACTGGTAAGGGGCAATTGATGTACAACAGTGCAGCAATTGAAAACTTAAATGAACACGGGTACCCAGTGGCAGACTGGCCAGGGTGTCAGCTTGCCCGATGGCAAGTGAGCCCCCTTAAACACAATATGTTAAAAATGATAGCCTTATAGTTGTGGGTGGACCCCCTTTGTATCCTGGCAACCAATATTTTTAGACCCAGTCTGCCACTGCAGGTACCCGTACCAGATAACAGTAGAGTGAACCCTGCTATGCACGGGTCTCTGGGGTGGCTCAGTCGGTAGCGCGCCAGACGTAATCTTTAGTTCCCAGCTGACAGCGTTGAGATTTATCTCCGCAAAATTCTCCGCCCTACCCACTGTCGGATGGGGCTTTAAGCCGTGGCCCTGTATGCGGGAGAGCCATCCCTGTGCACATTAAAGAACACGCTTGATGGCCTTGACGGGAGGCTACCATCTGTCTCCCAACAGCTGTTCCAGTGAGTCCCCTCCCTCAACCTTCTCTGAACCTTTGGGGTCCTTGTGACCTGGCCATTTAGCTCATGGTGCAAAAAAGTGTCACTCAGGGGTAAAACAACCTAACCCATAAGTCTCTGGAGTTTATGCTGTGTAAAGGTGCCCATGTTAACCAAGGTTCATCTGCAAAGACGCCTGCAGTTCGCACGGGACTACCGTCATTGGAGAGAGGAAAAAGGTTGCCTTCTCCGACGAATCGAGGTTTCTACTTCACAGAAGTGATAGGCGGTGGCAGATATGGCGTCAGACACACGAGAACCATCACCGGACACACTTGTTGATCAAGTATGACTTTTTGATGTACTTTCTCTTTGAAAACAAAATTCTCATGTGTCCTAGTTTATACCTATGACAGCTTACATCACAAGCTTTCGTTTGATACATAAATCCTCATTTGCGTTCAAAAGAAATGGTGAAACAACTGTTTGACAAATCAACAAACCAACAAATGAGCAAAAAGCAATAGGAAGATAGATAAACTAGGACACATATCGTCTCTGGCTCATATGAGAATCTCGTTTTCAAAGCAGTTTTTCATTTACATACTGTTTTATTCCTTAAAAGTTGTAATTTCAGCCAGCGAATGATGAGAAAAATGCAAATAGTATTTCATTAGTAATTATACAACATAAAAGATTCGTTGGGTTGGGTTGTTTTACCTCTGAGCGGCACTTTTTTGCACACCATGGGCTAAATGGCCAGGTCACATGGACCCCGAAGGCTCAGAGAAGGTTGGGCGAGGGGACCCACTGGAACAGCTGTTGGGAGACAGATGGTAGCTTCCCGTCAAGGCCATCCAGCGTGTTCTTTAACGTGCACAGGGTATGGCTCTCCCGCACACGGGGCCACGGCTTAACGTCCCAACCGACGGACGGCGGCCTTTTCAAGCCCATCGGTGTCCCCTACTGACCGTGGGCAGGGCGGGGAATTTTGCGGAGATAAATCTCAACGCTGACACAGTAAAAGATTCGTCTTTTAATTCTTAAGTCTAAAAAGTTGCATTTTTCACACCTCTCTCACAAAAGTAGATAAATTATTACTGTTAGTGGAATAACTCTTAGAAACTACCACTAGTTTTTCAAATTTCTATTCTATACTTATTATTTGTAAAACTCAATAATAGCTCTGCAGTTTCAGTGATCTGTAAAGATATATATAACAAAACAGCTAAGTATTTGAAAAAATATGAATTATAATATTTCATTAGCACCAATCAAATTAAAAAAAGTTTTCTAATTATCATTCTCATTGTTTCCAATCGAAACCATGACGTTCACATTTAACCACCAAAATTTCATATTTTGACCTTTGCAATATTCGTTTGATAATTTGGAATTTTCAATCTTTTTCACCGTTAGAGAGTACAATTATAATGTTCAAAAGATTCCGAAAGTGCGATTCATAACGTTTTATCATTCCTATCTAAGCCTAAAAAGAATTTTTCATTTATCTCTAAATGCAAACAATTATCTGCTAAAACAAAAAATTGTTTCTCCCCCCCCCTTGGGGTCTAAGAGGTCATTTCCTTGCTGCCAATGGAAACATCATGGCGTTCACATTCCACCACCAAAATTTGAAATTTCTAGCTTAAATATGTTTGCAATATTTGTTTGGAATTTGCAAATTTTTACACAGTTAGAGGGCGCTATTATAGTTTTTGGAAGATTTAAAAAGTGTGAATCATAATATATTATCAATTCCTATCTAACCGAAAAAGAATTTTCATTTATCTCTAAAAAGAAACAGTTATCTGCTAAAACAGAAAAGGTGTGTTTTCCCACCCCCTATGGGTCTAAGGGGTCAACTCATTGTTAGCTTCGTGACCTTCACATTCCATCACCGAAAGTTCAAATTTCTAGCATAAATCTAGCAAAAAAGCGTAATTATAGCTTTATAAATTTTCGGAAAGTGCATATTGTAATATTTCATCAATGCCTATTGAACACAAAAATAATTTTTTTATCTCTGTAAACAAAAAAGTTTAATGTCTACAGATGACAAAGCAAAGGTATTATCTCGTTTTCTTTGAAAACGAGTTAAAAAAACCCGCTCAAGCAGCGCCGTGCCATAGAGATGTAACAGCCAGTTGGTGTGAGAATGTCGGGAACTCAGCAGAAACAACAAATATCCATGCTTTACCCGAGGCTCGAACCCAGGTCCCTTTGATCAGTAGCCAAGCGTGCTGACCACTCGGTCTAGCTGATAAGAATAATGAAAATTGAAAGGAATTAAACGGTACCTAGATTGTCTGGGAAACAAGTGTTTACCCTACACAATCTAAAACCAAGCCTTCTCTTTTGTCACCGTTCTTCCCAGATTCACTCCCTCTCCTATTGAGGAGAACTATCGGCCTCTTAAACTGTCGGCAAAATATTGCTCAAACAACTTTCGAACAAATTTCTGTTTCGAATAAGTTTCGTCCAACATTACAACAAACCATACCAATGACAAGCTATTTTGTTATTATATTGTGTTATAGGGCCAACATTAAAGCCACCAATGCATCTATCATCATTACAAACAATGGGAGTAGAACTAACCACATTGTTTAGAACATCACTGAAATGCTCAGCCCACCTAGCCATGACAGAATCCTCCCCTTCTATAACCTTACCTTGTTTATCCTGCAATCCTTGTATGCCTGTCCGTTTTCTACCACATAAAACATTAAATATCTGGTACAGCTCTCTGCTGTTGTGCTGCCTAACTGCTCCCTCAGCTTTGTCAGCAAAACCATCAAGCCAAAGATTCTTATCAGTAGCTAACTGATCCTTTACACGTTTATTAAGCTCTCTGTAATCCTTTCTAGCCGTCTCGTGGCCGAGTGATTAGTAGGCTTGGCTACTGATCTAAGGGACCTGGGTTCGAGCCCCGGGTAAGGCATGGATGTATGTGTCGTTTTTCTGCTGAGGTCCTGCCATCCTCTCAGATCTTTTACTTTGGCATATAAACTGACAGGCTCCTGTCAGACATTGTTGGCAAGCAGCTGCTTGAGGGGGTATTTATTTATTTTTATTTAATCCTTTCTATTAGGACTAGTAGGATACTGATTAAGGACATTCCTGCAGTTCCTTCTTTCTGAAATAAGCTCAAGTGCCTTATCACTTAAATAATTCTGTCTCCTCTGCTCCTTTTTTCCTAAAAGGGTACTGTTAGTTTCCAAAAAAGCCTGCTTAAAATGGCCCCATTCTTCCTCAACTGCAGTATTAAGCAAACCATGACTATCATAATGACTAAGTAACCTATCATGGTAAGCTTTAGCTATTACAGGGTCTTTCAGAGCTTCAGTATTAAAGGTAAATTTTTTAAATATAGCACAACACTTTTTAAGTTTAAGTTGCAAGACACTTTTAACAAGGTAATGGTCAGATCCAATTTCAGCTCCCCTATATGCCCTGGTATTTCTAACAGAACTAGCCCATTTGCTGTTAATTAATATATAATCAATCATATTCCTATGCAGCCCATCAGGTGAAACCCATGTGTATTTATGTATGGCGCGGTATTTGTAATATGTGTTAGTTATTCTGAAACCATTGAGTTTACTTACCTGTAGGAGACGTTGCCCATTGCCATTGCAGTTACCAATACCAAAAGGGCCAATCACCCTTCCCCATAGGTCAGAGTCAGTACCAACTTTGGTATTGAAGTCACCAAGAACAAGGGTAATATCTCCTTTCTTTGCAGAATTCAAAATATCCTGAAGTTGTCCATAAAACCTATCCTTCTCATGCTCATCGGCATCCTCAGTGGGGGCATAACAGCAGATAACATTCAAGTCTTTAACGCTTGTCTGAAATTTTGCTGTAAGAAACCTTTCATTAATGCACTCATATCCTAGAAGAGCATCACTAGCATGTCTGCTGAGAAGCAGACCCACGCCTTAGTGATGCTTATTGTCGTCCCTACCTGAAAAGAGAAATTTAAGATTTTTTTTTAAGAATCTGACCTTTATCTGTCCATTTTTTCTTTGCAAACCGAGAATATCTAAATTATAATGGTGGAATTCTTATGCGAGGACATCAAGAGAAAAAGCTCTGTGCAGAGTCCTCACATTCCAACTACCTATGGAGAGAAAATGGTTAGTGGAAGTTTAAAGAAACTATGTTTATTGAGAGAGGGAATTCCGATGCGGTTATATTTACCAATTGAAAATGGAGTTCAGCCTTATTTACCGACTGAAAATGGAGGTTCATCATATGAAAATGATGTTTCACTTTATTTGCCGTTTGAAAAAGGGGGTGAGTCTTATGTGCCGACAGAAAATAGGAACAGCTTTATTTTCTGGCAGAACATAAGCGTCACCCATATTTACAGACTGAAAAAAGTCAGCCCTATTTACTGACTGAAATGGGGTCAACTTACGACAGAAAATGGGGGTCAGCTTTATTTAAAAGAAAATAATACCAACTGAAAATAAAGGATCCGTCTTTTTTCACCGACCGAAAATAAGGATCAGCTTCATTTACTGACTGAAAAATAAGGTCAGTCTTATTTATCAAATGAAAATGGAGGTTCACTTCATTTACCTTTGTAAATTGGGGTGAGCCTTATTTACTAAATGAAAATAGGGGTCAGCCTCAATTGACGACAAAAAAGAGGGGTTAAACTTACTTACTGATTGAAATGGGTTGCCAACATTATATACCGACAGAAAATAAGTATCACTCTTATTTACCAACTGGAAATGGGTTGGAACTGAATTGAAATCAACTGGAAATAAAGTATGTCTCCATAACATCTCCTCCTGTTATGAAGACATATTTTATGGTATCGAATGCAGAGTTTTAATAAGATTCTGAAAGACTTGTTCTTATATTTATATTGTAAATGGTATTTTGTGTGTGTGTAGCAATAATATTGATATTTAGTTTTAGCATATCTAGTATCTAGAAAGTTCACCGAAAATGGATTTCATCCTTGTTTACTGACTGAAAATGGAGGATCAGACTTATTTACCCATTGAAAATGGAGGTTCGCTTTTTTTAGTGTTTGAAAATGGGAGTTCGCTTTATTTAGTGTTTGAAAATGGGGGTTCGCTTTATTTGCCGTTTCAGGCCATGACAGCGATACTGTGACGTCATCCATCCAGGGAGAACATGCGAATGAACTGCGCTGTATAAAAGCTTGTTTGCTGCGTTGGCTTTAACGGAGATACCTCATTCGCCTGTTCCCCCTCCGTTCGTGATGTCACAGTATTTCTGTCAAGGGCTTTTCTTCTAGGTGGGTCAGCCTTATGTACCGACTGAAAATGGAGGATCAACATTTTACTACCTGCCTGACTATTAATGGTTCGCCAAGCTTAGAGTCTAAAAATTGGAGTCTGCAGGCGACGAAAATTTAAGATATCATCTTAAGCTGCAAAATGGCGATGAGGCACATGCATGGATGTCGAAAAAATATTTAAAAGTAGGTTAAATGGCCGGCTTAAACAGACCAGAGCGCCATTCGACGATACACTCAAATATGGGACCGAAGATATATTAAAGATCGTAATCAACTCTGTTTAAATCTCAATTTTTAACAATATTCGTTCAGTATTTAAAGAATTTTGGAAGCTGGAATATTTAACAATAAATTATCTTTTTTTATAAAAGAAAAAGCTCTCATAACAGTCTAATATTGAAATAATCAATATACCGACAGAAAATAAGTTTTTATTAGGAATATAAGAAGTTTTTATTAACAAACAAACTTCTAATATATATATTATTAAATGATTTAAAACAACCTTTATTTTTTATGGTTTAATTAATTTCTGAGGTAATTCTGAGATTGATGAGGTGAGTTTGGTCTTTAATTTATCTCGTCACATTTTTGCATTAAATGCATATTTTAGATGTTATAGAGTTTAGAAATTAGATTCCCATTGATATAACATGGAAATTCTCTAATATTTTGGTAGGACACTGTACTTTAATATATTTCTATTCCTTTAATTTATTCAATCTAACAAACAAACTTAAGTCTGCTATGAAATCAAGTAATTAAGATAATCCCTAACCGCCGATGGGGGAGGGACTGTTTAAATTAATATACTATGTCGTTTTAGGTTGGGGGGGGTGTAACACTCTGTCAAAGTTTGAGAAATAACATATATGAAAAATTGGTGTGATTTTTTACTATAATCTTCATTTATTTGCAGTCATGTTAATTGACTTGTTCATTGTTTTTAGGTTTTAACTCCACCAAATCTTTTCTTCGAAAGCGCTGAAGAAGCAGCAGCTGAAAAAAATGGCTTCGCAGCAACGAAAGGTCCCCCAGAGAAGGACGATTTCAGAGGTTTTCACGACACGGGTGATTCCGAAAGTGAACACAGAAGTGATTTAGATAGAAACTCTTATGAACAAAGTGACCGCCTTTTGGGACATGAATCGAATGACTTTCTCTTTATTGATCACAAGAAAGAGCCCAAAACAGAAGAAGAAGAAACTGGTTCTGGACTCTAGCTGGTTACTCACTATTTTGTTTTGTTACCAGACGAACAATATTATACGTATCAAATGTTACTGCAGGAGGAATCTCTTTAAATTCTACCTTCGAAGAATTTTCAGATATGTATTATGAATAGGGGACAAAAGGAGTTTTTCTATTTCCACTTTCGTAATACATTTAATGGTCATTTCAGTTGGTTGTTTTTAGTGTTATGCAAATTTCGTTCCCGGCATGTGTAGACAAACACACTAAGCACTCTGACACGGGGACGGTACAGTGGCTCAAAAAAGTATCCGAACACTATGGTAGAATTCTGTAATCAACCATAGTGTTCGGACACCTCTTTAAGCCACTGTACGTAAGTACACTGGTGCTTTAAAAAATTGCAACTTCATTTTTCGTAAACAGGAAACTAACTTCGAAAATCTCACTTCTAAAATAAGCTTTTTATGGTAAAATATGACTGACAATAATTTACAGATCTCAATCAAATGTATATAAATCTCAATTTTTCAGCAGTAATAGCTGGTATTTAAAGAGTTATGGAAGCTGGAATATTTAACGTCAGTAAGGCACTGCTATAAAACTCATACAATATCCAATTTATACATATTTAATCAAAACTGATGACGTTGCTTTTATGTTCAGGAATATTCAGTTTCTTAAGGAGGATTATTCCATTTTCAGCTGTTTTTAAAGAAACGACTTTCTTTTCAGTTTGTTGTTTTTCCATTCATCTTTAGGTATTAATAATTTTTTTGCTGCTAGTGAAAAATTTTGAAGCTTTTTTTTTTCATGGGTATTGATAACAACTTACTTTCCGCAATTACTGAATCTTCCAATAATTTTAATTTTCACCATTAGTAGGCGCTAAATGTAGAAAATGGATCAACTTTTTTTTTCTAGAAGCGAATATTCCATATTTTTCTGAGACGATGAATAATTACGAGTAAGAGAGTCAAACGCGAATTAGAATAACTAAATCGACGGTAATTCGCAAAATTAACCGATCCTTAGGAAGTATAGGGTTGATAAATTCGTGAATGATGTGCATATCCTACATTCTATTGGGAGGAAAAAATGTCTGATTGTGAGAGGAAATTTGAATTATTTTATTATTAAACTAAGAGAGGGATTAGAAACAGGCTTTAACCGGAGTGCCAAAAATAGAAAGTCTCCGAAAGTGAACTAAAATTTGAATAATAGCTGTGGATTCAGTTTCAAACCATTAAAAAAGTGTGTGATTCAGAAATTTGTAAAAATAGTTCTCTCAATATTCTTCAATTTTGCATTAAAATCGAGAAAAATTTTAAGACACATTACTGCTTTTAAATAAGTTCGAGTCGATCCATAACTATTTAAATACTGAAATAATATTTCATTTGAAGTCACAATCTGCGCTGTTGTATTCTGCTAATACTGGGTATAGGAGACAAACTGTCTCGTGCAGAGTAGGATCCGAACTCACCACCTCCTGATAACAAAACGAGAAGAGGACTGAATGAATATATTTTGCAATTCGAGATTTAGATGGACATAATGTAATATTAGATGAATCATAACATTTTACCAGAGAAAGCTTATTTTAGAAGTTACATAATTTCGAATTTGGTTTCTTTATTATCATAAAATGGAAATTTTCTAATTGTTTGACTTATTTTTTTTTGTGCTTCTTGGTGCAAGTACGGTTGCCAGATGAAGTGAACTACAAAACCGGACTCCGAAACTGTTTCAGCACATTCCCGATGTTTTTAGGTAATAACATGCTTTTATGCCATCATCGCTTACAGTAAAATTAATATTACACAATTTGCACCTTACCTTAGAATTGTCTTCACTTGGACACTTGAAAAATCCAGGAATATTAGCGAATTATATTTACTCATTCTCTCTATTTTTTATGGATTTATTTTCCCGTAGATTCAGTCATTTCAAAAACAACTGTAGGGAAGTATTTAATATATTTACGCTAAATTTTAAACCAAGTCCGTCAGCAAACTTCCGTGCGGCGATTATGAATATAATATTAGTTTCATAAAATAGCACTTCACGCCTGCGCATTGTGTGTAATTATGAAAACAACTTCAGGAAGCTTGCACAATGTTGCCATGAATTAACATCATAATTTGCGGGAAGATATGTAGGTAGCAGACGACGCATTTTGGAAAACTTGTCATTGCCATACTTATTTTCGCAACTAATGGTTATTAATTAATGTTGAAATCGTTATTTAATGTTGAAATCGTTATGCGCCATAAATAACTAAATAGATGTTGCTTTACATTGAAAAGCTTAGAAAAACTTTTCTTTTTTAACATTAATCCGAAAAACCTGACCTGTCCAGAAGGATCCAAAATTTTCGGCCGGACAAACGCGCCTAAAACCGGATACCTGGCAACCCTAGATAGGAATGAATTCGGGATCAAATTTTCGACCTCACGTCTGCCCTGAGCCTAACCACTCGATAATTACTGAGCGCAACCAGATTACGGGGGGAGGGGGGGATTTGTTTTTTTAATTCTTTCCTTTTTAGGTTATTGCAAACTTTAAAATGATTATAAATAGTTTGATGAAAGAATTTGATTCATGAAAAATTCTAAAACTAATCCAATGAAACTGAAAATTCTTGAGTAATCTCATTATATACACTGAGCGATAAGTTGACTAAAAAAAGCTGAATGATGCTCATTTTTAATTACTAAAGACGGATCAAAGGAATGCATGATAGACCTACGAGGTCTAGTGGCTGCATGAGAAACCAGGGCAAGCTTAACATAGCTTCTAGGTTATCTCCGTCCTTTGTGTAGGGGAGTACCATTCTAAAAAAAGGTTTCCTAAAAAAATTATTCATTTTTTTCCCTTAGTATTTTTTATTTTACCAGATTACGAGAAAAATGAGGGATTTAAATTATGGCCGAGCCTGATTCCACCAGACCCATAACTAGAAGGGGAAGGGGTGGCAGGGAAGGGGAGAGGGCTCAGCCCCCAAATGACAAGCGCATGAACGCCCTCTGGAAGTGATTTGTTCTGAAATTTTTGAAACTTTGAATTTTTTTTATTTTACAATACAAGGTTTCTTTACATTTGGGATGTCAGCGCAAAATTTGTTAAAGTTCACATTTAAAAATTTCCTTTTTTAGGAAATTCGTTATAATTTTCGAATGAACTGAATTCGTCCTTGTGGCGCAGTGACATCCCGTTGGTAAGCAAGACAATTCAACTGCCGGGGCTGGCATGGCTGTTTGCAATTCTATTTACTTCTTTAAGATACATCCAGTGCCCCATTAACATGAATTCTACCAACACGATTTTTATTAAACTAGGCCTGGTTTTCGCCGATTTCTCCACTACTTCTCTACCATCGATTATATTATTATATTTATCATATAAGAAAAAGAAGCTTTCCTTAGTTAATCTACCTGGCAATCTTTCTTCATAATGTAAGCATTCCCAAAAAGATTTTTCCACATTTGCCTATACAGATTAGTCTGTTTAAACAGCTGTAACACGCAATATATTTGTAAACAATAAGGAACATTTTAATTATCATTGACTGATGACGATGTATGCACATGCAAATTCACCCTCATTGAAAATATGATTAGACGTTTTAATTGAAAATTTAATCACTATCCGAGCTGTTTATTATTGTTTTAGTAAATCAAAATAGCATTTCGATCGGTGAATACAGGATAGTAGGGATGTTAATCACTTGTAATAATATGTGAAATCCTTTTCTGTTGCATAGATCACACAATGATATTTAGACCACCGATTTTGATCCGTGCAACAGGAAAGGATTCACATATTACTACAAGGAGTGACTAACATCCCTACTATCCTGTATTCACCGATCGAAACGCTATTTTGATTTACTAAAACAATAATAAAACAGCTCGGATAGTGAGTAAACTTTTAACTCAGCTGTAAATCTGTTATATGATTAGACGTTTTCAAATGTCTTAAGAAAATTTTTATTCCTATATCTAGTTTACTATTCTGTTTACTTATTAGGGAAAAGTTGAAAAAAAAATCCTGTCAATAACAGGCAACCTTGGAAAAATCTCATTTACGAAAAGCTACAAAGTTGATAAAAAAAATCAATGGCCGTGCTAACATCTTCTTTCGCTTATAAATTTATCTTATTATAACAGACAGAGAAAGAAAAAGAGATTTCAAGTATTAAAACACCTTAGTATCTCCTAAATAGCGGTGATGAAAACAAAATTTAAATTTCTTTAATAAATTTATGAGAAAATTTAACAACAAATGGCACAAGACCAATTCATTGAGTCTGATAGCCAAACATTTAAAAAACTTGTTAAATTATACTTAGATAGAATCACACCATCTTCACACACTTGTTGAAGATGGCGTTTATAGAGGCCTTACAAGCTGAAGTATCTAACTCCTCCACCGCAAAAAGCCTAAGACGAAATTTAAAAATACTAGACCGAGAATTCATTAAGCAGAATTGACACAGTAGCGGTACTGTGCAAATGCAAATTGACTACAGTACAGTGCTATGTGCATTGATTCGTTTATAGGACGATCATGACCCCCGTTACTTCTAGGTATTCTCTACAGTAGGTCCTAAGGAGATGATATCGTAACTGCCGATTCAGCAACGGCCGAGATCACACGAGCCTAGACTACTACAGATCGCGACACGTCGAGATCCTCAGAGCACCCCTTATCCCCGAAAAATCTAAACTTTGAAACCGGGTAGGCGCCCGCACCATCTGACCCTAAAACTCTAAAGTAACCATGAGCGTTGAGCGTGTGACGCCGGAATTCCCGCCTTGCCTTAGACCAGCCATTGTCTTAAAGCTAGACCCCCGCTTGAATTGAAATCTTCCAGTATATGTCTAGCACCCTGCGATGAATCAAAATCTCCATGAGAAAGATGAATGAAACAAGACACCCAAATCATTAGTTCCTTCGCATAAAAATACTACTACCATGACGTGCTCTCAAAGTACCAAAGGTTAAGAACCACTGCTTTAGGTGATATACAAGTATCTGTCGATAACAGATTTCAATTAAATGTTTTTTTTCCTGTAAAACAGTCTTTAAATACGTTTCGTTAATAGTCAATAATGCAGAGTTACAACTATGCCTAGATCTATAACATTATTAGGTAATAATTAATTTATGCTATTGTTTCGTAACTGTTTTAGCAACAAAATAGTCATATACAACGCAATCTGTCACTAGAGGGCACCGCGATACTCGCGAATCTATCAGCCGTTGCCACCATGGAGTGCTCACCGATGCATTCTTCACTTACGTTATTACAATCACTGAAATTTAAGAAGAAAATCTGTCCAGACAATCGGAGAGGATCTTTACCTTTCAGTTTGCTTTTAGTCTTCTTATTACAATTGGCTTTACCTGCCAAGTTACTCCCAGAATCTTTTTTGCGTGCATTTGATTTCTCACCTTGTTGTTTATCTTTCGAAAGATCTGCAGCTATTTTTTCACCACCACTTGCCCTGTCTTTCTGTGTCAGGCTTTCGTCTGTGAATCGTCTGCACTGTGGTGTTGTTTGCTCTAGAGAATCTTTCCCAGCAGTGTTCGAATAGTCTGTGCTGTCATTTAGTTTCTTTGTCGACTGCCTCTCTGAACGCGGTAGTCTATATGGATGGCCACTCTCTCATTGCTTTCTACGGCATCGTTGCCTCTACAATCGTCATGATATTCATAAGTTTCATTCATAACACGTTTCTCGTATTTCGTCAGTTTCTTGCCTAGCTTTGTTTTCAACTGTAAGTCATTCATGACTAATATTCTATTGCATCTAGTTTGAATTCCGTGCTACACTCAAAGATTTGCTAAGCACCGAAGTTTGACTTAAGATTTTAAATTAACTTGACTCTTGAATTGAGTTCTGAGGGGAATTCCTTAAATTTTCTTCAAACGTTTGGGGAAAGGTGTTGATTATTTTAAATGCACAATTATTGAATCGTAGTTATTAACTGACGAGTGACGTTAGATTCAAACTTGCTTCAGAATAAAATTTCCACGTACCTTTTCAATTTCTGATCAATTGGAGTCTCATATAAAGCACAGTGTATACTAGGAACATTGCTTGAAGCACCACGAAACCTAATATCATCCAAAAACGATCAACGCAAAGAAGATTCAACCCATGAAATCGTTCTTGTTCTAGGTGAGAGAAATTTGCATCAGGGGAACGAGACTTGAATATGAGCTCATGGCTCGAGTCTCGCGTCGTTTGTTGGTTGGCGTCTGTGCCAATCACGATAGAACGTTGCTCTTTTATTTTCAGTCTTAAGAGTGCATGGGCGTCAGCAGGAATACCTTCAAGAAGGGAGTGAGGGGGGGGGGGAATCAAATGAATGTTTCCAGATGAAAATATTTATGTTGAGCCTGTCATTAAACAAGTGCTGCTGCGATTACAACAAACGTTAAAAACTTCTGAAAAAAAATTATTGCTGACGCAGCGGGAATCGAACTCGCAACTGCTTTAGATACATGTCAGAACACTCTAACCATTAAACCAGGCGTGTCCAACCCGCGGCCCTGGACAGTTAGTAATGCGGCCCACAAAATCGTAAAGGTTACTGTTTACGACATAAGCTTTCAACATGATTTGTTGAAAGTGTAGTGATTGAGTGCATGTGATTATTTGCATGCAGTGTAGTGATTGAGATAAATGGTATACACTAACACATAGACTCAGATATGTCAATAAACAAGCATAGAAGGAACTTAAAAATGGTGATTGAGATAAGTAATGGGGACTATGTAATTTATATCTTTGCCTTGTCATAATTAGACTGCTTATCCCTCATATAAATTTAAATTTTTAGTAACACTTATGAAATTAAGCTAAAAAAAATCCAGCTATTCATAATATTTCAATCACATTTAATGGCATATACTTTCTCACTCCAGGTATTAATGAAATGCCAGGTTGAACGAAATCATTTTACATTCAAAATTCTAATTACTTTACCACTGAAATATCAGTGGTATGTGAATTCTAAATCAATTTAGCAGTAAAATATCAGCAGATGTCAAATTTAGATCATTTTACCATTTAAATATCGGCAAAATATGAACTATAAACCAAATCATTTTTACCAATTAAATATCAGCGAAATGTTAACTACGAACCAAATCATTTTACCACTAAAATATCAGTGAAATATAAACTATAAAGCAAACCATTTTACCACTTAAATATCAGCTTAATTTTAGCTATAAGCCAAATCAATTCAGCACTAAAATCTCAGTGAATGTCAATTTTAAACTAAATCACTTTATCACTTAAATATCAGCGAAATGTCAAATATAAACCAAATCATTTTATCACTAAAATAATCGGTGAATGTCAACTGTAAATCAAATCATTTTACCACTAAAATATCAGCTATAAACCAAATGATTTTACCTCTAAAATATCAGCGAATGTCAACTATAAACCAAATAATTTTATAATTCAGATATCACTGAGATTTCAACTGTAAAACCAAAAAACTTCCTTATTAAATTTTTTCAAAATTCCATTTGCCTGCGGAGTTCTTGAAAGCGACAATGAAATTCTGATCAAAACGATTTTCATCACTTCGCACAAAAGAGTATTTATTATCCATAGCTGGAGCAAAGAAGGTCTAAGGAGAAGAAGGTTAGCTTCGCACAAGCGTAAGTGGCGCCGTTCTGCGGAATTTTACCGAAGCTGAACGTGGCAAATTGATGTGCATGCAGAAAACAACTGTAAGGGGCGATCTGAGCATGCGCAGTGCAATCATTTTTAGTCCACTGCAGCTGTGGTTTGTCTTACTCTTGGTATATTTATTGCGATTTAATCAGTGTTTCAACCTGTCTAACACCCATGACTGTTTGGCATAGTGATAGCTGACCCTAAAGTTATTCAGTGAGTATTTTATCCCGTTCAGGAGTATATATTACGATACCTGGAAAAGCCGTTGTATGTTTATTTTGAGTAATTTTGCAGAATTTTTAAAATTAATATGTAAATTAATACATTTAATCATCTTGCGAACATGTAAGGCAATGTATGTTGCAGTTTTGTGTTCCCTGGAGCATATCGACATATATAGGTGTCTGCAGTTTGTTCTAATAGTAAATTTTTTTATGGTTGATACGAAATGATGATTGATACGATTTTTATGGCTGCTGCCATCTATTGACAGTTTATACAAGTAAGAAACTCGATGTGACTTTTTTTTGAAAATATCCTAAATTCTATAAAATATAATTAAACAAAACATGTTGTCTCGCATTAAGCCATAAATTTCACTTTATTAAAATATATTAAATATAATAGAATGTTCAAAATATTAAAATTTTTATGTTGAGCATAGCTACCTCTTGTTTTACAAAACGAGATTTTATTAAGGAAAATAATTTTAACTAATCCTTGTGAAAAGAAAATCATGATGGTAAAATTCAAGAAATGGATACTTTGAACAAAGTCAAAGTGTATGTAAAATTATTCACGTGGTGTAAGCTATTGAAAACCTTGCTGGGCAGTGGAAAAATAACGCAAGGAACTGGCTCCTCTCCTGGCTAGGTGGCTTCACTGCAATACACGAATTTGCCATGTTTAGAGGGCGCTGCAATCGAAAAGTTTACATTACGTCTATGGAAGCTAGCTCTCTTCTCCCTTAGACACTCCTTGGCTGGAGCAATAGTTGCTGTTGCAACCAAGCACACAGTACATATAAGTCAAGTCTTGGTGGTTAGGCCTAACAAAGAATTATCACAAAGTGGCTCACAAAAAAATTATGTACACAAACTAGCTACAATCACACCTGAGGACATTAAACACTCTAATTAATAACAATTTGCATTGTATTCAGCTCAAAAAAGTAATGTATATCTACTACAATAGTATATGTCTACTACAAAAAAAAATCCAAAAATGCTGCCACAGCACTACAATGTGGCCAGTGAGAACAAGTGAGACAAAAGGCTCACGGGATGTTGCCCTGCTTTGTGACGCAGTCCACTGGGACAGCCATTGTTGTGACATATTTCGAAAATGGTTCGCTTTCAGCTCTAGGTGGTATTGGCAGAGTTGCCTCACCAGTAATGCTACAGGAAGCGATTGGTAAGAGAAGTTTGATAATGCCAATAGTGTAATTGCACCAGGCCATATATTTTGAGGCTGAACATTCTCGAAAATTTGTCTTATTTGTGAAATGCTTAAACTTTCAAAATGATATCAGAAAAACAAATGAACACTGGCAGTTTTAAAAGGTTGCTTTATTTTCCTCTATATCAATGGAAAAGTATTAAATATAAAATATGTCATTTAAGAATTGTTTTTAAAAAAGCAAGAAATTTGTTTCCAGTATTTTTAATTTGTTGTAGCTAATTGTTTTAAACAGTAGTTGTTGTATGTTTACATTTAATTCTACCAAACTGCGCTATTAAATAGCTTTGAATTATATGAGGTCTCACAAAGAGTCACTTTGCTTAGGAGATTATTTCCTCCCCCCCCCCCCCCACAGAATTTCAACTAAATTTTGCCAAAAACCTTATAATGTACTTAAAGAGAAATGAAATATGCAATAATGACATAACCCCACCACCTTCAGCATGGAAAATACTCTTCAATAATTACCCAAACATTAAACTAAATTAAGCAATCCCTCCTCCCCCCATGTCCCATCTTTCCTACATCCACACAAAAATAAATATCTGTTGATTTATAGACATTAGTGTCGGCAAAATATTATTTTTATAACCAAAATCTCGTAGTCTGCAGTTTCCAGGTTCGAGTTCCAGCTGGGCCAGCTATGAGATTTATCTCCACAAAACTCCCCGCCCTGCCCATGGTCAGTAGGGTTTCATTTCTGCAAATTCTTTCTCTCCCCCCCCAAGAATTTCCCCCCCCTAGATCCGGAGTTAGTACCAGGGATGTAATCATCGAAGCACCCCCTAAAAGCGCCCTGCCCACAATGAGTAGTGGACACCGATGGGCTTGGAAAGACTGTAGTTAATCAGATGGGACGTTGAACAATGGCCCCTTGTGCGGGAGAGCCATACCCATGCACGTTAAAGAACACTCGGGGTGGATTTGACGGGAGGCTACCACATCTGTCTCCCAACAGCTGTTTTAGTGGGTCCCTTCCCCAACCTTCTCTGAGCCTCCGGATCCTTGTGACTTGGCCATTTAGCGCATTGTGTCCAAAAAAAGTGCCACTCGGGGGTAAAACAACCCAACCTGAATCTGGGAACTACAGACAAAGCCGGTGTTATCTACCTTGGCGTCGGAGCGAACTTGGACTCTGCAGCTCCCTTTCTCCAAGTCCGATCTTGGATATTAATGGTTAATTTTAGTTAAATTAAATATCAATTCTAAAAGTAATTTAAACTCACCTGTTTAAAAATAGACACATGCTTACTGCAGTCAACCTTATTGCAACTATTGTCGTTAGTTTGTTTGCAAAATTGCCTCCCGGTGCAGTAAAATTGGTCACACGCGCGATAGCGGTCCCCTGACTACTCCCCCCCACACACACACACATACAAAGACCCCGAAGGCTCAGAGAAGGTTGGGGGATGGGACCCACTGAAACAGCTTTGGGAGACAGACGATAGCCTCCTGTCAAGGCCATCCAGCGAGTTCTTTAACATGCACAGGGTCTCTCTCCCGTACATGGGGCCACGGCTTAATGTCCCATACGACGAACGGTGGCCTTTACAAGCCCATCGGCGTCTCCCTACTGACAGAGTGCAAGGCTGACCCAGCTGGGACTCGAACCAGGGAATTATAGATTACGAGTCTGGTGTGCTACCGACTGAGCCACCCTCGCCCCTACCTTCTCTGGGACCTTGTAATCTAAAGATTTAGCCTAATATGTGCAAAAAAGTGCCTCTCAGAGGTAAAGCAACCCAAACTATGAGTGTTACTTTTCCGCACACATTAGATTAAACAGCCAGGTCATGGATTAAACAGCCAGGTCATTGGATTAAACAGCCAGATCCCCTTCCCACCATGAATTATTGGGAAGGGGATCTGCTGGGCAGGTATTAGGAGACAGATGGTGGCCTCCTATCAATGCCATTCAGCGTGTACTTTAACGTATATAGGGCATGGCGTTCCAGCACACAGTTTAACCTCCCATCCAATAGATGACGACAAGACATGGTTTAGTGGAGAAAATTCTCAAAGCTTGCACAATGGGGACTCGAACCAGGGAACATCAGATTATGAGCCTGGTGCGTTACCGACTGAGCCAACTCCCGTCCACGTTATAGTTTGGAAAATAAGATAAGTGGTTCTTAAATTAGTGGTTCTTAAATTGAGATCGGAGAGTTTGACTTAGGGAGTCTGTGAATTCCTGTAGTATTTGTACTTCAAAGGATTATTTACAATTTGAAAGTTTAGGAGTACGTAGTAAATGTATGCACTTTGAGGTTCCTTTTTTTTTCCGACTAAAAATCGGAGCTAGCCATTTTTGCAACAGAAAATAGGGTCAGTCTTATTTAAAAAAACAAATTACCCCATTATACAGTCTGAAATGAGGATTAGCTTTATTTAACGACTGAAAATAAGGATCAGTATTATTTACCGACTGAAAAGAGGGGTCAGTCTTATTTAACGACTGAAAATGTCCCTTTATTTGATAGAAAATGGAGGTCTGCCTTATTTGAAGACTGAAAATAAGGGTCAGACTTATTTACTAACTGAAATGGGGTGTCAGTTTTTATACAGAGAGAAAATAAGATCAGTCGTATTTACCGACTGAAAATGGGGCTACTATATTTACCAAATGAAAAGACAGCCTTATTTCATCATCATCATCATCATCCTCAAGCAGCCATGGGCTACGGAGGTCCAACCAGACCGTGCAATTTAGTTCTCCAAGTAAGTCTATCGTGAGCTACATCTACTGCATCTGGCCACTGCACACCAATTCTAACAAGGTCCTGTTTGACATTGTCTGCCCTCTGCATTCTAGGTCTCCCCCTCTTTCTGAGGCCTTCAGGCACACTGTTCATAACCCTATTCGCAAATCTATAATTATTCATACGGGCAACATGGCCAAACCAACGGAGTCTCTCTCTGCACAATATGCTGCTTAAAGGAGGTTGCAAACTCCTTTGTCTAACCTCATCATTAGTTACAAAGTTGAACCACCTAATGCCCAAGATACTGTGTAAGCATCTGGAATCGAAAGCATATAGATTCCTGTTATCTTGTTTACAAAGTGTCCAAGTTTCACTACCATAACTAACCCTAGAAAGAACCAAACTATTATACAGTCTAATTTTAGTCTTTAGGTGTATACGCCTATTTCTCCACACTCTCCATAGATTCTTAAAAGTTCCGGCAGCAATCCCTATTCATCTGTTAATCTCATGCCGCACATCACCATTATCAGTTATATAGCTCCCAAGATAATTAAACTGTGACCCTGCTCAAGACTGCAACCATTCAGATTAACTGAATCACAGCCTGCCTGACCAATTTTCATCACTTTAGTTTTCTCTCTGTTTATAACCAAACCTACTCTACTACCAGTCTCATCAACACCTCGAATGAAAGAGTTCATCTCATCAACATCATTTGCCAAAAGGGCTAAATCATAAACATAATCTAAATCAGAAATTTTCGTATCTCCAGTCCATTTAAGGCCAAAATCTTTCCCTTGAAGTGAATTTCGCATAACGTAATCAATAACCAAGCTAAAGAGAAAAGGAGACAAAATGCACCCTTGTCGAACACCAGAAGTAATGCTAAACCAAATGCTACAAGCCTTACCAACTCTTACACACGACTCAGTGTTATTAGAGAGCTTTCATTATGTTAACTAACTTGTCTGGTATACCATATGATCTCACAATCTACCACAAATTATGACGATCAACAGAGTCGAAAGCCTTTTTGAAATCAACAAAGCTAGCAACCAAAAGTTTCTGAAACTCTAAACATTTCTCAAGAATCTGCCTAAGTGAAAATATCTGATCTACACTCATCTGAGATGGATTCTACTTTTACTCCGGTCCTGACTGAAAGCTACTGTCCTAGTGACGTCAGTCCGGACGACGTAGAGACCTCTGCTGCTCATGTCTCGCTGGATAATTCTCAGTTCGTTTACAGCGCACAAATTTGTGCATTTGTCTCTGAGAAAAATAAAACTCTAGTTGATTTGAACTCAGCTATTTTCAAAATACCTTTCATGAAGGATATACAAAGTCTTCTTCCTGACGACAGATCAAAATTTAATGATATAATATTAAATCGATTTTACATTGAAAAAGACATCAATGAGCATGTCTGTGACGATAACTGCTCCAGCCAAACAATTGTTTTGGAGTCTATTCAAGACTTAAATCATATCCCAAAGCATGGAATGGACATGTATCAAGACCATGTCAATGCCTCTGCTAAAACAAGCAGGAAAGAAGGGGAAAAAATATCCAAAAAAGGAAAAGGTCACAAAAGGGCTTATCACCTAACACAGTTCCAACTATCACCTCAATTATTATTCGCTCTCCCAAGAGCTGGATGAGCACTCACAAACAACTCACGAAAATTGCTGTTGAAGCATTTACTGCCAAAACCTCTGGTGAAACAGTCAGAGTACAAACCAAATGTCCAGATGACTATAGGTCATTTGTTAAATTTTTTGAAGCCTCAAAACAGCAATTCCACACATACAAGCTAAAAGAAGAGAAGAATCTCAGGGTGGTCATCAAAAACCTACCCTATGACATTACTTCTGATGACGTTCATACTGCTCTAGTTGACTTGGGCTTTACAGTCTTAAAAATCTCACAGTTGAGACGTAGCAAAGACAAATGCCTGATCCCTGTCTTTTGGGTGGAATTACCTAAAGACGTCCCTAACAAAAAGATTTATGATATAACTGACCTCTTCCATTTGAAGATTCATGTTGAAAGTTATAGAACCAGGAAATCTCCGACACAATGCCATAATTGTCAACGATATGGCCATGCGCAAAGTGGATGTTTTAATCTTCCACGTTGCGTGAAATGCGCTGAAAGCCACGTTACTAAGGACTGCCTTAGGAAAAAGGACGAAAGCCCACCTAAGTGCGCTAATTGTCGTCTTGGTCATACGGCAAATTACAAAGGCTGCTCCCACTATCCTTCCAAGGAATTCTTGAATAACTCCAAAGGAAAAGACCAACATAGCCCTACCTCCAAAGGCAATTAGCACTCCTGTTACTTCAGAAAGATCTTATGCAAGTGTGCTGGAAAAGTAGCTCCAGCTGCCAAACCTTCTGGCAATGAGAAACCATTATTGAAGAGAAAACATCCATCTACTGCACCTCCTGATTCTGCTGCATCTACAAGCGAGCAGTTCGATGCAACCATTTTAAATGATCTGAAGGAGATCTTTTTGATCTTTAAAAATTTCAATGTCTCAAATTTTATATTAATGGCTAAAACATTAATAAATGAATACCAGACTGCCAACGGTCTTATGGGCAAACTAACAGTTGGATTAAAAGCGTTCGATTACCTACTTTCTTCGCTGTCGTCAAATGGAGCACAACGGTAAAACGAACCATCTCAAGATTTTTTACTGGAATGCGAATGGTATTCTCACTGACTTATGGGAGTTCAATCACTTTTTGACTGACTCCCAAGCTGATATTGTCCTTCTGGGTGAAACCCATCTTAGGGCTTCTGACAAATTAAAGTTCTCTAACTTCGAGGTCTACAGGTCGGATCGACAACATAATAGAGGAGGAGGCACTGCTGTTGTCATCAAGAGATCCATCAAACACCATCTTGTACAAACTGTAGGCTTTGATACGTTGGAGGTCACTGCTATAGCTGTTGATGATATTCTTTTTGGAAAACTGAATATTTATGCGGCATATAAACCGCCTAATTCCGACATTAATCTGAATGATTTCAAAATGATTTTTGATAATGGTACTCCTACAATATTAGCTGGTGACCTAAACGCAAAAAATGTTATATGGAACTCTAGATCTTGTAACAAGAGTGGAAAAATCCTGTTTGATTAAGCCACAGCCAACGGCATTATTGTGGATGTTCCCAGTGAGCCCACAATTTAACCCTACAACATCATGCATCGACCGGATACAATTGATATGGTCATGTTTGGTAATTTCTCACCATCTTATGATCTCTGTGTTCATGATGTTTTGAATTCCGACCACTTACCAGTCTGCCTGACTCTTTTCTCGTCCGTTTCCCATAATAAAATCCCGTCGGATACAATTGATATGGTCATGTTTGGTAATTTCTCACCATCTTATGATCTCTGTGTTCATGATGATTTGAATTCCGACCACTTACCAGTCTGCCTGACTCTTTTCTCGTCCGTTTCCCTTGTACCTGACGATAGTAGAGTCGTAAACTGGGAACTTTTTAAAACCACTGTCAACAGAAAAGTCTCCGGATCCTGTAATTCTTTATCTCTTAGGAGAATCGAAGATGCAATCACCAACTTTACAGATCTTTTGATTCAAGCCAGAAATGATTCCAGCATCATTCATAAACCTAATAGGGACTTCTACACCCTTCCCAGATTTCTCTCTGATCTTGTCAAGGAGAAAAACAAAGCCAGGCATAAATGGCAAAGATCACGAGATGCTCGAGACAAGAGTGCCTATTATGCTCTTAAGATGGAAGTAAGGCAAGAACTCTCGGATCACCGAGGCCTTACTTGGAGCAAAAAGATTACATCACTCTCTACAAGTGATGGCTCCATCTGGAAGATGGTCAAGGCACTAAAAAATCCTCACGTCAAGTACCCCCCCCCCCCCCATCCATGGAAAGGATGGGCTATGTTACAGCGACGAAGAAAAATGCGAAGCATTTGCGGACGCCCTTGAGGTCCAGTTTCAAGAAAATTCTGATCTATCCAATGATAACATCTGCGACAAAGTGGAGCGAACTCTTCTCCGTTTCTCCCAAGCTGATAGATCAAGAATCCATTTTACTTCTCCAACAGAACTGACTCAGGCCATTCGCAAATCGAAAATGAAGAAGGCTTCAGGCCCTGATGATATCTCCAACAGGATGCTGAAGAACCTTCCGATTAAAGCTATCGCGCATCTCTGCAACATTTTTAATTTCCTTCTTCGACATAACATCTTTCCGAAAGTCTGGAAAAATGCTTACGTGAGACTCATACATAAACCAGGCAAAGACTCTTCCTTGGCTGACAGCTATCACCCAATTAGTCTCTTGTCTTGTTTAGGGAAATTATTTGAGCGAGTTCTGCTAAATCGACTAGAGGATTACCTATTACACCATCCTATTTTAGCTGAGTCACAGTTTGGATTCAGAAGTAAAAGATCCACTGAACACCAAGTCCTCAGAGTTGTGGAGACCATTGCTGAGGCCCTGAACAAAAAGGAGATTGTTGCCGCCGTCTTTCTAGACGTGGCCAAGGCCTTTGACCGTGTCTGGATGGACGGCCTCATCTATAAGCTAATCAAAATTGGGATTCCTTCAGGCCTGACGGGTATTCTGCAATCTTACCTTTCTGACAGAACCTTCCAGGTTCGTATCAAATCATCTACCTCTACAAAAAGAGTGGTGGCCGCCGGAGTTCCTCAAGGCTCTCTCCTAGGCCCCACTCTCTTTTCATTGTACCTCTATGACATCCCTTCTTTTGATCGGATTGTCATGGCCCAATACGCTGATGATATTGCTCTCCTCTCCCCCTCATTGGGAGTTAAGTATGGTATCAGAAGACTCCAGAATAGCCTGGATGAATTAGACTCCTGGTACGATACCTGGAAATTGAAGATCAACACCGACAAGAGCAATGCTATACTCTTCAGCTCCAAGAGGATCAACAACCCCGAGCCCTTACAATTCATGGATCAAGACATTAGATGGCAAGACACTGTAAAATATGTTGGTGTCATCTTGCAGGAAAAACTTAGATGGGATCCCCACATTCATGGGATTATTCAGAAGGTAAATACCGTCCGATGCCAACTGGGACCCCTTCTCAGAAGGAACTCCGTCCTCTCGATTGACCATAAGCTTCTGCTGTATAATATGATCATTCGTCCCATCATCTCATATGCTTCCCCTATATGGGCCAGTACTACTGCAAATAATATTCACAAGATACAGGTCTTACAGAACAAAATCCTGAGATGTGCGGTTGATGCCCCTTGGTTTGTAACAAACAAGCAAATACACAAAGATCTGGGCATCGACCACATTTTTACTTACTTCAAATTCCTTTATCGTGAATTCTTTAAAAAGGTTCAGAGTAATCCTCACGAGATTGTTTCCATTTTGTTCGACTACGACCATGAAGCTTTGAACAGACACAAGAGACCTAAAATGATGGCTTTCAGCAATGATAGTCATCCATTCTAGGCATCATGTGCCTCCTTACAGTTTTTCACTTTTGTTATTGCTGTCCTTCGGGACCCACCAGTGGTGGTTTATTCTATATTGTGTTCTACACTGATGCCTATTAGGCACAAACTCAGATGGAAGAGGTAATGGGTACCATGTGCCTGGCACTCTGATTATCAATGACCGATCTACGATCTACGATCTACCTCAAAAGTCTCAACAAACTCAGGGGGGTCAGAAATATGAGAGAGGGAGGGGATGGAGGACCGATCTAAGATAAAATTTTGAATATTACCAATAAGTGTTGAAGGTTGGACAGGAGCTGGCAGTTTTTTCTTTTGCTGAGCTGGGATTTCTGTCTCTGAAGTAGAAGGTGATTCCGTCGGTGAAGAGTGGAATTTTCGTTTCTGATGTTGAGGAGTGGAAGGAGCCGTTACTTCAGCAGAGGAAGGTAGAGGTGTAGGGGCCATAGCTTCTTTACTCTTGTCGATGTTCGGTGCCAGCTGTTGCGGAGGAATAGAGTCCGGAGTTTTGGTCGAAACAGGAGCTGGAGGTGTGAGGAGAGGCTTATGCTTTCTGGCGTAGGCCTCACAGTCCTTGATGATGTGGCCTGGGAGCCTACACCATTTACAGAGGCGGATCATTCCAGAATAATTAACGGTGGCCGAAAAGGTGGAGATCTGGATGAAATTAGGGACCATTTTCTTCATCTCCATGTGGACTACCCTTGTTCCTGTCCGGATGGATTCCAGTTCCGGGATATTCAGGAATTCGTCATTAACTGTTAGCACTGTTCCAAAAGGCTTCAGGGCGTCCACAATGTCGCTGTTTGGGATGAAGAAAGGCAATTTGGAGATATAAACTTTTTTTTGAGGGAATCCGAGGCGTTTGAAGGCGACAATCTGGTCCGTTGGAATGTCCAGGGACGGGTCAGCTGCGAAGTCATCAGCAGCTTCTTCTGATGAAAACGTGATAATCGTGATTTCCTTGGATATACTTTGGGCGACTTCAATTAAATCTGGTTTCCTATTGCTGGCGAGAACGGTGACAAATGACTCATAGCTGAGATTTCTATGTTGGAACTTGAAGCATCTATTTAGCCTGGTGTCTTTCTTGATATCCATGTTAGCACAAGAACGAGAGAATAGTCTATCATTATTGGCCAAGGTAAAACTTTGTGAAATCGAGAAAACGCCCCCTAGTGGGCGATATCACTCCTATTGAGAACCACTTCTCTAGCCCAATACACAGTTACAGATTGCATTCTCATTCCTGCAGGGATTTTAAATCGTGTTTGACCCTCAATGGTTTGACCATGAATCCTTCTGGACCTTTCAATATCTGGGGAAGGCAACCAAACGCTGGGCAATAACGCATGAAGCTCCGTCCAATTTTTGCCTTGTTGCAAAGCAATCAGTGTTAAAGCGAATATTAGTCTGATTACTAATCAATCGCTTCAAAATTCCATATATGAAATTCGCAACAGCTTTCAAATAAAATTATTTGATAATTATGTTTAAAAATTGCAAAGAAGGTAACTCCAGATTAAAATTTTAGACTTTTGATTTTCCTGATTTCCTTTAGCAAATCAGTGTACAGAGACGAAAAGTAATTACTATCGTTCATTTTATATTTTTAAATTTTAATGAAAAATGATAGTGTTGAATTCATGCGTGTTACTCTTCTAAAACGGTTCAATATCCTATCTCTCGGATTCTAAGGATTTAGGTTTTTTTTCTTAAAATTAAATTTTGTGTCCTCCTTGCTGAAAAGTTTGTATTCAACAAGAAGTTTGGTCGAGGTCACTTTCCAGAATTTCATCGTATTTGAACTGACCATTATCGAAAACTTATAAATATGCAATACACATGTATTATTTAGCTTCCTAATAGTTTTAACATTTTGCAGTTCGTGCCTTTTTTTTTTGTGGGAAAATATTACGAAAATTTTAAATTAGGTCTACTGAACGTTAGTTTCTGGATGTGAGAGTAAAAATATTATATCGGGTTCGGATTCTGGTGTTGATGCGGTGTTCTCAGCTGAGCGATAGTTATGGCGGGAGGAACTTTGAGGGTGAGAAGTTGCCGACTTAAGTAATTGGTATGACTTCTTCACCGGGCTGTAAATAATATGCCTTAGTAGTGCATTTGATTCTTTGAATCTTTGTAACTTTTTTATGCTTAATGGAGGAGGGCGAAGAGACAATATTAAGTGTAGATGGCCCGTCATTTTTCCACATCGGCGAGGATGCACATCCTTTAGATAGCTGGCTTACTGAACCCGAGGACGATGGCCCACTCGTGTTTCATCGGGTCAATTCAAAAGAAATTATATATCAAACTAGGAAAAAAAAGGCAAAACTAATTGGGAAATACGTAATGGGCGATATTTTAGGGGAGGGGTCTTATGGAAAAGTTAAGGAAATGTTAGACTCTGAAACTCTTTGTCGGCGAGCAGTAAAGATTTTAAAGAAGAAAAAATTACGGAAAATACCCAATGGGGAACAAAACGTACAAAGGTAGGTAGTTTGTTATTTAAAAACTTACTAAAGATCACTTTTCTGTTCTTATTAAACACTGGTTTCTTATATTTATTAAATTTCAACTTAGGTAGTAATGTAGCTAATTGTTACCATGTTAAAAAAAATTGTGCACATAATTTCAGGGATTATATGTAATAGATTAAATGCTGTTTAAAATAACCATCAAAATGTTTCATTTATTTTTATTTGTATGTTCATGTTCCACATAAGGCATGGATGTTTAGTTTCTTCTGTTGTCTTTCTACTGAAATCTTGCCTTTATTACAGTCCTTATATCCTATTATACTCCTGTTACTACTCGAAGAGAGTTTTATAATCGAATATATACGAGAAATTTTTATAAGTAACTGCACTCTATACTAATAAAGACTGCTTCTGACACCTATAAGGGGGCTGGGGTGGCTCAGTCGGTAGCACACCAGGCTCGTAATCTACAATTCCCAGGTTTGACTCCCAGCTGGATCAGCATTGAGATTTATCTCCGCAAAATTCCCTGCCCTCTCCATGATCAGTAGGTGACCCTGATGGGCTTGGAAAGGTTGCCGTCCATTGGATAGGATATTAAGCTGTGGCCCCGTGTGCGAGAGAACCATACCCTATGCACATTATAGAACACACAGGATGGCCTTGACGGGAGGCTACCATCTGTCTCCTAACAGCTGTTCCAGTGGGTCTCCTCCCACAACCTTCTCTGAGCCTTCAGGGTTCGTGACCTGGCCATTTAGCCCATTGTGTGCAAAAAAGTGCCACTCAGAGGTAAAACAACCTAACTCTGACACATATATCAATCTTGACCTTGCAACAAATATTTTAATGGTTGGCTCAGAAATAGTAGTAATTTGTAACTGTTATTCAACTAAGGAAAAACATTTCATCATTTGTTTCCTGGTTTCAAAAAATTTCAGTGATCACTTTTTATTATATTATTGTAGCTCTTTTAGTATAGTTTTAGGTGAGAAGGATCTCTTATTAGAATTCTTGAGATGCAGAAACGTATTCAGATCAGTGACAAAGTTTAGAAATTACTGTTAATGTATGGTTCACTATCATCCCATTGTATTGAAAACTTGCTGTGATACAGTCTTATGTTGTTGCCATCACAGTTAGGGCTCTATGGTACGGATGGCTTGCAGATGTTGTAGTATCATCCCCTGCTCTTGTTATCTGATGATTACTGGCACATACATTATGTTGAAAAAAGTGTCTGGACACTTTCTTGTTATGTAAATGGAAAGCCACTTTTAAAACTCCCTAACATTGAAAATAAACTTTTTATGCTAAAACTGTTATTGGCGCTAAATTGTAGATGTCACTCAAATCTCTCTAAATATATTTCTCGCAATATTCATTTAATATTTAAAGAATTAACGGAAGCTGAATCATTTATCTTCAACTTTTGACACTTGTGAAAAAACACTTCAATTGATAAAACACAACTCTTGTAACAATTTGTTTATTAACATAAATTAAATATCTGAAGTTTGTATGATGATTTTTTTTAGATTTCATCAATTTGGAGGCAATGTGACAGTGTTAATTTTCAACAATCTTCGATCAATATTTAAAGAGTCATTGAAGCAGGACCATTTAGCAGCAGACACTTTCACTGACAACACTCAACTGCATTGCCAGTATGCACAGGCTGCTTGGTGCTCAGTGCAAACCATGCTTTTCAACACAAAAAAATTCCCAAGTGAATTAAAAAAGATGTAAATATAGTGACTGAGGTATTAAAAAAATGCCTTAATTAAATCCACATAAATTAAGAGCTGACTGTATATTGTCACCAAAAATGGAGACATTTGAATATTCCAAAATGAATTTTTCAGGACACTGGGACATATGGATATCCTAACTGCATTCAGTTAAAAAAAGTTAACTTTAGAATTTCTTTTGCCAAATAACCCACAGAGTAGGATCTATATATACTGCATATGCTTGAATTTTTTCCAATTGGCGAGCTCTAAGACAAGAAATAGTGCTACAAAAAATTTTGTTTTGGGTTAAAAACAATGTACTTTTTAAAAATTGAGTTTCATTTAAATTGGCAGTCATATTTTCAGGGGAAGCTGCCATTAGAGGTCACACCTAATGATTTGTTTTCAGTCAAGTTTCAAATCATTCTAACTGCCGTATATATTTGAACAGCAATAAAAATCATTATAAAAGTAGCAAAGCGACAAAAAAATTTAAAAAGCAAATTTAAAAAAATTTTAAAAGTAGCAAAGCGACAAAAATTTTTTTAAAGCAGCAAAGTGAAAACAAAAAAGTTACCTTACTAATATTATGTTCTGACTGAAAGCAATATCCCACTTCTAATCAGGGAAGCCTTTAGAATTTGTCTGATTTTACCATCATAATCAAAATATTTCTGGAAAAAAAAAACTTAATTTTTCTAGATCAACTTTATCCAAAACATCCATCAGAAGATTTTGCAAACATTTTTAATTGCAGTTTTTAAAAGATAAATAATTAACTAATAAAAAATGAAAAAAATCAATACGTACCCAATATTACATGGGCAAATCAGTGGATGTGAAAGACTGCACATCCACCGATGCACTAAAAGTTTCAAAGCAAAATGAAATCTTCAGTATTGTATGGCCAATCATGTTTTCAAAAAAAATTCTCTTTGTTAAATATAGCTGATAAAAAGAATATTTTAGAAATATTAAAACAGTTTTAAATAATAAAATTTACTAAAATGTAAAAATAAATACCATAAATTAAGATTAAAAATACTCTCTGAACACTATAGGAATTAGTCATATGGTATCAGGAAAAACAATCTGCTCATTGACAACTAATAGAGTAATTGATAGTCGTATATCAATGTGGTGAAATTCAGGTTAATTAGCTATACCTGTATTGGCTTGGTTACGGCGTTCTCGAGACGGCCTCTTCAGTTGTCAAGGAGGAAAAGTCTATAGTGTGTGCTGTTTCTCATGGGAGTTGGTGCCTTCACAGGTCTGGTGATGCTTTTCACTTGTTTGGGACTGAAAATTCTTTCGTGCTGTGGTGTTATTAATAAGCACTCTGCTGCCATCAGTGGCAGTTGCTGTAGCAGCAATCAGTGAATGTCAGGAGATTCTGAACTTTGCATTCCTACAAGGGTGCTGAGCTGATTGATTATATAAAATACTTTATACAAGATATTTGTGACTAGGCATTATTAGGTGTTTCATGCTGTTCACTTTGGCAAGTTGTCAGGCAAGCACTGTCCATGGTAGTGGAATGTGCTGGAAATGTGATGCACTTGATCATTGGATGCATGGGGTTACTAAGGTCAAGATGCAAACTGGGCATTCCCTTGAGGTGATGTGAGGAGAGTGATGACTTAGAAGTGTATTATGGGATGCATTGGACAACGAAGTATATAGTGACAGCCCCGGTGCACCGCAATACTTGACTGCATATCACCATGTGGGAGAAGTCACAGAAACTACCATCGACTAAAAAGGCTCCTATCAGTTAAACTTGCCTTACATTGTACCTGCCTACAGCGGGAGAAGACCTTTGTGAAGAGAAAAGCACTGCTTGGGTTTTAATAGCCTGCTTGAAGATGTAATCATTGAGGTGCAGTGAGAGTGGGATTTTTTGAAATTTAGAGTGGTGCCTAGGAAATTGCCCAACACTCACTGAATTTAGTCCAGAAACTTGCCAATATATAAATAAAAAGATCTCATCTTTTGAATTTTGAGCCAGAAAAATAAACAGAAGTCCTAACTTTTTAGAGTCCTCTGCAGCAGAGGCTCCTAGGTACTTCCGTCGATAAGCCACACCTACTCAGGACCCCCCAGTCCCTTTCGGCATGACCTCCAACTTCGTCCTCTCCATCGAGCTGGGCAACCACAGCCCCGCTCGCCGTCTCGGCCTCCGCACCGTGCCGAAGCTGCGTCGGGGAGCGCTAGACCAGCACGGGCCAAACCGGTCTGCGTCCCTCCAGCGACCCCAACAAAGCCATCAGCCTACCGGGGCTTACAAAGCTTACTGGACTTTACTTGGACAGTCCTGTTCTCCTCACTGTGCAGCAACCACCACTAATGCAGCAGAGTGCTTATTAATAACACCACAGCATGAAGAATTACTGGTCCCCAACTAATGAGAAGCATCAACACTGGATTTGTGAAAACCCTAGCTCATGCTTTACCACTGATCTGACAGCTTCCAATCAAGATTTTCTCTGTTAATAGCTATGAAATTTTACCATGTGATCAATAGAATGACTGAAATTGATCAGTCTTCATCAACCAAAGCATCTTTGGTATTGTGCAGTGAATTAGGGTGAAACAGTGCCATGTGGAATTAAGAGGAGAAATCTTAACTGAGTGCCAGTGAATAACTTGACATGGAAATTATGAGTTTATATCCCACCTTCCTATACACTTAAGATTGTTCTTTATCCTACAGATGCTTGCCTTGATTTCTTAACATTAAGTGTATCATTTATGACACTTAAATAAACACAGTTGGCTATATAATTAGGAAACATTTCTAGTGACACTAAATGTTTTGCACAATTTCTAGTGGCACTAAATGTAAAGCACAATTCCTACTTCTTTTCTTTTTTTAATGTCTGTTTTTATGGTAATTTCATTATTAATAATTTTGGATGTGTTGTGTTTAAAAGTTGACTAAATATCCTTTTTTTAGCCCTTAAGTGGTATGTGATCCTTTGAACTGCTAGCTTATTCACAACATTAAAAAAAAGAACCAATAATATAGTGTGTAATTGTTGGATGTTTAACCTTTTTAAGTGTCTGTAGCCAGTTACTGTATTTTTTTAAATTAGGCTAAGTAACCTTCATTTTATTTTGGATATCTATTGTTTTATTATTCAGAATGAAATGCTCTTCATTTGGTATGTAACATGATCTTTATATAAGTTCACCTGGCAAAAAATTAGTCATCTCCTACCATAAGAGGGTTATGTCCATTCAACAGCAACAGAGCACCAGTAATAAATGTGTCCTACAAATAGCTGTACCATGTGTTATGGGATTCATACAGTGACAAAAACTGGTTGTGTGCCATGTGTGTGTTAGTCACTCCGTGAAACACGGGTCACGCCAAAGATATGAATGGGTGGAAAAAAGGCATTGTTGCATTTTGTCGATCCAAAGGGCATAGTGTACAAGAAGTGCTTTGCATGTGTGTCAAAACATACTGTTCAAAGGGTCTTCCAGCAGTGGCATGCATCGTAGTCCACCCCTAATTGTCGCCAGAACTGCGGCAGAAAGACTGCTCACCATTAGGGGCCGCTGCAGTGTGTCACACACTGTTAGGGCACACCGCTTTGCAACGAGGCAGGAATTGCTCCAGTCAGTTAATGCAGGTCTGCAACAAGCTGTTGCCAAACGAACACTCCAAAGGGAACTGCATGCCATGGATATCTGGAGCAGACTACCATGGAAGAGACACATATTAACAGCTCTGCACAAGGCTGCACGGTTACAGTGGGCATGGTGCCACAAAGATTGGACTGTTGACACTTGGAAGCGTGTGATCTGGTTGGACGAGTCATGTTTTTGCTTGTACTCGAATGATGTAAGGCGACTGGTACATCATAAGCTGCATGAAGCCTTCCATGTGGATTGTGTGCAAGGTTCTGTTCAAGCTGGAGGAGGCTCTGTGATGTTCTGTGTGATTTCACGTATGTGTGATTTCACGTATGAGGAAATGGGTCCTTTGGTTGCAGTGACGTCACACTTGAACCAGAAGGGCTATATGGAACTACTGGATGACCACATGTTGCCTTTTGTGCAGCATCTCCATAGTGTACACCAAAAGGATGCCCCAGTCATCCAAGATGACAATTGTCAAGTGCACAGGGCTCGAAGTGTGTTAGATTGGCACGACAAACATTCTAAAGCCTTCAAACATCTCGACTGGCCCGCGAAATCCCTGGGTTTGAATCCCATAGGAAACTTATAGGACTATTTGAGACAACAAGTGAAGTGTCGTCCCAGCCATCTGGCCAAACTGCGGCATTTGCTGATGGAAAAGTGGATGAATGTTGATCTGCACTGCATCTGCACACTGGTGGCATCTGTGCCAGACCGGATTCCGGCTGTTCTTCGGTCGCATGGAGGCATTATGCGCTATTAGGTAACATTCAGCCAGGAGTGACAAATTTTTGTCCGATGAGCTTATATATATATATCTGTCAATCACTGCAGGATGTTTTGAATTTCAGTTGTTTTTATCCCACAAAAAGTTGAAACTTATTTTGTAATGTATTGTGAAAAACCTGATACTTGAATAGACTCATATTGACTGGGAATGGTAAATTTTATTTAAAAAGCAGTGTAATAAAAGAGAATTGTTTTATATTCTAAGAATTGTGAATTTTGAAATGTTTTTTCGAATTTTAACCCTTTGCCAGTTGAAGTGCATGCCATCTATCTGTACATAAAAAAAATAAATACCCCCTCAAGCAGCTGCTTGCCACAGAGGTCTGACAGGAGCCTGTCAGTTTATATGCCACAGTAGGAGATCTGAGAGGATGGCAGGACCTCAGCAGATAAACGACACACACATCCATGCCTAACTCCGGGACTCGAACCCAGGTCCCTTAGATCAGTAGCCAAGCGTGCTAACCACTCGGCCACGGGACGGCTTATCTGTTCATGGCCTTCATAATTGTTATAGGTTGCTAATAGTTTCAACTCTGGTCTATCCATTCATGACATCTCTTGATTTTAAAAAAATGCATGTGAAATACAGAGGATTGATGTCATCAATTATGGCAATTTATCCAAATTTTCCTAGCATTAATCCTGGCATGGAAGGGTTAATAAAGTAAAATATGTTAAAAAGTATGGATTCTTATTGTTAATTTTATCACATTTATTCAGAAAACAAGTAATGAATCGAAAACTGCAGTTGGTAAACTTACAAATATGTATTCATTGAGCTATTTAGAGCTAATTGTACCGTAAAAAGGTATTTGGCTTCAAATTTGAGGCCATGTGTATATTGTTGGCACTCTGGACTTATGAGTGTCTGATAAATCATTGCCTTCTTCATCAAAAATGCTTCATTTTCAACATTTATTCTGAAAGATCCAATGTTTCTATCAATAATAAAAGATGAACATTGACTTAGCTAATCTATATACAAAAATGTTACAAACTTCAAATGGTAATATTTAGCTGGATAAGATACCTCAAACCAAACTAGTACAAAATGCATGATAGCAGGTCTGGATCTAGAACAAATTTTAGGTGGGTGAGAGCAAAAAACACATTCGAGCCAAAAGAATGTAAAAAAAAGAAAGGGAGGGTGGGGGGCAAGAGACTTGATTTTGAATGTAATATAACATTCCCTCCTCTGCTTTATGTGCCTTAAAACATTTCTTGAAAAATTCTGGAAATATAAGTAAGTAATAATTTTGCTTCTTTTACCCTTACATCTGTAAGGGGGCAGGCGTGGTGCTCCTTTCCCTAATCTGGCGCTGTATGATAACAAAGTAAAATTGGGCACTTCAGAGCTTATTTTACTGACTAGAAAGGCAGGTCTAGTGAAGGTAATTCAAAATTAGAATATGACAATCCCTAAGACTACATTGCTTAAGACATTTTTTTTTTAATGTGGAGGATGATTAAAACAATTGAAATGGCAGTCTTAGATGTAATATGCCAATTCATATCCTGTGTGGGTATTTCATATTTTGGTTGTGTGCAGCTCAGTCGAAATAGGTAGTGTGACTTTCCATCCATTTGTGAATTAGTAAAATTATATTAACCTTTTGAGTTCCACGTGAGACACATATCATCTGTACATAGCTTTCATAATTGTTATTGAGGTTGGTAATAGTTTCAACTTTGGCCTATCCATTCATGCCATCTCTTTAAAGTCAATTACATATGAAATACAGAGGAGTGATCTCAGTGATCTTGGCAAATTATGTAATTTTTTGCAGCCTTGATCTAATTGACCCTGTCACTCTTAAGGTTTAATATGAAATGCAGATGGTTTTTGAGTGTTTAGTATCAAACCAATGTTATTATCATGTAGCTGTTTAATATGAGAGTGAATTGATTTGCAAGAGTAGCGCCGGTTTGCAACCAGACTCGTAATTAATATTTTGAGAATGAAAGTTAGTCCTGAAGAGACCTTCTGCCAGAAATTCTCATATGAACATGAGGATCAATGAGAAGAATTGAAAGTGAGCAAAGGGATTCACTAATTGTTTTCATGGAAATAGGAAGCACCCTAAAAACTCTCACAGCCATCCTAAAAAGTCAATAAAGCAAGACAGCTGCAACACTATTTCTTGTGGCTTTCAGAAAACAGGGCTCTTTGTAGCTTGCTGTCAAGAGTTTCCATGTGCTTACTCTAAGCAATGTTATAATTAGATTATAAATTTTAGGTAGTTCTGATTTTTTTTTATATATATAAGTGCCAACCATAATGTTAGAATGCAAATTTCATTTGACTGTTCCTGTCCATTTATCCACAGCCCTGAATTTATGTTGAATGTTTACAAATTTTCAAGATCATCAATGACTGCAGTTTTCCTTTGCTGATTTTATTTTTTCAATAGGTTATTTATTCATTACAGGAATGATGATAAATAAAACTTCTAATTTCAGTTGGCTTTCTGTGCCAATCATTATAGCCATTATTAATTCTCACATAATACATCGATTTGGATATTTGAGTTTGCTGTTTTATGGATTAAGATCTTTAATAATAAAATAATAATAAAAAATGTAAATTATTATTTTACATAAATTTAAGAAAGCAGAATACTCATCAAATTAGCACTTAAAGTGCCATTTTATTGTTATCTTTTTTTTTGAAAGCAGTCCAACTTCTTGGCATTTTTTAAAGATGATGAATAGGAATTGGTTATGTTATATACTAAATGTAAGAGAATTCAATTCTGAACAATAAAATATAGAAAATTCAGAAAGAAGTTAGAATACATATCCGTTTTGCAAATATGATATATTCATTTTCTCACATTTGCACTCTGTAACAGCAGAGTTTAAGCTAATGGATGATTGGGAAAATGAAAATAGTATTATTATCACTTAGAAAACACAAAAGAACATTTATATACCTCTTAAATTTTTTTTTCTGTCACCCTAGGTTTAGGTGGCAAATTATTGTTTGTCAGTGTAAACCTCTTGAGCCGTATACTCCACACCAAAATTTAAAATTTATGGCTTAAATAAATCATTTGCAATATTCATTTAAAGTTTGACCATTTTCCATCACAAGAGGGTGCTATTAAAACTATTGGGAGGTGTGAAATGTCAAATCCTAATATTTTGTTAATACCTATTAAAAAAATCTTATGTCCCCCCCCCCCCCAAAAAAAAAAAATTTATATACCTAATAACAAAAAAAATTGAATGTCTACAGATGGTTGAACAGGTAACAAAATGAAAACATCATAGGCATGAATAATATGTTGTAGACCTATTTGTAGGGTTTTTTGAAAAATAAAAAATTGTTTTTTGGTACTCTGAATAGTTCTGATCATTTCATCATCATGTATTATGAGATCAAAATGAATGCTGAAAAATAATGAATCACACGTCTATTTAAGTTGAACATTTTTATGTTTCTTTAAGCTTAAGAATTCTTTTGTACATTCCTTAAAAATTTTGCACTATTGCCTACTAAAACTTTGCTTGCTGTCAGGTTGTGTGCATCAATCACCAAATTATTATATTTTATCCTTGTACTTGAGGAAAAACATTGTCTGGCTTACATTTTTATGTGTATGGTTTTTACCTGAGTGTATCATCTGTATGTAGAACTCAGTTTTGAAATATTTCATTTTATTAACCACTTTGGCTGATAAAAGGTATCCTGTGCATCTGTTCATGTGGGGCTGGCAAACAAACAAGCAGAAACACAGCAGTTGATTTTCCTCAACCACAGCCCACCAGTGCTGAAAATTCAGAATCCATAATCATGTTCAAAACCATTAGACAAGGGGTACCCATTATGGCTACCAGTTGCCCTTTGGCAAGGTAGGAGTCACCTATACCATAGTAAGGAGTAGAATTAGTTTTTAAGAGGTAGGTTTTTTTTGTACTAAAATATTTTAGAATTATTTAGCACAAAATTAGAAATGTATTTTTAATGCGTTAAGCTCCAGTTAAATTATTTATTTTTAACTGGAGCTTAACGCATTAAAAATACATTTCTAATTTTGTGGTAAATAATTCTAAAATATTTTAGTACAAAAAATCCTACCTCTTAAAAACTAATTCTACTCCTTACTATGGTGTTGTGTACTACTGAAGCTCCTCCTCCCCCTTTATTGCTTTATATTCAAACATAAATAAAAAATCTAGTAGCCCTCCAAAGAAATCCTAAATTAAAAGTAGCTCCTGGTGTGCAAAAGTTTGAGCACCCCTGCATTAGACAATCCTGTGGGTGGAAATAATGAGCATCAAGACCCTGTAAAGTTGACCACTCTTCAGTAGGGTCAAAAAATAAAAAGTGACCATAGAAAACCAGATCAAACAGACCACCTCTTCCTTTCCCTTGCAGAAAAAAATCTCTTGAAAGTACTAACAACCTGCACCATAGAAGATGGGGTTCGACTTTAGGTGCTACTCCTGGTCGGTAATGTGCACATCAAAAGGGGTTGGTATACAGTTATCCTACCAGTATATGCCTAGCTACCATTTATAGTCCATATATGTATGGTGGTTAACACCATACATATATGGACTATAAATCCATATATGTATGGTGTTAACTACAAGAGGCTCTGGGTTAACTAAATTATGGGGGGTAATTAATTTATTAAATTTAAAATTTTAAATATTTATACTATTATTTTAATGTCTTTGTAACACCAAACAACTGTAGGGAGTAGTCAAATGTTCTGCATATTTATTATCTTAGATCAGGGGTGGACAATTATGTTGGCTGGCAGGCCGTATTGTGTATAGGGGGTTACATGAACAAGTGTTACTTACCACATAATATACATATATTTCGACTACTATATGACATATACAGTGGGTGTCATTTACTATGAATATTTGGGACCAAAAACAGCCTCAGTAAGCAAATTTCAAGGTTGGCAAGCAGTGGAGATCTGTAAATTGTAGGGGAAAATGTTATATAGCATTCTAAATCCAGTATATTGCTTCCCCTTCCCCCCTTTTTTTCTTCATTTTTCTGGCACGATTTTGTTCCCCCTCCCCCTTTTTTTTTCTCGATTTGGGCTGTACAATGGCTATTATAATTTCCAGTCGAGGAGCCCTAAAACTTGCAGGGTCCTTACACAGAAGTTCTTAATAACCCATAAATGAATCTGCCTCTGTGATATAGTAACTAACTGCATGATATGTTATTTTTCCATAATTGTTGCAGAAATATTACCTGTCAGCCATCTATATCACCAGGGACAGAAATCCTACAAATTCTAGAAGCCAGGCATATGCATTTTGGGAGCGAGTTGTTTTTTCAATCATCCATAATATGATGATTCCCTACTTGCCAGTGCAAAATTTTTACTTACCTGAGCAACTGGGCTTCGTGGATATCCCTAACATTTCAATAACTATATTGATTAATTCTATAATAAATATGTCAAAACAATATATTTGCATAATTAGCCAATAGGAAAGTTTGTTGGCAGAATGTTGGTGGCAGGCACTAAAAGTTTGGGATGCCCTCAATTATCTAAAAAGGGAGTACTCAATGTACCAAATGATTTACAACTTGCAAATGGGAAAAATATATGCAGCTGTTAAATGAATTGAATTTCAGAAAGGGGTAAATAGAAAATTTAATATGTATTATATAAACTTGTACATATTGAAAAGTAAAGAAAAAGAAAATAGATATCTGTTCTTTGTAGTATTCAGCAAATACACACTATATTTGGTATTAATCTGAGTAAAAATATGAGATGTGCATTCCAGTAGTAGATTATGCTGAATGTAAAATATTTTGCTAACTAAAATGTTGAAAGAAAAATAGAGTTGTGACTTTTGAAGTCCCTAAGGTTCAAGGGGTTGTAAGTTCATGGTGAAATTAGCCTCCAATGAGGGGCTCTCTACACCAATCACAACGGGAAGACAAAGATAGTGGAGGCACAAGAAACTGCCTCTCAGCTATCTCACTGGACTATTAAGAGTACTAATCTTAAAAAAAGAAAACATTAGACCTTGCAGAAGAGGCCAATGTTCTGAAAGAAATCAGTGACAAGTCAGAAGTGGGTTCACTGCAACTTCAGATTGTGGTGATTACCAGGTAGGGAGGTGATGTAGTCGGTGGTTCTGATAGCATGAAGCTCCCAGAACAAAGCTTCTCATTCGACATCGTATTGGGAGCAGTTGAACAGAATGAACCCCCCCCCCCCCCATCCATGAATATCAGGGTCCTAGGTGAGTGCCCTTAAATACCGTGCATTAATCTGCTACAGAAATATCCAAATACATATATATCTGAGCTACAGAAATATTCCAAATACAGATTACTTACTATACCAAGAGCTGCTATTGTAATTTCTCATTGACATCTTATTGAACACATTTATATTAAAATGAATTTTGTATGTAGTTTATTAAGGTTTTCCTTCCAGAAAATTTTCTGTTCCTTTGATTAGTCACTTAATTGAGCATTTATTTTGCAGAGAAATTTTGCTTTTGAAGCGGCTTAGCCACAAAAATGTTATTAGGTTAGTTGATGTCTTGTACAATGATGAAAAACAAAAGATGTACATGATTATGGAATATTGTGTTTCTGTTCTTCAAGAAATGCTAGAAAGTGTACCTGAAAAGAAGTTTCCTGTTTGGCAAGCTCATGGGTAAGTTTTTTGTTTTGCACTTTTAATTCCTTGGACATATCTTCCTGTGTAGTCTTCTTTTAAAATATTTTGTCACTGATTATAATTTTATTTTTTCTAAATAAAAAAAATATTAAAAAACCCATAACTTGCTGCCACCTCAGTGGCATGGTAATATTGAAATGGTTCACAGTGATTGTTCAGCAACTTTATCCATGTTTTGCTTTTAGATCCTTGTATGTCTTTGGTTCAGTAATACTGTGAAGAATGCGTGTCATTGCTGTTATTAGCTGTCAAGAAACTATAGAACATATTCTCTGTGGTAGTTTATCTTTGGAGATGGCACATGAAAAATGACACTATATTTTACAGTTTCAGTTGTGTTTCAGGTAACTAAAAAGATAAGAAGCATAGTCAAACACTGTTAAGCTAAAAATAACATAATTGCTTTTTATTCTGTATTTGGAATGAATTATTTGTACCTCAAAGCAATCCATCTTAATATCAAACCTTAAAATATCAATAGGAAAGGAGAGCAGCAGAAGTACATTGTTATGTTTAAGATATCTGATAATAACATGGCCTATCCATGATTTGTATTTCCATTACGAGGTTCATATATTTCATTAGTGATTTAAGCATGTTTTAAGTAGTTCTGTTTAGTTTTGAATTCAGATTTCATGTATGGCATATGTATAATAAACAGAAGTATAGAAATTTATCATTAACAATATCCATGACAATAGATGTCAAATTTCAGTGTTTCTATGACTAAAATATTATATTAGAATGGCATGAAATAATGTGAAAATGCAATATTTTCATGACTTCAAGATAGGAAAAGGAATTACTTCTAACACAATCACAAAAATGACATTTTTCTTCTGCAAATAGCATTGCTTTAACAGGTGTGTGCCTTTCATCACCCCTTCTTCTGTTAGATGATTGGCGAGATGGTGATAATCTTTTCTGTTGCATGGATTGTTGGCCAAAACAACACTGTGTGTGAATGTGTGTGATTCATTAGCTGACTTATAATGTAGAGGCAGAGCATTTGTAAAATTACACAGAGGTGATAAAATCCATGTAAAAAAACTGAAATTTCTAATTGAGTTGAGAAGATAATTAAGATGAGAGTTATTTAGAGTAAATTGCCTCATTTCTAAGTTATTACTTTGCTGATGTTCATTTCAAAACATAAGGCCTAACATCTCCAATGTTTATATGTGACAGAGGGAATGTTAATTGTTGGGATTCAACAAGTGAAGTGTTTGAGATCTAGAGTTGCCAGTTGTATTTCAGCAAAAAGGAGGATTGGAGGGTTCAGATGAGGACTTAGGGGACAAAAAGGAGACATCTTTTTAGGCTGAATATTAAAAAATTGTTTATATGATCATGATCAATAAGGTGGTAACAACTTAGTGTTGCAAAATGTTTTATGATAAAAAGAGAACATGAAAAATAAAATAAAAGAAATAATTTACTCCTCAGTAACTGCTTGCCCTAGGGGTCTGGTAGGAGCCTGTTAGTGTAACATGCCACAGAAGCTGTGTATGAGGAAGGAAAGACCTCAGCAGAAAGACAACAAGGAAAGAAACATGAGAAACATCAAACCTTATCTGAGGCTTGTAATGCTCCAAAGATTTAAATACTTTTAAAGTTTTGGACCCTTTGTCTGATCCAATATTTATTCAAGCTCCAGATAGCTAAATTGGGCACCAGGCAATAATTAACAAATTGCCAAATAAAGTTCAATTAGGGTTCGAATACCAGCGGGCATTACTTAGCGAGTAAGAATTCAAAAAATTAAATGATTATCAATTCTAATTTAACTTACAATCAAAACAACTAACGTTACTCAAGAGGAAAAGTAGCAAAGATTCAAAACAGTTTCTATAACAAACAAGTTTATTTCAAAAATTATTTTTAAACACTCACCAACGTAAATGAAAACGTCATCTACGTCATCACTAACTTCTATTCACAACTCTACTCTTACTAACCAACTCCAACTCCTCACCGACAAACACCAACTCACAACTCTAACTTCTGTGACTAACATGTCACAGTTTTAACAAGCATACAGGCTCGGCAACGCTTGGCTGTTGCATCATTAAAGACATTTGCATAAAAATGACAAGCGTGCAAGCTATGACACAAGAGGGGGCATGTCCTTGTACACGCGCGCTTTACCGGGTGACAATCGAAAGTTCGGAGTTACGCATACGCAACTGCTATGCTCTTGGAAATGAGTGCTGTGATGCCAAAAATGAAATAAAATCCCCAAAACGATAAATATAACGTAAATTAAGCAAAACTGGTTAAGGTAAGGTAAAAGTGAGTGAGGGGGCATCACAGGCTCAACCCCAGGTTCCTTTGATTAGTAGTCAAGCATGCTTTCTTCCAAATTTTGTGCCTTCAAATGGAAGATTTAGCAAATGCAAATTGTATTACTAGCAACTATCCAACCCAGAAAGCATTTTTCATTTTCATATTTTTTTCTTCATCTTCTAAATGGGTATCAGAATTAGTGCAAACTCATCTGATCAAGCAATGTTAAAAAGTTGATAATATTCAACTCTTGCTTAGTTTGCATTGTGAAACAATTTTAACCATACATCAACAGAAAAAAATCAATTGAATACCTATGAACATTCATCATTATCCTCAAGCAGCCATGGGCTACGGAGGTCCAACCAGACCATGCAATTTAGTTCTCCAAGCATATCTGTCCTGAGCTACATCTGCCTTATTTGGCCACTGCACACCAATAATAACAAGGTCCTGTTTGACCTTGTCTGCTCACCACATCCTAGGTCTCCCCCTCTTTCTGAATTGCTGAGGTGGAATGATTTGTTTTGGCATTTATAATTTAGTGTTGATTAACTGAGTAACATCTACCTAAAAGAAATTGAATGTGTTTAAATATTAAACTTCAACAGGTAACATTTATTTAGCTCATGTGTGCCCATTTTCTTTTAATAATTCAATGAAAGTAAGAGGGAGGTTAAAATATCTCTATTTTTTTTAATATATGTTGGAGGGGGGGGGGGGGTAGCAGAAATTTAAAGTTTTTTTTCAGCATACATAATACGTAAAAAGGGAATCAAAACCAGTATTTCTACTTAAAACATTCATTTTATATTGTTTGTTAAACTGTTTAAAAAAACTAGTTATAAACGCTATAAAAGTAAAATGAAACACCTTCATCCCATGATGTCATCAATGTGTTTAAATATTGAATTTCAACATCAATGTGTTTAAATATTAAACTTCTTCATCATCATCATCATCATCGTCATCGTCATCATCATCATCAAGCAGCCATGGGCTAAGGAGGTCCAACCAGACCGTGCAATTTAGTTCTCCAAGCAAGTCTATCCTGAGCTACATCTACTGCATCTGGCCACTGCACACCAATTCTAACAAGGTCCTGTTTGACATTGTCTGCCCACCGCATCCTAGGTCTCCCCTTCTTTCTGAGGCCTTTAGGCACACTGTTCATAACCCTATTCGCCAATCTATAATTATTCATACGGGCAACATGGCCAAACCAACGGAGTCTCTCTCTGCACAATATGCTGCTTAAAGGAGGTTGCAAACTCCTTTGCCTAACCTCATCATTAGTTACAAAGTTGAACCACCTAATGCACAAGATACTGCGTAAGCATCTGGAATCAAAAGCATATAGTTTCCTGTTATCTTGTTTACAAAGTATCCAAGTTTCACTACCATAACGAACACTAGAAAGAACCAAACTATTATACAGCCTATTTTTAGTCTTTAGGTGTATACGCCTATTTCTCCACACTCTCCATAGATTCTTAAAAGTCCCGGCAGCAATCCCTATTCATCTGTTAATCTCATGCCGCACATCACCATTATCAGTTATATAGCTCCCAAGATAATTAAACTGTGACACCTGCTCAAGACTGCAACCATTCAGATTAACTGAATCACAGCCTGCCTGACCAATTTTCATCACTTTAGTTTTCTCTCTGTTTATAACCAAACCTACTCTACTACCAGTCTCATCAACAGCTCGAATGAAAGAGTTCATCTCATCAACATCATTTGCCAAAAGGGCTAAATCATCAGCATAATCTAAATCAGAAATTTCCGTATCTCCAGCTCATTTAAGGCCAAAATCTTTCCCTTGAAGTGAATTTCGCATAACATAATCAATAACCAAACTAAAGAGAAAAGGAGACAAAATGCATCCTTGTCGAACACCAGAAGTAATGCTAAACCAATTGCTACAAGCCTTACCAACTCTCACACACGCTCAGTGTTATTATAGAGAGCTTTCATTATGTTAACTAACTTGTCTGGTATACCATATGATTTCACAATCAACCACAAATTATGACGATCAACAGAGTCGAAAGCCTTTTTGAAATCAACAAAGCTAGCAACCAAATTTCTGAAACTCTAAACATTTCTCAAGAATCTGCCTAAGTGAAAATATCTGATCCACACATCCCCTACCACTTCTGAATCCACATTGCTCATCATGCAATTGACTGTCAACCATATTCTTAATTCTATTAAGCACAATCATGGAAAGAACTTTACCTGGAACAGAGAGTAGGCTAATACCCCTATATTTATCACAAGAACTGCGATCACCTTTTTTGAAAATAGGGATAACAAAAGCTCTGGTAAAATCCTTAGGAACCATGCCTTTATCATAAAAGATATTCAGAATTTCATTCATCCAAGTGGTAACCGAAACATTTCCAGCTCTAAGCATTTCTGTAGTAATTTCATCTACCCCTGGGGATTTATGAAGTTTAAGTTTAGAAACAGCCAAAATACCTTCAGATTGTGATATAGGGCCAACATTAAAGCCACCAATGCATCTATCATCATTGCAAACAATTGGAATAGAACTAACTGCATTGTTTAGAATATCACTGAAATGCTCAGCCCACCTAGCCATGACAGAATCCTCACCTTCTATAACCTTACCTTGTTTATCCTTCAATCCCTGTATACCTGTCCGTTTTCTACCACACAAAACATTAACTATCTGGTACAGCTCTCTGCTGTTGTGCTGTCTAACTGCTTCCTCGGCTTTGTCAGCCAACCATCAAGCCAAAGATTCTTATCAGCGGCTAACTGATCTTTTACACATTTATTAAGTTCTCTGTAATGCTTTCTATTAGTACTAGTAGGGTATTGATTAAGGACATTCCTGCAGTTCTTTCTTTCCAAAATAAGCTCAAGTGCCTTATCACTCAGATAATTCTGCCTCTTCTGCTCCGTTTTTCCTAAAAGAGTACTGTTAGTGTCCAAAAAAGCTTGTTTAAAATGATCCCATTCTTCCTCAACTTCAGTAGTAAGCATACCATGATTGTCATAATGACTAAGTAACCTATCATGGTAAGCTTTGGTTATAACTGGGTCTTTCAGAGCTTCAGTATTAAAAGCAAATTTTTTAACCCTAGCAGAACACTTTTTAAGTTTAAGTTGCAAGACACTTTTAACAAGGTAATGGTCATATCCAATTTCAGCTCCCCTATATGCCCTGGTATTTCTAACAGAACTAGTCCATTTGCTGTTAATTAATATATAATCAATCATATTCCTATGCAGCCCATCAGGTGAAACCCATGTGTACTTATGTATGTCACGGTGTTTGTAATATGTGTTAGTTATTCTGAAACCATTGAGTTTACTTACCTGTAGGAGACGTTGCCCATTGCCATTGCAGCTACCAATACCAAAAGGGCCAATCACCCCTCCCCAAAGGTCAGAGTCAGTACCAACTTTGGCATTGAAGTCACCAAGAACAAGGGTAATATCTCCTTTCTTGACAGAATTCAAAATATCCTGAAGTTTTTCATAAAACCTATCCTTCTCATCCTCATCGGCATCCTCAGTGGGGGCATAACAGCAGATAACATTCAGGTCTTTAACGCTTGTCTGAAATTTTGCTGTAAGAAACCTTTCATTAATGCACTCATATCCTAGAAGAGCATCACTAGCGTGTCTGCTGAGAAGCAGACCCACGCCTTGGTGATGCTTATTGTCGTCCCTCCCTGAAAAGAGAAATTTAAGATTATTTTTAAGAATCTGACCTTTATCTGTCCATCTGGTCTCTTGCAAGCCGAGAATATCTAAATTATAATGGTGGAATTCTTGTGTGAGAACATCAAGAGAAAAAGCTCTGTGCAGAGTCCTCACATTCCAACTACCTATGGAGAGAAAATGGTTAGTAGGATGTTTAAAGAAACTATGTTTATTGAGAGAGGGAATGCCGACAATATCAAACAGCCCCCTAATCGCAGACATGGGGCAAAGACCCGTTCCCCCACCACTAAAGGCTGAAGCCATCTACACTGGAAGACTTCCTCCAATGTAGAATTTGACGATGCCAATAGAAGCAAAGAGTTCAGGTGCCTGCGATGACCTCTGCTCAGGATTATCCACCAGCTGATAAATATATCCTGCGAATCTATTCACTTGGGGCTGTCAACCCACAAACAAACAGAAAACACAGCGGAAGATTTTCCCTCCACAGAAGCCCACCAGTGCAGCAAAATCAGGATCCATAATCAAGCTCAGAGCCATAATTCTGTTCAGGTTGGTATATATGGTCAGCACCAGGACTCTGTGTGGTTTACCACTCCTCAGCAGGGTAGAAAAAAAAGAAAAGTAGTCATAGTTGTCCAGATTAGTAGGCCAAACTAATCTGGCAGCCCTCCCCTTCCGTTCACTTCCACAAGAGAGTATCTCTTTTGAAAGGTACTAATGGTCTGCACCACGAGAAGGCGGGGTCGGACTTTAGGTGCTAGGTTTGGCCGGTTCTATGCATCATCACAGGGGATTGGTGCATAGCTCTCCTTCCAGTGACTACCTAGCTACGATTTACAGACCAATCAGTGTGTTTAAATATTAAACTTCAACAGGTAACATTTGTTTGGCTCATGTGTGCCCATTTTCTTTTAATAATTCAATGGAAGAGAGAGGGAATGCTAAAATATATCTATTTTGTTTTGAATATATGTTGGGGGAGCAGAAATTTAAAGTTTTTTTTTCAGCATACATAATATGTGAAAAGGGGAATCAAAGCCAGTATTTCTTCTTAAAATATTCATTTTATATTGTTTGTTAAATTGTTTAAAAAAAACTAGTTATAAAAGCTATAAAAATAAAATGAAACACCTTCAGCCCATGATGTCATCAGGTATACTGTATGTTCTAAGCAGATTCAGAATATTTGTGATTTTAAGAAGGGTGATGGTATGCCCTGATTTGTGCCCTGAGGGGACCAATGGTTGATTACTAAATCAATTAAAATGTTTACTTAGCAACCTTGTAGTTTAGCTTCTGTTGTAGTTTTTTTCTACATTGAGTGTTTCTCTGTAGAACATCATGAAAGCTTGTAGTTTCCCTTGTTCTTGTTTAAAATAGTATATAATATATAGTAAAATAGTAAATATTTTTTTTACATCTGTTGTAAAGTTTACTGATGTACCCTTGCTTAACATTAAAAACAAATTATGACCAAATAGTTACTAAATTCTCTTTTCTGTTACAAAATGGATTTGTTGGATGTGTAAGTGCAGCAAAACACAAAATTTAAAATCAAAATGTGAAACATATGGGTTTTATTTACAATTTTTCTATACCTCTAATTATAAGAAATTTTTGTTCCTTTATTTTAGACAAAGATTAACAAACAGTAGTGCCATCTCAGTTCTGTTATGAATGTGCAATTTTAATTATCAGAATTTTATATTTTAGGTATTTTGGCCAGTTACTTGATGGATTAGAATATCTTCATAGTCAGGGAATAATTCATAAAGATATTAAGCCAGGAAATTTGCTTTTAACTAATTGTGGTACGCTGAAAATATCTGATCTTGGTGTGGCTGAGGTAATTTTCTTTTTCTTTTTTATATCATTACATACAATATATACATGAAAGGGCAATTTATTATACTCACCCACCTGATAATGTCTACCAGGTATTGGAAACATTAGGGTGGTATTGTGGCCCACAATTCCAGGACAGCCATCCATAAAGTGCTGAGAGCTGCCAGTGGTGAGTTTCGGGCTCAAATATAGCTCTCCATTTTGTATCACAGATGCTCAATAAGGTTCAAGTCTGGAGAGTGAGAAGACCATTCAAGGTTTGTGAACTCACTGGAATGCTCCTCAAACCAGTCATTTGCCAAATGGGAGTGATAAGATGGGCATTGTCTTGTTGAAAGAAGACAACCTTCTGTGGGAAATGAATAGCAATGAACAGGTCTATGTAGTCGATATGTCAACATAGCCTTGTGCAGTGATGATGGTCTGAATAAATACAAGGGGCTCAAAGATGGCCCAGGTAAACATGCCCCAGAATATTACACCCCATCCACCAGCCTGTAACCCCCCCACTTGAAAGTTGGGGTTCATAGTCTTATGTGGTCTATGCCACATATGCAACTTCCCATCATCGTGTTATATTGAAATCTTGCTTCCTCAGGATGAGTTACCTATTTTCAGCCTTCCATGGTTCATTGCCGGTGTTCCTCTACCCACTGCAGCCTCATAGCATGGTGACATACTCTTAATAAAGGTACTTGATGTGGGCATTGGTGCCATAGCCCAGTTGTGCCACCATATGTCGAATGGTCTTTGCACAAATCTTCGTAGTAGTCCTGTTGTTGTAATCTGCACTCTGACCCTCCATTATGATACAGGAGAGGTGACGCTCACCTTAAACATCAATGGCCTGGTTACAGACACATTTTTCTCAGTGTCTGCAGCTTTGTTATTTTTTATATAGTCTTGGTACACATATGCCACAGTCATACACTAAAATCCCAGATGTTCTGCAGCATGGATATGAAGCACCCTATCTTCTTCGTACTGACTATCTGCACATGATCAAGCTTGCTCAGGTTGCCATTTTACCTATCCCATGGCCGAGTGGTTAGCACGCTTGGCTACTGATCTAAGGGACCTGGGTTCGAGCCCCGGGTAAGGCATGGTTGTGTGTGTTGTTTTTCTGCTGAGGTCTTGCCATCCTCTCAGATCTCCTACTATGGCATATAAACTGACAGGCTCCTGTCAGACCTCTGTGGCAAGCAGCTGTTTGAGGGGTAATTTATTTTTATTTTAACAGTCATAGGTTGCTTATACAGCAGATAAGTATCTGACCTATTTATAGGCCTCAGGGAGTTTCAGCTTGTTTAATTATTGTGGTGGAGTAGGGCAGGTTTGTGGATGGGTGCAGTATGTATAATAAAATGTGTTTTCAGTGTATATTGTTTGCATTAGCTAAATGATTAATATGTTTTGTAAGATGTTGTAAATGAAATTAAAGCAATGTAAATTTTTAAGAAGCAGAATTTAAAACTAAAATTACCATTTTGTTGTGTTTAACTTCAGTTGAATGTGTCATAGCAGCATGGAATGTCAAAATAAAAAAGTTTTGTCCAGGGGGATGGGCACAAAATAATTCCAGCAGGCACAAATGCCCATCCCCCTCCTGTCAAACCTGTAATATCCATGAGTTTTAACAATCATTGTCAACACTGAGGAAATTGTCATATAAGAAAACAATTGAATTTTCAATACTATTTTGGTGTACATAAAAAAAACATGTAATAACTCATAGTCAAATGTCTTGTTGAGTGAAGAGCAATAAGTTAGTAGATGAAAGCAGAATATTTTTTCTAGAAAAAAAGTACTTGCTGCCTGTGTGTTATTAATGTGTTGGTGAATTCTGAAGTGAATATTTATAAAGGAAACATCTATTGTATATATGAAAATATATTTTACTAGGCACTGGACCAGTTTGCCAAAGATGATGTGTGTCATACCAGTCAAGGGTCTCCAGCTTTCCAGCCACCAGAAATAGCCATAGGTTTAGAAAGTTTCTCAGGATTTAAAGTCGATGTTTGGTCTTCTGGTGTTACATTGTAAGTATTGTTTAATAATCAGTTAACTGCTTAGGTCATTCAATAGTTATAATGGAAAAATATTCATATTTATATTGGGAATTACAGAAAGCAAAGCTTATGGTAAAAAAAAATCTACTTATAAGGATCGAAAAGAAGACTGAAAATGAAACAGAACCATTACAGTGAGCCATTATTTTATTGAAATGATTAAGTCAAATATGTGTTGCATTATTTATATTCATAATAATAATTATTATAAAAATATTACTCTAATTATGCATCTGATGTCAATGCTAATGAAAGTGAGGATGTTTAGTTAGTACTTAATAGTAACATCATTTGGGTGTTTATATTGACTTTTTAATTGCATGATACTGATGAGAAAATTTTGAGATTTACAATGTCTAGAATAAATATCAAAACAAAATGTTTTAAATTTTGAGTACTTTTTAACTTTACAAACTTAAATTTTTTTAGTTTAAAAATGTCTTTTTTTAGTGGTGAATGTGGTGCATGCATTTTTTATGCTTTAAAAAAATTAATTTCTCCTCAGACATCCCACTTTACTACTGAAGTTTGATAGGAGCCTATTTGTATAATATATCACAAAAAAGACATGAGAGTGATGAGACTAGCAGAAAGAAAACATCCAAGCCTTATCTGGGTTAGGTTGTTTTTTCTTCTGAGTGGCACTTTTTTTTGCATATAATGGGCTAAATGGCCAGACCACAAGGACCTTATGGGCTCAGAGAAAGTTGGAGAAAGGGAACCCACTAGACTAGGCTAGGAGATATGGAAGTCTCCTGTCAAAGCCATCTAGTGTGTATTAATGTGCACAGGGTATAGCTCTTCTTCACAAGGGACCATTACTTTATCCCCCATCTTATTAGATGGAGGTCTTTACAAGCTGTCAATGTCCCCATTCTGATCAAGGACAAGGTGGGGGTTTAGTGGAGATATATCTCAGTGTTGGCATAGAAGGGATTCCAACCTGGGAACTGCAGATTATGAGCCTGGTGCACTACCAACCAAGCCAATCTCTGCTCTGCCTTATCCAGGGTTTGAGCCTGTGTCTCTTTTGCTTTTCAGTCAAATATACTAACCAAACTTGTTTGTGTGTGGAGTGTTTATAATATTAAAAATTTAATGAACTGTTAACCACTATCTGGTGGTGTAGTTAGTATACCTGACTGCTAAATCTGCAGGCATGTCCCCATGTATGTGTTTGTATGTTGTATGAGAAACCAGGACAAGTCCAAAAGAGCTTCTAGGTTATGTCTGTCCTTTGTGTAGGGGATTACATTCTTCTCTTAAAAAAACTTCTTTGTTAAAAGTTTATTGTACAGATAAAATGTTTATATTTGTAACTGTTTTCTAATGGATGGCCATGTTATTCTTCTTGCTGACTGATTGCTGTAAGGCATCATAAAAATGGATGACACAAGTGCTACACTTACTTAAAATGTTTTAACCATGATTGTGGTGAAGATATTTATGCCAGATGCTTCAGAATTCCATTTAGAGTAGTTAAATGATAAATTGTTGCTTTAACTTATTTAACCCTACCAGAGTCCCTATTATCTGCAGACGTTTATAAATCTTTAAATCGGAAACACATTTTTATTACAATGCATGACACTTCAATTTAAAAAAAGTTGATATCTGTTTTAAAATTTATATACACCCTAAAGCAATATATTTTAAAATAGTCACCTATATATATACACACTCTAAAACAGCCATGGGCAACCTGTGGCCTGCGAATATTGCTGTGTAAGTTATTGAAATTTTTTATCTCTTATTCTTAAAGTACTTTGTGGAATACCAATTTTTCTTTCTCTCACGATTTACCTTTACATTGTTTTTGAAAATGTTCTCTAGTAGCCCAAATTTAATTTATGATGACATTGACTTACATGACAGACTTTGCACATAGGGGTAGATCGGGTTTTCTGAATGTACTGTTCAGCTGCTGATTAAAGAGCTTGGCTCTCGCTTAAATAGACACTATCAATAAACATTCTAATTATGAAAGTTATCAAGGCCAACATAGAGAATAGATATTTGAGAAACTTATAGCTGCATTAAACACGAAAAAAATTTATTTACTCAAAGGATTCAAGACTTTGATGCTATTATGTGTGCAAGTTTTATTATTAGTGAGAAAATAGTAAAATGTTTACAAAAATTATTCTGAATGTGAATTTGTAAAAGAGTGCCTGCAGACAGTTTTTTGGTATGTTTTGTACAGAGAAAAAAAATTGTGATAACATAAGTTTTTTCCCCATAATTGTAATCAGGTGTATTGATGAACTTGCTGCCAATGTAGAAAATACCTTTACAGAGCTTACATCAAAATTTGAATATTTTTCTTTGGCTCTTGATGAAAATCTGGTGTTTCTAACACAGCTTAATTAGCAGTATTTGTATGTAGAGTCAATGTTAATTTCTATTCAAATACATTTCATTTTTATCTAATTATCCTATTTACTTTTATTTTCTTGTATATTCAATCATAATTTTAATTAAAAATAATTATTATTTTCATTAAAATTGGAAAAGTGCATGCTCCTTTTTGAAATAAATAGTAAATGTGAAAATTTAATTGTTTACTCATATTGTTTACTCAGGTCATTGGACGGGGGGGGGGGGGGGGGGGGTAAGTTTAGATTGTTTAATTTAAGGCAATATATAAGTTCTGGCCTGTGACACTCTGAAAAATCATCATTCAGCCTGCTGATGATAAAATATTATCCATCCCTGCTCTAAAACAATAATAAATAAAAAAATAAATACCCCCTCAAGCAGCTGCTTGCCACAGAGGTCTGACAGGAGCCTGTCAGTTTATATGCCAAAGTAGAAGATCTGAGAGAATATGTTTTCAAATTAATAAATATGTTTATCATTTTAATTTAATATAAAATATGATTGGTGGCTTTATGCTTTTGTTACACAAGTGAAAATATATATTAGCCTCTAGATTTATTCTGTTTTTCAGTCTGGAAGTATTAATATTTAAAATATGGAAATTTCCATTCTCTGTAGAAATTTATTATTTAAAATATTGTATTATTACTCTTTATTTGTTGTCAGTTATTAATCTTTTTGCAGGTATAATATTACCACTGGAAAATATCCATTTGAGGGGGATAATATATATAAATTGTTTGAAAATATAGGAAAAGGAGAATTTGAAGTACCTGAGGGACTTGATCTTCTTTTACAAAATTTATTACAGGGTATGTTAAGAGTTCTTTATTGTTGTATATCAGTAATTTAAGAATTGATCAACTATGCAAAAATATATAGCTTATTGCATCTTCTATAATTTTTTATCATTGCTTGAAGCCACGAGTGAGCAACCTAGATTCCCAGAGTCCCAAATCATATACATACAAAATCCTCAAGCAGCTGTGGGCTCTGGAGGTCCACCCACACTGTCTAATCCCATCACATGCTATAATTTAAAAAAAAATAGAATAATAAGTAGGTAGATCAGAAAGTAAGGTTACAAGGGCTATATATACATATATCACAAAGCAAATCCCAAGGACATAGGACATATATATTATAGTGCACCCGATTGGCAACACAGCAGGGTTTACAGACATATGCATGTGTATGAGTGTAGATGTAGCAGTTCAAAATGGCTACAAGGTTGCAAAGGTGGTCTCATGAAGAAGTCATAGTAGTTACTCATTTTCTCTTGGTGAGGAAAGTTTGTGCAGTCAAAATCTACTGACAGCTCATTGAAGTGTACAGGGAAAGTGCAATGTAATCAAATGGTGTCAGAGTTTTTTGGCAGGCAGGGATACTATATGAGATGACAATTGTAGGGGGCATTTCAGCAGCTCCACAACAGAAGTGAATGCAACATGCATTGAGGAGATCATTCAACAGGATTGACGTGCTACTTTACAGTGCACTGCATCGAGCTGGGCATGTCATAGTCTCTTCTAGTATATTATCATGGAGGAGTTATGGTATCGCAAGGTGGTTCCATATGCATTAATGGAGGACAACAAGGCACAATGAATGGCAGCTAGTCTTACATTGCTGCAACATACATGCAACAGAGGGAATCAACTTCATTGAGTGGTGACAAGTAATGAAACGTGGGTCTGCCATTACTAGCCATGCAGTAAGCATATATTGATAGAGTGTAAACACCAAACATTATCAACCTGAAATAAGTTCAAAGTGACACCTTCTGCCAGAAAAGTGTTAGCTACAGTCTTTTGGGACATCTGTGGTGTGCTATTGGTGGAATTCATGGAACTTGAACACACCATTACTGCTGAATGATACTGTAACACACTGAAATGCTTATGAGAGGCCATTAGAAAGAAATGCCCTGGTTTCCTTAGCCAAGGCATCATTCTTATTCATGACAACTCCCGCCCCCACACAATGAAAATAACTCGGGACTTTCTGTGGTAGTTTTGATGGGTGGTTCATGGTCATCCCGCATACAGCCCTGATCTGGCTTCATTCGATTTCCACCTCTTTTCACACTTGAATGATCACTTTGTAGGACATCGTTTCACATCAGATGAAGAGGTGGGTTGGGTTGTTTTACCTCTGAGCAGCTCTTTTTTGCACACCATGGGCTAAATGGCCAGGTCACATGGACCCCGAAGGCTCAGAGAAGGTTGAGGGTTCTACGGGAACAGCTGTTGGGAGACAGATGGTAGCCTCCCGTCAAGGCCATCCAGTGTGATGTGCACAGGGTATGGCTCTCCCACACATGGGGCCACGACTTAACGTCCCATCTGACAGACAGCGGCCTTTCCAAGCCCATTGGTGTCCCCTACTGACTGTGGGCAGGGCAGGGAATTTTGCAGAGATAAATCTCAGTGCTGACCCAGGTGGGACTCGTACCTGGGAACTACAGATTACGAGCCTGGCGCGCTACTGACTGAGCCACCCCCGCCCCATGAAGAGGTGCAATGTGCCATCACTGCGTGGTTGAATCATCAGGACAGGACTTCTATGCTGATGGAATTGATAAGCTCATTACTTGTGGCAACAAAGGTTTGAATATTTGTAGTTCTTAGGTTGAAAAGTAGTGCATTGGTTGAGGTTTCACCTTGTATGGTTGGTTGTGTACATTAAAGATATTAGGTACGACATATCGACCTTGCAACCTTACTTTCTGATTCACCCATGTATATTTTCTTCATTGAGGATATATTTTATTGAGTTAAAAGCATATTTGTTTCTCATGAAATAGTTAAAAAATTTTAATTTTGCCATGAGTAGTATTCAAACCCACATCTCCCAGCAACATGACAGGTGTGCTAACCACTACATCAGCAGCTAACCATTTCTTCAGCTAATGTGACTTATAGACTTTCCCCACATATTATTTGATTCACTTGTGGTGCCATCTGTGTTGGGAAATGAATAACCAAGTTGCCTCATATGATGGATTATTATTATTTTTCACTTATGCTCATGGCATTAAATCAATAAATCAGCAGTAAATTATCACAGGAGATGCCCTGTAGACATGGGACTTAAGAAACAGTTAGATGAAAAAAAATTAATTTTACCATGAGTGTGGTTGGAACCTATCTTTCCCAATAACCTGCCAGGCATGCTAACCACTACACCATTAGCAACTACTTTTTTTTCAGCTAATGTGACTTGTAGACTTTACAGTAGAACTTCACAGTGCAGTAATTAATATCTAATTTTCTGTGACACTGTTAAATGTTTAAAAAGACTTTAAAAAATCTATGCTACTTAGTATTAAAAGTAGTGAATGAGATTTTATGTACCATAGAGATGATGAGTGAGAGAATTTTCTGAACTTGTGACTCGCTATTAACTTTTATTTATGAAGATCCTCGTTCATCACATCTATGGTACATAAAATCTCATTCTTTACTTTTGATACTAGGTAGCATAGATATTTTGTTGTGCTTTTAAACATTTAACAGTGTCATAGAGAATTAAAGATACTTAATTTTAATTATAGACTTTCCAGCATATTATTTTATTTGTTTGTGGCACCATCTACATCACTAAACGGACAAGTCTAAGTCACATTAGCTGAAGGAAAGGTTACCACTGATAGTGCAGTGGTTAGTATGCCTGGAATATTACTGGGAGATGTGGGTTCGAATCCCACTCATGGCAAAACAGATTTTTTTTTTCAGTTATTTCATGAGTCCCATGTCTACAGGACTTATGTGATAATTTACATAATTTACCACTGACATATTTGTTTATTGGAATTATATAAAGAAAACTGTTGTTGATATTGTTATGTTTGATTGCATTTTACTGTTGTCAAAAACACTAAAAGAGGAAGTGCCTCATAGTTTAGAGATTTTATTTTAGTGTTAAATGTAACTAAAATGCCTTTAGTTTTAAAATATTGGTTTGCTCATCAGTTGCAAACATATGCTTGAAATAAAGGAACTGGCAGTGGGATAAAAATTATATCCATTGTTAACTTCTAGTTTTATTGTAGTCATGAACAAGTATCAGGTGGTGATTCTGAAAGATTTATTACTGGGTACAAATTATTAGCTCTTAACTATTTACTTTTTTGCTGATAAAAAAAAAATAAAAAAATAATAAATACCCCCTCAAGCAGCTGCTTGCCACAGAGGTCTGACAGGAGGATGGCAGGACCTCAGCAGAAAAACAACATACATAACCATGCCTTACCTGGGGCTCAAACCTAGGTCCCATAGATCAGTAGCCAAGCGTGCTGACCACTTGGCCATGGGACCGGCAGTAGGCCATGGAAAAGCTGTATTATTTTGTTACATTCTTTACTGAATTAAATTTTAATGTATATTTCTATTATTGCTTCTTAAAGGTTAATCACACCTTTAAAGATCATGATAATGTAACTGATGTTTTTATTTGCATTTGTCTGTTACAGATGGTCTTAAATTCTGATATCTCAAATAATAATTACAGATTATTGTCATAACTAAAATATACTGATGCTGTGTAATGTTATATGTTTTTCAGGAAACTGGAATGAAAAACCATACAAGTGAAATGTCAAAAAAAGTGCAGTTCTAATTTCCCTAAAAAATAGTACATATTCTTGCTTTGGGTTTTTTAAGCACATTCTGCATTGGAATTTTGAAAAATTAATGCATATAATACTAGTAACAGAATTGATTAATACTTTTTGACTGATGGCTGAAATGCATTTCTGGTCACTATGAGTATACATAATGTAATAATCTTTAAAAAGTTGCAAAGAAATACTTACAGATCATATTTGGCAGTAACACAAAAAATGTAAAATCTTTTACAATATAAAATTTTTGTGCTTACAGTACAAAAATTATAGTATAATGGTGAATATTAAAAATTGCTCTTGGAATAAACATTGCAGATTTGCAATGTAAAGGAATATTAATTATTTTTATTGAGCAGCATATATAATGGAGCTTCACATTAAATCCAAAATTTTAATAATTTATTCTCAAAATCATTTGTTTGAAAAAAAAAAATTATTTAGAAGTGCTCCCTGCAAGATCTTATTCATTCCTTTCTAGGTATGGCATTGTAAGGTTCACAATTTCCTACCAAAATGGTCATATCAAACCTAGTTCTGCCATTTAGTGGCAGAAAAGGAATGAAAATAGTTTAAAATATTGTGTTTATTTAGTGCTTATCCTATATTTGCTTCACAATGAATTTTCATCCTGTAAATATATGAGCTTCAGAGTGAAGGTGTTGATATATGAACTATGGTAATAAAAACTTCTTTTTGCGAGATTCCATTCATATACACCTATCCCTCGATTTACACGGTACTCAGTTCACACAATTTTGGCTTTGCACGGTCAAAAAATGCAACCAGTTTTGATTTACACGGTACTGACTGAGATTTCCTTTCTATGTACGTCTCAGTCAGTACCGTGTAAATCGAAACTGGTTGCATTTTTTGACTGTGCAAAGCCAAAATTGTGTGAACTGAGTACCGTGTAAATCGAGGGATAGGTGTATTCAATATATGAAATGCACACACACACCAGATGATTTTGAGACTGAACTGATGGCAATAAACGTATGTATTCTGGTTTGTGATAATGTAGCCTCTGCTTCAGTGTTTTTGAAAGGTTACTGCACTAGTGTTTCTCAAAATGTGCCCTGGTTTCATATTCCTGAGATTAACACCTGTGCTGGTTATCATGACCTAAGTTCTGCTTAGCTGGACAATATCATATGAGATATCATTCCTGCAGTGACTGTTCATTCTTAGTTACATTAGGAGAGTCAGAAGTTCTCCAATAGTAAAAAGAGAGCATTACTGGACAGTTCAAACACAAATGAAACAAAGCAGAAAAGCCTGTCAAATCATAGGTGCATATTTTTCTCCCCCCCCCCCCCATAAAGTGTAATGAATGGACTGTAATAATGTATAACTGATTTTATATTACTAAAAACTGTATTGAAAGTTAAAAAAGTTTCTGGGACTGATTTAAATTTTTATATGACTAAGATATGTATAAATCAGTGGTTCCCAATGGGAGCATTTGGTTTGCCAAACTAATAATGGGGTGCTACCACCATCTTGTTTTCAACTAGTTTTATACAGGAAAATTTATTTTCAAATATTCTCCTGCTTGACAAAAGAGGGTATTGGGTTAAAAAAAAATTGGGAACCACTGGTGTAAATGATGTTTATATGTTATTTTTTAACATTTGAATACATGTGTCTAATGATTAAAAGAAAATTTTATTTTGTTTGCAAAAATCCTTTTTTTCTGTGTTTTCAGGTATGCTTCAAAAAGAACCTAAAGATAGGTTTACTCTGCAGCAAATCAGAGAACACGAGTAAGTAAATGCAGCTGTTTATCAGATATCACATATAATGATAAAACTAGAAGTAAACTTCAAAATACAAATAAGAAACAGTATATTGTTTTAATATGTAAAATTGTTGAAGGTTTAACCCTTCCCATGTCCAGGTTGTTAATGAGAGGCCAAGGACATCCATATCCATTTTTAGCACAACAAATAAAAATTGCTGTTTAAAAATTTTCTTATATATCTTATAAAAATACATTACTGAGGCTTGAAAAATAATGTCTTTTTTTTTTCATTTGATGCATAATTTATCAAACTAGGATATAAATTATTTTTTAAAGCCATCTGATTGCCATTTGTTAGACCATATATATTGTATTGCCTCTTTATTTGTTAACATTATGCTGAGGCAACCCCCTGATTTAAGCTCACAAGTTAGATATGAACTATAATAAAAAAAAAATTCTTTTAAGTTTCAAAAATCTCCCGAAAATTAATTAAAAACTGGTATTTTTAAAAATGGAAGATTTTGGAAGTAATTACAAAGTATTTACCTCCATTTTTTTTCTGTTTTACACTCTTTTCTGCTTTAAACCTGTTTTAATATTCTTAGAATTATTTTCATCATTTATATCATTTATCCCAGCATTCTATGCATCATTCACACTCTTCAAATCGAAACTATAAGTAACAAGAGCCTTTTTAGCCAGGCAAAGCCAGAGCTTATTTTTATGAAGACTGTCTGCAGCAGCATGGCAGTGGAGCAACTACACAATCAAGTGACTACATAGTGGATTGTTTATAGCAAGTGCTGTTCTCACACATCAGATAATGTCACCATGCATTTTATATTTAAACCTTCATTTTCATTTCTGTAGATTTATTTCTGTAAATTATTGATCTTTTGACCAGCTGATCGTTTGATAGATTATTATCGATTTTTCAAAAATCACTACATAGGATGGCCAAACTGCCATATCCTAGTTTGATCAAGTTATTACAGATATTTTAACATTGCATTAGGTTATATGTTAATTTTTCTTTTATTATTTCTTCATTTTCTGATAAAAAAAACTTTGATCTTGTATTGTTTCCTGCAAATGAAGTCTTGGATTGGAAGCAAAAAGGACTTCCTAGGCACGGAAATCAGTCCTCCTGTGGAGGGCAATTTTGGCAAAGGGGTTTTACTCCCCCCTCCCCCCACCAAAGTATAATTGAAAAAAGTTATGTATTTTTAAGTTTATATTGAAATGTTTTTAAAAACGTTTCCCCCCCCCCTTTCTCAGTATTTTGGCTGTGCAACTCTGATGATATATAAATACAGGGTTTTTTTGGGGGTTTTCATGCACTGACTTTTCAGCACTTAGCCAAGATCCCTAAAATTTAACACCCAAAGAAAAAAAATTCTTAATGTTTAGTAAGAGTTGGATTGTTTTACCTCTGAGTGGCATTTTTTTTTTTCACACAATGGACCAAATGTCCATGTTATGACCCCAAAGACTCAGAGGAGGTTGGGGGGAGGTGACTCTCTGGAACAGCTGTTGGGATGGTAATGTAATGGTTAAATGAAGTTAATGGGATCAATTATAATTATATCTTTTTTTCCTTTGTTGGGCCAGTATCAGTTCAAAGCTAGATTCAAAATTGTTAATGGATTCAAAAATTCAAAGCACAGCCCTAAACATAAATACTAAAGAAAACTTCTTACTGTTAATGATAATATATTGTTTTTGAATACTTTGTGTAAAAACCAAATAATGATTCTGAAAACATTAAATATATGCTTACACTGTAAAATAACAAATATTTTAGTGTAAATATTTTTCTTACAGCTGGGTGAAAAAAAAATACCCAATGCTATTAGATTATGTACAAATTCCACTTCGAAGTAATGGAGATGAACTTCGAAGTATGACTGTACTCCCATATCTGCAAGATTTACATTATTCAGATCGAGAAGAAGGAGAGGATGATTCCGAAGAATTCATCACTGAGCATGATTTGCAAGGTGAGATAAATTTTCAGCTGTTAAAAAGTCATTATATTTGAAGTGGTTTTTCTAGGAATGTTTACAAACATCAGTGAAACTTATATCTGACAGCACTAGTGGAAGTATTAAAAAAAAACAATATATATATATTTACTGTTAAAAACTTTTACTGTTAAAAATTTTAGTTATTTTTGTTAAAAATTTAAATTATTTTACTGTTAAAAACTTCAGAGATATAACATACCATTGGTAAAAATAGCAATAGGTCTTTTACTTTGTAGTTCTATAAAATATTTATACTAGCTACTACTGTTGTATCTGTTGTATATGCAAGATGTATATACAACAGTAGTATATAAAAGTCTAGTGCTATAATGCCTGTTATTAACTATGTGTAGAAATGGTGCAATTATTGGTACAGTTATCCTTTAGTAATACCAAAGAGATAGAGTTCTCTTAATGTTATTAATTCTAAAGATATTTTTGATGGCTCGTTATTACTAAAGGTTGAGTATTAATTTTTTTAAAGGTTGCAACAAAACATTTTTGACTTCATAGGACAAGCAATAGTCAGCATATAAGGTATACTGCTCACTAAAAATTAGGGGATATATTATCGCTTCATATTCATTTTGAAATATCCCCTAATTTTTGTGAGCAGTATATTAAAGAATTTCATTTCTTATATGAGCATTTCAAAATGTGGTGTGTGTTTTATCATAAACTTGCTTTTTGGTAAAAATTTCTTTTTTCGTAGTTTCATAAATTTTTTCTTATATTGTTTAATGAAAACTGGAACTGATCATTAGGAAATTGCCTAAGGATATATTATCCAAACACAGAAAAATGGCATCAACATAATTGAATATTTGAAACATATTAATTGTTTAATAATATTTCATAGGTTAATTGAGATTTCCGTAGTCTAGTTTTATATGTTATGATGCATATATAGGGTGGAGGTTGCTCAGTTGGTAGTGCACCAGACTCATAATCTGCAGTTCCCAGGTTCAAGTCCCAGCTGGGTCAGTGTTGAGATTTATCTCCACAAATCTCCCAGCACTGTCCATGGTCAGTAGGGGACACCACTGGGCTTGGAAAGGCTATCAGATGGGACGTTAAATTGTGGCCTCGTGTATGGGAGAGCCATACCCTCTGCGCGTTAAAGAACATATGCTGGATGGCCTTGACTGGAGGCTACCATCTGTCTCCCAACAGCTGTTCCAATGGGTGTCCACCCCCAACCTTCTCTGAGCCTTCAGGGCCCTTGTGATCTGTCCATTTAGCCCATTGTGTGCAAAAAAGGGCTGCTCAGAGGTAAAACAACCCAATTAGATACACACACACATATATAAATTTTTAGTTTATTAGTTTATTCTTTAATGATTCTTAAAGTAAATAATTTTTCCATAATCCATTGCATTTTATTGAGGTGAGATGCAGATAATGACAAATGATTAAAGTATCATTGTTGTATATGGACATGGGCCAGACTTTGAATGTAGCAAAGTGTGCAGTGTACTATACATGCATGTTCCATGCCAATTCTAACTTCTGTCATTCCTGTCTATTCACTTTTACATTCATAACATAGGGCAAAGGTGGCAGAATATGGTCCATGAGTCATGCAGCCTATGAAGCTTTTGTAAGATCAAAAACTATAAAAATGAAACAAAATATATGAAAATTAATCCTTTGCACTCTAATTTTTTTTGCTATTGGGAAGTAGCAACTCGAAGTTTTTTGCTAAAAAGTTGATGAAATTTTTTACAACTAACATAAAAATAAATCATACATAAACAATGTAAAATCAAATTCATCTTCACTGCTACTAATTTCATCATTTGGCTCCAGTTTTTATAACCACTACAGACTAAATTTAAAATAATAATTTTAATTAAACACAGTGTTGTATTATGAAGTGCACATAGACAATAGATTTACACATCTAAAATGTAAAGAGGGAAGATATCTGTTTATAAAACAGTTATTGTCGCCTCTCAGTCGTCATTCGAGTTGCTGCATTAAACAAGTGGCGACTGAGAGTCACCTCTCGAGTGCAAAGGATCTCTGTTTATAAACCAGTTGTTGTCACCATTTGAGTTGCATCAAACCAAGTGGTGACTGAGGGTCGCCTCTTGAGTGCAAAGGGTTAATTTGAATTTTCAGAAGTATTATTTTCATTCAGATATAGCTTATCATGAAAACGTTTTTTTTTTTCCTTGTAGCAATGTAGTGCATGCAAACTATCCAATCTATTCAGAATTGTAAAATAATTGGTATAATCATACCATTAATACTATCTGAGATATGGTACTAAGGATCACTACAGATGTGTACATACAAAGTCTACAATTTTTATGTTATATATCACCATTTTAAATCAGAGAATAAAATTATATTAAATATTTATAAAATACTCTTAATTATATTTTAAAAAAACTACTATTTTTCATGTTTTTCTAAGTAAATTTATTACAATGGTGAATCTGGAGGCTGAAGCCCACTGAACTTTCTTATGCCATTTTTCACAGAGCTGGCCTGCTGAAAGACTGGTACACCTTATGTAGCCACCAAGCAAAATAATTGATCACCCCTGATATAGGGTCTGCCTTTCATAATGTCATACTCTAACAAATGCATATGGGAATTAATACTGCATTGTTAATACTTAACCCTTAATGTGTAAGAGTTTGTTCTTTTTGTCTTTCATTGGTAGGACTATGGCTGTTGATGTGGTGTTAAAAATAATGCATTAAAAATAGTAAAAAATAAAATGCAAAATTAGTTTTTCAAAAGAAATCTGCATTTTTTTAAAAATCAAGTTGGAAAATATGCTTCTTGTTTCAGGAAAAAAAAGATTTTTTGTATGATTGCGTGAGCATATTATTGCATATTCATGATGAAACTATGGACTTGATATATTTACAGTAGTTTATATTTTTTTGTACCCATACAGAGATGCGGAGACAAGATGCCCCACATCATCGCACATCTGTTCATAGGCAAACCAGTGACAAGGTACGGAGACAGCTCAGATCACTCAGTTCAATGGCCAGCCACAGACTTACATTTTGTAAACAGTCCTGACACTGGGTGGACTGTGATTGTACACTTACAGACTTCAAGATGATTCTGCTTTTTATGGTAAGCAGGTTGATGTATGTTTCCTATCATCTTGTGAAAACAACCCAGTGTGAGTAGAAGAAAACCCATATTTCTTCCTGCATTGTGTTTCTGAGCTCCTCTTCCATCTTTTCCTTCTGTTGTTGTTTGAGTTTTATTGCTAAATGTGAGATGTGAGGTTCCTATTGAAGTACGGGAAGGAAAAGTGGATAGAAGAAGCATACCCAGGGATGGCAGATGAATGGTTTCAGGAAATAAGTCGAGTGAGTTTATTCTCACTTTTTTCTCCCCCAGTGTTTTGGTGCTAACTGTCAAGCAGGCAAGTGAGCTTTGTAATAAGAGGATATAGAAAGTATTTTTAACTCGCTGCTTTCATTAAGTTTAACCATGATGCTAGTCATTATAGTGGCACTCTGAGACTTAAGACAAATATGATTCTCTTGTAATGAGAATAATTTAAACATGATGGATTATAAATAGCCAAATTGAGCACTCCAAGGTTTGCAAGATATTGAAATTTGTGCACATTATAAAATATTCTTTTGCTAGTAGTTTGATAAATGTGTTTAACTTCAACATGAACTTGCAACAAATATAACTTTCTTGTGCTTTGTAAGTTTGCAAAAACTCTTTTCAAAGCTCTGTATCATGGAATTTTGTAGTCAAGGTGAAGAAAATATTTACTGTATGTTACAACTTTATATATAATATATGTTTTTATATTATTTTTATGTAATTATTTTTTAGGAAGGCAAAAAGAAACTTCTTTTTGATGTTAACCAACTTTGTTGGTAAGGCAATGCCTCTTGTAATTAAAGCATGTATATAGAATTAGGAAATGAAACTTTCATTTTAATGGACTTTAGAAAATTGTTAGTTTCGCAGCTTATGCAGATTCCTTAAGAATAATTTCTCATTGAAGACTATTATCAAAATGTGATTTTTATCTTTAATCCCTGTCTTTAGGTCTTTCAAGTAGAATTGTTCTCTTCATCTGTTGCATTTGAAGGGTGGGGTGGCTCAATTAGTAGTGCTCTAGGCTCATAATCTGCAGTTCCCAGGTTCGAGTCCTATGTGGGTCAGCATTGTGATTTATCTCTACAAAATCCTCCACCCTGCCCTTGATCAGTAGGGGACACCATTGGTCTTGGAAAGGCCACTGTCCATCAGATGGGATGTTAAGCCTGTGCACATTAAAAACATGCTAGATGGCCTTGACCAGAAACTACCCTCTATCTTCTAACAGCTGTCCAGTGGTGCCCTTCCCCCAACCTTTTCTGAGCCTTTGGAGTCCTTGTGACCTGGCCATTTGAACCATTGTGTGCAAAAATTTCTGCTCAAAGATAAAAACAACTCAAAGTAGCATTTGATAGGGTTGATCCCTCCAAGTTATCACTTTATTTTGTTATGTTATTATCAATAAAATATTAAGTCATTATCAATAAACGAAGATAAAATTCATAAAAAAAAAGTTAGACTGAAGGACATATTAAAGGAACTGCTGTTTAACTGCGTGTTAAAATAATAATAATAAATACCCCCTCAAGCAGCTGCTTGCCACAGAGGTCTGACAGGAGCCTGTCAGTTTATATGCCATAGTAGAAGGTCTGTGAGGATGGCAGGACCTCAGCAGAAAAACACAAACATCCATACCTTACCTGGGTCTCGAACCCAGGTCCCTTAGATCAGTTGCCAATTGTGCTAACCACTCAGCCATGGGACAGCTCTTGCTTGCTAAAATGCCACTGATGAAAGTAATGATTGTATTGAAAAGACTGTAGACTGTGACTAAAGTTAAAATTATTTTCATAATGGATTATGAAAAAGAGATTATTCTTAATAATACCAGAATTTGATTTTACCCAAGGATAAAGTTTTTGTGTGACATAAAAATTTTTTTGTTATGTTTTCATATGTTTGTCATAAAGAAGAATATCAAGATGCAGGAAATTTTTAAAGTTTAATTCTCCTTACATATTGAGCAGTAGGTCAGTGTGTTATACTTCTACACACTGATAATGATTCCATTCATTAGTTTCATTTTCTGGAGATAGCAGTTAATTTTTTTACCTCAAATTTGTTCAGTGCCAAACCCTAATCTGTTGAGAACTGAAAATCATATATTTTTGTTATTGTTTTCTCTTGATTATAGCAAATATTTGCTTTAGATTTATTAATGATTATTCTAAATCAGTTTCAAATCACACCATTATTAAGATATTACATTTTATGGTTAATCAGCAAATGCAAAATGAAACAAACAAAATTTTGTTGCTTAACCTTTGCACTCCTCAAAAGATGCTGTTCAGCATCTTTTGAGATGCTGAACAAAAGATGCTGTTCAGCATCTTTTGTGGAAAAGATTAATACAGTGCTTTAAATTCAAGCTACCATATTCACTAGAATCTAAGCTGCACCTTTTTTTTTTAGTGTTTACAAATTTTAAAGTAATTTTTCTTCAGTTTTAGATAACTCCATAAATGATGTAAAAAAAACTACAAACCCACAATATTCTGTATATAATAATATTTTAATTGTCAATAATAGATTATGAAAATGAATAGTTAATGAACATTTAATTTTTATAAGTTAAATTATAGCACTTAATTTTTATAAGTTAAATGTATTACAATCTGAGTCTAAAAAAATGGCAACTAAGTGATGTAACAAAGGTTGGAGAATGATGGTCAGTAATAAGCTGGACTGCTTCTATCCTTTAAAACTACTTCTATGTGGCATCAATTGAGAAGTAGTCACAGTTTGTCCAGATTGATTCTGGACTACTCTTCCAGTAGTGTACTGTGCAGTTCTTGCTCCCTTATGCATCTCTAGAATATCCTTGTGTTTGATAGGATAAAATAATAGATTGTGAAAATGGTAGAATATTAAATGCGATAGTAGAAGGTCTATGAGGATGGCAGGACCTAAGCAGAAAAACAACATAAACATCAGTACCTTATCTGGGGTTGAGAAGTAGTCACAGTTTGTCCAGATTGATTCAGATCAGGTGATTGTGCTAGTCAGGATGTGTTGTATTCACTGTAATATTCTCATAACCATTCCTGAATATTTTTGTCTCAATGGACAATGGCATTGTCATCCTGAAAGGTTTGTTATTCTGCGATAGATTGTTGCTTTCATAGGCTATGCATAGCTAAGTAGCAGTCAGGTAGGCTTGGGAAGTTACACGACATGTAGAGCAGAGGTGGCCAAACAGTCAATCACAATTGACTGGTCGACCACATTCAACTGTTTGGTTAATCACGTAGCTGCCATGGCTGGTTATCAGCTTACACTAATGTGAACGCATTGGAAATTGCCACCACTGTATCACAAGTCTTAGTGTTGTGAGCGAATTTGCAACTTGGAGGAAGAAATACTGAAACTCCAATGTGATATTCCTTTGAAAGCAAGAGCTTGCAAAAGAAAATTTTGGAATCTAGTTTATGAAGAAAAGGACCCAGGCTTGAGATCATTAGCTCTTTGATTGACAGCATTTTTTGGATCAACAATCTATGTGAAGCAGCCTTCTCCCAAATGAAGATAAATAAATCAAAGTAGAAGTTGCCTCACCGACGAACATTTAAATTACTGCCTTCATTTGTGCCTCAGCAGTTATGGGCCCTCATTTAGTAAACTAGCAGAAGATATGTAGTGTCATGCATCTATTTCTCAGTAGTAAAGTTAGTGAAAACAATCACCTTTTATGGATATTTATAATAAATAGTTTTAGGTGAAAAAGATTTTATTTTATTTAATGTAACAATGTCATGTTAATATGTTTGATGCTAAATTGTTATTTTATGCTCAGCTAGTCAAGCAACATTAAATCATTATTATGACTTATGTAGTAAGGTCCAAAAGTTTCTGGCCCGAACATGTTAGAACAGGAATTGACAGTACTTACTCTGTCAACCCCCACCCTATGTTTTGTTGCACTGCAGTTAAAATTTTGCAGCTCTAGCATCAGTAGCACTCCAGGTACAATAATAGCAGATAGAAGTGCTGTTGCCCAATATTTTAAAAAGTTTAAACTTGAGTATTGCGCAGTCATTAAATTTTTGCTGAAAGAAGGCGAAAGCCCAGCAGAAATTAAACAATGTTTAGATTTTAAAAATTTTAAATTTTTTATCATTTTTATTATTTTTAAAAATTTTAAATTTTTTTTTATTTTTTTTTATTTTAAAACATGGGATTCTGCTAGTCGACTTTAAGGAATGAAATACTACAGTTACTGATGAATATTATGCGTCATTAATGTACAAATTGAAGGATACCATTAAAGAGAAACGCCAAGGAAAGCTGTCCCGGGCAGTGCAGTCTTAACAGTATTATAGGTCCCTGGGCAAAGCAATGCACTGGGGTCTCTACCCAAAAATGTAAATGGTCAATAAAATTAAGCCTATAGATTTATTGGTACTTTTAACAAAATCAATGTTTAAACATAAAAACATGCTGTAAAGTGAGGATTAATCAACACAAACTTTTGCGAAATTTAGAATTGTGGGGCCATGGTCAACTGCCCAGTGTGCCCATGCCTTAAGATGGTTCTGGTCCCAGGGAGTGAGGTTATTGTACTAATTAGCCATTCTAAAAAAAGTGTTGAAATAAAGGGTGATTATATTGAAAAATAAAAATTATTGTTTGATTCTATTACCTCTTTAATACCCTTAGACCGGAAACTTTTGGATACATATGTACTATGGTCAGTAACAAAAGATTTTCTGTCTTAAAAGCCAATCGCAGAGTTTAAAAGTTTGACCCTCCCTGATCTAGAGGTACTGCAATGCATTATCTTTCCCAACAAAGGATACTCCCAGCTCATCACTGATTTGCCACCAGCTTGAACCAAAGAGGTATTCTCCCAAGTAGTAGGGTTAGGGGTGGTTCAGTCAGTAGTGTGCCAGGCTTGTTATCTGCTGTTCCCAGGTTCAAGTCTTGGCTGTCTTCAAGTCTTGGCATTGAGCCCATCAGTGTTTTTCAAGACCAGTGGGCTTGGAAAGGCTGCTGTCTGTTGGATGGGATGTTAAACTGTGGCCTCGTGTGTGAGGAGCCATACCCTGTGCATGTTAAAGAACATACTGGATGGCTTTGATGGGAGGCTACCATCTGTCTTCTAACAGCTATCCAATGGGTTCCTTTCCCCTAACTTTCTCTGAGCCCTCGGTGTCCTTGTGACCTGGCCATTTAGTCCATTGTGTGCAAAAAAGTGCCAGTCAAAGGTAAAATTTCCCAACTCAAGTGGTGATCTTCAAACTTGCCCTATGATCTTTGTATATTTGCACCAATTTTGATTCATCTCGGACCATAGGCCTTCTGCCATTACTTAACTTACGTAATAACTTTAGACTTTTATTTTCAGGGACTTTCTCAGAAAATATTATTCAAACCCTTGGGGGGGGGGGGGGAAGTATAAACTATTATATATGTACTAAGTCTGTCAGTACTCTACTAGAGTCAACTATGATCTCTGATCTGTTAACCTGTTTTAATTTTTTAATTAAATTTTGGGATCATTTTTTGTTCTTTGAATGCTCAGCAAATATTGTTTAAAATTGACATTTATGTAGATTTGATAGAGATCTTTAATTTATCTTTAGACATATTTTTAATTGAAAATCATATTGAAGAAGTTATTGAACTCTAAATGTGATTTTATGTTGAGATAACATGGAACAGTTTTGGATGTTTTGGATGGAACAGTTTCCATTTTACTGTCCAGTAAATGTATAGTTGGTGTGAAGTATCACCTACTAACTGCTACTTCCTTTAGAAATGCTTGAGCACCTTATGGAAGTCATTGGCACCTAATCCAACTATACTAAACATGGTACAATGATGGGTTATCTCTGCACAGGGGCTTATATACCTAAAGGGGTATATAAGGGGTGGGGGTGGCTCAGTTGATAGCACCAGGCTCGTAATCTGCAGTTCCCAGGTTCGAGTCCCAGCTGGGTCGGCGTTAAGACTTATCTCCACAAAACTCCCCGCCCATGGTCAGTAGGGGACACCGATGGGCTTGGAAAGGTCGCTTTCTGGCGGATGGGATGTTAAGCCGTGGCCCTGTGTGCGGGAGAGCCATACCCTGTGCACATTAAAGAACACACTGGATGGCCTTGGATGGGAGGCTACCATCTGTCTCCCAACAGCTGTTCCAGTGGGTCCCCTCCCCCAACCTTCTCTGAGCCTTCGGGGTCCTTGTGATCTGCCCATTTAGCCCATGGTGGCTAATTAAAATTGATTTTAAAAAAGTGCCACTCAGAGGTAAAACAACCCAACCCTAAGTCAAAGATTCTCACATTTTTCCAATCTCGACCTCCTCCCCTCAACCCCTTACCATTGACAGAAATTTTCATGATCACCCCTTACCACTGATGGAATTATTCACATAGCCCTTTTATTATTGCTGAAATTTGTCACCCCACCACCTTACCATTGACTGAATTTTTCCACACAGTCAATTATCATTGAGAAAAGTAACTTGAATTGAGATATAAATATTATCACAACACGAATTGAGATATCAATATTATTTCCAGGCAACAGTGTAGGATGCAGTACCAGAAAGTTCTGAAAAACTAAGGCACCTTGAGTGTCCAACCAAATGGGAGTTGTGTATGTGGATTAGGGTGAGGGGAGCAGAGGAGGGCTTGAGGCTAACATTTTCATGTCACATAGTATAGGAGTATTGCTGTCACTCTCTTTTGTTGGAGAGTCATTACAAAGTGGGTCAGAGAGCAGGAAAATGTACTTGTATCTTGTGATTTAGTTACTGAAGCAAGTGTTTATAACATATTGAGCTTTAACCCTCATTTTTGCAATGAAAGAAGTAGTTTTTTTTATATATATACATTCAACCAAATCCAGCTGCGATCCCCTTGTTAGGTGCTTGCTTCCCACAGTTTGAGAAATACTTCCCTAAGTTATGTATGCTATGCAAATTATCCAGTTACAGCACACAAGACTAGCAAAGTTCTCCAATATTTTTTGCAATACAATATGTGTGCTAACTCTCAGAAAACAAATGCAAATTTAGGTAGTAATAAAATTTATATTAAAATATATTTTATAATTTGTAATAAAGTATATTTTTAAGTCATTATGTTCAAAGCTAAGTTGAACCCCAAGCACAAAATGAGAGGGTAGCCCTCACCAACCACCACTTCTAAAATTTTATTATCCAGCAAAAGGAAAGAGATTAGTAGATTAAGATTATAGAGATTAACATTTTGTATGTATAAGCATGTTTTTAACCCAATTATTATTATTCATATTGTTATTCTTTAATCATTAATAATTATTATTCTATTTCATATTATGTTTAATTATCTACTTTACCAGCAGTAAATAAAAAATATTGTATCTACATTTTACCCCTTCCATTAACATATTTTCATTCTAAAATCCATTCCCCCTACCCACCTCCAAATCCTAAAAACGAGTAAAAAAAATGAGTGGCTTAATTTTAGTCAATATGGTAATTTTTAAATTTATGAAGCAAAATTTAAAATTTAATGGTTTGAAATTTTGCACAACTAATGGATTTAATTGACACTGAGCAAAAATAAGTATTTTACTGAGAATCAGGTAGTTGAATTCATAGCTAATATTATGCTTTATGTTACAGAAGCATTGCATAAAAGCAGGACTATCAATACAATTATGAAAGGAGAAAAAGTTTTCTTATACTTTGGAAAAGTTACAGAGAAATGATAGTTGGGGATATTTTAACTGCAGTACAGTTTGTGTTGAGGAAGTTTAGTATTTGTTACAGCATAATAAGCATATAACTAAGTAATGGCATTTTAAATGTGGATTTTTATTGATGAAAAAAATTCAAACTACATTAGGTATGATACAGTGATATCCTTATTTCTTACTGTTTTAAATAGTTTAGACATTCATAGAATATTCAAGACTAGAAAATGAGTTCTAGAATTTAATTTTGGTGAGAATTTTGATGTCACCTTGATTACTTACTTTATATTATGATTTTTGTTTTGAAGTCATCAACATAAATATATATGTTCTGCCATGACCATGGTATAGCAAGAAAAACAAATTATGTATTAAATATTTGAATATTAAATAGCTTATATATACATCATATATAAATGGAGCAGATAAATATGAATTTTTATTGTACATCAAAAAAATATAACAAACCAGTCTACTTTATTTTATAAACTGGGTTAAGCATCAATAGTACAAATTTAAATTTTAAATATTTGTAAGTTTTTTTAATATTGAAGTATTTATATTTTTGTAGGCACTACATAATTTTTGTACTGCCTGAGTCTCAGCAAATCATAAAGTGTGTCAGTATTGGTAAATACTAGCATCCTTTACATTAAAATAACATACACATCCATAATATAAAACCTTTTGTATGGGTTTTGGGTCTTATGCTATTTGTGATGAACCAGGGATAAATTTTAACCTGCATTTTACACTCCTTCATAGATGTAAATATCAGAAGCTTATTCTCTTGGTAAAATTTTATTCTTTAGATTGGTATGTGTGCCAAATTTCATTCAGCATAAAATATATTGTAGCAGCAAACTTTGCATCTGCCTGACATTTATTATTTATTAGTGTTTATTTTTGTTTTAGTAGTAAGAGCAGCACTATAGAGTACTCAGTTTTATTTGCATGGTTTGCTGATAATTTATTTTTGATGAAAATGCACACCATTTCTGTTCATAAAGGCAGTGGCCAGTATTTCTTACTTATGTCCCAAAAAAAAAGCAGAAAATTAACTTCTGCTCTGTATTTATAGTGTTTCTATGTTGGAAAACATGAACATTTCAAATGTTGTTAATGTACATATGTACATACCTTCAGAAAAAGGGTAACTTGTTTTAATTCTGGTCAGAAATTTATATGCATTGGAGTATTAAAGCTATATTTCAGTACATTTGTTGCAGTATTAATGCATTTTTTCCCCTTGAATTGGATGGCTTAATTTCAATTGATGCTTCAAACAAAATACCCTATTGTGTAATGCAAAAAATAGAAAATGAGAATCTTAGCAATGAATAATGTGTCTGTGGGTTGAGCCAAGCTTTTCTGTTGTTAAAGCTAAAGGAAACAGATATATTACTAGCATTAAAATTATAAAACTGATTGTTTTGAAACAACTTGAAATCTTCAATATAACTCATTTTCACTAGCATTGTCATGCATTGTGCTGATCATAGATATACTGAAAGGATGGGTCACTTTAATGAATTAATACCAAACTATAATTACATTTATGCAATAAGAAGTATGGGTGCTTGTTATAACAATTAACATTTTATGATTTAATTTATTTGTTGATAGCAGACATCCTTAATGAGTTAATATATTAACTTTTAGGACCTGAAAAGTACAGAAATCTTGAAGGTAATGTGACACTACTACTTATTTACTGAGCTGAATTCTACAATACTGTCTGTTTTTATCATTCCTGTAAATAAGTGGTAGTTGTTGACCTGTACAATTTCTCCTAAACAATCCAGGAGAATTGAGGACATTTTTTAAAATGCTAATGTGACCAGGACTGTGATCTATTTCCTCAATCTTTTTACACTATTTTGATTGTCTAAGAAATAATATCCACAGCTTACAGTAAAATCCTATAATGGTGGCACATTTTTACACAAGTTTCTGTGAGCATAAAAATTTGTATTGCTGATGTTATATAAGGGTTTTGTGTAATAAAAACAAGTTTATGAAGGATAACAAACATATTTTTATCTTTGAGATGAATGATAAGGATAAAATGCCAAGGCTGCAACAGGTATATGCCAACATGAATAGGTTGGCTATATAGGAAACCCTTGCCAATTTCAGACTTAATCATGTGCTTAAATAAATATAACACTTATTTGGTCAATGTAGGAAATTTTTAGTATATGGCTGGCATGTCATGTTTTCCAGCATTGTAATAGGAATTAGATTGAGTGTGCACCTAATACTTTATTAAGCCAACAATACCATAAGAGAGTGCAAATTTCTTACTACTGCAAGTGATGCTCAACTGTTTCTGTTTTTTTTTTAATTCGTGATCACAAAGCTCCTTGCTTATCTCCAGATTATGTCATCATGGGACTGACAGAGATCATTCAGTCTCATGATGACATGAGACTGAATGTCTCATCATGGGACTCAAATGTCTCATCATGGAATGTCTCATCATGGGACTCAAACCCGAGACCCTTATAGTTGTGAACCAATGGATTACCACTGCACCATCAAAGTGGCTCGTGTCAGTTCAGTTGTTATATTTCATTGTGGTTATTGTTTGTGTGAATATTTCTATTTTAACTTTTTTTGTATTTTACATTATGCCTTCACATAATCGAGCTTTGTTAAACGTTATACTATTTGAAGTGCTTAATGCAATTAAGAAATCACACAGTTATGACTGGCTGGAAATTGGGCCAGATTTAGGGGAGCAGGGACATGACCCTCCCTTTGAGAATGTTAATAACAGAAACAGAGGTGAAAAAAATGTTAAATATAAGTATTGTATATATATTTCCAGAAAAATGTTACATTAAGACGGTTGAAATGTTTATGCTAGAACAATGTTCCATATCATTCCAACTCAATCTTGCCCCCCCCCCCCCCTCCCTTACTGTTTGTTTTCTTGATCTGAGCCTGGTTGAAAAGATAATCATTTTAGACAAATTATATGACAATACAAATACAGTGTTTTTCTCTCTCGGTCAAGTGAACATTTGCATGCATTTTTGCATGTGAAGAAAAAAAACTCGTGCTAACATAACAGCATCGTTGTCTGTAGGCACAAAGATATTCAGATATCTATTGATAAGTGTTAAAATCTTATTTTACTGTTTTACTGTAGAATTTATCATAAGCTACACAGATCTTAATTTGTATATTCTTGTTCCCTCCTGCAAAATTCCCCGCCCTGCCCACGGTCAGTAAGGAACACCGATGAGCTTGGAAAGACCGCCATCTGTCGGATGTGATGTTAAGCCATGATCCCGTGTACGGGAGATCCATACTCTGTGCACATTAAAGAACACGCTGGATGGCCTTGACAGGAGGCTATACCATCTGTCTCCCAACCGCTGTTCCAGTGGGTCCCCTCCCCCAACCTTCTCTGAGCCTTTGGGGTCCTTGTGATCTGGCCATTTAGCCCATGGTGTGAAAAAAAGTGCCGCTCAGAGGTAAAACAACCCAACCCAAACCTTGTCCCCACACACACACACATGCATGTATAGGTGTTTACTGTCAGTCTTTTAGTGTAGAAAAAAAAACAATATATTTTTGTAATATTCCATGTCGTGCATCTCAATTTCCAAAAAGTATTGGATATGTGGATCATGACCTTTTCATGGAATGCAACCATTGGCAAGGGTTCCTGTAGCTTGTATGTATTTTTTCATCTTATATTAATTCAGAAAATATATCTGGACAGTGGTTTACACTGTCCAGATATATTTTCTGTGAAATAGACTAGCACACACACATTCTACGCTAGTTTTAGCATTACACATTTTTTTTGGCCTATAGGTATTTGATTGGAAGAGAAGAAAATTTTGAAATACAAAGAAGATAATGTTGTTTGTTTTTGTATTTCATTAGAGTATCTTTAGTATGTAAAATAGAATATTTAAAATAAATGCTTTCAATATGTACCAATTTTTTTAAGATAATATCTAATCTGTTTTTAAAAGTTATTCACAAGAAACAGCAAAATATAGCTTGAAAATTTCTATATTAGTTATTAAAAGCCTACAATACACTTCTGCAAATTATTATTGACCATGAATTTCAGAGCTTTTAGTTGCCTGTCAAACTGTAATAATTATGGAAATGTGTTAAATTTACACAGAAGTGTAAGTATTAGTAAAACTTACCTCTCCAAAATATGTATAAGTTTTCAGAAAAATTAATTTTCAGCTAATTAGGTGACATTTTGATAAATGAGCACATGACCCCTTCATAATATGCCAAGTTCTCTAATAATAGCTATTAGTATCTGATCAAATCTGTTCTAATTGGTGTCTGTGAAGTTAGGAGTCCATTCATTCATTGATTCAACTGAGGCATCATTTCCAATACTCTGTCAGTATGAAGTAGAGGGACATTCCCACAGCATATTGAATAAAAGTAAGTCCAAACAAGACCTAACACAGATAGACATAAATGGGGCCACTACAGCAAAAATGAGAATGTTATAGTAATACTAGCAATTTATATGTGGTTCAGAATATAGAAATTCAGTTCAAATAAGGAGTGAACGTTTTGTTTTCCAACAAGTAAAATATGGATTTTGTCTGTATCTTGTGGAATAACCATAGTATTATATTCTGAATATATGCATCTACACTATGATTGTACAACTGTTGTAGGGGTGGGGTGGTTCAGTCTGCAGTTCCCAGATTCGAGTTCCAGCTGGGCCAGCATTGAGATTTATCTCCACAAAACTCCTGCCTTGCCCTTGGTCAGTAGGGGACACCAATGGGCTTGGAAAGGCCACTGTCTGTCAGATGGAACATTAAGCCCTGACTCCATGTGCAGGAGACCACTCTATGCACATTAAAGAACACACTGGATAGCCTTGATGGAAGGCTACCATCTGTCTCCTAATAACTGTTCAGTAGGTCCCCTCCCCCAAATCTTCTCTGAGCACTTTGGGTCTTTATGACCTGACTGTTTAGCCCATTGTGCACAAAAAAGTGCCACTCAGAGGTGAAACAACCCAACACAGCTGCTGTAATACATACTGATTTGATTTGTGTTTTACCTTCATGCTTACACAACATTTCATTCTCGTGGACTTTATGAAATGTTCTATATATCACAAAAGAGAGATGGTAATTCATAGCCATATATACTTCCAGCATTTGAAAGAATATCGCATCATGGATGTACCCAAGGGAGTTATGGAATTTTAAACCCACCCCTTTCATACCTTGAATACCATTATCCTCTGAGTCTCCATAAATCAGGTACTCAAACATGCCAGATCCCTCAATATCAGATTCAAACTTCTAACCCCTCCACCCCCAATCGTTAGAATTTGCTGGGTCACCACTGACTCACATAGATATATAAGATCAATTGTGAAGTAGTTTGTGTCATATGCAGAATAAAATTCTGTTAGATTAAAATCTAAGACATTCTGAAAATAATCTGCTTGTTAAGAGTTGGAGACTGATGTTTTATAAATTATTAACAAGCCCATCAATTTCATTGTGGTATCAAAATGGATTGATTTGTAAGTTGAAATGAAGATTAGTGCTTTGGATTATTCCTACTTATTCCGAATGGCTTGGGGAGATAATTCAGTGTTAGAAAATATGTGATAATCTGGTTTCAGTTTCTGATTTTTTTTTTTGTGGCTTTAAATTTGTATAATTTGAAGAAATTAAATGTAGAGTAACAGAAAAGAAACTACTGTAACCCTTTGGTTTACTTTTTTTTTTTCAAAATTTTTATTCTAATAATCAGTGAATGAGAATAGATTTGAACTATCTACAATCAAGTACTTAACAGGAAATCATCATTTTAATATGCTTTACTGATAGGGTTTGTCTGTACCACAAACCAAAAATGTCAAATAACAACTCTTTGTGGATAGTTAACTGCATATGTCTCATTCAGTGGATTATTTTGTTTGCAGAGTTCTATTATCGATTTTTTTTTTATGTATTTTTTTAGCAAGTGAGATTTGTTAGAGTTTTTCTTGTGAGGATATTTTAGAACTGCTCTATGATAAGTGCTATAATTTGAGTTTTATTGAATGGTACATAGTTTTCTGCCTCAATAAGATCTATATATATATTTGTGCTATTGCATTGGAATCATGTTCCAAAGCTAACTGGAGAAGAAGAATCAGATGCCTCTTGCTGGTTAAATCTGACTCTTCACATTACATGATACATGCCCATGATGAAAAAGATTAGTTTCATTTGCTTCAAGCATTTCCAATATTTATTTTTGTCAAATAAAATTTAAAAGTAATATCAGTGTACTATTTCTTAATTTTGACCTATTTTGGTAATGAATTGTGCAATATTAATAAATATATTTATTTTTTAATTTATATTGTTCTGGGTTGTCTGAATGCATAAATTTACCTTTTGCATAAGCACAGAACAATGGGTGCCTTTTTGGTCAACAATGGGTGCCAATGGTCCTTTTATGGAAAATGGCATTGTCCATAAAATAGTTGACTATTTTTTTTTTATAGTAGTTTTCAAATATTTTTCTGCCATTTTAATAAATTTGAAATTATTAGTATTTGGTATTTTAAATTCATGCTATTCATATTGAAATCTGTTGCATCATTTATGACCAGATTTCTTTTCATTTTATTGAAATTGTTCTGAGTAGGCCGACTAAAAAAATCAAATTAACTGATTTCCCCACATTTTAATTTTAGGTACTAACTGAACCAAAGTATTAAATACTTTTTGGTTGCATTACAGTTCATTATTGTGTAAACTTGTGTATGCTCATCATTTAAACCCATTTTATTGTGATGTTTTGCTGAAACCATAATTTTGGATGTGTTTACTTTGGAATATAACACAGCTGTTGCATTCTCATTCTAAATCTTAATAGTCAAATACAAGAGTAATCTGTTAGTATATAGATAAACTAATAAGGAATTATATTTGAAGTTATATATATTGTGATAGAAAACATATTACTACCACATAAAAGTTGTTCTTTAGTAGATCTGTAGAGTTGAGGATGAAAGTAAAAACATTCATGCTTGTAAAAAAAAAATTATAAAACCATGGGCTTACTCAAATTCTAAGTCATTAACTGGCTTTTGCAGATTTTTTTTACATATTGTATGATCAGACAGGATTACTTTTGCTTCATCCCAGTGTTAATTTGAAGTTTACTTCATAATGACTAGAAGTTTTTGTTGTTGACTATTTTCTACAAGATTACTTCTTATCTATTCTCTAGTGGGTATATATGCAATTTGTGATGTTTTCTTATTTCAGTATATACACTTTGTATTATATTTGAAAGCATTATTTTTATTATTGCAAAGCATATAAATTCTGTGCCATAATTATTTAGAAGAAGGTGGGGAAAGTAAAGAAAATGTATGAGAAAGTGCTGTGATATGCAGGTACAGCTTTTACACATTTGTTTGTTGTTTCTATGGACATTGTTATGAAGTCCTGCTACATTCCCAACATGTTGTAAATCATAATTCTTGTAGATTTGTAAAATTATATGTGAGGCATGGAAATGTGCATTTTATTAGCCATTGCAGATCTGCCAACATTGTTGATTTCAGTTGTACATAAATCACTGTTTCTGTAGTTGTGAAATGCTCTATACCTTTTTAAGGCCTACAACTGTTCCATATTATTTGTATTTAAACACATTAAGAGGTTTGAATTGCTCAGCCTGTAATAACTATATTGAGGATAAAGATTGAATGCGGTCTTTCATATTTGCATTGTTTAACAAGGCATTATGCCAGGCATTACTCCCAACCCCATCCATGAAGTTCTAGGATTTAGTAAGCTTAGAACTTCATTTTATATTTTTTTACCTAAAAAAAATATAAAATGTTTAAGTTTATAGTATCAGATTTTATGTATATTAATTTGTTTTTAACCCATTACATTATGTTATTGCATGTGCACTTGCCAGAAATGAATAATAAACTATTGTACCTATGCCAAATTTTTTCCTTCCATCACCACTTTTTTTATTTTTCACTTTCCTCCATAATATTTAATTTTGCCCCCATCCCCCCAAAAAAAACTGGTTTTGTGAGTGTATTCTATAAGCTAAAAAAATTTTATATATTTTAAGAGTAATAGAATAACAATATTTTATATTGACCATTATTTATTTTCTGTGTTAGACATGGACAATGTTTTTTTTTTAATTTAAAGATGTCACAAGTTTTCCCATCAGAGTTTTTAAAAAAGACTTATCTATATATTATTTGTTTTTTCCTTTTTACCCCCCCCCCCTACTTTTTTTTCCTTGTAAATATCCAGAAAAAACAGTTACATTAAGTGAGACCTAAACTCATGATAAGTTGGCATCAGTGTATGATTACTACACTGAGACAGGTGCTTGTGGATTCAGATCTCATTTATAGCAGTGCAATTTTTTTCTGGCTTGCTAAAATATTTTGTTTCTACTACAGGGAAATTTCCAGTTTGTAAATCATATTTTTTCTTTTTCTGTTTTTGTCCCTTTTCCACATACAATTCATTCCTCTTTCATTCTTCCTTTCTCAGTTTACATAAGCTTCTCAGTAATCCTGTTACTGAAATACATAGAAAGCTTTTCACCCCTACTAGATGTTACAGGAGAATGTAAAAGTAGGGTTGGGTTTTACCTCTGAACCGCACTTTTTTTGCACACATTGGGCTAAATGGCCAGGTCACAAGGACCACTAAGGCTCAGAGAAGGCTGGGGGAGGGGACCCACTGGAACAGCTGTTGGGAGACATGGTAGCCTCCCATCAAGTCCATCCGACATGTTCTTTAGCAAGTGCAGGGTATGGCTATCCTGCATATGGGGCCATGGCTTAACGTCCAATCTGACAGACAGCGGCCTTTTCAAGCCCATCAGTGTCCCCTACTGACTGAGGGCAGGGCTAGGAGTTTTGCAGAGATAAATCTCAACGCTGATCCATCTGGGACTAGAACTTGGGAACTGCAGATTACGAGCCTGGCGCACTACCGACTGAGCCACCCCCGCCCCAAGAGTAGGGCATTCTAATATCAAAAATATTATTATATTAAAGAAATGCAGCTATTAGGTTTAACAGATGGGTGAAAGTCAAGTTTTAGTTCTGACCATAAAGCTTTTTGTCAATTTCCTTATATTTAGTTAATGGCAGGTCTGCTGTTGGTTGGTGTATTTGAATATGAAATAAAAAGCATCGTGTCATTTGAATATTATATCACTATCTTTGTGTGACTGATTTGTAAGGTTTGTAATTACAGCTTTGTTTTTAGTTTGTGTTTGTCGTTTTTGTATGGATGTTGGTATTATTTTGGAAATTAAAGCAGACACTGTTTTGTTCACACTTAAAATACTGGTAAATTTATGTTACAGAGGATTGACAAATATTTAAATTTGTTAATGGCATGTATTTAGCCATTTTATAGATTTCTATCAAGATGAATGGCAGGATAAACTATTATAATTGAGTGCTAAAGTTGCAAATTAATTTTATATACAAATACTGTGCTTTTATTTTATCTTTAAATAATATTGCAATTTTTAGAAAGATTTGCGTCAACAATACTAATCCCCTATTGTAATACAATGTACTTAAATATAGTGCAGTATAATTGAACAGTTGTCATAGCTGACAGGATTTGTTTCACGTGTATTGATTCCAAGAATACTTGATTTAACTAGAGGAACTGAAGCCTATTGTGACATGTAACCGCACTTTTTTGGGGCTGTTGAAATAAAAAACATGGGTAAAGTTGGCAAGTCTTAAGAAGTTCAGGGCAGGTGGATTAGAGACTGCTGGGGGAACAGGTGGAAGCCTTCCATCATGCCATTCAAAATATTCTATAATATGGAAGAGGAACCAAGACAAAATTTTTCACCCACTAAACAGCTGCTTTTGCAAATCCATTGATAATCTCCTTTCATGCTAAACACAAAAAATCTGGGCAAGTAGCAAAAAACTTTATGCTGGCAAGATCAGTGCTTGAACTATGAACCTTGAATTTTACTGATTTATCTTCCCATTCCTGTTGTGTGATGCAACTAATCATTTCAGCTTCATGTGGCATTGTTAAGTATTGGTTTCCCTTACTATATTTTGCCCATTAAATAATAATAATAATAAAACATCCCCTCAAGCAGCTATTTGCCATAGAGGTCTGGCAGGAGCCATTCAGTTTATATGTCAATAGAAGGTCTGTGAGGAAGGCGAGACCTCAGCAGATAAACAACACAAAACATCTATGCCTTACCCATGGCTCGAATCCCTTTGATCAGTAGCCAAGCGTTATAACCACTGGGCCACGGGATGGCTTTGTTGCCTATTAATGGATGTAAAAAGGAATGGTGTAGCATCTAGGTGACAACTGGGAAAGTTGAGACTGCAGAGTTGGCAGTTCTTATATATCGTAGATCATTGGACAATGTGAAACATGGATCAATCAACTTATGCGAAAACTGGCAAAGTGTCAATTGCTCAGTCACAATCTCCCCTTCCACCACCATCCTGGTTACCATTTACACTATGTCACTGATAAAAAGACATTCATATCCAGACTGATCTACAAAAAAAATCGAAAAAAGAAATCGGATGGAGGGGGCAGATGCTGGCTTTCCAATGCAGTAAAACATTTCCCCCTCCTTTTCGCAGGTTTTTAAAAATTTCTTGAAAAATGCATGAAATACAAATAAGTTTAATGATTTTTTCCTCTCTTTATTAGCATTCTGGAAAAAAAAAAAAGGATTGTGCATACCTATATTTAAAGTTCAATCTTAAGCTTATAATTAAGCATATGTATTAACCATAGTGGAAAACAAAAGAGAAATCAATTGGATGTAATCATTTTCATCAGTGTGTAATCTTTTTTTGATGGTAACACTAAAGAAATTAACCCAAAGTTCTCTTTCCAGAGATTTGATTCTACTAAGTAATAAATCAGCACTTTAGCGTCGAATTTAAATTTTAGAGGAAAAATTGTCTTGAGCCGGATGGGATACGAACCCACGACCTCCTGATAACATGTCAGGTGCTCTGGACCACTGAGCTACTGTCTGCCGATCAAGATCTCCTCTGATTAGCGCTATGAACATTCCTTTTATGTTTCATATAGGCGCTCCGCAAAAATTCCCCGCTCTGCCCACGGTCAGTAGGGGACACCGATGGGCTTGGAAAGGCCGCCGTCCGTCGGATGGGACGTTAAGCTGTGGCCCCGTGTGTGGGAGAGTCATACCCTGTGCACGTTAAAGAACACGCTGGATGGCCTTGATGGAAGGCTACCATCTGTCTCCCAACAGCTGTTCCAGTGGGTCCCCTCCCCGAACCTTCTCTGAGCCTTCGGGGTCCATGTGATCTGGCCATTTAGCCCATGGTGTGCAAAAAAGTGCCGCTCAGAGGTAAAACAACCCAACTCATATAGGCGCTATTCAGGCAATTTAGCCACAAGCGGCTTTTATATTTGCCAATTTTATATTTTTTAGGCAAATATAAAAGCCGCTTGTGGCCAAATTGCCTGAATAGCGCCTATCTGAAACATAAAAGGAATGTTCATAGCGCTAATTAAAGATCTTGATCGGCAGCCGGTAGCTCAGTGGTCCAGAGCACCTGACATGTATCATGCCTAGAGCACCTGACATGTTATCATGTCAGGTGCTCTGGACCTGACATGACCCATCCGGCTCAAGACAATTTTTCCTCTAAAATTTAAATCGACGCTAAAGTGCTGATTTATTATTTGATTGAAATACGTCGAGCTTATTCCATTATTTATTGATTCTAGTAGCTGATAGAACTCTCTTTGTACTCTGAAAAGCATCATAGTTTTAATTCAATTTTTAGTAATTTCTTAATATTGTAATTGTTGATTTTTTTTTATTGCTTGTGGAAATCTGTGGTAACTTCTTCAGAAAATGTGCATTGAAAAGGTTTTGCATGCTTTTGTATTGAAATTGCTCTTTGGGAAATTGGTTGTTCATTTGCACATATTTTCATAAAAAGTATTTATTTATTGTTATGGCTAAGGATCAAAATGATGCATATGTATCTCTACAGTTACTCTAAAGATAGAAGAGGTATATAATTAAAATTTTACTACCCATTATGAAAGCAGTTTAATAGGCTAAGTGACAGAAGTAGAAAATTTAAAGATACCTGGTTACAAAGTAAAGCATTCAAACTGTGTTGTTGTACTACTAACATTAAAGTTTATTAAAGAAATTCTGTGGGAAAAAATTATTTTAAATGTCATTTTGGCAAAATTTGATCTTGCCATTGTTCAGATACCAAATTAGTTGTTATTTATTTGATATCTTTAAAATTATTGTACTACATCACTAAAATTTGCAAATAACCATTGTATATTTGTGTTAACTTTAAAACTTTTAATATGAAAAAGGAAGAAGTTGTAACAAAGTAAATACACAGTGCATGTAAACTAGATTCAACAATATTGTGGTATCTCACCATTTAATTTTCCTTTTGATATTTTTGTAATTCTTTTCCGTGGTTCATTTCTGTTTCCTAAATGTCAGCATTTTGCAATCTTTGTTCACAGCGTAGTTCTTAGTATGAAATACCCATTAACACGAAATCGTGGTGTCAGCAACAAAAATATTGACGCTATTTTAATCATGTAAATAAAACAAATTGTATCTGCAAAGAGTAGGGCACTTATCATTATTTCATTCCCAATCTGTTTTTCACATTCTTGTGTTAAAACCAGTAAAATATTTCCAAGTTCTTTATGCAAAAGTATACATACGTACTTTAAATGGGCAATTATTAATGCTAATTTGGTGCATGATTGAATGATTTAAGAAGTGAAATGTCAAGGATAAAATATGTCTTAAATGATATAGATAGGAAAGGTTGTGAACAATGTGGTATATTTTATGGAGTGGAGGAAGCTGCTAATAAGTTTATATTTGATAAAAAAAATAAAGTTTTGTGCATTTGTATTAAAAACTAATGACTTTGTTATTATGTATGTCTGCTATCCATTTGATAGAATAGAAATAATAGCTTATTGAATTGTACATTATTTCCCCAGATTATTGTTACGACCACAAAATTTGAGTTTTTTGTCCCTCAGGGTTGCCATTTATTATTGCTACCTAATGGAAATTGTTGCTTAGCTGAAGTTAAGATTTGTTTAAGAAAGTGGTATATGTATAAATCAAATTTATTGAATCGTTTTATATATTGTATATATTTATCACATTTAAGAGCCAACCTGAAAAATCACTAAGAATGAAACTCTGAAAGATACATTTAATTGAAAGAAAATCTTGATTTTAGAAATGTGTAAACATTAAAAAAAAATTAAATAGTTTTATTGCATTTTTATGAAAACATTCAAAATTCTAGTAGTTTAAAGCTTTTTAGCACTGAAGTAAGCAGAATTAATTTGCGAAGTATGAATTTTTAAGTCAATAATGTAATAGACACAATGGTGTCATCCAATTAGTTGGTTGAATCAGTTATTAAAAATATTGATTGCTAAACTAATTTTTAAGAAAAACAAGTGAAAAATTAAAAAAATAACATTATAAACAATTATTAGCAGTGAAATAACTATAAATATATAATATTGACTGTTTCTCCTTTCAGGAGCAATCATAATCATTCTCTATATATATTTATTGTTTGTTTTTTTTTAATTTTCTCAGAAAAACGATTGTACTAGCATTTTACATCGTTATATTATTAAAATAATAGTGCAAATCTAAATTACAATTGAAGATAACCGGTAGTTAATAAGCTGAGGGGGCAACACTGCATAGAACAGCACGTAAACTTCGGCAAGGGGAAAAATTATAGAAAACATTTTTTTCTCTCATGGATGAATTAGTGCAGTAACAAAATCATATACGGGAGCTTATGTTTTCATGAACTAAGCTATGAAGCTATAAATTCTTGACATGCAAATGTTAAAAAATTTCTCTGAGGTGGAGGCAAGCCCACTTCATTTTACTAATGGTAAGATATTGAAAGATACACTAATGCAAAGGAGTAACTTCATATAGAAACTGGTGTGTATATATAAGTTTAGGAACAACCTGAAAACCTATTAGATCAGCTGCATCTGAATCGGAAGATAGGTTATGTATGAACACCGTGGTACCGCTATGCAGGCCTTTAGCGATGTCTCGTGCTGTTAGACTCTCCAGCAGTGCTGCGAGTAGTAATCTCCATTGTTCCTCCATAGCATGTGGAAGCTCTGGGAGGCATGCAGAAGCTAGATTCAGAGGATCCGACTCCCGAGAGTATCATTTACATGTTCTGATTTAAGTCGGGAGACGGTCACTCCATATGGTTAACAGTTCTACTCTAGATAGCAATCGCAACAGAGAGGGTGTTTTTCTTCCTGTAGGAAGAAAGTATTTATTGCATCTGCATAGGGTCAAACAAAGGAATCTAATGTTTCGTCCTTGTACCTGCGACCAGTAACGTAGCCTATTGGAAGCATGTACAGGTCTGTTACTGCCCAAAGATGTCCCTCCCCAAACCATGACGCTCCCACCACTGCAGGTGTCATATTTGTGGCATAATAGCCTATTCCTGTTTCCCTCCATAACAATTCGCACCGTGAATTGCTGTGGACATCAAATCTCAATTCATCCGTGAATAGCATGGACCGCCATTGTGGGTTCAAGTTGGTTCAGTTGAAGTGCAAGTGGTTTCAGTTGACATGATGTCTGTACCAGTTTAGACTTCCTCCTGTGGCATTGGGTCAAGAGCACACACACCACTGGCCATGAAGGCACTCCTCATGAAGACTTCAGCGTAAAGTGGGGGTAACATATCAGGTTCATATTCTGTAATTCTCAGGTTCGAATCCCACTTGGGCCAGTGTCGAGATTTATCTCCACAAAACCCCTACTCTGCCCTCGGTCAATAGGGAACACTTATGGACTTGGAAAGGCTGCTGTCTGTTGGATGGTACGTAAAAGTTTAGCCCCTTGTGCTGGAGAGCCATAGCATGTGCCCATTAAGGAACATGCTGGGTGGCCTTGACAGGAGGCTACCAGCTGTCCAATGGGTTCCCTCAACCTTCTCTGAGCCCTTGGGGTCCTTGAGACCTGTCCATTTGCATGCAAAAAAGAGCCTATCAGAGGTAAAACAACCCAACTTCAGCATGTGGTAGCAGATATTGCCATTCCACTTGCTGCGAGGTTTGATCGCAGTTGATGTGGTGTTGACATCCTGCTTCTTCGTGCACATAACTAGATAGCAATCCTCCTTTGGAGTTGTTGCTTGTCGTAGTTCACTACTGAATCGTCTCGATCTATGCACCACTTAACGACTCAAATTAGTCATCTGGTGCCTATCTGTTCTATATATTTGTTCATATCAACAAATCCATCTGGTAATAAATATCCGCTTGACTTGGGTCTTCGTGCCCACCTGTAACTTGCCACTGCACTTCCGATAGGTGCTGATCCAACAAATCAACTAAACAACAACTTTGCAGAACAGCTTCAAAACGCCTGCTTTTAACGCTCGACGCATTTGCGTATACCGCTGCCAGCGCCATTTAATTGTGTACCCCTACATCAATGGTGCTTTGCATTTGGCATTGTGACTTTCGTGCATTATCGAGTTTTACGAGTTTATATATAGACTATATATGCAGATGCGATTAAGGAATTTGTATATAAATGAATTTACCTTATGTACATGCTCTCCTTTATATGTTAGGAAACACAATTCTGGCTTAAAAATTTGCCTCCCCTATTGGTCGCATAAAGTTGGTTCCCCTATTGGTCGCTAAAAAATTTGTCTCCCCTATTGGTCGCATAAAGTTGGTTGGTTGGTTGTTTTACCTCTGAGCGGCACTTTTTTGCACACCATGGGCTAAATGGCCAGGTCACATGGACCCCGAAGGCTCAGAGAAGGTTGGGGGAGGGGACCCACTGGAACAGCTGTTATGGCACAGATGGTAGCCTCCCGTCAAGGCCATCCAACGCGTTCTTTAACGTGCACAGGGTATGGCTCTCCCGCACACGGGGCCACGGCTTAACGTCCCATCCGACGGACGACGGCCTTTCCAAGCCCATCGGTGTCCCTTACTGACCGTGGGCAGGGCGGGGAATTTTGCGGAGATAAATCTCAACGCTGACCCAGCTGGGACTCGAACCTGGGAACTACAGATTACGAGCCTGGCGCGCTACCGACTGAGCCACCCCCGCCCCAGGTCGCATAAAGAGAATTGATGTTTGTCACCATTCAATGAACTAATGCTGTTGGAAGAACTTAGAAAATTTTATTGTAGAGTTCAAGCAAAGCCGATGTATTTTTTAAAGTCGCAAAAAAAAAATGTGCGTTGCCATCAAAATATTCTTCGTTTCGTACACATCCAAAAAACTTCACAGAATGGTTAAGGAAAGTTTCCAAAACATTAAACTTGGTAGATATCCACAGATGAAATATCAGATGACAACTTAAGGTAAATTGGAAAGCTGAATTATACCTAATTTTTGAAATAGTTTTAACAGATGAGTTCTGATTCTCCTTGCTGACATCAAATATAGTTCTAAGATTTTTAGTTTTAATTTGTTCAAGACCATAATTTATTACTGAACTGACAGTGAATAGAAGACTGTGCCCCGGAAATTGCGAAATATTTCCAAGAGATGGTAATAGAAGATCATCAGAAAAATACTCTAGTTTGAAATCTATATCTATTGAGTTTGGTTGTTTTACCTCTAAGCAGCACTTTTTTGCGCATGAGCTAAATGGCCAGGTCACAAGTACCCGAATGCTCAGAGAAGGTTGGAGGGAGCGGATCCACTGGAACAGCTGTTAAGAGACAGATAGCAGCCTCCTATCAAGGCCATACAGCATGTTCTTTAACGTGTACAGTTTATGGCTCTCCCGCATACGAGGCCACAGCTTTAAGCTGTATCCGACGGACGGCGGCCTTTCCAAGCCCATCGGTGTCCCCTACTGACCGTGGGCAGGGTGGGGAGTTTTGCGGAGATAAATCTCAACGCTGACCCAGCTGGGACTCGATATTTATTGATGTATTGCACTTACGTGACTGCTCTGATATCACAACAATAATAAAACACGGGAGATTTTATTCACATTTAACACTTTTAATATGTGATCCCTGTGCATCAGCCTTGACGGGAGGCTACCATCTGTCTCCCAACAGCTGTTCCAGTGGGTCCCCTCCCCCAACCTTCTCTGAGCCTTCGGGGTCCATGTGACCTGGCCATTTAGCCCATGGTGTGCAAAAAAGTGCCGCTCAGAGGTAAAACAACCCAACAACCCTGTGCATCAAGGGGCAGGGTCTGGCTCAATCAGTGTGCCAGGCTTATAATCTCAAGTTGGAGTCCCGATTGTGTCATTATTGAGATTTATCTCTGCTAATTTCAGCACTGTCCTCCGTGAAAAGGATTCAGTCTGTAGCGCGCCAGGCTCGTAATCTGCAGTTCCCAGGTTCCAGTCCCAGCTGGGTCAGCGTCGAGATTTATCTCTGCAAAATTCCCCGCCCTGCTCACGGTCAGTAGGGGACACCGATGGGCTTGGAAAGGCCGCCGTCCGTCGGATGGGACGTTAAGCCGTGACCCCGTGTGCGGGAGAGCCATACCGTGTGCACGTTAAAGAACACACTGGATGGCCTTGACGGGAGGCTACCATCTGTGCCATAACAGCTGTTCCAGTGGGTTCCCTCCCCCAACCTTCTCTGAGTCTTTGGGGTCCATGTGATCTGGCCATTTAGCCCATGGTGTGCAAAAAAGGTGCCGCTCAGAGGTAAAACAACCCAACCCATGGTCAGTAAGGGATATCGATGGGCTTGGAAAGGCCGCCGTCTGTCCAGTGGGACGTTTAGTCATGGAGCTGTGTGTGAGTGAGAGCCATACCCTGTGTGCGTTAAAGAACACACTGGATGGTCTTGACGGGAGGCTACCATCTGTCTCCCAACAGCTGTTCCAGTGGGTCCCCTCCCCCAACCTTCTCTGAGCCTTTGGGGTCCATGTGACCTGGCCATTTAGCCCATTGTGTTCAAAAAGTGGCTGCTCAGAGATAAAACAACCCTACTTCAAGTGCTAGATTTTTTGCTCTCAAGTACATGTCTTGCCAAGAGTTAGAAAAATGGCGTCGACGTTTCAGGTAACGTTTAGCATTGACTGGGTTGTCCACGACAATTCCTATAATAATTCATCAGACTATTTCATGTGCTGTAATTGTCACACCAATCTCATAATGCATTTTTTCAGTGGAAAGGCATTTCCGTGATAAGTAGAGATTTTCAATGCTCCTTACGCACGTATTCTTTTTATTGATAAATATCCGTTGAAGGTGAAAGTGTGCTACATCAGGGAAGCAAATGTGATTAATAACTATTGATTTGTCTTCCAGATATTGATGAAATGGGCCACAACAGTCGAATCGTCTTAATTCATCGTTCAGGAGCTCTTGCATCTGGATGTTGTAGGGAAATATTTTTAAGACTTTCGAACAATGGTTAAAGTGGAGGTTTGTTTTGAACCCAGCTACTGAGATAGCCATTTCAGATTTGTGTGGACCATGAGGCACCATTTGCTGTGCACATGCGAAGTTTTCATACATTTCGCAAAGTTTCTTGGGGGGGGCTCTCAGTAGCATGCCTGGCTAGTAATCCACAGATCCCAGGTTCAAGTCCCACCTGGGCCAGGGTTAAAATTTATCTCCGCTCTGCTGGTCAGTAGGGGTACCAATGGGCTTGGAAAGGCTGCCGTCCATCAAATGGGCTGCTAAGCCGTGGCTCCATGTATTGGAGAGTTATGCACTGTTAAATGCATTAAAGAACATACAGGATGACCATCTTTCTCCTAACAGCTGACTAGTGGGTCCCCCAAACTCTGAGTCTTCGGGTCCTTCTGATTTAGCCCATTGTGTGCAAAAAAAGTGCTGCTCAGGGGTAAAATAACCCAACCTCAACTCATCAGTGTCATTTATCTGCATAAATTTTGAAGGAAGCAGTATTTTGCTTTAAAATTAACTGTAATTTGAGTAAAATTGGATAAGTTGATGCTAAAATAAAATGACATACACGTGTCGTGGAAGACCGCATCAGTCATTCATATGATTGTGGTTTCCTTTCTACTGTGTTATGAATACTTGTGATCTTATTTTGGCCAGTACTAGATGTGGAATTCAAGACCGCGAATTACCAATTTTTTTCAAGAAATAAGTGTCTTATTTAAGTGCATGTAATCAAATCTGCGATGGGCAGGGATTTCTTTTAAATTCGTATAACGCGATTTGAAAGCGTTGATTATATAATTTATAAAGTAACTCCTTTTTAGTTTTAACACGGTGTTTCATGTAAAGTTGCTAATTCGTATTTCATAATGATTTAAAATGCTTCAGAAATTTTTATCTTTGCATATTTTTTGAAATATGATAAATCCGAAACTTGGATATTTTCTTTTTCCATCTTGCTGAAACAGCAGGGGGAATAAATCAGTGCTATTTTTTTTTTCCACAGATTTATCGTTTTGAACAATTTTATGGATCATATTAATTTTTTTATTCACAACTCATTTATTAACAAGACCAGTTTAATACCTGGTCATTTTAAAATCAATAAAGCCGAATATCCAAATTTTTTATTTGTAGTTTCTGACATTTTACAGTCCATTTGCTATTAGAATGTTCTTTACAGATCTGTGTAGTGCATTTATTGCACATAATTTTATATTTTGGAACCTCTTAAATAACAACATGGACTTTGGTAAATTATCGGGGACATTTTCGATTGAAATGTGTTGCTCAAAATATGATGTTTTTAAAATAAAATCTACATAGCTATTTTAAACTTGTTTTTTTTTTTAAACATTCCTAGAAGGGCACAACTCGAAAGACGAAAACATAAATGTTTGAAAAACAAAATTTGCCAATTTAGAACTCTATCTTAGGAGGATTAAAATTAAATTATCCTGTACTGGAATTACAAAAATTTGGTACAGGAAGTTATTAGTTTTCTCAAAAGCCCTGAAGGGGAACTTTTTCCCCCATAGCGAGATAAGCTAAGTAAATATTTACTTATATTTGTGTAAAGTCTCTCTCATTGGTTAATCCTAGGGGTGGGGGTGGCTCAGTCGGTAGCGCGCCAGGCTCGTAATCTGTAGTTCCCAGGTTCGAGTCCCAGCTGGGTCAGCGTTGAGAGTTATCTCCGCAAAATTCCCCGCCCTGCCCACGGTCAGTAGGGGACACCGATGGGCTTGGAAAGGCCGCCGTCCGTCGGATGGGACGTTAAGCCGTGGCCCCGTGTGCGGGAGAGCCATACCCTGTGCACGTTAAAGAACACGCTGGATGGCCTTGACAGGAGGCTACCATCTGTCTCCCAACAGCTGTTTCAGTGGGTCCCCTCCCCCAACGTTCTCTGAGCCTTCGGGGTCCATGTGACCTGGCCATTTAGCCCATGGTGTGCAAAAAAGTGCCGCTCAGAGGTAAAACAACCCAACCCATTGGTTAATCCTTTAATTATTTTGCAATACATTATAGTTTGAGAGTGGTTTTTACATGTTGGATGAAGACAAGTGCAATAATGCTGTTACCAGCGCACAATACAAATGTATCGTTGCAGTCTTTTGTTGTATTTAATTAGCTCAGTATCATCAAACCCATTAATTTTATTTTTATGTGTTAATGCTGTACCCTGTATTCTTTGTGATGAATATGGACTTTGATAAATTTAAGGCAAAATTTGCTAGACCGAAACAAGTGTTGGTCATTATTGTGTAGAAGACTGTTGTTGAAAGTGCCTTAAAGTTATCAAAATACCCTGAAAGTTTCAATAGACCATTTAAAAAAATGTGTAATATTCATTGCATTAAAACATGTTGTACAAATAAAGTTTTATATCTTAATTAAGAAGTTTTTTGTATGTGTGTCAGTGTCATTTAGTCACAGCTATAAAGTGGTAATTACATGCTCAATCGGTAATGTGCTAGGCTCGTAATTTGTAGTTCCCAGGTTCGAGTCCCACCTGAGCCAGGATTATGATTTATCTCCGCAAAATTCCCCGCCCTGCCCACGGTCAGTAGGGGACACCGATGGGCTTGGAAAGGTCGCCGTCCGTCGGATGGGACGTTAAGCCGTGGCCCGTGTGCGGGAGGGCCATACCCTGTGCACGTTAAAGAACACGCTGGATGGCCTTGACGGGAGGCTACCATCTGTCTCCCAACAGCTATTCCAGTGGGTCCCCTCCCCCGACCTCTGAGCCTTCGGGATCCATGTGACCTGGCCATTTAGTCCATTGTGTGCAAAAAAGTGCCGCTCAGAGGTAAAACAACCAACCAACTCCGCTAAACTCCACCTTGCCTTAGATCAGAAAGGGGACACAGATGGTTTTGGAAAGGCCGCCTTACGTTGGATGGGATGTTGAGCTGTGATCTGTCAAGGAAAGCCATAGCCTGTGCACGTTAAAGAACATGCTGAATGTCTTTGATGGGAGACTTCCCTCTAGTGGTGTAGCTAGGTAATTTGCTGCCAGGAAGCAAATGCATCTGTGGGTGTATAACGTGTCTCGGAGAGTCAATTCTGTGAAAATTAGCCTTCAAATCGGGGGGGGAATCAGTGGCCGAGTCTACTGATTTGCCATTTTTATGACGAAGTATAAACAAAAAAATCCTTTTTTAAAATATAAATATTTCAGCATAATTTCATTCTGTAGTTTGCAATAGTAATTTTTGAAAATTCTATACTAGGTGTTTGCGGATATCCTTAGTAGCGCGTAATCTCAGAAAATAAGATTATCAGACGGCATAACTAAGGTGCAGGAGGGTCGCACCCTCCTGGGCGGATAGGGGCTAACTTATATAATTCATATTTTTGCAGTCAAATTCACTTGTTAATATTCTAGTAGAAATTTTATGATTAATAAGACAGGATAATTTTAGTTACATCATACATACACTGAAGAGCCAAAACATGACCACCTGCCTAATATGATGATGGTCCTCCACATGCCACCAAAACATCGTGCAGCTCACTCGTTGAGGCATGGACGCTGCAAGATTTCTAAAGATGTCTTGCTGAATCTGCTACCAACACATACCAGCAGATCCTTTAACTCTTGTAAGCTATGTGGTTGAGCTGCTCAGATTGGATATGCTGTTCCAACAAACCACAGATGCTCGATTGGATTGATATCTGGGGAATTTGGAGGCCAGAGCAATACCTGGAAGTCTTCCTCGTGTTCTACGAACCATTCTCAGACAGTGTGTCATGGTGCATTATCCTTTTGAAAGAAGACACTACTAGAGGGAGATACCATTGCCATGAAAGGATGTACTTGGTCTGCAATGGTGTTTAGGTAGGTGGTAGACATTATAGTTTCCTGCACATGAATGACTGGACCCAGGGTTTCCCAGCTGAACTTTGCTCAAAGCATTACACTTCCTCCATCAGCTTGTTTTCGTCCTACGGTGCATCCTGGTGCCAACATTTCCCCAGGTAAACGATGCACACGTAACCCGGCCATCCGCAGGTGCAACAGGAAACATTCATTGAACCAGATGACCTTCCAATCATTCAAGGCTTAGTTTTGAGGCTCATGAACCCTTTGTGGGCACTTTTGAAAGTGAACCGAGGTTAGCATGGGCACTAGGTGCGGCCTGTGGCTACACAGCCCATTTTCAGCAGGGTTGTGTTTTTTCACACATTACTCCCATCACCAGCATTCAAATTACGAGCAATTGCGTCACAGTATCCCTTCTGTTGGGTCGTACCATATAGGATAGCCTTCGCTCACCTCTAACATAGATGAACCGTGATTGGCCCAAATCTTGTCTGCAGTTCATAGTTTTTTCCTCGGATCACTTTTTGAAGGTACTAACCACAGCTGATCGTGAGCACCTTCGCAAGCTTTGCTGTCTCGGAAATGCTCCACCCAGTCTGACCATTACAATTTGGCCTTTGTCAAACTCGCTTAAGTCCGCTGCCTTTCCCATCTGAAGAATAAGAATAACACATTAACAGAGCTCACTATCAGATGTTATTTATACCGTTTCATGACATTCACATGCGTCATCGTTTATCTGCAGTTGCTTCGATTTGCATAAAGACTCGCTGATCATAATATATTGGCTCTTCAGTGTATATATATATATATAATTGCGAGTGGCTCACAGGGATCACTATAATGCCGAAATGGTAGAGCTCTGAAAATTTGCACCTAGGGGTAATCTGGGTCGGAGATCTCGAAAAAAAATCCGAAACTTAGCCTCCGATGTGTCCTTTGAGATCAAATGGAGGTTACGTAGGGGTCAAACCGTGATCTACAAGTGCTAGAAACGTGAAAATTCGTGTCGGGGGTTATCAAAAACGTTACCAAATTTCAGATCTGGAGGATCCTTGGATGTCAAATTGAGAGCTATCTGTGCTAGAGAGCTAAATATTGGTTCCTGTTGGTATTTTGAGTCGTAGATCTCCGAAATGTTGCAAAAGTTTGGATGCAATGGATCCTTCAAAGTCAAATTCGATGTACTGGCGCTGGAGAACTAAAAATTGATGAAGACTATTTCGGGTAGTGCAACTTAGAAATGAGAGGAATTTTCAGATCTAGTGTCAGTTCCAGGCTAAATAGGGGTCAGATTGAAGTAGCTGAAGGCCCCAGATTGATTTCTAATTATATAAATAAAAAACCTCAAGCAACTGCTTGCCACAGAGGTCTGACAGGAGCCTGTCAGTTTATACGCCATAGTAGGTCTGCGAGGACGGTGGGGACTTCAGCAGAAAGACGACACAAATTTCCATGCCTTTCCTTGAGCTCAAACCCGGGTCCCTCTGATCAGTAGCCAAGCCCGTTAGCTACTGGATGGCCTAATATATATGCTTATTTGATGATTACTTTTAAATGTTTGCTACATACAGGTTAGGAAGCGGCAAGACTTTTATAACAGAAAACTTGTATCGGAATGGCATTTGGGCTCCATCTTATATTTATATAATCAGTACCCCGAGTTAGAGGATTCAAGTCTGGAGCCTGTCCACACCATTCCAGCCTTTTAATGATGCTATCTGCTAACTACTGAAAAACTTTGCTCACAATGATAAGCAGCATTATCGTCCTGCAAAATCAGCTTCCCTGGCAACAATTTTGTTTTCAGTATTTCAATGCACTTTAGCTTTCACTGTTCTTTCTACAGTATGCAACCTTCCAGCAGACACATACCGATTTTGAATTGACCAGGTCAAGATCTAAAAAGGAAAAAAAAAAGTAAACAGAAAAATCAAGCTGAAAAAAATATTTCCCTCTCCGTTTTAGGTCTTTATTTTGTAGCTCAACTCAGGTGGCATGGCCACCTTCCCCTGTAGCCAATCCTGTTTCACAGTAACTTTAAGGGGCGGGGGTAGCTCAGTTGGTAGCGTGCCAGGCTCGTAATCTGTAGTTCCCAGGTTCGAGTCCCAGCTGGGTCAACGTTGAGATTTATCTCCGCAAAATTCCCTGCCCTGCCCATGGTCAGTAGGGGACACCGATGGGCTTGGAAAAACCGCCGTCCGTCGGATGGGACGTTAAGCCGTGGCCCCGTGTGCGGGAGAGCCATACCCTGTGCACGTTAAAGAACACACTGGATGGCCTTGACGGGAGGCTACCATCTGTCTCCCAACAGCTGTTCCAGTGGGTCCCCTCCCAAAACCTTCTCTGAGCTTACAGGGTCCATGTGACCTGGCCATTTAGCCCATGGTGTACAAAAAAGTGCCACTTAGAGGTAAAACAACCCAACCCAGTAACTTTGACACTAAGGATTGAATCCTCATGAGGCTTTCTTCTTATGTAGGCACTATTATTTCCAGTTCTCAACAGAGTGCATGCTTTTTCGCCCATTGTAATAGTTTCCTGCACTGAAAATCTGCCAATATATGTCATGAACGAGCTTTGCAACCCCATTTCTAGGAGTCGTCCTCTTACAGTTCTTGAATACACATTGACGTTTGCTGCTAGTCTATTCTTTCAAAAGCTGTAGTGTTGGGTTGTTTTACCTCTGAGCAGCACTTTTTTGCACACCATGGGCTAAATGGCCAGGTCACATGGACCCCGTAGGCTCAGAGAAGGTTGGGGGAGGGGACCCTCTGGAACAGCTGTTGGGAGACAGATGGTAGCCTCCCGTCAAGGCCATCCAGCGTGTTCTTTAACGTGCACAGGGTATGGCTCTCCCGCACACGGGGCCACGGCTTAACGTCCCATCCGACAGACGGCGGACTTTCCAAGCCCATCGGTGTCCCCTACTCACCGTGGGCAGGACAGGGAATTTTGCGGAGATAAATCTCAACGCTGACCACCCAGCTGGGACTCGAACCTGGGAACTACAGATTACGAGCCTGGCGCGCTACCGACTGAGCCACCCCTGCCCCAAAAAAGCTGTAGTGAATTGAGCATTCTGTTCAAAAGTGAAATGCGACGCAGCAACATGTAAAGTTTTTTTGCTACGTCGTCTAGTTCTTTATCAGCAACATTTAGTATCAAAATGTCTTTATATTGTTTTCAGAAAATTCAAAAGTCTATGTGATGCTTTAGTAGCCATTTGAGGTAAAGAATAACTTTCCCTTGGACGAATTATTTTATTCCACCGATTATGAAGCAAGATTATGTTAGAAGTTTCTATTTTTTTCTCAACAGTGTTCATTGAAGATTAATAAAAAGATACAGATGGACAGCCTATCAAAAAATCTGATCCACTCGTAAACCTAATTCTCGAGTTTGTTGTTAAGTTAGAAAACTGTTGCCACAAAACTTTCCTAGTAGCATTCAGTTTGGGTTGGGTTGTTTTACCTCTGAGTGGCACTTTTTTGCACACCATGGGCTAAATGGCCAGGTCACAAGGACCCCGAAGGCTCAGAGAAGGTTGGGGGAGGAGACCCACTGGAACAGCTGTTGGGAAACAGATGGTAGCCTCCCGTCAAGGCCATCCAGCGTGTTCTTTAGCGTGCACAGGGTATGGCTCTCCTGCACACGGGGCCAAGGCTTAACGTCCCATCTGACGGACGGCGGCCTTTCCAAGCCCATCGGTGATTCAGTTTGGGAGTGAGTAGTTTAGAGTGAACAGATTTAAAGATCCGTGGACTTTTGAATATTCAATTTGAAGGACTGACCAAACGTACCGGGCACACGGGTAATTACCTGCATTACTGAAGTATTTTTTTATGAGAGTTGCCGTGGGTGCTGTCATAATTTTTTGCGGGGAAGGGGTCAAAATTCCTGTCATATTATTTACCAATAACCAGAAAACGAGAATCTATGCCATAACAAAGAAAATCATAGCTAAAAGCACTGTTATAAAAATTTCTTTAATGAGATTCAATTAAGTAATAATCTGTGAAATAAGAATTGTTTCACAAGTACATAAAGATTCAGAAAAAACTTAAAACATCTTGCAACTTATATAAAAAAAAAAACGAATGAGCAGCTGAATTAGTAAGGTCACAATTTCTTTAATAAAATATTTATTTGCATTGTTCAAACGACCAGTCGGTCACACTTGATATGCATCACAACAAATTGGAAAAATACTACCTTGGACTTATTTCGAGATTAATACATAAACTCAACGAGATTCCTCATAAGGAGATTAAAATTTTACTTTGTTTATCGAACTTTACTGCATATTGATTCTAAACACAACAAAATAACCAATAACTTTTCATCAGCAAATATTTCAATCAAGAGGCATGTTTTAAACATTTTTTGGGGGGGAAGAGGTAATCTTCCGAGTTAGTTTCTAAACAAGGTCTGACATCACATTCCACACTTTGTAACATACTTTATGTAATTCACTGATACATTTAGGTAATACGCCAGTAGAAATATTTCACTTAAAAATGAAGTACGATACACAAATAGTATTATTATACATAATTGTATAATAATATTAATAGTATGATTGACTTGCACGAATGAAACTGATATGTTCAAGGAAGAACTATGCAAATGCAATTATGTATATACCTATGCACAGTATACTGTTATACAAATGCTGTGTTTAATTTAGTGTGATTAAACTAACATTTGGTATACAATGGTAAGGCTGTATTGGATTCCATTATAATACTCGTGCATTGCTGAAGGATATTTTGGTGGCAATGAGTGATTCATTGTGTGGGGAGCTGTTCAGTCAGATGTAATCGGAGGCAGAGATTTTGAAAGACAACGTCCACCCAAATACCCTCAAGGACCTGTATAAGTCTGTCAGGGGTCACAGCAGCAGATGGCCATCATCCAGCCCTAACTGCTAGAAACTAAAGAGCTGACAGCATGGGAACTCTCTTCCGAGTTTGCAGCCATCAAAGGACTTCTTCAACTGTATCCTGTTAGCTACAAAAGTCTACATAAAAAAAAATACCCCCTCAAGCAGCTGCTTGCCACAGAGGTCTGACAGGAGCTTGTCAGTTTATATGCCAAAGTAGATCTGAGAGGATGGCAGGACCTCAACAGGAAAACGACACATACATCCATGCCTTACCTGGAGTTCGAACCAGGTCCCTTAGATCAGTAGCCATGCATGATAACCATTCGAACATGGGACTGCTCTGAAATTTATACATGTATGAAAATAGTATTCTCTTTTTCACACGTGTATTCAACATTATATGTACACAAGTATATGTACATTACTTAACAATAAACAAAACAAACTGCTGTGATTTAGATTATATGCTTAATACAACAAAAATTGGAGAAATATAAAATACAAATAAATTCCTGTTATACAATGAAAGTTCAAATACTAATTTTCACATTAAAATAACAAAGTTTATATATGAACACAGAGTAAGAAACAGTCAGTTTTCAGTATACATATTAAAATATTTCTGAATACCTAAAACCAGTTCTTCCCAACATATGAGGTGTGCCTTAGTCGTCAAGATTATGGGTGCAGCAATTTTATGGGTTGGGTTGTTTTACCTCTAAGCGGCACTTTTTTGCACACCACGGGCTAAATGGCCATGTCACAAGGACCCCGAAGGCTCAGAGATTGGGGGAGGGAACCCACTAGAATAGTTTTATGGAACAATGCATTTCTTACAACAGAATTTTAGAGTAAAAAATTAAAATATATATTTGCTTAATTTATTCTTGTTTCACATTGCACTCAGTAGTCATTGAATTATGACCACTCCATGTTTTGTCAATGAGAAGTTAATTTCGAAGATATATTATTTTTTAATTAAATATTTTATGAGTAAATGTTGCTGAGGTTCAAAAACATGTCTGATTAGAGCAGTGTCTCGCAAACTGTGTGCTGCGAGATATTCCTAGTGTGCCGCGAGAGATTTTCAAATTGACACTAGATATTCCAAAGATTTCATTTTGACTTGACTTGTGTTATCGACGTGCTTTAATAAAAATCTTTCAGATGTTATCAACTGGGATCTTGTAAGTATTTATCAAGCTTTTTCCAAATTTTGGTATTAATTTTTGATTATTTCAAGCCATAGAATGGACAAATATTCAAAACAAACACCGAGTTATGAATTAAAGAACGAGAGCAAATCTTCAAGTAAAACCAGGCTGATGACTTCAACAAAGCGCAAATATAATGACGATTATATAGAGTTTGCTTTTATTCTTTTTTAGGTGTGCCGCAGAAAAAAAAATTAGATTCAGTGTGCCGCGGGAAAAAAATTAGATTCAGTGTGCCGCGGAAAAAAAATTAGATTCAGTGTGCCTAGGAAAAAAAATTAGATTCAGTGTGCCGCGGGGTAAAAAAAAATTAGATTCAGTGTGCCGTGGGAAAAAAATTAGATTCAGTGTGCCGCGGGAAAAAAATTAGATTCAGTGTGCCGCGGGAAAAAAATTTGATTCAGTGTGCCACGGGAAAAAAATTAGATTCAGTGTGCCGCGGAAAAAAAAATTTGATTCAGTGTGCCGCGGAAAAAAAATTAGATTCAGTGTGCCGCAGAGTAAAAAGGTTTGCGAGACACTGGATTAGAGCATGAAATTAAAGTTTTACTGACAAGAGTTTACATAGATCATAAAAGAAGTGATATACCTAAGGGGCTGGGAGTAGAATTATAATCATGTAATTGCTTTCCCACTTGACACCTTTCCTCCACGGGGGAAAATTGGATTGGAGACAAAAACATATTCCTCTCTCTCCAATTAGATTCAAACATGTCTCAACCTACTCTCCATTGATTAAAACTTAATTGATATGTCATTGTACAAGTAATTATGAATTTGTTACATTTCAAAGAACAAAATATTCTTAAAGAGTGAAAAAACAAAATAATTTATAAATCAGGAAATCAATAAGTATTAAAATACACTGTTCACATCCAACAAACTCAACTCTTAAATCAGGAGATACATTAAATAGTGATTTTTAAAGTTTTCAACACTTGCTAATTTTCTTTATTCTTTGTCTCTCGATTCATTAGTGAGTTCAAATTTACAATTCTCTGAATCTCTTCATTTCTTTCCCTTGATATCTTAATACAAATATTTAAGCAAATCTCCCTATCTGAATTGTTAACAAAATTATATATTTAAAAAGACTAAAAGCATAGTTGGGTTGGGTTGTTTTACCTCTGAGCGGCACTTTTTTGCACACCATGGGCTAAATGGCCAGGTCACATGGACCCCGAAGGCTCAGAGAAGGTTGGGGGAGGGGACCCACTGGAACAGCTGTTGGTAGCCTCGCGTCAAGGCCATCCAGCGTGTTCTTTAACGTGCACAGGGTATGTCTCTCCCGCACACAGGGCCACGGCTTAACGTCCCATCCGATGGACGGCGGCCTTTCCAAGCCCATCGGTGTCCCCTACTGACCATGGGCAGGGCGGGGAATTTTGCGGAGATAAATCTCAACGCTGACCCAGCTGGGACTCGAACCTGGGAACTACAGATTACGAGCCTGGCTAAAAGCATAGTAACATTAACATTGTTAAAGATTAAAACTATCAGCCTGAAAAACACATTGGCCCTTATTGATCCTCCATGACAATATCCTAAATAATAGAGGATAAAAATAGTTTTTAGACAGTCGGAATAGTTATTTTAATCATGTTAATATATGTTTAGAAACTCAATAACTGTAAAAGAATACTGTTTCAGTTTTTCAAATTAGAAACAGTTTGTTCTACTGGGGTTTCATTCAGATGGGATCTTGCAAAAATATAATCATTGGTTACATTTATGTAATGTTTTTGAATGAATTGAATCGATTATGTATACCTCACCTTTCTGAGTATAAATAAAAAAATAAAAATAAATACTCCCTCAAGCAGCTGCTTGCCACAGAGGTCTGACAGGTGCCTGTCAGTTTATATGCCACAGTAGAAGATCTGAGAGAATGGCAGGACCTCAGCAGAAAACAACACGAACATCCATGCCTTACCCGGGGCTCGAACCCAGGTCCCGTAGATCAGTAGCCAAGCATGCTAACCACTCGGCAATATATTATATTATTAATTGAAAACTACATAAATAGGATACAGTTAACAATAGTTTTAAATATTTGGAATATTAAGGTTTTTAATAAACTAATGAAAACACATATATAGTAATTAGTATAACATGAAGAAAATCCGTAACAAATTTGCATGCACATAAGAGAAAAGCAAATACTATTTCGAAACAACATTTGTTTATACTATGTTAATACATTATGGATGCAAAGTGGAAAATAACTAATAGATCTGAAACAAATTCGTTGATGATGATTTCAGATCTAAGCTTCTATAAACTTTTAATGATCAACGATTAATGGTTAATAGAGAATAGTTCAAATCTGGACTTGAAACAGTAAAGGAAGACATCAGGCCCAGTCGTAATTTAAAATCCTTATTTTGCTGATAATTGTGAGAAAAAAAAGTAATTCTTTTACAATTTTTTATATCAATTTTATTAAATTTTAAAAAATGGACAGAAATAATCTAGGAGCTCTATCGGGCTTTTCCTTGTTTCTCTTACAACATACAAACATACAATCATGGCATCACATGAATCGAACCTGGCAGTATCACCATGAGCCAATGCGATACCACTGTGCTACAGAGGTGGCAAACTTTAACCTGTTAATCATTTGGGAGTAAGCTGCTGTTCCAGCATGCACAATTTGTGTGTCATGTTAACTCTAATTATGGCAATGGTCAGTAAAACCTGGCTTCGTTTTCAGCATGGCAGTTCCTAGTATAAATAAGGCCTATAAATGCTAGAAGTAGCTTCTAGAATTCTCTGTTACAAGTGTAAAAAAAAACTACTCAGCTTTTGATTATTTTTTCATGAATTCTCTCTCTCATATTAATAAATCACTCTTACTCTTTAAAATGCTTCTTAATAATTTTTATTCAATGAATTTATAATCTAGTATTTTTAGCTCAAAATTATATTGTAAATTTAAATATTGTCTTCAGATTTAGCCCTGTCTGGTCTAGTGGTTAGCTACACGACATGAATATTTTAAGATAGTTCTTCATATGTTGTGCTTGGAAATATATGCTACACTTAAGTATTCTACATTTTTGCACATCATATAAAGCAGTGTTTCTCAGCTTTGCTGGTACCAAAATCTCTTTATGAAGTCACACCCCTTCTGCAGACTTCCTCTCAAAATTGTCCTGTATATTTTGAGTATATAGAAATAACTAACCAAAATATAAATACAGATAGGTATAGGTTTTTAATGGTGTATATGTGAAAGAATTTTTAACTAAAATATTTAAAGTACTAGTCCAGAACATCTATATCTAAAATACAGTCGTATCAGAATAATACGACCACCTACCATAGATCAACTGTGGTAGGTGGTCATATTATTCTGATATGACTGTGTATATGAGTTACTAACTGAATATCAACAACTATCATGTAATGCATGTGAACTGCAAAGATAGCCATTTAGTTTCTTACTTCCAAAGCTATGGACTGGTATCAATAAATGCTATATCTGAGTGAATAGAACAATGTTAAATAACATCTACTGATAAGTGCTTCAACATCCAACACTCCAGATTCTAGGTGCATATCATGTGTGTGCCAGCTAAACATCATTTTGAACTTATGAATTACAATTAACAACAAGCACTCGCAAATATTGACCCCATCCTCTGCATTTTTGCTTTGACCAAGAAAACTAAGTCACCATGGTTCTTCTACCTTACAGTATCATCCATTACAATCTGCAATGGACTGTTAGAAGTACTAAGTGTAGATAAAATTGTAGACAAGTACAGATGTTTTTAAACGACTTTACATACAATGGAATTGTATCTATTAAACAATTTTACCATTAATGCTATGACTTTCTAACTTTAAAATAGTTTTTTTTCGTCATGTTCTTTGCTACAGTGTGGAAGTAAAAAATTATGGAAAAGAAAGCGACATTTAAAGTTGGAATATTTACAAATGATACTTAAATTGTAAAAATCATTATTAAGTCAATACAAAAAAATTGTAAGAAAGAAAATAATATTCCCAGCAGTAATAATAATAAAACTAGGTTGGGGCAAAAATTTTATGTTTTCCTGAGTACAATCTACTGAAAGACCCCTTGGAAAGGCTGCCATCTTTTGGAAGGGACGTTAAGCAGTGGCCCCATATACAGGAGAGTCTTACCCTGGGAGAGTTAAGGAACACGTTGGATAGCCTTGATGGGAGGTTACCATCTGTCTCCTAACAGCTGTTCCAGTGGGTCCCCTCCCCTAACCTTCTCTGAGCCTTCGAAGTCCTTGTGACCTGGCCATTTAGTTCATTCTGTGCAAAAAAGTGCTGCTCAGAGGTAAAATAACCCAACCCATAGTTCCCTTAGGTCAAATTCTAGAATCTCTAGGGGTCTGCTGATCCCTGGTCATAAAATGGTTATGTTGTGTTGGGTTGTTTTACCTCTGAGCGGCACTTTTTTGCACACCATGGGCTAAATGACCAGGTCACATAGACCCTGAAGGCTCAGAGAAGGTTGGGGGAGGGGACCCACTGGAAAAGCTGTTGGGAGACAGATGGTAGCCTCCCGTCAAGGCCATCCAGCATGTTCTTTAACGTGCACAGGGTATGGCTCTCCCATACACAGGGCCACGGCTTAACGTCCCATCCGACGGACGGCGGCCTTTCCAAGCCCATCGGTGTCCCCTACTGACCGTGGGCAGGGCGGGGAATTTTGCGGAGATAAATCTCAACGCTGACCCAGCTGGGACTCGAACCTGGGAACTACAGATTACGAGCCTGGCGCGCTACCGACTGAGCCACCCTCGCCCAAATGGTTATGTAAAGATCTCAATATAAACATTTGTTTAGCTACATACCTTCACCTAAGGGTTATTTATCTCTATACTTCTACATATATAATAGAGCATGATAGTGAAAAATATCTCTAAAGATGCCCAACATGACTCTGTAAACCTTTTTGTGACTCAATTATTTTAAAAAATACCTGTTATTATAACAAATAATTTTTTTCAGTGCAGACAATTTTAGTTTAAGCTACAAAACTTAATAAAGCACACAAAAACAAATCTGTTTATGCCATGTAAAATACTACGGACGGCGGCCTTTCCAAGCCCATCGGTGTCCCCTACTGACCGTGGGCAGGGCGGGGAATTTTGCGGAGATAAATCTCAACGCTGACCCAGCTGGGACTCGAACCTGGGAACTACAGATTACGAGCCTGGCGCGCTACCGACTGAGCCACCCTCGCCCAAATGGTTATGTAAAGATCTCAATATAAACATTTGTTTAGCTACATACCTTCACCTAAGGGTTATTTATCTCTATACTTCTACATATATAATAGAGCATGATAGTGAAAAATATCTCTAAAGATGCCCAACATGACTCTGTAAACCTTTTTGTGACTCAATTATTTTAAAAAATACCTGTTATTATAACAAATAATTTTTTTCAGTGCAGACAATTTTAGTTTAAGCTACAAAACTTAATAAAGCACACAAAAACAAATCTGTTTATGCCATGTAAAATACTTTTCATACATAAATTAAGCATTTAAAAATGTGCACTTTTTTTCCATAAAAATGTAAAGAATTTTCAAATCACATATTTTACATCAAATTTTAAAAATAATGACTTCAGCTGCTTAGAAAATATTTTAGATAACTTTCATCTTTTTCCCTACTTCAGTGAAGGCCTGAATGGTTTTATCAATGTCTTCTTCTGAATGTGCAGCAGAAATCTGTACCCTTATTCTAGCTTTCCCTATAACAATATAAAAACAAACATTTTTAAGCATTACAAAATCTTACATATTTTAAAACAAAAATTAGTCATATAAGACCACTAGACAGGGGCATAGCCATGGGGGGATGGGGGTAGGCTCCCCCTCCCAAAGTAACTCGGAGTTGGCAAAATTCAAAGTGACTTCGTAAAATCTAGGTGAGTTGTGAAAATTTGTAATTTTTTTTGTTTTTTGAAAATTAAGCGCAGTTGTCAAAATCAAGGCAACTTGGCAAATCTAAGGCAATTTAGAGCAGTTGGCAAAATTCGCAGCCACTTAGTAAAAGAAAGGTGAGTTGGCAAAATTCGGAGTGACTTGGTAAAATCTTGGGGAGTTGGCAAAATCGGGACAACTTGGCAAAATCTTGAGGAGTTGGCAAAATGTAGGGAATTGACAAAATCTAGGGACAGTTGGCAAAATTCGGAATGACTTGGCAAAATCGTGGGGAGTTGACAAAATTCAGGTGAGATGTGAAAATTTGGATTTTTTTTCTGTAAAATTATGGCGAGTTGGCAAAATCTAGGAGAGTTGGCAAAACTTAGGGAGTTGGCAAAATCTAGGGGAAGTTGGCAAAATTCGGAGTGACTTAGCAAAATCATGGAGAGTTGACAAAATTCAGGTGAGATTGCAGTCTTTTTTCTGTAAAATTATGGCGTGTTGGCAAAATTGAGGCAACTTCGCAATATCTGGGAGAGTTGGCAAAATTCAGAGTGACTTTGCAAGAATCAGGTGTGATTTAAAATTGGGATTTTTTTCTGTAAAATTGTGGCGAGATGGCAAAATCGAGGAAACTTGGCAAAATTTGAATCCACTTGGTAAAATATGGGTGATTTGTGATAATTGGAATTATTTTTGTGAAATTAAGGAGTTGACAAAATCGGGGAAAACTTGGCAAAATCTAAGGAAGTTGGCAAAACTGGAAACCACTTGGCAAAGTACAGGTGAGTTGTAAAAATTGGGATTGGTTTTGTGAAATAGAGGAGAGTGGAAAAACCAAGAACTCTTTGCAAAATCTAGGGGAGTTGGCAAAATTCGAAGCTACTTAATAAAATACAGGGGAGTTGTGAAAATTGTGCCTTTTTTGTGCAATTAAGGAGAGTTGATAAAATTTGAAGGACTTGGCAAATTCAGAGGAGACGTAAAAATTGCGTTTTTTTTCTGTCAAATTACGGCGAGTTGGCAAAATCTAGAGTAGTTGGCAAAATTCAAATCCACTTGGTGAAATATAGGCAAGTTGTGAAAATTGAGATGTGTTTTGTGAAATTAAGGAGTGTTGGACAAATTAAGGAAACTTAACAAAATGTAGGGCATTTGGCAAAATTCGAATCCATTTGGAAAATACGGGCAAGTTGTGATAATTGGGATTGGGTTTGTGAAATTCAGGATAGTTGAGTAAAATCGAGAAAACTTGGCAAAATCTTGTGGAGTTTCAAACGTTTGAAGTGATTTGGCAAATTTAGGAGAGATGTAAAGATTGGGATTAGTTTCATGAAATTAAGGAGAGTTGGCCAAATCAAGGGAAAATTCATATTGACTTGCAACAATTCAGACGAGATATAAATATTGGAATTATGGCTAGTTGGCGAAATTGGAAGTTAAATGTAAAATTACGGTTAGTTGGTAAAATTGGAAGTCAAAATGACAAAATGCAGGAGATTTGTGAAAATCTCCCCCCCCCCCCCCCCACCACTTCCAGAGAGAAAAATCTAAGTTTGCCCAGTTGGCAAAATTTTAATTTCGAGTTGGAAATTATTTGATTTCTACCCCTCCCAACCATGATCCTTTGCTACGCCTCTGCCACTAGAGGTTTGCTTTTGAATAGTCAGCTTTAATTGTAATTGAACAGAGATATCAGTACCATGAATAGAATCAAAACTAAGGAAATCTAGACTACTAAATAATATAATACATAGTTCAATATTACAGCTCTCCTAATATATCTGTTATTATATATTATATGGTCATTTTAATAGAATTGAAGCTTATGTGATTTAGCTAACTTCAAGCAGTTCTGGTGGTATTTATAAAAAAAAACACCAGAAATTTTGATCAACAGAAGCATTTAATACAGTTAATAAGAATGCATAAAATACAAATGTAGTTCTTGTGATTGTTCATGATTGATAAAGAGAAGAAGAATTATACAATTATCAATATATATAGAGAGAGAGATTAAATTGATAAACAAAGCTTATCAATACTCTATATGCAACTCTGCTTATGTATTCCATGAGTTTATGTGGGATTCCAAAATGCTACAGTAATCAGGTACTTATTGAGGATGTTATATTAACATAAGTTTCATTTAACTGTTGACCATGTATAGATATCCACAAAATGAGACATGACATGTAGATAGTTAATTTTCAAATTATACATGTATTAACCAGTGTTAAAATAAAGGAAATAAATTTGACTTGATTGATAAAATGATAGCAATGATCATTGTAAAAAACATAATTTTAGCAAAGTATATATATATAGAAACTCATCAAGGGGACCACTATTATGAAGAGTTAGCTGGAAAAATATTGTTGAGATTAAAAAGTGTTCATAAATTATTACGAAAGCTGTAGTTACCTTTTGGAACAACAGGATAACTGAAGCCTATGACATAGATTCCTTTCTCTGAAATGTAATATATTTCAGGATATATATATTATATTAATATTACTAGGATATTATATTCAATAATTTAATAAAATTCTATAAAAAAATATTCTGAAAGGTAAGCAGTACAAAAGATTTTCAAAATAGTTTTGGAGGGAGGAAAAAAGTTTCAGTATGTCAAAACTGTATATCTGGCTATCCATGGTCAAGGCTGCTTTCAAAAATTGTTGTCAGATGTGAAACCATGGTGATAACCTGTCTTGGAAAGATACCTCTCTACTGGAAGCTTCAATGAGCAGATATCAGATTAGAATGGTAATTCTGCCTATATTCAAAATGGTGGCACTTCTCTCCAATGTTGTTACTCTGGCTTTGACAATAGTAATTCCAGACAGCCTATGTGTTCCTGTGCCAGTTTCTGTATAGCTGTATATAAGGGACATGTGAAGTTCGTTTTCAGCTTTTGCTCTTGTGGCTCCTTCAGGGTTTTTCTATTTTTTGTTATTGCCAATTAAGCACTATATTAGACTTTGAGATATAAATTCTAGGTTGGAGCTCATAAAATGTATTAAATACATCAGATCAATTTGAGCTTTCATGAAACACTGTGCTTATGACTTGCTATGGAGTGTGCTTCTCATTGTCTGAGGGCAGAGAAAAATTATGTGGTACAATCGTTAATTGCATATTTTAATGTTGTGCCATTGTTGTGCAAATGGTTTTGTGCTGTTAACACTGTCATCTGCACTCAATCCTATTGGAGTAAATAGCATGACTCACTGGGACATTTCCTCGGAGTAGTTGGGTTGGGTTGTTTTACCTCTGAGCGGCACTTTTTTGCACACCATGGGCTAAATGGCCAGATCACATGGACCCCGAAGGCTCAGAGAAGGTTGGGGGAGGGGACCCACTGGAACAGCTGTTGGGAGACAGATGGTAGCCTCCCGTCAAGGCCATCCAGCGTGTTCTTTAACGTGCGCAGGGTATGACTCTCCCGCACACGGGGCCACGGCTTAACGTCCCATCCGACGGACGGCGACCTTTTTAAGCCCATCGGTGTCCCCTACTGACCGTGGGCAGGGCGGGGAATTTTGCGGAGATAAATCTCAATACTGACCCAGCTGGGACTCAAACCTGGGAACTACAGATTACGAGCCTGGCGCGCTACTGACTGAGCCACCCCCGCCCCTCCTCGGAGTAGTTCAGGATGGAATTTGACATTTCTTGAACTGTGACTGAGACATTTGATGTCACCGAAACATTTCTTTGGAATAGTTCAGTATATAAAATAAGAGTAAAAACTGAAGAAAACTTCAGGATTAAAATCTGCCAGATTATGAAATGATTAAATAAACTGCAATCAAAATTGATTTAATTGTAACCATAATCCATCACTTGAGTTCTCATTCTTTAGCAACAGTTTAAGAATTACAGATATATAAAAATGGCAACTACTATTTGATTATGAAACCACTGCTTTAATTAAGAAAGTGATCATGGAAGTTTTATGCTTACCAAGCATTGCATCTGCAAATTCTGAAGCTAGTCTGGCATCTCCAAGCATTACAGGACAAATTGGATGGTTATCACCCTGAATGATGAAAAAAAAAAAGAATTCTTTAGCAAGAAAATTGGAAGAAAAAGAGTGAAGAGAGAAAACACTGAATAAAACTTAATTTATATTGATTCAATAAAAACATTTAATATATTTATTTTAGTAAATAGTGCAGATGTTGAAGTAATAACCATTTATTGCAGTAACCAAACTGGCCTTATAGGTCATAGTGGTTATGGAGATAGCTACTGTTCCAGCAGGCAAATTGTGTGTTAAGATTTATCTCAGGCAGTAACTTTGGTCTTAGTAGGGCATGTCTTTTTATGAGAAGTCCTGTAACTTGCACAAATTTAGGAGAAGTTTCTAGGATCCTTCTTTGTCCTGTGTGTAAAAAAAAAACTCTTCCATCTGGCAAAATGCTGTAAATTTACATTCTTATTATTTTGCCTTAGTGCTGTGTAAAACTGCAGAATTTTTTTATTGTGGATGTTGTGCTTTTTCTAATTAAAAATAAAAGCTTTCATTTTGCAGTAAAAAAATATTATTGGAATCTTCCACTGTGCTAATACAAATCAAGCATATGGATAGGGAGGAAACCAAAGGTTGCTGTGAAAAACTGATCCACCCTGACCAATCCAGAGATTTGGAATTTTGGCATTTTAGGTATTATATGTGACCATCTATCATCTTGTGATACTAAATCCTCACCATAACAACAAGGAAACTTTGAAAGGTTCTTGACATTTTGTACCCACAATTACTTTTGTTACTTAATTATTTAATACACTATTAACACTTTAAAAATATGGATTACAAGAATGAAGCAGTTCACTGAACTTACTATCACATTGAAGCCAGCAGACTTCATAGCAGATCTAAACTTGTCTGTGTTTCTAGTAACCTTTTCTGTAAGGGCAGAGCTCTCAAGTAAAATATCAAAAACCTGAAACATGAATAGCATTAAATCAGGAGCATCTACATATTTATTTACTTATTCAATATTTCACGTTCAAAAGAAAAAAATATACTAAAGCATATTCAAGAAAATTATACTTTAGTATTGATCCCATAATATGATGTGCAAATTATTTTTATATGGCTGATTTTATTTTACTACAAAAAGTTTTAAAACTTTTCTTACTGAAAAACAAATACTATACATTACTTACACAATTCTTGAGCAGCTATAGACTAGAGCAGTGGTTCTCAACCTTTTATGCTTCATATACCTCCTGGAAATGTGTATGTAACTGGTGTACCCCTTATATAGATAGATAAAACTATAGTTATAGTATAATAATGCCAAATTAGCAACTTTGTTACTAGATCTAGCATCTTTTGAGCTCTCACGGCGTACCCCAAAATATTTTTACACATACCCCATGTTGAGAACCCCTGGACTAGAGTGACATTGTGAAATTTAGTCATTTAAATAAATCTGTAATGAACTACAGTTGCTAAATTTGGTCATTAAAGGCTAATTGTCCATCCACTTCATTTTAGGGGGGTGGGGGTGGCTCAGTCAGTAGAGTGCCAGGCTCATAATCTGCAGTTCCCACGTTTGAGTCACAGCTGGGCAAGTGTTGAGATTTATCTCTGCAAAACTCTCCACCCTGTCACAGTCAGTAGGGGACACCAATGGATTTGGGAAGACCATTGTCTGTTGGATGGGATGTTAAGCCATGGCCCTGTGTGCAGGAGAGCCAGATCCTGTTAAAGAACATACCGATGGCCTTGATGGGAGGCTACCATCTGTCTCCAACAGCTGCCCAATGGGCCCCTTTTCCTAACCTTCTTTCAGCCTTCATGGTCTTTGTGACCTGGCTATTTAGCCCATTGTAAGCAAAAAAGTGCCACTCAGAAGTAAAACAACCCAACCCAACTTCATTCTAGGTCTGCTCCTCTTCCTGAAGCCTATACATTAGCATGAATTTATATATGGTAAAGATCAATATCCTCTTCTAAGATACATATTTTATTTTAGATAAGATGGGGTGGGGATTGGTTTAGTTGATAGTGTGCCAGATTCACAATCTGTTCCCAGATTTGACACACGGGCCTAAAATCAAATTTCTCTGCTAACTCCTGCTTTTGGTGAGAAAGGGTTACCACAGGGCTTAGAAAGGCTGCCATTCATTGGAGTAATACCTTTAAAAAGTATGATATCAGTCTTAATATTTATATCATGTTTAGAGGAAAAATTGTCTTCAGCAGGGTTGGATACAAATCCACAACCTTCATATCCACCCAGTATTAGTTCCTCTAAATTTGATATCGATGGTAAGAAAGAAACCTTTAAACTGAGAAACACTGAGAAATTTATTACGTAATTATTAAACATTGCTTATGCAATTTATAAAGGTAAGGAAAATTTAAGAACCCCAAAAAAATCAATTTGTTTACTTGGAAAAAAAAAGATAGAAATAATTTTAAAAAAATGCTCTTACTTTGCTTGCACAAGCCACAACTGGAGGTGGAAGTGAATTGGAAAATAGATAAGGACGAGACCTTTGTCTTAGCAAATCTACTAGTTCCTTTTTACCTGTGGTATAACCACCTGAAACACCATAATACACTGCTTGAAAAAAGGTGTTAAAAATATTTGGTTATGCTAACTTATTGCAGTTATGTATGAGCTATACAATGTACACTTCTTAATCAGCTTAAATGGCATTAAAGGCAATCCAGATAGGATAAAATAATGTTAATACAAAGAAATAATAAAAAAAGCAAACACTTTAAGCCATTGAGATCTAATTTAAATGTCCCAGACTTAAATGTAGCAGTTGCATTACCAAACAGAAAACTTGAATTCAAAATTCAATGTTCTCTCAATGTTCTTCATAAATGCACTTATACTTGATGATAATAACATATATCTGGATATAATTTATACTTGATGATAATAACTTATATCTGGATATAACTTATACTTGATGATAATAACCTATACCTGGATATAACTTATACTTGATGATAATTCAAAACTGTTGAAAAAGAATGAATATGAAACATGCACAGAGTTATAGAACTATTTGATTTCTGTAAGTGCATCATGAACTAGACTCATTAATAGTCTCCAGTGTAAAAATTAAAAAATAACTTACATCTTAAAATCAGGGTTGGCTTAAACATTTTGTTGTTCAAAGTAAATTTACTTTTTTGCTTGTTCAAACGAGTATGCTTCTTTGTCCCTCAAGTAAATTTATTCTTCTGCTTCCACATTCATTTAGATTAAGATATCAAGTAAATCAAAAAGCAATTAAGTAAACGCTTGAGCATGATCAACCTTCTCATTAACATCTAAATCAATAGCAACAATTGGAAAAGTTGTCTCTCCTGAAATATAGATGGTGTAAGGTTCGCCACATCTCAGTAACAGATTTATAAGATCTTATTCTGAAAGATTTCCTCATGGTGTAATGGTAGGTGTAATGATAGGTGTATGTATGGTGTAATGGCATGAATCTGGAGAGTTGCGGGTTCGAATCCCACCATGTCAGCAAGAAATATTTTTCAGAAATATTAGCAATTAAATGGATTTCGAAAGTAATAAACATCATTTATTATTAACAAGATCAAATAAAAATATACAAAAGAGTTATGAATGTTTTTTGTAATTCACACAAAAAACTTTTCATGTCATAACATAAAAAATCTTTAGGTACATTCTAGTTCATTATAAGAAGTATCGATACCATGAAAAATATACTTAGAAAAGACTTTTTTTAGGGTCCTGCCAATTGTATATGCTTATATGTGTTATTCCTTAAAACATGATGTATGTTTGAATTTTTTCATGGTCCCTTCAATCTCATTAATAAACACTTATTTTATTTACTCTGATGGAGGATTTTTCTTTTCATTTCTTCTAGAAAACACAATTGCCTAAATAAATATAAATTATCCCTCAAACAACTGCTTGTCACAAAGGTCTGACAGGAGTCTGTCAGTTTAATATCCCATAAATAATGTCTGTGAGGAAGGTGAGACCTCAGCAAAAAGACAACATTAACACCTGGGGCTTTAACCCAGGTTCCTTTGATTAGTAGCCAAGTGCATTAACCACTCAGCCACAAGTTATGCATATCTGTTATAAAGAAATAAAATATACTATAATTTCAGGTTTGTAGCCATATTATATTGAATTGTGATTTGACAACACTTAACCAAAACTATAAAGCTCTCCCTAAAAAAATGCCATTCCAAATAGCTATTTGAAATGCTTGTGCCATTGGGATGGCTTTGACTATAACTGAATTTTATATGTAAAATATTATAACTATTTCAAGTAGCACAAACTGCAATTGCATTAGAAGGCTATTTAAAGTATTTATACATTTCTTGGTGATATATTAGTGATGAGCTGAGAAACATTTAAGAATCAGTTTACTTAAAAAACATAGTAGACTATTTTGGTCATTAATATAATTTTTAGTTTTATTTATATATTAATATATAAATAAATATTAATGCAATAAATATGTTAAAATTAATATGTTATAATTCTTGTTGTAAACAGTGTGATAGTAATATTTGTTTAAAAAATGTGGTAATAAATAGCACAAATATTTTTAAAAACAAAAAATTATAAATTTTTATATTAAAAAAATAATACAACCAGCTTACAAATTCTTCAAAAAAAACTAACAACTAGCCCATGTGAACCAGCATCATCTCATCATTGAATAGAATTAAAGTTTTTTTCTTTAAAAGGGTTTTTTTTAAATATATATATATATCAGAGTAAAAAAAAGCTCTGATTTAATATTATATCATTCATTCACTCTAAGCTTTCATTAAAGGAAAAAGCCCTTTGAAATTAAAGATATCCTTAGTCCTCCCTCAGCTAAACTTTAGAATGAAAATCATAAGTCTTTAGTGATAATTTTGAGCAACAAACCTGTTAGCAATGGGGTTAAGGGATATGCAAAGAACCTAATATCAGCTCTAGCACAAGCATCATAAACTGCTAGTAACACAATTTCAGAAAGATAAATTGTTAGCATGATGGCATAGAGAAAAACTTGAGGAAGATTATAAAAAGTATCATGGTATATTTATAAAGTGTGACAAAGTGCAAACTACTTGTTGTTTGTTGAAATACTTTTAGGGAGGGATTATGCCCTTAGAACTTTTCCCTTTCAACAAACTCTACCATTACTATTTGTGGTTGTGATACCTTTTGAATTGAACCAAAGAGTTGCAGAAGATAAATCACGTATCATTTCCAACGTATAGATGATAAAAAATTAATAATGATAAAAAAGCAGAATATATTCTGTAACATTTTATATAGAAATTTAAATAAAAGCAATCAAATTTGCAATTTCTATTAATAAGATAAAATAAAAAAAACTGGTTCATTCTGAAAAACCGAATTGAATGTGATAATGAAGTTGCTTACAAAGATTACAATTGAAGATTATTTTCATTGATGAAGCAAAATGCATTTGCAAGACTGCTACTGGATGTAAATATATAAGCATAAAGGTTGTTTATGTTTGGTAAACAACAATCAATAAATTTTGCTTTGCTGCTCAACCAATTTGGTTGAACAACAAAAATATAGCTTCAATATCGAAGAACAGAACATTATACAAATAAATATGTTAAGTACTATATTTATTTAATTAAGTACACTATGTATAATAAATTTTTAAAAGCATATCTTTACCTGCTGCACCACCTAAAGCTTTACCCAAAGTTGAATTAATAATATCTATTTTTCCCATTATATTAAAATATTCTTCTGTGCCACTGAAAAGAAAAATAGAAAAGTAATTAAATTTCTTATCACCTTTCTAAACATATAAAAGAAATTAATAAGTAATTAAACTATAAATATTTACTGTCTCTAGCAAACTTTCCTCATGTAAAAAATATTTTAGGAGCAAAAAATGCTTACCGCCCTGTTTTTCCAAAGAAGCCTGTAGCATGGCATTCATCTACAAACACCAGTGCTTTGTATTTGTCTGCCAAATTGCATATTTCCCTACATAATAAAAGAATTTCAGCAGATATTAATTCCTAGAAGAGTTGCAGAAGACAATGCACATATCATTTCCAATGTATAAATGAAAAGAAATTAATAATGATAAAAAAAGCAGAATATATTCCGGAACATTTTATATAGAAACTGAAATAAAAGCAATCAAATTGCACACACAAAATACATCATTAATCAAATTGAAATTTATAAATTCCCTTACATTTCCCCCATTTCTAATCTATAAATAAGGTAAATAGAAACATTATTGTGTTATATATTTTATATAGCACAACATTGTATGCCACTGCTGGAAGACAAAGTTCCCTGTTATTGAGCAATTGCTCAGAGATAGAACTTTTTATTTCATTATTTTCTCAGCAACAAGGTCTTTTCAATTGTAATCTATAAATGTTTCAGATACATTAGTCTGAGATCTTGGTGGCCAAGTTGTCAGTGTGCTTGGATCAATGAATTGCCTGTAGATCAAATGGATATGAGTTCGAATCCTAGGTAAGGTATGGGTGTTTATTTTTTGCATTGTCTTTCTGCTGAAGTTTGTTTGAGGTTTTATGGCACAAGAGTAGCCATGGCTACATTGCACTACTTTTTTCTGTGCTCTCACCTTCCTCACAGACTTTCTCTATCACATATTAAGCTGACACTCTTTTCAGATCTTTATGGCAAGCAGCTACTTGTGTGGTAATTTATTTTTTTATTTTTGCAATTTAACCATCCTGTGGCCGAGTGGTTAGCGCGCTTGGCTACTGATCTACGGGACCTGGGTTCGAGCCCCGGGTAAGGCATGGATGTATGTGTCGTTTTTCTGCTGAGGTCCTGCCATCCTCTCAGACCTTCTACTATGCATATAAACTGACAGGCTCCTGTCAGACCTCTGTGGCAAGCAGCTGCTTGAGGGGTATTTATTTATCTATTTATTTATTAAGCTATTATGAAAGATATATCCGACATTATAAATCAATTTCATTTAATACTAAACATGAAGAAATTTTAAAAATGAACCCTGTCTAGTAGCCAAATGAATTCTGAATTGATTTCACTTTACCCTGAAGTAATACACAGATAGAGGCTATGTTTATATCAAAAGATTGAATTTTTGATTGCTAAGAATTAAATGTTCTAAGGTCTGGAAGTGAAATATCTTCTATACTTTACTTAAGAAATGCAAAATTGCATTTTTTTTACTTTCCTTTCACAACTTCAATACAAAAATTACCATTTTCATATTTTTTATTACTATAACGTAAATATTTCTATTATTACTTAAATCTTTCATTTATTTATTTTTCAGTTGCATATGAACTTCAGGTATGAGATATATGAATGATATCTAGAATCACTAGCAAACTAGGCTTACTAAAGTTGAGCTATATAAAATTTATAACAAAATTCAATAAGCTCACCGGACAAAAAAAATTACTCATCTCCCGCCGTAATAGGGTTATGTCTGTTCGATAGCAACAGAGGGTGCATCAGTAATAAATGCATCTTACAAATAGCTGTGCTGTGCGCTATGGGATTCATACAGTGACAAGAAGTGGTTGTGTGCCACGTGTGTGTGTCAGTCGCTCCATGAAACATGGGTCACGCCAAAGATGTGAATGAGTGGCAAAAAGGTGTTATTACATTTGGCTGAGCCAAAGGGCATAGTGTACAAGAAGTTGCTGCATTTTCAGGTGTGTTGAAACATACTGTCCAAAGGGTCTTCCAGTAGTGATGGCACTACTGGAAGGCACTACTGGAAGACAGCTAATTGTTGCCTGAACTGCAGCAGAAAGTGTGCTCACCAATAGGGACCGCCGCATGTGTCATGCACTGTTAGGGCAAACTGCTTTGCAACGAGGTAGGGAATGCTCCAGTCAATCAATGCAGGTCTACAACAAGCTGTTTCCAAATGAACACTCCAAAGGGAACTGCATGCCATGGATATCTGGAGCAGAATACCACAGAAGAGACCCATGTTAACAGCTCTGTACAAGGCTGCACAGCTACAGTGGCTGCGGCACCACAAAGACTGGACTGTCAACTCGTGGAAGCATGTGATCTGGTGGGATGAGTCATGTTTTTGTTTGTACTCGAATGATGCAAGGCGACGGGTACATTGTAAGCCGCATGAAGCCTTCCATGCAGACTGTGTGCAAGGTTCTGTTCAAGCTGGAAGAGGCCTCTGTGATGTTCTGGGGTGTTTCACATATGAGGAAATGGGTCCTTTGGTTGTGGTGACATCACACTTGAACCAGAAGGGCTATATGGAGCTATTGGATGATCACATGTTGCCTTTTGTGTAGCATCTCCACAGTGAACAACAGAAGGATACCCCAGTCTTCCAAGGCAACAATTGTCGCTAGCACAGGGCTCAAAGTGTGTTGGATTGGCATGACAAGCATTCTGAAGCCTTCAAACATTTTAACAGGCCCACCAAATCCCCAGATTTGAATTTCATAGAAAACTTGTAGGACTATTTGGGGCAACAAGTGAAGCACTGTCCTAGCCATCCGGCCAAACTGCGGCATTTGCTACTGGAAGAGTGGATGAATATTGATGTGCACTACATCCACACACTGGTGGCATCTATGCCAGACAGGATTTCGGCTGTTCTTTGGTCACATGGAGGCATTACCCGCTATTAGGTGACATTCAGCCAGGGATGACTAATTTTTTGTCCGGTGAGCTTATATATATAAATTCAATATGAGCTAAAAAGCTGAAAGAATGAAAAGAATCAATTATAAATATCCCAAAGTATATACAGCCTAATTAAAGTATCATTGAAATCAAAATAATTTTTAAATCAGTTTGCAAGTTTGCATTCTACTCGTAAAAAAATATTTTGAAATTATAGAAATTTTCATGAAAAATATTTTCTCATATTCAAACTTGTAAAAGTTACACTTTTACAAGTTGAAATATATAAATTTAAAGAGCAATTATATTAAAAAACTTCAAGGAAATCTTACTTTTTGCAAAAACATCAAAAGATAAAAGATTATCATAGTATTCAACTCCTTGCGTGAAAACAAAAATAAAACCAACGCCGACTTATTTTGTTACACTAGAATTGTTACCAGTAGTGCATCCTCTTATGTAAGACATTCTATGCTTGCTTAATTTAATTGACTAAATTTGTTTATTGATTATTAACAATTACAATAAATCATTTATCAAAATTAGCAAATGATATTTAGTTATTTTATCTGTCATGGGTTAAAAATTAATTAGCCAATCTTGAAGTTGAACAAAATCGTTCCCTAAATCAACTCTTGAGAGTACTAATTCTCATTTCTAAACATTTCATTGTTTGAACTCAGACACAAGAAATGATGTAACAATCAAATACTCAGATATTTCCACCAATCATGCTGCAAAACGAGAGCTTTCATCAGATTCTGGCTTTAGATAGCTATTGCTAAATTACCTGTGATGCCCCCTCATTCACTTTTACTTTACCTTAACCAGTTTTGCTTAATTTACATTATATTTATCATTTTGGGGATTTTAATTTTATTTTTGGCATCACAGCGCTCGTTTCTGAAAGCATAGGAGTTGTGCATGCGCAACTCCGAACTTTCGATTGTCACCTGCTAAAGTGCATGTGTTCAGGACAGACCCTCTCTTACATCATAGCTTTTCCTGGTGTGCAACAAGACACGTGCCGGCCTTTTGTATGACGCATGATATAGCAGTGACATGTGGTCACAGAGTAGGTAGTTAGTAGACAGAGTTGGTTGGTAATTAGTTGGAAGTGTAAATGGTAGCTAGGCATAAACTGGAAGGGGAGCTGTGATGATGCACAGAAACGGCCAGGTCTAACACCTACGTCCGACCTCACATTCTCGTGGTGCAGGCCATTAGTACCTTTCAAAAGAGATTTTCTCTTTTGGAATGGAATGGAAGGGGAGGGCTGCCAGTTCAGTATGGCCTACTGATCTGGTCATCTATGGCCACTTTTTTCTTTTTTCTCAACCCTGCTGAGGAGTGGTCAACTTCACAGAATCCTGGTGCTGACCATTTATACCTACTAGACTGCACTTGTTTATGGATTTGAGCTTGATTATGGATCCTGCACATGCTGCACTGGTGGGCCGCTGTTGAGGGAGAATCTGCCACTGTGTTTTCTGTTTGCTTTCTGGGTTGCCAGCATTAAGTGAACAGAGGCATGGATATCTTATATCAGCTGGTGGATAATCCTAATCAGAGGCCATCACAGGTACCTGAACCTTACTTAGCTAGTTGGGCATCGTCAAGCCTAAACTGGAGTAATGTGTCTCAGGCAGGCCAAAGTCCACTTGAAAAGGTGGTGCCTGAAGTTCCTACCAGCATTGGTGACTTCAGCCTTTAGCGGAGGGGGAACAGGTCTTTGCCCCATGCCTGTGATCAGGGGGCTGTTTGATATTGTTGGCCCTACCTATCTGAATAAACCTAGTTTCTTTAAAAATCCTAGTAATCATTTTCTCTCTGCAGGAACATGGAACATTACATAGAGATTATTTTCTTGATGTCCTCATGAAGGAATTCCAACACTATAACCTAGATATTCCAGGCTTGCAAGAGACCAGATGGACAGGTAAAGGTGAGAAACTTAAAAATTACTTTAAATTTCTCTTTACAGGAAGGGAAGATGGAAAGCATCACCAAAGCGTGGGTCTGCTGCTCAGCAGACATGCTAGTGATTCTCTTCTAGGATATGAGTGCATTAATAAAAGGTTTCCTACAACAATATTTCAGACAAGCACTAAAGACTTGAATGTTATCTGCTGTTATGCCCCCACTGAGGATGAGGATGAGAAAAATAGGTTTTATGAACAACTTCAGGATATTTTGAATTCTGTCAAGATAGGAGATATTATCCTTGTTCTAGGTGACTTCAATGCCAAAGTTGGTACTGACTCTGACCGTTTGGGAGGGGTGATAGGCCCTTTTGGTATTGGTAACTGCAATGGCAATAGGCAACATCTCCTACAGGTAAGTAAACTTAATGGTTTCAGAATAACTAACACATATTACAAACACCGCGACATACATAAATACACATGGGTTTCACCTGAAGGGCTGCAATAGAAATATGATTGATTATATATTAATTAACAGCAAATGGGCTAGTTCTGTTAGAAATACCAGGGCATATAGGGGAGCTGAAATTGGATCTGACCATTACCTTGTTAAAAGTGTCTTGCAACTTAAACTTAAAAAGTGTTGTGCTAAATTTAAAAAATTTACCTTTAATACTGAAGCTCTGAAAGACCCTGTTATAGCTAATGCTTACCATGATAGGTTACTTAGTCATTATGATAGTCATGGTTTGCTTAATACTGCAGTTGAGGAAGAATGGGGCCATTTTAAGCAGGCTTTTTTGGAAACTAACAGGACCCTTTTAGGAAAAAAGGAAAAGAGGAGGCAGAATTATTTAAATGATAAGGCACTTGAGTTCATTTCAGAAAGAAGAAAATGCAGGAATGTCCTTAATAAATACACTACTAGTCCTAATAGAGAGCATTACAGAGAACTTAATAAATGTGTAAATGATCAATTAGCTGCTGATAAGAATCTTTGGCTTGATGGCTTGGCTGACAAAGCCGAGGAAGCAGTTAAGCAGCACAACAGCAGAGAGCTGTACCAGATAGTTAATGTTTTATGTGGTAGAAAACAGACAGGCATACAGGGATTGAAGGATAAACAAGGTAAGTTATAGAAGGGGAGGATTCTGCCATGGCTAGGTGGGCTGAGCATTTCAGTGATGTTTTAAACAATGTGGCTAGTTCTACTCCCATTGTTTGTAATGATGATAGATGCATTTCTGGCTTTAATGTTGGCCCTATAACACAATCTGAAGTTATTATGGCTATTTCTAAACTTAAACTTTATAAATCGCCAAGGGTAGATGAAATTACTACAGAAATGCTTAGAGCTGGGAATGTTTCAATTACCACTTGGATGATGGAAATTTAGTTAGTTAATCTGAATGGTTACAGTCTTGAGCAGGTGCCACAGTTTAATTACCTTGGGAGCTATGTAACAGATACTGGTGACGTGCGGCATGAGATTAACAGATGAACAGGAATTGCTGCCGGGACTTTTAAGAATCTACGGAGAGTGTGGAGAAATAGGCGTATTCACCTAAAGACTAAAATTAGATTGTATAATAGTTTGGTTCTTTCTATGGTTAGTTATGGTAGTGAAACTTGGATGCTGTGTAAACAAGATAACAGGAAACTAGATGCTTTTGATTCTAGATGCTTACGTAGTATCTTGGGTATTAGGTGGTTTAACTTTTTAACTAATGATAAGGTTAGGCAAAGGAGTCGGCAACCTCCTTTAAGCAGCATATTGTGCAGAGAGAGATTCTGTTGGTTTGGCCATGTTGCCCGTATGGATAATTATAGATTGGTGAATAGGGTTATGAACAGTGTGCCTAGAGGCCTCAGAAGGAGGGGGAGACCTAGGATGCGGTGGGCAGATAATGTCAAACAGGACCTTGTTAGAATTGGTGTGTAGTAGCCAGATGCAGCAGATGTAGCTCAGGACAGATATGCTTGGAGAATTAAACTGCACGGTCTGGTTGGACCTCCATAGCCCATGGCTGCTTGAGGATGATGATGATGATGATATAGCAGAAGGAAGTTGTAGCAGAAGTGTATGTTGTCACAGAGTTATAGTTGGAGTAATAGAGATGTAAAGTTGTAGTCGACATTTTCATCACATGTTGGCGAGTTTTAATATTTGGAAATAAATTTGTTTGTTATAGAAACTTTTTGAATATTTGCTGTTTTTTCTCTTGAACAACGTAGTAGATAATTTTTGATTAATATTATATTATCAATCATTTATTTTTGAATTCTTACTTGCTAAGTAACACCTGCTGGTAATTAATAAGAACCTTATTTCAACTTATTTGGCAAATTGTTATTATTGCCTGGTGCCCGATTAAGCTATCCGCAGCTTGAATAAATATTGGATCAAAGGGTCCAAAACTTTAAAAGTATTTAAATCTTTGGAGCGTTACCTACCACATTTTACTATATATAATTTTCATTATTGCTTTTCAGTGTTGGAATGACATTGATAGTTTGATTTGTGCATTTTGAAGTACCTCTCTTCACTTTCACACATAGTATGCACTTTTATTTTGCATAAATGTATCAAAATTTCCAATGTTATTACATTTGAAAGAAATAGTTTGGAAAACAATGATTAAATATACATGGTGTAAAAGTAATCTGCTCATTACTATATCACATGACAGAAGCATTATGGTTTATTATTATACATTTTATACAAACTAAACAATTTAGAATAAGAATTACCATTGTTAAATTTAAGAACTATAGCATTACTGATTTTAAATGTGCAAATTTTCAATTTAAATTTCAAACATGAAAATAATACAATTAGCTGACAACAAATGATAGCAATTTTAACATGAATTATCATATGTACAATTTGCTTTTTCAGTTTTTATGCAAATTTCCTCCTACCAAAAAAACATTATACTAATAGATAAAATATTAGTTACAATTGTATAAGATCAGAATTAATAGACAAAATTTACTCTCATCACCTTTTAAGTACTGATGAGCATTTCATAGCACTATGGCATTAGTAAGAACTTTTGTAATAAGATCACTAGAATCACAAAATTCAATTACATTGTATATATCATTGTATATGTCACGTAATCATATCTGAATTAATGGTTTCATTACTTAGATAATAACCTTTAGATTCTTTTTCTAAGTTTGTCTTATAGTGTATGAAATAGCCTAAACTTACTTAAGTGGTGTAACATTTCCATCCATGCTAAATACTCCATCTGTTGCTATCATCCGCATACGAGCTCCTTGGCTTTCTTTTAGTTTCTGCTCCAAGTCTGAAATTGTTTTATTAATTAGTTTGTATCATGATTGATTTATAATCTTTATTTTATTGGTGCTGTGTAAGCAGAATTCTAAAAATTGGCAAAAAATGTTTAAAAGATACTGGAACATAAAAATAGTTTTTCAGAGTTGCTTTTTGTTCAGTTATGTGAAAAACGAAGGATATTAAAAGAGCATGTGAAATATCTAAATTAATAGCTAAATACTTAAATCTTTAATAAACATATTTAAAACATTTTAATAATTTAGGGTATACAAGCAATTTAAAATTAAATAAGATAATATTCAAGCAACTATTGTTGTGGGTCATGTAATCATATCTGAATTAATGTTTTCATTACTTAGACATGGGTTCTCAATGTGGGGTATGCGGTTACATACACATTTCCAGGGGATACGGAGGGGAGGGGGTGGCTCAGTCAGTAGCGCGCCAGGCTCATAATCTGTAGTTCCCAGGTTCGAGTTCCAGCTGGGTCAGCATTGAGATTTATCTCCGCAAAATTTTCCCGCCCTGCCCACGGTCAGTAGGGGACACCGATGGGTTTGAAAAGGTCGTCTGTCAGATGGGATGTTAAGCCGTGGCCCTGTGTGCGGGAGAGCCATACCCTGTGCATGTTAAAGAACATGCTGGATGGCCTTGACGGGAGGCTACCATCTGTCTCCCAACAGCTGTTCCAATGGGTCCCCTCCCCCAACCTTCTCTGAGCCTTCAGGGTCCTTGTGGCCTGGCCATTTAGCCCATGGTGTGCAAAAAAGTGCCGCTCAGAGGTAAAACAATCCAATCCAATCCAGGGGGTACGTGAAGCATAAAAGGTTGAGAACCACTGATATATATGTTTTTTTTATTCCCATTGTTATACTATAACTATAGTTTTATCTATCTATGCAAGGGGTACACCAGTTACATACACATTTCCAGGGGGTATGTGAAGCATAAAAGGTTGAGAACCACTGACTCAGACAACATATATTTGAAATGCATTCTATTCTAAAAAAAAAATTACCATTCATGTCTCTATGTTTGTAGCGAAATTTTTGAGCCTTACAAAGGCGGATACCATCAATGATAGAAGCATGATTAAGTTCATCTGAGAGTACAGCATCCTCAGGTGTCAAAAGAACTTCAAAAATTCCAGCATTGGCATCAAAGCAGCTTGCATACAAAATAGCATCTTCTCTTCTATGAAAATCTGCAATTTGCTTTTCCAGCTTTTTATGCAAGTCCTGCAGAAATTTTAATTAGGATACAGAAAACTGCAAAAACAAAATAGCTATTGAAATAACAGTACATTATGAAAACAGATAAAAACATTCATTGTAACTGCCAAATATCAGAAATCACTAGGAAGAATCTGCAAAGAAGTTTTACAGTAAAACAAATGATAATTTGAAAGCTTTATACTATTCCAGTTCATCCAAAGATTCATGGATGATAACGTTACAATAAGCATTGTCTATTGCCCTTCCTTCTTCTGGAACTAGAAATATTTTTTTACATATATCATTAAAATAAAAAGTGGACAAGATGGAAATGAAGTGTAAATCATTTACTGATCTATTCAAATTTGGCATATCTAGTGAAACATTTGTCCAAACATGAAATTAGTAATAGGATACCCTCTTTCTTACAGTAATTTTGGCTGATGCATGAAGATGTGACAATACATTGCACATCTTTGTCCAATTTCAACTTCCTTTTTTTGTGGAAATTTTAAAGGCTTAAAAACATTAAATTCTAATGGGATAGATGATAGGACTATGGGGTGTTCCAGGTATTTGCAATTGTATCATTTCAACATTGTTATTATTATTTGGGTAGTGTAAGAACAAAGTTGTTATGCAATAAAAAAACTTTTTACTAAAATGTTCTGGATGTTTTGATTTTATTGCCTTCCTTCAAATGACCATAGTTTTGCAATGTTGTTGAAAACTGATGATGTCACTATGGTCCAGAAACTCAATCAACAGTGGAACCTGATAGTCAAATTGAAATATCAGCATACTTCACATTGTTCAATTTTGGATGGTTCCATGCAGAGTTTGTGTGGAATCCACACAACATCTATCTTGTTCAAGTTGATATTTGTATTGATTCTGATGTCATGAGTTCCTTTTATGTATATCTCTTTCACTCTATGAGGCCACAAAGATCACTCAGTCCACTACCAAATATAAGGGTTGTCCACTTTTCATTTGAATGATCCTTATACACTGAAGTGCCATTGAATTAGGGATAGGAGACGTTATCCAAATTCAGTACCGCAAGTCCCTGCATTTGCGCGCATGTGTGGTTGAAACTCTGGTTATATATAGCTGCCAGCTTTAGCTTCCCCAAGCATTTGTCATGAGAAGCATAATGGGAAAGGCACGGGATTTAGATGATTTGACAGAGAGCAGATCATAGGTGCCTGATGGATGGGACACTTGATCTCCGAAATTGTCAACGAACTTGGATTTTCTTGTACAAGAGTTTCAAGAGTGTTCTGGGAATATGAAAATTCCAGCAAAAAAAAAAAACAAGCATCCAGACAAATTGCAAAGGACAACCAGCCTCGAATGATCGTGAGCTTTGCCATCTGACATGCATCGTATGGATCGATAGGGGCCATACATTATCTGAATGAGGGTTCCAGCCGGGGGAAGTCAGTGCACAGACCGTGTAACGCTCACTTCATCGTCTTGGCTTCGGGAACCGCCAACCTACAAGAGTCCCACTTCTAATGGCACGACATTGGGCTCAAGAACATCAAAATTGGACCATCAAAAATTGGCAATGGATAGCCTGGAGTGATGAACCCCAATTTAAATTCATCATGCCGATGGGAGACTGAGAGTATTGCGCAAACCCCATGAATCCTGCATGTCAGGTCAGAACAGTACAAGCTGGTAGTGGCTCAGTGATGGTCTGGGGTATCTTCAGTTTGATGTCTGTGGGACCTTTGGTATGTGCACCGATGACTCTCAATGCATCCCGGTATGTAGAACTCATGGCTGACTATTTACACCCATTTATGGCCATAATGCATCCCAATGGAGATGGTGTCTACCAGCAAGACAACTGTTCATCTCACAGGTCCAGGTTGGCTACTGCATGGTTGCAGGAGCATTCTGCTGACTTTGAAATAATGAATTGGCAACCTGGAAGCCCAGATTTAAATCCCATCGAAAATCTTTGGGATATCGTCGAGCAGAGTGTTCTTGCCTGTGTCCCATCAATGACGACCTTGAGAGAATTGTGGACAGTTCTGGAGGATGCATGGGTTGCCATACCTGTGGAACATTTACGCAAGCTTGTGGAGTCCTTGCCTTATTGTGTGGCAGCCATTATCAAGGCCAGAGGGGGTCCAACACATTACTAGGTTGCTATCCCTAATTCAATGGCACTTCAGTGTATATTAAGCAATATGAAAAGTAAGTTGAAAACTTCAAGATTTTGCTTTTGACAATTAATGCACATACTGAAATATTATGAAGTGACAGTGTTCTGCAGAGGACAAATAATGTTAACTTACTACAAATGCTATGTAAAAAGGCACAAACCTGAGTTCCACAAATGAAGCGAACAGAGCTCAGACCTGCTCCATATTCATCAAGTGCCCTTTTCCCAGCTTTTATTACTTCTGGATGACTCTAGGAATATATCAGTAACATGAGTATAAATACTAAGTGAATAAAAAGTAAATATGATGCAGTAGTAATTGTAATTTTATAACAATAAACATGAAAATTGGAAAAACATCAATTAAAAAAATATTACTTTATAGACATTTGGTAATAATTTCATTTCTAGAGTTTAAACAATTTTCAAAAATTAAATTTTGTTATTTAAATTAGTGATCAATTGTTCTAATGGATTTAGCATTTAAAGTTCTAAAGCAGTGTTTCTCAAACTTTATTTTGATCACAACCGAAATTCAAATACCTGTTCAGTTCATGACCTAAAACTCAAATTCCCATTCACCTCGCAATACAATAACAGCAGCATCTACATGCTAACTGGATAGCTAAGAGCATTTAGTTTAATAAGAACTCCTGTTCTAAAGTTCCAGTCCACAATTTATTTGTAGAAAATGCTAAATAGACAACAACAAGGCTGAGAAATACATTTTCTTACTTGTCATTGACAAGTGAATTTACTAGTGTGGAATGATACTTTCAAACCTACAAAAAACATGTAAAATATTGCCAAAGGAAAGAGCATCAACTTTCGCATTTTGAACGCAGTACTTTTAATTTCATAAGCATGCTCATTTTTAATGCATGTAAAAACAGGAAAAGCTTTTGCCTTCTCCCTCCCATTTTGGTGTATGACTTTGCTCTGTTTATGGTAAAAACTGATCACTGCTCAGATTTTCTGAATTTTCCCATCCCCAGAAATTAATGTAGCTATATCATTAAAATGATTTAATCTTTAGACTAACTTAGTAGAATATAGTAATTTTGCTTTCATTCTACTACTTGAGAAGGAGCCAAGAGTTACCCTATTTCTTGAAAATATGCTTTCTCTAGAGTTATAACAATCGTGTGGTGTTTACAATTATCTTTTTTAATAATTGTAGAATAAGTTTGCTAGATTCATGTAACTTAGAATATAAAATTGATTGTCAGTATCTTAAACAAGTTTGCTGTTGTCAAGCCCATTGTCTTCTTATACAATAGATGGTTTGTTTCAGTCACAAATCTTGTCTTGACTGATGTGCTAAACAATAGTTGTCACTTATAAGAAAAAACACATTCAACACTGCTGATCATGTATTCCTATATATTTTATGCTACATGTAAATTATTTTCGACCCACCCACCCACCCACCCACCCATCGTTAGATTACGTTTGTTACTATAACTATTATAGTACTATTACATACAACTATTACTATTATAGTACTATTATTATACACTTTTGTACTCACACAATATTCTTAATATTATCAAACAAACAATAACAGTGAAAAGACAAATGTCATTCTTAGAGTTATGCTGGTTAGGGAAATCCCTCATATAACTATTGAGAAACCAAGATGTCTATTGGTATTTATTATTCACTGTTCCAACAGACTCCATCTCAGTAAAAAGTTTTAAAATATGAAAAATTAAAGAACTATAATTATGACTGTTTTAGCAATATAAATAGAGGTATTTTAGGAATTTTTTCCATTTAATCTAATCAACAAAAATATGATGATGAATCACCAATTGACTAATGGGTTGCTGACCACTGGTTCAAATAATGGCAATAAATAAAAGGATTGAAGGATTTCACAGTAATGATGATTATCTGTCTTTAACAGATACTTATACCAATAAATATACCTGAAAACTACATTATGATAGAAAGCATTTTAAATTATTTGAAATATCATGGAAATGTCAAAATATCATGCATTATTACTTACTGATAATCCTAAGTAATTATTTGCACAGAAATTGAGAACTTTTGTTTTCTGTCCCTGCACATTTATGGATGCTCCCTGTTTTGAAGTGATGATCCTTTCACTTTTATATGTGCCAGCATCTTTGATTGATTTTAATTCATTGTCCAAAATAGAATGTGCAGCTGCCCATGAACTATAGGATCCTTTGGCTAGTTGCAATTGCAAAGATTTGTATAGGAACATGTGGAATGCTGTAATTTGTAATATTAATATTAGATGCATTGTAAATGCATGTGGGTTTGCACTATCAATATTATTAGTAAATATGTAAATTGAAATTAACAGTGAAATTTTATACTACTGATAAAAGTTGCAATTTAATCTTCGGTAACAGTGTTAAAATCTAATGACAAGTTTGACTTAAAATTTACAAATTAAAAATATATCTTAATTAATGATAAAACATTTTATTTGTGCTTCTATATTTATTATTAAACATTAATTTCTTCTTTCCTGATATACATGTAGGCATAAAATTACAAAATTTTATAAAGTCTTAAGGTTGATTATGTTTTTTTAATATATTTTAAATATGCATATTTTAAAAATAAAGTTTATTGTAAAAAAATGACTTCTATTAGAATATATTTTCAAAAAAAGCAGCATTTATTCCATAGAATTTTAACTTTATTTTTCACATGAAATATTAAAATAGTTGGATATCTTTTATTTTTCTTCAATTGTCTGATTTTCGTACTTTAATTAGTGGACTTATAATTTTTGGAGATATGATGATTATAATCATCTTCGGGGGTATATTTTATGCAAGTTAGAAATAAAAGTCTAATAGCTTTCATTCCCTATTTTTAAATCTAAATTATCTTAAAATGCTCAATTGATACTGATGTTTCCGATATTTGGTAATGTGATATAATTTAAAATAACATATTCTACAAGCAGTCTTTTTAAGCTGATTGAAAAAAAATATGAGAAAACCACTGTAAGATGCTAAGTTTACAATACCATGGATCATGGAATCACAGTGCCAATGGAATGATTAAGAAAAATGCAATTTTTGCCATAGCTCTTATAAACATTAGTCATATCTTCGTATTTAAATGCTACAGAGTCCAATTTTAAAACTTTAATTCTACAGAATTTTAACTAGAAAAAAAAGTTACATAACCTAATAATCTGAGCGATATTTTTCTAGGAAGAAAATCACCAATTTATACCACGTATCGATCCGTCTACAATCTGCAGTCCCACCTGTTAAGATTCGGTTACGGTTTATTGCTATTTAAATATTTTCAAACTTAGTCCTAATTGTATGGGAAAAGTTTAATTTTATGCTGTGTTACTGAAGAAACTACTCATGATATTAATTTTTTTTACCACAAAGACGAAATTTTATTTGCGTACAACGATATCAAGATGAAATCCATAGTAAAATTATAAAGCAAATATATCATAGAAGATATTGCAATATTTTTGTTTCTTTTTAAGGAGCATACTTTGGGAAACCAACTCTATAGTATAAAACACAATTCATCGAGTTTTTTCATTAAAAATCGACTCTTGCAACAATGGGTGGAAATTCAGAGACACTCTTCGATGAATGTAGAATGCAGAGCTCAGTGGTTTCGAATATGGGTGGTTTTAGGTATTTTGGTGGGTGTTAAAGAACTCACCAAATGCTATTCTAATGTCAAGTTGATACGGAAAGTGGGCTTTGAATTTCTTTCAAATGACAAAATATAGTGAAGGTGGGGGTGATTACGAAATGGTTGAAATGTATCGTACAGGACCGGCTAAATCTGATAGGCACCACTTCAGGACACTTTCTTCAAAAGCTCACCTTCGACAACCAGCACTCGTAAAATTCTGAGAAACGGGCACTAAAAAAGGAACTTTGCATCGTAGCACAAGCATACTTTAAACAGCCTTGAGCGAGTCCTGGTAGTGCAGCTAGTGAACTGGTATATTACATTGTTAATGTTTTGGATGACAGTAATCATCATAAAACTAAGCAGGACTGACATGCTTGGAGAACTAAATTGCACGGTCTGGCTGGACCTCCATAGCCAATGGCTGCTTGAGGATGATGATGATGAGATAAATAAAATTTTTTTTGTATTGAATAGGTATTAATGATATATTACGATTGCCATTTTTCGAATATCCCCAAAGTTATAACTGCGCCCTCTAACGGTGAAAAAATTTGAAGATTCCAAAATATCAAACGAATATTCCAAACGATGCAGTTATATTAGAAGTTTGAAATTTTGGTGTTGAAATGTGAAGGTTACGAAGAGACCATTATCAACAATCACTTTACCCTTTAGACCCAGGGGGGAGGTGAATGGAACTTTTTTTTTCTTTTAACAGAAAAGTGTGTTTTTAGAGATAAATTAAAAATTCTTTTTGGGTTGGACAAGTATTGAGGAAATATTGCAATTTGCATTTTGCGAATTTTCCAAAACCTAAAATTGCGTTCTCTAACGGTGGAAAAAATTGAAAAATCCCAAAATTTAAAACGAATATTGCAAACGATGTAGTTATGCTAGAAATTTGAAATTTTGGTGGTGGAGTCTTGAAAATTCCGTTAACAACAATGAGTTGACTCTAAGCCCAAGGTAGATAAGAAACGGAACGGTTTTGTTTTAAGAGATAATTGGAAATATCTTTTTTTAGTTGGTTGCTAATGAAATGTTAGAGATCACTAAATATCGAAACTGCAAAACTTTTAACGAATGCAACGGCAGCGGAAAAATTTTACTTGAATATGCTACTGATAAGGGTTCGATCACAGATGCTCCTTGTGAGCCTACTTTCTACTCTTTCAGTTCTCTACATACACCCGATGTACTGGATATGGCCATTTTTGGCAACTTTTTGCCATCTTATGATCTGTGTGTCATAAACCAGCTTAACTCCGACCATCTGCCGGTCTGTCTGACTGCGCCTTTCTACGCCTGTTGTAACTGGTAAGCTCAGCCGGACAGACTGGCAACTTTACAAAATTCTTGTCAATGACAAGATCCTTGGTACCTGTCAACCATTTAATGACAGGACCATTAATGATGTCATTGAAGATTTCACTAACCTTCTACTGACCTCCAAGAGTGAAGCCAGTGAAGAATTTACACCCAAACCCAATTTCTGCGTCCTGCCACAGCACCTCACTTGCTTATCAAGGAGAAGAATAGGGCGAGGCATGTGTGGCAGAGACTCAGATCCATTTCTGTCAAGAAGATTTACAATCACCCGAGACTCGAGGTGAGATCTCGGCTCAGTGATTTCCGAAATGACCAATGGAACAAAAAGGTGCAGTCACTGTCAACGACTGACTGTTCCATTTGGAAAATGACCAAAGTTTTGAAAAATCCGATGACCAGTTTCCCACCTATACATGGCGAAACTGGTCTCAAATATAGTGATGAAGACAAAGCAGAGGCCTTTGCCGATGCCTTTGAACTCCAGTTTACTGAAAACCATGATTTTTCTGATCTCTCTACATGTGATGTGGTGGAGCAGACTCTTTTTAACTTCGACCAAGCTGACCGATCCAGGGTGGCCTTTACTACATCCTTGGAAATCCAACAAGCCATTAAACGCCTTAAACCTAATAAGACCCCAGGTCAGGATGGAATCACTAACAAGATGCTTAAACATCTACCGGTGAAAGCCATCACGCATCGGTGTTCCATCTTCAATTTTTTACTCAGACATCACTTATTTCCAACTGTTTGGAAAAATGCCATTCTGAAAGTTTTATACAAGCCAGGAAAGGATTCTACCTTTCCTACAAGCTATCGTCCCTTCAGCCTGCTGTGATCTTTAAGCAAGCTTTTTGAGAGGATCATCATCATTCGACTTGACGACTTCCTCGTCCGCCACCCTGTCTTGCCTGAAGTCCAGTTTGGCTTCAGGCGAAAGAGATCTACTGAACACCAGATCCTCAGGGTGGTGGAGATAGTTGCTGAATCCCTCAACAAGAAGGAACGCGTTGCGGCTGTCTTTCTGGACGTGGCCAAAGCCTTTGACCGCGTCTGGTTGGACGGTCTGGTTTACAAGCTCATCGATGCAGCCGTTCCATCGGGATTGATCAACCTCATCCAGTCCTATCTTTACAATAGGACCTTTCAAATACAGATCAAGTCTGTGATCTCTACCAGAAGAGTTGTCTCTGCTGGAGTGCCTCAGGGATCCCTTTTGGGCCCGACACTCTTCTTCCTCTATTTACACGATCTGCCTTCTTTTGAACGCATTCATCTTGCTCTTTATGTAGATGATCTTGCGATCTTGTCTCCCTCCCTGGGTGCAGCCATTGCTGTTAAAAGATTGCAAAGCTGCCTGACCCAGATGGGAGATTGGTATGACAAATGGAAAGTTAAAATTAACTCGGAAAAGAGTTCTGACATCCTCTTTACTGGCAAGCGCATTGTAAATCCTGCTTACCTTCATCTCCATGACATTACCATTGACCATGATGATTCAGTCAAGTACCTCGGTGTACATCTACACCGTAGGTTAAAATGGGACAACCACATTAATCATATCATCTCTAAAGTAAACATGCTTAGAGGCCAGCTAGGTCCTCTGCTTCGAAGAAATTCCATCCTCCTTTTGGATCACAAGCTTTCGCTTTACGACGCCATCATCAGACCGGTGATTTTATATGCATCGCCTATTTGGGCGAACACCACCACCATCAATATTCGTAAGGTCCAGGTCTTACAAAACAAAATCCTGAGAGCTGCGGTCGATGGCCCATGGTTTGTTACTAACAGACGACTTCATTTTGACTTGGGCATCGACCACATTTACACCCACATCAAGCGCACCTCGAAAAAGTTCTTCGAGGGTGTGAATCAAAATCCTAACGAGATTATTTCTCATTTGTTACATTATGATCATTCTGTTCTGAATAAGTACAAGAGGCCTAAGATGATGACCTTCTCGGAGGAGAACTTCACATTTTAGTTCTCTTGTGTGTTATGATCTAGCTTTTTTGTATTTTAGTTACTTGACCTTCGGGGCCCACCCAAGGGTGGTTTTATATTCTGTTTATACCTATGCCAATATGGCACAGCTTTAGATGGAGATGGTCAAGGGCACTGTACTGCCCGGTACATCAAAAATCCTTTTACGATCTACGATCTACTAGACTGATGAAGTGTCATAGACTGACGATGTTTCACTTTCTTACTTATCCAGAATGTGTCCAAGTGATACTATTTACAGAAAAAGCAATTCTGACTGGCAAGATGTCGGTTATATCGAGCGAGACTCGTAATGTGCAGCTCCCAGATTCGAGTCCCAGCTGGATGAGCTTCGAGATTTATCTCCGTAAAACTCCCCGCTCTGCCATCGGTCAGTAGGGGACACCGATGGACTGGAACAGGTAGACGTCCGTCGGATGGGTGTCTACCTGTATATATGCAGAAATGGTAGAGCTCTGATAATTCGCACCTAGGGGTGGATACGGGCAAAATCCAAAATATGACCTCGGACATGTCCTTCAAGGTCAAATGTAACTCACGTAGAAGTCAAACCTTGAACAACGAGTGCTAGAAACGTGAAAATTGGTGTTTGCGGGTGTTTCTGGTTGTAGATCTCAGAAATTGTACGAAATTTCGGATTTGGGGAGGTCATTCGAGGTCAGAGGTCAAAATTCGACATTCTGGTGCTGGAGAGCATGTCTGTCGAGATTGGTGAATACGGCTATTTCAGCCAGTAGAACTGAGAAGCAAGAGGAATTTTCAGATCTGGTATTGTGTTCAAGGTCAAATAGGGGTCGGGGTGACGGGCTGCAAATCAGAAGCTGGCGAAGGCACCTATTGATTTCTAGTATTAAATATCTTTAGTAGAGCGCCAAGATTCGAACCCATAGACTAGGGCTCCCTAAATTACAATGGACCTCCGCTAAATGTGCCCCGCTAACGGTGATTCGCTATAATGAGGTGTATAAAAAATTGCATCAACAAAAAATTTCATTTTATCATCCAAAGAATTTGTTATGTACAAAGTGAATGACACATAGCTGGTGAAGCAGTCTATCCATACCGCATTATTTTAGCGGGACCCTTCCCATGAATGTGTTGACTATCGAAATACTGAAAAGGGTTGGGTTGTTTTACATCTGAGCGGCACTTTTTTTGCACACCATGGGCTAAATGGCCAGGCCACATGGACCCCGAAGGCTCAGAGAAGGTTGGGGGAGGGGACCCACTGGAACAGCTGTTGGGAGACAGATCGTAGCCTCCCGTCAAGGTCATCCAGCGTGTTCTTTAACGTGCACAGGGTATGGCTCTCCCGCACACGGGGCCACGGATTAACGTCCTATCCGACGGACGGTGGTCTTTCCACGCCCATCGGTGTCCCCTACTGACCGTGGGCAGGGTGGGGAATTTTGCGGAGATAAATCTCAACGCTGACCCAGCTGGGACTCGAACCTGGGAACTACAGATTACGAGCCTGGCGCGCTACCGGCTGAGCCACCCCCGCCCCTACTGAAAAGGCACTTTCTTTACATAATCAAATGCATGTCTTTGTGAGAGGAACACCACTACGACTTCACACCAGGTCCTTATTAAGCAATTATGAGGCACTTAATGAATTTTGGGGGGCCCCCTCTTATGTCATCGAAATGGAACATAAATAAATGGGTAAAAAAACCAATGGCATCATATCATCTTTCTTTGAGTATAATATTGTTGTCAACAATTTCAAATTTTGCATAAGTTCCAAAATACGTTAGTTTTATTTACAATAATCCTAGGTATTAGTATCAAAAATTCACACGCGAGTGCTATAAAGATGTTACTTATTGATCTACTGAGTTAAATTTTTGCACAAGTTCCAAAATATGTTAATTTTATTTAAAATAATTCTAGGTGTTAGTATGTAGCAAAAAAGCCTCCCCTTACACCCCAATCCGACCCTACTTCACATGAGAGTGCTAAAAACAGAGTTGTGATATATTAAATACTATATAAAAAAAAATATTGAGTACCATGAGAAAATGGGGCGGGGATGGCTCAGTCGGTAGCGCGCCTGGCTCGTAATCTGTAGTTCCCAGGTTCGAGTCCCAGTTGGGTCAGCGTTGAGATTTATCTCCGCAAAATTCCCCGCCTTGCCCACGGTCAGTAGGGGACACCGATAGGCTAGGAAAGGCCGCCGTCCGTCGGATGGAACGTTAAGCCGTGGCCCCGTGTGCGGGAGAGCCATACCCTGTGCACGTTAAAGAACACGCTCGATGGCCTTGACGGGAGACTACCATCTGTCTTCCAACAGCTATTCCAGTGGGTCCCCTCCCACAACCTTCTCTGAGGCTTCGGGGTCCATGTGACCTGGCCATTTAGCCCATGGTGTGCAAAAAAGTGCCTCTCAGAGGTAAAACAACCCAACAACCCAACCGTGAGAAAAAAAAAAGTCCAGCAGTCAGTTAATTAGTGTTCCTCTTTTTCAGGTGAGAGAAACTTGCCCATTCCCCGAAATGTGATTTTTAAATCATATTTTGCTATCGCTCTATAATTCTTTTTGTAATATACTAGATATAATTGAAAAAATAAGTAAATAAATACCCCCTCAAGCAGCTGCTTGCCACAGAGGTCTGACAGGAGCCTGTCAGTTTATATGCCATACTAGAAGGTCTGTGAGGATGGCAGGACCTCAGTAGAAAAACAACACATACATCCATGCCTTACCCGGGGCTCGAACCCAGGTCCCTTGGATCAGTAGCCAAGCGCGCTAACCACTCGGCCAAAACGTATTCTAAAAAGCCACGCCCATTATCTAAGAAAATAGTAATGGAGCTCTTTCAAAAATTTTTGACGTCGCCTGGAGAAATTTCTGGGGACGTCACTAATTCCTTACCCCTGCTGTGATCCGTCGGATGGGACGTTAAGTCGTGACCCCGTGTGCGGGAGAGCCATACCCTGTGCACGGTTGGGTTGTTTTACCTCTGAGCGGCACTTTTTTGCACACCATGAGCTAAATGGCCAGGTCACATGGACCCCGAAGGCTCAGAGAAGGTTGGGGGAGGGGACCCACTGGAACAGCTGTTGGTAGACAGATGGTAGCCTCCCATCAAGGCCATCCAGCGAGTTCTTTAACGTGCACAGGGTATGTCTCTCTCGCACACGGGGCCACGGCTTAACGTCTCATCCGACGGACGGCGGCCTTTCCAAGCCCAGCGGTGTCCCCTACTGACCGTGGGCAGGGCTGGGGAATTTTGCGGAGATAAATACTCAACGCTGACCCAGCTGGGAGTCGAACCTGGGAACTACAGATTACGAGCCTGGCGCGCTACCGACTGAGCCACCCCCGCCCCCTGTGCACGTTAAAGAACACGCTGGATGGCCTTGACTGGAGGCTACCATCTGTCTCCCAACAGCTGTTCCAGTGGGTCCCTCCCCCAAAACCTTCTCTGAGCCTTCGGTGTTCATGTGACCTGGCCATTTAGCCCATTGTGTGCAAAAGAAGTGCTGCTCAGAGGTAAAACAACCCAACCCAACCCTCCTCCAACCTTCTCCTAGCTTTCGGGGTTCATGTGACCTGACCATTTAGCCCATTGTGTGCAAAAGAAATGCTGCTCAGAGGTAAAACAACCCAACCCCTGCTGTGAACAATTCCGCTTTAGCTCATCCATCATAAAATCCACGGCAAAATTTTTCGTTGACAGGCAACTTTACCCGAGCAAGTGCGAGTACAATTTGTAAAATTGCATCAGTTTTACGCAACCAGATTCTTCTATATATGTGACAAAAATAACTTGTGCTACGGCAATGTGCTTGTGCAGCAAGTTCATTAAAGCACCACCAGATGGCAATACTATCTGCGTGAAGGAAAAGTCACGGAAAAGAATTTCATTAGGAATTCTTTTACTATCTGTAACATATCTCTTACTTTCTCACGTTTCAGTTGTAGATTTTAATAGTGCAATTATTTTGCCTCTAGTGTTATCAATGGCGTGACATCGTACCATTGATAACACTAAAAGGAAAACTAAGGTTCAGAGAGCAAGGTATCATCTGGCAACCTTCGTGTCACGTGACACGAAGGTTGCCAGATGACTAATTTCGAAAAAAATCAATGCTAGATATTTTTTCTGAAATTTGCAATTAACTATAGTGTTCGGATACTTTTTTGAGTGACTGTACGTTCCACCCAATTCTCAAGCTCAGTGCCGTTCTCGTCTGTTGTATTATATCCCCATGTTGTACTATGACAGTTGAAGTCTCCCACAACACTTTTCAAATTTTGTGATTGGAAGTTTATAGTCTCCTCAAATTCGAAAACGGCATTAGGTGGTTTATATATAGATGTTACAGTGAGAGACTGTACTTCAGCTGTCAGGATTTCGATGTCATTTCTCTCAGTTGTGTACAGATCGGATGTCAATTTCTGGCTTGACAAAGATGGCACTACCATACTGGTCATGTGGTCTCTCCACAACCAGTTTCATACTTTGTATCTCGGGTCTTCGGCTAGTGATGCCGCGGTGTTGTTGGGTTGGGTTGTTTTACCTGAGTGGCACTTTTTCGCACACCATGGGCTAAATGGCCAGGTAACAAGGACTCCGAAGGCTGAGAGAAGGTTGGAGGAGGGGACCAACAGGATCAGTTTGTGGAAGACAGAGGGTAGCCTCCCGTCAAGGCCATCCAGCGTGTTCTTTAACGTGCGCAGGGTATGACTCTCCCGCACAATGGGGCGGGGGTGGCTCAGTCGGTAGCGCGCCAGGCTCGTAATCTGTAGTTCCCAGGTTCGAGTCCCAGCTGGGTCAGCGTTGAGATTTATCTCCGCAAAATTCCCCGCCTTGCCCACGGTCAGTAGGGGACACCGATGGGCTTGGAAAGGCCGCCGTCCGTCGGATGGGACGTTAAGCCGTGGCCCCGTGTGTGGGAGAGCCATACCCTGAGCACGTTAAAGAACACGCTGGATGGCCTTGACGGGAGGCTACCATCTGTCTCCCAACAGCTGTTCCAGTAGGTCCCCTCCCCCAACCTTCTCTGAGCCTTCGGGGTCCTTGTGACCTGGCCATTTAGCCCATGGTGTGCAAAAAAGTGCCGCTCAGAGCACTCAAAACAACCCAAAAACAACTCTCCCGCACACGGGGCCACGGCTTAACGCCCCATCCGACGGACGGTGGCCTTTCCAAGCCCATCGGTGTCCCCTACTGACCGTGGACAGGGCGGGGAATTTTGCGGATATAAATCTCAACACTGACTCAACTGGGACTCGAACCTGAGGGCTACAGATTACGAGCCTGGCGCGCTACCGACTGAGCCACCCCCGCCCCGATGCCGCGGTGAGTTTCTTGTATTAGTAAGAAGTCGCACTTTATATGTCTGCATAAATCAGATAATAACATCTCCTTATCGCTTGAAAGGGCCCTCTGTACAGTATTAATAGAAGTTGTCATAAGAGTCCTCGTAGACATGTTTTTTTGGTGTCTCGGTGTTGGATGGATTAGCCGAAAATGTAGTATCGTTTCCAGGGGACGCCCGAATGTACTCAAAAACAGAAAAACACTATATTAAGCACAATCTACGTGGAGGTATAAATATTAAATTCATCAATGATTATAAATATTTGAAACGGAAATTTGTAATAAATCTAAATGTTGAAATGCGATTTAAAGCAAACATTTAATACCTATGATCAAACCATCATAATTCTGAATCTCTAGAAATTTAATTGTATAATATACTACCGTTTATATTATAGTGAATATAATTTCATAACAATATTGTTCGCTTTAATTCATTAGTCATAGATGCCCATATCTCTACTTATCCAGAATGTATCCAAGTGATACTATTTATAGAAAAGCAATTCTGACTGGCAAGATGTCGGTTATATCGAGCGAGACTCGTAATGTGCAGCTCCCAGATTCGAGTCCCACGTGGATCAGCTTCGAGATTTATCTCCGTAAAACTCCCCGCCCTGCCCTCGGTCACTAGGGGACACGGATGGGGCGTCTACCTGTATATATGCAGAAATGGTAGAGCTCTGATAATTCGCACCTAGGGGTGGATACGGGCAAAATCCAAAATATGACCTCGGACATGTCCTTCAAGGTCAAATGTAGGTCACGTAGAGGTTAAACTTTGATCAACCAGTGCTAGAAACGTGAAAATTGGTGTCTGGGGTGTTATTCGACAGTATCTTTCGGCCCTTACGTCCGAAAGATACGGTGGAATAACTGTCTTGAGAAACAACTAAACAACCCAGAGGCGCGTAACATTAAATTCATAATAATGTCTTGATAAATACTCAAACCGAGAAGTGTCGAGCGAAAAGCAATAGGAAGACAGGTGAAAAGTGAGCAAATACTCTTTGTCTACAATCATTTGATTGAATTTAGAAAGATTCCTATGTTATATTCTATGAGAATAAGCATAAATTGCCTTGAATTGAAGGCCATTTCCACAAAACGCCTAGGTGGGGGTAGGTGCCAGGCTCCTAATCTGCAGTTCCCAGGTTCGAGTCCCGTCTGGGCCAGGTTAGAGATTTATTTTCTCTAAACTTCCACCCTGTCCTCGGTCAGTAGGGGACACCGATGGTCTGGATAAAGGCTGCAGTCTGTCGTATGGGACGGCAAGCCGTGGTCCCTTGTGGGGGAGAGCCACACCCATGTAAATTAAAGACCAGCTGGATGACCTTGACGGGAGGCTAGCAGTTGTCCAGTGCGTCCCATTCCCCTAATTTTCTCTGAGCCTTGTGACCTGACTATTTAACCCATTGTATGCAAAAGAAGTGCCGCTCAATTATAAAATAATAAACAGAACACGCAAAAATATTGATACCCAATTACACGCAGTAGGAGGGCTAGAACGTGAAAACTACGTCACGAGCCGTAGTTTGTATGTTCCTGCTATAGATAATATACATTGCAAACGTTTCTTCTGAGAGCGCATAGATAGATATTACTATGGAATATAATATCACACCCAAAAAAATCAAAATCGTTGTTGAGTTTTGTTACGAATAAAAATTGGTACTCACAAATAACGATTAGTGCAGTGAAACTCAGCATATACAGGTCGCATCTTGCAAGATGGGACCAGGGTACAATTGTCAGTTTATATGCCATCTCTCAGACCTTCTACTATCGCATATAAACTGACAGGCTCCTGTCAGACCTCTGTGGCAAGCAGCTGCTTTAGGGGGTATTTATTATTTGTATTTAGTAGAAGGTCTGTGAGGATGGCGGGACCTCAACAACACAAACCCTCCAAAATTTGTACAAAATTAACAAAAACTGGAGAAATCAACTTTAAACTTCTAAAACAAAAATAATTTCGTTAAATATATTCAAATAAAGTTTCTTATTTAAATTTCAAGTAGTTTAAACCCATTTTGCGAGGTAAAAAATGTTGCTTAGGGTAAACCGTCTCAAATCAACACTTCGCAATTCCCCCCCCCCCCCCGATTAAGTAATTGGAATTTGCCGTTCCGTGAGCACTGAATCAAGTGGGGAGGTAGAATTGGAGGGTTTTAATAAACGGAACGGATGTTAAAAAACATATATTTAAATACTAGAAATTAATCGGTGCCTTCAGCACCTCTTGATTTCTAGCCGATCATTCCGACAATTATTTGACCTTGAACGTAACAACGGATCAGAACATCCTTAATATTTATGAGTTCTACTGCTCGAAATAGCCCTTACCAACTTTTAGCTCTCTAGTAATGTGGGGCGGGGGTGGCTCAGTCGGTAGCGCGCCAGACTCGTAATCTGTAGTTCCCAGGTTCGAGTCCCAGCTGGGTCAGCGTTGAGATTTATCTCTGCAAAATTCCCCGCCCCACGGTCAGTAGGGGACACCGATGGGCTTGGAAAGGCCGCCGTCCGTCGGATGGGACGTTAAGCCGTGGTCCCGTGTACGGGAGAGCCATATCCTGTGCACGTTAAAGAACACGCTGGATGGACTTGACGGGAGGCTACCATCTGTCTCCCAACAGCTGTTCCAGTGGGTCCCGTCCCCCAACCTTCTCTGAGCCTTCGGGGTCCATGTGACCTGGCCATTTAGCCCATGGTGTGCAAAAAAAGTGCCGCTCAGAGGTAAAACAACCCAAGAACATCTCTAGTAATGTTTATCGGAATTTGACTTTTGACCTCAGAGGACCCATCGCATTCAAAATTTGACATAATTTCTGAGATCTATGACTCAAAATACCCCAGGGACCCAATTTTTAACTCTCTAACATCACTATATACATATTTGACGCGAAGGATCCATCACGTCTAAAATTTCAGAATATTTCTGAGATCTAGGACCCAAAATATTCTCAAGGACCAATTTTTAGCTCTCTAACACTGGTAGATCTAAATTTGACTTTTGACATCTAAGCCCCCCCTCCCCCCCCCCTCGGATCCGAAATTTTAGAATATTTCTGAGATCTATAACCCCAAACACCAATTTTCATGTTTCTAACATTCGTCGATCAAGGTTTGACCAATACGTGACCACTATTCGACCGTAAAAGACAAGTCGGAGGTCATATTTCGATTTTTACCGAGCTCTACCATTTCTGCATCATAATTAGAATTCACGTTATCCCATGGTGTGCACTTTTTTTTCACACCATGGGCTAAATGGCCAGGTCACAAGGATACCGAAGGCTCAGAGAAGGTTGGGGGAGGAGACCCACTGGAACAGCTGTTGGGAGACAGATGGTAGCCTCCCGTCAAGACCATCCAGTGTGTTCTTTAACGTGCACAGGGTATGGCTCTCCCGCACACGGGGCCACGACTTAACGTCCCATCCGTCGGACGACGCCCTTTCCAAGCCCATCGGTGTCCCCTACTGACCGTGGGCAGAGCGGTAAGTTTCGCGGAGATAAATCTCAACGCTGATCAGCTGGGACTCGAATCTGGGAAATGCAGATTATGAGTCTGACGCGCTACCGACTGAGCCACCCCCGCCCCTACTATTCGGCCACAACGTGGAGTGGCTTTCTGGTCCGTTCTAGTTTGATCCAATCACTTGCCACACCTCTAATTTTTTTTCTAAATCCATGGTTTAGTTTCGTAAACATTAAGTTTGTTTTCGCATCTGTTGTAGTCTTTGGACGACTCCCATTTAGTTGTGTTATTTTATTCGGCGCTTTTGTTATTTACACAACGGGTTCAACGGCCCACTCACAAGGCCCCAAAGTCTCAGAGAAGATTTGGGAAGGGAACCGACTGGGCAACTGTTAGGAGGCTTTTGGGTTGTTTTATCTCTGAACGGCACATTTTTGCACACCATGGGCTAAATGGCCAGGTCACATTGACCCCGAAGGCTCAGAGAAGGTTGGGGGAGGGGACCCACTGGACGGGAGACTACCATCTGTCTCCGTTGGGAGACAGATGGTAGTCTCCCGTCAAGGCCATCCAGCGTGTTCTTTAACGTGCACAGGGTATGGTTCTCCCGCACACGGGGCCACGGCTTAACGTCTCATCCGACGGACGGCGGCCTTTCCAAGCCCATCGGTGTCCCCTACTGACCGTGGGCAGGGCGGGGAATTTTTTCGGAGATAAATTTCAACGCTGATCCAGCTGGGACTCGAACCTGCGAACTACAGATTACGAGCCTGGCGCGATACCGACTGAGCCACCCCCGCCCCAGCACAACTGTTAGGAGGCAGATGGAAGCTTCCCGTCAATACTGCCTTTTAACCTGCACACGAATAGCCTTTCCAAGCTCATAGGTGTCCCCTTTCTCAGCGAGGACAGGCTAACAGCTAGCGAAGATAAATCCCTTCACAGTTGGGTTGTTTTACCTACGAGCGGCACTTTTTTGCAAACCATGGGCTAAATGGCCAGGACACAAGGACCCCGAAGGCTCAGAGAAGGTTGGAGGAGGGGATCCACTGGAACAGCTGTTGGGAGATATATGGTAGCTTTCCATCAAGACCATCCAGCGTGTTCTTTAACGTGCACAAGGTATGGCTCTCCCACACAGGGACCGCGGCTTAACGTCCCATCCGACGGACGGTGGCCTTTCCAAGCCCATCGGTGTCTCCTACGCACCGTGGGCAGGGCGGGAAATTTTACGGAGATAGATCTCAACGCTGATCCAGCTGGGACTCGAACCTTGGAACTACAGATTACGAGCCTGGCGTGCTACCGACTGAGCCACCCCCGCCCCTCACAGTTGGGATTCGAACATGGGAACCGCCTTTCGATTACGAGCCTGGAACACTACTGACTGAGTCAATCCCAGCCGATTGTGATGATCAATAATTTAGAAAGTTTTACTGCTGCGTTTTCCAATCATTTGGACGATAGAACACTTATATGAGCTTTCGACTAATGCCATTAAAATCCAAAATGGCTGAACGCCGCAAGGATTTTATAGAGAAAAAGTTTTCCATCTCTGACGATTAAGGTAATTCAAGTGGTCTTCGGTACTTGAAATAAATGTCCGCTTGTGGATTTTTAGAAAGAAGAGCAACAAAAGTCCTTCCCTTCCGCAAGAGGAAGCAGTCTTCGCAGGATTCAAAGAGGAGAAGTACCGAGGTTGTAATTGGAGGGTTTAACGTCCCACTTTGCGCTGAATCGAGCAACGGAAGGCTTAGCGAATGTGATTGAACTAGAAATTAGCAGCAAATGGAGGCCGCAGGAGACGTTGGTGGCGACTTTACGGCGTCTTGTAATCTCGGTTGCGTTGCCTTTCCTTGATCCCAGGGCAACACCTATCAGAGCAAACTGGTTTTGTCTTGACATCGTCCGATCGCCAGTAACGCCTTCCACTATAATAAAGCTGGTCTGTTCGGATCCAGCAGGCTCCTCGAAGGAAAGATCGATTTCGCTGTGCGTTCGACACTCCTGTAGCACAATAAAAGTCAACTGGGTTTTAGGTTGGGAAAATACTACTTTTTGTTAACGTACACACAAAAACACTGTCAGTTTTTTTTTTTCCTCCCAGGATTGGGGCGGGGGTGGCTCAGTCGGTAGCGCGCCAGGCTCGTAATCTGTAGTTCGCAGGTTCGAGTCCCAGCTGGGTAAGCGTTGAGATTTATCTCCGCAAAAATTCCCCGCCCTGCCCACGGTCAGTAGGGGACACCGATGGGCTTGGAAAGGCTGCCGTCCGTCGGATGGGACGTTAATCCGTGGCCCCGTGTGCGGGAGAGACATACCCTGTTCACGTTAAAGAACACGCTGGATGGCCTTGACGGGAGGCTACCATCTGTCTCCCAACAGTTGTTCCAGTGGGTCCCCTCCCCCAACCTTCTCTGAGCCTTCGGGGTCCATGTGACCTGGCCATTTAGCCCATGGTGTGCAAAAAAGTGCCGCTCAGAGGTAAAACAACCGAACCCAACCTTGTGACCTAGCCATTTATCCCGTGTTGTGTAAAAAGTGCCGCTCAGAGGTAAAACAATCCAACACTCAGCAAATCCAGAGACATCCAGAGGTCCTACAATGTCGCGACAAGGAAAGATGCCTGGTGCCAGATTACATCGAACATACTCGAACGTATCTCTCTGTCCGTCTGCATTGTGCAGAAAAACAATCAATCAGTTTTATTTCATCATCATATACAATTTGAGCCGTCCGGTGGCCGAGTGGTTAGCACGCTTGGCTAGTGATGTACGGGACCTGGGTGCGAGCCCCGGATAAGGCATGGATATGTGTGTCGTTTTTCTGCTGAGGTCCTGCCATCCTCACAGACCTTCTACTTTGGCATATAAACTGACAGGCTCCTGTCAGACCTCTGTGGCAAGCAGCTGCTTGAGTGGGTATTTATTTATTTATTTTTATACAATTTATAACATAGAAAAATATGAGTGAACCTAAAAACCACATAGTTTGTCAGGGCCACTAAAGGAAATTAATACAAAAATCAATAACGACTTACTCGCTACAAAGATTGCAAACAATGTGTGTCATTTTTTCGATATGTGTACAATAGATTTTTTACTCTACACTTGATTATTTAACATAGGTGCAACATCTTTCAAAGAAAAGAGAAAGCTTTTTAAATTCTGCTTAAACATATTAAAAGTTTTTTCACTTCTATTTTCAAGAGGCAACTGATTGAAGGTTGGGTTGTTTTACCTCTGAGCGGTACTTTTTTGCACACCATGGGCTAAATGGCCAGGTCACATGGACCCCGAAGGCTCAGAGAAGGTTGGGGGAGGGGACCCACTGGAACAGCTGTTGGGAGACAGAAGGTATGGCTCTCGCGCACACAGGGCCACGGCTTAACGTCCCATCCGACGGACGGCGGCCTTTCCAAGCCCATCGGTGTCCCCTACTGACCGTGGGCAAGGCGGGGAATTTTGCGGAGATAAATCTCAACCCTGACCCAGCTGGGAATCGAACCTGGGAACTACAGATTACGAGCCTGGCGCGCTACCGACTGAGCCACCCCCGTCCTACTGATTGAAGATTTTAGGTGCGATATACGAATAATGCTTATGAGCAATTTCTTTTTTTTGGTCAAGGGAACTGAGTATTTCGGACCTTTCTCTCTGAAATTGGATAAATCCGGCTGAATGTGAAAATTAAAGCAATTTTGCTTAAAAAATACCATCACTCTAAAAACAAATGCATGTCTGATAGGTAGAATTTTTAGCATAGGGTAACGACTGAAATTGCTTAAAATATCAGTGTTATTTTTTGCAATTAATTTAATAATTTTGTTTAGCAGAGACACCAGAGGTTTAAAAACCAAGACATAAGTTCCACCCCAACAAACTATACCGTATTGAAATGCAGCTTGTATCCATGAGAAGTACAATGTTCGCAGCATATTAAGATTAACTTTTTATTTCAAGTGGTGTAATTTGAGTAGTTTGTAACGTGCTTTACCTGTGATGTAGTCAATATATTTCTTCCAATTTAGATTATTATCTATGAAAATACCTAAATATTTAATGCTCTCAACCTGTACTATGTCATCACAACGGCAATCAATATGTTTACAGCATTGAGGTGAATGCCGTTTAATGACAAAAGTATTACATTTTGGTTATTTTAAAATTTGTATAAAACAAATTTAGTTTTATTATTAATTGAGAGTTTATAATTTACATTCGTAGCATCCTATTTAGTCGCCTGCATAAGGAGTGTTAATAATGACGTCACCAGCTTGGAAGGAGAACTTTTAGTTTGAGTTTTTGGGGAGAATCTTGGGAAAAGGGATCCACTGGACCGCTGTTAGGAGACAGGTGAAAACTCCCTTCAGGGCCATACAACGTGTAGAGAGTATGACTCTCCTGAACACGAAGCCACGGTTTAACGTCTCATTCGATGGGTTGGGTTGGGTTGTTGGGTTGTTTTACCTCTGAGCGGCACTTTTTTGCACACAATGGGTTAAATGGCCAGGTTACATGGACCCCGAAGGCTCAGAGAAGGTTGGGGGAGGGGACCCACTGGAACAGCTGTTGGGAGACAGATGGTAGCCTCCCGGCAAGGCCATCCCGTCAGCGTGTTCTTTAACGTGCACAGGGTATGGCTCTCCGGCACACGGGGCGACGGCTTAACGTCCCATCCGACGGACGGCGGCCTTTCCAAGTCCATCGGTGTTCCCTACTGACCATGGGCAGGGCGGGGAATTTTGCGGAGATAAATCTCAACGCTGATCCAGCTGGGACTCGAACCTGGGAACTGCAGATTACGAGCCTGGCGCACTACCGACTGAGCCCCTCCCGCCCCCTCATTCGATGGACGGCGGCCTTTTCAAGCTCATTGGTATCCCCTTGCTGATTAAGAGAATGATTGAAGTTACAGGAGATAAATCTTAACGTGGGACCTGGGTTCGAGCCCCGGGTAAGGCATGGATGTTCGTGTTGTTTTTCTGCTGAGGTTCCTGCCATCCTCTCAGATCTTCTACTGTGGCATATAAACTGACAGGCTCCTGTCAGACCTCTGTGGCAAGCAGCTGCTTGAGGGGGTATTTATTTATTTTTATAGCAGAATTGGGACTCGAACTTGCGTACTGCAGATTATGAGCCTGGGACGTTACAAACTAAGCCAGCCCTCGCCACTAAAGAGGAACTTTTAGTGTTTCGGTATTAGTGATCATTGGTGATCTGCACAGAAGAAATATGATTTTTGATGAATAGGAGGAAAAATTAAATATAGTTATGCTCTTCCTCTCAAGCTGGAGAATAATATACAATGTACACTCTTCGTATTCCGAACTGAAGATGTTTTCACAGTGTACTAAGCATCCATATACGGTATATGTGATCATCATCCTCAAGCAGCCAAGGGCTATGGAGGTCCAACTAGACCGCGCAATTTAGTTCTTCAAGTATATCTATCCTGAGCTACATCTGCTGCATCTGGCCACTGCACACCAATTCTAACAAGGTCCTGTTTGACATTGTCTGCACACCGCATCCTAGGTCTCCCCCTCCTTCTGAGGCCTTTAGGCACACTGTTCATAATTTTAGTAAACAATTTGTTATAACAGTTATCATTCATTTTTTGATTAGCACGAGTTCTTTAAATATTAGACAATATTGTTGGAAATTACAATACTATTATATACAATACTACTATTCGCCAATCTATGATTAACCATACGGACTACATGGCCAAACCAACGGAGTCTCTCTCTGCACAATATGCTGTTAAAAGGAGGTTGCCGACTCCTTTGACTTACTTCATCATTAGGTACAAATTGAACCACCTAATGCCCAAGATACTGCGTAAGCATCTAGAATCAAAAGCATCTAGTTTCCTGTTATGTTTCCTGTTTACAAAGCGTCCATGTTTCACTTCTATAACTAACCCTAGAAAGAACCAAACTATTATACAGTCTAATTTTAGTCTTTAGGTGTATACGCCTATTTTTCCACACTCTCCATAGATTCCTAAAAGTTCCAGAGGCAATCCCTATTCGTCTGTTAATCTCATGTTGCACATCGCCAGTATTTGTTACATATCTCCCAAGATAATTAAACTGAAACATCTTCTCAAGACTGCAACCATTCAGATTAACTGAAACACAGCCTGCCTGACCAATTTTCATCACTTTAGTTATCTCTCTGTTTATAACCAAACCTATTCTACTACCATTCTCATCAACAACTCGAATGAGAGAGTTCATCTCATCAACATCATTTGCCAAAAGGGCTAAATCATCAGCATTATCTAAATCAGAAATTTTCATATCTCCTGACCATTTAGGCCAAAATCTTTCTCTTGCAGTGAATTTCGCATAACATCAATAACCAAACTAAAGTGTTTTTGGTATACTAACTACTTTAGTTTGGTTATATAATAATCAATAACCAAACTAAAGAGAAAAGGAGACAAAATGCACCCTTGTCTAACACCAGAAGCAATGTTAAACCAATTGCTACAAGACTTACCAACTCTCACACACGACTCAGTGTTATTAGAGAGCTTTCATTATGTTAACTAACTTGTCAGGTATGCCATATGATCTCACAATCAACCACAAATTAAGACGATCAACAGAGTCGAAAGCCTTTTTGAAATCAACAAAGCTAGCAACAAAAGATTTCTGAAACTCTAAACATTTCTCAAGAATCTGGCAAAGTGAAAATATCTGATCCACACATCCCTTATCACTTCTGAATTTGCTCATTCCATTGCTCATCACACAATTGAGTGTCGACAAGATTCTTAATTCTGTTAAGCACAATAATGCAAAGAAATTTCCCTAGAACAGAGAATAGGCTGATACCCCTATAGTTATCACAAGAACTGCGATCACCTTTTTTAAAAATAGGGATAATAATAGTTCTGGTAAAAATTCTTAGGAACCATGCCTTTATCATAAAAGATATTCAGAATTTCAGTCATCCAAGTGGTAACCGAAACATTCCCAACTCTGAGCATTTCCGTAGTAATTTCATCTATCCCTGGGGATTTATGAAGTTTAAGTTCGGAAACAGCTAAAATAACTTCAGACTGTGTGATTTTCTCGGCTGATTCTTCAGCGGCAGCGACAGATTTTTTCTCCACCGAAGCCCGCCAATGCAACAAATTCAGAATCCATAATCAAACTACTTTCAAATAAAGCAAACATGCGTTTACACGAATCAGTCCGGATTATTGGGACTCAGCTCCATGGGGGAGGGGGGTGGATCAGTCGGTATCTCGCCAGGCTCCTAATATGCAGTTCCCAGGTTAGGGTCCCACCCATGCCAGAAAAGTCCCCGACCTGTTTTCGATTAGTAGAGGACACCAAAAAGTTTGGAAAGACCGCCGTCCGTCGGATGGGATGTCAAGCCGTGGCTCCGTGTGCGGGAGAGCCATACCCTGTGCAAGGAGTGTCTAAGGGAGAAGACAGCTAGCTTCCATTGACGTAATGTAAACTTTTCGATTGCAGCGCCCTCTAATATTTCTAAATTCGTGCATTGCAGTGAAGCCATCTAGTCAGGGGGAGGAGCGAGTTCCCTACATTATTTTTCCACCGCCGAGCAAAGTTTTCAATTGCATACACCACGTGACTAATTTTACATACACTTTGACTCTGAAAAATGTTCATTTTTTTCATGAGGTACAATCATAATTTTCATTTCGTTTGGAAAGAAAATATCAAGTAGTAATGTAATCATTTTCTTTAATAAAATCCAATTTTGTAAAACTGGTAGTAGCTATGTTAAAGAACAAAATTTAATATTTTGTACAACCTACAGCATTTAGTATATTAAAATAAATTGAGATTTATGTGTCAATACACGATAACATGATCTATATTATTATATTTTAAACAATTGCTAATATTTTTAATAAATATCATATCGAGTTTTTTACTTGTATAAATGTTCAACAGATGGCAGCACGCACTTCCCGTATCAACCATTAAAAAAAGAATTTCACTGTTAGAGCAAAGTGCAGAAGCCAATGTACATCGATATGCTCCAGGGATCACAAACCTGCAACATACATTGACTTATATATATTCACAAGATAATTAAATGTATTAATTTACATATTAATTTTAAAAATTCTGCAAAATTACTCAAAATAAACATACAACGGCTTTTCCAGGTATCGTAAAATGTACTCCTGAACGGGATAAAACACTCATTGAATAAATTTAGGGTCAGCTATCACTGTGCCAAACAGCCATGGCTGTTAGACATTTGGAAACACTGGTTAAATCGCAATACACATACCAATAGTAAGACAAACCATAGCTGCAGTGAGCAAAAATGATTGCATTGCGCATGCGCAGATCGCCCCTTACAGTTGTTTTTGTGCCTGCACATCAATTTGCCACGTTCAGCTTCGGTAAAATTCCGCAGAACGGCGCCAGTTACGCTTGTGCAAAGCTAACCTTCTTCTCCTTAAACCTTCTTTGACTCTGTGCAGGTTAAAGAACACGCTGGATGGCCTCCGTTTCCCAACAGCTGTCCAGTGGGTCCCCAATCTTCTCCGAGCCTTTGGGGTCCTTGTGATCTAGTCATTTAACCCATTGTGTGCGAAAAAGTGCTCTTCAAAGGTAAAACAACCCAGCTTCTTAACTTCTTTCCAATCTAACATGACTTTCAATGAATTAGTTCAGATTACCAAAATCATACTTTATATTCACTTCTAAATGCAAACAAGATTTTACGTGAAACAGTTCGGATTATCGCGATTGTAGCATGCTAAAATACAAAGATTTAGGAAGATTCAAAAGAAGAGATTTGACACATCTTCCGTGTCTTTCTTTAAAAGATTATAAGGAACCTACGAATTCATCCTTTTTATTTTGACATAACTTGAAGATGCCACATCAATGTATAAGAACAAAGCAAATAAAAATCCCTAAAAGACGGAATGATAACAAAAAAAAACTGCGGAATCTACCAAGACATCACCTCTCTTGCTAACGGTAACCATTTCAAGTTCCTCTTTTGATACCCTTCTTCTCTTCAAGCTCAATGTCAAAGATTTAGGAACCGGCCTCCTAATCAGATTAGGGAGCGCCATTTGCATGTGAGGGGAGAGTTAGAGAGAGAAAAAAAAAAGTGTTTGAAACTTAAGACTTCTTCCACACCATGTGATTATCTTCGCTTCTAAGCAAACCATCTGGCCAAGTCTCACCGAAATCGGAATGCTTCCACTTCGAGGCGAAGGGTTACCCATCTGATAGCAGAAGGGAGAAAAACAAAGGAGGAAAAAGGTATGCTTATTTTTCCTCTTCAGTGGATATGCTGATAAGCTTATAGAAATGCATATTCGTTCTCACTTTATACAGTGAATGCATTTGCAGATCGTTCCGAACAGAGCGGAAGCATCGTTACGCATTTCCGTCGGGGTAGGCATCCGTTTTAAGTGCACCCGACGGCAGGTCTTTATTCTCGCGTTTGTCCTTAACAAGCGCGTGGAATGACGCAACAATAATCCGGGTTACAGGTGACGCGGGGCAAGAATCTGCATTCCCGCTGGGGGGGAAGAGTAGGGGGGAAGAAGAGAAGGGACCGAGGTGTCAGCCAAGCTCGTGGAAGGGTGGGAAGTTTGACGGAAAAGGCAAACTTTTGCTCTAACGAACGAGGAATTCTCATAAGACGCAAGGAGACAGCTTGCTGAGGAGGGAGTAGGCTCGCGCGGGTGACGTATTCTTATTTAATATGTTGTCTGGCATGTAAATGTATGCCGAAAGAGAAATGGAAAGAGAGATATCATTAAAGAAGTTCAACTCGGCTGAAGGGAATTCTGCGAAGAATATTTAAATGTCGCTAGTAACTCGCTCTTTCCTTTTTCGATCTTTTATCATTTTTGAGGTGGTGTGTGTCAGACGTCCGCGTTTGCTTCGCCGTTACGGGGGAAAAGAGTTGAGGAAAAAAATTCTCTAGAAGAAAGAAAAATGTTTAACAAATAAGATACGCCGATTTTTAAATCTGCCAGTGAAGAAAAACTGTACGCGGATCTTGTAGTCGGAACTGTTCTGCGAGAAACTATTTAGGAAGCACCGTGGCAAGGTACACTGCCCTATCGAAATATTAGAGTTGGGTTGTTTTACCTCTGAGCGGCACTTTTTTTCCACACCATGGGCTAAATGGCCAGGTCACAAGGACTCCGAAGGCTCAGAGAAGGTTGGGAGAAGGGACCCACTGGAACAGCTGTTGGGAGACAGATGGTAGCCTCCTGTCAAGGCCATCCAGCGTGTTCTTTAACGTGCACAGGGTATGGTTCTTCCGTACAAGGGTCCATGGCTTAACGACGTATCAGATGGACGGTGGTCTTTCCAAACCCATCGGTGGCCAATACTGACCGTGGGCAGGGTGGGGAGTTTTTGGGAGATGAATCTCAACGCTGGCAGGTCACAAGGACCCCGAAGGCTCAGAGAAGGTTGGAGAAGGGGACCCACTGGAACAGCTGTTGGGAGACAGATGGTAGCCTCTCGTCAAGGCCATCCAGTGTGTTCTTTAACGTGCACAGGGTATGGCTCTCCCGCACACAGAGTCACGGCTTAACGTCCCATCCAACGGACGACGGCCTTTCCAAGTCCATCGGTGTCCCCTATTGACCGTGGGTAGGGCAGGGAATTTTGGGGAGATAAATCTCAACGCTTACCCAGTTGGGACTCGAATTACGAACTGACTGAGAACTGTAGATTACGAGCCTGGCACGCTACCGACTGAGCCACGCCCGCCCCATTTTCACTATTATAGGGTGTTACAGGTAGAGAGGGAGTATTCTTGAAATTTATGAATAAATCTCCCTTAGATTTATTCATCCTTACACACCTATGATGTTCCTCAAGAATTTTTAGTCTCTTCGAAATATTTCTAATATTTTTCGCTCCGAATATCATTAAAATTTTAATTTGGTAGTTAAATAATTACTTGAAAGTATATAATAGCCTATACTACGCAATTAAAAAATGGTTTAGCGTTTTTTTTACCTCTGAGCGGCACTTTTTTTTTGCACACAATGAGCTAAACGGCCGGATCACAAGGACCCCGAGGGCTCAAAAAAGGTCGGGGAAGGGGACCCACTGGACCATGTAGACAGGGGTCTTCTCCATCTGTCACGTGGCAACCTTCGTGTCACGTGACACGAATGGTTGCCAGATCACTAATTTCTAACAAAAAAGGTGCCAGATTTTTTTTCCGAATTCTGTAATCAACCATAGTGTTCGGATATTTTTTAATATATATAATGCAATGAATATGGAGCGTGTGCAGTTACCGTTCACAGCAAACTGGAGTGGTTGTGGTTAATGTTCCAGCACATTGGATCGTGTGGGCTCACTCACGGAAATATGGAGCGTGGTAACCGCTCACAGCAAACTGGAGCGGTTGAGGTTAATGTTCACAGCACATTGGATCGTGTGAGCTCACAAAGACCTGGATCGTGTGGGCTCACTCACGGAAATATTGAGCTGTGCACTAACTGCACACGCTCCAGTTTGCTCTGAACGGTAACTGGAGCGTGTACAGTTGCTGTACACGCTCCAAATATTTTTCCTGAAATCTGTAATCACGTGACACGAAGGTTGCCAGATCACAAATTCCTAAAAAATCGTTGCCAGATTTTTTTCCCGAATTCTGTAATCAACCATAGTGTTCGGATGCCTTTTTCAGCGACTGTACCTCTCTCTATCTTGTCAGGATGTTGAACTATCTAGGGGTCCGTTATACACAAGCTCAGGTGTCTTCTGATATACATTTATTTAGAATTTTACACTTGATAGTATATCCAAACAGTGACTCCCCACGCGGTACGGTCAGTCGCTGAGGCTACAAGAAGCCTCAGTGCTCCCACCGCTAGATGAAGAACAAAAGGCTTAAATCGAGCCACACCAATCTGGCTCGATTAAGCCTCAGGCTTAAATCGAGCCAGAGAGCTAGATCCACCGCTAGATGAAGAACAAAAGGCTTAAATCGAACACAACAACGAATCTTAATAATTGAACAGAATACCGGAAGGCTTGAATGCTATCCAAATCGTCAAATTACATTTATTTTTCACTGGGTTGTTTTACCTCTGAGCAGCACTTTTTTGCACACCATGGGCTAAATGGCCAGGTCACATGGACCCCGAAGGCTCAGAGAAGGTTGGGGGAGGAGACCCACTGGAACAGCTGTTGGGAGATAGATGGTAGCCTCCCGTCAAGGCCATACAGCGTGTTCTTTAACGTGCACAGGTTGGGTTGTTTTACCTCTGAGCGGCACTTTTTTGCACACCATGGGCTAAATGGCCAGGCCACAAGGACCCCGAAGGCTCAGAGAAGGTTGGGGGGAGGGGACCCACTGGAACAGCTGTTGGGAGACAGATGGTAGCCTCCTGTCAAGGCCATCCAGCGTGTTCCTTAACGTGCACAGGGTATGTCTCTCTCGCACACGGGGCCACGGCTTAACGTCTCATCCGACGGACGGCGGCCTTTCTAAGCCCATCGGTGTCCCCTACTGACCGTGGGCAGGGCGGGGAGTTTTGCGGAGATGAATCTCAACGCTGACCCAGCTGGGACTCGAACCTGGGAACTACAGATTACGAGCCTGACGCGCTACCGACTGAGCCACCCCCGCCCCTGCACAGGGTATGACTCTCCCGCACACGAGGCCACGGCTTAACGTCCCATCCGACGGACGGCGGCCTTTCCAAGCCCATCGGTGTCCCCTACTGACCGTGGGCAGGGCGGGGAATTTTGCGGAGATAAATTTCAATGCTGACCCAGCTGGGACTCGAACCTGGAACTACAGATTACGAGTCTGGCGCGCTACCGACTGAGCCACCCCCTTTGTTCACTGTGATTGCTTGATATTAAATATGAATATTCCGATGCCGCTTTAAAAGGTGTCTTTTTTTTATGACACTAAATTTAAGATAATAAATTTGCTTTGATAATAATCGAATTTACGCAACATTAATTTTTTAAAATAAAAATTTATTAGCTATTAAAAATCAGTGAGTGAAAAAAAATGACCTTTTTTTTTTTGTTGTAAAGAAAAAAATAATTTTTTTCTAAAAAAATTAAAATCGTGTTATCTTTTTCCGGCTTTACCAATAGCCACCTCCCATCCAACCCAACACGATTTTTTTCCTTTTTTTTTTTCTATAGACAAAAAAAGTAAAACAATATAAAAAGAACAGTCTGTTTTTGAAAACAAGGTAAAAGGGTTTGACAATTAATCTAAGACAGTAAAATATCATTAGATCAAGATATATCTACGAAAAAAACATGTATGGCTTTTACGTAATATTCTGATATATGGAGGATTTTTTTCTTTTCTGTCTGATTTCATTTTGCATTGCTTTGGCATTAGTAAGAAGAAACAAAAAAAAGCCAAACCCGAAAACGAAGTTGACGAAAAATAGAACTAAAATTGCATTTGTAAACATTTATTCTTTTTTTTTTTTCGATCGGATAAGCCTGGACTACCCCCCCCCCTCTCCCTTTTGTATTTTCGCTACAAAAGGAACCAGACACCGGATGGCAACATTTATAAAAACTCCTCTCCGGTTCCACAGAGTAGCCAGTGTGGTCCGAGGATATTGTTTCTGGCTCATTTCAAATTCAGCCCAAATGTCGCATGTCGCGCTTATAGTACAGATCAGGTGAGGGGGAGGGAAAGCTTGGGGAGGGGAGTAGGAGAGGAAGGAACCGCACACTTGTCACAAACGTAATAATGTCGTTTGCCGTGGGGGTTGGGTTTGTGTGGAGGTGGGTGACAAAATGGAAGTTGAAGTTTGCTGCGATATGAGTGAACGCCGATCTGACTAGGAAACAGAAGAATTTTGTGTCGCAACCCAAGGCACGTAGTGGCAATATCTCTCCTAGAAGTGGCGCTTTCCGAATTTGTAGTTTCTGCAAGCTGCAGTTGGAGTGCTGGGCGAGTTTTCGGTGGCCCCGATTCCTGTTGGAAGAAAGAATAAAATGAGAGTATTTGTGAAACGACAGCTATGCTCGCGAGGCTCAGGGTTTAATACCGAGAGAAATCGTTTTGCAACTAGCGTCACTTCCAACGACGCTTGCACTTTCCATTTCTTGGCTTTTTTTTTATTTTCAGACATTGTTTGATCTGCCAATGGGCACTTTGTTTTTCTTTATGTAAGGTTTTGCATTGGAAAATCGGAAAACGGAAAGCATTTTTGATATTATGTAAGATAATATCATTAACATGGGCCCAGACAGAAATTTTTCGGAGGAGGGGAGAGGCGGGCAAAAAAAAAACAAATCAATGCTTTAAGATAGTTGTGTTATATAGTATGAATAAATTTTTATAAGGATCCCGAAAACAGAAATAAAAAAGGGACATATTATTGAAAATACACTTAAAAAAGGTTTGTTCATAATAACGAATAAAATAATGACACACTTCCGACAACAAAAGAAAACGTAAAAACAGATTTACATTTCTTAAAAAACAACATTAATCTTTGGTACAGTCGCTCAAAAAATATCCGAACACTATGGTTGATTACAGAATTGAGAAAAACTATCTGGCAACGATTTTTTTTAGAAATTAGTGATCTGGCAACCTTCTCAACCTTTTATGCTTCACCTACCCCCTGGAAATGTGTATGTAACTGGAGTACCCTTTGTATAGATAGATAAAACTATAGCTACAGTATAACAATGGGAATAAAACATATATATATACACATTAAATTTTGTACTTAATTTACATCTAGTGACTTTTGAGCTCTCATGGCGTACCCCACATTGAGAACCCCTATACTAGAGGCAAGGAATGTCTAAGGGAGAAGAGAGCTAGCTTCCATAGACGTAATGTAAACTTTTCGATTGCAGCGCCCTCTAAACATGGCAAATTCGTGCATTGCAGTGAAGCCACCTAGCCAGGGGGATGAGCGATTTCCCTGCATTATTTTTCCACCGCTGAGCAAAGTTTTCAATTGCTAAAACCACGCGACTAATATTACATACACTTTGACTCTGAAAAATATTCGTTTTCTTCATGAGGTACAATCATAATTTTCCTTTAGAGAAAATATCTAATCATTTCCTTTAATAACATTCAATTTTGTAAAACTGGTAGTAGCTATGCTAAAGAACAAAATTTTAATATTTTGTACAATCTACAGCATTTAGTATATTATAATAAATTGAGATTTATGTGTCAATGCAAGATAACATGATCTATATAATTATATTTTATACAATTGCTGATATTTTCAATAAATATCATATCGAATTTTTTACTTGTATAAACGTTCAACAGATGACAGCAGGCACTTCCCGTATCAACCATAAAAAAAGAATTACACTGTTAGAGCAAAGTGCAGAAGCCAAAGTACATCGATATGCTCCAGGGATCACAAACTTGTAACATACATTGACTTATTACATATTAATTTTAAAAATTCTGCAAAATTACTCAAAATAAACATACAACGGCTTTTCCAGATATCGTAAAATGTACTCCTGAACGGGATAAAACACTCATTAAATAACTTTAGGGTCAGCTACCACTGTGCCAAGCAGCCATGGCTGTTAGACATTTGGAAACACTGGTTAAATCACAATACATATACCAATAGTAAGACAAACCATAGCTGCAGTGGGCTAAAATGATTGCACTGCGCATGCGCAGATCGCCCCTTACAGTTGTTTTTGTGCCTGCACATCAATTTGCCACGTTCAGCTTCGGTAAAATTCCGCAGAACGGCGCTACTTACGCTTGTGCAAAGCTAGCCTTCTTCTCCTGACACCTTCTTTGCTAGAGGATTCCCGAATTCCTGCAGTTTGGTATTTCGATTTTATTTCTTAATTTAAGCAATATTAAAAGCTTAGAGGTAACTGAACTTGAAGTATTGTTGTACTTTGGGCTTTTGTTTACCTACTAATATAATACATATATATATATAATTAATATAATATATATATATAATATATATTAGTATATAATATATATATTACAAAATAAATATATATTATATACTAATAATATAGGGTCCGCCATGTTCATTGACTAAAAAATGAGAATTCGAAAATCTACTAAAGGTTAAGAACCTTATCTAGCTTTTTATAAAGCTAGATAAGGTTCTTAACCTTTAGTAGATTTTCGTAGTTAGTTTCTTTTAAGCGAGTTTCTTTAGTTAGTTTTTTTTAACCTCCGGTAAGCTTAAATTTAATTCGTTTTAAAGTGAACAATTAACCATATCTTTAAACTTTGCAAAAATAAAAATGTGACAGATATTGGTGATAATGAATGAAGTTTAATCATATAATTAAAATAATCTGCAATCAGCGAAAGTAACATTTTAGCGAAAAAGGCGATATCTAACTTACATGCGACACTTTAGCAAACGAATATTGGAACTTTAGGCGCCATCTGTTTAAAATGGTGTTGCCAGGTTCTGAAGTAAAAACTGTTCTCGTACTTTAGTTACACTGCAAGAATGATAAACAAAATTATTGTATTCATTTTTACAGAAATAGATATATTTATCCAAAATTTATTTTAAAAATTAATAATATTATGATTACACAAGTTAATCAATGCAAACTACTTGGTTTCCATTTGGACTCTAAACTCAATTGGAATTCACACTTAGAACATGCTTTTAACTCAGGATCCAAATTACTCAACATTTACAAATATTTTGCTTTTAAAAAAGATGGCACTTCCCCACAAACTTTAATAACTTTATATAAAAACTTAATTAGAACTAAAGTAGAATATGGCTTAGAATTAATTGACTCTCCTAGTCCACCTAAACAAAAAATTAAATATTATACAAAATAAATGTTTGAAGATTGCATTGGGTCTTCCCAGTTTCTGCCCCACACTTGCACTTCTGGCAGAAACTGCCTTTTCAAATTTTGAGATTAGACATGCTATTTTAACCTTGAAATACTTTATTAGACTTCATCTTAAATTACCTGACCATCCATTTTACCTAAAATATAAAAGATTACCATTTTATAAAACTATAAAAGACAATCCCATCTTACTTAATTATTTTAATAAATTTCAGAAAGGAGATCTTAAAGGAGATTGTCCAGAAAATTTTGCATTTTGGTGCTCTTTCTCACCCAATTTTTATACTGAGATTCCCTTATTAAATGCTAAAAATGACACCTCAACTGAGGCTATTTTACAACTTTTTTATAACTTTAAACAAGAAAATTTTAATAATTATTTAGAAATTTATACAGATGGATCTTTTTTCCAAGAATCTGGATCTGCTACAGCTGCAGTCTATATACCTTCACATAACTTTTCCATGAGCTTTAAATTACCTAATTATACACCTATTTTACACGCAGAAATTTATGCTATTCTTGCTGCATTTCAGTGGCTTTTATTAAATATTAAAAATCATTCAATTGTTATATATATTGACTCAAAGGGAGCAATACAAACTTTAAAACAACGTCCCACAAATACAGACTATCCTTATTACATTAACACACTTTTAAAATTAAATACTGAAAACTTGAATAGAAATAATAATAAAATTACGTTAAGCTGGATTCCAGGACATTCCGGAATCAAAGAAAATGAGGAAGTAGATAATATAGCAAAACTTGCTCATAACTTAAATACCTTTACTCCAATACATAACTTTTATACTCAAACTAAAAAAGAAATAAAAAAATTAGAATTTATCATGATAGAAAAATATTTTCAATTAAATTCACTTCTCAAACCAAACTTTAGACATTTTCTTTCTAATAAAATTAATCATTTCTTAAATTTTACATTTAATAGACAAGAAATTAGAGCTCTTATGCGTTTAAGAACTGATACCATCATGTTAAATAAATCAAAATTTTTATTAAATATAACCAATAGTCCAAATTGTTCTCTATGCAACATAAAAGAAAATTCCACTCATTTGATATTAAATTGTGATAAATTTATTACTCAAAGGAAAAAATTTTTTTTGGAGCTTGAAAACTTAGGAATAAATGATTTCAATTTAAACTCAATTCTAAACTATCCAAAATTACCCACACAAATAAAAATTTATCGCCTCTTACTTGATTTCTTCCAGGAAACAGATATATGGTTCAAGATATATAAAAAAAAAAAAAAAAAAAAAAAAAACTTAAATAATTAAAAAAAAAAAAAATTTAATTCATAAAAAAAATACACAAAAAAAAATTAAAAAAAAAAATATATATATAAAAAAAAGGTAAAAAAAAAGTATAAAAATGTGTAAATAAATACAGTACAATAAAAAGAGAGAAAAAAAAAATTCAGTGAAACAAAATTGTTCTGGGAAAGCCTGCATAAGGACCTCCCAATTCTTTTGTGACGTTATGAAATGAAATGAAAAAAATGATAAACAAAAAACATGATCTCTACGGAACCATGATACCAGGTAGATAGTATGATCATAAGTAAAAATGGATTTGAGTTTACATACACAAATAATGCCATAAACGTCATTTTTTACACCATTATTATATTTTATTTTTATAATATTTTTAAATTGATTTTGGTTATTAAATTTTAGTGTCCTTCAGTTCCAATAGTGTGATAAAAAAAATACATAAGATGAACAAAGTAGACAATGCCTAAGTGTGACTGGAAAAGGTGTGGTTTTACTCTGTATATAATTTTAAAAATATTTGTGAGGGAAAAATCACTGATGATAAGATAATGATGTGAGAAGATTTGTCAAACACGATCCATTCAGTCATTTTCATTCAGTAGCGAAAAAGTGTGGATCAGCAGCTAAATCGGAGATCTCTTCAGTTTCTATTTCTAAAGTGAGACAACAAAACACTTTAGACTCCGGTTTGGAGACTCACTGCAAACCTTAATAGCTGTTCACCTTTCTTGCTGCGGTTGTTCATAGCTGTGTTATTTCACAAGCCACAAGTAGGCCCTGCCTACCCGCAAGTCCATAGCTCACCGACGTATACAGCCAACATCTGGGTGCACTCAGTCGAGACGAAGAGACGGCCGCAGCTAGGCCTACTTCCCCTTTTCGTCAATGGCGCTAACCACGCGTGTAATCTCTGTCCTGGGGTTCCTTTATGGGCTGCAGTGGGCAACCGTGACTTTTATAGCCAGAGCCGAGAAAACACGTGTTAACAGCTGTCCGGAACTCACTAGGCCTAAACCTCGTATCGTCGTCGTGAGGGCGATAGCGAATTGTAATAATAGGCGTTGTAAGACCCATCATTTCCCATGACTCACGTACGCATAGACTACTACGATCACAAGGGCATGCGCTGTTCGGTTTGAGGAGGCTGAGAGGCTTGCACAGAAAGAAGTCTGAGTGGATAGCTGAATGAATGAATAGAGGCTTGTAAGAGAGAGTGGGGAGGGAACACGTACGATATAGTTGCAAGTGATGATCCCTTCAGCAGTTAGTATCCATGGCAAGAATGGGTTCTAATGTTATAAAACTTCATTTCTATCGTAATGAATCTACTCGGGATAATATTCGTATAGGGAGGAAATGGAAAGAAACCAGTGCTGGATATGTTGTGAAAACCTTCTGAACAATAGTCAGTTGACTCATAAATAGTTGGGGCGGGGGTGGCTCAGTCGGTAGCGCGCCAGGCTCGTAATCTGCAGTTCCCAGGTTCGAGTCCCAGCTGGGTCAGCGTTGAGATTTATCTCCGCAAAAATTCCCCGCCCTGCCCACGGTCAGTAGGGGACACAGATGGGCTTGGAAAGGCCGCCGTCCGTCGGATGGGACGTTAAGCCGTGGCCCCGTGTGTGGGAGAGCCATACCCTGTGCACATTAAAGAACACGCTGGATGGCCTTGACGGGAGGCTACCATCTGTCTCCCAACAGCTGTCCAGTGGGTCCCCTCCCCCAACATTCTCTGAGCCTTCGGGGTCCATGTGACCTGGCCATTTAGCCCATGGTGTGCAAAAAAGTGCCGCTCAGAGGTAAAACAACCCAACCCATAAATAGTCAGTCGATATATTTCTAGCACATTTTTACTAATTTTGTGTCATTTTAGTACTTCAGTGTTTCCAGTTCTTTGTATACATTTTTACTTTTTACCAAAATGTCCACCTTTGTTGTTTTCACAAAAAAATTTTTTCCCTTATTTTGGTTACTTACCTATTGATATCTACGTTTTTCGCCATGTAAAATGCGTACAGTGATACATCACCGTGTGTCATTTGCCTACCTCTGAACACAGTACTAAAGGGAAGTAGAAAGTCCATAACTATTAGAGTGGGGCGGGGGTGGCTCAGTCGATAGCGCGCCAGGCTCGTAATCTGTAGTTCCCAGGTTCGAGTCCCAAGCTGGGTCAGCGTTGAGATTTATCTCCGCAAAATTCCCCGCCCTGCCCACGGTCAGTAGGGGACACCGATGGGCTTGGAAAGTGCGTCGTCCGTCGGATGGGACGTTAAGCCGTGGCGCCGTGTGCGGGACAGTCATATCCTGTGCACGTTAAAGAAACACTGAATGGCTTGACGGGAGGCTATCATCTGTCTCCCAACAGCTGTTCCAGTGGGTACCCTCCCACAACCTTCTCTGAGTCTTCGGGGTCCATGTGACCTGGCCATTTAGCCCATGGTGTGCAAAAAAGTGCCGCTCAGAGGTAAAACAACCCAAGCTTCCATGAATGCCTCACCAATCACTGTCGTCTAATACCAGTTCCACAGAAATGTTCCGTTTGGCCAATCCTTGTTACCAGCACGAGCGTTCTTAAAGGGTGAGCCTTTTGGCAAATACAGTCTGATCAGCAGATGGTACAAGTCGTCTTTATTCAGACTTAACATTACCAGGGAGAGGAAAGGTGTCTCCGTGTGTGCGTTAAGGGTCACATTGGACCAGCTGTCTGAGAACCTTTAGATCTGCTAGGCTAGAGCACGCTAGAGCAGGAGTGACACGCCAATTAACTAGTTGACCTTGCTCTGCATCGTTGTACTAATCCCTCGTTAAACAAGCGGAATAGATCAGATTTTTTTCCCACGTCATTTCTGCTGCATCTTGCAACAGGGTTGCCAACAATTCGTGAATTTACAGATATTCTGTAAGGAACAAGAGCGAGAATTAGATATGTCTGTAAAATCCGAAAAAAATATTTAGATGTCTATAAAGATACTAAAAATTTGCAGAGTTTTAAAGAATATAAATAAAAAAAAAATACTCCCTCAAGCAGCTGCATGCCACAGAGGTCCGACAGAAGCCTGTCAGTTTATATGCCACAGTAGAAGATCTGAGAGGATGGCAGGACCTCAGCAGAAAACAACACGAACATCCATGCCTTACTCGGCCGAGTTTATAGTTAAGCGCTATAAACTCGGCCACGGGACAGCTTTATAGTATATAAATTCAACGTCCAGTTTTTTTAGGTACGGTTCGATGTTATGTCAATAGTAACACAGATACAGAACACAGCAGCTTCTTAAATAAACTTTCTATGAAAAAATGTGATTGAAGAAAATTTAAAGATCTCTATCAAAAAATGTGATTGAAGGTAATTTAAAGATCTCTATCAAATTTATTTCAGTCTCGATTTTCAACAATATTCATTCGGTGTTTTGAGATTTACGGAAATTGGAATATTTAACAGCAATAAGGCCCATTTAAATTATTGTTCTGAAATGTTAGTAAAAACAAGTTTAAACGAAAGCAATAATCGTTATACTGAAATTTACCAACACGTTATTTGGGTTATTTTACCTCTGAGCGGCACTTTTTTGCACACCATGGGCTAAATGGCCAGGTCACAAGGATACCGAAGGCTCAGAGAAGGTTGGGGGAGGAGACCCACTGGAACAGCTGTTGGGAGACAGATGGTAGCCTCCCGTCAAGGCCATCCAGCGTGTTCTTTAACGTGCACAGGGTATGGCTCTCCCGTATAAGGGGCCACGACTTAACGTCCCATCCGACGGACGACGCACTTTCCAAGCCCATCGGTGTCCCCTACTGACCGTGGGCAGGGCGGGGAATTTTGCGGAGATAAATCTCAACGCTGACCCAGCTGGGACTCGAACCTGGGAACTACAGATTACGATCCTGGCGCGCTACCGACTGAGCCACCCCCGCCCCTTACCAACACGTGAAAGATTATTTAGTAATTATATCGACAGCTCATCAGCTTTTACATAGTGCAGGAATAATATTGAGGACAATAATTTTAGGATTAATATTGACAGAGGTATTGAGAAATTATAGTGCAGGCACTATTATTTCTCAATACTTTTGCCAATTTTGATAATATTTACTCAATACCTTTATCATCAAATGAATAAGTACAGCATAAATAATGTGTTAAAAACAGGTAAAAATCGAAAAAGAGTATTTTTAGCAGTTTGGCTTTTTTACATATAAAAAAAGAGTGCAATTTAGTAGCGAAACAACCAACCTTTGATGAGGATTGATATATCACGCTCAATATTTTGAAAATTATCATATTTAGCGTAATAACTCTCCTTTCCCATAAACCGATTCATATTTTTTATCTGCTGCACTCCCCACCGCAACTGTAGCCATATGGCCCAGTCACATTGTTGACATGGCAATAAATTACTGTCACGTGACACGAAGGTTGCCAGATATTTCTATATTCTACAAAAAAATCGTTGCCAGATATTTTTTCTGAATTCTGTAATCAACCATAGTGTTCGGATATTTTTTAATATATATAATGCGTATGAATATATAATGCAATGAATATGGAGTGTGTGCAGTTACCGTTCACAGCAAACTGGAGCGGTTGCGGTTAATGATCACAGCACATTGGATCGTGTGAGCTCACAAAGACCTGGATCGTGTGGGCCCACTCACGGAAATATTGAGCGTGTACAGTTACTATTCACAGCAAACTACAGCGGTTGCGGTTAATGATCACAGCACATTGGATCGTGTGAGCTCACAAAGACTTGGATCGAGTGGGCTCACTCACGGAAATATTGAGCGTGTGCAGTTACCGTTCACAGCAAACTGGAGCGTGTGCAGTTACTGCACACGCTCCAGTTTGCTGTGAACAGTAACTGGAGCGTGTACAGTTACTGTACACGCTCTAGATATTTTTCCTGAATTCTGTAATCACGTGACACGAAGGTTGCCAGATCACTAATTTCTAAAAAAATCGTTGCCAGATATTTTTTCTGAATTCTGCAATCAACCATAGCGTTCGGATACTTTTTTGAGCGACTGTACAGTGTCCAAATTGCACAGTCTGCTTGGACCTCGTTAGCCCATGCTGTTTGAGTGTTATATGAATATATATCGTATGCATTCTCAAATGCAACATTAGTGAGACTCTGACACTCTCCACCTTAATGAAGTGGAATAATAAAAGTGTTTTTAAACTGAAACTCGTTTTCTATACTTGATTGAGACTCCAATTTTTAACCTAACACTGGGTAGCAAGGGGGAAACATGTATAAGAAATTGGGAACCGGTCGGTCAAGTACTTGAGAAGTTACGAGATTCGTAAACTGTTGGGGCGGGAGTGGCTCAGTCGGTTGAGCACCAGGCTCGTAATCTGTAGTTCCCAGGTTCGAGTCCCAGCTGGGTCAGCGTTGAGATTTATCTCCATAAAATTTCCCGCCCTGCCCACGGTCAGTAGGGGATACCGATGACCTTGGAAAGGCCGTTGTCCGTCGGATGGGACGTTAAGCCGTGACCCCGTGTGTGGGAGAGCCATACCCTGTGCGCGTTAAAGGACACACTGGATGGCCTTGACGAGAGGCTACCATCTGTCTCCTAGCAGCTGTTCCAGTGGGTTCCCTCCCCCAACCTTCTCTGAGCCTTTGGAATCCTTGTGACCTGGCCATTTAGCCCATGGTGTGCAAAAAAAGTGCCGCTCAGAAGTAAAACAACCCAACGTAAACTGTTCAGATTTCAAAATAAAAAAATTTCAAATTTCAAACTTTAAAAATGGGGGAAATGATGTGAGGTTCTAAAAAAAAACGGTTCACTTGTAAGTAGGGGCTTGAATTTTTAACGGAATACGGGGCCCGTGTATGAAGTTTGTGAACAACGTCAATTATTTGAGAAATTACGGGTATCAAAATCTGTGGAAATATGCCAGTTCAACTCAAACTTAGTGAAAAGTCACTACGAAAAAACTTTACTTTATTAATATACATCTTCATTATTTTACGCCAGGCATGTAATCTGTAGTTCCCAGGTTCGAGTCCCACTGGGCCAGCGTCATCACTCTGCTCGCAGTCAGAAATGATCCACCATCCGTGGATAGGACGCCAAGCCGTGGCCTCGTGTGCATGACAGCCCATATCCTATGCACGTTAAAGAACACGCTGAATGACCTTGATATGAGGATTATATCTGACCCCTGACAGCTGGGGGCGGGGGTGGCTCAGTCGGTAGCGCGCCAGGCTCGTAATCTGCAGTTCCCAGGTTCGAGTCCCAGCTGGGTCAGCGTTGAGATTTATCTCCGCATAACTACCCGCCTTGCCCACGGTTAGTAGGGGACACCGATGGGCTTGGAAAGGCCGACGTCAGTCGGATGGGACGTTAAGCCGTTGCCCCGTGTGCGGGAGAGTCATACCCTGTGCACGTTAAAGAACACGCTGGATGGACTTGACGGGAGGCTACCAACAGCTGTTCCCAACAGCTGTTTCAGTGGGTCCCCTCCCCACTGGATGGCCTTGACGGGAGGCTACCAACAGCTGTCTCCCAACAGCTATTCCAGTAGGTCCCCTCCCCCAACCTTCTCTGAGCCTTCGGGGTCCATGTGACCTGGCCATTTAGCCCATGGTGTGCAAAAAAGTGCCGCTCAGAGGTAAAACAACCCAACCCTGACAGCTGTTCAGTGGGTTCCCATGTCCCAATCTTCTCTGAGCGTTGAGATCTAATATTTCATTCAAAATTCTGCAGTGGCGTTCTGGTCCCGTTTGATCGTCCAATCACACTCCTAAACATTCCCTCTAGGTCTGCACGAGGGTGGGTCACTTTTGATAAGAAAGTTCTCATTGAACAAACTTCTAAAAAAAATTCTTTAATTTCGGTACACGGTGTAATAGAACAGTCAATTATTAGATTTTATAATTAATTTCCGAGATTAATTCTTATGGCTCGCAAGGCAGAGAGAAAAGCATTTCATAGTCGAGGTATTTAAAGCACGATTTCAAAACTTCGTTCCCTTTTCGTAGGTAATTGATATCGTCAGCTGGCGCCTGCTGTAAATGAGTTTTTACTTTGAAAAACAAAAGCAGCCGAGTTTAAGCAGGAGATTTATAGGGATCGCAGCAGCAGTTGGATATTAAAAATCGATGTCATGAATCTAATAATTTAAATGTAAACAAAAGAAATGCTCTAATGGACGAAACATTACATTATCTTTTCTCTGCGCTCTGGCAATAGAGAAAGAACTCCGGATGGGGAATTCCAGTTTGCGATGCGAATCGACAAAGGAAGATTTCTCGAAAGAAACGACGACGCTGGAAGATCCATCATCCGGACAACGGCAGACATCAGTGGCCTGTTGTCGTTTTAATAGGGCCACGCGCGGAGCAAAAAAGTTAATTCTTAAGAATTCTCTCGAACCCAAACTTCAGCTTAAGCAGAGTGCAGCAGAGATAAATTGTGTTTCGCTAATAAAATTAAGTTTAAAATCGCTGTTTCGTGTTCCAGGAAGCCTGCTCGGAGTGGCGGTGAAAATGATTCTCTTGCATCCCCCCCCAACTCTCTTCACTGTTTCCCACCCCCTATTAGTTCCCTCGCTAGCCTAATTTGCATCTGTCACACTTACTACCAGCACGCTTTACGGGCAAACATGCCAACATCGAGCGAAGAGGCGATTTGATTGGACTTGAGCCGCGCTACCAGAGCAATGTAAACTGACCTCGTTCAAGTTCTAAGGGGACTCTATGATAAATATAATCCAATTTAGCAGCGTTGCTGCCAACTCCAATTAGCTGCTTTTGTCGCTGCTTTCCGGACTCGCGAGGTCAGAGAGGGTTTTAATCTTTGCTGGCGTGAACAGATCCACGAACTAGGGGCTCAGTGTCTGCACGTGTATATAAAGACATCCCATTAGCGAAATTGAAAGGAAGATGATTGGGGGAGCCCATGGTGGACTAAGCAGAGACTATGTATGCTGATATGGGAGAAGAGGGTGAGAGTCAGTTCTGAAAGTGATCCCAAACTTAACTATTGCAGAACTCGAAAAGCTGTGTCAGCTTTAAGCAGGAAGAAACGCATATAGAAGCAGGCCCGGATCTAGAAAAAAATTAATTGGGGGGTGAGGGGGGGGGGAGTGACTCGATCAAGTTGGAAAAGAGTAAAAATTGGGGCTTGCTTTACCTCTGAGGGACACTTTTTTTTGCACACATTAGACTAAATGGCCAGGTCACAAGGACCCCAAAAGCTCAAAGAAAGTTGGGAGAAGGGGACCCACTGGAGAAACATTGGGAAGATGGTAACCTCCCTTCAGAGCCATCCAGCCTATTCTTAAAAGCGCACAAGGTATGGCTCTCCCGCGTACGGAGCCGCGGCTTAACTCCCATCAGCTGGACGGCGGTCTTTCCAAGCCCATCGATGTCCCCTTCTGAAAGAGGGAAAGGTGGAGGTTTACGGAAGGTAAATCTCGACGCTGACCCAGATGGGACTCGAACCTGAGAACTGCAGATTACGAGCCTAGCATGTTACCGACTGAGTCAACTCTGCCCCTGGGGGGGTGGGGGTGGGACAAGAGACTATAATTTCATTGCAGTATAACATTTAATCCTCCGTTTTAGAGATCTTTAAAAATTTCTTGAAAAACGCATGAAATATACATCAGTTTAATAATTTTGTGCCTTCATTACCATTACTATCATTCGCAAAGTGGGGTGAAACCCCCCCCTCCTTTCTGGTTCTGTATAGAAGGGAAATATTCACATTGGGAAGACTGTGACGCTGCGAAGTTCAAACAGTTCTCACTGACTAGTGATCCTCAATCGTTGCGATAACAACGCCAAACTTTTTATTGCGCAGTGAAAATGGGTTGGGTTGTTTTTCCTCTGAGCGGCACTTTTTTGCACACCATGGGCTAAATGGCCAGGTCACATGGACCCCGAAGGCTCAGAGAAAGTTGGGGGAGGGGACCCACTGGAACAGCTGTTGGGAGACAGATGGTAGCCTCCCGTCAAGGCCATCCAGCGTGTTCTTTAACGTGCACAGGGTATGGCTCTCCCGCACACGGGGCCACGGCTTAACGTCCCATCCGACGGACGGTTGCCTTTCCAAGCCCATCGGTGTCTCCTACTGACCGTGGGCAGGGCGGGGAGTTTTGCGGAAATAAATCTCAACGCTGACGCAGCTGGGACTCGAACCTGGGAACTACAGATTACGAGCCTGGCGCGCTACCGACTGAGCCACCCTCGCCCCTCGCGGCGTAAAAATCTAATCATTGACAAACATCTAATACTTAGAACTTTTTTTTCAAGAATAAAAACTCCCATTAAACTCGAGGTGAAATCAGTTTCTATTTTAAGTTATTCTCACAATCTTTACTATATACATATTTTGCATAAATAAATGCGTGTTGTTTTCGACTGAAATCACATTAAAATTACGAAGACCGGAGACTTTCATCTGGCTCTTATTTCTCGAATCGTATTTGCAGGAATTCGCACCACTCAGATATTACTAAACATCACAGCTAGTACAGTCGCTCAAAAAAGTATCCGAACACTAGGGTTCATTACAGAATTCAGAAGAAATATGTGCAACGATTTTTTTAGAAATTAGTGCTCTGGCAACCTTCGTGCCACGTGATTACAGAATTCAGGAAAAATATCTGGAGCGTACTGTACACGCTCCAGTTACCGTTCACAGCAAACTGGAGCGTGTGCAGTTACTGCACACGCTCCAGTTTGCTGTGAACGGTAACTGCACACGCTCAATATTTCCGTGAGTGAGCCCACAAGATCCAGGTCTTTGTGAGCTCACACGATCCAATGTGCTGTGAACATTAACCGCAACCGCTCGTTTGCTGTGAACGGTAACTGCACACGCTCCATATTCATTGCATTATATATTCATACGCATTATATATATTAAAAAAGTATCCGAACACTAGGATTTATTACAGAATTCAGAAAAAATATCTGGCAACTATTTTTTTTTTGAAACTAGTGATCTGGCAACCTTCGTGTCACGTGACACGAAGGTTGCCAGATCACTAATTTCTAAAAAAATTGTTGCCAGATATTTTTTTCTGAATTCTGTAATCAACCCTAGTGTTCGGATACTTTTTTGAGCGACAGTATATACAAACTTTTCCGAGAAAAAAACTTCGTCAAGTTCGCAACTCATCAACTCTGTTTCGTTAGAAAAAGGGCCCCTTGAGTCACAAGAAGACATCGGAGTCTCTTTGCTCGGCATGCCCCTGACTGGTAACGTTCTTATGGGGGTATTGACAATAAATTTCTCGATGTTCTTTCACCAATTTTCTTTCCATCAATTCTGATGGAAAGAAATCTTTGTGGAACAGCTTGTGGAATGAAGCTAACCTTCAGGCCTCTACATCATTGTACACTCATCTTTAATTTTCGCATAAAGGACTTGTTGAAAAAAACGTGTTGAATACTTTTATTAGTGCATTGATCCACGTAGAATAGAAACCGCGTCAAAATAAGATTTGTGAAGTTTAGCGCATTTGATATTTGATTCTGAAGGGTTGGGTTGTTTTACCTCTGAGCGGCACTTTTTTGCACACCATGGGCTAAATGGCCAGGTCACAAGGACCCCGAAGGCTCAGAGAAGGTTGGGGGAGGGGGCCCACTGGAACAGCTGTTGGGAGACAGATGGTAGCCTCCCGTCAAGGCCATCCAGCGTGTTCTTTAACGTGCACAGGGTATGGCTCTCTCCCACACACGGGACCACGGCTTAACGTCCCATCCGACGGACGGTGTCCATTCAAAGCCCTACTGACTACTACTACCTACTATCGGTGTCCCCTATTGACCGTGGGCAGGGCGGGGAATTTTGCGGAGATAAATCTCAACGCTGACCCAGTTGGGACTCGAACCTGGGAACTACAGATTACGAGTCTGGCGCGCTAACCGACTGAGCCACCCCCGCCCCTTGATTCTGAGGAATTTTGTACTGAATGCATTCTACTGACTTTCACATATATATGTCTTTATACAAGTTTTTAGTGTGTAAAAATATGAACTTTATATGTTTAAATACGATTCTCATTATTGTTCTAACCATACCTTGAGCATCTTAGGAACCTGGGTTCGAGCCCCGGGGTAAGGCATGGATGCGTGTGTTGTTTTTCTGCTGAGGTCCTGCCGTCCTCACAGACATTCTACTATGGTATATAAACTGACAGGCTCCTGTCAGACCTCTGTGGCAAGCAGTTGCTTGAGGGTGGTATTTATTATTTTTTTAAATAATAAATAATAATAAATACCCCCTCAAGCAGCTGCTTGCCACAGAGGTCTGACAGGAATCTGTCAGTTTATGTACCATAGTAGAAGGTCTGTGCGGCTGGCAAGACCTCAGCAGAAAAGCAACACGATCATCCATGCCTTACCCGGGGCTCGAACCCAGGTCCCTTAGTTCAGTAGCCAAGCGCGCTAACCACTCGGCCATGGGACAACATTATTTTTTTTATTTTTTTTTTAATTATTTTTAATTTGATAAACCAACTGCTAACTCAATTTCTTTCTCCGCACAAAAATATCCTAAACGGAACTTGGAAAACAGTGCAAAGTACAAATAGCTATTAAAATTAATCTCTCTGAAAAAAATCAGTGAGGACAAAAAAAAATACCTCAAAACAGAAATTAAGTTTCGATCGATTTTGATATTTTTTTTAATGCCTCAGAAGCTGATGAGAGAGAAATACACTGGCGGAAAGAAACATTTCCCCCCAACGAAACTGGGACGTTGATTTCCACATTCTATTTCTTTTTTTCGTTTTTTTCTACAGAAAACGCCAACAGTCATGGTTTTAGAGTAGTTGGTAGAGGGGGGGGGGTCTTCGACGTGCGAGGTGGGGGGTAGAGGGGGCATTGACGTCCGTCAAAACGGACAATGCGAGAACAATGGGCTTCAGGATACAGTACCCTCAGTGTATCATGTCGGACTGTGTTTCAAAAACAATTGCGACTTCAGTGAGATGTTTTAAAGCACGTTTCCATTGAAATTCACGCAAGTTGGCTCCTTCGAATTCTCCCCCTCAGTTGAGGGGTCCTGCAAGGTCTCATTGTTCGGGGGAGGAGGTGTTACGATGAGAGTGCGGTCACGTGTGACCCTCAGGTTTTACTCTCCTCTTCTTCTTCCCCCCATCCCTGCTCTTCCCAAACTTCCAGCTGGCGGCGACGGAGTTGTGATGAGGTTGCCCATCCTCCCGCTCCTCACCAGCTGCCAAGGCTGCTCCTCCGCATCATTCCCATCCACATGATTTGGGGAAAAGTGCAGACATCTTTGATCCCTTCTACATTTCGCTTCATAGGTTGTGATTTTTTTTAAACTTTTTTTTTTCATGCTAGAGTATTCGTTCGTTATCTGTCAGTCGATTCGTTTCTGCAGTCGGTCTCTTTATCGAATTTTCGCCGATTTCAGCAGAGTTCTTTCATGGGGGAGGGCGTGGGTTGTTCATTGGTTGCTTTGTTTCAATGCAAGCAATTCATTTACTTTATTCTCTTACCTTTTCACTGATGTACAGTCGCTCAAAAAAGTATCCGAACACTGTTGTCGATTGCAGAATTCAGAAAAAATTTCTGGCAACGATTTTTTTTTTAGAAATTAGTGATCTGGCAACTTTCGTGTCACGTGATTACAGAATTCAGGAAAATTATCTGGAGCGTGTACAGCAACTGTACACGCTCCAGTTACCGTTCACAGCAAACTGGAGCGTTTGCAGTAACTGCACACGCTCCAGTTTGCTGTGAACGGTAACTGCAAACGCTCAATATTTCCGTGAGTGAGCCCACACGATCTAGGTCTTTGTGAGCTCACACGATCCAGTGTGCTGTGAACATTAACCGCAACCGCTCCAGTTTGCTGTGAACGGTAACTGCACACGCTCAACATTTCCGTGAGTTGAGCCCACACGATCCAGGTCTTTGTGAGCTCACACGATCCAATGTGCTGTGAACATTAACCGCAACCGCTCCAGCTTGCTGTGAACGGTAACTGCACACGCTCAATATTTCCGTGAGTGAGCCCACACGATCCAGGTCTTTGTGAGCTCACACGATCCAGGTCTTTGTGAGCTCACACGATCCAGGTCTTTGTGAGCTCACACGATCCAATGTGCTGTGAACATTAACCGCAACCGCTCCAGTTTGCTGTGAACGGTAACTGCACACGCTCAATATTTCCGTGAGTGAGCCCACACGATCCAGGTCTTTGTGAGCTCACACGATCCAATGTGCAGTGAACATTAACCGCAACCGCTCCAGTTTGCTGTGAACGGTAACTGCACACGCTCCATATTCATTGCATTATATATTCATACACATTATATATATTAAAAAAGTATCCGAACACTATGGTTGATTACAGAATTCAGAAAAAATATCTGGCAACGATATTTTTTAGAAATTAGTGATCTGGCAAGCTTCGTGTCACGTGACACGAAGCTTGCCAGATCATTAATTTCTAAAAAAATCGTTGCAAGATATTTGTTCTGAATTCTGTAATCAACCATAGTGTTCGGATATTTTTTTGAGCGACTGTACCTTTCCTGAAGAAGCTGAACCTGAAGAAGGGAAACTGAAGAAGGGAACTGTGAAAGGCTTTTTGAAGCATCCTATTTGTGAATTTTACCAGTGATGCTCTTCTCCAAGACCAAATCTTAGGAAGGGGAATTCATAGTCTCTGTTTGATAATTTTAATAACTGCACTATTTGGTTAAAACATTTTCTTTAAAAAAATAAAATAAAACAGCTTGCTGTTTATAATTCAGTCACGCCCCGCCCCCACTCTTCCTATGAATTCTGTCCTAGATCCGGGCCTTCTCTGTTCGATTTAATCAGCGTCAATAATTTGAATTTATAATTTACCCCCTCTTAATAAAAATTAAAAACATGTAATATATTCTTTATATTTTTTAATCTTTTTACTAATCGATTAATTAACATCTATATTTAAAATTAATTATTTTTTTACATTTCTAATTATTCGTTGGGTTGTTTTTCCTCTGAGCGTGATTTTTTTTTTGCATACTGGGATAAAAAGTCAGTTAAAAAGGCCCCAAGAGCTCAGAGAAGGGGGAGGGGGGCATAAGGAACCCACGTGACAATTGTTACGAAATGGTTATAACCTCCCGTCAAGGCCATCAAGCATGTTCTTTAAAGTGCACAGGATTATGGCTCTCCAGAATAAGGAGGGGCGGGGGTGGCTCAGTCGGCAGCGCGCCAGGCTCGTAATCTGTAGTTCCCAGGTTCGAGTCCCAGCTGGGTCAGCGTTGAGATTTATCTCCGCAAAATTCCCCGCCCTGCCCACGGTCAGTAGGGGACACCGATGGGCTTGCAAAGGCCGCCGTCCGTCGGATGGGACGTTAAGCCGTGGCCCCGTGTGCGGGATAGTCTTACCCTGTGCACGTTAAAGAACCCGCTGGATGGCCTTGATGGGAGGGTACCATCTGTCTCCCAACAGCTGTTTCAGTGGGTTACCTCCCCCAACCTTCTCTGAGCCTTCGGGGTCCATGTGACCTGGCCATTTAGCTCATGGTGTGCAAAAAAGTGCCGCTCAGAGGTAAAACAACCCAACCCAGAATAAGGAGTCACGGTTTAAAGTCCCATACAACGGATGGCCTTTTCAAGCCAATTGGCGTCCCCTTTCTTTTTGATGGCAAAGTGTGGGTTTATCGAAAATAAATTAAACGTTCTGAAAAATATCGTTGCCAGATATTTTTTCTGAATTCTGTAATCAACCATAGTGTTCGGATACTTTTTTGAGCGACTGAACCAATGTTACGAAAGAAACGCAGTTTTTCTATATATCGCAAAAGCATATCGTACCGGTGGTTACGAACGAAACGCAGAGACCTAACATTTTTGGGGCTGCTAGGAAGAGTTATTACGGGACCCCTACTGTAAAGTTCTCAAACTTTAAAAATATAGCTTACTAGAGTTGCACGAGTAACTGTGAGTAGACTACAGCGATCCTTGTTTACTACAACGCAATTTATTTCACCAATGAGATACTATTAACTACCTCATTGGTGAAATAATAAAACAAATTATTTCCCAAGCAACTGTTTGCCACAGAGATCTTACAGGAGCTTGTCAATTTATACGTCATAGTTGAAGGTCTGTGAGGATGGCGAGATCTCAGCAGAAAGACAACACAAACATCCATGCTTTCGGGACTCGAACCCAAGTCCTTTTTATCAGTAGCCAAGCCCGCTAACCACTCGGATACCGGAACAGAAAATTGTAGGAAAGGAACTTAATATTCGAATATTAAAAATAGAATTTTTAACCCAAGTTCACAAACTAAAATTCTCTGAACAGTTATGGCATATTTATTAGATAAACGATGTTAGCTGACAAAAAATTTTATTTTGTGATCACCTTGAAGCCCTAATACGACGCATAGCAGTACACCTCCATAGTTTCACGTCTGATAAAATGCTGTTTTTTTTTAACCCTTTCAGTGTCCAGCCTGAAAAACTGGTTTACATCCAGAGGCCAAATTTAACTTTAGAATTATGGCATGTTATATGCCAAATTAATCAACATTTAATTCTGGATTTTCTGAAAATAAAATATTTAACAAAAAAGACCATATGTTTCATTTTAATAGGACTTTTTTAGAGTCATGTAGTAAAAAAAATGCATCTGGCAACACAAATAAAAATTTATAAAAAAAAAGCTAATAGACAGAAATGATTATAATGCACATGAATAGAAAGGCTATTTATTTCTAAATAACGAAAAAAATTTCTTGTTTAAAGTAAACATTTCTTCCATTTTGAAATTTTTTTCTCCATACTATAAAAAAAAATACCCCCTCAAGCAGCTGCTTGCCACAGAGGTCTGACAGGAGCCTGTCAGTTTATATATCACAGTAGAAGGTCTGAGAGGATGGCAGGACCTGAGCAGAAAAACAAACGAACATCCATGCCTTACCCGGGGCTCGAACCCAGGTCCCTTAGCTCAGTAGACAAGCGCGCTAACCACTCTACAACGAGACAGATCGAAAAATATATCCCCTCAAGCAGCTGCTTGCCACAGAGGTCTGACAGGAGCCTGTCAGTTTATATGCCAAAGTAGAAGGTCTGAGAGGATGGCAGGACCTTAGCAGAAAAACGACACATACATCCATGCCTTACCCGGGGCTCGAACCCCTTAGATCAGTAGCCAAGTGCGCTAACCACTCGGCCACGGGACGGATAGAAAAAAAATACCCCCCCCCCCCCCCCAAGCAGCTGCTTGCCACAGAGGTCTGAGAGGAGCCTGTCAGTTTATATGCCAAAGTAGAATGTCTGAGAGGATGGCAGGACCTCAGCAGAAAAACGACACATACATCCATGCCTTACCCGGGGCTCGAACCCAGGTCCTTAGATCAGTAGCCAAGCGCGCTAACCACTCGGCCACGTACTTTGAGAAAAAGTCCAGCCTTGTTGGAGTCCAATGAACAAGTCACATTTAGAATATTTTTAATAAATAACTAATCAACAGAAATAGCTCATGTTATATACCAAATCAAACAGAATTTAATTCTGAATTTTACTGAAGTAAAAAATTTGATCAATGTAGTAACATATTAATTTTAATAACAATTTTTACAGTGATATACCAAAAAAAAGGTACACATTTTATAATTACTTCCAAAATCTTCCATTTTTAAAAAGTAGCAGTTCTTTGTTAATTATCGGGAAATTTTAAAAACTTTAAGGAAAAATTTGTTGATAATAGTTTAAATCAAACTTCTGAGCTTAAATTAGGGGATTGCTTCAACACAGAGTAATGTTAACAAACAAATTGGCAATACCTTATATAACTTCTAAGAAATGGCAAACAGATGGCTTTAACAAATTATTTATGTCATAGTTTAATAAAATATGCATCAAATAAAAAAAGAAAATATTATTTATCAAGCTTAAATTACATATTTTTATAAGATATATATTAAAAAATTTTAAAATGGCAATTTTTATTTTTTTTTTAAAATCGTTTTTTTTTATTGTACTAAAAACGGATATATACGTTCTGGACACTGGAAGGGTTAAATATATTTGACAAACGCATTCCGTACCGATATGGTTGAAAAAGAAATAGTGTTTCTTCTATTCAATTATCGGGGCGGGGGTGGCTCAGTCGGTAGCGCGCCAGACTCGTAATCTGCAGTTCCCAGGTTCGAGTCACAGCTGGGTCAGCGTCGAGATTTATCTCCGCAAAATTCCCCGCCCTGCCCACGGTCAGTAGGGGACACCGATGGGCTTGGAAAGACCGCCGTCCGTCGGATGGGACGTTAAGCCGTGACTCCGTGTGCGGGAGAGCTATACCCTGTGCACGTTAAAGAACACGCTGGATGGCCTTGACGGGAGGCTACCATCTGTCTCCCAATAGCTGTTCCAGTGGGTCTCCTCTCCCAACCTTCTCTGAGCCTTCGGGGTCCATGTGACCTGGCCATTTAGCCCATGGTGTGTAAAAAAAGTGCCGCTCAGAGGTAAAACAACCCAACTCTATTCAATTATCCAACACATCCGACCATAGGAGTGTGTTGTTTTATCACAAGGGTTGATACTTTAGATTACAGGCAAATTTAAACAGACACGAAGTTGCGGCATTTTGTAGTTAGAGGGAAGAGAAATAGCAACCAAAACACGGAAACGTTAAGCTCGCATCACCTGATGCCGCTTACGACCCCAAAAAATAAAACACACACACAAAAAAAAGATCTCTCCGAAACTAGTATTTTCCTCGTTTTCCTATACTCCCTTACATCAATGCATTAGTAGCGCAAAGATGATGCTATCCATCCTCCTCTTCTTTTCTTTCCGGAGGAGAGAGGGTCTCGTGGGGGGGGGGGGGGAGCCGAGAGCCAAGTGGGAAAACCTCAAGCTCTGTACCTCGGCAGCCGGCGAGACCACATTAGCAAAGCCTAACAAGTATTTAAATACCCAGGACAGACCGACGGCCTCTCATTTGAAAGTGAAAGCGCCGACGGCAGATCCATCGGCTCATCACTGGTATCGACGCTTGGTCACGTGATCCCCATTAGACATCGGCGAACCTGAGGTTAAGCATCCAGCGACGAACATGAGAGAGAAGAGAGGTTTTTTTTGCAGGGTGGGAGGTTGGGGGAGGGGGGGGGGTCTTTTTTTCCTTCTTTGTAATAACGGATCTCTGATAATGATTTCAGAGTCGAACAGCATTTCAGTTGTCTCAACATTTGTTTTTTTTCTCTCTCTCTCATGTCTTCTAGATTTCTGCTCACCCCCCATACTTTTCATTCTCCCCGCCCTCCTCTCCCATTCCTTCTTCTTCCTAAAGTCCTTCACATTTCTTCCTTTTCCTCTTCAGTAGATGACTCCAGTGTAGGAATGTGTGCTAAGTGGGCTACCCAATAGGGTATTGGCGGTGGGAGAATTAAAAAGCAGTTTTGCAACTTGTTTGTGAGGATGTTTAGATTTTCCTTTTTTTTTTCATCTGTAACCGATTTTGATTTTGTAAGGCTTTTTTTTTTGTTCTCTTCCTTATTTCTTCTTCTTTTTTTCCTTCGATAGTGAAATGCCTAAAATCATTTTTTTTTTGCAATGACGTTTAGAAATTCCTTCATTACATCAAATATGTTAGCGCGGTTTCACTGTTAGGAAAACCTTTTCTTTAAAAAAAAAATTTAATATGAAAACTTTAAAAAAACAGATAAATAAAAACATTTTTCGTTTTGAAAAAAAAATAACAAAAAGATTATTTTTTATAGAAATTGAAGAATTTTTTCAAATTTAAATTTTGATATTTTTCGTTTGTTCTAACATTTATAAACCTAATTTTTTTCTCTCTCATTTCTTTTTAAAAAAAATTTTCTCTCTCTCATTTCCTTTAAAAATTTTTTTTTCTCTCTCTCCTTTCCTTTTAAAAAATTTCTCTCTGATTTCCTTTTAAAAATTTTTCTCTCTCTCATTTCCTTTTAAATTTTTTCTCTCTCTCATTTCCTTTTAAAAAGTTTTCTCTCTCTCATTTCCTTTTAAAACTTTTCTCTCTCTCATTTCCTTTAAATTTTTTTTCTCCCTCTCCTTTCCTTTTAAAAAAATTTCTCTCTCATTTCCTTTTAAAAATTTTCTCTCTCTCATTTCCTTTTAAAAATTTTCTCTCTCTCATTTCCTTTTAAAAAGTTTTCTCTCTCTCATTTCCTTTTAAATTTTTTCTCTCTCTCATTTCCTTTTGAAAAGTTTTCTCTCTCTCATTTCCTTTTAAATTTTTTCTCTCTCTCATTTCCTTTTGAAAAGTTTTCTCTCTCTCATTTCCTTTTAAATTTTTTCTCTCTCTCATTTCCTTTTAAATTTTTTCTCTCTCTCATCTCCTTTTAAAACCTTTTCTCTCTCTCATTTCCTTTTAAAACTTTTCTTTCTCTCATTTCCTTTTAAATTTTTTTCTCTCTCATTTCCTTTTAAAAATTTTCTCTCTCTCATTTCCTTTTAAAATTTCTCTCTCTCTCATTTCCTTTTAAATTTTTTCTCTCTCTCATTTCCTTTTAAAAATTTTTCTCTTTCTCATTTCCTTTTAAAAATTTTTTCTCTCTCTCATTTCCTTTTAAAATTTTTTCTCTCTCTCATTTCTTTTAAAAAATTTTTTTCTGCAATCCTCAAAATCGAAAAAAAAGATTGGAGAAAGTATCATCATTTAATGGAAAGTAGAAACGATGCAACTTTTTCTTTTCTTTTTCATCGGTCAGTAACAGTATCGGCAAAAAAAGAAATCGGGCGAGTGGTTAGCGTGCTTAGCTATTAATCAAAGGGATCTTGTTGTGAGCCCCGTGTAAAAGCACCGATGGATGTTTGTGTTACCTTTCTTCTGAGGTTTCGCCTTTCTCACAGACCTTCTCTACGGCAAATTAAACTGACCGGCTCCTGTCAGACCTCTGTGACAAGCAGCTTCTTGAAGGGATAATTTTTTTGTTTAATAATATCTTACATCTGCTGTGGTCAAATAAATAAAAATAAAATAAATACCCCCTCAAGCAGCTGCTTGCCACAGAGGTCTGACAGAAGCCTGTCAGTTTATAAGATCTGAGAGGATGGCAGGACCTCAGCAGAAAAAACGACACATACATCCATGCCTTTCCCGGGGCTCGAATCCAGGTCCCTTAGATCAGTAGCCAAGCACGCTAACCACTCGGCCACGGGACGGTCAAACGACTGTCAAAATGATGTTTGAAGCTTTGACTCCTCATTCATACCTGGGTTCCCAAGTTCGAGTTTCCATTGTGCTTTGGTTGAGTTTTCCTCGTGCAACCTCTGGTCTTCCTCCGATGGGACACCGCTTGGCTTGGAAAGTATCGTCGATGGAATGGGTGGACCGTGGGCCAGTACGCAGGAGAGGCATGCTCTGTGCACTTCAAAGAACCTCCAGCTATTTCCTAAATTCTCAGTTCTCGAAAATACACAATAATTCAGAAAAATTAATTTGGAAAACGAAAATTCGCTTTTCGCTGTTCTCACGTCTTTATGCGTAATTTGTCCGCCCCTATCGAAAACTGCGATGGATTGGATTGTTTCACCTCTGAGCGGCACTTTTTTTTAACACAATGGGCTAAAGGGCCAGGCCACAAGGACCCCGAGGACTCAGAGAAGGTCCCACTGGAACAGCTTTTAGCCTCGGCCAGGTCACAAGGATCCCGAAGGCTCAGAGAAGGCTGGAAGAGGGGACCCACTGGAACAGCTTTTGGGAGGCAGATGGTGGCCTCGACCAGGTCACAAGGATCCCGAAGGCTCAGAGAAGGCTGGAAGAGGGGACCCACTGGAACAGCTTTTGGGAGACAGATGGTGGCCTCGGCCAGGTCACAAGGATCCCGAAGGCTCAGAAAAGGCTGAAACGGGAGGGGACTCACTGGAACAGCTGTTGGGAGACAGATGGTAGCCTCCCGCCAAGGCCATCCAGCGTGTTCTTTAACGTGCACAGGGAATAGCTCTCCCGCACACAGCATCACGGCTTAACGTTGCAGCCGACGGATGGCGGCCTTTCCAAGCCCATCGGTGTCCCCTACTGACCGTGGACAGGGCGAGGAATTTTGCGGAGATAAATCTCAACGCTGACCCAGCTGGGACTCGAACCTGGGAACTACACATTACGAGTCTGGCGCGCTACCGACTGAGCCACCCCGAAAAATTCGATGGGACAAAGCGATAAATTTATTAAGACTTAGAAATAAAAAAAAATACCTTTCAAAATTACTTTAAAAAAGTTAAAGTACTGAAAAAAAAGCATAAAGAAACAAGGGAAAAAATAAATTGGAAGAAATTGCAACAGGAATTAAAAACACTTAAGTTAATATCTGCTAGAATAAATAGTGCCCTATTTGTAACTGTCTGGGAAATTGAATTTTTTTCACTCTCTTTCCTACGGGAATAGAAGGTTTTTATAGACCGTACTTTTCGGCATATGTTGGATCTCATTATAAAGAAAAAAAAATCCTCTAATAGCTGTTTATAAATCTCCTTACCCAAGTCATTTAGATCCAGCTGAGTCGTTTGATCCATGCCATTGTGTGAAAATGAAAATAACACTCAGAGGCAGAACAAACCTAACGTAGCCAATCTTAATAACATGGAAAACAACACGTATATGCTCCCATTTCAAATAATTTAGATTTACTGATACAGCCGCTCGAAAAAGTATCCGAACACTATGGTTGATTGCAGAATTCAGAAAAAATATCTGGCAACGATTTTTTTTAGAAATTAGTGATCTGGCAACCTTCGTGTCACGTGATTACAGAATTCAGGATAATATCTGGAGCGTGTACAGCAACTGTACACGCTCCAGTTACCGTTCACAGCAAACTGGAGCGTGTGCAGTTACTGTACACGCTCCAGTTTGCTGTGAACGGTAACTGCACACGCTCAATATTTCCGTGAGTGAGCCCACACGATCCAGGTCTTTGTGAGCTCACACGATCCAATATACTGTGAACATTAACCGCAACCGCTCCAGTTTGCTGTGAATGGTAACTGCACACGCTCAATATTTCCGTGAGTGAGCCCACACGATCCAGGTTTTTGTGAGCTCACACGATCCAATGTGCTGTGAACATTAACCGCAACCGCTCCAGTTTGCTGTGAACGGTAACTGCATACGCTCAATATTCATTGCATTACATATTCATGCGCATTTTATATATTAAAAAATATCCGAACACTATGGTTGATTTCAAAATTCAGAAAAAATATATGGCAACGATTTTTTTAGAAATTAGTGATCTGGCAACCTTCGTGTCACGTGACACGAAGGTTGCCAGATATTTTTTCTGAATTCCGTAATCAACCATAGTGTTCGGATGCTTTTTTGAGCGACTGTACATAGCTTTTAAAGTATGCATATATTTTTAAATGTTTACAGTGTTTCTTTGCCCCTGTTGGAAGGATTTGCTGCCTGCGAACTGATGCTGCAGAAAAGCCAACGTATTCAGTCGGGTCAGCTGGTTTTACCTCTGAGATGCCCTTCTTTCGCACATAATGGTCTAAATGTCCATGTCACAAGTACACCCAAGGGACCAGAACCACAAATTGAGGCAAGGGGACCCCCTTTATATCTGTAAGGAGGCAGATGAAAGTCTCCTGTTAAGGCCATCCAACGTATTCTTTATCTCCTTTTCTTCGGAGGTATGGCCTCCCTTCCACACGGCTTAACGTCTCATCTGTCGAACGGTGTCTTTTGTCTCTTCGGTCTCCCCTTTCTCAGTGATATGAATCTCAACGCAGGAACAGTTGGGATTCGAACCGGGAGGCAAGAGCTATCGACTGAGTCACCCCCCCCCCCCCCCGCTGCTCTCGGTGAGAAAGGAGACACCGATGGGCTTGGAAAGGCAGCCGTCCTTTGGATGAGGCATAAAGCGTTGTCCGCGTGCATGAGAGACATCCCATGTGCACGTTAAAGAGCACTCTTGATGATAGTGACTGGTGGCTGCCATCTTACAGTTGTCCAGTAGTCTTCTGTCCCCAACTTCCTCTGAGCCTTTGGAGTCCTTGTGACCTGGACATTTAGCCTATTATGTGCAGGTTGGCTGGTTGGTTGGTTGTTTTACCACTGAGCGGCACTTTTTTGCACACCATTGGCTAAATAGCCAGGTCACATGGACCCCGAAGGCTCAGAGAAGGTTTGGGGAGGGGAACCACTAGAACAACTGTTGGGATACAGATGGTAGCCTCCCCGTCAAGGCCATTCAGCGTGTTCTTTTAACGTGCACAGGGTATGGCCCTCCCGCACACGGGGACACGGGTTAACGTCCTATCCGACGGATGGTGGTATTTCCAAGTCCATCGGTGTCCCCTACTGACCGTGGGCAGGGCGGGGAATTCTGCAGAGATAAATCTCAACGCTGACCCAACTGGGACTCGAACCTGGGAACTGCAGATTACGAGCCTGGCATTGTGTGCAGGAAAGTGTCTCTCAGAGGTAAAACAACGCAGCCTTATTCATGTTCAAGAGAGTTGTTTGAAACAAAAAAAAAAGAAAAGCGTGGAAAAGGGAAAAAAATCTTTAAAGTATGTGCCGTGAATGAAACTTTGAAACAGAGAGAAACATCCCTACGTAACACTGGGCTCCATTGTATGTATACAACGCAGCCAGGTAGGAATACGTCCAACCATAATCGACATCCACATTGGCCTCCCAGATATCCGTCTTTATCTACTCCGACAAAGGCGGCACAATCAGGCACGGCGGTTATCCGCGGTCGTTGTCCGCAAACAAGAAAGGCATAAACGAGAAGAAGCTGAGGCCTAAACATCAAAAGGCTCTGCGTGGAGAGGACCACCCTCGCTCTCAGAATCGGCTACCTAACCGCGCGCATCTTCACTTGATCCGTCGTTTACGAGGTAACGAGATTACGCGACGCACGCCACCTCGAGGCATTAGTAGTGACCAACTTCATTACAGGCGTTACGCAGCGTTTGCCACAAAAGCCAGTTTGCACGTCGGCACTCGGGGACCTTACTGCGGACGGGGATTGGGAGCAGTTGGACTATCGGACACAACGGCAGGGCCGTCTAGGACTTCCTACATCGGTTGGGAAACACTCTTCAGAATATGATCATCATCAGATGCTCTTTCACTAGGATCAGATCCAGAAGTTGTTTGCTATTTATTTATTTATTTATTTATTTATACACCTAACAACCATGGTGATGTTAGGGCCAGGCCCTTCTACACCAGGTTCATTTAAAAACAATACAAAAAATATAAATGAAAACAAGAGAATATTTTTTATATTATACAGTCGTTCAAAAAAGTATCCGAACACTATGATTGATTGCAGAATTCAGAAAAAATATCTGGCAACGATTTTTTTAGAAATTAGTGATCTGGTAACCTTCGTGTCACGTGATTACAGAATTCAGGAAAAATATCTGGAGCGTGTACAGCAACTGTACATGCTCCAGTTACCGTTCACAGCAAACTGGAGCGTGTGCAGTTACTGCACACGCTCCAGTTTGCTGTGAACGGTAACTGCACACGCTCAATATTTCCGTGAGTGAGCCCACACGATCTAGTATCAAAATAATATGACCACCTACAGTCGCTCAAAAAAATATCCAAACACTATGGTTGATTGCAGAATTCAGAAAAAAATATCTGGCAACGATTTTTTTTAGAAATTAGTGATCTGGCAACCTTCGTGTCACGTAATATGTCTATGTGGCAAGTAACTGCTTCAGGGGATTTTAATTCAAATGAAAATGTAAATACTTTAATTTTCAACAACCACGAATTAACTTTTGGGATCAATTATTTTAATTGATTAAATAATATCCCAGCTTTCACAACTGTTAGAATACTGAACGAATACTGCCGATGAATTAAAAAAAAAATCAATGTAACTGCAATTGATTAATATCTCTGATATATCTTTTTTTTCCATAAAAAAAAGGGGGAGCGAGGGTGGCTCAGTCGGTAGCGCGCCAGGCCCATAATCTGTAGTTTCCAGGTTCGAGTCCCAGCTGGGTCAGCGTTGAGATTTATCTCCGAAAAACTCCCCGCCCTGCCCATGGTCAGTAGGGGACACCGATGGGCTTGGAAAGGCCGCCGCCCGTCGGATGGGATGTTAACCCGTGTGCGGGAGAGCCACCGCCGTCCGTCGGATGGGACGTTAACCCGTGTCTCCGTGTGCGGGAGAGCCATACCCTGTGCACGTTAAAGAACACGCTGGATGGTCTTGACGGGAGGCTACGATCTGTCTCCCAACAGCTGTTCCAGTGGGTCCCCTCCCCCAACCTTCTCTGAGCCTTCGGGGTCCTTGTGACCTGGCCATTTAGCCCATGGTGTGCAAAAAGAAAGTGTCACTCAGAGGTAAAACAGACATAAAAAAAGTTATTTAAGTAGGAGTTTCGACGCTCCCCGAATTTGACTTCCTAATGAGATAACAGGGATCTATTCCACATTCTTCATTTGTAATGATTAAATCACATATTAACAAACGGGATGTACAGTCGCTCAAAAAAGTATCCGAACACTATGGTTGATTTCTGAAAAAATATCTGTCAACGATTTTTTTCAGAAATTAGTGATCTGGCAACCTTCGTGTCACGAAGGTTGCCAGATCAGTAATTTCTGAAAAAAATCGTTGACAGATATTTTATCTGAATTCTGCAATCAACCATAGCGTTCGGATACTTTTTTGAGCGACTCTACAGATCAATCTTTATTTTATATTTAAAAAATTCCACTGTTGCTGCTTTACAAAACACTATTTAACGTTGTTTGACGAAGAGTCGGCGATCCCTAAGTCACGTGGAACTGAAAACGAGGATGTGGTCATTTGTGCCCATGCTGTACTTATGCCTTACACTGTTATCCGACCATTCAATTCCAACCCTAAGCCTCTGTTATGGGGCTTGTCGCCACAGTCCACGGAACTGCTTCTCACTGGCCAGCGCTCCGTAGTGGCAGTGCTTTGGGGAATATTTCTGTCATCAGTGTCCCTTGGGAAATGTTTTACAACGTTGCTTTCAGCTCCGAAAAAGGACAACTATTCCCTTAAGAAATATCCGTGATTTTTTTTTCTTTCATACAATGAACAATTCACTCAAATGCCAGGTTGGGTTGTTTTACCTCTGAGCGGCACTTGTTTTGCACACCATGGGCTAAATGGCCAGGTCACATGGACCCCGAAGGCTCAGAGAAGGTTGGGGGAGGGGGCCCCCTGGAACAGCTGTTGGGAGACAGATGGTAGCCTCCCGTCAAGGCCATCCAGCGTGTTCTTTAACGTGCACAGGGTATGGCTCTCCCGCGCACGGGGCCACGGCTTAACGTCCCATCCGACGGACGACGGTCTTTCCAAGCCCATCGGTGTCCCCTACTGATCGTGGGCAGGGCGGGGAATTTTTGCGGAGATAAATCTCAACGCTGACCCAGCTGGGACTCGAACCTGGGAACTACAGATTACGAGCCTGGCGCGCAACCGACTGAGCCACCCCCGCCCCTCAAATGCCAGGTTTGGAGGGTCTGGATTTAGCTCAGTCGTTAGCGCGCCAGGCTCGTATTCTGCGGTTCGCAGGTTCGAAATCCCAACTGTGTTTGTTTTATGATTTATCTCCGCAAAACGCTAATCTTGCTCTCGGTGAGAAAGCGGACATCGATGAGCTAGGAAAGACCGCCGTCCGTCGGTTAGAAGTTAAACCGTGACCCCGTGTGCGGGAGAGGCATACCCTGTGCACGTTAATCAACACGCTGGATGACCTTGACGGAAATCTATCATTCGTCTGCTAACAGCTATCCAGTGGGTCCCCTCCCCCGCATTCTTCTCTGAGATCTTGGGGTCCTTGTGACTTGGCCATTTAGCCCAATGTGTGAAAAAGTTCCTCTCAGAGGTTAAACAACCTAATTGCGTGCCAGACATCGATGGACTTGGAAAGGTCGGCGTCCGTCGAATGGGACGTTAAACCGTACCCTGTAAACATTAAAGAACACGCTGGAAAACCTTGACGTGGGGCTTCCATGTGTCCCCTTCCATTGGCAGGCACGAACTCAGGATTTAGTTTCGGGGGAGAGGGGGGGGGGGTCGGAGAATTTGTTTTGGGGGGAGAGTAGGGAATTGAGTAGGGTTTAACATTTACTAAAATATTCCAGAGGAGGAAAAGTCAAAATAATATTAAAAAATATATATATATGGAATGCGATTTTCTAGTTGCTGTTTTTTAATCTATTTTTAGTGTCGGACATCTCTGTCCAGTTCGAGTCCCAGCTGGGTCAGCGTTGAGACTTATCTCCGTAAAACTCCCCGCCCTTCCCACGGTCAGTAGGGGATGAGTCACCGATGGGCTTGGAAAGGTTGCCGCCGGTCGGATGGGATGTTAAGCCGTGGTCCCATGTGCGGGAGAGCCATATCCTGTATACATTAGAGAATACGCTGGATGGCCTTGATGGAAGGCTACCATCCAGTGGGTCCCTTCCCCCAAACCTTCTCTGAGCCTTCGGGGTCCTTGTGACCTGGCCATTTAGTCCACTGTGTACAAAAAAAGACCATCAGAAATAAAACAACCTGGCCTAAGCCACTGCTTTCGCTTTACGTAAGACTCAGTTACAAAAACTGAAGATCTGATCTGACCATTTATAAACTTTTTAACTTCAGATGTAGCTTTTCTTATCTCATTCGAATAAATATATGTTACCGCTAAAGTGCAGAAATCAGTTATTCTACAGATTATCTAGGTATTGTGCAGATTAACTAGGGTGATCCGTTAACGTGCGGAAAATTGTTTATTCCGCACGTTAACGGATCACCCTAGCTCAAATTACCTAGGTAATCTGCAAATTACCTAGGTAATCTGCAAATTACCTAGGTAATCTGCAAATTACCTGGATAATCTGCAAATTACCTGGATAATCTGCAAATTACCTGGATAATCTGCACATTACCTACTAGGCACTCGTTAAAGTGAAAATAAGATCTTTGCTGGAACAACAGGAACGTTTCTGTACGCTTAAATTAACATAATGTTATTTATCTAGTGTCCGAGAGTACAGTTGAAACCAGGGTCATCCCTCTGTCAACATGAATCAGTCGTCCGAATTATAAAAAACGCCCCCAAAATGAGCAGGCCAAGTGAGAACGAATCATTTTAGTGATTCGTTATGAAGAATGAATCACTTTACCGATTCGTTCTCACTTGGCCTCCGCTCATCCGGGGCGTTTTTTATAATGCGGACGAGTGAATCACGTGACACGAAGATTCATATTCAAGAGATTCACCACTATGAGAGAAACAAACATACGGAAGCCGTTAATGTGCACATTACCTTGGTAAAATGAGGAAAACTCTTGATTCCGCACGTTAACGGAGCAAATCAGTTAATCTGCAGATTAGCTAGGTAATGTGCACATTAACGGCTTTCGAGCTTTAGCGGTAACATATACATCATTTTTAATCCGATAGGAACATGCTGGGAAAAAAAAACAACAACCCCCCGATTTAAATTCGCCTTCTATTTTATTTATTTTTTTAAACGGCATCAAATCGACCAAAATTTAAAATCGTAATTTCTGAATGTCTGTAACGAATCGGAATCGAGATCTCGGGTGGGGGGGGGGGAGAATTTCTTGTTTATACTAACACCTCTTCATTTAGGAAAAAAGAGGAAAACAACCGCGACGTGATTGAGATTAGCTTTTCACGTTGAGAAGCCAGAGCAGGAAGAAGTGCACTTTAGCGACGATTACCGATTGGTGGATGGCAAAGAAGGGAGGAGGGGAGGAGGGGGGCTATACGAGAGAAAAAAAAAATGGCTAAACCATGCGAAAGACGATCACGAGATCCCAACGCTCAGTGCCATCTGTTGCCCATTGTTTGAGTATGCGCGTGATGCCATTGGCGGTATTTGTATTCCACGTAAGCGGCGTTCCTTCAGAAAACGCGGGAAGCCTGCCGTGTCGTCGTCTGTCAGCGGTCCTAAACTGTCGCCCAAGATGGGCAACAGATGGTGCTGTAGTCACGGTCGCCGCACGCGATCACTGAGAGTGGCGCTTGTTGCCAGATCAGATAACAGGGCAACAGCGATTTTCGACGTGAACTGAATTTGCTTGCTCTCGTCTGCCGAGCAATATTTTCGAAAGAAAATGAAATAGGGACGATTGTGAGGGAGGGGGGGGGGTAAGAATCATTTTTTTAAAAGAGTCAGTGATAGGAATAAGTTCAAAAATTGAATATTTCGATGTCGGAGGAAGGAACAGTTGAAAATGAACTTAAGTGAAAATTTGGGCAAGAGTTGACCAGAACTCTTGTAATGGCGAACTTTGGAGATACGGTTGGATTGTTTTACCTCTGAGCGGCACTTTTTTGCACACCATGGGCTAAATGGCTAGGTCACATTGACCCCGAAGGCTCAGGGAGGGAACCCACTGGAACAGCTGTTGGGGGACAGACAACCCAACCCCCGCATACGGGACCACGTCTTAATGTCCCATCCGACGGACGGTGGCCTTTCCAAGCCCATCGGTGTTCCCTACTGACCGTGGGCAGGGCGGGGAATTTTGCGGAGATAAATCTCAACGCTGACCCAGCTGGGACTCGAACCTGGGAACTACAGATTACGAGCCTGGCGCGCTACCGACTGAGCCACCCCCTTGCACTTTAGCGGTAACATATGCTCCCCTTGGAGATACGGACAGATATATAGTATTTAGCCAGCTCGGGGAACTAATGGAGAGTATAGGCGCGTATTTTTTGGGGGGGAGCTAGGAAATCCGCCTTAAATTCTCGAAAATAAGAAATTATATAACACTGTTCAGAAAGGACTTAGAAAATTTCAAATACTAGCAGAAGATACAAATAACAATTTCTCGTTTCGTTCCGACTGCAATTTGAGCCCAGGCTGCGAATTAAAACTAGCTGAAGTCGGCGTAATTATTGCGGGGAGCGTTGAAATTTATCTCCGCAAAACTCCCCACCCTGCCCTTGGTCAGAAAGGGGATACTGAGAGGCTTAGAAAAGACACCGTCATATCGAATGAGACGTCAAACCCCGTGTGAAGGAGAGCCATACCCTGTGTACGTTAAATTGGGTTGGGTTGTTTTACCTCTGAGCGGCACTTTTATGCACACCATTGGCTAAATGGCCAGGTCACATGGATCCCGAAGGCTCAGAGAAGGTTGGGGGAGGGGACCCACTGGAACAGCTGTTGGGAGACAGATGGTAGCCTCCCGTCAAGGCCATCCAGTGTGTTCTTTAACGTGCACAGGGTATGGCTCTCCCGCACACGGAGCCACGTCTTAATGTCCCATCCGACGGACGGTGACCTTTCCAAGCCCATCGGTGTCCCCTACTGACCGTGGGCAGGGCGGGGAATTTTACGGAGATAAATCTCAACGCTGAGCCAGCTGGGATTCGAACCTGGGAACTACAGATTACGAGCCTGGCGCGCTACCGACTGAGCCCCCCCCCCCGCCCCCCGTGTGAAGGAGAGCCATACTCTGTGTACGTTAAAGAACACGCTGTATAACCTTGACTGACGGTTTCCATCTGTCTTCTTCGCTTACATCAGCTTTCTCTGAACCCTTGGTGTTCTTGTGACCTGGACATTTAGCCCATTGTGTGCAAAAAAAAGTGCCTCTTATAGCATATGCACAACATTGCTCGGATGGATATTTAACCTAAACCCTCTAATATAGTAGAAGTAACCAGGCACTTAGTTTCGGCGGTGGGAGGGTTCTGAGAATTTAGCTTCGAGGTGGGAGTTGGGGTTGGGGGCGGGGGGTCCTGATAATAAGACTTCAGTAGGGTTTCCCAGTTACTAAAATATTGCACCGAACAGGAAAGGCTAAAATAATATTTTATATGAAATAAGATTTTAAAATTTTTATTAATCTATTTTTAATGTCGGAAATAACATATGGCGCTAAAATAAAATTGTAAAAGGAGAACTGTTTTCGATTTGAAAGCAAGTAGACAATTTTGAGATTTGGTATAAGACGATAAGATTTTCGGACGTATCCAGAGAGGGGGTCTGAACCGCTTCTGTGGGTGTAACCCCCCTAACCCCCCTTTTTCCGAACTTTCATTGAATGTATAAATCGTTACAATTGATCAACAGATATTCCCCCACTTTTTTTTTTTTGGGGGGGGGGGGGGGGCAGAAAATGCGAATGTCTTACTTTTAGGTATCTCATTATACTTCCCAAATCAAACGTTTACGAATTTCTCTTTTTTTGCGATAGTGGAGGAGGGGGGGGGGGGGGTTCGTGTAGTCGAAACATTGGTAGGCCGAAAACCATTACTTTTAGTTAAGATAAGAGATTGGGTTGTTTTACCTCTGAGCGGCACTTTTTTTGCACACCATGGACTAAATGGCCAGGTCTCAAGGACCCCGGAAGGCTCAGAGAACGTTGGGGGAGGGGACCGACTGGAATAGCTGTTGGGAGACAGATGGTTGCCTCCCGTCAAGGCCATCCAGCGTGTTCTTTAAAGTGCACAGGTAATGGCTCTCCCGCACACGGGGCCACGGTTTAATGTCCCATCCGACGGACGTCGGCCTTTCCAAGCCCATCGGTGTCCCCTACTGACCGTGGGGAGGGCGGAGAATTTTGCAGAAATTAAATCTAAACTCTGACCCAGCTGGGACTCGAACCTGGGAACTGCAGATTACGAGCCTGGCGCGCTACCGACTGAGCCACCCCCGTCCCTGCTCACAATGGACTAAACGGCCAGGTCAACAGAACCCCCAAGGTCTTAGAGAAGTTTGGGAAGGGGATCCACTGGACAGCTGTTAGGATACAGATGATAACCTATCATTAAGGTCATCCAACGTGTTTTTTAACGTGCACATGTTATGGCTCTCTTCCACACGGCACCACGGCTTAATGTACCATCAGAAGAACAGCGGCCTTTCCAAGCCCATCGGTGTCCCCCTATTGACCGTGGTCAGGGCGGGGAGTTTTTCGCTGATAAATCTCAACGTTGGCCAAGATGAGACTCGAACCTGGTTACTACAGATTTCGAGCCTGGCGCGCTACCAACTGAGCCACACCCGCCCCAGCTAATAGAAGAAAAAATTTATTAACTTATTTGTATGTCATACATTTTCCATGAGATATTTATAAAGACTTATAAAACGGAAAGGAATATGTTAGACTGCAATGGAATTCCAGTCCTTTGACTCCCCCCCCCCCTCATTTATTTTACTTATTTCTGGCTTGATCGGGGCGGGGGTGGCTCAGTCGGTAGCGCGCCAGGCTCGTAATCTGTAGTTCCCAGGTTCGAGTCCCAGCTGGGTCAGCATTGAGATTTATCTCCGCAAAATTTCCCCGCCCTGCCCACGGTCAGTAGGGGACACCGATGGGCTTGGAAAGTGCGTCGTCCGTCGGATGGGACGTTAAGTCGTGGCCCCTTGTACGGGAGAGCCATACCCTGTGCACGTTAAAGAACACGCTGGATGGCCTTGACGGGAGGCTACCATCTGTCTCCCAACAGCTGTTCCAGTGGGTCTCCTAACCCAACCTTCTCTGAGCCTTCGGTATCCTTGTGACCTGGCCATTTAGCCCATGGTGTGCAAAAAAGTGCACACCATGGGATAACGTGAATTCTAATTATGATGCAGAATTTTTTTTTTCTCTCAAGGTGGGTTTTTTTTTATCCGAGGGGAATGAGAAGAAATGTTTGGGGCTTTCGTGTGAGGCTTGGATGACGTCATGGAGGCCCCAAGCATGAAAAGTAAAGCTTTTTCTTTGCTATAAGCTATGACGAAGGAAGAAGTACAGTCGCTCAAAAAAGTATCCGAACACTATGGTTAATTACAGAATTCAGAAAAAATATCTGGGAACGATTTTTTTTAGAAATTAGTGATTTGGCAACATTCGTGTCACGTGATTACAGAATTCAGGAAAAATATCTGGAGCGTGTACAGCAACTGTACACGCTCCAGTTACCGTTCACAGCAAACTGGAGCGTGTGCAGTTATTGCACACGCTCCAGTTTGCTGTGAACGGTAACTGCACACGCTCAATATTTCCGTGAGTGAGCCCACACGATCTAGTATCAAAATAATATGACCACCTACAGTCGCTCAAACAAATATCCGAACACTATGGTTGATTACAGAATTCAGAAAAAATATCTGTCAACGATTTTTTTCAGAAATTAGTAATCTGGCAACAATTCGTGTCACGTGACAAGAAAAAAGAAATTAGTAATCTGGCAACACTTCGTGTCACGTGACACGAAGTGTTGCTAGATCACTAATTTCTGAAAAAAATCGTTGACAGATCTTTTTTCTGAATTCTGCAATCAACCATAGTGTTCGGATACTTTTTTGGCCGACTGTACAATACACGTCACCAACAAAGTACTAACAGCGTGAGAACTAAACAACGTTGCATACGTCAGTGACTGTAGGGTTGCCAACATTTAGAATCGGTATTAAATTCCATTCAGTTGGCGCCAAATAATAAATATTTACATTTCGGGTTGCGCGAATTTTGAATCATTCTTTATAACATTTCATTAATACATATCCAACCTAAAAATTTCACTTATCTCTAAAATTAAAAAAAAACTCGGATGTCTACAGACGGACGGACTACCAAATAAAAACAAAAACTCTTGCTTTTTTTTTGCTTTCTTTTTTGGAAAACGAACTAAAAAACGCCCTTTTCCTTGTAGACCTTTTTTTTTTTTCAAAACAAAACATAAGAGGACGTCAAGATGTGTCTTTAAACAAACAAAGCAATTTTTAACAGAAACAAATCCTCGGATGTAAAGCCAGCGAAGAGCATCTCTGAAGTGTTGGCATGAAAGGGGGACAGGCGTCCCACCCCCCTTTCCAGTATTTGCCTTCCCTCACCAATGTGCATTGCAGTTAAAACTTTTGTGCTCCATGCGCAAAATTGTAATCCTTTGTTGATGTTGGCTAGGCTTTTGTGGTTAGTTGTTATGTACAGAATACATTTGTTTAAGCTTCGCTCTCGTACATTATTCTTTTGCGGGAATAAAATGGAAATGGAAAATGGAATAAAATCTGTTTCTCTTCAAAAGAAATGGATTTTTAACTTTTTTTTTTTGAAAGTCAGACATTCAAGCTGAGATTGTTACCATAGTCTAAAGTGCATATGAGGCCTTCGTGCGAAATTTTGCATCAAAGATTTCATTTATTATGCTTTGGATGAGTTTTATATTTGCACAGGTCACATGGACCCCGAAGGCTCAGAGAAGGTTGGGAGAGGGGACCCACTGGAACAGCTGTTGGGAGACAGATGGTAGCCTCCCGTCAAGACCATCCAGCGTGTTCTTTAACGTGCACAGGGTATGGCTCTCCCGCTCACGGGGCCACGGCTTAACGTCCCATCCGACGGACGGCGACCTTTCCAAGCCCATCGGTGTCCCCTACTGACCGTGGACAGGGCGGGGAGATAAGTCTCAACGCTGATCCAGCTGGGACTCGAACCTGGGAACTGCAGATTACGAACCTGGCGCGCTACCGACTGAGCCACCCCCGCCCCTTTGCTAGAGTAGTTGGTAACCGTGGCTGCAGTGTTGTTTCACAGAGACGAAGTTTTTTTTTGAAAGGAAATTTTCTTGTTGTCGCATTATAATTTTCTTTTCTTAGAACCATTATAATTTCTTTTCGTTTGAAGAGAAATAACAAGGAATAATTAAAATTATTTTTTTTAATAAAATCCTATTTGGTAAAACAGGTAGTAGCTGTACTCAATGAGAAAATTTTAATGTTTTGAATACAATATTTAGTATATTATAATAAATTGAGATTTCTGTGTTACTGCACGATAACATGATTTATGCAGTTAATTTTATACAATTATAGGTATTTTCAATAAATATCATATCGAGTTTCTTACTTGTATAAACTGTCAATAGATGGCAGCAGGCACTTTTCGTATCAACCACAAAAAAACGAACTATACTATTAGAAAAATTTGTAGACACCTATATACATCGATATGCTCCAGGGAACAAAACTGCAACATACATTGACTTACATGTTCACAAGATGATTAAATGTATTAATTTACATATTAATTTTAAAAATTCTGCAAAAGTAGTAAAAAAAAAACATACAACGGCTCCTCCAGGTATCGTAAAATGCGCTCCTGAACGGGATAAAATGCTCATTGAATAACTTTAGGATCAGCTACCACTGTACGCAAATAGCCATGGGTGTTAGACAGTTTGAAACATTAATTATATCGCATTAAATATGCATTAAAATTGCACAGCAATTTGCCACCTTCAGCTTCGAAAAAATTCCGCAGTGCGGCGCTACTTACCCTTGTGCGAAGCTGGCCTTCTCCTTAGATTTTCTTTGGCCCAACTCACCGCTCTGCCCTCGGTCAATAGGGGACAACAATGGGCTTCCAAATGGCGTCGTCCATCAGATGGGATGTTAAGCCATGGCACCGTGTGCTGGAGAGCCATATCTTGTGCACGTTAAAATAAATAGTTTCCCATTAGAATACAAAATTTTTAATAGTAATGCCTTGTTGGAGGATATTGTGTATTAGGTTGTAACCAAGAAATTTTTTCGTTACCGATGGGGAATTTAATTTCTAAGAAAATGTTCACCAAAATCAAGTTCTATTGTCATATGATCAACAAGTTGTTTCCCTTGATCCGTTCTGTTAGAGTTGCCATAAGAATAAAATTCACCAATGATTATAAATATTTGAAACGGAATTTTGCAAAAAATCTAACTGTTGAGATATGATATAAATGAAATAATTAATGCATTGTAATCAAAGGAGCATAATTCTAAATCAGTTGTAATTCAAAATGTTTTTTCCTTCCGTTTTATTTATAGTGCAAAGAAAGTATGAATTGTTCGTTTTGGTTTAAAGGAATGTGTGTTACTCTTTCCATATGGACTTTCTGGAACGTGTCCAACGGATACGAAATTTATAATGAGAGAAGAATGTGTCGGTTCTAACCAGCGTAGGGATATTTTTGCAATATTAATATCCTAAGACCCTGGGCTTATTAATTAAGAAATCGAAATTAAAAAGAAAAACTAAAGTTATTTTCCAGAAGCTTTAGTATTGTCATTCTTTTAAATCCACGTATAATAGTAATGGTCACCTTTCTAAACAAGGAATCTTATGGTTTCCAAGGTTACGAGTCCAAGGTTACGAGTTTTGTTTCGGTATTGGGATATCTTTTGTCTGTCTGAAAACAAAATGACTCTAAAATTGATGACTTTTATTTATTTCATTAGACTAAAATCCCGTAAGTAGATAAATGAAAAATTCATTGGCACCCAAGGGCAATTCCAAGGGCTCCAAGAGAGGTCATCCATCCACCATTTGAGAATGGTATTGGCTTTTGAGAAAGCAATATTTAATTTAAAAAAAGTTAGTGCGAAATCTATTGCTTCTTCTTTACTAGAATAGTTGATAACCGTGGCTGCAGTGTTGTTTCGCAGAGGCTGCATTCACATCCATTCGATTTCTCTGTTTGGTTTTTGTCACTGACACGGCCGAAAAAGTCTTCTCACACAAATAGGTAGTCGAAAATAAAATAAATAAAATAAATACCCCCTCAAGCAGCTGTTTGCCACAGAGGTCTGACAGGAGCCTGTCAGTTCATATGCCACAGTAGGAGATCTGAGAGGATGGCAGAACCTTAGCAGAAAAACGACACAAACAGCCATGCCTTACCCGGGGCTCGAACCTAGGTCCCTTAGCTCACTAGCCAAGCGTGCTAACCACTCGGCCATGGGACGGCCTGTCGAAAATACGACCAAAAATTTTATAGCTCTGTAACTGAGAGATGGTTATTCTTTTTCCAGTGATATCTAAAATTGAGACAATGATTACATTTTATGTTTAGACACCAGAGTGACATCAGAAGACAACTCGATCACGTTTTCTTTTTCGTGAGAGGATTAAGTGTGCGTGAGTTGATATCTTCCATGAAGGGATTATTAATCCAAAGGTTACCATTACGAGGATCCTCATTTTCAGGGCAATAATGGTTAAGGTTTTGAGCTAACGCCCTTAAATGTTGACTGGCGATTGAACTACAGATTACGATCCTGGCGCGCTACCGACTGAGCCACCCCGCCCCAATTTTAAAAAGACTAAGGAAACTGTATTGTCAAGGACGAAGTAATAAAGATCAGTTCAGTGCTGCCCAAACCTCATTCTTACCATATGGCACTTTTTAAAGACCATGAAATATCTATTATGTGCCACTTTCTTCAGGACAAGTATAGGATGTGACACTTTATTCAGGCCAAACATACGATGTGCCCCTTTCTCCAGGCCAAGAACTATGATGTACAGTCGCTCAAAAAAGTATCCGAACACTATGGTTGATTACAGAATTCAGAAAAAATATCTGGCAACGATTTTTTTTTAGAAATTAGTGATCTGGCAACCTTCATGTCACGTGATTACAGAATTCAGGAAAAATAACTGGAGCGTGTACAGCAACTGTACACGCTCCAGTTACCGTTCACAGCAAACTGGAGCGTGTGCAGTTACTACACACGTTCCAGTTTGCTGTGAACGGTAACTGCACACGCTCAATATTTCCGTGAGTGAGCCCACACGATCCAGGTCTTTGTGAGGTCACACGATCCAATGTGCTGTGAACATTAACCGCAACCGCTCCAGTTTGCTGTGAACGGTAACTGCACACGCTCAATATTTCCGTGAGTGAGCCCACACGATCTAGGTCTTTGTGAGCTCACACGATCCAATGTGCTGTGAACATTAACCGCAACCGCTCCAGTTTGCTGTGAACGGTAACTGCACACGCTCCATATTCATTGCATTATATATTCATACGCATTACATATATTATAAAAGTATCCGAAAACTATGGTTGATTACAGAATTCAGAAAAAATATGTGGCAACGATTTTTTTTAGAAATTAGTGATCTGGCAACACTTCGTGTCATGTATTTTTTCTGAATTCTGTAATCAACCATAGTGTTCGGATATTTATTTGTGGAAGCGGGAATAAATTAGATTGCTACGAAATATTTCTTTTGTCAAAATTTTAATTATAGTATAATGATTACTAGTAAATTAAATCCGTTGAAACGGACCATTGATTATTTGGGTTGATTAAATCCGCAGTCAGTATTCAAGGAAAAAAAAATGAAACAATTTCTTCTTGTTTGATATAACTTGATTCAGAATCTATAAACTTCTAAATCTGTTATTACATTATCATCACGAAAAAGTTTTCTAATCAAAATATCTCGTGTTAGGCCTGAATCTAGAAAAAAATCAAGTGGGCGGGGGGGGGGGCGAAACTAAATAGAGCTCGAAAAAAATAAGGTGGACTTTGCGGTAAAAAGGCATGAAATATACATAAGTTTCATAATTTTTCGCCAATAATTGCTCTTACTAGCATCCTCGGTGGCATGGCCTCCTTGCCGCCTCCCTAGATCCGGCCCTGTTCCATATAAATACTTTATAATTATTCATAAGCGTCCTTGATTATCTTTATTTCGCAGCCTTGAAACTGCATATGCCTGAAACTGTGTAAAAATTAAATACCTCCTCAAGCAGCTGCTTGCCACAGAGGTCTGACAGGAGCTGTCAGTTTATATGCCATAGTAGAAGGTCTGTGAGGATGGCAGGACCTCAGCAGAAAAACGACACACACAACCATGCCTTACCCGGGGCTCGAACCCAGGTCCCTTAGATCAGTAGCCAAGCGTGCTAACCATTCGGCCATGGGATGGCTCGAAACTGGGTACGAAAAAGAAAAAAAAAAAGAGAGAGAGAGAGAGTCCTCGCACAGGAACTTCTATTATGAGTGGACCCAAAATTGATAGATGTGTTTTGTGAGGACCATAATGAGGGTCTATGTGCAAAATCTGAGGTCGACAGGTTTAAAAAAGGCTGAATACAGAACATTACATAGATAATGACCAAAAGACAGAATGAGACTTTTAGTAGTTCGATACTTCTGCTTGCCAAGTAAAAAAAAAGAAATACTCTCTAAATATTTAAATAAAATCAACCACCACTGATATATTGCATTAGCTAAAGTGAGGGTTCTCAACGTGTGGTACGCGGTAAAATTTTTTGGGGTACGCCATGAGAGCTCAAAAGTCGCTAGATCTCCCATTGTCCAATAAAGAAGAGTTGCTTGAGATATCTTGTGACAATAGTTTAAAAAGCATTCATTCCAAAAAGCCATTGATTAGTTTTTGGACTGGAGTGGAGAAGGAATATTCGACTTTGCCAAGAATTGCAGTAAAATATTTGTTACCTTTCACAACAACTTATTTATGTGAAACTGGTTTTTCGTCTTTAACAAATAAATATAGGAACAGGCTGGATGTTGAAGATGACTTGCGACTTCTTTATCAAATAAATATAGGAACAGGCTGGATGTTGAAGATAATTTGCGACTTCTTTAACAAATAAATATAGGAACAGGCTGGATGTTGAAGATGACTTGCGACTCTACCTTAGCAAGATAATCCCAACCTTTGATGAACTGTGCAAACGTAAACAAGCGCAACCATTTCACTGATTACCCAGTAAAATGTTTATAATTTTATAAGATTTGTCAAATTGTTTATGTCATTTTTTGTGTTTATCGATATATGTAATTTATGAATACAAAATTTAATTATATATATATGTTTTATTTTATTCCCATTGTTATACTATAACTATAGTTTTATCTATCTATACAAGGGGTACGCCAGTTACATACACATTTCCAGGGGGGTACGTGATGCATAAAAGGTTGAGAACCACTGATATATATGTTTTATTTTATTCCCATTGTTATACTATAACTATAGTTTTATCTATCTATACAAGGGGTACGCCAGTTACATACACATTTCCAGGGGGTACGTGAAACATAAAAGGTTGAGAACCACTGATATATATGTTTTATTTTATTCCCATTGTTATACTATAACTATAGTTTTATCTATCTATACAAGGGGTACGCCAGTTGCATACACATTTCCAGGGGGTACGTACGAGTACCCCCTGGAAACGAGTAAGACGCTTCCATATGTAATGCGAATGGAAAGGCACTTTCAAAGCATCCTCAAGACCCATGAAAACATCTGCATTTTTGTCTTCTCCATTGATACAACATTTAGATACTTTAAATCAAGCATGTCAAAGAACGGCCCGCGGGCCATGATCGGCCCCCGGGGCATTTAGATGCGACCTCAATTAATAATTCTCGAATTTCATTAATAGTTTTTCTATACATTGAACACATAGGTACAGATTACAGAAAAGAATCCGGCCAGAACAGATCCCGGCCAGCTGATATACTTTGAAAGAAAAATTGGCACTTGAAAGATTAAGTTTGACACCCCTGCTCTAAATGGTGGTTTTGAGTATGCAATTCTACGGCATATATTTCAAGTCATTATTTCGAATTTTTGATTCTATTATTGTTAACTTAAGAAACCAAATCAAAATTAATAAGATCGTTTACAATGACTATTCCTTCTATGATCCTAAAGACATTGTTAACGATTTAAATAATGTATTCTGTAAATCCTGAACTTGTACAGAAAATTATGCAAACGCAAATGAGTCATTATCCTATTCCAATAAATCATTTAATAATCTGGAAGACTTTAAGCTAAAAAATGTACCGAAATCGAAGTTCTTAACCTCATAAATTCGCTAAAAAACACTCGTAGTATTGGACCAGATGGAATCCCTATCTTTATTCTAAAAATTCTTTCCCCATTAATTTTCGCGCCCCTTTGGATGTAATTAATTGCTCATTTAACTCTAATGAATTCCCAGTTCTATGGAAAGCAGCCATCATCTCACCTATATCTAAAATTTCAAATCCTTCTAACCCTCTTGACTATCGACCTATTTCAGTTACATGTGCTTTAAGCAAATTTTTAGAAAAAGCCGTCGAGAATCAATTATCGACTTTTGTTGAAAATTTTTATTTACTTTCGTGCAGACAATTCAGGTTTAGAAAAAATCGGTCAACTGAAACTCTCATGACACTTCTTGTTAATCAATGGAGATTGTCTTTAGGCAGTGAAAACGGTTGTGGGCCTGGTTTCCCTTGACATCTCAAAGGCATTTGATTCAGTTGAATACAAACTTATCTTGAAAAATCTCTGGTATAATCTCTGGTATAATATCTGGTATAATTATCTCTGGACCATACGTCCTTTATTTCACTGCTGTGTCCTTTAGATTTATTTTTTTCTAAAATGGCCATTTTGTCCCTTTTTTGTGAATTAAAATAGTAAACTGAATATTGGCGCGCAGTAGATGTAGCTCAGGATAGACTTGCTTGGAGAACTAAATTGCACGGTCTGGTTGGACCTCCGTAGCCCATGGCTGCTTGAGGATGATGATGATGATGAGATGTAGCTCAGGATAGACTTGCTTGGAGAACTAAATTGCACGGTCTGGTTGGACCTCCGTAGCCCATGGCTGCTTGAGGATGATGATGATGATGAGAGGGTTGAAATTTTTAAATATTTCAGATAAACACGTATCTTTTAAAACATTTTAAAAATCTATGAATTTTGCTTATGTCTCCCTGGATCTAATACCCCCACTGAACGAATATTTTAATTAGCGAACACTATGTGGACCAGTGAAAAAACAAATAAAAAATCGAAACATTGAAAGCATGCATTTATACCAAATGCAACTTTGACATGAATTGTATACAGTTTTTATGAATTTTTAAAACACAAACCTGATTTATTAAAAAAAAATTTCATTCTTGTGAAAAGTATCAAAATTAAAATTTTTAAGTATTTATATGATTGTTTAAAATGCTATGTATATGCTTATATTTAATAATAAATGTTATAAAGCTTTTTAGTTTTAGTGAAACAATTATTTATTTATTTGTTAATAAAAAATAAAACATAAAATAAACATTACTTTGTTTATCAGACGCAACCTGCTTTTTTTTTTTATTATGAAACAATTTCTGATTGGTCCTTTATTTTCTCCAAAAAAAATAGGGTCACCATAGTTATAATCTTATCTATCGCCCTCAGCTCTTTCCTGGTTTAAAAATTATCTCAACGACCTTGTTATTAGAACTAAATTAAGTACTCATGAGATCTCTACATCTCTTAAAATCAATCGGGGAGTACAGTCGCTCAAAAAAATATCCGAACACTATGGTTGATTGCAGAATTCAGAAAAAATATCTGGCAACGATTTTTTTAGAAATTAGTGATCTGGCAACCTTCGTGTCACGTGACACGAAGGTTGCCAGATCACTAATTTCTAAAAAAATCGTTGCCAGATATTTTTTCTGAATTCTGTAATCAACCATAGTGTTCGGATATTTTTTAGTATATATAACGCGTATGAATATATAATGCAATGAATATGGAGCGTGTGCAGTTACCGTTCACAGCAAACTGGAGCGGTTGCGGTTAATGTTCACAGCACATTGGATCGTGTGAGCTCACTCACGGAAATATTGAGCGTGTGCAGTTACCGTTCACAGCAAACTGGAGCGGTTGCGGTTAATGTTCACAACACATTGGATCGTGTGAGCTCACAAAGACCTGGATCGTGTGGGCTCACTCCGGAAATAATGAGCGTGTGCAGTTACCGTTCACAGCAACCCAGTTTGCTGTGAACGGTAACTGGAGCGTGTACAGTTGCTGTACACGCTCCAGATATTTTTTCTGAATTCTGTAATCAACCATAGTGTTCGGATAATTTTTCGAGCGACTGTACCTCAGGGAACCATTCTTAGCTCACTTCTCTTCAACCTTTTTGTGAATGATCTTCTAGAATCCTCCACCAACTACAATATTTTTATGTATGCAGACGATTGTCTTCTTTCTTTTATCTCAAGTTCTTTCACTTCTTTAAAACAAGAAATAGAAAATAATATTCATGATGTGCTTCATTGGTATACTAAAAATGGATTCACTGTCAATATCAAGAAAACCAATATTGATTTTCTTTCAACTTTAAATTCTCCCCCCGCCTGACAAAAACATTAAAATTAATAATACCCCTATTACAATTTCCACTTCCATGAAGTACTTAAGTATGATGATAGATAATAATCTTGATTTTGGAATTCACATTAATAAAACCGTCGCTTCAGCTTCTAAAAGAACTTATATATTGAGGTACATTCCAAACTGCATATCCTCCTGTGCCCCAATGTTCTACAAAATTTACATCCGACCGAAACTCGAATAACTGTGCTTCCACTCTTTTTTGGTATTTATAAAAAGAACTCTTATAACTTAGAAAAAGTTCAAAATGAAGCTCTCAAAATCATCAGCAAAATCTCTTTTAACAAACGAGAATCTCTAACACTTACTGATATTCGTTCCAACTACCAAATTCCCACTATTGAACCTAGAAGAAAGCTGCGGTTTATTACCCTTATTCACGACATTATTTATAACAAGTCTCATTCCCTTCATTCGATTCTTATACCCTATATTCGATTACGACATCGCCAGATCCTTCGCTCTGATAATAAAATGTTTTCTATTCCCAAGATTTCCAAAGGTAAATATGGTGAAATTTCTTTTTCCTTTCAAGCAACCTCAACTTGGAACTATCTACCGAACGATATCACTTCTTTAAATTCTAAAGCAAAATTCAAAAACTATATTACCCCACTCCTATTAGAATATTGAAATGTTTGAATTATTATTCAAATTATTATAATATTGAAAATTTTCTCCTCACCCCTATTCCCACTCCCCATCTTTGCCCAATGGGCAACGTCTCCTACAGGTAAATAAACTCAATGGTTTCAGAATAACTAACACATATTATAAACACCGCGACATACATAAGTACACATAGGTTTCACCTGATGGACTGCATAAGAATATGATTGATTTTATATTAATTAACAGCAAATGGGCTAGTTCTGTTACGAATACCAGGGCATGTAGGGGAGCTGAAATTGGATCTGACCATTACCTTGTTAAAAGTGTCTTGCAACTTAAACTTAAGAAGCGTTGTGTTAAGTTTAAAAAATTTATCTTTAATTCTGAGCTCTGAAAGACCCAGTTATAGCTAAAGCTTACCATGATATGTCACTTAGTCATTATGACAGTCATGGTTTGCTTACTAATGAAGTTGAGGAAGAATGGGACCATTTTAAGCAGACTATTTTGGACACTAACAGTACTCTTTTCGGAAAAAAGGAGCAGAGGGGACAGAATTATTTGAGTGATAAGGCACTTGAGCTTATTTAAGAAAGAAAGAACTGCAGGAATGTCCTTAATCAATACCCCCACTAGTCTTAATGGAAAGGATTACAGAGAGCTTAATAAACGTATAAAGGATCAGTTAGCTGCTGATAAGAATCTTTGGCTTGATGGCTTGGCTGACAAAAACCGAGGTAGCAGTTAGACAGCACGACAGCTGTACCAAAGAATACCAAAGCATGTTAAACGAAAATGAACAATTCATACTTTCTTTGCACTATAAATAAAACGGAAGGAAACAACATATTGAATTTCAACAGATTTAGAATTACGCAACTTTGATTAAAATGCATTAATTATTTGATTTATATCGCATCTCAACATTTAGATTTTTTGCAAAATTCCGTTTCAAATATTTATAATCATTGGTGAATTTTATCCTTATAGCAACCCTAACAGAACGGATCTAGGGCAACAACTTGTTGATCATATGACAATAGAACTTGATTTTGGTGAACATTTTCTTAGAAATTAAATTCCCCATAGGTAATGAAAAAAATTCTTGGTTACAACCTAATACACAATATCCTCCAATAAGGCATTACTATTAAAAATTTTGTATTCTAATGGGAAACTATTTATTTTAACGTGCACAAGATATGGCTCTCCAGCACACGGTGCCATGGCTTAACATCCCATCTGATGGACGAAGCCAGTTGGAAGCCAATTGTTGTCCCCTATTGACCGAGGGCAGAGCGGTGAGTTGGGCCAAAGAAAATCTAAGGAGAAGAAGGCTAGCTTCGCACAAGGGTAAGTGGCGCCGCGCTACGGAATTTTACCGAAGCCGAATGTGGTACACTGCTGTTCAGGCACAGAAACAACTATAAGCGGCTATCTGCGCATGAGCAGTGCAATCATTTTTAACCCACTGTATCTATGTTTTGCCTTACTCTTGAAATATTTTATGTGATATATTAGTGTTTCAAACTGTCTAACAGCCATGGCTCTTTGCATACAGTGGTAGCTGACCCTAAAGTTAATCAATGAGTATTTTATACCGTTCAGGAGCGTATTTTATGATACCTGGAGGAGCCGTTGTGTGTGTTTTTACTGCTTTTCAGAATTTTTAACATTAATATGTAAATTAATACATTTAATCACCTTGTGAACATGTAAATCAATGTATGCTGCAGTTTTGTTCCCTAGAGAAAAATCAAAGTATATAGGTGTCTATACTTTGTTCTAATAGTAAAGTTCTTTTTTTATGGTTTATAGGAGGGGTGCCTACTGCCATCTATTGACAGTTATTACAAGCAAAAAACTTGATTTTTTTATTGAAAATATCTATAATTGTATAAAATATAAGTGTATGAAACATGTTATCGTGCAGTAACACATAAATCTCAATTTAATATAATGTACTAAAGATTGTAGAGCGTTTAAAGTATTAAAATTTTCTCGTTGAGCCAGCTACTACCAGTTTTATAAAAAAGGATTTTATTAAGAAATATAATTTTAACAAAATCTTGTTGGCTGCTCTCAAAACGAAATTATAAAAGTGTCTCATAAATGAAAAATTTTTAATCAAAGTGTATGTAAATTAGTCACGTGGTGTAAGCAATAGAAAACCTGCTCGGCAATGAAAAAAAAAACGCAGGGAACTAGCTCCTCTCTCTGGCTAGGTGGCTTCACTGCAATGCACGAATTTGCCATGTTTAGAGGGCGCTGCAATCTAAAAGTTTACATTACGCCTATGGAAGCTGGCACTCTTCTCCCTTAGACACTTCTTGGTGAAGGGGAGGCTGCCATATTAGTGTTGAGGACTGATTTGGACAATTATGCTTACCTTTCCTTTTTTTTTTCCTACCCTGCTGAGGAGTGGTCTACCATACAGGGTGACCACTCCTCAGCTCCTCAGCCTCTGGTCATCCTATGTCACGTGACACGAAGGTTGCCAGATCACTAACTTCTAAAAAAAATCGTTGCCAGATATTTTTTCTGAATTCTGTAATCAACCATAGTGTTCGGATACTTTTTTGAGCGACTGTAGGTGGTCATATTATTTTGATACTAGATCGTGTGGGCTCACTCAAGGAAATATTGAGCAGTTACCGTTCACAGCAAACTGGAGTGTGTGCAGTAACTGCACACGCTCCAGTTTGCTCTGAACGGTAACTGGAGCGTGTACAGTTGCTGTACACGCTCCAGATATTTTTCCTGATTTCTGTAATCACGTGACACGAAGGTTGCCAGATCTCTAATTTCTAAAAAAATCGTTGCCAGATATTTTTTCTGAATTCTGTAATCAACCATAGTGTTCGGATACTTTTCGACACGAAGTTTACCAGATCGCTAATTTCTAAACCTGGATCGTGTGGGCTCACTCACGGAAATATTGAGCGTGTGCAGCTACCGTTCACAACAAATTGGAGCGTGTGCAGTAACTGCACACGCTCCAGATATTTTTCCCGAATTCTGTAATCACGTGATACGAAGGTTGCCAGATCGCTAACTTCTAAAAAAAATCGTTGCCAGATATTTTTTCTGAATTCTGTAATCGACCATAGTGTTCGGATACTTTTTTGAGCGACTGTAACCCAACCCAAATGCATAAATTAGAAAAAATATTAATTTCTATTTAAAATCTTCTAGACCCTTAGCAGCCAAGGGGCTCTGTCTTTACGAAAATATGCTCTAACATTTCCTCCAAAGAGAAAAATGAATTACAAAAATAAATAACATCGTCAAATCGTATTAAACAAATCGGAAATAACAAATTCAAATAATCAAAAATAAGGACAGTCTTTGCGACAAAAAAAAAAGAGTATTTTTTTTCAAAAGAATTCAATAGAGCTAACTGTCAGAAGATTGATGTCCGTATCCTCACATGAAAATCCCTTATCCCGTCCCTATGTCGGCTAATCCAGTAGCAGCGGCAACGACAGACAACGAGGAGACAGTCAAATAGCTGGACTGGGAAATGGGGGTGAGGTGGGGTGGGGGGGTCATGTAGAGAAGAAGAAGAACAAGAGGAGATTAGGGACTATCCAGTGGTCCCCAGCCCATTCACGAGCAGATGGCAAGAAAAGGTAGGGCTTATCAAATTTCCATTCGAAGTCGAGGTAAAGCTGTGAGGGTTGCGGTTGTCGGAATTAGCCTTGAACCGCGGATGTAGCAGAGAGGTCCGGCTACATTTTGGGACGCTGCCTGGCCAGCTACTCGTACAAGTCCTCTGGATATACGTTGCCTTCTCTTTCCCACTTAGGTTCGATGTGTTGGAAACTTCATTATATCGGAAGAGAAGGGAAAATAAGGATTGGTTTGAACTAGAGATTATGTTAGTTAGTGGAGGTATAAGAGGCGAAAGAGAAATTGCTATTTTACAAATTGCATTATGTAAATGCCGTCCCGTGGTCGAGTGGTTAGCACGCTTGGCTACTGATCTAAGGGACCTGGGTTCGAGCGCCGGATAAGGCATGGATGTATGTGTCGTTTTTCTGCTGAGGTCCTGCCATCCTCTCAGACCTTCTACTATGGCATATAAACTGGCAGGCTCCTGACAGACCTCTGTGGCAAGCAGCTGCTTGAGGGGGTATTTTTTTTATTATGTAAATGATAATAAATAATTAGAAATTGCTTTTATGATTTGCCAGTGAAAACAGTTAGCATGTCAAATTTCATATTAAAAAATAATTTCGGCGATTTAATAAAAAAAAAATAAATTAACTCTGCAGCAGTCGGTTGTCACAGAGGTTTGGTAGGAGTCTGGTGTTCAATTATAGATTGGGGTTGGTTTGTTTTCCCTCTGAACGGCACTTTTTTGCACACCATGGGCTAAATGGCCAGGTCACATGGACCCCGAAGGTTCAGAGAAGGTTGGGGGAGGGGACCCACTGGAACAGCTGTTGGGAGACAGATGGTAGCCTCCCGTCAAGGCCATCCAGCGTGTTCTTTAACGTGCACAGGGTATGGCTCTCCCACACACGGGGTCACGGCTTAACGTCCCATCCGACGAACGGTGGCCTTTCCAAACCCATCGGTGTCCCCTACTGACCGTGGGCAAGGCGGGGAATTTTACGGAGATATATCTCAATGCTGACCCAGCTGGGACTCGAACCTGGGAACTACAGATTACGAGCCTGGCGCGCTACCGACTGAGCCACCCCCGCCCCCAGTTATGCAGTGGTGCATCCAGTAAGTTCCAATGGGGTGAAGTGGGTTTGATATACTTGAAGATCTGATTTGCTAGGACTGTCTTGGAAATTTTGAAATTTAAGCCCTCAAGTCATGGGAGGGGGGGGGGGGTTAACCTCATAAATCCCCCCTGTTTTCTGCTGCCTGAAATTATAGAATATTTCCCCTCTCTGATATTTCAGCTGTTCTTTACATTAATATTGAGTAGTATTTATTTTGTTATTACAATCAGTTTCCTGTTCAATAGTCAAATAGTCGTTCAAAAAAGTATTCGAACACTATGGTTGATTACAGAATTCAAAAAAATATCTGGCAACGATTTTTTATAGAAGTTAGTAATCTGGCAACCTTCGTGTCACGTGACACGTGACACGAAGGTTGCAGATTATTAACTTCTAAAAAAAATCGTTGCCAGATATTTTTCTGAATTCTGTAATCAACCATAGTGTTCGGATATTTTTTAATATATATAATGCGTATGAATATATAATGCAATGAATATGGAGCATGTGCAATTACCGTTCACAGCAAACTGGAGAGGTTGCGGTTAATGTTCACAGCACATTGGATCGTGTGAGCTCACGAAGACCTGGATCGTGTGGGCTCACTCACGGAAATATTGAGCGTGTGCAGTTACCGTTCACAGCAAACTGGAACGTGTGCAGTAACTGCACACGCTCCAGTTTGCTGTGAACGGTAACTGGAGCGTGTACAGCTGCTGTACACGCTCCAGATATTTTTCCTGAATTCCGTAATCACGTGATAAGGATAAAATTGTTATCATTTAGTGTCTCTCTTGGTATTATTTCTCCACCTTCAGCATTGATGAAAAGAAGACGGGTTTTAAGTTTTAATCCTCCCTACGCCACTAGTAGTGCTAATTGTAGTTATTAGATACTGTGATGGGTTACAAATAAAATAAAATGTTGCTTCTTCATATTCAACTAGAAAGGTCAACTAAGAAAGGTTCTCGGATTTTCACGCAAAGGCGTGGGTTGGGGGTGGCTCAGTCGGTCCTTACAAGCAGTCTCTAGGGAGGCAAGGCGCCTTCCTCCCTTGATCCGGCCGTGATTTTCTCTTATCTTAGGGGCGGGGATGGCTCAGTCGGTAGCGCGCCAGTCTCGTAATCTGTAATTCCTAGGTTCGAATCCCAGCTGGGTCAGCGTTGAGATTTATCTCCGTAAAACTCCCCACCGTTCCCTCAGTCAGTAAGGGACACCGATGGCCTTGGAAACGCCGCTGTCCTTCTGATGGACGTTAAGCCGTGGCTCCGTGTGGGAACAGCCATACACTATGCACGTTAAAGAACACGCCGGATGGCCTTGATGAGAGACTAGCATCTTTCTCTCAACAGCTGTTCCAATGGGTCCCCTCCTCCAACATTCTCTGAGCCTTCGGGGTTCTTGTGACCTGGCCATTTTGCCTATGGTGTGCAAAAAAGTGCCGCTCAGTGGTAAAACAACCCAACGTTAAAGAACACGATGGATGGCCTTGATGGGAGACTAGCATCTTTCTCCCAACAGCTGTTCCAATGGGTCCCCTCCTCCAACATTCTCTGAGCCTTCGGGGTTCTTGTGACCTGGCCATTTAGCCTATGGTGTGCAAAAAAGTGCCGCTCAGAGGTAAAACAACCCAACGTTAAAGAACACGATGGATGGCCTTGATGGGAGACTAGCATCTTTCTCCCAACAGCTGTTCCAATGGGTCCCCTCCTCCAACCTTCTCTGAGCTTTCGAGGTTCTTGTGACCTGGCCATTTAGCCTGTGGTGTGCAAAAAAGTGCCGCTCAGAGGTAAAACAACCCAACCATTTTATACGACTTCCGGGGAATAAGATTTCCAGTTTCAAGGGAAAATAAATACAAATTAAGGATTGCGGAGAACATCATTTTACGATCTGTAGGGAGGAACTAAACATGTGAATGGATTTATTTTTAATGGCGAATTTTCGGAGAAAGAATAGTTGACCGCCCCCCCCCCTCCCTTCTTCCCATTTGCTGGCTTGACATGAGTACACGATTCACAAAAGTTCAGCCTCGTGCACTTTCGAAACACCTACTTTACCAACGGACCACAAACTTCTCTCTTTCCTTGAGTGGTGTACGGATAGAAAAGATCCAACTCTCTTCTAGAGCCAGCCAGCATCCGGGAACGAGACCTTGACAAATTTCCGGGATTTGGTCTCCCATCCATCACCAGACTTCGGTTGAGCCCAGTGATCAGTGTGCGACCAGAGGGGGCCGGCGACCGACTCCGACTGCGGGCGCTCTGCCCGCGCTGCTGCCTGCCCTGCCTGAACGCGGTGATGGATGGGAAAGGTGCCGCGGTTATTTATTTCTGGATTATCACTGCCAGGCCTCTGAACAGGCCTGATTGGCTACTTTGGAAACGGGAGAAACTTATGTGGATGACAGCATTTGTGATGCTGTTTGCACTCGCTGATTTTCACTAGCCACAGCGAGGGAGATGCACACGTCGCAAGGCCCTGCCTTCGATGAAGTGAATCACACAGGCGATGACGTACGCTTATTTCCGGTTCAGTTGTTCAATCTACTCTTCGCCTGGTCTAAATTAGCTATGCATGATAATGTTGCAGTCGAATGCCCCCCAGGATTTATAAATCGAAAATCTGTCGTTTGCAATTGTCTCTTTATAACAGTTTTGTCTGCGTGTCATGAATCAAAATTAGGAAATGTTTATCAGGTGCTGAAACGTATAGAATAGACCTTCAATTTATTCGCAAGGCCCAAGTTTATTTGTGATGTCAGAACTCTAGGGTAACTTTTGATTTTAAAAGTTAGGTTGTTTCGCCGGCTTAGCGGCTCTTTCATTTGCGCACAATGAGCTAAATGGCCAGGCCATAAGGACTCCAAGGAGATAAGGACTCATAAGGATCCTTGGAGGCCTAATCTTAATAAGGACTCATAAGGATCCTTGGAGGCCTAATCTTAATAAGGACTCATAAGGATCCTTGGAGTCCTAATTGATAAGGACTCATAAGGATCCTTGGAGTCCTAATTAATAAGGACTCATAAGGATCCTTGGAGTCCTAATTGATAAGGACTCATAAGGATCCTTGGAGTCCTAATTGATAAGGACTCATAAGGATCCTTGGAGTCCTAAATGATAAGGACTCATAAGGATCCTTGGAGTCCTAATTGATAAGGACTCATAAGGATCCTTGGAGTCCTAAATGATAAGGACTCATAAGGATCCTTGGAGTCCTAATTGATAAGGACTCATAAGGATCCTTGGAGTCCTAATTGATAAGGACTCATAAGGATCCTTGGAGTCCTAATTGATAAGGACTCATAAGGATCCTTGGAGTCCTAAATGATAAGGACTCAAGGATCCTTGGAGTCCTAATTGATAAGGACTCATAAGGATCCTCGGAGTCCTAATTGATAAGGACTCATAAGGATCCTTGGAGTCCTAAATGATAAGGACTCATAAGGATCCTTGGAGTCCTAATTGATAAGGACTCATAAGGATCCTTGGAGTCCTAATTGATAAGGACTCATAAGGATCCTTGGAGTCCTAATTGATAAGGACTCATAAGGATCCTTGGAGTCCTAATTGATAAGGACTCCAAGGATTCAGAATTGGGGAAGAGGACTCACTGAACAGTTGTTGTTGGGTTTATAATGGGTTATATCCTCTGAGTGGCACTTTTTTGCACACCATGGGCTAAATGGCCAGGTCACAAGGATCCCGAAGGCTCAGAGAAGGTTGGGAGAGGGGACCCACTGGAACAGCTGTTGGGGGAAAGATGGTAGCCTCCCGTGAAGACTCTCCAGTGTGTTCTTTAAAGTGCATAGGGTATGACCCTTTTAAACAAGGGCCGCCATCCGTCGGATGGGACGTTAAGCCGTGGTCCCGTGTACGGTAAAGAACACACTAGATGACCTTGACGGGAGGTTAGCATCTGTCTCCCAACGGCGGGTCCAGTGTGTCCCCTCCCCCAACATTTTCTGAGCCTTCGGAGTCCTTGTGACCTGCCCATTTGGACCATTGTGTGCAAAAAAGTGCCGCTCATAGGTAAAAGCAACCCAACCCTCCTGAACGAGGACATCATCCGAACGTCCCATCCGAAGAGCGGGATTATTTTTAAACCCATCAGTGCTCCCTTTCTGACAGAGGGCATGATGGGGGGGAGGGGATTAGCGGAGATATATCCCAACGCTGGTATTGGTACTCGAACCTAGGAACTGCAGATTACGAGCCTGGAGAACTGCCGACTGAGCAAACCCTTTGCCTCCAGGTCTTGGGGAGGGGAAAATCTTGAAAAGGGGGCCTTAATCTGCAGTTCCCAGGTTCGAGTCCCAGCTGGATCAGCGTTGAGATTTATCTCCGCAAAACTCCCCGCCTGCCCACGGTCAGTAGGGGACACCGATGGGCTTGGAAAGGCCGCCGTCCGTCGGATGGGACGTTAAGCCGTTGTTCCGTGTGCGGGAGAGCAATACCTGTGCACGTTAAAGAACTCGCCAGATGGCCTAGACGGGAGGCTACCATCTCTCTCCCAACAGCTATTCCAGTGGATCCCCTCCCCCAACTTTCTCTGAGCCTTCGGGGTCCTTGTGACCTGGCCATTTAGCCCATGGTGTGCAAGAAAGTGCCTCTCACAGGTAAAACAACCCAACCTATTTTAAGTGTTTCAGTATAATTTAGATTTTTATACTTTATTCTAAAAGACAGCGAAAGAAGATAAATTGATTAGGAGTGTCAAAAAATCCTCCTTTTCGATTTTATTTCACAGGATCTGTCTTGGATAAAATGTTCCTTTTTCATTGCATACCTTTTTCTTCTTTCAAGGAAGCATCTCGACCCTTCCTTCGTTTTGTCATTCGCAGCAACTGCCAGTCAGTTCAAAGGCGTGCAGGAAGAGAAAGAGACGACTGAACTGTCAGTAAGTAAGTAGGATCCAATATCCAGAAGTTCTGGCACTCCTTACCCTCCATGATTCTGAGGAACATGTCGATGTAGGGCTAATGGGGGCAGGGAAGCTGCAACACAGTTGAGCCCACTGTCTTTAGGGCCGAGCCTAACCTTACTTTAATTACCTGACCACCGGCGTGAAGTCGCTTAGACGCTGTGTAAATGGGAATCTCTATGGCAACAACTGGAAGCCTCATCAACCAGGCATCTGGGGGCATGGTGACAAACATCTCGTGGATACGTGGGTGACATGAACGCACTGCCGTAGTATCGAACCACGAGCTCACGGCTTCAGAGATGGTTGTTGGCGTGGCAACGGATGCTGAGGCTGAAAGCAACAGAGGTGAACAGGTGCGGAAGAGTGGGTTGGGGGAAGAGGAAGACGGGATGTTGATGAAAAGATGAGGCAGGGGAAGAAACAATGTTAGATTCAAACAGAAAAACTGAGAAGCATTTCTAAGAAAGAATGGGTTGGGTTGTTTCACCTCTTAGCGGCACTTTTTTTGCACACCATGGGCTAAATGGCCAGGTCACATGGACCCCGAAGGCTCAGAGAAGGTTGGGGGAGGGGACCCACTGAAACAGCTGTTGGGAGACAGATGGTAGCCTCCCGTCAAGGCCATCCAGCGTGTTCTTTAACGTGCACAGGGTATGGCTCTCTCGCACACGGGGGCACGGCTTAATGTCCCATCCGACGGACGGCGGCCTTTCCAAGCCCATCGGTGTCCCCTACTGACCGTGGGCAGGGCGGGGAATTTTGCGGAGATAAATGTCAACGCTGACCCAGCTGGGACTCGAACCTGGGAACTACAGATTACGAGCCTGGCGCGCTACCGACTGAGCCACCCCCGCCCCCTAAGAAAGAATGATTGTCAGAAAGGATTAGAGAAAGATATTGATGCTGGCGGAATCAGGGATGGATTTAGAAAATAATTAGTGAGGGGGAGAGACGAGAGAGGGGGCGAAGAATGGGTTAAACCGGGATGGGCCAGATGTCGCTCCGGTATTTTTTTTAGCACAAATTATTGTCGCTAAGTAGTGCAGTGTATGTTTTTTCTCACTCCGTTTTAATGTCTTAAAATAAGGTCCATATTTGTTACAGTAAAAAAAATTATGCAGGTGATCAGCGGCACGAGATCTTCCACTTAGCAATAGGTAATCATAGAAAAGCCGTCTAATGTCCGAGTGGTTAGCGCGCTTGGCTACTGATCTAAGTGACCTGGGTTCGAGCCCCGGGTAAGGCATGGATGTGTGTACTGTTTTTCCGCTGAGGTCCGGCCATCCTCTCAGACCTTCTACTATGGCATATAAACTGACAGGCTCCTGTCAGACCTCTGTGGCAAGCAGCTGTTTGAGGGGTATTCAATTATTATTTTTTTTAATCATAAAAAAGTAATTCTAGCTTTAAAAAAAAGATCGAGATAACGTTTTCACTTTGTCGTCTGTCGATATTAATTTTTCTCGTTTTTAGAGGTAATAAAAAATTCTTTTTGTGTTGGATAGGAAATTGATGAAAAATATTACGATTCGCCCTTTCCGAATCTCTCAATAGCTAAAATAGCGCCACCTAACGCTGAAGAAAAAAAAAGCAGAAAAATGTAAAATTTGTTAAAAACAAAAATATTTACTTCCTTACACCCAGGGGTAGAAAAACGCAACTTCTTTGCTTCAAGAGATAAAAAAAATATTTTCGGATGGTATAGGCAAGGAGTGTCTAAGGGAGAAGAGAATTAGCTTCCATAGGCTTAATGTAAACTTTCCTATGCTCAAGAAAAGAATTTTAATATTTTGAATATTCTACAATATTTAATATATTGTAATAAATTGAAATTTATGGCTCTATGCGAGGTAACATGTTTTGTTTAATTATATTTTATAGAATTTTAGATATTTTCAATAAAAGTCATATCGAGTTTCTTAATTGTATAAATTGTCAATAGATGGCAGCAGGCACTTCTCGTATCAACCATAAAAAAATTTACTATTAGAACAAACTGCAGACACCAATATACATCGATATGCTCCAGAGAACACAAAACTGCAACATACATTGACTTACATGTTCGCAATGTATTAATTTACATATTCATTTTAAAAATTCTGCAAATTTACTCAAAATAAACATACAACGGTTTTTCCAGGTATTGTAAAATGTACTCCTGAACGAGATAAAACACTCATTGAATAACTTTAGGGTCAGCTACCACTGTGCCAAACAGCCATGGTTGTTAGACATTTGGAAACATTGGTTAAATCACAATATACATACCAATAGTAAGACAAACCATAGCTGCATTGGGCTAAAATGATTGCACTGCGCATGCGCAGATCGCCCTTACAGTTGTTTTGTGCCTGCACATCAATTTGCCACGTTCAGCTTCGGTAAAATTCCGCAGAACGGCGCCACTTACGCTTGTGCGAAGCTAGCCTTCTTCTCCTTAGACCTTCTTTGGTATAGGCATTCATAAAATATTTCTTCTTACTATCATTTATTAGTTCGAATTTGCACTGTTTAACGGTGATACTTCTTGAAGCCATAGGTGGAAAATAAACATCAATAGCGCCCTCTAACGATGAAACACGTTGGAAAGTGTAAAATTTAAACGAACGTTGCAAACGACTTATTTGTGATAGAAATTTGAAATTTTTGAAGTAAAGTGTGATGGTGATGAGGTTTAGATTGGCGATAATGATTTGCTCCTTTAGTCTCAGGAGGGGCGGGGTGGTTCAGTTGGTAGCGCCCAGGCTCGTAATCTGTAGTTCCCAGGTTCTAGTCCCGGCTGGGCCAGCGTTGAGATTTATCTCCTCAAAACTCCTTGACCTGCCTGTGGTCAGTAGGGGACACTGATGGTCTTGGAAAGGCCGCCGTCCGTCGGATGGGACGTTAAGCCGTGGCTCCGTGTACGGGAGAGTCATACTCTGTGCACTTTAAAGAACACACTGGATGGCCTTGACGGGAGGCTACCATCTGTCTCCCTACAGCTGTTCCAGTGGGTCCCCTCCCCCAACCTTCTCTGAGCCTTCGGGGTCCATGTGACCTGTCTATTTGGCCCATGGTGTGCAAAAAAGTGCCGCTCAGAGGTAAAACAACCGAACCCTTTACTATCAGGAGAGGGGGGAATGCAAACTTTTTGTTCTAAGGGGTAAATGAGAAATTATTGTTTGTGTTTCATAAAAAAATACCCACTTCAAGCTTCTCGCCTTCAACACAAATCATCTCTGTAGTGTATAAACTCAGGCACCTGTCAGACCTCTGTAGCAAGCAGAGGTCTGACAGGTGCCTGAGTTTATACACTACAGAGATGATTTGTGTGGAAGGCGAGACCTCAGCAGAAAGACAACACAAACATCGATCCATGCGTTACACGGGACTCGAAATCCTGTATCGATTCTACTGTTTAAAGAAAAATTATTCCTCAAGGCGCCCACTTGCCACAGGCGTTTGATAGGAGATTGTTAATATAGAACGCCATAAATTGGGTCGTTTAATACCTGAGTTACCCTTTTTTTCGTGCTCAGTCGGTAGCGCGCAAGACTCGTAATCTGCAGTTCCCAGGTTCGAGTACCAGTTGGGTCAGTGCTGAGATTTATCTCCGCAAAACTCCTCGCCCTGCCCACGGTCAGTAGGGAACACCGATGGGCTTGGAAAGTACACCGTCCGTCGGATGGGACGTTAAGTCGTGGCCCTGTGTGCCAGAGAACCATACCCTGTGCAAGTTAAAGAACACGACAACCCTTTACAAGGACCCCGAACGCTCAGAGAAGGTTGGGAGAGGGGACCCAATGGAACAGCTGTTGGGCGACAAATGGTAGCCTCTCGTCAAGGCCATCCAGTGTGTTCTTTTAACGTGCACAGAGTATGGCTCTCCAGCACAAAGGGCCATGCTTAATGTCCCATCCGACGGACGGCGGCCTTTCCAAGTCCATCGGTGTCCCCTACTGACAGTGAGCAGGGCGGGGAGTTTTGCGGAGATAAATCTCAACATTGACCCAGCTGGGACTCGAACCTAGGAACTACAGATGACGAGCCTGGCGCGCTACCGACTGAGCCACCCCCGCCCCAGAGTATGGCTGGAAGTTGAACATCACACCACCAATGACACTCACATTGAAGTGTGTTGAACACAAAACACGACTCGGAGAGTTCTTGACATTTTATATATACATTTAGTGTTGTTATTTAATTATTTAATGAATTGTATCACTTTAATTTGTAGCATTTTGTCGTATTCTTTGTAATGAGCATGTTTCAAGTTGAGAACGAAAATACCTTAAGAAGATTTTAATGAGTTCTAAGTGACGGTGAGGATTTACGGTAAAGATCTTTTCAGAACGTGAACATCAAAGAAATATCCCGAAATGCATAGAGCACTTTATATTCAGTACGTCCCTTTGGTGTTCCGTTTTTGCTGAATTCATTCATCCCATTTCTGCACAACAACAGCAATCACAGTTGTCACGCATAATCTCCATCAAGGGACACAGCAAGGAAAAAAATTGAATGTGATATGTGTCCCTATGATTGTCGTCATTTCGACATACGTCTTAAAATTTAAAAACAGAACGGAAAAAAATAAACATGGACCCTTTTTTTTTTTCTATTCTTCCTCTTTCCAGTTTAGAGGCACGACGCATTCCTACAATAAATAAATAGCGTCCAAGTGCTTAACCTAGGTCGACACCCGGGCAAGAAAACAGTATGCCATTAGCATTCAGAAGGACTTTTCCAATCCTTTTAAAAGCCTTTCTGGTCTCGGATGCTGGGAAAAACGGCGGTCGAGGTAGAGCATTAGCCCAACGCCGGCTGGCAACATTGAAATCAGATTTGCATTGAAGAAATCTCACATTAGTGTTGATCCCCTTGAGGCCTGTGCCTGCTTCAGGGCGAGGAGGTCTTGGGTGCAGACAGAAGTAAGGGAGGAGGAGGAGGGAGGGGGAGAGGGAGTGAAGGAAGATGGGGGCGGTGAGGAGTGTACATGGATGAGGGGGAAGAGATGGAGATGCCGCGGAGGAGTAGGAAGGAAGAGTAGTGAGAAGAAGGGCAAGGGAAAAAAGATGGGATGCTCTTTGAGTGTGTTGTCGCTTACAGCTACTCATCGAGAAGGGAATATGGGGAAGCATATGGGCCAAAGATGCGGGATTTTGCCGAACCACGATGGCAGTGAAGAGAGATGAAAGATGCAATTGGAGGTGATGTTTTATTTATTTATTTCGCTCTACATTTGCGGTGGTTTTGTTTTTTTTAAGATGGGGATGCTGACAGGCGTGCAGAGGAGAAATCACGCAATTACATAATGCGAAGTTCAAAGATCAGGACGTTTCGCCTCGAAATCGGAAATTGGTGTTGAACGAATCTTTTTTTTTTTCCATCCACGCTGCTTCTAGTAGAGTGATGGAGTTGGATTTAGAATCTGTTTGGGAGTGCAGTAGGTGATATGATTGTTTAGAATGCTAATTTAAAGTAAGAATGATGGTGAAGTGGGATGGAGTCCTTAGACACTTTTAGTGGCATCTTGTGTGAGGAGAGACTGCGTTGATTTATCCAATTGGGATGGAGTCCTTAGACACTTTTAGTGGCATCTTGTGTGAGGAGAGACTGCGTTGATTTATCCAATTGGGATGGAGTCCTTAGACACTTTTAGTGGCATCTTGTGTGAGGAGAGACTGCGTTGATTTATCCAATTGGATGGAGTCCTTAGACACTTTTAGTGTCATCTTGTGTGAGGAGAGACTGCGTTGATTTATCCAATTGGGATGGAGTCCTTAGACACTTTTAGTGTCATCTTGTGTGAGGAGAGACTGCGTTGATTTATCCAATTGGGATGGAGTCCTTAGACACTTTTAGTGGCATCTTGTGTGAGGAGAGACTGCGTTGATTTATCCAATTGGGATGGAGTCCTTAGACACTCTTAGTGGCATCTTGTGTGAGGAGAGACTGCGTTGATTTATCCAATTGGGATGGAGTCCTTAGACACTCTTAGTGGCATCTTGTGTGAGGAGAGACTGCGTTGATTTATCCAATTGGGATGGAGTCCTTAGACACTTTTAGTGGCATCTTGTGTGAGGAGAGACTGCGTTGATTTATCCAATTTGTTCAAGTACAGTCGCTCGAAAAAGTATCCGAACACTATGGTTGATAACAAAATTCAGAAAAAATATCTGGCAATGTTTTTTTTTTAGAAATTAATGATCTGGCAACCTTCGTGTCACGTGATTACAGAATTCAGGAAAAATATCTGGAGCGTGTACAGCAACTGTACACGCTCCAGTTACCGTTCACAGCAAACTGGAGCGTGTGCAGTTACTGCACACGCTCCAGTTTGCTGTGAACGGTAACTGCACACGCTCAATATTTCCTTGAGTGAGCCCACACGATCTAATGTGCTGTGAACATTAACCGCAACCACTCCAGTTTGCTGTGAACGGTAACTGCACACGCTCCATATTCAGTGCATTATATATTCATACGCATTATATATATTAAAAAAGTATCCGAACACTATGGTTGATTACAGAATTCAGTAAAAAATATCTGACACCATTTTTTTTAGAAATTAGTGATCTGGCAACCTTCGTGTCACGTGACACGAAGGTTGCCAGATCACTAATTTCTAAAAAAAAAAACATTGCCAGATATTTTTTCTGAATTCTGTAATCAACCATAGTGTTCGGATACTTTTTCGAGCGACTGTATTCAAGGGACCTGAACGTTTCCAATAAGTGGTAGAGTCCCTGCATGCCACGACATGTTGCTGTGAGGATAAAAAAAGTGGACCTATACGTCATTAAGTCCGCATTAAAAAATGTCCTTTTATTGTATATAGAGAATGTAATAGAAAAGCCATACCATGTGCATGTTAAAGAACACACTAGCTGTCCAGTAGATTCTCCTTCTCCAGCCTACTTCGAGCCTTTGGGGTCCTTGTGACCTGGCCATTTAGCGCTGAAAAGGGCCAAAGAGCCTCTCAGAGGTAAAACAATCTAACCCAATTGCTTATCAAAATGCACTCAGGACGTTAAGACATTTGCTTGTTTGAAGCAGTAATTCTACGATAGATGGCGTTGTATCCACGTAAGTGTTAACTGAATACAATAAAAGTAAATAACAGTGACGTAGATTGCTTATAAAGAGAGAGGTTGCCCTGTTCCCATCTTCTATAGACATCCCTTTTCAATATAAGCGATCATAAACTAAATTGAAAAGAGAGCAAAAGAGCAGGTAGTAACGCATACGCCACCTATCGGACGCAGATTGCCCACTGTAACGGAACAGTGATCTTGTAAGAGGCTTCACCACCATTTAGGATTAATAAACATCTGGAGCTGCAAGGTTAAAGGAGCCGGCACTACTGAACTATACGCTACTCTGGCTAAAGAGCACTTCATAGTGTGACAGTGACAACAACGGCGATAAGCTTAGATGAAGTGTTGAAACCGTTCTGCTTGATCGACAAACCGTGCTCAACAGATTCTCTCCCTCTTTTTCCCCACACTTCACACTCACAGCGGTTTTCTCTTCCCCTATGTCTGCGCTCACTTCGTACACACGGAATCACGATTTGGAACAGTGGCCACCCTCTATGCTGAGTGAGAAAGCGTCACGGCGACAAGCGTCATTACCAGTGTCAGCTCGGGATGCTGAACACAAACTTCACGTGGTCATTGTAGCGGCTGGTTTGCTGAACATTCTCTGACAATGTTGCGCCAGTCTATTAAGAGAGAGAGAGTTCAAGGATGCATGGGAAAAATTCACGGGACGTTGGCGAAAAGTGGTGAGGAAATTCTGAAGATGTTTTCTGGCTCTCTCAACTTATTTTATGGCGAAAAGTGGTGAGGTAATTCTGAAGAGGTTTTCTGGCTCTCTCAACTTATTTTACGGCGAAAAGTGGTGAGGAAATTCTGAAGATGTTTTCTGGCTCTCTCAACATATTTTATGGCGAAAAGTGGTGAGGAAATTCTGAAGATGTTTTCTGGCTCTCTCAACTTATTTTATGGCGAAAAGTGGTGAGGAAATTCTGAAGAGGTTTTCTGGCTCTCTCAATTTATTTTATGGCGAAAAGTGGTGAGGAAATTCTGAAGATGTTTTCTGGCTCTCTCAACTTATTTTATGGCGAAAGGTGGTGAGGAAATTCTGAAGATGTTTTCTGGCTCTCTCAACTTATTTGATGGCGAAAAGTGGTGAGGAAATTCTGAAGATGTTTTCTGGCTCTCTCAACTTATTTTATGGCGAAAAGTGGTGAGGAAATTCTGAAGAGGTTTTCTGGCTCTCTCAACTTATTTTATGGCGAAAGGTGGTGAGGAAATTCTGAAGATGTTTTCTGGCTCTCTCAACTTATTTGATGGCGAAAAGTGGTGAGGAAATTCTGAAGATGTTTTCTGGCTCTCTCAACTTATTTTATGGCGAAAAGTGGTGAGGAAATTCTGAAGATGTTTTCTGGCTCTCTCAACTTATTTTATGGCGAAAAGTGGTGAGGAAATTCTGAAGATGTTTACTGGCTCTCTCAACTTATTTTATGGCGAAAAGTGGTGAGGAAATTCTCAAGATGTTTTCTGGCTCTCTCAATTTATTTTATGGCGAAAAGTGGTGAGGAAATTCTGAAGATGTTTTCTGGCTCTCTCAACTTATTTTATGGCGAAAAGTGGTGAGGAAATTCTGAAGATGTTTTCTGGTTCTCTCAACTTATTTTATGGCGAAAAGTGGTGAAGAAATTCTCAAGATGTATTCTGGCTCTCTCAACTTATTTTATGGCGAAGAGTGGTGAGGAAATTCTCAAGATGTTTTCTGGCTCTCTCAATTTATTTTATGGCGAAATATGGTGAAGAAATTGAGAAGATATCTTCAAGCTGCTTCAACTTAATTTTTGGTGGAGAGTGGTGAAGAAATTGAGAAGATATTTTCTGGCTGTTTCAACTTATTCTTTTGGAGAAAGGTGGTGAAGAAATTGAGAAGATATTTTCAGGCTGCTTCAACTTATGTTTTAATAAAAGATGATGTAGAAATTGAGAAGATATTTTCTAGTTCCTTCAAGTTATTTTCGCGCGAAAAGTAGTGAAGAAATTAAAAAGATATAATCTGGCTCCTTCAACTTATCTTTTGGCGAAAAGTGGTGAAGAAATTGGAAAGAAATTTTCTAGCTCTTTCAAGTTACGTTTTGGTGAAAAGCAGTGAGCAACTGAGTAGATAATTTCTGGCTCCTTTAACGTATTTTTTGGCGAGAGGTGTTGAAGACACTGAGCAGATATTTTTCTGCCTGCTTCAACTATTTTTTGGCTAAAAATGGTGAAAAAATTGAGTCAAGAATTCATTTTTTCCCCCAGATCCTTATTTTTAGCTGGTAAACAACAATAAAGAAAAAACTGATATATTCGCTTTGTCTCCTGTCTGCAAACATTCAAGTTTTATTTTTAGAGATTAAAAATGCAATGAGGTGAGTGATCACGAGAGGGTCGTGTTGCTTTAGATCCGAGCCGCACTTTCGTATACACATCATCATCATCATCCTCAAGCAGCCATGGGCTACGGAGGTCCAATCAGACCGTACAATTTAGTTCTCCAAGCAAGTCTATCCTGAACTACATCTACTGTATCTGGCCACTGCACATCAATTCTAACAAGGTCCTGTTTGACATTGTCTGCCCACGGCATTCTAGGTCTCCCCCTCTTTCTGAGGCCTTTAGGCACACTGTTCATAATCCTATTCGCCAACCTATAATTATTCATACGGGCACATGGCCAAACCAACGGAGTCTGTCTCTGCACAATATGCTGCTTAAAGGAGGTTGCAAACTCCTTTGCCTAACCTCATCATTAGTTACAAAGTTGAACCACCTAATGCCCAAGATACTGCGTAAGTATCTGGAATCAAAAGCATCTAGTTTCCTGTTATCTTGTTTACAAAGTGTCCAAGTTTCACTACCATAACTAACCCTAGAAAGAACCAAACTTTTATACAGTCTAATATTAGTCTTTAGGTGTTTCGTATACACACAATGGGCTAAATCGCCAGGTTACAAGGACTCCAAGGGCTGAGCGAAAGTTGGGGAAGAAACTCACTAGACAGTTGTTAAGAGACAGATGAACACTGCCAGCCAAGGCCATCCAGCGTGTTCTTTAACGTGTATGGGTTTTATCTCTCCTGCATACATAGACAGAGATGACATCTCAGCCTTTCCATGCCCATTGGTGTCTCCTTCATCACCGAGGGAAGGGGGGAGGGGGATTTGCGGAAATAAATTTCGAAGTAGTTCCTTTGGTTGGGTTGGGTTGTTTTACCTCTGAGCGGCACTTTTTTGCACACCAGGGCTAAATGGCCAGGTCACATGGACCCCGAAGGCTCAGAGAAGGTTGGGGGAGGGGACCCACTGGAACAGCTGTTAGGAGACAGATGGTAGCCTCCCGTCAAGGCCATCCAGCGTGTTCTTTAACGTGCACAGGGTATGGCTCTCCCACACACGGGGCCACGGCTTAACGTCCCATCCGACGGACGGCGGCCTTTCCAAGCCCATCGGTGTCCCCTACTGACCGTGGGCAGGGAGGGGAATTTTGCGGAGATAAATCTCCACGCTGACCCAGCTGGGACTCGAACCTGGGAAGTACAGATTACGAGCCTGGCGCGCTACCGACTGAGCCACCCCCGCCCCCCTTTGGTTGGGACTCGAACTTCAGAACTGCAGATTGCGAGCTGGAATCTTCTATAACTCTTTAAATACTGAAAGAATGGTGTTGAAAAACGAGATTTAAATAGATTTGATTATGATCTTTAATTTATCTTCAGTTACATTTTTCCATTAAATGCATATTTTAGAAGTTATAGAGCTTCGAAGTTAGATTCCCACTGACATTTTCGATGATTTGGTTGGTCAGTGGGTAAGAGATGCAATTTCGGCAATCATCAAAGTGTGGTAAACGAAATTTAAGAAAATGAAAATAAAAAACGGAAAGCACAGGAATCATGTTTTAAAAACAGAACTGCAAAAGATTTTGCTCTTATTACTTTCAGAAAATATTTTTTCAGATTTCCTTTCTACCATGAGCATCTTCCCCCCCCCCCCCAAATAATGTAGAGGGAGAAGAGGTTCAGCTTCCATAGAGATTAATGTAAAATCGAGTATCGTGCATTTGGCGTAGAGGTGAAACGAACATTACAGGGGACGAACGCTTTTGTAATTACATGTTACTATCAACTTCCATTCTCTTCGCTTTTCCTATGTAATAATTTCCCATTGATATCCTTGCCGAGTATATTAATATCAATTCTGTTTCCTGTTTCTATGCAACCAAGAAAACTTCTAATTGTAATAATTTATTTTATAAATTAACTTCAGGCTAATTTCAAATCTTCTCTATCCGTTCAATTTATAATTGTTGGTTCAACGAAAAATAATTCTAATGGAGAAAATAAACCTTTATTAAAATCATGATATTATTTTTTTCAAATACAAAGTGCAGTTACTTTTTTCCTTTTTTTAAATATAAATTTTTTTATGCATAATTCCTTTGCCCCTTATTGTTTGCTTCCCAGCTTAAACAAATGCACGATACGAAGCGAAACACCACTTGAGGTCGCCACTTACGCTTTGTCAAAACTGAACTTCTTTTCCTTATACGTTCTTTGCCCCCCTCCCCCATAGACGATTAGGAAATGGGAGAAAGGGGGGGGGGGAAATAGACGACAAAAGATGGTCTACAACAGATAGACCATCTTTTGGTCGGAAGTTAAGTTTTCCGTTCAGGTATGATTAGAAAAAACACAACATTTTGAAGAAAAAAAAGTAGTATCTCTTGAAGAACCTAAACGAGAACATCCTCTTATCTATCTGTACAGCCATCTCGCTGAAGTAGTCCCCTCCCCACGGACTATACCCTCCTTTCACAACAGCACCATGTAAAAGCGCATCTGGTCTGACTTGTAAAGCCATCGGTTCCTGCGTCCATTGCTCGTTCCCGTTGACAAGCGATAACCACAGCGGAGTTGGCTGGCCCACTGTTGTAGTGTCTGCACCATACAGGTTACATGGCTATCGGGACGATACAATAAACGTTCGCAAAATAAAGAAGGGAGGGGGGACAAAGAGGGGTCTCTTGTAACTGTTACTCCCCCCTTTTCCCCGTCTCTCTCTCGGCATACCTCCCACCCTCGGATAACAGGGGAGGGAGAACTCAACGCAGCTGTACAACACTGCGTGCTTACAATGGGTGAAAGGACATTGTAGTGGCCACACAGAAAGATGCTTAAGTGATTAAACGTCATAAACTTGAGTTACCTTTCTGGAGTCTTTAACCTCCTGAAAGTTTGGAAGCATGGATAACGATAAATAGCTTTGTGTGTGGCCATGTCCTTATACCTAGAACTCTGTCTCCTCATCCCACACCTGCATAGTTGAAAAGCAAGACTCGATCTCTCTCTCATTGGCTATATGAAGGATGTCGCACAGAGAGTTTTGGATGATGTGTTGTTTTACGACTAGCGTGTAAGGACAGTGACCGTGTTAACGCTCTTCATGTGTCACAAAGGATGCTGTTCTTCCGTCCGTTTCTCCTCTTTGCCTGAATTGTAAAAGACTCTTGTAAAAGCTCACGTGAGAAGGTTGAGATTCTGTTAAACTGCACTGCGTCCTGTCGATCGCAACAATAGACACTAAAGAGTGCTGAGACAGGAGTGTGACTTGGTGTGACTTACAGGGCAATGAGTCGATCACTGAATGGTTCGTTGTTGGAAGTAGACCACTGCATGGATAAACATGAAAAGAAGTTTTTTTCTAACTTTACTTTGCTGGTATCCTTTAGGAGTTAGGTGGATTTTTTTTTACCTTATAGCGAGAATGTGAATGAAGACTGAATTGACACCATTACAGTAATACTCCGTTGAATTCTGATTCACTAATTAATCTCTCGTATCTGTTGCCAAAATCAGTAGAGAAATTCAGGAGGCCGGACTAGGGGAGAAGGCAAGGGAGCCATGTCTTACACCCCCCTCCCCCGTTTGAGAATGCTAGTAAGGGTGATGGCGGCCAAAGAAATTATTAAATTTGTGCATAATTCAAGAATTTTTTAAAAAAATTTCTGAAAGGAAGGTAAAAGAGAAAATATCACATTGCAACGGAAATCCAGTCTCTCTTTTATCATTTTCCCGCTCGATTTCCCCACTCCCCTTATTTTTTCCCAGGTTGGGTTGGGTTGAGTTGTTTTACCTCTGAGCGGCACTTTTTTGGACACCATGGGCTAAATGGCCAGGTCACATGGACCCCGAAGGCTCAGAGAAGGTTGGGGGAGGGGACCCACTGGAACAGCTGTTGGGAGACAGATGGTAGCCTCCCGTCAAGGCCATCCAGCGTGTTCTTTAACGTGCACAGGGTATGGCTCTCCCGCACACGGGGCCACGGCTTAACGTCCCATCCGACGGACGGCGGCCTTTCCAAGCCCATCGGTGTCCCCTACTGACCGTGGGCAAGGCGGGGAATTTTGCGGAGATAAAACTCAACGCTGACCCAGCTGGGACTCGAACCTGGGAACTACAGATTACGAGCCTGGCGCGCTACCCACTGAGCCACCCCCGCCCATTTTTCCCCAGAATTGGGCCTGGAGGAAGTTAAGTTTTCCGTTGAAATGTTAAGAAACAAAATTTTAAAAGTTCTAATTGTAAGAACAGAAATACAGGGTCATTATAAAAGAATACTTATAAAGTGCTATACACCGAAGAGACGAAACATTACGACCATCTGCCTAATATGATGTTGGCCCACCACATACCGCCAAAACAGCTCTTACCCGGCGAGGCATGGATGATACAAGATTTGTAAAGGTGTCTTGTGGTATCTGGTATCAACACGTTACCTGCAGATCCTTTAATTCGTGTAAGTTACGTGGTTGAGCCTCCGCAGATCGGATATGTTGTTCCAACACAAACTACAGATGCTCAATTGGATTGATGCCTGGGGAATTTGGAGGCCAGGGTAATACCTGGAAGTTTTCCTCATGTTCCACGAACCATTCTTGAACAATCCCGGCTAGTGTGGCATTGCACAATATCCTGCTAAAAGGAGGCCCTACTAGTGGGGAGTACCGCTGCCATTAAAGAATGCAGTTGGTCTACAATGATGTTTAGGTAAGTGGTAGATGCCATAGTTTCCTGCACACGAATGACTGGACCCAGGGTTTCCTAGCAGAACATTGCCCACAGCATTACACTCCCTCCATTGGCTTGTTTTTGTTCCACGGTGCATCCTGGTGACAACACTTTCCCAGGTAAATGACATACATGGGTTGGGTTGTTTTACCTCTGAGCGGCACTTTTTTGCACACCATGGGCTAAATGGCCGGTCACATGGACCCCGAAGACTCAGAGAAGGTTCGGGGAGGGGACCCACTGGAACAGCTGTTGGGAGACAGATGGTAGCCTCCCGTCAAGGCCATCCAGCGTGTTCTTTAACGTGCACAGGGTACGGCTCTCCCACACACATGACCACGGCTTAATGTCCAATCCGACGGACGACGGCCTTTCCAAGCCCATCGGTATCCCCTACTGACCGTGGGCAAGGCGGGGAATTTTGCGGAGATAAATCTCAACGCTGACCCAGCTGGGACTCGAACCTGGGAACTACAGATTACGAACCTGGCGCGCTACCGACTGAGCCACCCCCGCCCCATGACACACATGACCTTGTCATCCACATGGTGCAACAGGAAACGAGGTTCATCGGACCAGACGACCTTCTTCCAATCATTCAAGGTACAGTTTTGATGCTTGCGTTCCCACTGTAGGCACTTTCGACAGTGAACCGAGGTTAGCATGGGCACTGGAGCAGCCTATGTCTACGCAGCTCCATTTTCAGCAGGATTCGATGTACTATGTGTTGCGACACATTACTCCCATTACCAGCATTCAAATTATGGGCGAGTAGCATCAGAGTATCCCTTCGATTGGTTCGTACCATATGGGATAGCCTTCACTCACCTCTAGCATCAATGAGTCGTGATCGGTCCACACCTTGCCGGCGGTTTGTGGTTTTTCCTTCCTCCAACCACTCTTTGAATGCACAGTCGCTCAAAAAAGTATCCGAACACTGTGGTTGATTACAGAATTCAGAAAATATATCTGGCAACGATTTTTTTTCAGAAATTAGTGATCTGGCAACCTTCGTGTCACGTGACACGAAGGTTGCCAGATCACTAATTTCTGAAAAAAAACGTTGCAGATATATTTTCTGAATTCTGTAATCAACCATAGTGTTCGGATACTTTTTTGAGCGACTGTAGGTGGTCATATTATTTTGATACTAGATCTTGTGGGCTCACTCACGGGAATAATGAGCGTGTGCAGTTACCTTTCACAGCAAACTGGAGCGGTTGCGGTTAATGTTCACAGCACATTGGATCGTTTGAGCTCACAAAGACCTGAATCGTGTGGCTCACTCACGGAAATATTGAGCGTGTGCAGTTACCGTTCACAGCAAACTGGAGCGGTTGCAGTTAATGTTCACAGCACATTGGATCGTGTGAGCTCACAAAGACCTGGATCGTGTGGGCTCACTCACGGAAATATTGAGCGTGTGCAGTTACCGTTCACAGCAAACTGAGCGTGTGCAGTTATGTTCACAGCACATTGGATCGTGTGAGCTCACAAAGACCTGGATCGTGTGGGCTCACTCACGGAAATATTGAGCGTGTGCAGTTACCGTTCACAGCAAACTGGAGCGTGTGCAGTTACTGCACACGCTCCAGTTTGCTGTGAACGGTAACTGGAACGTGTACAGTTGCTGTACACGCTTCAGATATTTTTCCTGAATTCTGTAATCACGTGACACGAAGGTTGCCAGATCACTAATTTCTAAAGAAATCGTTGCCAGATATTTTTTCTGAATTCTGTAATCAACCGTAGTGTTCGGACATTTTTTTGAGCACTGTACTAACCACGGCTGACTGTGAGCACCCCACAAGCCTTGCCGTCTCGGAAATGCTCTGACCCAGTCGTCTGGCCTTTACAATTTGGCCTTTGTCAAAATCACTTAAGTCTGCTGCCTTTCTCATCTGAAGAACAAGAATAACACTGATTAACAGAGCTCAGTATCAGGTGTTATTTATATCTATTCATGACCTTCACACGTGCCGTCTTTATCTGCATTTGCTTCGATTTGCATAAAGACAAGCTGGTCATAATGTTTTGGCCTTCGGTGTATTTTATAAAATAATTAAGTAACAAACAGGTTGAAAAAAATAAAAGGGTGGGATCTTAAAAAGTGCGGATAGCATAAATATACTTTTAAATAATTTTTCGCATCCATTCCAGTTATTCGCCTTTCTCGTGGTCCTCTAGCTCCCCCCCTCCCCCCCCAATCCGTCCTCGGTGACAAGAGCCAGTTATTCGCGTTTCTCGTGGTCCTCTAGCTCCCCCCCCCACTAAATCCGTCCTCGGTGACAAGAGCCAGTTATTCGCCTTTCTCGTGGTCCTCTAGCCCCCCCCCCCTAAATCCGTCTTCGGTGACAAGAGCCAGTTATTCGCCTTTCTCGTGGTCCTCTAGCTCCCCCCCCACTAAATTCGTCCTCGTGACAAGAGCCAGTTATTCGCGTTTCTCGTGGTCCTCTAGCCCCCCCCCCCCCTAAATCCGTCTTCGGTGACAAGAGCCAGTTATTCGCCTTTCTCGTGGTCCTCTAGCTCCCCCCCCCCCCACTAAATCCGTCCTCGGTGACAAGAGCCAGTTATTCGCCCTTTCTCGTGGTCCTCTAGCTCCCCCCCCCACTAAATCCGTCCTCGCGTGACAAGAGCCAGTTATTCGCCTTTCTCGTGGTCCCCTAGCCCCCCCCCCAAATCCGACTTCGGTGACAAGAGCCAGTTATTCGCCTTTTCTCGTGATCCTCTAGCTCCCCCCCCCCTCCCCTAAATCCGTCTTCGGTGACAAGAGCCAGTTATTCGCCTTTCTCGTGGTCCTCTAGCTCCCCCCCCCCCCCACTAAATTCGTCCTCGGTGACAAGAGCCAGTTATTCGCCTTTCTCGTGGTCCTCTAGCACCCCCCCCTCCCTAAATCCGCCTTCGGTGACAAGAGCCAGTTATTCGCCTTTCTCGTGGTCCTCTAGCACCCCCCCCTCCCCTAAATCCGCCTTCGGTGACAAGAGCCAGTTATTCGCCTTTCTCGTGGTCCCTCTAGCTCCCCCCCCCCACTAAATCCGTCCTCGGTGACAAGAGCAGTTATTCGCCTTTCTCGTGGTCCCCTAGCCCCCCCCCCCCCAAATCCGACTTCGGTGACAAGAGCCAGTTATTCGCCTTTCTCGTGATCCTCTAGCTCCCCCCCCCCCAAAATCCGTCCCTCGGTGACAAGAGAGCCAGTTATTCGCCTTTCTCGTGGTCCTCTAGCACCCCCCCTCCCCTAAATCCGCCTTCGGTGACAAGAGCCAGTTATTCGCCTTTCTCGTGGTCCTCTAGCTCCCCCCCCCCCACTAAAATCCGTCCTCGGTGACAAGAGCCAGTTTATTCGCCTTTCTCGTGGTCCCCTAGCCCCCCCCCCCCCAAATCCGACTTCGGTGACAAGAGCCAGTTATTCGCCTTTCTCGTGATCCTCTAGCTCCCCCCCCCCCCAAAATCCGTCCTCGGTGACAAGAGAGCCAGTTATTCGCCTTTCTCGTGGTCCTCTAGCACCCCCCCTCCCCTAAATCCGCCTTCGGTGACAAGAGCCAGTTATTCGCCTTTCTCGTGGGTCCTCTAGCTCCCCCCCCCCCCACTAAATCCGTCCTCGGTGACAAGAGCCAGTTATTCGCCTTTCTCGTGGTCCCCTAGCCCCCCCCCCAAATCCGACTTCGGTGACAAGAGCCAGTTATTCGCCTTTCTCGTGATCCTCTAGCTCCCCCCCCCCCCAAAATCCGTCCTCGGTGACAAGAGAGCCAGTTATTCGCCTTTCTCGTGGTTTTCTAGCTCCCCCCCCCACTAAATCCGTCCTCGGTGACAGCCAGTTATTCGCCTTTCTCGTGGTCCTCCCCCCCCTAAATCCGTCCTCGGTGACAAGAGCCAGTTATTCGCCTTTCTCGTGGTTCTCTAGCCCCCCCCCCCCCCCCCTAAATCCGTCCTCGGTGACAAGATCCAGTTATTCGCCTTTCTCGTGGTACCAAATCGTTCAGCAGGGCTTCGAACTTGCTCCACTGAGCCCCTGATGGAGGTCTTGGCACCGTCCAACCGGGCCACTAAACCGGTCAGTAGCACCTTCGACCTCGGGTTTGGTGTTGACTCTGTCCAACCGGAGCCCAAACGGTCATCAGAGTCTTCGACCGAACTGGGATTGTGAAGTACACTTTCATTCTGCAAAGGTTTACTGTTATCTCCACTTGAAAATCCTCTTTAAGCGATGGATTTCAAAGTCCGCCGTCCATCGCATGGCACGTTAAGCCATGTGCTCACGCGCAGAAAACTCATAGCCCGCGCACGTTAACGAAAACGCTGGAGGAGGATTGCTTGACTGCCCAGGAGATTTCTCTTTCCCAACTTTCTCTGAATTTATTTATTTATTTATTCAACGTTACAGATTTTTGAGAGGTCCTTATACAGGCTTTCTCATCATACAATTTTTTTAAAATAATTAATTATAATACTTTTTTAGTTAATTTTCATTTTACTCTTTTTGTTTTTATTTATTCATTTATTTATTTTAAAATTCTGTTCCATAAATCTGTAGAGATTAGAAACTCAAATAAATTTTTATATATTTTAGTTTTAGAATCAAAATCTTTCTGGTTCAAAATTAAATCAGTTCTAATATCCTGAAACACATGTTCCTCTAGTGATTTAAAGAATTTTTTCCTTTGAGTTGTGTTGTTTATACAGTTAAGTAAAATATGATTAATTGTTTCGGGTATTAATTGTTTCGTTACAATTTTTGGATTGGTACGTTACAATTTTTGCAGTTTGGAGAGTTTGAAAGTTTAAGATAAAATTTTGTTTGATATAGCATTGTTGTATTTGTTCTAAGTCTATATAGGATACTTAATTGTCTTCTTCCAAACGGTAGATTTTAAATATAATTAATATTTTTTGAAAGAACATATCTAAAGTTGTTATTTTTTAATGATGCTTCAATTTGGAAGAATTCTTTGGTTCCCTTATGACCTGACCATTTAGCCCATTGTGTGCATAAAATGTGCCACTCAGAGGTAAAGCAACCCATCTTCTTTAATCCATACTGTGTAGAAATAAGTACCGCTTAGAGGTATCCCCAGGTTCGAGTCCCAGCTGAGTCAGCGTTGAGATTTATCTCCGAAACACTGCCCACGATCAGTAGGGGAACCAATGGGCTTTGGAAGGCACCATCCGTCGGATGGGACGTTAAGCCGTGGCTCCGTGTGCGGGAGAGCCCATACCCTGTGCACGTTAAAGAACACGCTGGATGACCTTGACGGGAGGCTACCACATTCCTCCCAACAGCTGTTCCAGTAGGTACCTTATCCCCAACCATCTCTGAGCCCCCGGGGTCCTTGTGGCCTGGCCATTTACCCCCTTGTGTACCAAAAAAAAAAATTGCCATTCAGATAAAACAACCCAATGCAACTTAGAGATAATACATCTAAAAACAAAATATGATCCCGCAGTGGCGGATTCAGACAAATTGTCAAGAAGGAGATGACCCAAAATTAAAGCATCAAAGTTATACTAAGTTGTTGCGCATTGTAAATGAATGAATTAATATTGATAATTTAATCAATTTTCATAGGTGGAGGTCACGTGTTCGGGTGCTCCTCCCCCCCCCCCCCCCTCCCTGGGATCCACCACTAAACATCCTTACTCTAGATGCCACCCGTTTAAGAGAGTATATCAAAATAGAAGGAATGAAAGAAGTAAAAACAAAAACCATTTCGTGCATACGAGTAGTGCAAGATCATAGGTTGGGGGAAGGGATCAAGGAGGCATGGATCAGGGTCACTCAGTCACGTGGTCGTGACATTCTTCCAATCCCTCCTCCTTATTATTGTCCCTCAGAGAGCTTTCTTCTTTCAACCGTCATCACCCCCTGCCTTTTCGTTTCCCCATCTGCCTTTTCGGCTTTCCGTTGAACGGTCTGCCCAAGGGATTAGCAGCAGTTAATCCACTTGCTCCTCGGTCACCCGTGACCCTTGGCTTTCAGAAGTGGGGATCGCGGCTCTGTTGGTTTTCACATTGGGACATTTCAGGACACGACACCTTTTTTCTGTAGAGTCTTCTTTGCGTCTCCAGGTTAAGGATGAATTTTTTTTTCCTACTCTCTCTCTCTTCCTTTCTTGTCTATTCTTCTTTCCGAATTCTGTTTGGATTTACTCATTCATGCAGTCCGTGCTGCAATGGGTAAAGACGAATTCCTTCGGTTGGAAGCTGAAGCCCCGGGAGGATGATAGAGGCAAGGAAGAATAAGGAAGAGGGAGCAGGCGGGGTGGGGGGGGGGGGGGGGATGGGCAGATAACAGGTACTTCACGCCCGGGTCACAAAATAAGGGGGTTGAATCAAAATGGAAAATAACTTTTCAGTTTAAAAAAAGAAAATGTTTTTACAATAAAAAGGGAATTTTTTTTTATTGGTGTCGAATTTTAAAATTTTAAATATTCTGTTTATTTTTCTGGTAGAGGAAAAATGTAAACTAAAACGATAACATCCCGTGGCCGAGTGGTTAGCGCTTGGCTACTGATTTAAGGGACCTGGGTTCGAGCCCCGGGTAAGGCATGGATGTTCGTGTTGTTTTTCTGCTGAGGTCCTGCCATCCTCACAGACTCTCTAATATATCATATAAACTGACAGGCTCCTGTCAGACCTCTGTGGCAAGCAGCTGCTTGAGGGGGTATTTATTTTTATTTTTATTCATTACATCTCCATGCCGTCCCATGGCCGAGTGGTTAGCGCGCTTGGCTACTGATCTAAGGGACCTGGGTTCGAGCTCCGGGTAAGGCATGGATGTATGTGTCGTTTTTCTGCTGAGGTCCTGCCATCCTCTCAGACCTTCTACTCTGGCATATAAACTGACAGGCTCCTGTCAGACCTCTGTGGCCAGCAGCTGCTTGAGGGGGTATTTATTATTTTTTTACATCTCCATACGCAAAACTTCTGACGAATACGCAATGCTCGTTTTCAAAGAGAACGAAGCTGGTTATTTTTCGACTTTAGCACCTTCTAACGGTGAAAATTTGAACTAAGAGATGATTTGGAAAATGCAGACAGTAATATTTTATTAGCATTTACTGAAACTAAAAATAATTTTTTTTTTTCAATACATAACTGCCCCCCTCCCTCATGGGAGGTTGTTTTACCTTTCGCGGCACTTTTTGCACACCAATGGCCAGGTATCAAGGACACCGAGGGCTCAGAGAAGGTTGGGAGAGAAGACCCACTGGACAGCAGTTGGGAGACAGATGGTAGCCTTCCGTCAAAGCCATCCAGTTTGTTCTTTAACAGGCACAGGGTATGACTCTCCCGCACACGGGGTCACGGCTTAACCGACGGATCTGACTTTTTCAACTAATCGATGTCCATTTTTTCACCGAAGGCAGGGTAGGATGGAGCGGCTACAGGGGTTTATCAAAATAATGGGAACACGGACTGTTTGTGGAGAACATTTTATTAAAAAGCTGAAAGCCCACCTCGAGAGTTCAGAACAGATGCAATTCGACGTGGAATAGACTTACACAAGTTATGCACATGCGGTAATGGAATGTGGGGCCATTCTTTCTGTAAAATATGGTCCAACTGTGCCAGTGATGCTGCAGGTGAAAAATGTAATCTGACCTTGCTCTCCAGATATTCTCACAAATGTTCAATAATATTGAGGTCTGAAGATTGTGGTGGCCAAGGTAGCTGCTGAACCTCATCTTCATCCTCTGCAAACCACAACTTGACACGTTTTGTACAATTTTCCGTTTGTAACCAGGGACGGTCATTAGGGAACAATGCTCACAACATTGGGTGGTCTTCGTTAATGGATTCATACGTTGCAGATGTGGCACAACCCTGCAGAATAACTAATGGCCCTAAGGAATGCCATGATATGGCACCCCACAGCATCAGGGATCCACCTCCATGCTTCACAGTCGGGGTGGTACGCTTCTTCAGGTTATCGCCAGATGTACACTCTACAAGTGGTGGAAAACAATGTGTAGCACGATTTATCAGACCAGATGACATGTTGTCAGTCTTTAGCATCTCAGTTTTTTATGCGTTTTGCACCACCTTACACGTTTTGTTGCATTGATGATGGTAATCAGAGGTTTGTGAATTGCAGCACGGTCATAAATCCCGGCAAGATGTAATTCCCGACGAACTGTTACGATGGAAACGGGATCATTCTGACTGGTGTTCAACTCTGCTGCTATTTGCGGTGTCGTGGTCTTGTGCTTTCGTTGTACAATCCGTGGCAAAGTTCGCGTGTCTACCTTTCAATATTGAAGTTCAAGCAATCAGACAACTTCGTATGGCGTCCACAATTTGCGGTTTGGTGGCAACACCCTGTCCTCAGTTCCTTGGGGCGGGGGTGGCTCAGTCGGTAGCGCGTCAGGCTCGTAATCTGTAGTTCCCAGGTTCGAGTTCCAGCTGGGTCAGCGTTGAGATTTATCTCCGCAAAATTCCCCGCCTGCCCACGCTCAGTAGGAGACACCGATGGGCTTGGAAAGGCCGCCATCCGTCGGATGGGACGTTAAGCCATGGCCCCGTGTGCTGGAGAGCCATACCCTGTGCACGTTAAAGAACACGCTGGATGGCCTTGACGGGAGGCTACTATCTGTCTCCCAACAGCTGTTCCAGTGGGTCCCCTCCACCAACCTTCTCTGAGCCTTCGGGGTCCATGTGACCTGGCCATTTAGCCCATGGTGTGCAAAAAAGTGCCGCTCAGAGGTAAAACAACCCAACCCTCAGTTCCTCGTGTTACAGCTACTATTTCCGCCGTTCTGGTTATGATAACATCCGTCTTCCTCCTCTGGATCACTTTCTAAGCAGGTGGGAAGTTCCTGCTATCGTCTGGTCCACAAGCAAAAGTATAGTCGCTCAAAAAAGTATCCGAACACTATGGTTGATTACAGAATTCAGAAAAAATATCTGGCAATGTTTTTTTTTAGAAATTAGTGATCTGGCAACCTTCGTGTCACGTGACACGAAGGTTGCCTGATCACTAATTTCTAAAAAAAGCGCTGTCAGATATTTCTTCTGAATTCTGTAATCAACCGTAGTGTTCGGATATTTTTTTAATATATATAATGCGTATGAATATATAATGCAATGAATATGGAGCGTGTGCAGTTACCGTTCACAGCAAACTGGAGCGGTTGCGGTTAATGTTCACAGCACATTGGATCGTGTGGGCTCACTCACGGAAATATTGAGCGTGTGCAGTTACCATTCACAGCAAACTGGAGCGTGTGCAGTAACTGCACACGCTCCAGTTTGCTGTGAACGGTAACTGGAGCGTGTACTGTTGCTGTACACGCTCCAGATATTTTTCCTGAATTCTGTAATCACGTGACAAGAAGGTTGCCAGATCGCTAATTTCTCAAAAAAATCGTTGCCAGATATTTTTCCTGAATTCTGTAATCGACCACAGTGTTCGGATACTTTTTTGAGCGACTGTACTCCAGTCGCCGTCGGTTTTTCCATTATTTGGATAAACCCCTGTAAATCTCAAAACTGGCACAGTAGGGCTCGAATATGAAGACTGCAGATTATAATTCTAGAGCGCTTGCGGACTGAGCCCCCCCCCCCTCTCCCCGGGGAAGTAAATCGGAGGTCTCACTCAAATCTCTCTAAATCTCTATTTGTAACACTATTTGTTTAATATTTTAAGAGTTATTAATTTAATAGCAGACGCAGCTTTTTACATTCGTCCTAAGCACTTCAAAGCCGGCAAAAACGTAAATGACGATTACAAAAGATCTAAAATTAAATTTTTTTTCAATTATTACTTTTATTAGCCGTCCCATGGCCGAGTGGTTAGCGCGCTTGGCTACTTATCTAAAGGACCTAGGTTCGAGCCCCGGGTAAGGCATGGATGTATGTGTCGTTTATCTACTGAGGGCCTGTCATCCTCATAGACCTTCTACTATGGCATATAAATCATCCTTACAGAACTTCTACTATAAGCGTATAAACTGACAGGCTCCTGTCAGACCCCTGTGGCAAGCAGCTGCTTGAGGGGGTATTTTTTAAAATAATTTCTATACTATTTCACCGTTAGATTTTGGAAACATCAATATACATTATGTCCTATATAGTGAAGTCTTACCTTCACGAGGGGCGGGGGTGGCTCAGTCGGTAGCGCGCCAGGCTCGTAATCTGTAGTTCCCAGGTTCGAGTCCCAACTGGGTCAGCGTTGAGATTTATTTCCGCAAAATTTCCCCGCCCTGCCCACGGTCAGTAGGGGACACCGATGGGCTTGGAAAGGCCGCCGTCCGTCGGATGGGACGTTAAGCCGTGCACCGTGTGCGGGAGAGCCATACCCTGTGCACGTTAAAGAACACGCTGGATGGCCTTGACGTGGGGGCTACCATCTGTCTCCCAACAGCTGTTTCAGTGGGTCCCCTCCCCCAACCTTCTCTGAGCCTTCGGGGTCCTTGTGACCTGGCCATTTAGCCCATTGTGTGCAAAAAAGTGCCGCTCAGAGGTAAAACAATCCAATCTTACCTTCACGTGATTCTATTGAGAACACTTGATATCTGCTAGGTTCTATGTTCGCCAATATTCCTACGATATCGGTGGAAAATCCTTCTATACGTTAGGTCCTGCCCCACCGCTATATGACTGTCGGCACTTTTCCTAACAGTTCTATTTTTGCCGATGGGTTGTTGTTGTTTTACCTCTGAGAGGCACTCTTTTGCACCCCATGGGCTAAATGGCCAGGTTACATGGACCTCGAAGGCTCAAAGAAAGTTGGGGGAGGGGACCCACTAGAACAGCTGTTGGGAGACAGATGGTAGCCTCCCGTCAAGGCCATCCAGCGTGTTCTTTAACGTGCACAGGGTATGGCTCTCCCGTACACGGAGTCACGGATTAACGTCCCATCCGACGGACGGAGGCCTTTCCAAGCCCATCGGTGTCCCCTGCTGACCGTTGGCAGGGCGGGGAGTTTTGCGGAGATAAATCTCAACTCTGACCCAGCTGGGACTCGAACCTGGGAACTGCAGATTACGAGCCTGGCGCCCTACCGACTGAGCCACCCCCGCCCCATTTATGCCGATGGACTCTGGCACATTGCAGAAAGGTGAATTTCACGAAGTCGAGAAATAAGATTCCACAGATATAAGTATTTTTACTCCTAAAAGAAGTTTATTTCAGCTCACTACACACACAAAATAAAATAACCAAACTATATCTGTGGAATCTTATTTCCCAACTTTGTGAAAATGGTATGAGGCGTGTATTGCTGCTAGGGGGGGGGGGGGCATTCCGAATACTTGCTCTGATATAGACTTACCAAATTGTTCTCATCGATCACTTACAGCGTGCTGTAATAGATGGAATAGAAACTAATTACTGTCACAGGCTTTCTTATTCGCATTCTCAAAACGCGCTGTAGTAGTAGTGTAAACGAGAGTTCTGGGCCACAGTTGGGTTGTTTTACCTATGAGCGGCACTTTTTTGCACACCATGGGCTAAATGGCCAGGTCACAAGGACCCAGAAGGCTCAGAGAAGGTTGGGGGAGGAGACCCACTGGAACAGCTGTTGGGAGACAGATGGTAGCCTCCCGTCAAGGCCATCCAGCGCATTCTTTAACGTGCACGGGGTATGGCTTTTCCGCACACGGAGCCAGGTCTAAACGTCCCATCCGACGGACGTCTACCTGTTCCAGTCCATCGGTGCCCTCTAGTGACCGAGGGCAGGGCGGGGAGTTTTACGGAGATAAATCTCGAAGCTGATCCAGCTGGGACTCGAATCTGGTAGCTGAACATTACGAGTCTCGCTCGATATATCCGACATCTTGCAGGTTAGAATTGCTTTTTCTATAAAAAGTATCACTTGGATACATTCTGGAAATGTAGATTGAATTTATTACCATGCTGTGAATTAAAGCGAACAATATTCTTATGAAATTATATTCACTATAATATAAACGGTAGGATATTATACAATTAAATTTCTACAGATTCAGAATTATGATGGTTTGATTACATGTATTAAATTTTTGCTTTATATCGTATCTCAACATTTAGATTATTTACAAATTTCCCTTTCACATATTTATAATCATTGATGAATTTAATTCTTATCGCAATCCTAACAGAACAACAATGGCAATAGAACTTGGTTTCGGTAAAACATTTCCTCAGAAATCAAATTCCGGATCGGTAATAAAAAAATTTCTTTGTTCAAACCCAATATACAGTACCCTCCGACCACGGATTAACTTCTCATCCGACGGACGACGGATTTTACAAGCAAGGCACTTTTTTGCACACCATGAGCTAAATGGCCAGGTCACAAGCACCCCGAAGGCTCAGAAAAGGTTGGGGGAGGGCGACCCACTGGAATAGCTGTCGGGAGACAGATGGCCAGTTGCCAGATTTTTTGAATTTCTGATTTTCTGAAAATTTCTTCTGAAATTTCTGAATTCTGTAATTAACCATAGTGTTCGGATACTTTTTTGAGCGACTGTACTTCTTCCTTCGTCATAGCTTATAGCAAAGAAAAAGCTTTACTTTTCATGCTTGGGGCCTCCATGACGTCATCCAAGCCTCACACGAAAGCCCCAAACATTTCTTCTCATTCCCCTCGGATAAAAAAAAACCCACCTTGAGAGAAAAAAAAAAATTCTGCATCATAATTAGAATTCACGTTATCCCATGGTGTGCACTTTTTTGCACACCATGGGCTAAATGGCCAGGTCACAAGGATACCGAAGGCTCAGAGAAGGTTGGGTTAGGAGACCCACTGGAACAGCTGTTGGGAGACAGATGGTAGCCTCCCGTCAAGGCCATCCAGCGTGTTCTTTAACGTGCACAGGGTATGGCTCTCCCGCACACGGGGCCACGGCTTAACGTCCCATCCGACGGACGGCGGCCTTTCCAAGCCCATCGGTGTCCCCTACTGACCGTGGGCAGGGCGGGGGAATTTTTGCGGAGATAAATCTCAACGCTGACCCAGCTGGGACTCGAACCTGGGAACTACAGATTACGAGCCTGGCGCGCTCTGGGCCACAGTTAAAGTATAGGGAATCCCATGTTAACCTATGTGATACTTTTGGGGAGGCGAGTGTGGACGTGGTTTTGAGGAAGACGCTCTGCGTTAAAGACAGGACACGAGGGGTTTTGTGGGTTACTACTTGTATCTCGGATTACAATGTTCACAGGAATTTTTTTCATCACTGTGCACAATACAATACATCCCCAAAATTTGACTAAACCTTTTGGAAACACCCTGTATAAGTGTATATCACGTGTCTAGTTTTAAATCATTCACAAACGACTCCTCACTTTATAGTTTTCAAAACAATGAAGAATCTCAAACGATTTTGGTCACCTATTCACCGCCACGGAGATGGGGCAGGGAGTGGGGAAAAAAGGGGGGGGATGTCACCGAGTAACAAAAGCCCGTCATGCAACGCGATAATAGGAAATGACGTAACAATGACACTTATTACATCGCTAACCACCACGTGTCAAGCGGAGACAGCGCTCGGCCGTGTTGCTGAACGCGGGAATGAAAAGAGCCTCGGTTGCTTATCACGGAGACCATAACCGTTGTGCGCTCCCGACTCCGAACTCCCCCACCGAGTGCTGCTTCACGTGGAACTGACTCATGCTGGGATGTGTGACAAAGTGGCTGTTAAACACTGATTCTCTTGTATCGGGAACAGACATATTTATTGGCCAGAACAGTGCTGCTCTATCGAGACAGCTGTATGCTACTGGGAGGATGGAGAGCTCTAAAGAGCAATCTCCTCTCTCTGTTCCACTCTGCTCTCTCTCTCTCTTGAAATACACCTCTGCTCCACCCCCACCCCCCGCCCTTTTCCCCTCCCTCGCACCCCGACAGCTTAACGAGCGATAGACATGAACCACGTTATGGTAATTACATGGTAGGCCGCAGTTACTCAGAGATTCTTTTCGGGGGGTGTCTATGTATTAAATATGGTGCTACGAGTTCGGTGATAAAAAAAAATCAGCAATATGTGGTCGAAGACGAACTTTTTAAAACTTATAGATAATTCTTGAGGTATTCACGAAAGCAAGCTCCAGATTGAAAGTTTGTAATCTGGTGTTAAGAGGTGGGGGGAATTCGGCTTTCTCGGTAGGGTATCAGACTCGTGATTTGTAGTTCCCTGGTTCGAACACATTTCCAGGGGGTACGTGAAGCATAAAAGGTTGAGAACCACTGATATATATGTTTTATTTGTCTATGATGATTTTGATTACCTACATTGTTTGATATTTCATGAGAAACCTTTAATTCTGAGATGGAAAAAAAAAAAGTCAGCGTTGAGATTTATCTACGCAAAATTCCCCGCCCTGCCCACGGTCAGTAGGGGACACCGCTGAGCTTGGAAAGGCCGCCGTCCGTCGGATGGGACATTAAGCCGTGGCTCCGTGTGCGGGAGAGCCATACCTTGTGCACGTTAAAGAACACGCTGGATGGCCTTGACGGGAGGCTACCATCTGTCTCCCAACAGCTATTCCAGTGGATCCCCTCCCCCAACTTTCTCTGAGCCTTCGGGGTCCTTGTGACCTGGCCATTTAGCCCATTGTGTGCAAAAAAGTGCCGCTCAGAGGTAAAACAACCCAACCCAACCCTGGTTCGAGTCCTACATGGGCCAAAGTTGAGATTTATCTCCGCGTAACCCCCACCGTGCCCTTCGTCAGAAAGGGGACAACGACAGCCTTGAAAAAGAGCCATCCGTCGGATGGGATGTAAAGCCGTATACCCTTGTGCGCGAGATCCGTACCCTGTGTATGTTAAAGAACACGCTTGATGGTCCTGATGGAAGGTTTCTATTCCTCTCCTAACAGCTGTCCATTGGGTCATCTTCTCCCAACCTTCTATGAGCCCTTGTGATCTGCCCATTTAGCCCATTGTGTGGAAAAAAAAAGTGCCACTCAGTTAAATCCCGATGCTCAATGATAAATTGGACACCAATGGATTTAGAAATGTTGCCGTCTTTCAGCAGTGGAACTGTGCATTTTACAATATTGCTCATGATGTGTTTTTTTAGGGGGCGGGGGTGGCTCAGTCGGTAGCGTGCCAGGCTCGTAATCTGTAGTTCCCAGGTTCGAGTCCCAGCTGGGTCAGCGTTGAGATTTATCTCCGCAAAATTCCCCGCCCTGCCCACGGTCAGTAGGGGACACCGATGGGCTTGGAAATGCCACCGTCCGTCGGATGGGACGTTAAGCCGTGGCTCCGTGTGCGGGAGAGCCATACCCTGTGCACATTAAAGAACACGCTGGATGGCCTTGACGGGAGGCTACCATCTGTCTCCCAACAGCTGTTCCAGTGGGTCCCCTCCCCCAACCTTCTCTGAGCCTTCGGGGTCCATGTGACCTGGCCATTTAGCCCATGGTGTGCAAAAAAGTGCCGCTCAGAGGTAATACAACCCAATGTGTTTTAGGAAGTGAGAAGGTATGTCTCCTTTGATGTGTTGTAGAAAAGTTGTGTTGTTTTACCTCTGAGCGGCACTTTTTTGCACACAATGGGCTAAATGGCCAGGTCACAAGGACCCCGAAGGCTCAGAGAAGGTTGGGGTAGGAGACCCACTGGAACAGCTGTTGGGAGACAGATGGTAGCCTCCCGTCAAGGCCATCCAGAGTGTTCTTTAACGCGCACAGTGTATGACTCTCTCGCACACGGGGCCACGGCTTAACGTCCCATCCGGCGGGCGGTGGCCCTTCCAAGCGTCTCGGTATCCCCTACTGATCGTGGGCAAGGCAAGGAATTTTGCGGAAATAAATCTCAACGCTGACCCAGCTGGGACTCGAACCTGGGAACTAGCATATTACGAGCCAGGCGCACTACTGTGACCTGGCCATTTAGCCCATGGTGTGCAAAAAAGTGCCGCTCAGAGGTAAAACAACCCAACTTGAAGCTCTTTAGATCTAGAGATGAAGTAATTGGATTCTTGTGATTTAGTTTTGGAACTCTTGGATCTAGCCATTAATTTATGAGGTCCTTGTGATTCACCTTTTTAGTCTTGGAACTCTTTGGATCTAGATATTAAGTCATGGACTCCTTGTGATTTAGCTATTTAGTCTTGAAGTTCTTTGGATCAAGCTTTTAAGTCATAGGGTTTTTGTGATTTATTACTTTAGTCTTGGAGCTCTTTGGATCAACCATTAAGTCATGAGTCCGTTTTGATTTGTCCCTTTAGTTTTATAGCCCATGTGACTAAGCTGTTTAACCTTGTCTTTAAGTCATTTAACTTTATCTAGCCGTCCCGTGGCCGAGTGGTTAGCGCGTTTGGCTATGGATCTAAGGAACCTGAGTTCGAGCCCCGGGTAACATGGATGTTTGTGTTGTTTTTCTTCTGAGTCCTGCCATCCTCACAGACCTTCTACTGTGGCATATAACTGACAGGCTCACGTAAGACTTCTGTGGCAAGCAGCTGCTTGAGGGGGAGTTTTTTTTTTAATGGATATCTTAATCCTTAATCAATACCCAACTAGTCCTAATAGAAAGCATTACAGAGAGCTTAATAAACGTGTAAAGAATCAGTTAGCTACTGATAAGAATCTTTGGCCTGATGGTTTGGCTGACAAAACCGAGGAAGCAGTTAGACAGCACAACAGCAGAGAGCTGTACCAGATAGTTAATGTTTTATGTGGTAGAAAACGGACAGGTATACAGGGGTTGAAGGATAAACAAGGTAAGGTTATAGAAGGTGAGGATTCTGTCATGGTAAGTGGGCTGAGCATTTCAGTGATGTTCTAAACTATGTGGTTAGTTCTACTCCTATTGTTTGCAATTATAATAGATGCATTGGTGGCTTTAATGTTGGCCCTATAACACAATCTGAAGTTATTTTGGCTATTTCTAAACTTAAACTTCATAAATCCCCAGGAGTAGATGAAATTACTACGGAAATGCTTAGAGCTGGGAATGTTTCGGTTACCACTTGGATGACTGAAATTTTGAATACCTTTTATGCTAAAGGCATTGTTCCTAAGGATTTTACCAGAGCTATTGTTATCCCCATTTTCAAAAAAGGTGATCGCAGTTCTTGTGATAACTATAGGGGTATCAGCCTAATATCTGTTCCAGGGAAATTTCTTTGCATGATTGTGCTTAATAGAATTAAGAATCTGGTTGACAGTCAATTGCGTGATGAGCAATGTGGATTCAAAAGTGGTAGGGGATGTGTGGATCAGATATTTTCACTTAGGCAGATTCTTGAGAAATGTTTAGAGTTTCAGAAACCTTTGTTTGCTAGCTTTGTTGATTTCAAAAAGGCTTTCGACTCTGTTGATCGTCATAATTTGTGGTTGATTGTCAGATCATATGGTATACCTGACAAGTTAGTTAACATAATGAAAGCTCTCTATAATAACACTGAGTCGTGTGTGAGAGTTGGTAAGGCTTGTAGCAATTGGTTTAGCATTACTTCTGGTGTTCGACAAAGGTGCATTTTGTCTCCTTTTCTCTTTAGTTTGGTTATTGATTATGTTACGCGAAATTCTTTGCAAGGGAAAGATTTTGGCCTTAAATGGACTGGAGATACGAAAATTTCTGATTTAGATTATGCAGATGATTTGGCCTTGTTGGCTAATGATATTGATGAAATGAATTCTTTCATTCGAGCTGTTGATGAAACTGGTAGTAGAGTAGGTTTGGTTATAAACAGAGAGATAACTAAAGTGATGAAAATTGGTCATGCAGGCTGTGATTAAGTGAATCTGATTGGTTGCAGTCTTGAGCAGGTGTCACAGTTTAATTACCTTGGGAGCTATGTAACAGATACTGGTGATGTTCGGCATGAGATTAACAGACGAATAGGGATTTCTGCCGGGACTTTTTAAAATCTATGGAGAATGTGGAGAAATAGGCTTATACACCTAAAGACTAAAATTATACTCTATAATAGTTTGGTTCTTTCTAGGGTTAGTTATGGTAGTGAAACTTGGACACTTTGTAAACAAGATAACAGGAAACTAGATGCTTTTGATTCCAGATGCTTACGCAGTATCTTGGGCATTAGGTGGTTCAACTTTGTAACTAATGATGAGATTAGGCAAAGGAGTTTGCAACCTCCTTTAAGCAGCATATTGTGCAGAGAGAGACTCCGTTGGTTTGGCCATGTTTGAACAGTGTGCCTAAAGGCCCCAGAAAGAGGGGGAGACCTAGGATGCGGTGGGCAAACAATGTCAAACAGGACCTTGTTAGAATTGGTGTGCAGTGGCCAGATGCAGTAGATGTAGCTCAGGATAGACTTGCTTGGAGAATTAAATTGCACGGTCTGGTTGGACCTCCGTAGCCCATGGCTGCTTGAGGATGATGGTGATGATGATAAGAATCAAGTCGGATCTACAAAAGGATTTACGCTCCCTTGCTCCCTAATTTCTGTATTCTTGGAGTACTTCAAAGAAATGAACGAGGAAGTCACAGACACAATGTGAACAATCATACCTGGATGCAGTTCTCTTTCTCCTGCAGTTAAACACGCTGACCACTCAACCATGGCCAAAAGCAATGACAGAGTTTGAGTCGGTAAATTCAATTACGGGTGCTTCATTCATACTATTGAGTGCAATAATGCAGGCTGCAAATAGAATTTAACGGTTAGGTAGCAAAGACCCCCAAGACTAAAGAGTCGAGTGGCTTTACCTCTGAGCGACATTTTTTTTGCACACAATGGGCTAAATGGCCAGATCACAAGGATCCTGAGAGTTCAGGGTAGGTTGGGGGAAGGAACCCACTGGACAATTGTTGGAAGACAGATGGTAGACTCCCTTCAAGCTCATCCAGCGTGTTTTTTAACGTGCACAGGGTATGGCTCTCCTGCACAAGGGGTCATGGTTTAACGTCCCATCCCACGGACGGCGGCCTTTCCTCCAAGACCAAAGTAATGCAATACTCCCTCAAGCAGCTGCTTGCCACAAAGGTCTGACAGGAGCGTGTCAGCGTTAAAAGGAACCTATGAGTGGAAGAATGGAAAGGCCACAATGACTTCAAGATTAAATGATTAGCAAAAAGAGCTCTAAGCTTAAACAGATATATGTAAAGGAATCCAAGTTGAGTTGAGTTGTTTTACCCCTGAATGGCTCTCTTTTTCACACAATGGGTTAAATGTTCCAACTGAAGCCTCTCGGTCAAGGCCATCCAATCTGTTCTTCAAATCCCCGTATATTGGTGAGCACAGAATAAGGTTCTATGTTCAGACCGTGGCTTAATGTCCAAACCGACGGAAACCTTCACAAATCCATAGGAATCAGTTGCATGAAATTGAAAATTTTAAATAAAAAAGATAAATAAGAAATAGATACCGCCTCAAGCAGCTGCTTGCCATATAAACTGACAGGAGCCTGTAAGTTTATATGCCATAGTAGAAGGTCTGTGAGGATGTCAGGACCTCAGCAGAAAAATTACCAGAAGTAAATAAAGATATATTCCAATCTTTTTTTTTTTATTCTACCCCCACCCCCCCTCTTTCATTTTATTTCGTCCCTAATATGAAAATATATTTAGTTACGTGTTTGTGGGGGGGGGGGGGAATAAAATCTCTTAAAATGAAACCCTTCATACTTGATGCATGGTCCCCTCGCGAAAAGCACCATGGGACCCCATTGGCTATCCATCATAGAGACCAACAGATGGCGCTCGTGGTCCAAATGATCCGGTAACCATAGCAACAACGCGATTAACGGAACTGTGACTACCCGCGAGATGGACAGCAACATCTGCCGGTGGTGTGAAGTGTGAAGCCATACAACTTTATATGATAGGGCGACCGCAGACCGGGAAAATGTAGAATTATGCACCAGATTCCCACTGTTGCCCCCGCTGTTGCTTTATTATTCCGGCATGGCTTGCTTCGGTGATTAAACTAGCAGTGGCATCCACACAGCTCGCTTCGAAAGTTTTAGATGCTGAATTTTAAATTATAGACCGTTGACATCAGTACTTATCCTGCGCTGCGTTTGCTTTACGACCTAATACACTAGGAATGGTCGCTTTCGTCACTTGGAAGCTTCGTTGCCTCTGCTCAGAGATGTATCTGTGGCGGGAGGGGGAGGGGGAGGGGGTAGGCTCTGCTCCTGTAACAGCTGGTCTGCTTTTTGAAGGAGAGACCCAAGTTCCTGGCCGTAAAGGACTCTCTCTTTGCAGTTGGGGGATAACAGAGTGCTCTTTGGAAGGGGAAAGTTTACCAAATGCGATAAAGTTTAAGTTGGTTCTCTGTTTGGAAGTAAAGGGTTGGGCCTTAAAGGTGCTGTTTGATTTTAAATGCTCTGATGTGTTTTATTTTTCTTTTTTTTTTCTTTTCCTGACAAGTGATTGGAAGTGTAAATAAGCACGTTGAGCTCTGATCGGGAAAGTGGAAAATATTCACGAAGAAAAACTTTTTTTTTTTAAAAAGTCGTGTCTAAAATAAGAAGTATGTGCTTCTGATGAAAGTTGAATTGCTTTATTTCTGAGCAGCACATTTTTTGTCCATAATTTTTAATATATAATATTCATAATAAATAATGTTGGGTTGGGTTGTTTTACCTCTGAGCGGCACTTTTTTGCACACCACGGGCTAAATGGCCAGGTCACAAGGACCCCGAAGGCTCAGAGAAGGTTGGGGGAGGGGACCCACTAGAACAACTGTTGGGAGACAGATGGTAGCCTCCCGTCAAGGCCATCCAGCGTGTTCTTTAACGTGCACAGGGTATGGCTCTACCGTACACGGGGCCACGACTTACCGTTCCAGCCGATGGGCGGCGGCCTTTCCAAGCCCATCGGTGTCCCCTACTGACCGTGGGCAGGACGGGGAATTTTGCGGAGATAAATCTCAACGCTGACCCAGCTGGGACTCGAACCTGGGAACTACAAATTACGAGCCTGGCGCGCTACCGACTGAGCCACCCCCGCCCAATAAATAATGTATAAAGTCCATAATGAGCTAAGTGGCCAGGTGAGAGAAGAACTCCAAGGGCTTAGAGAATATTGGTGGTGGGGGGGGGGGGACAGCGGACCTAGCGGGCAGTTGTTAAGAGACATGGAAATTTCAAATCAAGGCCGTTCAGCATGCTCTTTAACTGCACAAGATGTGGCTCTTTTGCAGAAGGCCCACAGCTTAATGTCCCTTCTGACGGATGGCAGCCTTTCCAAGCCGATCGATATCCCCTTTCTTACCGAGGGCACAAGGGAGGTTGGCGGAGAAAATTCTGAGCGCCGGAGAGTTGGGACTCGAACCTGGGAACTGCAGATTATGAGCCTGGAGCGCTACCGACTGAGCCTCTGTCTGAAGAAGAATGCTTACATTTTAGGAATTAGTGTAATATCAATTCAATTGCATCTAGAAATGTCAGTGATTTAATCATTAGCGTCTTAGATTATTAATTAGTAGATGAGTAATCATTAAAAAGTAGATGAGACGCTTTAGATTTCAGATAAAAGGATATTTTACCTCTGAGCGGCACTTTTTTGCACACCATGGGCTAAATGCCCAGGTCACAAGGACTCTGAAGGCTCAGAGAAGGTTGAGAGAGGGGACCCACTGGAACAGCGGTTGGGAGACAGATAGAGGTCTCCCGTAAAGGCCATTTAGCGTGATCTTTAACGTTGGATTGTTTTACCTCTGAGCGGCACTTTTTTGCACACAATGGGCTAAATGGTCAGGTCACAAGGACCCCGAAGACTCAGAGAAGGTTGGGGGAGGGGACCCACTGGAACAGCAGTTGGGAGACAGATAGTAGCCTCCCGTAAAGGCCATTCAGCGTGATCTTTAACGTTGGATTGTTTTACTTCTGAGCGGCACTTTTTTGCACACAATGGGCTAAATGGCCAGGTCACAAGATCCCCGAAGACTCAGAGAAGGTTGGGGGAGGGGACATACTGGAACAGCAGTTGGGAGACAGATAGTAGCCTCCCGTAAAGGCCATTCAGCGTGATCTTTAACGTTGGATTGTTTTACCTCTGAGCGGTACTTTTTTTGCACACAATGGGCTAAATGGCCAGGTCACAAGGACCCCGAAGACTCAGAGAAGGTTGGGGGAGGGGACCAACTGGAACAGCTGTTGGGAGACAGATGGTAGCTTCCCGTCAAGGCCACCTAGCGTGTTCTTTAACGTGCACGCTGGGACTCGAACCTGGGAACTGCAGCCTCCGACTGAGCCCCTGTCTGAAGAAGAATGCTATCATTTTAGGAATTAATGTAATATTATTCAATTACATCTAGAAATGCCAATGGTTTAATCTTTAGCGTCTTTGATTATTAATTAGTAGATGAGTAATCATTAAAAAGTAGATGAAACTTGGTTTAAATTCCAGATAAGAGAAGCACAGAAGTTGGTTTAGTAGGTAGCCCACCAGGCTCGTAACGTGATGTTGTAATCTTCACTGCGCTTGCGTCAAAATGTCTTCCACTAACCTGCCCTGTCCTCGATGGAAAACCCATTTGCTGTCTGTCGGAAGGAATGTTAAGCCGTGGCTCCGTGTGCATCAGAGCGATACCTTGAGCAAGTTAAAAATTGGCTTCATATTTAGATGTCTAGTGAACCACTTTCCCCAACCCAGGGGTCTTTGTAACTTCATTTCTTCCATTTTGTGTACAAAAGTACCGCTCAGAGGTATAACAATCCATCCGAACACAACTTTAAAATCTCAGGATATTTGAGAAAAAACTTTAAAATTAAAAAAAAAAAAATTGTAATTTTTTTGTTTTTGGAAATTGTCTCATCAATTTAAAATTACTGAAATGCCATTGGCGAAATAATAATGTGGAAAATAATTATGGATTGAACTGTGATGCTTGGGTTGGGTTGTTTTACCTCTGATCGACACTTTTTTGCACACCATGGACTAAATGGCCAGGTCACATGGACCCCGAAGGCTGAGAGAAAGTTGGGGGAGGGGGCACACTGGAACAGCTGTTGGGAGACAGATGGTAGCCTCCCATCAAGGCCATCCAGCGTGTTCTTTAACGTGCACAGAGTATGTCTCTCCCGCACACGGGGCCACGGCTTCATTAAGCCGTGGCCCATCCGACCCTGCCATCCGACGGACGGCGGCCTTTCCAAGCCTATCGGTGTCCCCTACTGACCGTGGGCAGGGCGGGGAATTTTGCGGAGATAAATCTCAACGCTGACCCAGCTGGAACTCGAACCTGGGAACTACAGATTACGAGCCTGGCGCGCTACCGACTGAGCCACCCCCGCCCCGAATTGTGATGCTCTGTTGAAAAGTAAAATTTTCTTCGATTTCTTTTTATTTTTTTAAATTAAATTGAGTCGCGAATTAATGAAATCCAACTTGCAATTAATCTAAACATTACAATGGTGAATGGGGTACATGGATTACAAAGTACATGGGGCGGGGTTTGGCTCGTAATCTGCAGTTCCGAGGTTCGAGTCCCACCTGTTCCAGTTCGAGAATTGTGTCCGTTAAACTGCACTCTGCCGTCGGTGAAAAAGGGCGTACAGATGGGCCTGAGAAAGCGACGTCCATCGGATGTAAATGTTAAGCCATGGTCCGTGTGCAGGAGAGTCTTTTCTTATGCAGGTTAAAGAACATGAAGAAGAACTGGATGGCAATGACAAGAGTTCTTCTGTCTTCTAACATCCGTCCAGCGGGTCCCCTATCCCCAACCTTCTCTGATCCCTTGGGGTCCTTGTGACCTGGCCCATTTACTCCATTGTGTGCAAAAAACGTGCTGCTTTGAGATTAAATGGGGCGGGGGTGGCTCAGTCGGTAGCGCGCCAGGCTCGTAATCTGTAGTTTCCAGGTTCGAGTCCCAGCTGGGTCAGCGTTGAGATTTATCTCCGCAAAATTCCCCGCCCTGCCCACGGTCAGTAGAGGACACCGATGGGCTTGGAAAGGCCGCCGTCCGTCGGATGGGACGTTAAGCCGTGGCCCCGTGTGTGGGAGAGCCATACCCTGTGCACGTTAAATAACACGCTGGATGGCCTTGACGGGAGGCTACCATCTGTATCCCAACAGCTGTTCCAGTGGGTCCCCTCCCCCAACCTCCTCTGAGCCTTCGGGGTCCATGTGACCTGGCCATTTAGCCCATGGTGTGCAAAAAAGTGCCGCTCACAGGTAAAACAACCCAACCCAACTGAGATGAAACAATTCAAATTTTGAAGCGAATAATTCTCTTTTTATAATTCCCATTTTCATTCAGATAAAAAATTGTTTTTTTTCTCTTTTAATTCCCTTTTGCATTGGAATAACACGAATGCTTTCCAGTCGTTCTATTTATCTTACGGTTATTACTGCATAGCTACTAAACAACGCATCTTTTTGAGAATTTTTTTTCTTGGAGAAAAAAAAAAGCCGCACTAAAATCAACACGAAAATAATGATATATTTTGTAGTCTTCCTTTCAGGAAGATATAAATTGTTATCAGATAGGAAAAACGTAAGCCAGGCTTAGATCCTCAGAATCGGATTAAGAGCAGGAAGAGCAAGAGCAATCCATCCATCTTTGGTGACGTCGGCTGAGAGAAGGATTAAGCCGGATCCCGCGCAGCGCGAGCCTCGGCGATGAGAGCGAGTGTAAGCATCCTCGAGATCCATCCTTCGGACAGATACAGATGGGGCCTCCAGGCCAATTAATCCTGATAAATAGCTTTTTGATGACGTGTACCGTTAAGAGTTCAAATTGGCTCCCTCTTCAGAGGCAGAGAAATGTACTCTCTACTTTACGAGTCGGGTTTAAGTAGTTTCTTGACGAAACTGGTTCGTGAATGTGATTTTCTTTGAGACAGAAGTAGAGTGTGTGTAGCTCCTTTATGGTGAGCTTCTCCTCTAAGGTGTTGTTTATCTGTTAAGGGCTCTCACTCCAACAGCTTACAATTCAAACAGGTTGGTGGAAGTGACGTTTCAATCATCGCAACCGGAAGTGAGGGAGAGATAGAGTGATTCCGGTATTGCTTCAACCGGAAGTGAGGGAGAGATAGAGTGATTCCGGTATTGCTTCAACCGGAAGTAAACTAATATACAGACCTGTTAGGGTGAATATGCATTACTTCGATTGAAAATGACGTCACTTCCGGGATAGTGTGAATCCGGTATTGTTTGACCGGAAGTGATACCACTTCCTGAACGGAATAGACAGGACGAATCCGGTTTACTTCAACAGGAAATGATGCCACTTCCGCGATAAAGAGGATGAATCCGGTATTACTGAAGCAGGAAGTGACACCACTTCGCCCGAAAGTGACGCCACTTCCGGTACAGATAGGGGTGACGCACTTCCGGTATAGATAAGGGTAGCGAAATTATCCGAAATTATCTGAAATTATCTATACCGGAAGTGAATCCATTCTCAGGAAAGGAAAGGGCTGAGTTTAGTCCAGAGGAATTGATGCCAGTTTTAGAAGAAGGTGAAATCAATCGAAAGTGATGCCACTTGCCGAAGAAAGTAGAATCCCGGGGTGAAATCCGGTGGATGGTGTGAAAATCAAATTGCGTTTAGACCTATGAAGTTTATTCATAGATTTTGTTAGAACACACGACCAAGTCATCAACTTGAGGCTCGAACCCAGATTCCGGCGCTTTCACATCATACCAATGCAACCTAGCTGTGCCAGAAAGGATGGCACGTTCCCTTTGACGCTACTTCCAGAACAGAGTGAATAATCTGACATTGTTTTAATTGGAAGTGATGGGGCGGGGGTGGCTCAGTCGGTAGCGCGCCAGGCTCGTAATCTGTAGTTCCCAGGTTCGAGTCCCAGCTGGGTCAGCGTTGAGATTTATCTCCGCAAAATTCCCCGCCCTGCCCACGGTCAGTAGGGGACACCGATGGGCTTGGAAAGGCCACCGTCCGTCGGATGGAACGTTAAGCCGTGGCCCCGTGTGCGGGAGAGCCATACCCTGTGCACGTTAAAGAACACACTGGATGGCCTTGACGGGAGGCTACCATCTGTCTCCCAACAGCTGTTCCAATGGGTCCCCTCCCCCAACCTTCTCTGAGCCTTCGGGGTCCATGTGACCTCGCCGTTTAGCCCATTGTGTGCAAAAAAGTGCCGCTCAGAGGTAAAACAACCCAACCGAACCCAGTATTTTGGTAAGGAAGAAAACGGAAAGAAAATGCTAATTACATAAATAAAAGCATATTTTTTAATGGTTAGCTAACGATACCCACCAACACCCGCCCTCCTTCACGTAACGCTACGTAACACAATCATTGCTCACCCCCCCCCCCATCTAAAAGTGTTACGAAATTTATAGAAGACCCCTAAACCGAAAATAAAAATGAATTTTAACACACCGGAAACATCTAGTTAATAAAACTCGTTTTGAGCGTCACTTTCCGAGCGTGTTGAATGCCAACTCTCTTAATTTTAATGCGTCGAACGTTTCTCTAATTCGAAAGTGCATCTTTGTCGCCAAGTCTCAAACCTTCCTAAAGCGTCGTAATTTCATTATTCTTTTCTTGTTTTCCGATTTCTAATTCTAATTGAAAGATTCGTTTCTGATCTCGCTCCTCCATTCCTCTACCCCCCCCCCCCCATCGTTTCTTTTCCCGAGTTGCGCTTAACCTTTGCTGACAGTGAAGAATAACAGTGAAGCATTCTTCTTTTCCTGAACACCGAGCACACCGATCCGAAGCAGGCTCGCACACTCCAGTAACAGTCAAGGACTCCTGTTCCACACCAAAGCACGCGCGGTTGCCCCAGTGACAGAAACCTTCAGCAACAGCTGACGACGTCTAATGAATGTATCGCCAGTGTAGAAGGCGGAAAATCGGCCAATTAATAAAAGAACAATCTTGCCTGCCAACCATGTGTCTCCCTCACGTTCTCCCATTCGTTCTCTTCGTTCCCTCCCCCCTTTTCCTTCACGTGCGCGAGCGCGAGATTTCCTTTTTCGTCTCATCTGTCATGCCAGGCGCGCCTCTGCTTCCCCCCTCCCCCGCGAAACCTCTAAGAGCTCACGGTTACGGTTAGCAAACGCCAAACTGCGGTTTAATTAATAAAGACACTTGTTAATTACCACACTCACCGCAAGTGGCGCTGCTGTTAATTGCTGTTTGAGTACCCTGTTCTTGGCGGCGCGGAAGCAGGCGACGTCCTCTACATGATGGGAGATAATTAGTGCCGCCATGTTGGTCTCATTTGGCTCGAGTCCATGGAGGGAATCAGTTGTTGTGGACAGCCATGAATACTTATTGCCGAGCGAGATTACCTGCACCAACATCGAACGCTCTTGCTCACGTGGAAAAGATTTGTGAGCGACTGCATTTTCCGTTTGCTGAAACATTAATCTCGCGATTTCCTCTGCCGCAACTATCGCCAAGACAATTAAAACTCCCTCAAGAAGATGCTCCATATCAGAGAGCAAAGAATGATTAATTAACAAGGGCAGGGCTCCAATTTAAGACGCTTTGTGGCTTGAGATGTTCCACGTTTCGTTTCTTTCAGGTGTCGTCTTGCAGTCTGTATCAAATCTGGTAGAATTAATTTATCGGGTAGAGAGAATATTGAATTGACGTGGTATCTAAATGCAGCATTCCGAATACCAACTTTTTTCAAAAGTTGTTTTTATTCTGCAGGGGGAAAAATCTCAGGGAGAATGGGGACACCGATGGGCTTAGGAAAGGCGCCGTCTATTGGATGGGACGTTAAGCCGTGATCCCGTGTGAGGGAGAGCCATACCCTGTGCACGTAAAGAACGCGCTGGATGGCCTTAACGGGAGAGTACCATCTGTCTCCTAATAGCTATTCATGTGGGTACCCTCACCCAACTTTCTCTGAGCCTTCGGGATCCTTGTGACCTGGCCATTTAGCCCATGGGGTGCAAAAAAGTACCGTTCAGAGAGAAAGGGAACACCGATGGGTTTGTAAAGACGCCGTCAATCGGATGGGACGTTCAGCCGTAACCCCGTGTGTGAGAGAGCCATACCCTGTGCACGTCAAAGAACACGCTGGAAGGCCTTGACGGGAGGCTACCATCTGTCTCTCAACAGCCATTTCAGTGGGTCCTCTCCCCCAACCTTCTCTGAGCCTTCGGGGTCCTGGTGACCTGGCCATTTAGCCCATGGTGTGCAAAAAAAAAGTGTTCTGAGGCAAAACAACCCACCAACTCTATGAAGTATTTGATGTTCTATTTAATCTATTTAAACAGAAAAACTGATTTATAAAACTCTTTCTAGGTAGCGGTGGATTCTCCGTTGGGAACCATTTTTCTAGAGAAATGTATTTTGTTTTCGGCATTTAAATCGCGGTGAAATGATATCCGATGCCACTTAGTAAACATGATGTTTTCTGAAAAATATGTTTGTGATAGCGAAAATTGGGTAAACCTTTTGCTAACAGCATACAGGAATTATTATAGAAAGGTAAAATATTTAAAACACTAAGACCATCTAGAGTCGTTGTTATTATCTGTGTACGACAAATGTAAGATTGTTAATAAAAACCCAGAAATCTTCAATGCCTACGCCAGCGACAGAAATTGAAATTAGGATTAAAGGTGAGGGATTGCACCAATTTTAGGAAATTGAAAGTTTTAAAAACATTAAATGATGAATATAGGAAATAATTATTTCATTTGAAGCAAGGGTAGAGGCGGGCAGTTTTCAAGGCGCAATTATAGAGTTGGGTTGGGTTGTTTTACCTCTGAGCGGCACTTTTTTACACACAATGGGCTAAATGGCCAGGTCACAAGGACCCCGAAGGCTCAGAGAAGATTGGGGGAGGGGACCCACTGGAACAGTTGTTGGGAGACAGATGGTAGCCTCCCGTCAAGGCCCTCCAGCGGGTTCTTTAACGTGCACAGGGTAAGACTATCCCGCACACGGAGCCACGGCTTAACGTCCCATCCGACGGATGGCGGCCTTTCCAAGCCCATCGGTGTCCCCTACTGACCGTGGGCAGGGCGGGGAATTTTGCGGAGATAAATCTCAACGCTGACCCAGCTGGGACTCGAACCTGGGAACTACAGGTTACGAGCCTGGCGCGCTACCGACTGAGCCACCCCCGCCGCGCGCCATTATAGAAAAATAACTCGATTGTTTTTCAAAAATTTCTTTAATTTGATCTTAGAAAGTACTAGTTTATATAGGCCTTGTCATCCAAGGTTAGGATGCTTTACCTCTGAGAGGAATTTTTTGTGTGCACAAAATGGGCTAAATAGCCAGGTCACAAGGACCCCGAGGGTTCAGTGAAGGTTGGGGGGGTGGGGGGGTGGAATAAAGTGGACATCTTAAGAGATAGATAGAGAAGATAGTCAGTCGGCAGCGTCTGCAACCGACTGACCCAATTCCGTCTCCTCTCATCCAAAGGGATCTCATCCTCTTCTAACACCGAAGTCAGAACTGACCACTTCTTCAGTTAGAAGTGATACAAGTTTGCCTGCTGAGCAGTAGCTAATCCTTATGTCCGTTTGGGACTATAAACAATTCTCATTGATATTTTGCACTTATCACTTAAAGCATTTCTTTCTCCAATTCTGACAACCTTGTCGATAAGTTCCATCAGCCGACATCATTAACAGCGACTGTCACGTGACACGAAGGTTGCCAGATCACTAATTTCTAAAGAAATCGTTGCCAGATATTTTTTCTGAATTCTGTAATCAACCATAGTGTTCGGATACTTTTTTAATATATATAATGCGTATGAATATATAATGCAATGAATATGGAGCGTGTGCAGTTACCGTTCACAACAAACTGGAGTGGTTGCGGTTAATGTTCACAGCACATTGGATCGTGTGAGCTCACAAAAACCTGGATCGTGTGGGCTCACTCACAGAAATATGGAGCGTGTGCAGTTACCGTTCACAGCAAACTGGAGCGGTTGCAGTTAATGTTCACAGCACATTGGATCGTGTGAGCTCACAAAGACCTGGATCGTGTGGGCTCACTCACACGATCCAGGTACAGTAACTGCACACGCTCCAGTTTGCTGTGAACGGTAACTGGAGCGTTTACAGTTGCTGTACACGCTCCAGATATTTTTTCTGAATTCTGCAATCAACCATAGTGTTCGGATACTTTTTCGAGCGACTGTACATCACAAATAACTATTCCGATGTCTGTCTTGAGGAATAAGTATCGAGAGTTTACGAAAAGTTTTTTTACAGTTTTAAAGAAGAAATATAATATTTGCCCATCTGGTAAAAAAAATGCTGAATAAGAGGCCACATTTTTTTTTGGTTGATACCTGAATTATAATTTCACTGTTAATCCTTATAGGTGCTGCCTTAAGAAGTGTTCGACTAAAATCTCTCCCCATCGAAATTATATTCTCTCCCCCCCCTCTCCCCCATTTGGATTTTGAAAATGAACAATCTTTCTCCATTGAAACTCGCAAAAGGAAATCTTTCCCCATTGGAAATCGTAGAAAGCAAATTTTTCCCATTGGCCTCCGAAATAGGGCAATCTTCTCCCACTGAAACTTGAAAAAGAACAATCTTCCTCCATTGAAAGCAGCAAAAGAAAATCTTACCCCACTGAAATTAGTAAAATTGGCAATCTTCCACCATCGGGAATTGCAAATGGACAATCTTCCCCCAATGGAATTTTAAAAAAAGAAAAAACGACAATCTTCGCCCCGTTGGAATTCGAAAAAGGACAATCTTCCTCCATTTGAATTCGTAAAAGTACAGTACTACAATATTCCCCTGTTTAAACTCGTAAGAAGACAACCTTCCTCCGTTGAAACTCCTAAAAAGGAAAATCTTCCCCCACTGAAATTCGTAAAAGGAAAATCTTCCCCCACTGAAATTCGTAAAAGGAAAATCTTCCCCCACTGAAATTCGTAAAAGGAAAATCTTCCCCCACTGAAATTCGTAAAAGGAAAATCTTCCCCCACTGAAATTCGTAAAAGGAAAATCTTCCCCCACTGAAATTCGTAAAAGGAAAATCTTCCCCCACTGAAATTCGTAAAAGGAAAATCTTCCCCCACTGAAATTCGTAAAAGGAAAATCTTCCCCCACTGAAATTCGTAAAAGGAAAATCTTCCCCCACTGAAATTCGTAAAAGGAAAATCTTCCCCCACTGAAATTCGTAAAAGGAAAATCTTCCCCCACTGAAATTCGTAAAAGGAAAATCTTCCCCCACTGAAATTCGTAAAAGGAAAATCTTCCCCCACTGAATCTGGTAGAGGAACAATCTACCTCCCCCTAAGGAATTTATATATAAAAAAAGTCTTTCTCCTCCGCCCCCCCCCCTTCAAGGAATTCGTAAAATGGCATTTCTCTTCTGAAATTGTTAAATAGTCGTCGTCCCCCCTCCAACGGAATTTTTATAAAGTCTCCCTGCCCACCATGGAATTTAAAAAATTCCATTCTTCCTCCTTGTTGATTTCGTAAGAAGCCATTCTGCCCCCCCCCCCAAATGAAGTAGGTAAAAAGGCAATCTTTCCTCCACATTTGCCCCATAGAAGTTACGAAAAGACACTCATCTCCTCCTTTTCACCAAGGGTATTTGCCCCTTGGAGGAGGAGATTTGACACCTCCCAACTCTTACAAAGGATTTGCGCCCTCTTTTCCTCCTCACGTCCAATCTCCAGAAATTTCTGAGCTGGCTTACAAAATATGTCTATTGAGAAAGGTGAATCATTAATTATAAAAATGTTTCGTTTCCCTAATTACCGCTTTTTCAGCCATACTTAAACACTGTTTTTCTGCTTTATGACACCGGAAGAAGCAAAAAATATCATTAGCGCACACCAGATGGCGCAATTACATCACCGTATCACCACGGCAACGTATGTTCCCGGAGGAAGAGAACTCTGCTCATCATCTTCGTGCTCTAAATACAGGTTAACCTCACATTCCCCTCCGCACGCGGAGCAAAAGGAGTGATGACGCGCCACTTACCTCATTTGTGACGTAACACTGACTGCGTGTCCTTATCAGCCAATCGTGAACCGAGTCCGCAGTAGGAGTCTGTGATTAACGGAACAGTTCAGCCAATGAAGTCGTCAGAGAAAAAACCACCGCCGCAGTTGAGTTCTCGAGTCAGCAGAACTCGCGCTCTTACGTAATGACAAGAGCGCTCGCCGTGCTGCACGCGGAGGCGCGTTCCAGGAGACAGCCAACCGGTGCTCACTGCTGCACCTGAAGCGCTGCTTTACTGCGCAGAACAGAAAGCACTGTATTATTGGTAACATCCCGTGCGCACTCACCAACTTCATCCTTTGCACATACCGCTTCGATGTCTGACTTTCATGATGAGCTCTCGAAAGATCATGTACGGAGTTCCTTTTTTTATTCCCCCCCCCCTTGTTTATTTTTTGGGGGGGGAGGGGGACCAACTAAGTGAGGAGAATTTCGATATACGGTGTGAAAACAGATGATATTAATGAGCTTTTTTTTTGATACAAGATTTCATTTCTTTTTGCAGTAAGAAGTCGTATACACTTGAGCATTTTTTTCAGTTCGTCATTCCATGGTGAGGAAACTCTCCGTGGTTCGGGAAATTTCTGGAAAATGGTTTTTCCGAGAAAATGGAAAAAATGCTTTTTATGTAGAAGTGAACTCATAGTGTGTTCATAAACGTTTACATCAAGAACAAACATTACATCAAGACTTCGTTATTGTGAATACTTCTTACACAGTAATAAGAGAGTTAGGAATTGCCAGAAACTGCCAATACTCTGTTTTGCAGATATGTGACAAAGGAAGCATCCAAAGTGTCACCTTGTACAATAAATACACTGCGTTAACAATAAACAACCCAATTCTGTTTTTATACGGATTTTTTTTTTCACGATTTTGATTTAACACGGCTTAGAAAAAAAATTCCAGTTCTCTTTTTACACGATTTATTTTGATCTAGCACCGTTCAAACGGCGCCTTTTGTAAAAATCTCCATTTGAATTTAATTCTGAAAAAATATTCCTATTCAGGAAAAAATTCCTAGAATTTACATTTATAACAGAGATGTCGCTTTTATGGTCACATTTTTCGAAGTAGTTTTAACTTTGAAAATGTACTATAGATACACATTTTGTGCACTAAAATCCCAAAAATAAAAACTACACTAACATAACTACACAACAAGTTTTCTCTATTTTATGGAAAAATTGTACAAAACCTACTTCTTTCGGAATAAAGTGGCAACACTTGAGTTCCGGGAATTCCTCTCAATTTTTATCTTCAATACATACGTTAGTCTTGGTCTCCCATTTCTTGTTTTTAAAGTTAAAAGTGTTTAGATGTTTATTAGAAGAAATCGAAAAAATTTTTGTTTTTTGAAGTTTTGTGTGCGTAATAAAATTTATTAAATTTTGCTGATAAGTAATTTACAATTTTTCATCGTCTGATTTATTAACTGCAATTCAATATTTTTCGTAAGCCTTACCACGATGTCGGATAATTTAACTATAAAAAGCAGAAAAGGAAAGCTATCTCTTTGGATATTAAGATCCAAATTTTAGATCGTCTTGCAACTGGAGAAGGTTGGGTTGGGTTGTTTTACCTCTGAGCGGCACTTTTTTGCACACCATGGGCTAAATGGCCAGGTCACACTAGACCCCGAAGGCTCAGAGAAGGTTGGGGGAGGGGACCCACTGGAACAGCTGTTGGGAGACAGATGGTAGCCTCCCGTCAAGGCCATCCAGTGTGTTCTTTAACGTGCGCAGGGTATGGTTCTCCAGCACACGGGACCACGGCTTAACGTCCCATCCGACGGACGGCGGCCTTTCCAAGCCCATCGGTGTCCCCTACTGACCGTGGGCAAGGCGGGGAATTTTCCGGAGATAAATCTCAACGCTGACCCAGCTGGGACTCGAACCTGGGAACTACAGATTACGAGCCACCCCCGCCCCACTGGAGAAGGTTCAACATCCATAGGTAAATATGGTATTTGTACTGGGTTTTCACGTCTGGAACAAATCTTCTATTTTTTCATATGCACTGTATTTATTTTTGCACGGTTTTTTCGGTAACCTATCTACCGTGTAAAATCAGAATTGCGTGTATTAGGGAATTTTCATGTTATGTCAATGGGAATCTAACTTAGAAGCTCTATAAATTCTAAAATATGCATTTAATGAAAAAATATGATGGAAGAAAAATTAAAGATCATAATCAAATCTATTTAAACCTCGATTTCCAACAATATTCATTCAGTATTTAAAGAATTGTGTTGTTTTACCTCTGAGCGGCACTTTTTTGCGCACAATGCACTAAATGGCCAGGTCACAAGGACCTAGATGGCTCAGAGATGGTTGGGGGAAGGGGACCTATTGGAGAGTGTTAGGAGACAGATGGTAGTCTCCCATTAAGGTCATCTAGACTGTTCTTTGACGTGTAAAGAGTACGTTTCACCTGAACATGGCTTAACGTCCCATCCGACGGACGGCTGCCTTTCCAAGCCCATCGGTGTCTCCTTCCTCATCTCTGTCATCATACATGTTCATTGTAAAGTGTTCGTAATAAGTGATTATAAGTGCATTTTATTCTTCCTTGTCTACATATGAGTGAGTACAGTCGCTCAAAAAAGTATCCAAACACTATGGTTGATTAGAGAATTCAGAAAAAATATCTGGCAACGTTTTTTTTTAGAAATGAGTAATCTGGCAACCTTCGTGTCACGTGATTACAGAATTCAGGAAAAATATCTGGAGCGTATACAGCAACTGTACACGCTCCAGTTACCATTCACAGCAAACTGGAGCGTGTGCAGTTACTGCACACGCTCCAGTTTGCGTGAACGGTAACTGCACACGCTCCAGTTTGCGTGAACGGTAACTGCACACGCTCAACATTTCCGTAAGTGAACCCACACGATCTAGTATCAAAATAATATGACCACCTACAGTCGCTCAAAAAAGTATCCGAACACTATGGTTGATTAGAGAATTCAGAAAAAATATCTGGCAACGATTTTTTTTAGAAATTAATGCTCTGGCAACTTTCGTGTCACGTGATTACAGAATTCAGGAAAAATATCTGGAGCGTGTACAGCAACTGTACACGCTCCAGTTACCGTTCACAGCAAACTGGAGCGTGTGCAGTCACTGCACACGCTCCAGTTTGCTGTGAACGGTAACTGCACACGCTCAATATTTCCGTGAGTGAGCCCACACGATCTAGTATCAAAATAATATGACCACCTACAGTCGCTCAAAAAAGTATCCGAACACTACGGTTGACTACAGAATTCAGAAAAAATATCTGGCAACGACTTTTTTAGAAATTAATGATCTGGCAACCTTCGTGTCACGTGATTACAGAATCTAGGAAAAATATCTGGAGTGTGTACAGCAACTGTACATGCTCCAGTTACCGTTCACAGCAAACTGGAGCGTGTGCAGTTATTGCACACGCTCCAGTTTGTTTAAGTTAAGTTTACTCCAGCTAAGTTTACTCACTTTATTGGAGTATGAGGTAAAGTTCCCATAATGTTTTTTTTTTATCTAAGAGCTTCTGGTATCATTAACAGACGCCAAATGGATGCCTGGTGAAGAAACCAAAAGAAACGAGTGAGTTTCTTTTGGTTACTTCACCAGACAAGAAAGTTCACCAGACAGAAAGAAGCACATGAACTTAGTGAGCCCCAGGAAGGCAAAATAAAAGAAACAAACCATTTACAGTGTTTGTGAGTAAACTTACGCAAGTTTGGACTTTAAGCGCGACCTCGCCTTCTCGTGGTGAAGGCCTCAGTACCTTTCAAAAGAGATATTTTCTTCTGGAAGGTGAGTTGTTGTTGCCTTTATATCGATCAGAACTTCTACGGTCACTTCTTTCTCTAACTTTTCCAGTCGAACTTCACAGGGTCTTGCTGCTCACCAACGAAACTCGCGGTGCGGGGGTGGCTCAGTCGGTAGCGCGCCAGGCTCGTAATCTGTAGTTCCCAGGTTCGAGTCCCAGCTGGGTCAGCGTTGAGATTTATCTCCGCAAAATTCCCCGCCCTGCCCACGGTCAGTAGGGGACACCGATGGGTTTGGAAAGGCCGCCGGCCGTCGGATGGGACGTTAAGCCGTGGTCCCGTATGCATGAGAGCCATACCCTGTGCAAGTTAAAGAACACGCTGGATGGCGTTAACGGGAGGTTACCATCTGTCTCCCAACAGCTGTTCCAGTGGGTCCCCTCCCCCAACCTTCTCTGAGCCTTCGGGGTCCATGTGACCTGGCCATTTAGCCCATTGTGTGCAAAAAAGTGCCGCTCAGAGGTAAAACAACCAAACAACTAAACTCGCTGGACTGGTGTGCCTATGAAGCCTGGTGTCCAAGGTGTCTTTCACAGCCCAGTGAACAAGATTGCATTTGAAAATGCTGTGCGGTTCAATTTATGAGAAATTTGAATATTTTAGATCACTACAAAAAATTCGCCTTTTAGATCATAGTATTCCATATTTCTTGAGGATTTTGTTTGTATGAGTATAGTAGTAACATGCATTCCCATCTCAGTTTTTTTTCGTTATGTCATTTTCAGAAAAAACTAGTGCTTATATTTGTTGTGGACATAGTGTGTAATGCAATGTTGCTTTCGAAAGCACTGTTCATACTGCGAACGACTACTATACCCAAACAATTTATAATTTTTTAAGACAAAAATCAGAACTTACTCCAAGGATGCTTTTTTTTTTTCATTCTCTTTGTACGAGGAATGTTAATATTTGGCATTGCTGAAAGGTTGCATTAACAGATCTAACATTATTTTTTATTATTTCAATTAATGAGCTCCCCGTTGTTGGCTCGCTCTTTTCAGAGAAGTGACCCATCAGGACTCTTACCAGCGAGGGGGGGAAAGCAAAAATTTCGACGGTTGCACAAAATCGATTTATCGAAAGTTAATCATTTGTTCATCACATGAAAGAGAAAGAGAATTTAGAATATAATACAAAATCATTTATTTTAAAATGTAGTTCTCCCAAAAATTATTTCATCATCATCATCCTCAAGTAGCCATGGGCTACGTAGGTCCAACCAGACTGCACAATTTAGTTCTCCAAGCATATCTGTCCTGAGCGATATCTGCTGCATCTCTCCATTGAACACCAATTCTAATATGGTCCTGTTTGACATTGTCTGCCCACCGCATCCTAGGTCACCCCCTCTTTTTGAGGCCTTTAGGCATACTGTTCATAACCTTATTCGCCAATCTATAATTATCCATACGGGCAACATGGCCAAACCAACGGAGTCTCTCTCTGCACAATATGCTGCTTAAAGGAGGTTACAAACTCCTTTGCTTCACCTCATCATTAGTTACAAAGTTGAACCACCTAATACCCAAGATACTACGTAAGCATCTAGAATCAAAAGCATCTAATTTCCTGTTATCTTGTTTACAAAGCGTCCAAGTCTTTCACTACCATAACTAACTCTAGAAAAAAACAAACTATTATACAGTCTAATTTCAGTCTTTAGGTGTACATACTTATTTCTCCACACTTTCCATAGATTCCTTTTCGCCATTCGCCTGTTAATCCCCATTCGCCTGTTAATCTCATGCCGCACATCACCAGTATCTGTTACATAACTCCCAAGATAATTAAACTTGCTCAAGAATGCAACCATTGAACTGCAGGAATGTCCTTAATCAATACCCTACTAGTCCTAATAGAAAATACTAGTCCTAATAGAAGAAAACACTTGCTCAAGAATGCAACCATTCATCACGACTGACACACCAACTGCCTGACCAATTTTCATCACTTTAGTTTTCTCTCTCTTTATCACCAAACCAACTTTATTACCAGTCTCAGGAACAGCCCTAATGAAAGAATTCATTTCATCAACATCATTAGCCAACAAGGCCAAATCATTTGCATAATCTAAATCAGAAGTTTTGAAATCTCTAGACCATTTAAGGCCAAAATCTTTCCCTTGCAGAGAATTTCGCATAACATAATCAATAACCAAACTAAAGAGAAAAGGAGACAAAATGCACCCTTGTCGAACACCAGAAGCAATGCTAAACCAATTGCTACAAACCTTACCAACTCTCACACACGACTCAGTGTTATTATAGAGAGCTTTCATTATGTTAACTAACTTGTCAGGTATACCATATGATCTCACAATCAACCACAAATTATGACGATCAACAGAGTCGAAAGCCTTTTTGAAATCAACAAAGCTAGCAACCGAAGGTTTCTGAAACTCTAAACATTTCTCAAAAATCTGCCTGAGTGAAAATATCTGATCCACACACCCCCTACCACTTCTGAATCCACATTGTTCATCATGTAATTGCCTGTCAACCAGATTCTTAATTCTATTAAGCACAATCATTCAAAGAAATTTCCCTGGAACAGAGGGTAGGCTGATACCCCTATAGTTATCACAAGAACTGCGATCACCTTTTTTGAAAATACGGATAACAATAGCTCTGGTAAAATCCTTAAGAACCATGCCTTTATCATAAAAGATATTCAGAATTTCAGTCATCCAAGTGGTAACCGAAACATTCCCAGCTCTAAGCATTTCCGTAGTAATTTCATCCACCCCTGGGGATTTATGAAGTTTAAGTTTAGAAATAGCCAAACTAACTTCAGATTGTGTTATAGGGCCAACATTAAAGCCAACAATGCATCTATCATCATTACAAACAATGAGAGTAGAACTAACTGCATTGTTTAGAACATCACTGAGATGTTCAGCTCACCTAGCCATGACAGAATCTTCACCTTCTAAAACCTTACCTTGTTTATCCTTCAATCCCTGTATACCTGTTCGTTTTCTACCACACAAAACATTAACTATTTGGTACAGTTCTCTGCTGTTGTGCTGTCTAACTGCTTCCTCGGCTTTGTCAGCCAAGTCATCAAGCCAAAGATTCTTATCAGCAGCAACTGATCCTTTACACGTTTATTAAGCTCCCTGTAATGCTTTCTATTAGGACTAGTAGGGTATTGATTAAGGACATTCCTGCAGTTCTTTCTTTCTGAAATAAGCTCAAGTGCCTTTTCGCTCGAATAATTCTGCCTCCTCTGTTCTTTTTTTCCGAAAAGAGTTAGTTTCCAAAAAACCTGTTTAAAACGGCCCCATTCTTCCTCGACTTAAGTAGTAGGCAAACCATGACTATCATAATGACTAAGTAACATATCATAGTAAGCATTAGTTATAACTGGGTCTTTCAAAGCTTCAGAATTAAAGGTAAAATTTTTAACCTTAGTACAACACTCCTTAAGTTTAAGTTACAAGATACTTTTAACAAGATAATGATCAGATCCAATTTCAACTCCCCTATATGACCTGGTATTCCTAACAGAACTGGTCCATTTGCTGTTAATTAACATATAATCAATCATATTCTTATGAGTGAAACCCATGTGTACTTATTATGTTGTGGTGTTTGTAATAAGTGTTAGTTATTCTCAAATCGTTAAGTTTACTTACTTGTAGGAGATGTTGTCCATTGCCATTGCAGCTACCAATACCAAAAGGGCCTATCACCCCTCTCCAAAGGTCAGAGTCAGTACCAACTTTGACATTAAAATCACCTAGAACAAGGGTAATATCTCCTTTCTTGACAGAATTCAAAATATCCTGAAGTTGTCCGTAAAACCTATACTTCTCATCCTAATCGACATCCTCAGTGGGGGCATAACAGCAGATAACATTCAAGTCTTTAATTCTTGTCTGAAATATTGCTGTAAGAAACCTTTCATTAATGCATTCGTATCCTATAAGAGCATCACTGGCGTGTCTGCTGAGAAGCAGACCTACGCCTTGGTGATACTTATTATCGTCCCTCCCTGAAAAGATAAATTTGAGATTATTTTTAAGAATCTGACCTTTATCTGTCCATCTGGTCTATTGCAAGCCGCGAATATCTAAATTATAATGGTGGAATTCTTGTGTGAGGATATCAAGAGAAAAAGCTCTGTGCAGAGTCCTCACATTCCAACTACCTATGGAGAGAAAATGGTTAGTGGGATGTTTAAAGAAACTATTTTTATTGAGAGAGGGAATGCCGACAATATCAAACAGCCAAACGACAATATCAATCGCAGACATGGGGCAAAGACCCGTTCCCCCACCTGTAAAGGCTGAAGCCATCTACACTGGAAGACTTCCTCCAATGTGGAATTTGACGATGCCAGCAGAAGCAAGAGTTCAGGTGCCTGCGATGACCTCTGCTCAGGATTATCCATCAGCTGATAAAACATATCCTGTGAATCTGTTCACTTGGGGCTGTCAACCTACAAACAAACAGAAAACACAGCGGGAGATTTTTCTCTCCACATAAGCCCACCAGTGCAGCAAATTCAGGTTCCATAATCATGCTCAGAGCCATTATTCTGTTCAGATTGATATATATGGTTAGCACCAGGACTATGTGGTTGACCACTCCTCAGCAGTGTAGGAAAAAAATAAAAGTAGCCATAGTTGTCCAGATCAGTAGGCCACACTAATCTGGCAGCCCTCCCCTTCCGTTCACTTCCACAAGAGAGTATCTCTTTTGAAAGGTATTAATGGCCTGCACCACGAGAAGACGGGGTCGGACATTAGGTACTAGGCCTGGCCGGTTCTATGCATCATCACAAGGGATTGGTACATAGCTCTCCTTCCAGTGACTACCTAGCTACCAAACATCACACCATTATAATAAACTCATTTAGAACCATTAGAACGTAACATAAATAATAATAAATAAATTCCCCCTCAAGCAGCTGCTTGCCACAGAGGTCTAACAGGAGCCTGTCAGTTTATATGCCATAGTAGAAGGTCTGAGAGGATGGCAGGACCTCAGCAGAAAAACGACACAAACAGCCATGCCTTACCCGGGACTCGAACCCAGGTCCCGTAGATCAGTAGCCAAGCTACGAACTGTTTACTGTGACAGAGAAGTCAAGTTGTCATTCAATCAAAACTAATCTTCTGATAATCTAGTAGAATATATTTTTCAGTTACAAATTCCGACTTATAGTCGAAATTTGTAATCTATTCCGGCAAATATTTCACATTACACTTTCATATGTATGATTATTATTAACTCTTTCGATAGTTCGATGTACTTCATTTGAAAAGTCTTCAGTACCATGCCGTAAAAATTTCGATTGTAGCACGAAACATTATCAAAATAGAGCGATTAGAATGTAACGTAGGATTAAAGTGACGATGAAGTGAAGTTGCCATTCAACGAAAGCTAATCTTATCATAATCTTGTAAAATATATTTCAATCACAGTTTCTTTGGCGATCTGGCAACCAGATTGCTTTATACAGTTATAGAATTAGGCTGTTATTATTATAGTAAATAAAACACTGACGTGAAACTTAATGCCCGCTGAAGAATTCCATGGGCGAAATGTTTAATTCACCAATCTAACATCAGTGACCATAAACAATAAATATAACTGCACAAGCTCGGAAATTTACAAAAGAATAAAGCTTGTGTGTGTGTATGTCAGAGGGAGTGTGAAAAGATCGGGACGGAAAAAAAATTAAAGTGGGAGAAGTGACTGGATTCCAGTTCCGGGATAAAATATTTCTCTCCGTTTCAGTGGTCTTTAAAAAAAATTGAAAAAATGCTTGTAATATACGTATTTTTTTTTGCGATTCATTCCGGTTATTAGCATTTCCAAAGAAGTGGGGGCTTGAAGACGGAACTCTTGTTGTTTCCTAATTGTTGTTTCTTTTTTAACTATTTCGAAATCCTTGTAAAACGGTTTGAAACCGGTACATATGGGGGGGGACCCCTATATGCGTCTTCGCGTGATGAAAACGCGTGATGAAAAAAATCTTCGCGTCTTCGCGTGATGAAAACCAGCATTAAATTCAAAGCCATTCAAGTTCATTCTTGCAGAGAAACTGAAAAAAAAAAACGTTTTCCCTAACCCCATTCTGTCTTCGATGGGAAAGGGGACACCGATGGTCTTGAAAAGACCTCCGATCGTCGGATGAGACGTTAAACCAAGGCCCTATATGCAAGAGAACCATACCCTGGACACTTTAAAGAAGCCGCTGGGTGGCCTTGAGAGGAGGCTTCCATCCGTCTACTAACAGCTCTCAGTGTAGCCCTTTCCCTAACTCATTGTGATCTAGCCATTTAGTTGATTGTGTGCACGAAAGAGCTGCTCGTAGCTAAAACAATCCGTCCCCAAATATATGGCACACAAGACCACGGCTTATTTTCATGATGAGATGGACACCAGACTTTCCAAACGCATTGGTGTCCCGATGGCAGAGGTTAGTTGTTAAATCTTTAACTCAGCCAGAATCAAGACTCGAAATTGCGAGCAACAGGTACAAGTTTGCTGATCTACCGTCTTAACCAGATCTCTACCTCAAAAATCCCAGCATCAATAACTCTCCACCTCAATATGTCAGCTCTCCACCTAAAAACTCCCAGCATCAATAACTCTCCTCCTCGATATATCAGCTCTCCACCTGAAATATCCCAGCATCAATAACTGTTCACCTCAATATATCAGCTCTCCACCTGAAATATCACAGCATCAATAACTCTCCGCCTCAATATATCAGCTCTCCAACTGAAATATCCCAGCATCAATAACTCTCCACCTCAATATATCAGCTCTCCACCTGAAATATCCCAGCATCAATAACTCTCCGCCTCAATATATCAGCTCTCCAACTGAAATATCCCAGCATCAATAACTCTCCACTTCAATATATCAGCTCTCCACCTGAAATATCCCAGCATCAATAACTCTCCACTTCAATATATCAGCTCTCCACCTAAAAATCCCAGCATCAATAACTCTCCTCCTCGATATATCAGCTCTCCACCTGAAATATCCCAGCATCAATAACTCTCCACCTCAATATATCAGCTCTCCACCTGAAATATCCCAGCATCAATAACTCTCAGCCTCAATATATCAGCTCTCCAACTGAAATATCCCAGCATCAATAACTCTCCACCTCAATATATCAGCTCTCCACCTGAAATATCCCAGCATCAATAACTCTCCACTTCAATATATCAGCTCTCCACCTGAAATATCCCAGCATCAATAACTCTCCACCTCAATATATCAGCTCTCCACCTAAAAAATCCCAGCATCAATAACTCTCCGCCTCAAATGTACCAGCATCAATAACTCTTTCACTGCAGAACGAATATCGTTAGATATCGAGATTTAGATAGATTTCATCGTAATTCTTTCTTTTAATTCCATTTACACTTAAAAAAAATATATTTATTAAAAAAAATATTTATTGCTTGAGTTCTGAATTTGGGTTTCAATTATCCTAACAAACAGTTAAGTCAATAAGTGGAACCCTGAACAAGATGGTTTGAATCCGAAATCATCATTTCTCAATCAATGATGTATCAATCCTAATGATGTATCTCGAAATTCCTGAAATACTTCCACACCCTCACAATAAACCGCACATTGATGTGATTTGGGATTTCTTCTCTTACAAGCGCGAAAAAATAAAAAGAGAGATACACTACACTACTAAAAGTATTGGGACATTTCCTACGTGAATTAAAAGCTACATTCAATTGACGGAAGGCTTTCATTCTGTGGCAAAGTCCTCCAGGGTGCTCTTTAACGTGCTTTCCTCTGCACGGAACCACAGCTTTATGTCTCATCAAACGGATGACCGCCCTTTTCTCATCGAGGGCAGGATGTGGATTTAGCGGAGATAAATCTCAACGCTTGCGCAATTGGGACCCGACCTGAGAACTGCAGATTACGAGCCTGGCGTGCTACCGACCGAACCAACACCTTCCCCCATAATCTACAGTTCCCAGGAGCGAGTCCCAATTGCACCTGCGCTGAGATTTATCTTCTCTAAACGACCCACCTTACTTTGGGCACCTGCAATCTGCTAAATGGCCAGGTCACAAGGACCTCCCAAGCGCTCAGAGAAGATTGGGGAAGGGAACCCACTGGACACTTGTAAGCTTCCCGCCAATGCCATCTAGTAGTCTTCAACGTGCACAGGATATGTCCCTCCTGTACAAGGAGCCGTACTCTGTCCCATCCGATCGACGGTGGCGTATCTAAGCGGAGATAAATCTAAGCACAGCTGGGACTCGAACCGGAGAACTGCGTACGCGGTTCGAGTTCCAACTTGTGTCCAACCCTGGTGGGCTACCGACTGAGCCAACCCCCGCCCACAGAAATGATAAAAAAACTATCTAATTTGTAACAAATGTTAGCACGCTTGGCTACTGATCTAAGGGACCTGGGTTCGAGCCCCGGGTAAGGCATGGACGTTTGTGTTGTTTTTCTGCTGAGGTCCTGCCATCCTCTCAGACCTTCTACTATGGCATATAAACTGACAGGTTCCTGTCAGACCTCTGTGGCAAGCAGCTGCTTGAGGGGGTATTTATTTTTTTATCTTTTTATTTTAACAAGATTATTCAACGTATCGTCAAGCATTTAATGTATGAGAACACATATTCTTTACATTTAGAAATTCTCTTCAATATCATCATTTTATATTTCAATTCTCAGCGTTTGTTATGCCAGACAACACGCTTTGCATAGCATTCTGAAGTGATGCGAAATGTCTTTTTTTAATCAAATATCCCTCTTCTTTTTTACCCTCCTCCTCCTTCTCCTCTCCGTTCTCTTCTCTCTCTGCCCACTTAAAACACCCCGAACTCTCGTAAGGGATCGATGCTCTGACAATCCGCCTAAGTCCACATATCGGCCGCTATCAAAGCCAGGATGGGACCGCAGCAGCCAGAACTGCGGGGATATACGGGGAGCTGAGGTGCTTTGCTACGCATACCGCCGATAATCGAAAGGGTGACGAAGAGCAGTCAGCAGGGAGTAAGAGTGGGTGGGGGGATGGGGGGAAAGGAGGGGGTAGAGAGAGAGAGAAGACTAGTGGGGAGAGAAACAAGTGTGTTATCATCGCATAGTCAGTCCCCCTATTTCGTCTCAGCTTTCAACCCATTTTCTCCCGCCCCGCAAACATCTCCTCATATCGCCGGCGAATGTTTGGAGTTGAGTCCCGAGTAAAGAACGAGCGGAAGGAAAGCGAGAGAAAGAGTTCTCAGCGACTCCAGTCCTGAGGCGAGCAACGGAGTCTGCGGAGATCACCACGACACAGAGGCGGGCAAGTCCGCCGACGAACTGGCTCGTCAGCTAGCTAGCTAGGGGAAGAAGGAGAGCATTTCGAGAGACGTTACGGAAAGGCCGATCGCCGAAGGAAGGGGAAGTCGCGACGGCCGTTGCTCGAGGGGAATCCCGGTCCTCTCATTGTGGATGCTGCAGCGGCTCTTGCTGGAAAGAAAGTAAGAGGTGAATCTGATACATTCCGAATTCTCCCACTCTCTCTGTAAGTACTCAGTGAGGTATTAATTGTGTGTTGGTCTGGGGTAGAAGTAATTGTCAGAAGAGGGACTGAGAGAAAAGCTCACAAAGGTAAAATAAAACCTGGAAGTGAAGAAAGGGGACTGAGAAGTGAGATAAGTAAGGCATCGGAAGAAACAATTAGACAAGAATTCGATAAACGAAAGTGATAAATTCAGTTTTCGTGATTAGTAACGAGATTCTTGGAAGTTAGGAAGGTGTGTTGTGAATTTTCTGTGAATGAAGTGATATAATAAATATTTAATTTTTTATTCTTCACAATGACAAAGATTCTCTTAGTGAAAGTTTTCGAATGATCGAGAAGAGAATTTAGAGCATGGAAAATATTATGATGGAGATATAAAAAATTTTGTTTCATAGTAATCATTAGTAATATTGAATAAGGAGGAAGATATGAGAGCGATCATAGGTAATATTTTAAAAAAACGAAATCTCTTAATGATCACAAAAAGATTATCTCTAATAACGATGATCATAGGTAATGTTGTGATCTCAAGTTAAATAGTGTAAGAAAGAGAATCTCATAGTGATCACAGGTAATATTGTATAAAACACAAGATCTATTAATGATCTCAGTGATCACATTTATGATCTTAACGATCACATGAATTTCATGATAAAATTAAATTGATCTATAGATTCTTAGTGATCACATGCAAAATTATATAAAAGGAATCTTATAGTGATCACATCATAGTGATCACAGGCATTATTTATAAGGAGAATTTCTTAGTGATCACGGGTACTATTTATAAGAAGATTCTCATAGTGATCACAGATATTATTTATGAGGAGAATCTCGTAGTGATCATAGATATTATTTATGAGAAGAATATCGTAGTGATCACAGGTTTATTTATAAGAAGATTCTCTTAGTGATCACGGGTATATTATAAAGAGAATCTCATAGTGATCGCAGGTATTATTTATAAAGAGAATCTCATAGTGATCGCAGGTATTATTTATAAAGAGAATCTCATAGTGATCGCAGGTATTATTTATAAAGAGAATCTCATAGTGATCGCAGGTATTATTTATAAAGAGAATCTCATAGTGATCACATGTATTATTTACAAGGAGAATGTCATGGCAATCACAGATAATATTATATAATAAAGAGATCTCATAATATCGTATACGAATTAATATATTATACATGAGATAATATTATATATGAAGGATAATCTTATATGGTTTGAAGTATCGTTATATAAGAAGTAAAATTTCGGCAATCATAAAATATTTTATAAGTAGGAGGATTTTGTGGTGATCACAAACAATATTGTACAAGGTGAATCTTATAATGATTAAAGGTAACATTGTGTAAAAAGCAACATCTCTCAGCGATCGTAGATCATCTAATATTATTCAAATAGAGGAATATCAAAGTGATCACAGGTAATATTGTATAAGAAACAGGTTCTGTTATTAATTACAGGTAGTATTATATACCTGGAAGAATTCCAGGAGAATAAAAAAGAAAACCTCAAAAGTTTAATTTTGGAGAAAATAAACTGAAAAAGTAAAATAGAAAATAATTGACGAAATGAAAATGTATTCCTCATGAACTAGAATGTGTTACAACACCAGAACTAATAATATATTACTGCAAAGAAAAATCTATATATTACTGCAAAGCATGTTTGCTAAGACAATTTCTGCCGCTTAACATGGTAAATATTTCAGTACGTTTCGATTGATTATCTATTAATTTTGGATTTTGTCTTATCTACGAATAATTTTGTGCACATGAAGTGAAATGTATATTTTCACGATATCTGAAGGAAATCATATTTTCTTACCGTGGAGAAAAGAATTTCTTAAAATGGTGTTAGAAACAAGATGTCGGTAAGGTGCCTGGGGAATAATCAGAACAAAAGTCTATTGTTTTTAGTTTGACCTGGGATTTAAGCACTGGTTTCTAATTTCAAAAAGAATGAGTAAAGAAAATAAAAAAAATAATAATAATAAAGGGCAGCATTTGAGCTTCAAATTTTTGGAAGTGATGGGCTTAAAATCATTTGATGAAAGCTTGATAAATCTTTTAATTTAATCGGAATCAAAATTTTTACTATTTTCGTTTGAGAAAAAGAAGATAAACTTACATGTATACTTTGAAGGTTGCACCAATGAAGCGCTTAACAGTTTGATATGGGGATAAAAAGTATATCAATTATTAGGTGGATGTGTAATAACTGACTGATGAAATTAAATTGATCTATAGATTCTTAGTGATCACATGCAAAATTATATAAAAGGAATCTTATAGTGATCACATCATAGTGATCACAGGCATTAATAGGATCAGGCATCATGAACAGGCATCATAGTGATCACAGGCATTAATAGGATTAACAGGCATTATAGTGATCACAGGCATCATTTATTAGGTATATGTGTAATAACTGACTGATAGGCATTTAAAGGAGAAATGAAGGTGATAAACAGTGTCCTGAAGGTGTAGAGTGGATTGTGCATTTTTAGTAGCAATGTAGGTCGATTTAAATAAAAAAACATATTTTTTTTGTGGAGAGAAAAACTAGGTTTTTAAATTTATTTAGAGATGAGTGTAGCATCCCATAAACACTGAGGTTTTGTTAACAAAGCAGTTGAGATAAAGAGAAAAAACATTCGGAAAAATATAGGTTTTATGAGTGTTGAATATGATAAAGATTGGAATATTTCGGAAACAGACAATACATTTTGAAATATAAAGAATTTCGAAATATCATACTCTTTAATTTAGAAAGGAAGAAGAAAATGACTAAGTACTTAGCGTGCACGGCAGCTTTGGAAGCAGTTGGGATTACGAGATTGAACAGTGAACTGAACAGTGAACAGAGGAAGAAACAGTGAATTGAACAGTGAACAGAGGAAGAAACAGTGAACTGAACAGTGAACAGAGGAAGAAACAGTGAATTGAACAGTGAACAGAGGAAGAAACAGTGAACTGAACAGTGAACAGAGGAAGAAACAGTGAATTGAACAGTGAACAGAGGAAGAAACAGTGAACTGAACAGTGAACAGAGGAAGAAACAGTGAACTGAACAGTGAACAGAGGAAGAAACAGTGAACTGAACAGTGAACAGAGGAAAAAACAGTGAATTGAACAGTGAACAGAGGAAAAAACAGTGAACTGAACAGTGAACAGAGGAAGAAACAGTGAATTGAACAGTGAACAGAGGAAGAAACAGTGAACCGAACAGTGGACAAAAGAAGAAACAGTGAACAGAGGAAGAAACAGTGAACTGACCCTCAGAGAATGAACAGAGGAAGAAACAGTGAACTGAACAATGAACAGAGGAAGAAACAGTGAACCGAACAGTGAACAGAGGAAGAAACAGTGAACTGAACAGTGGACAGAGGAAGAAAATTGAAACTGAAAAGGTGGAAAAGAAAGACAACACTAGAACATTCTAAAAACAATGAAACCAAATGAAGGTAGAAGAAATCGACAAGTCATCTGACAGATAAACGAAAAAGAGGAATTTTGAAATATTTTACTTTAATTTGAAATCACGGTGAAAGTAAATATGCTCTCATCCATTTAAAATTATTTCAGATTTCAATGATCCCAAGTTAAACCTGTTTCTTAAGATTTTATTACAGTGAAGTTATGTTTAACGAAAATGAAGAAGAAAATTGGATTACTAATTAAAATCCTTTCAATATAAAAAAGTTACTTGTGGTTTCGTCTTTCGAGGGTTTTCTACTCATAAAGGAAAGAAGAAAAAAAAGATCATCCTGAAAGAAAAATCATCTCCAGAACACGAAACAATATTTTTTAAACGTAATTAAAACTTTAACGTGTTTCAGATATGCTGCATTTGAACGAAAATCTTAAAAGGATTAGTTAGTGTTTAGTGTTTTCTTCTAAATTTCTTACTTCTTTCGTATTTATGATAGTGGGCAAAAAATATTTCTGCATAAAAAAATTCATTTTAATACTGTCATTAAACTTTAAAACAAATGAAGAAATTCAGATACAATGCGCATTCTTTTGCTGAACAGGCAAGAAGCTTAAAAAATATAAGAATAATAGAAATAAAAATAAACGTTCTGTTTTGAAAGAAAAAGTTTTATTTGGAAAGGATTATTTTAGATTTAAACCGAAAAAGCTTTATTATTTTTGGAAATTCTAACTCTGAAAATACATAATCAAAATTACCTCCGTGTGCTAATTTGAACTTCATCTACAACTATAGAATTTTAGAGTGATTTGTTTTAATTTTCGCTCTCTGAAAGGAAAAGAATATAAAAAGCCTCTTGTGGGCACAAACTTAACAGATGAAGCAAAAAATGTTCGAAATAAAGTGATTTGCTGAAGCTAACAAATGAAAAGAAAACGATTCGAATTCGTGAGCACATGAAGCTTTTCAGATTTTTTTTGATGATATTTAATTTAAAAAAATTAGTTTATACAAAAAAGAAATTATTTTAAATAGCTTTAAGAACATTTGTATTCGTTTTCGTAGAAATATGCAGCTAGATAGTGAAAGCGTCGACTAAAAACAACCAAAAATAAGAGTTTTTTATTTAAGTGATATCTCATATTCGAAGAATTTATTCTGGAATATTCTTTTATGAAAAAGTTATTTAAAATACTCTTATGTGATGTTGATACTTTAAGTCATTGTGACTTCTTTCAAAGATTTTGAAACAAATTGCGAAAACTATATCTATAGTTTCAATTTACTCATATAATAATCTCTCTCTCAAAACTATGATTTATTACTCTATTTGCACAGTATAAGAAATACTTTTAGTTCAAGTTTCTGGTATCACCATACATTTGAATTTGCCAAACGAAAAACTGGATCAATGTTAGTGAAATACTGACAAATATTTTATTTCTTTCGGTACTGAAAACGAAATTCTGATCTTTAGAATGAATACTTAATTCAGTCCGTGAGCTCTCTTAAGTTCAGACTTCCAATTGAAATCAAATTTACGAGCTGCAACAACAATAAGGGCTATGAAGTTACAAACTTCTCAAATGTTATTTTAATGGTCATTTTTTAAAATTATCGATACGCAAAAAATTCTTAATTTTATCCGGATTTAAGCGAATGTATTCGTTCATTTCAAAATTGGAACATGAGAAATCAGATGAAGACACATGATACTTCAGATATTAAATATTGTGAAGAAAAGTTAATGTGATCTAGTAATAAAAAAATTCTTGAAAAACTAGCTACTTTTAGAATGCAAAAGTACTATACTTGAACTAACACGATGTTCACACTACAACAAAATAATCAAAATAATGACTTACTGAAACAGAACAAAGGAATAAATATTTCATCGGATTTTGAAGAAATATCTTCCTCTTTTTCTAATGGTTCTCGAAGTCTCGTGAACTAAAGAAGCAATAATTTTCGCGCAACTTCAGAATGATGCTTTGTTAACAGCAGAACACCGTCGATACTCGATATACCAGCAGTGTAATCGAATCAGTTCCAAAGTTGATCTAAATCCACGAACAAAGGATACATTCGACTTTCACCCAGCTGACATCGAGTGCATCAGGTAGCAGAGAGTCGGAAGCAGAAATCCAGGAAACCCGATGGCGCCGCAGAGACTTTTATCGACAGCGAGTCACTGCCGATGCAAGTGAGTGAGTAGGATGCATGGGTAGCTCTGGAGGCAACTGAAAAATTCTCTGAATCTGATCACGGGATATGGCGAACCAGGGTGACCCTTTCTCACGGCTGAGAGCGAATCTCGTTCCACAAGGGATTAAATTCAGCAGTTTAGAGGTGAGTGAATATGCATCCACATTTCTTTGAATCAGATTTTAAACTTTTATGTATTAGCAGTGGCTAAGGGTTTACGGAAGCTTTGAAAGTAGTTGATAATGAGATTGAACAGTGGAAGCATTGACAGTTCTTAATGTTTTTAACTACTCTTAATGTTTTTTTAACTTTTTCTTGTACTATATTATGGTTGTTTTGAGCAAAGTGGCTTATGGGTTGGCTTATGACTATGAGTGCAACGTGCCTTATGCGAATGAGCGCAAAAAGTGGCTTATGAGAATGAGTGCAAAGTGGCTTATGAGAATGAGTGCAAAGTGGCTTATGAGTAGGAGTGCAAAAGTGGCTAATGACTGAATGTAAAGAGCTGATGAGTATGAGTGCAACGTGCGTTACGCGGATGAGCGCGAAAAGTGACTAATGACTATGAGTGAAAAGTGGCTTATGAGAGAGAATGAGTGTAAAATGATGAAAAGTGGCTTATGAGAATGAGTGTAAAATGGTGAAAAGTGGCTTATGAGAATGAATGTAAAATGGTGAAAAGTAACTTATGAGAATGAGTGTAAAATGGTGAAAAGTGGCTTATGAGAATGAGTGCGAAGTGGTTAAATGTGGCGAGAATGAGTGCGAAGTGGTTAAATGTGGCGAGAATGAGTACAAAGTGGCTTATGAGAAGGAGTGCAAAGTGGCTAAAGGTAGCTTATGAGAATTGTCGATCCTTCAATTACGCAGTCCAATTAACTCAATTGCTCCCAAAGTTGCAGCACACATTTCATCACCGGAACAGGCTATTGGGGTGTTTTACCTCTGAGCGGTGATTTTTTTTGCCCACAGTGGGCTAAATGACCAGGTCACAAGGATCCCGAAGGTTCATAGAAGGATGGGAGAGAGAATTCACTATGCAGCTGTTAGGAGACAATAGTAACTTCCCGTCAACGCCATCCAGCATTGGTTTTAACGTAATCAGGGTAAGGCACTCCCCGCATACAGACAAACGGCTTAATGCCCAATCCGGCGGACGGCGGTCTGTCCAAGCCCATCGGTTTCCGCTATTGAGCAAGGGCGGGGAGTTTTGATGAGATAAATCTCAACACTTTCGCAGCTGGGACTCGAACCTCACCGTAATACACAAGGAGCATCTAGATAAGACCGGATCTGGACAGATGTCGAGCAAAAGGAGTGAAATTACATATGTATGAATTTTGGAGTTATTAAACAAGTGTGAAAAAATTTCCACATTCACCTCGAGGATTCAAATACGGGATACCTTAGTTATGTACCAGTTGAGAATATTAATGAATATTTTAATATTGATTATTAATCATTTAGAATTAAATAGTGACCAGTTGAATTTCAACAAATTAAAATTTGCGTTTAAAAAAAGGTATAACTGAAATTTTACTTCTTCTGTTAGTAAGCTGTCCGGGCCTAGTCCTGCTTAAGCTGCTCTGAACATATCTGTGTTATTATGTCAGTAGGAAGTTAGATTTAGAGCTCAGTAACTTCTAAAATAAAGCGTTATGAAAAAATGGGACTGAAAATAAAGAGCCCAATCTAATTCATCTAAATCTCGATTTTCGAATATCTGGCAACGATTTTTTTAGAAATTAGTGATCTGGCAACCTTCGTGTCACGTGACACGAAGGTTGCCAGTTCACTGACTTCTAAAAAAATCGTTGCCAGATATTTTTTCTGAATTCTGTAATCAACCATAGTGTTCGGATACTTTTTTGAGCGACTGTACTTAAAGAGTTATGGACGTTGAATATTTAAGAACAATACAAGTCTTGGGAAAATTGAAAACTGTCGAAAAATTATTTACATTAACTTTTTAAATGTACATCTATTGTATTAAATGGTGAGAAATAATACTTCTTGTTCAAATTATAATTAACTTCTGAGTTAAATTCTCAGGCATTGCTGTTGTTAAATATTCAAACATTGATAACTCTTTAAACACTAAGGGGATATTGTTGAAAATCGAGATTTAAATTTGATTGAGATCTTTATCTTCGATCCCGTTTTGTCGAGAAACTCTTTTTTTTAGTAGTAATAGGCTTCGAAGTTGATCTTTATCTTCGATCCCGTTCTGTCGAGAAACTCTTTTTTTTAGTAGTAATAGGCTTCGAAGTTGATCTTTATCTTCGATCTCGTTCTGTCGAGAAACTCTTTTTTAAGAAGTAATAGGCTTCGAAGTTGATCTTTATCTTCGATCCCGTTCTGTCGAGAAACTCTTTTTTTTAGTAGTAATAGGCTTCGAAGTTGATCTTTATCTTCGACCCCGTTCTGTCGAGAAACTCTTTTTTTTAAGAAGTAATAGGCTTCGAAGTTGATCTTTATCTTCGATCCCGTTCTGTCGAGAAACTCTTTTATTAGTAGTAATAGGCTTCGAAGTTGATCTTTATCTTCGATCCCGTTCTGTCGAGAAACTCTTTTATTAGTAGTAATAGGCTTCGAAGTTGATCTTTATCTTCGATTCCGTTCTGTCGAGAAACTCTTTTTTTTTAAGAAGTAATAGGCTTCGAAGTTGATCTTTATCTTCGATTCCGTTCTGTCGAGAAACTCTCTTTTTTTTTTAAGAAGTAATAGGCTTCGAAGTTGATCTTTATCTTCGATCCCGTTCTGTCGAGAAACTCTTTTTTTTTAGAAGTAATAGGCTTCGAAGTTGGCTTCCACTGACATAACACAGAGAGAGGTGTTCATAACTTAGCTTGCACAGGATATATGTATATCACTCACGTGCACGGGACGACGAATTAATGTCCATTACGACGGAAAACGGTCTTTCGAAACCCGTCGGTATTGGCCACTGCTGAAGTAACGTCATATAAAAGATATTTCGCCTAAAATATTGAAGCAATGAAAAATATTAGACAAGTATCGAAAACATTGAAATGCAGGGACTGTCGCACCTAAAACTGGATGTTTAGTCATTTGAATTAATATCTCAACAAATAGCAGTATAATAATTAACGTAGGAAATGTTTAGTATTTTGTTTCTTATTTCTCTATCTGTGAAAATAATTCCAGGATCTCTACAAGAGCGGGCTGCACTCGTCTTCTTACTTGACGTCTGCTATGGATCCAGCAGACGTAATGCTCCTCTCCTCATCAGGGATGGAGTCTTCCTCTCATCTCCCAAATCAATCCGAATTTGCATCCCGACAGCGCGGAGAAACCAAAAGCAGTCACATTACGTCCTTCGGCAGCCTTGCATTTCCAGGGAGGGCAATGTTCGGTCAAGGGGATCACCAGACGTCATATCCGTCTCAGCTGACAGCCCCCCTCCTCTCGCTGCATCATCCCTTGCTAGCCTATCACAATTTCAGCAGAGACTACTTAAGTGCCGGAGCTGGACTCTATCGCTCGTTAGGCCTAATCGACAACAGGAGCTACTTCCAAGGATGTGGAACTTACTTACCTTCCAAATACATGAAGCTCGACCATTCAGCATCGGCTTCGGCAGCTCCCGAGATAAGGACAGCTTCTCATTTCGGTTACCATGGTAATGATAGCATCACCCCTTTAAGTCCCTCGGACAGCACTTCGACGACGGCCAGTTCTGCAGCTCTCACCCCTCTCACCCCCGATATGGGACTCACGATGGGAATTAAAGCTCAGAAGATGATAGGGATCACAGATGCGGATGAGGAGGATCTGCGAGATGGTCTATCACCTCTTTCGGAAGATGAGCTCTACGTGAGAGTAACACCCGATAACTGTTACAGTCAAAACGGTAAGTACATGTTCTGATGCATTTTTTTTTAGAAATGTAGTAATTACTAATCTCTCTTGTTAACTTTGGAAAATGATAGGGTAATAGGACAATGGATTCTCAATAACATGTTCACCTATTTAAATATTTCCTGCCTCTATAAAAGTATTTGGTATTCTTCGTTAATTTTTGTAGCAAATATACTGATATATTATTATTTATCTCACTTTATATCGAAAAAATCTTATTATTTTGTAAATGGTTTTTTATAAGTAGAAAAAAGTCTTTTCATAATATCTTGCGTTGGGTTGTTTTACCTCTGAGTGGCACTTTTTTTAACGCAATGGGCTAAATGACCAGGTCACAAAGACTCCAAAGGATCAGAGAAAGTTGTGGAAGGGAGCCTACTGAACAAGTGTTAGGATACAGATGGTAATATCTCATCAAGGCCATCCAGCGTGTTCTTTAACGTTCACATGGTATGTGCCGCTCAGAGGTAAAACAACCCAACCCAACTTCAAAGCTAATTTATGGTTCATATATTTACGATTATGAACCATAAATTATTATCCTACACAGAGCACAGGCTTAACGTCCGATCAGCCGGACGGCGATCTTTTCTATCCCACCGGTGTCACCCCCCCCCCACTTTCTGATCGAGGGCAAGATGAAGGTTTGAGGGGAGATGAAAACTGAGATTCGAACCATGGAACTTCAAATTATGAGCGAGACGTGCTATCGACTGAGCAAATTCCCGCCCTAACAGCTGGGTAGTAGATTTTGAGACTGCGCAGTTGATTCTTAAACAATTCTCATAAATCGTAAATATATGAACCATAAATTAGCTTTGAAGTTGGGTTGGGTTGTTTTACCTGTGAGCGGCACTTTTTTGCACACCATGGGCTAAATGGTCAGGTCACATGGACCCCGAAGGCTCAGAGAAGGTTGGGGGAGGGGACCCATTGGAACAGCTGTTGGGAGACAGATGGTAGGCTCCCGTCAAGGCCATCCAGCGTGGTCTTTAACGTGCACAGGGTATGGCTCTCCCGCACACGGGGCCACGGCTTAACGTCCCATCCGACCGACGGCGGCCTTTCCAAGCCCATCGGTGTCCCCTACTGACCGTGGGCAGGGTGGGGAATTTTGCGGAGATAAATCTCAACGCTGACCCAGCTGGGACTCGAACCTGGGAACTACAGATTACGAGCCTGGCGCGCTACCGACTGAGCCACCCCCGCCCCTAGCTTTCAAGTAACATGCTATCTATGAAAACTGCGCAGTCTCATAGTCTTCCACAGATCCCATTCAGGCTCCGTCATTGTCTCCAAGTAGGCGATGCACCATCCTTTGATAATTTCTCTGCAATATTCAAAATTCGAAATCGACGAAATATGAATTAGGCCTTTTTTGACGAAGAGCTTCGTTACACGACTAAAAAGGTGAATGTGAATTGTTTTCACTCCGGCCGAGATTTGAGGTTTTAGTGTTGGAGTTTTGTTACTTCTGAATGGCACTTTTCCAAAAACATTGGTCTAAATAGCTAGGTCACAAGAGCTCTCAATGGCTCAGAGAATGTTGGGTAAATAGGTCCACTGGACTGCTTTTAGAAGCCAGATGGAAGCCTTTCATTATCACGTTCTTTAACTTGCACAGAATATGGCTTTCTTTTGCACATAGGACAGTATAATAATATTTTAGTCTATGCTATTTAGGGACCTGGGTTCGAGCCCCGGGTAAGGCATGGCTGTTTGTGTCGTTTTTCTGCTGAGGTCATGCCATCCTCTCAGACCTTCTACTATGGTATATAAACTGACAGGCTCCTGTCAGACCTCTGTGGCAAGCAGCTGCTTGAGGGGGTATTTATTTCTTTTTTTATTTATAAGGTGTGCTTCTGGTGATTTAAAATTTTTTGGATGGATTGTTAATTGTGTAGTGCGTTTGAGGACTGAAGTAATGTTTTTATAAGAGCTGGGTGTTAATAAAAATTAACCTGATTATATTCTTTATTCAGTCATATTGGAATGAGCGTCATTAGAAAACTTTACATAGTAACTCAAAAACTATCCGTTTTTGCAATTCTGTAAACAAGCAAAATCAAAAATGTGTAATTGAAAAACACAGATATAACGATTTTCCTCGTTAAACGATTATAGGAAAATTATGATTACAGAGAAAAGTTTATATTCATAATCCATTGATAATTTGTCCGCTAATATGTGTTATATTAAAGTATGCTTTTCGTGTTTAAACTTGGACTTTTGTACAGTCGCTCAAAAAAGTATCCGAACGCTATGGTTGATTACAGAATTAAGAAAAAATATCTGGCAACGATTTTTTTAGAAATTAGTGATCTGGCAACCTTCGTGTCACGTGACACAAAGGTTGTCAGGGCACTAATTTCTGAAAAAGTCGTTGCCAGATATTTTTTCTTAATTCTGTGATCAACCATAGCGTTCGGATACTTTTTTGAGCGACTGTACATAACAAAAAGCTAGAAGACTCTGTTCTAGATGTTAAAGCAAAATTTAGGTTGAACTAGGGGGTGGGGGTGGGGTGGGGGTGGGGGGGTGGAAGATGTGTCATATCCCCTTCCACTCGCTGACTCATTGTTCTGCCTACATCACATTACTTTATTTAACAATTAGCAAATTTATCCCATTTTAACGCAATTCTGCTCTTTAAAATGCATAGTAGGAGACACTGCTCATAACGGGAGCTTAGTTGGAAGCGCGCCAGGCCCATCTCGTAATCATCTGCAGTTCAAGGTTCGATTCTCAACTGTGAATGGCTTGGAATGGCCGGCATCCGTCGTGGGACGTTAATCCATTACCTCGTGTATAGAAGAACCATATCCTGTGCACGTTAAAGAACACACTGGATGTCCTCTGTCTTCTGGATCTCTCTTCTGACAGCTGTCCAGTGAATTTCCTTCCATCTCTGAGCCCTTGAAGGTCCTTCTTACTTGGCCTTTAGTCCATTGTGTGCAAATAAAAGTGCCACTAAGAGGTAAAACAACCCAAGCCATACTAATAACAGTAATCTGTTCATTACTTATTTTTTAAAAGATGGAAAAATCCAGAAGCTCTCTGCAATTTACAGATGTTTGCTCATTTGGAAATATGACACAATGTGTTTTCCAGGGAGCGATTCGAGGGAAGCTGGGTGTAAGGTGGCATGAACCCCACCCTGAGAACGTTAATATCAGAACCTAGGCGGAAAAATGTCAAGCCTATATAAAGAAAGGCAAAAGTCATTTAAATGAAAACCACAAACCCACATAAAATGCATAAGATACAAAAATAATGATTATTTTGCGTCATATTAATGATTAAAAGTTGTTGGGTTGGGTTGTTTTACCTCTGAGCGGCACTTTTTTGCACACCATGGGCTAAATGGCCAGGTCACATGGACCCCGAAGGCTCAGAGAAGGTTGGGGGAGGGGACCCATTGGAACAGCTGTTGGGAGACAGATGGTAGCCTCCCGTCAAGGCCATCCAGCTTGTTCCTTAACGTGCACAGGGTATGTCTCTCCCACACACGGGGCCACGGCTTAACATCCCATCTGACGGACGGTGGCCTTTCCAAGCCCATCGGTGTCCCCTACTGACCGTGGGCAGGGCGGGGAATTTTTGCGGAGATAAATCTCAACGCTGATCCAGCTGGGGCTCAAACCTGGGAACTACGGATTACGAGTCTGGCGCGCTACCGACTGAGCCACCCCCGCCCCAATGATTAAAAGAATCGGTTGGCAACACTGAAAGTATTTGTATTCTATCTGCTGATGTTATTTGCAAGAAATAAGTCTTAAGCAAGACAGAGATTTGTAATTCGATTTCTGAATACTGAAGGAATGAAACCGACTGAAATTTAACGCTGAACGTTGATTCTGTATGATGACTCGTGAGCCAACGGAAAAACTACGAGTGAGTGAATAAATTCAAGAAATGCAGTGAATATAAGATGCTTTTCTCTTCTTGGAAGGTAAGAGAAGGAAGGAGACGTACTTTTAGAAGGAACAGTAACCGATGGTGAATCCTGAGTGCAATGTTTCTTACCAGAAAGCAAAGCGCAAGTTGAGAATGGTGCCATAGAAACTCATTGAAGGAAGTCCGCACCCAAGCCTCATCAGGAAAAGTATGACTCAGTATTTGGTATCATGAAGGGGTAATTATAAAAACTAGCTGAAGAGAAACTTCGACAAGTACTACGAGGTTCTTTTGAATCATCTAAAGCCAGAAATTCGCAGTTTGTTATTCCCAGCTGCGTGCATCCAGCATGACAGGGGCGGGGGTGGCTCAGTCGGTAGCGCGCCAGGCTCGTAATCTGTAGTTCCCAGGTTCGAGTCCCAGCTGGGTCAGCGTTGAGATTTATCTCCGCAAAATTCCCCGCCCTACCCACGGTCAGTAGGGGACACCGATGGGCTTGGAAAGGCCGCCGTCCGTCGGATGGGACGTTAAGCGTGGCCCCGTGTGCGGGAGAGACATACCCTGTGCACGTTAAAGAACAAGCTGGATGGCCTTGACGGGAGGCTACCATCTGTCTCCCAACAGCTGTTCTAGTGGGTCCCCTCCCCCAACCTTCTCTGAGCCTTCGGGGTCCATGTGACCTGGCCATTTAGCCCATGGTGTGCAAAAAAGTGTCGCTCAGAGGTAAAACAACCCAACCCAAAATCCAGCATGACAGTGTCGGCCCTCACACTTGCACGTTCTACAGTGGAAGAGGTATTAAGACTAAGGTGTTACGTCACCTCGCCAGACTTAGCGCAGAGTGATGGCCATCTTTTTCTCCACTGAAAGACTAAGGAAGTTCATTTCAATAGATGTGATAACAAGAGGATGGAATTGGGTTTAGGAGAATAAATCATTTTAATATTACGATATGAAACTGACGATAGAAGTTAGGTTGCTGTGCCCTCTACAAAATCATTCTTTTTCTTTCTATTTACCGTGATTTTGCAGTGTCGATTTCTGTTTCTTTAGGCCAAAGGAGTCAGCCCGATTCCCAGACTCCATGCTGTCCTCTCTGTGGGAGTTTGATCGAAGTTTCTGAGTGGTCGGAGCATCTCATGATGGAAACCGAAAGAGTCGTGGAATTCTTAAAGTAAGCATCAGTTAAATATCTGTAAGTTGTGTAGTTGTTGCGTTTGTGTTATCACACTGCTTTGATATAATGCGATAACTTAATTACAAACCACAATTTGGTTAGTATTAAAATGGCAGTTTCCAGTCCGCTATTTCGCATTTCCTTTTGTTCCTTTTTCTTCTGGTGAGAAAGCGAACAATGTGATGGAGCTTGTATTTGATGAATGGACATAGAAACCTTTTCTCAGACTAGAGTTACCACTGTGGCATGTCGAAATTTATCTCCAAACTTCACTTCTACTCTGGATGAGAAAGGGGACAACGATGGGCTTGGTGAGGACGCCGTCCGTCGGATGAGACGTTAAAGACGGGCTCCATGTGCTGGAGAGAGCCATACCCTTCGCACTTTAAAGAATAAGCTGTATGACCTTCACAGAAGGCTTCCAGCTATTAAGAGATATTCAGTGGATTCCTACCCCCAACCTTCTCTATCTTTCTTAGAGAGGGGATTAGTGGAAATAAATCTCGACGTTGTCGCAGTTGGGACTCGAACTTTGGAACAAATTACGAGCCTGGCATGATGCCGACTGAGCCATCCCCGCTCCCATGGATATTGATGCTCGAAATTATAGGATTATGATCAAAAGTGTATAAAACTAAAAATGGTTTCCAGTAAATGATCGTACGAAAAGATATCACGACATGACTGGGTAAACAGCAAGTGGGATTATGACGAAATAGTGTAATATGCATAAGGCAGCCAATGTTCCTATAATAGAGGTGCTGGAATTAGGGAACAGGAGATTTTAATAAAGTGTACGTTGCCACTGACAGTCATGCAGCGCTTCCTCATCCTGTTGACGAGGTTGTTAACGAGGCTTTTTTTTTTGGTTAAAGTCCACTCCTTCACAAAGATCATATCTGAGCTGATTGCGTGGCCCTGAAATACTCTTCCCAAGGGTGTTCCACAGATCGGTTCTGATGATGAGGCTGGTCACTCTGCATCCAAAATTCTCCTCCCAAGGGTGTTCCACAGATCGGTTCTGATGATGAGGCTGGTCACTCTGCATCCAAAATTCTCCTCCCAAGGGTGTTCCACAGATCGGTTCTGATGATGAGGCTGGTCACTCTGCATCCAAAATTCTCCTCCCAAGGGTGTTCCACAGATCGGTTCTGATGATGAGGCTGGTCACTCTCCATCCAAAATTCTCATCCCAAGGGTGTTCCACAGATCGGTTCTGATGATGAGGCTGGTCACTCTGCATCCAAAATTCTCATCCCAAGGGTGTTCCACAGATCGGTTCTGATGATGAGGCTGGTCATTCTGCATCCAAAATTCTCCTCCCAAGGGTGTTCCACAGATCGGTTCTGATGATGAGGCTGGTCATTCTGCATCCAAAATTCTCCTCCCAAGGGTGTTCCACAGATCGGTTCTGATGATGAGGCTGGTCACTCTGCATCCAAAATTCTCCTCCCAAGGGTGTTCCACAGATCGGTTCTGATGATGAGGCTGGTCACTCTGCATCCAAAATTCTCATCCCAAGGGTGTTCCACAGATCGGTTCTGATGATGAGGCTGGTCACTCTGCATCCAATATTCTCCTCCCAAGGGTGTTCCACAGATCGGTTCTGATGATGAGGCTGGTCACTCTGCATCCAAAATTCTCCTCCCAAGGGTGTTCCACAGATCGGTTCTGATGATGAGGCTGGTCACTCTGCATCCAAAATTCTCCTCCCAAGGGTGTTCCACAGATCGGTTCTGATGATGAGGCTGGTCACTCTCCATCCAAAATTCTCATCCCAAGGGTGTTCCACAGATCGGTTCTGATGATGAGGCTGGTCACTCTGCATCCAAAATTCTCATCCCAAGGGTGTTCCACAGATCGGTTCTGATGATGAGGCTGGTCACTCTGCATCCAAAATTCTCCTCCCAAGGGTGTTCCACAGATCGGTTCTGATGATGAAGCTGGTCACTCTGCATCCAAAATTCTCCTCCCAAGGGTGTTCCACAGATCGGTTCTGATGATGAGGCTGGTCACTCTTTTCATCCAAAATTCTCCTCCCAAGGATGTTCCACAGATCGGTTCTGATGATGAGGCTGGTCACTCTGCATCCAAAATTCTCCTCCCAAGGATGTTCCACAGATCGGTTCTGATGATGAGGCTGGTCACTCTACATCCAAAATTCTCCTCCCAAGGTTGTTCCACAGATCGGTTCTGATGATGAGACTGGTTACTCTCCATCCCATCAATATCTTCATTTTTAAAGATATCGTCGACCACAAGAACCATGTGAAGAAATGCATTATTGGCTATAAAGATGAAATGAGGACCGCGAGCACTCCAAGAGTAAGGTATAAGAATCTCGTTTGTTTATCAGCAGTCAGCTTGCATCCCTGAAAGATGCGAGGCTCTATGCAGCCAGCCATCATTAGGAAACCCATACCATCGCAATAATACTACCGAAATAATCCCTTTCTGTACTGGGATGAATTCCTTGTTCTCTCTAGATTAGGGGTTCTCAACTTGGGGTACGCGGTAAACTTTTTTTTGGGATACGCCGTGAGAGCTGAAAAGTCGCTAGATACAAAGTAAAAATAACCATTGTTATACTATAACTATAGTTTTATCTATCTATATACAAGGGGTACCCCAGTTACATACAGATTTCCAGAGGTTACGTGAAGCATAAAAGGTTGAGAACCACTGATCTAGTTGGACGTACGTCGAGAATCGGTGTTCAAATTGAATCGGGTCTAATCCGTGAAGAGCATGTTTGCCGACTCGCTTGGACTTCAAAGGAGATGCTGTCTGGACCACGTTAAACGAGTTCAACCGTTGGTCGTCATGAATGCAGACTTCGTTCGTGCAGCATCCTGTGTACAATGTCTTGAGTTGGGTTGTTTTACCTTTGAGCGGCACTTTTTTGCACACATGAGCTGAATGGCGAAGTCACAAGGACCCCGAAGGCTCAGAGAAGGTTGGAGGAGAGGACCCACTGGAACAGCTATTGGGAGACAGATGGTAGCCTCCAGTCAAGGCCATCCAGCGTATTCTTTAACGTGCACAGGGTATGGCTCTCCCGCACACGGGGCCATAGCTTAACGTCCCATCCGACGGACGGAGGCCTTTCAAGACCATCGATGTCCCCTACTGACCGTGGGCAGGGCGTGGAGTATTGCGGAGATAAATCTGAACGATGACCCAGCTGGGATTCGAACCTGGGAACTGCAGATTACGGGCCTGGCGCGCTACCGACTGAGCCACCCCCGCCCCACACACTGTCTTGAGAGTTCTCTGTTACTTCCCTGTCTTTTTAACAGTCGTATTTTTTAGCAGTTGTGACCCTACTATGACGACCTTGTCTTGGTCTACGACCAACCTACCTTCCTCTTTCTTAGAAAGATTTCAGGGGCGGGGGTGGCTCAGTCGGTAGCGCGCCAGGCTCGTAATCTGTACTTCCCAGGTTCGAGTCCCAGCTGGGTCAGCGTTGAGATTTATCTCCGCAAAATTCCCCGCCCTGCCCACGGTCAGTAGGGGGACACCGATGGGCTTGAAAAGGCCACCGTCCGTCGGATGGGACGTTAAGCCGTGGCCCCATGTGCGGGAGAGCCATACCCTGTGCACGTTAAAGAACACGCTGGATGGCCTTGAAGGGAGGCTACCATCTGTCTCCCAACAGCTGTTCCAGTGGGTCCCCTCCCCCAACCTTCTCTGAGCCTTCGGGGCCCATGTGACCTGGCCATTTAGCCCATGGTGTGCAAAAAAGTGCCGCTCAGAGGTAAAACAACCCAACCCAACCTTAGAAAGTTTTCAAAGGACTTTTTACCATACATTTAAGGATGCTTCTTTTCTAGGAAAAAAAAGTTGGGGATAATTTATCTTCCAACAGTTTTGTTGTGAGAATCGACTCCCATGAAAACGTATTAAGCATATATTTCAATATAATTTCATTTACTGGAAAATTACAACAAAAGTAAAAAATAATATTATAAAGAATTAACAAAATTAGAGTCCAGACGAAAAAGGAGCAAAGAAAAATATCGCCAACTGTATATTAAAAAACTGTAATTAACAAACTCTCAAATAAAATCTAAACATCGTCTTCGTGGCATGATAAAATTAAACTTAGCAGGCTGAAACGTTGTTATAAATGAGAAAGCATGGCTATGGATTATCAGCGCCAGTGTATAAAATGCGAGATTAAGTGAAATGCAAGATTATTTTATGAGAGTGTACTTGTTTTAAATTAAAATTTATAAGATTTTCATTGTGATATTTTAAAACGATTACTAAAATATAAATGTTAATCTCGTTAACAGGAACATCCATACTCCGTTTGGTGACTGTACAACCAGTGTGGTAAGTTAGTAGTACTCGTAAGTTAACGTAAGTAATCTGACAAATTTTGGTTGGGTTGTTTTACCTCTGAGCGGCACTTTTTTGCACACCATTGGCTAAATGGCCAGGTCACATGGACCCCGAAGGTTCAGAGAAGGTTGGGGGAGGGGACCCACTGGAATAGCTGTTGGGAGACAGGTGGTAGCCTCCCGTCAAGACCATCCAGCGTGTTCTTTAACGTGCACAGGGTATGGCTCTCCCATACACATGGCCACGGCTTAACGTCCCATCCGACGGACGGCGGCCTTTCCAAACCCATCGATGTCCCCTACTGACCGTGGGCAGGGCGGGGAATTTTGCGGAGATAAATCTCAACGCTGACCCAGCTGGGACTAGAACCTGGGAGCTACAGATTACGAGCCTGGCGCACTACCGACTGAGCCACCCCCGCCCCCGTAAGTTAACGTAAGTAATCTAACAAATTATTCGCAATCTGTTAACAGAGTAATTATCATGGAAATTCATAGGATTCTGCTAAATTAACAATTGGGAAGGGTTGTTTTACCTCTGAGAGGTACTTTTTTTTAACTCAATGGGCTAAATGGAGCCCATTGAGTCAACAAGGGCTCAGGAGTGGCTGGGAGAAGTCACCAACCATCCCTGAGCCCTTGATTAAGAATGAGTGAAAAAAAAAGCAAATGATAAAAATACTAACTGTACTTTATTTTAATTAATAATTTGTTGTACAATATTAACAATTTACTTACACTCACTTGAAAAAGTCCGTGATTTTCTTTTGTTTCTTTGAACTTAACTCTTTTTTACCTGCAAAGTCTTATCTCCGCAAAATTCCCCGCTCTGCCCACGGTCAGTAGGGGACTCCGATTTGCTTGGAAAGGCCGCCGTCCATCGGATGGGACGTTAAGCCGTGGCCCCGTGTGTGGGAGAGCCATACCCTGTGCAGGTTCCTGTCTCCCAACAGCTGTTCCAGTGGGTCCCTCCCCCAACCTTCTCTGAGCCTTCGGGGTCCATGTGACCTGGCCATTTAGACCATGGTGTGCAAAAAAAGTGCCGCTCAGAGGTAAAAACAACCCAACAACAACAACCTGCAAAGTCTTGCCATTTTTTCAATAAACATCACATCAATCAGAGATGAGGCCTGTTGTTGCTCAATGTATCTTATTGCAACATCAAAAGCTTCTTTTCCTTTAATATTGCTAACTTTCCCTTCTTCCTCTTCGCTTCTTCTCCGTTCCCTTCTTGGCAGACTGCATATAGGAGACAGATGGTAGCCTCCCGTTAAGACCATTCGAAGTGTTCTTTAGCATGAACAGGGTATGGCCCTTTTGCGCGAGGAATTGAAATGAGCGGGGTCATTGATGTTTTCTAACATCTTCCCTTCGTGATGGAGAGTCCGTACGAAGATATTAGGAATGACCGAAACGTGAACAAAGAAAATACAGGAAGGATATTGTGGGCATAGAAGGAATACGTTGCATAGGAACACCGAGTTCGGTTGTTTTACCTCTGAGCGGCACTTTTTTGCACACCATGGGCTAAATGGCCAGGTCACAAGGACACCGAAGGCTCAGAGAAGGTTGGGGGAGGGGACCCATTGGAACAGCTGTTGGGTGAAAGATGCTAGTCGCCCATCAAGGCCATCCTGGGTGTTCTTTAACGTGAACGGGATATGGCTCTCTCGCACACAGAGCCACGTCTCAACGTCCCATCCGACGGACGTCTACCTGTTCCAGTCCATCGGTGACTGAAGGCAGGGCGGGGAGTTTTACGGAGATAAATCTCGAAGCTGATCCAGCTGGGATTCGAATCTGGGAGCTGCACATTACGAGTCTCGTTCGATATAACCGACATCTTGCCAGTCAGAATTGCTTTTTCTGTAAAAAGTATCACTTGTTTCTCAAGACAGTTATTATACCGTATCTTTCGGACGTAAGGGCCGAAATATACGGTCGAATAACACCCCAGACACCAATTTTCACGTTTCTAGCACTCGTTGATCAAGGTTTGACCTCTACGTGACCTACATTTGACCTTGAAGGACATGTCCGAGGTCATATTTTGGATTTTTGCCCTTATTCACCCCTAGTATTACCCCTAGGTACGAATTTTCAGAGCTCTACCATTTTTGCATATATTGTCCATCGGTTTTACGGTGATAAATCTCGAAGCTGATCCACGTGGGACTCGAATTTGGGAGCTGCACATTACGAGTCTCGCTCGATATATCCGACATCTTGCCAGTCAGAATTGCTTTTTCTATAAAAAGTATCACTTGGATACATTCTGGATATGTAGGCTTAATTTATTCGCATGCTGTGAATTAAAGCGAACAATATTCTTATGAAATTATATTCACTATAATATAAACGGTAGGATATTATACAATTAAATTTCTACAGATTCAGAATTATGATGGTTTGATTACATGTATTAAATATTTGCTTTATATCGTATCTCAATATTTAGATTTATTACAAATTTCCCTTTCAAATATTTATAATCATTGATGAATTTAATTCTTATAGCAATCCCAACAGAACAACAATGGCAATAGAACTTGGTTTCGGTAAAACATTTCCTCAGAAATCAAATTCCCGATCGGTAATGAAAAAATTTCTTTGTTCAAACCCAATACACAGTAAATAAAAAAAAACCACAGTACTCTCCGAAAATGTCTTACTATTAAATTTATTTTCTTTTGACGTGCACAGGATATGGTCTCTCCCACACACAGGACCACGGATTAACCTCCCATGCGACGGACGCCTGTTTTTACAAGCAAGGCACTTTTTTACACACCATGAGCTTAATAGCCATGTCACAAGGACCCCGAAGGCTCAGAAAAGGTTGGGGGAGCGGGACCCACTGGAATAGCTGTTGGGAGACAGATGGTAGCCTCCCGTCAAGGCTATCCAGCGTGTTCTTTAACGTGCAGGGTATGGCTCTCCCGCACACGGGGCCACGGCTTTACGTCCCATCCAACGGACGGCGACCTTTCCAAGCCCGTCGGTGTCCCCTATTGACCGTGGGCAGGGCGGGGAGTTTTGCGGAGATAAATCTCAACTGACCCAGCTGGGACTCGAACCTAGGAACTGCAGATTATGAGCCTGGCGCTCTACCGACTGAGTCACCCCGCCCCAATAGGAACACCGAAGTTCTTCGTTGTTGTTTTTAATAAGAAATCGTCAGAACCCTTCATCATTATCATCATCGTAATAAATAATAGTTTCTCTGAACGGGCTGACGATTTGTTTATATATTATTTGAGCAAGTCCACGCCCTAACGTGCACTTGCTCAAATAATACACAATGTTTTAAAACATTTCTATCTTTTATTGGACAGATTGGGTGCCAGAAGTTGGGTAATTTTTCACAGACCCTTGACCGATTAGTTCCAAATTTCTTACCCACAGTTTCTCACTGTGTTGGATTAAAAAAAATCTGGTCCCCAGCTGTCATGGGATGGGAATTAGGAATGCCTGGCAAATCCAATTAGGAATGCCTATTTCGAATGCCTTGGCGAATCCAATTAGGAATGCCTGGCAAATCCCATTAGGAATGCCTATTTCGAATGCCTTGGCGAATCCAATTAGGAATGCCTGGCAAATCCAATTAGGAATGCCTATTTCGATTGCCTTAGCGAATCCCATTAGGAATGCCTATTTCGAATGCCTTGGCAAATCCAATTAGGAATGCCTGGCAAATCCAATTAGGAATGCCTATTTCGATTGCCTTGGCGAATCCAATTAGGAATGCCTATTTCGAATGCCTTGGCGAATCCAATTAGGAATGCCTATTTCGAATGCCTTGGTGAATCCAATTAGGAATGCCTATTTCGAATGCCTTGGCGAATCCAATTAGGAATGCCTGGCAAATCCAATTAGGAATGCCTATTTCGAATGCCTTGGCGAATCCAATTAGGAATGCCTGGCAAATCCAATTAGGAATGCCTATTTCGAATGCCTTGGCGAATCCAATTAGGAATGCCTGGCAAATCCAATTAGGAATGCCTATTTCGAATGCCTTGGCGAATCCAATTAGGAATGCCTGGCAAATCCAATTAGGAATGCCTATTTCGAATGCCTTGGCGAATCTGGTGATCTAGCAACGGTTACCAAACTTATAGCTCTGAAAGCTATAAACAGAATGTTTCGCGCCAAACTTTTGGCTATCTGTAGCTAATAGTTTGGAGCTTGAAAAGATTAAGTTGGAATGGGGGAAGCGACGCAATCGAGCCGGGGAAAGGCAAAGGATGGGGATGAATTTCTATTGAAGTGCAATATCTGCCCCTTTCGTTTCAAAAGTTAAAAAAATTTCACGAAAAATGCGTGAAACATAATAAATACCCCCTCAAGCAGCTGCTTGCCACAGAGGTCTGACAGGAGCCTGTCAGTTTATATGCCAAAGTAGAAGGTCTGTGAGGATGGCAGGACCTCAGCAGAAAAACAACACACACATCCTTGCCTTACCAGGGGCTCGAACCCAGGTCCCTTACATCAGTAGCCAAGCGCGCTAACCACTCGGCCATAGTGTTCGGATACTTTTTCGACACGAAGGTTGCCAGATCACTAATTTCTAAACCTGGATCGTGTGGGCCCACTCACAGAAATATTGAGCGTGTGCAGTAACTGCACACGCTCCAGTTTGCTGTGAACGGTAACTGGAGCGTGTACAGTTGCTGTACACGCTCCAGATGTTTTTTCTGAATTCTGTAATCGACCATAAAATAAAAAATAAATAAATACCTCCTCAAGCAGCTGCTTGACCATAGAGGTCTGACAGGATCATGTCAGTTTATATGCCAGAGTAGATCTGAGAGGATGGCAGGACCTCAGCAGAAAACAACACGAACATCCATGCCTTACCTGGAGCTCGCACCCAGGTCCCGTAGATCAGTAGCCAAGCGCGCTAACCACTCGGCCACCTTGCACAAGTTTAATAATTTTTAGCTTCCCTCAAAAGCATTCTCAAGGGGGGGGGGTGAAGGATGGCCCTTCCCCCCACCACCTTCAGAATACAGATGCACGATACCTGACTGGTGTATTGTGCATCTATTTATAGTACTGATCGAGCTGATTTATTAGTTCCGTACGTTTAAATGCAAATAAAGTCATTACAGTACAGTACTAAAATGTAAAATAGCGAAAGAAGATCCGTACTTTTGGTTTGGCGGTTCGGAAACTTTTCGTCGGCATTTGACGAAGCGTTGGATGGGAGAAGCATGGACGAAGTTTTGGTGAAAATATATCAGTAACGAAACTCAGAACAACAAATTACGAACCACGGGATATGGCTGTAATAATCTAATTATTTTTAAATGTAGGTAATCAAAAGGAGATAGAAAAGGGCTGAAAATTTTTCGACTGAAATTAGTCTCTATCCTGCAGATAAGCTTTAACCTATGCGGTCATCAGTAACTATGCATTTAACGATTGCTTGTGAGATACCCCCCAAGCAGCTGCTTGCTATAGACTAGCCTATCAGTTATACGCCATTGTAGAAAGTCTGTGAGTAAGGCGAGACCTCAGCAGAAAAACAACACATCATGACCCCCACAACGGGGGGACTGACAGGGCTCTAGCCTGGGGGGCCGGGATTAGGGGGGCCTGGCATGGCGGTCGCTAGCTAAGTGAGATGATAATAATAATAATAATACCCCCTCAAGCAGCTGCTTGCCACAGAGGTCTGACAGGAGCCTGTCAGTTTATATGCCAGAGTAGAAGGTCTGAAAGGATGGCAGGACCTCAGCAGAAAAACAACACGAACATCCATGCCTTACCCGGGGCTCGAACCCAGGGCAGAAGGCAAAAAGCGACTTTATAAAATATTGACTTTTGTCCATTGAATTAAAATTAATTATTTTATTAGGCACATTACATTTTCCTCTCATGATAGGGGCGGGGTGGCTCAGTCGGTAGCACGCCAGGCTCGTAATCTGTAGTTCCCAGGTTGGAGTCCCAGCTGGGTCAGCGTTGAGATTTATCTCCCGAAATTCCCCGCCCTGCCCACGGTCAGTAGGGGACACCGATCGGTTTGGAAAGGCCGCCGTCCGTCGGATGGGACGTTAAGCCGTGGCCCCGTGTGCGGGAGAGCCATACCCTGTGCTCGTTAAAGAACACGCTTTATGGCCTTGACGGGAGGCTACCATCTGTCTCCCAACAGCTGTTCCAGTGGGTCCCCTCCCGCAACCTTCTCTGAGCCTTCGGGGTCCATGTGACCTGGCCATTTAGCCCATGGTGTGCAAAAAAGTGCCGCTCAGAGGTAAAACAACCCAACCTCTCATGATACCGACTTTTTGTTCCGTCTTTGTGATTATTGTGACTTACTGAACGAAATCCTTCACCTTAAAAGTATTCACAAGAGAGTTTTCGGCACTGAAAGAAGCCCGATCAGTCTTCTGAACGCAATTTACGACAAAAAAACTGCAAGGTATATTTGCCAATATCTGCCTCGCCATTAAACTGTTTTGTAGAGTACCAGTTGCTGTTTCTTCAGCTGAAAGATCGTTCAGCAGACTGGCAAATTCATTGAAAACATGGCGAAGAATCACAACTAGTAGTCAAGAGCGACTTAATCATCTAGCAATTTTGTGCATCGGAAATGTTTTAGCTAAGCAAGTTGATTTTACTGAAGTTATTGAAAATTTTGAGACGACCAAAGCTTGAAAATATACTTTGAGATCATTTTTGATATTATTGTAAGCTTTTATTATGTACCATATATTTCCGCAGATAAGACGACCTTCAGATAAGACGAGGTATAAATTTTCGTCAAAGTTTTATAGTTTTAGCATATATCTGTCCTATAAGACGACCCCAAAATATCAACGGCCTATGAATTTAGTTTAGATCGGCGATCATCATCTGGAAAATAATACCGTATAGCGTATACGGAATTATGTCCTATTCGCAAACATTCGCACTGATTCGGGCATTCGGGTAATGACCTTGACTATTCACAAAAGCGTCGTATGGGCTGTTCTATTTTGTGGACATACCCTACTCTGTACTAGTAAATAATTACGGTTTGTCCGTTTTTTCCTCAGTAGCTCAATAAACATAACTTTTAATATTTATTTTGTTTTAGTATTGTTTTACTATTACAATGTAATGTATTATTTACTATTACAATGTAATGTATTATCATATAGCGTATTTAAATAATATGATAGTTTTTCGATAAGTTGTAGTAATTTTCAAGATCAGTCGCAGTCGGTGAAAAGCCTCCTTTTAGCATTGTTACGTTTTTTTTTGTATCTGTCCTATAAGACGACCCGGATTTTGGGAGCCTTTTTTTATGATTCAACTATCATCTTTATATACGGAAATATACGGTAAATCCATATAGTTCTTTTCAATAAATATAAATATTATTTTTGTGTCATCATTTAAACTGACTTATCCTAAATCTTGCAGAACAGCACGCTGCCCTTAAACCTTAGCTGTAGGTAGGGGGCCCCGCCAAAGATCCTGACCTGGGGGGCCTGCTTCAGGATGTGGGGGCCCTGTACAACATCCATACCTTACCCAGGTCTCGAACCCAGGTCCTTTTGATCAGTAGCCAAGCACACTAACCAATCGGCACCGAAAGACTAAAATGGGGCGGGGGTGGCTCAGTCGGTAGCGCGCCAGGCTCGTAATCTGTAGTTCCCAGGTTCGAGTCCCAGCTGGGTCAGCGTTGAGATTTATCTCCGCAAAATTCCCCGCCCTGCCCACGGTCAGTAGGGGACACCGATGGGCTTGGGAAGAACGCCGTCCGTCGGATGGGACGTTAAGCCGTGGCCCCGTGTGTGGGAGAGCCATACCCTGTGCACGTTAAAGAACACGCTGGATGGCCTTGACGGGAGGCTACCATCTGTCTCCCAACAGCTGTTCCAGTGGGTCCCCTCCCCCAACCTTCTCTGAGCCTTCGGGGTCCATGTGACCTGGCCATTTAGCCCATGGTGTGCAAAAAAATGCCGCTCAGAGGTAAAACAACCCAACCCGAAAGATTAAAATAATCTATATATATATTTAAACTAATAAGTAAGCTACTAATTTGTGGTAAAGTAGCAGTATTCTGACAAATTAATAGTAACTTGGGTAGTGATTTTTAATCACTGCGTATTATTTTTTATGTCTTTCCAGTTATCTTCTCCACCACTTCCAACAAGAGAAGTGAATCTTCGGGGGAAATACGAGTCCAGATGGGAGGTAAGTAAAATAAGAAAAAACGCTTTAAAAACATCTCTATCTTGTTGATTTGAAAACAATTAGCAATCGTGTTTACTAAATATATCTGCTTGACTAAATCGGGTACAGTCGCTCAAAAAAGTATCCGAACACTATGGTTGATTACAGAATTCAGAAAAAATATCTGGCAACGATTTTTTTTTTAGAAATTAGTGATCTGGTAACCTTCGTGTCACGTGACACGAAGGTTGCCAGATCACTAATTTCTAAAAAAAAATCGTTGCCAGATATTTTTCTGAATTCTGTAATCAACCATAGTGTTCGAATACTTTTTTAATATATATAATGCATATGAATATATAATGCAATGAATATGGAGCGTGTGCAGTTACCGTTCACAGCAAACTGGAGCGTGTGCAGTTACCGTTCACAGCAAACTGGAGCGGTTGCGGTTAATGTTCACAGCACATTGGATCGTGTGAGCTCACAAAGACCTGGATCGTGTGGGCTCACTCACGGAAATATTGAGCGTGTGCAGTAACTGCACACGCTCCAGTTTGCTGTGAACGGTAACTGGAGCGTGTACAGTTGCTGTACACGCTCCAGGTATTTTTCCTGAATTCTGCAATCACGTGACACGAAAGTTGCCAGATATTTTTTCTGAATTCTGTAATCAAACATAGTGTTGGGATACTTTTTTGAGCGACTGTACCAAAAGCTTTATTAAAAGCAAGTTTAGAATCTGAATTTGGCAATTTAGTTTTATCGCAAATCAATTGGCAAATCAGTGTTAGATTTAAGTTTCAATAATTTCATCATTTTAATTATAAAAAGGCAGTCAAATAGATTTTTTTTAGGAATTATATTCAACTTGTACAACAAATCTCATGTGATGGAAATAGATAGTTAATTTCTTTCCTCCCTAAATAAAACTTCGCCAGCAAAAATTTGAATCAATTGTATGATGATTGATTTCGCATTTACAGAGTATATAATTATTTCGTTTTTTACTGTTTTACAGACATTTCAGAGGGTAAAATCGAACCGTCACAACCGATTGAAAGGTAAGCAACAGATATAAAATACTAGGAATTATGGTGAAAAAGTTATATATTAATAGTTAATGTTATGAATTACAATATATTATATATATATAAATAATATGTTATGCTGCATATATTATAATGCACTACTATAACTACAATACATATTAATTAACACTATTCGGCTTTTGATTATTTTTCAGGAAGTCTCGTAACATATTAATGAATGTTTTTTAAAGTTTATGATGATTTTACTTAAGAGCGCCATCTCAATATTCATGTAACGCGATATTACGGAATCATTAATTTTTCCCTCACCACCACGTAACACGACGTTATGGAATCACTAACTCTCACCACCTCTTCCACGTAACGAAAGCTTACAGAATCACTAACTTCCCACCACCACAATGTAATGCGACGTTATGAAATCATTTTCCTCGCCATGTAACGCGATGTTACGAACCACTGACGTAACGCGATGTTACGAACCACTGACGTAACGCGATGTTACGGAATCACTGGCTCCCATTACCGCCACGTAACACGATGTTACAGAATCACTGATTCCCATTACCACCACGTAACGCATGTTGCGGAATCACTGACTCCCATTACCGCCAGGTAACGCGATGTTACAGAATCACTAACTCCCATTACCACAATGTAACGCGATGTTACGGAATCGCTAATTCCATTGTCACCTCGTAACGCAAATTATGGAATACCTAACCTCCCATCATTACCACCACGTAACGCGACGTAACGAAATCACTTACTCCCCACCACCAAGTATCCCTCCCCCCTTCCACCACGTAACGCAACGTTACGAAATCACCCCCCCCCCTCCACCAGATGACGCGACGTAGCAGTATCACTAACTTCCCCCTTCCCATTGCAAATGGGGCGTTGGTGGCTCAGTCGGTAGCGCGCCAGGCTCGTAATCTGTAGTTCCCAGGTTCGAGTCCCAGCTGGGTCAGCGTTGAGATTTATCTCCGCAAAACTCCCCGCCCTGCCCATGGTCAGTAGGGGACACCGATGGGCTTGAAAAGGCCGCCGTCCGTCGGATGGGACGTTAAGCCGTGGCCCCGTGTGCGAGAGACATACCCTGTGCACATTAAAGAACACGTTGGATGGCTTTGACGGGAGGCTACCATCTGTCTCCCAACCGCTGTTCCAGTGGGTCCCTCCCCCAATCTTCTCTGAGCCTTCGGGGTCCTTGTGGCCTGGCCATTTAGCCCATGGTGTGCAAAAAAGTGCCGCTCAGAGGTAAAACAATCCAATCCAATCCCATTGCCAATGGCGTTTACATATTTAAGGACGTTCAGTTAATTTATTTATGTATTTTTTTTGGGGGGTGGGGGAGTTGACTATATATATTTAACGATCATTTCAAAATCTTTTTCGTTAACCGGATTCCAACTCAGTACGTATCGAAACAGTTCAGAGAGTTATGACTGGACTCAGCTGTGACAGCTACTAATTGTTTCAGAAGCTGAAATACTTGAGAAGTAAAGTTTACACCGAAATTTTTTCGCATTTCTTTTTTTGTTATTTTTTTCAATGTGACGTTTGATGTTTACAATTTACATTATTGCTGTGTGGAGATCTCACGAACTCTCTTAGGACATCTCAAAATCTGTTTGCATATTGTTAAGAATTTTATAAAATAAAAATACTACCTCAACTATGAAAGAACATTTTGAGTTAAATTTTTTTAAATCCCCCCTCAAGCAGCTGCTTGCCACAGCGGTCTGACAAGAGCCTGTTAGTTTAATACGCCATAGTAAGTCTGTGAGGATGACAGGACCTCAGCAGAAAAACAACACAAACATCCATGCCTTATCCGAGGCTCGAACCCAGGTTCCTTAGATCAGTACGCGCTAACCACTCTACCACGGGACAACTTAACAGATTAATAATATAAAAAAAAGTTTTTTTTGCAGAAGTTCCTGATATGGAATCAGAGACTAAGAACCTGACTCTCATCCTTAAAAACTTTTAACACTAATATTAAAAAAATCAGAATTAAATTTTTAATTTTTTTTAATTTAATTTTTAGCAAGAAATTAACCTCTGCTAAAAATGCGAGATAACATAATTTTGCTAACGTAATTAAATATCCAGATTAAAAAAAATATAAAATTTTTTTTATGGAGACCATTTTATTTTTTGCCGTTCATTCGTGGATGACTTCGAATAAACGGAACTCAATTGCTTCTTTTTTTATATGGGAGATTTTAATAAATTTCAGATCAATTTAAAGAAGAGTTTTAGTTGTAAATATGCTTTATTTTCGTTTAGCATGCACGTGTGGGAGACGCAAAAGACTGATGGATGATACACCTCCTCCTCCTCCCGTTCAGTTTCCTTCAGCATCCTCATCAGCATCACCTGTATTTCCTGTGCAGATATTTGGAAGTGGAAAGAACGGAACGATTCCTCAGCACTCATCGGGCAATCACAACACAGATAGGGTTAGTAAAGCAATGAACTATCTTTTTATTTCACCATTCTATGTTGCACTATTGTTATATTTACATCGGAAAGGGTGTTTTTCTTGTTCAGTAGCTTAACATGTATTTCGTATAGTTATTTTTGGTTTAAATAGGAATCAATATCCTCAGATCCAGCAGTGTCCACTGCAATTTCATAATACGTATTATACGTACGTACAATAAAAAAAACGTACTGTGTTGGGTTGTTTTACCTCTGAGCGGCACTTTTTTGTTCTATTGTTTGCCTATGTTTTGGCTTTTGGTTAAATGGACAGGTCACATGGACCCCGAAGGCTCAGAGACGGTTGGGGGAGGAGACTCACTGGAACAGCTATTGGGAGACAGATGGTAACCTTCCGTCAAGACCATGCAGCGTGTTCTTAAACGTGCACAGGGTATGGCTCTCTCGCACACGGGGTCACGGTTTAACGTCCCATCGGACGGACGGTGGTCTTTCCAAGCCCATCGGTGTCCCCTACTGACCGTGGGCAGGGCGGGGAGTATTGTGGAGATAAATCTCAACTCTGATCCAGCTGGGACTCGAACCTGGGAACTACAGATTACGAGCCTCGCGCGCCACCGACTGAACCACCCCCTCCCCTCCCCTTCCCGTCTAGGATATCCACCGTGTTCTTTAAAATGAACAGGGTATGGCTCTCCTGCACAAGGGATCACGACTTAATCACTTATCAAGAGATGGCATTCTTTTCAAGTCCATCAGTATCCCATTTCTCTCCAAGGGCAGAGTGGAATTAGGAGGGAAAATCTCAAAAAAGATTCAGTTGAGACTCAAACTGGGAATATTAGACTATGAGACTGATGCGTTACCGACTGGGCTAACCCCATGCCATTTCTGTTAGATAAATGTAGTTAGATTTAGAATAATATATATATATTAGGGGGGGAGGGGAAGCAGGAGAATGCTTCCACTGGACTTTGCATGTCAGGAGTCACCACACCTAGATATGGCGACCCCTGACAGTTATACACTCGACTCTTAGGCATTTGAAGCCGTATTGTTCAACCGGCATAATTTGAACTTGAAATAACAGATTTACAAGGATCTATGGAGTTCTAATTTCGAACTCAATAGATCCTTGTAATACTCAAGGATTTTTAAAATACCCAAGAAAGGGTTTTTAACATATTTCCCCCCCCCCCCCCACCTTTGAGGGCTTCAATTGAATATATTATCTAAGGCAATCCACGAGAAGTAGACTCAAGCAGTCTTAAAAGAAAAGAAGAAAACAGATTCAAATGTGGTTCATCTGCTCCCACTGGAAGTTTCTGCGTCTGCCAATGTAAATAGCAATTTGTACTTGATACCTAGGATATCTACAGTCGCTGGAAAAAAATAACCGAACACTATGGTTGATTAAAGAATTCAGAAAAAATATCTGGCAACGATTTTTTTTTTAAATTAGTGATCTGGCAACCTTCGTGTCACGTGATTACAGAATTCAGGAAAAATATCTGGAGCGTGTACAGCAACTGTACACACTCCAGTTATCGTTCACAGCAAACTGGAGCGTGTGCAGTTACTGCACACGCTCCAGTTTGCTGTGAACGGTAACTGCACATGCTCAATATTTTTGTAAGTGGGCCCACACGATCCCGGTTTTTGTGAGCTCACACGATCCAATGTGCTGTGAACATTAACCGCAACCGCTCCAGTTTGCTGTGAATGGTAACTGCACATGCTCAATATTTCTGTGAGTGGACCCACACGATCCAGGTCTTTGTGAGCTCACACGATCCAATGTGCTGTGAACATTAACCGCAACCGCTACAGTTTGCTGTGAACTCTAACTGCACACGCTCCATATTCATTGCATTATATATTCATACGCATTATATATATATATCAAAAAAAAATCCGAACACTATGGTTGATTACAGAATTCAGAAAAAATATCTGGCAACGATTTTTTTTTAGTAATTAGTGATCTGGCAACCTTCGTGTCAGAACGAAGGTTGCCAGATCACTAATTTCTAAAAAAAAATCGTTGCCAGATATTTTTCCTGAATTCTGTAATCAACCATAGTGTTCGGATATTTTTTTGAGCGACTGTACTTCTATTATACAATTTTTTTCATTTAATCTTAGACATTACTCCAGAAACGTATCCACAATTTTATACTTCAGTATTCCACATTTTGAAATGATGTATTGAATTATTCAGTATTATGGCATATGTTCCAGCTTTACTTTGCCAATTAATAGTGTTACGACAGAAGGAATCTGGCAACCGAAAGCAAAAAGTTTCAGCCAACGAATAAGAACGTTGGGAGAATTTGGAGAAGAAGAGTGGAGCGTTAACGGTCGTTGTATTGTAACGGTCGTTGTGTTGTAACGGTCGGAGAGTTCGAAAATGGACGGTGAGCTGTTCTGAGACAGTGCGCGTAAGTATCAAGAAGTAACTTGATGTGTTGTGTATACGCGGAAGGATAAAAGTGGGATCTTTTATCGTTAAGTATCAAGAAGTAACTTGATGTGTTGTGTATACACGGAAGTATAAAAGTGGGAACTTTTATGGCTAACTTCGAATGTCTACACGGACTGTCTTTTTGTTCGGCTAGTGTGTGAAAAGTTATTAGCACAGGACGAGAATTGGTTTACGAGTGAAGATCTTCGGGTGACCTGGTAAATCAAGTAAAAGGTAGTATTTAGTAAAATACACAGAGCTGATGTTGTGTGCTCACGCAGGAAGATTGATGACTTGTGCATGTTAATAGTTAATTTGTTAATAAGATACTTCATCCATATTTCCTTTGTAACAATTTACCTTGTATTGAATTTGGTTTTGAAATATAGCTTTTAATACTCACGCTCAGTGGCTATCCATTTTTTTGAAATTCGCAACATTTGGTGTCAGAAGTGGGATTAATTAATTGAATGCCGTTAACTAGAAGTATGGATGAATTAGTAAAGTTGATAAATAGCTTCAAAGCCGATATGACTACGCTGATGACTGATATGAAAGCCGATATGACTACGCTGATGACTGATATGAAAGCCGATATGACTACGCTGATGACTGATATGAAAGCCGATATGGCTGCGCTGATGACTGATAGGAAAGCCATTATGGCTACGCTGGTGACTGATATGAAAGCCGATATGGCTACGCAGATGACTGATATTAAAAGTGATCTAGCTGCCCAAAGCGATAAAATAGGTGACTTGAAAGCCGAAATGGCCGCACAAAATACTGAGATGAAAGATGAAGTGGCTCCTCAAGTTGGTAAGATTATTGCTCAGTTCAAGGATAGTAAAACCGAACTCAATAGACAATGCAATAGTTTAAATGTTGAATTTGTCAGTGAAAAAGATGATCTTGATAGTGTTAAGTTAGATTGTAAACATGGAAAAGAAAAAGGGAAAGGCAACGCATATAAAAATGTGGATCTGCTACTGGAAATCAAGAATTGTAGAGATAGCGCAGATAATGCCTTTGACCACGCAACTACTGGTAATGCATGGCAGAGTGTCTATGTCGCTGGTGACATGTCTAGGAACTGTGAAGAACAATCACACAGATCAGAGAGCTGTGAGACTATACAGTACGCTTTGCACTTCAAAATACCTAGGTATACAAGTCTGGCACGATCTGAAGAGAGATCCACACGAAAGGTATTCTATTCCTCGCCGTCAGCAAAATGTGTCATGGACAATTATCGCAAAGGCAGAGTAACGAGTGGTAATGAGGGGGAACGAAACAGAGTTTACGTTTCGCAGAGTGGTCCGAGTAAAGAAGAGGCGTCCATTCATCATAGATACAAAGTGCCCTTCGTCGTTACCGCGGAAGTCGGAGAGATTTTTCCGAAGCATATAGCCACACTTGAATCGTTTATAGAAAGTGGGGATTTAAGGAAGAGGAATTCCGAAGGATGGCTTAGAAGCATAACAGGTGATGCTAGTAAAAGAGCTTCAGGCAGAGACAGTACTTCAAAGACTAACTTTCTGGATGAAACTAAGCCTCAGAGTTACGATCAGAGAGAAGTGAATCCCTCAGATAATTTCAACGTAGCCACGCTGAATTTCTTTTCTGAACAGTCAATGTGCAGATTTGGACATTATAACCATTTAGATTATAAGGATATAGAAAAGTTTTATCACGATTACAATGAGAGCTCCAAGAAGGTGAATTCGGAAGAAACAGCAACTATGACCTCCTCGGGTCATGTGTTTTGCTGGAGACCCGAGTGGCGCCATCGGATGGTGGATAAACACAACACAAGAGGTGTCAGCGACAAAGTGAGTCTTGTCTTGGCTCCTGCACTTGCTGCTTTAGGTCTCAAGGTCCCTATGATCTCCGGTCGTGCTCGCCAATTGACGGGAGATACTCTGGACAAATTGGAATCCATCCCTGGCTTCACAGTCGACTGCACTAAAGATAAAATCGAGCAGATGAGGGAAGACGTCGGATGCTGCATCGTAGGACAGACAGAGGAGCTGGTGCCAACAGATAAGGAGATTTACCGCTGCAAGGATCCGACGGCTACCGTAGGTAGCGTTCCTCTAATGAGATGCTCAATTGTGTCCAAAAAGCTGGCTGAAGGAGTGTGTGCTTTGGTTTATGATGTTGAATTCGGAAAAGGAGCTATTGATCTCATCAGTACAGAAGATGTTGCTGTTGATTTAGTTAAGAAAATGGTTGCAGCATCACAAGCTCGTGGAATGAAGAGTTTGAGTTGTTCAGCTGTTATCAGCAACATGGATTCACCTCTTGAAAACTCTGTTGACAACTCTCTGGAAGTGATGGAAGCTGTTCAGTGTTTCCTTGGTAACGGATCCTTAGAACTGCAAGAGCTCGTCGAAGAGTTAGGAGAACTTCTGCGTTTTGTGAACATTGTGGATAATAGGGTAGATGAAGCATCACGTGTCCGCAAGGTTCTGCATAACGGCAATGCTTTGAACAAGTTTCGTAACATGTTAATAGAACAAGGAGTATCTGAAGATGTTGCAAGCTGGCTATGTGAAGATAAAACAGAAAAAATATTGCTAGCAGCCCGACACATCACTGATTTCACTTATACAGGAGAAACAGGTAAGGTTGTCGGATTAGAAGCTGCAGTCCTAGCAAGAGTATGGAAGGAGGAGATGGACCGAAGCGCTAAAAAGAATTATGGAGCTGATATAATTGTGAAGCACCTTGGGGATCAAATTGAATCAGGTGAAATATGGCTGAAGGTTCATCACGACAGTTCTGAATTAAGTGAAAGTCAACTGACAAAAGGGTCAGACTGGAGGATGAAACTCCTCCCTAGATTTTATGTCACTAATGACTTTCATTCCTTGTTACTGTTGATAGAAGTAAAAATCCAAAGAAGAAAACTTTCGACAAAGAAGAAAACTTTTTACAGGTTTTGCACGAAAACTCTTAGTCGATTCTTCTCCCTGCGGAGAGATAAACGTGTTCACAAGGGCTATAGGCCTTACACGTATTATATTTGTGGACGAGGCTTCAGTCAGAAAAGAAATCTAAGTCATAATGAGATTCGCTTTCATTTTGACACAGACGTGGAATATCGCATTCGTCGACGTCCAGCTACAAAGAGCAAGGTGGTTCACGTGGATCGTTTGACCCCGTTTCATCGAAGAACTGAAGAAACTTTGGAATCCAGAATTGTTCGGGACGAACAAGACCTAGGAAGGGGGCAGTGTTACGACAGAAGGAATCTGGCAACCGAAAGCAAAAAGTTTCAGCCAACGAATAAGAACGTTGGGAGAATTTGGAGAAGAAGAGTGGAGCGTTAACGGTCGTTGTATTGTAACGGTCGTTGTGTTGTAACGGTCGGAGAGTTCGAAAATGGACGGTGAGCTGTTCTGAGACAGTGCGCGTAAGTATCAAGAAGTAACTTGATGTGTTGTGTATACGCGGAAGGATAAAAGTGGGATCTTTTATCGTTAAGTATCAAGAAGTAACTTGATGTGTTGTGTATACACGGAAGTATAAAAGTGGGAACTTTTATGGCTAACTTCGAATGTCTACACGGACTGTCTTTTTGTTCGGCTAGTGTGTGAAAAGTTATTAGCACAGGACGAGAATTGGTTTACGAGTGAAGATCTTCGGGTGACCTGGTAAATCAAGTAAAAGGTAGTATTTAGTAAAATACACAGAGCTGATGTTGTGTGCTCACGCAGGAAGATTGATGACTTGTGCATGTTAATAGTTAATTTGTTAATAAGATACTTCATCCATATTTCCTTTGTAACAATTTACCTTGTATTGAATTTGGTTTTGAAATATAGCTTTTAATACTCACGCTCAGTGGCTATCCATTTTTTTGAAATTCGCAACAATAGTATTTGCATTGATAAACGAAATTTGCAATTGATAGATGATAACCACATGAATCCATCCTTTTCCTTCTCAGAAAGATGATCCAGCTTCTGAGGATGAGCCCGTGGATGTGGATGGAGAGTAGAAAGTGAGGCAGAGAAGAAAAATGGAGGAGGGTTCAAAAAGCTCCCGTCCATAAGTATTCAACAAAGTAAAAATAATATTTCATGTCATTTTTCGCAAAGTGTGTTGCTTGTTTATGTTTATGTTTAAGCGCTCTGCTTTTTAGGGTCAGCGACGGTTTATTGTCGGTTGTAACAACGATAGGTCATTGTTGGCACTTGTTGAGGGAGGGTCAGCGACGGTTTATTGTCGGTTGTAACAACGATAGGTTATTGTTAGCACTTGTTGAGGGAGGGACAGCGACGGTTTATTGTCGGTTGTAACAACGATAGGTCATTGTTGGCACTTGTTAAGCGAGGGTCAGCGAGGGTTTATTGTCGGTTGTAACAACGATAGGTCATTGTTGGCACTTGCTGAGCGAGGGTCAGCGACGGTTTATTGTCGGTTGTAACAACGATAGGTCATTGTTGGCACTTGCTGAGCGAGGGTCAGCGACGGTTTATTGTCGGTTGTAACAACGATAGGTCATTGTTGGCACTTGCTGAGCGAGGGTCAGCGACGGTTTATTGTCGGTTGTAACAACGATAAGTTATTGTTGGCACTTGTTGAGGGAGGGTCAGCGACGGTTTATTGTCGGTTGTAACAACGATAGGTCATTGTTGGCACTTGTTGAGCGAGGGTCAGCGAGGGTTTATTGTCGGTTGTAACAACGATAGGTCATTGTTGGCACTTATTGAGCGAGGGTCAGCGAGGATTTATTGTCGGTTGTAACAACGATAGGTCATTGTTGGTACTTGTTGAGGGAGGGTCAGCGACGGTTTATTGTCGGTTGTAACAACGATAGGGCATTGTTTGCACTTGTTGAGCGAGGGTCAGCGACGGTTTATTGTCGGTTGTAACAACGATAGGTCATTGTTGGCACTTGTTGAGCGAGAGTCAGCGACGGTTTATTGTCGGTTGTAACAACGATAGGTCATTGTTGGCACTTGTTGAGCGAGGGTCAGACATGTGGATGGCTGCTGCCACTTTTGAGAAGCAACTAACGGCAGATCTTAGTGGCAGGCAACCTGGGTGGCGATCTAGGGTTTAAAGCTCCAAGTTTTGTTTGCAGATTTCCGAGTTTGTTGCGATTCTACAGTAGAATGCAAACGTATCAGACTTTGCACGAGATGATCATCCAATCAAATAATGCACCATAAAAAATATTAAAAATTTAAAGGAATAGCGAACGAGATAGGAAATGCCCAATGATGCTTCTCTCCTGGGGTGCCATTTGGTCCAGGGGAGTTTTTTTTTTTGCAAAGGTACCATTGTTGGTGTATTTGAAAGCGGTTTAAGAAGCCATATATCGTTGCTGGCACTTTTCAGCGTAAGTCAAACAGGGAATATTTCATTGTTGTGTGGCACTTTTTTTTGCACACCATGGTCTAAATGGCCAGGTCACAAGGACCCCGATGGCTCAGAGAAGGCTGGGGGAGGAGACCCACTGGAATAGCTGTTGGGAGACAGATGGTAGCCTCCCGTCACGGCCATCCAGCGTGTTCTTTAATGTGCACAAGGTGTGGCTCTCCCGCACATGGGACCACGGCTTAACGTTCCACCCGACGGACGGCAGCCTTTCCAAGTCCCTCGGAGTCCCCTACTGACCGAGGGTAGGGAGTTTTGCAGATATAATTCTCGAAGCTGGCCCAGCTGGAACTCGAACCTGGGAACTGCAGACTACGAGCCTGGCGTGCTACCGACTGAGCCACCTCCTCCCAGTTCAAACAAGGAATATTTGGTTGTTGGCACTTTTGAGCGTAGTTCAAAAAGGATAGTTCGTTTACTTTTGGCAGCTGTTAAATATCGATATTTCTTTTCAGGTATTTTTGATAGCGATTCACGCAATGATCTTTCATTGTCGTCTCCTTTCAGAGCGGTCTAACTAACAACATATCGTCGGCTGCCGGGGTGGGGGTGGCTCAGTCGGTAGCGCGCCAGGCTCGTAATCTGTACTTCCCAGGTTCGAGTCCCAGCTGGGTCAGCGTTGAGATTTATCTCCGCAAAATTCCCTGCCCTGCCCACGGTCAGTAGGGGACACCGATGGGCTTGGAAAGGCCGCCGTCCGTCGGATGGGACGTTAAGCCGTGGCCCCGTGTGCTGGAGAGCCATACCCTGTGAACGTTAAAGAACACGCTGGATGGCCTAGACGGGAGGCTACCATCTGTGTCCCAACAGCTGTTGCAGTGGGTCCCCTCCCCCAACCTTCTCTGAGCCTTCGGGGTCCATGTGACCTGGCCATTTAGCCCATGGTGTGCAAAAAAGTGCCGCTCAGAGGTAAAACAACCCAACCCAATCCGGAGAGCCATACCCTGTGCACGTTAAAGAACACACTAGATGGTCTTGACGGGAGGCTACCATCTGTCTCCCAACAGCTGTTCCAGTGGGTCCCCTCCCCCAACCTTCTCTGAGCCTACGGGGTCCATGTGACCTGGCCATTTAGCCCATGGTGTGCAAAAAAGTGCCGCTCAGAGGTAAAACAACCCAACTCGTCGGCTGCCATTTTGAACGCGACGGAAACAATGGCGAAACGTTGACGGCCTTTTTTAACGAGAGTCGAGCGATGTGATCTTGGTTGTTGAAATTTTCGAGCCAAGTTTGAGCAGAGATCTATCGTTGTTGACACTTCTCAGCACTGTTAAAACAACGACCTATTGTTTTTGACGCTACTGAGAGCGATTCAAGTAACTATCTGTCATTATTTGGCATTTTTGATCCCAGTTACAAAAAATCGACAGGTTTAGGATAATATTACTTTAATTTTTGGTTTCCTTCTTTTCTTCTCTCCCCAGCTGGGTCAGCGTTGAGATTTATCTCCGTAAAACTCCCCGCTCTGCCCACGGTCAATAGGGGACACACCGATGGGCTTGAAAAGGCCGCCGTCCGTCGGATAGGACGTTAAGCCGTGGCCCTGAGTGCCTAAGAGCCATACCCTGTGCACGTCAAAGAACACGCTGGATGGCCTTGACGGGAGGCTACCACTTGTTCCAGTGGGTCTCTTCCCCAACCTTCTCTGACCCTTCGGGGTCTATGTGACCTGGCCATTTAGCCCATGGTGTGCAAAAAAGTGCCGCTCAGAGGTAAAACAACCCAACCTTCTCTCCCCCCTCCCCCGAAAGATGCCCTTATACGAAAAGGGGATAGAATTTCTCTTAAACGGTAAGGGCTAGTGTAATCGAAACCAGTATACATATTATTCTTGTCATAAAGAATAATGATAATATAGATATATAGATAGAATAATGATAAATAGATATATAGATAATAGATATATAGATAGAATAATGATAAATAGATATATAGATAATAGATATATAGATAGAATAATGATAAATAGATATATAGATAATAGATATATAGATAGAATAATGATAATCATAAAGAATAAAGAATAATGATGATAATGTCATAAAGAATAATGAAAATATGTCAATAAGGAAAGAGATTATAATACGTAAACGATTACCGAGTGTAACGAGTTATATCTCAAATGAAAGCTTTTGAAGTTGGAAATAGGTCCATTTGAAATCGATCGACCCCCCCTAAAAAAGTGGGGGATAAAGGGGTCGTTCGTAATGAGTTCTATATCAAATGAAAGCTTGCGACGCGGGGAGTGCCGTCTACTGTATTTGAGAGCTTTAAGACCCAAGCAATACTGGATAAATGACAGTTTCATCTGAAAGACTTTCTATCTCTTTTATTCTCTCTTTATCTCTTTCTATCAAAAATTATCCTGGATATTGTAAGCGAATTACCTCGGGTAATTCGCTCCCACACTCTCGCAGTAACATTGAAAAAAAAACACATCAATTTACGCAAATATATATGCTACTACTTCTTACCTTAGTATGTAACACTGGAGTAACTTATGATGATTGGAAGTAGGTTTAATATTTTGACACATACTTGAACGTTCATTCCATATATTTTAAAGTGAGTACTTTTTTGAGAACTGCATTTTTCTTTTGTTACTTTATGATAGGTTATTTGTAAATAATAATAAAATAAATACCCCCTCAAGAAGCTGCCTGCCACAGAGGTCTGACAGGAGCCTGTCAGTTTATATGCCACAGTAGAAGATCTGAGAGGATGGCAGGACCTCAGCAGAAAACAACACGAACATCCATGCCTTACCCGGGGATCGAACCCAGGTCCCGTAGATCAGTAGCCAAGCGCGCTAACCACTCGGCCATGGGACAGGATATGACTTTTCAGGTTTTATTCGATTTCACCCCCCACCCCGCCCTGCCCACGGTCAGTAGGGGACACCAATGGGCTTGGAAAGGCCGCCGTCCGTCGGATGAGACGTTAAGCCGTGACTCAGTGTGTGGGAGAGACACTCAGAACACGCTGGATGGACTTGACGGGAGGCTACCATCTGTCTCCCAACAGCTATTCCAGTGGGTCCCCCTCACCCAACCTTTTCTGAGCCTTCGGGGTCCTTGTGACCTGGCCATTTAGCTCATGGTGTGCAAAAAAGTGCCTTGCTTGTAAAATCCGGCGTCCGTCTGATGAGAAGTTAATCCGTGGTCCGTGTGTGAGAGAGACCGTATCCTGTGCACGTCAAAAGAAAATAAATTTAATAGTAAGACATTTTCGAAGGGTATTGTATATTGGGTTTTAACAAAGAAATTTTTTCATTACCGATCGGGAATTTGATTTTTGAGGAAATGTTTTACCGAAACCAAGTTCTATTGCCATTGTTGTTCTGTTGGGATTGCTATATAAGAATTAAATTCATCAATGATTATAAATATTTGAAAGGGAAATTTGTAATTAATCTAAATGTTGAGATGCGATTTAAAGCAAACATTTAATACCTGTAATCAAACCATCATAATTCTGAATCTCTAGAAATTTAATTGTATAATATCCTACCGTTCTATTTATAGTGGATATCGTTTCATAAGAATATTGTTCTCTTTAATTTCACTTCGTTCAGCTTACATCTCTTTCTTTATCCAGAACGTATCCAAGTGATACTTTTTATAGAAAAAGCAATTCTGACTATCACGATGTCGGTTATATGGAGTGAGACTCGTAATGTGCAGTTCCCAGATTCGAGTCCCACGTGAATCAGCTTCGAGGTTTATCTCCGTAAAACTCCCCGCCCTGCCCTCGGTCACTAGGAACCACCGATGGTATTCTACAGGTAGACGTCCGTCGAATGGGACGTTAAGACGTGGCTCCGTGTGCGGGAGAGCCATACCCTGTGCACGTTAAAGAACACGCTGGATGGCCTTGACGGGAGGCTACCATCTGTCTCCCAACAGCTGTTCCAGTGGATCTCCTCCCCCAACCATCTCTGAGCCTTCGGGGTTCATGTGACCTGGCCAATAAGCCTGTTGTGTGCAAAAAAGTGCCACTCAGAGGTAACAACCCAACCATTCGTTAAATGAAAGTCTCATATTAATGAGCGAGAAATTAGTTTATTCGTCCCGATATGCTGCAAAATATATAAAAAATCAAAAAGCATATTTATTAATGCTAATAACATTGTAGATACATTAATACATTATAGGTGCATTACAACACCGTTAATATGTGAATATCTGTTGTGAATTTAAAAGAATTGTTTAAAAGTTTGTACAGAAGTCATCTCGCTGAAGAAACATTAATATAATAAAATTAGTACCTGCCTGAAAATTTGAATTATTGTTATATAACCACGAATTTGAGAAACAATATTGGATTATTATTTTTTTGACCCGATTTCAACCCGAATTTGAAAATATAAAAATTTTCCTTTACCCGAAAAAGTCATACCCTACATATTTTTAAAGCAAGAATCAGCATTTATCAAGTTATATGAATATTTAATTTTTTTTTATTTCACAGGAAACTTGGATGCAAGAATAAATTGACTTTAGAAATAGCGAGAAGATAACGAAACGTGACTGTATCCTTTGATCAAATTATCTGTTATCTAAGACTATGCATTTCGTGTTTTGAATTTCACACATTAGCAACTAGAATAAAATAGACCCCATATTTAGCTAATTTAGTAAATTCAGCTTTTACAGATCTTGAAAATAGATGAAATTAAAGAATGCGGAATTTCTCTATATCATCTTTTTTTAAACCTTCACTTAAAAATATACATTTTTCTATGATAGACTTTTACAGGTTATACTGATTTTGAGATAATAAATGTGACAGATTTCTTGACTAATATATATATAGATAAATAACCGGTGGCTATAGCAGTGAAAGATTATCCTCTGATGGTTAGACCGACTGGATGTATACTTAAAAAGAATTGGTACCAACGTCATATCCCAAACGTCAATTAAGTTTAAGGATCAAAGAATTTCAATGCAGTTAACATAGAGGGCGCTCGAACGTTTCATTTGGACATTTTAGAGTCATCAGACTCGAGCACAGTCTTTGCATCTTAAAGATTCTACCTACAAACTACATCTACTAATTTGTGTTATTTGTTTTATAGCAAAGTGTGGAAAATGAAATTCTTTAAAAATTAGTGTTCAGGTCTCCTTGTGCTTGCCAGTAATTCCCAGCCTGTTAATACTCTGAAAGGAAACATGACTGCCTCCATATTATGACCACATGAAAAAACAACACTAAACTGTTAGAAAACTTGAAGGAAATTGAGAATTGAGAAGTGTACAACTAACAGAATAGCGCTTAGGAATTTCCTTTTCAGTCCGTTACATGTATTTTTAACAAGTGCATGGCATCATATGCATAGGACCACAGTTCAAAAGTCATACCGGAAGGACGACAGACTTTATAAGCTCATCCGTCTTCATTTTTAATAGAACGAAGTATGAGACAAGCGAAGAAATCAGAACTCTAGGCGCGATTTCTGCTTAAACCCGGAAGCCTCAAGTTGCGGGCCCTGGCACGGTATCGACTTTGGCTCCTCGTCAAGCAGCGGCCTGGCATTCTATCTACTATGTCTCCTCATCAGGCGGTGGCCTGGCATTCTATCTACTACGTCTCCTCATCAGGCGGTGGCCTGGCATTCCATCTACTATGTCTCCTCATCAGGCAGTGGCCTCGCATTCTATCTACTATGTCTCCTCATCAGGCAGTGGCCTCGCATTCGATCTACTATGTATCCTCATCAGGCAGTGGCCTGGCATTCTATCTACTATGTCTCCTCCTATGGTTTTTTGTCAGGTTGCCGGTCCTGGAATGTTATCTACTATGTATACTCGTCAGGTTGCTGGTCTGACATGCTATCTACTATGTCTCCTCATCAGGCAGTGGCCAGGCATTCTATCTACTATGTCTCCTCATCAGGCAGTGGCCTGGCATTCTATCTACTATGTCTCCTCATCAGGCAGTGGCCAGGCATTCTATCTACTATGTCTCCTCATCAGGCAGTGGCCAGGCATTCTATCTACTCTGTCTCCTCATCAGGCAGTGGCCTGGCATTCTATGTACTATGTATCCTCATCACGCAGTGGCCTGGCATTCCAACTACTATGTCTCCTCCTATGGTTTTTTGTCAGGTTGCCGGTCCTGGAATGTTATCTACTATGTATACTCGTCAGGTTGCTGGTCTGACATGCTATCTACTATGTCTCCTCATCAGGCAGTGGCCAGGCATTCTATCTACTATGTCTCCTCATCAGGCAGTGGCCTGGCATTCTATCTACTATGTCTCCTCATCAGGCAGTGGCCAGGCATTCTATCTACTACGTCTCCTCATCAGGCAGTGGCCTGGCATTCTATCTACTCTGTCTCCTCATCAGGCAGTGGCCTGGCATTCTATGTACTGTTTCCTCGTCAGGTTGAGGGCCTGGCGTAGTATCTGCTGTCTCCTGATTAAATTGTGGGTCTGACGTGCCCTTTGACGCCTATTCCCAATTTCGGTGTAATCTTCGACTAGTGAAGTTATCCATGTTTCGAAGGACTTCATTCTAATCACATTCAGCAGAAAGAAGTGAAGGAAAAAAGAAAGAACGCCGTGATACTGAAATGAAGCTAAAATCAGACGTTAACGAAAGCTGCTTTCTGATTTGAATTGCTAAAAACAATCGACAAATAATTGCTTGGATTACGTCTGTGTAATTGTCGCGTTTATAAATTGCAGGACTCTGCTTTAGAAATATGTAAAACTTAAAAGTGATAATAAAATATTTCCTCTTCATTTTCCAAGATGTGTTTTAATTACTCTTGGATAGCTTAGTTCGTATTTTTTTGGTTTTGAATAAAAAAAAACATTTTATATCCGATTAGCTTACAAATGGAGAATTGAAGGATCCGCTTTAAAAAAGATGCATCACAACTCCACTTGTGGTAAATTTTCATGCTTCGATTTGAGAGTGTATTTAAAGCACTCTAGTAATCGGTTTTGGTGTAAGTCGTATTCAGTTCAACTCAGCATACATCGAGGTCTGAAGACATTTTCTTTCAAGAGGGCAAAAACCATGGGCTTCGGGGAAGGTGGGGCGGGGGTGGCTCAGTCGGTAGCGCGCCAGGCTCGTAATCTGTAGTTCCCAGGTTCGAGTCCCAGCTGGGTCAGCGTTGAGATTTATCTCCGCAAAATTCCCCGCCCTGCCCACGGTCAGTAGGGGACACCGATGGGCTTGGAAAGGCCGCCGTCCGTCGGATGGGACGTTAAGCCATGGCCCTGTGTGTGGGAGAGCCATACCCTGTGCACGTTAAAGAACACGCTGGATGGCCTTGACGAGAGGCTACCATCTGTCTCCCAACAGCTATTCCAGTGGGTCCCCTCCCCCAACCTTCTCTGAGCCTTCGGGGTCCTTGTGACCTGGCCATTTAGCCCATGGTGTGCAAAAAAGTGCCGCTCAGAGGTAAAACAACCCAAACAACAACTCGGGGGAAGGTCGTTGGGGCAATCCTCAAATATATACTTAGCAATTCAAGTCTCTAGGTAACTAGAGAGAGTAAGGGATGCGCACAGTTTCAGATTTTTCATACTGGGAAAATTTTCCCTCTCCCTGAAATAATTCCCACTGATATAGATGAGCAAACGGTATGCAGGATCATTATAAAACAGCACTCATATTTTAAAGTTAAAAGTTTAAAGTTGTTGGAGAAAATGTCAACCCAGGAATAGTGGATAGGAAAAAAAAAAATAAAATAATTAATTTTAAGAGGAGGGGGTCTCAAGAACACGATTTTGAAGCTGACAGTTTATTTTAATTAAATACTTTTTTTAATTGCAGATGGGAGATGGGGGGGGGGGAGATTTTTATCGTTCAAGGTGAAAAAAAATTTCTTTCACCTTCAATCATTTTTGTGTCCCCGATTTCTCTGTTTTAAAATCTTTTTAATCTCCTTACAAGATCTGAAATCTAACATCTGAAACTGTATGCATCTGAAATCTAACATTCGAAATATAGCATTTTAATCTCCTTACAAGATCTGAATCTAAAATATTTTTAATCTGCTTACCGTAATTAAAAAAACTTACAGAAGTTTCCTGATTTTCACCTTTTCTGGGGGGGGGGGGGGGGGGGGGGGGGGAGTGGCTCAGTCGGTAGCGCGCCAGGCTCGTAATCTGTAGTTCCCAGGTTCGAGTCCCAGCTGTGACAGCGTTGAGATTTTTCTCCTCAAAATTCCCGGCCCTGCCCACGGTCAGTAGGGGACACCGATGGGCTTGAAAAGGCCGCCGTCCGTCGGATGGGACGTTAAGCCGTGGCCCCGTGTGCGGGAGAGCCATACCCTGTGCACGTTAAAGAACAAGCTGGATGGCCTTGACGGGAGGCTACCATCTGTCTCCAAACAGCTGTTCCAGTGGGTCCCCTCCCCCAACCTTCTCTGAGCCTTCGGGGTCCATGTGACCTGGCCATTTAGCCCATGGTGTGTAAAAAAGTGCTGCTCAGAGGTAAAACAATACAACGTTAAAGAACACGCTGGATGGCCTTGACATGAGGCTACCATCTGTCTCCTAACAGCTGTTCCAAAGGGTCCCCTCCCCCAACCTTCTCTGAGCCTTCGGGGTCCTTGTGACCTGGCCATTTAATGGTGTGGAAAAAAAACTGCTGCTCAGAGGTAAAACAACCCAACCCATGTTGGCGGATTTAAAAAGAACTATCAACCATACCTGACATCGTATCTAGAAGCGCTAAAGAGAAACTATTGTCATCTTTTATGTGATCATTCTCATCCTAAAACCTCACAATATGAACTGGCACTGCCATCTGGCCACTGCTTCAAATTAGCCGATTGATGATGCCACTCGAAGTCGAGGAGCTCTCGATCATGTGACACCTCCCCTCCCCCCATACTCTGATGGGTCGGTTTCCAAGCAGATGGTGATGTTTGGAGACTGCTGAGAGTTGACAGAAAATCGTGACGACGAGGGATTGCTAACTAGGGATAAGTAAGTGTGTGGAGAGAGAGGCAGGAGAGCAGCACACTTCCTTGCAGCAGTTGCAGTCACTGTGTACAGAAGCAGTTGCTGATATTTCCTGTAATCCCATCTGATAGAGACATGTAAAATAAGCTTCATAATCTGTAGCGAAGCAGATTATCTCCTAGGGTTAACGAATTGGTAAACGTGGCGGGAGTTTGTAATAGGATGGCCAGGAGCTTAGATGGCCAGGGCTTAAAAAACTCATCATCACCATCTCCAGATGAAATGGCATTTTTGCAGATAATATAAATAATTTTTAAAAATTTAAACGGAAAGGAAAACATATATTGGTTTCTAAAAAGCTACACAAATTACTGTATAAAAGAAAAAGCGGCTGAAAATCCCGCCTTTATATATAATTTTTGAACAAATTTCCCTTTAAAAACGTCTTTAACAAATGAATTTGGGAATGTAATCTTTCAAACAATATTTCTATATTTCGAATCTAAACATGTTCTGAGACAATTTGACAAAAAAATACCCCCCCCCCCCCACTATTTGCCACATAGGTCTGACAAAAGCCTGTCAGTTTATACGCCTTATTAGAAGCTCTGTGAAGAAGACAAAGTAACACAAACATCCATGTATTTTCCAGGGTTCGAACCCAGGTCCCTTCCATTAGTAGTCAAGCACGCTAATCATTCGACCCTAGGACGCTTTATAATCTGACAGCATTAACTAATAAATAATAATAAAAATTGAATTTAATTGGTTTAGGTTGTTGGGTTGTTTTACCTCTGAGCGGCACTTTTTTGCACACCACGGGCTAAATGGCCAGGTCACAAGGACTCCGAAGGCTCAGAGAAGGTTGGGGGAGGGGACCCACTGGAACAGCTGTTGGGAGACAGATGATAGCCTCCCGTCAAGGCCATCCAGTGTGTTCGTTAACGTTCACAGGGTATGGCTCTCCCGCACACAGGGCCACGGCTTAACGTCCCATCCGATGGCGGCTTTTCTAAACCCATTTGTGTCCCCTACTGACCGTGGGCAGGGCGGGGTATTTTGCGGAGATAAATCTCAACGCTGACCCAGCTGGGACTCGAACATGGGAACTGCAGATTACGAGCCTGGCGCGCTACCGACTGAGCCACCCCCGTCCCCTACGAGTAATGGTGCTGATAACAGCAACTTCTTGAATAACCACTAGAAAACAAAAACTTAATGCCCAATTATATAAATGAATGATGGCTTGCTATGAAAAGAACATTTTTTTAAATAATTTTTTTAAACATGTGTTTGTAAATGTGGCGTACGAAGTGTAAATAATCATTTTTGTTAGACAGCAGAGCTTAAGGGAAACAGTTTTTCTTGTCCCTTGATGAGACTCTCAACCACAACCTACAAAGACACACCCTGTTGCATTTAATGTTAATTTTGCTCGTGCAATAAACGTGAATGGTAAAGAAACTATTCCAAGCCATTTCGAATGAAAATAACAAGAAAAATTGGAATTGCTCGCTGAGGAAATTTTAGCTGGCCATTTTCCTTCTCGAAATCTATTTACCGTAACGCAATAAATCTCTTTAAATGTATTTAAAATCCGTGAAGTAATTCGCTTGCCAGGGAAAAAATATATATTATGCAAAAGACTTTGCTTAGTCTAGTGATAAATTATATCTCAACGTCTTAGATTAGCTTAGGCACTGCAAAACACTTTGGTCGGCATCGAATAGAAAATTCGCTAATTTATCAATTCATTACTAAGTGGATAAAGAATTTAAAAAATTGGTGAGACCACTTTTATTTCTGTTGCTTTTATTTTTTTTGGTGAGACCACTTTTATTTCTGTTGCTTTTATTTTTTTTACTATTTTTTTCGCGTTGCTGATCGTCTTTTCAAAGTAGGCTTAGCCGAATATGCAAAACGATATTTCTTACTTTATGTAAAAAAGCTTGCATCAAAGGAAGATATGTATCTGATGCTCAGAGCCTGATTAAAGGTATCATAGGGCCCTAAAAATTAAAAGTATGAAAAAATTAATAAAAAGTATAAGATTTTAGGTAAATACTTAAAAAATTAATAATTTGAATCCTTTTAAAGATTTTTTCTTTTTATATCAGTAAAGACTAATATTTATAAATTAAACCTAATTTACAAATTCCCCCTTATTCCCTATAATATCATATTTCTAACTTTTTATCCAGATTTAAGGCTCCGTAATCGGCCGTATGATGTGGTGCGTTTAGTCTAATGCAGTGATTCTCAACCTTTTATGCTTCATGTACCCCCTGGAAATGTGTAGGTAACTAGCGTACCCCTTGTATAGATAGATAAAACTATAGTTATAGTATAACAATGGGAATAAAACATATATATCAGTGATTCTCAACCTTTTATGCTTCACGTACCCCCTGGAAATGTGTATGTAACTGGCGTACCCCTTGTATAGATAGATAAAACTATAGTTATAGTATAACAATGGGAATAAAATAAAACATATATATCAGTGGTTCTCAACCTTTTATGCTTCACGTACCCTCTGGAAATGTGTATGTAACTGGCGTACCCCTTGTATAGATAGATAAAACTATAGTTATAGTATAACAATGGGAATAAAACATATATATCAGTGGTTCTCAACCTTTTATGTTTCACGTACCCCCTGGAAATGTGTATGTAACTGGCGTACCCCTTGTATAGATAGATAAAACTTTAGTTATAGTATAACAATGGGAATAAAATAAAACATATATATCAGTGGTTCTCAACCTTTTATGCTTCACGTACCCCTTGGAAATGTATATGTAACTGGCGTACCCCTTGTATAGATAGATAAAACTATAGTTATAGTATAACAATGGGAATAAAATAAAACATATATATCAGTGGTTCTCAAACTTTTATGCTTCACGTACCCCCTGGAAATGTGTATGTAACTGGCGTACCCCTTGTATAGATAGATAAAACTATAGTTATAGTATCACAATGAGAATAAAGTAAAACATATATATCAGTGGTTCTCAACCTTTTATGCTTCACGTACCCCCTGGAAATGTATATGTAACTGGCGTACCCCTTGTATAGATAGATAAAACTATAGTTATAGTATAACAATGGGAATAAAATAAAACATATATATCAGTGGTTCTCAACCTTTTGTGTTTCACGTACCCCCTGGAAATGTGTATGTAACTGGCGTACCCCTTGTATAGATAGATAAAACTATAGTTATAGTATAACAATGGGAATAAAATAAAACATATATATATATACACACACACATAAAATTTTGTATTCATAAATTACATATATCGATAAACACAAAAAATGACATACACAATTTAACAAATCTTATAAAATTATAAACATTTTACTAGGTAATTAGATCTAGCGACTTTTGAGCTCTCACGGTGTACTCCAAAAAATTCTATCGCGTACCCCACGTTGAGCACCCCTAGTCTAATGGTAAATCTGGCCCTATGGGAAGTAACCGAGACTTGAACAAGAACAGTTTAGTCAAAAATAAAAATTGAATGCTTTTGAATTATCGAATTATTTGACTGCAACGGTCAAGTAAAAATTAGTTATCTGATGATTTCGAAGTTTAAAAAAAAAACTGGAAATCTCAACTTTCACCATATAGGACCACTAATTTCCCCTTACGATAATTCATAAAGAGTGGTTGCCAGTTTTGTGAATAGAACTAAATTCATAATAAATTTAATTGTGAGATATTTCGCGAAATGGTTTCTAGTCTGCTTGGCATAACAAATATGAGGTCTTTCAGCTTATATTATCAAGTCAGCGATAAATGTTTTTTACAATATATTTATATTACTCGTATGACTACGAGTCAATAGTTTCCATGGTTGTGTTCGTTTAAATTTTTGTTTCATAATACAGTTACTGAATTGAAGAGTACGAATATAAAAAAAAATATTAACTGAATTGCATAAAAAAAGATTTATATACAACATGCATATTTGTTTACTAAAACGTATCTTTCAGCAACGTCTTTCTCGTTTACTAATTTTTAACTTACGAATAGTAAATATTCTTTAATAAGAATATGAAAGCAATTGCAGATTTCTATTTAATAAGCAGAGATCTGACAGGACCCTTTCAGTATAATAAGCCATAGAGGATAAATCCAATCATAGAGGATAAATCCAATTGGCCACTGATAAACCAGCCAGAAAAGAATCTGCCAATAACCCGTATGGCTTGACGTAGTTCGGGACCAGTACTTTTGTGTCAGTTTGACGTTGAAGTCACTGCTTAAACGTCGTCCCATTTGAAGGACCCGGCCTTTCCAAACCCATCAGTTCGCCTTTCTTAACGAGGCTAGGGTAAGGGTTTAAATAAAAAAATAAATACCCCCTCAAGCAGCTGCTTGCCACAGAGGTCTGACAGGAGCCTGTCAGTTTATATGCCACAGTAGGAGATCTGAGAGGATGGCAGGACCTCAGCAGAAAAACGACACACACATCCATGCCTAATCCGGGGCTCGAACCCAGGTCCCTTAGATCAGTAACCAAGCGTGCTAACCTAGCAAATGATAAATCTCAACGCTGGCCCAGTTAACACTCAAACCTGGGAACTGCATGTTATGAGCCTGACCAATGGCTTGACACTATACCTACTGAGCCAACTTGTGAAGTTTAGTGAATATTGGATTTTTGAAGTGATTGGAATGTATCACTCTCATTATAAACACCTGCAAATCAGCATGTCAAGTTTAGAGGTGTTGCATTTTTAAAGAAAGCGAAATTAAGTGGGGGAGAATCACTGAATTGTCAACATCGCATGTAATTAGTTGATCAGTGGTGTTGAGGGAATTCTGGAGAGTGGGGAGATCCTGATTTATGTTGAAGGGGAAAACTCCCTACGTTTATCGCTTTGATGATGAACCATATGAAGTCTGATAATATCAATATTGCAGTTTCACATAACGTTGAAAATCGGTCAAGGAGAAAACGATAGAATCAATAAGCAAAAAAGAATTTAATAGAATAGTCAAAAGGTTGTTTTACCTCTGAGCGGCACTTTTTTTGCACACCATGGACTAAATGGACAGGTCACATGGACCCCGAAGGCTCAGAGAAGGCTGGGGGAGTGGGACTCACTGGACAACTGTTGGGAGACATGGTAGCCTTCCGTCAAGGCCATCCAGCGTGTTCTTTAACGTGCACAGGGTATGGCTCTCCCGCACACGGAAACACTGCTTAATGTCCCATCCGACGGACGGTGGTCTTATCCAAGTCCATCGGTGACTACTAACCATGGGCGGGGAGTTTTGCGATGATAAGTCTCAACACTGACCCAGCTGAGACTTGAACCTGGGAACTACAGATTACGAGCCTGGCGCGCTCCCGACTGAGCCACCCCCGCCCCAGTTAAAAGGTGAAGAGTTGCGTTAAAAGAGACAAAGCTGGAAACAACTCCAAAGCGATCAGATACTGCTTTGTGGAAGAGAGCCGTGAATCACGTATTTGGCCAGCAATGTGTATAGTCAGCTGCAATGACCATACTTTGACTTCATGCGACTGGGTTCAGCCGAATAAGCCATCTTTCTCGCCAATCTCGATCGGACTGGACTCCATCCAGATCGTATTTCTTGCTTCTCGTAGCAGCTGGTCATCTGCTTTATAGCCCAGAACGCTGCCAATGGACCGGAGAGACCTGAAACCACGTGTCAGAAACACCGCACTTCGATTCTATGCGCCATTAATCCCTAACCCCTCTTCTCTCCACACAACCCCTACGCCCTCTGCAGAGAAAGAACCGAACTTCAAACAGCAGACAAGCAACTATTGGTGCTTGGACCAATAGTTGCTTGTCTGCTGTTTTTACGCAGTTTTTACGCAGGAGCATTGGATCAGGATTAATTAATTGCTTCTATTTTCATGAGTTCTGAAGAAAAATTAATTGACGTCACAAGCGAGTTTTAAGTGTTATTTGCGTTAAAGAGGATTTTATTGTAATAAGCGTGTTTTTTTATCGGTATTTTTTCCGACATAAAATCACTCGTTGCGAGATCAGCTAGTCTGGCTTGCAATAATGTCTATAATATGGACAGTATGTGACACAGCGTTTGATTTCCAGATTTCGGAATAAAAGTCCAAATTTTCGGTTATCAAACCATATGGCCGAGTGGTTAACGCGCTTGGCTACTGACCTAAGGGACCTGGGTTCGAGCCCCGGGTAAGGCATGGATGTATGTGTCGTTTTCCTGCTGAGGTTCTGCCATCCTCTCAGACCTTCTACTTTGGCATATAAACTGACAGGCTCCTGTCAGACCTCTGTGGCAAGCAGCTGCTTGAGGGGGTATTTATTTTTATTTTTTATTTATACCATATACACTATATTGCAAAAAGTGTCCGGACACTTTCATGTTAAGTGAACGAATAGCCACATTCAAATCTACCTAACTTTAAAAATAAGCTTTTTACGGAAAAAAGTTACTAAACATGAATTGAAGATCTCGGTCAGAGTTCTCTAGATCTCTATTTTCTTTAATATTAATCTAATATTTAAAGAGTTATGGAAGCTGAAACATTTAAGTGAAACTTTGGCTAGTTTTGAAAATTTACTTCAAAAAGTTAAATCACAACTGTTATAACAAGTTGTTCGCAATATAAATGCGATATTTGAATTTTGTGTAAGGATTTTTGAAATATTCATGAATTTGGAAAGAAAATGTTTTGGAAGTGTAGTGTGTGATAATGTCAGTTGTAAAATATTATAACTTCCATAAATATTTAAATATTAGATTAATATTATAGAAAATAGAGATTTAGAGAGCGCTGACCGAGATCTTCTATTTATGTCTAGTGACTTTTTTCCGTAAATAGCTTATTTTCAAAGTTAAGAGTATTTGAATGTGGCTATTCGTTCACTTAACATAAAAGTGTCCGGACACTTTTTGCAATATAGTGTATTTAACATTTCTCTTCCACTTTTCTTCATTTGACTCCTAGTCTAAATTTCTCCATGTTACCACATACTGTGCTAAAAATCAAATCAGTATCTGTTAAAAAACCAACTTCAAATTGGTAAACACTTTGGTGTAAGGGGCGGGGGTGGCTCAGTCGGTAGCGCGCCAGACTTGTAATCTGTAGTTCCCAGGTTCGAGTCCCAGCTGGGTGAGTGTTGAGATTTATCTCCGTAGAATTCCCCGCCCTGCCCACGGTCAGTAGGGGATACCGATGGGCTTGGAAAGGTCGTCGACCGTCGGATGGGACGTTAAGCCGTGGCCCCGTGTGCGGGAGAGCCATACTCTTTGCAATTTAAGGAATACTCTGGATGGTATTGACTAGAGACTACCAACTGTATCCCAACAGCTGTTCCAGTGGGTTCCCTCCCCCAATCTTCTCTGAGCCTTCGGGGTCCTTGTGACCTGGCTATTTAGTCCATGGTGTGCAAAAAAGTGCCGCTCAGAGGTAAAACAACCCAACTTTGGTGTAAACACCGCTGATTTAACGTGTCGTATTTTCACCATCATCATCTTTACATTAAAGCAGGAGTGTCCAACCTTTTGACTTCCCTGGGCCACATTAAGTGAAGATTTGACTTCACTGGGCCGCATTGAATGAAGATGAATTGTTTTGGGCCGCACATAAAATATATCATACAGTTAATGTATATGAATAATAAAACTTCATTTATTTTTTTATGTTTTTTATTATAAAATTAAAAAAAGGGCAACATAAAACTAGTGGGATATCAAAAACTCGCTGAAGATCACAATGATCGTGTTGAAAGCTTATGTCGTAAACAGTAAACTTTACGATTTTGTGGGCCGAATTACTAGCTGTCCAGGGCCGCATGCGACCCGCGGGTTGGACATGTCTGCATTAAAGTAACATTAATTTCTTTACAAGAGAAGTGTAAACTAGGAAGTACACCAAGTCCTCTTCTATATCTGATGTGGATTGATTTGTTTCACTCTCAGTGACACTTTTTTTGCGCACAATGGGCTAAATGGCCAGGTCACATGGACCCCGAAGGCTCAGAGAAGGTTGGGAGAGGGGACCCACTGGAACAGCTGTTGGGAGACAGATGGTAGCCTCCCGTCAAGGCCATCCAGCGTGTTCTTTAACGTGCACAGGGTATGTCTCTCCCGCACACGGGGCCACGGCTTAACGTCCCATCCGACGGACGGCGGCATTTCCAAGCCCATCGGTGTCCCCTACTGACCGTGGGCAGGGCGGGGAATTTTGTGGAGATAAATCTCAACGCTGACCCAGCTGGGACTCGAACCTGGGAACTACAGATTACGAGCCTGGCGCGCTACCGACTGAGCCTCCCCCGCCCCCAGGTCACAAGGACTCTAAGGCTTAGAAGAAGGGGACCTGCTAGACATCGGTTAGGAGTCAAGATCATTTAGCGTGTTCTTTAAAGTTCACAGGGTATGGCTCTCCAGCAAACAGAATGGAGGCTTAACATTTCATCCGAAGGACGGCTGCTTTTCCAATACAATCAGTGTCCTCTTTCTGTCCGTCATGGTGGGGGTTTAGCAAAGATAAATCTCAGATGGGACTCGAACCTGGGAACTGCAAACGGCGAAGATGGTTCTACTAAAGGAAATGGAGGCAGAAGATTATTAAACTTGTGCAAAATTTACTCATTTTTCAAAAAGAAAATAACTTAAAAAAACTTTGTTAAAAGGTTTTTTTAATAACCCACCCCATTTTACTTTTTTATGTACGATTGCTACACTTGCCCCTCTCCTATATTCTTTTCTAGATCCGGGCTTGTTTGTGACCAAACCATTTAGCCCATTATCTGCAAAAAAAAAAAAAAAAAAAAAAAAAAAATGGGGCGAGGATGGCTCAGTCGGTAGCGCGACAGGCTCGTAATCTACAGTTCCCAGGTTCGAGTACCATCTGGGTCAGCGTTGAGATTTATTTCCGCAAAATTCCCCGTCTTGCCCACGATTAGTAGGGGACACAAATGGGTTTAGAAAAGCCACCGTCCGTCGAATGGGACTTTAAGCCGTGGCCCCGTGTGCGGAAGAGCCATACTCTTTGCAATTTACGGAATACTCTGGATGGTATTGACTAGAGACTACCATCTGTCTCCCAACAGCTGTTCCAGTGGGTCCCCTCCCCCAATTTTCTCTGAGCCTTCGGGGTCCTTGTGACCTGGCCATTTAGCCCATGGTGTGCAAAAAAGTGCCGCTCAGAGGTAAAACAACCCAACGCAACAAAAAATCTATTTCTCAAAGGTTCAACTCCAGTATTACTTTTGAAATTGTACAGAACATTATGGGGGTGGCTCAGTCGGTAGCGCGCCAGGCACGTAATCTGTAGTTCCCAGGATCGAGTCCCATCTGGGTCAGCGTTGAGATTTATCTCCGAAAAATTCCCCGCCCTGCCCACGGTCAGTAGGGGACACCGATGGCCTTATAAAGGCCGCCGTCCGTCGGATGGGACGTTGAGCCGTGGCCCCGTGTGTGGAGAGCCATACCCTGTGCACGTTAAAGAACACGCTGGATGGCCTTGACGGGAGGCTACCATCTTTCTCCCAACAGCTGTTCCAGTGGCTCCCCTCCCCCAACCTTCTCTGAGCCTTCGGGGTCCATGTGACCTGGCCATTTAGCCCATGGTGTGCAAAAAAGTGCCGCTCAGAGGTAAAACAACCCAAACAACAGAATATTATGAAATCTTCTAGTAAACCTTTTAGTAACTGTAAAAACCTCAACGGTAAAAAACTGTAAAAACCAGTTCTTAAAATATTTTTAACTGTTTAATTATTTAAAGAGAAATTAGTTTAAAAAGTCACAGTGCACCAAAGAATATTGTGACCTCCCACAGGTTGCGAAACGCTGTCTTCATAAACGCAACTGGAAAAGAAATGATAAGAAAGGAAGAAACGAAGAGGCTCGGGAAGAGAATAAAATCTCGGAGCTTCTGAGAAGAAGAGGGGGAGGGGCGGAAACGAGGGATCGCACGAGAGGGAAGAGCTCTGCTTGAGTGACGGTGACATAATGAATGAATCCTCACACACAAGATCGCCCCGTGCCGCATTTACTAGCTTTCCGCTACCCGCATGGTGTGCCATTGCGGGGTCGCCGGGGTCGTGTCAGTGCAGCCGTTACTGTCAACCCCTTGTCAACGGCGTCGCCAGGCCACTAACGTCACTAATGTCATTAGCAGTGAGAGGGGAAGTCAGCAGTAATGGGTTAGGGCAGGCTGGCTAACGATAGCTGCATGTCACTGGGTCGATTGGAGGCTCTTGTTTGCTCTGCACACTGCATGGGAGGGACTGAAAGCCGCTCAAGCACAGGTGGAGGACGACGCCTCGCTGCTGTCTTTACGCGAATGCTTTGGCTCCTGGTGGGCTTGTCGCTTCATGCTTTTAATCGTAATAAATAATGGGTGAAGGAGTTGGGTGACGGAGTGTTAAAATACATTTTTTAGGGGTTTATGTAGGGATAAATGCATTATTTTTGAATCGTTTATGAAATTAAAACAATATTTTAGAAACACTTGATTTAGGGGTAATGGTCAGATCAACGGTTGATGGCCCCTTCCTATATATCAAGGTTGGATTGGGTTGTTTTACCTCTGAGCGGCTGTTGGGAGACAGATGGTCAGCCTTCCGTCAAGGCCATCCAGCGTGTTCTTTAACGTGCACAGAGTATGTCTCTCCCGCACACGGAGCTACGGCTTAACGTCCCATCCGACGGACGGCGGCCTTTCCAAGCCCATCGGTGTCCCCTACTGACCGTGGGCAGGGCGGGGAATTTTGCGGAGATAAATCTCAACGCTGACCCAGCTAGGACTCGAACCTGGGAATTACAGATTACTAGCCTGGCGCGCTACCGACTGAGCCCCCCCCCCCACCCCCGTATATATCAAGAGTAGACTTAGAAGTTCAAGAGGGCCTTGGTGTTCTAGTCTAGTAGTTCTCAGTGCCAGATCTAGGATACCTTGGCCCTCCTATATTAGGACCAGATTTAGAGTGGACTTGACCCTTGCTGTGAGAAAAAGGGTGAAAACTAGGGGATCATTACTACAACTAAGGAACTACTTGGTCTTTTTTTTTATAATGCAATATAGGGAGAAATCGGATATTAGCCCCTCTTATCTCAGGTGATGCTTGGCTACCTCTTATATTTCAACCAGAGCTAAGGGTCAAAGGGAGCTTGACAGATGGGATGAGCCCTATGTCTCTGTAATGTTTGGAGTCCTAATAGTCTATAGAATCATGAAATTCATTCTTTTTGGGTGGTCGATGGGGCCCCTATATATCCAAGGCCCTAGGTGGGCTGTACAATTATTTCTTACTGTTGTACCAGGTAGAGATAAAGAGGAAAACAGTTTTGACCTATTCTACGTAAAACTAGGTCAAAGGAATCAAAGGGCTTGACTTCACCTATATGTGGACGAGATCTAGGTGAAAAATGGAATCTTTCGTACCTCTCATACAATGACCCTAAGAATGGGGTGGGGAGCAAAGTGATCTTGGCCCTATCTATGGGGTGGGGAGCAATGGGATCTTGGCCGTATCTGTGGGGTGGAGAGCAAGGGGTTCTTGGCCCTATCTATGGGATGGGGAGGAAAGAGATCTTGGTCCTCTTGACCCTATCGATGGATTGGAAGCAAAAGGATCTTCACCCTATCTATGAGATGGGGAGCAAGGGGATCTTGACCCTATATATGGGGTTGGAAGAAAGGGGATTTTGGCCCTATCTATGGCGTGGGGAGCTAATGGATCTTGGCCCTATCTATGGGGTGGGGAGGAAAGAGATCTTGGTCCTCTTGACCCTATCGATGGGGTTGGAAGCAAAAGGATCTTGACCCTATCTATGAGATGGGGAGCAAGGGGATCTTGACCCTATATATGGGGTTGGAAGAAAGGGGATTTTGGCCCTATCTATGGAGTGGGGAGCTAATGGATCTTGGCCCTATCTATGGGGAGGGGAGCAAAGGGATCTTGGCCCTATCTATGGGGTGGGGAGGAAAGAGATCTTGGTCCTCTTGACCCTATCGATGGGGTTGGAAGCAAAAGGATCTTGACCCTATCTATGAGATGGGGAGCAAGGGGATCTTGACCCTATATATGGGGTTGGAAGAAAGGGGATTTTGGCCCTATCTATGGAGTGGGGAGCTAATGGATCTTGGCCCTATCTATGGGGAGGGGAGCAAAGGGATCTTGGCCCTATCTATGGGGTGGGGAGGAAAGAGATCTTGGTCCTCTTGACCCTATCGATGGGGTTGGAAGCAAAAGGATCTTGACCCTATCTATGAGATGGGGAGCAAGGGGATCTTGACCCTATATATGGGGTTGGATGAAAGAGAATTTTGACCCTATCTATGGAGTGGGGAGCTAATGGATCTTGGCCCTATCTATGGGGGGGGGGGGGAGAAAAGAGATCTTGGTCCTCTTGACCCTATCTATGAGATGGGGAGCAAGGGGATCTTGACCCTATCTATGGGGTGGGAAGAAAAGGGATTTTGACCCTATCTATGGAGTTGGGAGCTAATGGATCTTGGGCCTATCTATGGGGGGGGGGGGGAGAGCAAAGGGATCTTGGCCTTATCTATGGGGTGGGGAGCAAAGGGCTCTTGATCCCTCCTATATCAGAGCTGAACCGAAAAGCGCAAGGGATAAGGTAAATTCTTGGATAGGGAGATCTTAAATACTGCTTCGGAAATAAACACTTGATTTTTAAGAAATTCTCAATAAAATTATTTCCGTTTCTTAACTCTCTGTATCTCATTCAGCTCCTTCATAATAGATGTTGAGATGTTAAAGCAACAGATATTGTTTTGGATGTTAAGAAGCGAAACGGAGATTCGTAGAAGATGTTAAGGAAAATGAAGAGACCTGATAGGTTCATACTGAACTAGTTACAGCCTGGCATAAATTTGGCGCGAAACGTACTTCTCTTCATTGATAACTTTTCCCGCCAAAGATTTCTCACATAACTCCCCCCCCCCCCATTCATAAGATATCTCGTGATTTCTATGTGTACACTATACAATTAAAGTAATAAACGATAAAGGGAATTTCTATTTCATTAAAAAAAATCTTCTTAAGTTTACTCCAAAAAAATCTTTTTAAGTAGGAAGACTGGTACTTGATATGGAAGTCTCACACCAAGGCCCGGCATCATCTTCTTGAGTTGAGTTATTTTACCTCTGAGTTGGATTGTTTTACCTCTGAGCGGCACTTTTTTTGCACACCGTGGGCTAAATGGCCAGGTCACATGGACCCCTAAGTCTAAGAGAAGGTTGTGGAAGGAGACCCACTGGAACAGCTGTTAGGCGAGAGATGGTAGCCTCCCGTCAAGGCCATCCAGCGTGTACTTTAGCGTGCACAGGGTATGGCTCTCGCGCACACGGAGCAACGGCTTAACGTCCCATCCGACGAACGGCAGCCTTTCCATGCCCATCGGTGTCCCCTACTGACCGTGGGCAGGGCGGGGAATTTTGCAGAGATAAATCTCAATGCTGACCCAGCTGGGACTAGAACCTGTGAACTACAGATTACGAGCCTGGCGCGCTATCGACTGAGCCACCCCCGCCCCATTTTACCTCTGAGAGGCACTTTTCTGCACGCAACCAGTTAAACGGCCAGGTCACAAGGAACCCGAAGTTTCAGAGAAGGTTGTGGGAGGGGACCCACTGGAACAGCTGTTGGAAGACAAATGCTTCCCATCAAGGCCATCCAGCGTGTTCTTTAACGTGCACAGGGTATGGCTCTCTCGCACACGGACACACGCCTTAACGTCCCATCCGACGGACGGCGGCCTTTCTAAGCTCATTGGTGTTCCTTACTGACCGTGGAGTTTTGCACAGATAAATTTCAACGGTGGCCCAGCTGGAACTCGGGCCTGCAAACTGCAGATTACGAGCCTGGCTCACTAACCACTGAGCCACCCCGCCCCTCGGGGCATCCGGCACCTGATACAGAAATCTCACACCAAGGTCCGCATCATCTTCTTGAGATTCTTGATACAAGTGCCCACTTTTTTTCAGATGATCGAATGTGTCAGTTTATAAACAAAATCAGAACTAATCTGTGAGGAGGACATGACTGGATTTCTCGAGAGTTCATTTCAACAGTTTTTGTCTATAGTTTTCCCGTTGTCTTAATATAATGTCTATAAAAACACGGTGGCTTGAGGGGCGGAGGTGGCTCAGTCGGTAGCGCGCCAGGCTCGTAATCTGTAGTTCCTAGGTTCGAGTCCCAGCTGGGTCAGCTTCGAGATTTATCTCCGCAAAACTCCCCGCCTTGCCCACGGTCAGTAGGGGACACTGATGCGCTTGGAAAGGCCGCCGTCCGTCGGATGGGACGTTAAGCAGTGTCCCCGTGTGCGGGAGAGCCATACCTTGGGCACATTAAAGAACACACTGGATGGCATTGACGGGAATCTATCACCTGTCTCCCAACAGTGTTCCAGTGAGTCCCCTCCCCCAACCTTCTCTGAGGATTCGGGGGTCCATATGACCAGGCCATTTAGCCCATTGTGTGCAAAAAAGTGCCGCTCAGAGGTAAAACAACCCAACCCAACGGTGGCTTGAATGGAATGCAAACTCTGAACCGAGAGGTATAGAATTCAATATTGTTAAACCTCCTTTCGCAAAATCTTCGTTATAATGTCAATTTGAATCTAATTTCGAAGCTCTGTAACTTCTGAAATATGCATTGAATGGGAAAACTTGACTGACGATAAAGATCATAAGAAAATCTTTTTAAACATCGATTTTTAACAATATTCGCTCAGTAATTATTGAGTTACAGAATTCGGAATATTTCACAACGGTAATGAATCATAAACATTTATCTTAGAAATTAATTAAAACTTAAACCATATGTATTGTTTCAAACCATTTAATAAAATAAATGTACATTTTACAAGTCTGTGTAATGATTATTTCAATATTAGTCAATTAAGATGGATTTTTGTAAAATAAGATAATGTATTCTTAAATTGCCGTCCCATGGCCGAGTGGTTAGCGCGCTTGGCTACTGATCCAAGGGAGCTGGGTTCGAGCCCCTGGTAAGGTATGGATGTATGTGTCGTTTTTCTGCTGAGGTCTTGTCATCCTCTCAGATCTTCTACTGTGGCATATAAACTGACAGGCTCCTGTCAGACCTCACAGGCTCCTGTCAGATCTCTGTGGCAAGCAGCTGCTTGAGGGGGTATTTATTTATTTATTCTTAAATATTCCAGCTTCCGTAATTCCTTAAATACTGAACGAATATTCTTGAAAAGATCTTTTACATATTTGAGAAGTTATAGAGCTTCAAAGTTAGAGTCTCATTGACAAAATACGGAAATTCTGCAATTTTTTTCAGAGTAGTGTATATACAGGGTGTTTCAAAACTTTCTGTGCAAATTTCAATGGGAGATAGGGAACACCAAGACAAACCTTTTTCGTCTATGAATGTATGTCTGCTGACGTAACCCATCGGTCCTAGAGGGCACTGACAGAAATATCGGTGGAACTGGTACATAAATGAATGGAAACAAGTGTAAACAACGTGTTTATTTAAAAAAGGTGTTCAAAGTTGCGTCCGGCTACAGCATTGCATGTATGAGAGCGTCGGATCACTGATTGCCGTACTTGTTGAAAGATTTCCGGAATTTCGTGAACAGTTGCAGCGGCGACAGCGATTCTTGAGACGATGTCTTCATTTGAGTCAATGTCTTCATTTGAGTCAAATTCTACACAAGGTTCTTCATGTGTCCCCAGAAGGAGGAATCGATACATGTTAAATCAAGCGATCTTGGTGGCCAGGCGACGGGCCCACCCTGACCAATCCATCGGCCCAAAAGAGTGGCGTTCAGATAATCCCGCATATTATTGCTGAAGTGTGATCGCACCCCGTCGTGTTGAAACCACATTCGTCTGCGAATAGTCACGGGAATATCTTCCAGCAGTCCCGGCAACGTTTCTTCAAGAAATACCCGATAATTCTGCCAGTTGAGTCGAGGAGGCAGCAGGTATGGCCCTAGTAGTGGTGCCCCAACCTGTGGGATTCGACCTTGAAAAGTAGTCAAGGTCACGGGTTATTGCCACGCCCACTTTCGGTCACGTGCACCTGTGATGTCACCTCCGATTACGGAAAGTCCCCAATTTTGGCGTTCGCCCGCCATTTTGGATTCTGACGTTATCCAGTTCACGCCACAAAGACACGATTTTGCGTTTGTCCGCCATTTTGAATCTGACGTCATCACCACACAGTCCTCCGATACTGCCATTCTCCCTCCATCTTGTATTCTCCCATCATCACTCTCACCACAAATCTTTCAATTTTGGCGTTCCTCCCCCATTTTGAATTCTGACGTCATCACCCATTCAAAGGCTCCCAAAAATTCTAAGTCCCATGTACGCCATTTGGAATCATGACGTCATCACCCATCGTGAAGTAAAACTCCCAAATAATTCTAAGTACCAGTCCGCCATTTCGGATTCTGACGTCATCACCCATTCGAAGTAAAACTTCGAAATTACCCTAAGCCCTCCATCTTGACGTCATAAGCCTCGGAAACAACCCTCGTAATATTCTCCCAATTGCATCATAACACATTGGCAACTAATTTCGAAATTTACCAAGTCCAACTAAACGTTCGCTGGCAGCATTCAGGGCATCCCCTCTCAGACCTATTGCACAAACCCATGAAGGGTGACGTCATAGACTATGACGCAATCATCTTGTCCAGACCCATGTGCTAATGGTCCAACTTTGTCCAGACCATGGGCTAACGGTCCATCTCTTTTCGCAAAGTACTGCAGTGCACTCTTTAAAAAGAAAGCGAGTTTCATGACTAAGTTCGATCCCCCATCCTCACACTTATCAGCGCATGACGCTCTTATCAACTACACCACGACTACTCATTTGACTAACGTCTCTCCACTACACAAGAGTTCATTTGGTGTATAATCCGCTGCTTAAGAAATGACACACTAAAGATTGACAAGAAAAACACACACGTAAACCAACAAACAATGATAAAAATTCAAGTAGAATCGGAAACTTTTGAAAGAAATTTGATAATAAACTACCGCCTTTTTTATAAAAAACTTTAATTCAATTGATTATCGTTTGTTCAAACAGCGATCGTAGACTTTAATCTTCTGCTGTATATTACGGATATATCTCAGCAATATGTCCAATAATTAATAAATTGATATTATTTTGACATATTCACAATGGAAACATTCTGTGATAATATAGATAGATTTATTGTAAAATCGCATATAATACAAAGGAAGGGGATGGCGAAGTCGGTAGCACGCTGGAATCATAAACTGTTATTCCTAGGATCGAGCCCCCATTGTGTTGGCATTGAGATTTATTTCTGTTATCCCTTGCCCTCTGTGAAAAGGTGACGCTGCTTTTAAAATTACAAGTGTTTCATCGGATGGGACTTTACGTGTACAGAAGAGCCATACTTTCTTAGCATCAAAAAACACTCTGAATGGCCTTGACAGGAGTTTTCAATTTCTCTCCTAACAGCGGTCTAGCACCCTTTCTCTATCCAACATCTATCCAACAATGAACCCTTTGATTCATGTGACCAGGCCATTTAATCAAATTGAATGCATAAATAGACCCCTTCAGAATTAAAAAAAACAACAACGAAATGGATGGTAGAATTGCTTGAAAGACACTAAATTGCAGTGAACACGACGGGGTGCAATCGCGCTCTAACCAGTTGATCCACGCATAGCAGCAACTTTCAATATCCATGCCTGAGCGCTCAGTTGATCCACGCATAGCCGCAACTTTCTAAATCCATGCCTGAGCGTTCTAACCAGTTGATCCACGCATAGCAGCAACTTTCTATATCCATGCCTGAGCGCCCTAACCAGTTGATCCACGCATAGCAGCAACTTTCTATATCCATGCCTGAGCGTTCTAACCAGTTGATCCACGCATAGCAGCAACTTTCTATATCCATGCCTGAGCGCCCTAACCAGTTGATTCACGCATAGCCGCAACTTTCTAAATCCATGCCTGAGCGTTCTAACCAGTTGATCCACGCATAGCAGCAACTTTCTATATCCATGCCTGAGCGCCCTAACCAGTTGATCCACGCATAGCCGCAACTTTCTAAATCCATGCCTGAGCGCTCTAACCAGTTGATCCACGCATCACATGAGAAGGAATTCCAAGATATGATCTATAAATCTTTCACTGAGATGTCGCGGATCTTGCGCCATCTATATTTCAAGAGAGACAACTTATTTTCAATTGTTTCTAATGATTTAAAGGTTAATGAAGAGGTAAGTCACGCTTAAGCGTTATTATGCCTTTCCTGAAATATAGATGGCGCAAGGGTCGCCTCATTTCAGTGAAAGATTTATAGGTCATATTCGGGAACTGTGTGCCATCTGATCCGTGATTTAACTGGTCAGAGCGCTCTGGGTTGGGTTGGGTTGTTTTACCTCTGAGCGGCATTTTTTTGCACACCATGGGCTAAATGGCCAGGCCACATGGACCCTGAAGGCTCAGAGAAGGTTGGGGGAGGGGACCCACTGGAACAGCTGTTGGGAGACAGATGGTAGCCTCCCGTCAAGACCATCCAGCATGTTCTTTAACGTGCACAGGGTATGGCTCTCCCGCACACGGGGCCACGGCTTAACGGCCCATGTGACAGACGGCGGCCTTTCCAAGCCCATCGGTGTCCTCTACTGACCGTGGGCAGGGAGGGGGAATTTTGCGGAGATAAATCTGAACGCTGACCCAGCTGGGACTCGAACCTGGGAACTATAGATTACGATCCTGGCGCGCTACCGACTGAGCTACCCCCGCCCCGAGCGCTCTGGAATGTACCTAGAGAGTTGCGGGTTCGAATACCTCCATCTAAGCGATAACTTTTTTTACAGATGAAAAATTGTTGAAATCTATATCTTCAGGCAATCTGTGTATTTACTATGGATATCATGTCCTGTTTCAATGTGCTTAACATGCTCGTCATATCTAATCTTCAAAGGCGTAAAAAATATAAAGAAATCAGTAAAACAGAACAGTTTAGAATAACCTAATACATCCCCGACTCTTTCCTCACGTCCCTGTTTATGGTTCTTTTATCAATTTATATTTCAGAAATAACGTCCAGAGAATGTATTTTAGTCCTACATCATTCAGACCGAAAAAGAAGAGGTGGAGGGGGGGAGGGGGGGGTGCAGAAAGAGGCAGAGAAGAAAAAACTCTGGTGCCGGGGTGGACTGTGGACTTGTGCATGGCGCTTCTCAAAAGACGGGACTTGACGAATAGACCAATAGGGCTTCTTTGTCGAGAACTGCGTGCATTGTGGCAATGAGCATGTGTGTGTACTGACACGTGCCATCCATCACCACATAGTGAAAGGATCGAGCTTTATTCCGCAGAGTTACGGTATTTCTGGAAGATTCACGTCGGGCTCCTTTGGGCTTTCTCACTCTGCTCTCTTCGTAAAGAGTGGACGGACATTAAGTTTTAATGGTCGTCAGCCTCAATAAGGCCAGTGGTCCGTGTCTCCGAGTCCTTTAATACTCCCTCCATCTCTCCATCTCTCTCTCTTCCTCCCTCCATCTCTCCATCCTCTTCCACTGCAGGGTTGGGTGATTGCCGAGCGATTGAGCTTTATGCCGACCCGATCTATGATGACTGAGGCAGTCGGATGAGGATGGAGGCGGAGTTGTCGTCGTCAACATCACTGACTTGGATCGACACTTTGGTGGCTTTTCAACTTTGACTCGGAAATTGATTGATTGATTTGACGAAGCCAAGTCGTGTGCTTTTCTGTTGGGATTTATTCTCTCTTATTTTTTTCATTTCGTATGAATGCTACAAGACGTCAGAAATAGAAGGATTTCCTTTTTTTAACCCGAATTGCCAAAAGAGCGGATTTTGTCATGAGAGAGAAATCTTTCTTTCTTTTTTCCAGTTTTAATGTTCTTCTTCATTATTTCTTTTATCTTCATTTTCCAACATTATTTACGATCCACGCACGTAACAACGGAATAAAGCTCATAAAGGTGCAAATGTACATATACACCCAAATATGTTTTTACACGGTTTTTTTTTTACACGTTTTTGATTTAATACGGTGTAGAAAAAAATTCCAATCCTCTTTTTACACGATTTATTCCGATATCTAACACGGTTCAAATTCTTAAAAATTTCATGAAGCCTCATCTCTAATCATACACCCACAAGACATTTATTAGATCCAGTTCCATTTCATGAAAGAATGGAACCGAAGAAAACGTATAAAAAAAAAATACCCCCTCAAGCAGCTGCTTGCCACAGAGGTCTGACAGGAGCCTGTCAGTTTATATGCCAAAGTAGAAGATCTGAGAGGATGGCAGGACCTCAGCAGAAAAACGACACATACATCCTTGCCTTACACCGGGACTCGAACCCAGGTTCCTTAGATCAGTAGCCAAGCGCGCTAACCACTCGGCCACGGGACGGCTGAAGATAATATAAAGACCTATTTAATCCTCCATTTCCAACAGTGTGCATTTAGTATTTAAATAGTTATGGAAATTAAAACATTTAGCAAATTGCTTCGTTCTACAAATAACGGTTCGAAAACTGGAGAAAATTTACATATTTTTTACGCGAACTGCTGGAAATTCTCTTAAACGTGTTTGTAAAATCTAAAATAGTAACACGTGTAAGAAGATTTGAGTCAGTTGTTGTTGGATTGTTTTACCTCTGAGCGGCACTTTTTTGCACACCATGGGCTAAATGGCCAGGTCACATGGACCCCGAAGGCTCAGAGAAGGTTGGGGGAGGGGACCCACTGGAACAGCTGCTGGGAGACAGATGGTAGCCTCCCGTCAAGGCCATCCAGCGTGTTCTTTAACGTGCACAGGGTATGTCTCTCCCGTACACGGAGACACGGCTTAACGTCCCATCCGACGGACGGCGGCCTTTCCAAGCCCATCGGTGTCCCCTACTGACCGTGGGCAGGGCGGCGAATTTTGCGGAGATAAATCTCAACGCTGACCCAGTTGAGACTCGAACCTGGGAACTACAGATTACGAGCCTGGCGCGCTACCGACTGAGCCACCCCCGCCCCGAAAATTTTTAGTCAAGTAACCGCGAAACTGCTTCTTGAATGTTACTGCTTTCGGATTAGTTTCTCAGAACAATTATTTGAACTGGCATTGTTCATCATCATCATCATCATCATCCTCAAGCAGCCATGGGCTACGGAGGTCCAACCAGACCGCGCAGTTTAATTCTCCAAGCATATCTGTCCTGAGCTACATCTGCTGCATCCGGCCACTGTACACCAATTCTAACAAGGTCCTGTTTGACATTGTCTGCCCACCGCATCCTAGGTCTCCCTCTCCTTCTGAGGCCTCTAGGCACACTGTTCATAACCCTATTCGCCAATCTATAATTATCCATACGGGCAACATGGCCAAACCAGTGGAGTCTCTCTCTGCACAATATGCTGCTTAAAGGAGGTTGCAGACTCCTTTACCTAACCTCATCATTAGTTACAAAGTTAAACCACCTAATACCCAAGATACTGCGTAAGCATCTAGAATCAAAAGCATCTAGTTTCCTGTTATCTTGCTTACACAGCGTCCAAGTTTCACTACCATAACTAACCCTAGAAAGAACCAAACTATTATACAGTCTAATTTTAGTCTTTAGGTGTATATGCCTATTTCTCCACAATCTCCATAGATTCTTAAAAGTCCCGGCAGCAATACCTATTCGTCTGTTAATCTCATGCCGCACATCACCAGTATCAGTTACGCAGCTCCCAAGGTAATTAAACTGTGACACCTGCTCAAGACTGCAACCATTCAGATTAACTGAATCACAACCTGCCTGACCAATTTTCATCACTTTAGTTTTCTCTCTGTTTATAACCAAACCTACTGTACTACCAGTCTCATCAACAGTTCGAATGAAAGAGTTCATCTCATCAACATCATTTGCCAAAAGGGCTAAATCATCAGCATAATCTAAATCAGAAATTTTCGTATCTCCAGCCCATTTAAGGCCAAAAGCTTTCCCTAGAAGTGAATTTCGCATAACATAATCAACAACCAAACTAAAGAGAAAAGGAGACAAAATGCACCCTTGTCGAACACCAGAAGTAATGCTAAACCAATTGCTACAAGACTTACCAACTCTCACACATGACTCAGTGTTATTATAGAGAGCTTTCATTATGTTAACTAGCTTGTCTGGTATACCATATGATCTCACAATCAACCACAAATTATGACGATCAACAGAGTCGAAAGCCTTTTTGAAATCAACAAAGCTAGCAACCAAAGGTTTCTGAAACTCTAAACATTTCTCAAGAATCTGCCTAAGTGAAAATATCTGATCTACACATCCCCTACCACTTCTGAATCCACATTGCTCATCACGCAATTGCCTGTCAACCAGATTCTTAATTCTATTAAGCACAATCATGGAAAGAACTTTACCTGGAACGGAGAGTATGCTGATACCCCTATAGTTATCACAAGAACTGCGATCACCTTTTTTGAAAATAGGGATAATAATAGCTCTGGTAAAATCTTTAGGAACCATGCCTTTATCATAAAAGTTATTCAAAATTTCAGTCATCCAAATGGTAACAGAAACATTCCCAGCTCTAAGCATTTCCGTAGTAATTTCATCCACCCCTGGGGATTTATGAAGTTTAAGTTTAGAAATAGCCAAACTAACTTCAGATTGTGTTATAAGGCCAACATTAAAGCCAACAATGCATCTATCATCATTGCAAACAATGGGAGTAGAACTAACCATATTGTTTAGAACATCACTGAAATGCTCAGTCCACCTAGCCATGACAAGAATCCTCACCTTCTATAACCTTGCCTTGTTTATCCTTCAATCCCTGTATACCTGTTCGTTTTCTACCACACAAAACATCAACTATCTGGTACAGCTCTCTGCTGTTGTGCTGTCTAACTGCTTCCTCAGCTTTGTCAGCAAGGCCATCAAGCCAAAGATTCTTATCAGTAGCTAACTGATCCTTTACACGTTTATTAAGTTCTTTGTAATGCTTTCTATTAGGACTAGTAGGGTACTGATTAAGGACATTCCTGCAGTTCCTTCTTTCTGAAATAAGCTCAAGTGCCTTATCACTTAAATAATTCTGCCTCCTCTGCTCCTTTTTCCCTAAAAGAGTACTGTTAGTTTCCAAAAAAGCCTGTTTAAAATGGCTCCATTCTTCCTCAACTTCAGTATTAAGCAAACTATGACTGTCATAATGACTAAGTAACCTATCATGGTAAGCTTTAGCTATAACTGGGTCTTTCACAGCTTCAGTATCAAAGGCAAATTTCTTAACCCTAGCACAACACTTTTTAAGTTTAAGTTGCAAGACACTTTTAACAAGGTAATGGTCAGATCCAATTTCAGCTCCCCTATATGCACTGTTATTTCTAACAGAACTAGACCATTTGCTGTTAATTAATATATAATCAATCATATTCCTATGCAGCCCATCAGGTGAAACCCATGTGTATTTATGTATGTCGCGGTGTTTGTAATATGTGTTAGTTATTTTGAAACCATTTAGTTTACTTACCTGTAGGAGACGTTGTCCATTGCCATTGCAGCTACCAATACCAAAAGGGCCTATTACTCCTCCCCAAAGGTCAGAGTCGGTACCGACTTTGGCATTGAAGTCACCAAGAACAAGGGTAATATCTCCTTTCTTGACAGAATTCAAAATATCCTGAAGTTGTCTGTAAAACCTATCCTTCTCATCCTCATCAGAATCCTCAGTGGAGGCATAACAGCAGATAACATTCAAGTCTTTAATGCTTGTCTTAAATTTTGCTGTAAGAAACCTTTCATTAATGCACTCATATCCTAGAAGAGCATCACTAGCATGTCTGCTGAGCAGCAGACCCACGCCTTGGTTATGCTTTCCATCCTCCCTCCCTGTAAAGAGAAATTTAAAGTTATTTTTAAGTATCTCACCTTTACCTGTCCATCTGGTCTCTTGCAAGCCTGGAATATCTAGGTTATAGCGCTGGAATTCCTGCATGAGGACATCAAGAGAATAATCTCTATGTAATGTCCTCACGTTCCACGTTCCTGCAGAGAGAAAATGATTAGTAGGATTTTTAAAGAAATTAGGTTTATTGAGATTGGTAGGGCCAACAATATCAAACAGCCCCCTGATCGCAGGCATGGGGCAAAGACTTGTTCCTCCTCCGCTAAAGGCTGAAGTCACCGATGCTGGTAGGAACTTCAGGCACCACCTTTTCAAGTGGACTTTTTCAAGAACCATATGGCCTGCCTGAGACACATTACTCCAGTTTAGGCTTGACGATGCCCAACTAGCTAAGTAAGGTTCAGGTACCTGCGATGGCCTCTGATTAGGATTATCCACCAGCTGATATAAGGTATCCCATGCCTCTGTTCACTTAGAGCTGGCAACCCAGAAGCAAACAGAAAACACAGCGGCAGACTCTCCCTCAACAGAGGCCCACCAGTGCAGCAAGTCCAGGATCCATAATCAAGCTCAAATCCATAAACAAGTCCAGTCTAGTAGGTATAAATGGTCAGCACCAGGACCCTGTGAAGTTGACCACTCCTCAGCAGGGTTGAAAAAAAAGAAAAAAGTGGCCATAGAAGACCAGATCAGTAGGCCATACTGAACTGGCAGCCCTCCCCTTCCGTTCCCTTCCAAAAGAGAATATCTTTTTTGAAAGGTACTAACGGCCTGCACCACGAGAAGGCGGGGTCGGACATTAGGTGCTAGACCTGGCCGGTTCTGTGCATCATCACTGGGGATTGGTACACAGCTCTCCTTCCAGTTGTTAAATATTCCTTTAATGCTTTCGTTAATCTCTAAATAGGGGGCGGGGGTTGCTCAGTCGGTAGCGCGCCAGGCTCGTAATCTGTAGTTCCCAGGTTCGAGTTCCAGCTGGGTCAGCGTTGAGATTTATCTCCACAAAATTCCCCGCCCTGCCCACGGTGAGTAGGGGACACCGATGGGCTTGGAAAGGCCGCCGTCCTTCGGATGGGACGTTAAGCCGTGGCCCCGTGTGTGGGAGAGCCATACCCTGTGCACGTTAAAGAACACGCTGGATGGCCTTGACGGGAGACTACCATCTGTCTCCCAACAGCTGTTCCAATGGTTCCCCTCCCCCAACCTTCTCTGAGCCTTCGGGGTCCATGTGACCTGGCCATTTAGCCCATGGTGTGCAAAAAAGTGCCGCTCAGAGGTAAAACAATCCAACGTTAAAGAAAACGCTGGATGGCCTTGACGGGAGGTTACCATCTGTCTCCCAACTGTTGTTCCAATGGGTCCTCTCCCCCAAACTTCTCTGAGCCTTCGGGGTCCTTGTGACCTGGCCATTTAGCCCATGGTGTGCAAAAAAAGTACCGCTAGGAGGTAAAACAACCCAACGAATAGTTGAGTAGTGCTTAGGGTAGAGATGTACAACCTGCTGCCTGCAGAGTGTATGGAAGATGGATGTTAGTATTTTCGTCTGGTTGGTTGACAAGTAGCATTCAGGGCTAGTAATCTGCAGTTCCATAATCAGTTTTTTTTCCATAATTTTTCCATAATCCAATAATTAGGCTCGTAATCTGCAGTACCCAGGCTCGAGTCCCAGCTGGATTCAGCGTTAAGTCGTAATCTGCAGTTCTCAGGTTCGAGTCTCAGCTGGATAAGCATTGAGATTTATCTCCGCAAAATTTGCCACCCTGCCCACGGTCAGTAGGGGACACCGATGGGCTTGGAAAGGCCGCCGTCCATCGGATGGGACGTTAAGTCGTGTCTCCATATGCGGGAGAGACATACCCTGTGCGCGTTAAAGAACACGCTGGATGACCTTGACGGGAGGCTACCATCTGTCTCCCAACAGCTGTTCCAGTGGGTCCCCTCCCCCAACCTTCTCTGAGCCTTCGGGGTCCTTGTGACCTGGCCATTTAGCTCATGGTGTGCAAAAAAGTGCTGCTCAGAGATAAAACAATCCAACCCAACCCGTCAAGGCTGCCTTTTAACCTGCACACGAATAGCCTTTCCAAGCTCATAGGTGTCCCCTTTCTCACAGAGGACAGGCTAAGAGCTAGCGAAGATAAATCTCTTCACAGTTGGGTTGTTTTACCTACGAGCGGCAAAATGACCAATAGCATAAAAACGTGACGTGCTAGCCATTTTTTAAGGCCAGATCTGAAATCTGCACCTGAAAAAAAAAATTAATTAAAGGCAGTTACAATTGTTCATGTTATAAAAACCTTGTAAACCAGTGTTATTAGGAAATATCTCTCCTTAACCAAAGAGAAGGACCCTTTCTTCAACCCCTCTTAACCATAGGAAGGACCCTCTCTTTAACCACTCGATTATTAGGAGCTATCTCTCTTAAACCATTAAAACATTAGGAAGGACCCTCACTTTATCCCTTACTAACCAATGTGAAGGACCCTCACTTTAACCTTTACTAACCAATGGGAAGGACCCTCTCTTCAACCCCTCTTAACCAATGGGAAGGCCCCTCTGTTTAACTCCTTCTCAACTATTGGGAGGAGCCACACTTAACACTCTCGACCACAGAGTGGGAATCCCTATATCTCGTTTTAAAATAATTCTACTTTGCTGTTCTGGTATGAAAAGCTTAAGCTGCCAGCCAGCTATTTAGTTGAAGGACGCATTGCCTTCACCCTTCGCTTAAAAGCAGATCAACATCATCTTTAGCTTTCATCAATGACAAATGGCAGCTTCGACTCTTGACTCTGTAGTTGAGTATATAACCTCTTTCACTGAGGAATAGGGGGAAAAATGGATCAGTCCCAGACAGACTCTCTTCGTCTCGAAAGCAGAAAGAGCGAAGTGAGAAGGAGAGCTTGCAATGCGACAGATATTCTCCGTAATTTTCTTTTTGAATGGGATTGTAGCAGACCCATAGAGTCGGCGGTCCTCCCCTAGGTCTGGTCACCATCATTGTGAGGGCCATTCAGCCTCTCTTCATCCGTCCTCTTTTCCCGCATTGAATCTTTTCCTTTGCTCATTCTTATCTCGCTCTATAGACTCCAGCATCTCTATCATCAAAAGATGTGAAAATCGCATTTGTGCGGTTCTTTTTTTTTTTCCCGGAAAGGAGGTAAAGAGGCCAAAATTTTTGAAGGGTATTGATGAAGTTTATTTCCCACGTTTTCATTTGCTTCTAGAAAAGTAGTGTCACTTTGAACATCTTTATTTTGATGTTTTTAAGCATTATAAATTTTATTATAAATATTGGAAGCATTATAAGAATTGTTTAAAAGTTTTGCAAAGTTGGGTTGTTTTACCTTTGAGCGGCACTTTTTTGCACACCATGGGCTAAATGGTCAGGTCACATAGACCCCGAAGGCTTAGAGAAGGTTGGAGGAGGGGACCCACTGGAACAGCTGTTGGGAGACAGATGGTAGCCTCCCGTCAAGGCCATTCCATCGTGTTCTTTAACGTGCACAGGTTATGGCTCTTCAGCACACGGAGATACGGCTTAACGTCCTATCCGACGGACGGTGTCCTTTCCAAGCACATAGGTGTCCCCTACTGATCGTGGGCAGGGCGGGAAGTTTTGCAGAGATAAATCTCAACGCTTACTCAGCTGGGACTCGAACCTAGGAACTGCAGATTACGAGCCTGGCGCGCTACCGACTGAGTCACCCCGCCCATAATTTTGCAGATAGATAAGGGCTTGCTTACGATGACCATTCTTACTGAATTAATCAGTACGATACCGATTGTAAGCTTTTATATGAAATCCCTTTAATGTAATATCAAGATCATTCAAAATGGTTGTAAAGGAACAACATTGAATGTTTTAATTCAACATTCAACTACATTATTATTAATGCGTGTTTAATGTACTTAGTGGGGCGTTGGTTGGTCTCAGTCGGTAGCGCGCCAAGTTCGTAATCTGTATCTCTCAGGTTCGAGTCTGACTTGTGCCAGCGTTGAAATTTATCTACGCTAAATCCCGTACCTGCCATCGCTAAGAAAAGGGACACTGAGGGACTTGGAAAAACAGCCATCCATCGGATGGGACGTAGGCACGAGACCCATAGCTTGTGCATGTTAAAGAAGAAGCTGTTATACTTTTTATGGTAGAGGTCCAATGGATCTTCCTCTCTAATTAGTTTTTTTTTTCCATTATACTGACAGGCCCCTGTAAGACCTATTTGGCAACCTGCTACTTCAGAAGATTTTTTTCCCTAAATGACGTAATGAAAATCACTGTTTGGAAGTATAAATAGCGGAAGAACCAAACTAATATCAACCAGCTCAGTTTAAGTGATTTGAACATAAGGTGAAACTCTCAGATGCGATTGCAACCGAGAAATTTACAGTTCGATCATATCCTGATATTTCCAAGTTTTACCTTGATCTGAGATTGGAATCGCGAAACGAAAATTCACGTATCAGATCTTGACACGAAGTTCACATCTCTGATCTTTCTTGACGTGAAGATCACATCTTTAATCTTGACACGAAGTTCACATCTCTTATCTTGACATGTAGTTCACATCTCTGATCTTGACATGAAGTTCACATCTCTTATCTTGATATGAAGTTCACATCTTTTATCTTGACATGAAGTTAACATCTTTCATTTTGACATGAAGTTCACATCACTTATTTTGACATGAAGTTTACATCTCTTATCTTGACATGAAGTTCACATCTCTTATCTTGACATGAAGTTCACATCTCTTATCTTGACATGAAGTTACCATCTTTTATTTTGACATGAAGTTTACATCTCTTATTGTGACGTGTTCATATCTCTTATCTTGACATGAAGTTAACATCTTTTATTTTGACATGAAGTTCACATATCTTATTTTGACATGAAGTTCACATCTCTTATCTTGACATGAAGTTCACATCTCTTATCTTGACATGAAGTTCACATCTCTTATCTTGACATGAAGTTCATATCTTTGATCTTGACATGAAGTTAACATCTTTTATTTTGACATGAAGTTCACATCTCTTATCTTGACATGAAGTTAACATCTTTTATTTTGACATGAAGTTCACATCTCTTATCTTGACATGAAGTTCACATCTTTGATGTTGACATGAAGTTCACATCTTTGATCTTGACATGAAGTTCACATCTTTGATCTTGACATGAAGTTCACATCTCTTATTTTGACATGAAATTTACATCTCTTATCTTGACATGAAGTTTACATCTCTTATCTTGACATGAAGTTCACATCTCTTATCTTGACATGAAGTTCGCATCTCTTATTTTGACATGAAGTTTACATCTCTTATCTTGACATGAAGTTCACATCTCTTATCTTGACATGAAGTTCACATCTCTTATTTTGACATGAAGTTTACATCTCTTATCTTGACATGAAGTTCACATCTCTTATCTTGACATGAAGTTCACATCTCTTACCTTGACATGAAGTTACCATCTTTTATTTTGACATGAAGTTCACATCTTTGATGTTGACATGAAGTTCACATCTCTTATTTTGACTTGAAGTTTACATCTCTTATCTTGACATGAAGTTCACATCTCTTATCTTGACATGAAGTTCACATCTCTTATTTTGACATGAAGTTCACATCTCTTATCTTGACATGAAGTTCACATCTTTGATGTTGACATGAAGTTCACATCTCTTATTTTGACATGAAGTTCACATCTCTTATCTTGACATGAAGCTCACATCTTTGATCTTGACATGAAGTTAACATCTTTTATTTTGACATGAAGTTCACATCTCTTATTTTGACATGAAGTTCACATCTCTTATATTGACTGAAGTTCACATCTCTTATCTTAACATGAAATTTAAATCTCTTATTTTGTCATGAAGTTCACATCTCTCATCTTGACATGAAGTTCACATCTTTGATCTTGACATGAAGTTCACATCTCTTATTTTGACATGAAGTTTACATCTCTTATCTTGACATGAAGTTTACATCTCTTACATTGACTGAAGTTCACATCTCTTATCTTGACATGAAGTTCATATCTTTGATCTTGACATGAAGTTAACATCTCTTATTTTGAAATGAAGTTCACACCTCTTATTTTGACATGAATTTCACATCTCTTATCTTGACATAAAGTTCATATCTTTGATCTTGACATGAGTTCTCATCTCTTATCTTGACATGAAGTTCACATCTCTTATCTTGACATGAAGTTTACATCTCTTATATTGACTGAAGTTCACATCTCTTATCTTGACATGAAGTTCATATCTTTGATCTTGACATGAAGTTAACATCTTTTATTTTGACATGAAGTTCACATCTCTTATCTTGACATGAAGTTTACATCTCTTATATTGACTGAAGTTCACATCTCTTATCTTGACATGAAGTTCATATCTTTGATCTTGACATGAAGTTAACATCTTTTATTTTGACATGAAGTTCACATCTCTTATCTTGACATAAAGTTCATATCTTTGATCTTGACATGAGTTCACATCTCTTATCTTGACATGAAGTTCACATCTCTTATCTTGACATGAAGTTTACATCTCTTATATTGACTGAAGTTCACATCTCTTATCTTGACATGAAGTTCATATCTTTCATCTTGACATGAAGTTAACATCTTTTATTTTGACATGAAATTCACATCTCTTATTTTGACATGAAGTTCACATCTCTTATTTTGACATGAAGTTCACATCTCTTATCTTGACATAAAATTCATATCTTTGATCTTGACATGAGTTCACATCTCTTATCTTGACATGAAGTTCACATCCTAGATCTTGACATGATGTTTCACATCTCTTATTTTGACATGAAGTCACAGGTTTGATCGGGAAATACTTTCACCTGTCTATTTTTAGATTCACGGATTTGATTGGCAATCTTGATCCAAAAACGATTCCATCTCATTGATCCAGTGATGATTGGACATTTAGGAACATTACAGCGCAAAAGAACAAAACGAGATACTTTTTAACTTTTTCGTCTGTCCCTCTGTAGGCATTCACCTTTTTTGCTTTTCGATATAAATTCAAATTCTTTTTCGGTTGGAGAGGATATTCACGAAATATTAGGATTCGCACATTCGGATCTCCCAAAAAGTTTATATTGCGCACTCAAACGGTATAAAAATTTAAAAATTGCAAAATTTTGAGCGAATATTGCAAGCCATATATTGATACTGGAAATTTGAAATTTTGATGGAGGAATGTGAAAGCCAATGGTAATCTTTCGAAAACATTTTCCATTGAAATATCTAAATTTAATAATTTAATTAAGCAGTGCAATCTTTTAAAAGAAAAAGGGAACTCGAAACTGTAAAATGTACAAATTTTGAGAAAGTCTAGCATTAAGAACTGAAGTGCACAAATGAGGAGTTATGGGTTTAGATTTTTAGAAGTCCTTTCGTTCGCGTTATTTCCATTTTGTAGCCGAGTGATTAATGATTGGCTAGATTAGGGGTTTTCAACGTAGGGTACGCGGCAAAAGTGTTTGGGGTACGCCGTGAGAGCTCAAAAGTCGCTAGATCTTGGGTTGGGTTACCTCTAAGCGGCACTTTTTTGCACACCTTGAGCTAAATGACCAGGCCACAAGGACCCCGAAGGCTCAGAGAAGGTTGGGGGTTGGGTTGGATTGGATTGTTTTACCTCTGAGCGGCACTTTTTTGCACACCATGGGCTAAATGGCCAGGCCACAAGGACCCCGAAGGCTTAGAGAAGGTTGGGGGAGGGGACCCACTGGAACAGCTGTTGGGAGACAGATGGTAGCCTCCCGTCAAGGCCATCCAGCGTGTTCTTTAACGTGCACAGGTATGGCTCTCCCGCACACGGGGCCACGGATTAACGTCCCATCCGACGGACGGCCCATCGGAGACCTTTCCAAGCCCATCGGAGTCCCCTATTGACCGTGGACAGGGCGGGGAGTTTTGCGGAGATAAGTCTCAACGCTGACCCAGCTGGGACTCGAACCTGGGAACTGCAGATTACGAGCCTGGCTCGCTACCAACTGAGCCACCCCGCCCCTTTGCGAGAGTAGTTGATAACCGTGGCTGCAGTGTTTGTTTCACAGAGACGAAGTTTTTTTTTTTTGAAAGGAAATTTTCTCGTTGTCGCATTATAATTTTCTTTTCTTAGAACCATTATAATTTCTTTTCGTTTGAAGAGAAATAACAAGGAATAATTAAAATTATTTTTTTTAATAAAATCCTATTTGGTAAAACAGGTAGTAGCTGTACTCAATAAGAAAATTTTAATGTTTCGAATACAATATTTAGTATATTATAATAAATTGAGATTTCTGTGTTACTGCATGATAACATGATTTATGCAGTTATATTTTATACAATTCTAGGTATTTTCAATAAACATATCGAGTTTCTTACTTGTATAAACTGTCAATAGATGGCAGCAGGCACTTTACGTATCAACCACAAAAAACGAACTATACTATTAGAACAATTTGTAGACACCTATATACATCGATATGCTCCAAGGAACAAAACTGCAACATACATTGACTTACATGTTCACAAGATGATTAAATGTATTAATTTACATATTAATTTTAAAAATTCTGCAAAAGTAGTAAAAAAAAACATACAACGGCTCCTCCAGGTATCGTAAAATGCGCTCCTGAACGGGATAAAATGCTCATTGAATAACTTTAGGATCAGCTACCACTATACGCAAATAGCCATGGGTGTTAGACAGTTTGAAACATTAATTATATCGCATTAAATATGCATTAAAATTGCACAGCAATTTGCCACGTTCAGCTTCGAAAAAATTCCGCAGTGCGGCGCTACTTACCCTTGTGCGAATCTGGCGTTCTCCTTAGATTTTCTTTGGCCCAACTCACCGCTCTGCCCTCGGTCAATAGGGGACAACAATGGGCTTCCAAATGGCTTCGTCCATCAGATGGGATGTTAAGCCATGGCACCGTGTGCTGGAGAGCCATATCTTGTGCACGTTAAAATAAATAGTTTCCCATTAGAATACAATATTTTTAATAGTAATGCCTTGTTGGAGGATATTGTGTATTAGGTTGTAACAAAGAAATTTTTTCGTTACCGATGGGGAATTTAATTTCTAAGAAAATGTTCACCAAAATCAAGTTCTATTGTCATATGATCAACAAGTTGTTTCCCTTGATCCGTTCTGTTAGGGTTGCTATAAGAATAAAATTCACCAATGATTATAAATATTTGAAACGGAATTTGGCAAAAATTCTAACTGTTGAGACATGATATAAATGAAATAATTAATGCATTGTAATCAAAGGAGCATAATTCTAAATCTGTTGTAATTCAAAATGTTTTTTCCTTCCGTTTTATTTATAGATGAAAGAAAGTATGAATTGTTTGTTTTGGTTTAAATTAACACTTTGTGGTTTTATTGGGTTAAAATTTTCTGGAATGTGTCCAATGGATACAAATTTTATACCGAGAGAAGAATGTGTCGGTTCTACCCAGCGTAGGAATATTATTGCAATATTAATATCCTAAGACCCTGAGCTTATTAATTAAGAAATCGAAATTAAAACGAAAAACTAAAGTTATTTTCCAGAAACTTTAGTATTGTCATTCTTTTAAATCCACATATAATAGTAATGGTCACCTTTCTAAGCAAGAAATCTTATGGTTTCCATGGTTACGAGTTTTGTTTCGGTATTGGGATATCATTTGTCTGTCTGAAAACAAAATGACTCTAAAATTGATGTTTTTTTTTTTATTTCATTAGGCTAAAATCCCGTAAGTAGATAAATGAAAATTGATTGGCACCCAGGGTCAATTCCAAGGGCTCCAAGAGAGGTCATCCATCCACCATTTGAGAATGGTATTGACTTTCGAGAAAGCAATATTTAATTTAAAAAAAGTTAGTGCGAAATCTGTTGCTTCTTCTTTACTAGAATAGTTCATAACCGTGGCTGCAGTGTTGTTTCGCAAAGGCTGCATTCACATCCATTCGGTTTCTCTGTTTGGTTTTTGCCACTGACAACGCCGAAAAAGTCTTCTCACACAAATAGGCAGTCGAAAATACGAGCAAAATTTTAATAGTTCTGTAACTGAGAGATGGTTATTCTTTTTCCAGTGATATCTAAAATTGAGACAATGATTACATTTTATGTTTGGACAGCAGAATGACATCAGAAGACAACTCGATCAGGTTTTACTTTTTCACGAGGATTAAGTGTGCATCAGTTGATATCTTCCGTGAAGGGATTATTAATCCAAAGGTTACCTTTACGAGGATCCTCATTTTCAGGGTAATAATGGTTAAGGTTTTGAGCTAACGCCCTTAAATGTTGACTTATTATATTGAATATGTCTTTCCGGTTGACGTCAGGAGCAATCAAAAATTTTTGCAATAGTGGAAACATTTCTATATCTTCCTCTTGTACGCGACTATAGTAAAAAGCCAGTTTCTTTTTGAATGCATCCATCTTATTTCTCAGTGTAAAAATATTTGTGCATAATGAAATTAGCATCCCATTGGCAAAGCATGGAATAGGGTATTCATAATTCAAAGGCTGGGTTGTTTTACCTCTGAGTGGCACTTTTTTGCGCACAATGGGCTAAATGGCCAGGTCACAAGGAACCCGAAGGCTCAGAGAATGTTGGAGGAGGGGACCCACTGAAACAGCTGTTGGGAGACAGAGAGCAGCCTCCCGTCAAGGCCATCCAATGTGTTCTTTAACGCGCACAGAGTATGGCTCTCACGCACACGGGGCCACGACTTAACATCCCATCCGATGAACGGCGGCCTTTCCAAGCCCATCGGTGTCTCTTACTGACTGTGGGCAGGGAGTTTTGAGGAAATAAATCTCAACGCTGACGCAACTGGGACTCCAACCTGGGAACTGCAAATTACGAGCCTGGTGCGCTACCGACTGAGCCACCCCGCCCCTTCGCTAGATCTAGAAACAAAGTTTTATTCCCATTGTTATACTATAACTATAGTTCTATCTATTTAAACACATATTCTGGGGGGTACGTGATCTGAATCTGGGTGGTACACATTTTCAGGGGGTACGTGAAGCATAAAAAGTTGAGAACCACAGGGCCAGATGATTTGAGTCCCAGCTAAGACATGAAACGTTTCTGTTTTCTTTCTGCTGAGGTCTCGCCTTCCTCACAGATCTTCTCTACGGCGTGGGGCGGGGTGGCTCAGTCGGTAACGCGCCAGGCTCGTAATCTGTAGTTCCCAGGTTCGAGTCCCAGCTGGGTCAGCGTTCAGATTTATCTCCGCAAAATTCCCCGCCCTGCCCACGGTCAGTAGGGGATACCGATGGGTTTGGAAAGACCGCCGTCCATCAGATGGGACATTAAGCCGTGGCCCCGTGTGCGGGAGAGCCATACCCTGTGCACGTTAAAGAACACGCTGGATGACCTTGACGGGAGGCTACCATCTGTCTCCCAACAGCTGTTCCAGTGGGTCCCTTCCCCCAACCTTCTCTGAGCCTTCGGGGTCCATGTGACCTTGGCCATTTAGCCCATGGTGTGCAAAACAGTGCCGCTCAGAGGTTAAACAACCCAACCTTCCCGCACACGTGTGGGGCGGGGGTGGCTTAGTCGGTAGCGCGCCAGGCTCGTAATCTGTAGTTCTCAGGTTCGAGTCCCAGCTGGGTCAGCGTTGAGATTTATCTCCGCAAAATTCCCCGCCCTGCCCACGGTCAGTAGGGGACACCGATGGGCTTGGAAAGGTCGCCGTCCGTCGGATGGGACGTTAAGCCGTGGTCCCGTGTGCGGGAGAGCCATACCCTGTGCACGCTAAGGAACACGCTGGATGGTCTTGACGGGAGGCTACCATCTGTCTCCCAACAGCTGTTCCAGTGGGTCCCCTCCCCCAACCTTCTCTGAGCCTTCGGGGTCCACATGACCTGGCCATTTAGCCCATGGTATGCAAAATAATGCCGCTCAGAGGTAAGACAACCCAACCCAACTCTCTACGGCGTATTAAACTAATAGGCTCTTGTCAGACCTCTGTGGTAAGCAGCTGCTTGAGGAGATATTTATTTTTAGGAAAAACTATCATTCCTTGAATTCCACCGGAAGCGTAATGTACATTCTATTACTCTTCTATTACTTACAGTGGAATGCCCATATATCCCACATATGTGAAAGCTTGAGAATATCGGCGATAAAAATTCGAAAATTGAAATACGTATTAAATATGGACTTACTTTATAAAATAGTATATATGTGTACTATTTTATAAAGCAATATGCGAATCTATTTTAAATTATGGAATAATTGTGCATGGAACAACTAACTTAACTAACATAAATAAAATAGAAAAACTGCAGTCTATAATAGCTAAAAATATTTTCCCGTCTCATTTGCAAAAAATTTATAAAACTTCTACAGATAGATTAAAATTTTTAAATCTTTTATCCTACAGCAATTTATATAAATATAATGTAATAGTTAAAAATTTTTTTGACGAAACTTACAAACTAAAAATTCAACATAATAAAAATACAAGACTTCAAAACCAAGGTTATTACAAATTGCCAAATTTTCGAAATAATTACGGGAAACATACCTCCGAATATCAAGCACCACTTATATTTAATGCTATTCCAAAAGAATTACTAAATATAGATTCTTTTAGAAGACTTAAAATGGAATTAAAAAATTATTTGGTATTTTCTAGTTAGCTGATTTTTATGTGTTGTGTTTTGTGGATTTATATGATGTACACCATTTTTGTGGCTGAATGACCTATGTTTAATATAATTTATTCATTTTCCTGCAGATAAGCTATTTAGCTTTGCGGGTCAAAGTGTAAATGTATTTGTATTCTTTACTGTTATGAATAAAAATTATATTCTAAAAAAAAAACATTAACTGCAACCGCTCCAGTTTGCTGTGAACGGTAACTGCATACGCTCAACATTTCCGTGAGTGAGCCCACACGATCCAGGTCTTTGTGAGCTCACACGATCCAATGTGCTGTGAACATTAATTGCAACCGCTCCAGTTTGCTGTGAACGGTAACTGCACACGCTCAACATTTCCGTGAGTGAGCCCACACGATCCAGGTCTTTGTGAGCTCACACGATCCAATGTGCTGTGAACATTAACCGCAACCGATCCAGTTTGCTGTGAACGGTAACTGCACACGCTCCATATTCATTGCATTATATATTCATACGCATTATATATATTAAAAAAGTATCCGAACACTATGGTTGATTACAGAATTCAGAAAAAATGTCCGGCAACGATTTTTTTTAGAAATTAGTGATCTGGCAACCTTCGTGTCACGTGACACGAAGGTTGCCAGATCACTAATTTCTAAAAAAAATCGTTGCCGGACATTTTTTCTGAATTCTGTATGACACGAAGGTTGCCAGATCACTAATTTCTAAAAAAAAATCGTTGCCGGACATTTTTTCTGAATTCTGTAATCAACCATAGTGTTCGGCTTTTTTTTTGAGTGACTGTACGTCTCTAATCACGTTTTCACTAAATGTGCACGTATATATTTAGTGCGAAAAGTCCTGTCAATGGAAAAGTTTTGCGGTGTGCTACTTAGAAATCCGTTTCACGGACCATTAAGCACTTTTAATGTGAATGAACGTTAACTCCTTTGTCTGTACCTGAACCAAAAGTCGATCTGCTCCCAGCGAATATCACAGAGTAAGAATTAGTTTCGGTAAGGTCAACTTTAAGTCTCCCATTCACGCAGAGATTTATGGGCATTCGCAGGTGGGAGTAAGGAGGCGGTATCTCAACCTAACTCTATGGAATGTCACAAATTCCTTAAACGTATAACAACACTATAAAGTTACACCCATCCTAAAATATTCATCAAAAATGATTCCTAAGTAATTTATTTTATTTACTTGCTCAACAAGTGGGCAACTACATAATGATTCATAATTTGAAGCATCCTTTTTTCTGCAATTTATTTTATGAGTTTTGATAAACAGGTTTTGATGAATATGAAATCCTGGTGAATGAATAATCATCAGTTTTGTTTTTTTCTCATTTAAATAGATTTTATTATGATTTAACCATCTAATAATATTATTGTAATCTATTTGAACCTCTGAAATGCTATCATTTAAATATTTCTGACTGTTTATTAAAACAATGTCGTTAGCATATAGATAAACAGCACTATTTAATTTACAGGACATTGCAATAAAGGATAAAGGTTCACAGCACATTGGATCGTGTGAGCTCACAAAGACCTGAATCGTGTGGGCTCACTCACGGAAATATTGAGCGTGTGCAGTTACCGTTCACAGCAAACTGGAGCGGTTGCGGTTAATGTTCACAGCACATTGGATCGTGTGAGCTCACAAAGACCTGGATCGTGTGGGCTCACTCACGGAAATATTGAGCGTGTGCAGTTACCGTTCACAGCAAACTGGAGCGTGTGCAGTAACTGCACACGCTCCAGTTTGCTGTGAACGGTAACTGGAGCGTGTACAGTTGCTGTACACGCTCCAGATATTTTTCCTGAATTCTGTAATCAACCATAGTGTTCGGATACTTTTTTGAGCGACTGTACATCGGACCTCGAACATTTGCGAAACTTCGACTGTTATTAAGTAGCCAATATACGTGGATGCTGATAAAGATTTGCAGCTCTGGAGAGGATAAGACCTCTGGAATACAACTTTTGTTTTCGGCGCAGGGCTTTAGCTATAACATAAACAAAGAAAGCTAACCTTTCACTTAAGGCGACTGCTCGTTATTTTCAATCTACTAATAAAAAATAAATACCCCCTCAAGCAGCTGCTTGCCACAGAGGTTTGACAGGAGCCTGTCAGTTTAAATGCCACAGTACTACAAATCCCCTAATCTGACTGCTTGAGAAAGTTTGCCCAATGCATCTTACATCTCTAACTTTACGTCTATTATTCAGAATTGCATTGTCCTGCTTTCAGAATTGCATTGTCCCCCCTCCCTCCACAACCTCCTCCCCTCCCCTTTGGAAGTTCAACAATCCCCGACCCACCTGAGAGTTGGACGGTGTATCGGTTGGTGTTCGTTCGGGTGTCGTGTTCCACATCATTAACCGCTTCACTCTAATGGGCAATAAAACTCCTCTCGCTTGTCCTTTCAAAGCATCTTGATGTATTTATTGGAGGAGGAAGAAGAAAGACATAACTTAGGGGCGATGGGCATGTCCGGGGTGAGTTAGTGTCAATAGGTTCTCAACGAGAAACGGACGCGGTAGAGTCCACTAGCGGTATGTCATCCCCTGCTGAGAGAGTTCAACTGAAGTCTCAATCCTAAATTTTTTTTGAAGTGATTATCTGCCGGAACAGCGTACCTGTTTATTCTGACTAGACCCCCCCCCCCCCTTTTTTTTTCATCTATATTTGGGCTTGATTTGATGTTGGGTTGTTTTACCTGTGAGCGGCACTTTTTTTTGCACACCATGGGCTGCCAGGTCACATGGACCCCGAAGGCTCAGAGAAGGTTGGGGGAGAGGACCCTCTGGAACAGCTGTTAGGAGACAAGATGGTAGCTTCCCGTCAAGGCCATCCAGTGTGTTCTTTAACGTGCACAGGGTATGGCTATCCCGCACACGGAGCCACGGCTTAACGTCCCATCCGACGGACGACGGCCTTTCCAAGCCCATCGGTATCCGCTACTGACCGTGGGCAGGGCGGCGAATTTTGCGGAGATAAATCTCAACGCTGACCCAACTGGGACTCGAACCTGGGAACTACAGATTACGAGCCTGGCGCGCTGCCAACTGAGCCACCCACACCTCGCTTGATTTGATGTAAGAGTGGCTGCTGTTCAGTGAAAAAAATGTTAACTAAAAAAATTATAACACTAAAATAGATTACTGGCAGTTTTAAGAGATTCGTTTATTATAAATATGCTTCATTTATAGATATAGTTTATATAGATTATAGAAGATCTATGAGGAAGGCGAAAACTTAGCACAAAGAGAACACAAACATCCACGCCTTATTGAGGCTCGACCACAGGTCCCTTTGATCTTTATAAATCGCTTAATTGGTGTGGTCTGAGAAGTTTTACCTGTGAAATAGGAATACCTGAAGAAATAGGAATCCAGTGGTGTCAAATGACACCACTGGATTCCTATTTCTTTTAGATATATTAAAAATATTCTTTATTCCAAAAAAAAATTCGCAATTTTACAGCATTTAAAGGAAAGGATCATTGCAATTGTTGGGAGTGTTTTGAACAAAAGTTGAATATCTCGCCCATATTGAAGTCTGTTCAACACAAAACCAAAGGGCGGGGTGGCTCAGTCGGTAGCGTGCCAGGCTCGTAATCTGTAGTTCGAAGGTTCGAGTCCCAGCTGGGTCAGCGTTGAGATTTATCTCCGCAAAATTCCCCCGCCCTGCCCACAGTCAGTAGAGGACACCGATGGGCTTGGAAAGGCCGCCGTCCGTCGGATGGGACGTTAAGCCGTGGCCCCGTGTGCGGGAGAGCCATACCCTGTGCACGTTAAAGAACACGCTGGATGGCCTTGACGGGAGGCTACCACCTATCTCCTAACAGCTGTTCCAATGGGTCCCTTCCCCCAACCTTCTCTGAGCCTTCGGGATCAATGTGACCTGGCCATTTAGCCTTGGTGTGCAAAAAAGTACCGCTCAGAGGTAAAACAAAACCAAACTTTGAGAGGTTCGTGACATTTTGCATACACAGTTTCTTTTGATACTTGATTATTTAATAAAATATACTCTTTGAAATATGGGTATTCTTTTATAACGACCCCATAGTATGCCTCCTTTTAGAAGGAGGTGTAGGAGCTGCTTTTAAAAGGGGCTATAGACCTCCAGTTCTATCCTATAGAACAGGGTGGGATACGCGATAAAAATTTTTGGGGGTACGCCATGAGAGCTCAAAAGTCGCTAGATCTAGTAACAAAGCAGCTAAGTTGGCATTATTATACTATAACTATAGTTTTATCCATCTATATAAGGGGTACGCCATCTACATACAAATTTTCAGGGGGTACGTGAAGCATAAAAGGTTGAGAACCACTGCTCTAGAGGTAATAGTTCCTTACAGTCTGCCAAGATTGGGGCGGGGATGGCTCAGTCGGTAGCGCGCCAGGCTCGTAATCTGTAGTTCCCAGGTTCGAGTCCCAGCTGGGTCAGCGTTGAGATTTATCTCCGCAAAATTCTCCGCCCTGTCCACGGTCAGTAGGGGACACCGATGGGCTTGGAAAGGCCGCCGTCCGTCGGATGTGACGTTAAGCCGTGTCCCCGTGTGCGGGAGAGACATACCCTGTGCACGTTAAGGAACACGCTGGATGGCCTTGACGGGAGGCTACCATCTGTCTCCCAACAGCTGCTCCAGTGGGTCGCCTCCCCCAACCTTCTCTGAGCCTTCGGGGTCCATGTGACCTGGCCATTTAGCCCATGGTGTGCAAAAAAGTGCCGCTCAGAGGTAACACAACAACTCTGGCAAGATTGCCATTTTCGTTCTCGGTTGCCTAGGGCGGGGACGGTTTAGCAGTTGCTCGCCAGTCTCGTAATCTGCAGTTCCCAAATTCCAGTCCCACCTGGTCCAGCGTTGAGATTTATCTCCACAAAAATCCTCATCCTGTCATCGGCCAGTAGGGTACACTAATGAGCTTGGAAAAGCCTCTGTCCGTCGGATGGGACGTAAAGCCGTGATCCGTGTACAGAAAAGGCGTACCCTGTGCACGTTGAAGAACACGCTGGGTGGCCTTGATGGGAGACTACCATTTGTATCCTACTAACGACTATAGAGAGGGTCTCCTTCCTCTTACCTTCTCCGAGTCTTTGGGGTCCTTGTGATCTGGCTATTTAGCCCATTGTCTGCAAAATAGTTCCGCTGAGGGGTAAAACAACCTAAATTCACTCCCTTAAAGTATTTAACACCGCCCCCTTAAAAATTCTCTCCTTAAAAATCACTACCTGCATCCACCCTCGATTTCAATTCTTGGAAAAGCTCTGGCTGAAAACATCGGAATAACAAATCGTTAAGACTTTTGAAACTCCATCTCGACTATTTTACGCTTAAAATCCATAAAAACATGTTTAGCCTTTTCAAAAAAATGCAAATACATTTTTTAATCCTCCTTTTTAATTAAGAAAACAAAAATAACGAAGAACTCCATTAGTGAGTTTAAAATCGTCTGACTTCAGATGAAACACCTTTCTCATCCCCCCCAAAAAAACTGTCCCCCCGCTTTATTCCTTCTTAATGAATCATCAAAAACTTCTTTCAAATTCCCAGACTTTTCTTCTTATTATTATTGATTGTAAAAACACATTTGACCAAAGTTAAATCCATGACTGCGGACTTTTGTTCCGTTTTTTCCTTCAGCATCGTTATTATTATTTTTTTCTCCCATTCCCACATTTTGTATCGAAAATACGCAAAAGCGGTTCCCTAATAGGATTAGTCGCAACTTCAGAAGAGCTGCCTTTTCTCTTCCTCCTCTTTCGCCTGTTTGCTTTTTTACATCCTAGGAAAAATTCTTCAAGTAAAATTCGAAACTGCCTTTGCATATTTTTTTCTCACGAACTGACATTTTCATCTTCTTACCTCTTAAATATGCACTTCTAAGTCTAAATAGCTTTTGTAAAGACGGCTTATTGTTGTTTTTTTATGTTCCTTATTTTTAAAAGAATTTTTTTTTTACGTAACTGATTTTTTTAACTCCGAGTTTTATTTTATTTACCAATGCTTAGAAAATACGTTTCGCTGTTTGGTAATTTAATCTTCTGATAGAAATTTTGGAAATTAAGAGAATCAAAATATTTACGCGAAAGAATATTATTTTAGCTTTCCAGAATTTTTCAAATCCCTGATTTAGAAACATTTGCCTAATAAGATATGTACTAATTGAAAAAGGGATTTTATACTGATTGAAACTTTGAAGAAAACAACAACACTATAATACCCTGTAGATTTCCTTTTAATGTATACAAATTCGCTTTTAGGGAATTAGAAAAAAAAATATGTTTTTTCTATCATCCTCTTACTTAAGGATTCAGAAGTAATAACGTTTCCTGAAAATTGTCAAAAAAAAGGATTCTTTTACAATTTCAACAATTTCTTATTTCTTGCCATTTCTTCCGCTGCTAAAGTAAGTCTAGATCAGGCCTGGGCAAACTATGGTTCCGCCACCTATTTTTGCAGGGGCGGGGGTGGCTCAGTCGGTAGCGCGCCAGGCTCGTAATCTGTAATTCCCAGTTCGAGTCCCAGCTGGGTCAGCGTTGAGATTTATCTCCGCAAAATTCCCTGCCCTGCCCATGGTCAGTAGGGGACACCGATGGGCTTGGAAAGGCCGCCGTCCGTCGGAATGGACGTTAAGCCGTGGCCCCGTGTGCGGGAGAGCCATACCCTGTGCACGTTAAGGAACACGCTGGATGCCTTGACGGGAGGCTACCATCTGTCTCCCAACAGCTGTTCCAGTGGGTCCCCTCCCCCAACCTTCTCTGAGCCTTCGGGGTCCATGTGACCTGGCCATTTAGCCCATGGTGTGCAAAAAAGTGCCGCTCAGAGGTAAAACAACCCAAACAACAACAACCTATTTTTGCACGGCCCGCGAACTACTGATGACAAGTAAATAAAATTTGTTAAACAGAAAAAGAAGGTATAGAGGAGAAGAAATTTAACTTCCACGAATTCTCATTAAAAAAATTAATTTTAATAAAATTGTATTATTTTTGGGTCACTTGAGTTTTTTTAAAAATATTAATTTTATATTTCTTTGGGTCCATTTCAGCTTTCTATGAGGCCTTTGACCTAAAAAGTTTGCCCAGTCCTGATCTAGACGGTGGGGTTTTTTTTAATTTCTCGGCGGCACATTTTATTTCGCACAAAATGGGCTAAATGGCCAGATCACAAAGATCCTAACTACAGATGAATGCCGTTAGGAGACAGATAGTAGCCTCCCGTCAAGGCCATCCAGCGTGTTCTTTAACGTGCATAGGGTAGGGTTCTCCTGCACACGGGGCCACGATTTAATGTCCCATCCGACGGACAGCAGCCTTTACAAACCCATCGGTGTCCTCTTTCTCATCGAAGGAAGAGTGAAGATTAGCGGAGATAAATCTCGACTGAGGCCCAGTTGGGACTCACACCTGGGAACATCAGATTACTAGGCTATGGCGCTACGAACTGAGTCAACACTGACCCTTAACCAAGAGGACAGTGATTGAAATTGCCCATTCAATATTGCCCTCCTTCTGACGTACCTGATGATGGCCAAATTCATATTAGATTGGAGTGCCTAATTCAATGAAAGGCATGAGATATTTTCCGTTACATTCCTCTGTACGCTTTGTCAGAAAAGGCACAGGAATGGGATTTGAATATATACTCTTCTGTACACTTTGCCAGAAAGGACACACCTATGGGATTTGAATATATATTCCTTTGTACACTTTTCCAGAAAGGGCACACCGATGGGCTTTGAATATACACTCCTCTGTACACTTTGCCAGAAAGGACACACAGATGGGCTTTGAATATACACTCCTCTGTACACTTTTCCAGAAAGGGCACACCGATGGGATTTTAATATACATTCCTCTATACACTTTGCCAGAAAGGGCACACCGATGGGATTTGAATATATATTCCTTTGTACACTTTTCCAGAAAGGGCACACCGATGGGCTTTGAATATACACTCCTCTGTACACTTTGCCAGAAAGGACACACCTATGGGATTTGAATATATATTCCTTTGTACACTTTTCCACAAAGGGCACACAGATGGGATTTTAATATACATTCCTTTGTACACTTTGCCAGAAAGAGCACACAGATGGGCTTTGAATATACACTCCTCTGTACACTTTACCAGAAAGGGAACACCGATGGGATTTGAATATATATTCCTTTGCACACTTTTCCAGAAAGGGCACACCGATGGGCTTTGAATATACACTCTTATGTACACTTTTCCAGAAAGGGCACACCGATGGGATTTGAATGTACATTCCTCTGTACACTTTGCCAGAAAGGGCACACAGATGGGCTTTGAATATACACTCCTCTGTACACTTTGCCAGAAAGGACACACTATGGGATTTGAATATATATTCATTTGTACACTTTTCCAGAAAGGGCACACCGATGGGCTTTGAATATACACTCCTCTGTACACTTTTCCAGAAAGAGCACACCGATGGGCTTTGAATATACACTCCTCTGTACACTTTGCCAGAAAGGGCACACCGATGGGCTTTGAATATACACTCCTCTGTACACTTTTCCAGAAAGGGCACACCGATGGGATTTTAATATACATTCCTCTGTACACTTTGCCAGAAAGGGCACACCGATGGGATTTGAATATATATTCTTTTGTACACTTTGCCAGAAAGGGCACACTGATGGGCTTTGAATATACACTCCTCTGTACACTTTGCCAGAAAGGGCACACAGATGGGCTTTGAATATACACTCCTCTGTACACTTTGCCAGAAAGGACACACCTATGGGTTTTGAATATACATTTCTTTGTACACTTTTCCAGAAAGGGCACACCGATGGGCTTTGAATATACACTCCTCTGTAACTTTGCCAGAAAGGGCACACTGATGGGCTTTGAATATACACTCCTCTGTACACTTTGCCAGAAAGGGCACACAGATGGGCTTTGAATATACACTCTTCTGTACACTTTTCCAGAAAGGGCACACCGATGGGATTTGAATGTACATTCCTCTGTACACTTTTACAGAAAGAGCATACCGATGAGCTTTGAATATACACTCCTCTGTACACTTTATCAGGAAGGGCAAACCAATGCTCTTTGAATATATATACTCCTCTGTACCCTTTTCCAGAAAGGGCACACCGATGGGCTTTGAACATACACTCCTCTGTACAATTTGCCAGAAAGGGCACACCGATGGGTTTTGAATATATATTCCTTTGTACACGTTTCCAGAAAGGGCACACCGATGGGCTTTGAATATACACTCCTCTGTACACTTTGCCAGAAAGGACACACCTATGGGTTTTGAATATACATTCCTTTGTACACTTTTCCAGAAAGGGCACACCTATGGGTTTTGAATATATATTTCTTTGTACACTTTTCCAGAAAGGGCACACCGATGGGCTTTGAATATACACTCCTCTGTACACTTTGCCAGAAAGAGCACACAGATGGGCTTTGAATATACACTCCTCTGTACACTTTGCCAGAAAGGGCACACAGATGGGCTTTGAATATACACTCCTCTGTACACTTTGCCAGAAAGGACACACCTATGGGATTTGAATATACACTCCTCTGTACACTTTGCCAGAAAGGACACACCTATGGGATTTGAATATACATTCCTCTGTAACACTTTTACAGAAAGAGCACACCGATGAGCTTTGAATATACTCTCCTCTGTACACTTTATCAGGAAGGGCAAACCAATGCGCTTTGAATATATATACTCCTCTGTACCCTTTTCCAGAAAGGGCACACCGATGGGCTTTGAAGATACACTCCTCTGTACACTTTGCCAGAAAGGTCACACAGATGGGCTTTGAAGATACACTCCTCTGTACACTTTGCCAGAAAGGTCACACAGATGGGCTTTGAATATACACTCCTCTGTACACTTTGCCAGAAAGGACACATCTATGGGTTTTGAATATATATTACTTTGTACACTTTTCCAGAAAGGGCACACCGATGGGCTTTGAATATACATTCCTCTGTACACTTTGCCAGAAAGAGCACACAGATGGGCTTTGAATATACACTCCTCTGTACACTTTGCCAGAAAGGGCACACAGATGGGCTTTGAATATACACTCTTATGTACACTTTTCCAGAAAGGGCACACCGATGGGATTTGAATGTACATTCCTCTGTACACTTTTACAGAAAGAGCACACCGATGGGCTTTTAATATACACTCCTCTGTAAACTTTATCAGGAAGGTCACACCAATGCGCTTTGAATATATATACTCCTCTGTACACTTTTCCAGAAAGGGCACACCGATGAGATTTGAATATATATACTCCCCTGTACCCTTTGCCAGAAAGGGCACACAGATGGGCTTTGAATATACACTCCTCTGTACACTTTGCCAGAAAGGGCACACAGATGGGCTTTGAATATACACTCCTCTGTACACTTTTCCAGAAAGGGCACACTGATGGGATTTGAATATACACTCCTCTATGCACTTTATCAGGAAGGGCACACGAATGCGCTTTGAATATATATACTCCTGTGTACACTTTTCCAGAAAGGGTTAGGTTGGGTTGTTTTACCTCTGAGCGGCACTTTTTTGCACACCATGGGCTAAATGGCCAGGTCACATGGACCCCGAAGGCTCAGAGAAGGTTGGGGGAGGAGACCATTGGAACAGCTGTTGGGAGACAGATGGTAGCCTCCCGTCAAGGCCATCCAGCGTGTTCTTTAACGTGCACAGGGTATGGCTCTCCCGCACACGGGGCCACGGCTTAACGTCCCATCCGACGGACGGCGGCCTTTCCAAGCCCATCGGTGTCCCCTACTGACCGTGGGCAGGGCGGGGAATTTTGCGGAGATAAATCTCAACGCTGACCCAGCTGGGATTCGAACCTGGGAACTACAGATTACGAGCCTGGCGCGCTACCGACTGAGCCACCCCCGCCCCTTTCCAGAAAGGGCACACCGATGAGATTTGAATATATATACTCCTCTGTACACTTTTCCAGAAAGGGCACACCAATGCGCTTTGAATATACACAGTCGTATCAGAATAATATGACCACCCTCCATTCCCATTATTAGGTAGGTGGTCATATTATTCTGAAACGACTGTGTGTACTCCTCTGTACACTTTTCCAGAAAGGGCACACGGGTGGGCTTTGAATATACACTCCTCTGTACACTTTGCCAGAAAGGGCACACCGATGGGATTTGAATATACACAGTCGTATCAGAATAATATGACCACCCTCCATTCCTATTATTAGGTAGGTGGTCATATTATTCTGAAACCACTGTGTATACTCCTCTGTACACTTTTCCAGAAAGGGCACACGGGTGGGCGTTGAATAGACCAGTGCTGATGGGACATTAAAGCTTTGGCACTGTTCATAGGAGAGCCGTAACCGTTAAAGCAGATGCTGGATTCCATCCTAATATATCCATTCCATTTCAGATGGAGACTTCCATCTGTCTCGTAATAGCTATCCAGTTGATCCTCTACTCCTAACTCTCAAATCTTTGGATAAAATAAAATGAGTGATAAAATAAAATAGGTAAAATAACTTCTATCAGTGATTTCTCCTTTTCATCGCTTCCGTTATTTTAATAAGTTTTAAAAAATCCTTAAAAAAAAGCGAAAGAAAAAGTGTAGGAAGAAAAGAAAAACCCAAGGCTCATCCATTTATGTTCAGTGTAAAGTTTTATTTCCAACATTTCTTTTTTTTTGGGGGGGGGGGAGGAAGAAAAAACGAACCATCCTTTTCCACACATCTCGGTAATTTCCAGTTACCCTTCTGCATTCCCATTGAATCTGGCATCTCATCCATCAGAAAGCTTGTCATTATTAATAATGAAATTAACGTATCGCAGCGACTGACCTCAAGCTGACGTAAGGGATGCTGAACTTGCGAGAGATGCACGAGGAAGAGGAGGAGGAGGAGCAGAGATGGCGCGAGAGGCTGCCACAGCTTTCAGCTCGAATCAGAGCTCAGACAATTAACTTTTTGTCGGTTTTAATTAGCGAGATAGGAGCTCCGTACTAGGCTGCTGGTGTAATGTGTTAATTTAATCATGGCCCGTAATCGCATTGACATTAGTTTGGCACATGCCAGAAACAGCAGAGGCGATACAGGAGGATGAGGAGCAGAGATCAAGGGATGGAGGAGGAGGAGGATGGGATGATGATGATGATGAAAGGAATAAAAGGAGGAAGAGCAGATGATGAGATGCTCTTGTTTCGGATAATTAGATGTCATTTCGATTTAAATAGGATTGAAGCAGATGCTTTCAGACGATTTCGAAGCACAATATGTTATTCATTTTCCGAAGCGGTTATGGTTGTAAAACTTTAAATATTTTAATAACACTTTAATCCGTACGTAGCATCACTATTACGCCTAAATCTATTTAAAATTATAAAAAAAAATTAACGTCATCATGCAGTGTACTTTTGACCTTATTCTTCTACTTTTTAAAACAAACGTTACCAAATTACCTTCCAAAAAGTTTTCTAATCCAACATGCAAAGCAAACGGCGGAATCGGATATTTAAATTAATGATCTGACAACTATACTGCAGGATGGATCGAGCAAAAACGAAACATACACACAGATCTCATTAGGGGCGGGGGTGGCTCAGTCGGTAGCGCGCCAGGCTCGTAATCTGCAGTTCCCAGGTTCGAGTCCCAGCTGGGTCAGCGTTGAGATTTATCTCCGCAAAATTCCCCGCCCTGCCCACGGTCAGTAGGGGACACCGATGGGCTTGGAAAGGCCGCCGTCCGTCGGATGGGACGTTAAGCCGTGGCCCCGTGTGCGGGAGAGCCATACCCTGTGCACGTTAAAGAACACGCTGGATGCCTTGACGGGAGGCTACCATCTGTCTCCCAACAGCTGTTCCAGTGGGTCCCCTCCCCCAACCTTCTCTGAGCCTTCGGGGTCCATGTGACTTGGCCATTTAGCCCATGGTGTGCAAAAAAGTGCCGCTCAGAGGTGAAACAACCCAACGTTAAAGAACACGCTGGATGGCCTTGACAGGAGGCTACCATCTGTCTCCCAACAGCTGTTCCAGTGGGTCCCCTCCCCCAACCTTCTCTGAGCCTTCGGGGTCCTTGTGACCTGGCCATTTAGCCCAGGGTGTGCAAAACAGTGCCGCTCAGAGGTAAAACAACCCAACCCAGGTCTCATTACAAGCTGAAATGACTTTGCTTTATTTGAAATGACAACGTTGTCCATTCACTTACTGTTTGTTATAATCATTTCTCTCAAGTTATTTTTGCTCCAGTGAAATATTTTTGAAACTAATCCATTTAACATTTTTATTCGATTTTATCAGCGACTTCTGAAGTTGAGGTGGGGGAGGGGAGACAATAAAAATCTTGAGACGGCATATGTACAGTCGCTCAAAAAAATATCCGAACACTATGGCTGATTACAGAATTCAGAAAAAATATCTGGCAACGATTTTTTTTAGAAATTAGTGATCTGGCACACTTCGGGTCACGTGATTACAGAATCCAGGAAAAATATCTGGAGCGTGTACAGCAACTGTACACGCTCCAGTTACCGTTCACAGCAAACTGGAGCGTGTGGAGTTACTGCACACGCTCCAGTTTGCTGTGAACGGTAACTGCACACGCTCAATATTTCCGTGAGTGAGCCCACACGATCCTGGTCTTTGTGAGATCACACGATCCAATGTGCTGTGAACATTCACCGCAACCGCTCCAGTTTGCTGTGAACGGTAACTGCACACGCTCAATATTTCCGTGAGTGAGCCCACACGATCCAGGTCTTTGTGAGCTCACACGATCCAATGTGCTGTGAACATTAACCGCAACCGCTCCAGTTTGCTGTGAACGGTAACTGCACACGCTCAATATTTCCGTGAGTGAGCCCACACGATCCAGGTCTTTGTGAGATCACACGATCCAATGTGCTGTGAACATTAACCGCAACCGCTCCAGTTTGCTGTGAACGGTAACTGCACACGCTCAATATTTCCGTGAGTGAGCCCACACGATCCAGGTCTTTGTGGGCTCACACGATCCAATGTGCTGTGAACATTAACCGCAACCGCTCCAGTTTGCTGTGAACGGTAACTGCACACGCTCAATATTTCCGTGAGTGAGCCCACACGATCCAGGTCTTTGTGAGCTCACACGATCCAATGTGCTGTGAACATTAACCGCAACCGCTCCAGTTTGCTGTGAACGGTAACTGCACACGCTCAATATTTCCGTGAGTGAGCCCACACGATCCAGGTCTTTGTGAGCTCACACGATCCAATGTGCTGTGAACATTAACCGCAACCGCTCCAGTTTGCTGTGAACGGTAACTGCACACGCTCAATATTTCCGTGAGTGAGCCCACACGATCCAATGTGCTGTGAACATTAACCGCAACCGCTCCAGTTTGCTCTGAACGGTAACTGCACCCGCTCCATGTTCATTGCATTATATATTCATACGCATTATATATATTAAAAAATATCCGATCTGACAACCTTCGTGTCACGTGACACGACTAATTTCTAAAAAAAATCGTTGCCAGATATTTTTTCTGAGTTCTGTAATCAGCCATTGTGTTCGGATATTTTTTTTGGGCGACTGTACAGACATGTCTGGAGAGGAAATTATACAGTCTGATAGGGCCTCCATAGCCCGTGGCTGCATGAGGATTTTCTATGTATTTAATACATACATACAAAATTAAATAAAACATTTTATATAATTTTTCATCAGAATCGTTATACATATTTTTAGTCCCCTATTCGGTCGATTTGAATTATAAATTTTTGAATTGGATATAGATTGAGAATATTGTTTTTCTTTCCCTCAATCTTTAATTTTAACCTTGCCGACTAACAGGACAATGTCCTCATTTAGTTTCCACTGCAGGAGAGAGCGCATGTTCGTCAAATGGCATTTTATGTATTTACTCCTACGAAGTTTAATGTCTGGAAATAACGTTTCAAGAACAAAGATCTGAGCTTGAATCTCAACATTTAAATAATTTCTGGGCTCTTTCAATGCCGTCCGTGGCCGAGTGGTTAGCACACTGGGCCACCCGTCCCGTGGCCGAGTGGTTAGCACACTGGGCCACCCGTCCCGTGGCCGAGTGGATAGCACACTTGGTTACGAATCTAAGAGACCTGGGTTCGAGCTCCGCTAAGACATGGATGTGTCTGTCGTTTTTCTGCTGAGGTCCTGCCATCCTCTCAGACCTACTTTGGCATATAAACTGACAGGCTCCTGTCAGACCTCTGTGGCAAGCATCTGCTTGAGGGGGTTTATATTTATTTACCTCTGAGTAGTACTTTTCTGCATACCATGGACTGAATTCTCAGGTCATAAGGGGCCAGCAGAATCTCTTCACCAGGAATTCCTTCCCGTAGATTGAGGTAGGGTTCCGCTGGACAGCTGTTAAGAGACAGATGGAAACCTTCCGTCAAGGTTATCCAGCGTGTTTTAATGCGCAAATGAAGTGACTTTCCTGCACTTTAGGTCACGTCTTAAGCATCCTATTAGCTTACCGAATGCATTTTCTCACCGAATGTAAGCAGGATTCTCTAAACGTTGGCTTAGTTGGGATTTAAACTTGAGAATTCCGGATCACGATCCTGGCGACTGAGCCAAACTCCTCTGACTGCATTTCTAGAAAATAAACGTAGTTTTAATTGCCTAATCGATGGAGAGTACTCTTTGTGTCGATCGTTGTTGTGGGTTGTTTTACCTCTGAGCGGCACTTTTTTGCACACCGTGGGCTAAATGGCCAGGTCACATGGACCCCGAAGGCTCAGAGAAGGTTGGGGGAGGAGACCCATTGGAACAGCTGTTGGGAGACAGATGGTAGCCTCCCGTCAAGGCCATCCAGCGTGTTCTTTAACGTTGGATTGTTTTACCTCTAAATGGCACTTTTTTGCACACCGTGGGCTAAATGGCCAGGTCACATGGACCCCGAAGGCTCAGAGAAGGTTGGGGGAGGGAACCCACTGGAACAGCTGTTGGGAGACAGATGGTAGCCTCCCGTCAAGGCCATCCAACGTGTTCTTTAACGTGCACAGGTTATGTCTCTCCCGCACACCGAGTCACGGTTTAACATCCCATCCGACGGACGACGGCCTTTCCAAGTCCATCGGTGTCCCCCTATTGACCGTGAGCAGGGCGGGGAGTTTTACCGTGTCGGTCGTATCCATCTCCAAACTTTCTCAGTGACACAACTCATCTACTGGAAATTAGAGTGACACACAGTACAATTGACAAATTGATCCTAAATGAATGTTTAGCATTAAGCCACATGAAGAAATAAATTGGAAAGAAAATTATGCTGGAAATGTTGTCAACCTTACAACACGGATGAATGCACTTTCACCGAAGACGGGAATGGTTTAGCTGGTAGCGTACCACGCTCGCAATTTGCAGTTTCCACATTCGAGTCCAACTTGAGCCAGCGCTGACATTTATCTCCGCCCTCGGTCAGTAGAGAACACGACGGGCTTGGAAAGGCCGCCGTCCGACGGATAGAATGTAGAGCCGTGGAGCCATACCATGCTAAAAAAACACGCTGGATGGCCTTGAAGGTAGGCTATCATCCTATCTATCCCTATCCTATCTATCCCCTTCCACCAACCTTCTCTGAGTCTTTGGCCATTATCACATTCTGTGTTGGGGCGGGGGTGGCTCAGTCGGTAGCGCGCCAGGCTCGTAATCCCAGGTTCGAGTTCCAGCTGGGTCAGCGTTGAGATTTATCTCCGCAAAATTCCCCGCCCTGCCCACGGTCAGTAGTGAACACCGATGGGCTTGGAAAGGCCGCTGTCCGTCGGATGGGACGTTAAGCCGTGGCCCCGTGTGCGGGAGAGGCTGGATGGCCTTGACGGGAGGCTACCATCTGTCTAACAGCTGTTCCAATGGGTCCCCTCCCCCAACCTTCTCTGAGCCTTCGGGGTTCTTGCGACCTGGCCATTTAGCCCATGGTGTGCAAAAAAGTGCCGCTCAGAGGTGAAACAACCCAACCCACATTCTGTGCAAAAAATTATAGCTCAGAAGTAAAAACAATCCAACACTTTCGTAGTTTATCAATTTTGAAATCTATTGTCCTTAATATTTAATTTGAAAGAAAAAGAGGCAGGATCGCAGTTCAACTCACCAAGCACATCAATTTTTGTGACATTAAACCCTAAACGTCGTCCTTTGCTTGCGTTTTCCTGAGTGAGCAGAAACTGAACTCCGCAAAACCGGGCCGCCAATATCGCAACCCTGCTCCGTCGACTGCAAACAAAACTGCGACCACTACGACTTATGGCCAATATCGAGGTGACTGTGGTGAGCACATGGGGCTGTTGGCAGAAAGAGTATAAAGTTGCACTGGTAGCGTACCACGCTCGCAACACACCACAGTAATTATGTGTCACATGGACCAACATGGGCTGTTGCCTATCAGGTTTATAGCTGGCCGGGCTTCACGTGGGTGGCAGTGACTCTGCTCCTTTTCGGGAGGTTGTTGGTTGTTGGGTTGTTTTACCTCTGAGCGGCACTTTTTTGCACACCATGGGCTAAATGGCCAGGTCACATGGACCCCGAAGGCTCAGAGAAGGTTGGGGGAGGGGATCCACTGGAACAGCTGTTGGGAGGCAGATGGTAGCCTCCCGTCAAAGCCATCCAACGTGTTCTTTAACGTGCACAGGGTATGGCTCTCCCGCACACGGGGCCACGACTTAACGTCCCATCCGACGGACGGCGGTCTTTCCAAGCCCATCAGTGTCCCCTACTGACCGTGGGAAGGGCGGGGAATTTTGCGGAGATAAATCTCCACGCTGACCCAGCTGGGACTCGAACCTGGGAACTACAGATTACGAGCCTGGCGCGCTACCGACTGAGCCACCCCCGGCCCCACCGTTTTGTGGGAGTTTGCACACAATGGGCTAAATGTCCCGGTCGTAAGGGCCCCGAAGGTTCAGAGAAGGTTGGGGGTTGGGTTGGGTTGTTTTACCTCTGAGCGGCACTTTTTTGCACACCATGGGCTAAATGGCCAGGTCACATGGACCCCGAAGGCTCAGAGAAGGTTGGGGGAGGGGACCCACCGGAACAGCTGTTGGGAGACAGATGGTAGCCTCCCGTCAAGGCCATCCAGCGTGTTCTTTAACGTGCACAGGGTATGGCTCTCCAGCACACGGGGCCACGGCTTAACGTCCCATCCGACGGACGGCGGCCGTTTCAAGCCCATTGGTATCCCCTACTGACCGTGGGCAAGGCGGGGAATTTTGCGGAGATAAATCTCAACGCTGACCCAGCTGGGACTCGAACCTGAGAACTACAGATTACGAGCCTGGCGCGCTACCGACTGAGCCACCCCCGCCCCAGAAGGTTGGGGGAGAGGACCCACTGGAATAGCTGTTGGGAGAGAGATGGTAGCCTCCCGTCAAGGCCATCCAGCGTGTTCTTTAATGTGCACAGGGTATGGCTCTCTCCCGCACACGGAGCCACGGCTTAACGTCCCATCCGACGGATGGCGGCCTTTCCACAAAGCACTATCTTCTTCAATCCCACGAAACACTATCTTCTTTCCAGCACACGGGGTCACGGCTTAACGTCCGATCCGACAGATGGGGGCCTTTCCACAAAACACTATCTTCTTTTTCTCACTAAACGCTAACTTCTTTCCAGTAATACCCGCCAGTTTAGATTGGGTTGTTTCAGCTCTGAGAGGTACTTTTTTTGCACACAATGGGCTAAATGGCCAGGTCAGAAGGACCGAGAAGGTTGGGATAGGAGACCAACTGGACAGCTGTAGGAGACATGCTAGTCTCTCGTCAAGGCCATCCAGAGTGTTCTTTAATGTGCACAGGGTATGGCTCTCCTGCATACGGAGTCACGGCTTAACGTTCCATCCGACGGACGGCGGTCTTCGTAAGTTAGCGGAGAAAAATTTCATCGCTGTCACAGTTATTACTCGAACCCCGGACATGTACGAATGTGGCGCAAAACCGACTGTCCTTCCACCCTTACCCCAACGACTCATCTTTACCAGCCGAACTGTGAACCCCTTGGGGACCTTGTAACCTGGCCATTTATTCCTTTATCTGAAAAAAATTCCTTTCAAGTCTGCTGCTGCAAAAAAAGATGCCACTTACAGGAGAAACAATTCATCAACAACCCTATAGTTTTGGTAAAAGATGCTTATGAGCATTAGGGATTATGAGGTTTTGCAATTAGATGCTTATGAGCATTAGGGATTATGAGGTTTTGCAATAGATGCTTATGAGCATTAGGGATCACGAGGTTTTGCAATTAGATGCTTATGAGCATTAGGGATCACGAGGTTTTGCAATTAGATGCTTATAAGCATTAGGGATCACGAGGTTTTGCAATAGATGCTTATGAGCATTAGGGATCACGAGGTTTTGCAATTAGATACTTATGAGCATTAGGGATTATGAGGTTTTGCAATAGATGCTTATGAGCATTAGGGATCACGAGGTTTTGCAATTAGATGCTTATGAGCATTAGGGATCACGAGGTTTTGCAATTAGCTGCTTATGAGCATTAGGGATCACGAGGTTTTGCAATTAGATGCTTATGAGCATTAGGGATCACGAGGTTTTGCAATTAGATGCTTATGAGCATTAGGGATTATGAGGCTTTGCAATAGATACTTATGAGCATTAGGGATCACGAGGTTTTGCAATTAGATGCTTATGAGCATTAGGGATCACGAGGTTTTGCAATAGATGCTTATGAGCATTAGGGATCACGAGGTTTTGCAATTAGATGCTTATGAGCATTAGGGATCACGAGGTTTTGCAATTAGATGCTTATGAGCATTAGGCATCATGATGTAAGAATACAATTTCACTGCTTGAAACATATATGTATACAAAATACTCATGACTGACCATGATCAACCAGACTGTGTAATTTTTCTCTCCAGACAAGTCTCTTTTGAGCTACAGCTGCTGCATTTGGCCACTCTAGGCCAATTCTAGAAAGGTCCTGTTTGACATTGTCTGTCCATCGCATCCTAGGTCTCCCCCTTTATCTGATACCCTTAGGTACACTGTTCATAATCCTCTTTGCCAATCTGCAGCTATGCATACGGGCCAACCAACGCAGTCTCTCTCTGCACAATATGCTGCTCAAAGGAGGTTGACGATTCCTTCTTCTAACCTCATCATTACTTACAAAGTCGGATCACCTAATGCCAAAGACACTTCGTAATAAGCATCTAGAATCATAGGCATCAAGTTTCTTGTTATCCTGCTTACAAAGGGTTCATGTTTCGCTACCATAACAAACCTTAGAAAGAACTAAACTATTATACAGCCTTAGGTGTATACGCCTATTTTTTCCACACTCTCCATAGATTCTTAAAAGTCCCCAGCAGCAATCCCTATTCTTCTATTTATCTCATGCCGCACATCACCAGTATCTGTTACATAGCTCCCAAGATAATTAAACTGAGACACTTGATCAATAGTACAGCCATTCAAAACAAATGAAGCATCATCTGCCTGACCAAGTTTCATCACTGCTTAAAACATAAGGAAGATAAAAAAAAAATCTCGCTGTCAAAGTCTTTGGAGAAATTGAAGAATTAAAAGAAGGCGATCAATAATTGCAAAATCATCTCCTCAAGTTATGAAAACTCGAAGAGCGAAATTTCCATTCCACGAATGCTGGACTCTATCACGCAATAACAAAAACATTATCTAATATATGAATCGAGTCATTCCAAGGGAACAAGTAATAGTCTGTTGCAAACATTGGAAAGTCCCTCGTCAGGAACTAGGCGTACGAGGAGGGGTGTTCTTGTGTGTGTGGAGGGGGGGGGGGGGATGAGGACCGGAGACACTACTTGTGGTCAGGGAGACTGCAATATAGAGCTGCTTGTCAAGATGACAGATGCCTTGGTTGGTTGCTAGTGGAAATTTCCTGCTCCGTGACCACCACCAGCCCGTGACCACTGGACATCCTCTCTCCCACCCCAGCAATCCCTCCATTCCTTCAACCCCCCCACTTCCAACTCCGTCTCCCCCCCCCCCACCTCTCTTTCGTGTCCTTCTCCCGTTTTCCGTAAGAGAGTAAGCTCTGGTGCTTTCGTCAGTCTGACCCAGCAGGGTCAACTGCCGAACTGTTATTATTGGACAAATTTGTTTCTCCGCAGTGACATGTACTCCGTCATAGTTTCAATGAGCGAACGATTCGCGAATATTTCATTCATCAGGAGCGTTAGAGCGAGGCTAAAACGTCTGACAGCGAGGATCCCAGTTGTGCCTGAAAATTGCTCGCTTGTTTTCTTTCTTGTGCGGGTTTTTGGGGATTGTCGAGATTGCTGCTCATTGTAGCTTTTGACTAATGTGATGCTCCAAGGCTGATTTTATAGAACCACACTGATTATAATTGTACTCTGTGTTACTTCACAGAGGTAATACAGATAAGCAACAACATTTAAAAAAAAGGTTTTAACCAGCGAATACTGACTTGGTTAAATTCAATATTCATTGCGATTGACAACACTGTTCTACTGGACTGGAAGTGTCTCAGTTGGTAGCGCGCCAGGCTCGTATTCTGCAGTTCTCAGGTTCGAGTCCCAGCTGGGTGAGCGTTGAGATTTCTCTCCGCAAAACTCCCCGCCTTGTCCACGGTCAGTAGGGGACACCGATGAGCTTGGAAAGGCGGTCGTCCGTCGGATGGGACGTTAAGCCGTGGCCTGTGTTCGGGAGAGCCATACCCTGTGCACGTTAAAGAACACGCTGGATGGCTTTGACGGGAGGCTACCATCTGTCTCCCAACAGCTGTTCCAGTGGGTCTCCTCCCCCAACCTTCTCTGAACCTTCAGGGTCCTTGTAACCTGGTCATTTAGCCCATGGTGTGCAAAAAAAAGTGCCGTTCAGAGGTAAAACTACCCAACAACACTGTTCTACTTTTGAAAGGAAGGAAGCAATAAATTAGGATTCTTTATGGCTGAGTTAGCGTTGGCTACCGAGCAATGGGGCCTGGGTTCGAGCTCTCATAAGTCATGGATGTTGTGTTGTTTTTCTGCTGGGGTCCCATCATCCTCACAGATCTTCTCTTTCGCGTGTTAAATCGACAAGATCTTGTCAGAACTCTGTAGCAAACAACTGTTGAGGGACTATTTTTTTATTACTGTTCAGTGATTTATGATAAACTTTCATTCTAATTAAGCCGTACTGTGACCGAGTGATTAACTTGCTTTGTTACTGATCAAAGGAATTGGTTTCGAGCATCGAGAAAGGTATGTTTTTTTTTTGCTCTCTTTCTGCTGAGGACTCTTTCGCCTCTCTCACAAGACCTTCTCAAGGGAGTATTAAATTGACAGACACTTTTCAGCCTTCTGTAGCAAGCAGCTGCTTGAGGAGGTATTCATTCATTTTATTAGCAGGTTGGGTTGTTTTACCTGTGAGCGGCACTTTTTTTGCACACCATGGGCTAAATGGCCAGGTCACAAGGACCCTGAAGGCTCATAGAAGGTTGTGGGAGAAGACCCACTGGAACAGCTGTTGGGAGACAGATGGTAGCCTCTCCGTCAAGGCCATCCACCGTGTTCTTTAACGTGCACAGGGTATAGCTTTCCAGCACACTGGCCCGCGGCTTAACGTCCCATCCGACGAACGGCGGCCTTTCCAAGCCCATCGGTGTCCCCTACTGACCGTGGGCAGGGTGGGGAGTTTTGCGGAGATAAGTCTCAACGCTGACCCAGCTGGGACTCGAACCTGGGAACTGCAGATTACGAGCCTGGCTAGCTACCAACTGAGCCACCCCCGCCCCACCTACACTATATAACACGAATCTATAATAATAAAAGAAGCTGTCCTTTGCTAGAGTAGTTGGTAACCGTGGCTGCAGTGTTGTTTCACAGAGACGAAGTTTTTTCTTTGAAAGGAAATGTTCTCGTTGTCGCATTATAATTTTTTTTCGTTTGAAGAGAAATAACAAGGAATAATTAAAATTATTTTTGTTAATAAAATCCTATTTGGCAAAACAGGTAGTAGCTGTACTCAATAAGAAAATTTTAATGTTTTGAATACAATATTTAGTATATTATAAATAAATTGAGATTTCTGTATTACTGCATGATAACATGATTTATGCAGTTATATTTTATACAATTATAGGTATTTTCAATAAATATCATATCGAGTTTCTTACTTGTATAAACTGTCAATAGATGGCAGCAGGCACTTTTCGTATCAACCACAAAAAAACGAACTATACTATTAGAAAAATTTGTAGACACCTATATACATCGATATGCTCCAGGGAACAAAACTGCAACATACATTGACTTACATGTACACAAGATGATTAAATGTATTAATTTACATATTAATTTTAAAAATTCTGCAAAAGTAGTAAAAAAAAACATACAACGGCTCCTCCAGGTATCGTAAAATGCGCTCGTGAACGGGATAAAATGCTCATTGAATAACTTTAGGATCAGCTACCACTGTACGCAAATAGCCATGGGTGTTAGACAGTTTGAAACATTAATTATATCGCATTAAATATGCATTAAAATTGCACAGCAATTTGCCACCTTCAGCTTCGAAAAAATTCCGCAGAGCGGCGCTACTTACCCTTGTGCGAAGCTGGCGTTCTCCTTAGATTTTCTTTGGCCCAACTCACCGCTCTGCCTTCGGTCAATAGGGAACAACAATGGGCTTCCAAATGGCGTCGTCCGTCAGATGGGATGCTAAGCCATGGCACCGTGTGCTGGAGAGCCATATCTTGCACACGTTAAAATAAATAGTTTCCCATTAGAATGCAAAATTTTTAATAGTAATGCCTTGTTGGAGGATATTGTGTATTAGGTTGTAACAAAGAAATTTTTTCATTACCGATGGAGAATTTAATTTCTAAGAAAATGTTCACCAAAATCAAGTTCTATTGTCATATGATCAACAAGTTGTTTCCCTAGATCCGTTCTGTTAGGGTTGCCATAAGAATAGAATTCACCAATGATTATAAATATTTGAAACGGAATTTGGCAAAAAAATCTAACTGTTGAGATATGACATAAATGAAATAATTCATGCATTGTAATCAAAGGAGCATAATTCTAAATCTGTGGTAATTCACAAACTTTTTTCCTTCCGTTTTATTTATAGTGAGAAGAAAGTATGAATTGTTCGTTATGGTTTAACATACAATTGCGTATTAGATTTGTTAGTGTTTTCTGGAACGTGTCCAACGGATACAAAATTTATAATGAGAGAAGAATGTGTCGGTTCTAACCACCGTAGGGATATTTTTGCAATATTAATATCCTAAGACCCTGAGCTTATTAATTAAGAAATAAAAAAAAAAAAACTCAAAATGAAAAAGGAAACTAAAGTTAATTTCCAGATCCTCTCAGACCTTCTACTCTGGCATATAAACTGACAGGCTCCTGTCAGACCTCTATGGCAAGCAGCTGCTTGAGGGGGTATTTATTTTTTATTTATTTTAGTATTGTCATTCTTTTAAATCCACATATAATAGTAATGGTCACCTTTCTAAGCATGGAATCTTATGGTTTCCATGGTTACGAGTTTTGTTTCGGTATTGGGATATCCTTTGTCTGTCTGAAAACAAAATGACTCTAAAATTGATGACTTTTTTTTATTTCATTAGACTCAAATCCCGTAAGTAGATAAATGAAAATTGAATGGCACCCAGGGGCAATTCCAAGGGCTCCAAGAGAGGTCATCCATCCATCATTTGAGAATGGTATTGACTTTTAAGAAAGCAATATTTAATTCAAAAAAAGATAGTACGAAATCTGTTGCTTCTTCTTTACTAGAATAGTTGATAACCGTGGCTGCAGTGTTGTTTCGCAGAGGCTGCATTCACATCCATTCGGTTTCTCTGTTTGGTTTTTGTCACTGACACGGCCGAAAAAGTCTTCTCACACAAATAGGTAGTCGAAAATACGAGCAAAATTTTAATAGCTCTGTAACTGAGAGATGGTTATTCTTTTTCAAATGATATCCAAAATTGAGAGAACGATTTCATTTTATGTTTAGACACCAGAGTGACATCAGAAGACAACTCGATCACGTTTACTTTTTCAAGAGGATTAAGTGTTCATGAGTTGATGTCTTGCATGAAGGGATTATTAATCCAAAGGTTACCTTTATGAGGATCCTCATTTTCAGGGTAATAATGGTTAAGGTTTTGAGCTAACGCCCTTAAATGTTGACTTATCATATTGAATATGTCTTTCCGGTTGACGTCAGGAGCAATCAAAAATTTTTGCAATAGTGAAAACATTTCTATATCTTCCTCTTGTACGCGATTATCGTGAAAAGCCAGCTTCTTTTTGAATGCATCCATCTTATTCCTCAGTGTAAAAATATTTGTGCATAATCCCTGAAGAGAAATATTAAGTTCGTTAAGAAGACTAAATATGTCCGCCATAAATGCGAGCTTACCCATCCATTCCTCGTCCAAAAAGAACTCTACTAAAGCCGAATTTCGCTCACTCAGAAACTGCTCTACTTCTTTCCTCAGTTCGACAAGGCGTTAAAGAATCTTTCCTCTCGATAGACACCGTACTTTCACATGGAGAAGGAGATGTTCGTGTGCGAGTCCATACTCTCACGCAGGGTCGTGAACAGCCTGGAGTTCATGGCTCTACTACGAATTTCATTTATGATCTTTACCGCGTCATTCATCACAGTGTTTTTAGTTCAGTAGAAAGCTTCTTTGCAGCTCGGTGCTCCCGGTGGATCATACAGTGTGTGGACAAAATTTCTGGATGAGCAACATCCTTTATTTTTGCAACTACACCTGAGCGATGTCCAGTCATGCTCGCAGCACCGTCTGTACACACTCCGACGCATTTTCCACAGTCTGAGCCATGCGCATGGAAATACTCATCAAGAGCGCTAAATATCTCTGAACTAGTTGTCCGTCAAGGTAAGTCAGGGGAACAAAGAAGTTCCTCCCTAAAGTCTTCATCTTCACTATACCTCACGAAGCAAAGTAGAATAGCATGGTTACTCACGTCAGTTGATTCATCAAGTTGAATCGCAAAACATCTCGATTTCTTTTCTTCAATATCGGTAGCCATGTCAACAATTCTCCTCTGAATGGTGTTGTCCGAAAGCGGTAGAGCCTCTAGTTTTTGAGTGGCTTGAGGAGCAAAAATTTCCCAAGCGACATCTAAGATGCAAGGCTTTACTAATTCTTCACCAAAAATGAACGTTTTTTTCTTTTAGATATTCGAGGAGCAACTAAATAAAACACTTGAAGCATCGGCTTGTCACTAGTCGTAATCTTCTTCATAAGACTTTTCTGTAAGATCGCTATGCTTCGAACGCAAATGACGAGCAACTTTGGAAGGTTTCATAGCGTCATTTGTTAGAATTTCTGAACATACTGCACACAAGGGCTTTGGGTTGGGTTGTTTTACCTCTGAGCGGCACTTTTTTGCACACCATGGGCTAAATGGCCAGGTCACGTGGACCCCGAAGGCTCAGAGAAGGTTGGTGGGAGAGACCCACTGGAACAGTTGTTGGGAGACAGATGGTAACCTCCCGTCAAGGCCATCCAGCGTGTTCTTTAACGTGCACAGGGTATGGCTCTCCCGCATACGGTGCCACGGCTTAACGTCCCATCCGACGGACGGCAGCCTTTCCAAGCCCATCGGTGACTACTAACCATGGGCGGGGAGTTTTGCAGAGATAAGTCTCAACACTGACCCAGCTGGGATTCGAACACATTACGAGCCTGGCGCGCTACCGACTGAGCCACCCCCGCCCCTTTATTAGCAGGATAAATAAACTCTTGTAAGTGTGGTGACCAAACATATCGACACCAAAGGAAATGTGTGTCGGGTTGCTCTTACATCAACCTGGGTGTAAATGTTAGCTGCTTTCGTGAAATAAAACGCATTGGGTTCGTAACCTGCAGTTTACAGGTCCATATCCGAGCTGTGTCTGAGCCGAGATTTATCACCCTTGCCCTACCCTACCTTCGACTAAGTAACGGGACACTGATGGGCTTGGGGGCTGGGGTGGCGCGCCATACTCGTAATCTGCAATTCCCAGGTTCGAGTCCCAGCTGGGTCATCGTTGAGATTTATCTCCGCAAAACTCCTCACCTTGTCCACGGTCAGTAGGGGACACTGATGGACTCGGAAAGGCCGCCGTCCATCGGAAGGGACGTTAAGCCGTGGCCCCGTGTGCGGGAGAGCCATACCCTGTGCACGTTAAAGAACACGCTGGATGACCTTGACGGGAGGCTAACATCAGTTCTCTGAGCCTTCGAGGGTCCTTGTGACCTGGTCCATTTAGCCCATGGTATGCAAAAAAGTGCCGCTCAGAGGTAAAAGAACCGAACCCTGATGGGATTGGAAATGCCGCCGTCCCTAGGATGGGACGTTAGGACGTGGTTCTGTGTGCAAGAGAGACATACTCTGATTGCATTAAAGAACACGCTAGATGGTTTGCGAAGTGGGGCTTTCAACCTGTCTGCTAACTGCTGGTTCAATGGGTCACTAAACTTTCTCTGAGCCCATGGTTTTCTGGCCAATTAGCCCATTGTGTGCACAAAACTGCCGCTCAGAAAATTAAAAAAAGGAACAAAAAAACTTTGGAAAAATTGACGATTACGGTTAAGGAAAACTTCGTCGCCTCTTGACCGTAACTTTCTGAAAGGGTTGGGTTGTTTTACCTCTGAGCGGCACTTTTTTTGCACACCATGGGCTAAATGTCCAGGTCACATGGACCCCGAAGGCTCAGAGACGGTTGGGGGAGGGGACCCACTGGAAGAGCTGTTGGGAGATAGATGGTAGCCTCCCGTCTGGGCCATCCAGCGTGTTCTTTAACGTGCACAGAGTATGGCTCTCCCGCTCACGGGGCCACGGCTTAACGTCCCATCCGACGGACGGCAGCCTTTCCAAGCCCATCGGTGTCCCCTACTGACCGTGGGCAGGGCGGGGATAACTTTCTGAAAGAGTTGACTCTGAGCCTCATGGCATTGAATGATCGGCACTGTCTGTTGCTGCACAATTTCCACTCATTAAGAAGCAGAAGACGCTCATAATCGAGGGATCTGAAAGCAACACTTCATTTTTGCTCTGTTTCCTCTTTGAAGAAAAAAACAAATTCTCGACATCATCACTGTTTTTTCGCACTTTGTTTCCAGACTTTCATGGAGTAAGAGGAAGAAAAGAACCGCTGACAAATGCACTTGTCTTCCGAGGAAAGAAAATGAATGCTCCATAAATGTACTTACCGTCTTCTTGTCTCTTTTTTTCGTTCCTTTTGGAAGAAAACGCTCGAATTAACGTGAAAAATAACTGATTTTGGACTGGGTAAAGACAGAACTATCTAGATAGGACTTGTCTACAACAACTCTCGGGAAAACGATGGGATGTTTTACCTCTGAGCGGAACGGTCGCTCAAAAAAGTATCCGAACACTATGGTTGATTACAGAATTCAAAAAAAATGTCTGGAGCGTGTACAGCAACTGTACACGCTCCAGTTACCGTTCACAGCAAACGGGAGCGTGTGCAGTTACTGCACACGCTCCAGTTTGCTGTGAATGGTAACTGCAGACGCTCAATATTTCCGTGAGTGAGCCCACACGATCTAGTATCAAAATAATATGGCCACCTACAGTCGCTCAAAAAAGTATCCGAACACTATGGTTGATTACAGAATTCAGAAAAAATATCTGGAGCGTGTACAGCAACTGTACACGCTCCAGTTACCGTTCACAGCAAACTGGAGCGTGTGCAATTACTGCACACGCTCCAGTTTGCTGTGAATGGTAACTGCAGACGCTCAATATTTCCGTGAGTGAGCCCACACGATCTAGTGTCAAAATAATATGGCCACCTACAGTCGCTCAAAAAAGTATCCGAACACTATGGTTGATTAGAGAATTCAGAAAAAATATCTGGCAACGATTTTTTTAGAAATTAGTGATCTGGCAACCTTCGTGTCACGTGATTACAGAATTCAGGAAAAATATCTGGAGAGTGTACAGCAACTGCACACGCTCAATATTTTCGATCCAGGTTTTTGTGAGCTCACACGATCCAATGTGCTGTGAACATTAACCGCAACCGCTCCAGTTTGCTGTGAACGGTAACTGCACACGCTCAATATTTCCGTGAGTGAGCCCACACGATCCAGGTCTTTGTGAGCTCACACGATCCAATGTGCTGTGAACATTAACCGCAACCGCTCCAGTTTGCTGTGAACGGTAACTGCACACGCTCAATATTTCCGTGAGTGAGCCCACACGATCCAGGTCTTTGTGAGCTCACACGATCCAATGTGCTGTGAACATTAACCGCAACCGCTCCAGTTTGCTGTGAACGGTAACTGCACACGCTCAATATTTCCGTGAGTGAGCCCACACGATCCAGGTCTTTGTGAGCTCACACGATCCAATGTGCTGTGAACATTAACCGCAACCGCTCCAGTTTGCTCTGAACGGTAACTACACACGCTCAATATTTCCGTGTGTGAGCCCACACGATCCAGGTTTTTGGCCTATTCACAAGGACCCCAATAATGATTAATTCAAAATTATTCAACCATATTTTACTGTAACATATAAGATTAACTCAATTTGTACTTTTTGTTATTCATGTATCCCTGGGCCGACGTTGAGATTCATCTCTGCAAAGCTCCCTGCCGTCGGCCTGTAAGAGACCCCGCTGGGCTTGGAAAGGCCGCCGTCCGTCGGATGGGACTTTAAGCCATGACCCCGTGTGCGGGAGAGCCATTCCTTTTGCACGTTAAAGAACCCGCTGGATGGTCTTGACGGGAGACTACCATCTGTCTTCCACCAGCTGTTCCAGTGGGTCCCCTCCCCCAACCTTCTCTGAGCCTTCGGGGCCCTTGTGACCTGCTATATAGCCCATTATGTGAAAAAAAATGCCGCTCTGCTCATTTGTAGACATTCAACATTTTTGTTTATAGAGACGAATTAAAAATTTTTTTTAGGTTGGATATTTTTGGCATTGATGAAATATACGAACTCTTTTCGAATCTCCCTACAGGAATTGCGCCCTCTAGCTGCAGAAAGTTGGAAATTACCAAAATTTTAAACGAATATTGTAAAAAATCTATTTATGTTAATACTTTGAAAGTTTTATGGTGGAATTAGAAGGTTTAGCTTTTATCTTTATGTCTGCTAATCACTATTAATGGTGGGGCGGGGGTGACTCAGTCGGTAGCGCGCCAGGCTCGTAATCTGTAGTTCCCAGGTTCGAGTCCCAGCTGGGTCAGCGTTGAGATTTATCTCCGCAAAATTTCCCGCCCTGCCCACGGTCAGTAGGGGACACCGATGGGCTTGGAAAGGCCGCCGTCCGTCGGATGGGACGTTAAGCCGTGGCCCCGTGTGCGGGAGAGCCATACCCTGTGCACGTTAAAGAACACGCTGGATGGCCTTGACGGGAGGCTACCATCTGTCTCCCAACAGCTGTTCCAGTGGGTCCCCTCCCCCAACCTTCTCTGAGCCTTCGGGGTCCATGTGACCTGGCCATTTAGCCCATGGTGTGCAAAAAAGTGCCGCTCAGAGGTAAAACATCCCAACCCATCCTTATTGGCCGCGGCAGGGCTGGGAGTTTTGCAGAGATATATCTCAATGCTGGCCCAGCTGGGACTCGAACCTGGGAACTGTCAAGTACGAGCTTTGCGCGTTACGGATTGACTTTCGCCGCCAGCTATGGTCGTTAGTTTATTCGCAAATCTATGTCCCTAAAAAAAAAATGCCGCCCGATGCGGTCGCGTTAAATCAAATCTATTTCAATATCGTTTTCCAACAATAAGCGTTCGATATTTAGAGGTACGTCAGCCGAAATATTAGCCAATCAGCTCGTTCTGCAAAAAAAAATTCAAAATTGGCGAAAAATAACATAATATTTACGCAGACTCCTAAAAATAGTTAAGTTGGTTTAGCGGAAAATATTTTTTTTTGTTTTAACTTGTTTTTATTAACTATTCAGAGCAATTATTTCAATCGACATCGTTCTTGTTAAAAATTCAAAATTCACAACTTTCTAAATACCGAACGAATATTGTCGAAAATCGAGATTTAAATAGATTTGACTGAAACCTTTAAATCATCTTCAGTCACATATTTTTTCATAAAAAGCGCATTTAAGAAATTGCCGTGTTCCGTTTCTGAGTTGCAACTGACAAAGATGCAACGCTACCTAATAAATTGGTCGCTAAATGCATAATCCTAATGCTGAAACAATTTTCCTTGTTACTTAAAACTAACTCCGCAAAACTCCCCGCCCTGCCCACTGTCAGTAGGAGACACCGATGAGCTTGGAAAGGCCCCGTCCTTCGGATGGGACGTTAAGCCGTGGCCCCGTGTGCGGGAGAGATATATCCTGTGAAAGTTAAAGAACACGTTGGATGGCCTTGACGGGAGGCTACCATCTGTCTCCCAACAGCTGTTCCAGTGGGTCTCCTCCCCCCAACCTCTGAGCCTTCGGGATCCATGTGACCTAGCCATTTAGCCCATTGTGTGCAAAAAAGTGCCGCTCAGAGGTAAAACAACCCAACCCGGAGAGCCATACCCTGTGTACGTTAAAGAACACGCTGGATGGCCTTGATGAGAGGCTACCATCTGTCTCCCAACAGCTGTTCCAGTGGGTCCCCTCCCCCAACCTTCTCTGAGCCTTCGGGGTCCATGTGACCTGGCCATTTAGCTCATGGTGTGCAAAAGACAAAAGAGTGCCGCTCAGAGGTAAAACAACCCAACGTTAAAGAACACGCTGGATGGCCTTGACGGGAAGCTACCATCTGTCTGCCAATAGCTGTTCCAGTGGGTCCCCTCCCCACTTTCTCTGAGCCTTCGGGGTCCTTGTGACCTGGCCATTTAGCCCATGGTGTGCTAAAAAGGACCGCTCAGAGGTAAAACAACCCAACTTAAAACTAATAGCGAATTTTTTTGTCCACATATGCCGAGACAATCGATCTCGTGGTGACACCCTGGCGTCTAAACGCAGCCAGAACAAATGACTCCGTACATCAACAAGACGGACAGACAGACCCTTACTTCAAACCGGGACCGACAACAAGCAGTATCGATGACCCCCACACGTACGATGAGCATTGGAGGCCCAACTCCTCCACTGCTCAGAGACACACATTCCTTCCGCCGAGGCATACAAGCTGGTGAAGCGAGAAGACGAGATTTACAGCTGCGGCAGCTGCTCTATTGCCTTGCTAAATGAAGATAAATCAGAGCTCGCAAGACATCCATACAAGCATTCACTCCCACAAAACACGAAGCATACCCACACACTTGTTTATGTGACTGAAGCAGGAGTTTCCTCACTCCTTGGAAGGATGAGGAAAACACCTGCTCCTCCATCCGTGCCTTGTCACAAGATCAGATGTCCCGCTCTTCCTCGGGCTTCATGTTCACATACACACAAGCGAAGTCGTTTTCTTCTCATTGCTAGAGAAGTACTTTGAAAAGAGTTCACGCCGAGTGTCGACCGAGAACAGAATCATCAGCCTTGGGATTGGAGGATAAAAGATCTGGAATCTTCCTAAAGAAGACTGCGCGAAAATGGCTGAGTCTTTCAGCGTTTTTGAATCGTGAGCTGAGAAATGTAGTTCAAATCATGACTTTTATTTTCAGAAAGGAAATTTTCACCAATTACCTTGTGCAAAGGCCTCAGCCTTTTGATTTCTTTTTCAGAGCATTCACTCTTTCACTCCTATTCTGCATATTCATCCTTTTCGCTCCAATTTAGGTATTTGTTGTTTGGCTTCCTTTACTATGTTATTCGCCCTTCCACTCTCTCTACAGAGTATTCACCCTTTCACTCCCTCTACCGAGTATTCACCCTTTCACTCCCTCTATCGAGTATTCACCCTTTCACTCCCTCTATTGAGTATCCACCCTTTCACTCCCTCTATCGAGTATTCACCCTTTCAATCCCTCTACCGAGTATTGAACCCTTTCACTCCCTCTATTGAGTATCCATCCTTTCACTCCCTCTATCGAGCATTCACCCTTTCACTCCCTCTACCGAGTATTCACCCCTTTCACTCCCTCTATTGAGTATCCACCCTTTCACTCCCTCTACCGAGTATTCACCCCTTTCACTCCCTCTATCGAGTATTCACCCTTTCACTCCCTCTACCGAGTATTCACCCTTTCACTCCCTCTACCGAGTATTCACCCCTTTCACTCCCTCTACCGAGTATTCACCCTTTCACTCCCTCTATCGAGTATTCAACCCTTTCACTCCCTCTACCGAGTATTCACTTTTTCACTGCCTCTACCGAGTATTCACCCTTTCACTCCCTCTTCTGAATATTCGCCCTTTCACTCCTATTCCTGTGTATTTGCTTCCGCTTCTGAGTATTTGTCCTTCCACTTCCATTCCTGAATATTCGGAGGATATTATGCTTCTAATATCATTAGGAGTTTCATCAAGATTTAAACTTAGGGCAGGAAGAAAGTGTGTATGTGTGCGAAAGGGAGAATTTTTGCTTTAAAGAGGTGGAATCACGAATATAGATCAATATTTGATCACTTGTGGGGGGGGGGGCGTTAACAGACTTGAAGAATGACGTTTCTGCAATAAACAGAGAAAGATGTCACGATGTGCATTCGTTTATTTTAATTAGTAAAGAATCTACAATCGATAATTTATTTGTGTACTGTTGATAGGCAAGTTCATAGCATCAATTAGAGGAGATCTTGATCGGCAACAGGTTATGGAAGGGTCAGAGTACAGTCGCTCAAAAAAATATCCGAACACTATGGTTGATTACAGAATTCAGAAAAAATATCTGGCAATGATTTTTCTAGAAATTAGTGATCTGGCAACCTTCGTGTCACGTGGCACGAAGGTTACCAGATCACTAATTTCTATAAAAATCGTTGCCAGATATTTTTTCTGAATTCTGTAATCAACCACGGTGTTCGGATACTTTTTTGAACGACAGTAGGTGGTCATATTATTTTGATACTATCGTGTGGGCTCACTCACGGAAATATTGAGCGTTTGCAGTTACCGTTCACAGCAAACTGGAGCGGTTGCGGTTAATGTTCACAGCACATTGGATCGTGTGAGCTCACAAAGACCTAGATCGTGTGAGCTCACAAAGACCTAGATCGTGTGGGCTCACTCACGGAAATATTGAGCGTGTTCAATTACCGTTCACAGCAAACTGGAGCGGTTGCGGTTAATGTTCACAGCACATTGGATCGTGTGAGCTCACAAAGACCTGGATCGTGTGGGCTCACTCACGGAAATATTGAGCTTGTGCAGTCACCGTTCACAGCAAACTGGAGCGGTTGCGGTTAATGTTGACAGCACATTGGATCGTGTGAGCTCACAAAGACCTGGATCGTGTGGGCTCACTCACGGAAATATTGAGCGTGTGCAGTTACCGTTCACAGCAAACTGGAACGTGTGCAGTAACTGCACACGCTCCAGTTTGCTGTGAACGGTAACTGGAACGTGTACAGTTGCTGTACACGCTCCAGATATTTTTCTTGAATTCTATAATCACGTGACACGAAGGTTACCAGATCACTAATTTCTAAAAAAATCGTTGCCAGATATTTTTTCTGAATTCTGTAATCAACCATAGGTTCGGATACTTTTTTGAGCTCCTGTACCTGACATGTTATCAAAAGGTCATGGGTTCGTATCCCACCGTCTCAAGACAATTTTGCCTCTAAAATTTGATCGATGTTAAATTCAGAATGATATCTTCCTTAATAGAACAGATAACATTTTAAAGAAGGATGAGCTTTCCATAGTTATCTAGTAATTGACATCTATGGTAATCAAGAACTTTTCGATTACCACAATTTTGCTTACTTGGAAATCAAGAGCTTTTCGATTACTAAACTGGCGATTATATTAAGATAATTTTGAAGTTTCAGAGGAGTTGAAAAAAAAAAGTGTAGGGTTGGGTTGTTTTACCTCTGAGCGGCATTTTTTGCATACCATGGGCTAAATGACCAGGTCACAAGGACCCCGAAGGCTCAGAGAAGGTTGGGGGAGGGGACCCACTGGAACAGCTGTTGGGAGACAGATGGTAGCCTCCCGTCAAGGCCATCCAGCGTGTTCTTTAACATGCACAGGGTATAGTTCTCCCGCACACGGGGCCACGGCTTAACGTCCCATCCGATGGACGGGACCTTTCCAAGCCCATCGGTGTCCCCTACTGACCGTGGGCAGGGCGGGAAATTTTTGCGGAGATAAATCTCAACGAAAAAGTGTAGGAGGTCGCATGAGTTCTAAAGCTAACTTACGAGTTACTGCTCTATTTATTTCTTCAAAGAACCGAAAACGGAGAGTTTGAGAAACGAATCTTTTTGCCTCTCTCCGAAAGACGCCACTCACCGAGTTCCCAATGGGTAAAGAAAGTTTGAAAGCCAAGCACAAGAAACCTCACTGCAACTTTCCCTCCTCTTAGATGGATGTGGTCAAAAGAAGAGTCTCCAGTGGTCTTCTTGACGAGATATGGTAAAAAGGAAGAGGTCAGACGGGAAAAAGCTGAGGGTCAAAAAACATTCATCTGCACGAGACAAGAAAACATCACTGCTGAAATCTCTGGAGAGTCCAAAGGGAGAATCGTGTCACGTGTCCCTGAACAACTTCCCCCCCCCCCCTCCTCGCAAGGCCCCCTGAAACTCTTCACTATTCCAGACCACATAGGAGTGAGGGCATTTGACATTCACTGTGCAGACAGAGAAACAGATAGAAAGAAAGAGACGCAGAACAAGAGGACAAACCCATATCCATTAAGAGATGAATTTCCATTCGGGAAGACCTAACACTAGCCATTTCCGTAATGTATTTGAGTCTGTATTGATTCCCTGAGTAAGTGAATGCATGCGTGTGTTGTGTATCCACCGCGGAGTGTGGCTCCTATCTCTGCCGTTACTGACCGGTAGTCGCGAAGGCTGTGGGTGTAGCAAAGGATGTATGAGCAAAGGAGAGAGGGGTGGGGAAGAAAGTGAAGGGGGGAAGCAGAGAAAGTATTTTTCGGGTAGAAGTGATAGGACTAAGAAGCACTGGGATGGTGTGATGACATTTTGGGAGGAGAAGAGTAGAATGGATGGATGGCCTGCCAGGACTGCAATTCTCTTTCCTTCTGGCTGGTATACTACCACAGAGGCCAAAGGGGTGTCTACTCAAACCCGCATTATCAGTCGACAACTGCATTCTTGATAAATAAGGTCACCACACCCGTGACCTCAGCGGCAAGGGCGGGGGGGGGGGTGGAGGAAAGAGAGCAGTGTGTCGGCAATTTGATTGTCTCTCTGTCTCCGGACCCCCCTCCACTGGCTCGTTGCTCCCAAGTTGGGCGGATCGTTCCCTTACAACGCACGAGGCGCGTGGGGACGGTCAACTGAGTCTGATTTATTGCTGATGGTGTTGATGGCTGCTGTAAACAGAGACCGGGTCAGAGGCCATTACGTCCACTTCATAAATGATTGTGGAGTTGCGGAGAGATTAAAGAGTGTCCTCCATAGGGCTACTTGCGGGGAGGGCTAGAATTGACAATGATTTTTTTTTTACGGTTCTACTTTTTTTTTCACCTTCTAATTTGTTTGTTTCTTTGTTTATTTACAGTAGGGTATTGTTTTTAACTTAATGACGGAATTTTAGGTTTAAAATTTTGCTATTTATGTTTGATAATATGGATTATTTTCATGACTTGCATAACCGGATTTAGGGAGGGGTCCAGACTCCATGGACCCCTTCCTCTGGGTCCTTTTCTGTACTATAGATATATAAGTACAGTCGCTCAAAAAAGTATCCAAACACTATGGTTGATTACAGAATTCAGAAAAAAATCTGGCAACGATTTTTTTAGAAATTAGTGAGCTGGCAACCTTCGTGTCACGTGATTACAGAATTCAGGAAAAATATCTGGAGCGTGTACAGCAACTGTACACGCTCCAGATATTTTTCCACACGCCCAATATTTCCGTGAGTGAGCCCACACGATCCAGGTCTTTGTGAGCTCACATGATCCAATGTGCTGTGAACATTAACCGCAACCGCTCCAGTTTGCTGTGAACGGTAACTGCACACGCTCCATATTCATTGCATTATATATTCATACGCATTATATACATATATTAAAAAATATCCGAACACTATGGTTGATTAGAGAATTCAGAAAAATATATCTGGCAACGATTTTTTTAGAAATTAGTGATCTGGCAACCTTCGTGTCACGTGACACGAAGGTTGCCAGATCACTAATTTCTAAAAAAAGTTGCCAGATATTTTTTCTGAATTCTGTAATCAACCATAGTGTTCGGATGCTTCTTTGAGCGACTGTACAATGGATAACAAAGAACTGGACGCCTTTGTGATGTAACGTATATGATGTACGCATAATGGATAAGAAAGAACTTGGGATCGAATTCGGTGTGTGACATCTGAGCGGCACTTTTTGTTCTGCACGCTAAGGACGAAATGGGCACTTCACAAGGACCCCAAGGGTTCAGAGAAGGTTGGGGGAATGGGACACACTCACAGCTGTTAGGAAAGAGATGGAAGCATCCGATCAAAGCCATCCAGCGTGTTCTCTAACATGAACACGGATTTACGTCTTATCCGCAGGACGGCGTAATTGAAAACCCATCGGTGACCCCTTTCTGAGGTTGGTGTTAGCAGAGATAATTTGAACTCGGGCGCAATTGTGACTCGAACTTGGGAACTTTAGATTAAAATCGTGGCGCGCTACCGACTGAGCCAACCTCCTCCGCCATTCAGATGTGAATCGTGTGAAGCAATGGAACGATATCCATTGCTTCATACGATTCACATCTGAATGGGACATGTCGCAGATCTGAAATGAACAACGGAGATGTGATGAGCAGCATCGGAAGACACCGAAGTCCTGTGATGCGCTGGAGCTGCGCGGGAGCGGAAGTGTACTCCTGCCACGCTCACGTGGTCCGGTGAGGTGCGAAGAGGGCAAATATTGCGTTGATCGCGGTACTTCGCTCCAGCCATTGACCAGAGGCTTAGTGATGCGGAGAGGAATCGTTGGATGCGAGAGAGATGCTGAAGAGCGGAGGAGCAGGAGAAGCTGAACTCAGTAATCAGGTTCATCTGCAGCATCGGCTCTAGTGCGTGGGAAGAGCCACTTGAAGATCGGCAGGCCTTCTGTCAACACTCCAACCAAGAGCTCTCTTTCCCCCCCCCCCCTTTTTCTGTCTTCTGACGCACGAGGTTATGACACTGAAATTTTTTTTCCGTGCCATCCCGTGGCCGAGTGGTTAGCACGCTTGGCTACTGATCTAAGGGACCTGGGTTCGAGCCCCGGGTAAGGCATGGATGTATGTGTCGTTTTTCTGCTGAGGTCCTGCCATCCTCTCAGACCTTCTACTGTGGCATATAAACTGACAGGCTCCTGTCCGACCTCTGTGGCAAGCAGCTGCTTGAGGGGGTATTTATTTTTTATTTTATATTATTAAAATTGTAATATAACTGGCAGGAGAAACTTGTTGGTGGATTGAAACAGAAAGTTCGAGGAGATGACAAATATTCTATTTAGTAAATAAAAGATTAGCAAATAAATGAAACAAAATTTGGCGTAAACTGTTTTCATTTTTGTTTACTCTTTTGTTGAGAATGAAGTCATCAATTATTGATAAAACTAAGATTGTTACTAACTATAAATTAAAAAAAAAAACCTTCAAGCGTCTGCTTGTTACAGAGGTCTGACAGGAGCCTGTCAGTTTATATGTCGTAGAAAAGACCTGTGAATCAAGGAGAGACCGTTTCCCCCCATAAATTTAGTACACTTTTAAAGATGTCACTTCCGACCCGCGGCAGTTAGGACCCCGATCTTTTACCCCAACAGGGCTAGAACTAAGAGGGATCACCCCACCAAATTTGGGACCTATCGCTCAAGTAGCCGCTCAAATGGCACAGCGAAACCGATAATTTCTGCCACAAAGACAACACAATCATCCATACCATACCCGGGGCTCAAACCCAGGTCCTTTTGATGATGCTATTTTCTTCTTCTTTCGGTTAACTATCATGTAATAGCCATTTTCCAGGCGAATGGACGGGGGGGGGGGGGGGGGACACGTGTGACGTCATCGGTGGCAGAAATTGGCAGTTTTCCTGTGGTTTTGCGGCTACTTGAGTGATCGGTCCCAAATTTGGTGGGGTGATCCCTCTTAGTTCTAGCCCTGTTGGGGTAACAGATCGGGGTCCTAGCTGCCGTGGGTCGGGAGTGATGAACCCTCGAAAATTGTCCGAGATATATGGGGGCGTTGTTGTCGCCTACCTTGAAAGTACTTATCGATCAATGGACATAAGTTTCGAGCCAAACTTTTGGCGTGGATTTAACTAGTATATATGTTACCGCTAAAGTGCAGAAATCAGTTAATGTGCACATTACCTAGCTAATCTGCAGATTAACTAGGGTGATCCGTTAAAGTGTGGAAAATTGTTTCATTTCTCAAATTACCTAGATAATCTGCACATTACCTACTAGGCACTCGTTAAAGTGAAAATAAGATCTTTGCTGGAACAACAGCAACTTTTCTGTACGCTTAAATTAACATAATGTTATTTATTTATTTTTCGATATCTAAAGAATCAAGTTTATACAATCAAACAATCAACAAATTAGTTGATATGTTACCGTTAAAGTGTATAATTCAGTTATTTCATAGAATACCTAGTTATTTCATGAAATAACTGATCAAATCAGTTAAAGCGTGTAATAAATTAATAATTCCACACTTTAACTAGTTATTCTATGAAATAACTAATGATAGACAATTAAAGTGTAAAATAAACAATCTGACTGAATTATACAGCATACAAAATGTTATTTATATAGACACAATAAAATCATTTGTTACAACAGGGATTACTAAAATGGCATTTGTAATTGACCTAATGTGCGAAGGCCAAGTAAGAACGAATCCGTAAAGTGGTGAATCTCTTGAATATGAATCTTCGTGTCACGTGATTAAGTCGTCCGCATTATAAAAAACGCCCCGGATGAGCGGAGGCCAAGTGAGAACGAATCAGTAAAGTGATTCGTTCTCACTTGGCCTGCTCATTTTGGGGGCGTTTTTTATAATTCGGACGACTGATCCATGTTGACAGAGGGATGACCTGGTTTCAACTCTACTCTCGGACGCTAGAAATAGTCTTTTTTTTTACTTTTGAACTTTAACGATACGGAAGCCATTAATGTGCACATTACCTATGTAAAATGCGGAAAACTCTTGATTCCGCACGTTAACGGAGCAAATCAGTTAATCTGCAGATTAGCTAGGTAATGTGCACATTAACGGCTTTCGAGCTTTAGCGGTAACATATATTACAGATAATTTTCAAGACCATTTTTAAAATCTACTAAAGAGAGGGAAAAAATATTAAACCGGAACAGTTTTTCGGTTTAATATTCTGAAGGAAGGGGCCATGCCTCCCCCATCCTTCAGAATGCTAATAAGGGTAATAGAGACAAAATATTATAAAACTCTATTAAATTTCATGCATTTTCAAGAAATTTTTAAAAACCTGTAAAAAGGAAGGGGGGGGGGGGGGTATCCCCCCTTCTCATTGGGAACCTAGTCTCTTGTCCCCTACATTTTACCTCCTCCCCTTCTCTCCACTCACAACCCAAAATTTTTTCCTAGACCCTCGCCTGTCCAAAGCTATTTGTGGTACGCTTTCAATTGAATACCATTTCCTTACATATTCATTCTCGAAACACCAAATTTTTTTTCTCGACACCCTAGCAAAAGTCCGCGCCCTGCCCACGGTCAGTAGGGGACACCGATGAGTTTGGAAAGACCGCCGTCCATCTGATGGGACGTTAAGCCGTGGCTCCGTGTGCGGGAGAGACATACCCTGTGCACGTTAAAGAACACGCTGGATGGCCTTGACTAGGAGGTATCATCTGTCTCCCAGCAGCTGTTCCAGTGGGTCCTCTCCCCCAAAATTTCTAAGCCTTCGGGGTCCTTGTGACTTGAGGGCGGGGGGTGGCTCAGTCGGTAGCGCGCCAGGCTCGTAATCTGTAGTTCCTAGGTTCGAGTCCCAGCTGGGTCAGCGTTGAGATTTATCTCCGCAAAATTTCCCCGCCCTGCCCACGGTCAGTAGGGGACACCGAAGGGCTTGGAAAGGCCGCCGTCCGTCGTATGGGACGTTAAGCCATGGCCCCTTGTGCGGGAGAGCCATACCCTGTGCACGTTAAAGAACACGCTGGATGGCCTTGACAGGAGGCTACTATCTGTCTCCCAACAGCTGTTCCAGTGGGTCCCCGCCCCAACCTTTTCTGAGCCTTCGGGGTCCTTGTGGCTGGCCATTTAGCCCATGGTGTGCAAAAAAGTGCCGCTCAGAGGTAAAACAATCCAATCCAATCCTTGTGACTTGGCCATTTAGCCCATGGTGTTCAAAAAAATAAAGTGCCGCTCAGAGATAAAACAACCCAACCCAAATCCGAAACCATATATATTATTTATTGAAATACTGAACTAACCAACCTCATCTATTAAAAGAAGGATCAGTCATCTTCTCCGTTACTAATAACCACAAAACACAATTTCGTAATCATCTTCTTTTAACGTTCGCGTCTGCAGCCGGCAGCACGTGTTGCACAAAACCCCGAAAGACGAGACAACAAAAAAAAAGAAAAAAACAACAATAAAGAAAAATATTCTCTTAACGCACAACAAAAAGAGAAAAAAATGGTAGGAACGAGAAAAAAAAAAATGCAAAAAAAAAAAACACTATAAAAAAAGGAGATAATTTTAATAATGAGACAAATTCCTTCTTGTCTGCCTTGTCACTGTGGATGTTCATTTCTTTCGTTACAAACCAAACTTGCTTTTTTTAACATTTCACAAAACCAAGTCTGCTCTTTTTTTAACATTTTAAAATTTTTTTTTCACGAAATTATTTTCGTCCTGACAGAAGGAGCGACTGACAGCACACCCACGACTAAATGAAGTTGTTTTTCATGCCTTGCTGACAACTCTCTCTTCTGCACATACTCCGCTTCTTTCTTCCTCTGTGCCCCCTCCTCCTCCTCGAACTCTTCCCCCCTTCACTTCCACCTCCTCCCCCTTTTTCTTCTCCTCCCTCCACTTCTCAATAATCTGATTACGTGGGCAGCGATTGCAACGGAAGGGTTTGAGAAATAAAAGCCTTTTAGGGTAAATCCATTTTAAGTGCGGAAGGCCCTTGCATCCATTACGAAGTCAAAATGTGCCACGTCGGTGTTTTGTATGTGTAAGAGAAAAGAAGAGAGAGAGAAAGCGGGAGAGATAGATGGAGAGAGGCAGACGAAAAAAGAGTGAGAGGACTCAGTCGTAAAATACGACTTCCAAAAAGACCAGAAAAGAGGGAAGTTTTCCGAAAGGGATGAGGAGTCACCCCGTCCCTATCTAACAGCCGCTATTAGCCTCGTGTGTTATTTTTTCTCCTTTTCTCAACCCCCACCCCTTTCTATCTCCCCCATCCCCCGTTTTCTTTCTCTCTAAATGCAGCAGATGAGTTAAGTCTGAAGAATGTCTCTGTAAGCCGTAACCGCCAAAGCATGATCGAAGGATGCAGTAAAGGACTTTAAAAAGGAAGATCCAACTGATGATGAGATTGACAGTGAGAATGTTGCGATGATGATAATGATGAGTTAACAGTCTCCGAAGAGAAGTTGTTTTTTCATCTTTTAAAACGAGAGTAATGCAAAAATAATTCTTACTGTATTTGCGCAAAAGGGAATGCGTCATTCCTTCGCACTTGTTTTCGAAAATCGCTGAGCTTCGTTTGCTAAATGAGCTAGAAATGATTTTAGAGTCTATTTTCTTTCAGAGCAGTGGTTTTTCTAAACTAGATGAGAAGGAAACTTTTCCTGATAAAGGATGCGTTTTATAACTGTGGTTTCAACTTTTTTTTTTTAGTGAAAAGAGGGAAAAGTCTGGTTTTTCTGGAAACTTTGACATTTCCCACGTCCGAGTATCCCACATCACCTGCATTGAGATTTTCTCTGCTAGCAAGTATGTTGAAAACGGTGAATAACAATGCTGGGATTACAGATGACGTCGTCCGTCACACAAGATGTTAACATTGTTGTTCCGTATACAAGACGGGGGCGAGGGTAGCTCAGTCGGTAGCGTGCCAGGCTCGTAATCTGTAGTTCCCAGGTTCGAGTCCCAGCTGGGTCAGCGTTGCGATTTATCTACGCAAAATTCTCCGCACTGCCCACGGTCAGTAGGGGACACCGATGGGCTTGGAAAGGCCGCCGTCCGTCGGATGGGACGTTAAGCCGTGGCCCCGTGTGTGGGAGAGCCATACTCTGTGCACGTTAAAGAACACGCTGGGTGGCCTTGACGGGAGGTTACCATCTGTCTCCCAACAGCTGTTTCAGTGGGTCTCCTTCCCCAACCTTCTCTGAGCCTTCGGGGTCCTTGTGACCTGGCCATTTAGCCCATGGTGGGCAAAAAAGTGCCGCTCAGAGGTAAAACTACCAAACCCGTATACAAGACAGACATACTAATCTTTGCACGTTGAAGAAGATGGATTCGACAAAAACTTTCAATGGTGTCATAGACAATATTCAGTGGATTCCCTTTACCTGATGAGCTCTGAAACTTTGGGGTCCTTGTGACCTGATCATTCATTCGCATTGTAGAGGCGGGGAACCTGCGATCTTTTACGTACTTGTCTAGAAAGGCTCAAACTCACATATCATTTTAGTAACATATTATGTAATTATTTACACTGTAATGGTAATAGTATAATTATAATATATATATACAAACCACAAAATTTAATTAATTATAAATTAAATATTTATAAATGTTTATATTACATATGATATAACTTAATTATCACATAATTAAGTTATTAATTATGTGACAATTAATTTTAATATTATTATATCACATATAATGTGATATAATAATACACATTATATGTGTATTATTAATGGGTATATAAATATAATACATTAATAATATAATATATTATATTATGAATGTTTTTTATTTATATACACATATATTTATATAATGTGTAATATAGTATAATGGCTCCTGTCAGACCTCTGTGGCAAGCAGCTTGAGGGGGTTTTTATATATTAATAAAAAAATATTATATTTGTAGTTATATATAATTATAATAAATTTAAAATATAAATTAGATATTATTAGTTGATCTTCATTTGGAGATCTTCGTGACCCCATGTTGGGTTAAAAAAATCAGGTCCATACCTGAAATGGGACGCCTTAAAGTAATAATGCATTTGGGAATGTGGGGGAATCTGGCAACGGCAGCAGTTTTGAATATTTTCGTGAGTTTTGTGTAGAGGTCTGTATAGTTAGAGGCAAGCCATCTCGCTGATTCACTGCCATTGGGTTATGGTGATCACGTGGTTTATGGGCGCCATGTTTTGTCATACCGTGAGACGAAAGCCTATGAGTTAGTGTCTGTACCAAGTAAAAACTTCTCAGTTGTTATAGTTTTATACATTTCTACCACTTTTTTTTGTCTATAAAAGCTGTCATATTTTATGAATGCCTCACTACGTTGCATTTAGGTGTAAAAATTTCACTCAGAGAAATAAATTAATGAATATCTTTTTCCGAGAAACTCCATCAGAAGACGGCATCGGCTGCAAAAGTGAAATGAACCAACTGAAAATTAACAAAATATTTCTTTTAAGGTTCATTTGAAAAACGAGCTAATGTTTTTATTTTGTCGTCTGCCTATACCAATATTTGTTCGTCTGTCTGTCCATCTCTCTGTTAACTGTTGTCTGTCCATCTGTCTTTCCACCTGTCTGTCCGTCTACAGACAATCAATTTTTTTACTTTTAGAGCTAAATGAAAAATTCTTTTTCGGTTGGATAAGTGTCGAACAAATATTGGGATTAGCAATTTTGAAAATTTTCAATGACTTTAATAGCGCCCTCTAGAGATGGGAAAAGATGGAAAATGCTGAAATTTCAAATGAATACAAACAATTTACACTGGAAATCTGAAATTTTGGTAGTAGAGTGTTATGGTCAGAAGGTTTACAATGGCAACAAGGCTTTGCCCTCTTACCCAAATGGGGGTGCGAAAATGAAACTTTTCTTAGGAGATAAACAAAACAATATATATATATACAGGGTGAATCTAAAAAAGTGGGCAAAACTTTACGGGGTGGTAGAACGCAGCTATACGAGCAATATTCGTCATAGAACGTATGGTCGGAACTCAAGCGGTGAGAAGTTAAAAGGTAGTTTTCCACTGTCACATTTAAAGAATGAACACAAGAAGGAGAGGAGATACTTCAGAAAACATTTTATTAACAGGAATGTAATTGAGGTATATGCTCAAAGAAATTGCTCAAAAGAGCTGCCGCCAGCTGTAATGCAGGCTTCACACCTGCGGGATAGGGACCGACGCACATTTGCGAAAACACCAGGCATTTCCCGAATATCGCCGGCAACAACGGCGATCCTGGCGACTAGATCCATATCGGTTTCAATGGGGCACTTGTAGATTAGGCTTTTCATATGGCCCCACAGGTGCATATCCGCCATTTCGTGGTTAGTATAACCAGCCATCCTCTCGGCAATCCACGGTAGAAATGCCGTTGGGTGCGAGGACCGACCCTTTTATACCATTTCCAACGCCACCTAGCGGCTCGCCGTTTGCGTTCCGCCCATACTTTCTATGACGAATATTGCTCGTATAGCTGCGTTCTACCCCCCCGTAAAGTTTTGCCCACTTTTTCAGATTCACCCTGTGTATTTGTGTTAGAGGCACTAACAGAATATTAATGAGTTAAAAATATTTGATAAACTCAGCGTTACCTGTAGACGTTCAAACGTTTATAAATCAATAAATGTCTTTTGTGAAAAAAGTCGGCGTTAGTTCAACAGGTTAAAATACTCTGACATGTTGCTGGAGAGATGCGGGTTCAAATCCCGTATGTCGGCGAAATTGTTTTCCACAAAAATATTAATATTTACATTTTTCGAATCCCCTTCAGTGGAATTTCCAGTATTAGAGAGTGCTAAATACGGTATATAAAAACTCGAAAGGCGACCTCTAGCGGCGGAAAAAAGGTGAAAAATATCAAATCTTTAAATAAATATTGTAAATTAAACTATTTTTTGCTAGAAACTTAAATTTTTGGTCATCGAGTCTAATGGTCAAGTGGTTTATAAATAATAAATAAATACCCCCTCAAGCAGCTGCTTGCCGCAGAGGTCTGACATGAGCCTGTCAGTTTATATGCCATAGTAGTAGGTCTGAGAGGATGGCAGGACCTCAGCAGAAAAACGACACATACATCCATGCCTTACTCTGGGGCTCGAACCCAGATCCCTTAGATCAGTAGCCAAGCGTGCTAATCACTCGGCCACGGGACACCTTAAGAGTAATGATTTGTCGCGTTGGTAAAATGCAAATTTTCTGCTTTAAGAGATAAAAGAAAAAATTTTTTCCACATTACAGGTACTAATAAAATATTAATAGTTTATTTTCTCAATTATATAGTAGCTCGAAATTCCACTGTTAGAATGTACTGAAATGTAAAATAACTAGAAGAACGCATATCACCTCTGTCGCATATGGGAATCTCATTTTCAAAGAGAATGAAGTTCTTCCTTTGCCTACTTTTTCACTCCTTAAAAGTTTTAATTATGGATGTTCGTGTTGTTTTTCTGTTGAGATCCTGACATCCTCATGGACCTTCTACTATGGCGAAATAGATTGACAGGCTCCTGTGAAACCTCTGTACAAGCAGCTGTTTGAGGGTTTTTTTTTTATTTTTTAATGTAAAAAAAATACTCCCTCAAACAGCTGCTTGCCACAGAGGTCTGACATGAGCCTGTCAGTTTATATGCCAGAGTAGAAGGTCTGAAAGGATGGCAGGCCCTCAGCAGAAAAACGACACAAACAGCCATGCCTTACCCGGGCTCGAACCCAGGTCCCTTAGATCAGTAGCCAAGCGCGCTAACCACTCGGCCATGGGATAATGGGGGAAATGCAAATAGCAGTATTTTATTAGTAATTATAAAACATAAAAAGTATTTGTCTATTAGTTTTTAAATTTAAAAAGTTGTTTTTCTCTCGCTAGCAGGCAGATCATTACTGTCAGTAGAAGTTCTACCATCACAGAATTCTACACGCCGAAATTTCTACCATAAACAGATCACTTGAAACATTCGTTAAAAGTTTTGCAGTTTCGACGTTTTGTGATCTCTAGTGATATAAATTAAAACTATCCTTGAAAATTCATTTCATTTCTCATTTTTCTTCATTTTCTTCATTCCACATTAAATTCTTTAATTCTTCATTTCAACATTTCTTCATTTTTCATTTCATTAGTAATCAACTAAAAAAGAGATTTCTAATTATCTCTTAAAACAAAACCGTTCCTTACCTACCTTGAGCGTAGGGTCAACTCATTTTTGTCAATGAAATTTTCAAGACTGTCACATTCCACGACCAAAATTTTTAATTTCTAGCATAACTACATCGTTTGCAGTATTCGTTTTAAATTTTGGGATTTTCCGATTTTTCCCACAGGTAGAGGACGCAATTATAACTTTTGGGAAATTCGTAAAATGCAAATTGTAATATTTCATCAATACCTGTCCAACCAAAAAACAATTTTTCATTTATCTTTAACAGCATACAATTTTCTGTTAAGACAAAAAAAGTTGCATTCATCTCCCCCCCTGGGTCTAAAGGGTCAAGTGATTGTTGTCAATGGTAACTTCGTAATCTTCACATTTTAACACCAAAATTTTAAACTTTTAACATAACTACATCGTTAAAATATTCGTTTGATATTTTCGAAATTTCAAATTTTTCCACCGTTAGAGGGCGCAGTTATAACTTTTAAAAAATTCAAAAAATGCAAATCATAATATATCATTAATACCTATTTAACACAAAAAGAATTTTTTATTTATCTGTATAAACAATAAAGTTCGATGTCTACAGAAGGACAGACAACAAAGCGAAATTATATCTTTTTTTTTCTTATAGAAAAAAGCTGTAAAATTTACTTTTTCCTTTTTTAGCCGTTTTCTAAAGTGCTTCCAATCATGAACACTGAAATCTGTATCAAATATTACCCTACCCCTTTTCGGAATCCATAAGTACCGCGCAATAACGTTCAGGTATGCAAGCTAAACAATCCGAGCGACGACAAAATATGGCGTCCAATTTTGAGATGGCCAACCTCTACCTATATAGGGCCTCTAGTCTTATGTTCACAGTTTAGCGAGCAGTGAATGGCAACAGCGGATTTGGTAGCGATGTCGGTTAGCGACATCGCTACCAAATCCGCCTATGGCGCCCTTACTATAAAGCCGTGGCCCCGTGTGCGGGTGAGCCATACCCTGTGCACGTTAAAGAACACGCTGGATGGCCTTGACAGGAGGCTACCATCTGTCTCCCAACAGCTGTTCCAGTGGGTCCCCTCCCCCAACCTTCTCTGAGCCTTCGGGGTCCATGTGACCTGGCCATTTAGCCCACGGTGTGCAAAAAAGGCCGCTTAGAGGTAAAACAACCCAACGTTAAAGAACACGCTGGATGGCCTTGACAGGAGGCTACTATCTGTCTCCCAACAACTGTTCCAGTGGGTCCCCTCCCCAAACCTTTTCTGATACTTCGGAGTCCATGTGACCTGGCCATTTAGCCCATGGTGTGCAAAAAAGTGCCGCTCAGAGCAACCCAACGTTAAAGAATACGCTGGATGGCCTTGACGGGAGGCTACCATCTGTCTCCCAACAGCTGTTCCAGTGGGTCCCCTCCCTCAACCTTCTCTGAGCCTTCGGGGTCCTTGTGACCTGGCCATTTAGCCCACGGTGTGCAAAAAAGTGCCGCTCAGAGGTAAAACAACCCAACGTTAAAGAACACCATGGATGGCCTTGACGGGAGGCTACCATCTGTCTCCCAACAGCTGTTCCAGTGGGTCCCCTCCCTCAACCTTCTCTGAGCCTTCGGGGTCCTTGTGGCCTCGCCATTTAGCCCACGGTGTGCAAAAAAAGTGCCGCTCAGAGGTAAAACAATCCAATCCCATCCCTTACTATATCTTAACATAGGTCGCTAGTGTAGCCGCGCAGAATGGCGGTAGCCATGTTCTTGCTACTCAGAAAGCCGCACGTTGCACGTCAATTGTAATGTATCCAAATGCAAATACTGCTTAATAACATCGCAATTGTTTCATGTACAAAAAAAGAATTATTTCGGCGAATATTGCTAAATCGATTTTTTTTTTCCTTGGAAGGTCAAGAGATATTTAACATATATACATAAAAAAATACTTTTTTCCGCTTTAGGTTTTCGTCTGTTTACGTTTTTAAACACAGTTGTTTATTCACACTTAAAGTTATTAATAACAAATTACATATGAAATGAAAGCTGCACCATCTTTTTCATAAAATAGGGACTGAATTCCCCTCCCCTGCATAATATTTCAAAGTTCTATCATTGTTTAATCAAGTTTCTAATGTTCAGAGTAAACTGTGATAAGTCAAATCTCTTACAGAAGAAAAAATGTAAATATTAATAAAAACAATCTCTTTGGAATAAAAGTTGGGTTGGGTTGTGTTGTTTTACCTCTGAGCGGCACTTTTTTGCACACCATGGGCTAAATGGCCAGGTCACATGGACCCCGAAGGCTCAGAGAAGGTTGGGAGAGGGGACCCACTGGAACAGCTGTTGGGAGACAGATGGTAGCCTCCCGTCAAGGCCATCCAGCGTGTTCTTTAACGTGCACAGGGTATGGCTCTCCCGCACACGGGACCACGGCTTAACGTCCCATCCGACGGACGGCGGCCTTTCCAAGCCCATCGGTGTCCCCTACTGACCGTGGGCAGGGCGGGGAATTTTGCGGAGATAAATCTCAACGCTGACCCAGCTGGGACTCGAACCTGGGAACTACAGATTACGAGCCTGGCGCGCTACCGACTGAGCCACCCCCGCCCCTATTTTGGAATAAAAAGCAGGAATTTTGTTGCGAAATATCCAGACTTTAATAAAGGCGTAATTACTGAATATTGTTTAAAATAGAAATTTAAATAGTTTTGATTATAATCTTTTATTTATCTTCAGTCGTATTCTTTCATTAAATTGCATGAATATCGTTCGAAACGGAGATTTAAATAGATTTGATTATGATCTTTAGTTTACCTTCTGTCGTATTTTTCCGTTAAATGCATATTTCAATAGTTATAGCACTTCACAGTTACATTTTCATCGACATTGAACGTAATTTATCATGAAATATTCTAGCGTCCTTAACTCTTGAAATAAAAAAAAAATAAATACCCCCTCAAGCAGCTGATTGCCACAGAGATCTGACAGAAGCCTGTCAGTTTATATGCCAAAGTAGAAGGTCTGAGAGGATGGCAGGACCTCAGCAGAAAAACGACACATACATCCATGCCTTACCCGGGGCTCGAACCCAGGTCTCGTAGATCAGTAGCCAAGCGCGTTAACCACTCGGCCACGGGACGGCTTATTTAAAACCGTGATTTAAATAGATTCACTTACGATTTTTAATTTATCTTTAGTCAAAATTTTCCATTAAATGCATATTTTAGAAATTACAGAGCTTCGAAATTAGATTCTCATTGACATAACAGGAAATTCTCTAGAGTTTCGGTAAGGTACATCAAAAACATAGGAAATGACAAATGATATCAGTATCACTTTTTCCCCTGTTTGTTGACTTTTTTTCTCTTTCTATGAATTCATAAGAACACTTTATTTCATCAGTTTACATTAAAAACACTGAGAAAATTTCGCAACCCTTCCTACCGCCTTCCGCTAGGCCTAACTACACTACTGTCATAAATTATTTGAAATGACGAAAAGGTTTTCAATTTACAAAGCAAAATTTTAGCATTACTTCTCACCTACGAAATGTTATCCCTTTGATCTGGGAGGAGGTGGCTCAGTCGGTAGCGCGCCAGGCTCGCAATCTGTAGTTCCCAGGTTTGAGTCCCAGCTGGGTCAGCGTTGAGATTTATCTCCGCAAAATTCCCCGCCCTGCCCACGGTCAGTAGGGGACACCGATGGGCTTGGAAAGGCCGCCGTCCGTCGGATGGGACGTTAAGCCGTGGCCCCGTGTGCGGGAGAGCCATACCCTGTGCACGTTAAAGAACACGATGGGTAGCCTTGACTGGAGGCTACCATCTGTCTCCAAACAGCTGTTCCAGTGGGTCCCCTCCCCCAACCTTCTCTGAGCCTTTGGGGTCCATGTGACCTGGCCATTTAGCCCATGGTGTGCAAAAAAGTGCCGCTCAGAGGTAAAACAACCCAACCCTTTGATCTTTTTCGCAAGTTCATTACTGTAATCAAACGCGTTACACAAATCCATTTTTACAATGCAATCTGTCGTTCTTTAAAACAATGATAACAAAATTACAAGTAGCGACAATATGACGACACTCGGTTACAGTTTTCAAGCGATAGGGCGCCTCCCCGTCTTCCTACCTCCATGGGTAAATTATGTGTACTTGTAACCATAGAATAACTAGCTGACAAAGATGCATCACTGAACACCATTGCTTACAGCGCCATCTTTAGCAGCCGGTCGTAATTCTCCTTCTACCGCCAACTTTCAAAGTGGGTAAATATCTTGTTTGCAGTTGTAACGATATGACTATTATTTGTTTTCTTTATATATTTCAAAAAGAAAAAATTACGGAATGAGAAAATTTAATTATTCAGATCATATATAAATATTAGAACAATTTAAAGTAAATGGCTAACCTTAAAAATAAATTAAAAAGTCTTTAAGTAATAAGGTATCACAGAAAAATGTCCTGCAGACAAGAAACACTTGAAACAATTAGCTGAAAAATATTTGGATTTGCTCTGAGTGGGATTCGAACCCACGTCTCCCAGAGGGCGGGGGTGGCTCAGTCGGTAGCGCGCCAGGCTCGTAATCTGTAGTTCCCAGGTTCGAGTTTCAGCTGGGTCAGCGTTGAGATTTATCTCCGCAAAATTCCTGCCCTGCCCACGGTCAGTAGGGAACACCGATGGGCTTGGAAAGGCCGCCGTCCGTCGGATGGGACGTTAAGCCGTGGCCCCGTGTGCAGGAGAGCCATACCCTGTGCACGTTAAAGAACACGCTGGATGGCCTTGACGGGGGGCTACCATCTGTCTCCCAATGTGCTAGTGAGTCCCCTCCCCCAACCTTCTCTGAGCCTTCGGGGTCCATGTGACCTGACCATTTAGCCCATGGTGTGCAAAAAAGTGCCGCTCAGAGGTAAAACAACCCAACCCACGCCTCCCAGAAACACGCCGGGTTTCTGGGAGACGTAGATTCGAATCTCACTCAGAGAAAAAACATTTTTTCCCCAGCTAACTATTTTTAGCTGTTTAATTTTAAAATTGTAATTGGATTGGATTGGAATTATCCAGGATTAATTCTTATTGGAATAGGATTGGTTCTGCCGCTACTCGGCATGAGCGCTAGTATCGCTTTTGTGCTTCAATGGACTTATATGGAAGTCGTCTATCTGATGTGTTAGCTAATTAATCTGTGACTTGTAGCAAGTTCCCCCCCCCCCCCCGCCAGCCTCCTTTTGAAATTTTGACATGAAATTCCCCGCGCAACTCGGACGACAACCGGAAACACTCTGTGTAATTCTGAAGCGTCTGCCATGATTTTCTGACGCGTTACGTCTGCCACAGACAGCTTCTTTTATTATTATAGATTCGTGTTATATAGTGTAGGTGGGGCGGGGGTGGCTCAGTCGGTAGCGCGCCAGGCTCGTAATCTGTAGTTCCCAGGTTCGAGTCCCAGCTGGGTCAGCGTTGAGATTTATCTCCGCAAAACTCCCCGCCTTGCCCACGGTCAGCAGGGGACACCGATGGGCTTGGAAAGGCCGCCGTCCGTCGGATGGGACGTTAAGCCGTGGCACCGTGTGCGGGAGAGCCATACCTTGTACACGTTAAAGAACACGGTGGATGGCCTTGACGGGAGGCTACCATCTGTCTCCTAACAGCTGTTCCAGTGGGTCCCCTCCCCCAACCTTCTCTGAGCCTTCGGGGTCCATGTGACCTGGACATTTAGCCCACGGTGTGCAAAAAAGTGCCGCTCAGAGGTAAAACAATCCAAATATAGGAGGCAATCCAAATAACAATCCAAATATAGGAGCAAAAAAGTGCCGCTCAGAGGTAAAACTATCCAATATAGTGTAGGTGTAGAGTAAAAATTGTCTTGAGACGGGTGGGATCCGAACTCACAACACATTTTTCCCTCTGCACGTATTGTCATCATGAAACTTAAAATCCAATTAATGATTAATAAATTAATGATTAATGATTAGTGATAAATGATTAGTGAATCAATGATGTGCTGTGAGCCCTTGTGGGTCCTTGTGACTTGGCAATTTAACCCATTATTTGCAAAAAAAGTACTCCGCAAAGGTTAAACAACGGAATCCAAGCCGTACTAAAAGAAGGATAAACTTTGCATTTTTCTATCACATAGCATTTCACGTATCTTTGCATACAGCTTTACACGGACTAAATTTTTGTGGTTTTATATTTCACAATGACTTGTGGCATTTTCAGAAGATACTTGCTTGTAACTTTAACCCGTTAAATTCGTCATTTTCTAAACCATGTATATCCTTTTGAAACGTGCTAACGATATAATTATTCTGCATTTAACATTTATCAGAGCTGAAAATCACCATCATTAGCATATAAGTAATGTCCATCATTAATTCTAGATGAACTAAATTGACCATAATCTTCAATTTCATCATTTCTTTGTGCAATAGCATTTCCAAAAGCTGGAAAAAGGGCACTTTTTGTGAACAGAATGGGTTAAATGCCCAGGTCACAAGGATCCCGGGGGTTCAGAAAAGTTGGGGGGAGGGAACCCACTGGAAAAGCTTTTGGGGGACAGACGGTAGCCTCCTGTCAAGGCCATTCAGTGTGTTCTTTAACGTGCACAGAGTAGGGCTCTTCCGCACACGGAGTCACGGCTTAACGTCCCATCCGACGGATGGCAGCCTTTCCAAACCCATTGGTATATGGACTCGAGTCTGGGAATTATAGATTACGAACTTGGCGCGCTACGGACTGAACTCCCCCCCCCCCCCCACACAACCTTTTGTGAAGAAATAATTGCGAAGAAAAAAATGTGAATTAGATTTTTTATTGAGATAAATAGTTGATTAAAGGAGTAAGGATAATGTAATGAAAAAAGTCCGATTCGACTGATTGTGAAATGAAGCCTGTTGTATTGATGTCTATAGGTGCATTACTTTATGTACGCTATAAATTTCGGATATATATACAGCGATGAAGAGTGGATGTGTTAAATGACCAGGTCACAAAGACCCTAAAGTCTCAGAGCTGGATAGAGTGAGATGATATACCAGGCAGCTGTCAAGAAACAGGCGAAAACTTCCTATCAAGGCCGTCCAGCATATTCATTATATATTGCCGGTTAATCTGATTCTCATCCATTTCTGGTTGATCTGATTCTCATCCATTGCTGATTGATCTGATTTTCATCCATTGCTGGTTAGTAGTGTAGTCCCAGAATAGTCCCCCCTTTGCACAGTGCTTTCCCCCTATGATGTCACCACCTGGACTTTGACCCCTATGTCGCAACACCCCGACTTTGACCCCTATGTTGCAATCGTCCACGTTGCCTTCTCAGATTGAACTTTGACCCCTATGTCGCAAATGTCATGGGATATGGCACCACCACCCAGTCGCGTGATATGTCGCAACCGCCCTGGACTTTGACCCTCTATGTTGCAACTGTCCACGTTGCCTTCTCAGATTGAACTTAGAAAGACATGTTGCAACCGACCATATTTTAAGCCCTCCCCCTCTTCATAGACCCACCTATTTTTTAAGCCCCCCTTCTCGAATCGTCTCGCTTTTTCTTGATTTCAGACCCCCAGGTTGACCCACCTATTTTTTAAGCCCCCCCCCTTCTCGAATCGTCTCGATTTCCCCTGGTTGACCCACCTATATTTTAAGTCCCCCTTTTCGAATCGTCTCGAATTTTCTTGTTTTCTCCTGGTTGACCTACCTATATTTTAACCCCCCCTCTTTAAAGACCCCCTGGTTGACCCATCGCAAATCAGTTTTTGCACATTTAATCGGTGTCATCCAACGTCCGTACTATTTTTAGAGCATCTCCTATATTTAAAAAAAAAAACTGCTTCCGACGCCGTGATTTGAACCCGCTTCCTCGGTGCCGATAGCGTTATCGCACTCAACCTTGTTGATGTGGTTCAAACGGGGTATAGCGTTATCGCACTCAACCTTGTTGATGTGGTTCAAACGGGGTATAGCGTTATCGCACTCAACCTTGTTGATGTGGTTCAAACGGGGTATCGCGTTATCGCACTCAACTATGCCATGTTACTTGATGATGTGGCTTAGATGTGTCTCGAGCGGGGGTATAGCCCATCGTTATAAATCACGTATCTCTTTATTACAGTTTAAGGAATTATTTCAGATATTTTTATTAACTTAGGTTTTTTTATTATCCTACGTTTTTTACAACCTTCATGTTTATTTCGTTATAACTAGCTTTTTTCTGCCTAACCTTCGTTTATTTTTATAACCTACGTATTTCTTATAATTAACTCCTTGACTAGAAGAAGGACTACCCTGCAGTAACTGTTTTAAAAGACTGTCCCACAGAAAATGCCGTTGGGTAAAAATTTAATAAAAGGAAAAAAAAATTGATTTAAAAACTTATTCGTCATTATGTAAAATATTGAGGGGTTAAACTTTTTGTGTAGGAGGCAGGAGATGAAGATAATTATACCTACATGTTACACTTTCCTATATTACTAAACGAAGTGTACGACGAACTGGTACGTGCCTCTGAATATGTACTAAATAAATGTTAACAGTGTTACTAATTTCTGTTCTATATCTGATTGGTCCTCGTTGTAATTTCTTAGTGTATGAATAAAAGTTTTTTCTCGCAATGCTGTTTCATTGTTCCACTTAACTGAATCGAGAAATGTAAAAGAATGACTATCTGAAAATTGTACGATATCAGAGTAATAATGTTGTAGATTTGATATGAGTGATGACTATGAAAGAAATCATCTCGTTTTAAATTGTTAGCTTCTTCTGTAGCAAGCAACTGCCGGATAGATAACATGTTTATTCTTGAACACACGATTCACATTCACAGAAACAGACATGAAAACATAAACATACGCACACACGCAACGCACACACGGACACGCAACGCACGCACACACAAACATACAATTACAGAGGCGAAACAAGTATGTGACAAAATATGAAGAAAAACTTAGTCAATCGCATTCATGTATGCATAGAGATTTACACTTAGAAAGACATCCGTTGAATATGTATAATGCCATTCATCTCTTGATTCTGAATACTCATATTTCAGTAAGTATTTTTCAACACGTTTGAATATTGAGCACACCTGTCTTACGTTTTCTGTCAGATGCCTCGTAACAAGAAAATGGTTTGAAATACATGAATATAAATGTTATGGACAGTGATTTTTCTAGTATTGTTACTTAGTTTTGAGGATTCCTGTAACCGATAGATGGCGCTGGTTAAATGCCCGAAACGTAGAAAATCACTTATGTACTGTTTTAGATCTGTTGCATGAAATCTTTTAACATTTGTGTTTGAAAGAATAGTATATGAAGACGCAGACACGATATATGTATGAACCGGTTTGCATTCACCTTGTACCAGCTCTTACAACTCTGCTAGTACTGGTAATTCACCAATAAATAGCATCGCTGCCCGCTACTGGTCCAACCCATCGCTTGAAATACTGGTCCAACTCATCGCTGCTGTCCGCTACCGGTCCAACCCTTCTACCTCAGTCTCCTCCCCCCAACCTTCAGCTATTGATCTCGAAGATTTATCACCTATTTCCAACGCGAGTGCCTTGTCCTGTGTGAGGATTCACTGTAGTTCACTCCATTGGAGCGATTTCACCCATGTTCGGAAAAGTGAAATTCACATACAACTGAAATATAATATTCACATGCTTGCGCAAAAAGTGAATGTTCCATCTTCACTAGAAATGAACGTTGTTGTAAGAAATACGTAATACTTGTGTTTAAACTATGGTTACTGCTTGTATTCTCCTTGCTGTCACATGGCGCCCTCTGTCTTACGTTACGTTTTCTTTTAATGTGAGAATGGTGGGTAGGGTGTTTTCCTATCGCGTCTCCTTTCCAATCTTACTTTTGCAATATTGATTGTCTTGGTTTGAAGTGTGAAATAACCTTTGAAAGACGACGTTTTATGCGTTAGGTCAGGAAAACGTTTGAAACGCAAAGTATTGTCTATCAGTTATGGGTTCCCTCAGAATCCAGAAGTAATTAGTACTAGCTTACAGGGGTAATGCTACTTTCTATAGGTAGTGTTCTTTTAGATTTCTAAACAAGATACATAACATTATCAAAAACGTGTGCTTGCCAGAACCACTTTCACACGAGCATGGTACCACTTGTTTTAAGAATTCCACACTAGTGTAGAAATATTCTCATGCAGGAAAAATAACTAAACCGATTCTTAGACATGAAAATGTGTGTGTGTTAGATTTAGAGCATCTCCTTCTTTTCAATTTTCCTCGTGTAGTGAAAAACACCATATCATTGTGGAAAAACTTGTGTTTGCAGCTAACCACCTCCACACACTTATGCGCTTATTCAAACTTACCGGGGGACCAGGAACTCTGAAAAGAGCGTGAGAGAGCGCTTGGAATAACCGTCGAGAGAGCTTACGTTACGTTTTATCGGTGGTTGAAGTCAGAGAATGCAAAGTTAGGTCTAGCGGATCGATTCTGGGACCCAACTTTCCATGGAAATACTGAAAATATTGTTGTTTTTTTATAAACAGTGAGTTTTCAGATTTTAAATTTCCAAACTTCTGTGGTTCTTTACTGATGTTTTCTATATGCAAAGTATTTTGTGATATTCATCCATCCGTGTGTACGCAATGGACCGTGATTTACTAGCGTGGGACTTTAATATTTTATGATTTTTCCTGTATTACTCCTTCCGCTAAAGAGTGACTTTTATCAGTTACTCCTTAGGTTCACTTATTTTACACACTAGATGGCGCTTGTTAATATCTATCAGTATTTTCTATCTTACAGTTTTTGCGATGTAATTTGCTGTTTTGAAGCGATTTTGACAACCATCCCACTGCATTTTTATACTTTCTCTCTCGTCACAGTATGTTTTACAGTTATTGTACCTTCCACTTCCAAAGAATTGTGAAAATATTCACCTATCCACAGCAATGTGTGCGCATTTACAGATATTCCAACGCCCTTTACAATCAGTTTGTCTTTCATTCTAAATGCTGTTGCTTGCCGTGCTAAAATGATTCATTGAAATTCCCCCTCGTCTACCTCCCAAAAAGGTACATTGTAGTTTATCAACTATATTTGTCATCTTCAGGTATGAAGGCAGGAGCTGTGTAAACATGACAGGATTCAATTTCATAGTATCTGACACATAGTTTTAGCACTTCTCCGAGGAGGCGCTCATAATACGTGTCATCCCAATTTTCAAGCTCCTAATAATGTTCGAGTTATACTTCATAACCTAAAGGACAGCCATCTTACTATACAAGGAATGATCAAAAGTAAGAAGATTAGTTGTGTTCCCAATAATATTGAAAACAGCATTCTCCCTTGGAACTTTGAATTTCATAGATTCTTATCAATTTTTAATGGAACAATAATGCTGCTTTTCATCATTTGATAACAGTTGGAGATTTGCGTGCGCTTTAAATCTGAATGTTGTGATGTAGGGTGGGAACACCTCTTTCTCGTGTCCAAAAACATTGACAGAAATGTTGTTCATTTTTACGAATTTAGATATATTTTTCTTTTAAATGTATATAGTTGTTAAGGCGTTCAATTTATTACAGGCTTATTCACAGTTAATACAGGATTTATATATGTGGAAAGTAGTCCCAGTGGTAATGGAAAAAGAGTTAATTCCTAGTTCATTGGTAGCAAAATATCCCGTGCTTTTCCCAGTTGGTGCAGAAAAAGCTTCTAATAGCATGCTCAGGGTAGGAGATCATTTGACAGTCGAAGTAAACACAAGACGGCCATGTGTAAAGCAGAGAAAAATATCACTAACAAGAATTGTGTGTACTAAATGTAACTCTTTGAAAAATTTTGTTTTGCACTGTTTCATCAATATTCATGTTTTGTATTTCCTGCATTCATTTGAATAAATAATTCAGCGAAACATTAATATATACATCAACTCTTGATTTTTCTTGGCTGATCAACTGGTTTTCGGTGGTACAAAATAATAATAGACCGTAGATATGTAACTTTTTGAGGGCACTGAAGGTGTAAAATGAAAACATTCATTTTCTTTGGAAATGAACATCCCATATTCCACCGATATGTTATTTTTTTCAGTCTGCTAATCTCCTACTTCTCGCCTTCCTAACGCCTACCAAAGGACTCATTGACCTATGCAGAATCACACCCTGCTTGTCACTTTGAATGAATTTGCATACCTTGACCTTAGTTCTTGTACCTTTTACAGTTTTCATCCTTACGAATCTTTTGAATAATGTCGTGTGTTTCTTCTCATCAGTTCTGGAAGACTATGTTTTAGCACGAAATCAGTTTGTGTTCTTAATGAATGCAGTGGAATTATTTACCAAGTTTCTATTTTTAATGAAGGAAATCGTTTATCAGTAGCAGATGCAAATATTGCGGTGCAGATTGCGGTTCTATCATGCATAGTCCGCTTGTTGCGAAATGCACATCACGCGAGTTGATGAAAGGTCGAGCTCGCAAAATATGAGACTTTGGTGAATAATTGCAACATCGATTCTGATCTTTGCCACCGAAAGAGATTAGCGGACTTGGAAAAATTTTCAGTGCAGAGAGTCATCCGTCAATAAAACGTGGTCCGGGGTGAGGTACTGAACATCTGTTGCGTGTTCTAAAGCTTGGAAAAATTTTCAGTGCAGAGAGTCATCCGTCAATAAAACGTGGTCCAGGGTGAGGTACTGAACGTCTGTTGCTTGTTCTAAAGCGGGTCTTATATGTCACCCCTACAGACCATATTACACCTCAATATCATTTCATAATTACGAATAATTTATTTTTAAATCAGATTTTTCTCCTTTTATTAATTTTTTTACCCATTGGTATTTTCTGCGGGACAGTCTTTTAAAACAGTTACTGCGGGATAGTCCTTAAAAGGGGGGCGGAACTGTTAATGAGGGGGACGGAACTTTTGATAAGAGTTTTAATTAATGTAGGGTTTTTAAGAAAGGAGGACTTTTTGATGATAAACGAGTTTATCGAAGAGGATCGTCAAATGTAATCCATCAGTAAATCGTGATCCCCTTGTGATTCACCATTTAAAATTTTTTAATAATGCAGGACTTAACCCTCCGTCAATAAAACATGGTCCGGTACCGAACGCGTGTTCTAAAGCGTGATTTTTATGCCATCCATACAAGTCATCAGACCATATTACCCCTCAATATTTTACATAATGACGAATAAGTTTTTAAATCAAAATTTTTTTTTTCTTTTATTAAATTTTTACCCAACGACATTTTCTGTGGGACAGTCTTTTAAAACAGTTACTGCGGGGTAGTCCTTCTTCTAGTCACGGAGTTAATTATAAGAAATACGTAGGTTATAAAAATAAACGAAGGTTAGGCAGAAAAAAGCTAGTTATAAAGAAATAAACACGAAGGTTGTAAAAAACGTAGGATAATAAAAAAACCTAAGTTAATAAAAATATCTGAAATAATTCCTTAAACTGTAATAAAGAGATACGTGATTTATAACGATGGGCTATACCCCGTTCGAGACACATCTAAGCCACATCATCAAGTAACAAGGCATAGTTCAGTGCTATAACGCTATCGGCACCGAGGTAGCCGGTTTAAATCAGGGTGTCGGAAGCAATTTTTTTTAAAATACAGGAGACACACTAAAAATTGTACGGACGTTAGATGACACCGATTAAATGTGCAAAAACTGGTTTGCGACGGGTCAACCAGGGGGTCTTTAAAGAGGGGGCTTAAAATATAGGTAGGTCAACCAGGGGAAAACAAGAAAAATCAAGACGATTCGAGAAGGGGGCCTAAAATATAGGTTGGTCAACCAGGGGGTCTGAAATCAAGAAAAATCGAGACAATTCGAGAAGGGGGCTTAAAATATAGGTTGGTCAACCAGGCGAAATCAAGAAAAATCGAGATGATTCGAGAAGGGGGGGGGCTTAAAAAATAAGTGGGTCTATGAAGAGGGGGAGGGCTTAAAATATGGTCGGTTGCAACATGGAGGTCAAAGTTCAATGTGAGAAGGCAACGTGGACAGTTGCGACATAGGGGGTCAAAGTCCAGGGCGGTTGAGACATATCCCGCGACTGGGTGGTGGTGCCATATCCCATGAGAGTTGCGACATAGGGGTCAAAGTTTAATCTGAGAAGGCAACGTGGACGATTGTGACATAGGGGTCAAAGTCTGGGGTGTTGCGACATAGGGGTCAAAGTCCAGGCGGTGACGTCATAGGGGGAAAGCACTGTGCAAAGGGGGGACTATTCTGGGACTACACTACTCTGGTTGATCTGATTCTCATCCATTGCTGGTTGATCTGATTCAACATTCGTGTCACATGACACGAAGGTTGCCAGATTACTAATTTCTAAAAAAACCTTGCCAGATATTTTTTCTGAATTCTGTAATCAACCATAGCTTTCGGATACTTTTTTGAGCGACTGTATGTACATATATAAATATATTTGCAGAAATGTAAACATATCAGTACATTCGTATAAGAGTTGATTTGCTCAGTGCATCAAACCCCATTTAAAACAATCTCAGTGCTCCCGAGTTGTTAGCATGCTTGGCTACTGATCAAATAGACCTGGGTTCGAGCCTCCGGTAAGTATCTTCTCTATGGCATATAAAACTGACAAGCCCCTGTCAGACCTCCGTGGGGCGGGGGTGGCTCAGTCGGTAGCGCGCCAGGCTCGTAATCTGTAGTTCCCAGGTTCGAGTCCCAGCTGGGTCAGCGTTGAGATTTATCTCCGCAAAATTCCCCGCCCTGCCCACGGTCAGTAGGGGACACCGATGGGCTTGGAAAGGTCGCCGCCCGTCGTATGGGACGTTAAGCCGTGGTCCCGTGTGCGGGAGAGCCATACCCTGTGCACGTTAAAGAGCACGCAGGATGGCCTTGACGGGAGGCTACCATCTGTCTCCCTACAGTTGTTCCAGTGGGTCCCCTCCCCCAACCTTCTCTGAGCCTTCGGGGTCCATGTGACCTGGACATTTAGCCCATGGTGTGCAAAAAAGTGCCACTCAGAGGTAAAACAACCCAACTCAGACCTCCGTGGCAAACAGCTGTTGGAGGGGCGATTCATATGTTTTTTCTTTCATAATTCAAACACGTTGTGTTATTTACCTTTTGTAATAAATGCTCTGTCCAGCGGTCGATTGCATCAATGCTTACAAACTACAATTTTTAAATCCTCACTCAACGAAGCCAAAGCTCTTAGAAAATCATTACCATTAAACAGCGAGAATAAAAGAATCTCTGTGGGGTAGAAACTCTCGGGGGAAGGAACTGTGTGTGTTGGGAGGGGGGGGGGGGGCAATGAAGTTCAAAACTCAAACAACTAACCGGACTGTTCAGTTTCAGCTGACTTGGTATTTACTTTTTGACCTTTCACGTCGACAGTTAGAGAGCGGCTGTTTCGAAGCTCATTTTCGCCTCTCCCTTTCCCTTCCTCTTTTACTCACTCCTTCCTCCCTTCCCCCTCTTAAGTCCCCCCTCCCTCTTTTCAAACCCGAAAGGCTAAAGCCCACTTGCCCCATTACAGACTGCTCTCCGAAGAGGATTAAGCAGACGTTCGCTTCACAACCGAAGGGGATTAAAAAACATAACATGCACGACACTGCACTGATACTGAGCGCAGCCTGACAGAAACGAAAAATAAACAAAGCGCCTTCCCTTCCCTCCCCCCTCCCTCCCTTTCACGTACACATAAACTCCCCCCCCCCCTTCCTTGTGAAATTTTTTTTCCGTCGTTCTCTCTCTTTTTAAGCGACTGTCTGCCACACTCGCACACAAAGTATTGAATGCCGTGTTTTTTAAGCAGACGTTCTTTGGCAGTCGGAAAGAGCCGGCTGCTACCACAGAGAAATCCTCTTCTACCCCCCTTCCAATCCCCTTCCTGAAAGTCTATTGGCTGCAGTCACCTAATCTGCTCTAACTGGTCAACGGCGACGATCCATTGATACCAACAGTAGGCTACTGCACGCGATTACTCTTGGTTAGGGGGTAACAAAACTTGTGCCTAAGGCCTCACAAAGCCACTGCGATGTGGAAGAAGGAGGATTAGTCTAAAAAGAGGTTCCTCCCCCCTCAAAAAAAAAAAAAGATGGCTTTAAGACCGTAAGGGAACGTTGTTGTTTAGCGATGAAAGCGATCTCTGCCCCTTGTGCGAGTGTATGTGCTTGTTTGTGTACACTTTCCATTCTGCACTTGGGTAGATCGTATTCTAAGTTACAGTGTGCCAAGAAGAGAGAATAGAATGCTAGTCGTTGTGATGATAGAAGCTGTGTCTGTTTGGGACAAGGCCAGGGAGGACTTTCTGATCCTTTTGTGTGTTGGGATTAGGATGCTCTCTTCTTTAGGGAAGAGTTCTGTAGCGTTATTTTTGTGGAGGATAATACTGAGTTTACGAAACTATTCGGATTCAGTTTTGGATTTCCGAGTGGTTAGCGCGCTTGGCTACTGATCTAAGGGACCTGGGTTCGAGCCCCGGGTAAAGCATGGCTGTTTGTGTCGTTTTTCTGCTGAGGTCCTGCCATTCTCTCAGACCTTCTACTGTGGCATATAAACTGACAGGCTCCTGTCAGACCTTTGTGGCAAGCAGCTGCTTGAAGGGGTATTTATTTATTTTTTTGAGTAAGAATCATGCAACGAGTAAGGTGTTTAGAAATCTTAACCTGTGTTGGAAGAAGTAGTCCTGTTTGTAAGAAGGTGTATGTTCTTGGGTTAAAGGGTGTTAATAAAAAAATACCGCCTCAAGCAGCTGCTTGTCACAGAGGTCTGACAGGAGCCTGTCAGTTTATATGACGGAGTAGGAGGTCTGAGAGGATGGCAGGCTACAATCCTTTAATTTTTAAACGCTACAAATTAAAAGAAAACACGAAGTTGCAGACAGCAGCGCATTTAAGGGTTTGGGGGAAATTGTGTGGGATTGAAATTAAAAGAGACGAAAAAGAAATTAACGAAAATCCGTTTTCGAATATGTGTTTTCAAAATGTCAGTTGTGTTTTTATCATCCTCACAGACACGGTGGCAGCGGCGGTCCAAAATATTGCGACCTCCCCAAAATATTATTTCGTCACTTGAAGGTAATTTTTCGTTAGCCGTAGGAATAATTTTATTTTTGTCTACTGAAGCGAGCGTACAGTCGCTCAAAAAAGTATCCGAACACTATGGTTGATTACAAAATTCAGAAAAAAATATTTGGCAACGATTTTTTTTTTAGAAATTAGTGATCTGGCAACCTTCGTGTACAGTACACCATGGAGGTAGGAAGATAAGAGGAGGAGCCCTAAGCACTTGAAAATGATGCTACGGCAGCCATGTTGTTCTATTCAAAACATTGATCAGTAGTTACTCACCTATACTAATTTTTGTCGACATTTGTATTTTGGCAGCCTGTTCAGCTTACGGCTGCACGAATCGCACAGTAAAACTGAGTGTAAGTAGGCTTGATTGCAGCGGCAGACGGTTTGTTTTGAATGCAACAACATGGCTACCGCAATGCTGAGTAAGCATCATTTTCCTTCCACAGGGAAAGCGCGTTAGGGCGTCTCCTTATCTTCCTATCTCCATGCAGTACACGAAGGTTGTCAGATCACTAATTTCTAGAAAAATCGTTGCCAGATATTTTTTCTGAATTCTGTAATCAACCATAGTGTTCGGATATTTTAGCGCGCCATGCTCGTAATCTGTAGTTCCCAGGTTCGAGTCCCAGCTGGGTGAGCGTTGAGATTTATCTCCGCAAATTCCCCGCCCTGCCCATGGTCAGTAGGGGTCACCGATGGGCTTGGAAAGGCGCTATCCGTCGGATGGGACGTTAAGCCGTGGCCCCGTGTGCGAGAGAGCCATACCCTGTGCACGTTAAAGAATACGCTAGATGGCCTTGACGGGAGGCTACCATCTGTCTCCCAACAGCTGTTCCAGTGGGTTCCCTCCCCCAACCTTCTCTGAGCCTTCGGGGTCCATGTGGCCTGGCCATTTAGCCCATGGTGTGCAAAAAAGTGCCGCTCAGAGGTAAAACAACCCAAAAATCCCAATACCGAAACAAAACTCGTAACCATGGAAACCATAAGATTCCTTGCTTAGAAAGGTGACCATTACTATTATATGTGGATTTAAAAGAATGACAATACTAAAACTTCTGGAAATTAACTTTAGTTTGATTTTTAATTTCGATTTCTTAATTAATAAGCTCAGGGTCTTAGGATATTAATATTGCAAAAATATCCCTACGCTGGTTAGAACCGATACATTCTTCTCTCATTATAAATTTCGCATCCGTTGGACACATTCCAGAAAGCACTTGTTTCGACATCACCTAGGAATTTTAAACCAAAACGAACATTTCATACTTTCTTTGCACTATAAATAAAACGGAAGGAAAAACATTTTGAATTACAACAGATTTAGAATTATGCTCCTTTGATTGCAATGCATTAATTATTTCATTTATATCATATCTCAACCGTTAGAATTTTTGCCAAATTCGGTTTCAAATATTTCTAATCATTGGTGAATTTTATTCTTATGGCAACTCTAACAGAACGGATCAAGGGAAACAACTTGTTGATCATATGACAATAGAACTTGATTTTGGTGAACATTTTCATAGAAATTAAATTCCTCATCGAAAATGAAAAAATTTCTTTGTTAGAACCTAATAAACAATATCCTCCAAAAAGGCTTTACTATTAAAAATTTTGTATTCTGATGAACACTTATTTATTTTAACGTGCACAAGATATGGCTCTCCAGCACACGGTGCCATGGCTTAACATCCCATCTGACAGACGAAGCTATTTGGAAGCCCATTGTTGTTCCCTATTGACCGAGGGCAGAGCGTTGAGTTGGGCCAAAGAAAATCTAAGGAGAAGGCCAGCTTCGCACAAGAATAAGTAGCGCCGCACTGCGGAATTTTTTCGAAGTTCAACGTGGCAAACTGATGTGCAATTTTAATGCATATTTAATGCGATATAATTAATGTTTCAAACTGTCTAACACCAATGGCTATTTGCGTACAGTGGTAGCTGATCCTAAAGTTATTCAATGAGCATTTTATCCCGTTCAGGAGCGCATTTTACGATACCTGGAGGAGCCGTTGTATGTTTTTTTTTACTACTTTTGCAGAATTTTTAAAATTAATATGTAAATTAATACATTTAATCATCTTGTGAACATGTAAGTCAATGTATGTTGCAGTTTTGTTCCCTGGAGCATATCGATGTATATAGGTGTCTACAAATTGTTCTAATAGTATAGTTCGTTTTTTGTGGTTGATACGAAAAGTGCCTGCTGCCATCTATTGACAGTTTATACAAGTAAGAAACTCGATATGATATTTATTGAAAATACCTAGAATTGTATAAAATATAACTGCATAAATCATGTTATCATGCAGTAATACAGAAATCTCAATTTATTATAATATACTAAATATTGTATTCAAAACATTGAAATTTTCTTATTAAGTACAGCTACTACCTGTTTTACCAAATAGGATTTTATTTAAAAAAATAATTTTAATTATTCCTTGTTATTTCTCTTCAAACGAAAAGAAATTTTAATGGTTCTAAGAAAAGAAAAATTATAATGCGACAACGAGAAAATTTCCTTTCAAAGAAAAAATTTCGTCTCTGTGAAACAACACTGCAGCCACGGTTACCAACTACTCTAGCAAAGGGGCGGGAGTGGCTCAGTCGGTAGCACGCCAGGCTCGTAATCTGTAGTTTCCAGGTTCGAGTCCCAGCTGGGTCAGCGTTGAGATTTATCTCCGCAAAACTCCCCACCCTGCCCACGGTCAGTAGGGGACGCCGATGGGCTTGGAAAGGCGCTGTCCGTCGGATGGGACTTAAGCCGTGGCCCCGTGTGCGAGAGAGCCATACCCTGTGCATGTTAAAGAAAACGCTAGATGGCCTTGACGGGAGGCTACCATCTGTCTCCCAACAGCTCTGTTCCAGTGGGTCCCCTCTCCCAACCTTCTCTGAGCTTTCGGGGTCCATGTGACCTGGCTATTTAGCCCATGGTGTGCAAAAAAGTGCCGCTCAGAGGTAAAACAACCCAACCCAAGAACTCCAACCACGTACTCAAGATTTTTTTCGGGAGTGTGGATGGGGGAGGGGGGGGGCGTCTGAGCATAGGACTTGAGTAGTATTTCGCAATTACTAAAATACTCCCTCGAACTGGAACCCCTTTAAGAGTGTTAATAACTTGTACAGAGGTGAGAAAAATATTAAACATATAAATTGGACAAATTCTTGAAGAAAAACTATGAAACATATAAAAGGGGAAAAAAGAAATAAAAATCATAATGATATTTCTGCTAGATATAGTCACTGCACCCTTTTTTTTATCTAGATAAGAGGCTTTGAAGTTCTCATTTTTCTCTGACCCTAAATTTTCGATTTCACGGACTCTTCCGTTACTAGTTCGCAGCCACAAACAACATCGTTTGCCGGATCAACTTCTCGAGCCAACAATCAGGCCACCCAATTCTTGCCCACAAATTTCCATTTCAGACATCCCCCCACGAAAAACACATTTTTCTCCCGTTTCATTGTTGCGAAAAGTCGACCGCTGCTGCACCTCGAAAGTGGAAACCGTACCCGCAAAACAAGCAACAGACACTGCATTGGAAAGCAAAAGGCGAAGGAAGTTGGCAGCTCGCGCGAGAGACAGGCGATGCCCACTCTGTGATGGGCGCTGCGGCCCAGCATCTTTCATGATCACCAGACTGTATAATTGCTTCCTCGGCTGAGGCCATTGATGACCAAACTGCCGTGATGACTCCGATGACTGCCGCAAGAGGAACTGCAGTCACCGGGTTGGGGGAATTTGGGGGGATAGTCGTTCCTTACAGCAGCTTTTCACCGAGATTCGTGTTTTCCCACTATTTTCAAACGGAGCGGCAAATCCCGTATCGAAATTTGACGGAGCACTATGCGGTTTATTATTAACTGAATTGCATCTTTTTTTTTATTCACTACTAGCAGATTAAGCCTGTTACGGAGTATGTTTTTTGGTTTCATTAAACTTGTAGTCAATATTTAATATAAAAAAAATAAATAGCAGAGGTGCCACAGAGGTCTGACAGGAGCCTGTCAGTTTATATGCCACAGTAGGTCTGAGAGGCTGGCAGGACCTCAGCAGAAAAACAACACGAACATCCATGCCTTACCCGGGACTCGAATCCAGGTCCCTTAGATCAGTAGCCAAGCGCTCTAACCACTCGGCCACGGGACGGCTAAATAAATGCCCCCTCAAGCAGCTGCTTGCCACAGATGTCTCACAGGAGCCTGTCAGTTTATATGCCACAGTAGAAGGTCTGAGAGGATGCCAGGACCTCAGGAGAAAAACAACACGAACATCCATACTTTACCCGGGATTCGAACCCAGGTCCCTTAGATCAGTAGCCAAGCGCGCTAACCACTCGGCCATGGGAAGGCACGTCAATATTTAAGATAATAAATTCAACTACTTTTTTAATCAATAGTAAAAAAATAAGAGTCACCTGTTGACATAGAAATCAATAAATTGTTTTATGGAAAAAATTAGTTTTGCCAATGTGTGGCACTCGAACCAGGTCTCTTCAGATTCATGCCAGAGTATTCTAACCACTAAACTAACACCGGTTCACGTGGAGAGACTTGGGTTCGAGTTCCGCGCATCGGCAAAACTCGTTTTTACCACAAAACTATTTATAAACTGCTTTTTTTAAAAATAAAACAATATTAAAAATATTTAATGTTCTAAATTAGGGGTTCTGAACGTGGGGTACACAGTAAATTTTTTTGAGGTACGCCGTTTCACTGATTACCCAGTAAAATGTTTATAATTTTATAAGATTTGTTAAATTGTTTATGTCATTTTTTGTGTTTATCGATATATGCAATTTATCAATACAAAACTTAATGTGTATATATATATGTTTTATTTTATTCCCATTTTATTCCCATTGTTATATTATAACTATAGTTTTATCTATCTATGCAAGGGGTTGGGTTGGGTTGTTTTACCTCTGAGCGGCACTTTTTTGCACACCATGGGCTAAATGGCCAGGTCACATGGACCCCGAAGGCTCAGAGAAGGTTGGGGGAGGGGACCCACTGGAACAGCTGTTGGGAGACAGATGGTAGCCTCCCGTCAAGGCCATCCAGCGTGTTCTTTAACGTGCACAGGGTATGGCTCTCCCGCACACGGGGCCACGGCTTAACGTCCCATCCGACGGACGGCGGCCTTTCCAAGCCCATCGGTGTCCCCTACTGACCGTGGGCAGGGCGGGGAATTTTGCGGAGATAAATCTCAACGCTGACCCAGCTGGGACTCGAACCTAGGAACTATAGATTACGAGCCTGGCGCGCTACCGACTGAGCCACCCCCGCCCCTCTATGCAAGGGGTACGCAGTTACATACACGTTTCCAGGGGGTACGTGAAGCATAAAAGGTTGAGAACCACTGATATATATGATATATATGTTTTATTTTACTCCGATTTTTATACTATAACTATAGATTTATCTATACAAGGGGTACGCCAGTTACATGCACGTTTCCATACCCTGTACACGTTAAAGAACGCGCTTGACGAGAGGCTACTATGTCTCCCAACAGTTGTCCATAGGTTTCACTACCCCCAACCTTTTCTGAGCACCCGGGGTCTTTGTGACCTGGTCATTTAGCCCATTATGTGCAAAAAAAGTGCCGCTCAGGGGTAAAACAACTCAACCCAAACTTTTTTAGGGGGAAAGAAAGCATGCGTGTAAAATTCTATAGCCTTTGAGAATGCTAGTAAGCATAGTGGAGGCAAAACAATTTTTCTAGCTCCGGGCCTGCATATGGATAAAGAGAAAATTCTTTCTTTTTTTTTATGTAGACAGTGCATGAAATATTTAAATCCGAAATATAAACACCAAAGAGACGGACTAAATTAAAAACGCAGCGAAAATTTACAGATTTGGTTGGGTTGTTTTACCTCTGAGCGGCACTTTTTTGCACACCATGGGCTAAATGGCCAGGTCACAAGGACCCCGAAGGCTCAGAGAAGGTGGGGGGAGGGGACCCACTGGATCAGCTGTTGGGAGACAGATGGTAGCCTCCCGTCAAGGCCATCCAGCGTGTTCTTTAACGTGCACAGGGTATGGCTCTCCCGCACATGGGGCCACGGCTTAACGTCCCATCCGACGGACGGCGGCCTTTCTAAGCCCATCGGTATCCCCTACTGACCGTGGGCTGGGAGTTTTGCGGAGATAAATCTCAACGCTGACCCAGCTGGAACTCGAACCTGGGAACTGCAGATTACGAGCCTGGCGCGGTACCGACTGAGCCACTCCCGCCCCAAAAAATTTACAGATATTACATTTTTTTTTTAATTTTCCAACGAGACCTACTTATTTACCACCCGTCCCTCCCTCGGCAATCGGGTGCATGCACGACACGTCGGCATCTAAATCAAAAGAGTTGCCGGTTTTAGGAAATTTAGGCAATTGACGACATTTTTTGCCAAGTTAGCGAACATTCCTAATCATTCCAACAGCAAATATCTGAATTTTCAGGTTTTTAGTACACCACGATTTGCATTTCAACTCTGGTGATCTCACTTGTTACTTTACTGACTATCGACCCAATTTACGTTTACACTTCGCCCTGAGAAGCAGAGCTGGGATGTAGTGTTCGTCAACTTTTCTACGTTTCACTTCAATAATTAAAATAATTAACTAGAAAGTCCTCCATTTCGAAGTGGAGAGATTAACGCCAAAGAACATGCTGGATGGTCTTGACCTAAGGCTTTCATTTCTCTCCTACACGGCTGTCCAGTGGGCTCCTTTATGTAACTTTTCTGAGCCCTTGGGGGTCCTTGTGACCCTGCTATTTAGCACATTGTGTGCAAAGAAAAAGTGCCTTCAGAAGTAAAACACCCAACCCAGGAGTATCGTACCTTATTTATGTTAAAGAACACCCTGAATGATCTTGACGGAAGGTTTCCATCTGTCTCCCAATAGCTGTTCAGTGGGTCCCCTTTCTCCAAACTTCTCTGAACGGGCAGGGGTGGCTCAGTCGGTAGGGCGCCAGGTTCGTAAACTCTAATTCCCAGGTTCGAGTCCCAGCTAGGTTAGCTGGGACTCGAATATGCGGTCCTCTCCTTTGCGGAGATTTATCTCCGCAAAATTCCCCGCCCTGCTCACGGTCATTAGGGGGTATCGATGGGCTTGGAAAGGCCGCCGTCCGTCGGATGGGACGTTAAGTAGTGGTCCCGTGTGTGGGAGAGCCATACCCTGTGCACGTTGAAGAACACGCTGGATGGCCTTGAGTGGAGGCTACCAACAGCTGCTCCAGTGGGTCTCCTCCCCCAACCTTCTCTGAGCCTTCGGGGTCCATGTGACCTGGCCATTTAGCCCACAGTGTGCAAAAAAGTGCCGCTCAGATGAAAACAACCCAATCCTTCTCTGAACTCTTGTGGGTCCTTGCGACCTAGCTCTTTAGCCCATTGTGTACAGAAAAAAAGCACCGCTCAGAGGTAAAACAACCCAATCGAGAAATCCACCGACAAGGAGCTTTCCCAGAATTCAAAGCATCCTCGTAAGGAAGTCCCGCACAACAAACGGCCCCTTTGCTTTTATTCTCGTCTGCCAATTCTTTTGTCGTCATGTGATCACTTCTCGGCAAAGAGTGTTGATATTTATGACTGAGGGGCCAATGGGGAGGGAATAAGCCTCATCACGTGACCGACGCTCCCTCCTAGAAAAAGATTTAAAAGATAAAAAAAAAGGAGGAGTTGGAAGCCAAAAAAAAAAGACGTGAGAATTCCCTCTTTAATCTAGGCTTAAGCTGTGACGTTAAGCCTAATACATTAACAGCCGTGGGGGGGGGGGGGGGTAGTGCGAACTGGTGAGATAGCAAATATCCTGGCCATTGACGACGCTGTGTTGCAGCTGTGGGGCTCATAGATGTTAGCTGGCACTGTATAGTTGGCCCTCTGTGAAACAGGATATTTACCACGCTGTAGCCGTTGATAACTAACTACTTAGTCTTACGCAAAGGCGAAGCTCATCCAGTGCAGAGGCAGGGAAAGGAGCTACTTCCTGGAGCTTGCGGCGGGATGTCTCTATAATCTGATGCTGTCAAAAGCTAAAGAACTTTGCACAGTGACGTTTATAGAAACCATTTTGTTATGGTAGTGATGCAAAGCCACATTCAAAGCTCTTTAATTTTGAAAATAAGCGTTTTACGGGAAAAGGTTACTTGGCGGAAATTAATCTCATCCAAATCGCTCTAAGTGTGATTCTTCAATAATATTCACTTCTTATTTAAAGAGTTATTGAATCTGGAACATGTAGACGGGGGGGGGGACACTCAGAAAGAGTGTGAGAGCAGAAACAGCTCAGAGAGGAATCCTAGAAGCTACTCCTGCCTTTGACAGATCCAGTGTAGTTTGCCCCCACACACGTTCAACTTGGCTTCTTCCGGTTCACGGACGGGAGTGGCTCATTCGGTAGCGCTTCAGGGACGGGAGTGGTTCATTCGGTAGCGCTTCAGGGACGGGAGTGGTTCATTCGGTAGCGCTTCAGGGACGGGAGTGGTTCATTCGGTAGCGCGCCAGGCTCGTCTGATGTGCCCAGGTTTGATTGGGTTGGGTTGTTTTACCTGTGAGCGGCACTTTTTTGCACACCATGGCTAAATGGCCAGGTCACATGGACCCTGAAGGCACAGAGAAGGTTGGAAGAGGGAACCCACTGGAACAACTGGTGGGAGACAGATGGTAGCCTCCCGTCAAGGCCATATAGTGTGTTCTTTAAAGTGCAAAGAGTATGACTCTTCAGCACACTGAGCCACGGATTAACGTCCCAACCGATAGACGGCGACCTTTCCAAGCCCATCGGTGTCCCCTAATGACAGTGGGCAGGGCAGGAAGCTTTGCGGAGATAAATCTCAACGCTGACCCAGCTGGGACTCGAATCTGGGAATTGCAGATTACGAGCCTGGTGTCCAGGTTCGAGTGCCCAGTTGGGTCAGCGTTGAGATTTATCTCCGCAAAGCTCCCCGCCTTGCCCACGGTCAGTAGGGGACACCGATAGGCTTGGAAAGGTCGCCGTCCATCGGATGGGACGTTAAGCCGTGGCTCCGTGTGCGGGAGAGCCATACTCTGTGCACGTTAAAGAACACACTGGATGCCTTGACGGGAGGCTACCATCTGTCTCCCAACAGTTGTTCCAGTGGGTTCCCTCTTCCAACCTTCTCTGTGCCTTCGGGTCCATGTGACCTGGCCATTTAGCCCATGGTGTGTAAAAAAGTGCCTCTCAGAGATAAAACAACTCAATCCGGTTAGTATGAATCATCTTTTTAGTTCGGCTAAACTTCTGTCACCTTTCTCACGTCGTCATATTCATTATTATTTTTTTGCTTCAGTCACAAGAACACTGAGTTGCAAAAAAGCCGTTCGGCGATAAGTTCCGAGAGTTCGAAATTTATTTCTGTTCAGTTCCAGGTAACCGTCATTTAACCTCTCCATTATTCAACACCAGATTGCAGACGTAAAAGAAAAACCCATATGGCGCGAAACTCTGAGCGGCGGTTACGGTTTCAGGTGGACTTGCCGTCAAATAATTCAGCATACGTTCCCACTTCGTCATACGTCATGGTGGTGGCGGCGTCCGTGGCGGTTTGAGAGTGGGGTGGGGGCAAGACACGACCGATCGCGGACGCAGCCACTCATTCAGGTGACAGGTGTCATATTTCTCCTCAACCACTTCGAGAATTCGGACTAGTGTCAGTTTTGCTGACTACCGTAAAATATAAATCGTATTTTCCCTCCTCAGTTTTCAACTTTTTCTTCTTTTTCTTCCTTCAAATAACTAGTTTCTTTCTCTTCCCCCTCCTTACTCTCTACCCCTCCCCCCCCCTCGAATCTCGAGTGTCTGCTTTCCGGGCTGCTTTTGCTGAAGGAGACAAAAATCGGCAAAAATCAAATATTTCGTTCGGCGAGTGAAGGTTATCCTGCTGTCAAAAAACGCTGGGTGGGCCAAGTAAGCAAGTGCAAAGATTCAACACGGCGACAGGGCGGTTAGGGGAGTGGGTCTCGTAGATAAGGGAATAGAGAGTAGGAGTAGGGATGGGGAGAGGGGAAGGATTTTCTCCCTTCTTCATATATATCTACACACACACACACAAGAGTGGGAGAGCACATTGTAGGTGGGTGAGAGTGAGACGCGACACAGCAATGGTGGGTGGCATAAGGGAAGGCAAATGCGCTATCGTCTTTCTCAGTATAAGTTTGGATTTTGAAAAGGATGGACATCTGAGCGTCCCCCTCTCCTCCTCTTCCCTTACTTCTCGATCTTTTTTTAGTCCCATCTGTGATTTTGGTCCCCAGAGGATCAAGAGTATGGTGGTGATGCTAGAGAAAAGAGGAGACAAAAATTCTGACATCTCTCGAAGCATGGAACTGTCGAATTTCGAATCTTTGTGATGGGTATTGTCTGGTGGAGGGTGGAGACACAATAGGATGAGGAGATGGACGAGGATCGTGAGTGGTGAAACGAATGATTTGGTAGGTTGGAAGATCGAAAGGTTGGGAATTCAGTGCGTACAGTCGCTCAAAAAAGTATCCGAACACTGCGGTTGATTACAGAATTCAGAAAAAATATGTGGCAACGATTTTTTTTAGAAATTAGTGATCTGGCAACCTTCGTGTCACGTGATTACAGAATTCAGGAAAAATATCTGGAGCGTGTACAGCAACTGTACACGCTCCAGTTACCGTTCACAGCAAACTGGAGCATGTGCAGTTACTGCACACACTCCAGTTTGCTGTGAACGGTAACTGCACACGCTCAATATTTCCGTGAGTGAGCGCACACGATCTAGATCTTTGTGAGCTCACACGATCCAAGGTGCTGTGAACATTAACCGCAACCGCTCCAGTTTGCTGTGAACGGTAACTGCACACGCTCAATATTTCCGTGAGTGAGGCCACACGATCCAGGTCTTTGTGAGCTCACACGATCCAATGTGATGTGAACATTAACTGCAACCGCTCCAGTTTGCTGTAAACGGTAACTGCACACGCTCCATATTCATTGCATTATATATTCATACGCATTATATATATTAAAAAATATCCGAACACTATGGTTGATTGCAGAATTCAGAAAAAATATCTGGCAACGAATTTTTTTAGAAATTAGTGATCTGGCAACCTTCGTGTCACGTGACACGAAAGTTGCCAGATCACTAACTGAGAGAACAATATCTCTGTCAGGTTCGTACCTGGATTTTCGCTCAGTGAGTTGGGGGGGGGGGGGGTTTGAGGCAATTTTCACAATTCTCCTGCATTTTGCCATGTAACTTCCAATTTTGCCAACTAGCCATAATTTCACAGAAATAATCCCAATATTTACATCTCGCCTGAATTATAGCAACTCAGGTTGAATTTTCCCAACTACCCTTGAATTAACCAACTCTCCTTAATTTCACAAAACCAATCCCAATTTTTGCATCTCTCCTAAACTTGCCAAGTCACTTCAAATATTTTAAATTTCCCAAGATTTTGCCAAGTTGTCTCGATTTGGCCAACTCTCTTCAATTTCATAAAACCAATCCCAATTTTCACAACTCACCTGCATTTCGCCAAGTGACGAAATGCAGGTGAATTTTGCCAACTCCCCACGATTTTGCCAAATCACTCCGAATTTTGTCAACTCCCCAAGATAGGTGTTCTCAACGTGGGGTACGAGGTAAAATTTTTTGGGGTACGCCGTGAGAGCTCATAAGTCGCTCGATTTATGTTTTATATATATATATGTTTTATTTTATTCCCATTGTTATATTATAACTATAGTTTTATCTCTCTATACAAGGGGTACGCCAGTTACATACATATTTCCAGGGGTGCGTGAAGCATAAAAGGTTGAGAACCACTGATATATATGTTTTATTTTCTTCCCATTGTTATATTATAACTATAGTTTTATCTCTCTATACAAGGGGTACGCCAGTTACATGCACATTTCCAGGGGGATACGTGAAGCATAAAAGGTTGACAACCACTGATATATATGTTTTATTTTCTTCCCATTGTTATATTATAATATAGTTTTATCTATCTATACAAGGGGTATGCCAGTTACATACACATTTTCAGGGGGTACGTGAAGCATAAAAGGTTGAGAACCTCTGCTGTACGACTGTTTAACCCAATTAACTAGCTTGACGAACTGACCTCACACACAATGGTTTGGCCGTAAAATCGTTTCAGAAGTCTCTAATCTCACCGTAGAGTGAGAATGAACTCGTGTGATGTGATCTGTCAGGTGCACGCACTGGTGATAGAGATCTCAATTAAATTTCTCTTAGTCTAGAATTTAACAATATTTGCCCAATACTTAAAGAATGGTGGAAATTCGAAAATTTAACAAGATCGACGCTTTATCAAAATTTATCTAACTACTTGAAATTTAAATAAGAAACTTTATTTGCATATATTTAACGAAATATTTTTGTTTTAGAAGTTTAAAGTTGATTTCTCCAGTTTTTGTTAATTTTGTACAAATTTTGGAGGGTTTGTGTTGTTGAGGTTCCGCCATCCTCACAGACCTTCTACTAAATACAAATAATAAATACCCCCTCAAGCAGCTGCTTGTCACAGAGGTCTGACAGGAGCCTGTCAGTTTATATGCCATAGTAGAAGGTCTGAGAGATGGCATATAAACTGACAGTTGTACCCTGGTCCCATCTTGCAAGATGCGACCTGTATATGCTGAGTTTCACTGCACTAATCGTTATTTGTGAGTACCAATTTTTATTCGTAACAAAACTCAATAACGACTTTGATTTTTTTGGTGTGATATTATATTCCATAGTAATATCTATCTATGAGCTCTCAGAAGAAACGTTTGCAATGTATATTATCTATAGCAGGAACATACAAACTACGGCTCGTGACGTAATTTTCACGTTCTAGCCCTCCTACTGCGCGTAATTGGGTATCAATATTTTTGCGTGTTCTGTTTAGGATTATTTTATAATTGAGCGGCATTTCTTTTTCATACAATGGGTTAAATAGTCAGGTCACAAGGCTCAGAGAAAATTAGGGGAATGGGACGCACTGGACAACTGCTAGCCTCCCGTCAAGGTCATCCAGCTGGTCTTTAATTTACATGGGTGTGGCTCTCCCCCACAAGGAACCACGGCTTGCCGTCCCATACGACAGACGGCAGCCTTTATCAAGACCATCGGTGTCCCCTACTGACCGAGGACAGGGTGGAAGTTTAGAGGAAATAAATATCTAACTTGGCCCAGATGGGACTCGAACCTGGGAACTGCAGATTAGGAGCCTGGCACCTACCCCCACCTAGGCGTTTTGTGGAAATGGCCTTCAATTCAAGGCAATTTATGTTTATTCTCATAGAATATAACATAGGATTCTTTCTAAATTCAATCAAATGATTGTAGACAAAGAGTATTTGCTCACTTTTCACCTGTCTTCCTATTGCTTTTCGCTCGACACTTCTCGGTTTGAGTATTTATCAAGACATTATTATGAATTTAATGTTACACAATTCTGGGTTGTTTAGTTGTTTCTCAAGACAGTTATTCCACCGTATCTTTCTGACGTACGGTCGGATAACACCCCAGACACCAATTTTCACGTTTCTAGCACTCGTTGATCAAGGTTTGACCTCTACGTGACCTACATTTGACCTTGAAGGACATGTCCGAGGTCATATTTTGGATTTTTGCCCTTATCCACCCCTAGTATTACCCCTAGGTACTTTCAGAGCTCTACCATTTCTGCATATATTGTCCATCGGTTTTACGGTGATAAATCTCGAAGCTGATCCACGTGGGACTCGAATTTGGGAGCTGCACATTACGAGTCTCGCTCGATATAACCGACATCTTGCCAGTCACAATTGCTTTTCTATAAATAGTATCACTTGGATACATTCTGGATAAGTAGATATTCATGTAGAGGCTGTCACCAATTAAAGCGAACAATTTATTTATAAATTATATTCACTATAATATAAACGGTAGGATATTATACAATTAAATTTCTAGAGATTCAGAATTATGATGGTTTGATTACACGTATTAAATATTTCTTTTATATCGTATCTCAACATTTAGATTAATTACAAATTTCCGTTTCAAATATTTATAATCATTGATGAATTTAATTCTTATAGCAATCCCAAATGTGGATTCAGGAGTGGCAGGGGATGTGTGGATCAGATATTTTCACTTAGGCAGATTCTTGAGAAATGTTTAGAGTTTCAGAAAACCTTTGGTTGCTAGCTTCGTTGATTTCAAAAAGGCTTTCGACTCTGTTGATCATCATAATTTGTGGTTGATTGTGACATCATATGGTATACCAGACAAGTTAGTTAACATAATGAAAGCTCTCTATAATAACACTGAGCGTGTGTGAGAGTTGGTAAGGCTTGTAGCAATTGGTTTAGCATTACTTCTGGTGTTCGACAAGGATGCATTTTGTCTCCTTTTCTCTTTAGTTTGGTTATTGATTATGTTATGCGAAATTCACTTCAAGGGAAAGATTTTGGCCTTAAATGGGCTGGAGATACGGAAATTTCTGATTTAGATTATGCTGATGATTTAGCCCTTTTGGCAAATGATGTTGATGAGATGAACTCTTTCATTCGAGCTGTTGATGAGACTGGTAGTAGAGTAGGTTTGGTTATAAACAGAGAGAAAACTAAAGTGATGAAAATTGGTCAGGCAGGCTGTGATTCAGTTAATTTGAATGGTTGCAGTCTTGAGCAGGTGTCACAGTTAATTGTCTTGGGAGCTATGTAACAGATAACGATGATGTGCGGCATGAGATTAACAGACGAATAGGGATTGCTGCCGGGACTTTTAAGAATCTATGGAGAGTGTGGAGAAATAGGCGTATACACCTAAAGACTAAAATTAGACTGTATAATTGTTTGGTTCTTTCTAGGGTTAGTTATGGTAGTGAAACTTGGACACTTTGTAAACAAGATAACAGGAAACTAGATGCTTTTGATTCTAGATGCTTAAGCAGTATCATGGGCATTAGGTGGTTCAACTTTGTAAGTAATGATGAGGTTAGGCAAAGGAGTCTGCAACCTCCTTTAAGCAGCATATTGTGCAGAGAGAGACTCCGTTGGTTTGGCCATGTTGCCCGTATGAATAATTATATATTGGTGAGTAAGGTTATGAACAGTGTGCCTAAAGGCCTCAGAAAGAGGGGGTGACCTAGGATGCGATGGGCAGACAATGTCAAACCGGACCATATTAGAATTGGTGTTCAATGGAGAGATGCAACACATATCGCTCAGGTCAGATATGCTTGGAGAACTAAATTGTGCAGTCTGGTTGGACCTCCGTAGCCCATGGCTGCTTGAGGAGGATGATGATGATGATGAACAGAACAACAATGGCAATAGAACTTGGTTTCGGTAAAACATTTCCTTAGAAATTAAATTCCCGATCGGTAACGAAAAAATTTCTTTGTTCAAACCCAATATACAGTACCATCCGAAAATGTCTTACTATTAAATTTATTTTCTTTTGACGTGCACAGGATACGGTCTCTCCCACACCCGGAGCTACGGATTAACCTCCCATCCGACGGACGCCGGATTTTACAAGCTCATCAGTGTTCCCCACTGATGGAGAGCAGTGCGGGGAGTTTTGCGGAGATAAATCTCAAAGCTGACTCAAAATCGTCTTCTCATAAGGTAACATGGGAAGATGATTGACATGGATTCATCATTGATTCATCACCCACAACTCCCCTGTATTTTACCAAGTGGCTTCGAATTTTGCCAACTCCCCTAGATTTTGCCAAGAGTTCTCGATTTTTTCAACTCTCCTTAATTTCACAAAACCAATCCCAATTTTTACAACTCACCTGTACTTTACAAAGTGGTTTCCAGTTTTGCCAATTGCCCTAGATTTTGCCAAGTTGCCTCGATTTTACCATCTCTCCTTAATTTCGAATAAACAATCCCAATTTTTACATCTCTCCTGAATTTGCAGGTCACTTCAAAATTTTCAAACTCCTTAAAATTCCTCGATTTTGTCAACTCTTCTTAAATTCACAAAACCAATCCCAATTTTCACAAATCGCCCGTATTTTACCAAGTGGATTCGAATTTTGCCAACTGCTCTAGATTTTGCCATCTCGCCACAATTTTACAGAAAAAAAATTCCAATTTTACATCACACCTGATTTTTGTAAAGCCACTCTGAATTTTGCCAACTCCCCCAAGATTTGCCAACTCTCCTAGATATTGCGAATTTGTCTCGATTTTTGCCAATACGATATAATTTTACAGGAAAAAGATTGCAATTTTTACATATCAGCTGAATTTTGCCAACTCACCACAATTTTCCCAAGTCACTCCGAATTTTGCCAATTCTCCACAATTTTGCCAAGCCACTCCGAATTTTCCAAACTGCCCCTAGATTTTGCCAACTCGCCATAATTTTACAGAAAAAAATTCCAATTTTTACATCTCACGATTTTGCCAAGTCACTCCGAATTTTACCAACTCCCCAAGATTTTGCCAACTCACCTGTATTTTACTAAGTGGCTTTGAATTTCGCCAACTGCTCTATATTTTGCCGTCTCCATTTCCCAACTGCCCTAGATTTACCAAGTTGTCTCGATTTTGAAACTACCCTAGATTTTGTCAAGTTGTCTGGGGGCGCGGGTGGCTTAGTCGGTAGCGCGCCAGGCTCATAATCTGCAGTTCCCAAGTTCGAGTCCCAGTTGGGTTAGCGTTGAGACTTATCTCCGCAGAACTCCATGCCCACGGTCAGTAGGGGACACCGATGGGCTTGGAAAGATCGCCGTCCGTCGGATGGGACGTTAAGCCTTGGCTCTGTATGCGGGAGAGTCATACCCTGTGCACGTTAAAGAACACGCTGGATGGCCTTGATGGGAGTCTACCATCTGTCTCCCAAGAGCCGTTCCAGTGGGTCCTCTCCTCCAACCTTCTCTGAGCCTTCAGGGTCCATGTGACCTGGCCATTTAGCCCATGGTGTGCAAAAAAAGTGCCGCTCAGAGGTAAAACAATACAATCAAGCCAAGTTGTCTAGATTTTGCTAACTTCCCTTAATTTTACAAAATAAAAGATTACAAATTTTCACAACTCACCTAGATTTTACGAAGGCTTCGAATTTTGCTAACTCCGGGTTACTTTTGGGGGGAGGCCTCGCCCCCCCCCACCCCCCATAGCTACGCCCCTGGTTGTTTGCTAAACTGACAGGTTACAAGGGAACCGAATCGCTCAGAGAAGGTCGGGGTAAGTAAACCTACTGAACGGCTGTTAGGATGCAGACGAAAGCCTCTCATCAAGGCCATCCAGCGTGTTCTTTAAAGTGTACAGGCTCTCCTACAACGGGTCCACGTCTTTACGTTCCATTCGACGGACGGCGGCCTTTCTAAAAAGACTCTCGGTGTCTCCTCTCTGACCGAGAGCAGGGTGTGAATTCAGCCAAGACGAATCTCGACGCTGACCGAGGTCGAACTCGAATTTCGGAACTTAAGATCACCAGTCTGGCGCCCTACCGAATGAACCTCCCCCCCTCCCCCTGCTACGCTCCCGTAGTTTTTTTCTTACAAAAGATTATTCGTTTGTTGTACAATGCACTTTGCAATTATCATAGTGTAATAACAAGGGTTGGGTTGTTTTACCTCTGAGCGGCACTTTTTTTGCACACCATGGGCTAAATAGCCAGGTCACAAGGACCCCGAAGGCTCAGAGAAAGTTGTGGGAGGGGGCACACTGGAGCAGCTGTTGGGAGACAGATTGTAGCCTCCCGTCAAGACCATCCAGCGCGTTCTTTAACGTGCACAGGGTATGGCTTTCCCGCACACGGGGCCACGGCTTAACATCCCATCAGATGGACGACGTCCTTTCCAAACCCATCGGTGTCCCCTCCTGATCATGGGTAGGGCGGGGAATTTTGCGGAGATAAATCTCAAAGCTCACCCAGCTGGGACTCGAACCTGGGAACTACAGATTACGAGCCTGGCACGATAGCGACTGAGCCACCCCTGCCACTGTAATAACAAGGGGCATAGCTTGAATGACAAATGAGGAAAGTATGGAGGAACTATGAGACTGCCCAATTGATGCTTCGACAGTTATCAGAGATCACTGATATTGATTGAGAGCTGATTGATAAGAAGACATTGATAAGAAGTCACAATGAAATGTATTTAAATGAAAACGAAACGAAATGGATGATATTTCATTCTCCGGGTTACAGAGATGGGGAAAATTTTTTTTATTAAATCGCACAAATTCGACTGTTTACACAAAGAAAACATAAATATTGAAGACATTTGCGATTGTTATACATTTGAAAGAATAAAATATTTGGGTTTATTTTCTGATAATATTTTTAGATGCAATAGTCATACACAATTCATTTGTGATAAGATTGGCTTCAATAAAATTGCATAAAAGATCGTCACAACAACGTGTTTTTATTTTACAAAGCAATTTGGAAATCTTCATATCTCTGTAAAAAAAATTTAAAAAATGCAATCAGCTATAGTAAAAATTATAATAGGTGACAATAAAAATGCTCATTTATTGGGTTGTTTCACCTCTTAGCGGCACTTTTTTGCACACAATGGGCTAAATGGCCAGGTCACAAGGACCCCGAAGGCTCAGAGAAGGTTGGGAGAGGGGACCCACTTGAACAGCTGTTGGGAGACAGATGGTAGCCTCCCGTCAAGGCCATCCAGCGTGTTCTTTAACGTGCACAGGGTATGGCTCTCCCACACACGGGGCCACGGCTTAACGTCCCATCCGACGGACGGCGGCCTTTCCAAGCCCATCGGTTTCCCCTACTGACCGTGGGCAGGGCGGGGATTTTTGCGGAGATAAATCTCAACGCTGACCCAGCTGGGACTCGAACCTGGGAACTGCAGATTACGAGCCTGGCGCACTAACGACTGAGCCACCCCCGCCCCTTTGCTAGAGTAGTTGGTAACCGTGGCTGCAGTGTTGTTTTACAGGGACGAAGTTTTTTCTTTGAAACGAAATTTTCTCGTTGTCGCATTATAATTTTCTTTTCTTAGAACCATTATAATTTTCTTGTCGTTTGAAAAGAAATAACAAGTAATAATTAAAATTATTTTTCTTAATAAAATCCTATTTTGTAAAACAGGTAGTAGCTGTACTCGATAAGAAAATTTTAATGTTTTGAATGTAATATTTAGTATATTATAATAAATTGAGATTTTTGTGTTACTGCACGATAACATGATTTATGCAGTTATATTTTATACAATTATAGGTATTTTCAATAAATATCATATCGAGTTTCTTACTTGTATAAACTGTCAATAGATGGCAGCAGGCACTTTTCGTATCAACCACAAAAAAACGAACTATGCTATTAGAACAATTTGTAGACACCTATATACATCGATATGCTCCAGGGAATAAAACTGCAACGTACATTGACTTACATGTTCACAAGATGATTAAATATATTAATTTACATATTAATTTTAAAACTTCTTCAAAAGTAGTAAAAAGAACATGGAACAGCTTCAGATATCGTAAAATGCGCTCGTGAACGGGATAAAATTCTCATTGAATAACTTTAGGATCAGCTACCACTATACGCAAATAGCCATGGGTGTTAGAGTTTGAAACATTAATTATATCGCATTAAATATGCATTAAAATTGCACAGCAATTTGCCACGTTCAGCTTCGAAAAAATTCCGCAGTGCGGCGCTACTTACCCTTGTGCGAAGCTGGCCTTCTCCTTAGATTTTCTTTGGCCCAACTCACCGCTCTGCCCACGGTCAATAGGGAACAACAATGGGCTTCGAAATAGCTTCGTCCGTCAGATGGGATGTTAAGCCATGGCACCGTGTGCTGGAGAGCCATATCTTGTGCACGTTAAAATAAATAAGTATTCATCAGAATACAAAATTTTTAATAGTAAAGCCTTTTTGGAGGATATTGTTTATTAGGTTCTAACAAAGAAATTTTTTCATTTTCGATGAGGAATTTAATTTCTATGAAAAAGTTCACCAAAATCAAGTTCTATTCTCATATGATCAACAAGTTGTTTGCCATAAGAATAAAATTCACCAATGATTATAAATATTTGAAACGGAATCTGGCAAAAAATCTAACTGTTGAGATATGATATAAATGAAATAATTAATGCATTGTAATCAAAGGAGCATAATTCTAAATCTGTTGTAATTCAAAATGCTTTTTCCTTCCGTTTTATTTATAGTGCAAAGAAAGTATGAATTGTTCGTTTTGGTGTAACATATTACTTGTTGCCTTGTAAATATATCCTTCTGGAACGGGTCCAACGGATGCGAAATTTATAATGAGAGAAGAATGTGTCGGTTCTAACCACCGTAGGGATATTTTTGCAATATTAATATCCTAAGACCCTGAGCTTATTAATTAAGAAATCGAAATGAAAAAGAAAAACTAAAGTTAATTTCCAGAAGCTTTAGTGAATGTAATTCTTTTAAATCCACATATAATAGTAATGGTCACCTTTCTAAGCAAGGAATCTTATGGTTTCCATGGTTACGAGTTTTGTTTCGGTATTGGGATATCCTTTGTCTGTCTGAAAACAAAATGACTCTAAAATTGATGACTTTTTTTTATTTCATTAGACTAAAACCCCGTAAGTAGATAAATGAAAATTCATTGGCACCCAGGGGCAATTCCAAGGGCTCTAAGAGAGGTCATTCATCTACCATTTGAGAATGGTAGTGACTTTTGAGAAAGCAATATTTAATTTAAAAAAAGTTAGTGCGTTGTTGGGTTGTTTTACCTCTGAGCGGCACTTTTTTGCACACCATGGGCTAAATGGCCAGGTCACAAGGAACCCGAAGGCTCAGAGAAGTTTTGGGGAGGGGACCCACTGGAACAACTGGTGGGTGACAGATGGTTACCTCCCGTCAAGGCCATCCAGTGTGTTCTTTAAAGTGCACAGAGTATGACTCTCCTGCACACGGAGCCACGTATTAACGTCCCAACCGATGGACGGCGACCTTTCCAAGCCCATCGGTGTCCCCTAATGACCGTGGGCAGGGCGGGAAGCTTTGCGGAGATAAGTCTCAACGCTGACCCAGCTGGGACTCGAATCTGGGAATTGCAGATTACGAGCCTGGCGCGCTACCGACTGAGCCTACTGCTACCCCCCCCCGCCCCTCATTTATTTGCAAAATGGGAGAGATTTAAATATTAAATATCCTGTCTCATTCAAATTTACGTAAATTTAATATTATGCTAAGAAAAACTATCTTTGAAGATACTTTAAGATTAAAATAAACCGTGGGAAAGAAACCAGATTTAAAAAAGGCAACTTTTTTAAATTACCAAATATCAAAAATAATTACGGAAAATGTATATATGACTATAAAATGCCTTTTATCTATAATTCGTTACCTAGAGCTATACCAAGCATCTGCAAAATTTTCGACGACATAAAACTGTTTTTTATGGAAGACATTGCACAATAGTGCTGTTTTCCAATAGCTTTTTATTAGTTTTAAATATTATGGCTTGTCAATTGTTAATATTTTCATTTCTGTATATAGCTGTGTGTGTCAAAAGTTTAATATCATACAAAATTATTTGCTTTCTGGCTTTATGAACTATGTATCCAGATCATTCCACTATTCTAGGGGCGGGAGTGGCTCAGTCGGTAGCGTGCCAGGCTCCTAATCTACAGGTTCGAGTCCCAGCTGGGTCAGCGTTCAGATTTATCTAAGCAAAATTCCCCACCCTACCCACGGTCAGTAGGGGACACCGATGGGCTTGGAAAGGCAGCCGTCCGTCGGATGGGACGTTAAGCCGTGACTCCGTGTACGGGAGAGAGCCATACCCTGTGCACGATAAAGAACACGCTGGATGGCCTTGACGGGAGGCTACCATCTGTCTCCCAACAGCTGTTCCAGTGGGTCCCCTCCCCTAACCTTCTCTGAGCCTTCGGGGTCCATGTAACCTGGCCATTTAGCCCATTGTGTGCAAAAAAAATGCCGCTCAGAGGTAAAACAACCCAACCCAAATCTACTATCCTATTGTTCAATTTTACGTGTGTTCATTTCCCTTCCCCCCCCCCCCCAAAAAAAAAAAATTATTGAATCTAAATAAATATTTTAACCGTTGTATTATATTTCCTGCAGAGCTATGTAGTTTTGTGGGACAACTTCGAGTCGCCAACTAGTCTCTCCAATTTCCACTCACGTTGGGCCACAGAAGTGCCCTTGATATTACGATCCAGTCCTGTTTAAGCTATTGCAAGTTTTCAGTGTGGTGGTGATGGTGCGTGTGTGTGAGGGGTTAATTACCCCCTTGCAACTGGGGGGTGGAGGTAATCTGAATTTCCCATGTTCGAGTCCCAAGTGCTCCTGCTTTAAGATTTATCTTAACCCCTATACTGCACTCGGTGAGAAAGGGGACACCGTTAGTCTTGGAAAAGGATCCGTCCGTCTAATGGGACCTTCAGCCGTGGTACCGTTAGCAAGGGAACCATAACATGTACAGTCGCTCAAAAAAGTATCCGAACATTATGGTTGATTAAAAAAAATCAGAAAAAATATCTGGCAACGATTTTTTTTAGAATTAGTGATCTGGCAACCTTCGTGTCACGTGACACGAAGGTTGCCAGATCACTAATTTCTAAAAAAAAATCGTTGCCAGATATTTTTTCTGAATTCTGTAATCAACCACAGTGTTCGGATACTTTTTTGAGCGACTGTAGGTGGTCATATTATTTTGATACTAGATCGTGTGGGCTCACTCACGGAAATATTGAGCGTGTGAAGTAACTGCACACGCTCCAGTTTGCTGTGAACCGTAACTGGAGCGTGTACAGTTGCTGTACACGCTCCAGATATTTTTCCTGAATTCTGCAATCACGTGACACGAAGGTTACCAGATCACTAATTTCTAAAAAAAATCGTTGCCAGATATTTTTTCTGATTCTCTAATCAACCATAGTGTTCAGATACTTTTTCGAGCGACTGTACGTTGAAAAACGCTCTGAATGGCTTTGACGGGCAGGCTTCAGTCTGTCTCTTCTAACAGCTATCCAGTGGATCCCTCAGCGATGTCCAACTGGCGGCCAGCACAAGGATTTTTGTGGCCCGCGAACAAACTCAAGTTTTTACTTGAAATTTTAAATAAATATCTATAATCCACCTTATAATTTTTTGTCAACTTATATTACTTGATATGCAATCTTCAACTTCCTCATTCTATTTGCAATTATTATTGCATTATTTCAACTTATTCATTCTACTCTTATTACCCAACAACTACTGCCTCAGTGCTCCAATTAAATTTATTAAATATTTGATAAGGTTTAGAAAATTTATATTGGTTTATAATTGCTTATTATTTTTCGTATAAATAAAATAATTTTTTGAGGTGACATGAACTGACTTTTCAATTACCTATCGTGTCCTATTCTTTTTTTTGCCCCGCGGTCTTAGAGAAGTTTGACAGCACCTGAGCCTTTCGGGTAATTGTGACCTGGTCCAGTAAAACAAGAACCGCTGTGTCGATACATTTACGAACTGAAAGAAAATTTTTCATGGACTCCCTCCCTGCCGTTGGTTGCGATTTTACCTCCCCATCTGGGGCGGGGGTGGCTCAGTCGGCAGCGCACCAGGCTCGTAATCTGTAGTTCCCAGGTTCGAGTCCCAGCTGGGTCAGCGTTGAGATTTATCTCCGCAAAATTCCCCGCCCTGCCCACGGTCAGTAGGGGACACCGATGGGCTTGGAATAGGCCGCCGTCCGTCGGATGGGACGTTAAGCCATGGCTCCGTGTGCGGGAGAGCCATACCCTGTGCACGTTAAAGAACACGCTGGATGCTGGATGGCCTTGACGGGAGGCTACCATCTGTCTCCCAACAGCTGTTCCAGTGGGTCCCCTCCCCCAACCTTCTCTGAGCCTTCGAGGTCCATGTGACCTGGCCATTTAGCCCATGGTGTGCAAAATTTAGCCCATGGTGTGCCGCTCAGAGGTAAAACAACCCAACCATACCTCCCCATCTGGCTCGCAGAAAAGTTCGCTCTTTTTTCCTCTCTGTGGTCAGAAGAAGAGGAAGAGTTACTAATATTCTGCCTGACAAATCTTCCTTCTCTCAGTGGTGCTCTTCTTCATCTTGCTGGGCTGTCCACAAAGAGCGATTCCAATCTACAATTCAATCACTTCAGTTAGTAGCCGAAGAAAGAAACGGAGACACAATAACCTAAAGTGGGCTAGGTAAGTAAAGCCCATCTCGAGAAATGTTCATCTCCATAGGCCGGCTCCTTCGTCTCGATGTAATATTCGTAACAGCATTTGTCACGGAAAAGGGAGCATGTCAAGGTGGATGTCAGAGATGACAAACAGATCGGTGAACTCGTGGAATTGGAAAGCGCGCAGAGATTGGCTTGTCTTGTCCCCATTTATTAAGTTCTTCCTTTTTTTCTATCGGAACAGCAGTCATAAGTGCAACAGACAACAGGCTTAAGTGATCGAACTGAAGGAAACACATCACTTAGATGAAGAACTTCTCAAGGTTTTCGAAGTATACTTCGATGATGACTTGAATCACTTTTATGATAAATGAGAAGAGACCGAGAGTGGAAACGAGAGCCAAAATTATTTGTTTCTTTTGTGCAGGATTGTAAGCGACTGCAAAAGTTTGCTGTATTAGAATTTCATCGAACAATTCATTTGAAGTGGAATTTATTTCGTTTAACAGCATAGGAAGCAGTTGAAATTTTGCAGAAGAGAGAGTCATTTTGATGGAATTCTGAGCGGTAATTTTATGCATACAGAAGTCCAAATGATTAAATCATTGGACTTCATTTTCATTTCCTCCATACTTTCCTCATTTGTCATTCAAGCTATGCCCTTTGTTATTACAGGGGCGGGGGTGGCTCAGTCGGTAGCGCGCCAGGCTCGTAATCTGTAGTTCCCAGGTTCGTAAAAGGCATCTAAGAGTTTAGAGTTGGGTGAGGAGAGGAGATCCGGGGCTTTTAAGAGACAGAAGAAAGGCTCCCGTTAAATCCAGAGTGCCAAGCTCAAATTTGACCTTAACTGGCATAGTGGTTATGGAGTTAGCGACTGTTCCATCAAGGAATTTTAAGATTTAAATTTCATTTAATTCTATCTGAGGCAGTCATCAGCAGTGACTTCCATCTTAGAAGGATATGTCCTTGTAGGAGTGGGAGGCAGGGGTAGCACAGTCGGTAGCTCGCCAGGCTCATAATCTGCAGATCCCAGATTCGAGTGCCACCTGGGCCAGTATCGAGGTTTATCTCTGAATCTCTGAAAACTCCCCCCCCCCCCCCCTCCCCGGTCAGTAAGGGACATCGATGGGCTCAGAAATGACGCCGTCCGTAGGATGGGACGTTGAGCCATAGGGTCGGGTGCGGGAGAGACATACACTGTGGACGTTAAAGAACTCGCTGGATGGCCTTGACGGGAGGCTACCATCTGTCTCCTAACAGCAGTCCACTAGTCCCCTCCCCCAACCTACTCTGAGCCCTCAGGGTCCTTGTGACCTGGCCACTTAGCCCATGGCGTGCATAAACGGCCGCTCAGAGGTAAAATGACCCAACCTTTGCATGAGAAGGCCGTAAAAGCTTAGAAATACGAAACCAGCTTCGATTTAAAACAATTCATGATCAATTTGACACACTGAACCAGGTCCTATACTGAAGCAAATAAGAGAAATTAGATAACTGAAACAGGTCTGATATTGAAACAAATATTTGAAATAATGAATCAGGTTCGATATTGAAGCAACTGGGATAAATTAAGTTATTGAAACATGTCCGATGTTGAAGCAAAGAAGAGGCATTAGCCTTAGTGAAACAGGTCCGATACCGAAGCAAATAAGAGATTTTTAACTTACTGAAGCAGGTCCGATATTGAAGCAAATAAGAGAAATTAACTTACGGAAACAGGTCTGATACTGAAGCAAATAAGAGAAATTAATTTACTGAAACAGGTCTGATATTGAAGCAAATATGAGAAATTAACTTACTGAAACAGTTCTGATATTGAAACAAATAAGAGAAATTAACTTACTGAAGCAGGCCCGACATTGAAGCAAATAGGAGAAATTAACTTACTGAAACAGGTCTGATATTGAAGCAAATAAGAGAAATTAACTTACTGAAGCAGGTCTGATATTGAAGCAAATAAGAGAAATCAACTTACTGAAACAGGTCTGATATTGAAGCAAATAAGAGAAATTAATTTACTAAAACAGGTCTGATATTGAAGCAAATATGAGAAATTAACTTACTGAAACAGGTCTGATATTGAAACAAATAAGAGAAATTAACTTACTGAAGCAGGCCCGATATTGAAGCAAATGAGAAATTAACTTACTGAAGCAGGCCCGATATTGAAGCAAATGAGAAATTAACTTACTGAAGCAGGTCTGATACTGAAGCAAATAAGAGAAATTAACTTACTGAAACAGGTCTGATATTGAAACAAATAAGAAAAATTAAGTTACTGAAGCAGGCCCGATATTGAAGCAAATAAGAGAAATTAACTTATTGAAACAGGTCTGATATTGATGCAAATAAGAGAAATTAACTAACTGAAACAGGCCCGATATTGAAGCAAATAAGAGAAATTAACTTACTGAAACATGTCTGATATTGATTCAAATAAGAGAAATTAACTTACTGAAACAGGCCCGATATTGAAGCAAATAAGAGAAATTAACTTACTGAAACATGTCTGATATTGATGCAAATAAGAGAAATTAACTTACTGAAACAGGTCTGATATTGATGCAAATAAGAGAAATTAACTTACTGAAACAGGTCTGATATTGAAACAGCAGGCCCGATATTGAAACAAATAAGAGAAATTGACTTACTGAAGCAGGTCTGATATCGAAGCAAATGAGAAATTAACTTACTGAAGCAGGTCTGATATTGAAGCAAATAAGAGAAATTAACTTACTGAAACAGGTCTGATATTGAAGCAAATAAGAGAAATTAAGTTACTGAAACAGGTCTGATATTGAAGCAAATAAGAGAAATTAGCTTACTGAAACAGGCCCGATATTGAAGCAAATAAGAGAAATTAACTTACTGAAACAGGTCTGATATTGAAGCAAATAAGAGAAATTAGCTTACTGAAACAGGCCCGATATTGAAGCAAATAAGAGAAATTAACTTACTGAAACAGGTCTGATATTGAAGCAAATAAGAGAAATTAACTTACTGAAACAGGTCTGATATTGAAGCATATAAGAGAAATTAACTTACTGAAACAGGTCTGATATTGAAACAAATAGCAGAAATTAAGTTACACAAGCAGGCCCGATATTGAAGCAAATAAGAGAAATTAACTCACTGAAGCAGGTCTGATATTGATGCAAATAAGAGAAATTAACTTACTGAAACAGGTCTGGTATTGAAGCAAATAAGAGAAATTAACTTACTGAAGCAGGTCCGATATTGAAGCAAATAAGAGAAATTAACTTACTGAAGCAGGTCTGATATTGATGCAAATAAGAGAAATTAACTTACTGAAACAGGTCTGATATTGAAACAAATAAGAGAAATTAACTTACTGAAGCAGGCCCGATATTGAAGCAAATAAGAGAAATTAACTTACTGAAACAGGTCTGATATTGAAACAAATAAGAGAAATTAACTTACTGAAACAGGTCTGATATTGAAACAAATAAGAGAAATTAAGTTACTGAAGCAGGCCCGATATTGAAGCAAATAAGAGAAATTAACTTACTGAAACAGGTCTGATATTGAAGCAAACAAGAGAAATTAACTTACTGAAATAGGTCTGATATTGAAACAAATAACAGAAATTAACTTACTGAAGCAGGCCCGATATTGAAGCAAATAAGAGAAATTAACTTATTGAAACAGATCTGATATTGATGCAAATATGAGAAATTAACTTACTGAAACAGGTCTGAAATTGATGCAAATAAGAGAAATTAACTTACTGAAACAGGTCTGATATTGAAACAAATAAGAGAAATTAAGTTACTGAAGCAGGCCCGATATTGAAGCAAATAAGAGAAATTGACTTACTGAAGCAGGTCTGATATCGAAGCAAATAAGAGAAATTAACTTACTGAAACAGGTCTGATATCGAAGCAAATAAGAGAAATTAACTTACTGGAACAGGTCTGATATTGATGCAAATAAGAGAAATTTAATTACTGAAGCAGGTCTGATATTGATGCAAATAAGAGAAATTAACTTACTGAAACAGGTCTGATATCGAAGCAAATAAGAGAAATTAACTTACTGGAACAGGTCTGATATTGATGCAAATAAGAGAAATTAACTTACTGAAGCAGGTCTGATATCGAAGCAAATAAGAGAAATTAACTTACTGGAACAGGTCTGATATTGATGCAAATAAGAGAAATTTACTGACTGAAACAGGTCTGATATTGATGCAAATAAGAGAAATTAACTTACTGAAGCAGGTCTGATATTGAAACAAATAAGAGAAATTAAGTTACTGAAGCAGGCCCGATATTAAAGCAAATAAGAGAAATTAACTTACTGAAACAGGTCTGATATTGATGCAAATAAGAGAAATTAACTTACTGAAGCAGGTCTGATATTGAAACAAATAAGAGAAATTAAGTTACTGAAGCAGGCCCGATATTAAAGCAAATAAGAGAAATTGACTTACTGAAGCAGGTCTGATATCGAAGCAAATAAGAGAAATTAACTTACTGAAACAGGTCTGATATCGAAGCAAATAAGAGAAATTAACTTACTGGAACAGGTCTGATATTGATGCAAATAAGAGAAATTAACTTACTGAAACAGGTCTGATATTGATGCAAATAAGAGAAATTAACTTACTGAAGCAGGTCTGATATTGATGCAAATAAGAGAAATTAACTTACTGAAACAGGTCTGATATTGATGCAAATAAGAGAAATTAACTTACTGAAGCAGGTCTGATATTGATGCAAATAAGAGAAATTAACTTACTGAAACAGGTCTGATATTGATGCAAATAAGAGAAATTAACTTACTGAAGCAGGTCTGATATTGAAGCAAATAAGAGAAATTAACTTACTGAAACAGGTCTGATATTGAAGCAAAGAAAAGAAATTAAGTTACTGAAACAGGTCTGATATTGAAGCAAATAAGAGAAATTGACTTACTGAAGCAGGTCTGATATTGAAGCAAATAAGAGAAATTAACTTACTGAAACAGGTCTGATATTGAAGCAAATAAGAGAAATTAAGTTACTGAAACAGGTCTGATATTGAAGCAAACAAGAGAAATTAACTTACTGAAACAGGTCTGATATTGAAGCAAATAAGAGAAATTGACTTACTGAAGCAGGTCTGATATTGATGCAAATAGGAGAAATTAACTTATTGAAGCAGGTCTGATATTGAAGCAAATAAGAGAAATTAACTTACTGAAACAGGTCTGCTATTGATGCAAATAAGAGAAATTAACTTACTGAAACAGGTCTGATATTGAAACAGCAGGCCCGATATTGAAACAAATAAGAGAAATTGACTTACTGAAGCAGGTCTGATATCGAAGCAAATAAGAGAAATTAACTTACTGAAGCAGGTCTGATATAGAAGCAAATAAGAGAAATTAACTTACTGAAGCAGGTCTGAAATTGATGCAAATAAGAGAAATTAACTTACTGAAACAGGTCTGATACTGAAACAAATAAGAGAAATTAACTTACTGAAGCAGGTCTGATATTGAAGCAAATAAGAGAAATTAACTTACTGAAACAGGTCTGATATTGAAGCAAAGAAGAGAAATTAAATTACTGAAGCAGGCCCGATATTGAAGCAAATAGGAGAAATTGACTTACTGAAGCAGGTCTGATATCGAAGCAAATAAGAGAAATTATTTTACTGAAACAGGTCTGATATTGATGCAAATAAGAGAAATTAAGTTACTGAAGCAGGTCTGATATTGAAGCAAGTAAGAGAAATTAACTTACTGAAACAGGTCTGATATTGATGCAAATGTGTGAAATTGATAACATTGAAACAGATCACATTTTTGACTGACTATTGCAATTTAGAAATGGCAAACTAATTCTTACAATATAGTTCAAAAAATTAAGTCAGGCTCTAACTATCCATCATAATCTCCCCCAAACTTCAGAAATGAAAAGAATCTCCAACCATTAATCGTTTTATAATGTCATCTTTTCCTTTTCTCGTCCATCCGAAACGCAAGTTCCGTCTCATCCGATCTCGCCCACAACGCCCGCACGTTCCGCGTAGGATCGCCATGTTGGGATGTCAATTGCAGAAACTCTACTTTCAATTCCCCATTACACGGAGGAAGGGGTCGTGAGATGGGGAGTTAGGGGGGGGGGGATGGAGATACGCAAAGAGAGAGATTCACTCGAGCATGGCCCAATCCGGAGCCAAAATGGGTCTCAGCCGAAGCATGGAGCAAACCCATGCATACATCTGACACTTGAATGCTAGACCTCTGCCGCTTTGATGCGGGGGGATGAGAGGGGATCGGGCTCTTTCCAAAGTCGGTCGAACCCCCGATGCATGCAGAACATACACGCGTTAGCACGCTGCTCTAGTGCGAGGACGACAGAGTTGGCCGATGGATCACTCGCTGCCGAAGCAGAGAAAGTTTTCTCTGATGTGACGGGAACCGTTGTAGATGACTCGCAGAGGCAGGCGCTGGTGTGGGAAAAAGGCTGCACTTTGTCAGAGACAGACATCTCTCTTCGCTTCTGTCTTTTTCTTCTGCATCTCGTCGCTGCCTCTGACTGCACTACTCTCTTCCATCCATCCCTTCATCCCCCTCCTCCCTACTCCTGTGACTCTCTGCCCAGAAAACTTCTTTCCTGTTTCACACAACACTGGCCTAAAAGCATTCAGAAATGCCAAATGTTTGTGGATGACAAGCAGGGGGAAAAGAATAAAAAGAAGTAAAGGGGGGGGAAGTAAAAAAGAAGGGCGAAAAGAGAGCAACGAATGGGGAAGCTAGAGAAGAGTTAGGACGAAAGAAGAGCAGCAGCAGAGAGAGAGAGTGCTCTTGGATGGGAAGAGAGTACAAGCAAAACCTGTTCATGCAACACCGGAACTTTCAAAAGCTGCCACTTGTCTTTGGGCGGGTAGAAAGAGAACTGGTGCACAAAGTGTAAGACGGAGGCTGGAACAGCTTCATCCCAGATGCTCAAGACAAGTGCAATATCATTTTCGGATTCTTTTTTCCTCTCTTTTCCTAACTCTGTTTCAGTTTCATCCCAAAGGATGGATAGGCAAAGAAAATAAGAAAAAAACGCTTACAGAAGTAAACTAATTATAGTGACGTAGATAGGTTGAAGTTACTTTCTCAAGAAGGGATGCTCACTTGTTCTTATTTATTCTTTTTTTTTCTCGATTAGAAGTTAGAGTAGAACCCCATATTTCTGTTTATTCCTTTCTGGATTAGAAGTTGAATAGAACTCCATAGTTCGGTTTATTTGATTCTGGATTAGAAGTTAAATGGAGTAGATCTCCAGAATTCTGTTTGTTTGAAATAATTTACTGAAAGAAATTTGGTTTCGTCCGGAGTGGGGTTCGAATCCACATTTCCCAGAAACATGCCAGGCATCGTAACGGCTAGACTATGATCAACCACAATGTTCAGATATTTTTTTGAGCGACTGTATATTAGTGATTGAATTTTTTATGTCGAAAATTGTTAGAATTCGTCATTTCATGAAATCTTTCTGTGAAAGCTACTAGTCCAGTTGGAAATATTCCTAAATACGGATTGTTGGACCCAACGTCCCATCCCGGGGGTTTTCCAAGTGCATCGGTGTCCCCTTCATCGCCGAGGGCAAGGATGGACAGCAGATGACTGGAAGTTTGTTTTTTTTTTTCAGTTACGCACGCAATTATAGTTATTATTCCGTGTAATCTGGGTAAAATAAAAATTGTTATTATTAAAAAAAAAAAGTATTGTTTCTATGAGGACCCACGACGTTTACATCACCTAGTGCTCATTGCCAGTTCCATTCTGAAAGGGAGGGGGGGTTGACTCAGTCGATAGCGCGCCAGGCTCGTAATCTGCAATGTCCAGGTTCGATTCCCACCTGTGTCAGCGCTGAGTTTATCTCCGCTAAACCCCTACCCTGCTCTCAGTCAGAAAAGACACACCGATGGGTTTGGAAAGGCAGCCGTCCATCGGATGAGGCGTTAAGCCATTGTCCTGTATGAGGGAGAGCCATACCTTGTGCACGTTAAAGAACCCCCTTGATGGCCCTGACTGGAGGGGCGGGGGTGGCTTAGTCGGTAGCGCGCCAGGCTCATAATCTGTAGTTCCCAGGTTCCAGTCCCAGCTGGGTCAGCGTTGAGATTTATCTCCGCAAAATTCCCCGCCCTGCCCACGGTCAGTAAGGGACACCGACGGGCTTGGAAAGACCGCCGTCCGTCGGATGGGACGTTAAGCCGTGTCCCCGTGTGCGGGAGAGCCATACCCTGTGCATGTTAAAGAACACGCTGGATGGCCTTGACGGGAGGCTACCATCTGTCTCCCAACAGCTGTTCCAGTGGGTCGCCTCCCCCAACCATCTCTGAGCCTTCGGGGTCCATGTGACCCGGCCATTTAGCCCATGGTGTGCAAAAAAGTGCCGCTCAGAGGTAAAACAACCCAACCCAACCCGGCCCTGACTGGAGGTTACCTTCTGTTTCCTAAAACCTGTCCAGTGGATCGCCTTCTCTGGACTCTTGGGATCCTTGTGACCTGTCTGTTTAATACATTGTGTGCACAAAACGGCCGCTCAGTGGTAAAACAACCGAAAGTTTATGTTAGTTCAAATGATGCAGTTGATGCAGCTGAAAGATAGTAGAATATTATAGGCTTTTATTTTTTTAAATGAACCAACTCTAAAAAATTTACAAATAACTACGATAGTTTATTTAAAATAAGCATAACAAGTAAAAAATAGACGATAGAAAACTACATAGTCACGAGTTCGAATAAACTGCATTCTTTGAAGATCTTACCAAGAGCAGTTCCACACAGAGTGGTCAGATCAAGGAGAAGGGGGTAAAGGACTCATGACCCCCCCCCCCCCCCCTCCCATATCCATTCACCAGAGTGCCACTCTGGCATTCTGGTGATTGGATGGAATTGTTTTGATTTGGACTCCATATGAAGTGCCACGAAAATAAAATTCTAATATTTATGGACAATTCTGCGATCATCGTAATTTTGAAATCTCATTACTGAAAAGTTGGCTGACATTTTATTTTAATGTTGGAGATAGAAAATTGCAATCAGGTAAATCCAGAAAAATTCTTACCAGGAACAGCTTTACACAGCATTAGATCTGGAGGCGGAACAAGAGCCTTACCCTCCCCACACATATGGGGTCCTTGGTGAGGCAAAGCAGTGGATATTGGTAAGACAGGCTGGGGATCGTACCATGGACAGTTTTTACACAGGATCACATCTATGGGACAGAGAAAAGGACTCAATATCCCTCCACACATAGGGGGTGGCTCAGTCGGTAGCGTGCCAGGCTCGTAATCTGTAGTTCCCAGGTTCGAGTCACAGCTGGGTCAGCGTTGAGATTTTTCTTCGCAAAATTCCCCGCCCTGCTCACGGTCAGTAGGGGACACCAATGGACTTGGAAAGGCCGCCGTCCGTCGGATGGGACGTTAAGCCGTGGCGCCGTGTGCGGGAGAGCCATACCCTGTGCACGTTAAAGAACACGCTGGATGGCCTTGACGAGAGACTACCATCTGTCTCCCAACAACTGTTCCAGTGGGTCCCCTCCCCCAACCTTCTCTGAGCCTTCGGGGTCCATGTGACCTGGCCATTTAGCCCATGGTGTGCAAAAAAGTGCCGCTCAGAGGTAAAACAACCCAACCCAACCCTCCCAACAGAGTTCTTAACAACGACAGCTCTGAACAGTAAAACCACATGGGGTACTTCTTACCGAAGACAGTTCTACACAGGGTTAGATTTAAGAAAGGGGAAAATGATTGATGCCTTCTTCCCCGCACTTATAGATCTTACCAAAGACAGCTCGGCAGAATTTTTAGGTGGCATGCCCTCTTCACCCTTCTAAATACATCTCTGTACGGCTTGCTTCGCCCCACTTTCCAAATTTTTTTCTAGATTAAGATCTGATTCCGTACGAAGCATTATTTTGTTCAAAAAACACGAGGAAAATTCATCTGCATTTAACAAGCTATAAGCTTTTATTAGCATTTAGTGAATTATGAAGACTATCATATTCATAACACCCTCCAATTTTTAATATACATCTTCTCTTCCTCTCACCGAAGTTGTTTTTATTTCGCTCTCTCCGGTGATGAAAGAGAAACTTTCTCCGCATCATCTCTCCTCCTTCAGCATCCCCCAATCCCTCCGCTCAGTTGTCAGGTTTATTGGACTTAATGACGCAGAAATCAAATGGCAGCGACGTTTTAAATTTATTGATTTTAAAGCGTCTTGGCGTGTAATGCGTTTTTATGGGTGTGGAACTGGTGTGAACGTGTTGATGGATGACCTGACTCCATCCTTGGCAACATGGCGCCTTCCGCTCCCTCTGTCTCCTACAGCAGCAACAGCCAGTGGATCCGTAAGTACGTCATTCAAAGGGAATAAGTCTTAGACAACAGTTCGGTTGGGTTGGGTTGTTTTACCTCTGAGCGGCACTTTTTTGCACACCATGCGCTAAATTTCCAGGTCACATGTACCCCGAAGGCTCAGAGAAGGTTGGGGGAGGGGACCCACTGGAACAGCTGTTGAGAGACAGATGGTAGCCTCCCGTCAAGGCCATCCAGCGTGTTCTTTAACGTTCACAGGGTATGGCTCTCTCCCGCACACGGGGCCACGGCTTAACGTCCCATCCGAAGGACGGCGGCCTTTCCAAGCCCATCGGTGTCCCCTACTGACCGTGGTCAGGGCGGGGAATTTTGCGGAGATAAATCTCCACACTGACCCAGCTGGGACTCTAACCTGGTAACTACAGATTACGAGCCTGGCGCGCTACCGACTGAGCCACCCACACACCCAACAGTTCGGTAGTTCCAATAAAAAGACAAGATGGCCGTGGACTAGACTAAATGGGAAACACAATCTACTGACCATCGGTCTGCAATCGTCTGCTGATTTGGATAACAGGTGGGTTGGGTTGTTTTATTTTTGGCGTTTTTCTTTGTACACAATGGGCTAAACGATCAGGTCACAAGGACTCCATAGGATAGGAGATGGGGGCACACTGGACGGCTGTTAGGACTGCTGAAAAAATCGAAGTTGTGGATAAGAGGTGGGTTGGGTTGTTTTCTCTTTAAGTTGTACCTTTTTTACACAGTGGGCTAAATGCCAGGTAGCAATAACACAGAGGGCTAATGCAAAATCAAATTATAGTCTTAAACTACGATTTTGCAGTTTAAATCTTTATAATTTGAAGCCTAGGTCTCGGAGAAGGAGGGGTGGCTCAGTCGGTAGCGCGTCAGGCTCGTAATCTATAGTTCCCAGGTTCGAGTCACTCTCGTGCAGTTTTTGGTGCATTAATTTGATTAAAACTGGAGGTGAGTACAGGTTCTCAAATATTCGATCCCAAGCCCTCCTGAACCAGAATCTTTTCGATAATTATTGAGATTATGATATTAGTGATCTGGCAACCTTCGTGTCACGTGACACGAAGGTTACCAGATCACTAATTTCTAAAAAAAAACGTTGCCAGATATTTTTTCTGAATTCTGTAATCAACCATACTGTTCGGATATTTTTTAATATATATAATGCGTATGAATATATAATGCAGTGAATATGGAGCGTGTGCAGTTACCGTTCACAGCAAACTGGAGCGGTTGCGGTTAATGTTCACAGCACATTGGATCGTGTGAGCTCACAAAGACCTGGATCGTGTGGGCTCACTCATGGAAATATTGAGCGTGTGCAGTTACCGTTCACAGCAAACTGGAGCGTGTACAATTGCTGTACACGCTCCAGATATTTTTCCTGAATTCTGCAATCACGTGACACGAAGGTTGCCAGATTACTAATTTCTAAAAAAAATCGTTGCCAGATATTTTTTTCTGAATTCTCTAATGAACGTTTGTTTTTCTAAAAAAAAAATTCTCTAACTAATGTTCGGATACTTTTTTGAGCGACTGTACCATCTGTCTCCTAACAGCTGTCAAATGGGTGTCCCAACCTTCTCTAAGTTCTTGAGACCTAGCCATTTAGCCCATCATGTGCAAAAAATATCATTAAGATGTAAAACAACCTTGAAACTAGCATTGCAATCTGCATATTTTTAGGATTTGCATACTGCGTTTATATACCGATATATGTATATATTTCGCTATTAAGTATGCTCATTGGATTTAGTTACTAGAGATCAGTTCTATCGGTAATAAAGAGAAAAGTTTTTTTCACCAACATTTGTTGACTTTAGCTCCCCCTAGCTGTGAAAATTAGAACTATTGTAAAATCGGAAAATGGGAATCTATTCAACCGAAAGAGAAATTTGCACATACTGCTTAAATCAACAAAATATACTGCTCACAAAAATTAGGGGATATTTCAAAATGAATATGAAGCGATGAAATATCCCCTATTTTTTGTGAGCAGTATATGTTTTCTCCACTTCCTCGGATGTTGTTTACCTCTGAGCGGCACTTTTTTTCCCGCAAAGGACTAAATGGCAGATCACAAGCACCTTTAGGGCTCAGAGAAGGTTGGGGGACAGTTGCTGGGAGATAGACCGTATAAAAATAAAAAATAAATACCCCCTCAAGCAGCTGCTTGCCACAGAGGTCTGACAGGAGCCTGTCAGTTTACATGCCATAGTAGAAGGTCTGAGAGGATGGCAGGACCTCAGCAGAAAAACGATACATACATCCATGCCTTATCCGGGGCTCGAACCCAGGTCCCTTAGATCAGTAGCCAAGCGCGCTAACCACTCGGCCATGGGACGACTGATAGACCGTAGCCTCCCGTAAAGCCAATCCAGCATGTTCTTTAACGTGCGTAGGGTATGGCTGTCTCCCGCACGGTCCATTAGAAGGAAGGCGGCCTTTCCAAGCCCATTGGTCTCCCCTACTGATCGTGGGCAGAGCGGGGAGATTTGCGGAGATAAATCTCAACGCTGTCCCAGCTGAGACTCGAACTTGCAGATGGTACGAGCCTGGCACGCTGGGGGCAGGGGTGGCTCAGTCGGTAGCGCGCCAGGCTCGTAATCTGTAGTTCCCAGGTTCGAGTCCCAGCTGGGTCAGCGTTGAGATTTATCTCCGCAAAATTCCCCGCCCTGCCCACGGTCAGTAGGGGACACCGATGGGCTTGGAAAGGGCACCGTTCCTCGGATGGGACGTTAAGCCGTGGCCCCGTGTATGGGAGAGCCATACCCTGTGCACGTTAAAGAACACGCTGGATGGCCTTGACGGGAGGCTACCATCTGTCTCCCAACAGCTGTTCCAATGGGTTCCCTTCCCCAACCTTCTCTGAGACTTCAGGATCCATGTGACCTGGCCATTTAGCCCATGGTGTGCAAAAAAGTGCCGCTCAGAGGTAAAACAACCCAACCCAACCCTGAGGGAAGTGTAACTCTAGGATAAAGGCCTCAGAAAGAGGGGGAGACCAGGATGCGGTGGGCAGACAATGTCAAACAGGACCTTGTTAGAATTGGTGTTCAATGGAGAGATGCAGCAGATATCGCTCAGGACAGATATGCTTGGAGAACTAAATTGTGCAGTCTGGTTGGACCTCCGTAGCCCATGGCTGCTTGAGGATGATGATGATGATAATCATTCACCAGATTTCGTAGCTGGTAAATCTGCCCTGACATCGACCCACGCTATCCGAGGATGAAAGCACGAATCACCCAACCTCCCGCGTTTCTGTGTCGTACACAATGGGTGGTCTCGCTAGGACTAGATTTAGGCCTAAAGACTGCACAAGGTGTTGATGACCACAACTGATTCATCGCTATAATATATTTGGAACTGACGGCACCCATACCAATAGATATGCGACCAGTCCCTTTCGAAGCTACAAGATCCTTATCAGCCATAAATTTTGCAGCGGACGGACCTTGAACTATCGACGCGTATATTACTTTCTGAACAGGAGGCCAACAGGACCTCGCCTATCCTGTAACCTAAATAGTTGGGGCTGTCGTTAAATCGTTTGGAATTTTCCCCCGTCTGATGTTTCAGAGATCGTATCAAGCGACACCTTGCGGTACCAGATTTTCAGATTAATTTAAAAGGAAAATAAATGTTTTTATTTCTTTGAAAGAATTGTTCTAAATTTAACACAAGCTATCACTACAATATCTTATCAGATTATTTTCTAATAATCTTATAAGCAAAATATCCATGCCGGGGAATCCCATAAGTAGATGGGCCAACTTAATTGGAGCCACAAGTTGTTTCTTACACCAATGTCAGAGTCTGGTTTTAGCTACAAATTAAAAGAACTAAAGGATGATTGGGATTATGTTAAAAATAGTAAATTTCATAAATACTCATACAACAGTCTGTCTGTGAACGTTCAACTTGTTTAGTGATAAATTATTTTTGTGATGTGTAGGTATTGATCAAATATTATGCTTCTCATTTTCCAAATCTGTCAATAACTTTAACAGCACCCTCTAGTGGTGGAATTGTTGGAAATGCCAACGATTTATTTATGCCAGAAACTTCCAATTTCGGTGGTAGAATGTGATGGTCAAAAGGTTTAAATTGCCAGTAAGGCTGTAAAATTATTTGGGGGGAAAAAGTTGAAGTTCTTAAGGTAATCGCGCTCAGAAACTAAAATTCGTGGTGCAAAATTGTGAAATTAGAACATCATTTAGGTTCATAAATTATAAAAATGGCACATCAGTGGAGTCCACAAAAACAAGATAACGATAACTGAATGTAGGGGCGGGGGTGGCTCAGTCGGTAGCGCGCCAGTCTCGTAATCTGTAGTTCCCAGGTTCGAGTCCCAACTGGGTCAGCGTTGAGATTTATCTCCGCAATAACTCCCACTGCCCAGGTCAGTAGGGGACACCGATGGGCTTGAAAAGGCCGTCGTCCGTCGGATGGGACGTTGAACCGTGGCCCCGTGTGCGGGAGAGCCATACCCTGAGAACGTTAAAGAACACGCTGGATGGCCTTGACGGGAGGCTACCATCAATCTCCCAACAGCTGTTGAAAAATACCCCCTCCCCCAACCTTCTCTGAGCCTTCGACGTCCATGTGACCTGGCCATTTAGTCCATGGTGTGCAAAATAGTGCCGTTCTGAAGTAAAACAACCCAATCCAATTGCCAGGATGCAAAAAACAAAGGAGGGGGGGGGGGGGGGGGGTCAGGGTTCGAGCCCGGGAGGAAATCGGTTTTTTTTTCCTGTCAATAATTTTGTGTAAAATATGAGTGTTCCGATCAGCGGACTTGAATCCACATGCCAGAATGTAAAGAGAAGTGGGTTCGAATCCTGCGCATTGGCAAAACTCCTTTTTTCCACGAAAACAATTTATTAACTTCTGTGCCAACAGATAATTCTGTGTATTTATTATTGATTCTTTTTTTTTTCACTTCTTGTCTTTTTTGCTGAGGTCTCTCCTTATCTCTAGTTAGCGATACTCTACAAAATCCCAAACTGAATAGACTCCTATCAGAACTCTATGAAAAGCAGATGCTTGAGGGATAATTTATTTCTTCATAACGCTTATAATTGTATTAAAAATGTATTTTCTAAAAAAAATACCCCCTCAAGCAGCTGCTTGCCACAGAGATCTGACAGGAGCCTGTCAGTTTATATGCCAGAGTAGAAAGTCTCAGAGGATGGCAAGTTTTAGTTTCGATTTGTCAATTAAAAAGCCCAGGGTCTTAGGATATCGATATTGTAAAAATATCCCTACGCTGAATATAACCGGCAAATTGACTCTCAGTATAAAATTTGTATCCATTGGACACGTTCCAGAAAGTACACATGGAAAGAGTAGCAAACTTACTGTTAAACCAAAACGAAAGATTCATACTTTCTTCGCACTATAAATAAAACGGAAGGAAAAAACATTTTGAATTACAACAGATTTAGAATTATCCTCCTTTGATTACAATGCATTAATTATTTGAGTTATATCGTATACCAACAGTTATATTTTTTTCAAAATTCCGTTTCAAATATTTGTAATCATTGGTGAATTTTATTCTTATAGCAACCCTAACAGAACGGATCTAGGGAAACAAGAACAGATTATATGACAATAGAACTTGATTTTGGTAAACATTTTCTTAGAAATTAAATTCCTCATCGAAAATGAAAAAAATTCTTTGTTACAACCTAATACACAATATCCTCCAACAAGACATTACTATTAAACATTTTGTATTCTAATAGGCACTTATATATTTTAACGTGCACAAGATATGGCTCTGCAACACACGGTGCCATGGCTTAACGTCCCATCTGACGGACGACGCTCTTTGGAAGCCCATTGTTGTCCCCTATTGACCGAGGGTAGAGCGGGGAGTTGGGCTAAAGAAAGTCTAAGGAGAAGAAGGCCAGCTTCGCACAAGGATAAGTGGCGCCGCACTGCGGAATTTTTCCGAAGCTGAACGTGGGAAATTGCTGTGCAATTTTAAAACATATTAATTAGATTTAATTTTCAAACTGTCTAGCAACCATGGCTATTTGTATACAGTGGTAGCTGATCCTAAAGTTATTCAATGAGCATTTTATCCCCTTCACGAGCGCATTTTACGATACCTAGAGAAGCCGTTGTTTTTTTTTTTTACTACTTTCACAGAATTTTTAAAATTAATATGCCAATTAATACATTTTATGATCTTGCGAACATGTAAGTCAATGTATGTTGCAGTTTTGTTCCCTAGAGCATATCGAAGTATATAGGTGTCTACGCTTTGTTCTAAAAGTAAAGGTCTCTTTTTTTTATGGTTGATAGGAGGGGTGCCTGCTGCCATCTGTTGACAGTTTATACAAGTAAGAAACTCGATATGATATTTATTGAAAATATCTATAATTGTATAAAATATAACTTCGAATATTTCAATTTATGGCTATGTTTATTTCGCAATAACTCTCGAAAAGTTACCTCGATCAGTTTTATTTTTCTTTATGCAAAAATACATTTCTAGTTTGAAGATGAACTGAAACTGCCAATCAGGAAAGGGGTGGCTTAATCGGTAGCGCGCCAGGCCCGTCATCTGTAGTTCCCAGGTTCGAGTCCCAGCTGGATCAGCGTTGAGGTTTATCTCCGCAAAATTCTTCGCAAGCCCATGGTCAGTAGGGGACACCGATGGGCTTGGAAAGACCACCGTCCGTCGGATGGGACGTTAAACCATGTCTCTCTGTGCGGGAGAGCTATACCCTGTGCAGGTTAAAGAACACGCTGGATGGCCTTGATGGGAGGCTACCATCTGTCTCCCAACAGCTGTTCCAGTGGGTCCCCTTCCCCAACCTTCTCTGAGCATTTGGGGTCCATGTGACCTGGCCATGTAGCCCATGGTTGTGCAAAAAAGTGCCGCTCACAGGTAAAACAACCCAATCCATTCCTTCTTCTGGTGTACTGCAAAAAATGTTCTTTTAATATATACAAGGTGCCCGAAAATAATGGTGGGATTACAAGAATCAATACCCCACCATTATTTGTTGGACACTGTATTTCAGAGTATAATTTTTTATACGACCGTGAAGTACAATGGAAAGTAACGCTATACTCTACAATTTCTACCTTTACGGGGAATATATATTTCGCCAACTATCAGAGTGTGAAAATCTTGCCTAATGCTTCCATCGTCGAAGCCCTGATAATTTTTAAAAAATAATTCTAAAGAAATCAAAGAGACAAAAACAAAGCTAAACATAATTTCATTTAATCTTTTACAACCAAATTTTACTCTGTTTTATACATTCAAGATACAAACTTCAGTACTTGACATGACAATTAGGAATTATTCACCTGCAGCACGTGATTTTTCTGTAGTGTCGCCTCCACCAATCACACAAGTCAGGCTAAATATCAATGGCTAAAAATTTCCTCACTTTGAAAATAGCTTTCTATTTTTATGGAAAGATGTTACTAGAAATGAACTGAGCATTTCACTCAAATCTCTCTATTTCCATTTTCCGCAATATTTGTTTAATATTTAAAGAATTATGGAAGTTGAAATATTTAACCGTAACTTTTGTTACCCACGAAATTTTACATCCAAAGATTAAAAGCAAAAGTTATAAAAATCATTTACTAATATAAATTTAATTTTTTTTAAGTTTGAGTAACGATTTTTTCACTTTTCAACGATCTGTAAGTAGGAAAAATGTTTTGCAGTAGTGCGACAGCGGCGTGTGATGGTAAATGTTTCAGAGCCAGTAACTTTTTAAATATTAACAAATATCATTAAAAACTGAAATTTAGAGATTAGAGTGAGATCTTTAATTTATCTCGAATGGCATTTTTGCGTTAGAAGCTAATTTTTGAAGTTAGGTAGCTTTGAATGAGGTCGCTTTTTTGTAATATAGTGTATTTAACCAATAATTACATGAGTGTATTGATACTTTACTTAGAAAGTTTCGTAAACGATCAATATTTTATTTATTAGCAAATAATTTACTTTATTATTTAGCCTCGCTTGTTCCTTTCTAGAACCAACACTAATGCTTTGTAAGTCGGTTTGTGAATTAGTTGGTGGGGGGGGGGGAAGTGAGGGATAAGAAATATCAAAAGGAACAGAAGTTGAAGTCGTCATTGATAACAATCCAAATTCTTTTTCTTTCTTAACCACTAACTTGGCTAATTTTGCGTTAGACTGGAAACAGGAACAACGGGAAATAACAACAATTGCAAGAGTCGATATAAATATGCACGTTTTTTTTTCTTCTTCAAATTTTCTCATCGCCAATTCTTGAGTTGTGAAGAAAAAAAACACGGAGCGTCTGCTAGTTTCTGTTTCAAATTGTCCGGCTCCTTAAAAGTTCCACCGAAAAATGGCTCGAGTTAATCGATGATTTTTAAAGGAAGGTTCCAAACTCCGACACGACGAAAGGGATGACTGAATGATGATCAGATCATCAACGGGGGATGATACTAATTTACACGCTGAAAGATGTGATGGTGTCTTTGAGATGAATCTTCTGCATCTCGATGACTTACAAACGGTTCGCCAGTTTGTCTTTTTTTATTCTTTTTTTATAGAAAGACGTAAGGGAAGGAGACTAGTTTTTTTAGTTTTCTTCTTTCTTCATCTGATGCTTCTTTTTCTCTTTTCGGAAACAGGCGAAGATGATGATGATCAGAGGTAGATGCGCCTTAGATCACGAGGTGAAGTTATCATATTGCACTGAGGGCAAAGTTTCTTGGTGCCCTAAAAAGAAAAGAAAAAGATAAAATAATAGTTTTCATACATGAAAAAATGATGATTATGAAAATGGTGATAATGTGATAAAATATGATGGGAAGGTTAGAAACCCTTCAACAATGGGTTTCCTACTATCCCAAAGTAGCTTGAAATATAAACTGGAAAATAAATATTAACTTGTAGCAGTACCAAGCTGAAAACAGCGGTTTTCATCCGATCACCGAAGTTAAGCAACTTTGGGAGCGGTTGGTACATGGTCTCGTCCGATCACCGAAGTTGAGCAGCTTTGGGAGCGGTCGGTACATGGTCTCGTCTGATCACCGAAGTTGAGCAGCTTTGGGAGTGGTCGGTACATGGTCTCGTCCGATCACTGAAGTTGAGCAGCTTTGGGAGCGGTCGGTACATGGTCTCGTCCGATAACCGAAGTTGAGCAGCTTTAGGAGCGGTCGGTACATGGTCTCATCCGATCACCGAAGTTGAGCAGCTTTGGGAGCAGTCGGTACATGGTCTCATCCGATCACCGAAGTTAAGCAGCTTTGGGAGCGGTCGGCACATGGTCTCGTCCGATCACCGAAGTTGAGCAGCTTTGGGAGCGGTCGGTACATGGTCTCGTCCGATCACCGAAGTTGAGCAGCTTTGGGAGCGGCCGGTACCTGGGACGGGTGACCACCTGGGAATCACCGCGTGCAGTTGGCAAAAAAACTGCTGAGGACCCGCCATCCTCACAGATCCCTCTACTATGGCGTATTAAACTGACAGGCTCCTGTCAGACCTCTGTGGCAAGCAGCTGCTTGAGGAGGTATAAAAAGAAATATAAACTGGACCGGATCTATCGGGAATGTGAAGAGCGGGAAAGGTTGTTATGAGGATGGGAAATTTTAACAACCACGATAGAGTCCAAAAATGCTAAAATGTATTTGAAATAAAAATTTTTAAATACCTAAAAATGGAGAGAAAAATTATTTGTCGGAACGGTGTTCTGGACCATTGAGAATCGATTCCTGTCACCGAATTTTTTTTTTTTTTTTCGTAGATCCAGACCTGTATCCAAACTGCATCCCTTCTTTTCTGATGAGACCTGTATCCAAACTGTATCCCTACTTTTCTGATGAGACCTGTATCCCTGTGTTCCTGATGCAGAAGAATATGGCAATTACGAACATTTTCCTCTTAATTCAAAATTACGGGCGGGGGTGGCTCAGTCGGTAGCGCACCAGGCTCATAATCTGTACTTCCCAGGTTCGAGTCCCAGCTGGGTCAGCGTTGAGATTTATCTCCGTAAAATTCCCCGCCCTGCCCACGGTCAGTAGGGGACACCGATGGGCTTGGAAAGGCCGCCGTCCGTCGGATGGGACGTTAAGCCGTGGCCCCGTGTGCGGGAGAGCCATACCCTGTGCACGTTAAAGAACACGCTGGATGGCCTTGACGGGAGGCTACCATCTGTCTCCCAACAGCTGTTCCAGTGGGTCCCCTCCCCCAACATTCTCTGAGCCTTCGGGGTCCATGTGACCAGGCCATTTAGCCCATGGTGTGCAAAAAAGTGCCGCTCAGAGGCAAAACAACCCAACCCAAATTCAAAAATCATCAGTTAGTGCAAACAGTGAATGCTTAAAGAAATATCATTTTGGACATTTCAACCATCGTCATGACCGCTCTTTCAGGTAGAAATTTGCCGTTTGGCCTCTAATTCGCCCTTAATAATTTTAAAATGATTTTTTTTTCAATACTTTCCGCATATATTTCGGTTTCTACGAGTTGTTTCTAGTATTTTTGGTTCGATATAATACTGGGATTCTAATTTTGTTTTAAAAAATTATAATCTTTTTAAAGTTTGTAATGCCCTACTATGCGAAGATTAAAAAGTGGGATTCGAAGCATGCATTTCTCTATTACATTAGTTTATTATATTTTTTATTTTATTTCGGGCAAGCTCGAAAAATTGAGTCTGAAATCTTTAATACGAAAAATTATGATTTCATTTTAATACGAAAATTTAAATTAATTTGAAAAATTAAGCATTGTTGTGCTGTTAAATGGCAGCTCCGAAATTAATATCCTTTAAAGATTAAGAAATTTCTTAACAACGGACCTCAAAACCAATATTAATGACATTAACTTACCAATGTTTTTAACCAACATTCCTCGCAGTGGACATGCCAACAGCAGATAGAAACAACAGGCTTGATGAAAGGTTCCTGAAAAAAAAATATTAAAATTGTTGTAGGCAGTACATCTCAAACCTTGCATCACTAGCAGTCAATAATGAAAAAACAACGTATAAAAAAATAACATTTTGCATAACTCTTGTTAAGTTATGGGGCACTAATCATCAGTGGTTCTCAAACTTTTATTTCTTCACGTACCCCCTGGAAATGTGTATGTAACTGGCATACCCCTTGTATAGATAGATAAAACTATAGTTATAATATAACAATGGGAATAAAATAAAACATATATATCAGTGGTTCTCAAACTTTTATGCTTCGCGTACCCCTTGGAAATGTGTATGTAACTGGCGTACCCCTTGTATAGGTAGATAAAACTATAGTTATAGTATAACAATGGGAATAAAATAAAACATATATATCAGTGGTGCTCAACCTTTTATGCTTCACGTACCCCTGGAAATGTGTATGTAACTGGCGTACTCCTTGTATAGATAGATAAAACTATAGTTATAGTATAACAATGGGAATAAAATAAAACATATATATCAGTGGTTCTCAACCTTTTATGCTTCACGTACCCCCTGGAAATGTGTATGTAACTGGCGTACCCCTTGTATAGATAGATAAAACTATAGTTATAGTGTAACAATGGGAATAAAATAAAACATATATATCAGTGGTTCTCAACCTTTTATGCTTCACGTACCCCCTGGAAATGTGTATGTAACTGGCGTACCTCTTGTATAGATAGATAAAACTATAGTTATAGTATCACAATGGGAATAAAATAAAACACACACATATTTATAACATATATCTAGGACAATTGAGCTCTCACGGCGTACCCCAAAAAATTTTACTGCGTTACCCTACGTTGAGAACCCCTGCTCTAAATAATGGTTTACATTTTCCAAATTGCTAAAAGCTTTACTTAACACTACTTTAAGAAAAGACTTTGGGTGTTTTACCCCTCTGAGTGAGATGTTTTAATGTATTTTTTTACACACTGTGAGCTAAGTCACAAGGATAAAAAACGTTCAGAGAAGGTTGGGGAAGGGGAACGACTGGATAGCTTTCCCCAACCTTCCATCAACCTCTGTGGTTCTGTTATTGTCTTGGACACTTTCCATCAAGACCATCAGGCTTGTCGAGTACAGGGCGCACCAAACATGGCAATATGGTTTATGTGTCATTCAAAGGATGGCTCTCCCTTTCCATTACCATCGGTGTCCTGCCGAGGTCTTGTTGGTTTCGCTGAGGGCAAGGCGGGAAGTGTAACGAAGATGAATCTCGAAATTGGTACAGTTGGCACTCGAACTTGGGAACTGCAGATTACGAGCCTGGTACACTACCAACGGAGCCAATCCCCATCTCAAGATGGGGTGATGGCCATAAGAGCACAAAAAGGGTTGGGTTGTTTTACCTCTGAGGGGCACTTTTTGCACACCATAGGCTAAATGGCCAGGTCACATGGACCCTGAAGGCTCAGAAAAGGTTGGGGGAGGGGACCCACTGGAACAGCTGTTGGGAGACAGATGGTAGCCTCCCGTCAAGACCATCCAGCGTGTTCTTTAACGTGCACAGGGTATGGTTCTCCCGCACACGGGGCCACGGCTTAACGTCCCATCCGACGGACGGCGGCCTTTTCCAAGCCCATCGGTGTCCCCTACTGACCGTGGGCAGGGCGGGGAATTCTTGCGGAGATAAATCTCAACGCTGATCCAGCTGGGACTCGAACCTGGGAACTACAGATTACGAGCCTGACGCGCTACCGACTGAGCCATCCCCGCCCCGCACAAAAAGGGTATAGTAACACAAAAACAAGACTCTTACCATGCAAATAAGGCATTTGATCCCTTCTTCAACTTGTTCGTGTTCTTTGGGGTTCTCGCCACTCTCCTTAATTGGTTTTGCAGATTTTTCCGTGTGAAACTCACTGCAGAAATAGAAAAGAGGATCAAAATTTGTGTTTAATCTTCAGTACCTTTTATTATCAAAAACACTGCTAAGAATGCAACAGATTCAGATGTACCAGCTCTTTTCCATCAACAGATTTCGCTTGCCCGACCTAGGCAACAAACTTCCCTCACGAATATATTTTTCCACACAGAAGTACTCTTTAACGATACGCAGAATATTCTTTCTGTTCCGTTTTCTGCTACTTTTAATGATTAAACTATCAATAATTACTTTATAAAATTTCAGAAAGAGATCTATACCCCAAATCTCCCTTCTGGCTAAACCACTGGTAAAAATGAACCTTGGCAATATCTTCCCCTACAGCTCTAAAAATGCATCCTAAAAATATACCACCATCTTAAAAAAAAACAACCCTACTACATAGTTGCCTGCAGTGTTGTTAATTTAGTATAGTAATTTGAAATAAATAAATATATGTAAATAATAAAATATATGTAATAACCCTATTTTTTAGAAATTTTTCTCGAATATTTTTGTCGAAATATTCATAAAGTTTATAACCAAAAAAACTGGTAATCTTTTTTTTACATCTTTTTTCTGGCAGCTATATAGTAATAAGAAATATATAGAGAGTTGTCGTTTAGGGTTGTTTTACCTCTGAGCGGCACTTTTTTGCACACCATGGGCTAAATGGCCAGGTCACAGGGACCCGAAGGCTCAGAGAAGGTTGGGGAAGGGGACCCACTGGAACAGCTGTTGGGAGACAGATGGTAGCCTCCCGTCAAGGCCATCCAGCGTGTTCTTTAACGTGCACAGGGTATGGCTCTCCCACACACGGGGCCACGGCTTAACGTCCCATCCGACGGACGGCGGCCTTTCCAAGCCCATCGGTGTCCCCTACCGACCGTGGGCAGGGTGGGGAATTTTGCGGAGATAAATCTCAACGCTGACCCAGCTGGGACTCGAACCTGGGAACTACAGATAACGAGCCTGGCGCGCTACCGACTGAGCCACCCCCGCCCCAATATATAGAGAGATAAAATACAGAAAAAAACAGTACTCTTACAATTATCAATATAATTTAATTATTAATGAATTATGTAGAGTAAGAAAAAAAAGGCGTATATATTTCTAGTGTTATAGAATTTGAATGCTGCTACACAGCCTTTACTATAACAAGCTTTTAGTCAAAGATATTGACGGCTGTAATATCATTGGTCTGTAAATGGTAGCTAGGTAGTCACTGGAAGGAGAGCTATGCACCAATCCCCTGTGATGATGCATAGAACCAGCCAGGCCTAGCACCTAATGTCCAACCCCGCCTTCTCGTGGTGCGGACCGTTAGTAACTTTCAAAAGAGATACTCTCTTGTGGAAGTGAACGGAAGGGGAGGGCTGCCAGATTAGTGTGGCCTACTGATCTGGACAACTATGGCTACTTTTCTTTTTTTTCTACCCTGCTGAGGAGTGGTCAACCACACAGGGTCCTGGTGCTGACCATATAAACCTACTGGACTGGACAGATATATGGCTCTGAGCTTGATTATGGATCCTGATTTTGCTGCACTGGTGGGCTTCTGTGGAGGGAAAATCTTCCGCTGTGTTTTCTTTTTGTTTGTGGGTTGACAGCCCCAAGTGAATAGATCCACAGGATATGTTTATCAGCTGGTGGATAATCCTGAGCAGAAGTCATCGCAGGCACCTGAACTCTTTGCTTCTATTGGCATCGTCAAATTCTACATTGGAGGAAGTCTTCCAGTGTAGATGGCTTCAGCCTTTAGTAGTGGGGGAATGGGTCTTTGCCCCATGTCTGCGATTAGGGGGCTGTTTGATATTGTCGGCATTCCCTCTCTCAATAAACATAGTTTCTTTAAACATCCCACTAACCATTTTCTCTCCATAGGTAGTTGGAATGTGAGGACTCTGCACAGAGCTTTTTCTCTTGATGTCCTCACACAAGAATTCCACCGTTATAATTTAGATATTCTCGGCTTGCAAGAGACCAGATGGACAGATAAAGGTCAGATTCTTAAAAATAATCTTAAATTTCTCTTTTCAGGGAGGGACGACAAAAAGCATCACCAAGGCGTGGGTCTGCTTCTCAGCAGACACGCTAGTGATGCTCTTCTAGGATATGAGTGCATTAATGAAAGGTTTCTTACAGCAAAATTTCAGACAAGCGTTAAAGACTTGAATGTTATCTGCTGTTATGCCCCCACTGAGGATGCCGATGAGGATGAGAAGGATAGGTTTTATGAACAACTTCAGGATATTTTGAATTCTGTCAAGAAAGGAGATATTACCCTTGTTCTTGGTGACTTCAATGCCAAAGTTGGTACTGACTCTGACCTTTGGGGAGGAGTAATAGGCCCTTTTGGTATTGGTAGCTGCAATAGCAATGGGCAACGTCTCCTACAGGTAAGTAAACTCAATGGATTCAGAATAACTAACACTTATTACAAACACCGCGACATACATAAGTACACATGGGTTTCACCTGATGGGCTGCATAAGAATATGATTGATTACATATTAATTAACAGCAAATGGACTAGTTCTGTTAGGAATACCAGGGCATATAGGGGAGCTGAAATTGGATCTGACCATTACCTTGTTAAAAGTGTGTTGCAACTTAAACTTAAAAAGTGTTGTGCTAGGGTTAAAAAATTTACTTTTAATACTGAAGCTCTGAAAGATCCAGTTATAGCCAAAGCTTACCATGATAGGTTACTTAGTCATTATGACAGTCATGGTTTGCTTACTACTGAAGTTGAGGAAGAATGGGATCATTTTAAACAGGCTTTTTTGGACACTAACAGTACTCTTTTAGGAAAAAAGGAGCAGAAGAGGCAAAATTATCTGAGTGATAAGGCACTTGAGCTTATTTCGGAAAGAAAGAACTGCAGGAATGCCCTTAATCAATACCCTACTAGTCCTAATAGAAAGCATTACAGAGACCTTAATAAACTTGTAAAGGATCAGTTAGCTGCTGATAAAAATTTTTGGCTTGATGGTTTGGCTGACAAAGCCGAGGAAGCAGTTAGACAGCACAACAGCAGAGAGCTGTACCAGATAGTTAATGTTTTGTGTGGTAGAAAACGGACTGGCATACAAGGATTGAAGGATAAACAAGGTAAGGTTATAGAAGGGGAGGATTCTGTCATGGCTAGGTGGGCTGAGCATTTCAGTGATGTTCTAAACAATGTAGTTAGTTCTACTCCCATTGTTTGCAATGATGATAGATGCATTGGTGGCTTTAATGTTGGCCCTATAACACAATCTGAAGTTAGTTTGGCTGTTTCTAAACTTAAACTTCATAAATCCCCAGGGGTAGATGAAATTACTACGGAAATGCTTAGAGCTGGGAATGTTTCGGTTACCACTTGGATGACTGAAATTCTGAATCTCTTTTATGATAAAGGCATGGTTCCTAAGGATTTTACCAGAGCTATTGTTATCCCTATTTTCAAAAAAGGTGATCGCAGTTCTTGTGATAACTATAGGGGTATCAGCCTACTCTCTGTTCCAGGTAAAGTTCTTTCCATGATTGTGTTTAATAGAATTAAGAATCTGGTTGACAGGCAATTGCGTGATGAGCAATGTGGATTCAGAAGTGGTAGGGGATGTGTAGATCAGATATTTTCACTTAGGCAGATTCTTGAGAAATGTTTAGAGTTTCAGAAACCTTTGGTTGCTAGCTTTGTTGATTTCAAAAAGGCTTTCGACTCTGTTGATCGTCATAATTTGTGGTTGATTGTGAGATCATATGGTATACCAGACAAGTTAGTTAACATTATGAAAGCTCTCTATAATAACACTGAGTCGTGTGTGAGAGTTGGTAAGGCTTGTAGCAATTGGTTTAGCATTACTTCTGGTGTTCGACAAGGGTGCATTTTGTCTCCTTTTCTCTTTAGCTTGGTTATTGATTATGTTATGCGAAATTCACTTCAAGGGAAAGATTTTGGCCTTAAATGGGCTGGAGATACGAAAATTTCTGATTTAGATTATGCTGATGATTTAGCCCTTTTGGCAAATGATGTTGATGAGATGAACTCCTTCATTCGAGCTGTTGATGAGACTGGTAGTAGAGTAGGTTTGGTTATAAACAGAGAGAAAACTAAAGTGATGAAAATTGGTCAGGCAGGCTGTGATTCAGTTAATCTGAATGGTTGCAGTCTTGAGCAGGTGTCTCAGTTTAATTATCTTGGGAGCTATGTAACAGATAATGGTGATGTGCGGCATGAGATTAACAGACGAATAGGGATTGCTGCTGGGACTTTTAAGAATCTATGGAGAGTGTGGAGAAATAGGCGTATACACCTAAAGACTAAAATTAGACTGTATAATAGTTTGGTTCTTTCTAGGGTTAGTTATGGTAGTGAAACTTGGACACTTTGTAAACAAGATAACAGGAAACTAGATGCTTTTGATTCCAGATGCTTACGCAGTATCTTGGGCATTAGGTGGTTCAACTTTGTAACTAATGATGAGATTAGGAAAAGGAGTTTGCAACCTCCTTTAAGCAGCATATTGTGCAGAGAGAGACTCCGTTGGTTTGGCCATGTTGCCCGTATGAATAATTATAGATTGGCGAATAGGGTTATGAACAGTGTGCCTAAAGGCCTCAGAAAGAAGGGGAGACCTAGGATGCGGTGGGCAGACAATGTCAAACAGGACCTTGTTAGAATTGGTGTGCAGTGGCCAGATGCAGTAGATGTAGCTCAGGATAGACTTGCTTGGAGAACTAAATTGCACGGTCTGGTTGGACCTCCGTAGCCCATGGCTGCTTGAGGATGATGATGATGATGATGATGTAATATCATTCATTTATCGAATGAAACTACCTAGTGCCGAAAATGATTTCATTTATAGTATTCGTTGATACAAGAGCCAAAGAATTTTATGAATATCTCCATTAAGATTGTTGAATAACGTCCAACGTTATCTTTAGAAACAGACAAAAAAACTAAAACTTACCCTGCGTCATTGTTGTTTACACATGTACTAGTGACCTCTTGACCTTCCCCATTTGTACCGCCTAGAAGTGAGAGAGGGAAAAAAAATATTGAATATAAGCATTTTGGCAACACTACGACTGCATTTTAAGTAACATAATTTGATCGAATTTAGAAGGTTAATAAGATTGGACAAGTCCAAGAGATTCTAAGCTACATTTCGAAACTGTGGGCACCCCGATAGATTCATAGAGGGTTTTTTTTTAAAAATAGCCCCATGTTCTGGAATTCGCAATTATTTCTAAAATTAGAGCGAAAAAGCAGATTTCTAATTCCTTTTCAAAAACCAAACTATTATATTCACTCTGTACGTCTATAAACATTCAACTTCATTTTGTATTGGATGGGGTGGATAAGTTGGGTTGTTTTACCTCTGAGCGGCACTTTTTTGCACACCATGGGCTAAATGGCCAGGTCACATGGACCCCGAAGGCTCAGAGAAGGTTGGGGGAGGAGACCCACTGGAACAGCTGTTGGAAGACAGATGGTAGCCTCCCGTCAAGGCCATCCAGCGTGTTCTTTAACGTGCATAGGGTATGGCTCTCCCGCACACGGGGCCACCGCTTAACGTCCCATCCGACGGACGGCGGCCTTTTCAAGCCCATCGGTGTCCCCTAATGGCCGTGGGCAGGGCGGGGAAATTTTGCGGAGATAAATCTTAACGCTGATCCAGCTGGGACTCGAACCTGGAAACTACAGATTACAAGCATGGCGCGCTACCGACTGAGCTACCCCCACCCCAGGGTGGATAAGTAAAAAAAAAAAAGGGAAACATTCTCTGATAATTCCAATAATTTTAATTTTCACCATTAGAGGGCTCTAAATTTGGAAAATGCAAAAAAAAAAATACTCGATCAGTCTGAGTCCAAAGATCCCATAAATCCACAGTAAAGGTCCCATAATCTGATAAGTTAAGGGCAGTAAGGGACCTGGGTTCGAGCCCCGGGTAAGGCATGGCTGTTTGTGTCGTTTCTCTGCTGAGGTCCTGCCATCCTCTCAGATCTTCTACTATGGTATATAAACTGACAGGCTCCTGTCAGACCTCTGTGGCAAGCAGCTGCTTGAGGGGGTATTTATTTTGAGCCGTCCCGTGGCCGAGTGGTTAGCACGCTTGGCTACTGATCTAAGGGACCTGGGTTCGAGCCCCGGGAAAGAAATGGCTGTTTGTGTCGTTATCCTGTTGAGGTCCTGCCATCCTCTCAGATCTTCTACTATGGCATATAAACTGACAGGCTCCTGTCGGACCTCTGTGGCAAGCAGTTGCTTGAGGGGGTATTTATTTATTTATTTTTATTTATAATAAGACATAGAAATCTGTTAAGAAGGCGAGACGTCGGCTTGGGCTGAGTCTTGGGCCCTGCATAGAGACGTTCTGATTATTTCCGTTTCAATTTATAACTTATTTCAAAACAGGGCTAATATTATGAGTGCTATATTCTATAACTACATTTTAATTCAAATCAGCCACTGAATAGTGTGGCACATTGATTAATTAAGAATGATTTTTCATGCTCTCGGTGGGATTTTAAAAAGCTCTCCCAAACCCATAAAATAATAATCCTTAAGGTTAGTAAAGGAAAAATATAAATAAATTAAAAAGTTTTAAAAATACCTATCTTCCTATGATCCCTAAAAAGTAGGGTTGGGTTGTTTTACCTCTGAGCGGCACTTTTTTGCACACCATGGGCTAAATGGCCAGGTCACATTGACCCCGAAGGCTCAGAGAAGGTTGGGGGAGGGGACCCACTGGAGCAGCTGTTGGGAGACAGATGGTAGCCTCCCGTCAAGGCCATCCATCGTGTTCTTTAACGTGCACAGGGTATCTCTCTCCCCCACACGGGGCCACGGCTTAACGTCCCATCCGACGGACGGCGGCCTTTCCAAGCCCATCGGTGTCCCCTACTGACTGTGGGCAGGGCGGGGAATTTTTGCGGAGATAAATCTCAACTCTGACCCAGCTGGGACTCGAACCTGGGAACTACAGATTACGAGTCTGGACGGCGCTACCTACTGAGCCACCCCCTAAAAAGTAGGAAAAAAATAAAACATATTGATGGTGCAATCAGTCACTAAATTCGTATTCACATCAAAGGTCGTTAGAGGGCTGATTTATCTATTCAACAAGATTGCCGGCTCTTTATCTTCCTTTGAAGTGAATCCGCCGGGTCATTATTTAAGTTTTTCCATCGAGTTCGAAAGCTACGGTGGGACCACTGTTGACAGATCGACAAACCGAAAAAAAGTCGAGCGAAAAGCTGTAGAAAGATAGTTAAAAAATGACATTAGGTTTTAACCGTTGTAAATAATTAATCATATCATACCGGAGGTCCTTTTTTAAACTGGCAAAGCAGTCACTCATCGAAAAGTTCGTTTCTGATATTTCACTTCTAAGAAATATTAGTTTCGGGGATGAAATTTAAATTTTTCAACTTACCTCCGTTAATATTCCACTTGTTGGAATCCGACACCCTTTGGTAATTGTTTGATTCTCTGAAAAAGCAAAAGAAAATTTTTTAATCAAAAGCTAAAGACAAAATAATAAAATCAAAACAAATAATTAATACTCTATCAAATAACTTGCGTATTCAAAATTTTGTTTTATGATTTAGTCTTATTTTGTGCAGAAGCGCTTTTGTAAGTCTTTTACAAAAGTGATCATAAATGCTTTACACCAAAAAAAGAACTCTACGGATAATTCTCCCTTTTCGACCACTATTGAAGATATAAAAAAAAAGGAAATCATGCTCACAATGACCCCGACAGTTCAGAGACAGTTGGGAAAGAGGACCCACTGGACAACTGTTAGGAGATATAGGGTATCCTCCCATCAAGGCCATCCAGCGTGTTATTTAGCTTTCATAATGCTTTTAAAGATTTAGAAACACTTATATCTCAAGCACATGGGCGGGGGTGGCTCAGTCGGTAGCGCGCCAGGCTCGTAATCTGTAGTTCCCAGGTTCGAGTCCCAGCTGGGTCAGCGTTGAGATTTATCTCCGCAAAAATTCCCCGCCCCACGGTCAGTAGGGGACACCGATGGGCTTGGAAAGGCCGCCGTCCGTCGGATGGGACGTTAAGCCGTGGCCCCGTGTGCGGGAGAGTCATACCCTGTGCACGTTAGAACACGCTGGATGGCCTTGACGGGAGGCTACCATCTGTCTCCCAACAGCTGTTCCAGTGGGTCCCCTCCCCCAACCTTCACTGAGCCTTCGGAGTCCATGTGACCTGGGCATTTAGCCCATGGTGTGCAAAAAAGTGCCGCTCAGAGGTAACACAACCCAACTCGCTACCTGGATGGTTCTAAGTTAGGTGGGGTACGAGGTAAAATTTTTTGGGGTACGTCGTGAGAGCTCAAAAGTCGCTAGATGTAGCAACAAAGTTTTATTCCCATTGTTATACTTTAACTATAATCTATCTATACAAGGGGTACGCCAGTTACATACACATTTCCAGGGGGTACGTGAAGCATAAAAGGTTGGGAACCACTGGTCTAAGTGACTGCCTATTAAATTTATTGATTGCTAAATAGTTCAATGAGTTCCAAGTGGGATTGGGAAAGCCTCTGTCCATCAAATGGAACATAAAACCGTAATCCTATGGATACTAAGGAATAATCTGGGTATCCTTGAAACGACCACTACAGTGTTAGATGTGCTCGGTTGGGTTTTATACCTAAAGTTGGGTTGTTTCACCTCTGAGCGGCACTTTTTTGCACACCATGGGCTAAATGGCCAGGTCACATGGACCCCGAAGGCTCAGAGAAGGTTGGGGGAGGAGAACCACTGGAAGAGCTGTTGGGAGACAGATGGTAGCCTCCCGTCAAGGCCATTCAGCATGTTCTTTACCGTGCACAGGGTATGGCTCTCCCACACACGGGGCCACGGCTTAACGTCCCATCCGACGGACGGCGGCCTTTCCAAGCCCATCGGTGTCCTCTACTGACCGTGATCAGGGCGGGGAATGTTGCGGAGATAAATCTCAACGCTGACCCAACTGGGACTCGAACCTGGGAACTACAGATTACGAGTCTGGCGCGCTACCGACTGAGCCACCCCCCGCCCCCTTTATACCTAAAGACATATATATATATAACATTTTTTAAGTTCTAAAAGAATTATTTTTAACGGAAACTTACGAGACTTGTATCCTCCTGATTTGATCTTTGTTTTCCGAGGCATCCTCTGTCGAGCATGTTATCACATCTGCTTCTGTGTAGCTGTGGAAATTAGTAAAGGAAATGGCGGAGGGGGAAAAGACTGAGCAAAATTGAACATTACGGACATTGACGCATTTCTATCTTATCAGTAAAACAATTTCTTTATTTCAGGAATACCAGTGTCCTCAATTCAAACCAATTTAACCCTTTAACAGTTCAATTTTTCTTTTCCAAAAAAATTCAGATATCGTCTAAACTAAAAATCTGAAACAAGTAATACTCTAATAGTAAATAAGTAAAATATAAAAGTTAACAAAGTGGATTAGATATCGGCAGGTCGACTAAAAATAAAATCAGCATACTATAAAATGGTTCAGCACTTCTTATAAAAGAGAGATTTTTTACTTCAATATGTCAACTTTCAATGTTCTTTGCTCTGGTAATGTGTTTTAATGCATCAGTATTCGTTGATAATAAATATTTGCAAGCAACATTAAGCCGCAATTAATATTAAGCAAGCAATTTAGTGTGTTGTTTTTCTGCTGAGGTCCTGCCATCCTAACAGACCTTATACTATGGCATAATAAACTGACAGGCTCCTGTCAGACCTCTGTGGCAAGCAGCTGCTTGAGGGGGTATTTATTTATTTTTGCCTGATCCCGTGGCCGAGTGGTTAGCACGCTTGGCTACTGATCTAAGGGACCTGGGTTCGAGCCCCGGGTAAGGCATGGCTGTTTGTGTCGTTTTTCTGCTGAGGTCCTGCCATCTTCTCAGATCCTTCTACTATGGCATATAAACTGACAGGCTCCTGTCAGACCTCTGTGGCAAGCAGCTGCTTGAGGGGGTATTTATTTATTTTTTATTATAATGTAGTCGAATTAAGCGATTTATAATAAAGTAACTTCCTAAAATAGCTTAAAGGACAAACGATTTATTATCAGAGTGGGATCTTCTAAAGAAGACTCCATTTTCGGCCGTTAAGGTAATTGCACTGAAGAGTGAAAAAAAAATAGCGAAAAGGAATATTTTTGAAAAAATATATTTGCATTTGCGACCCAAAAATATTACACAGGTCTTGTTTATTGTGGTTGAAAATATGGGAGCTTACGAATTCAAAATTTATTGTAAGATGCTTTAAATGGGAAAATAAAAAATAAATAAATACCCCCTCAAGCAGCTGCTTGCCACAGAGGTCTGACAGGAGCCTGTCAGTTTATATGCCACAGTAGGAGATCTGAGAGGATGGCAGGACCTCAGCAGAAAAACGACACACACATCCATGCTTTATTTATTAAATATTACTGCAATTGCTAACATTGGAAATGATGTATTTTATTATCTAGCCAATTTTATTATGTTTCTTTTTCTGTTTTTTTTTTTATTTATTTATTTATCTGTTGATTTTAACACTATACTACATTTAATTAATTTTTACAGGCAACCAGACGATAGTAAAAGGATACTGAGGCTGCCCATAGGTGGCACTGTCATCTCCGTCAACGTTCAGTTCCTGGTTCTCGTCTTCGGCTGCTTCGAATTTCCTTGTGTAAGATTCTGCCAAAAAAAAAATGCATCCAAGATATAACAAAAGAACATCAAGGAATCTGCTATTTCTATTTACATTTCTTCGGGCAAAAAAACTAAGAAATTGGGAATAAATAAGCACAGAATATTGCTCTTCCTCCTCTATATTTATATATCAACAGGCCCAGGCCTAGTAAAAAATTCGAGGAGGGGGGGGGGAGCCACAATCTAGCCGGGGAATTGAAAAAATAAGGGGGGGGGGAGAGACTGGTTTTTCAATGCAATGAAACCTCCCCCCGTTTTAGTTTTTAAATTTATTTGGAAATGTATGAAATATAAATAAGTTTATTAATTATTTGCATCTATTACCCTTACTAGAATTCTGAAAGGGGGGAGGGGCATGATCTCCTTGCCCCCACCCCTAGATCCAGCCCTATACACACACACACACACATATATATACGTATGTATAATATTCAAGATCAATGAATGTTAAATGGGTTCTGTTGTTTTACTTCTGAGAGAACTTTTTTTTCCCACTATGAGCTAGATGGGCAAGTCACAAAGACCCCCAAAGGGCTTAGAGTAGGTTGGGGGATGGGGACTCACTGAACAGCTGTTAGGAGACAGATGGTAGCCTTGCGTCTAGCACGTTCATTAACGTGCACAGGTTATGTCTCGCCTGTAAACGGGGCCACGGTTTAATATGCAATCCGACGGATAGCGGCCTTTCCAAAGCTCATCGGTGTCCCCTTTCTGACCGAGGGGGGGGGGGGGTAGTCGGTAGCGCGCCAGGCTCGTAATCTGTAGTTCCCAGTTTCGAGTCCCAGCTGGGTCAGCGTTGAGATTTATCTCCGCAAAAATCCCCGCCCTGCCCACGGTCAATAGGGGACACCGATGGGCTTGGAAAGGCCGCCGTCCGTCGGATGGGACGTTAAGCCGTGGCCCCCTGTACGGGAGAGCCATACCCTGTGCACGTTAAAGAACACGCTGGATGGCCTTGACGGAAGGCTACCATCTGTTTCCCAACAGCTGTTCCAGTGGGTCCCCTCCCCCAACCTTCTCTGAGCCTTCGGGGTCCATGTGACCTGGCCATTAGCCCATGGTGTGCAAAAAAGTGCCGCTCAGAGGTAAAACAACCCAACCCAACTCTGACCGAGGGCAGAGTGGGGATTAACGGTTTGGGTTCGGTTGTTTTACCTCTGAGCGACACTTTTTTGCACACCATGGGCTAAATGGCCAGGTCACAAGGACCCTGAAGGCTCAGAGAAGGTTGGGGGAGGGGACCCACTGGAACATCTGTTGGGAAACAGATGGTAGCCTCCCGTCAAGGCCATCCAGCGTGTTCTTTAACGTGTACAGGGTATAGCTCTCCTGCACACGGACCACGGATTAACGGAGATAAAGCTCGACGTTGGCATAGTGGGAAATAGGAAACAAGAGAGAAAAGGATGCTTGTTACCTATGTTTTCGTACATATTTTTTCCATATATAAAATTTTCTTATCACTCTGCTTACTGTAACAATCTGTTTAGTTTTCGGCTTTACTCAGTAACATTTTTTGCTGCAGTATAGGACCTGGGGAGAAGGATAATCGACTCATCCCTAACCTAGATACCACCCTCCTGGAGGGTTTTAATAACTGTAATGGATAGGGAGAATATATGAATATATATATATATTTATATAAATTATTAAAATATATGGGTAGTTGTTGAGCGAGAATAATGTTTAATAACTTCATTCTAGTTTAATTACGTGTCATTTCCTCTCCGTACTAGGCATTAGGGTTTCCACAGCAGACTACTTCTAAAGTTCCTTTCTTTTGATGTAGTTATCTTAAAACGTTTAAATGTCAATTCATTCTACTCACCTGCCAGACCTCGCTGGAACTGAGCGATTGCGTGGAGTCGGGCAGATACAGCCCAGTTGAACTGTTCTGCTGCTGTGTGGCTGTCAGCTGGCTCTCCCTCAACATCCTGACTCTCCCTCTGAAAAGTGAAAAACTTAATCTTTAGCTGAAACGCAGATGATACTGAACTGCTTAAAAATTATTTTATTTCTATTAAAAAAGCTAGCAGATTAAGCTCGTTGAAAGAGGCCAAGTTTTTTTTGCTTGAGTTTAAGGAAATTAATTACTTTTTTCTTTATCTTTATAAAACTTAGTTCAAAATCTTTTAAATCTAATATCACATTATTATCACGCAAACATTTTCTAATATATAATATAAATTACTAAATATATATATATAATCACTAAAACAGAAGGGGCGGGAGTGGCTCAGTCGGTAGCGCGCCAGGCTCGTAATCTGTAGTTCCCACGTTCGAGTCCCAGCTGGATCAGCGTTGAGATTTATCTCCGCAAAAAATCCACGCCCTGCCCACGGTCAGTAGGGGACACCGATGGGCTTGGAAAGGCCGCCGTCCGTAGGATGGGACGTTAAGCCGTGGCCCCGTGTGTGGGAGAGCCATACCCTGTGCACGTTAAAGAACACGCTGGATGGCCTTGACGGGAGGCTACCATCTGTCTCCCAACAGCTGTTCCAGTGGGTCCCCTCCCCCAACCTTCTATGAACTTTCGGGGTCCATGTGACCTGGCCATTTAGCCCATGGTGTGCAAAAAAGTGCCGCTCAGAGGTAAAACAACCCAACTCTGTATTGCGAGCAAAAAATGAGCAGTCCTAGGCTAAGACCTAATATTATAAGTGAATCCAAAATTTATATAATTGTTTTGTGAGGGCCATAATGACCCCAATGAGAGTCTATGTGCAAAATTTGGGATCGATAGGATTGGAAATGGCTGAGATACAGAGCTTTACACAGATAATGACCAAAAGACAAGAATAAGCATTTAAAAACAAATTTCTCCCTAAGCAGCTGCTTACCACAGAGGTCTGATAGCAGTCTGTCAGTTTAATATGTCACAGAGGAGATCTGCGAGGAAGGCGAGAACTCTGCAAAAAGGCAACACAAAAACATCCATATCTTATCCGGGGCTCGAACCCAGGTCTCGCTGATCAGTAGCCAAGCGTGCGGCCATGTGACAGCCTAATCGTTTTCGTGTATTGTTTACATAAAATAAATATTCATCAATAATTCATGTCAGAGGATGCTTAATACATTATTCCCTTGACTGACCATAGCATTGCATATACAATGGTTTCTATAAATTAAGGATTGGGTTGTTTTACCTCTGAGCGGCACTTTTTTGCACACCATGGGCTAAATGGCCAGGTCACATGGACCCCGAAGGCTCAGAGAAGGTTGGGGGAGGGGACCTACTGGAACAGCTGTTGGGAGACAGATGGTAGCTTCCCGTCTAAGGCCATCCAGCGTGTTCTTTAACGTGAACAGGGTATGGCTCTCCCGCACACGGGGCCACGGCTTAACGTCCCATCCGACGGACGGCGGCCTTTCCAAGCCCATCATTCGGTTGTGACAACAAAGTTCACAGTATTTTGGTGTTTTCCAAAAATCACCGTTCAGCAAAATACTGTCAAATATATGAAACTTCTATTTCAGTACGCCGCGCTACCGACTGAGCCAACCCCGCCCCTATATAAATTAAGGAAAATCCCTATGTTAAGTCAATGGGAAGCTAATGTCAAAGCTCTATAACTTCTAAAATAAGTTTTTTGTTTTGAAAAATGTGATTGCAGATAAAGATCTCAATCAAATAAATCAATATCTCGATTTTCAACAATATTCGTTCAGTATTTAATGAGTTATGGAAGTTTGAATATCTAACAACAGCAATGCCAATCTTAAGAAACTTATACAAAACTGAAGAATAATGAAAGAATTCTTTACACAAAGTTCTAAAATACACTCTTATTTTAACTAAACACTTCGATACAATACTTATTACTAAGTTTTAATTAACTTCTGAAGCCAATTTTTGTGTGTGGCATTGTTATCACCAAATATTCAAACTTCCATAACTCATTAAATACTGAAATGAATATTGTTGAAAATCGAGATATTGATTTATTTGATTGAGATCTTTATCTGCAATCAAATTTTTCAAACCAAAAAAACTTATTTTAGAAGTTATAGAGCTTTGACCTTAGCTTCCCATTGACTTAACACATGGATTTCCGAACGCTATGGTTGATTACAGAATTCAGAAAAAATATCTGGCAACGATTTTTTTAGAAATTAGTGATCTGGCAACCTTCGTGTCACGTGATTACAGAATTCAGGAAAAATATCTGGAGCATGTACAGCAACTGTACACGCTCCAGTTACCGTTCACAGGAAACTGGAGCGTGTGCAGTTACTGCACACGCTCCAGTTTGCTGTGAACGGTAACTGCACACGCTCAATATTTCCGTGAGTGAGCCCACACGATCCAGGTCTTTGTGAGCTCACACGATCCAATGTGCTGTGAACATTAACCGCAACCGCTCCAGTTTGCTGTGAACGGTAACTGCTCACGCTCAATATTTCCGTGAGTGAGCCCACACGATCCAATGTGCTGTGAACATTAACCGCAACCGCTCCAGTTTGCTGTGAACGGTAACTGCACACGCTCCATATTCATTGCATTATATATTCATACGCATTATATATATTAAAAAATATCCGAACACTATGGTTGATTGCAGAATTCAGAAAAAATATATGGGAACGATTTTTTTAGAAATTAGTGATCTGGCAACCTTCGTGTCACGTGACACAAAGGTTGCCAGATCACTAACTTCTAAAAAAATCGTTGCCATATATTTTTTCTGAATTCTGTAATCAACAATAGCGTTCGGATACTTTTTTGAGCGACTGTATAGCGTAGACTCGAACCTAGAGACATCAAGTTATAAGCCTGGTATGCTAGCAATTGAGCCAAGTTAGTGATGGATAATGAGATCCGGCCCTAGGAGAAGATGGTCCATAGAAGGCTCCATAGGGCCCTAAGAGAAGAGGGTCCATAGGAGGGTCCATAGGGCCCTAGGAGAAGAGGATCCACAGAAACCTGCTGACAAAGCTATTCAGCATGTTCTTTAACGAGAAGAGGGTATGGCTCAGTCAGTAGCGGACAAGGCTTGTAATCTGCAGTTCCGTCCCATCCGATAGATGGCGACCTTTCCAAGTTGAGAGAGGTATACAGTCAGGTTAATGGTAATACATTAAGGTTAATAAGAGATAGGATGCTAGTGGATACATTGAAGGTTACATAGGGATAGAGTGAGATGGTGATCAACATACCTTTCTTAATCCAGGAACCAAGAGATGCGCTGGACCCTCATCGTTCCTCTCAGAACTCACAGGGGATGCGGATTCTTCCCACTTTTTCCTCTTTCCTATGCATGCACGAGCTGTAGAATGAAAAAGAGGAAGAAATCAACACGTATTTCGATATGTGGTGATGAGAATTTCTTGAAAAGTTCAGTAATATCACACTAGTCATCCTAGAGCACTTCAGGATCATTGAGATAATGAAACCTACTTAAAATACTTGTTCCAAAATGCAAAAATACACCGTGATTATAAAACAGAAGCCACATGTCATCAAATAATTAAGTAACAAATGCAATTGTGTGTACATAATGTCAAAAAAACCCTCAAAGTTTCATTTTTGTGTTCAAAATAGCCATTCAAAAACGGCCAGGTCACAAGGGTTGGGTTGTTTTACCTCTGAGCGGCACTTTTTTGCACACCATGTGCTAAATGGCCAGGTCATATGGACCCCGAAGGCTCAGAGAAGGTTGGGGGAGGGGATCCACTGGAACAGCTGTTGGGAGACAGATGGTAGCCTCCCGTCAAGGCCATCAAGCGTGTTTTTTTAAAGTGCACAGGATATGGCTCTCCCGCACGGGGCCACGGCTTAACGCCCCATCCGACGGATGGCGGCCTTTCCAAGCTCATCAGTGTCCCCTACTGACCGTGGGCAAGGCGGGGAATTTTGCGGAGATAAATCTCAACGCTGACCCAGCTGGGACTCGAACCTGGGAATTACAGATTACGAGCCTGGCGCGCTACCGACTGAGCCAGCCCCGCCCCAGGTCACAAGGACCCTGAGGGTTCAGAGAAGGTTGGAAGCGACCAACTGAACAACTGTTAGGAGACAGATGGTAGCCTCCGGTCAAGGTCATCCAGTGTGTTCTTTAACGTGCACAGGGTAGTAGGACACCCCCGCACACGGGGACACGGCTTAATACCTCCTCAGACAGACGACAGTTTATCCAAGCACATCTGCATCCCCTACTGGTCGGGGGTTAGGTAGGGGGGCATAAGAGCGAGTGACAAGTGATGAGACTAAGTATGATTCTGCGCAGTTGACATTTCCGCATTTCTCGTCGATCATAGGTCAATTGACAGGTTCACTGATATCTCACTGACCTATGATCGACGAGAACTGTCAAAGCATCAAATGCGCATGCGCAGTCTGTTGATGCTCAGTCTCACCAGTTAACACTAAGACTACACAAATGCTGTTTAAGTGATAACAGATAAAAACAGAATCATACTCACAGCTTAGCCTGTTTTGCCTGTTGACTTTTACTCTTTGATATGTCTGGAAAAATAAAATGAAGAACATTAAACAAACAGATCGAATTCACGGAAGAGGAACAATAAAAGACATTATCTTTTTGAGATGTTAATTACTGCCCTTGCTAATTAAGACATGCACATTTTTGCTATTTATGTACACTGATGATCCAAAGTAACTGCTGAAACTTTAGGAAACGTCAAAGGGAAGTAAACTTCGAAGTTTTACAACTTAATGAGCTTTTAATGGGAAAATGTCATTAAAAATCGATTAAGAATTTCATTCAAATCTAGTTAAGTCTCGCTTTTTAACGGTGTTCGTTTGGTTCTTAAAGAGATCTGAAAATGTGAATGTTCAACAGCAGTAAAGCTAATACTAGAAACTTATAGAAAACTGACCACAACAGAAATTTTTATTTGCATAAATAACTAACATATAATACAATAATACAAAATACTTCTAAAATGCGGTTGTTTTACCTCTGAGCGGCACTTTTTTTCACACCATGGACTAAATGGCCAGGTCACATGGACCCCGAAGGCCTAGAGAAGGTTGGGGGAGGGGACCTACTGGAACAGTTGTTGGGAGAGAGATGGTAGCCTCCAGTCAAGGCCATCCAGGGTGTTTTCTAATGTGCGCAGGGTATGTCTCTCCCGCACACGGAGCTATAGATTAACGTCCCATCCGACGGACGGCGGCCTTTCCAAGCCCATCGGTGTCTCCTACTGACCGTGGACAGGATGGGGAATTTTGCGGAGATAAATCTCAACACTAATCCAGCTGGGACTCGAACCTGGGAACTACAGATTACGAGCGTGGCACGCTACCGACTGAGCCACCCCGCCCCATTGCACACAATGGACTAAATGGTCAGCGGTCATCTCTCCCCGCTGATGAAGACCTCCCAGAGTGTTTAACTTTTTTAGAGTGTTCTTTAACGTAGCCATAGCGTCCCATTCGATGGACGGCGGCCTTTCCAAGCCCAACTGACCGGGGAGTCTCAACGCTGAGGCAATTGGGACTTGAACCTAGGAGCTACAGACCATGAGCCTTGCGCGCTACCGACTGAGCCAACCGCATCCCTTGAAAGAGGTCATCTTTCAAGCTCGAGAATGTGAAATGTATTAGCATTGACAAGAAGTGAGTTCGAGAGAAAACGTTCGTCTACTCACCTCCCACCTGGATTCTGGCTTGCCCTTTTCGTTTCCTTCTTTCCTCACTACGCACAAGGGGGATGAGAAGGGCTAGAAGAGGAGAGGAAGAAAGGAATAAGAAGATCAGGAAGAGTGAAACAAAATTGATTGCATTCGCACACAACTCAGAAACAAGTCTAATCAGTATATAATAGAGGAGGAAATGATGCGAATTTATTCTTAATTTTTAAAACAGTGGTTATCAAAGGATGCATTTTAAAAATTTGGAGCAGGCTTTTTGTTTTTTGGTACAAATAGATTAAATAAAATTTCGAATAATCCTTTGGGTTGTTTTTTTAACCTCTGAGCGGCACTTTTTTCGCACACAATGGGTTAAATAACCAGGTCACAAGGACCCCAAGGACTCAGAGAAGATTGGGAGAGGGGACCCACTAGACAGCTGTTAGGAGACAGATTGTAACCTTCCGTTAGGGCCACCCAGTATGTTCTTTAACCTGTACATGATATGGCTCTCTCTTGCACATGGGGTCGCGGTTTAACGTCCCATCAGATAGACGGCTGCCTTTCCAAGCCCATTGGTGTCCCCTAATGATCGAGGGCAGAGCGAGGAGTTTTGCGGAGATAAATCTCAACGCTAGAACAGGTGGGACTCGAACCTGGGAACTCCTTACCTGATGCATATCTGAAGTACTCAGTTTCAGTCAGCAGCCTGGCGTGCTACCGACTCAGCATCGCTCCCCCCCCCCCCCGCATAATCCTTTGATTAACATTGTTATTCTTGTTTTGTTTCGACAGAAAAACCTTATAAATTAACGCACACGTATCAAATTTTACAATCCCCCCCTTTTTTTTCCACTCCCCGTCTTGCTCACGGTCAGTAGGGGACACCGATATGCTTGGAGAAGACGCCGTCCGTCGGATGAGACGTTAAGCCTTGGGACCGTGTGCGGGAGAGCAACACCCTGTGCACGTTAAAGAACACGCTGGATGGCCTTGACTGGAGTCTACCATGTCTCCAAACAGCTGTTCCAGTGGGTCCCCTCCCCCAATCTTCTCTGAGCCTTCGGGGTTCTTGTGTCCTGGTCATTTAGCCCATGGTGTGCAAAAAAGTGCCGCTCAGAGGTAAAACAACCCCCCCCCCCACCCTTTAAGTTGTTTCGATAGCGACTTTGAAGAACCCTCGTCCCCTCGGTGCTCAGAGGTATCGCATTGGTTCCTGGTGATACTGCAACGGCTGGCATCTGGGTTCGAGGGTCTTGGAATGTCAATCTCATAACCTGTCAATAAATTAGTACCTTTTAGGTTCTAATCGCAAACTGAAAGAAACGCCGTTTGAAAGGCTTTCATCTTCTTTTAAAATTTCTGAATTGAAACCTCAATTAATGAAATCGGCGCAAACAAGAGAGCCCATTGGATTTGGAATATCTCTGTGTTTTAACATTGACAAATAATTATAATCTGTTTTTTGTTTAGCTTTAATGATAAATATCAGTAGGGCTAGAAAACGATTTCCAACAAACGAACTTTTACAGATGTCTTAAGCGAGGAGAGAAACGGATCTAGGTGAGAAAGGGGATTTGCCCCCCCCCCCCCCTCACTCAGAGAATGCCACTAAGAGTAATGGAGACAAAAAAAAATTCTTAAACTTATGTATATTTTTACGCACTATTCAAGAAATCTTTTAAAGACCTCTGAAACGGAGGGGGAAGTATTCTGCAGTGGAATTATCGTCTCTTCTCCCTCCCCCCACCTCCTATTTTCAGCCAGATCAAGTCTATTTTTTTCTAGATCCACCTCTGTGCGGGATTGGGTTGTTTTACCTCTGAGCGGCACTTTTTTGCACACCATGGGCTCAATGGCCAGGTCACATGGACCCCGAAGGCTCAGAGAAGGTTGGGGAAGGGGACCCACTAGAACAGCTGTTGGGAGACAGATGGTAGCCTCCCGTCAAAGCCATCCAGCGTGTTCCTTAGCGTGCACAGGGTATGGCTCTCCCGCACACGGAGCCACGGCTTAACGTCCCATCCGACGGACGGCGGCCTTTCCAAGCCCATCGGTGTCCCCTAGTGACCGTGGGCAGGACGGGAAATTTTGCGGAGATAAATCTCAACGCTGACCCAGCTGGGACTCGAACCTGGGAACTGCAGATTATGAGCCTGGCGCGCTACCGACTGACCCACCCCCGCTCCCTCTGTGTGGGGGATACCTAATAGAAGGATCTATTTATATTAAGTAATTTCTGTTCGTGCGGTCTGCAATGAAATATCACATTATTGAAACCCCAAGCTTTCGCTTTAAACAATATTTTTAGCAATTACTTTCACACTTTTTTTATTCGAGTCCCAGTTGGGTCAGAGTTGAGATTTATCTCCGCAAAATTTCCTCGCCCTGCCCACGGTCAGTAGGGGACACCGATGGGCTTGGAAAGGTCGCCGCCCGTCGGATGGGACGTTAAGCCGTGGTCCCGTGTGCGGGAGAGCCATACCCTGTGCACGTTAAAGAACATGCTGGATGACCTTGATGGGAGGCTACCATCTGTCTCCCAACAGCTGTTCCAGTGGGTCCCCTCCCCCAACCTTCTCTGAGCCTTCGGGGTCCTTGTGGCCTGGCCATTTAGCCCATGGTGTGCAAAAAAATGCCGCTCAGATCCAATCCAATTCACATTTTTTTTTAGGCAGAAACCTGAAGTTAATACGAAATAGTGAAATTTTAATAATGATTAAAACCAAATAATAATAATGAAAGAAATTCCTGGAATTGGACTTACCGATCTCAGAGGAGAAGCTTCTGTCTGTTGACTAATGCATCTGAAAGAAAATGGGATTCGATTTAATTTTTTAAAAAAAACTTATAATTTCTAGACATTCAGCTATTCCATTTGATACAACTTGCAAAATACAACAAATGTTGAATAATTCATGATTTTCATTTTCTCGTTCTTTCGAGATTTAGGGCAACATATTAATGGAGGGAAAAAATGTATGATTAATCTTCAGCTCCCTGCGATAGATTATCTCGTGGTGCATTTGTTACATCACCAGGATTATATACAATATTAGTATAAAAGAATACTAATATTTTTTAAAGTGTAATTATCTGCTGAGGTCCTGCCATCCTCTCAGACCTTCTACTATGGCATATAAACTGACAGGCTCCTGTCAGACCTCTGTGGCAAGCAGCTGCTTGAGGGGGTATTCATTCATTCATTCATTCAATATTTTATTAAAAAATTAGGTAACAAAAGCAAGATTAACGGCACATCTGAAGGGGTTCCAGGTACAGTCGCTCAAAAAGGTATCCGAACACGTGACACGAAGGTTGCCAGATCACTAATTTCTAAAAAAAAATCGTTGCCAGATATTTTTTCTGAATTCTCTAATCAACCATAGTGTTCGGATACTTTTTTGAGCGACTGTAGGTGGTCATATTATTTTGATACTAGATCGTGTGGGCTCACTCACGGAAATATTGAGCGTGTGCACTTACCGTTCACAGCAAACTGGAGCGTGTGCAGTAACTGCACACGCTCCAGTTTGCTGTGAACGGTAACTGGAGCGTGTACAGTTGCTGTACACGCTCCAGATATTTTTCCTGAATTCTGTAATCACGTGACACGAAGGTTGCCAGATCACTAATTTCTAAAAAAAATCGATGCCAGATATTTTTTCTGAATTCTGTAACCAACCATAGTGTTCGGATACTTTTTTGAGCGACTGTACATCCAGGTTCCAGGTACAGGGTCTGAAGCGTTCCAGGCTCGTAATCTGTTGTAGTGATTTTCAACCGTTGCCGGTCCGCAGAAATTTCCTGCCGGTTCGCGAAAACGTTATTACTTCTTAACACATGGTACACATCATGGGCGTCCGCAGAAAATTTTCCAGGGGGGGGGGGGGGGGGGGCAAAGCTTGGAGACAAATAATTACATCAATAAATTTTTATTTAATTTTTTAGGTTTTTTTTTTCACAAGTAGATTATAGAATACAGTATTGCATCAATACAAAAATTCATACATAATGTATATAAATTAATTACGTTTAAATTGTTACGATTATAATTTGTGGAATTATTACTCGATCCCAGGGGGCCAAGTGTCCGTTTGCCCCCCTCTGCAGATGCCCATGGTACAGTCGCTCAAAAAAGTATCCAAACACTATGGTTGATTACAGAATTCAGAAAAAATATCTGGCAACGTTTTTTTTTAGGAATATGTGATCTGGCAACCTTCGTGTCAAGTGATTACAGAATTCAGGAAAAATATCTGGAGCGTTTACAGCAATTGTACACGCTCCAGTTACCGTTCACAGCAAACTGGAGCGTGTGCAGTAACTGCACACGCTCCAGTTTGCTGTGAACTGTAACTGCATACGCTCAATATTTCCGTGAGTGAGCCCACACGATCTATGTATTCATATTAGCTTCAGGATCCTAGTATCAAATTTCGTATTAGCTTCAGGATCCTAGTATCAAAATAATATGACCACCTACAGTCGCTTAAAAAAGTATCCGAACACTATGGTTGATTACAGAATTCTGTAATTAACCACAGTGTTCGGATACTTTTTTGAGCGACTGTACACATAATCATGTAGAGGGACAGCGTTGCGCGCGACGTAGAGTATAGGTGGTGTTATGAATACATATATCGTTTCGCCAGTGTTGCCTCAGCTGGTCTGTCGACAACACGTCTTATCCTGCGCATCTTGCCGTCCCCGAACTTTCTAAAATTCGCTGCGCCCGTGCGTCTTGTTTGTTAATACTGCCTTGTGGTATTTCGGAAAGCAAGCTATTTCTTGTCATTGTGTTGCAAAATTTTAACCCTACAAAACGGAAAAAAAGGAAGACAAACAACAAAACCTTTTAACCTTTCTTAAAAAAAGAACAATAGTCAGGAAAAGAATAGTGAAGACACCAAATGTAAGTCAAGTACGAGTGCTTCAAGTTTAGAAGAAACAAGGAAAAAGAAATGTGTTGATACTTCGGAATGTGCGACAGAAACCAAAAAAAAGGAAACTCTGTTAGGCATTATGATAAAGAGTACTTAAAGTTTGGTTTTGTCTGTAGCCCCTGGCAGTGAATTATCTCCATGGCCCTTGTGTGCAGTATGTTCAGAAATTCTAACAAATGACGCTATGAAACCTTCCAAAGTTGCTCGTCATTTGCGTTCGAAGCATAGCGATCTTACAGATAAGGTACTGGACTTTTTGAAAGGTTACACAACCAGATCAAAAGACAGAAAAGTCTTATGAAGAAGATGACGACTAGTGACAAGCCGATGCTTCAAGCGTTTTATTTAGTTGCTCCTCGAATATCTAAAACGAAAAAAAGTTCATTTTTGGTGAAGAATTAGTAAAGCCTTACATCTTAGATGTCGCTTGGGAAATTTTTGCTCCTCAAGCCACTCAAAAACTAGAGGCTCTACCGCTTTCGGACAACACCATTCAGAGGAGAATTGTTGACATGGCTACCGATATTGAAGAAAAGAAATCGAGATGTTTTGCGATTCAACTTGATGAATCAACTGACGTCAGTAACCATGCTATTCTACTTTGCTTCGTGAGGTATAGTGAAGATGAAGACTTTAGGGAGGAACTTCTTTGTTCCCCTGACTTACCTTGACGGACAACTAGTTCAGAGATATTTAGCGCTCTTGATGAGTATTTCCATGCGCATGGCTCAGACTGTAGCAAATGCGTCGGAGTGTGTACAGACGGTGCTGCGAGCATGGCTCAGACTGTAGCAAATGCGTCGGAGTGTGTACAGACGGTGCTGCGAGCATGACTGGACATCGCTCAGGTGTAGTTGCAAAAATAAAGGATGTTGCTCATCCAGAAATTTTGTCCACACACTGTATGATCCACCGGGAGCACCGAGCTGCAAAGAAGCTTTCTACTGAACTAAAAACACTGTGATGAATGACGCGGTGAAGATCATAAATGAAATTCGTAGTAGAGCCATGAACTCCAGGCTGTTCACGACACTGCGTGAGAGTATGGACTCTCACACGAACATCTCCTTCTCCATGCGAAAGTACGGTGTCTATCGAGAGGAAGGATTCTTTAACGCCTTGTCGAACTGAGGAAAGAAGTAGAGCAGTTTCTGAGAGAGCGAAACTCGGCTTTAGTAGAGTTCTTTTTGGACGAGGAATGGATGGGTAAGCTCGCATATATGGCGGACATATTTAGTCTTCTTAACGAACTTAATATTTCTCTTCAGGGATTATGCACAAATATTTTTACACTGAGAAATAAGATGGATGCATTCAAAAGAAACTGGCTTTTTACTACAGTCGCGTACAAGAGGAAGATATAGAAAAGTTTCCACTATTGCAAAAATTTTTGATTGCTGCTGACGTCAACCGGAAAGACATATTCAATATAATAAGTCAACATTTAAGGGCGTTATTAGCTCAAAACCTTAACCATTATTTCCCTGAAAATGAGGATCCTCGTAAAGGTAACCTTTGGATTAATAATCCCTTCATGCAAGACATCAACTCATGAACACTTAATCCTCTTGAAAAAGTAAACGTGATCGAGTTGTCTTCTGATGTCACTCTGGTGTCTAAACATAAAATGAAATCGTTCTCTCAATTTTGGATATCATTTGAAAAAGAATAACCATCTCTCAGTTACAGAGCTATTAAAATTTTGCTCGTATTTTCGACTACCTATTTGTGTGAGAAGACTTTTTCGGCCGCGTCAGTGACAAAAACCAAACAGAGAAACCGAATGGATGTGAATGCAGCCTCTGCGAAACAACACTGCAGCCACGGTTATCAACTATTCTAGTAAAGAAGACGCAAATAGATTTCGCACTAACCTTTTTTAAATTAAATATTGTTTTCTCAAAAGTCAATACCATTCTCAAATGGTGGATGGATGACCTCTCTTGGAACCCTTGGAATTGCCCTTGGGTGCCAATCAATTTTCATTTATCTACTTACGGGATTTAGTCTAATGAAATAAAAAAAAGTCATCAATTTTAGAGTCATTTTGTTTTCAGACAGACAAAGGATATCCCAATACCGAAACAAAACTCGTAACCATGGAAACCATAAGATTCCTTGCTTAGAAAGGTGACCATTACTATTATATGTGGATTTAAAAGAATGACAATACTAAAGCTTCTGGAAATTAACTTTAGTTTTTCTTTTTAATTTCGATTTCTTAATTAATAAGCTCAGGGTCTTAGGATATTAATATTGTAAAAATATCCCTACGCTGGTTAGAACCGACACATTCTTCTCTCATTATAAATTTCGTATCCGTTGGACACGTTCCAGAAAGATCCTACTTTTCAAAGACAAGAAGCAATATGTTAAACCAAAACGAACAATTCATACTTTCTTTGCACTATAAATAAAACGGAAGGAAAAAGCATTTTGAATTACAACAGATTTAGAATTATGCTCCTTTGATTACAATGCATTAATTATTTCATTTATATCATATCTCAACAGTTAGATTTTTTGCCAAATTCCGTTTCAAATATTTATAATCATTGGTGAATTTTATTCTTATGGCAATCCTAACAGAACGGATCTAGGGAAACAAGAACATATCATATGACAATAGAACTTGATTTTGGTGAACATTTAATTAGAAATTAAATTCCCCATCGGTAACGAAAAAATTTCTTGGTTACAACCTAATACACAATATCCTCCAACAAGGCATTACTATTAAAAATTTTGTATTCTAATGGGAAACTATTTATTTTAACGTGCACAAGATATGGCTCTCCAGCACACGGAGCCATGGCTTCACGTTCCATCTGACGGACGACGCCCTTTGGAAGCCCATTGTTGTCCCCTATTATATTGTCCCCGCCGAGGATATGGCGGGGAGTTGGGCCAAAGAAGGTCTAAGGAGGAGAAGGCCAGCTTCGCACAAGCGTAAGTGGCGCCGCACTGCGGAATTTTGACGAAGCTGAACGTGGCAAATTGCTGTGCAGGCAGAGAAACAACTGTAAGGGGCTATCTGCGCATGCGCAGTGCAATCATTTCAACTCGCTATATCTATGGTTTGCCTTACTCTTGAAATATTTAATATGATTTAATTAGTGTTTCAAACTGTCTAACACCCATGGCTATTTGCATACAGTGGTAGCTGATCCTAAAGTTATTCAATGAGCATTTTATCCCGTTCAGGAGCGCATTTTACGATACCTGGAGGAGCCGTTGTATGTTTTTTTTACTACTTTTGCAGAATTTTCAAAATTAATATGTAAATTAATACATTTAATCATCTTGTGAACATGTAAGTCAATGTATGTTGCAGTTTTATTCCCTGGAGCATATCGATGTATATAGGTGTCTACAAATTGTTCTAATAGTATAGTTCGTTTTTTTGTGGTTGATACGAAAAGTGCCTGCTGCCATCTATTGACAGTTTATACAAGTAAGAAACTCGATATGATATTTATTGAAAATACCTAGAATTGTATAAAATATAACTGCATAAATCATGTTATCGTGCAGTAACACAGAAATCTCAATTTATAATATACTAAATATTGTATTCAAAACATTAAAATTTTCTTATTGAGTACAGCTACTACCTGTTTCACAAAATAGGATTTTATTAAGAAAAATTATTTTAATTATTCCTTGTTATTTCTCTTCAAACGAAAAGAAATTATAATCGTTCTAAGAAAAGAAAATTATAATGCGACAACGAGAAAATTTCCTTTCAAAGAAAAAAACTTCGGCTTTCTGAAACAACACTGCAGCCACGGTTACCAACTACTCTAGCAAAGGGGCGGGGGGTGGCTCAGTCGGTAGCTAGCCAGGATCGTAATCTGCAGTTCCTAGATTCGATTCCCAACTGGGTCAGCTTTGAGACTTATCTCCGCAAAACTCCCCATCCTGCCCACGGTCAGTAGGGGACACCGATGGTCTTGGAAAGTCCACCGTCCGTCGATGGGACGTTAAGCCGTGCCCCCGTGTGCGGGAGAGCCATACCCTGTGCACATTAAAGAACACACTGGATGACCTTGACGGAGAGGCTACCATCTGTCTCCCAACAGCTGTTCCAGTGGGTCTGCTCCCACAACCTTCTCTGAGCCTCCAGGGTCCTTGTGACCTGGCCATTTAGCCCATGGTGCGCAAAAAAAAGTGCCACTCAGAGATAAAACATCCCAACACAACTCTAGCAAAGAAGCAGCAGCAGATTTCGCACTAACTTTTTTTTAATACAAATATTGCTTTCTCAAAAGTCAAGCGTTCTATTAATAGCATTTTTGTTTACTGCTCGCTTTCTGGTTATTTCAAATAACTATAGAGTTTTCATTTTACAATATTAGATTTAAAAACTAATGCACAAAATACTATATAAATAATGATTTTTATTTCTGCCTTAGCGGTCCGCGAAACATTTCCTCCTATTTCCCCCGGCCCACAAGTGTAAAAAGATTGAAAACCACTGATCTAATGGAAAGTTAAGCCGTGACCCCGTGTGTAGGCCAGTAATGACCTGTGCACGTTAAATACGCTGGATGGCCTTTGGAGGGACAGTTATCACCTGTCTCCTAGCAGCTGTCCAGTGGGTCTCCTTATCACCTGTCTCCTAGCAGCTGTCCAGTGGGTCTCCTTATCACCTGTCTCCCAGCAGCTGTCCAGTGGGTCTCCTTATCACCTGTCTCCTAGCAGCTGTCCAGTGGGTCTTCTTATCACCTGTCTCCTAGCAGCTGTCCAGTGGGTCTCCTTATCACCTGTCTCCTAGCAGCTGTCCAGTGGGTCTCCTTATCATCTGTCTCCTAGCAGCTGTCCAGTGGGTCTCCTTATCACCTGTCTCCTAGCAGCTGTCCAGTGGGTCTTCTTATCACCTGTCTCCTAGCAGCTGTCCAGTGGGTCTCCTTATCATAACCTTTTCTGAGTCTTTGTGACATGGCCATTTAGCCTATTGTGTGTAGAAAAGTGCTACTCGGTGGTAAATCAACTCGGTTATTAAAATTATCAAATGATATATATTTTATTTATATATATATAGATTTTAGTGCAAAATATTTCTTGAACAAAACTAAGAATTTTTGTGCAGAAATAGATTAAATAAAATCTCGAATATTCTTTTAGGTTGTTTTACCTCTGAGTGACACTTTTTTTGTACATAATGGGCTTATGATTTACCTCAGAAATTTTTCAAAGACAAAGAAACAAACCAAACCAACTCATTGCTCATCAATGCTAGTGTAAGGAGTCGAATGTTTTTACAGCAATTGGAAAGCCATTGCTAATTAAACACAATTTACTACAGAGTTCTTTTGAGCAAAAATGGAATTGACTCGCTTTTGCAGCAAATCTTTCAATTGTTTTAAAATAAAAACCCCGCGATTTATCTATTTGACTGAGATTATTAGTTAGGGATCTCGTGTCCTGCATGGCTAAGATCAAAGGTTATATAAATAAAGGAATAATCTAGCAAGGAAGAGAAGGGGTTGAGGGGAAGGAAGTTAGTGTTAATAAATAACATTGAACTTTGCACAATAACTGAAGTGATCGCTGTGAGAGCGAGATCGACTACATTTGCCTGGAGGTCGGGTTAACTACTCAAAACGTCACAGATTGTTATAGGAAATTATTTCTTTAGCTGCTAAACATTATTGAATTTATAATAGGTAGAATATAAAGATAATGTAGCGCTTTACTTGGTGTGCTAACACCAGTGATATAGCGTGAGTGGCAAACAGGGCAGACTGTGGGAGAGTTATGAGACTGCGCAATGGATTCTTTGACAGCTGATAGATGATAGAGGCCAATGACCTGTCTATAATCGGTGATAAATATCAAAGCTTCGACTGCACTGTCTCAGTCACCGCAGTTGACTCTCCATCCTCTCTAGTCTCAAGGTAAAGAGAAGGATCTTACTTACTTGCTCATCTCGAGCAACCTGTCCACTTCCATCTCGAAATGAGTCGAGAGTTCGGAGAGCTGTAGAGTCGTCCCACATATTGGGCAGAAAGGGTTCTGTCCATCAAGGAAATATTTCTTATGCCCTGCAAAGAGAAAAAACATTCACTCGTTAAGGGGAATAACATCGCAAATATTCAGAGCAGTGAACACTGAAATGGAAGGTTATGTATGTACAACCAACGGAAAAAAAATCGAAAGTCAAAATAGTTTTAATCAAATTAATCATTTTAGTGAGAATTTGCTTTCCCGAATTTGGATTTCTGGACCTCTGTACGTTCTTTTTCTAGTTTACAAATTTAATCTATTTATCATCAGTAGGTGGCCGGGGCCCGCAGTTTGCCCAGGCATGGCTTACAGCTTTGTTATACTGTTATCAACTGAACTTCCCACCACCAGTTGGGTGGGTGGAAGGAGGGAGCTCTCAGCGTGAAAGGGGAAAAGGAAACTTAACTCTTGGTGGCCCTAAAAGAATACTATTTTGCGAGGCCCTTAGACTCTGAAAAATCAAAAAAAGGTCAGTATAGATATACTAAATACGAAACGAAATTTTGCCATTAATTCTTGCGTTTGATTTCGTTTAGTATATTTGTTAATTAATATAATAGTGTTTAATTTCAACGAGGTATTCACAATGATAGGGGGGGTGGCTCTATCGGTAGCGCGCCAAGTTCGTAATCTGCAGTTCCCAGGTTCGAGCCCCAGCTGGAGCAGCGTTGAGATTTATCCACCGCTAAACTCCCGGCCTTGCCCTCGGTCAATAGGGGACACCGAATGGCTTGGACTCCCCGCCCTGCCCACGGTCAGTAGGAGACACCGATGGGCTTGGAAAGGACGCCGTCCGTCGGATGGGACGTTAAGCCGTGGCGCCGTGTGTGGGAGAGCCATACTCTGTGCACGTTAAAGAAACACTTAATGGCCGTGATGGGAGACTACCATCTGTCTCCCAACAGCTGTTCCAGTGGGTCCCCTCTCCCAACCCCTCTCTGAGCCTTCGGGGTCCCTGTGTCCTGGCCATTTAGCCCATGGTGTGCAAAAAAGTGCCGCTCAGAGGTAAAATAACCCAACACAAAAAGAATTGCTAATCTTATTCCAAAAACCCTCACAATTGGAGTGTGTAATGAGATAGATTGCGATAACTAAAATAGAACTTCTTATAGCTGGAAAGGTTGATTTATAAATAGCTAAATTATAACCCCCTTTTTTTTAAAGACAAAAAGCGATCTGTGCAGTACAGAATAACCCTTTCCTAAAAAGCTTCGGCATTGATTCCCAACCAATTTATGTCCGACTTGGCAACACAAGCCAAATAAACAAATAAATAAACAACAACTGAAGAAGAAGAAGAAAAGTCCAGAATCAGAAGAACACTAGAAGAGGAGGACGAGCCAATGACCACTGCAATGCTGCACCCATTTGGCATGGCAGAGATCTAACTCAATTATCGGCAGAGAGTTAGTGGTTGATTCGAGGAGGGCGAAGAGATCAAACTGCCCGTCTGAGCTGTACACCACTTTTGCGTTCCGGCCAACGGTGACCTCTTTCATAAGCCCCTCGATCACAGGACTGACCAATGAGGAGCTGTTAAACACTGCACTAGCATCCCCCGTTTCCTCCCCATCATCTCCTTCATCTCTGGCAAACTGGAAGGTTGTGGCTTAATGCAATCCATTATTGGATCATTAGAAGACATGCAGTGAAGCCAAATGTTGTTGTGACGAGTGGAAGTGGCCGCATCCACTTTAGTTAATACGAGGCCGGATGGGTTGGGTTGTTTGAGGTCGGGTGGCCTCATTTGATGTAGTTAGGATGATAATGATGGCGATGAAGAAGAGAATTATCGAGAGATGGCTCGATGTGGAAAAAAGAAAGAAAAAGTTGTTGCAGAAGTTTCAGATGATTGATTAGTTGGTGTCTGATTATCCTTAAAAGAAAAAGTGCGGAGATGACATTTTAAAGACTCGGATTTTCTTTTTCTTACCGTTCTTTTTTTACACCTTGAGTTGGGTTGTTTTACCTCTGAGCGGCACTTTTTTGCATATCATGGGCTAAATGGCCAGGTCACAAGGACCCAGAAGGGTCAGAGAAGGCTGGGGGAGGGGACCCACTGGAACAGCTGTTGGGAGACATGTGGTAGCCTCCCGTCAAGGCCATCCAGCGTGTTCTTTAACGTGCACAGGTATGGCTCTCCCGCACACGGGGCCACGGCTTAACGTCCCATCCAACGGACGGCGGCCTTTCCAAGCCCATCGGTGTCCCCTACTGACCGTGGGCAGGGCGGGGAATTTTGCGGAGATAAATCTCAACGCTGACCCAACTGGGACTCGAACCTGGGAACTACAGATTACGAGCCTGGCGCGCTACCGACTGAGCCACCCCCGCTCCATTTACACCTTGAGAAAAGAGAGTTTGTAAAATAAATCCGTTTTATAAAGCAAATTATTGTACTTGACTAAATGGATGAATACTTTGAGTACAATCTTCAGTACAATGTTGATGAATATTGAATAATACGCTGTGCCCAAAACGTTTCAGAATTTCGATGTTAGGTCAATGGGAATCGAACATCAAAGCTCTGTAACTTCTAAAATATGCATTTAACGGCATATTTCGGCTGAAGAGAACTTAAAGATCAAAATCCATTCTTTTTGTTTCGATTTTTCAAAATATTCGTTCAACATTTAAAGAGTTAAGGAGCTAGAATATTTTATTAAAGTAATATATCACAAAAGTTTATCTCAGGTGTTTATTAAAAGTCATATAACAAGCATTATTTCAAACCGTTTTAGAAACTTGCGTAATGATTATTTTAGTATTAGACATATGTAACAGAGCAATAACCAATTTAAAGGAATTAATTGATTATGTTAGGCAATTATGAATGACTTTTATAAAACAAGATAATTTTTTGTGAAATTGCTCCATTAACTAAAAAAGAAATTTCATACTAGCATTTCATGACTACTGATCTAAGGGACCTGGGTTCGAGCCCCGGGTAAGGCATGGTTGTTTGTGTTGTTTTTCTGCTGAAGTCCTGCCATCCTCTCACACCTTCTACTATGGCATATAAACTGACAGGCTCCTGTCAGACCTCTGTGGCAAGCAGCTGCTTGAGGGGGTATTTATTTTTACTTTTATTATTTCACGCTTTAGGGCAGGGATTCTCAACGTGGGGTACGCCGTGAGAGCTCAAAAGTCGCTAGATCTAGTAACAAAGTCGCTAAATTGGCAACAATGCTGTGCAAAAATGTCATTTTTTGTGTTTATCGATATATGTAATTTATGAATACAAAATTTAATGTGTATATACAGTATATATACGTTTTATTCTATTCCCATTGTTATTCTTAACTATAGTTTTATCTATCTAAACAAGGGGTACACCACTTACATACACATTTCCAGGGGGTACGTGAGGCATAAAAGGTTGAGAACCACTGCTTTAGGGGCAAAACTTTTTAACATATTGTCTTAAAATATTAGGAATTAATTGTACGAAAGTCATTTTAAGAAGATCTTTTTCTTTCTTAGAGTTAAACGACATTGAACAATTACTTGTTTTTGTCTTATTACGTATAGGTTTGACTATGTGAAACGGGTTTCCAGCTTTTAACTTTTTCTTTCATTTAATTATTAAAAATACATAACTAGTTACTGTAGAGAACAATAAGAATAAACTCTTCGTTGTGCCTGTCCATATGCAAAAGTTTCTCAAGTCTTTTATTATTATTATTATTCTGTTCATTTTAATTTTCTCCAGTTTTCTTTATATACTGATATTTCTGATATGCATCACAATATGTAATTATTATGTATGAAATTAGGAACAGCAGTTTATGAAGGGGCGGGGTGGGGGTGGCTCAGTCGGTAGCGCGCCAGGCTCGTAATCTGTAGTTCCCAGGTTCGAGTCCCAGCTGGGTGAGCGTTGAGATTTATCTCCGCAAAAATTCCCCGCCCTGCCCACGGTCAGTAGGGGACACCGATGGGCTTGTAAAGGCCGCCATCCGTCGGATGGGACGTTAAGCCGTGGCCCTGTGTGTGGGAGAGCCATACCCTGTGCACGTTAAAGAACACGCTGGATGGCCTTGACGGGAGGCTACCATCTGTCTCCCAACAGCTGTTCCAGTGGGTCCCCTCCCCCAACCTTCTCTTAGCCTTCGGGGTCCATGTGACCTGGCCATTTAGCCCATGGTGTGCAAAAAAGTGCCGCTCAGAGGTAAAACAACCCAACCCAACTTATGAAGGGGTATCATGAAACTGCATTGTGATTGATTGAATAATATTTATTATTGCGTTACAGCTTCTGTAACTCTTTCAATACTGAACAAATATTATTCAAACTCGAGATTTAAATGGATTAGATTATCATCTTTGTCACCCATCATATTTTTCTATTAAATGCATATTTTATATGGTATAGAGTTTTCTAAATTAGATTACAATTGACAGAGAAATATGGAAAGTCTCCAATGTTTTGTTAGGGCAATGAATTAAAGGCACAATAGGCTTTGCCTTAATAGCACAATAAGCGCTGAGATTTAGCAGTGGAATAATGAATGATATGTGCAAAAAAAAAAGAATCAAAACTTTAAATGGGAGATGAGAAATGATTAAATAATCCGAGCGCCTTCCTTCCTCAGTCAAGGAAAGATTTCGAAACGGAACAACAAAGACAGCACGAAGAGATGAGAAAGCAAAAGTCGTGGAGTAAAGGAATTGCTGCCAATGCTTCGAAAAGGAGGGGAAAAAATGACCAGTCTGTGTCACGTGGGCACCATCATTCCCACCTTGCACAATGCAGACCGTGCCATTGTGGGGGAGGTGTCCGCTATTATGAGATCTTTGAATGACACATTCCTTTGGGCTTGGATGCATTTTTATGTAGGCCACACTGCATTGCAGCCTCTTTTTCCCCATATTCTTTTAAAAAGTTTGCGCCAATCGAATGGGTTTGATAAAAATGGAAGTTGTGAAAGAAGATAAGTCCTTACCCTCCTCCCTTCTCTCCTCTCCCCCATCAATGCACCACCATCCAAAGCCTTTACATTCGGAATGTGTCATTTCCATAGCGAAGGACGCCCAAGAACTGTCACATTGCGTTGCTTGTCAAATCTTGCATATTCATTGTTCCCATCTACTATCTGTTCCCTTTCGACTTTTGGAGGCATCACGCAGAAAAAGAGGGCGGGAGTCGGGGTAGTTTGGGGGGGGGGAGAGAAAAGGGCGCATGATTGCTGGCGGACGATGATTTATCATGAAGAGCAAGCTATTCTTCTATGTTGGAGCTATATGACTGATTTCTGGCCACTGTTGGGCTACTCTTGAAGAAAGGATTCTCTCTGAGAATGGCTTAGCTTGAGTCCTTCAAGGCTCAGTGGGGATTTAAGTGAAAGGGGGGGGGGAATCAAAATGTTTTTCGTCTCTTAACGGATGTTTGACGTTGTTTGCGTCATTCATCTTAGGAATTCAGTGGCGCTGCTTTTTCCAGGACAATCGTTTACAAAACGATAAAGGACCAGCCTTTATCCTTTATCGTTTTGTAGGCGATTCTTAAAGAATTATGTCGCCTTTTGTACTTGTGGGTGTTTTTTTTTTCCCTTTCTTTACCCATTGAGTTTTAGAAAAACTTCTGAAGTTATACATTCAATAAAAAAGGAACACTGAAGTGGGGTATCCCACAGGGATCGGTGTTGGGACATTTATTATTATTTTTTTTTACTAATGATCTCTATAATAGTTAAAATATAAAGATTGATTTTTTTTTGTTGATAAAATTATTTTGCTGATTTAAAATTATTTTGTTATTTGTGTTTAAAGATCAGGGCCACGAAGATGTTATTTATAGTTACGGAAAGAATTTTAATAAATATTTAAAAGGGAAGAAGGCATTTCCTTGCACAAAGGATGGATATTACTTAAAAACACTATGAGGTTTGTCCTGGTTTCTCATCCAACACACAAACACATACACGAACACACAATGACGACATCCAGGGCATATATCCTTCGAAACTAATCAAATGCTCTACGCTTTCGTCACGTGATCAACGACATCAATAATTACTTTTAAACTTTGCTATCTCATCGGAATAATTCTGCATCAGGAGTGGCTGGAAGTTAGCTCAGTCGGTAGCACTCTAAGCTCGTAATTTGCGGTTTGGTTCGAGTGCCACCTGAGCCAGCTTTGAAAATTATCCCTGCAAAATTCCCCTTCCTTCTCTCGATCAGTAAGGGGACACTGATGGGCTTGGAAAGGCTGCAGCCCGTCTGAGGAGACGTTAAAGCCGTGGCCCCTTGTGCGAGAGAGCCATAACCTGTGCACGTTAAAGAACATGGTTGGATGGCCTTGACGGGAGGCTACTACCATCTGTCTCTTAACAGCACAGCTGTCTGGTTGGTCCCTTTCTCTAAGTTCCCAGGTTCTAGTCCCAGCAGGGCCAGCGTTGAGATATATCTCCACAAAATTCACTGCCCTGCCTGCGGTCAGTAGGGGACACCGACGGGCTTGGAAAGGCCACCGTCCGTCGGATGGGACGTTAAGCCGTGGCCCCGTGTGTGAGATAGCCATACCCTGTACACGTTAAAGAACACGCTGGATGGCCTTGATGGGAGGCTACCATCTGTCTCCCAACAGCTGTTCCAGTGGGTCCCCTCCCCCAACCTTCTCTGAGCCTTCGGGGTCCATGTGACCTGGCCATTTAGCCCATGGTGTGCAAAAAAGTGCCGCTCAGAGGTAAAACAACCCAACGTTAAAGAACACGCTGGATGGCCTTGATGGGAGGCTACCATCTGCCTCCCAACAGCTGTTCCAGTGGGTCCCCTCCCCCAACCTTCTCTGAGCTTTCAGCACGGCTTCGGGTCCTTGTGGACCCGAAGCCGTGCCATTTAGCCCATGGTGTGTAAAACCCGTACCATTTAGCCAATGGTGAACCCGTGCCATTTAGCCCATGGTGTGTAAAAAAGTGCAGCTCAGATGTAAAACAACCCAACCCAACCCTTTCTCTGAACTTTCGGGGGTCCATGCGACTTGGGCTTTAGCCCATTGTGTGCAAAAAAGTGCCGCTCAAAGGTAAAGCAACTCAACTCCGTCAGAGGCATAGCTGGAGGACTGTACTGGTGGTGGTGGTATTATGAGACTGTGAAGTTGAACTTTGGCAGTTCTGGTGAATCATAAGTTTATGCGTATGAGAACAGTCGAGAGGAAAACTGCGCAATTCCTTAGTCTCCCCCGTTGCCTCTCACGTTACTACTCTCCATACTCCCAAGTGAGGCGAAACCAGAGGAAATGAATTGCTCTCGTCGCATTTCGTGGGCATTAACAAAGATCTCTGAAAACTAAACAAGATTCGCAGCTGGATCAGAATGTTTTCCTTTCCTCTCACCTTCTCTTCAACTTCCTTTTGACAAATCGTATCTTCTCCGAATCCCTCCGCTTCAGGAATGCCGACAAAGAGGAGAGGGGGGAGAAGTACTAGTATGTGAAGGGGGGAGGGGGAAGAGAGATGTTTGCAGACATGTTTAGCCCCAACTCTGGATCGTGTAGTGCCATAGCTCATGCATAGCACAGGTGTCAAGTCTCTTCGACGCTCAGTCCCATCACTCGGTATGCTGTGTCCAAACAAACAGCTGTGCCCGTGCCACTCTCTCTCCATCTCACGATCCCGTGGCTGTCAGCTGTGGAATCTTTCTCTCTCTCCTTCATCTTTGGAGTTCTTTCTCTGCAGCTGATGATGATGCTAGAAGACAAGGAAGTTCTGGCATCCCTGCTAACTAGATGGGAAAATATTTAAAGGCGTGACAGCCAAGAAAGCGATACCAGTGTTGAGTTTCTCTTGATTCCTCGAGTAGAAGATTAAGCCGTTGGAAGGCACCACAACCTTATTTTTAAATTAAACTTAAATTAAATATTTAAGGAGATACTTTGAAGTTTTTTTAGCGGTTTGAAATTAATTTGATTGTAGTTAAAAAATTAAGCTTTTTTCTTTTGAGATTTCTGACAAGTATGGAATGAGTGTTATCGCTTTCCCAGAGTGAATTGGGTTGTTTTAACTCTGAGCGGCTCTTTTTTGCATACAATGGGCTAAATGGCCAGGTCACAAGGACCCCGAAGGCTCAGAGAAGGTTGGGGGAGGGGACCCCCTAGAACAGCTGTTGGGAGACAGATGGTAGCCTCCCGTCAAGGCCATCTAGCGTGTTCTTTAACGTGCGCAGGGTATGGCTCTCCCGCACACGGGGCCACGGCTTAACGTCACATCCGACGGACGGCGGCCTTTCTAAGCCCATCGGTGTCCCCTACTGACGGTGGGCAGGGCGGGGAATTTTGCGGAGATAAATCTCAACGTTGACCCAGCTGGAACTCGAACTTGGGAACTGCAAATTACGAGTCTGGTGCGCTACCGACGGAGCCACCCCCGCCCCTTCCCAGAGTGACGTTTATTTATTTGTTTTCGAGTAATTTGATGTTTCACTCACGAAATATTGAAGGCTTTTTTTTTTTTCAGCTTTACCTGAACTTTTGCGCATTGAGGGCAGGGCCGGACTACGACTGGGCATCAAGATAAGACCTGACCCGGCAGCTGCAGACCGAAGAAAGGCAAACAAAAAGAGGGAAATTAAACTTGAGCATAATTTATAAGAGATTTGATTTGTTTAGCTGCAAGCTAATTAGTTTAAAACGATGGAACTTGAAATATAGAAACTAAATGAAATACCGCGTTTGTGGCGCAGTGGTATCGAATTGGTTCGCATGATACTGTTACTGTGGGGTCTGGGTTCGAGTCCTGGGATGGAGTGTTTCTGTATATGTTGTGTGAGAAATCAGGACAAGCCTCATTCAGCTTCTAAGTTGTATCAATCCTTTAAAAAAAAGTTTAAAAAAATTGCGATTTGACAATCCGGAATGCTTTAAAAACTTGGACATTTTACAACAATACCATCATTTTACAAAGCTAAATTATTAAGAAAGCAAATCTGGCATTCGTAACTACGATCGTATTTATGTCTTTAAAAATTTTCTACTTCCACCACTGCAAAACATTGGCGTTGTCAGATGTGTAAACAGTTGTGTTGTTTTACCTCTGAGCGGCACTTTTTTGCACACCATGGGCTAAATGGCCAGGTCACAAGGACCCCGAAGGCTCAGAGAAGGTTGGGGGAGGGGACCCACTGGAACAGCTGTTGGGAGACAGATGGTAGCCTCCCGTCAAGACCATTCAGCGTGTTCTTTAACGAGCACAGGGTATGGCTCTCCCGCACACGGGGTCACGGCTTAACGTTCCATCCGACGGACGGCGGCCTTTCCAAGCCCATCGGTGTCCCCTACTGACCGTGGGCAGGGCGGGGAATTTTGCGGAGATAAATCTCAACGCTGACCCAGCTGGGACTCGAACCTGGGAACTACAGATTACGAGCCTGGCGCGCTACCGACTGAGCCACCCCCGCCCCTGTGTAAACAGTTATCATTAGACATTATCCAATCATTCACTTGTGCTATTTTAGCACTAATTTTCTAACCCCATTATCACTTCTTTACATTTAATAAACTGATATTATAGGAAAGCTTATAAAAAAACTAAATGGCTGTCGTCATAACAGTTCTTTAAAAAAGTTACAATTGTAACATCAGCGTGCAAAAACATAATTTGGCCACTCAGTTACCATTGGAAGTATTTTCATTCCTTGGCGCACCGTGGGGGACAAATTAACTGGCTCGGCCAGAGATGGCGACGGTCCCTATATTCTCTCCCGACAATTGCTTCAAGAAGGGTTGTGGTTAGTTTCATTATGAAGGATTGCCGATAACGAATTTGATATTTATATTTAAATATGTTTTTTAGATGTAGATACAGTCCCTCAAAAAAGTATCCGAACACTATGGTTGATTAGAGAATTCAGAAAAAATATCTGGCAACGATTTTTTTAGAAATCAGTGATCTGGCAACCTTCGTGTCACGTGATTATAGAATTCAGGAAAAATATCTGGAGCGTGTACAGCAACTGTACACGCTCCAGTTACCGTTCACAGCAAACTGGAGCGTGTGCAGTTACTGCACACGCTCCAGTTTGCTGTGAACGGTAACTGCACACGCTCAATATTTCCGTGAGTGAGCCCACACGATCTAGTATCAAAATAATATGACCACCTACAGTCACTCAAAAAAGTATCCGAACACTATGGTTGATTACAGAATTCAGAAAAAATATCTGGCAAAGTTTTTTTAGAAATTAGTGATCTGGCAACCTCCGAGTCACGTGACACGGAGGTTGCCAGATCACTAATTTCTAAAAAAAAAATCGTTGCCAGATATTTTTTCTGAATTCTGTAATCAACCATAGTGTTCGGATACTTTTTTGAGCGACTGTACTGCTTTTTACATTCCTGGAGGGCTCTAATAATAACTAAAATTTTCATAATGAAATGAGCAGTCACTTAATTAGGTAGAAACAGGGCCGGACTTTGACCTTCTGAGGCTCTAAGCTGTGTCCAGTTTAAGAGGCCCCAAAAATCCGAAAGTAAAAAAAATATATATATTAATTATTTTGATTGAAAGGAACATTAAAAAATAAACACGAAATGAAGTGTGGTTGGGTTGTTTTACCTCTGAGCGGCACTTTTTTGCATACCATGAGCCAGGTCACATGGACCCCGAAGGCTCAGAGAAGGTTGGGTGAGGGGACCCACTGGAACAGCTGTTGGGAGACAGATGGTTGCCTCCCGTCAAGGCCATCCAGCGTGTTCTTTAACGTGCATGGTATGGCTCTCCCGCACACGGGGTCACGGCTTAGCATCCCATCCGACGGCCATTCCAAGCCCGTCGGTGTCCCGTACTGACGGTAGTCAAGATAAATCTCAACGTTGACCCAGCTGGAACTCGAACCTGGGAACTACAGATTATGAGTCTGGAGCGTTACTGACTGAGCCACCCTCGCCCCAAACGAAGTGTGGTGAAAACATTATTCAAGCATTGGTATGTAGTGGTGACTGTGTAAAGCTAAGATGAACGATGCTTGTACAATAGATTAATTTAAATATTAAAAAGAAAATTGTGACACAGTAAACTTCCAACTGAATTTTTTGAGGCTCTAAGTTCTAGCATAGTTAGCTTATGCGTAAGTCCGGCCCTAGGTAGAAATATTACTTTCAAAGTTCGCAAAAATTTTTACTTTTCCGCATGCGCCCCGAATTTAAGAAAAGAGAGGAACCTGAAGATTACACTTTTATATTTTCATTAGGAAGAAGAGAGTAGCGGAAAGATTGGAAGAAGTTTTTGCTCCAGATTGACGGTAGATATCCTCGAGACGTTCCCGTCCATGTTGGCCGTAACAAATGGCCCTCATTCTCGATCTCCGCAACAGCGAGGGTCCATGTAGGTCAGCTGACCCTTGCGTCCATGTCGCAGTGATTGGACAAGCAGAGGGCAGGGTCTGCGGGGAGATCGTAATGAGCAGACTGGTCTCGTGACGAAGACAGATCGAGGCGAGGAATCTCGAAGCCTTGATTAAATGCCCCATCGTGTTTCAGAAGCAAAAGGAAATACCCACGATACCAACTTTGCTCTGAGGGAGTGGACTCGAGAGTTGAGACTCACTCTTCTGTCATGTCCTCGTAGTCGGTTAGAAAAAATAAAACATAAAGTGAACGTTTAGATTACGAGTTTGGTCACTTTAGGCATCCTTCGTTTCATTTACCTTCCTATTACAACGGAAAAACGAAAAGTTTTAGCTTTGCAGATCACGGAAAGATCAAGATGGAGGGAAGACTTTGATCCTTATCTTACCATTCTCTAAATTCAACAGGAAGTGGCACTCTTCACCATTCAGGGACGGTCTTCACCAGTTTCCTTATCTCCTCCATTCCCTAAATTCAGCATGCAGGGATGGTCTTCACCAGTTCCCTTATCTCCTCTCCATTCCCTAAATCCAGCATTCAGTGACGATCTTCACCAGTTCTCTTATCTCCTCATTCCCTAAATCCAACATGCAGCGACGATCTTCACCAGTTCCCTTATCTCCTCATTCCCTAAATCCAGCATTCAGTGACGGTCTTCACCAGTTCCCTTATCTCCTCATTCCCTAAATCCAGCATTCAGTGACGGTCTTCACCAGTTTCCTTATCTCCTCATTCCCTAAATTCAGCATGCAATGACGGTCTTCACCAATTCCCTTATCTTCTTATTCCCTAAATCCAGCATTCAGTGACGGTCTTCACCAGTTTCCTTGTCTCCTCCATTCCCTAAATTCAGCATGCAGGGACGGTCTTCACCAGTTCCCTTATCTCCTCCATTCCCTAAATTCAGCATGCAGGGACGGTCTTCACCAATTCCCTTATCTCCTCATTCCCTAAATTCAGCATGCAGGGACGGTCTTCACCAATTCCCTTATCTCTTCATTCCCTAAATTCAGCAGCTAAATTGGAGAGGAAAAAAAAACCAGTGTGGGGTAGGGGTTGATGTCCCTTTAGCACTTCTCCGGATTCGAAAGTAACCCTAATGAAATCTCAAGAATGCAAATTCGAGATAGAAGTTTTCAGAGTGTGGTCCAGCCATAAAAAAAGTACTTTTCGTGTAACGCCATTTCGAGGAGGTCTGATTGGGTCAGTTTTATTGACACTATCATTAAAACACGCCATTGCAATGAACATGTGAGAAAGGCGAGACGTTACATTGATTTATTTTACTCCTAAGCGAACATTACACATTCTAGTTGGACCTCCGCAGGTTAACATGGCTGCTTGAGGATTTTGTATGTATGTACGAATATGAAAAATCATTTATAGTAAGTTTATCTTTAGTTTGTTTTCGGACATCCATAATTGTATTATAGCATGATATAGACTTATAATTTTTATATTATAATTATAATACCGACCTAAATATTTTTATTTTTAAATATTAATTTGTTTTTTGAACATACATTTCCCTCCCCTCTAAAAAAATTCCTGGCGATACCATGCAAGAGAAAGCAACTTCTCCAAGCCCATAAGTATCCCCTTTCTCAGCGAGGGCGGTTTGAGTGAGGTGAAACCTCAGCAGAAAGATATCTATGTTTTCATCCGGAATACGAACCCCAGACTTTAGGCTCTGCAGTGTAGAGCATTAATCCTTTTATCACTAGGAAGCAAAAGAAAATATTCTTCTCTTTAGCATGATGAGATTCTGAGGAACAGAGGAAGAGCACTTGGATGCCTTCGCATCCCGCATCACTTGACTTCTTCCAGCAGAGAAAGAAACCAACTGCTAAACGGTCGAAAGTTGCCCTTCTGTTCCCTCTCCTACTCGTCTTCTTCCAGCATCTCCATCGAGGGTTCCCATCTGGCCTTCCTATATCCGGCAATCAACTCCATCCAGCATCTCCCCTGCCTGCCATTTACATATGCAACATCCGAGAAGAGGAAGATGAGGGAAAAAGAAGAGAAAGAGCATCCATCCTCTTTCATTCCTCATCCCACACACTTTTTTCAAATCCGAATAGAAGTGGTTAGGGATGAATGGAGAAATTGATGGAAAGAGGAGGAGGTTGGATAGAAGATGTTGGTCGGAAGGGGGGAGGGGATCTGAGAGTGTTGTGGTATTTGTGTGTATGAGGATGCAGAGGGGAAAAGGGGATTGGCAGAGGAAGAGAGAGAGAGTTTCCTCCACGTGTTAGCTGCCTGGAGGAGGAGGATAAGGATGTGAGTGAGAAGGTGGAGAAGAATCAGAGGAGAAGAAAAAGAACAAAGCGACGGCCGAGTGAGCGTCTATAGGATAGCTTGGAGGCAAGCCGGATGATTGTCTACTGCGTTATACAGATCGAGCATCCAGATGGGAGATAAGGGTCGGGCTTATCAAACAGCAATTTGTACGGCGCTACAAAGATGGGAGGTGGTCTAAAGGACCTCGCCGCCTAAGCCACAAATGGATGACTCCTGTATTTTACATGGCATGCACGCACTCGTAATGCCCCCCGCAACCAGCTGACCAAAGCCTGGCTGATCGGCTTGCTGAGCCAACAGCCCGCCACCATCGGACCTTGACAAATTTCCTGGATTTGGGATCTATTCATCACTGTAGTGTGAGAGAGAGAGAGGAGCGAATGGAAAAAAAGAGAGAGGGGAGCTGGCTGCTCCTCCTGGCATTGCGGCATTGGAGGCTCTGTACGAAGGATGTCTGGGGAGTTGGGACGCCAAAGTATGGGAGGGAGGGAGGGGGTAGAGACAGGGAAATTCGAAGGGAGAAAGGGGGGCGGAATGGTGGGTTTATTGCCTTGCTGCGGAAAGAACATGTGATGCCTTTTTTTAAGCATTGATTAGATGCACATTCATGGCTCGGAACGGGAATCCAAAAACAGAAACAATGCTCAGGAGATCAACTTAGATTTAGAACTCATTGTTATTTTATCTTACCCTGGATATTTGCGAAAATTTTTGCTTAACGAAACATTTAATGTTTAAAAAATTGTGCTTTGTCACTGCTTAGAAGGCCTCGAGCCATGCTTTTATGTTGCACATAATATTAGTTGCACTGCACGAAGTCACAGCATGAATATTACAATGTGGCACAATCACAAGTGATAGGAAGGCAACTGGTGAGAAATTATAAATGACAGGAAGGCAACTGGTGAAATATTATAAATGACAGGAAGGCAACTGGTGAGATATTATAAATGACAGGAAGGCAACTGGTGAGATATTATAAATGACAGGAATGCAAATGGTGAGATATTATAAATGACAGGAATGCAACTGGTGAAAAATTATAAATGACATTTGGGTTGGGTTGCTTTACCACTGAGCGGCACTTTTTTGCACACCATGGGCTAAATGGCCAGGTCACATGGACCCCGAAGGCTCAGAGAAGGTTGAGGGAGGGGACCCACTGGAACAGCTGTTGGGAGACAAATGGTAGCCTCCCGTCTAGGCCATCCAGCGTGTTCTTTAACATGCACAGGGTATGTCTCTCCCGCACACGGGGCCACGGCTTAACGTCCCATCCGACGGACGGCGGCCTTTCCAAGCCCATCGGTGTCCCCTACTGACCGTGGGCAGGGCGGGGAATTTTGCGGAGATAAATCTCAACGCTGACCCAGCTGGGACTCGAACCTGGGAACTACAGATTACGAGCCTGGCGCGCTACCGACTGAGCAACCCCCGCCCCATTATAAATGCAGGAAGGCAACTGGTGAGAAATTATAAATGACAGGAAGGCAACTGGTGAGAAATTATAAATGACAGGAAGACAATTGAAACGCAATAATAAATAGTGCGAAGTCAACTGGTGAGAAATTATAAACGAAGAAAAGATGGTGAGTAATCATAGATGACAGGAAGGCAACTGGTAGGCAGTCATAAGTAAAACAGGAAGGCAATTAGTGTCCAATAGACAGCTAATAAATTTCAGTGTAATGAATGCGCCATAGGGAAGATCTGTGAGGAAAAAGAGCAAAAAGACAATACAGGAAAGGAAACATCCAGGCCATTATCCGGAGACTCGGAACCGGGTGCCTTTGATCAGTAGCCAAGCACGCTAATTACAAAGGTACCAATATTATACCAAAATGTCTTTCTGACTTGACTATTTAGCCCACTGTGTATATAAACTCATAGGTAAAACAACCAAGTAGAATGTTTCTATGAAAGCATTCTTTTTTTTAAAGTTACGGAACTAGGAATTAATTTTCCAGTAGCTGGACGGATCTAGAGGGGGACGGGGCAAGACAAAAATCAGAGGAGAAGAAAAAGATATTATTAAACATGTGCATATTTCACACTTTTCTAAAGACATTTTTAAAGACATATAAAGTGGGGAGAAAAGTATTATAGCAATGGAAATTCAGTCTCTTTTCTCTTCCCCCCACCCATAACGTTTTTCTCGGTTCGATCGCGTCCCCCCACTCTCCCATAACTTTTATTTCGGTTCGATCGCGTCCCCCCCCCCCGACTCTCCCATAACTTTTATTTCGGTTCGATCGCGTCCCCCCCCCACTCTCCCATAACTTTTATTTCGGTTCGACCGCGTCCCCCCCCCACTCTCCCATAACTTTTATTTCGGTTCGATCGCGTCCCCCCCCCCCCCACTCTCCCATAACTTTTATTTCGGTTCGATCGCGTCCTCCCTATTTTATCTTCTAGATCCGGGGTTAGTCAACATGAAGGTTGAGTTGTTTTATCTCCTAGCGATACTTTTGTGCACAGAATGGGCGAAATAACCAGAGTATAAGGATCCATAAGAGCTAGATAGGTACAAGACTACCGTGAAAGCATCCAGCGTACTCTTTATCCTGGATATTTTATGGCTCTGTAGCACAAAATAACCACAGCTTCGCATTAAAAGGATGGCGGACCTTCTAAAACTCATCCCTGTCTCCTATTCCAATGTAGTCAACAGATAAAAATATTGAAGCACTTAAGTGGGGAGTTTAACTTATAAACGTAACTAGTGCAAGGTGCATAAATTTTACGAAGGTGTACAGTCGCTCAAAAAAGTATCCGAACACTATGGCTGATTACAGAATTCAGAAAAAATATCTGGCAACGATTTTTTTAGAAATTAGCGATCTGGCAACCTTCGTGTCACGTGATTACAGAATTCAGGAAAAAATATCTGGAGCGTGTACAGCAACTGTACACGCTCCAGTTACCGTTCACAGCAAACTGGAGCGTGTGCAGTTACTGCACACGATCCAGTTTGCTCTGAACGGTAACTGCACCGCTCAATATTTCCGTGAGTGAGCCCACACGATCTAGTATCAAAATAATATGACCACCTACAGTCGCTCAAAAAAGTATCCGAACACTATGGTTGATTACAGAATTCAGAAAAAATATCTGGCAACGATTTTTTTAGAAATTAGTGATCTGGCAACCTTCGTGTCACGTGATTACAGAATTCAGGAAAAATATCTGGAGCGTGTACAGCAACTGTACACGCTCCAGTTACCGTTGGATCGTGTGGGCTCACTGCACACGCTCCAGTTTGCTGTAAACGGTAACTGCACACGCTCAATATTTCCGTGAGTGAGCCCACACGATCTAGTATCAAAATAATATGACCACCTACAGTCGCTCAAAAAAGTATCCGAACACTATTGTTGATTAGAGTTGGTTGATTAGAGAATTGAGAAAAAATATCTGGCAATGATTTTTTTAGAAATTAGTGATTTGGCAACCTTCGTGTCACGTGACATAGTGTTCGGATACTTTTTTGAGCGACTGTACGATTAGCGCGCTTGATTACTGATCAGAGAGACCTAGGTTCGATTCCCTGATAAGGTTTTTTTTTTTGTCTTTTTACTCAGGTAAAGATTTTCTGAAAGAGCATTTCTATGAAGTATAATACTGACAGTTTCCTGTCTGACCTGGGGTGGAGGGTGGCTTAGTCGATAACACGCCAGGCTCATAATTTGCAGTTCCCTCGTTCAACTCCCAGTTGTGCCAGAGTTGAGATTTATTCCCATTAAATCGCCGTTCTGACCTCGGTCAGGAAGCGGACACCGATGGGCTTGGAAGGGAAGTGCCGCCGTCCATCAGATGGGACGAAAGCCATGGTTACGCGTACGTGAGAGCCATATATGCACGTTAAAGTATACACTGGATGGACTTGACCAGAGGCTACCTCTGTCTCCTAACAGCTGTCCAGTGTGTTCCCCTCCCCCAATCTTCTCTGATCCTACGGGGTTCTTGTGACCTGACCATTTAGCCCATTGTGTGCACAAAAGTACTGCTCAGAGGCAAAATAAACCAATTCCGTTAGGCCTCTGTGGGCAAGCAGCTGCTTGAGGGGCAATTTTTTCTGATTTATAAATGAATCCATTGGAGTTCTAGCAGCCCAGGGGCGGGGGTGGCTCAGTCGGTAGCACGCCAGGCTCGTAATCTGTAGTTCCCAGGTTCGAGTCCCAGCTGGGTCAGCGTTGAGATTTATCTCCGCAAAATTCCCCGCCCTGCCCACGGTCAGTAGGGGACACCGATGGGCTTGGAAAGGCCGCCGTCCGTCGGATATGACGTTAAGCCGTGGCCCAGTGAGCGGGAGAGTCCATACCCTGTGCACGTTAAAGAACACGCTGGATGGCCTTGACGGGAGACTACCATCTGTCTCCCAACAGCTGTTCCAGTGGGTCCCCTTCCTCAACCTTCTCCGAGCCTTCGGGATCCATGTGACCTGGCCATTTAGCCCATGGTGTGCAAAAAAGTGCCGCTCATAGGTAAAACAACCCAACCCAACCCTAGCAGCCCATGATTCACTGGAGTATCTGCCATCAAATCTGAGGAAGCTTTCTGCTCCTCTGTCAGCTGAGCATCCTTTGCTGATGCCATTTCTTGAGAGATATTGTGCAGCTGCTCTGACAAGAGCGATTATTCCTTTCCCTCGAAGAGACCAGAAGTTAATCCACTTCACTTTTTGAAGTGGATCAGCCTCTAATTCACTCGGAATATTCCCTCCCTTCTCTTCTTTTCACTTGTGCTATTTATTTCTCTGCCTAGAAAAGCGGATTTCACCTATCCAAGCTTCTGCACTTTAGGGGTTTAACGAACGACACAAACAAGACCACAGACGTCTCAGACGAAACTGAAAACATCAACTGTTTGACAGAAGCCACTTCTTAAAAGTAACCATGGTCGCTCCAGAGACTGAAGAATGGGTGGGGAATAATAGACTGCGGGATCGTGGCGACAGGAAGGGGGATGTTGGCGAGAGACTAGTTTCTCTCTTTCCTCTTCCTTCCTCGTAAACCTCTCAAGTGAACATCAAGTTACAGTAATCCTCTCAAGTAGCTTAGCACGACTTTCTTTGCTGGAGTGTCTTAGCTTCGTGCCCTCAGGGATTTCGTCCTTGTCTTGGGGGAAAAGGAGCTTTCAAGTGTTGCTCAACGTCAAGGCTGATGCATTCTCAAGGTGTGAATGATGTAGGAGGAAAAGATATACTTCCGAGAGTTTCCGTAACTGTACAGTCGCTCAAAAAAAATATCTGGCAACGATTTTTTTTAGAAATTAGTGATCTGGCAACCTTCGTGTCACGTGACACGAAGGTTGCCAGATCACTAACTTCTAAAAAAATCGTTGCCAGATATTTTTTCTGAATTCTGTAATCAACCAAAATGTTCGGATATTTTTAATACATATAATGCGTATGAATATATAAATAATAAAAAAATAAGTACCCCCTCAAGCAGCTGCTTGTCACAGAGGTCTGACAGGAGCCTGTCAGTTTATGTGCCATAGTAGAAGGTCAGAGAGGATGGCAGGACCTCAGCAGAAAAACGACACATACATCCATGCCTTACGCGGGGCTCGAACCCAGGTCCCTTAGATCAGTAGCTAAGTGCGCTAACCACTCGACCACGATATAATGCAATGAATATGGAGCGTGTGCAGTTACCGTTCACAGCAAACTGGAGCGGTTGCGGTTAATGTTCACAGCACATTGGATCGTGTGAGCTCACAAAGACCTAGATCGTGTGGGCTCACTCACGGAAATATTGAGCGTGTGCAGTTACCGTTCACAGCAAACTGGAGCAGTTGCGGTTAATGTTCACAGCACATTGGATCGTGTGAGCTCACAAAGACCTGGATCGTGTGGGCCCACTCACAGAAATATTGAGCGTGTGCAGTTACCGTTCACAGCAAACTGGAGCGGTTGCGGTTAATGTTCACAGCAAACTGGAGCGGTTGCGGTTAATGTTCACAGCAAACTGGAGCGGTTGCGGTTAATGTTCACAGCAAACTGGAGCGGTTGCGGTTAATGTTCACAGCAAACTGGAGCGGTTGCGGTTAATGTTCACAGCAAACTGGAGCGGTTGCGGTTAATGTTCACAGCACATTGGATCGTGTAAGCTCACAAAGACCTGGATCGTGTGGGCCCACTCACAGAAATATTGAGCGTGTGCAGTTACCGTTCACAGCAAACTGGAGCGTGTGCAGTAACTGCACACGCTCCAGTTTGCTGTGAACGGTAACTGGAGCGTGTACAGTTGCTGCACACGCTCCAGATATTATCCTGAATTCTGTAATCACGTGACACGAAGGTTGCCAGATCACTAATTTCTAAAAAAAAGTTGCCAAATATTTTTTCTGAATTCTGTAATCAACCATAGTGTTCGGATATTTGTTTGAGCGACTGTACGCACAAAGCATGGTAGCAGGCAGAATTCCTTTATGTTGGGAGAGAGGAGGCCGTATTAATTGGTAGAGTCTGGAGTGATTTAAATGATGGGGGGGGGGGGAGTGTACAAGAGAATAAAGAAAAAAATTGTCCCACTTTTTTTGTTTGCGCTGATTTTACATCTTGAGGGTCCTTTTCTTTAGGAGAAAATGAGCTAAGCCGGATCTAGCGGAAGGAGTCATCAGCGCCCCCTAGATTCAACATTGTTCTAGAGGGGGGGGATGACATTCCTAGATCATATTATATCACCCCTCTTGATCATCCCCCCCCCCCTCTTTCAGAATGCTATATGTGCAGTCGCTCAAAAAAGTATCCGAACACTGTGGTTGATTAGAGAATTCAGATCTGGCAACCTTCGTGTCACGTGACACGAAGGTTGCCAGATCACTAATTTCTAAAAAATCGTTGCCAGATATTTTTTCTGAATTCTCTAATCAACCACAATGTTCGGATATTTTTTTGAGCGACTGTATTTGTTATAACGTGCACTGCACATTTACCTACATTTTGTCAGTAGTAAGTCGTCCCGTGGTCGAGTGGTGAGCGTGCTTGGCTACTGACCAGAGGGACCCGGGTTCGAGCCCTGGATAAGACATGGATGTTGTCTTTTTTGCTCGCCTTCCTTACAGATCTTCCCTATAACGTATTATACTGACAAGCTCCTGTCAGACCTCTGTGGGGAACTTGAGGGGTAATTTATTTTTTAATAATCAAGGTGAATGACCAAGTGGCTCGTTTGGCTGATACGTAGGGCATTATTGTGAAATTTCTAACCGATGAAAACGTGTGGAAATTCTGAGCAGACTTAAGAGCACAGTTCGGTGAGTTGGGTTGGGTTGTTTTAGCTCTGAGCGGCACTTTTTTGCACACCATGGGCTAAATGGCAAGGTCACAAGAACCCCAAAGGCTCAGAGAAGGTTGGGGGAGGGGACCCATTGGAACCGCTGTTGGGAGACATATGGATAGCTTCCCGTCAAGGCCATCCAGCGTGTTCTTTAACTGCACAGGCTATGGCTCTCCCACACACTGGGCCACGGCTTAATGTCTCATCCGAGGGACGGCTTCCATCATCAACTTCCCATCAGTGAAGTTCGGTGATGAAACGCTCTCAAGGATTCAGCTTTTGAATGGAATGAATGGTTTAAAGAAGCCGTATTGAAGAAAGCCGTATTGAATATAACGAAATTATGCGAAGTTCCTTCAGGATAATGTACATCCTCACATCTTCGGTGTAACAAGAATATTGGAGAAAATGCTTTCGGAAGTGTGCTACATCCCGTCCGTATTTTGATCTAGCTCTAAGTGATGTTCGCTTCTTCGGTCCTCTCAAAGAAGCCCTAGAAGGAAAAAGATTCAGAACTGACGATGAAGTTAGATTTTTTGTTCAACGATGGCTGGACGAGCAATTGCAAACCTTCTTTGAAAGGAGTATAAATGAAATTACACGAGCGTATGTTTACAAATAGATTTTGTTTTTTTATCAAAACTTTGATTCATTTTTCTTTAGAGAAAATACAATTACCTTTGGATTACCTGCGTATAATGATCAATTTCGTTTTTCGTTAATTTTATGTCAAGTTTTAAGACTGTCAAGATTGCTTTTAGTATTTCATCTTCTGTATTTTTTAAGTGGAAAAAAATACTCTTCAAGCAGTCCACATACTATGACGGTCTGACAGGAGTCTGTCAGTTTAATACGCCACAGAAAAGATCTGTGACGACGCGAAGATTATTGGATCATTCTGCAACTTACCTGTCATCAATTTAGTAGGAGACAATTTTGTGTTCGGAAGAAGAGAAATGTTTTTGTCGGCAAGTGAGAAGATGAAGAAGAAAAAAAAATCCTCTTTTGCGGTGGTTAAGGATGGTGGCTGCTGCTAATGATTCTCCTCGTTTGCTCATGGGCGCCGAGCCACAGCTGCTTCCTGTTTAGCCACGTAAATTGCCTTCCATAAACAGCATCAGCGGCTCTTCTGTGAAGACAACGAGCACCAAACACCTCCAAAGCCCTTCCAAAGAAATCGCGCTCGTTGAAGAAGAAGATGACGACAAAGCATTCAGAAGGAGAGGGGGGGGGGGGTGAAGAGAGAAGATGAGGATGGGGATGGGAGGGAAGGAATTTGTATCCCAGATGAGCACGGGACATCGAGGTTAAAGACTTTCCTTTTAAACAGCAACAGCAGGAGAATGATAAGAGCCCCAAAAAGCGATTTTCTGGGTTTTAAGTTGTGATGCAGAGTCAGCATCATGGATAGATGATTTTGGATGTGATTGCTTCTCTTCTTTGATCATTTCGACTAAGATTTCATGTTTTTTAACGTTTATATTATGGATGTTTGTTAATCGCCCGGCACTCTCGTGGGGTAAGGAGTAATGAATGCTTTTTAATACTGTGCCATGTTTTTTCATGATGGAGCAGTAACAGAAAAGGGGAACATGCGCAGAGCATATCTCGCCAATGAAAACGGTGCAGATTTAAACTTGGAACCATTATATTATTAGCACTTTCTCGAAGACCTCAATTGAGGTATTAAGCTGACAGTCTCCGGTCACAATTCTATTTTTACTTTTTCAAATTCTTTTGAAGTCATCTACCCACAGAGAGGAATAACTCGATTTTAATCAGGGTTGGGTTGTTTTACCTCTGAGCGGCACTTTTTTGCACACCATGGGCTAAACGGCCAGGTCACATGGAACCCGAAGGCTCAGAGAAGGTTGGGGGAAGGGACCCACTGGAACAGCTGTTGGGAGACAGATGGTTGCCTCCCGTCAAGGCCATCCAGCGTGTTCTTTAACGTGCACAGGGTATGGCTCTCCCGCACACGGGACCACGGCTTAACGTCCCAACCGACGGACGGCGGTATTTTCAAGCCCATCGGTGTCCCCTACTGACCGTGGGCAGGACGGGGAATTTTGCGGAGATAAATGTCAACGCTGACCCAGCTGGGACTCGAACCTGTGAACTACAGATTACGAGCCTGACGCGCTACCGACTGAGCCACCCCCGCCCCTATTAATCAGAGATCGGCTAATTAATAACCCAACACCTGGTGCAATATGACCTTTGTTGCACTTGCGCCATAAAAACCCAAATAAACAAACCAAACCCAACACCTTAGGTTAATAAATAATTGTACACATCTTGGGTTAATTAATTAATAACCCAACACATTGAGTTATTCGGATATGCAGCATTAAAGCACTGCCTGGAAATAACTTGGTTTTTCTGTAACATATTGTTTTTAGTTACCTTTATGTGTCATCATTTTCAGTCACCTTTATGACACCATCATTTTCAGTCACTTTTATCAGTCGCTTTTATGTGTAAAGTTTTATCAGTCATCTTTAACTTTATCAGTCACTTTTGTGTCATCTTTATCGTTTCCCTTAATAGACTTTTCTTTTGCCTTTATGTGTCGTCATCACCGATTTATTCAATTGATAGCAATCAATGGTAGGGACGGATCTGGGGGGGGGGGGAATGAGACATATCCCCTTCAGAATGCTAGTAAGACTATTGGAGGCAAGAATTATTAAACTAATTTATATTTCGAGCATTTTTCAAAGATTTTTTTTTTAAAGATCTGTAAAACGTGGGGGGGGGGGATGTTATACTGCATCTTTTTACATTTTTCCTGCTCGAGTGGGGGCGGGGGTAGCTCAGTCGGTAGCGCGCCAGGCTCGTAATCTGTAGTTCCCAGGTTCGAGTCCCAGCTGGGTCAGCGTTGAGATTTATCTCCGCAAAAATTCCCCGCAATGCCCACGGTAAGTAGGGGACACCGACGGGCTTGGAAAGGCCGCCGTCCGTCGGATGGGACGTTAAGCCGTGGCCCCGCGTGCGGGAGAGCCATACCCTGTGCACGTTAAAGAACACGCTGGATGGCCTTGACGGGAGGTTACCATCTGTCTCCCAACAGCTGTTCCAGTGGGTCCCCTCCCCAAACCTTCTCTGAGCCTTCGGGGTCCATGTGACCTGGCCATTTAGCCCATGGTGTGCAAAAAAGTGCCGTTCAGAGGTAAAACAACCCACAACCCAACCCTGCTCGAGTGTGCTTTTTAACCCCCCCCCCCCCCTATTTTCTTCTAGATCTTGGCCTGGTCAAATATATCATTGATAATAAAAACCTCTATGACTTCTGGTCTTGGGCAGAAGCTCTTAAATGGCATTTCAAGTGAAGTTATAAAAATGTACAAAATGCATTTAATATTTAGGCGTAAAGTTAATTTTGTTAAAATTATCGAATACTTACTTTCCTCAACAATAATGGTAGCAGATATAAACTATAAAAATAAAGATAGTTCTGACTATCTAGAGTTTGATCAAACCTTTAGAAAAAACTTTTTTTTGGGCACCTCCAGTCTATAAGATTCTTTGTAAATCAGTTGATTATGATAAATCGTGGAAAACAAATGCTTTGGAAGTGTTCTAAAGTGTTTTTAAAATCTCACTTAGAACGCTTCCAAATATCAAAAGAAGGTAGATAATGCAGCAGAGCACAAATATTTCAACTCATCATTTTTAACAAAATCGAGAGAAAAATCGGCTCTTTCAATCTCGATTTTCAATAATATTCGTTGTGTTTAAAAGAGTTATGGAAGTTAGAATATTTCATAACAGTAACGCGTTAAAGTACCTATGAAATTAATTAAAACTTAAATAAGTATTGTTTTAAATCATTTAATAAAATGAATGTACATTTTAGTAGTTTGCGTAATGATTATTTAAATATTAGATAATTATAAATTTTTTATAAAATAATTTATTGTTAAATATCAGCTTAGATAATTCTCTAAATGCTCAATGAATATTGTTGAAAATCGAGGTTTAAATAGATTTCATAGTAATCTTTAATATATCTTCAGTCATATTTGTATCATTAAATGCATGTTTTAGAAATTATTAATAAAAAAATAAATACCCCCTCAAGCAGCTGCTTGCCACAGAGGTCTGACAGGAGCCTGTCAGTTTATATGCCACAGTAGGAGATCTGAGAGGATGGCAGGACCTCAGCAGAAAAACAACACACACATCCATGCCTTACCCAGGACTCGAACCCAGGTCCCTTAGATCAGTTATAGAGCTTCGAAATCAGATGAATGAATTTCTGTAATATTTTGGTAGGACATTGTATCCTAAAATTGTGGCCCTTGTGGGTTCGGTTGTTTGACATCTGAGCGGCACTTTTTTGCACACCATGGGCTAAATGACCAGATCACATGGATCCCGAAGGCTCAGAGATGGTTGGGGGAGGGGACCACTGGAACAGCTGTTGGGAGACAGATGGTAGCCTCCGATCAATGCCATCCAGTATGTTCTTTAACGTGCACTAGGTATGACTCTCCCGCACACGGGGCCACGTCTTAACGTCCCATTCGACGGACGTCTACCTGTACAATTCCATCGGTGTCCCCTAGTGACCGATGGCAGAGCGGGGAGTTTTACGGAGATAAATCTCGAAGCTGATCCAGCTGGGACTCGAATCTGGGAGCTGCACATTACGAGTTTCGCTTGATATAACCGACATCTTGCCAGTCGGAATTGCTTTTTCTGTAGATAGTATCACTTGGATACATTCTGGATAAAAACAGAATTTAAAGATCGAGTGTATTCTCAATTTTTGAATTAAAGCGAACAATACTCTTATAAATTATATTCACTATAAATAGAACGGTAGGATATTACACAATTAAATTTCTAGAGATTCAGAATTATGATGGTTTGATTAAAAATGAAATAAATACCCCCTCAAGCAGCTGCTTGCCATAGAGGTCTGACAGGAGCCTGCCAGTTTATATGCCATAGTAGAAGGTCTGAGAGGATGGCAGGACCTCAGCAGAAAAACGACACATACATCCATGCCTTACCCAGGACTCGAACCCAGGTCCCTTAGATCAGTTATAGAGCTTCGAAATCAGATGAATGAATTTCTGTAATATTTTGGTAGGACATTGTATCCTAAAATTGCAACCTCTTTTCTCATATATTTGGTACAGCAGTATATGATCAACATTTTTTTTACAAAGTTCATTGGGAAAAACAGCATTGACATCTTTTCTCAAAAGTGAGCTGATAGAATCATGACTAATATATTTTCTCGAAAATTCACCGAGACACATCATCAACGTCATTTTCCCGAGAGGGCATCAAGAGCAGAGCATAAAAATAGTCTTTCATTCCATTCTGAGTTTCTCTTTCCCTTTCACTTCGCTCTAGCCTCGAGCATGACACCTGCGAAGTCATCGAGTCATCTCGCTTCTTTCGCGAGTACGAAGTCAATATCATTGTCGTCCACTGCCTCCTTTTCCTCTTTTATCCCTCTACCTGTTCCCTCCCACAATGCCCTATTCCACTGCCATTTCGATTGCCGCGAGAGGAAAGAAACGCCAATGAACTGACCCACGGTCACGTCCCCATCCGCGAGAGTGCACGTGGGGACCGTGCCGTCTAGGGCAGCATCAATAGCCGGGTCCCTTTCTGCACCTGACCGCCTGGGCCTACGGCGAATTGTGTGAGGAGTGCCGAGGCAGCATTCCAGCAACCGCCCGCCACAGTAGCGGCGCTCGTCAGGCTTCTTCTCTCCGCTTAGCGCGGGAGGCAGGACAAGCGATCACTTGAGGAGTCACTGTATGGTCGTGTGCATTAAGGGGTGGATGGGAGAGGGGATATCGTTTTACAACATGAGCTCACAAAGTCGTAGAGGCTATATGCGACTGTGGGTGGGAATTCGCAGAGGGACAAATGGGAAAAAGAGGACACCTGTGGATGAATGACTGAGAAGGTCAATACTCAAATCGGAACCCAGCAGTGATTAAAGCTGCCGACGTGAATTGAGGATGTGAAAGCCAGGTCAAGATTTAGGTAATTCGTCTCAGATTCCTTAATGAGTCATTAGTTTTCCAGGGTCAATCTCTGCGTGTAAATAATTATTTAAATTACTTTATTTTTCTTTCATTAGCTTTCCTTTTTAGAGAGACGTTCTGCTGAGGTTTAAGTCATCCACACAGACCTTCTTTCTCTATGACGTGTTAAACTGGAAAACTCCTGTCAGACCTCTGTGGCAAGCAGCTACTTGAGGGAGTATTTATTCATTTTTGTGGATGAGTGGTTAGCACGCTTGGCCACTGATCTAAGGGACCTTGGGTTCGAGCCCCGGGAAGGCATAGACCTTCAGTAGTAATGTTTTTCTGCTAAGGTCCTGCCATCCTCTTAAATCTTCTACTGTGGCATATAAACTGACAGGCTCGTGTCAGACCTCTGTGGCAAGCAACTGCTTGAGGGGGTGTTTATTTTATTATTTATTTTTTTATAGACATTAGTGTTAAAATTCAATTAATTCCTAAACATGCCAAACGAATAATGTGTGGATTGATAAAAGAAATCGATTGAGATTAAAGTTGGTAAAGTGTTGAAGTTTCAAAAACGCTAAATTTCGATTTCATTCGTTAGACCGGATAATATAATTCAGAAGAATGGTTTATTTTTTATCATAACTAATTTTTCTCTTCGGGAAATCACGAAGATATCTAAAATAGCGCTATAATTTGTAGATATAAAATTTTCTCTAATAACCTCTCCCGTTAACCCCAATAACGGAAGTTAACTCAGGTGTTGGGATGGAACTGAAAAATTTCAAGTCTATGTTGAGGAAAAGAGGATTCTTAGAAGCTGAGGTGCAGTCGCGTGACACGAAGGTTGCCAGATCACTAATTTCTAAAAAAAATCGTTGCCAGATATTTTTTCTGAATTCTCTAATCAACCATAGTGTTCGGATACTTTTTTGAGCGACTGTACCTTCAGTTCATTAAAAACTGAAAAGGTAGCGGAACTCTGTAGATGGTTTTTCAATTTTTTTTTATATATGTTTGACTTTTAATATCTGAAAACATTTTTAAAATATCCGAAAGATTAAATTATAATGATTAAGGAATTTATATCAAAACCGTCAATTTTGTTTGCACTCTGACTGGATGCGTGTCAATGTGCTATTTTTTTATATTCGTGATTTTTATAATTTGGCAAATAGGCCATATAAATATCGAGTACTAATATCTTTACCAAATACGAAATTGTACATTTACCTCCGTTTAAATAACCTGAGTAGACTATATACATAATTTTACAATCAAGGTTATTATAAATATCGATTACGAATATGAAATATAAATACTGAAATCTTCATATATGCATATTTATTAGAAAAACCAAAGTGAGAATTACATATAGAAGCTAAATAAAATAATTAAACTTGAAAACTTCAAGTGGGCCAGTGTGGTCGGTGGGCGTCTCGTTGTCGATGACTGATTGATCTCGTTGTCGATGACCTCTGTGTGCAAAAATGCCAAGCTCAAAAATAAACCAACAACTCGATTCTTTTAATAACCTTAATACCACACGAACAAATGGCATTGTAAAAAAACTCTTCAAAAAACAAAATGGACCAACAAATGTGGAATTACATTTTAGTCACTTTTTCAAGACCATTAATCAATAACATATCCGAAGCACTGAGGCGTCTTTCCGCTTAAGTAACGTTATTTTACTCTGAGTGGCACTTTTTTTGTACACAATGGGCTAAATGGCCAAGTCATGGACCCCAAGAGCTCAGAGAAGGTTCAGAAGGAGGTCCACTGGACAGCTGTTAGCGGACGGATGATAGCCTCCGCCAAAGCCATCCAACGTATTCTTAAACATGCCGAGGTATATCTTGCACACGGAACCACGGAATACACATTTCATGCGGGTCGGTATTTCCTTTGTGACCGAAGGTAGCAGGTTAGGGATTAGCGGAGATAAATCTCAACATTGGCCAAGGAAGGACTCGAATCTGGGAATTACAGATTACCTGTCTGGCGCACTACCGACTGAGCTTACACCGCCCAAGCTGAAGTGACACTCTCCTCGTATTTCCGTCTTGAAGGCACCTTTTAGTCGCAAGGTTAGTGAAGTGAGTCATTTGGCATCTACGCCCTGGCGCCAACATCCCTTTATTTCATCCCATCCACGGGGATCATTTAGTCTGCTGCTCACCGTCAGTTAATCCGCTTTAATGCAGATTGGGTGACGCCGTCATCGCCTACCGTGAGAATAAGCCACTTGAGGCTTTTGAGCTAAATTCAAATTGGGAACGAGATGAACCAGAGAAAAATATTTAAAAAATCAAGACCCAATTATTCCAATTGTAGTTTATGTATTATACTCCTCCCTCAAGCAGCTGCTTGCCACAGAGGTCTGACAGGAGCCTGTCAGTTTATATGCTACAGTAGAAGATCTGAGAGGATGGCAGGACCTCAGCAGAAAAACAACACATACAACCATGCCTTATCCGAGGCTCGAACCCAGGTCCCTTTAAGAACATTTAAAAACACCTAATTTTAATAAACAATTTGATACTCAGTGTGACCTATTAATAGCGGGTCCCTGTAGATCTATCTGTCGTTTAGAACTCCATTAAAAAGTTCTGAGGTGATTCCATGTCTGAGACTTGGGAGGTAGAAAGACCGTCAGGAAGGTGATTCCATGTCTGAGACTTGGGAGGTAGAAAGACCGTCAGGAAGGTGATTCCATGTCTAAGACTTGGGAGGTAGAAAGACCTTCAGGAAGGTGGAAGGAGGCAACTTTTAGTGTCCTCATTATTGTGGCACGTTACCCAGGCATTACTTTCAGAATGCAGATACGATAATGGGTACCCAAGACCTGTAGCTCACTTCGCAGGGGTCGACTCAGTCTGGAGCGCACTAAGCTTGTAATCTTCAGTTCCAAGGTTCGAACTCCACCTGTTCTCGGTTTGTAGGGGACACCAATGGGCTTGGAAAGGCAGCCGTCCGTCGGATGGGACGTTAAGCTGTGGCACCGTGTGCGGGAGAGCCATACCCTGTGCACGTTAAAGAACACACTGGATGGCTTTGACGGGAGGCTACGATCTGTCTCCTAACAGCTGTCCAGTGGGTCCTTGAGCCCTCGGGGTCTTTGTGACGTGCCCATTTAGCCCATTGTGCGCAAAAAGTGTCATTCAGAGGTAAAACAGCCTACCGTTCTTCCATGTCTCGCAACAGTTGTCCAGTGGTCCTTTTTGATCAATTTTCCCTGAGCTCTTGTTTTCCTTGTGTGTGCAAAAAAAAATGACACTCGGTGGTAAAACAAGCAACCTTAATTTTCTTTTTTACAGGTTATTTTTAAACGACTAAATTTTTGCATAGCCCAACGAAAGCGGATTTTTCAGAAAATGAAGTATAAAAAAAAAGCATTAATTCTAAAATTTTAATTGCGGTGTATTTCTGACGAAGTGGAAGAAACAGAAAGATTATTTGAAATATCCAAAAAGGAAATGAAATTTCTCTTCAAATACATACATCGAACAGACATATAGATGTAAAAAAAATTGTAGAACCTATATGGGAAATGAATGTCATCAATTTCCAATACTGAAAATTTCCTCTGATATAGACAACATCCGAGTAATGAGACCATTTCCGCACATACAACTGGAAAGCATTCCAAGGTGTCACTAAAGGTTGCATCTCTGAGCAGAACTTGGATCACAATGGGCTAAATAAACAGGTCCCAAGGACATAACTGCTGTGTCAGCAATGAGTTACATGTGCCTCGGCTTTACTGTAACCTCCTGCATGAAATAAATTAATATTATTATCCTCTAGACCAGTGGTTCTCAACCCTGTATACTTCACGGAACCCTTATGCTCCCTGGAAATGTGTATGTAACGGGCGCACCCCTTGTATAGATAGATAAAACTATAGTTATAGTAAAATAATGGGAATAATTTAAAACATATATATATATACATTAAATTTTGTATTCATAAATTACATATATCGATAAACACAAAAAATGACATTTTGCACAGCAGTGTTGCCAACTTAGCGACTTTGTTATTTAGATCTAGCGACTTTTCAGCTCTCACGACGTACCTCAAAAAATTTTACCGCGTACCCCACGTTGAGAACCCCTACTCTAGACTACTACTCTATTCAGATCAAAGTCCTTGTGACCTAGCCAGATGTGAAACAATAACTGAAGAAACGCAGCAGAATAAATATTCTTGAAAATCAAGATTTACCGATTTGTTTAGAATTTTATTTGCAGTTATGCCTTTCAATGAAAAGTTTATTTTAAAAGTTATGGTGCTTTTATATCAGTTTACTCTTTGATATAAGATAAAGTTGTAGCTTTACTTTCGACGGTGAATTATTTTTTCATTAACCAATGGGATGATTTGCCCCCATGGATTTTTGAAAAAATTCCTTATTTTCATAAGATACAGGGTATTACTACTAAGACAAATCAAGATGTCTATGTACTCAAGAATTTAGCTGAAACATTAATTGAGGCAAAGTATGCTTCCTTTACAAAACTATTTACGGATGGCTCTGTGAACAAGGATGTGGGAAGAGCGGCTGCCGCAGTTTGGATCCCAGATCAGAATATTCATTTAGCAGTTAGACTAACGGACCAAACAGAAGTTTTCACAACTGAATTAGTAGCCATAGAAATGGCCCTTAAGTGGGCTACTACTCTGTCCTGTGACAAAGTTGTTATTCTGTCTGATTGCCGATCAGTTATTCAATTTTTACAAGGGGATCCGGGAAGATCTACCAACAATGAGCTTTTTTGTAACATTTTGAAGTTGGCGAATAAAATGATGAAGAGTGGTATTGAGTTAAAGGTGCAATGGATTCCCAGCCACGTCGGCGTTATAGGAAATGAAATTGTTGACAAAATTGCTAAGGAAGCGTTATTACATGAAAACTGTCTGAATATTCCAAGAGGTCTCAATTATTATAAAAGCAAAAATAAGCAAATTTTAAAACGAAATTTTCTGCATTATTTTAAAGTTCATTCTTCCTTACATCTGAATCATAGGAGTTTGATTAATCAAACCATTGATCCATTTCAAGATTTCGGACTGACTAAAAACGACATAGTGACCATTACCAAGCTCAGAACAGGGATCACAAGACTGAATGATCAAATGCTTAAGATGAACAGAGCTGAGTCATCTTCCTGTGATACATGTAGAACAAAAAAAACAGTCTCTCATGTGTTACTTAATTGCAGCACATTTGATACTCATAGAGATCAAATGTTTCACTCACTGGAAGAAATTGGAATTAAGGAATTTACACTCAAAGATCTACTCGGACATCAGAATTTGATAAAAAGAAAATTTACTTTTAAATTAATTTTACAATTTTTAAAGGATACTAATTTGATTGACAGAATTTGATTTAGTGCCCAAATAGTGCCACGATGTTTCTGCATTAGGAGATTGAACGCTCTTAAAATTTTAATAATGTTAATCAAGAACTTTCAGTTTCTACTGAACTACCTCTTCCTTCAGAGAACTCTGGAATGCTTATGGAATGTTTATTTGACTTCCAATCTAAGATTACTGGCAATTTTATGGTTTTGCTTTTGAAATTTTTGTTTTCCAGACTCAGTTGGGAGAACTCTCCGACATAGTGCACGGACCTTTCTTAAAAGAATTTCCGCACGAGAGGGGCGAAAGACCCCGAGTGATTTCCGGAATAATAGTTTATGTTGAAGAAGAAGAAGAAGAAGCAACAAAATGAATTCGTTAAAGATACGAAACGTCAAAGTGTAGCAGATCACAGGAATAAATAAAAAACGACTTTCGATTAGTTGGAGGAATATCCACTTCGAGTACTAATCAAGTCCAAAGTCAGATTCCGTCTCCGGAAATTCACTTTATTCATAGACAAAGCGGATGTTGTCACTGAACCTTCCGGTCACTCTTATCGCAAATTTCTCTTCATTTCCTTTTACTACTCTTGGAGGCAGGCGCCGGGAGGAGGGGGAGGGGGCTCAGTCGGTAGCGCGAAAGAATCGTAGTATTCAGTTCCCAAGTTCGACTCCCACTTGGACCAGTGTTGAACTTCGGAGATAAAGTTCAATACTCCGTGCCTAAAGACGCCAGAAAGAGAGGCAGGTGGCGGTGGGCAGACAATCTCAAACAGGACCTCTTTTGAATTGGTCTACAGCGGCGAGATGCAGCAGATGTAGCTCAGGAGAGATGTGTTTGGAGAACTAAATTGCATAATCTAGTTGGATCTCCGTAGCCCATGGCTGCTTGAAGATGACGATGACGAAAGCCCATCTTGCTCTAGGTCACTAGGGGACACCGATGGGCTTGGAAAGTCTGTCGAATGGAAACGTTAAGCGCGTCTCCGTGTGCAGAAGAGCCATACTCTGTGTATGTCAACGAACACGCTGGATGGCCTTGACGGGAGGATACCATCTGTTAACAGCTGTCCAGTGGGTCCCCTCCCCTCAACTTTCTCTGAGGCCTTGGGGTCCCTGTGACCTGGTCATTTAGCTCATTGCATGAAAAAAAATTCCCCTTTTTTCCTTTTTGTGTTCAGCCACCTGTAATTGTATTGTGTTATGATGACCTAGATATTTATATCTAGGAACAATGATTTCCCTTCAGTAGTTACTATAAAAGGCTTTCCATTACACCTGTCTGTTCTTCCGGTTTAATAACTTCAGCTTGCTTAGAAACAAAGCCCAAGTCTCTTTTGACTTTGCAATAACTCTCAATGTAAATCAGAGTTGATAAATAGAGTTATGTCCAGTTAAAATACAAATTCAAGTACATCAATGACAATGATGTACGAGTTGATTTCAAAGCTCTATAAAATTAGCTTTTTACAAAAAAATATAATTTAAGGAAAATTAAAGATCTCCGTCAGTTGAAGACCGACAACCTTCTGATAAGATGTCTGATGTTCGTGGGTTCGAATCCCACCAGGCTGAAGGCAAATTTCGATCAAAGTTGCATATCGATGTTTAAGAATGTCTTTACGTTTGTTCAGTTGAAGATGGGTTGTTCTTAATTTCCCAAGTTCAGTTTAGCCTAAAAAGTTCATTTTTATATGGGATCTAAATATAATTGTATTAAATACCTCATTAGCATTAACGAAAAACATCAGTGGACTCATTTATATATATATATATTTTGGTGGGGGACACCATTAAATATGGAAAAATTCGACATCCATCATAAAGTATCGTAGCTTTATGTTTGGAGGATTATATGCTAAACCAGAGATTCTTATCTACACTTAACACTTGCCTGAAAAGCTTTGACTAGTAGAGTTCTATTTGTCCTTAACGATGTCTAGTGCACCTTAATGGGAGACTCCTATCTAACCTAACAACCAATGGACTTTAATAGAGGGTTCCTACCTGTCCCTAACAGAACTCCAGTGCACCTTAATGGGAGACTCCTATCTAACCTAACAACCAATGGACTTTAATAGAGGGTTCCTACCTGTCCTTAACAGAAGTCCAGTGGAGCTTAATGGGAGACTCCTATCTAACCTAACAACCAACGGACTTTAATAGGAGGTTTCTACCTGTCCTTAACAGAAGTCCAGTGTAGCTTAATGGGAGACTCCTATCTAACCTAACAATCAATGGACTTTAATAGAGGGTTCCTACCTGTCCTTAACAGAAGTCCAGTGGAGCTTAATGGGAGACTCCTATCTAACCTAACAACCAACGGACTTTAATAGGAGGTTTCTACCTGTCCTTAACAGAAGTCCAGTGGAGCTTAATGGGAGACTCCTATCTAACCTAACAACCAATGGACTTTAATAGAGGGTTCCTACCTGTCCTTAACAGAAGTCCAGTGGAGCTTAATGGGACTCCTATCTAACCTAACAACCAATGGACTTTAATAGGGGGTTCCTACCTGTCCTTAACAGAAGTCCAGTGGAGCTTAATGGGAGACTCCTATCTAACCTAACAACCAACGGACTTTAATAGGAGGTTTCTACCTGTCCTTAACAGAAGTCCAGTGGAGCTTAATGGGAGACTCCTATCTAACCTAACAATCAATGGACTTTAATAGAGGGTTCCTACCTGTCCTTAACAGAAGTCCAGTGGAGCTTAATGGGAGACTCCTATCTAACCTAACAACCAATGGACTTTAATAGAGGGTTCCTACCTGTCCCTAACAGAACTCCAGTGCACCTTAATGGGAGACTCCTATCTAACCTAACAACCAATGGACTTTAATAGGGGGTTCCTACCTGTCCTTAACAGAAGTCCAGTGGAGCTTAATGGGAGACTCCTATCTAACCTAACAACCAATGGACTTTAATAGAGGGTTCCTACCTGTCCTTAACAGAAGTCCAGTGGAGCTTAATGGGAGACTCCTATCTAACCTAACAACCAACGGACTTTAATAGGAGGTTTCTACCTGTCCTTAACAGAAGTCCAGTGGAGCTTAATGGGAGACTCCTATCTAACCTAACAACCAATGGACTTTAATAGGGGGTTCGTACCTGTCCTTAACAGAAGTCGAGTGGAGCTTAATGGGAGACTCCTATCTAACCTAACAACCAACGGACTTTAATAGGAGGTTTCTACCTGTCCTTAACAGAAGTCCAGTGGAGCTTAATGGGAGACTCCTATCTAACCTAACAACCAACGGACTTTAATAGGAGGTTTCTACCTGTCCTTAACAGAAGTCCAGTGGAGCTTAATGGGAGACTCCTATCTAACCTAACAACCAATGGACTTTAATAGAGGGTTCCTACCTGTCCTTAACAGAAGTCCAGTGGAGCTTAATGGGAGACTCCTATCTAACCTAACAACCAACGGACTTTAATAGGAGGTTTCTACCTGTCCTTAACAGAAGTCCAGTGGAGCTTAATGGGAGACTCCTATCTAACCTAACAACCAACGGACTTTAATAGGGAGTTTCTACCTGTCCTTAACAGAAGTCCAGTGGAGCTTAATGGGAGACTCCTATCTAACCTAACAACCAATGGACTTTAATAGAGGGTTCCTACCTGTCCCTAACAGAACTCCAGTGCACCTTAATGGGAGACTCCTATCTAACTTAACAACCAATGGACTTTAATAGGGGGTTCCTACCTGTCCTTAATAGAAGTCCAGTGGAGCTTAATGGGAGACTCCTACCTAACCTAACAACCAACGGACTTTAATAGGAGGTTTCTACCTGTCCTTAACAGAAGTCCAGTGGAGCTTAATGGGAGACTCCTATCTAACCTAACAACCAACGGACTTTAATAGGGGGTTTCTACCTGTCCTTAACAGAAGTCCAGTGGAGCTTAATGGGAGACTCCTATCTAACCTAACAACCAACGGACTTTAATAGGGGGTTTCTACCTGTCCTTAACAGAAGTCCAGTGGAGCTTAATGGGAGACTCCTATCTAACCTAACAACCAACGGACTTTAATAGGGGGTTTCTACCTGTCCTTAACAAAAGTCCAGTGGAGCTTAATGGGAGACTCCTATCTATTGTCTTTCTGCTGAGGTCCCGCCATCCTCACAGACCTTCTACTATGGCGTGTAAACTGACAGGCTGTCTCTGTGGCAAGCAAGCTGCTTGAGGCGATTTCTTTATATTTTTTAAAGGGAGCGTCAGAAAGGGTAAAGGGGGATTTTAGAAAGAATAAAGGTGGTGTCAGAAAGGGCAAAAGGGGTTTTAGGAAGTGTGAAGGGGATTTCAGAAATTGTTGGGTTGGGTTGTTTTACCTCTGAGCAGCACTTTTTTTGCATACCATGGGCTAAATGGTCAGGTCACAAGGACCCCGAAGGCTCAGAGAACGTTGGGGGAGGGGACCCATTGGAACAGCTGTTGGAAGACAGATGGTAGCCTCTCATCAAGACCATCCAGTGTGTTCTTTAACGTGCACAGAGTATAGCTCTCTCACACACAGGGCTACGGCTTAACGTTCCATCAGACGGACGGCGGCCTTTTAAAGCCCATTGGTGTCCCCTGCTGACATGGGCAGGGCGGGAAGTGCCGAAATGGTAAAAGGATGCTGGCCTGAAAAAGTTTAGGAACTAGGGGCGGACAGGAGATTTTTTTTTTAGGGCCTCATTTGTAGCAGAGGGACTCAAGCTGCGATAAGACTCGATTTCGATAAAAAAAAAAGATTTTAACACTCATTCTGACAATTCGTATTTGTTGCCTATAATAGCTTTTTTTTTTATCAGAATTCTATAGAACTTTTTTATTATTATTGTTCAAAAAAGAGAGAAAAATTCTTCCTCTTATAAGGACACGAGGGCTAGGGCAAGGCCATGATAGCGATACCGTGACGTCACGGACCGAGGGAGAACAGGCGAATGAACTGCGATGTATAAAAGCATGTTTGCTGCGTTGGCTTTAACGGAGATACCTCATTCGCCTGTTCTCCCTCCGTCCGTGACGTCACAGTATCGCTGTCATGGCCTTGTCTTCTAGGTGGCCTTGGCTAGGGATCCTATAGGGCCTAGAGCAATTTGCCAATTCTTGCTCTTTGGGGACAACTGAGCTACATAATTTCAGAACTTACTTTATAGAGGATATATAAATATATTTTTTTACTCACTCTTCGGTGTTCCTCGGTCTTCGGGAGTCGACCTGTCGATGGATCGGGATTCTTCGGAGATCGGAGTCTCTGTGAGTCTGTCGGGGCCGTCAACTATCGAATCACTGTCCCGATGATCGTCGTCTTTGACGTCGAGGAAAGAACCAAGACCCGAACCTCCGTGCAAGGAGCCCGTGGATGCGTGACTGTTCGCAGGACTTTGGAAGCTGGTGTCGTTACCCTGGTAACACGAAGGGATGAGCAGATGCTGGGGAGACGACAGATCCGACGGGGACTGATCCAACTTCATGCACTTGGCCGGAACGAACGCCGAGCCGTGGAAACCGTTTCTGTCTTCGGTGATTCCTAGGGGTCGGAACGCTCCACTTGCATTTAAATAGCTGCGACCCAGAGTGTGGGTCGCAAGGAGGGGATGATGCAGAGAGAGCAGAGGGGAGGAGAGGGATGCGTACGGATCGCCTTGTCCGAACAGGGGCCTGACGGGAAACGATGGAGGTGGAAACGGTACGTGGGCGCCGCCATCTTTGTCCATCCTTTGGCGAGGAAAAGTCACCTGGCCTTGCACGTGAGGACTGACGTCACCGCCAGTAGAGGTCAACACCATCACAGCTGGCGATCCCATGGTGCTCGACAGGTAAGCAGAGCTATCGAGGCTTCCCATACATAAACTCTACAGAAAGAGAGAAAATGAAAAGAATGATAAGCAAAACATGAATGATCATTGCTCATAGTATATGTTTTTGTTATAAGATAAATATTTGGGTTGTTTTTTTAGCAGCACTCTTTTTTTGCACACAATGGGCTGTAGAGTTAAATCACAAGGACGGCCAACTCTGAGACTAATGGTTTCCCTTTGTAGCCGAAGGTTTAATGGAGAAATTTCAATCACGCACTTGGAGAATCAAATCTCCGAAATCGTTAAGTTACGAACTTGACCAGCTATCGACTGAGTGGGGGGTGAGTAGGTGGAAAGCTAAATCGGTAGCGCACCAGACTCGTAATCTGCAGTTCCCAGGTTCGAGTCGCAGCTGGGCCAGTGTTGAGATTTATCTCCGCAAAAAAACCACCCTGCCCTCGGTCAGTAAGGGACATTGATGGGCTTGGAAACTTTGTCGCCATCGGTGGGGCGTTAAACCATGGCCACTGGAGCCATTTGGGGGGGGGGGGGGCGTTAAACCATGGTTCCTTTCTCCAATTTTCTCCGCGTTGAGATTTATCTCCGCAAAAAAACCACCCTGCCCTCGGTCAGTAAGGGACATTGATGGGCTTGGAAACTCTTCCCTGACAAAACCTTCACCGGCGTTAAACCATGGCTCCTTTCTCCAATTTTGCGAGAGAGAGCCATACCCTGTGCACGTTAAAGAACACACTGGATGGCCTTGACGGGAGGCTATCATCTGTCCCTTAACAGCTATTCTATGGGTTCCCTCTACCTAACCTTCCCTGAGCCTTCTCTAAATATTCTTCGTATTCTTAAAAAGCTTTTTTTTAATTATAATTTTGTTTTCTATAAGATTTGTTAGACGTTTATTTGATCATCATTTTAATAGAATGACGAAATATATTACATATTTATATAATTATTTACATTTAATTATTTTAAATTATTAGTAACATGACTATATACGATGTTAAATCCAGATTTCGATATATTTGATTTAGATATTTAACTTCTTTTTTTCATGTAAAAAGCCTAGAAATAATTGATCTTTAAAGTTACTTCCCCGCTGACATAATTTGGAAATTCTCTAATAAATGGGGCGGGGGTAGCTCAGTCGGTAGCGCGCCAGGCTCGTAATCTGTAGTTCCCAGGTTCGAGTCCCAGCTGGGTCAGCGTGGAGATTTATCTCCGCAAAATTCCCCGCCCTGACCGCGGTCAGTAGGGGACACCGATGGGCTTGGAAAGATCGCTGTCCGTTGGATGGGACGTTAAGCCGTGGCCCCGCGTGCGGGAGAGCCATACCCTGTGCACGTTAAAGAACACGCTGGATGGCCTTGACGGGAGGCTACCATCTGTCTCCCAACAACTGTTCCAGTGGGTCCCCTCCCCCAACCTTCTCTGAGCCTTCGGGGTCCATGTGACCTGGACATTTAGCCCATGGTGTGCAAAAAAGTGCCGCTCAGAGGTAAAACAATCCAACCCAACTCTAATAAATTGGCATGGCTCTGTATTAATTCCAAATTACGCTTTACAGGGAAAAAAAGTGACTATAGATAATCAATGCATCTAAATCAAATATAATTAAATCTGGATTATAACTAATATTCGTTTTGTTGTTTATGGATATGGAAGTTGAAATTTTTAACAAAAGCAATGCCACTCAAAAGAATTTACTTAGAATTCCAGCTAATATAATTCCACAAATAAATTGAATGAATATCGTTAAGAATTGAGATTTAGATATTTTTTACAGTTGATGTTTTTTTTTTTTCATAGAAAGCATAGTTATAGGTCTTCGAAGTTAGTTTCCCATTGCAAAACGTGGAAATTGTGTAATAAATTGGTAGATTTCTGTAGACACACACAGCACACGTTTCAACTGGAATTTAGTGATGATAAAAAAAAATAAGTGCGTGATAGACTGATTTAACCGAATCGTTGTAATAGGTTGTCTAGGACCCACTCTCCAGGGGTGGAGTGATTAGCGTTCGAACCTCGCGTAAGGGGGGGGTGGATGTTTTTCTTCTTGTATTGTCCTCATTGACCCTAACAATATTGGTAAGAAATTTCATTGGATTCAGAATGCTCCCTGATTTTTTTTTTTTTTTTTGGATAATGCCTCCCCAATTGCCTCTTCTATCCCCCCCCCCCCCAGAGGGAACCAACTTGTCGTGGTGGGGGGGCTGAAGGCCCGTGTGAAGTTGAGGGCTACGCTGACTGGTATTGGGGAGTATCTGGTCGGATGGAGCCACGATGGAACGGCTGGGTCTCGGTGAAGTTGAGGGCCCCGCTGACTGGTGTTGGGGGGCACCTAGGTTGGACGGGGCTCCGGTGGAGGGGCCTGGTAAGACCGACTAAGGCCACCATGGGAGCCGAGGCAACTTGGATCTATATATCCTTGTTTTTGCCTAACCGGGGCGCAGATTAAATTTAGGTTTTTGACCGATGGATGAACTTTCCTTCTATAGTACTGTTCGCCATAGGTAGTCGTGGGGCGAGCTGCATCTATATGGGGTTGTCTTGCCCTCGACGTAGGTAGTGGAGATTTTGGCATTATCCATATAGATATAGATGCAGTCCATGTATAGCGGAGCATCTGGGTTTTGTCGTCATTTATAATTCTTCTTTTTCCCCACTTTCCCTCCTGCGAAAATTCTGATCGTGATGAGGTTACAGTTAAAGTCATCGTTCCAAAGGAACTCATGCAAAGGAAATGAACACATTAAAGAAATCTACTGACCATTTCAAAGTATCTTGAAATAAAGATTTCTAAAACTTCAGAGAGAAACTCGATATAATTAACCTTATGCAATTTAAAGACACTAACGCGTATTATGTTTTCTATTATGCTTAATTTATTTTTATTTTTTTATTTTTTTTTTTACTTTAAAACAGTGGTTCTCAACCTTTTATGCTTCACGTACCCCCTGGAAATGTGTATGTAAGTGGCGTACCCCTTGTATAGATAGATAAAACTATGGTTATAGTATAACAATGGGAATAAAATAAAACATATATATCAGTGGTTCTCAACCTTTTATGCTTCACGTACCCCCTGGAAATGTGTATGTAACTGGCGTACCCCTTGTATAGATAGATAAAACTATAGTTATAGTATAACAATGGGAATAAAATAAAACATATATATCAGTGGTTCTCAACCTTTTATGCTTCACGTACCCCCTGGAAATGTGTATGTAAGTGGCGTACCACTTGTATAGATAGATAAAACTATGGTTATAGTATAACAATGGGAATAAAATAAAACATATATATCAGTGGTTCTCAACCTTTTATGCTTCACGTACCCCCTGGAAATGTGTATACAACTGGCGTACCCCATGTATAGATAGATAAAACCATAGTTATAGTATAATAATGCCAACTTAGCGACTTTTGAGCTCTCACGGCGCACCCGAAAAAATTTCACCGCGTATCCCACACGTTGAGAACACCTGCTTTAAAAGATGTGTAGCTAAGGAGCTATGTAATGAGTCAGAAGGGAAGTTCTTTCATTAAAGATTTCTGTTTTTATTGTGAGGAATGTTTTTAGAGAGGTTTGGGAAAATCCACTTCATTCAATGTTTTACAGGATTCATGTCATAATTGTAAAGTGTAGCATTTTTTTGTGGGTGTGACAAATTATGAAGGAGCGATTCAGTTGGATTATTCACCTCCGAGACGCACTTTTCTGACACAATGGACGAAATGATGATTGTCCTACCCAGCTCTAAATCCCTAGGACTAAGCGTTTGGACCTGGAGAGTGGAATGTAAACCACTGGACAACTGTTAGGAAACAGTGGAGGCTTCCTGTTAAAGTCATTCAGAGTGTTCTTTAACGTAAAAAAAATATAGCTTTCCTGCAAATGATGCCAGGCTTAACGGATGGATAACATAAGCACAGTGAGGATTAAAACTTGGGTTGCGTTATTTCACCTCTGAGCAGCACTTTTTCGCATACAATGGATTAAATGGAAGGGACTCACTGGACAGCTGATAGGAGACAGATAGATTTCTCCCATTGAGACCATCCAGCGTGTGGGGGCGGGGGTGGCTCAGTCGGTAGCGCGCCAGGCTCGTAATCTATAGTTCCCAGGTTCGAGTCCCAGCTGGGTCAGCGTTGATATTTATCTCCGCAAAAATTCCCCTCCCTGCCCACGGTCAGTAGGGGACACCGATGGGCTTGGAAAGGCCGCCGTCCGTCGGATGGGACGTTAAGCCGTGGCCCCGTGTGCGGGAGAGCTATACCCTGTGCACGTTAAAGAACACGCTGGATGGCCTTGACGGGAGGCTACCATCTGTCTCCCAACAGCTGTTCCAGTGGGTCCCCTCCCCCCATCTTCTCTGAGCCTTCGGGGTCCATGTGACCTGGCCATTTAGCCCATGGTGTGCAAAAAAGTGCCGCTCAGAGGTAAAACAACCCAACCCATTCAGCGTGTTCTTCAACGTACACAGGATATGGCTCTCCTCTTAGAAGAGATGCCATGGCTTTATGTTCCATCCGATGGACGGTTTAGTTATTCACATCAGTAATGCGTCATAAGAAATTTTCATCAGAAATTAATTAAAACTTCAATAATAAGTATTGTTTCAAACCATTTAGTAAAGCAAATACACATTTTAGTATTTTGCGTAATAATTATTCAGTGTTGGACAATTATAAACGATTTTGTAAAAATGTAATTTATTTTAAAATATTCCAGCTTCCATAACGTTTTAAAAGCTAAAAGAATATTGTGGAAAATCTAGATTTTAAAATGATTATATTATGATCTTTAATCTATCTTCAGTGACATTTTTACATTAAATGCATATTTTAGAAGTTAAAGAAATTAGAGGGGCGGGGGTGGCTCAGTCGGTAGCGCGCCAGGCTCGTAATCTGTAGTTCCCAGGTTCGAGTCCCAGCTGGGTCAGCGTTGAGATTTATCTCCGCAAAATTCCCCGCCCTGCCCACGGTCAGTAGGGGACACCGATGGGCTTGGAAAGGCCGCCGTCCGTCGGATGGGACGTTTAAGCCGTGGCCCCGTGTACGGGAGAGCCATACCCTGTGCACGTTAAAGAACACGCTGGATGGCCTTGACGGGAGGCTACCATCTGTCTCCCAACAGCTGTTCCAATGGGTCCCCTCCCCCAACCTTCTCTGAGCCTTCGAGGTCCTTGTGACCTGGCCATTTAGCCCATGGTGTGCAAAAAAGTGCCGCTCAGAGGTAAAAAAACCCAAACAACCTAAAGAAATTAGAAGTTAGATTCCCATTCATATAACATGGAAATTCTCTAATATTTTCGGTAGAGCAGTGCACTTCTGATAGGTTCTTTCTGATTTCTGATAGGTCTACTTCTGCAGCAGGCCGCGGCTTGAGGTAAAACATTTAGTCCAAAAAAAGGATTCTTTGCGATCACTGAATAAATTTGTTTTCTTGGTGATCTTCCCGCCCCCCTTCCCCTCTGTTCTCGGTCAGAAAGGAGACACCGATGTGGGCTTGGGCTTTGAAAGGCCGACGTCCCTCGGATGGCAGTTATGCCGTGGACAGGTATTCAGAGGGGGGGGGGGGGGGGGAGGCTCAGTCGGCAGCGCGCCAGGCTCGTAATCTGTAGTTCCCAGGTTCGAGTCCCAGCTGGGTCAGCGTTGAGTTTTATCTCCGCAAAATTCCCCGCCCTGCCACGATCAGTAGGGGACACCGATGGGCTTGGAAAGGCCGCCGTCCGTCGGATGGGACGTTAAGCCGTGGTGCCATGTGCAGGAGACCCTGTGCATACCCTGTGCGCGTTAAAGAACACGCTGGATGTCCTTGACGGGAGACTTCCATCTGTCTCCCAACAGCTGTTCCAGTGGGTCCCCTCCCCCAACTTTCTCTTAGCCTACGGGGTCCTTCTGGCATGGCCATTTAGCCCATGGTGTGCAAAAAAGTGCCGCTCAGAGGTAAAACAACCCAACCCAACCCAACATGTGTGCAGGAAAGCCAAAATATTTTAAGAGCTGGGATATTTGACAGCAACAAATAAAAAAATAAAAAAAAAATACTTCCTCAAGCAGCTGCTTGCCACAGAGGTCGGACAGGAGCCTGTCAGTTTAAACGCCATAGTAGAAGGTCTGTGAGGATGGGCTTCACTTTTATTCTTCATTTTTTTAGGACTCACGAAGGAAGATAGATTTTTTTTATTTACATTTTTTTCTCTGTCACACAAAACGTAATGCCATGGCTTTACGTTCCATCCGATGGACGGTTTAGTTATTCACATCAGTAATGCGTCATAAGAAATTTTCATCAGAAATTAATTAAAACTTCAATAATAAGTATTGTTTCAAACCTTCAGAAGCTTTGATTTGACATGACGCGTAAACAGCGGTCCCTTTTCCTCGCTCTAATTTCTGCGAGAGAAAGAAGGTAGCGCACGACACTCTAAGCATCCCAAGCTTTAATTTCGGATATAAGTCGTTAGGATCGACTCTCGCGAAATTTCCATTCTTCTTCTTCTTTTTTTTTTGGGGGGGGGATGAAGTATTCTACGACGGTCATCACCTGAGAAGGTTGGGTTGGGTTGTTTTACCTCTGAGCGGCACTTTTTTGCACACCATGGGCTAAATGGCCAGGTCACATGGACCCCGAAGGCTCAGAGAAGGTTGGGGGAGGGGACCCACTGGAACAGCTGTTGGGAGACAGATGGTAGCCTCCCGTCAAGGCCATCCAGCGTGTTCTTTAACGTGCACAGGGTATGGCTCTCCCACACACGGGGCCACGGCTTAACGTCCCATCCGACGGACGGCGGTCTTTCCAAGCCCATCGGTGTCCCCTACTGACCGTGGGCAGGGCGGGGAATTTTACGCAGATAAACCTCAACGCTGACCCAGCTGGGACTCGAACCTGGAAACTACAGATTACGAGCCTGGCGCGCTACCGACTGAGCCACCCTCACCTGAGAAGTTTTCATTTGACATCTAACTCGTAAGTGAGAGCCCTCGCATTCGGAGATACAGTAGAAGAATGATTTTCACATTCCTCCCCTTTTAGGAGGTTCAAGAGCAAGGGGATGAGGGTAGTTTTTTATAGCCGTAACACTACTCACGTCACAACCTTCATTTAACACGCATTGAACGTGTTACGTTCGGCCTTTGCGTTCGAAAGATAGAGTAGAACAATCCTTCCCACATTTGCCAATTTTTTTGGAGGGAAGAGAGCGTGGAGGGAATTTCTTTACAGCTTGTGACACGCTCATGTCACAAGCTATCATCTGACTTTGTGTTCTCTCAGACTTTGTGTTCTCTTAGACTTTGTGTTCACTCAGACTTTGTGTTCACTCAGACTTTGTGTTCTCTCAGACTTTGTGTTCTCTCAGACTTTGTGTTGTCTCAGACTTTGTGTTCTCTTAGACTTTGTGTTCTCTCAGACTTTGTGTTCTCTCAGACTTTGTGTTCTCTCAGACTTTGTGTTCTCTCAGACTTTGTGTTCTCTTAGACTTTGTGTTCTCTCAGACTTTGTGTCCCGAAGATACAGTGAAACAATCGTTTTCATATTTCTCCTTTTTTAGGGGAAAGGAAGCATGGGTGTAAAATTCTATAGTTTATGGCACTCCCCATGTCACAAGGTTTTATTTCACACATAACACACACAATAACATGTTTTCCTATGAGAATCCATGTCAATCATCTTCCCATGTTATCTTATGAGAAGACGATTTTGAGTCAGCTTTGAGATTTATCTCCGCAAAACTCCCCGCACCGCCCTAGATCAGTGGGAAACACTGATGAGCTTGTAAAATCCGACGTCCGTCGGATGGGAGGTTAATCCGTGGCCCCGTGTGTGGGAGAGACCGTATCCTGTGCACGTCAAAAGAAAATAAATTTAATAGTAAGACATTTTCGGATGGTATTGTATATTGGGTTTGAACAAAGAAATTTTTTCGTTACCGATCGGGAATTTGATTTCTGAGGAAATGTTTTACCGAAACCAAGTTCTATTGCCATTGTTGTTCTGTTGGGATTGCTATAAGATTTAAATTCATCAATGATTATAAATATTTGAAAGGGAAATTTGTAATAAATCTAAATATTGAGATACGATATAAAGCAAATATTTAATACATGTAATCAAACCATCATAATTCTGAATCTCTAGAAATTTAATTGTATAATCTCCTACCGTTTATATTATAGTGAATATAATTTCATAAGAATATTGTTCGGTTTAATTCACGAAGTTTCATCAAGGAGTGTCTAAGGGACCTTCTTTGGTTTTCATGTAGTATTTATTACTTATCCAGAATGTATCCAAGTGATACTTGATATACGAAAGATACGGTGGAATAACTGTCTTGAGAAACAACCCAGAGGCGTGTAACATTTAAATTCATAATAATGTCTTGATAAATACTCAAACCGAGAAGTGTCGAGCGAAAAGCAATAGGAAAACAGGTGAAAAGTGAGCAAATACTCTTTGCCTACTATCATTTGATTGAATTTAAAAAGAATCCTATGTTATATTCTACGAGAATAAGCATAAATTGCCTTGAATTGAAGGCCATTTCCACAAAACGCCTAGGTGGGGGTAGGTGCCAGGTTCCTAATCTGCAGTTCCCAGGTTCGAGTCCCGTCTGGGCCAGGTTAGAGATTTATTTCCTCTAAACTTCCACCCTGTCCTCGGTCAGTAGGGGACACCGATGGTCTTGATAAAGGCTGCCGTCTGTCGTATGGGACGGCAAGCCGTGGTCCCTTGTGGGGGAGAGCCACACGCATGTAAGTTAAAGACCAGCTGGATGGCCTTGACGGGAGGCTAGCAGTTGTCCAGTGCGTCCCATTCCCTAATTTTCTCTGAGCCTTGTGACCTGACTATTTAACCCACTGTATGCAAAAGAAGTGCCGCTCAATTATAAAATAATCCTAAACAGAACACGTAAAAATATTGATACCCAATTACGCGCAGTAGGAGGGCTAGAACGTGAAAACTACGTCACGGGCCGTAGTTTGTATGTTCCTGCTATAGATAATATACAATGCAAACTTTTCTTCTGAGAGCTCATAGATAGATATTACTATGGAATATAATATCACACCAAAAAAAATCAAAATCATTATTGAGTTTTGTTAGGAATAAAAATTGGTACTCACAAATAACGATTAGTGCAGTGAAACTCAGCATATACAGGTCGCATCTTGCAAGATGGGACCAGGGTACAATTGTCAGTTTATATGCCATCTCTCAGACTTTCTACTATGGCATATAAACTGACCGGTTCCTGTCAGACCTCTGTGGGAAGCAGCTGCTTGAGGGGGTATTTATTATTTTTATTTAGTAGAAGGTCTGTGAGGATGGCGGAACCTCAGCAGAAAAACAACACAAACCCTCCAAAATTTGTACAAAATTACAAAAACTGGAGAAATCAACTTTAAACTTCTAAAACAAAAATATTTCGTTAAATATATGCAAATAAAGTTTCTTATTTAAATTTCAAGTAGTTAGATAAATTTTGATAAAGCGTCGATCTTGTTAAATTTTCGAATTTCCACCATTCTTTAAGTATTGGGCAAATATTGTTAAATTCTAGACTAAAAGAAATTTGATTGAGATCTCTATCACCAGTGCGTGCACCTAACAGATCACATCACACGAGTTCATTCTCACTCTACGGTGAGATTAGAGACTTCTGAAACGATTTTACGGCCAAACCATTGTGTGTGAGGTCAGTTCGTCAAGCTAGTTAATTGGGTTAAACAGTCGTACAGCAGAGGTTCTCAACCTTTTATGCTTCACGTACCCCCTGAAAATGTGTATGTAACTGGCATACCCCTTGTATAGATAGATAAAACTATATTATAATATAACAATGGGAATAAAATAAAACATATATATATATAAAACATAAATCGAGCGACTTATAAGCTCTCACGGCGTACCCCAAAAAAATTTACCGCGTACCCCACGTAGAGAACCCCTAGTACATAGATTTATTTTACGATGTCAAAATTAAAATAGCATTTAGTAAGTTTTTAACTTAAATTCATCCTCAAGCAGCTATTTACCTTGCCTCAAAAGTCTGGTAGGAGTCTGTCACTGTAATATGCCATAGAGAATGTCTATGAGGAAGGTAAAATCTCAGTAGGAAAACACAAGAAACGAAACTTCTGTATCTTATCTAGGCTTGAACCAGGATCCCTTTGGTTAGTGGGGTGGGGGATGGCTCAGTCGGTAGCGCTCCAGGCTCGTAATCTACAGTTCTCAGGTTCGAGTCCCAGCTGGGTCAGCGTTGAGATTTATCTCCACAAAACTCCTCGCCCTGCCCTCAGTAGGTAGGAGACACCGAGGGCTTGAAAAGGCGCCGTCTGTCGGATGGGACGTTAAGCCGTGGCTCTTATGCGGGAGAGCCATACAATGTGCACGTTAAAGAACACGCTGGATGGCCTCGTTAGGAGGCTTCCATCTGTCTCCAGTGGGTCCAATCACTCCAACTTTTGCTGAGCCTTCGGGGTCCTGAAATAAAACATCCTTATTTGGGCGCGATCCCGGGTCCCTTTTATTAGCCCAGCCCCCTAAGCAGTCGGAATAAGAAACTGCAGACTATACGTGAGTCTTTTCCTAGAAGCACCAAAGTCTGTTCCACGTCCCGCTCGTTTTCCTTTGATTTATATATCCATCTTCATTTGGTGGTGAATCCTTTTGTGATGCAGATGAGCATCACAAGGAGCGGCCATCCTCATCCTCCTCATCCAGAATGGAGGAAGAGATAAAAAGAGAAGTCCGATTTTCCCTCTTCACAATGAGATTCGTCAATCGACTGCTGCTGAAGACTTGAAGCATCGGAAAACGAACTCGAACGGAATGAAAGGAAGACCGTGACTCGGCAAACGAAAGTTTTCTCCGCTTCGTCAGCCGAAACAAAGTCCCTCAACTCTTTTCTTCGTGAGCAATCAAAATAAAGTCCGAATCATGTTTCTCCCGAACTCTTTTTTTCCTTTCATATCGTCTTTTGGAAAGCAATCGGTGACCAAATGAAGGATGAGGATCTCATCGGTCTTCCAAGTGAGGAGAGTGAGAGCGTAAAATTCCCTTTTTTCCGTTTCCTTCTCTTTAAAACTGGTCTGCTCGTTCTCAAGAAACGAGTTATTATTTTCACGTTGTCGTCTGTACGTGTCTGGACATTCGACTTTTTTATTTTTTACAAATGAACGAAAAACTTCTCTTTGAGTAAAGAAGATGCTGAGGCAAAGTTTCGATTCTAATTTACCGAATCTTTCATTAGTTGGAAAATGAACAACATGATTTTCTTCGCGTTAAATTATGTTACTTCTGAGTGGAACTGTTTTGCACATGGTGGGTTAAATGACAAGGTCACAAGGACCCAGAAGTTCAGAGAACGTTGAGGTTGAGGACCAACAGGTCAGCTCTTAGGAGATGATGAAAGCCTCCCATCAAGGTTATCCACGGAGCGAATGGATTGCTCTTTAAACGTTCGCAGGGCATACCCTGCGAACGTTAAAGAGCATACATTGGGGAACCACTGGTAGAGATGATTGGAAATGAGGAATTGTTTCTTTAAAAAAATATTGTCGAGTAATGTAGATTGAAAATGAGAAACTGTTTGCTATAAAAATTATTGTCGAGTAATAAAGAGTGAAAATGAGAAATTGTTGTTAAATTATTGTCGAGTAATGAAGATTGAAAATGAGAAAATGTTTATTGCAAAAATTATTGTCGAGTAATAAAGAGCGACAATGAGAAATTGTTGTAAAAATTATTGTCGAGTAATGAAGATTGAAAATGGGGATTTGTTTGATGTAAAAATTATTGTCGAGTATTTTTTAATAAAGAGTGAAAATGAGAAATTGTAAAAAATATTGTCGAGTAATAAAGATTGAAAATGGGGAATTGTTTGATGTAAAAATTATTGTCGAGTAATAAAGAGTGAAAATGAGAAATTGTTGTAAAAAATATTGTCGAGTAATAAAGATTGAAAATGGGGAATTGTTTGATGTAAAAATTATTGTCGAGTAATAAAGAGCGAAAATGAGAAATTGTTGCAAAAATTATTGTCGAGTAATGAAGATTGAAAATGGGGAATTGTTTGATGTAAAAATTATTATCGAGTAACGACTAATTTTATGTTTATAAACTTTCTACCGTACTCGTGACAAGTTATGATCTTTAACCACGGAGGATGGATTCGTATAGGCCTGCATTTTCATCAGTCAGCGATAATTAAATGTTTCTTTATTATTTAAAAATATATCACGTGTTATAGCTGTTTAAATAGATTAATTTGCATAGTCAGATGTGAAAAATCTTTTTGGAAGTGCTGAATCACGGAGAGATTAGATAGAGGAGACAAGCAAAGCATCCAAGTTGTTTTCTTAAACGGAAAATACAATAACATAAATGATAATAAAGAAGTGATAAACAAATAGTGTTAAATCGAACGACCAGTCGTGCTAGTCGAAACACATCCCTCTTTTAAAAACCATGTTAGTCTGGGAATGGGTGCATAAGTAAAAAAAAAAGTTCAAAAGAATGGAACTAAGTGACCAAAATTATTGCTTTAACACAGAAAGGTGATCCAATGCTCACTTTTCAGCGTCATTAAAACCTATCACGCTATCTTGCAGTCATATAAATTAGGTTGGGTTGCTTTACCTCTGAGCGGCACTTTTTTGCACACCATGGGCTAAATGGCCAGGTCACAAGGACCCCGAAGGCTCAGAGAAGGTTGGGGGAAGGGACCCACTGGAACAGCTGTTGGGAGACAGATGGTAGCCTCCCGTCAAGGCCATCCAGCGTGTTCTTTAACGTGCACAGGGTATGGCTCTCCCGCACACGGGGCCACGGCTTAACGTCCCATCCGACGGACGGCGGCCTTTCCAAGCCCATCGGTGTCCCCTACTGACCGTGGGCAGGGCGGGGAATTTTCCGGAGATAAATCTCAACGCTGACCCAGATGGTTCAGTCAAGAAACCATTCAATAATATATAATAATAAATACCCCCTCAAGCAGCTGCTTGCCACAGAGGTCTGACAGGAGCCTGTCAGTTTATATGCCACAGTAGAAGGTCTGAGAAGATGGCAGGACCTCAGCAGAAAAACGACACTACATCCTTACCCGAGGCTCGAACCCAGGGCCCTCAGATCAGTAGCCAAGCGCGCTAACCACTCGGCCATGGGACGGCTATAAATACAAATAATCTGACCTCCCCCTTAAAATAATAATTGAGTAGTCCCATTCTGTAATATAATGGATTTAGAAAATTTAGCTGAAAAGAACTTAAAATTTAATCAATACATCTCCAGGTGCTGTAGTCAGTGTTTCACAAAGAATTCAGTTTTTAAAGATAAACCATTCTTATGCGTCGGTTCTAAGTATCTAGTCATTTGATTTTAAATATAATAGATGCAAGACGAATATTTTTTTTTCGTTAGAATTGCATTTGAATTTACTTCTGTGTAATGCTCTATTTTATTAATTTCCATGTTTTTTACTTTGCAATCGCGTCGGTTGTATTAGTAGTGAAGTGAAATGTTTTTCAGCTTTGTGTTCCACATAAATTTCAAGAAAAATCCTGAAGCAGCTGCTTGCTACAGAAGTCTTGACAGGAACCTGTAAGTTTTACACACCAAAGAATATAGATGATAATGGCGAGGCCTCAGCAGAATAGACGACGTGAATGGACCTCAGCAGAATAGACGACGTGAATGGACCTCAGCAGAATAGACGACGTGAATGGACCTCAGCAGAATAGACGACGTGAATGGACCTCAGCAGAATAGACGACGTGAATGGACCTCAGCAGAATAGACGACGTGAATGGACCTCAGCAGAATAGACGACGTGAATGGACGTCAGCAGAATACACGACGTGAATGGACCTCAGCAGAATACACGACGTGAATGGACTCAGCAGAATAGACGGCGTGAATGGACCTCAGCAAAATAGACGACGTGAATGGACCTCAGCAGAATAGACGACGTGAATGGACCTCAGCAGAATAGACGACGTGAATGGACCTCAGCAGAATAGACGACGTGAATGGACCTCAACAGAATACACGACGTGAATGGACCTCAGCAGAATACACGACGTGAATGGACCTCAGCAGAATACACGACGTGAATGGACCTCAGCAGAATACACGACGTGAATGGACCTCAACAGAATACACGGCGTGAATGGACCTCAGCAGAATACACGACGTGAATGGACCTCAGCAGAATACACGACGTGAATGGACCTCAGCAGAATACACGACGTGAATGGACCTCAGCAGAACAGACAACGTGATAATGGCGGGACCTCAGCAGACAGACGACACAAACATCCATGCCTTATCCGAGACTCGAAAAATAAAGGGATATTATGTGGGAATGATATTGTAGTATAGCATCTCGCCTTATATGCAATAGGTCCCATGATTATTTTGGTAAATGGTTTGATATCAATATTATTACTTGTTTTAACTTTTGAAATGAATTCTTATGATTATAAACACTTCCATAATTATTTAAATACTGAAAAAATATCACTTAAATCGAAGGTTTAAATAATGATTTAGACCTTTTATTAACCTTTAGTCTCATTCCCACAAATGAGTCTCTGTCTGCTCATTGACATGATTGGAATTCTCGGATATTTATCTAGAAAGTGTACATAGTCATTCAGAACAATGCAGAGGAAAAATAAACGACTTCTCAGTTTGACTACTTGCCATGGAACTCTGATAGAAACCTGTTAGTATCTAATGCGTCATAGAGAAGATCTATAAGAAAGCGAGGACCTTAGGAGAAAGGAAATATCTGCTTTATCTGAAGAATCGAACCAGATAAATTTGCTCTGCAGCCAAACACATCAAACTCTCTGCTACTGGGAACACTTCAAGTGAAAAATATCATTACTAAGGGGTATGCTCTAGAACAAAAGTCGCAAACTTTATGAAAGTATGTACTTAAAAACAGAGCAATTCCTGATTTTAGTAAATACTTGAATCATATAATACTTGAATCATAGAAATTACAAAATTACCATCGTTTGTCGTACATGATTGTTTTTCTTAGTCTACATATATATGGTAATTTAATGATTATATATATGGCGGTTCCATGACTATGGTATTATATATGGCGGTTCCATGACCGAGTAAGCGCGCTTGGCTACTGATTAAAGGAACCTGGGTTCGAGTCCCAGGTAAGGCATGGATGTCTGTGTTGTTTCTCTGCTGAGGTCCCATCATCCTCACAGATCTTCTACTATGGCATATAAACTGACAGGCTTCTGTCAGACCTCTGTGGTAAGCAGCTGCTTGAGGGGGTATAAAATAAATAACATATATATGCAAACACACATACAGTACATGTGGTTAAAAAATAAATAAAAAAACCATCAAGCAGTTGCTTGCCATAGAGGTCTGACAGGAGACTATCAGTTTATATGACATAGTCGAAGGTCTGTGAGGATGGCAGGACCTCGGCAGAAAAACAACACGAATATCCATGACTTACCCGGGGCTCGAACCCAGGTCACTTAGATCAGCAGCCAAGCACCCTAACCATTCAGCCAGGTATGGATATTTGTGTTGTTTTTCTAATGAGGACCTGCCATCCTCACAGACTTTATACTATGAGGTATTAATTCACAGGAATCTGTCAGACTTCTGTGGCAAGCAGCTGCTTGAGGGAGTATTTTTTTTATATTCCTCAATATACACGGTTTTACACGGTTAAGGAAATACAGCCAGTTTCGTTTTATGCTATTATAGACTCAGTTTTACAGGATTAAGATTTGTTTTTTCATGTGTGTAAACATAGTTTGGTTCTTTCTAGGGTTAGTTATGATAGTGCAACTTGGACACTTTATAAACAAGGTAACGGGAAACTAGATACTTTTGATTCCAGATGCTTACGCAGTATCTTGGGCATTAGGTGGTTCAACTTTGTAAGTAATGATGAGGTTAGGCAAAGGAGTCGGCAACCTCCTTTGAGAGCAGCATATTGTGCAGAGAAAGACTCCGTTGGTTTGGCCATGCCAGATGCAGCACATGTAGCTCAGGACAGATATGCTTGGAGAATTAAACTGTACGGTCTGGTTAGACCTCCGTAGCCCATGGCTGCTTGAGGATGATGATGATGATGTAACATAATATATAAATAAATCCCCCCTCAAGCAGCTGCTTGCCACACAGGTCTGACAGGAGCCTGTCAGTTTATATGCCATAGTAGAAGGTCTGAGAGGATGGCAGGACCTCAGCAGAAAAACGACACAAACAGCCATGCCTTACCCGGGGCTCGAACCCAGGTCCCTTAGATCAGTAGCCAAGCGCGCTAACCACTCGGCCATGGGACGGCAGTAATATAATAAATATTATGAAATAGCAGGGAGATTATTACACTGTCATCCTAAAGTAAAAATCAACTGAATAGTTTTAATTGATATTATTATTTTTAAGATAAATAGATAATACTAAATTCCTGCATTAACAATATTGTCTCCAGCAGCATGTTATATTTATATTCTTTGGCTAAAATTATATTCTTGCGGTTGTAATACAGAATGAAATGATGCCTATTTTAGATTGGCAGGGAGATCTGACTTTTCTAAACTAAAATTTTCAGACTAATGAACACCGTGTTTTATCTCATTTTTAGCAACAAGTTTAACTTTATAGACCATTATATATGCTAAATACAACTGATTCGCAAGTACACTATTTCATAACATATCGTATAAATACCAATTTTACGAAATAAAGCAAAGTGTTTGCACAAATGCTTCATTTCTAATTGAAATTAATTCATAAATATCCTCCTTTCAAATTTCGTCTTCAAATTCGAGAGTGTACAGTCGCTCAAAATAATATCCGAACACTATGGTTGATTACAGAATTCAGCAAAAATATCTGGCAACTTTTTTTTAGAAACTAGTGATCTGGCAACCTTTGTCACGTGACACGAAAGTTGCCAGATCACTAATTTCTAAAAAAAAACTTTGCCAGATAGTTTTTCTGAATTCTGTAATCAACCATAGTGTTCGGATACTTTTTTGAGCGACTGTACCACACACTTATTATTCGCACTAACCATTAATCAGTGCTATAATCCTAATAAAAATAGTTACTGGAGCGCTCTAATTTTCTATAAACATAATGTCTCTTTTTTAAACAATAAGCAAAAAAAAAATATCATTTCCCCCATATAATTTGTTTCCTTTGCATACCTATAATATTTTAAAATACTTTCCAAAATATTTCCCCCCCCCCCCCCCTCATTTAAAATTATGTATCGCGACTTTGTAATCTTTAGTAGAACTCTTGGTTGGTTGTTTTACCTCTGAGCAGCACTTTTTTTGCACACAATGGACTAATGGACTAAATGGGCAGGTCACAAGGAACCCGAGGACTCAAATAAGACTGAGGGAGGGGACCCACTTTAACGTGAACAGGGTGTTCTTTAACGGGCAATAATATGGAGAAAAAATATATGGCAACGATTTTTTTTAGAAGTTAGTGATCTGGCACCCTTCGTGTCACGTGATTACAGAATTCAGGAAAAATATCTGGAGGGTGTACAGCAACTGTACACGCTCCAGTTACCGTTCACAGCAAACTGGAGCGTGTGCAGTTACTGCACACGCTCCAGTTTGCTGTGAACGGTAACTGCACACGCTCAATATTTCCGTGAGTGAGCCCACACGATCCAATGTGTTGTGAACATTAACCGCAACCGCTCCAGTTTGCTGTAAACGGTAACTGCACACGCTCCATATTCATTGCATTATATATTCATACGCATTATATATATTAAAAAATATCCGAACACTATGGTTGATTACAGAATTCAGAAAAAAATATCTCGCAACGATTTTTTTTAGAAATTAGTGATCTGGCAAATTTCGTGATAACACATCGTGATAAATAGTGATAAACAGTGATCTGCCAGATAACTAATTTCCAAAAAAAATAGTTTCCAGATATTTTTTCTGAATTCTGTAATCAATCATAGTGTTTGGATATTGCTTGCTCAACCATAGTGTTGGCTATCCAGAACATTGGACCACAGCTTAACGTCCCATCGACAGACGGTGGTCTTCCCAAGTCCATCGGTGTCCCCTACTAATTGAGGGGAGGACTGGGAAGATAAACTTTAGCAGTAGTAATCACGATTTCAGTTATGCAACCTGCATTCTATGATGCGAAGTGCGTGTATTTTAATAAACGCGAATGATGACAGGTTTGTGATCAGAACTTTTGTTCAAAGTTTACACGTTTCAATGAGTTTCGTCGCACTGCGTGATTCAGTGAATCCAGTTAAAATGAGTTAGCAAATTCAATTATTTACATTATTTACATAAAATGGTTGCTTAAAAAAAGGATCTAAGCGCAGGCTATGACACCTCCACTGGAATATCCACTGAACTTAAATCCCCGCCGTGCCCACGGTCAGTAGGGGACACCGATGGGCTTGGAAAGGCCGCTGTCCGTCGGATGGGACGTTAAGCCGTGGCCCCGTGTGCGGGAGAGCCATACCCTGTGCACGTTAAAGAACACACTGGATGGCTTTGACGGGAGGCTACCATCTGTTTCCTAACAGCTGTTCTAATAGGTCCCCTCCCCCAACCTTCTCTGAGCCTTCGGGGTCCATGTGACCTGGCCATTTAGCCCATGGTGTGCAAAAAAGTGCCGCTCAGAGGTAAAACAACCCAACCCAACTGAACTTAAATCTGAGGTAATCTGAAGTCTGATGGCTCCCCTCTGTGCTGTTAAAATATTGCCGCTTGCATAACGCTTTAAAACACTGAACGAATGTTTCAAAGAGTAAAATTTCTGTTAGATTTACATTCAGTCACATTTTCCAAAAAAGGAAATCAAAAAGCTTAGTATAAATGAAATCTCGGAGATCAAATTTTGTTTTGCACGCGAAAATTGCGAAGGTTTTTCTATGAAATAATTTCGAAGGTCTTTGTGTGAAAATTCTTTATGACGTTCGCACACATAAACTTCGAAAATTTTCTTTTAGAATTTTTTTTTAGTCAAATATTTCGAATTTTGTCTCTATTAATGTATCTCAAATATTTTTAAGAATCAATTTTAGTGATTCATCGTCATTGCATTTCCACATGGTCTAATAATGGTGAATTGGGATGATTCTCATTGCGAATCATAAATCATTTGTTTCATTCACAAAAATTAACTGATATAAGGGACCTGGGTTCGAGCCCCGGGTAAGGCATGGATATCAACCAATCAATCAATTTTTTTTCATCATCATATACAATTTATAACATAGAAAAATATGAGTGAACCTAAAAACCACGTGGTTTGTCTGGGCCACTAAAGGAAATTAATACAAAAATCAATAACGACTTACTCACTACAAAGATTACAAACAATATGAGCCATTTTTCCGATATGTATACAAAACATTTTTACTCTACACATGATTATTTAACATAGGTGCAACATCTTCCAAAGAAAAGAGCTCAGGTCCCATCATCCTCACAGATTTTTCTACTATGGCGTATAAACTGGCAGGCTCCTGTCAGACCTCTGTGGCAAGTAGCTGCTTGAAGGGGTATTTATTATTTTTGTATTACTCTTCCCCACCTCGTGGAAAAATTCCAATTTACCCCCCTCCCCACCACATGAAATAGAGAAACGATAATAGTTCCGTAAAAAAACTGTTTTCAAATTTAAATGCACGTTCAGAGATATTTCTCTGCTTACGGATATTTTTTATCGATATACATACACCGTAAATTTTCAAATAGTAGTCCATGGATGAATGTGTCGTTTTTCTGCTGAGGTCCTGCCATCCCCTCAGACCTTCTACTCTGGCATATAAACTGACAGGCTCCTGTCAGACCTCTGTGGCAAGCAGCTGCTTGAGGGGGGATTTATTTTTTTTTTAGTCCGAACTACAATTCCGGCGACGATTTGAGTCCAGGCTACTTAAAAAAATAAGCTCAGGCTACAAATTAAGTTAAAACTAGTTCAGACCTGCACAATTATTGCTCCGAAGTTTTTTAACTTAATTTCTGAAGACACGATTACATAAAAAAAAAAATGGACACCCCGAATAACCTTCCTGAAGTAATTAAACAATTTCCTTTGAATGAAATGGAAATCCGCATATCCAAATAAATGCTTGACATCTATAATTCAGACCCGGCCACTGTTTACAAATTCTGAGCTAATAAATACCCCCTCAAGCAGCTGCTTGCCACAGAGGTCTGACAGGAGCCTGTCAGTTTATATGCCACAGTAGGAGATCTGAGAGGCTGGCAGGACCTCAGCAGAAAAACGACACACACATCCATCCATGCCTAATCCGGGGCTCGAACCCAGGTCCCTTAGATCAGTAGCCAAGCGTGCTAACCACTCGGCCACGTACCCAGGTACAATTTAAGCACAGGCTGCTGTTCAGGAGCCGGAATTTAATGTCATACACTGCATTGAAAAATTTTCCAGATACTTCCATGTTAATTGAATGAAAATCACATTCAGCCCTCCCTTAAAAAAAAAAATACCCCCTCAAGCAGCTGCTTGCCACAGAGGTCTGACAGGAGCCTGTCAGTTTATATGCCAGATTAGAAGGTCTGAGAGGATGGCAGGACCTCAGCAGAAAAACAACACAAACGTCCATGCCTTACCCGGGGCTCGAACCCAGGTCCCTCTGATCAGTCCCAGGCTCGAACCCAGGTCCAGGATCAGTAGCCAAGCGCGCTAACCACTCGGCCACGGGACGGCTCAGCCCTCCCGTACTTTGAAAATAAGCTTTCTCCGAGAAATGCCCAAGAAAATAAATTGAAGATTTCACTCCAATCTTTTTATTATATATTTTCAACAATATTCGTGTAATATTTAAAGAGTTATGGAATCTCGAGCATTTAAACGCATCGTCATTGTGATCATAACAATTTACTCCTAAAGCCCACTTAAACACAAATTATAATTGCCACAATAAACGGCTTACTGAAATAAATGCAAAATTTAGAAGTTATGATTCAATTAATTTCGAAAAATTTTTAGAACCAGTTTGCTTTAAATGTTTGCAACCTGATAACTCTGTAAATATTAAAATAACATTTTTGAAAATCGAAAATTGGAAAGATTTGAAGGAAATTAATAATTTATCTTCGGTGACAATTTTCTGTAAGCTTATTTTCAAAGTTATGGAGGGCTGAATGTGATTTTCATTCAGATAACACGGAAGTGTCCGGAAACTTTTGTAATATAGTATACACGGTGTATTATATATATATTTCTTCATTTCCCATGGCCGAGTGGTTAGCGCGCTTGGCTACTGATTTGAAGGACCTGGGTTCGAGCCCCGGGTAAGGCGTGGATGTTTGTGTCGTTTTTCTGCTGAGAGCCTGCCATCCTCTCAGACCTTCTACTATGGCATATAAACTGACAGGCTCCTGTCAGACCTCTGTGGCAAGCAGCTGCTTGAGGGGGTATTTATTTATTTTTTATTTATGCTGCTCTTTTAGTTACAGTCCCCAACAAACGAAATATCAGTCTGGATTGAAAATGAAGAAAGACAGACAATATTTTAAATTTTAACAAAAGTGATTAGTAAAATTATGTCATTCATTTCAATGGTTAGAAAACCACAAAAACACTACACTTAAACTTGCAAAACGATCACGTGTGCTTTCTATCAATTCCTGTGGCTATCTTTCCAAAGAGTACTGTCGCTCAAAAAAGTATCCGAACACTACGGTTGATTGCAAAATTCAGAAAAAATATCTGGCAACGATTTTTTTAGAAATTAGTGATCTGGCAACCTTTGTGTCACGTGACACGAAGGTTGCCAGATCACTGATTTCTAAAAAAATCGTTGCCAGATATTTTTTCTGAATTCTGTAATCAACCATAGTGTTCGGATATTTTTTAATATATATAATGCGTATGAATATATAATGCAATGAATATGGAGCGTGTGCAGTTACCGTTCACAGTAAACTGGAGCGGTTGCGGTTAATGTTCACAGCACATTGGATCGTGTGAGCTCACAAAGACCTGGATCGTGTGGGCTCACTCGCGGAAATATTGAGCGTGTGCAGTTACCGTTCACAGCAAACTGGAGCGTGTGCAGTAACTGCACACGCTCCAGTTTGCTGTGAACGGTAACTGTGAACAGTATGGAGCGTGTACAGTTGCTGTACACGCTCCAGATATTTTTCCTGAATTCTGTAATCACGTGACACGAAGGTTGCCAGATCACTAATTTCTAAAAAACAATCGTTGCCAGATATTTTTTCTGAATTCTGTAATCAACCGTAGTGTTCGGATACTTTTTTGAGCGACAGTACGTTACTCGGGTTTCAAACGTCCCATGAGTAACGGGTTCATATTGGTTGGTTTTGAAGACGTAAAACTATCCTTTCCCTCAAGAACGATTGCACAATCCACTAGAAGGATTAGCAAGTGACAAAAAGTTCTGTTAACATTTTTCTCAATAGCCAGAGTTGGTGAAATATTTAATAGAAATGAATGTCTAGAAGTATGACTGAAACGTTATAGCATTTATTTTGGGTCACTGTTTAAAGGATTTTTTCTGATGCTTGTTCAAATATGGTCAACCTAAAAGAGATAAAGTTCGCATGCGTAAAGATGACATCAAAAGTTAGTAAATTATTTCTCTGCAAAGCAACATTTTCAACACCCTTTTATCACTTGTGAAAAATAATTAAAGTTTAGCGGAATAGTGATATTGGCCTATTTTGTTGTATTATAAATAAAAACTCTGTAATATAATCAACTACAGTTTTTTTTATTATTTTAAAACATATACGATGTTTCAACTTTCAGTATTTCGTAAAAAGGTCGTGAAAGTTCAGGTTTTTTTGTCAAAAAACAAACTCCTGTTTAACTGGAATAATGGATAAAAATAAATACCCCTTCAAGCAGCTGCTTGCCACAGAGGTCTGACAGGAGCCTGTCAGTTTATATGCCACAGTAGGAGATCTGAGAGGATGGCAGGACCTCAGCAGAAAAACGACACACATCCATGCCTAATCCGGGGCTCGAATAGAGTGTCGTAAATTACATAAATCACGCGGAATATCAACGTCAAGTCATGAAACGTTATTAGAACAACATAAGAATCGTACAACTCTATTGCGTGTACGATTCTTATGTTGTTCTAATAACGTTTCATGACTATTCCTTTAGATTAATAATTATTTAATATAACCACACAACATTTTTAAATCTTTCCGATTCAAATCAGCTATTGATATAAGTATTATACAATTTAAAATTAAGATACAAACTACCTGAAGAACACGAAAATGGGCAAAACCGGTCAGCACACTGAAGAATATTGTGAATAAAAAAGCCCAATTAAGAAGAGCTAGCCGTCCCGTGGCCGAGTGGTTAGCACGCTTGGCTACTGATCTAAGGGACCTGGGTTCGAGTCCCGCATTAGGCATGGATGTGTGTGTCGTTTTTCTGCTGAGGTCCTGCCATCATCTCAGATCTCCTACTGTGGCATATAAACTGTCAGACTCTGTGGCAAGCAGCTGCTTGAGGGGATGTTTATTTTATTATTTATGCGAACTTTAACAGAAATATATATTTTTTGTATAAATAAATAAATACCCCCTCAAGCAGCTGCTTGCCACAGAGGTCTGACAGGAGCCTGTCAGTTTATATGCCATAGTAGAAGGTCTGAGAGGATGGCAGGATCTCAGCAGAAAAACGACACACACAGCCATGCCTTACCCGGGGATGGAACCCAGGTCCCTTAGATCAGTAGCCAAGCGCGCTAACCACTCGGCCATATAATTATAAAATTAAATAAAAATACAGTTTGTACTTCTAAAAAACTGCACGATGCATAACAAACTGTGTCGTGGTCAGACATCTAAAAAATTAAAAGCAGAAATAAGCTCCAATCAGACATCAGGATCTGTGAAACTAAAATTAAACTGCAATGTGAATCAAGAACTGAAAGGAGCTGCGATAAACCCTGGAACAAGGAACCTCTAACTGCACATTTTAAAACAACGATGCTATGAAGATTATTTTAACAATATTCTGCAGTAGTGTCTAAAGTTGTTTATAGCTATGCATTTTAACTGACCTTGCCATCCCGTGGCCGAGTGGTTAGCACGCTTGACTACTGATCTAAGGGACCTGGGTTCGAGCCCCGGATTAGGCATGAATGTGTGTGTCGTTTTTCTGCTTGAGGTCCTGCCATCCTCTCAGATCTCCTACTATGGCATATAAACTGACAGGCTCCTGTCAGACCTCTGTGGCAAGCAGCTGCTTGAGGGGGTATTTATTTATTTATTTTACAGCTTTAAGAGTACATAACTGCTAACTTGTCTTAGTAGCAAACTACTATACATAACTAAAAAGTTTTCTCTATATAAATAATTATTTTTATGTGAAAATTTCTGCACATAATTACTTCTTTTGTTAAACTACTATTAAAACTTCTTAAGGCATCCTTAAAGCAGAACACTCAACAATTCTACAATCACAGGTTTAAAACACCTGCTTTAACTAATGTAAATCAGGGGTCTAAAATTCACATCATAGGGGGAGTCAAATCAATTACATTTCGACGTATGGAAGGTCGCATTTTATTTCAAGCAAAATATAATTTCGTACACTGTGTTTTATTATTTAAATATTGCAAGCTTTTAATATCAAAACATAAACTTCATCGCGGGTTGAGCCTTCATTTGAAACAAGCTAGTAAGCCACCCCGTGGCCGAGTGATTAGCGCGCTTGGCTACTGATCTACGGGACCTGGATTCGAGTCCCGGGTAAGGCATGGATGTTCGTGTTGTTTTTCTGCTGAAGTCCTGTCATCCTCTCAGACCTTCTACTCTGGCATATAAACTGACAGGCTCCTGTCAGACCTCTGTGGCAAGCAGCTGCTTGAGGGGGAATTTATTTTTATAGTAAGCCTCATTTCTTTCCCATGATTGTGATAGAATGTTTTAATTGAGGTGCTGCAAGAATTGACTCTGAAGGTCACATGTGTGATATAACCCTCAAGCAGCTGCTTGCCACAGAGGTCTGACAGGAGCCTGTCAGTTTATATGCCACAGTAGGTCTGTGAGGATGGCAGGACCTCAGGAACGTGTACAGCAACTGTACACGCTCCAGTTACCGTTCACAGCAAACTGGAGCGTGTGCAGTTACTGCACATGCTCCAGTTTGCTGTGAACGGTTACTGCACACGCTCAGTATTTCTGTGAGTGGGCCCACACGATCCAGGTTTTTGTGAGCTCACACGATCCAATGTAAATAAAATAAAAATAAATACCCCCTCAAGCAGCTGCTTGCCACAGAGGTCTGACAGGAGCCTGTCAGTTTATATGCCACAGTAGAAGGTCTGAGAGGATGGCAAGGACCTCAGCTGAAAAACGACACATACATCCATGCCTTATCCGGGACTCGAACCCAGGTCCCTTAGATCAGTAGCCAAGCGCGCTAACCACTCGGCCATGGGACGGCAAAACCCCGATGTAAATCATTCTAAGAGTCAGCTTTCTTTTCAACGATTGTTCTAACATATTCCATTTGTTTCTGCTCAACTTAGAAAACGATCAAATGTCAAAAAATCTTACCTGAAATCCCGGGAATTTGAAACCAGGAGGAATCAAACCCGTCCTTGATCTGAATCGATCACTGTGGCTGCTCATCGCTCAGTTTAAGTCCAATTCTTAGTGGATCTAAGGCGCAGTTGAATGTCAATTAAATAAGCACACTGTTCTTCCAATTGAAAGGTAAACATTGAAATCTGATTCTGTTTTCATAGATCTTCCGTTGCACTAAAATGTTGAGACTTCGTGATTTCTCGATGCAGCAAGAATTCAAAGGACAGACTTCATTTAATCTTCATGTAGTTGTCTTCTTGGGTCTATATTCACTGTTGAAAACATTGCCTATAAAAGTTTGCCCAAATGTATAAGATTTATCGATGATTCTACAATCAACCGATAGATAAATTTAGAACACAGACATGTCCCAAAAAAAAATATACGCTGCTTTGTTTTTACTTATAATTCAACTTCGATCTAGCATCTCACCGGTTAAGAGAGAATAGTTCAATAAAAAAAAAATTGCCACTCTTAAAGACTTCAGTTGCTAGAAAACCAAATGAACTGCCAATGAGAACACGTTCAGTGTACCGACGGAGAAACTTTGCAAACTTGCAGCGTTCCTTGGCGGGGGGGAGGGGGCAGAAGAGGTCCTTACACGGAACAAAACAATCGAGAGAATTCACTTCTGTCTTGCAGCACTCGTCAGACACATCACAGTCCGTCTGTCCCACATCAGCATCGGCGATCCTCGTCACTGACGGCGTCACCCCGTCGATGGTCCCCTTACTCTCGTTCTCCGACGACAGCCTCGTTATCGTCTAGCAATCAGAGAGAGCGGCCACTTCCTGAACCCGACTCACCGTCTCTTTCACACACTTTATCCCCCACGCTGCTCTCTCTATCTGGGAGCCTGGGGCGCACACTCTCCTCCGAAGCCACGCTTGGACACTGCCCACAATCCCATTAGGTGGCGACGATGCTCCACCAGCTGCACGCTCTCCCATCCCCTTTCCTCTCCCTCCCCATCTTCTGTCTCTCTTCCTCGCGCTCTCATTGGAGGAGATCTCTCGACTCCTTCTCCTCTCCTTGGCTACCGTCTTCGAGGTTCTGCTCGAGGCGACTGTTGATTGGTCGTCAACCAGTAGCCAGCCACCGCTGTGATGGCTGGGAGGCTGGACTCTTCTGGCAGCACTTCCGGAGCTAGAAGTTCTTGGAAAGGAGTATGTGAAGGGACGATACCACACCTCATCCATTAACATGATTAGAGGCTTGAGTGTGTTGATGGCCTTGATGTAGAGGAGCCGCCGCCTGCTCCCCCCCCCTCATCCACCTCCCTCTTTCTTCCTTGTTCGCCTCTTTTTCCCAGGTCGCTCTCTCGAACAGAGATGTCCTGCACTTGTGCGTGACGTCACTGCTGCCTGCTACTTGGAGTTTCAGGATGTCGTTAATATCCGCCAGGACTTGATTGTCTTTTTACTCTTGTGGCCAGGATGCATTTCCTAGTAAGAACTCGTGAGAATGATTGCTTTGGAACTCCTCCGCAGTTTAATCTCCACTGATAACTGCTTCAAATTATCTTTTATTTCATTTTAAGTTTTTTTTACAGTTTGCTGCTTCTTCGTTTCTGTTGGGTTGTTTTAACTCTGAGTTGGACTTCGCACATGATGGGTTAAATGGCCAGATCACAAGGACCCCAAGATCCGAGAACATTGGAGATGGGGATACACTGGATACCTGCTAGGAGGCAGAGAGAAGCCTTCCGTCAAGGCCATCCCTTTTTAAAGTACTTTGAATATGACTTTATTGCACACGGGGCAATGGTTTAACTTCCCATCCGACGGACGATGGTCTTTCCAAGCCCTGCGGTGTCTTCTTCCTTATCAAAGACAGGGTTGAGGGTTGGTAGCGATCTCAACCCGGCACAGTTGAGCTGTTTTAAAAAAAAACAGCACAGTTGGGCTTTTTTTTTTTAAATCTAAGTTTAGTTTTAGTCTAAGTGGCCGAGTGGTTAGCGCGCTTGGCTACTGATCTACGGGACCTGGGTTCGAGCCCCGGATAAGGCATGGATGTGTGTATCGTTTTTCTGCTGAGGTCCTGCTATCCTCTCAGACCTTCTACTCTGGCATATAAACTGACAAGGCTCCTGTCAGACCTCTGTGGCAAGCAGCTGCTTGAGGGGGTATTATTTTTTTTATATACGAGTTAAAACACGTAGCATTGATTTTTTTTAATTTCTGTAACAATGCACTCTAATACAAAAGGAATAAAATGATAAAAAAAAAAAGCTCTTTCAATCCTCATCAAGCGCTGCATTCGAACCAGTGATCGGCAAACTATGTAAAAATAAAAACTACAAACATAAGTAAATAAATACGAAAAACGATATACATGCAAACGAAGTCTTCATGCAGTTAAATAGATTGCTTTTTTTTCTGTTTTACCTCTGAGCGGCACTTTTTTTCACACGTTGGACTAAATGGCCATGTCACAAGGATCCCAAGGGCTCAGAAAATATTGGGGGAAAGGGACCCACTGGACAGCTGTTAGAAAACAGATGACAGCCTTCCGTCAGCGTGTTCTTTAAGATGCACAGGCTATGGCTCTCCTGCACTTGGGAGTCCCGGTTTTACGTCCCATCCAACGGACGGCTGCCTTTCGAAGCCTATCGGTGTCCCCCTTTCGAAGTCCATCGGTGTCCCCCTTTCTCACCGAGAGCAGGATCGAGATTGACGGAGATGAATCTCAATGCTGCACAGTTTAGCTTCGAATCTGAGAACTGCAGATAACGAGGCTAGTCCACTATCCGATCGCCGCTTCGGGTTCGAATCGTGGCGACAGCAGGTCCGGCCAAGAGGTGTGACTGGAAGCCTTGACGGGCACAAGATCGGATTAGACGGATAATTCCATTACGTTAACAGTAACTGCACACGCTCAATATTTCCGTGAGTGAGCCCACACGATCCAGGTCTTTGTGAGCTCACACGATCCAGGTCTTTGTGAGCTCACACGATCCAATGTGCTGTGAACATTAACCGCAACCGCTCCAGTTTGCTGTGAACGGTAACTGCACACGCTCCATATTCATTGCATTATAGACTTGGAGCTAAGATTTTGCCTTCATTTTTTTTTAAAGAATATAATTTTTATTCATACTTGGAACTAATATTTTGCCTTCATTTTTTTAAAGAATATAATTTTTATTCATAAGATTACAAATACATTTACCAGTTGATCCGCAAAGCTGAATAACTTAATTAAAAAAAATAAATACTCCCTCAAGCAGCTGCTTGCCACAGAGGTCTGACAGGAGCCTGTCAATTTATATGCCACAGTAGAAGATCTGAGAGGATGGCAGGACCTCAGCAGAAAACAACACGAACATCCATGCCTTACCCGGGGCTCGAACCCAGGTCCCGTAGATCAGTAGCCAAGCGCGCTAACCACTCGACCACGGGATAGCTTATCTACAGGAAAATGAATAAATTAAATTAAACATAGGTCATTCAGCCCCAAAAATGATGTACATCAAATAAAGTCACAACACATAATAATCAGCTAATTAGAAATTCCCAAATATTTTTTCAATTTGATTTTCAGTTATCTAAAAGAATCTATATTTAGAATTTCTATTGGGACAGCATTAAATATAAGTGGTACTTGATATTCGGAGGTATGTTTTTCGTAATTATTTCGAAAGGCACCGAATCTTTCATCTTGAGCTTTATGTAAAACATTGTGCTAGTGATTTGAATGTCACATGACCTCTTGTGTTTGGAGAGGGCACCGAGAACTAAGTACGTGAGTTGCGACCGTCAGTTGTATATGTTAATGTTTATGTGTCCTCATCGTCGTTCATGCTGATGAATATACTTTGTTGAAAACTTCATCTACACTTAATTCATCAGTTGTTGAAAATTCATCAGGTTGTTGAAAACTTCATCTACACAAAAATTCATCAGTTATTGACATGGCTCACTAAAGACATTTCATCGATGATTATTCATGAGGCCTGCGCTTAGATGAAAACGAATCATCCTCTCAGATCTTCTACTTTGGCATATAAACTGACAGGCTCCTGTCAGACCTCTGTGGCAAACAGCTGCTTGAGGGGGTATTTGTTTATTTATTTATTTTATTTATAAAGCAGAGAGAGCCCACATGGAATACCAGATACAGGGGTTTACAATGGTGGCACCTCAGCCACTGGTGGTAGAGTTTGGTTTGTCAAACCGATAAGGGGGGAAGGGGTAGGAATTTACCGCCTCCAGTTTTCAACTGGTTTTTCAATTCTTTTTCTACCCTGCCAAGCAGTGGTCAACCACACAGCGTCCTGGTGCTGACCATATATATCACCCTGGATGGAATTATTGATTACGGATACTGACTTTGTTGCACTGGTTGACTTTTGTTGAGGGAAAGTCTCCAGCTGTATTTTCAGTTTGTTTGTGCGCCGTCCCATGGCCGAGTGGTTAGCGCGCTTAGCTATTGATCTAAGGGACCTGGGTTCGAGCCCCGGATAAGGCATGGTTGTGTGTGTTGTTTTTCTGCTGAGGACCTGCCATCCTCTCAGATCTTCTACTTTGGCATATAAACTGACAGGCTCCTGTCAGACCTCTGTGGCAAGCAGCTGCTTGAGGGGGTATATATATATATTGTGTGTTGACGGCCCTGAGTGAATAGATGCACAGGATACGTTTCATCAGTTGGAGGATAATTGATTATGATTTTGACATCGATGGGCTTCGATGATTATGATTTTGATTATTGATTATGAGAAATTAGTAATCTGGTAACCTTCGTGTCACGTGACACGAGGTTGCCAGATCACTAATTTCTAAAAAAATCGCTGCCAGATATTTTTGCTGAATTCTGCAATCAACCAAAATGTTCGGATATTTTTAATATATATAATGCGTATGAATATATAATGCAATGAATATGGAGCGTGTGCAGTTAACGTTCACAGCAAACTGGAGCGGTTGCGGTTAATGTTCACAGCACATTGGATCGTGTGGGCTCACTCACGGAAGTATTGAGCGTGTGCAGTTACCGTTCACAGCAAACTGGAGCGTGTGCAGTAACTGCACACGCTCCAGTTTGCTGTGAACGGTAACTGGAGCGTGTACAGTTGCTGTACACGCTCCAGATATTTTTCCTGAATTCTGTAATCACGTGACACGAAGGTTGCCAGATCACTAATTTCTAAAAAAATCGCTGCCAGATATTTTTTTTGAATTCTGTAATCAACTATAGCTTTCGGATACTTTTTTGAGCGACTGTACGTCTCTGAATCTAGGTGATACGTTCACGCTTGGGATAAGAGTTACATTGCAGATATCGAATAATTATTTTTTGCATAAACTGACACCAAATGCCATCCCGATGCAGAGTGCTTGGCTATTATTCGAGTCCCTGGTAAGGTATGGATGTTTTTTTCTCGTGTCGTCTGCTTTCTGCTGAGATCGAATCATCCTCACAGATCTGCTCTCTGCCTTATTACATTGATAAGCTCCTTTCAGACCCTCTGTAACAAAATAAGCTGCTCGAGGGGCAATTTATTTGATTTGGTAAAATGAAACTTGACTATACAATAATTTCGAAATGCACCCTAGGTGCGGCAGGGGTGGTTCAGCCGGTAGTCCAACAGGCTCCTAATCTGCAGTTCTCAGGTTCGATTCCCGGCTGGACCACCGTTGTGATTAGTCTCTGCAAAACTTCACGCCCTGCCCACGGTCAGTAGGGACACCGATGAGCTTGGAAAGGCCGCCGTCCGTGGGATAGAGTATTACGCCGTCTTCCCTTGTGGGTTCGGTTGTTTGACATCTGAGCGGCACTTTTTTGCACACCATGGGCTAAATGACCAGATCACATGGATCCCGAAGGCTCAGAGATGGTTGGGGGAGGGGACCACTAGAACAGCTGTTGGGAGACAGATGGTAGCCTCCCATCAATGCCATCCAGTATGTTCTTTAACGTGCACTAGGTATGACTCTCCCGCACACGGGGCCACGTCTTAACGTCCCATTCGACGGACGTCTACCTGTACAATTCCATCGGTGTCCCCTAGTGACCGATGGCAGAGCGGGGAGTTTTACGGAGATAAATCTCGAAGCTGATCCAGCTGGGACTCGAATCTGGGAGCTGCACATTAGGAGTCTCGCTCGATATAACCGACATCTTGCCAGTCAGAATTGCTTTTTCTATAGATAGTATCACTTGGATACATTCTGGATAAAAAACTGACTTTAAACAACGTAAATACTCTCCAATTATTGAATTAAAGCGAACAATACTCTTATAAATTATATTCACTATAAATAGAACGGTAGGATATTACACAATTAAATTTCTAGAGATTCAGAATTATGATGGTTTGATTAAAAATGAAATAAATACCCCCTCAAGCAGCTGCTTGCCACAGAGGTCTGACAGGAGCCTGTCAGTTTATATGCCATAGTAGAAGGTCTGAGAGGATGGCAGGACCTCAGCAGAAAAACTACAAGAACATCCATGCCTTATCCGGGGCTCGAACCCAGGTCCCGTAGATCAGTAGCCAAGCGCGCTAACCACTCGGCCACGGGATGGCTATGGTTTGATTACATGTATTAAATATTTACTTTATATCGTATCTCAACATTTAGGTTAATTGCAAATTTCTGTTTCAAATATTTATAATCATTAATGAATTTAATTCTTAATCTAACAGAACAACAATGGCAATAAAACTTGGTTTCGGTAAAACATTTCCTCAGAAATTAAATTCCCGATCGGTAACGAAAAAAATTCTTTGTTCAAACCCAATATACAGTATAAAAAATACCCCCTCAAGCAGCTGCTTGCCACAGAGGTCTGACAGGAGCCTGTCAGTTTATATGCCATAGTAGAAGGTCTGAGAGGATAGCATAACGACACACACATCCATGCCTAATCTGGGGCTCGAACCCAGGTCCCTTAGATCAGTAGCCAAGCGTGCTAACCACTCGGCCACGAGAACCCTCCGAAAATGTCTTACTATTAAACTTATTTTCTTTTGACGTGCACAGAATACGGTCTCTCCCACACACGGGGCCACGGATTAACCTCCCATCCGACGGACGTCGGATTTTACAAGCTCATCAGTGTTTCCCACTGATCTAGGACAGTGCGGAGATAAATCTCAAAGCTGACCCAAAATCCGTTTCTCATAGGATAACATGAGAAGATGAGTGACATGGATTCATCATTGACATGAATGAAGACATGGATTCTCATATGATAAATGTTAATGCGTTATGTGTCAAATAAAATTTTGCGACATGGGGAGTGCCATAAGCTGTTGAATTTTACATCCATGCTTTCTTTCCCCCTAAAAAAGGTTGCGTTGAGTTGTTTTACCTCTGAGCGGCAGTTTTTTGCACATCATGGGCTAAATGGCCAGGTCACATGGACCCCGAAATCTTAGAGAAGGTTGGGGGAGGGGACCCACTGGAACAGCTCTTGGGGGACAGATGGTAGCCTCCCGTCAAGGCCATCCAGTGTGTTCTTTAACGTCCATAGGGTCTAGCTTTCCCGCACACGGAGGCCACGGCTTAACGTCCCATCCTACGGACGGCGCCTTTCCAAGCCCATCGGTGTTCTTTACTGACGTGAGTATGGCGGGGAATTTTACGGAAATAAATCTCAACGGTGACCCAGCTGGGACTCGAACCTGGGAACTACAGATTACGAGCCTGGCGCTCCCCTTGTGGAGAGACATACCATGTGCACGTTAAAGAACACGCTGGATGGCCTTGACGGGAGGCTACCCTCCATCTCCCAACGGCTATTCCAGTTGGTCCCTTCCCGCAACCTTCTCTGAACTTTCGGAGTCCTTGTGATCTGGCCATTTAGCCCATTTTGTGTAAAGAAAGTGCCGCAAAGAGGAAAAACAACCCAGCACCCTAGGTTTGATATGAGATCATTGCAATCCCTTCACTCGCCCCTGCCTTGATACAACATTTTGCTTTACTCTTTCGATTCCATTTCTTTGTCAATTTCATAAATCTATTTCCTTTCTTTTTCGACATCAGTTCTCGTGGGACGACGGCGTTTGGGAAACAATGGTGAAAATTAACAGTTTAAAATCGTTCCCTTTTCGATATTAAACTTGAAGGTACAGTCGCTCAAAAAAGTATCCGAACACTATGGTTGACTACAGAATTCAGAAAAAATATCTGGCAACGATTTTTTCAGAAATTAGTGATCTGGCAACCTTCGTGTCACGTGACACGAAGGTTGCCAGATCACTAATTTCTAAAAAAATATCGTTGCCAGATATTTTTTCTGAATTTTGCAATCAACCAATAGTGTTCGGATATTTTTTAATATATATAATGCGTATGAATATATAATGCAATGAATATGGAGCGTGTGCAGTTACCGTTCACAGCAAAGTGGAGCGGTTGCGGTTAATGTTCACAGCACATTGGATCGTGTGAGCTCACAAAGACCTGGATCGTGTGGGCTCACTCACGGAAATATTGAGCGTGTGCAGTTACCGTTCACAGCAAACTGGAGCGTGTACAGTTGCTGTACACGCTCCAGGTATTTTTCCTGAATTCTGTAATCACGTGACACGAAGGTTGCCAGATCACTAATTTCTAAAAAAAATCCTTGCCAGATATTTTTTCTGAATTCTGTAATCAACCATAGTGTTCGGATATTTCTTTTGAGCGACTATACAATGAATATTTCAAACAAACTCAGCTGCTACTTTATTACGCACAGTTCCATGTTATGTATTTGAATTACCCTTCACATAACTCGATGACTTCTCATATAAGGAGGGATGGGGTGGCTCGTAATCTGCAGTTCCCAGGTTCGAGTCCCAGCTGGGTCAGTGTTGAGATTTATCTCCGTATAATTCCCCGTCCTGCCTGAGGTCAGTAGGGACACCGATGGGCTTGGAAAGGCCGCCGTCCGTCGGATGGGACGTTAAGTCGTGGCACCGTGTGCGGATGAGTCACACCCTGTGCACGTTAAAGAACACACCTTGGCCTTGATGGGAGGCTACCATCTGTCTCCTAACAGCTGTTCCAGTGGGTCCCCTCCCCCCAACCTTCTCTGAGCCTTCGGGATCCTTGTGATCTGGCCGTTTAGCCCATTGTGTACAAAAAAGTGCCGCTCAGAGGTAAAACAATCCAACCTATGATGTTTACCATATTAGTCAGCCATCTTTGTTAATAAATTACTTGTGAAATTACTCTGTATAGACTTCGTTTTTTTTTTTTTTTTTTTTTGGGGGGGGGGGTAGGGATGCTCAATCGGTAGAGCGCCAAGCTCTTAAACTAATGCTCTCAGTCCAAATTGTACCAGCATTTAAATTTAAATCCGCTAGCCTTGGTGAGAAAAAAGGACACCAATGAACTTGGAAAAGACTGCCGTCCGTTGGATCACAAGAAATCGTTTCTCTTTTATTTTTAACTTCGGAAAGAGAAAGAAATCATCCGAAGCTGTGACGGTGGTGAGATCCCTTAATCCCTTTTGTCAAAAGAAATCTTTCGAACAATTAACGCATCCAATAGAATATGACCAATTATCTCGAGAAGATAACTTCGAAGGAATTTCAAGAATGGTTTCAATGATTAAAAGAGAGCTGCAAGAAGTATATAGAGTACCATAGTGACTATTTTGAATGATATTGATTTTCATTACAAATTCTTTTTCTGAATATTTCCTTAAGAATTGTTGTCTCACATCTCCTCAAAAGCCATCCATCCATCCATACATACATAAATACATACATAATCCTCAAGCAGCCATGGGTTTCCGAGGTCAAACAAGACTGTGTAATTTAGTTCCCCAGACGTGCCCATTCTGAGCTACATCTGCTGCATCTGGCCACTGCATACCAATTCTAACAAGATCCTGTTTGACATTGCCTGCCCACCGCATCCTAGGTCTCCCCCTCTTTCTGAGGCCTTTAGGTACACTGTTCATAACTCTATTCGATAATCTATAATTATCCATACGGGCAACATGGCCTAACCAACGGAGTCTCTCTCTGCACAATATGCTGCTCAAAGGAGGTTGCCGACACCTTTGGCTAACCTCGTCATTACTTACAGAGTTGAACCACCTAATGCCCAAGATACTGCGTAAGCATCTAGAATCAAAAGCATCTAGTTTCCTGTTATCTTGCTTACAAAGCGTCCAAGTTTCACTACCATAATTAACCCTAGAAAGAACCAAACTATTATACAGTCTAATTTTAGTCTTTAGGTGTATACGCCTATTTTTCCACACTCTCCATAGATTCCTAAAAGGTTCCAGAGGCAATCCCTATTCGCCTGTTAATCTCATGTTGCACATCGCCAATATTTGTTACATATCTCCCAAGATAATTAACCTGAAACACCTTCTCAAGAGTGCAGCCATTCAGATTAACTGAAACACAGCCTGCCTGACCAATTTTCATCACTTTAGTTTTCTCTCTGTTTATAACCAAACCTACTCTACTACCAGTTTCATCAACAGCTCGAATGAAAGAGTTCATCTCATCAACATCATTTGCCAAAATGGCTAAATCATCAGCATTATCTAAATCAGAAATTTTCGTATCTCATGACCACTTAAGGCCAAAATCTTTCCCTTGCAGAGAATTTCGCATAACATAATCAATAACCTAACTAAAGAGAAAAGGAGACAAAATGCACCCTTGTCGAACATCAGTAGCAATGCTAAACCAATTGCTACAAACCTTACCAACTCTCACACACGACTCAGTGTTATTATAGTGATCTTCCATTTTACAAACTAGTTTGCTACGCCATGTGATCTTACAATTCGTTAACGTTATAATCAAATTAATATTTCGCTAATGTTATACAGAAAACCGCAAGTTTTTGCATGTTGATGCAGTTATTCGAATCTTCGATATCAAAGAGCTGCATCGAGTCACGTGTTGAAAAATTCAATTAAAATACCCCCTCCCCCCCCCCCCCGGATATGACGATCGGTTCATCAGAGTCAAAATGACTTTTCATGTGTCCTGTTCTTTTCACACTTTGAAATTCATATTCAACTTTAAGTTCAATAGCATTGAACTCTCTGAATGGCGATGCAATGGCGGTTAAACTCACTCTACGGTCAAATTCACGGAAAAAGATAAAAGGGGTGTAAAGCGAAAAGGAGCATTCTTAAACAAGGGGGGGAATAGGGGGAAATATATCTTTTGTTTAAATATTAAATCGGTTGGGAGCCATATTGTGAAAATATCGTTTATTTCAAAAATAATTAAATTAATTAGGCTCCAACTCCGTTTAATAGACCTATTCCAATATTTGAAGTTTAAACTTATTGGGAGACCTGGAAGATGCTCCAATCAAAAAGATGACAAAGTGAAGATGATCACCGATGACAAAGTGAAGATAATAGCTCACTTTTAGAAACTGATATAAAAAGATGGCTCTGTGGTAGGCAGCTGCTTCAGGGGATATTTGTAAAATTGTCTTCCTTTATCACTTCGTTTCCGTAACTCAAAGAAGCTGCGACTGATTGTGGTGCTGCCATCTAGTGAAGGAAATAAGAATGAAATGGCTTACTTCATAATATTTTCTCGATTTAAATTCTCTCTAATTAGTTTCTAAAGACAAGATAATTCACTGCTGTAGCTTCAAAATTCATAAATAGTTTATTGTATATTTAACGGAGTTGGCGTCTAACTAATTTAATTATTTTTGAAATGAACGATATTTTCAGAACATGGTTCCCAACCGATTTAATTTTTTCAACCTTGTTGCAAAACAAGATGGAAAAGACTTAAAAAACAGTATTATCTTTCCACGTATGTCGAAGTCACAATTAATATTTACCAAAAAAAAAAAGATTCCGCATAATCTCCATTTTTGTCAGAATTCTGGACACTTCATTAGAGATGTAAAAATAAAACTTATAAATCCTGCAGAGAAATAGAAAAAAAAAAGCTTACAAAAATCTGCAGCATTAATAGCAGCCGATTCAATAAATTGAATGATATTTTCTTAATTCGTTAATGCTAATTAATCTTTAAGAAGACATTTCAATGAAAATCAACCTCAAAGTTTTCGCAGCCAGAGCAATGGCATTAATAACATAAGCCATTTTCCAAAACGTATTGTTAAAATTTCTTTTGATCCAAAAAAAAAAAAAATGGGGCGGGGGTGGCTCAGTCGGTAGCGCGCCAGGCTCGTAATCTGTAGTTCCCAGGTTCGAGTCCCAGCTGGGTCAGCGTTGAGGACTTATCTCCGCAAAACTCCACCACCCTGCCCACGGTCAGTAGGGGACACCGATGGGCTTGGAAAGGTCGCCGTCCGTCGGATGGGACGTTAAGCCGTGGCCCCGTGTGTGGGAGAGCCATACCCTGTGCACGTTAAAGAACACGCTGGATGGCCTTGACAGGAGGCTACCATCTGTCTCCCAACAGCTGTTCCAGTGGGTCCCCTTCCCCAACCTTCTCTGAGCCTTCGGGGTCCCATGTGACCTGGCCATTTAGCCCATGGTGTGCAAAAAAGTGCCGCTCAGAGGTAAAACAACCCAACCCAATCCAAAAAAAAAAAACATTCTGTTTATCTCATTCCAATTCGAAAAAGAGTCAGACGTAGGGATAAGCTTGGGGAGGGGGGGGGGGGGGGGGGGGGGGGCACTTGGTAGCACGCCAGGCTCGTAATCTGCAATTCTCAGGTTCGAACACCACCTCCTACTCTACCAAATAGCTCACCTGGGTAGAGCGTTGAGATTTATTTCCGCAAAACTCCCCGTTCTGCCCTCGGTCTAAAGGTGTCTGCTGGTCTCACCTCCTCACAAGTACAGTGTTTCTGCTAAAGTCTCCTCGCCCTCACAGGTATGATATTTCTGCTGGTGTCTCATCTCTCTCTCGCAGGTGTAGTGTTTTGAATGATGTCTCATCTCTCTCTCGCAGATGTAGTGTTTTGAATGATGTCTCATCTCTCTCTCGCAGGTGTAGTGTTTTGAATGATGTCTCATCTCTCTCTCGCAGATGTAGTGTTTTGAATGATGTCTCATCTCTCTCTCGCAGGTGTAGTGTTTTGAATGATGTCTCATCTCTCTCTCGCAGGTGTAGTGTTTTGAATGATGTCTCATCTCTCTCTCGCAGGTGTAGTGTTTTGAATGATGTCTCATCTCTCTCTCGCAGGTGTAGTGTTTTGAATGATGTCTCATCTCTCTCTCGCAGGTGTAGTGTTTTGAATGATGTCTCATCTCTCTCTCACAGGTGTAGTGTTTTGAATGATGTCTCATCTCTCTCTCGCAGGTGTAGTGTTTTGAATGATGTCTCATCTCTCTCTCGCAGGTGTAGTGTTTTGAATGATGTCTCATCTCTCTCTCGCAGGTGTAGTGTTTTGAATGATGTCTCATCTCTCTCTCGCAGGTGTATGTGTTTGAATGATGTCTCATCTCTCTCGCAGGTGTAGTGTTTTGAATGATGTCTCATCTCTCTCTCGCAGGTGTAGTGTTTTGAATGATGTCTCATCTCTCTCTCGCAGGTGTAGTGTTTTGAATGATGTCTCATCTCTCTCTCGCAGGTGTAGTGTTTTGAATGATGTCTCATCTCTCTCTCGCAGGTGTAGTGTTTTGAATGATGTCTCATCTCTCTCTCGCAGGTGTAGTGTTTTGAATGATGTCTCATCTCTCTCTCGCAGGTGTAGTGTTTTGAATGATGTCTCATCTCTCTCTCTCGCAGGTGTAGTGTTTTGAATGATGTCTCATCTCTCTCTCGCAGGTGTAGTGTTTTGAATGATGTCTCATCTCTCTCTCGCAGGTGTAGTGTTTTGAATGATGTCTCATCTCTCTCTCGCAGGTGTAGTGTTTTGAATGATGTCTCATCTCTCTCTCGCAGGTGTAGTGTTTTGAATGATGTCTCATCTCCTTCACAGGTGTAATGTATCTGTTGAGGTCTCCTTCTCTGTTGGAGTCTTTCCTCTCTCATAGGTGTAGTGTCTGCTGAAGTTTCCCATACCTCACAGGTTAGTGTCTGCTAGATCTCACCTCCCTCACAAGTATTTTATCTCTGCTGAGGTCTCCCCTCTCTCACAGGTGTAACGTGTCTGTTGTAGTCTTCCCTTCCTCACAGGTAGTGTATCTCTGCTGAGGTGTCACCTACCGCATAGGTATTGTATCTCTGCTGAGGTCTCATCTTCATCACAGGTATTGTATCTCTGCTGAAGTCTAACCTTCCTCACAGCTGTAGTATCTCTGATGAGGTCTTCCCTCTCTCACAAGTGTAGTATCTCTGATGAGGTCTCTTACATCACAGGTATTGTACCTCTGCCGAGATCTCACCTCCCTCACAGGTATTGTATCTCTGCTGAGGTCTCACCTTCCTCACAGGTAGTGAATCTCTACTGAGGTCTCACCTTCCTCACAGGTATTGTATCTCTGCTGAGGTCTCACCTGCCTCACAGGTATTGTATCTCTGCTGAGGTCTCACCTTCCTCACAGGTAGTGAATCTCTACTGAGGTCTCACCTCCCTCACAGGTATTGTATCTCTGCTGAGGTCTCACCTTCCTCACAGGTAGTGAATCTCTACTGAAGTCTCACCTTCCTCACAGGTATTGTATCTCTGCTGAGGTCTCACCTGCCTCACAGGTATTGTATCTCTGCTGAGGTCTCACATTCATCACAGGTATTGTATCTCTACTGAAGTCTAACCTCCCTCACAGGGTGTAGTATCTCTGATGAGGTCTCCCCTCTCTCACAGGTGTAGTATCCTCTGATGAGGTCTCCCCTCTCTCACAGGTGTAGTGCTTATTCTAATGTCTTTTGCTTTTTTTTACATGTCTTTTGTATAGTGTTATCGCAATGACTGTCTCCTGTCAGATTTTGGTAGGAATGGATCACCAGAGTAATAATGAATCTTTTAAAGTGCATTATACACTGCACTCCATATTAAATACATTTCTTACATTTACGTAAAATAAAAAAAAAACTCTGTTTCCAATCATAAAATTTTTCCAAACTGAGATAAATAATATGATATTTCATCTACTTTTCAGGGATATTCCTGCTTATCAAGAATCATGATTACCCAAAGCTCAACCATTAGTTAAAATATTCTGAAAAAAATTCATCGCCGACACGGCGGAAATCGAACCCGCAGCTCTCCAGATTCATGCCATGAATCTAGAGAGATGCGGGTTCGATCCATGAATCTAGAGAGATGCGGGTTCGATCCATGAATCTAGAGAGATGCGGGTTCGATCCATGAATCTGGAGAGATGCGGGTTCGATCCGTGCATTTACTACGTACCCAAAGCTCTTTTGCCCCAAATAAAAGAGTTCTACAGTTTATAAAAAAATGAACATCTGGTCCGATATTCGAATTCTATGGTAGCTACACTCCTTCATTGTTGATAGATACAATTTCAAAAACAGAAAGAAACAAGACTGTACTTAAAAAGCCATATCCTTTGTTTTACCCTCACTGTGAAAGATAGTGCTCCTATCAGACCGCTGTTCCAAGCCCAGAACACATAACAAAGAACCCAAAACGCCCATCCAGAGCTAACACGCGCACCATACGCGTGTGGATAACACCGGGGCATAGCCGTCGGGAGCGGTCGGTTATAGCCACAGTCGTCAAACACTTCATCACGGCGGTAATAAAACGTACGTTACGTCGTGTCCGGCTCACTTGCAACAACGCCGCCGTCCCGTCCCCCCCTCCCCCTCCTTCTTCCCTCCCTCCATGCACACACATCGAAACACACACTCTCCCTTGCGATGTCTGCCGTGATTTGCGACCTGAAATTTGATCGAAGAGCGAGGGCTGGCAAGGGTGCTATCAAAGCATTTCCTCTCCCGAATGCAACATTACAGTAAATCAACCTCCGGGTCTGGTCCGTCGTTGCGGAATCGCGCTTCTGAGGACCCGCTCAATGGAAAACGAATGACACGCGCAAGATCTTCGCAGAGAGCGAAAAAAAAAGAGCTTTTAGGACTTTCACTGCTTTGCTGGCTTGATTCTCGTTTGTTTTCTCACTGAGTAGAAGCGAGGGTCTATGATACTACGATTTCCGATTTGTTGGGTTGTTTCACTTCTGATCTAGAAACGCTTTTGAGCGCACAATGATTCAGATAGCTAGGTCACAAGAGTTGGGTTGTTTTACCTCTGAGCGGCACTTCTTTGCACACCATGGGCTAAATGGCCAGGTCACATGGACCCCGAAGGCTCAGAGAAGGTTGGGGGAGGGGACCCACTGGAACAGCTGTTGGGAGACAGATGGTAGCCTCCCGTCAAGGCCATCCAGCGTGTTCTTTAACGTGCACAGAGTATGGCTCTCCCGCACACGGGGCCACGGCTTAACGTCCCATCCGATGGACGGTGACCTTTCCAAGCCATCGGTGTCCCCTTCTGACCGTGGGCAGGGCGGGGAATTTTGCGGAGATAAATCTCAACGCTGACGCAGCTGGGACTCGAACCTGGGAACTACAGATTACGAGCCTGGCGCGCTACCGACTGAGCCACCCCAGCCCCTAGGTCACAAGGACCCAAGGATGGTTATCCACAGAAGAACTACTAAGTAGTTTCGAGTCATCGGTGATCTCTTGATCGGTCTCTCTTGATCACCGAGAGCAGAGTGGAGTTTAGCGGAGCAAATCTCAATGCAGGCACAATTCAGACTCGAACCGGGGAACACTTCATTATTAACGAGCTTGGTGCGCTACCGACTGAGTTATTTCCTTCTTCTGAATGAATGAGAAACGAAGACTCTAATTCTACCATTTTGGTGATCTTACCTGTGACACTTTTGCGTACACAATGGGACAAAGGGTAAGGTCACAAGAACCCAAGGTCTCAGGGCTAAGTAGGAGAAGGGGACGTTTGGATACGAGACAGATGGATGCCTCTCGTCAAGGCAGTCCAGCGTGCTTTTAACATGAACAGGACATAGCTCTCTCATCCACACGGAACCACAGCTTAATCTCCCATCCGACGGAAGATTTTTTAAGCTCATCGACTTACACTTTCTGACCGATGGCAACAATTGGCTTTTGTTTATTTCATTAATGAATTGCCCTTAGCGTTACAACGATTTTACTCAAGAATCATCCGTTTTAAAAATTATTTCTTCTCATCCTCTCAGATCTTCTACTGTGGCATATAAACTGACAGCCCCCTGTCAGACCTCTGTGGCAAGCAGCTGCTTGAGGGGGTATTTATTTTATTTATTTTATTATTATATTTTTTATTTCCTTGACAAAAAAAAAATACCCTTTTAAGCAGCTGCTTGTCACAGAGGTCTGAAAAGAGCCTGTCAGTTTATATACCATAGTACAAGATCTGTGAGATGGCGGAACCTCCGCAGAAAAACAACACAAACGTCCATGCCTTACCCGGGGCTCGAACCCAGGTCCCTTAGATCAATAGCCAAGCGCGCTAACCACTCGGCCACGGGACAGTACAATCAGTAGCCAAGCACGCTAACCACTCGGCCACGGGACTGTACAATCAATAGCCAATCGCGCTAACCACTCGTCCACGGGACAGTACAATCAATAGCCAATCGCGCTAACCACTCGTCCACGGGACAGTGCAATCAATAGCCAATCGCGCTAACCACTCGGCCACGGGACAGTACAATCAATAGCCAATTGCGCTAACCACTCGTCCACGGGACAGTACAATCAATAGCCAATCGCGCTAACCACTCGTCCACAGGACAGTACAATCAATAGCCAATCGCGCTAACCACTCGTCCACGGGACAGTACAATCAATCCAATCGCGCTAACCACTCGGCCACGGGACAGTACAATCAATAGCCAATCGCGCTAACCACTCGTCCACGGGACAGTACAATCAATAGCCAATCGCGCTAACCACTCGTCCACGGGACAGTACAATCAATAGCCAATTGCGTTAACCACTCGTCCACGGGACAGTACAATCAGTAGCCAATCGCGTTAACCACTCGGCCACGGGACAGTACAATCAATAGTCAATCGCGCTAACCACTCGGCCACGGGACAGTACAATCAATAGCCAAGCGCGCTAACCACTCGTCCACTGGACAGTACAATCAATAGCCAAGCGCGCTAACCATTCGGCCACGGGACAGTACAATCAATAGCCAAGCGCGCTAACCACACGTCCACGGGATAGTACAATCAATAGCCAATCGCGCTAACCACTCGGCCACGGGACAGTACAATCAATAGCCAATCGCGCTAACCACTCGGCCACGGGACAGTACAATCAATAGCCAATCGCGCTAACCACTCGGCCACGGGACAGTACAATCAATAGCCAATCGCGCTAACCACTCGGCCACGGGACAGTACAATCAATAGTCAATCGCGCTAACCACTCGGCCACGGGACAGTACAATCAATAGCCAAGCGCGCTAACCACTCGGCCACGGGACAGTACAATCAATAGCCAAGCGCGCTAACCACACGTCCACGGGATAGTACAATCAATAGCCAATCGCGCTAACCACTCGGCCACGGGACAGTACAATCAATAGCCAATCGCGCTAACCACTCGGCCACGGGACAGTACAATCAATAGCCAATCGCGCTAACCACTCGTCCACGGGACAGTACAATCAATAGCCAATCGCGCTAACCACTCGTCCACGGGACAGTACAATCAATAGCCAATTGCGTTAACCACTCGTCCACGGGACAGTACAATCAGTAGCCAATCGCGTTAACCACTCGGCCACGGGACAGTACAACTTAATATCGATATCTGGTTAGCGTTGTATACTATATTGCCGAGATGAAAATGAACATTCTCGAGCCACTTAGCACAAAGATAATACAAACGTCCATGCATTATACTGGATTCGAACCCGGCTCTCTTTGATTCGCTGCCAAACACGCTAATTGGTCGACCGTTGGTTACAAAATTTCTGTTGTCAAACCTTAATCGACTTGTTTCCCGTGAGAAACTGAATTGGTCTTCCCAACTAGACCTCATCCCCTGGCAATTCTCTCTCCCTCATTCCTTTTTTTTACATCTTCTTTAACCTCCTTCACTTGCGGCGCAGAACACTTCACTCCCTCATCGCCTTGATCCTTCCATCTGTGGCATGGACTGTTGTTTGACGTCTCTCTGCAGTTGCTGGCCACCAGTGCAGGAGAGAATAGGAGTCACTCTGAACACAATGCAACCTGGAGAAGTCATTAGTTGACCCCCGCAGTGACCCCTCGGCTTCTGCTTGGCCACCCAAGTCGCTCTGCACATGAGATCTGCACTTTTCGGAAGAGGGAGTAGGGGGAAAGAGTCGTCAGAGGGAAACCCCTTTGGCGGGGGAGGGTAGCGGACGTCCATTTCGGATGTTTCTTCAGGGACAGAGTCACAGAGTGGGTGTCAAAGAAATATCATTTGAGAAGATGCAGGCATCACACCTGCTTTTCTAGGGAAAGTAATGGATTGAATCGGAAAGCCGTTCTACTAAATTATGTTTATCAGTTGTTTTATTTTTTTATTCAGAAAATATTCCCGAGTAATAATTCTTTTTCTCTGCCCTCATTCTTAAAGAAAACATTCTATAATACATATATAATACGTATATTTTATATACAGGATGTTCATGAAATCCTATGCGCAGCTTAGAGAGAATTGGATTGTTTTACCTCTGAGCGGCACTTTTTTGCACACCATAGGCTAAATGGTCAGGTCACAAGGACCCCGAAGGCTCAGAGAAAGAAGGTTGGGGAAGGGAACCCATTGGTTGCAAAGGCCATGGCTTAACGTCCCATCCGATGGTCGGTGGCCTTTTTAAGCCCATCGGTATCCCCTACTGACGGTGGGCAGGGCGGGGACTATTTGGGGAGATAATCTCAACGCTGACTCAGCCGGGACTCAAACCTGGGAACTGCAGATTATGAGTTGGGTTGTTTGGGTTGTTTTACCTCTGAGCGGCACTTTTTTGCACACCATGGGCTAAATGGCCAGGTCACATGGACTCCGAAGGCTCAGAGAAGGTTGGGGGAGGGGACCCACTGGAACAGCTGTTGGGAGACAGATGGTAGCCTCCCGTCAAGGCCATCCAGCGTGTTCTTTAACGTGCACAGGGTATGGCTCTCCCGCACACGGTGCCACGGCTTAACGTCCCATCCGACGGACGGCGGCCTTTCCAAGCCCATCGGTGTCCCCTATTGACCGTGGGCAGGGCGGGGAATTTTGCGGAGATAAATCTCAACGCTGACCCAGCTGGGACTCGAACCTGGGAACTACAGATTACGAGCCTGACGCGCTACCGACTGAGGCCACCCCCGCCCCAAATGCAGATTATGAGCCTGGCGCGCTACCGACTGAGCCACCCTCGCCCCTCTAAGATGGAATGTTTGTCTTGACCAAAATGGGTAAAGTGATTAGGCAGCTAGCGACTGCTCCAGCAAGGCAAACTTTGTGTGTTGTGTTAGTTCTAACTAAGGCAGTGGTCAGCAGTGACTTCGGTCGTAGTAGGGCATGTCCTTGTATGAGAAGGCCTGTATTAAGCTAAGAGTAGCTTCTAGGATTCTTCTCTGTCCTATATGTCGCAAATCAAAAAAAAAATTAGCTATGTTAAAGGTAATTTAAGTTTTTTAAATAAAGCTAAAAGTTATTGACCAAAAAATTAACTGGTTAAAAGTTTAGGCGCGCTTGGCTACAGAACTACGGGACCTGGGTTCGAGCCCCGGGTAAGGCATGGATGTTCGTGTTGTTTTCTGCTGAGGTCCTGCCATTCTCTCAGATCTTCTACTGTGGCATTTAAACTGACAGGCTCCTGTCAGACCTCTGTGGCAAGCAGCTGCTTGAGGGGGTATTTATTTTATTTATTATAAAAGTTATGTCCAAAATTTTAAGATTTGTTCTACAACAGAATAAAAAAAAAAACATTATTTAAAAGGTCTTTGAAATTTCAACAGCCCTCAAAATTGGTATCTGTGATTCGGCCCCTCATTTTACCGAGAACATGGCCACCAATGCTAAATAACTTCTCATCATATGCAGAAGAAAGAATGGATTATTAATAGCATCTGTCATCTCTCCAGTTGAGGAAGTAAAATATTGATTCATCGACTTCTCAGAAATCGGGATCTCTTCCTGCTCAAATTGAAAGTAATCCTTTGACTTCTCAGGCTCTCACTGTTGGGGGTTGGGGTGGCTCAGTTGGTAGCGCGCCAGGCTCGTAATCTATAGTTCCCAGGTTCGAGTCCCAGCTGGGTCAGCATTGAGATTTAAAAGAAAAATACCCCCTCAAGCAGCTGCTTGCCACAGAGGTCTGACAGGAGCCTGTCAGTTTACATGCCATTGTAGAAGGTCTTAGAGGATGGCAAGCCCTCAGCAGAAAAACGACACAAACATCCATGCCTTACCCGGGACTCGAACCCAGGTCCCTAAGATCAGTAGCCAAGCGCGCTAACCACTCGGCCATGGGACGGCTTTCTTTTTATCTCCGCAAAATTCCCCGCCCTGCCCACGATCAGTAGGAGTCACCGATGGGTTTCGAAAGTTCGTCGGATGGGACGTTAAGCCGTGGCCCAGTGTGCGAGAGAGCCATACCCTGTGCACGTTAAAGAACACGCTGGATGACCTTGACGGGAGGCTTCCATCGGTCTCCCAACAGCTGTTCCAGTGGGTCCCCTCTCCCAACCTTCTCTAAGCCCTCGGAGTCCTTGTGACCTGGCCATTTAGCCCATGGTGTGCAAAAAAGTGACGGAGCATGTGCAGCTATGAGATCTGATCTTAACTGGAGACCAAGTTAACTGGGATATTTCAGTTATCTTAACTGGTCCCGCGACACTTGACAGGTTGACATGGGTCGAAACTTCGCATTTGGAATTTGGGAAATACTGGAAAATTAATGATTAACGTCTTAAAAAATCGTTAACGTTAAATAAAAAAAATTTGGTCGTTAAGTTGAAAAGTTAACTCGTTAATTTTTGAACATTTAAGTTAAAAGTAAACGAAAATATTAACTTTTAACTTAACCTTTAACGTATTAACCCAAGTATGGTCCTGACCAATTGGGTTGTTTTACCTCTAAGCGGCACTTTTTTGCACACCATGGGCTAAATGGCCAGGTCACATGGACCCCGAAAGCTCAGAGAAAGTTGGGGGAGGGGACCCACTGGAATAGCTGTTGGGAGACAGATGGTAGCCTCCCGTCAAGGCCATCCAGCGTGTTCTTTAACGTGCACAGGGTATGGCTCTGCCGCACACGGGGCCACGGCTTAACGTCCCATCCGACGGACGGCGGCCTTTTCAAGCCCATCGGTGTCCCCTACTGACCGTGAGCAGGGCGGGGAATTTTGCGGAGATAAATCTCAACGCTGACCCAGCTGGGACTCGAACCTGGGAACTACAGATTACGAGCCTGGCGCGCTACCGACTGAGCCACCCCCGCCCCTGGTCCTGACCAAGGTGCAGGTTATCCTTCTGAACATGAAAGCCAAGTCAAGGTTGAGTTGCTTCACCTTTGAGCAGCACTTTTTTTTTTGCACACAGTGGACTAAATTCCCCAATCTTAAGGATCTGAAGGGCTCAGTGAAGCCCCCCCCCCCCGAAAGCCTATCTTCTTTAACACGAGATAAATAAAAATAAATAAATACCCCCTCAAGCAGCTGCTTGCCACAGAGGTCAGACAGGAGCCTAGCCTGTCAGTTTTATATGCCAAAGTAGAAGGTCTGAGAGGATGACAGGACCTCAGCAGAAAAACAACACGAACATCCATGCCTTACCCGGGGCTTGAAACCCAGGTCCCCGTAGATCAGTAGCCAAGCGCGCTAACCACTCGGCCACGGGGACGGCGATTTACAATAAGTTATCTTAGTTTTTTGTTAATATCAAACCCTAGGATAGATAGACCACAAAGCTCAGCCATGAAGTTTTTTAGCTTTCTTTTACAACGTAAAGTTTGGAGAAAATAGAAGAATTTACTTGCAAAAAACAAACACGTGACAATCAACTGCAATCGAAGAAGTCGACGGATTTTAGGCTCCCGATCGGCCTTCTTGCTTCCTGTTTACAATCATCGTGTGGACACCACTATCCTGCCCATGAGTGTGCAGCCCCTGTTTGTTCTCTCCCTATGTTATCAACTCACAAGTGCAAGGTAAGACTCTTGTTTTTATTGACTGTAATTGCTACTTCTGCAGGCAATAAAACCTTTCCTGATGCCTCCCTCGTTAAACTTGGGCCTCTCTCCTGTTAGGGGGTGAAAGTGAAATACTCAGGGAAAGTCAAGGAGTGGCAGCATTGTTAGGAGCCAATCCTTCACCAACTAATGAAGCCATTTTCATCAACGCACAGCAGTGGCCCAAAAGTTTGAACTCTTTTAAAAAGGCTCTTTTTTTTTCTGTTTGTGAGCATTTATGACTGAGGATGGTGACTGGATTCATTATCGCTAAGAAATAGACTTCTGCTATTTGGCGTTTTAGATAACTCCCTAATATGTTGAAGCCCTGTTGCTTTGAGCAGTTTTTACCTCTGAGCAGCACTTGTGTGTGCAGAATGGCCAAGTTGCAAGGACCCCAAGTGTTCAGGGTTGTTTTTAGGGGTTGTTTTTACCTCTGAGCGGCAACTTTTTTGCACACCATGGGCTAAATGGGCCAGGTCACATGGACCCCGAAGGCTCAGAGAAGGTTGGGGGGAGGGGACCCACTGGAACAGCTGTTGGGAGACAGATGGTAGCCTCCCGTCAAGGCCATCCAGCGTGTTCTTTAACGTGCACAGGGTATGGCTCTGCCGCACACGGGGCCACGGCTTAACGTCCCATCCGACAGACGGCGGCCTTTCCAAGCCCATCGGTGTCCCCTACTGACCGTGGGAAGGGCGGGGAATTTTGCGGAGATAAATCTCAACGCTGACCCACCTCAGAAATTAAATTCCCGATCGGTAATGAAAAAATTTCTTTGTTCAAACCCAATATACAATACCCTTCGAAAATGTCTTACTATTAAATTTATTTTCTTTTGACGTGGTTTTACCGAAACCAAGTTCTATTGGTATTGTTGTTCTGTTAGGATTGCTATAAGAATTAAATTCATCAATGATTATAAATATTTGAAACGAAATTTTGTAATTAATCTAAATGTTGAGATGCGATTTTAAAGTAAACATTTAATACATGTAATCAAACCATCATAATTCTGAATTTCTAGAATTTCAATTGTATAATATCCTACCGTTTTATTTATAGTGAATATAGTTTCATAAGAATATTGTTCTCTTTAATTTAAGTTCTGAGATACTATACTTTTTATCTTTATCCAGAATGTATCCAAGTGGTACTATCTATAGAAAAAGCAATTCTGACTGGCAAGATGTCGGTTATATCGAGAGAGACTCGTAATGTGCAGCTCCCAGATTCGAGTCCCAGCTGGATCAGCTTCGAGATTTATCTCCGTAAAACTCCCCGCTCTGCCATCGGTCATTAGGGGACACCGATGGAATTGTACAGGTAGACGTCCGTCGAATGGGACGTTAAGACGTGGCCCTGTGTGCGGGAGAGTCATACCTAGTGCACGTTAAAGAACATACTGGATGGCATTGATCGGAGGCTACCATCTGTCTCCCAACAGCTGTTCTAGTGGTCCCCTCCCCCAACTTTCTCTGAGCCTTTGAGGTCCATGTGACCTGGCCATTTAGCCCATGGTGCGCAAAAAAGTGCCACTCATAGGTAAAACAACCCAACCATTGAATTATGAATACCCTATTCCATGCTTTGCCAATGGGATGCTAATTTCGAAGCTCTATAGCATGAAAATTTTTAAAATAAGCATTTTATGGAAAAATGTTAAGTAAATTAAAGATCTCGATCAATTCTATCCAAATATCTATTTTTAGCAATATTCCTTCAATAGTTAAAGAGTTACGGAAGTTTGAACATTTATCAGCAGAAATTCTAGACAAAAGAATTTAGCTTTGAAATTAACTGAAATAAGAATTATTATTTCGAATCATTATTTCATAAATAACTACGTATTTTAAAAGTGTGAAAATAATTGATTGTGTTTGCTGATAAATTTCTTAAAGCATATTGCTGCTGTTAGATGTTTTCAATCATCATACCTGTTTAAATGCCGAAAGAATATCGTTGAAACTTGATATTTAAATAGAATTGATTCAGATCTTTAAATTATCCTCAGCTACATTTTCTCGTAAAAAGCTTATTTTAGAGATTATACATCTTTAAAATTAACCTCCGGTTGACAACAGAACATGATGGGGAGTGGTCATTATGAGATAAAAGCGATTTTCAAACCACATTAGAACAGTAGTTATTAGAACAGTAACCATGATCTTACACCTTGGGAGAAGTCTGGAGATCGCTAAGTTTGGATTGTTTTACCTCTGAGCGGCACTTTTTTGCACACCATGGGCTAAATGGCCAGGTCACATGGACCCCGAATGCTCAGAGAAGGTTGGGGGAGGGGACCCACTGGAATAGCTGTTGGGAGACAGATGGTAGCCTCTTGTCAAGGTCATCCAACGTGTTCTTTAACGTGCACAGGGTATGGCTCTCCCGCACATGGGACCACGTCTTAACGTCCCATCCGATCGACGGCGGCCTTTCCAAGCCCATCGGTGTCCCCTACTGACCGTGGGCAGGGCGGGGGAATTTTAAGGGAGACTAATCTCAATGCTGACCCAGCTGGGACTCGAACCTGGGAACTGCAGATTTACGAGCCTGACATTCAAATCTGAAATTTCAGTGATATATTTAAGAGTTATGGAAGCTGGAATATTTAACATCAGTAGTGCCGTCCCGTGGCCGAGTGGTTAGCACGCCTTGGCTACTGATCTAAGGGACCTGGGTTCGAGCCCCGGATTAGGCATGGATGTGTGTGTCGTTTTTTCTGCTGAGGTCTTGCCATCCTCTCAGATCTTCTACTATGGCATATAAAACTGACAGGCTCCTGTCAGACCTCTGTGGCAAGCAGCTGCTTGAGGGGGGTATTTATTATATTATAATGCACTGCAATAAAAACTCGCACAGATCCCGAAGCAATGTTAATTATTTTAGTTTCAATTAACTTTTGAGGTGAAAATCTAATGACTGTCATTGCTATTGTTACATTCCAAATTTCCATAATTCTTTAAATACTTCACGAATATTGCTGAAATCTAAGATTTGGCAATAAAAAATTTTTGCCATAAAAAGCTAAATTTAGAAGTTACAGAAGTGATATAGCGTGAGGCTGTAACTTATGATTCGGTCACAATCTATCTTAAACTTATGGGCGCTGGTGGCTCAGTCGGTAGCGCGCCAGGCTCGTAATCTGTAGTTCCCAGGTTCGAGCCCCAGCTGGGTCAGCGTTGAGACTTATCTCCGCAATAATTCCCCGCCCTGCCCACGGTGAGTAGGGAACACGGATGGGCTTGGAAAGGCCGCGGTCCGTCGTTAAGCCGTGGCCATGTGTGTGGGAGAGTCATACCCTGTGCACGTTAAAGAACACGTTGGATGGCCTTGACGGGAGGATACCATCTGTCTCCCAACAGCTGTTCCAGTGGGTCCCCTCCCCCAACCTTCTCTGAGCCTTCGGGGTCCATGTGACCTGGCCATTTAGCCCATGGTGTGCAAAAAAGTGCCGCTCAGAGGTAAAACAACCCAAGCACTGCCTCAATGTTAATTTATGACGTCACAAGAGAATATAACTTCATAAATTTCCACTTTCATTATTCATTCTTCTTAAGAACGATTTCTCGTTTTTCCCATGGTCACATTCTGTTGCTGCACCTCCAACGATCTTTTCTCTTGTTTATCACCTTAACTAAATCTAATCTTGCCCACAGCTCCACTTTATCCTCTACTGACACTTTTACGGCTCCACCGCTTCTGAACCGCTTTGTCTATTGCCGCCTCCTCTCGGTGGCATTGAGGCTCTATTTCCAATCCCTTTTCATGCTGGACCACTCCCTTTTCCTTCTTCTTCGCCCTAATGCTACCGCAACTTTCCCTCGTCTTTCCGTGGGACGAGGGGGAATAATTAGCTTCCTATTGCAGTTACCAAATGGTTCAGTTCTTTTCAATCCCAATTTCCTTCTTTAACGCTGTTCGATCACTTCATCGGTGACATCTTATACTGGATAATCCTGCTAGTAGACACAGTGGCTGCACCAGAAACCATGAGATTTATATCCGCAAAACTCTCGCTCTGCCTTCGGTCAGTAGACGACACTGATGGCTTGGAAAGGCCGCCGTCCGTTGGATGGGACGTTAAGCCGTGTGCGGTAGAAAGCCATTCTCTGTGCACTTTAAAGTACACGCTGGATGGCCTTGACGGGAGGCTAACAGTTGCCCAGTGAGTCTCATTCCCTCAACCTTCTCTGAACCTTTGGGGTCCTTGTGACCAGGTCATTCAGCCCATTGTGTGTTCAGAGGTAAAACAATAGAACGGAAGAAATTTTTACAAGGGTTGCAAAAAAAAAAACAATATTTCGAGATAGAAACATTTAGGCTGAGCTGTTTTACCCTTCAAGGATCCTGAGGGCTCAGAGAAGGTTGAGGATCCACTGGACAACAGTTAGAAGACAAATAGTAGTCTCCCGTCAAGACCATCTAGCGTATTCTTTATGTTAGATGGCCTTGGAGGGCTCTCCGGCACACGGGCCATGGCTCAACACTTCTTATAACAGAAAGCCAGGGGGAGAAATTTATAACATCAACTTAAGTAATCCTACCAAATAGTTGGGATGTTTTACCTCTGAGCGGCACTTTTTTTGCACACCATGGGCTAAATGGCCAGGTCACATGGACCCCGAAGGCTCAGAGAAGGTTGGGGGAGGGGACCCACTGGAACAGCTGTTGGGAGACAGATGGTAGCCTCCCGTCAAGGCCATCCAGCGTGTTCTTTAACGTGCACAGGGTATGGCTCTCCCGCACACGGAGTCACGGCTTTAACGTCCCATCCGACAGACGGCTGCCTTTCCAAGCCCAACGGTGTCCCCTACTGACCGTGGGCAAGGCGGGAGTTTGCGGAGATAAATCTCAACGCTGATCCAGCTGGGACTCGAACTAGAGATTACGAGCCTGGCACGGTACCGACCGAGCATTAGTACCTTTTACTAAATAGACATTTCTTATAATTTTTATTTTAATATTATTACTGGTGAATTCTGTGCTAAATGTTTATCAATACAAATATTTTATTTTAGGGGAAAATTTATTTGTATTAATTAGCATTATTATATTTGATAATAAATACAAATAATTTTCTTCCTAAATAAAACATATTTATAGATAAATATTAGCATAAAGATTAGCACAAGAGTCCACCAGTAATAAAATTAGAATCAAAAATATAAGAATTATCTATATAGTAGTTTACTTGGGTTAAAATTTGGTACATTGGTTTTCGCCCCACGGCGGCCTTTCCAAGCCCATTGGTGCCCCCTACTGACTGAGGATAAGTGCGGGTAGTTTTGCGGAAATAAATGTCAACACTGGCTCAGGTGGGACTCGAACCTGGGAACTGCAGATTACGGGCCAGACGCGCTACCAACTCAGTCAAGGAGTTAAGGAATGAGTGCAATTGTGAATATAAATCGTACATGTATCGTACCATATAATAGAACAAAGATGCCGGAAACAAACAAAAAAAGGAAATTTATTTTTGAAAATGCATGTAAAAATTTTTTTACATTGGAAGTAAATATATGATTTTTTTAGAAATTCTGGGTGCAAAAATTTTCAAATTTTCAAATTTTTACACTGCAAGAGGTCGCAATTTTAAACTGTTGTTCGATTCCGAAACTGCAAATTGCATTATTTCATCATCGATCCAACCCCAAAACAATTATTTCTAAGGGTTGGGTTGTTTTACCTCCGAGCGGCACTTTTTTGCACACCATGGGCTAAATGGCCAGGTCACATGGACCCCGTAGGCTCAGAGAAGGTTGGGGGAGGGGACCCACTGGAACAGTTGTTAGGAGACAGATGGTAGCCTCCCGTCAAGGCCATCCAGCGTGTTCTTTAACGTGCACAGGGTATGGCTCTCCCGCACACGGGGTCACGGCTTAACGTCCCATCCGGTGGCCTTTCCAAGACCATCGGTGTCCCCTACTGACCGTGGGCAGGGCGGGGAATTTTACGGAGATAAATCTCAACGCTGACCCAGCTGGGACTTGAACCTATTATTTCTAAGAAAAAAAGTTGGATATCCACAGACGGACAGGTGACGAAGTGTTTTTGAGAAGTTTTTTTTTTCCTGAAAACGGGAAAAAATTTTCCGAATGAAAAAAAATACATGGGTATTTCCTCGTCGCGACACCTGACGACTGAATCGTTGGGGGGGGGGGGGGGGGGCGCCAGGCTCGTAATCTGCAGTTCCCAGATTCGAGTCCCACCTGGGCCAGAGTAGATATTTATCTCTGCTAATCCCCATCTTGACCTCGGTGAGAAAGGGAACACCGATGGACACGGAAAGTAGCCGTCCGTCGGATGAGACGTAAACCCGTGGTCCCGTGTCCGGGAGAGAAACATCTTGTGAAAGTTAAAGAACACACTGGATGACTTTGATAAGAGGCTACCATCTGTTCTCTAACAGCTGTCCAGTGGTCCCCCTCCTCCAATGTTCTGTGAGCCCTTTGGGCCCTTGTGACCTGACCATTTAGTCCACTGTGAGCTAAAAGTGCCGTTAAGAGGTAATCCAACTCTTGCAAAGGACATCCAAAAGTATTTAGTCTAATTATAGAGACAATGCTTTGTTTTCCACACATAAGCAAAGTGTAGAGAATCGAGATTATTTCTGAAATAGAAATGTTTGTGGTAATTGAGTTAATTGAGAGAATTCTGGGCAGGACGAATAACTGGTTCGGCAATTTCTTCCCGACCCTTATAGGCACTATGCTTTGCTAAAGGATGTACAACGGTCGCGTGGAGCCATTCTTTTGGCAATGAAAGTGAAAACTTCCGAGCTCTCTCTGCATGGGATGGGCTCTTGTTTTATTGACTGCAATTCGTGAAGCAATGAACATTTGTGACATCGCTCTCGGTGAATTTTACTCTCTTTTGAAAAGAAAAGTGATGACTCTAGGTTGGGCTAGGTCGATTCCAAGGATCGGGGAGAAAAAGCGGGGGTAGTTTTACTTCTGAGGGCACTCTTCTGTACATAATTGGCTAAATGAACAGCTGACGAGGACTCGAAAAACCTCAAGGTTGGGGAAGACTGGCAAGCTTTTAGGAGACAAATGGAGGTCTTCTGTTAAGTGTGTGTGGGGAGAGGGGGTCAGTCGATACCCCGTAAGGCTCGTAATCTGCAGTTCCCAGGTTCGAGTCCCGCCTGCACCAGCTTTGAGATTTATCTCCGAAAAACTCTACACCTTGCTCATGGTCAGTTGGGGGACACAGTTGGCTTAGAAAGTCTGCCATCCGTTGGATGGGACGTTAAGCCGTGGCCCCGTGTGCAGGAGAGCCAAATCCTGTGCACGTTAAAGAACACGCTGGTGGCTTTGACGAGAGTCTCCCAACAGCTGTACAATACTCTTTATGTTGCTGCACAACACAGCAATCAAGGTAATGCCCGGTTCCGTCTTTTGACACTACAAAGTTATGGAAAGCCGGGACTATCTACTGTCGGGGGCAAGGCTACACCATATAGATCCATCTCATCCCCGACATCCTATGGCGAGCAGTCCTATAGAAGGAAAGCTCATCCATCGGTCAAAACCTGGAATTTACTCTGTTCCCCCGGTTAGCTATGAACAAAGAAATATAGATCCAGGTTCGCTCGGCTCCCGGGGTTGAGACTCTCAGTGGGATCCAGACTTTGAAAAGGGCCCTTGCCTACTAGGGCACCACTCCGTTCTGCAGGGCCCTTGAACTGCTCCATGGAGCACCTGATTTTGAGGTCTTGACACTGTCCAACCGGGCCACTAAACTGGTCAGCGATGCCTTCAACCTCGGTTGGTCTTGGCTCTGTCCAACTGGGGCCATACCGGTCAGCAGAGTCTTCGACCGGTTGCTGGGCCACAAGCCCCCCCCACCACGACAAGGTGGTCCCCTATCGGGAGGGAGGGGGCCCAACTGCTGTACAGTGGGCCCCCTTCCCCAACATTCCTTGAGCCCTCGGGGTCCTTATGACTTGGCCATTTAGTCCATTGTGTGCAAAAAAATACCGCTCAGAGGTAAACAACCCAACAACTTCTGTTAAGTATGTTTTTTAATGTGCACGGAATACGGTTCCTTTATCCGACAGATGTTGGCTTTTCAAGCCAATGGGTGGGGTGGGGGTGGCTCAGTCGGTAGCACGCCAGGCTCATAATCTGCAGTTCCCAAGTTCGAGTCCCAGTTGGGTCAGCGTTGAGACTTATCTCCGCAGAACTCCCTACCCACGGTCAGTAGGGGACACCGATGGGCTTGGAAAGACCGCCGTCCGTCGGATGGGACGTTAAGCCTTGGCCCTGTATGCGGGAGGGTCATACACTGTGCAGGTTAAAGAACACGCTGGATGGATTTGACGGGAGTCTACCATCTGTCTCCCAACAGCAGTTCCAGTGGGTCCCCTCCCCCAACCTTCTCTGAGCCTTCGGGGTCCATGTGACCTGGCCATTTAGCCCATGGTGTGCAAAAAAGTGCCGCTCAGAGGTAAAACAACCCAACTCAAGCCTATGGGCTGCCCATTTCTCACTGTGGATGGATGACAGGGGATAGCAGGAATAAATCTCGACCCTGGCACAGTTGGGACTCGATTCTTGGAACTACAGTTTATGAGCCCGGTGAGCTACCGGCTTAGACAATTCCCGCCAAGGGAATACCCTTAAAGAAGTTGGGAGAAGGAAATCCACTTAACAGTTGTTAGGAGACAGATGGAAGTTACATGTTAAGCGGTTTTTTTTAACCTGCACAGAATATGGCTCTCCTGCACACCAATTTAGCGTCCCAACTGATGGATGGCGGCCAATTTAAATCTCTCAGTCTCTCTTCTCACACAGGGACAGAGTTAGAGGAGAAAATCTCAGTGAAGACTCGAACCTGGGAACATTAGGCTATGAGCCTGGCGCACTACCAAGAGCCGATCCACAACTCAGACGGTTCACGAGTGATGTATGAGTGACGTATCCACGTACTCACAGACCACTTACTAAGTCCCACCATAGAATAATAGATTTGTTAGAACTCATCAGAAAGGCAACAACTAGTTCTCCTCGGGGATTCGAACCCAGGTCCCTTTGTTCCTCAACCAAGAAAGCTAACTGATCACGAGTCGATTAATTATTAAATTTTTGGTAACGCTAAAAATATAAATATTAAAATATAATGCATTGTGGTTTCAGTGGTAGTGGTTGGCATAAGTAGCTGAGGAGCAAAGGACCTGGTTTCGAATCCAGTATAAAACTTGTATATTTGCTTTGACTTTCAGCTGTGGGGCGGGAGTGGCTCAGTCGGTAGCGCGCCAGGCTCGTAATCTGTAGTTCCCAGGTTCGAATCCCAGCTGGGTCAGCATTGAGATTTATCTCCGCAAAATTCCCCGCGCTGCCCACGGTCAGTAGGGGACACCGATGGGCTTGGAATGGCCGCCCTCCTTCGGATGGGACGTTAAGCCGTGGCCTCGTGTGCGGGAGAACCCCATACCCTGTGCACGTTAAAGAACACGCTGGATGGCCTTGACGGGAGGCTACCATCTGTCTCCCAATAGCTGTTCCAGTGGGTCCCCCCCCCAACCTTCTCTGAGCCTTCGGGGTCCATGTGACCTGGCCATTTAGCCAATGGTGTGCAAAAAAGTGCCGCTCAGTGGTAAAACAACCCAACCCGACTTTCAGCTGTGGTTTTGCCTTTCTCATAGATCTTCCTCATGGAATATTATACTGATAATTCTGTCAAATCTCCTTGGCAGATGGTCTGCTTGATGAGAAAATTTATTTAAAATAGTTCATGATAAAATACTATTAAACGAAAATACAGTACACTGAGGTTGGTTGGTTGTTTTACCTCTGAGCGACACTTTTTTGCACATAATGGGCTAAATGGCTAGGTCACAAGGACCCCGATGGCTCAGTGAAGGTTGGGGGAGGGAACCCACTGGAATGGCTGTTGGGAGACAGATGGTAGCCTCCCGTCAAAGCCATCTAGTGTGTTCTTTAACGTGCACAGGGTAAGTCTCTCCCGCACACAGTACACTCCGCACACAGTCCTGAGGTACCAGCTTAATAGGTACACCTACCTAGTAGCGTGTTACCTCAGTACTGTGTGCAGGAGAGACACGTACCTGTGTCTCTCCCGCACACAGTACTGAGGTACCAGCTTAATAGGTACACCTACCTAGTAGCGTGTTACGTCTCCTTTGGCCTTCAGAACAGCCCGAATTCGTCGGGGCATGGAACTTACAAGATGTGTTGTGCAGGAATATTGTACCATGTGGAAATGATTGTGTCACGCAGTTGCTTGCAAATTGGACGGCGGTACTCTTGCTGCGAACAACCCTTACCATCTCATCCCAAAGATGCTCGATAGGGTTTAGATCTGGGGACTGTTCAGGACAAAAAGCAAGAAAAACTCGTTGGCATGTTCCTGGAACCATTCGGTGACGATACGGGTTTTGTGAGCAGGTGCATTATCATGCTAAATATGTCATTCTGGGTGAGGATAAATTGCAGCCATGAAGGGATGAACTTGGTCAGCAACGAAGTTAAATATGTCATGGTATTCAGATGTCCTTCGACGGGTATCAGGGGGACTTATGTGTGGCAGGAAAACATTCCCCACAACATCAAACAGCCACACCTGCCTGCACTGTTGAGACCACACAAGAGATTCTATGTCCTCATGTCATCCTCAAGCAGCCATGAGCTACGGAGGTCCAACCAGACCGTGCAATTTAGTTCTCCAAGTAAGTCTGCCCTGAGCTACATCTGGCCACTGCACAACAATTCTAACAAGGTCCTGTTTGACATTGTCTGCACACCGCATTCTAGGTCTCTCCCTCTTTCTGGGGCCTTTAAACACACTGTTCATAACCCTATTCGATAATCTATAATTATCCATACGGGCAACATGGCCAAACCAACGGAATATCTCTCTGCACAATATGCTGCTTAAGGAGGTTCTAAATTCTGATCCTTACATCAGCATGATGCGAAAGGAACCTTGATTCATTCGACCAGACTTCCTTTTCCCAGTCCTCAACAGTCCAATGTTGATGCTCTTGCACCCACTGTAGACGTACTTTCCTGTTCTTGGCTGACAACATATCTCCACTCTACATGGCCGGCGGCTGTTGTAGCCCATAGCTGTTTTGGTCCACAGCACTACCTAACTGGTAATTTTTTGCTCTTTACACCATTTTCAGTAAACTTTGCAACGGTTGTGTGTGAATAGTCCAGCCTCCTTTGACCCCTCTTATCCACAAGCTGTTTTTGTCGACAGCACTGCCTAACTGGTATTTTTTTGCTCTTCACACCATTTTCAGTAAACTTTGCAACGGTTGTGTGTGTGAATAGCCCAGCCTCCTTTGACCCCTCTTATCCACAAGCTGTTTTTGTCCACAGCACTGCCTAACTGGTAATTTTTTGCTCTTTACACCATTTTCAGTAAACTTTGCAACGGTTGTGTGTGAATAGTCCAGCCTCCTTTGACCCCTCTTATCCACAAGCTGTTTTTGTCCACAGCACTGCCTAACTGGTATTTTTTTGCTCTTCACACCATTTTCAGTAAACTTCGCAACGGTTGTGTGTGACTAGCCCAGCCTCCTTTGACCCCTCTTATCCACAAGCTGTTTTTGTCGACAGCACTGCCTAACTGGTATTTTTTTGCTCTTCACACCATTTTCAGTAAACTTTGCAACGGTTGTGTGTGAATAGCCCAGCCTCCTTTGACCCCTCTTATCCACAAGCTGTTTTTGTCCACAGCACTGCCTAACTGGCAATTTTTTGCTCTTTACACCATTTTCAGTAAACTTTGCAACGGTTGTGTGTGAATAGCCCAGCCTCCTTTGACCCCTCTTATCCACAAGCTGTTTTTGTCCACAGCACTGCCTAACTGGTATTTTTTTGCTCTTCACACCATTTTCAGTAAACTTTGCAACGGTTGTGTGTGAATAGCCCAGCCTCCTTTGACCCCTCTTATTCACAAGCTGTTTTTATCCACAGCACTGCCTAACTGGTATTTTTTTGCTCTTCACACCATTTTCAGTAAACTTTGCAACGGTTGTGTGTGAATAGCCCAGCCTCCTTTGACCCCTCTTATCCACAAGCTGTTTTTGTCCACAGCACTGCCTAACTGGTAATTTTTTGCTCTTTACACCATTTTCAGTAAACTTTGCAACGGTTGTGTGTGAATAGCCCAGCCTCCTTTGACCCCTCTTATCCACAAGCTGTTTTTGTCCACAGCACTGCCTAACTGGTAATTTTTTGCTCTTTACGCCATTTTCAGTAAACTTTGCAACGGTTGTGTGTGAATAGCCCAGCCTTCTTTGACCCCTCTTATTAACAAGCTGTTTTTGTCCACAGCACTGCCTAACTGGTAATTTTTTGCTCTTTACACCATTTTCAGTAACTTTGCAACGGTTGTGTGTGAATAGCCCAGCCTCCTTTGACCCCTCTTATCCACAAGCTGTTTTTGTCCACAGCACTGCCTAACTGGTATTTTTTTTGCTCTTCACACCATTTTCAGTAAACTTTGCAACGGTTGTGTGTGAATAGCCCAGCCTCCTTTGACCCCTCTTATCCACAAGCTGTTTTTGTCCACAGCACTGCCTAACTGGTAATTTTTTGCTCTTTACACCATTTTCAGTAAACTTTGCAACGGTTGTGTGTGAATAGCCCAGCCTCCTTTGACCCCTCTTATCCACAAGCTGTTTTTGTCCACAGCACTGCCTAACTGGTAATTTTTTGCTCTTTACACCATTTTCAGTAAACTTTGCAACGGTTGTGTGTGAATAGCCCAGCCTCCTTTGACCCCTCTTATCCACAAGCTGTTTTTGTCCACAGCACTGCCTAACTGGTATTTTTTTGCTCTTCACACCATTTTCAGTAAACTTTGCAACGGTTGTGTGTGAATAGCCCAGCCTCCTTTGACCCCTCTTATCCACAAGCTGTTTTTGTCGACAGCACTGCCTAACTGGTAATTTTTTGCTCTTTACACCATTTTCAGTAAACTTTGCAACGGTTGTGTGTGAATAGCCCAGCCTCCTTTGACCCCTCTTATCCACAAGCTGTTTTTGTCCACAGCACTGCCTAACTGGTATTTTTTTGCTCTTCACACCATTTTCAGTAAACTTTGCAACGGTTGTGTGTGAATAGCCCAGCCTCTTTTGACCCCTCTTATCCACAAGCTGTTTTTGTCCACAGCACTGCCTAACTGGTATTTTTTTGCTCTTCACACCATTTTCAGTAAACTTTGCAACGGTTGTGTGTGAATAGCCCAGCCTCCTTTGACCCCTCTTATTCACAAGCTGTTTTTGTCCACAGCACTGCCTAACTGGTATTTTTTTGCTCTTCACACCATTTTCAGTAAACTTTGCAACGGTTGTGTGTGAATAGCCCAGCCTCCTTTGACCCCTCTTATCCACAAGCTGTTTTTGTCCACAGCACTGCCTAACTGGTATTTTTTTGCTCTTCACACCATTTTCAGTAAACTTTGCAACGGTTGTGTGTGAATAGCCCAGCCTCTTTTGACCCCTCTTATCCACAAGCTGTTTTTGTCCACAGCACTGCCTAACTGGTATTTTTTTGCTCTTCACACCATTTTCAGTAAACTTTGCAACGGTTGTGTGTGAATAGCCCAGCCTCCTTTGACCCCTCTTATTCACAAGCTGTTTTTGTCCACAGCACTGCCTAACTGGTATTTTTTTGCTCTTCACACCATTTTCAGTAAACTATGCAACGGTTGTGTGTGAATAGCCCAGCCTCCTTTGACCCCTCTTATCCACAAGCTGTTTTTGTCCACAGCACTGCCTAACTGATATTTTTTTGCTCTTCACACCATTTTCAGTAAACTTTGCAACGGTTGTGTGTGAATAGCCCAGAAGAACGGCCGTCTTGGAGATGCTAGAACCTGCACACAAACTATCATGCCATATCCAAAGTATCTCAGTTTTGCCCATTCTGACGCTGAGTCCAATCTAACTGATGCTCGAAGAGCTGGTCTGCCTGATTTATATTGCACATTGCTGTCATGTGGCTCAGTCGGTAGAGTGCCAGGTTCGTAATCTGCAGTTCCCAGGTTCGAGTCCCAGCTGGGTCAGCATTGAGATTTGTCTTCACAAAACTCATCGCCCTGCCCACGGTCAGTAGGGGACACCGATGGGTTTGGAAAGGTCCGTCGGCTGGGATGTTAATCCGTTGCCCCATGTGCGGGAGTGCCACACCCTGCGCACATTAAAGAACACGCTGGATGGCCTTGACGAGTGGCTACCACCTGTCTCCCAACAGCTGTTCCAGTGAGTCCCCTCTCCCAACCTTCTCTGAGCCTTCGGGATCCATGTGACCTGGCCATTTAGCTCATTGTGTGCAAAAAAGTGCCTCTCAGAGGTAAAACAACCCAAGGAAGTGCCCCTTGATGAACCATTTATGTGACAACAGCTGTTCCAACAGCTGTTCCTTGACGAGTGGCTACCAGCTGTCCCAATAGCTGTTCCAGTGAGTCCCCTCTCCCAACCTTCTCTGAGCCTTTGGGGTCCATGTGACCTTGCCATTTAGCTCATTGTGTACAAAAAAGTGCCTCTCAGAGGTAAAACAGCCCATGGAAGTGTCACATGATGAACCATTTATGTGACAAAAGATGGTGTACCTAATAAACTGGCATCTCAGTGTACACAAAAACTAATATTTTACGATAGATTATATTACTATATACTATTTGTTGTACTACGTACACAAATTAATAATATATTAATACATGTTTAAATTACTTTATTATACTACCAGTAGTTTAATATAGAAATATTATTATATTAAATTTAATAATCTCTGACGAATCGAATGAGAATTACGTTAACAGTTTTATATAAGTGCGAGGCCGACGATGTAAGTGGATATGACGTCATATACTGCATGTTTTTGTTGCTATGTTTTTGCTGGGCTTTTGTTTTGGACGTGATACCAAAGAAGGTCTAAGGAGAAGAAGGTTAGCTTTGCACAAGCGTAAGTGGCGCCGTTCTGCGGAATTTTACCGAAGCTGAAAGTGGCAAATTGATGTGTAGGCACAAAAACAACTGTAAGGGGGCGCATGCGCAGTGCAATCATTTTAGGTCAACTGCAGCTATGGTTTGTCTTATTATTGGTATATATATATATTGCGATTTAACCAGTGTTTCCAAATGTCTAACAGCCATGGCTGTTTGGCACAGTGGTAGCTGACCCTAAAGTTATTCGATGAGTGTTTTATCCCGTTCAGGAGTACACTTTACGATACCAGGAAAAGCCGTTGTATGTTTATTTTGAGTAATTTTGCAGAATTTTTAAAATTAATATGTAAATTAATACATATAATCATCTTGCGAATATATATAAGTCAATGTATGTTGCAGGTTTGTGATCCCTGGAGCATATCGATGTACATTGGCTTCTGCACTTTGCTCTAACAGTGTAATTCTTTTTTTATGGTTGATAGGGAAATGCCTGCTGCCATCTGTTGATCGTTTATACAAGTAAAAAACTCGATATATTTACTGAAAATATCAGCAATTGTATAAAATATAATTATATAGATCATGTTATCGTGTATTGACACATAAATATCAATTTATTATAATATACTAAATGCTGTAGGTTGTTCAAAATATTAAAATTTTGTTCGTTAGCGTAGCTACTAGCAGTTTTACAAAATTAGATTTTATTAAAGAAAATTATTTCATTACTTCTTGATATTTTCGCTCTAAACGAAAAGTAAATTATTGTACCTCATCAAGATTTTCACAGTCAAAAAATGTATGTAAAATTAGTCACGTGGTGTAAGCAATTGAAAACTTTGCCCGGTGGTGTAAAAATAATGCAGGTAACTAGCTCCTCCCCCTGGCTTGGTGGCTTCACTGCAATGCACCAATTTGCCATGTTTAGAGGGCGCTGCAATCGAAAAGTTTACATTACGTCTATGGAAGCTGCCGTCCCGTGGCCGAGTGGTTAGCACGCTTGGCTACTGATCTAAGGGACCTGGGTTCGAGCCCCGGGTTAGGCATGGATGTGTGTCGTTTTTCTGCTGAGGTCCTGCCATCCTCTCAGATCTCCTACTATGGCATATAAACTGACATGCTCCTGTCAGCCTCTGTGGCAAGCAGCTGCTTGAGGGGGTATTTATTATTTTTTTTTATGGAAGCTAGCTCTCTTCTCCCTTAGACACTCCTTGGTGATACTCTTTTCTCCGAATCGTGTTGCCCTTCACAAAGTAGCATGCACCTTTCCCTCATGATGATAGGAGATTCCTTCCTATAATAAAGGGCAACACGTAGATCTCCAAAGTACGTCGTTGGTGAACACAGAAGGCAAAGTCATGACCATCGATAAGATCATTTTGCTATCGGTATTGATTCTCGTTAGGGTTGGGTTGTTTTACCTCTGAGCGGCACTTTTTTGCACACCATGGGCTAAATGGCCAGGTCACATGGACCCCGAAGGCTCAGAGAAGGTTGGGGGAGGGGACCCACTGGAACAGCTGTTGGGAGACAGATGGTAGCCTCCAGTCAAGGCCATCCAGCGTGTTCTTTAACGTGCACAGGGTATGGCTCTCCCGCACACGGTGCCACGGCTTAACGTCCCATCCGACGGACGGCGGCCTTTCCAAGCCCATCGGTGTCCCCTACTGACCGTGGGCAAGGCGGGGAATTTTGCGGAGATAAATCTCAACGCTGACCCAGCTGGGACTCGAACCTGGGAACTACAGATTACGAGCCTGGCGCGCAACCGATTGAGCCACCCCCGCCCTTTTCTCGTCAGGTTTCAGATTAGTTTTTGTGTCGAAGTAGAACAACGGGTTTAATGCTTCTTGTTTTCCGAAATCATTTAAGTGCTAGAACGTATTGGAATGTGTAGATCGCGGTCTAATTTGGGGGAAATATTTTATGCAGAACATTTTTTTTTAATTATAAAAGTAGTAAAAGTTTTTGAATCCACACTGTACTTCATTTTGTAAACCTCATTTCTGGTACACCGGCACATCCAAATCACAATATGAATTATATGCAGTTTATGTTAAAAGTGAACTTTCAGCTCAAGTTTTCTAGCATGAGTTGGGTTGTTTTACCCCTGAGCGGCATGTTTTGCACACAATGAGCTAAATGGCCAGGTCACAAGGACCCCGAGGACTCAAAGAAGGTTTGGAAAAACAGAGGGATCTACAGGACAGCTGTTAGGAGAGAGATAGTAGCCTCCAGTCAATGCCATCCAGAGTGTTCTTTCACGTGCGCAGAATATGGTTCTCTGGCACACGGTCCACGACTTAACGTTCCATCAGACGGACGGTTGCCTTTCAAAGCTTAAGAGAAGCCTAGTCTTTTCAACCGAATGAGGGCAGGGTGGGGAGTTTTGCGGACTTTCTCAACTTTTTATTAAGGTGGAATTCGAACCTGGGCACTGCAGATTACGAGCCTCATGCGCTGCTGATTGATTACAATTTATAATACATAAATTAGTGTTCATGTTTATTGGGCATCTTTGTAATTCATAATTTCAATAAAACCAATTTTATCCAGGTTGAGTTGGGTTGTTTTACCTCTGAGCGACACTTTTCTGCACACCATGGGCTAAATGGCCAGGTCACATGGACCCCGAAGGCTCAGAGAAGGTTGGAGGAGGGAACCCACTGGAACAGCTGTTGGGAGACAGATGGTAGCCTCCCGTCAAGACCATTCAGCATGTTCTTTAACGTACGCAGGATATGGCTCTCCCGCACACGGGGCCACGGCTTAACGTCCCATCCGACGGACGGTGGCCTTTCCAAGCCCATCGGTGTCTCCTACTGACCGTGGGCAGTGCGGGGAATTTTTCGGAGATTAATCTCAACGCTGACCCAGCTGGGATTCGAACCTGGGAACTACAGATTACGAGCCTGGCGTGCTACCGACTGAGCCACCCCCGCCCCTCCAATTTTATCCAGACATTGCATTTCGGAAGCACATCAAAACCATTGGATTATTTGGCAAGTATTTTGTAAATGGTAAAGGAACTTTACTTTTATCTGCTCCCTAACTTCACGGTAGAATTATAAGAACTCTCTCTCTCTTTTTATGTTTCTCCCCCCCCCCTTTATTTTTTTTATCTCTTTATGATATAGATTTCTCTCCCCCTTCCATCTCTTTCCGAATCGATGAGAATTCATCTAACTGAGATGTCATTTTTTAGTTCTCACGTTCCAATCTCCACTTTCTTTTTCCCCTCCCCTCACGCGACCACAGCTGGTGACTGACCCAGGGATTATTGGAAATTTTTTGGCAACTCCCGCAGTATTAGAGAGCGTTTTGGTGGTGATTTAAATTATGGGGGAAACAGAGGGGGCTCTGAAGTGAGTGAAGAGAGCCGATATCCACGTCCATAGCAACACGTTCGTTCTTCATCGTTCGTTCTATTATTCATCAATCTCCCAGTGACGACATCCACGATATGTCTTCGTCATCAAAGAAAAAATCACATTTGATTGACAAAATACTGATAAACTTCAAAATTTGATTCATTAGTATAAAAGAGGGTTTTCAACGGGTTTTTTTTTAGAAATTATGGAGTGGAGTGTTGAATTTTTCGGTAGCAACAAATTGAATGGAATATCGAAGAACAGTTCTTAGATTAACATAGTATGCATGTTTTATTTCGACAGAAAAGCATTAGAAATTCACGGATACATTATTAAAATACTTGTAAATTTATGCATACTGTAAATAACATCTCAGTTAGTTTGATATAGGAAAATCGTTTTGAATTCCTTGAAGAGGATGTTTCCACTTGTTAAAGGGGCGATAAAAAGGGTAAGCGGGGCGGGGGGGGGGGGGCTCAAAAACATTTGGGAACTGCTTGGATAGTGATCAAAGGAACCTGGATTTAAGCCCCCTAAGGTGTGGATGCTTGTGTTGTATTCGCAGCTGCTTAAGGAGAAATGCATGTTTTTTTTATTTTATCCTCGGTGAGAATTGGGATACAAATAGGCTTGGGTTAAGTTTTACGTCTGCACGACATTTTTTCGCACGCATTGAGCTAAATGGCCAAGTCACAAGGACCCCCAAGGATCAGAGAAAGTTGGGGAAGGAGATCCAATTTACAACTGTCAGATGGATGCCTCCCATTAAGGGGGCGGGGGTGGCTCAATCGGTAGCGCGCCAGGCTCGTAATCTGTAATTCCCAGGTTCGAGTCCCAGCTGGGTCAGCGTTGAGATTTATCTCCGCAAAATTCCCCGCCCTGCCCACGGTCAGTAGGGGACACCGATGGGCTTGGAAAGGCCGCCGTCCGTCGGATGGGACGTTAAGCCGTGGCCCCGTGCGCGGGAGAGCTATACCCTGTGCACGTTAAAGAACACGCTGGATGGCCTTGACGGGAGGGTGCCATTTGTCTCCCAAAAGCTACTCCAGTGGGTCCCCTCCCCCAACCTTCTCTGAGCCTTCGGGGTCCATGTGACCTGTCCATTTATTCCATGGTGTGCAAAAGAGTGTCGCTCACAGGTAAAACAACCCAATCTATGTCCCATCTGATGGACAGCTGCATTTTCAGTCCCAATCGTGTGCCCTTTCTGACCGAGGGCAGGGTGGGGGTGTCGTGACTGTGCCGAACATGAGAGAGAGGACGAAATTGCTTCTTAATTCACTTCGGTGAAACTCACAGATTCGCGGGTTTTTAAGCCCGTACCATCGTATGCCTCAACCTTGCTGCGTTGAATGAAGAATAACAATGGTCCATCAATTACTGCGCGAGAGTTATATAGGGACGACACAATTTATTTATAATATGTACAGCTACGTGCTGGGAATGAACTCTACTCCATGACCTTTGCTGCTTCACACTGTGGTTCTTTCTGAATCCACAGAACTACTATCAAATTCACAGCTCAACTCCGTGAGCCTTTGCTACTGCAAATATTACTGAAATGAGGTGGAGAATTGCACACTCTGCAATTTCTCACTTTACAGACCGCAAAAACTCGGCGAAAGGATTTTCATTTGCCTACACTGTGGCTCCTCCTGAACCACAAGAAGAAAAGACAAGATTCTCCAAGAATCTGGATTCCCTCTTGGAATCGAACCCTGACTTCAAGGGTTAATTTGAGAAAGACGGCGTCCTTTTGACGCGTGTCAACGCGACCTCTTCACTTGACAGCTAACGCACAGACTGATACTTCCAACTCCTTCCCCTAGCCTCATGCGCGGACTTCACGCCGCAGGCTAGTTAGTCATATACGGCACAAACAACTTCTGGCATTGATTCTTTCCACAAGCAGCAAGCTTCAGACCTGAAAACAACAACAGTGAGTCATCCCAGCACAAACATTTCCAAGAACACATAAAAATATATACAACAATATAATACAACAAAAATATACAATAAATAAATAAATATAAAATTCGAGGGACAGGTGGGTTAGCGGAGATAAATCTCAACGCTGGCTGACACAGGTGAGACTCGAACTTGGGAACTGTAGTAGTTGTTGTTGTTTTACCTCTGAGCGGCACTTTTTTGCACACCATGGGCTAAATGGCCAGGTCACATGGACCCCGAAGGCTCAGAGAAGGTTGGGGGAGGGGACCCACTGGAACAGCTGTTGGACGGGAGACAGATGGTAGCCTCCCGTCAAGGTCATCCAGCGTGTTCTTTAACGTGCACAGGGTATGACTCTCCTGCACACGGTGCCACGGCTTAACGTCCCATCCGACGGACGGCGGACTTTCCAAGCCCATCGGTGTCCCCTACTGACTGTGGGCAGGGCTGGGAATTTTGCGGAGATCATGGCCGAGTGGTTAGCGCGCTTGGCTACTGATCTAATGGACCTGGGTTCGAGTCCCGGGTAAGGCATGGATGGATGTGTCGTTTTTTTGCTGAGGTCCTGCCATCCTCTCAGACCTTCTACTGTGGCATATAAACTGATAGGCTCCTGTCAGACCTCTGTGGCAAGCAGCTGCTTGAGGGGGTATTTATTTATTTATATTTTAAATCTCAACTCCGATGGGAACTGTAAATTAGGAGTCTATCGCGTTACCGTACACACTCTATTTATCGTGGAAATTTGATATCTAGTTGGTAGATTGTGGTGTCAAGATCACAATGACCCCAAGAGCTTAGAGAAGGTTGGGGATCCACTGGACAGCAGTGGAGATAGATGGAAGCTTCCCGTCGTGGTCATCCGGTGTGTTCTTTATGTGCGATACTAATAGTCGGGTTTACTCTTTCTCCCTGGGGCGATGGGTGCTAAACAATATTTGTTCTTCGAAAACGAGCGATCCATATGTGCCAAAGGGGACTGGTCTTTCCAGCTATAAAAAATGTCTTAAATATTGACAACAAAAAAGTAATATCTAAAAAGATTTTTCAATTTATTTCATTCACTTGCATTTTCCAAAGTGTTTTATCCACATTGCCATTATGATCCTTTACGCTTCCAATTCACTTCCAAATGCAAGCAGAGCAACGAGACAAAGAAGAAACGACGATTATTCATAATTTAGCACTCCCCCCACCCCAAAAAAAATGCTCACCAGTTCTAAGCAGATGTTTGCTTCTTCCCTGTCGCCAGTGCCGTCTGGAAGAAAGTATACGAAGCTCGACTAAGCCTAATCTTTTCCTTTTTCCGCTGCCATTATGAAGTCGCCAGGAAGGATATGAAAGAAAAAACGAGCCGTGTCATTTCACGCATATTACAAGTATCATAAGAGTGCAATTAAGCCATTTTCTTCGGCGATGTTCCATTGCAGGACAACGAAATCTCCGTCTTATGATCCTTTGATGACGCCTGCGAAAAATTAAAAACCATTTGCCTTTTGCTTTTGTGCTTTCGAGCACTAAAACGTTTTACTTACTTTTAATTGCTTTTTGCTCAAATGAGGGGTTAAGTTTTTTTCGCCGTTCTTCTTAAAGCAGTCTAAAAAAACATCTAACGTAAGATCGATAGCTTTTAAGCATTAGCAGTGCATTCTCCTGTTAACTCAAGGCTTCACTGATACGTCAATATTTGACAATGTTCGCTGTTTATGACGAATTAATGACTGACTGAGGCTAATGGTTCTTAAGCAGCTATATTTAGAATCCTCTGGATGTGCCAAGGGATGGGACGGATGGTGCAATGGACATACGTGGCACTAGAGTCATCAGCAGTCAATTTCCAGGGCTGTGCTGTTTTTCATGGTTTGGTAGCTTTCATAATGCATTAAGAATTGCATTTCAAATATTAGCCAAAAAACACGATTTTTTTTTTTTAGGGCATCAGCCGCCAGTTTTTAATTTTGCTTTATCTGCAGACTGAGTTACAAGTTTCTGGAGTAATCGCAAAATTCCCCGCCCTGCCCACGGTCAGTAGGGGACACCGATGGGGCTTGGAAAGACCGCCGTCCGTCGGATGGGACGTTAAGCCGTGGCCCCGTGTGTGGGAGAGACATACCCTGTACACGTTAAAGAACATGCTGGATGGCCTTGACGGGAGGCTACCATCTGTCTCCCAACAGCTGTTCCAGTGGGTCTCCTCCCCCAACCTTCTCTGAGCCTTCGGGGTCCATGTGACCTGGCCATTTAGCCCATGGTATGCAAAAAAAGTGCCGCTCAGAGGTAAAACAACCCAACTCTGGAGTAATCAGTGAGAAATAGAGAGGTCAGTAGTTTAGTCCCACTATACGGCATCCCCATGCACAGTGTTCCCTCTATGACGTCATTGACCACGCCCACCTCCGGTCACGTGATATGACGTCACAAGCCACGCCTCTTATTAATATTCATAATTAATAATTCATAATTACTAATTAATTAATAATTACTCCCCCCTCATTAAAACCCCTTATCAAAAGTTCCCTCCCCTTTATGAAAAAAGCCCGTGGGAAAAAAAAAAGCCCGTGGAAAAAAAAAAGCCCCCAATTGAAATATCCTTTGTTGACGAAACAGAAGAAAAATTTTATTACACATTAACCCTTTCTCTTTTCTAGAGGAAAGGATAGGCTTATTTCATTTCTTAGATGCAGTGTTGGCAAACGAAATGAAAAACGTTTCATTACATTTCCGTTACAGCCAAAAAATTTAGTAAAATTTTTTGTTAAGTTTTTCGTAACGTTATAACGAAATTTATTTCGAAATATTTTTAGTACAAATGCAAAACAATGAAATATTTGTTATCAATTTTATTACATATGTATGCAGTAGCGTCGTCCAGCGGTTCGCACTATTTCAATCAATCCACTTGCTAAAAAGCAAATAAAAATTGGAAAAAGGAAATTTATCAATATTAATAACAATTGTTAATAAAGAAATAAATACTTATGTGAAAATGAAATTGATGCGATTGTTTTTTTTGCTATTGATTCTTAAAAACTGAGGTTTAAGAAAAATAATGAAATAAAATTTGCAATTAGGAAACCTGTTTATGAATAAATGGGATGTAAATGTAATGGATAATAAATGTAAGTAAGCCATACAATCGACATTACTGAAGACAGGCACGTACCAGGTTTAGTTTCGGGGGTGGGGGAATGTCCGTGAATTTCGGGAAGAATGAATTAGGGAGAATTTAGTTTCGATGGGGTTCGCAAACTGTTTGAGCGGTGGTGGTAAGAATATAATTTGGGGGATTGAGAATTTAGGTCTTTAGGGGGAGGGGGGGGGGATTAGTCTCAGAGTAATACTTGAATAAAAAAAATAAATACCCCCTCAAGCAGCTGCTTGCCACAGAGGTCTGACAGGAGCCTGTCAGTTTATATGCCACAATAGGAGATCTGAGAGGATGGCAGGACCTCAGCAGAAAAATGACACACACATCCATGCCTCGAACCCAGGTCCCTTAGATCAGTAGCCAAGCGTGCTAACCACTCGGCCACGGGACGGCAAGAAAGGTTAAAGTGATATGTGATATATGGATGAAATTTTAAAGTTATTTTCTTTATATCTACATTTACTATCGGGCAGCATAACATGTCGGGCTAAAATAATAATTATACTAAGACACCTGTTTTGGATTTTAAACCAGGGAGACAAGTTTGAGATTTCTCATAAGGAGACTGGATTTTCCCTGGGGGGGAAAAGCTTCCACCCCTCTGGATATGTCCCTGACTAAAGACATTTATACCAAATTTCTAGGAATTGTTCAGAATGAAATGGAGCATTATTAATAAAAATTTCTGAGTGTAAGTATATGATCATAATTCTTAGTACTATAATAATTTTTGTGCATAGATTAATATTTATTTATAAATTTGCTGATATATTGTTTAAAATTCCCTTCAGAAATATTAACATTACAAAGCATAGTCGACGAACATTAAAAATAAAACGAAATTCATTCAAGAATATTGATATTATGATTCATTCAATGTTATTGTACTATTTTATTCATCATTATAAGCAAAATATCTTCTAATTTTGAAACGAAATTATTTCTTTTGTCAGAGAGAATCCATTTAAGTATAGAAAAACTGTCCCTATAGATACCTGAGTGCTACTAAAATAATTCTTTGCAATGCTTTGTCTTGATTTTTCCAGTAGTGAAAAATATTTTCTTTTGTACAAATTCTGTTTGCTCTCTCAAATTCATTTTATGAAATTGAAATTTTATTTTCTTTCGCCTCCAATTTTCTGTTTTATCAAAATACATTTCCAGCATATTATCTTTTGATGATACTGAACTATTTTTATCGATGCTTTCCCGTAGAAGAGATTTGCTGTGCTTTTTTGCTTTTTGAATGTACTCATGCAGAATAATTAAATTAATTTTCTTTGAAATAGGCTTCAAATAGAATAAAAAACGATCTGATGAATGAATCTGAAAACATTACTTATTTAACTTTATGCAGTCTCTTCTTAAAGAGCTGCAAAGAAGTACAAGATACACATCGTCACTGCTCCATTGAAACATGAGAATAACTTCCTTTATTTTTCTCAACAAGGTGAGGTTGATTGTTAACGAATTTGCAAACATACACAATGAAAATGTTTCGGTTGGGAAAAGGCAATGCTTTGGTGGGAAGTTCAAAACCAAACAATTTTTGCTTTTCAGAAAATTCAGAATTGGCTAAAAGTGAAATAATCGGTGATACATTCTTCTGAAACTATGATTTTAATATCTTTTAAAATTTAATATAAAGGGTAATGATTTCGGTTTAAAGTATTAGAATTTATCTTTGGAATTAAATATTTTTAACAGATTTTGCTGTTAATATTTTAGCTTCCGTAACTCTATAAAGAGTAAACAAATAATATTGAAATTTGAGATTTAGATAGATTTGATTGAGACCTTCAGTTACACTTTTCCATCAATGAAATTTAGACCATTTAAAAAAATGTTATATTTTATTTTGTGTAGTGGCGCCATCTAGTTGTGATATTGTGAACAACAAAATCGAGATCAAGAACTTAGAATACATTTATTGCTATCGGCCTTTCAATATTATAAATTTGCTTATTACAGTAGACTTCCTCTTATCCGGCCCTTACGGGACCGGACCACTGGCCGGATAAACGAAACGCGAGTTAATTCCAAACTTGTGTCAGAAAATAAATAAAAACGGCAAATGACAAAAATACTAACTGCCCTGTATTTTAATTAATTATTTGTTGTATACTATTAACAATTTACTGACACTCACTTTAAAGAGTCAGTGATTTTTTTTTTCTTTGAACTTACACTTTTTTTTACCTGTAAAGTCTTGCCATTTTTTAATAAACATCACATCAATCGCAGATGAGGCCTGTTGTTGTTGTTCAATGTATCTTACTGCAATATCAAAAGCTTCTTTTTTTTTTAATATGGCTAACTTTCCCTTCTTCTTCGCGTCTTCTCCGTTCCCTTCTTGGCAGAGTGCATTAATAATTTCGTCCTTATTCAGTGTTTCTTTTCCAACTGTTCATAACCCACGTCTCCAGGAAACATGCCTGTTATGCTACCACTACATCACCAATGGTTAACCTTTCCTCAGCTTGTGTGACGTTATAAACTTTTCGGGTTTTTTTTATTTGAATCTCACACTAGCGCCATCTATCCGGGAAGTGGACAACTCTTTTGACTCATTATGATGGAATTAATATTTGTCACTCACACTCATGGTGTTAAATCAATGAATGGATAGTAAAGAATCACAAGATATGTCCTGTAGACATGGAACTCATGAAATAAGCTGAAAAAATTGGTGTTACCATGAGTGGGATTCGAACCCACATCTCCAGGAAACATGCCTGTTATGCTACCACTACACCACCAATGAGAAAACCAATTTTTTTCATCTTATTATTTCATGAGTTCCATTTCAACAGGACATATCCTGTGATTCTTTATTACTGATTCATTGATTTAACACCATGACAAATATTAATTCCATCTGTATGAGGCAACAGAATTGTCCACTTTACCGGATAGATGGCGCCACTGTTCGGATCAAATTAAAAGAAAAAAAATCCGGAAAGTTTATAAGGTTACACAAGCTGAGAAAAGGTTAGCCATTGGTGGTGGTGTGGTAGCATAACAGGCATGTTTCCCGTTAGCCATTGGTGGTGTAGTGGTAGCGTAACAGGCATGTTTCCTGGAGACGTGGGTTCGAATCCCACTCACAGCAAAACTAATTTTTTGCAGCTCATTATTTCATGAGTTCCATGTCTACAGCACATATCCTGTGATTCTTTACTACAGATAATTGATTATATTTAGAGATAAATTAAAAATTCCTTTTGGGTTGGATAAGTATTAATGAACTATTAGGATTTTCACTTTTCGAATATGCGAAAAGCTATATATATATCCCTGTGCACTTTTAAAAGTGCATAGCCTTTCCATGGCCGAGTGGTTAGCACGCTTGGCTACTGGATAAGGCATGGTTGTGTGTGTTGTTTTCTGCTGAGGTCCTGCCATCCTCACAGATCTTCTACTTTGGCATATAAACTGACAAGGCTCCTGTCAGACCTCTGTGGCAAGCAGCAGCTTGAGGGGGTATTTATTTTATTTTTTATTTAAAAGTGGAAAAATTTAGAAATTACAAAATTTTAAACGATATTGCAAACGATATATTTGTCTAAAAATTTGAAATTTTGGTGATGTAATGAGAAGGTCACCAAGTTTCCATGGAAAACAATGATTGCAACCCCTTACCCCACTGAGGGTGGAAAACACAACTCCTTTCTAAAGTGAGAATTGAAAAACACTTTTTTTTAGTTCAATTGGCATTAATGAAATATTGTAATTCGCATTTTTTTAAGTACTCAAGAAGCATTAATACGTATTGTTAAAGGGGACGGTGGTGGCTCAGTCGGTAGCGCGCCAGGCTCGTAATCTACAATTCCCAGGCTCGAGTCCCAGCTGGGTTCAGCGTTGTGTCGTAATCTGCAGTTCCCAGGTTCGAGACCCTGCTGGGTCAGCGTTGAGATTTATCTCCGCAAAATTCCCCCCGCCCTGCCCAAGGTCACTAGGAGACATCGATGGGCTTGGAAAGGCCGCCGTTCGTCGTATGGGACGTTAAGCTGTGGCACCGTGTGCGGGAGAGCCCATACCATGTGCACGTTAAAGATCACACTGGATGGCCTTGACGGGAGGCTACCATCTGTGTCCTAACAGTTGTTCCAGTGGGTCCCCTCCCCCAATCCTTCTCTGAGCCTTCCGGGTCCTTGTGACCTGGCCATTTAGCCCATAGGGGGCAAAAAGTGCCGCTCAGAGGTAAAACAACCCAACCCAACGTATCGTTAAAAATCACTAAATATGGAAACTGAAAAATGTAGATCGTAGATCGTTACATCATAGTACCCATAACCTTCTTCATCTGGAAATATGCCTAATTGGCATCAGTTTGAAAAAACAAACAAAAGTAAACCACACAATGGTGGATCCCAAAGGGTAAAAGAACATAAAACAAAGAGTAGTAATGATGCACAAGAAACCTAAAATGGATAACTTTCTTTAGCAAATGCCATCATCTTAGGCCTCTTGTATCTGTTAAGGACTTCATGATCGTAGTCCAGAAGGCAGGATATAATCTCGTGCGGGTTTCTCTGCACTGACTCGTAGAAACCTCACGAGACAAACTTAAGATATGTGTAAATATGATCAATGCCCGGATCTTTATGCAATTGTCTATTGGTTGTAAACCAGGGGGCATTGACCACACATCGCAGGATTTTATTCTGCAAGACCTGTATCTTGTGAATGTTCGTGGGAATTGTGTTCGCCCAAATTGGGGAAGCATAGGATGTCATATGTCGAATGACCAACTCACGTCGGCTATTGACTTGTACTTATACTTATCTAATGTAGATTAGTATGTCCAAAGCCAGAGACTTTATTAACACATCATTGTAGAAAATAAACCTGTCAAAACCAAGAAACTACAAGTTTAAGTAAAGGATTAGGCTAAACTAGCTACCCTTCCTGCCAAAGGCTCCCCTAGGATTTTCACCCAGTCTTGCCTAAGGCTAATATGAAATTTAAGTAAATAGTTAGCTAATCATTAGTACTTGAAGTAATCCAGGAACGATGCGAAAACACGTCATGACCGTTCGAAGTCAGAGCAAGGGAGAAGAGAGCTAGCTTCCATAGACGTAATGTAAACTTTTCGATTGCAGCGCCCTTTAAACATGGCAAATTCGTGTATTGCAATGAAGTCACCTAACCAGGGAGAGGAGCAAGTTCCCCGCATTATTTTTCCACCGCTGAGCAAGGTTTTCAATTGCTTACACCACGTGACTAATTTTACAATGCACTTTGACTCTGAAAAACGTTCATTTTCTTCATGAGGTACAATCATAACTTTTTTTTTCCGTTTAGAGATAAAATATCAAGAAATAATGAAATAATTTTCTTTAATAAAATCGAACTTTGTGAAACTGGTAGTAGCTATGCTAAAGAACAAAATTTTCATATTTTGAACAACCTACAGCATTTACTATATTATAATAAATTGAGATTTATGTGTCAGTACACGATAACATGATCTATATAATTATATTTTATACAGTTGCTGATATTTTCAATAAATATCATATGGAGTTTTTTCTTGTATAATCGTTCAACAGATGGCAGCAGGCACTTCCCGTATCAACCATAAAAAAAGAACACCCAAAGATTTTGCCAAGTTGTTTCGATTTGTCCAACTCCACTAAATTTTGCCAAGTTGCCTCGATTTTATCACCTCTCCTTAATTTCACAAAAAACAATCCCAATTTTCACAACTCGCCCGTATTTTACCAAATGGATTCGAATTTTGCCAACTGCCCTAGATTTTGCCAAGTTTCCTCAATTTTGCCAACTCGCCATAATTTTACAGAAAAAATCCCCCAATTTTTACATCTCACCTGATTTTAGCAAAGTCACTCAGAATTTTACCAACTCCCCAAGATTTGAACAACTCTCCTAGATTTTACGAAGTTGCCTCGATTTTGCCAACATGCCATAATTGTACAGAAAAAAGATTCCAATTTTTACATCTCACCTGAATTTTGCCGTTACTCCGAATTTTACCAACTGCCCCTAGATTTTATCAAGTTTCCTCAATTTTGCCAATTCGCCATAATTTTACAAAAAAAAAACAATTTTTACATCTCACCAGATATTTGCAAAGTCATTCAGAATTTTGACAACTCTCAAGATTTGGCAATTCTCCTAGATTTTGCCAACTTGCCATAATTTTACAGAAAAAAAAAATGAAAATTTTTACATCTCACCTGAATTTTGCCAACTCCCCAAGATTTTGCCAATTTGTCCCAATTTTGCCAACTCACCTATATTTTACAAGTGGCTTCGAATTTTGCGAACTGCTCTAGATTTTGCCGTCTCCATTTTCCCAACTGCCCTAGATTTGCCAAGTTGCCTCGATTTTGACAACTACCCTAGATTTTGCTTTCTCTACTTAATTTTACTCCCCCCCCCCCACGAAAAAATTACAAATGTTCACACTCACCTAGATTTTACGAAGTCGCTTCGAATTTTGCAAACTCCGAATTACTTTTGGGGGAGCCTTCTCCCCATCCCCCATAGCTACGCCCCTGTCTAGAGGTAATTTGTGTATTTACTATGGATGGATTTTTAATAATAACGCTTAAACGTGAGTGACCTCATTTTTAACATCTAAATCAGCGTGGTGCAACCCTAGCCCCTTGTACTTATTTCGGTGGCCCTGTTCTACGGTTTTCATTAATAGAAGATAAACCAATAGCATAATTTTAAAATTGGAGGTATTGGGTTTAAGCCAATCTTTTCTGCAAGTTCTATACTTTACGTTAGATCAGGCATGGCCAACTGTTTTTGCCCCCGGGCCGGACGAAATATTAAAATTGAAAAATGTTAAGCAAAACACTTATTTCTTTAAGTAAACAAAATTTTATTATGAAATTAGTTTATGAATAATTGTAAGTAAATCAATACAACAAGTTAACATAATAACTAATGCGACGTGTTGAGGCGGTTTGCATCGCTTATTATTTTTTTATTATCGTTCGTTTTAATACGTCGCTTGAACATCAAACAGATCATATCGAGTACAGATGAGTATAAAAGTTTTAATTCTTTATAACGGAATCTTTTTTAAAAAATATAGAAGTATCGAGAATTAATTCGATTAATTACTAGAAGTTAAATGCTAATATTGAAAAATTGTTCGCGGGTCACATAAATTCATTACGCGGGCCGGATCCGGCCCGCGGGCTGTATGTTGGCCATGCCTGCGTTAGATGGCAATACAAAATAGTAATTTTCACTTCCTAGAGATGGCAGCACCTTACAACGGTTATGTCTGTTTTCGCATTTTAGCCACGGCCGACTCGACTTGATACCATTTTTCATTCTTCCAAAGACGTTGTTTTTAACAAGGAGTGTTTAAGGGAGAAGAGAGCTAGCTTCCATAGACGTAATGTAAACTTTTCGATTGCAGCGCCCTCTAAACATGGCAAATTCGTGTATTGCAGTGAAGCCACCTAGCCAGGAGAGGAGACAGTTCCTTGCGTTATTTTTCCACTGCCCAGCAAGGTTTTCAATAGCTTACACCACGTTGTTCAAAGTGTCCATTTCTTAAATTTTACCATCATGATTTTCTTTTCACAAGGATTAGTTAAAATTATTTTCCTTAATAAAATCTCGTTTTGTAAAACAAGAGGTAGCTACGCTCAACAATCTAGGTAGGTGGCCAATAGCTCAGTGGTCAGAGCACCTGACATGTTATCAGAAGGTCTTCGGTTCGTATCCCATTCATCTGAAAACAATGATAAAATTTATATCGACGTTAAACTAAAAGTGATTCCTTCCTTGGCAGTTGAACAAAAGTCGTTGAGAAATTTCCTCAATGCATATCATTTTAGTGTTACGGTAAACCAACATCATGTAATACAGTGCGATGTTAAAGACATACTAATACCCTTTCATTCAAAGACACTGAAAAATCTGTGAAAGATTCGTCATAAAATTGAGATGCAAACCTGCCTTACTCATAATAAATAATAAAAAATAAATACTGACAGGAGGCTGTCAGTTTATATGCCAGAGTAGAAGGTCTGAGAGGATGGCAGGACCTCAGCAGAAAACGACACGAACATCCATGCCTTACCCGGGGCTCGAACCCAGGTCCCGTAGGTCAGTAGCCAAGCGCGCTAACCACTCGGCGACGGGACGGTTCATAATAAATATCTGCTTTTTAAATAATTTCGGTCTCCGCATGCGCAGAAACCTTTCTAGAACTCCAAAGGTGACTACACATGATACCCCGATTAAACGAAAATAAATGAACTTGTATTAATTATTTCAAACTTTGTGCAGGTAGCTTTAATTTCTAGTGAGGAAAAAAAAATTTCTTTTCTTTTATAATATTTCGTTTTATATTCTGAACGGTGGTAAAAGTTTATTTACGCTACATTAAATGTTTTCTTCCTTAATACGTATTAAATATTAAAACTTAATGTAATCAATTTAAGTACATTTTTTAAGAGGAAGCATGGGATGGAGAGGTAAACAACGAACGGAATAAAAGTATTTTCACTGCTGGGTTTCACTCGTAACAAGGCAAGATTAGCAAAAATGAAAGGAAGAAATAATAAAAATTTAAAAGATTAAATTTCTTAAATTAAAAATTAAAAAACCATTTCTTAAATTTTACCATCATGATTTCTTTTCACAAGGATTAGTTAAAATTATTTTCCTTAATAAAATCTCGTTTTGTAAAACAAGAGATAGCTATGCTCAACATAAATATTTTAATATTTTGAACATTCTACTATATTTAATATATTATAATAAAGTGAAATTTATGGCTTAATGCGAGACAACATGTTTTGTTTAATCATATTTTATAGAATTTAGGATATTTTTAAAAAAAGTCACATCGAGTTTCTTACTTGTATAAACTGTCAATAGATGGCAGCAGGCACTTCTAGTATCAACCATAAAAAAATTTACCATTAGAACAAACTACAGACACCTATATATGTCGATATGCTCCAGGGAACACCAAACTGCAACATACATTGACTTACATATTCGCAAGATGATTAAATGTATTAATTTACATATTAATTTTAAAAATTCTGCAAAATTACTCAAAATAAACATACAACGGCTTTTCCAGGTATCGTAATATATACTCCTGAACGGGATAAAATACTCACTGAATAACTTTAGGGTCAGCTATCACTATGCCAAACAGTCATGGGTGTTAGACAGGTTGAAACACTGATTAAATCGCAATAAATATACCAAGAGTTAGACAAACCACAGCTGCAGTGGACTAAAAATGATTGCACTGAGCATGCGCAGATCGCCCTTACAGTTGTTTTTGTGCATGCACCTCAATTTGCCACGTTCAGCTTCGGTAAAATTCCGCAGAACGGCGCCACTTACGCTTGTGCGAAGCTAGCCTTCTTCTCCTTAGACCTTCTTTGGTTTTTAACTAGGTATCTTCTTCAGCGTGGTTGTCGTATCGAGTTGACCGTGCTTAAACCAAGGAGTGTCCAGGGGAGAAGAGAGCCAGCTTCCATAGACGTAACGTAAACTTTTCGATTGCGGCATCATCTAAACATGGCAAATTCGTACACTGCAGTGAAGCCACCTAGCAGGGATAGGAGCGAGTTCCCCCGCATTATTTTTCCACTTCCGAGCGAGGTTTTCAATTGCTTACACCAAGTGACTAATTTTACCTACACTTTCACTCTGAAAAATGTTCATTTCTTTCATGAAGTACATTCATAATCTTTTCGTTTAGAGAGAAAATAACAAGAAATAATTAGAATTATTTTCTTTAATAAAACCCAATTTTGTAAAACTGGTAGTAGTTATGCTGAAGAAAACATTTTTAATATTTTGAACACTCTACAATATTTAAAATATTATAATAAATTGAGATTTATAAGTCAAGGCACGATAACATATTCTATATTTTATATCTTATAAAATTGTAGATATTTACCATAAATATCATATTGAGTTTTTTACTTGTATAAATGTTCAACAGATGGCAGCAGGCACTTCTAGTATCCACCATAAAAAAAGAATTACACTATTAGAGCAAAGTGCAGAAAACTATATACATCGATATACTCCAGGGAACACAAACCTGCAACACACATTGACTTATATATATTCGCAAGATGATTAAATGTATTAATTTACATATCAATTTTAAATATTCTGCAAAATTACTCAAAATAAACATGCAACGGCTTTTCCAGGTATCGTGAAATGTACTCCTGAACGGGATAAAATACTCATTGAATAACTTTAGGGTCAGCTACCACTGTGCCAAACAGCCATGGCTGTTAGAGGGGTTGAAACACTGATTAAATCGCAATAATTTTACCAAGAGTAAGACAAACCATAGCAACAAAAAAGACGGTTTTCCCAGATTACATAAATTTTCATCTGAAAACTGACAGGCTCCTGTCAGACCTCTGTGGCAAGCAGCTTCTTGAGGGGGGTATTTATTATTTTTCTTTGTGTGAAAGTGCTTTTTCAGCTTTAAAAGCTATTAAATCAAAATCTAGAAATCGCATTGAAAGTGCTTCACTAGAATCCTGTCTGAGACTTTCCTTTCCAAGAACTTAAAGTAAATATTGAGAAATTTGTTTCAGAAAAACAGTGCCAATCCTCACATGAATTTTCCTAATTTCCATGGTGCAGTGGAGCGGGGGTGGCTCAGTCAGTAGCGTGCCAGGCTCGTAATCTGCAGTTCCCAGGTTCGAGTCCCAGCTGGGTCAGCGTTGAGATTTATCTCCGCAAAATTCCCCGCCCTGCCCACGGTCAGTAGGGGACACCGATGGGCTTGGAAAGGCCGTCGGATGGGACATTAAGTAGTGTTTCCGTGTGCGGGAGAGCCATACCCTGTGCACGTTAAAGAACACGCTGGAAGGCCTTGACGGGAGGCTACCATCTGTCTCCCTACAGTTGTTCCAGTGGGTCCCCTCCCCCAACCTTCTCTGAGCCATCGGGGTCCATGTGACCTGACCATTTAGCCCATGATGTGCAAAAAAGTGCCGCTCACAGGTAAAACAACCCAACCCTTCCTTCTATATCTCTCGCATTCACAGCCTTATTTCGTGCATGCGCAGAACTGTAAGCTGACAGCACGTCCTGAATGTCTTCGGGGAAACGAGAGTTGTCCTTGAAGGAATATTCACTTGTTGATGTGATATGTATGACAGCACGCTTCCTTTTACGATTAGTTTAGCCTGGCAAGAATCCTCGCCGCACACATGCACAGAGCTTGTGAATGGCGCTGCCCTCAGACGCTTTTCAATGAGACCGAGGCTGACTGAGCAGCAGCTAGTGTAACGGCATCATTCTATTTGAAAACGAGGAGTAAAAAATTTCAGGTAGATAGCGCAATGGCGAATTTCTAGAGGTCGTGTCCCCGATTCCATTTTGTGTGTATATGGTGTGTATATGGAGGGTGAGGGAAGCTCAACTCAGGTCAGTCCACACACACCAAGCAATATACCATATTGAATATTGCTTGGTGTGTATGTAGAGGGGGGGAGCTCAACTCAGGTGAGCGACTGCAACTGCCTCATGACTTCGATCTTGATTTGTTTGCTTAAATGCAAACGGCGTATAGGACGACTTTTCAACAAAGTTTTAATCTTGAATGATAGATTGAGATTAGAGACTATCTGCAACGCTACATTGCCAAGTGATATTCTTATCTGTGATGATATGTACTGTATTCTGTAAATGGTTGTTGCAGTGATGTGTATTAAGCGTGTTGTGAATCTTCAGATTTTCGAATCGAAAATGTTATGCCTGCTCGTAATTCTATCCATATCAAGCTTAGGAACCTGCGGTAAGTACTCTCATATACTGAATCAGTGATGAGCTGAGAATTAATTTCTGTAAACTTTCATATGCATTTACCAAACAGATATTATTAGCTATAAGAATAATCTTACTCAATAACTGCCTTTATCGGTTACCTGCAGTTCACGGTAACAGCATGGCGCCTGGTGAAGAAGCGTAACGTAAGAAGGAAGGTACGTGGATAAGCGGAACGTAAGTTGAGAATATTTGAATGAACGCAACGCAAGAATATTGTTGGGTTGTTTTACCTCTGAGCGGCACTTTTTTTGCACACAATAATGACCAGGTCACAAGGACCCCGATGGCTAACTCTGACATTTGATGGTAGCCTCCCGTCAAGGCCATTTGGCATGTCAAACATTCAAACCGGCGTGTCAACTGAATCAATTTTTAATATTTCTCTTGTTAGCTGAAACAAAATGAAAAATATTAGAAATAAATCGTACAAACTGATAATTCTTTTGTAAAATCACTGTAAACGCAAAAAGAATTTAGAAAGAAAAAACATTGAAACGCCGAAAATGCTTATTAATTGTAATTACTAAATGTTGATTAATTTTAAGATTAAGATTCAAAAAATAAAATTCTTTATTTTACTTTATTCCCCAGTTATAATCAAAATTGGAAATCTGTGTATAACTACGCACGAGTACGGCTATTGAGACCAACCTGGACTGACATTCGCACTGCCAACTCTACACCTTTTACGGGCTCTAGCATGTGAAAGCTCTAAAGTCCGCAAATGCGCAGATATACTCGTCCTAAACACATTCTATGAGTTATATCCGAGAGTAAATCCTTGGTAACTAGTTAAACCCAGACAAAAATTTTGGTGTGAATCGTATTTACATTGATAACTCTTCTCGTCGATAAGTTCATTTACAGCTTTTCACAGTTAACATACTACTTTTACAAACTACTCCATTGACAAATCAAATATTAAAAAACAATGAATGTTTTTTTATGAACGTTGGTTTATCAAAAAAAATTCACAAGGCCAAATGTTAGAGTGGGGTATCACTAGTGACGTCATTTTTTACTATGGTGTTTCGTTGCATGGCGATGACTGCAGTCGGTTATTGGGACAAGATGCGATGCAATGGTCGAGACATTTTTTGTTTGTATGCTATACAGAATAAAAATCTAAAATCAAATGTCTATGTAACCACTTGTGCGATTGAGAATTTGCCGAAAGTGAATATAGAAGTGTTTAGGAAATCCTTCAAACTTTTTTCTACGAGAGTAGGTGTAACTCTCTCCAAGAACAGTGGGGCGAGGATGGCTCAGTCAGTAGCGCGCTAGGCTCGTAATCTGCAGTTCCCAGATTCGAGTCCCAGCTGGGTCAGCGTTGAGATTTATCTCCACAAAATTCCCCGCCCTGCCCACGGTCAGTAGGGGACACCGATGGGCTTGACTAAATTCCGCCGTCCGTCGGATGGGATGTTAAGTCGTGTTCGGGAGAGCCATACTCGGTGCACGTTAAAGAACACGCTGGGTGGCCCTGACGGGAGTCTACCATCTGTCTCCCAACAGTTGTTCCAGTGGGTCCCCTCCCCCAGCCCTCTCTGAGCCTTTGGGGTCCATGTGACCTGGCCATTTAGCCCGTGGTGTGCAAAAAAGTGTCGCTCAGAGGTAAAACAATCCAATCTCCTAGAACAGTGGGCTGAGCTCTGTTATATCACCCATGTTCCATGAAGAATTGGTCAGAGGACTATTTCTTCATGGAACATACGACCTATCTCCAATAATGCGTATTACTTGCAGAAATGGTGTGCATATTTCTCAATTAACATACGACGAACTTAGAGATTAAGGGTAGAGACACTAGAACCATCAAAACACACTTGGTTGCAGGTAAAGTTTGCACTACAATCTCTGGTGAAAGCAGAAATTTACGAAACCGTGCGTAATTGCGAAATGCGAGTAAATGCGCGGAATTGTGCGCAAATGCTTAATTGCGATGGTTGTAAATGGCATCATCCTAGCCAACGCCTTCATTCTTGCCTACTAATGACTGACGACGATTTTTTTGTATATTATATGGAAGCCATTACAAATGTTAACATTGAGACTATCGCTAAAACATTTGTCAATGAATGCAGGTTCTCCTTAAGTCAAGTGGACAACACGAAATTCATAAAGGACTTGAATTTCTCAACTCTTCTGAAGGAACTTGTTTATAATGAACTAGTGTCAGAATCTCAAATTTAGAGCAAAATGTAGTACTAAATGGGTTCAATAAGTCAGTCGCAAGAGGAAGAAAAACCGATACTGTTTCAGGTACTGGGGTCTGAATCACTGAAATTCAAGGATGATTTTTTTTTGTGTGTAAAAAAAAAGGGCGATTCTGTCTGGACAAATCTTTAGTAAACCGTATAATATTCAGCGAACTGATAGCATCATCATATGCCGGTTGTCATTATTATTATTTACGTAAATCAATTTTCTTTTCCTGTTATATACATTGTAACAATTGGCAAGAAACCGTTTTGCTCTGACTGTATCAATTCTCGCATCGTCCTGTAAAAATATGCATCAGATGATAAATGTAATAAATGCTTATGGTAATGATTTTATGGTGTCCTCACTTCGATTAACTCATTCGGAAATATAAGGTATTTCAGTGTCAAGTTTTTACATCCTATGTATTCATTATTTAACACATACGAATTCCATGGAATGTCGTATGTGTTCTCGCAAACAAAATTAAAAGTTTGTTTGCACAGAGAAGGAAAAATTATATACTAAATTTCTTTACACAGAGAAAAAATATATTTTTAGACTTTATATTTTACCTTGCACGGTAAACAAAAATAATTTTTGTCATAGAGTAGAAAAGTATTTTTCAATGTTCTTTCGCGCAGGGAAGAAATAGATTTCAGAATTTAATCTTGCTCTGTATATCATCACCCTCAAACAGCCATGGGCTACGGAGGTTCAACCAGACCGTGCAATTTAGTTCTCCAAATAAGTCTGTCCTGAGCTACTATATCTGCTGCATCTGGCCACTGCACACCAATTCTAATTAGGTCCTGTTTGATATTATGTGCCCACCGCACCCTAGGTCACCCTCTCTTTCCGAGGCCTTTAGGCATACTGTTCATAACCCTATTCGCAAATCTATAATTATCCATACGGGCAACATGGCCAAACCAACGGAGTCTCTCTCTGCACAATATGCTGCTTAAAGGAGGTTGCAAACTCCTTTGCCTAACCTCATCATTAGTTACAAAGTTGAACCACCTAATGCCCAAGATACTGCATAAGCATCTGGAATCAAAAGCATCTAGTTTCCTGTTATCTTGTTTACAAAGTGTCCAAGTTTCACTGCCATAACTAATCCTAGAAAGAACCAAACTATTATACAGTCTAATTTTAGTCTTTAGGTGTATACGCCTATTTCTCCACACTCTCCATAGATTCTTAAAAGTCCCGGCAGCAATCCCTATCCGTCTGTTAATCTCATGCCCCACATCATCATTATCTATTACATAGCTCCCAAGATAATTAAACTGTGACACCTGCTCAAGATTGCAACCATTCAGATGAAATGAATCACAGCCTGTCTGACCAATTTTCATCACGTTAGTTTTCTCTCTGTTTATAACCAAACCTACTCTACTACCAGTCTCATCAACAGCTCGAATGAAAGAGTTCATCTCATCAACATCATTTGCCAAAAGGGCTAAATCATCAGCATAATCTAAATCGGAAATTTTAGTATCTCCAGCCCATTTAAGGCCAAAATCTTTCCCTTGAAGTGAATTTCGCATAACATAATCAATAACCAAACTAAAGAGAAAAGGAGACAAAATGCACCCTTGTCGAACACCAGAAGTAATGCTAAACCAGGTGCTACAAGACTTACCAACTCTCACACAGGACTCAGTGTTATTATAGAGAGCTTTCATTATGTTAACTTGAGGCGGGGGTGGCTCAGTCGGTAGCGCGCCAGGCTCGTAATCTGTAGTTCCCAGGTTCGAGTCCCAGCTAGGTCAGCGATGAGATTTATCTCCGCAAACTTCCTCGTCCTGCCCACGGTCACTTGGAAAGGCCGCCGTCCGTCGGATGGGACGTTAAGCCGTGGCCCCGTGTGCGGGAGAGACATACCCTGTGCACGTTAAAGAACACGCTGGATGGCCTTGACGGGAGACTACCATCTGTCTCCCACAGCTGTTCCAGTGGGTCCCCTCCCCCAACCTTCTCTGAGCCTTCGGGGTCCACGTGACCTGGCCATTTAGCCCATGGTATGCAAAAAAAGTGCCGCTCAGAGGTAAAACAACCCAACCCATTATGTTAACTAACTTGTCTGGTATACCATATGATTTCACAATCAACCACAAATTATGACGATCAACAGAGTCGAAAGCCTTTTTGAAATCAACAAAGCTAGCAACCAAAGGATTCTGAAACTCTAAACATTTCTCAAGAATCTGCCTAAGTGAAAATATCTGATCCACACATCCCCTACACTTCTGAATCCACATTGCTCATCACGCACTTGACTGTCAACCAGATTCTTAATTCTATTAAGCACAATCATGCAAAGAACTTTTCCTGGAACAGAAAATAGGCTGATACCCCTATAGTTATCACAAGAACTGCGATCACCTTTTTTGAAAATACGGATAATAATTTCTCTGGTAAAATCCTTATAATAAAAGATATTCAAAATTTCAGTCATCGAAATGGTAACCGAAACATTCCCAGCTCTAAGCATTTCCGTATTAATTTCATCTATCCCTGGGGATTTATGAAGTTTAAGTTTAGAAATAACCAAATTAACTTCATATTGTGTTATAGGGCCAACATTAAAGCCACCAATGCGTCTATCATCATTGCAAACAATTGCTTCAATGGGAGTAGAACTAATAACACTAAACAAAATACAATTTTAAAGTTACTTTAGAAGTTTTCCATTCCAAAGTACAGCTCATTACACGAAATTATTGTTAAGTATTCTGTAAACATTCTATCTTCAAGTAAGCTTTTCCTCATGCATCTACAGAAAAGTGTTTGACGTTCCCGTGAATCTGTTTTGATAACGTACGTCTGCATTTTTTCCGTTTTGTCTCCTTTTATAATCGTTTTACCTATTCACTGAAGTGCAAGCCACTACCGTAGTTTCATTTTTTCCTGATATTTCTCTTTACCTTTAATGGTCATTGTAGTTCATTAGTGTTTGATATGCATCTCTCTGAAGTTTGTTTCCTTCCATGTTTGTTTGGACCCCTTCTTCATCTGGCAAAGTTTGGGTCCCTTTATCCCTCTTTCCGTTTGGTACATCGTTTTACATACAGATTGTACAACAAAATTTACGTTGTCCCACACTGTATTTTCTATCTCTATGACCATAATGTTGCGAATTTGGGTTCGGTTGTTTTACCTCTGAGCGGCACTTTTTTGCACACCATGGGCTAAATGGCCAGGTCACATGGACTCCGAAGGCTCAGAGAAGGTTGGGGGGGGGGACCCACTGGAACAGTTGTTAGGAGACAGATGGTAGCCTCCCGTCAAGGCCATCCAGCGTGTTCTTTAACGTGCACAGGGTATGGCTCTCCCGCACACGGGGCCACGGCTTAACGTCCCATCCGACGGACGGTGGCCTTTCCAAGCCCATCGGTGTCCCCTACTGACCGTGGGCAGGGCGGGGAATTTTACAGATATAAATCTCAACGCTGACCCAGCTGGGACTCGAACCTGGGAACTACAGATTATGAGCCTGGCGCGCTACCGACTGAGCCACCCCCGCCCCTGGGAGCTATGTAACAAATAATGGTGATGTGCAGCATGAGATTAACAGACGAATAGGGATTGCTGCCGGGACTTTTAAGAAACTATGGAGAGTGTGAAGAAATAGGTGTATACACCTAAAGACTAAAATTAGACTGTATAATAGTTTGGTTCTTTCTAGGGTGTAGTTATGGTAGTGAAACTTGGACACTTTGTAAACAAGATAACAGGAAACTAGATGCTTTTGATTCCAGATGCTTATGCAGTATCTTGGGCATTAGGTGGTTCAACTTTGTAACTAATGATGAGGTTAGGCAAAGGAGTTTGCAACCTCCTTTAAGCAGCATATTGTGCAGAGAGAGACTCCGTTGGTTTGGCCATGTTGCCCGTATGAATAATTATATAATGGCGAATAGGGTTATGAACAGTGTGCCTAAAGCCCTCAGAAAGAAGGGGAGGCCTAGGATGCGGTGGGCAGACAATATCAAACAGGACCTTGTTAGAATTGGTGTGCAGTGGCCAGATGCAGTAGATGTAGCTCAGGATAGACTTGCTTGGAGAACTAAATTGCACTGTCTGGTTGGACCACCGTAGCCCATGGCTGCTTGAGGATGATGATGATCCGTATATCTGGCTATGGCTCGAAAATGTTTCTTCAGTGCTGGGAAAAATTGGTAATGTCTAGGGGCAAAATCAAAACAATAAACAACGTTTTTGCCTTCATAATCCAACTTACAGAACCGACTTCTTTCTTAGACTACTGTTCCAGTCGAGCAGCCATATTCAACTGACCCTGAGACACAATGAGTGAAAGATGGCTTGCGAATCGACATGCAAGGTTGCCAAGAACGATTAATAAATCACTCCAGCATAGCTACAATAACTGCAGGTCCTTTGGTTGTGAGTAAACTTTGTAAACCTTGTAAACTTACCGAGCACACTCGTATTAAAGAAAAAAGCTCCCAAACATTTTAGTATTTGAAAACATAGAACTTTTTTTGGCATGAAAATATGATTCAGCTAAATCTGCGCACAATCCTTCAAGAGAAATTAACCTCCAATTATTATGAACATGCGAAAAATATAAAAACATCTAAAATTAACCAAGATGACCTAAAAGCAAAATAGGCGGCTATTTTCTTTCGGTAACCTAAGAGTTTGCTTAAAAGGTTCTTTGTTTCACTATTATTTCCAGAAGGTAATAAAAAAAATAAAATAAATACCCCCTCAAGCAGCTGCTTGCGACAGAGGTCTGACAGGAGCCTGTCAGTTTATATGCCACAGTAGAAGATCAGCAGACATTAATTTTTAATGCATCTTAAGATTTCTGCAAAGAGTGTAAACAAAGAGGTAGATAGTCGACTTCAACATGTCTGACAACAATATTTTTAATTTATTTCTTTGATATAAATACAGGCTGTCCAAAAAAACTTCTATTTTTTACAAAAATTAAAAAATAAATCATTTTCTCTGTAAGTTGACATTGGTATGTTAGTCCGAAGATTAATTCACAAAGATTTTCCTAAACGCATTTTTCCTACAAGAGGGTACACCACCTTCCTTCTTCTAACAGAATATGTCAGAAATTCGATGTACGAGAATTTTTTAATTGCCACATTTCTCCACATCTAGATTAGTCGCGACAGTCCGACACATTGGTTACTATTACTGTTATACACTGATTAGTATCATTCTGCAACTGGCATTCAGAGTACGATTCCCAAGACACGATCGTAGCCATTTTTTCCCTCCCTGTTTATACATCGCCATTTACATAGTTGGTCAAATCACGTAGGCTCTATAAAACAGCTGCTTAATACAATTATTAGTGCGAAGGACGAAGTAAGCTTGTTTTGATCCGCTCCCAGTGAAAGGCAGGAAAATAACATGGTAATCAATAACGGGGTATCCATGTTGATGGAAAGTGGAAGAGAAATTGAAACGTGGATTCATTAGAAAAGAGCAATATCGACAGCTGAATATGTTAAATTTAGATGAACGCAGATTGAACACTATGGCCGTAGGAACTTACTTGACAGCTCCAGCAGCGTCAGTGTTTTAAAGCGCAGAAAATGAGCCCTTGCAGAATGGGCCAACGAACAGAGTGACAGCGCTCTGCCAACACCACCTAGAGGAGAAGGCCGTAGCACTCATTTGTGACGTCAGCATTAGTGGACGGAACTGCCGGCATAATAAAATGAGAAGTAGCTTATGCTTTCTATTTAATCTTCTGAATATTCAGTAACAAATCGGTATCATCATTAATTTTTCACATAATTTAAAAAAAATCCTCACCCCCCCCCCCTTTATTTTTGCTTTGATTAGTATTTTTAAACCATTAATTACCGTTTCCCATTATCCAGATAGATTTAATACCACACTTTAACGTTCGGAAATTCCAACACTTTTAATTAATTTCGCACACGATCAATCATTGTATTGAACAAGTATTAAATTTTCACTCTTAAAGGATTCTAGAAGTGCAAAATATATCACTTTTTTACCGAAACTCCACACATATCCATCAATTTTTTTTCACAAACATGCATATGTGTATATAAAGGTCTAAAACGTTATTTAATGAAAACAGTATGTTTAAATATTGCATATGTTAAGAAAAACAATCAACAAATTCCACATTAAAAAATACTTTTATTTACAATCTGAATCAACATCTTTTACACCTCACATATATATATAGGTACAAATTACAATGAAACAACCTGATTCCTTCACATAAGATTAGAATTTTTATCATTTTTGGTATCATAATAACAATTAAAGAAATAAACTTTAATATTAGAAAAAAATTCTGAAGAAACATGAAAGCAACATCAAAATACTTGTGGTCAAAAGGTTTGAACAGATTCAAAATACAACAAATATAATAGTGATTATCACACAATGTAAAAGTCACATTGAAATATCCATATACACTCAGTGATTATGAAACCTAATTCCATGTTATGTCAATGGAAATCTAATTTCAAAGCTTTGTAACTTTTAAAATGAGCTTTTATGAAAAAAAATTGAAATGAAGATTAATTAAAGATCTCAATCAAATTTATCTAAATCTATGTTCATTAAAAATTAACGAATTATGGAAACTGGGATATTAAAATATTAATTTAAACAAATTTGCCAAATAGCAGTAAAATAAAGGATGGATGAATTTCATTTCTTTGCAGATAAAGCCTTTGCCCTAGATTACGGGTTATATTAAATTTAATATAATATATTAAATTTTATTAGCATAGTTTTAGCAGAATATGTAACAATTGAATATTCTTGTAGCAAAATTATTACTTGAACTTTGATTAGATTAAAATTTTAATATTCTTCTATGTTAAATTATCATACACTTCACAAATTTCGATTTGAAAACAGAATTATTACTTTGGACTTCTATTAGATAAAAGTTTAATATTATTGTTTAATACCAAAATTATTACTTGAACATTGCTTAGATAAAAGTTTTAATATTCTTCTAGCAAAATAATTACTTTGGACTTTGATTAAAAGTTTTAATATTTTTCTATGATAAGAAATTTATTCACTTTTGGATAAAACTTTCAATATTTTTCTTTGAGAACAGAATTAATACTTTGGACTTTGCTTAGAAAGTTTTGATTATGCTGTATCCAGTGAAGTGTATGATAACTTAACAAAACACATCATTTTTTATCTCATATACACACACCTCATTTTAACCTAATTCATTTAAACTAATTCACAAATTAGTTTAAACCTCATCTCCTGAAAAAAAAAAACTTAAATTAGTTTTTCACATTCTAAAATACACTCCTTTTTTTCTAATTTTCACAAAAACCAAAAAACACTTTTTATCTCACCCCCCATAACTTTTCCCATGGAATTCTCGAAGCCCTTTTACTGTGCCAGAACTCTCATTTATGCTACTACTAATAGGTCGCAGACCTATTGATTTTATTAATTTTAATTTTTTATATTTCATTTCTATCCTGATGCAACCACTTTGTGTCTGACGGAGATGTCTTCGGAGGTTAATGGGTGCAAGATCTCGTTTGCGAATATCTTTCAGGGTTCCGTTTCATTTGTTTACGTTGATGATTGCCGAGAAAGAACTTAGTTCATGTGAAATGACAGGAAGTATCTTGTGAAACAATTTCAGCTCGCCCAAAAGCAGACATTGACCTTCGGGAGGAATGCAGAGTGCTGGCTGGCAACAAAACTCCGTTCCACTTGTGAAATGTGGAAGTATAATCGGGTTTTTGCCCGGGGCTAGCTTCTGATTGGCCATTTTGGTCGGAGAGTTCCCAGAAAGATATTGTCACGCTCGACCCGGGAGAAACAGTTCGGTGTGGGTTGATCAGTCTAACAGACCAGGGTTCGGTCTTTTTTTCCTCCTATCTTTCTTTCGCTATCTTTGCTAAGTCCAACTTTAGTGAAATTCACTGGATTAATTTTTTAGGCCATATTTCAGGGAGGGAAATTGTTAAATTAGACATCTCTTAAATTAGTGAGATGATAAACTTTTACCAAAGTACGTTAGGCGAAATTTAAAGAAATTTGCTTTGCTTGGGAAAAACCACGATCAGAGAAATCTGGAGTGGGTGCTTCATGAAAATTTACGCCGTGTGCACATCACAATAACTTAGCAGAATACAGTTCTCGTTCCGGAGAAACTTCAACATGGTAGAGTTATTTTAATTTAACTTACTCTGCTTGTTGTAACTTTCACTTTTAAGTTTTACTTTCATTATTTTGTTTTGAATGTTGTTCGAACTTAGCTTACCTGAATGGAGTGAGTACTTAGTCAATTAATTGTAATGTAAAATCATCCACCTTTATAAGCCAGTGGTAGAACTTTGTTAAGTGTAAAATTTAAATGAATTCAAAATTTTTGTTATTGTTCAAACAAAAATTGGGTCTTGGTCATTCATGTGAAATCTGTACTCGTCGCAGCTACAGTTAGAGAATACGGGACTGCGTATTGCTAGCTTGTAGATTGTTCCTGGTTCGAATGTAAAATCTTCTTTCGGCCACTCTTTCAAAAATGTTTGTTTGAAGGCATTAAATTTCGAAGTCAGATCATCAAGTTATTGACAGTCAGTTCTAGATAAGATAATTATTTTAGTAAACGCAGAACATTTTAAGTTCGTACCGCATATCTCGAAGAGGAAAAAGATGAGGGTGACACTACTCAGGTACATTGATTATTGTTGCCCTTTTTGAGGTTTTCAGGCTAAAAACAAATTGTATGTTCTGTATTACACTATAAGGCTATTTTACTTCATACTTTCGTTACTTGATTTTATTTTCCTTCTTGAAGTTTTTCAGGCTAAAAAACCTATCGCAGTAATCACACTGTATACTGTATTGTAGTTGTTATATTTTTGAAATATTTTGTGATTTAATTATTGTTGGTCTTTTTGAGGTGTTTCAAGCTAAAAAACCTATCGGAATAATGACACTGCATTCTATATTTTAGCGGTGGTATTTCTGTAATATTTGTTGCTCTGACCATATTGTCCTTTTTTAGGTTTTGAGGTTAAGAAACCGATTGCATTAATCCTACTGTTTCCTGATTATAATTGTAAAATTTAAGAAACATTTTGTGATTTTATTATTTTGTCCTTTTTGTGATTTTCAGGCTAAAAAACGACTGCATTACATTGTAAGGCTACTGAATTTCATACTTCTGTGTACTGATTTTTGCTGTTCTTTTTTTGAGGTTTTTCAGGTTAAAACACCGACTGTGTTATTCATATTCTTATTGATTTCTTGACTTGACATCTCCAAATTGAACTTTCAGGTCAGAAAAAGATAACCCTGACTCATTCAAAACTTTAATTATTCGTGTTTTTTCCGTTTTTTTCTTTATTTATTGATTTCTTAAGTGAATGATGGCTAAATCGCAAATTAGCGAAAATTCTCAATCGGTTCTGGGAGAGAGTTCCCAAGCGACTAATGTCATCCTGGACCTATGTGAGAGCTCTAGCATCATTGTTCAGACTGTCCTTTGTTAGAAAGGCAGCTTTTATACATTCAATGCCTTGCATTAAAAGATTGAAAAGTTTCCAACACTTTTCTCTCAATTCTATGAATGATGAGCAGGCAGCCGAGTTTAATCAAGCAATTCTTGAGCGCTTTTATTTAGAAAAAGCAATTGATGAGCATGTTTGCTCCAATGGATGCAGCTTGATTGCTGCAACTCGTGACAATTATATACCTAGCAAGCAGGATATCCATACGATTAGTGAGCATGACATGATTGCTTCACCAGCTGAAACAATTTCTCCTGCTGCTGAAAATGCCAATTCTGTAGACAGAGATGGATTCAAAAAAGTAACTAAGGGTTGTAAAAGACCCTTAAGCTCTAACGATGAGGCCTGTATCACAAGCAAAAATAAATATGATCTTCTATCGAGTCAGGGTAATAACGAAGCCGATATGGATGATACAATCTTGCACAGCTAAAAAAACTGGGCAGACTGTCAGAATGCAGACGAAATGCACTCGGGATTATAGATCATTTGCCTCCCTATTTGAGAAGGAGGGATAACCTTTTCACACATACCAGCTGAAATCCGATAAAACACAAGGCCATCATAAAAAATATACCTGATGATATAAACAAGGAACTGATTGGGCTAGGTTTCTCAGTCATCAAAGTCTCCCAGCTAAAGAGATTTAAAACTAAGGCTCCACTCCCAATTTTTCTGATTGAATTGATCAAAACTGATGCCAACAAGAAAATCTTTGAACATCTCTATAGAATCTTTTCATAAAAGAAATGGCACTACTCAATGTCATAAATGCCAACGGTGTGGACACACTCAGGGGAACTGTTTCAATTCCCCTCGCTGTGTTAAATGTGCGGGTCCACACACCACTGTTACTTGCATCAGGATGGTTACCCACCAAGATGGTGCTCCGAAATGCGCTAACTGCGGGAAAGAACACACAGCAAACCAGAGATTTGAGTTCTTTCCCAAACCATCACAGCCTGCCAGCCAGGTATCGCCCAAGACGCCTTCTTTAGTGAAATTTAGAAATCCTCCTTCACTGAGGACTGGAAAAACTTATGCCCAAATAGTGGCTCATACACCTGAGCCTAATCCAGGTACCTCATTTTCTGCACCCCAGAGCTCAGCTATAGACCTACTGTGGAAAAGACTGCATTCAAGCCATCTCTAAAAGGGAAGGCTACCCCTAATGTATCAGTGAAGAAAAGTACTGCCAGCAAAGAGACAAACTTTGACTTTTCAAAAGAATTTGGAGAAATCTTAGGATTTTTCAGGAAACTGAATCTTGTCAGCATCATTAAAAATGTCAAAGAGTTGTATACTACGTTCCACCAGGCTAAGGATTGGATAGACAAGATCTGTTTCCTATGAAGCCTTTGACTACTTAACTACCCTTCTGCCCTGCAATGGATAACTCCTATTCCAGGCAAAGCATCCACCGTCTTGTTGCTTCGAACTCCAACGATCTAAAAAGTGACCTGTTGGAGTTCAGAAATCTGTCTACCTATAAAATTGATGCTGCGCTGCTCTGTGAAGGTCTGTAAATGGTAGCTAGGCATAAACTGGAAGGAGAGCTGTGTACCAATCCCTAGTGATGAAGCACAGAACCGGCCAGGTCTAGCACCTAATGTCTGACCCCGCCTTTTCGTGGTGCAGACCGTTAGTACCTTTCAAAAGAGATATTCTCTTTTGGAAGGGAACGGAAGGGGAGGGCTGCCAGTTCAGTATGGCCTACTGATCTGGTCATCTATGGCCACTTTTTTACTTTTTTTCAACCCTGCTGAGGAGTGGTCAACTTCACAGGGTCCTGGTGCTGACCATTTATACCTACTAGACCGGACTTGTTTATGGATTTGAGCTTGATTATGGATCCTGGACTTGCTGCACTGGTCGGCCTCTGTTGAGGGAGAGTCTGCTGCTGTGTTTTCTGTTTGCTTCTGGGTTGCTGGGTTGGGTTGTTTTACCTCTGAGCGGCACTTTTTGCACACCATGGGCTAAATGGCCAGGTCACATGGACCCTGAAGGCTCAGAGAAGGTTGGGGGAGGGGACCCACTGGAACAGCTGTTGGGAGACAGATGGTAGCCTCCCGTCAAGGCCATCCAACGTGTTCTTTAACGTGCACAGGGTATGGCTCTACCGCACATGGGGCCACGGCTTAACGTCCCATCCGACGGACGGCGGCCTTTCCAAGCCCATCGGTGTCCCCTACTGACCGTGGGCAGGGCGGGGAATTTTGCGGAGATAAATCTCAACGCTGACCCAGCTGGGACTTGAACCTGGGAACTACAGATTACGAGTCTGGCGCGCTACCGACTGAGCCACCCCCGCCTCGTGAACAGAGGCATGGGATACCTTATATCAGCTGCTAGATAATCCTAATCAGAGGCCATCGCAGGTACCTGAACCTTACTTAGCTAGTTGGGCATCGTCAAGCCTAAACTGGAGTAATGTGTCTCAGGCAGGCCATATGGCTCTTGAAAAAGCCCACTTGAAAAGGTGGTGCCTGAAGTTCCTACCAGCATCGGTGACTTCAGCCTTTAGCGGAGGAGGAACAGGTCTTTGCCCCATGCCTGCGATCGGGGGGCTGTTTGATATTGTTGGCCCTACCAATCTCAATAAACCTAATTTCTTTAAAAATCCTACTAATCATTTTCTCTCTGCAGCAACGTGGAACGTGAGGACATTACATAGAGATTATTCTCTTGATGTCCTCATGCAGGAATTCCAGCGCTATAACCTAGATATTCTAGGCTTGCAAGAGACCAGATGGACAGGTAAAGGTGAGATACTTAAAAATAACTTTAAATTTCTCTTTACAGGGAGGGAGGATGGAAAGCATCATCAAAGCGTGGGTCTGCTACTCAGCAGACAAGCTAGTGATGCTCTTCTAGGATATGAGTGCATTAATGAAAGGTTTCTTACAGCAAAATTTCATACAAGCATTAAAGACTTGAATGTTATCTGCTGTTATGCCCCCACTGAGGATTCTGATGAGGATGAGAAGAATAGGTTTTACGGACAACTTCAGGATATTTTGAATTCTGTCAAGAAAGGAAATATTACCCTTGTTCTTGGTGACTTCAATGCCAAAGTTGGTACTGACTCTGACCTTTGGGGAGGAGTAATAGGCCCTTTTGGTATTGGTAGCTGCAATGGCAATGGGCAACGTCTCCTACAGGTAAGTAAACTCAATGGTTTCAGAATAACTAACACATATTACAAACACCGCGACATACATAAATACACATGGGTTTCACCTGATGGGCTGCATAGGAATATGATTGATTATATATTAATTAACAGCAAATGGGCTAGTTCTGTTAGGAATACCAGGTCATATAGGGGAGCTGAAATTGGATCTGATTATTACCTTGTTAAAAGTGTCTTGCAACTTAAAAAGTGTTGTGCTAGGTTTAAAAATTTTACCTTTAATACTGAAGCTCTGAAAGACCCAGTTATAGCTAAAGCTTACCATGATAGGTTACTTAGTCATTATGACAGTCATGGTTTGCTTAATACTGAAGTTGAGGAAGAATGGGGCCATTTTAAACAGGCTTTTTTGGAAACTAACAGTACTCTTTTAGGGAAAAAGAAGCAGAGAAGACAAAATTATTTAAGTGATAAGGCACTTGAGCTTATTTCAGAAAGAAGGAACTGCAGGAATGTCCTTAATCAGTACCCTACTAGTCCTAATAGAAAGCATTACAAAGAACTTAATAAACGTGTAAAGGATCAGTTAGCTACTGATAAGAATCTTTGGCTTGATCGCCTGGCTAACAAAGCTGAGGAAGCAGTAGACAGCACAACAGCAGAGAGCTGCACCAGATAGTTGTTTTGTGTGGTAGAAAACGAACAGGTATACAGGGATTGAAGGATAAACAAGGTAAGGTTATAGAAGGTGAGGATTCTGTCATGGCTAGGTGGGCTGAGCATTTCAGTGATGTTCTAAACAATGTGGTTAATTCTACTCCCATTGTTTGCAATGATGATAGATGCATTGTTGGCTTTAATGTTGGCCCTATAACACAATCTGAAGTTAGTTTGGCTATTTCTAAACTTAAACTTCATAAATCCCCAGGGGTGGATGAAATTACTACGGAAATGCTTAGAGCTGGGAATGTTTCAGTTACCACTTGGATGACTGAAATTTTGAATAACTTTTATGATAAAGGCATGGTTCCTAAAGATTTTACCAGAGCTATTATTATCCCTATTTTCAAAAAAGGTGATCGCAGTTCTTGTGATAACTATGGGGGTATCAGCCTACTCTCTGTTCCAGTTCTGTAAAGTTCTTTCCATGATGATTGGGGCGGGGGTGGCTCAGTCGGTAGCGCGCCAGGCTCGTAATCTGTAGTTCCCAGGTTCGAGTCCCAGCTGGGTCAGCGTTGAGATTTATCTCCGCAAAAATTCTCCGCCCTGCCCACGGTCAGTAGGGGACACCGATGGGCTTGGAAAGGCCGCCGTCCGTCGGATGGGACGTTAAGCCGTGGCCCCGTGTGTGGGAGAGCCATACCCTGTGCACGTTAAAGAACACGCTGGATGGCCTTGACGGGAGGCTACCATCTGTCTCCCAACAGCTGTTCCAGTGGGTCCCCTCCCCCAACCTTCTCTGAGCCTTCGGGGTCCATGTGACCTGGCCATTTAGCCCATGGTGTGCAAAAAAGTGCCGCTCAGAGGTAAAACAACCCAACCAAATCTTTCCATGATTGTGCTTAAGAGAATTAAGAATCTGGTTGACAGGCAATTGCGTGATGAGCAATGTGGATTCAGAAGTGGTAGGGGATGTGTAGATCAGATATTTTCACTTAGGCAGATTCTTGAGAAATGTTTAGAGTTTCAGAAACCTTTGGTTGCTAGCTTTGTTGATTTCAAAAAGGCTTTCGACTCTGTTGATCGTCATAATTTGTGGTTGATTGTGAGATCATATGGTATACCAGACAAGTTAGTTAACATAATGAAAGCTCTCTATAATAACACTGAGCCGTGTGTGAGAGTTGGTAAGTCTTGTAGCAATTGGTTTAGCATTACTTCTGGTGTTCGACAAGGGTGCATTTTTTCTCCTTTTCTCTTTAGTTATTGATTATGTTATGCAAAATTCACTTCAAGGGAAAGATTTTGGCCTCAAATGGGCTGGATATACGAAAATTTCTGATTTAGATTATGCTGATGATTTAGCCCTTTTGGCAAATGATGTTGATAAGATGAACTCTTTCATTCGAGCTGTTGATGAGACTGGTAGTAGAGTAGGTTTGGTTATAAACAGAGAGAAAACTAAAGTGATGAAAATTGGTCAGGCAGGTTGTGATTCAGTTAATCTGAATGGTTGCAGTCTTGAGCAGGTGTCACAGTTTAATTACCTTGGGAGCTATGTAACAGATACTGGTGATGTGCGGCATGAGATTAACAGATGAATAGGTATTGCTGCCGGGACTTTTAAGAATCTATGGAGAGTGTGGAGAAATAGGCGTATACACCTAAAGACTAAAATTAGACTGTATAATAGTTTGGTTCTTTCTAGGGTTAGTTATGGTAGTGAAACTTAGACGCTGTGTAAACAACAGGAAACTAGATGCTTTTGATTCTAGATGCTTACGCAGTATCTTGGGTATTAGGTTTAACTTTGTAACTAATGATGAGGTTAGGCAAAGGAGTCTGCAACCTCCTTTAAGCAGCATATTGTGCAGAGAGAGACTCCGCTGGTTTGGCCATGTTGCCTATATGGATAATTATAGATTGGCGAATAGGGTTATGAACAGTGTGCCTAAAGGCCTCAGAAGGAGGGGGAGACCTAGGATGCGGTGGGCAGACAATGTCAAACAGGACCTTGTTAGAATTGGTGTACAGTGGCCAGATGCAGCAGATGTAGCTCAGGACAGATATGCTTGGAGAATTAAACTGCGCGGTCTGGTTGGACCTCCGTAGCCCATGGCTGCTTGAGGATGATGATGATGCTCTGTGAAAACTGCCTCAGAGCATGTGACAGTATCAAAATTCCTAATTAGTCTCTTCCGCAATGATCGGGAAAACAACCGAGGAGGCACAGCAATAGCTGTCCGGAAAGGGATTTCTCACTTCTGTTTACCCACAACAGAGACCAAGAATCTTGATGTCACTACCGTGGTTATTCAGAACACGGATCTGGGGGATATTAGGCTAATTGCTGACTAAATATCTAGACTCAATTTTTGGACTCAAAACTCCAGTTACTCTTGTTGGGGACCTCAATTCCAAACACCTGGCCTGGAACTCAAATAGAGGAAACAAAAGTAGCCACCTCTTCTAGAGTACTCCACAATGTATGAACTGATTTTGGATGCACCAAGGGAGCCCATCTTCTTCCCCTGTAACCCCCTACATAAATCAGATGTTCTAGACATCACTATTTTTGCCCACTTCTGTCCATCTTACAAACTCCAAGTACTACACGAGCTCAGCTCTGACCGTGAGCCAGTATTCATTAAAATTAACAATGGGGTTTCTGAAACCCTCATTTCACCCAGATCACCAACTGGGAGAGGTACAAGTTCTTAGTCAATGAGTAACAATTGTTGTACCTCTGCTTACTACCCTATGCTCATTGACAGAGCGATCTCCAGCCTTAGTGACCAAATTAGGAATGCCCATGTCTTGGCCAGCAAGCCAAAACCCAGATTAGTGGATCCTAATGAGTTCCCTAAGGACATCCTGGAGTTAATCTCACTTAAAAACAAAGTAAGACGAGACTGGCAGAAATCCCACAAACCGGAAACACATGAGCTACTTAAACGTTTTAATTTAGGACACTAAAAAAACTATCCGTGAGAAAATTCGTGAATATAGATATGATTCATGCGACAGAAAACTGCTTTCTATGAAAACAGAAGGCAATGCCATCTGGCGGATAACATACCTCATACCGATTTCTCCTGCTGCTGAAAATGCCAATTCTGTAGACAGAGATAATGTTAGAAAGGAAGAGGATTGCAAATTTTTATGACCACTCGCATTTTCTACCTAGTTGCTTTGCAAAAATTTGTTATTTGAAAATATAATTGCCAATCATCCCATTTTTTTGTATAAAGATATTCCCCCCATTCATGGAATGAATGGACTTGTGTATAGTAATGACGATAAGGTGGAAGTGTTCGCTACTACACTAGAAAATCAGTTTCAAGACAGTTGTGATCTGCCAGATGAAAGCACCTCAGAGATGGTTGAAAACACTCTCAATCGATTTTCCCAGATAGTGATCTCACCCATTAGATTTACAACCCCACTTGAAGTTCATGAGGCCATTAAAAACCTAAAACCAAGAAAGGCCTCTGGATATAATGGCATTACAAATGCCATGCTTCAACAACTTCCTCCTAGAGCCATAGTTAGCATCTGCACTATCTTCAATGCTCTACTGAGAATTAAGCATTTTCCAGGAATTTGGAAAAAAAGCCATAAATAAGATTATTCTTAAACCTGGGAAAGACCAAACCTTCCCACAAAACTACAGGCCCATCAGCCTACTTCCATGCACGGGAAACTTTTTGAAACGATCATCCTAAATCGTATATCAGAAAATATCGACTTGATTCTGGAAGAGCAATTTGGCTTTAGGCAAAAACATTGGTAAAAAAAGTGGCTGAGGCACTTATCAAGAATGAGACCGTTGCATCAACCTTTCTCGATGTCACTAAAGCATTTCACAAGGTCTGGATCAATGGCCTCGTTTTTAAAATGATCCAAGCCAAATTCCCAACGGGTTTGACCACCAAACCCCAATCCTACCTTAACGAAAGAACTTTCAGCATCCAGATAATTGGCAGTTTCTCTTCAGTGAGAAACATTGAGGCAGGAGTACCACAAGGGTCACTGTTGGGCCCTACGTTATTCAATCTGTATATGTGTGATCTCCCTGAGCTTCATCCCATCATGACTGCCCTTTATGCTGACGATATCGCTCTACTTTCTCCATCCCTCAAAACCCAGTCCTCATCCCTCATCCCCAATTGCAGTCGAGAGACTGCAACTGGGGATGGACAAGGTAGAGCGATGATACTCCAAAAGGAAGATAAAGTTCAATCCAGAGAAGAGCCAATCAGTACTCTTCTATCGGAAAAGAATCAAGGATCCCGACTGTCCCAAAATATGTGGAATTGAAACTCAATGGAAATTTACTGTGCTATACCAAGGAGTGGTATATGTGAATACATTCTGTTCTATAAGGCAAACAATTGTGATTTTGTTCCAGATTTGATGTTTGATGTGTTAGATTTCTGAGAGATTGTAGAAAAGGTCAGTAACAAGAAATCAAGATGGAAGAGATCTGTAATGACTTTTTAACCAAACCTAACCATGTAATAAGAGCTGGTTTATTTGAAATTTTTCAACGTTTGCCAGAAAATGACCAGTTTTCGCTACAAAATATTAAAGAATGCTTAAGCAGACAGCTGGGGCTTAACTTAGTGCCATGTGATTCGATGATAGTGTCGTGCTCACAGCGAATTCCTCCTGTGGACACGACTTTGGAGGCCGGAAGGTTCCAGAACACTGGCCGTGGAGCCGGCCGCCATTTCGCAAATTTGGCAGGACACGCAAGCGAAGGTCAAGGTGATCTCCTGACCCCCCCCTCCCCCGCAGCGGCGAGCGCAGAGGACGCCTCAGTTTCGGACCCATGTCAAGGAACACGGAGAGGGAGAAGGGGGGGGGGAGATCGCTTACATTGGATCTTCCCCAGTTGACCAATCAGAGAAAAACACATCGCACTTAAGGAAAGACGATTGGTGTAAAGACGAGAACAAAGGCCAAGAGAGCCTTCCTGAGAGAGAAGCAACCAAGCTTCGGCCTTCTTCGTGCGACTATCGCTCTCCGTGTAAGACGTGTAAGCTTTCGGCTGCGAGTTGTTAAGATATTGCAGGACGCCTTGTGCCTGCGCTGCAGACAGGCAAAAAGTATGGACAAAGATGCTACCCTACGGGCAGAACAACAATAGCTGGACAAGGAAGGAGGTAAGGGAAAAGTCTTATCAGCTATGGGCTCCCATTTCGATTATGCAGTGTTCAGCCGCCGTCACTAAAACTCCCATAGCGAACATTTGGTTTTAATGCTCCGAACATTTGGCCCGAGTTTTTGGCCAGGACAGTGACCCTAAAGACAGTTCTTAGTTTAAATGAATTTTTGAGCATCTAGTAAGGACTTTCGAACAAGTAGAGGGAGATGACTGAATTCAGTAATTTATCAAGAATTGTATGATTTTTCTATGTCTAGTTAAGAGATCAAAATAATAAAATAATGTTTGTTTGGTACCCCTTTGTCGTGTCGAGTTATGTCCTAACAGGAGAGGAAAGATCGGCCGCCTCTGAATGTCTATTATTTTAAATGTGGGAGGGAAACGAACCTGGCTTTGTCAACAGAGAAATTGAAAGAATAAAATACACAACGCATATCACCGTCGTTTTTGGGGAATTGAAGTTACAAGCTAATTTCTCCCCTAGTTGTGTCCACCCTATCTCTGAGAGCAGGTGGGGTGCACAGCAAATTGGTGCCGTGACCACGGATCCACAGCAAATTGGTCGCCGAGACCAGAATTGTTCGAACCTGGAAAATTATTGCGGCAGAGTAAATGAAAATCATTGTAAATTATTAATAGAAAATTATGTGGAGTATTAATGGAAGGTCATTGTAAATTAGTAATAGAGAGTTATTGCGGATTATTAATCGAGAGTTATCATGGATTATGAATTGAAAGTTATTATGATTGTAAATAGAAAGTTATGGCAGAGTGTTAATGGAAAATCCGAAACGTTTAATATGAAATGATGTATAGCTATGTGGAGACAGGCGGCGCTAGAAACTGCTAGTGTTAAAAATGGAATATTGTACTGTGCTAAACTATGTATACCTAGTAGACAATTGTTGAACTAGTTAGAGTGGCATATATGTTTTTAGGCATGATTTTCAGAAACATCTGTGAAAAAAAATATATATATTATTGGTTTTTCATAAAATATTGTGCGTAAGGAATTATGTGTGGTTATAATTTTTAAGAAAGTAGATCAGGCCCAGGAGTAGTGCTGTATAGAAGGATTTTTGAGAGATTTCAACTAGGGAATGCTACATTATTTTTTTCTATTAGTAGGAGTGACAATCTGTTTGTGTTACTATTAGAATTGGATTTATGTACTACACCTCCCTGCACTTCCGGAGGATACAATAAATTCGAGCATCACAACAACATACGGCACACGGGGAATGGCGGGACAAATAAGTGGAAACACCAAAAGGTTTAATTAGGATATAGCGTGTAAGATGTTGATAATTGTGCAGATAAACTAATTCGAGAATTGCTCAATTTTATATGTGTATTGCATTGTTAAGATTTTTTCATTAAGATAAAAGGAGTTAGTAAGATATGTGTGAATTAAGTAATCGTGTGAGAGAAATAATTATTGATGCGTGATATACATATAAATTGTCTTTAAAGAGATTTTCGAGGTTGCTTAACAGTTTGTGGTTTGTTACTGTTGTTATTAGAAATAAGGCTTCAGTATATTTTGAAAAGTTTTCATTGTATAGAAATGCTTAAGATTATCGTAAGAGTTGTTAAGTTCGGAGATTGTGGTTCAATGCAGTTTAAAAACGTGTAATTTGTTTTGAGAAGTTTTCTGATGAGTTAATCGGTTAAACGATGTCGAGAATTAGTGCTAAGAGTATATAATAGTGGAATCCTTTGTAGTGAAGTTTTGCACGAAAGTGATCACTGCCCAGTAGCTCAATTGGATAGAGCAGCTGACCCACAATCAGCAGGTGTAGGGTGCGGATCCCACCTGGACATATCAGTTTTCTTAATTCACTACACTGCTCGTGTGTCATAGTTTTCTTTTGAGGAAGGAGTATCGCAGATAGTGATAGAGTTCAGGATTTTTGTGTGTGTAATTAAAGTTAAGAATTTTGAGTTAAGTCAGATAGCCCAGTTAATAGGTTTTGTGAAGTGTTGGTTGAAAGGTTAAGACATTAAATATATATATATTATATTAAGGTGTTATTGATTAAGAAGTATATTGCAGTAGGATTGAGTGATAGTAGATAAAAGTGTATCGCATAGATTAGTTGGTATATAATTATATATCTGGTATTAGAGTTGAAAGAAAATTAAAATGGCACATGGCATATTGTATACGTCTGCACACGGCACTAAGTATCCACAGCATAAGAATCGTAGTAACTCATTTGGCAGGAATGCTAGGCATCATCAGAAGGAATGTTTCGAGTGTGGAATGTTAATATAAAAAAAAAGCCTTCAGGTGAAAAACACAGAATAAAAGTATCTAAAATAGATATAAATATCTATATATCAGTCTTTTGAAAAAGTTTATTCTATTGAGTGTTTATGACTGATTCCGGATCTGAAAACATAGCATTATTTGATTGCGGAAAATTTTTGTTTTTGATAATTGTTTTAGATATCCTTTCTATTCTACATTATTCATGCAGCAAGTGGCAAATCGAAAGAAAGAAGTTCCAAATGGAAAACAGCGATTCTCGTTCAATCAACTGATAAGCAGCTTTGGGCGCAGTCAGCACCTGGGAGGAACACTGCGTGCGTCAGCACCTGGGAAGAACACCGCGTGCGTCAGCTCGTTTTTATCAAATGTTAAATTAGTGTTTTGAAAGCAAAGTGTATCAGTGATTTAAGAGCTTCTGTGAGACTGTCAACATGTCCAGAATCCTGCCATCCTCACAGACCTTCTACTCTGGCATAATAAACTGGCAGGCTCCTGTCAGACCTCTGTGGCAAGTAGCTGCTTGAGGGGGTATTTATTTTTTATTTTTTATTCTAATTAAACAACCTAGGAAGGTGGTAAGGAGATATTTAATTGAAGTATTTGACATAACTGAGCAAGGAGCACAGCTGACTTTCGATGATATTAAGAGATGATTAACTTTGTTAATTCAAATGGACATTTTTGCCATTGAAGATAATGTGAAAGAGGTTTTGGTCGACTTAATTGAGGAAAAGTTAGTAGAGAAGTTTCCCGTAGATAAATACGGTAAGTCCAGAAAAGCTAATGATGTCCATGGATATGGATAGACTTCAAGATGTAATGTATGAACGCTTTCACGTTCAACAGGTAAGCAGCAATTGTGACAGAGTAAGGAGCTCCCTCACCGTTTTGGTGGACGAGGATAGAGTGTCACGTAATGGTAATCAGTTCGCTTATAAGAAAAAAGATTAGAGCATGAAAATGTCAGCATTCAAAATTTCTGCCTGAAAACAAGAACTTTTAACTTCGTTTATATTAAAATTTTTGCAGGTGAATAAATTGTCAAATGTTTATGAATATAATAATTATTAGTATTGCCTGTTTCCCATGTTATTTGTGTTTATACTTTTTAATTTTTTGGCCACTATAATCATGTCATACTTCAGTTGGTAGTGTCTGTGTGTGTGTGGGAGGGGGGTCTGCAGTCTCTAGTGGACAACTTCGATTTATCGACTGCTGGCGGCTGCAGAACCCGGACACTTGCTTACAGCGGACGCTGCCACTTGTATTGAGATAGTATTTATTATGCAAGTTGTGTGGTTTTTTTCGCGCTCTGTCTTCGTGTTGAGCAGACGTCTTTAGTGAACGCTCCCAAGGACCGGTTTTACCGAAGGCTCCCATAGTTGTCTCGCGGCAGCCGTAGCAGCGACAAAGAAGGTCTAAGGAGAAGGCTAGCTTCGCACATGCGTAAGTGGCGCCGTTCTGCGGAATTTTACTGAAGCTGAACGTGTCAAATTGATGTGCAGGCACATAAACAACTGTAAGGGGCAATCTGCGCATGCGCAGTGCAATCATTTTAGCCCAATGCAGCTATGGTTTGTCTTACCATTGGTACGTATATTGTGATTTAACCAGTATTTCCAAATGTCTAACAGCCATGGCTGTTTGACACAGTGGTAGCTGACCCTAAAGTTATTCAATGAGTGTTTTATCTCGTTCAGGAGTACATTTTACGATACCTGGAAAAACCGTTGTATGTTTATTTTGAGAAAATTTGCAGAATTTTTAAAATTAATACATTTAATCATCTTGCGAACATGTAAGTCAATGTATGTTGCAGGTTTGTGTTCTCTGGAGCATATCGATGTATATTGGTGTCTGCAGTTTGTTCTAATAGTAAATTTCTTTATGGTTGATACGAGAAGTGCCTGCTGCCATCTATTGACAATTTATACAACTAAGAAACTCGATATGGCTTTTATTGAAAATATGTAAAATTCTATAAAAAATAATTAAACAAAACATGTTATGTCGCATAGAGCCATAAATTTCAATTTCATAATATATTAAATATTGTAGAATATTCAAAATATTAAAATTCTTTTCTTGAATATAGCTACTACCTGTTTTACAAAATGGGATTTTATTAACGAAAATAATTTTAACTAATCCTTGTAAAAAGAAAATTATGATGGTGAAATTTAAGAAATGAACACTTTGAACAGAGCTAAAGTGAATGTAAAATTAGTGATGTGGTGTAAGCCATTGAAAACCTTGCTGAGCGGTGGAAAAATAACGCAAGGAACTGGCTCCTCTCCCTGGCTAGGTGGCTTCACTGCAATGCACGAATTTGCCATATTTAGAGGGCGCTGCAGTCAAAAAGTTTACATTAAGCCTATGAAAGCTAGCTCTCTTCTCCCTTAGACACTCCTTGGCAGTGACGCGCGGCATCGTCAAGCCATCACCGTCATCGATCGTCCGAAAAGTACAAGAGATAAGCCAGTGACAATGGCTCGCTGGAGATTGTCCTTTGTTCTACTCTTCCATGTCGACAGTGCTACCCGTAAGTGTTCACAAACTCTATTATATTGGTGCTTCTCTATTTTTGAGTACATGGAGAGGACTTGAGCTGTTCTAATGGTCAGACGTGCTATTAGTAGCCTAGCTTTTATATAATTTTTAGTATGATCTTCAATTGTGAGACCCTCGGTTCTTCTACATTGGACTGTGTTGCCTCGCCCACTTCAATCATCCAGTGCTGAACTCTATGCCGAATCTCATATCTTGTATGATGGCTAAAGAAGGTAAAAATCCCAAACATAAAATAACATCGGGTATCCCGATAAAGTCTTCTGAGAAAGCTCAATTAAAAAAACTGGACAGACATCTTTCAACAAACGACTTAACCGAACTACAAGAATTGAAAATAAATTTTGATAAAAACGAAAATGACAAAGACAGCGTTTGTTCTAGAACTTCGAATCAAGGCCAAACTCCGTATGGATCAATCCTATCTTTGAATGAGTCAACTGACTCGCATAGTCCCTTCCAACCGGAAGAAGAACCTCTAAAAAAAGAATATCAAAACGAAAAATCACCTGAAGTGATACACAGTGAAAATAAAAAAGCCTATGATACAAACTCCAAAACTCAAGTCATAAATAACGAACTAGCACTGACAGAGGAAGTTTATAAACGCCTTGGTTTATTAATGGATAATGATACACATGCAATTCAAGGTATCGTGCAGCAGTGTTTACTGGACCTGTGTGATAAAAGGCTTGTTGATAAATGTCCTCTTGAGAAATACTCCAAAGGTGCTATTCTTGCTAATGAAGGTACAAACAGAAATGTGGAAGATGTCCATCCAGGTCCTGTTGTAGCCCAAGAAGGTAAGAACCCAGCTACTGGAAGGAGGAATGCTGTTATTCCATTGAGCTCCGGGCACAGTGGCAGAGATCTTGGTCTGAACAGGTTGCTAACAAGCTCTTCGAGATCAAGCCCATTGTCAAACTGTGGCAGTCTTGTTTTCGCAGGAATCGTAAGGAGGAAGTTGTCCTTGCTCGGCTCCGCTTAGGTCACTCGTTTTTAACACTTTTCTTCTTAAGGTGGACGCTGAACCTAAGTACCGAGTTTTGTGGCACCATTTTAACTGTTAAACATATTTTACTCAATTGCCCAGCTTTTAACCCTTTCACGACTAAGGGAAACATTTTTTCCCATTTTAAAATTGGTGATTGTCGTATTTAATTATAACCTTATCTGCATTTTTTATACAGAATGTTAAAATAGAACGTATGCCGAACGCAATTACGTAAACGGAACGTTTAGAAAAAAAATAACTGTCAAATCAATTGGCGCCAATGATAAAACATTCGCGGGCTGTACTCTATTATTATTTCAGTTTATTGTGTCGTGTAATAATATATTACTGTGTTTTCTCACGTTTTATGTTATTCGGTAAGTATAATTTTGTGCAATAATAAAGTATATTTGAACAAATGAAAACAAATGCCTGATAATGACAAATAATTCTATGGGAAAAATAATTCCCTGTGGTCCATAAGTAAAGCTTTTATAAACTATTAGTATTTTGTTTTTTATCGTAATAATTATTATATTTACTTATATATTTTGGTTTTATTCACAGAAATGGCTAGAAGGGCGCAGAGAATTCCACATACGAGATGAGATATTGCAGTTACTCATGGCAGACAACAGTGATGGAGAAGATGAGCTTCAATTGGATGAAGAAGATCAGCAGCTCAAGATGTTGAAAATGAGACAGCTATAGTCGAAATAGGAGATTCTATTCAGGAAACCCATCAAAGCGTTACTCCAGGTACCGTTTCGCGCAAGACTTCGGAAGATGTCCCTAATTTTCGATGGGGAAAGAACTCTTATGTACCTTATGTATTTCATGAAAGTGAGTATGAATTTGGCCGTATAAATTTATTCTCTGATCGGCAAGATATGTTGACACCAATGCATATTTTTATGGAAGTGACACAACTAGATAAGCTAGTGACTGACATAGTAGTAAAAGAAAGTATTAGATACGCAGAACAAAATGGAAGACTTTTTACGATTGACTCGGAGGAAATGAAGGCGTTCTTGGGCATGAACTTTGTAATGAGTTACCATGTTTTGCAAACAATTAGAAATTACTGGTTGACTGATGAAGATATGGGTGTCCCTTTCATTGCTAATGTTATGCCAAGAACAAGATTTGAGCAAATACGTCAAAATTTACATTTTTGTAATAATGATGGTCAGTCACAAGAGAGTGACAGAGCATACAAAATTAGACCAGTCATGCAACACTTCAATTTATATTTTCAAAAAGCTATGAACAACTCTAAGAGGCAGTCCATAGATGAACACATGATCAAGTTCAAAGGTCATAACATTATGAAGCAGTACATCAGGAATAAACCTCTAAAATGGGGCTTCAAAATGTGGTGCAGGGCTGAGTCTTCCACAGGCTACCTATTTGAGTTTGATTTGTACACAGGCAAGAAAATGAACACTGAAGTTGGGTTAGGTGAATCTGTTGTACTAAGTCTAACGGAACAGCTAAAAGGTCTTGGATGCGAAGTGTATTTTGATAACTTTTTCAATTCTCCAGCTTTACAATACAAGTTGATGAAACAAAATACTAAAGCCTGTGGTACTAACTAAACTAACCGGACTAAGCTCACCGGACAAAAAATTAATCTCTAGCTGTAAGAGGGTTACATCCGTTCAACAGCAACAGAGGATGCACCAGTAATAAACGTGTTTTACAAATAGCTGTGGGCTATGGGGTTCATACAGTGACAAAATTGGTTGTGTGCCACCTGTGTTAGTCGCTCCGTGACACATGGGTTGCACCAAAGATGTGAATCAGTGGCAAAAAGGTGTTATTGTGTTTGGCCGAGCCAAAAGGCATAGTGTACAAGAAGTTGCTGCCTTTGCTAGTGTGTAAAAATGTACTATCTAAATGGTCTTCTAGCAGTGGCATACATTGCAGTCCACCGCTAATAATGGTCAGAAAAACTGTGCTCACCAATAGGGACTGCTGCAGTGTGTCATGCACTGTTAGGGCAAATTGTTTTGCAATGAGGCAGAAATTGTTCCTGTCAGTCAATGGAGGCCTACAACAAGCTGTTTCTGAACACTCCGAAAGGAACTGCATGCCATGGATATCTGGAGCAGAGTACCATGAGTTATGTTAACATCTCTGCACAAGGCTGCACTGCTACAGTGGGCGTGGCACCACAAAGGCTGGACTGTTGACTCTTGGAAGCGTGTGATCTGGTTGGACGAGTCATGTTTTCGCTTGTACTTGAATGATGCAAAACGATGGGTACATCAGAAGCCACATGAAGCCTTCCATGCAGACTGTGTGCAAGGTTCTGTTCAAAATGGAGGAGGCTCTGTGATGTTCTGGGGGTGTTTCACGTACGAGGAAATGGGTCCTTTGGTTGCAGTGACGTCACACTTGAACCAGAAGGGCTATATAGAGCTACTGGACGACCATATGTTGCCTTTGGTGCAGCATCTCCACAGAACACCAGAAGGATACCCCAGTCTTCCAAGATGACAATTGTCATGTGCACAGGGCTTGAAGTATGTCAGATTGGCACAATGAGCATTCTGAAGCCTTTGAACATCTCAACTGGTCTGCCAAATCCCCAGATTTGAATCCCATAGAAAACTTGTGGGACTATTTGAGGGCAATGAGTGAAGCTCTGGTCGAACTGTGGCATTTGCTGCTGGAAGAGTGGCTGAATATTGATGTGCACTACATCTGTACACTGGTGGCATCCATGCCAGACAGGGTTTCAGCTGTTCATCAATCGCACGGAGGCATTACATGCTATTAGATGACATTGAGCCAGTGGTGACTAATTTTTTGTCCAGTGAGCTTATATATATACATTTTATTATGGGCAAGTACTGTAGTCACTAATAGGCTTGTTGCATGTAAAAATAGCCCAAGTGTAACATCAACGTGCATTATTGGAAGGAATTTGGTCACCAGAAAATATGAGTAGCCTAAAGATATAATAGACTTTGGGGCAAATACTGTTTTTCCACCACCTATTGAAGTCTTTTTCTGAAGAATTATGGCAAACATATACCACATTTCATTATAGATAATGAAACACATGAACTACATTTGAGTTGTATGGATAAGAAACCCAATATCCTTAGGAACCATGCCTTTATCATAAAAGATATTCAAAATTTCAGTCATCCATGTGGTAACCGAAACATTCCCAGCTCTAAGCATTTCCGCAGTAATTTCATCAACCCCTGGGGATATATGTAGTTTAAGTTTAGAAATAGCTAAAATAACTTCAAATTGTGTTATAGGGTCAACATTAAATCTAGTAATGCATCTATCATCATTACAAACAATGGGAGTAGAACTAATCACAATGCTTAGAACATCACTGAAATTCTCAGCCTACCTAGAAGGGCAGGGATGGCTTAGTTGGTAGCACACCAGGCTCGTAATATGCAATTCCCAGCTGGGTCAGTGTTGAGATTTATTTCCGCAAAAAACCCCTGCCCTACCAATGGTCAGTAGGGCACACTGATGGGCTTGGAAAGGCCGCCGTCCATCGGATGGCACATTAAGCCGTGACCCTGTGTGCAGGAGAGCCATACCCTGTGCAAGTTAAAGAACACGCTGGATGGCCTTGACAGGAGGCTACCATCTGTCTCCCAAAAGCTGTTCCAGTGGGTTCCCTCTCACAACCTTCCCAGAGTCTTCAGGGTCTATGTGATCTGGCCATTTAGCCCATTTTGTGCAAAAAAGTACCGCTAAGAGGTAAAACAACCCAACTCAGCCTTACCTAGACATGACAGAATCTTCACCTTCTATACCTTGTTTATCCTTCAATCCCTGTAAAGCTGTTTTCTACCACACAGTACATCAACTATCTGGTACAACTCTCTACAGTTGTTCTGCCAACTGCTTCCTTGGCATTTTCAGTGAAGCCATCAAGCCAAAGATTCTTATCAAATGCTACTGATCCTTTACACATTTATTAAGCTCTTTGTAATGCTTTCTATTCGGACTATTAGGGTATTGATTAAGGATATTCCTGCAGTTATTTCCTTCAAAAATAAGCTCATGTGCCTTATCATTCAAATAATTTTGCCTCCTCGGCTTCTTTTTTCTTTGGTATTGATCGATTTTAATTTTTTTAATTGAATTTTGTATAGAGACTTTTGTTTAACATCTAAAACTGGAGCAGGTTGAACAATTTTTAAATTTTGTGCAAAAATTTCAGCAGTTTGATTAATGGAGATATTGTGATGCAGTGCATATTGAGTTATTGGAAAGGTTTGTTTTTTTTCTTGAGATATGCTTTTAAAAATTTTCCAGATATTTTTTCCTGGAGTATATGTATTAAGTTGAGAGGTGAAGTCTTTCCAGTCTTTCCGAATAGCAGTTTTTAATTTTTGTCTTATTTGAGCTTTGATTTTTTTAAAGTTAATTATGTCCTGAAAGGATCTAGATCTTTTGGCTTTATTTTCAGCTTTTTTTCTGATAGCTGTTAGTCTGTTCATGTACCAATAATTTTTTGAGTTTTGGAATTTTGTTTATAATAGTTTTAAATGATGATTTAGTATGTTCTTTAATAAAATCAAAGTACCCATTATAGTTTAGGTTATTTTCAGGGGGAAGATTATTTAAGGTTTTATTAAAGGAGAACCAGTCAGTTAAATAAATTTTTTGTTGGAATTTTACAAAAAGTTGGGAAGTTAGAAGTATAGGGTGATGGTCACTGCCCTAGTATCAGTGTCCATTTAAATTTATCTAATAATTCAGGAGAAATTAAGGTTAAATCTATAATTGATTGGTGAAAAGCAGGGTTTTCACGTGTTGTTTCTTTTTTGTTTAAAAGTATTAAATTGGATTTTGATATAAAATTACTTAATTGGATTCCAGCTGCATTAATTGTGTATGAATGCCAAAGGGCATGATGAGAGTTAAAGTCACCTATGATTATGAGAGGTCCAGTTAATTGATTTAATATATCATTGTAAAATTCCTCTTTAATATTTAAGCCAGGATTATATACGTTTAAGATAAAGATAAATTATTAATTAAAATTTTTATAGCTAAAAGTTCTAATAATTCAGTATTATAATTAATTGGTATAATTCTATGATTAATGTTTTTATGGATAATAAAATCAATACCATTATTGCTATTTAAAGAAAAATGATAATAAGATATAAAGTTTGAGAAATTGTTTTGGTTTTGATTTCTTGAAGTGCGAATACATTTACCTTTAAGTATTTGGCCAATAAGATGATTCCTCTACAGTTCCACTGTAGAATTGTGAGCTTATCACGTTTTGAATTGGAGTAATATTTCCATAATCATTATGTACACATCCTCTGATGGGCAGATAAATTTTAGCAGATGCAAAACCAAGTCTATAAGTTAGTTGATTTGTTTAGCGATGGTGTGTGTTTTGCTTTATTAGTTTGTGCACTCGTTGATGTCAGTCGTTTTTTTGCAACGTTGGCATAAGTAGAAGTTTGACTTTCAGTGTTTTTTATTTTGAGACAGTTCACTTTCGTAGATAGATAAATTCTTTGATGTTGACGCCATTGATAACATTTTTTCTTGGATTTTTCATGTGCAGCAGCTTTTTTCTTTTCCATAATTTGATTGAAAGCATCCATTCCATGCAATAATGATGTTTTATTTAAGTTAGCTTCAAAATGTGCTTCATAAGGTTCCTGAATCCAACGTTTTCTGAGTTGAGGTTCATAATCGTATAAACTGTCATTATAGTACTGTGAGTCAACATTTGGATTCAGAGTATGGTTCATGCAGACCTTTGCGTGCGCTATACTGTCCTGAATCATAGAAAGTTCGGGTACTTACGTATTAACACCACCGCAGCTACAGATTTGGCGGGTTTTAAGTGCCGCCAATCTACACCTAAAATTTTTGCGACAAATCATAAAATAAAACACTTTATTTAAAAACAAAGTAGTCAATTGGTTTTCTGTGGAAAATGGGCCGATATAGAGTTTAATATAGATTCAAAACAGTCTCTATTTTCTTTCACCTGATGCTGTTGCCATATGAACTCTGATAAATAAGATTCCAAATGATGTCTCGCTGTCCCCCTGTCTCTTGTTCCTCCATTTAGCATTGCCCCACATTCTCTCAACTGTTTGTGTATGAACTCCTGTATCAGGATCAATAAAATTGTATTTATGATTAACTTTAGCATGTAGGAATCCTTCTAATTCTATTTGTTTGGTAACCTTTCCAACTGTCAGAATAAATTGTGCTACCATCTGCAATGTTTTCAATAATTTTATCAAGGGTAGAGCCAGTTCTATTAGGAACAGTGACAACAAACGCATCTTTTGTTTCTCTACATATACCACCAAACACCCACTGTTCGGGTAATACTCGACCACAATTATTTTTACGTTTAGTAAACAAACTTTCATCAATTTCCACAATGCAATGTGGTCCACCTACCTTCTTCTTTGGTTTATTCTCCATATCCAAGACACATAATTCACGCATGTAATTGTTCCAATCTATAACAGTTTTATCCGATAAATCAAGTTGCTTTTCACAAAATTTAATCGACGTCAACTCCTCGCACCAGCAGTATATGAATCTCAAAGCTGAACAAAATGGAATTCTGCTTCCCTCAAACCAGTTATCTTTTCTAAGTCCCACTTGCTGATCACACTGTCTTAAATTACATTTCCAAAACTTACGTTTACCAAAATAAAGTTTCATGTCTGAAAAAATAAAATTGCATCTTGTTCTGTTTTTGGCAAATCCCAAATCGTAGCACTAAAAAATGGCGTCAAATATCAGCAAACAACAAGGCAACAAGGAATCCAAAAGATAACTGCGTGCGCGTGCAAAGTTTTCAATTGCTTACACCACGTGACTAATTTTACATACTTTGACTCTGAAAAATGTTCATTTTCTTCATGAGGTACAATCGTAATTTTCATTTCGTTTAAAAAGAAAATATTAAGTAGTAATGCAATCATTTTCTTTAATAAAATCCAATTTTGTAAAACTGGTAGTAGCTATGTTAAAGAACAAAATTTTAATATTTTGTATAACCTACAGCATTTAGTATATTATAATAAATTGACATTTATGTGTCAATACACGATAACATGATCTATATAATTATATTTTTTACAATTGCTGATATTTTTAATAAATATCATACCGAGTTTTTTACTTGTATAAACGTTCAACAGATGGCAGCACGCCCTTCCCGTATCAACCGTAAAAAAAGAATTACACTGTTAGAGCAAAGTGCATAAGCCAATATACATCGATATGCTCCAGGGATCACAAACCTGCAACATACATTGACTTATATATATTCACAAGATGATTAAATATATTAATTTACATATTAATTTTAAAAATTCTGCAAAATTACTCAAAATAAACATACAACGGCTTTTCCAGGTATCGTAAAATGTATTCCTGAACTGGATAAAACACTCATTGAATAACTTTAGGGTCAGCTACCACTGTACCAAACAGCCATGGCTGTTAGACATTTGGAAACATTGGTTAAATCGCAATACATATACCAATAGTAAGACAAACCATAGCTGCAGTGAGTTAAAATGATTGCATTGCGCATGCGCAGATGGCCCCTTACAGTTGCTTTTGTGCCTGCACATGAATTTGCCACGTTCAGCTTCGGTAAAATTCCGCAGAACGGCGTCACTTACGCTTGTGCAAAGCTAACCTTCTTCTCCTTAGACCTTCTTTGATTGGCGCATAACCGCAACTTCTGCTGCGGTGGCGTTAATACGTAGGTACCAAAGTTCGCTTTTGGCCTGCCTGAAAGCGCTAGCCCAACTGCATTGTTGCAAATTTTGGATCCTCATAGCTTTACAGGCGATCTTTTTTATGGGACAGCCATGAAAAGTTGCCGGATGATTATTATTACAGTTGGGACATATTCAGTGTTCCTACATGTCTTGTATGTGTGAGGACCACTACATCTTTTGCATCTTGCAAGGCTACGACATCCATTTGCCGTGTGCCCCCATCGCCAGCAATTGCCACATATCGCTGGCAATCCGTAGTGGTCCTTCACAAAAAAGTGACTGAAGCCTATAGTTACCTCTCTAGGTGGTTTGTTGTTTGAAGAGTAAATGACGACATTCTCTGTGGGCTGTTTCAAGAACCCGTCTTTGGCTGAGTTTGGTAGGTAGCTTACCATTCGTCGTACTTTGAAAATTCCATAATTTTTGAGACACTGAAGAAGGTAGTCATCGGTATATTTTGGGTTGACATTTAGCATCAAACCCATTGAAAATTCCTGTTCTGGGAATCTATAGTTGACATCCACATCGAGAATTTTATCCAATTATTTGAGTTTTTCAAGGTCAGAGTCGTTGTCGGGGAAAATAATAATATCCTCTTTCCTTGTGAAACGACCTTTTAGGTCCTTGTCAAAAGTACGGAAAAAAAAGTCAGTAACTTTTTCATCATCTAGATCCGATAATTTGAGACTCTCATTAAAAAATATTATTGCTAAGTCATGTTTATTTTTTCTAATATCTTTAGGTGGCATGGCATAGCTTTCATCATCATTACATGATTCCTCATCTGTTGAATTTATGTCGTCAGGTGAGGTTTCCATTTCTTGAGCAATGTCCTGTTGTGAAGTAAGTTGTTGTTTTGAGCTTGAAGTATTAGCTTTATTACAGTCTTTCTTTTGGTTTTCAAATATTGTGCTAGAGTCCATGATATCATTTAGATCTTCTTCTGAGTTGGTATTATGTAATTTGGCATTTTGAGCTCTTTCAATGTGTTTACTGTTTCTTCAATTGTGCTTGTTCTGAACTCTTCACAGGTATGCCGCTTGTTTTCTTCATTTTGTTGTTCAGGTTTGAGGGCTTTTTCTTGCCGCCCATTCGGAATCAAAAATGCAGAATACTACACAAAATGATCCAAAAATAATAGATAAAAGCAGCACTCTCATCTACTAAAACATAACTATCCAAGAGCCAAAAAAATAGGCAACTTGTGGTTTTTGGAGCTAGTTCAGATAAAGCGATTTTATAGGCAGCGTTCCAATTACAGTCGTGTAAGTCTTGAATCCTTTTAGCTCTGCAAGCTATTCGCTTTATAGGGCAATCGTAAAAGGTTGCAGGATGTTCTCCTGAGCAATTTGGGCAGCAGAGAATTTCGGCATTACAGTTCTTGTAATAATGCTGCCCAGAGCATTCTCTTGCATCGTAATTTGCCCCTGCAGCCATTGCCCGTATGACCGAATTTATTACATCTGAGACACAAAGCAGGAGGGAAGAAGTAGGGTTTGACTCTTAGACAATCCTACAAACACAAATCTAGGTAGCATGTCTGAATCGATTTTAAATACTACACATTCAGTTGGATCTTTAGCAATGATGGTGTTTTTAAGGTTTGGGGCAAATCTGTTCATATGACGTACAGAAAAAATTCTATATTTGCTCAACTCATTAAGAAGGAATTCATCAGAATATTTTTTATTGACCCCCTCCATCATACCAAGCAGAAAATCATTCTGTGGGAATCTGTATAATACTTTTGTACCAAAAATATTGGTTATTTCCATCAATTTGTTAAGTTCACTTTCGGTGTCAGGAAATAGGATTAAGTCACCTTTTTTAGAAAAGTGACCTCTCAGGTCTTTTTGAAAGCATTTGAAAAAAAAATCGGTGACTTTGACATCATCTAAATCACTGAGCTTTAAATTATCATTATAGAAGATTATAGGAGTTATGCGTTCATCTTTTTGAGTATTATTTGTATTTGATTCTTTAGTTGAAGATTTCTCATCATTTATTTTATTTGTTTTAATTTCTTTGACTGAAGAATCTTCCTCTTCCGTTGCTGAATCTGAATTTTCAGCTTGTATTTCGAGATCTTTTAGTAGATTAGTGTTGTTTTTAGGTTTTTTGTTTTTCTTTTTCTTCTTTTTAAGTTTGAGTAGGTCGTTGAAGATTTCATTTACTTCAATTTTGTTTATATCACTTGACGATAAGCTTCTGTAGAGATTGGAAAGCTCCATTTTTTTTATGTGTTTCTCAAGCTTATTTGATTGAGTTTTATCGCTCGATTTGATGGGTATCCCATCAGTTTTCTTCAGTCTGACGTTCGGCTTCTTTCCTTTAGTCATTGTAGACATCAAACTTCAAGCACAGAAAATGAATGAATTAATTAACTTCACTCAAAGTAAAATGCTTAAAAGAACACACAGGCCAACATTGGCATGTCCGATATACTTCAAATCCGAGATACTTTAATTACTTTACATCAAATTAGACACACAGCACAATTCAAAATCAACCGCCACCAACGGTGGCTAACGGACTTTTTTCGAGGCACTTTGCAGTCACGCGCAACCACTCATTTAATGGCGGCACTTTTCGATCAGTCTAGTTCATATTTGAAAAAGACATCAAAGCAAAATGACGAAATATTACAAAAACAACCTACCACAAATCGCGCACAAACGAATTAGCAGCATCGACTGTTTGGCATACTGTTGCCAGATCCTGTCATTATATGAACTTTCATTTGACACCTAACTAGTAGCTTATAGGTCATCTGATTCAAATGCTATAGTAGAACGACTTTCAGATTTTCTCTTTTTAGGGGGAAGAAAGCATGGGAGGTCAATTTTTTGTAGCCCATGACACCCTCCATGTCAGAAGCTTTCATTTGATATATAGCTTGTTACTATTCGGCATTTGCATTCAGAAATATAGGGGAACAATCATTTTCATATTTCTTGTCTTTTTTAGGGGGAGAAAGCATGAAGAGTCAATTTTTAGCTTAAGAATGGTTTCTCACATTTTCCCTTTTTTTAGGGGGTAGAAATCATGAGGGCCAATTTTTTATAGCCTATGACACTCTCCATGCCACAAGCTTTCATTTGGACCAATGTTAAAGCCAAAAGCAATACAGAGATAGGTAGAAATAGCAAAGAGTGTATATATTTAGATAAATTGAGATCTTTATTTACCTATAGTCACATTTTTGCATGAAATGCTTATTTTAAAAGTTACAGAACTTTAAAATCAATGTCCCATTGACATAATATTGGATTTGGTGGTCATAATTCAGTATATATATATATGCAGGGTGCACTCAGTATATATATATGCAGGATGTTTCAAAACTATACAAATTTCAATGGGAGATAGGGAACATCAAGACAAACCTTTTTTGTATATGAATGTATATCTGCTGACAAATATCAGTGGAACTGGTACATAAATGAATGGAAACAAGTGTGAACAACATGCTTATTTAAAGAAGGTGCTCAAAGTTGTGACTGGCAACAGAATTGCATGCATTTGCCAGTCACAACTTTAATAATTAATAAAAGCCCTAAATGATATTAAAATAATATTGCATATTTTACAACTTTTTCCTTCATTATGAAATAGTATGCAGAGTGCTCCATAATATTAGGGCATTAATATTATGTTAAAAAAAAATTAACATTATAAAAAAAATTCAGCAAAAACAAATAAAATTATCACGCAAGTCAGTAGTTAATGATAACTACTGAATTTATGTTTTTAATTGTAAAATGAAAGAAAACAAATTTAGTGGTACCTATGATTTTGATACCATGCACATATGTAATCTTGTCATTTATTTTCTTACAGTTTATCTGCATATTTAAAGAATGCCACCGTCTATAGCAATAGTTGTCAAGAAATCACTCTGAAGTTCAATTCATACCTTGCTTTGCTCATTATCTCTTGGAATTTTATGGGTTGGGTTGTTTTACCTCTGAGCACAATGGGCTAAAATGCCAGGTCACATGGACCCAGAAGGCTCAGAGAAGGTTGGGAGACAGATGGTAGCCTCCCATCAAGGCCATCCAGTGTGTTCTTAACATGCACAGGGTATGGCTCTCCCACACACGGGACCATGGCTTAATGTCACATCCGATGGACGGCAGCCTTTCCAAGCCCATCAGTGTCCCTTACTGACTGTGGGCAGGGCAGGGAGTTTTGCGGAGATAATTCTCAATGCTGACCCAGTTGGGACTCGAACATGGAATTTTATGATTTTGGGTATCGCCACTTTAATTGCAATCAAAAAAGCTTACAATAGTGCAAATGCAAGAATAATTTTTTGTGGTTAGATTATAATAATTATGAGCAACATTTTCCAGTTGTTACAAAAAATAAATTGGTTAGCTCATTACTCATTTTTTTCTCATTTTTATCACCTCTTAATCTTTTTTGATAAGATTTTCTATTCTGTGTTTATGAAATTCTGTAGGTTTTGAATTAAAGAAGGTAGTGAATTTGATTTTGGCAGCCTCTATACTTGCAGTGTTTTTTCCAATAAATTGTTTGCACAAACTTTAGAATAATTGATAATCAAGATCTGACAAATATGGTGGATATGATATTTTTTCCCTGATTAGCTCTTTGATTTTAGTAGTTATGATGTAATATGAGCAGTATGTCATGCACACTTCAGATGAAGCAAAAATACTTTTCATTGACCAAAGAAGGACATTTTATTGTAAAGCAATGTTCAAATGGAGTTGCTGGCAATAGACAGCTGTAATAATTTCATTTGGATTCATCATTTCAAATCAGATCAGACCTTACATATCTCAACAAATGCACAGCAAAACTTCCATGGGGTTCAGTTCTCCTCTTTGCTGTGGTGTGACTGAATCATTGGGATTAAGTGACTATCAGTGATGTTTAATGTTATAATACTGTGGCTGAGTGTTAGCATGCTTTTCTACTGATCTTAGGTATTTGGGTTCAAGCCCCAGGTAAGGCATGGATGTCTGTGTTGTTTTCTGCTGAGGTCCCACCATCTTCACAGATCTTCTACTGTGGCTTATAAAGTGATAGGCTCCTGTTAGACCTCTGTGGCAAGCAGCTGATTGAGGAGATATTTATTTTTTTATTTAAAGTAAAGCACTAATTCTCTTCCCCAGTAACAATTCAAGCCAAAAGTGAATGAAGTTGACAGAAATGCAGTGAAGTGCAAATGTCTATTCATTATCACAAAGTTGTTGGAGACAATTCATGATAAAATTATCTTCAACACGGATACAATCTGTGACATCACAGGTACAACAAGTTATTCCTGTAATGTCACAACTTCCAACCAAATTGTTTCTAACTCAAGGTGGATACCATAATTACACTACAAATTGGTTTTTTATGGTATCATTTACAAAGTTAAAATCAAAATGAAAATTCTTGGGTGGATAAAATATATTCTTTGCCCATTCTCTAAAATTTCAGGGTAGGTAGCTGCTCACCTTGCTCTCTTTTCACATGCAATCACTAAAAGATGCATGTACACTGATGACTTACTACTACACAAAGCTACAATACTCTTCCAGTGCATACCCAAGGAAATGGTAACATATTACAATTTTTTCAGTGCAAGAAGCAGACATTAATTATGGGACAACTCAATAGGTAAATTGATCCTTTTTTGGGTTCTTTCATTGGAAAAAAGGAAGAGAATAGATTTGTGAATGGGGTGTTAACTTTTCTTAATTTGTGCATTATTTCATCTATTCGTTGGTTTGACTCACCTGATTAAAGATAATTTTATCATCGAATTTCAATTCAATTAGTAAGGATCTTTATTGGTATACGCATAATACGCTTTCACCATCTATCTTCATGACACTGCGGTTGAAAGTTCCTGACTTCAATGCAACCACATATGTGAAGTGTACAGATAACAGAAAATTTGTGTCAATAGAGGGAATCTTGATTGGCAGCCCGTAGCTCAATGGTCAGAGCACTTGACATGTTATCACAGTATCCTCTCCCTCTCCCATGTCTCAAGACAGTTTAGTTTTTCCTCTCCTATTGAGTTTTGATGAATAAAATTAAAAACAAAACTATGCTTCAAAAAATTGCAAAAAGTAAGAAAGATAAGTTTGATGTTTAAGAATGCTTTCATCAAATTTCACTTGAACCACCATTGGAATTTTACTTTAAGAAAAGCTATCTTAAGTATCTAAATCCTAATTACATATTGCTGTATTTGTCATAAAGTAACAAGAAAAGTTCCAGGTTCGAGTCCAGCCTAAAATAACAATTTAGTAAATTAGCAGAAATCTTAAAAATTAGTAGTATTCTGGTAAGGTTGGGTTGTTTTTCCTCTGAGCGACACTTTTTTGCACACCATGGGCTAAATGGCCAGGTTACATGGACCTCGGAGGCTCAGAGAAGGTTGGGGGAGGGGACCACTGGAACAGCTGTTGGGAAGCAGATGGTAGCCTCCCATTAAAGCCTTCCAGTGTGTTCTTTAACATGCACAGGTTATGGCTCTCCCACACACGAGGCCCATGGCTTAACATCCCATCCGATGGTCAGTGGCCTTTCAAAGACCATCGTTGTCCCCTACTGATCATGGGCAATAATCTCAATGCTGAGTCGGCTAGGATTGAAATCTGGGAACTGCAGATTGCGAGCTTGGCGTGCTACCGACTTAGCCGCCCCTTCCCCTGTTAGTGATATAAAAATAGTTTTGTATTATTGGAAGGTGGAAAGTAAAGGTTTATTTTTTTGATATACGAAATCCATAGTTTTTTTTTCTAGAAGTTATTTTTATGGTACAAGTTCCCAATTTTCTCAACCAATTTTGAATAATGTTTGATTACACTGAACAACAAATTTTGACCTTTGCTGTGTTTTGGAAGTGCAAACAGCCGTTTCTTATGTAAATCGAGGTGCTGAACACGAAAATAAAAACAAAAAAATGGGTTATTTTCAAGATGCAGTCACCGAAGGTTGTATATTGGTGTACAGCAACTGCCACCTCCTAACCCCCACTTATATATCTTGAGATCTCGCATCACATTCCAGAAGTAATCAGCAGAAAAAATTCGCCATGTTCATCACTAGGGGTGCCACGGTTTTCTGCAAAGAAATCCAAATGAGAAAAGAAATGCATCTTCAAAGACATACTACGTCCCAGTTTGTGATATGAGGACAGCAGTTCTTTCACAACGTTCTCGTAATTTTTTTTTTCTTTATTCTCTAAGCCCATCGCCACCTGTTGGAAGACATACCATGTACATGTAGCAATCAAATACCCCATCATGTATCAGTGAGCCGTGGTCCCGTGTGCAGGAGAGCCATATCCTATGCACGTTAAAGAACATGCTGGATGGCCTTGATGAGAGGCTACCATCTGTTTCCCAACAGTTGTTCCAGTGGGTCCCCTCCCCGAAACTTCTCCGAGTCTTCGGGGTCCATGTGACCTGGCCATTTAGCCCATGGTGTGGAAAAATGTGCCGCTCAGAGGAAAAACAACCCAACCCATGTACCAGTGAGCGAATATCAGGACCAGTAAAAACACCCTCTTTTATATTTTCATCACTGTCTTGGAAATTTCTGTTGAAGGTACAGAAAGGCAGTTTGTGCTGATCCAGAACCTTGACAAAATTCTCATTAGACCCGGGGATTTGGCAGGCCAGCCGACATGTTCGAAGGCTTCAGAATGCTCATCGTGGCAATCCGACATACTTCGAGCCCTGTGCACACGACAATTGTCTTGGAAGACTGGGATATCCTTCTGGTGTTCACTGTGGAGATGCTGCACAAAAGGCAACATATGGTCATCCAGTAGCTTTATATAGCCCTTCTGGTTCAAGTATGACGTCACTGCAACCAAAGGACCCATTTCTTCCTACGTGAAACACCCCCAGAACATCACACAGCCTCCTCCATTTTGAACAGAAACTTGCACACAGTCCACATGAAAGGCTTCATGCAGCTTACGATATATCCATCGCCTCGCATCATTCGAGTACAAGCAAAAACGTGCCTCTTCCGATCAGATCGCATGCTTCCAAGAGTCAACAGTCCAGTCTTTGTGGCGTCGTGCCCACTGTAGCCATGTGCAGAGCTATCATGGGTCTCTTCTGTGGTACTCTGCTCCAGATATCCATGACACGCAGTTTCCTTCAGCGTGTTCATTTGGAAACAGTTTGTAGGCCTTCATTAACTGACTAGAGCAATTCTTGCATCGTTGCAAAGTGGTTTGCCCTAAAAGTGCGTGACACACTGTGGTGGTCCCTATTGGTGAGCAGTCTCTGCCGCAGTTCTGGCGACGATTAGCGGTGGACTGCGATGTATGCCACTGCTGAAAGACCCTTTGGACAGTACGTTTCGACACACCTGCAAAAGCAGCAACTTTTTGTACACTATGCCCTTTGGCTCGGCCAAACGAATACATTTTTGCCATTCACATCTTTGGCGCGACCCACGTTTCACAGAGCGACTAACACACACGTGACAAACAACCACTTGTCACTGTATGAACCCCGTAGTGCATGGCACAGCTATTTGTAGGATGCATTATTGTTGAGCCCTGTTGGTGTCGGAACCTTACGGATGGAGATGACTAATTTTTTGTCTGGTGAGCTTATTAACTAAAGAGTGACTACTTTCCTTGACAGTTGAACAAAAATGTAAAATTTCAATTTATTAAAATGTTGACTGTTTAAAATAACTACTTTTTAAGAGAAATTTAAACGTAATGGTGGAGCCGAAAGATGGGAACTGCAGATTGTATCCAGCTCTGAGCTCTTGGGGTACTTATGACCTAGCTATTTAGCCCATTTTATATACAAAAGTGTATCGGTGGTAAAACAACGCATCCCTCACCCTTTTGACGGTCGTCATGCTTCCCTTCATTTTGTTAGTAGCTTATTAATGAGTAATGAGGGGAAAGTTTTCATTGCCAGATGTTTTATGTGCGTCACTTTTGCATCAGATAACGGTAAACAGGGAGTGTACAACAACAGAAGCATTTGCTTGGAATGGAATTTTTTTTAACGGCATTAATCGTTGTACCGGTGCAGGCTAATTGAATTCAACGTTCTACCGTCTTAACGCAACTTTGCAATTATGGTAATTTTTAACACCTTGCTACTAATGAAATAGCTGGTATTTTATTTCAAATGTGGAAGCACAAGAAATAGCTTCATTTAGAGCAGCAAAAATAGTAATATTGTCAGAGATGGCAAAAAAGATAGTGCAATCCCTACAGGCGGCAAAAAATAAAATCAGTTGTACGGCATATAAACTGGCAGGTTCCTGTCAGACCTATGTGGCAAGCTGCTGCTTCAGGGGGTATTATTAAACAGCAAAAACAAATTAACTTGAGGCACAAAAATAGCTACTTGAGAGCGACAAAAAAAATTTCACTTGGGGCAGCAAAATATCTTTCACAGACACTGACCAAGTTTTTTGCTAGAAAGAACCCCCTCCCCCCAGTAATTTTGAAGCAAAGTTTCACATCCTGAGAAACGAAGAGTGGTAGAAAGGAAGCAGTATTGAATTCGTACATTAATCCCAAATACTTATGTCCCAGGGGGTGGCTCAGTCGGTAGCGCGCCAGGCTCATAATCTGTAGTTCCCAGGTTCGAGTCCCAGCTGGGTCAGCATTGAGATTTATCTCCGCAAAATTCCCCGCCCTGCCCACGGTCAGTAGGGGACACGCGTGCTTGGAAAGACCGCCGTCCGTCGGATGGGACGTTAAGCCGTGGTCCGTGTGCGGGAGAGCCATACCCTGTGCACGATAAAGAACACGCTGTATGGCCTTGACGGGAGGCTACCATCTGTCTCCCAACAGCTCTTCCAGTGGGTCCCCTTCCCCAACCTTCTCCGAGCCTTCGGGGTCCATGTGACCTGGCCATTTAGCCCATGGTGTGCAAAAATGTGCCGCTCAGAGGTTAAACAACCCAACTGATGTCCCAATTTTTCAGTTTTTTTATTTACAAAGGACGTGATCCGGCTGTTGAGGAATGCTGCCTACATTCTCAGCAAAAGGTTTTGATAGTTTCAAAATTTTGTGCGAATGTATAAAAGTTGCATTGCATTTGTGATGTGAATAAAACTAAAATAACAATTCAGATTACCTATTACATAGTGATTAGGTTGTTTTATTTCTGAACGGCACTTTTTAGCACACCTTGGGCTAAATGGCAAGGTCACAAGGACCCCGAAGGCTGAGGTTTGTGGGAGGGCCCACTGGAACAGCTGTTGGGAGACAGATGGTAGCTTCCCGTCAAGACCATCCAATGTGTTCTTTGACCTGCACAGAGTATGGCTTTCCTGCACACGGCTTAAAGTACCATCCGACGAACGGCGGCCTTTCTATGCCCATTGGTATCCCTACTGATCTTGGGCAGGGTGGGGAGTTTTGCGAAAATCTCAACTATGACCCAGCTGGGACTCTAACCCGGGAACTGCAGATTATGAGCCTGGCACGCTACCGACTGAGCCACCCCCGCCCCATTGCAGATCTGAACTATGACCAACGTGGGACTCTAACCAGGGAACTGCAGATTACGAGCCTGGCGCACTACCGACAGGCTCGTAATCAAATAAATGAGTTGAGATCTCCTAGAGTGATGACGAGTTGAGATCTGCAAAATAATTGCAGATCTCAACTATTACCCACGTGGGACTCGAACCTGGCGCGTTACCAACTGAGTCACCCCCGCCCCATTACGGAGAGAGAACTCCGTTGGTTTGGTCCCGTTGCCGCATAATAATTATAGGGTTATGAACAGTGTGTCCTAAAGGCCTCAGAAAGAGAGGTAAACCGTAGGATGCTGTGGGGAAACAATGTCAAACAAGATCTTATTATAATTGGTGTGCAGTAGCTCAAGACAGATATGCTTGGAGAACTAAATTGACCAGTCTTTTAACAGTGTTATGTCTTTATTAACTTATGAGTAATTTACAACCAATACTTTCATAGTGTACATAACATCTTTTCTGATGCAAATTTATGGCAATCTGAAATTTACAAAATATACATGTCTTTATGCAGAAATGTGGGCCGATGTCTTTTTTTCACAGAGTGAAATAATAATCCAACAATACCGTTCACTTCCTACACTTCATTTACACAATCTAAACTAAACATAATAACCAAGATCCATATCTTGCCGATAACAAAAGGCTGTTCTATAGAACACGCACCAATTATAGAATGCAAAATGGAGGATAAGTTGAGCAAAGATTGTCTCAATTCACGGAGGCATCGCAGAAAAGCTAATGCGGAATATACATGAATGGAGAAAGTTTTAACTTTTATTCCTTTACATTGCTTCAAGCAAGTCTTTTAGCATCTAAAAAAATGACATTTTTTTTGAACACGTAATGCAATTTTATAAAAGACGGCGACAATATATTACAATTAAGCTTTTACCTGCATTACAACGAACAGCAAGGCAAAAACTACCTTAAAAGACGTGCTCTGAAAACATTTGTACACTTAAAGCTGGTGGCAGTGGGTTTGAATTTTTAGTTTACTGCAAATATCGAATCACAAAACACCACAGGTCTAACAAATAAACATTTTAGATTAAAATGTTTATCACAAACTTTGATGATATAAAGGTAGATTATGATTCACAAAGTATCGGGTATTAAAAGCCAAATTAATACCCGATACTTTGTGAATCATATAATCTACCTTTATGATTATGATCTTAATTATAACACTGCATCTGAATTCTTTTAGTTAAATAATGTGTACACGAATTGCATTTTAAAATTTGTCAACACTAACTCAAAACCAATTTTTAGCGTTGGTTTTTGCAGTTTAGTTCGTTCAGAGTTCAATAGTAGCCAAAGCTTAAGTAGTTACTTCACAGTAATAGCATTTTAATGTGCAGAAATGTTTTGATAATAATGCTAACCACAGTTCCATTATTATTTTAATCTAAACTTAGGTTTCCATTTTTAAGGTTTCAAAAATATTGATGCAAAAGTGAAAAAAAATGAATGAATAGTGGAATTACACTTAATTCAATACAATTTCGAAACTTCATATTTTCCATGATTTTTTATTCATAAAAATCACTTCACGATTGCTTTGGATCAGCAAAATCTCATCAGGATTTTGATCTTAAATTTATGGATCTAAGTTGATAATTCTGGATTTTTATCCCCAAACACCTTATACTTGCATAAGTCAATATAAAAACAAAATATTGCTCGAATCCTTTCAGCTCCTAATTAGTTTAGTTGATTTGATGATGTTTGAAACGTATCAGATCATTAAGACTTAAGCCCCATTTCAAATATGAACACCCCCCCCCCGCCAACAAAAAAAAAATTTTTTTTTTCCTTTATTACATTGCATGTTTCAGATGGGGGAACATTTTCGAAAAACGTATTTTAATGGCTTTATATTGATTAAAAATAGTTCTACAGTTTGTGTTTCCATATGGTCAGAAAATGTTAAATAGTATTGAATTGAACACTTTTAATAAAAACAATTTCACTGTTCACAAACTTTGGATTATGATGATTAAAAATCAAAACCATGTGAAATATTTTGTTAAGGAATCAATTTAGGTTTCCAATTAAAAATTTAAAAGAATCAAATAATCTAGAATAGAAATTTTGCTAAGCTTCAAGATGATTTAAAATAAAACACCTGCTGCAAAAATATTATATAATTCAACAAAATTTTTTTTTTTTTTTACATATGAAAATTTTTTAACTTCTACTTAACAGAATGTGAACATATCAAATACGAAAAATATTTGGTCCCACATGAAAAAAAACCTGTTTCATGCATCTAATGCAATATTAATAATCTTTTAACATATTCAGAAATGTAATTTCTACATTTAATCCTCGAAAAACACTCAATATCCATGGATAGTAGCAAGGTTTTGAAAATTAGTTACTACCAGATGTAATTTTTGTTGTTGAAACGGCAGGTTACAAAGACCCTCAAGACAACTATTAGGAGTATTGTAGTTCTCCATCAACACTATCCAGTGTTTAATATGTGTAGGGTATGGTGTAGGTATATCGTGTTCTCATGTACACAGTTTCTTCTTTTTCATAAATGGTAGGGTATAGACAAATGAACAGTCAGTCAATGTTGGATTTTTAATCAAATCTTGTTAATTATGGCATTTTTTTTTTATCAAATGCTAAAATCAAAGAGCATAAGCCATGGTAGAACAACTTATCTCCCTGCAGTTTACACTCATCCTCTGTATAAGATTTTTCAAATGGTGACTTGTACCTTACTTTCTTTTGTTCAACAGTATGTTTTTAGTGTCATGTAATGCTACCAATGAATTTGTGTAATGCACTCAGCATTTGAAGTTTCTCAGTGTAAATTAATATTTTAAACAGCTGTATTTTCAGTTGTCTTCAGAATTACCGAACCAGCAGTTTCCAACCTTTTTCAGGTTCAGACATCAATATGTCTTGATCATTGCAACTCCAACCTTTCTCTCCAAGAAAGTTCAACTAATGCAGTTCATTATGATATGCTCTTTTTTTGTTTTAGCTAGCAATTGAGCATTGGCAACAAGAATTCTCCCTACAATATGAACAATTATTGATAATCTTTAGTTTTAGACATTGTGAAATAATAGCAACCTAACTTAAATGATCATGAGTTGTTCATGCCAGTTTTTGGGAACAGTGCAATTACTATGTAATTCAGATTTTATTCAAAAATACATAATGTCCACAACTCTATATTGTACAATTAAACACTTCATGAAGAACATTTTTCTAGGTATTGGCACATTGAGCAATTCTATTGTGACACCAAGGTTGGAAACCACTGTACTATTTTTTGGAATGTTTATTATACTGTACTATATATATTCTTTCAGGAAAAAAAATCAATTCAGATATATTGTACCATTTAAATTTCCATATAATTTGAGAAGTCTTATTTTGCTACCTAAATATGGTGTACAACACATAATAAAACTATTAATTTTTCAAATGTCAAAAATTATTCACACAATATACAAAGAACCATGTTATTTATTACATATATGTAAATTTTAACTTCCAATAAGTAACAAATATTTTATTAGTACAATACAGATGGTTATTTTATTCAGCAATATTACTAAGTTGAATAAATCATATGATTAACATGCATAAAAATTTGCCCTTTAGGCATTCTGAATTTGAACACCATATTAATAAAACATTTGGTAATCAAGAGTAAAATGAAATAAACTGCAACAATAAACCACACAAATCCAATTTCATTATTATGAAAACAAACTGTTGGATACATTAATTTTAAACACAGGATTGCAAACTTTCCAGAAATATATTAAATTTTTTTCCATTCATTTTGAAAAATATTAAAATTTTATATTGAAAAGAAACTCAGGATAAATTTCTACTTTGCAATTAGAATTTTTTTGTCATCTCTGGAAAGTCCAAGGAAAATTTATTTCATAATGTGGAAAAAAAAATACATTAATGGGATCCCTGTATGCATTGAAAATTATCAATTTGTCTGTTGTTGGGCATTTTTAATTTGAAGAGTTTGTTAAGAGAATTACAGGGAAAAAAAAGTTAAAAACTAATTCCCCCCATGCAGCTTGAACAAGAGCATTATTCCAACTGTTGATGAACAGGTTGAGGAAATGTGAAACAAGTTCCAACTTTGTTACAATTTTCAAGTGCAATAAATGAAATCCAAGATGATAGGAATAGCTACTTGCTAAATGAAGCCCAGATTGAAGATTTATGCATTTTCCCCCTCTTAAATGTGAAATTGCCCATCAATGGCAGATGCTATCTTTCCTGACACTATAAGTTTAAAAGTAATCACATTTAATAGTACTGATATTAAATTAGGATATATTAAAATTATATACAATATAAAGTGTAAAGATAAGCTTTTTTGGCATTTAATAATTTTACATTTACAAGAAATTCATACATAATATTAAATAGGAATCATGGGCATATGACTCTGCTGTAAATAAACATATTTCTTCATGGGATATTATATACAACACATTTTAGGATAAACATAAATTATTTAAATAAATAAATTGTAAAAAATTATTTTACAACCTATTAGCTCCAAGTTTTTGGTTTTAGTAATATAGAGAGAATGAATTTTTTTCATTATAAATGACACTTAATGAAATGGAATTTTTTACTTTAAAATTGTGCAAATTTTTGATATAAAGAAACCCTTACTGACTGCAGAGGTTACCTTCTACAAAAACACTGCAATCAGCAAAACTATAATATGCAAAAATTAGTGGAAGTATACAACCATGGAAAATATAGAAACATGCCTTGTTCTACGAAAAATAGGGGGGGAGGGGGAGGTAGTAGGCAACATGAGATGAAAGATGAGTCAGAATGAACCATAACACCATTCTGGTATAAACTTTTTCCCTCTGTATTTGCAGTATTAGGTAACCATTCATAGTTCCATTACTACTACAAAAATCAACCCATAATTCCCACTACTACTATAAAACATAGCTTGCAAGTGTCAGTCACGCAAGACCATCTATTTTCCAAGCACAACCAAAGCAGTCTTTTACATACTTGTGGTTTACTTTCTATCCTGTTATGAATGCTCAATTGTAAAGTAATACTCTGTACAGTCAATATTTCATGTAGGATTTAAGAACAGATAAAATTAAACTTCTTGCCCGTGATGGGATGATGGGCAAATAATCGTTGCATTTATTTAAGTGTGTATAAATAAGTCTGTGATCAAAACCCATATTGACAAAGGTTTCCTGCATTTTCCAATGGCTGACAAAATGCAACTTCTCAATTCATTGCATTTTACATGAGTGAAAATGAAAGCTGATAGATGTATTTTTTTAAAGAGTAATATATACCTATTATGTATAGTCTATATGTATTTTTTTAAAGAATAATATATACCTATCACCATTTCTTTTCATGCAGGTACATCATGTTGCAATAATATTTGGAAATTTAAAACAGAGTATAAATAAAAACATCTAAACAACCAAGTAGCAATAAAAATATTCAATTATAATAAAAGTATAAATTATGGGAATGGTATGAATTTAAATTTTGTGTGTAAGACACAACTTATTGTCTACCAGCAAAAACTACATGTCAATGATTCTTTTCCTTTCAGACCTAAATTTCATCACTTTCCATGGCAAGTCGCAAAAAAAAAAGTTTTAGTCAAATGAATTTAGTAAAATATAAATATCAGCACTGGAAAATGAATATGATTTGATAGAACTTATTTTAAAATAACAACCTACCAATAAGTGGTATTTTGACTAAAAATCAACTAGATTTACTGAAGGATGAAAAATGTCAAAAGATCTAGGTAAGTGATAAGTTTACATTTGGACTTTTTTTGGCAAAACTTTAAAGCACCTGATGATTGCTTAATTTGCTAATCAAGCAAAAAAACCAAATATTTGTTCAGCCCTGGAAACTATGTACACCTAACTCTTTAATTTCCATAGTAAATAAAGTTCTTGATGGCCTAAACAGAGGAAAAGTAAAAATATGTAGATTCTTGTTAATGATGAAACATAGAGCACTAGGTAATAGATGAAAAAGTGGCATATGCAGAAGGTGTGGATGAAGGTGCGACAGAGAAAAATTGTCATTATACTATTATGAAAAATATACTAAATTGGAAAACTTTAATAGACATTGTTATATAAGGATAAAAAATATTTGAACCAAACTTTAGCCTTAACTGGCATAGTGGTTAGGCAAACTTTGTGTGTTGTGTTAGCTCTAACTAAGGCAGTGGTCAGCAATGACTTCGGTCTTAGTAGGGAATGTCCTTGTATGAGAAGGCCTGTAAAAGCTAGGAGTAGCTTCTAGGATTCTTCTCTGTCCTAATGTCGCAAATCAAAAAAATAAATAAAAAAATGTATTGGTTATAAACATTTTACTGCCCAATGAAAGCAGTCACACACAAAACCCAATTTACACTGAAAAATGGTGCCCAACTGTTTTTCTATTGATATTGGTAAGAAAATTTTTAAGCAGGCCACAGCTCAGTGTGAAAATATTGGTACTTTATTATGAATTCAAACCCTTACAAACTTTTCTATTTTTAAACAAATAACACAGCTATTAAGCAATCAACAGTAAACATTATGTTAATCCCTTTATACATAGTACACTATCTCTAACCCAGGAGTTATTCCCCTCCTCTTGAATTTTATCCCACCTATAATGTCTTCTTAAAAATAAAGTATAAAAGAGCAAGAATATATATATATCAACAAATGAAAACTAGGAGCAACAAATGAAAAGCTAAGTTTCTGACATCAGAAGCTTCAGATATACTTAGTGATATACAAATGTTTCTAATCAAACTTATGTTAAAAAAAACTCATAAAACAGGTTTGCTAAATAATATAAATAAAATCTTTTATCAGGCAGCCAAATGTCATTGTCTTACAGAATCAGAAATGGTTTAAATTGTCCCAGATAATGAAGTGTTTATTAACTCACAAATAGGAAGAAAACAAAATCCATCTTTATTATTATTTTACTTATGATTTGTCTTGGTCAATTCTTTATATAGTCTACTAAGTATGAGTCATTAGATCAATGGATGCTCAAGACTGTATTAGTTCAATATACATTTGATGCATTATTATTCAAGGCTAAGATGATAGTTTTTAATTTTGAATATAATATTTAAAAGCAGAAAACAGAACTGATATTAATGGTGAACATCAAAATTCTGTAATATTGCTTGAATGTTTCATTGACGTACTTATTAGTTACATGGTGCTTTGAGGTATTAGAACAAAACAGTTATGTAATATCAGTAGCTATATTTAAAAATATTTTCATCCCATGCCAATTAAGAATTTTTTTGATTTCATAGTACTACTTTCACCACTGTCATATACAAACAATATTAAACAGCTTATGATGGATTATTATTTCATTGATTCAATGCACAACAGATAATATCTATATCTCTTTTTTTTATTGAAGCAAAAGTGCACAAACTAACTAGTAGGCTTGTTGGATATATATATATAAATTTTTATATTTTGCAATAAAAACTTCTAAAAACAAAATATGAACATTAAAGCAAGAAGTTTAATGTTTAAAGGAGAAAAAACTTCACTACTAACAAAATATTCACAATCTCATTCTTATATATAGAACATTAATGCTATAGTTCTTGACTTAATATTTTACTCTTTATGTATTATGATGATAATTTTTTGCAAACCTTTCACACACAATTAAAATACAAAGTATTGAAATTGTGTTAAATGTGTATTTTTTTTCATTAACCCATTTCTTCCCAGTGTTGCGTGTACACAACACTGGGAAGAAATGGGTTAATAGAATTATTTGTGGCAAAATAGTTTTACATATTTGCTCAATACTAATAATATATTAGCATTCTCCCATCACTTCCAGTACACAGGTACAGAACATTAAAACAAATTTTGTTTAAAACCAAAAACTAAAGAAAGTGCCTTTCTATTTCTTGTCATTTTCAAAATGTTAAAAACTAAATATGAGTTTTCTTTTTAACTTCATTGCTGCACACATTTATAGCTTAATATCTCAACATTAAACATTGTGGCAATGACTCTAGCAAACTAAAATTTATGTAGATTAAAAAAAAGACTAGAATGAATGATATAGTACCAAAAATCAGTAGTGAAGATGGTGAAATACCAAAAAAGAATATTATTAACTTAAGAATGTATTGAGCCAAACAGTTATATATAAAAGTCTGAACTATGAAGTTTTCATATAGTTTGGAGACACCCACACACAAACATACAAAAAAAAATAATTGGATGTAAAAATAACCCAAAATCATTAAGATGCATTTTTAACTTTCTCAACACTACAAGTATTACCATTTGAACATATTTACAAAACAAGCAAAAATAAACTAATGGAACTTAAAACATATTTAAATTGTATTATGCACAACATGTCTCAGTGCAGAAGTTTTATACTGAGGGAAAAGTATGTTCAGAAATTAAATACAGACCAAGACTTCATCTTGATATATTTTCGGTAAAGAGCTGCATAAAAATCTGAAATGCTTAACAAACAATATAAAAGGAAGTTATATTTACATAATTTTAATAGTATTTGAACTTTACATATTGTCCTAACTACACGAGTGGCAGGAATCATCAACATGTACAAACACTAGATCAGGATGACATAAGCTAAGTAACTTGTGAGCAATGCTTATCACTCAAAATATTTACATTCATGGGCTATGAGATGGAATAAAACATTTGTTATAGTTCATGTGGCCACATTCCAGCTTCTAAAAGGTTCAACGAAAGTAGATAAAATATACCATGAATGTCTAATCACCTTAAGGAATTTTCAGATAACCAGAGAAAAATCACTTTCATTTATCCTCTGCTGTTGTTAGTTTCTTGATATCATGGCTTGGAGGAGAGGCTATAAAATAAAGAATCTTAGTATCCCACTATATATAAATATAAACAGATTTAGAATGGTTTGGTGTATAAAAAAGATATTTCAGTAAATTAGTATGAAACTTAATCTGAGAGTCAGAAATTGCATTTCACTTTAGCCTTGATGCTCACACTAAATATATACAGGGTGTCTCAAAAATATAGGTACAAACTTTTAGGGGAGGTAGATAACATCTAAAGGAATGAGAATTGCATAGGAACCTATAACCGGAAACGTCATGGGAAAGTGGTAGCAGAGGTACAAGATCTGAAAGGACACAAGACAGTGATTAATGGGAAAATATTTATTGGACATAATTATTACAAAGGGTGTACTAGATGATACATTTCATTATGTTACAGCAGATGCTCGAAGTTTCCACCATGAGACAGGATGCATGCATGACACCAATGGAGCATTGATTGTCAGACACGGTCGAACACACCTGGAGTTTCTTTGATAGCAGCAGCAGTGCAGATGAGCCTTGCCATTCATACACGGTAGCTTTGAGGGGCCCCCACAGAAAGAAATCAACGCTTGTTAAATCAGGTGAGTGTGGGGGCCAAGCAACTGGTCCAGCACGCCCAATTCATCGTTGCCCAAAAGACGCGTTCAAATGCCCACGAACACACCTTCCATAATGGGGAGGCGCCCCATCATGTTGAAACCACGTTGTGTCTCACATTTGCAAGTAAGCCTGGTAGAACCTGTTCCAGAAAGATCAGATACTTCGTGGAGGTCATGTGGTATGGCCCGACTAAGCAGTCGCCGACCAAACCTGCCCACACATTTACTGTGAAACGATGTTGTGTCACATGAGTGCGCACACCATGGGGGTTCTCGTGAGCCCACAAATGCGCATTGTGCTGATTGAATACGCCATTCTGAGTGAAACTGGCCTCATCAATAAACAAAACATAAGCTGGGAAATTCATATCTTGGGCACTTTCTTGGAGATACCATTGCACAAAACGCACATGTGCAGGATGATCTGTGGGGAGAAGTAACTGAACCCTTTGGAGATGAAAGGGGTGTAAGGATTTGCCATGCAAAACACGCTGTACATTGCAACGAGACACTCTTAAGGCAGAGGAAACAGCACGTGTGCTGGTACTAGGATTAGTCTCCACGGCATCTAACACACGTCGATCGTGGCCTGCCTTCCATCTGCTACCTCTTAATGACTCATAATGGCACAAATTTTGATGCGCACGCACAAATAAACGGTGGCCCGGTACATGTCTGTGTGGGAAGTGTTCTTGATACATTCATTGAGCAGCTTGTCCGTTGCCCTCAGCTATTCCATGTCTGTCAGCTCTCTGTTCGAATACCTTTGCATGCTCTTCGTAAGCCGACTACTGCTTGAATGAGAAAATCCGAAATTTCCCCTCTAGAGCATTGATGAACAGCGCCGCCTATTGACTTACGATGACGTTTCCGGTTATGGGTTCCTATGCAATTCTCATTCCTTTAGATGTTATCTACCTCCCCTAAAAGTTTATACTTATATTTTTGAGACACCCTGTATATATAATAATTCTCATATAATCATTAAAACAATATTAAGAACTGGAAAGTATAACAATTAATTAATATTGATGATACTACAGTGTGAAATCAAATCAAATTGAGGAGACAATTATAGCACCATAAATATTATATATTAATATTATGAATTACTATATAATATGCATAGGAACAGAAAAGTTATGAATTACTTTTCTGTTCTTATGCATGCCATACCTTTCCTACAATCAAGAGCTCATTATTTATACGCAGCTATATCAAAGTACTATCTTGGTGGGTGAGTTGGGTTGTTTTACCTCTGAGGGGCACTTTTTTGCACACCATGGGCTAAATGACCAGGTCACAAGAACCCGGAAGGTTCAGAGAAGATTGGGGGAGGGGACCCACTGAAACATCTGTTGGGAGACAGATGGTAGCCATCCAGCGTGTTCTTTAAAGTGCACAGGGTATGGCTCTCCCACACATGGGGCCATGGCCTAATGTCCCACCCGACGGATGGTGACCTTTTCAAGCCCATCGGTCTGCAAAATTCAAAATTTTTTTTAATTTTGCACACTGATGGGCAGATTTTTTTGAAAATGTCTCTCTTTTTTTCAAAATCTTTTCTCAAAATTTTATCTCTGCAAATTTTTGAATTTTGCTTCCTGGCACGCTAACGACTGAGCCACCCCTGCCCCTGACAGGTGAGTGGTTAGTGTTTGACTGCAGATCAAAGGAACTTGGGTTTGAGATCCAGATAAGGCATGGATGTTTCTTTTCTGTGCCATCTTTATGAGATCTCACTTTCCTCAAATACCTTCTCAGGCATTGTACTAATTTATTCATGTCAGATCTCTGTGGCAAACAGCTGCTTGAGAGGTAATTTTTTTTATATGAAAGCAATATAACTAATACTAACCATTTAATGTAATAATAAAAATATTATAAAATATTATAATATATAATTAAAAATAGATATATAGATAAAATTAAAAAAATTCTTAACTGAAATTAAAACGAAAAAGGAAAGTAAAATTTTGCATTCTTAGGGGGGGGGGGGGATGTAAAAATTTGATTGTGTAGAATTAAATGCCATTTGGTACATAAGAATAATAATATATATGTTTGGTAATTACTTCACTATTCTTTGCTGAACACATTAAAAAAAAAAGTTCGATCACCAGGTTTATTCCCATATTTCAGGAAGCACATAGGTTAAAAATACTTGAAATATGTCCAGCAAATTGAAGATTTTATTTTTGGACTTAGTGCTTTCAGAAGTTTATGTTTACATGGATCTATAGACATTGTGCTTCATCCAAGATATTATGTAAATAAATACCTTCTCAGGAACCTTATTTGATTCACGGGTTTAACAAAAGCCTGTTATTATAATAATATATAGAAGGAAAAAACAAAGTGAGGTGAATCTTTAGCAGAAAAGGAACACAAACGCCTTGTTTTATACAGGATTTGAACCAAGATCTTTTTGCTCCAGAGTCAAACATATTATCCACTCAGCATTTAACCTCCCACCCCTCAAGTTTTCTATATTTTTCTGAACAGCAACAAATCCACATATTTAACACTTTCTCCACGAACAGAGAGAATGCATTCTTTCTTCCTAGTGAACATATTTTTCACACCATTTTATGATTAAACAAAACTAGATCATTTTGGACATTGAGAAATTTCTTTATAACCTTAACATATTTTAATGTCTATACTGTAACATTTATTGAAATGTATGATAGACATAGATCTAACTGCAGCTTTTGCAAAATAATTTATTATGGTTTTAAGAAATGCAGATTTATAAGTAAATTTTAGAAACTATTTTATAACTGAATTATAATTTACTATTGAATCTGACAGCACTACAGGCATAATATTGGAATGAAGCAAAAAATAAAGTGGTCCTATGATAATTAAAAAATTCCCACAATTAGAATTTAGATGAAAAACCAAATGCAAAATATATAATTTGTGTAAGAAAAATATCTCATACCAAGACCATGTTTAGAGCAGACACCCACAACAGTAACTTTAATAAATCACCTTTTAGAACGCTTGGCTACTGAGCTAAGGGACCTGGGTTCGAGCCTCGGGTAAGGCATGGATGTATGTCGTTTTTCTGCTGAGGTCCTGCCATCCTCTCAGACCTTCTACTATGGCATATAAACTGACAGGCTCCTGTCAGACCTCTGTGGCAAGCAGCTGCTTGAGGAGATATTTATTTATTTTATTTCCCCCAAATGAAACAGCTTTTCCTCCATTTATTTGAACAGTATTTGGGTCAATTCCACTCACTTTGGATGGATAAATTTAAATTGCTTGTGTGATGGTTCTGCATCGTGCTGAATAATAGTTATCTATCAACATCCAAACTCGTGGACCCTTGAAAATGTCTTTAAGGACAAAATATGTCAGGTGTATGATATTAGTTAACTTTCTCAAGGTTTACAGTAAAAATCAAATGGGAGATTAAACCATTTGTTATTAATAATACTGGAAATTTCAGAATATTTTGAAAAACTTTTTTTATACTCAGCATTTCAATGCTGATACCATTAGACCATGAATGCTACAATAGTTGGAAAGAAATACAATTTCCATTTTCCAAACACTGAATTAGAACAATGTGGCTTTTCAACTAAAACAACAATGAAAATTTATATATATATATTTAAAGGAAGCTGGAGCTTCTCAAAACACAATGAACTGATATTTTAGCAAAAAGAATCAACATAATTTTAAAACTTCTGTAGTTTATATTCTTAACACGAAGAACAATAACAACCTAAAATATACATCAGGATTGTCCCCCATATCTAAACGTTTGTTTATAACTTATACCGATAGTTTCTCTCCTGCATTATATTTAGCCAGTTTAATTTGGAAAAAAGAATAATTGAAAGAACCTAATGTAAAAGTTATTTTAAACAATTTGCAATGCTAGCAAGTTTGGTATTGAGACCTCAAGCCTCAGCTAACAAATTTGGTATGCTATAACACAAGACATTTGAACCTCCTTAAATCTGTTACACTGGGTACCTCTGAGTAACATTATTTGCTAGACAATGCAATTAGTTAAAAGTTAATGAATAGAGGGATGAAATTACAGTACCCACCAAACACAGATAAAAGTGCCATCTAACATCAAATTTTATCCGTACTTTCTAGCTAAATAATATACACTAATTCTTTCAAAATGGAATTTGAACTTGAACACAGCATAAGTCAAATTCTTTGTGGTCCAATATATCCGGCCTGTAAAATAAGGCTCTGTCTTTACCCCCTACAGATCCAATTAATGCTTGCAGCCCAATGTCAGACCCAGTTCAACATTGGACAGGAACACAGTAAAGCAAAGTCAGACCAAGTATGTTATAGGACTCCAAAAAAGGTTAAAACATCCAATATTTTATTTCAAAGTTTCAAAAGTTATCATATCTAAAAAAAAAAGCATTACTTAACATTTTTAATATTAAAACATTCTGATATCCTAATGATTAGATATTTTAGCAAAAACAATTATCATTTTTAAAACTTGTAGTTTGTATTCTTAACAAGAACAAATAATATTTCCTAAAATGTCAAACTTTACTTTTTATAATGGAAAAAATAGCAATACTGCATAAAGAAATAATACCATGGAATCCTGCAATGAAAAATCAAAGATACTTCTAAAGAGCAGGAGTTGATAATAATATTACACGTGTACTTGGTGGAAAATTAATAATTTAAGTAACTTACTTTGTACAGGAGAAATTGGCCCTGTCGAATTAAGAAACTCTTTTTCTTGTAAGAGGGCTTCAGGAGTAGGTTGAGGTGTTAAGTTATGCTTGTTTTCTAAAAAAAGGTAAACATAAATGAATGTATCAAAAAGCCTTTTGCAAACTAATGTTACAAAGCAATTAAAATCAAAGTGTATAAAGGTTAAAATGTAATAAAAGGTATCAGCAGTACTAAAAAACTTTATACTTGGTGATACTAATGATGAAGAATACCATATTCACAGTAATACAAGTGAATGTAAAAAGTAGACAGTAAGTAATCATACATTTCATCAAAATTTTAAGATGAGGTAGTCAGCATTTGATAAAGAAAGGCATACCATAAATATTGTTATAAAATACTTAAATAAAAGGACATAATAGCTGGTAATTAAAATAATAGCAAGTTTATGTTGCAGGTAGGTTATCAAAGTTAATGAAATACTGAACTTTTACAGGTCTAACTTGTAATTGAAGATAGCAAAATGTTTACAGAAAAATTGGCATGTTCCTTAAGGAATTGACTGAAAGCATACATAATTCAAGGAGCAGGGTCCATGGTAATTTGTGTATAAACTCACTGCAAGAACATACTAATCTTTGTAGATACAATTGCTCAATGACCTCAGACAGTGATTCATGTTAGTACTCATTATATTAGTGTACATGGGTTGCCTCATTTAGTAACTAAGGTATTTAGCTTTAAAATAAGTATCTCCACAAGTATGCTGCACATTTCTTGCATGTTACAGAAAGTTGTGTGAAGCACTTGTCATTTTGGAATAATGATTTAGAAGTGTAAATATCTAGACCAGTATAAGCATGGCCTACCAAAAATTTAAATTTTTTCTGTTAATTTAGATATTTTAATATTGTTCACAAAAGGGGCAATTTCTCACTGGATGGTAACCCTTTTTAATCACCAAGTATAGAAACTCTGGTTTCTATTTCCTTTGTGTGTTTACAAGAAGTTACTATACAACTGTTACGACAACTATAAAAAGAATCACAAATGATAATTTTATATTATTTATCTTTATAAAATTTTATGAATTAAAATATTTTGTTTCTAGCTAAGATGCAAAATGTTTGTTTGGTTAAATATAGTTTTGAATAGAATTTATTTCCTGTATTCAATAGAAACAAAAGTACAAGTTCAAAATTAAAGATACATGCATTTGTTTATGAGCATTCCATCAAGCTTTTCTAACATTACACAGTCCAGCATTTTTAACCAAAACACTACAAGTATTTGGAGATGGTTTGTTCACTGGCCTAATAAGTATGATTGCCATCCACTAAAAGTTGACAAAAACACTATGATGATAAAATGCATAACATTGTCGAGTCTACCTCAGATACATTTTACATTTTCCTGAAAATTTTACGAGTTAATTCTTAAAAACGGCTTTATAAACCATCCTCAACCCACTAAAATATATTTAAGAATATTATTGTATAGTAGCACTAAATTAATTTATGATGGTAAAGTATTATCAGTTCTAAAAATTTGAATGCTGCTATTCTATACTTCATTATCTCTTAATACAATTAGCCGACTCATAACAAAAATTATTAAAAAAAATGTAAAATCTCAAAATGCACTCTAAAAATATGAAATACTAAAATATATTTTTCAAGAGTACAATAACAATATCACTGCTCTTATAAAGTTACGGATGGATCAATACAATATGCACATTTTAAAATATATTTGGGCAAATTTAATTAAATTTCAAAAGTATAAAGATATTGTAGTAAATCCTAAAAAATATGAGCCAAAATGATTTACACAGAACTTAAAATAAGTGCATGAGTTTTGCATATAAAATGTATAATTAATAGAAGATGTGGTCCCCTTTAGTACTAATGAGTCCTAATGTCAATTCATTCACCGTCAATATGATAATTCATAAAGTGGAAGGGTAATCAAGTTCACTGAGAAACAAGAGCAGTCTTGAATTCCTGGAAGGTTTGGGGAGGGAGTTGCAGGTTAACAATTTCTTCCCAGGGCATCCCATAGTTCTATCATGCTCTGTGTGGATGGGCATTGTCGTTCATTAGGAGGAAATCATCAACCAATGCACCACAAAGGGTTTGGCAAAGGGATCAAGGCTCTCATCCTGATATCTCTGAGCATTTATAGAACCACCATCAAAACATGTTCATGGTGATCTTACCCAATGAAAACTCAGTCCACACAGACCTCCCCTGCCAAATGAACTCACCTTAATGATATGGGGCTGGTTGTAGGTTCCAACCATTTTCCGATCAGTACACATCTGCTGTTTGAACATAGAGAAAACCTAGACTCATCTGTGTACAGGACATGACTCCAATGTTCAGAGTTCCAAACTACATATTATGACACTATTTCAAGTGGGCCTGCTGTTTGTGTCTGGAGGTTAAAGAGATACATACAATGGGTCAACATGAATATAGTTCTGTCTTGTGAAGCCTTATGGTCACAGTTAAAACAGATACCTGCTAAGGCAGATGTTGCTCTCCTGTTCTGTTGAGAGTAGTCCAATATAGTGGTCCTTCATGAGGGGTTGATGAAAAAGACCTTGTTCAACTGCCCTAAAGAAGCCCTCAAAGAGATCTTCTGGTAAACTGTTTGGAACTGCTGCCATAGCCCCGAGATAAGAGAATGGTGATCATCAAAGGATATGGCCCCCTCCATGATTGTTTGATCAGTCTATGATTCTGTAACCTTTCAATAATTCTCAATCATTTTGAGTTGTCTAACCCTATGCTTCCCAACCTTTTTGAGTACATAGCACATTTTTGGGTAACCCAAATTGTCACAGCACACCAGAAAAAAATTATTGATAGCTACTTTTTAAAAATAATTTATTTTACTAATATAATTGGCTATTATTTTGTAATAAACTAATTTTTTATATTTAATATTCACCTGCAAAGGCTGACCAGCTAAAAAAACAACGAATAATTCAATAATATAAAACTGATAAAAAAAATTAGTATATGCAATTTTTCCTTCAAATTTCAATAAACTTTCCTAATTATTTGGTATATAAAATACAGCAAAAATTTACATCAAAATTACCTTTGGAATGAAACAAAAAAATTAATATAGTTTTAAAATTAAGTTACAAGTAGGTTCTTAATAATGACTAAAAAACTAAGAACTGAAGCTAAAATTATTTTTTATTTTTGAAGAACTGTCCTTGTTCTTTTGCAGAATATCTGAGCCTGTTCCTTTGAACACAATTCTTTGATACTTTGCTTGAAAGTTTGAGTGAACATAAATATTTCACAAAACACCTGAAGCTCTTTTACAGCAAACTGGCTGAGAAGTACTAATATACGTTTTCTTTTTGAGGCATCATGAAGCAATTAACTATTCCATACTGATAATGTAGTGTTTGAATTTGAAATGATCAAGCATCTATGAAAGCATTTCTTTTATAGGATATTTGCTTTACATATTCTGTGATGTCATACTAGGTGAACACTGATTTTTTTTTCAAAATGGTTGAGTGGTTAGTGCACTTGGCTACTGATGAACCTTAGTAACTACTGAAGGGACCTTAGTTCAAGCCTTGGATATTCATGTTGTCTTTCTGTGAGGTCATGCCTCCCTCACACATCCTCTCTTATGGCATATTAAACTGATAGGCTCCTGTCACACCTCTGTGGCATGCAGCCGTTTGAAGTGTAATTTTTTTTCACACACTATATTATCTATGCATGCTAAAACCTTTTACATATCTCTAATGGTTTGATGAGCAGTGTATATATATATATAATATTAACAATAGTGAGTAATTAAGGCAGCATTAGATGATATACATCTAACAAAAACCAATTTCATTTAAACTAGAATGAAACCCTTTTGACATCCATATACTATCTATTAAAATTCATTTAAAATACTTATTTTTCAATATAATTTTAAACTCTTTTTGTTTTTACATATTAGGAAAAATTTAGCAATGCTTACTTTCAGATTGCAAATGTTGAAGAAGACTTAATGCCATGTCTGCCCTATTCCTTGTTTCATTAATATCCTGTTTCAGTTTTTCATATAACACAGTCAGATTTCTTAAACTAAACTCTATTATCTGCAAGAATAAAGATTACAATTTTATAAATTTTTAAAATAATTAACACACACACACACATATATATATACTATATATGTCAATACTGCTCTGAAATCAAGACAATGTTTTTCAGTGACCTCAATAACACAAAAACAAAGTTATCTTATGGGATCTAAAAAAAACAGTATTATATACTTTTTGGCAATACTAACAGAGCCTGCATATTACATTTAAATATATTTAATTAAACTGATATGATTAAATTTTTTCTCCAACTACTAATTTATAGTGATTTGTATCGAATAAGTAATTTGGAGACTCATCTTTGCAGACAACTTTGAACTACTGAAAACCATTCCCAAATAGGATGGAAAAATCAAGAAACTACCAGAAGCACCATTCTTCTATTTGTGCATTCTATTTTCTTGGGAGAGGACATCTTCAGGTATCTCAAGTTCATTATCTGAGACTTCAAAAATGCTACTTTCAAATGGCATGCATTATAGATTGAAACAAAGATTATGGGAGGATGACGGAGATAATAAAAGTGAAGAGAATAGTATAAGGTTAATTTTGACATATAATCACTGTAATCCACTTCAGCCTAGTGAAGTAAGCCTTTAAAAATTGCTATCAACCTCAATCTCATTTACACGAGTTAGGTGACAGTCAATGGCAGAGCACTAATATGATTTAACCAACAAATTAGGCAAAACAGTGTGAAAAATGAAAATCATTTCAAAAAACATTCTACAGGCTAATTTGCATAACTATACATTAAAATAAAAAATAAATGCATCACCCGGAATAAAAAACCAACTAAATTATATGGAAAATTTAATGAATAATTTATGTAACACCGACATCACTGATACCCTCAGCTTGTAAATTAATTTTAAATTACTTAACAGGATATGTGCTGGGTACCTGCTAGAGGGACAGCCTTATATAGGTATGTAATGTATCAGAAGGAGTACACTGACTGAAGAAGCTTAGGTGAAATGCGTGTAGCAGTGCCTTTAACAGGATGGATGTTTCGGTGTTTTGAGTTTTTTGAATGTCAAAGTCTAATGTTTTTTTAATAAGGGGGGAGTTCTTATGTTTGAGTTACCTGATTGATGTGTCAAAAAGCTGTAAGAAGTACTCCATGGTTGATGGATAACAATCATAAATACCACAGAATAACTGAATGCACACGAACAACAGTCTCGTGTTAGTCTAGAGTGTGTAAACAGGACTGGCATCTCAACAAGTGATAAACCACAAATATCATCAACAGTATCTCTCTAAATGAGTGCGTCAGCCTGCAAACTCCAAGGACTTCACCACCAAACTTGGATAAAGTAGTAAAAAACATCTTTCCTCTCTTACCACTTTAAGAATAATTTAAAGAACTCAACTATGATATAATTGACTATCACCTATCTTGTGTAATGAGAATGAGGTTGATAGCAATTTTTAAAGGTTTACTTCATTAGGCTGAAGTAGGATTACAGTGATTATGTATAAAAAACTAAATGTAATAACTTGTTACTGTGTTTTTAACATTATTTTAAGTAGTACATGTTTAGTAGAACTGCTGAAGATGTAAGTAATGACAAGCAGTTATCTTTGGAATATTTTATTTGTAATAAATGGAGCCTAGATGTTCAGGTAAAATACCTACTTTCACATATTTTTCTGTTGGTGCTTTTAGGAAGATGTGCTTGCTTACTGTAGTCAATCATAGATGCAATTTTGAACAATACCAAAAACGAGTCTTGTTTCAAAAAATATTTTTTGAGTTTTTGAGTCTTATGCATTGATGGTACAGTGTGCAATAAAATAGAAAATTTTGAGAAAAATTACAGATATTGTCTGATTCATGGAACAGTTATGTTCCAAAAGGTGTGGTCATGTAACTCAAAATGTTTTTGCTTATGGTAATAAGTTTATAAATGGAGATTTTTTCTAAGTTCTTTTGAAATGCTCCATTTGACTTGTATAGAGAATAAGACTTCACAGAGAAGGTATGGTTTTATTTTCCAATATTTAAATTAGTGCTATATATTGGAAAATGGCAAAAAGTGTTTTGAAAATGCTATCACAAGTTTAATATGAAAAAAAAAAAATGGATCTGCCTTTCTACAATGACACACATTTGGAAAAAGATAAAAGATGCTGTCAAAAAACTTAGGATAGTTATTCCATATACACTATGAAACATTTCTTGGTGAAAGAGTCCATTCACTGCTGTATGCTTATCAAAATTATCAGATGCCATTATTTTCCTTGAGGAAAAGAATGGAACATTGGTTAATTCTTTGCAAGTTTTAAATGGTATCAAAAATTGCATCATTCCAGGGGATAAGGGGTATTCTATACATGAAAATTATCATAAGATCTTTTGGCTAACCAAGATTTAACTCTCCAGGTGGTTGAATGTGTTCTCACCACAGCTAAGTGATCTTCTAGTGGTACTGTGACAGCACCACCACACAAACTTGCTTAAGCCTTATTCTGGGACTTACATACAAAAAGGATAAATGCATAACACCAGAAGGATTACACAAAATTTGGAAAATGTAAAAATTTTTAACATTTATTCCAAAGATGCTGGTAAGTGCATCAATTATATTATTATGTTGTAAGTGTTAACAGAGGTCCCTGCCAATGGAACTCTTGGCACTATAAAATGATACATTTCCTATACATCCCTAAAGCAATGGTATAAAAATAAGAAACTACAGTGTATTAGATTAAATTTATAGTAACACTATTAAAATAATATCAGTAATATATTTCACTATCAGCAACCTATAACTTAAGTATCAATAGTTGCACTCAGTTCACATATCACGTGCAAGCACTGATTATGCAACGAATCTACCCATGTTAACGAATAGTGGAAGCCTATGTAGACTCAATTACAACTGGACTTATCATCTCTAATGCAACCATTATCTTTTAATGTCTGCTGTTGAGCTAAGACAAAAGACAGTTAATAGTAATATGAAAGTACTACTATCTACTAATTAGATACTCCACGTTAGTGGATAGAATTATCACATCATGTACTTCCAAATGGCATGTAACATAAACTGAATGCATTTAAAGTTAAATTGCAATTAAGTTAAAAGTTGCTGATAACAAAATATGCTATTGGCGAAATTCATTATTAAATGTAAATTAAAAATAACCTAAAAAAATGCACTTTATTTATAATAAAATAGTGCACTTTATTTATAACTACCATGTATATAGTAAAAAAAAAGAGCAGAGTGTAATAAATCACTTTACAACAGTACATAAATATCACCTTTATCATTGATATTAGCTTAGAAAAAGTTGTTTCAACAGTTTAGAGATTATAACAATATCTTCAATATACACAAACACAGCAGAAAAAGTCAATGCCCTTAGGAATAGTTATGGCTTAGGTATTTTACTTGTAAGTGGCACCTGTTTGCACACAATGGGCTAAATGGCAAGGTCACAAGGACCCTGAGGGCTAAGAGAAGACCCACTGGACAGATGTCAGGAGACAGATGGTAGCCTCCCATCAAGTGTACTCTTTAATGTGCACAGGTATGGCTCTTCTGCACACAGAACTATGGTTTACATCTCATCCAATGGGATGGCAGTCTTTTCAAGCACATCAGTGTCCTCTATTAACTGAGGGCAGTGTGGGGGGTTTTGTGGCAATAAATCTCAACACTGGCTAAGGTGGGACTCAAACCTGGGAACTGTAGTTTATGAGCCTAGCGTGCTACCAAACAAACCATCCCACCTTGAATAGTTATGGCAATAATTTATTTGTTGATGCATATAGTTTACAGAAGAAATTATCAAACATTGTGGGCATAAAATTATGTTAAAAATAAGCTTTAACAACTCAGTACACTTGAAAAGTTGCACAATTATTGCGATTTCAGATAAGTATATCAGTCTTCAGATTGTTGAAAACTAATTCAAGTACAAAGATTACAACTGAAATTCTTTAATTTTAGATACATAATAAAAATAACATATGTAATGCAGTATCAAATATCAGATGTGATATATATTAAGTATAAGATTCATGCTTTTATTACTCATTGTTTTCAATTACTGATGATCATATGACATTTTATTGTTGTGAATATATTCACACTATATGTTTTGACAGACCTTTCTTGGTCATATCTAAATTATCATTGCATAGATTTCTAAATATTATTTTGTGGGAACTGCTGTAATAAAATTTTCCATGAAGCAGGGATATTAAGATTATTACTGCAACCTTCATGCTTGAATAATCTTTTAACAATCAGAAGATTATATATTATATGAAATTGCGATCATTGCTCAAGTGCAGCGAGTTGTTATAGCTTATTTTTAACATAATTTTATACTATCAATGTTTAATAATTTCTTCTGTAAACTATGTGCATCAGCAAATAAATTGTCATAAAACTATTCCTACCCTACTATCAGTGACAAAAGTGATTATTTATATACTAATATTATGCTGTAATTGTAAAGAAATTTAATTTTATTATACTTTTAGTATAACTAAACAGTTATTTTTAGCAAAGATACATTTGCAACTATGGTTAATTTTTAACATTATGCATTCACTCACTGGTCATTTAGACCCTCAATTCAAAATGGGTGGCAGTGAAGAATGATTAAAAAAAATGTGCAATATTTGCAAGCTAATTGCTCAGCACACACAAAATGATAAACAGAGAACAACTATACATACCCACCGAGTTTCTAAAGAATGTCTCAAAACACAGCATTATAATGTGGATATACTGTGCAGCATGAAAAGTATTCTATACTTGTTTAACTGTCAAATGAAAATGTCTTACGGATACATGTCTTACAGAACATGTTAAATGAGAAATTACTTAAACTGATATATTCAAAAGGGCAACTACATGTGAGATATTACAACTGAATTTTAGGTAAATTAGCAACATCTCCTATTTATCATGAAAAATAAAATTTTATCTGAAATTGTTAAAGTTATTTTTATGGATAAGTTCCTTAACCCTTCCAGTGTCCAGGCTGAAAAACAGGTTTCCATCCAGGGGTAAAGCTATTTTCTCACTATGCTCAGCCAAAAAAACTTTAACTTTAGAACTTTTTTTGCCAAATAACTAATGAAAGGAATTATGGCATTTTGTATTCCAAATTAATCAGCATTTAATTCTGGATTTTCTGAAAATCAAGTATTTAACAAAAAAGGTGATATGTTTTATCTTAATAGAACTTTTTTAGAGTCATGTAGTAAAAAAATGCATCTGGCAACACAAATAAAAAGGGGCGGGGGTGGCTCAGTCGGTAGCGCGCCAGGCTCGTAATCTGTAGTTCCCAGGTTCGAGTCCCAGCTGGGTCAGCATTGAGATTTATCTCCGCAAAATTCCCCGCCCTGCCCACGGTCAGTAGAGGACACTGATGGGCTTGGAAAGGCCGTCGGATGGGACATTAAGTAGTGTTTCTGTGTGCGGGAGAGCCATACCCTGTGCACGTTAAAGAACACGCTGGATGGCCTTGACGGGAGGCTATCATCTGTCTCCCAACAGCTGTTCCAGTGGGTCCCCTCCCCCAACCTTCTCTGAGCCTTCGGGTCCATGTGACCTGGCCATTTAGCCCATTGTGTGCAAAAAAGTGCCGCTCAGAGGTAAAACAACCCAACCCACAAATAAAAATTTATTTAAAAAAAATCTAAGACAAAAATGATTACAATGCACATGAATAGAATGACTATATATTTCTAAATAACAAAAAATATTTTTTGGTTTTAAGTAAATATTTTTCTCGTTTTGTAATTTTTTTTCTCAGTACCATACTTTGAGAAAATTTCAGGCTTTGAGCCAACTGTACTGAGTCAGATACTGAAATAGGCTTATGACAGAAAACAGTGTGAAACCGGGGGGTGGGGTGGGTGGGGGAATTGTGGCACGTATTTTGTAATTACTTCCAAAATTTATCGTTTTTAAAAATAGCAGTTTTTTTGTTAATTTTGAGGAGATTTTTGATAATTTTAGGAAAAATTTGTTGATAATAGTTCAAATCAAACTTGTGAGCTTAAATCAGAAGGTTGCTTCAGTAAATAGGAATGTTAACAAGCAAATCACCGATACCATTTAGTGCTTCTAAGAAATGGCAATCAGATGGCTTTATAAAATTCTTTATATTGTAGTTTAATAAAATATGCATCAAATTAAAAAACAAAATATTATTTTTGAAGTCTGAATTATATATAAAAAAATTACAACAGCAATTTTTATTTTTAAAAATTGATTTTTTTTGTTGTTTTACTAAAAACATATATATACGTCCTTGGCCTCTCAATACGGATTCTCTGAATGCATACAGACAATGTGGACACTGGAAGGGTTAAGTTTAACAGAAATGAAAGATGTGTCCTAATTTTTCAAATTTGATATAAAAATTAATGCTAGTGCAAAAATGCAAAAGCTACATTTATTTACCAAAGACTTTCTTACCTCTATTTTAGAATCATGTTTTTCCATTAACTGAACAAGTGTGGTATTAAGAAGTGAAGTTACTACTTCTGTGGCATTTTTGTTGATAAAAAGATGATCCGAATCTGGATTTTTACCAAACTGCAAAAAATAACTTGTTAGGAAGACAATTTTATGTAAATAAGATTCAAAATTATAGCAACACTAAATTGAAGTAAAACAAATAACATTAAGTAGCTGCCTCGTATCAGAACAATTAAGGACTTGAGATTACTTAGTGCATATTTTATGTTACAAATTAATTTTGCATTTTAATATTTCTTTATCATTTTGAAATATTTAAATTATACAAAATGTTGTAATGGTTGTTTTATCTTTGAGGAGCACTTTTTTGCTCACATGGGCTAAATGGTCATATCACAAGACGTCAAGGACTCAAGTTTGGGGGAAAGGGACCCACTGGAGAAATGATAGGAGACAGACTGAAGTCTGTTGAGGCATTCCAGTATGTTCTTTAAAATGCATCAGGGTGTGGCTCTCTTGTACACAAAGCTACTTAATATCAGCTATCCATCAGGTGAGACATCATCTCTTTTTTTTTACACTGAGAGCAAAAAGGGAGTTAGCAGAGAAAATTCTTGATATAGGCATAGATGGGACTCAAAACTTGTTAACATCAGATTACAAATCTGGTGTACTACTGACCAAACTAACCCTCATCCTTTTCAGTAAGTGTGTTTGGTATTATCCAGACAAAAAATTGCACTGTTACTATAAAATAATGAACAGAACCAATGCTTATTAATCTAATTCTGATATTAACTCAATATCATCAAACAACTGTAACACTTTGAATGTGCAAAACTGTGAAAAAACTTGCAGCTGTAGCAGTAATATCCCATCTCTTTTTGGCTTTTCTTCAATTAATGATAGCATAATAATGACAGATTATTCATGACAATTTATTCCATGGGCTGGGAAGAATTTGAATTGTGAACACTATCTGATTAAAAACTAATCATTTAGATTACTGGTCTTCAAAGCTCATAAGAATTGGAACCCTTGTAGCTAGTAGTGTTTTTCTAGGAACTCTAATAAAGAATGTTCTACAAAAGCAGTAGAAAATTTTAAAAAATCAATACTTCATAATATGTAATGAGTAAAATTAATTTTTTCACAAATAAACAAAGTAAATTATCAGGGTAGATATCACTCTGAATTTAACATCAACCAATTTTAGAGGAAAAATTGTCTTGAGCTAGGTGGGATACGAACTCACAACCTCCTGATAACATGTTAGATGCTCTGACCACTGAGCTGCTGGCCATTGATCAAGATCTCCTCTAATCGATGCTATGAACATTCTATCAATAGTATACAATTCTCTGTGTCTCATGAAGGTATTGTCTGAGTTGCACCAGCAAATCCAATACGTTTTCAGGTTGTTCCTTAATTTATGTCATTATTATGGAAACTAGTGTTGCATCCTGGGGCTCAAATTGTAGAAGGATACAAGCATTTAAATTGTAGCCCAGGCTACTATTCAAACATTAACAGTATACATTACTATCTTCTAATCTTGTGTTATTATTTTAACCAAGTTTTCTTTCATATAAATAAAATGGTAATACCTGTTCCAGGAGATTGGCATACAGCATAATAACATCATGGGTCTTCTGGAATAAGGTTTGCATTGTTCTATTTTCTTTGTTTTGAAGTTTTTTATCCAACAGTGTGTTATTTACCACTTGCAAAACAGCTTCTGACATCTAAACAGTAAATACAATAAATTTGCAAATAAAATTTTTTACAAAACACAGATGACAAATACACAGAAGTGTACTTATATCTGAAACATTTAATTTGTGTAAATAAAGTTTCAGTGATGATCTATTGAAGAATAAATTTTTTTATCTATAAGTTGAAATTTTCTTTCACTTTTTATAAGTAACTTTTTTTCCACTAAAATACAAGTTATACCAGAGAGGAGTGATGGTTTTTAAACTTGAATAACTTTTTCTTTATTGACCAAAGTTACAAAATAATTTTGATGTTCAGTCAAGTTGGAAAATGCTTAAGATGTTAAAACAATATGCACAGACAACATCTATTCTGTATGATAAATTATTCTAGGTAACTAACGAAATCATTCATCAGTGATAACATCTATTGTAATATTCATCAAATTTTCTCTTTAGCAAATTAATAATATATTGTATCTCAAGCACTTTAAAAGTGGTAAAGAGTAAATGATCTGGCACAGACACATCAGTTGATCAAAGTGATGTTTCTCCAATGTAGATATAGTGTTATACCTGTATAATTTAATGCCATAGCTAATAATTTATAACACTTCCATTGCCCTATGTAGCACACAAATGAAAAGTTATTGGTACTTGCTGATTGCATACATTGCCATAATAAAGCTAATTTAACCCTTACACTGAAGCTTGCATATTTACTGAAATTACTTAATGGGGCAATGAAGTATGAAATTTAAAACTTTTAAATCAAATTTTGAGATAGCTTTTATATTTATGCATATATATATTAAAATAGACACATCAGATCTAATAAACACTGATCTTTTCAATTTATCCACAATTTGATGCACCAGAAAGAAAGAAATATTTGCAAACCTTCAAATTGCCATTAACAGAGTCCAAATATGGCATTTGAGCAACTTGTCCTATTTATAGTGCAGTTCCCCACCAAATGTCAGCTGCAGTGGGTTAATTAACTTGTTTACTTTAGATTCACCCATGCATGTTTACAATTAGTCTGAGGAAACTGCTAACTAGTAACTTAGTCTGAGTTATTTCTATTTCAATGGAGGTTGTAGGTTACTTTACGAAAGTGAAGCCATAGTTTTTATTTTAGTATATTTTGTGGTCTTAAATTGTTTCAAAGTTTCTCATTTAACAAATATGTTTTATGAATTGGGGTTGGAGGGGGTGAATCAATATTTTTTTAATATATAATTGGTGTATAACAATAATGAATGTTTGCTTTTGATTTGAATTTTAGTGTGTACGAATGACTGTGCAGTATACAAATATTAAAATCATTGCTTAATTTTGGGCAAATAATGAATTTTTGCTTTTTTCTATTAGCTTCTTATTTGTCTTTCAAAAACTGTAATTAAAACGTGTTCACAAAATACTGCATCAGATATTTTGGGTAAAATTTATCCAGAAAATTGTAATTTCTTTTTTCTGGAAAAATTTTGTGGATTCTAATAGTGAGCAAGATGAATTTTTAGTCTTCCCTGATTCAGATTCAGGATATCAATTCCAAATAGATTAATATTATTAATAATGTAAACTCTTATGGAATTATTTTTATTGTTCCTCACATATGGCAAATAGAAAGAATAATTCGAAACTCGAATGAAAATAAAAACCATCAGTATATGTGATTTCAAATGACATTCATCAGAAAATATGATTCCCAATTTAATAAGAAAACTATTTTCAAAAGGCTAGTAATATAAAAAGTATGATTATTACATGAAATTTTTGCCACTGCTTTAAAATTCTATAGCACTTTGAAGTCGATTCAAATTTTACAGGAAAAATGTCTTGAACTGGGTGGGATACGAACCCATGTAATTTAGCTCAGAGCCATGATTAGCTCACTGAGCCATGTAAATAGCTCAGTGGTCCAGAGCACCTGACAACATGTCAGGTGCTCTGGACCACTGAGCTACCAGCCGCCGATCAAGATCTCCTCTAACTAATGCTATGAACATTTCTATTATGCCACATATAGGTGCTATTCGGGCAATCTAGCCACAAGAGGCTCTCAATTTGCCATATAGATGGAAAGCTTGTATTACAAGTATGCTAGTGATAAATAATGAAGTAAACTCGATGAGGTTGTGGGTTCGTATTCCACCTGGCTCAAGACAGTTTTTCCTCTAAAATTTGAATCGACCTCAAAGTGCTGATTTATTAGTAGATATTAAATATGTCGAGTTTATTTCATTATTTATAAATTCAAGTTTTCCAGAGCAGTACCAATGAAAACTGATCTTGAACTAATTTGATCTTTATTTGAATAATGACTAAAAACATTTTGGAAAAATATAAATTAAAATACTTTAGAAAAGACGACAATATTAATTTTGCAAAGAAATTCTTATAAAATTCCAACACTTTTTTTTTCTTGGAATTTTTGTCATTTTATTAAGTGCACTTAAATATTCTTTTTTCTGGCATATAACATGTTCTGTACATCAATTGTACATTTATCCACAATTTGATGCACCAGAAAGTAATAAATATTTGCAAACCTTCAAATTGCAATTAACAGAGTCCAAATATGGCATTTGAGCAACTTGTTCTATTCCTCAATAATATCCTCAATATTTAATTCTTGTCCCTTCCACAATTGTACAAGAATGTACAATTGTGGATAAATGTACTATTTCTGTAAATTATTTAGTAAAACAACTCTAAAGTTTACTTTTTTGATTAAGCACAGCTCACAAAAAAAAAGTGTCAACCATAGGGGGGGGGGAGTAGAAAGAGTAATTTTCCCGTTTCAAGTAAAAAATTGTTTTCATATTATTCTGAAAGATATTTCCTTTCTATTCATGCATTAAATTATTTTACATTACTTTTTTTTTTAAATATAAAATTTCATTTGCATTGCTAGATTTTTTTCTGCTATATTACTCTGAAAAAGTTGCATTAAAATTATATACTTCTCATTTTTGCTAAGTATTTTCATACAATCTAAAATTAATTTGTTTAATTTGGTATATAACATATCTTATTTTCTTTCATTAGTTAGTTGGCAAAAAAGTTTTAAGTTAACTTTTTATTATTGTTGCTTCACCTCTGAATGGCACTTTTTTGCACACAATGGGCTAAATGCCCAGGTAATAAAGGCCATAAGCCACTGGGCAGCTATTAGGAGACAGAGAGTAGCCTTCCATTAAGATCATCCAGTGTTCTTTAATGTGCACAGGGTATGGCTCTCCCACACATAGGGCCATGATTTAATGTCACATGTAATGGATGGTGACTTTCCAAGCAAATTGGTGTCCTTACTGACCAAGGGAGGGTGGAGAGTTTTGCAAAGATAAATCTCAATGCTGACACAAGTGGGATTTGAACCTGGCACACTACCGACCACTTCCACCCCCAACTGTTTTTTTTTGGACTGAGCACAGTGTTGAATAATAATGAAAATATATTACCCCTCAAGCAGCTGTTTGCTGTAGATGTCTGACAAGAGGCTGTTAGTAAAATATGCCATGGAGATTTGCAAAGAAGGCAAGACCTCAGCAGAAAATATTAGAAACATCCATGCTTCATCAGGAACTCCATAGGTCCCTTTACCTTAATGTTATCATGAGAAAATAGCTCTACTTTCTATACAAATGCTTTAAAAATGCACATAAACATGATTGAAAATATATGAGTCACTTTTACATATCAAAAAATTTTACAAATAAAAACTTACCGTTTTATTAATATATTGCTGGGTAAAATTTTTTACATCTAGAAACAGTGGCGTTTGAATAGATGTCCTGGAGCCATCTGATTGCAATTCATCTAGTCTTAGCGACAAATTGTCATGGGCAAAATTTTCAAGAGCAACAATTTTCATCTGAAAAATTTTACATAATGTGAATTCAACATAATCAGCATTTACAAAACTATAACTTACAAGAGCATGTAATATTTTTTGCAAAACTATTACAGAAGTTACATCCTTGTATGCCTGCCCATTTTCTACCACATAAAACATTAACTATCTGGTACAGCTCTCTGCTGTTGTGCTGCCTAACTGCTTCCTCAGCTTTGTCAGCCAAGCCAAAGATTCTTATCAGTAGCTAACTGATCCTTTACACGTTTATTAAGCTCTCTGTAATCCTTTCTATTAGGACTATTAGGGTATTGATTAAGGACATTCCTGCATTGTTGTGGGTTGTTTTACCTCTGAGCGGCACTTTTTTGCACACCATGGGCTAAATGGCCAGGTCACATGGACCCCGAAGGCTCAGAGAAGGTTGGGGGAGGGGACCCACTGGAACAGCTGTTGGGAGACAGATGGTAGCCTCCCGTCAAGGCCATCCAGCGTGTTCTTTAATGTGCACAGGGTATGTCTCTCCCGCACACGGGGCCACGGCTTAATGTCCCATCCGACGGACGGCGGCCTTTCAAAGCCCATCGGTGTCCCCTACTGACTGTGGGCAGGGCGGGGAATTTTGCAGAGATAAATCTCAACGCTGACCCAGCTGGGACTCGAACCTGGGAACTACAGATTACGAGCCTGGCGCGCTACCGACTGAGCCACCCCTGCCCCGGACATTCCTGCAGTTCCTTCTTTCTGAAATAAGGTCAAGTGCCTTATCACTCAAATAATTCTGTCTCCTCTGCTCCTTTTTTCCTAAAAGAGTACTGTTAGTGTCCAAAAAAGCCTGTTTAAAATGATCCCATTCTTCCTCAACTTCAGTAGTAAGCATAACATGACTGTCATAATGACTAAGTAACCTATCATGGTAAGCTTTAGCTATAACTGGGTCTTTCAGAGCTTCAATATTAAAGGTAAATTTTTTAACCCTAGCACAACACTTTTTAAGTTTTAAGTTGCAAGAGACTTTTAACAAGGTAATGGTCAGATCCAAATTCAGCTCCCCTATATGCCCTGGTATTCCTGAACTAGCTCATTTACTGTTAATTAATATATAATCAATCATATTCTTGTGTAGCCCATCAGGTGAAACCCATGCGTATTTATGTATGTCACGGTGTTTGTAATATGTGTTAGTTATTCTGGAACCACTGAATTTACTTACCTGTAGGAGACGTTGCCCATTGCCATTGCAGCTACCAATACCAAAAGGGTCTATCACTCCTCCCCAAAGATCATCAGTACCAACTTTGGCATTGAAGTCACCTAGAACAAGGGTAATATCTCCTTTCTTGACAGAATTCAAAATATCCTGAAGTTGTCCGTAAAACCTATCCTTCTCGTCCTCATTGGCATCCTCAGCGGGGGGCATAACAGCAGATAACATTCAAGTCTTTAGTGCTTGTCTGAAATTTTGCAGTAAGAAACCTTTTATTAATGCACTCATATCCTAGAAGAGCATCACTAGCATGTCTGCTGAGCAGCAGACCCATGCCTTGGTGATACTTATTATCGTCCCACCCTGAAAAAATAAATTTAAGGTTCTTTTTAAGAATCTGACCTTTATCTGTCCATCTGGTCTCTTGCAAGCTGAGAATATCTAAATTATAATGGTGGAATTCTTGTGTGAGGACATCAAAAGAATAATCTCTATATAATGTCCTCATGTTCCACGTTCCTGCAGAGAGAAAATGATTGGTAGGATTTTTAAAGAAACTAGGTTTATTGAGATAGGTGGGCCAACAATATCAAACAGCCCCCTGATCGCAGGCATGGGGCAAAGACCTGTTCCTCCTCCGCTAAAGGCTGAAGTCACCGATGCTGGTAGGAACTTCAGGCACCACCTTTTCAAGTGGACTTTTTCAAGAGCCACATGGCCTGCCTGAGACACATTACTCCAGTTTAGGCTTGACGATGCCCAACTAGCTAAGTAAGGTTCAGGTACCTGCGATGGCCTCTGATTAGGATTATCCACCAGCTGATATATGGTATCCCATGCCTCTGTTCACTTAGGACTGGCAACCCAGAAGCAAATAGAAAACACAGCAGCATGTTCTCCCTCAACAGAGGCCCACCAGTGCAGCAAGTCCAGGATCCATAATCAAGCTCAAATCCATAAATAAATCCAGTCTAGTAGGTATAAATGGTCAGCACCAGGACCCTGTGAAGTTGACCACTCCTCAGCAGGGTTGAAAAAAAGAAAAAGTGGCCAGAGATGACAAGATCAGTAGGCCCTATTGAACTGGCAGCCCTCCCCTTTCATTCCCATCCAAAAGAGAATATCTCTTTTGAAAGGTACTAACTGCTTGCACCATGAGAAGGCGGGGTCGGACATTAGGTGCTAGACCTGGCCGGTTCTGTGCATCATCACTAGGGATTGGGTACACAACTCTCCTTCCAGTTTATGCCTAGCTACCATTTACAGACCAGTCTGACCATAGAGACTTTTTTTTTGCTTTGGTGTACTAACTTTTCAGCACTTGCTAAGTGCCCCCCCCCCCAAAAAAAAAGTAATCAATGTTTAGCAAAAAAAAGAAAAACCATCTAGAAAGTGTTCCTCCATTTCACAAACAGGACAGAAAACCCATTAATGTGAGCAATCCAAGTCACCTTATATAATGCTGGCTTGTGTTTTAAAATATACCATACTGAAAAGAATCATTAAAAGAAATGAAAATCAGGTTTCAGGTAAATATAACATTTGGGAAGAAATTTACTTTCGATGAATATATAATTAACCTTTTTTATTCAACAAATTTTCCAACATTAAACCTTAAATTTATAGTCCAATCTATTTTTTTCACTATATCACTATAAAAATGTCTTATTAAAATTAATATGCTTCTAAATTTGTTCAAAAAATTCATTTTCATTAGATTTGGAGTTAAATTCTGTTTAATTTAGTATATAACATGACTTATTTCTGTTGATTTGTTATTTTAAAAAAAAATTCTAAAGTTGTCTTGTTTATCTGATTCAGCATAATTGGCTAAAAGCCTGGACTCTTCTCTAAGTATGGTACCAAGATAAAAATCACAAAACGGGAGAAATATTTACTTGAAATAAGCAAATTAACTTTTTTGTTATTTAGAAATAGACTTTCCATTCACTTGCATTATAATCATTTCTGTCTATTAGTTTTTTTAGATAAATTTTTAGTTGCATTGTCGGATGCATTTTTTTACTACATCTCTAAAAAAAGTCCTATTAAAATAAAATTAAGTCATCTATTCTGTTAAATACTGTATTTTCAGAAAATAAAGAATTAAATGTTGATTAATTTGGCATATAGCATGACATAATTCATTTCATTAGTATTTGGTAAAAAAAGTTTTAAAGTTAGCTTGGCCTTTGGCTGTAACCCGTTTTTCAGGCTGGACACTGGAAGGGTTAATTCATGGTATTGCTTGATTCAGTGATAAGAATTTCAACACTTTGATGTTCAATTTTTTTATATTCTGTGCAATGAAGATTGCAATGAAGGATTGCAGTTGCAAAATTGTCAGGTAATGACAATAACCATTTGTATGTAATAATATACTATATACAACTTAGCTAGTTATTCACTGGAAGAACTATGAACCAATCCCCTGATGATGCACAGAACCAGTCAGGCCCAGCACTTAAAAAGTCCGACCCTGCATGCTTGTGCTGCAGACTGTTAGCACCTTTCATAAAAGATATTCTGTTGTGGGAGAGAATGAAAGGGGAGGGTTGCCAGATCATTGTAACCCACTGATCTGGAATACTATGGCTCTTTTTTTCCTCCTATCCTGCTGAGGAGTGGTCAACCACACAAGGTTCTCATGATGATCACATATGTCAACTTGAATGAAATAATGGTTCTGAGCTTGGTTATGGATCTTGAATTTGCTGCACTGATGGGTTTCTGTTGAGGAAAAATCTTCAGCTGTTTTTGTTTGTAGTTTGATAGCCTCAAGTAAATAGGATGCACAGGATATATTTTATCAGCTGATGGAAAATCTTGATCAGAGGCCATCACAGATACCCAAACCATTACTTCTATGGGCATAATCAAATCTACATTGGAGGAAGTCCTACCAGTGTAGTTAAGCCTTTAGAAGTAGAGGGAACAGGTCTTTGCTGCATGCCTACAATTAGGGGGGGCTGTTTGATATTATTGGCACTTCCTCCTCAATAAACAGTTTCGTTTAAACATCCTACTAAACATTTTCTTTCAACATCTTGGAATATGAGGACACTGTATATAGATTATTCTCTTGATGTCCTCACACAAGAATTCCTCCATTATAACTTAGATATTATCAGCTTGCAAGAGACCTAATGGACAGATAAAGGTCAGATACTTAAAAAAATAATCTTACATTTCTCTTTTCCGGAAGGGAAGATGAACTCTCCCGTGATGCTTCTAGGATACAAGTGCATTAATGAAAGATTTCTTACAGCCAAATTTAAAATACAAGCATTAAAGATTTTAATATCATCTGTTATCCCCCCACTGAGGATATCAATGAGAATGTAAAAGATATGTTTTTACCAACAATTCAGGATAGTTTGAATTCTTTCAAGAAAGGATATATAATCCTTATTCTATGTGAATTTAATGCTAAAGTTGGTACTCTCTGACCTTTGGGAGGGGTGATGGGCAACATCTCTTACAGGTAAATAAACTTAATGGTTTGAGAATAACACTTTTACAAACACTACGACATATATTAGTATACACAGGTTTCATCAGGTTGGTTGCATAAGAATATAATTCATTAACAACAAGTGGGTAATTCTGTTAGGAATACCAGGTCATATAGGGGAGCTGAAATTGGATCTGACCATTACCTAATTAAAAGTGTCTTGCAATTTGAACTTAAGAAGTGTTGTTCTAAGGTTAAAAAAGTTACCTTTAACACTAAAGCTATGAAAGACCAGTTATAGCCAAAGCTTACCATGATAGGTTAGTCATTATGACAGTCATGGTTTGATAACTACTGAAGTTGAGGAAGAATGGGACAGTTTTAAACAGGCTTTTTTTGAAACTAACAATACTCTTTTGGGTAAAAAGGATGGAGGAAGCAAAATTATTTTAGTAATAAGGCACTGGAGCTTATTTTTAAAAGAAAGAACTGCAGGAATATCCTTAATCAACAATCTACTAGTCAACAGAAAGAATTACAGAGAGCTTAATAAATGTGTAAAGGATCAGTTAAAAATAAGAATCTTTGGCTTGATAACTTGGCTGAGAAAGCAGAGAATACAACTAGACAATGTAATGGTAGAGAGCTGTCATCATCATCATCATCATCCTCAAGCAGCCATGGGCTACGGAGGTCCAACCAGACCGCACAGTTTAATTCTCCAAGCATATCTGTCCTGAGCTACATCTGCTGCATCCGGCCACTGCACACCAATTCTAACAAGGTCCTATTTGACATTGTCTGCCCACCGCATCCTAGGTCTCCCCCTCCTTCTGAGGCCTCTAGGCACACTGTTCATAACCCTATTCGCCAATCTATAATTATCCATACGGGCAACATGGCCAAACCAACGGAGTCTCTCTCTGCACAATATGCTGCTTAAAGGAGGTTGGGTTGTTTTACCTCTGAGCGGCACTTTTTTGCACACAATGGGCTAAATGGCCAGGTCACATGGACCCCGAAGGCTCAGAGAAAGTTGAGGGAGGGGACCCACTGGAACAGCTGTTGGGAGACATGGCAGCCTCCCGTCAAGGCCATCCAGCGTGTTCTTTAATGTGCACAGGGTATGTCTCTCCTGCACACGGGGCCACGGCTTAACGTCCCATCCGACAGACGGCGGCCTTTCCAAGCACTTAAAGGAGGTTGCAGACTCCTTTGCCTAACCTCATCATTAGTTACAAAGTTAAACCACCTAATACCCAAGATACTGCGTAAGCATCTAGTTTCCTGTTATCTTGTTTACACAGTGTCCAAGTTTCACTACCATAACTAACCCTAGAAAAAACCAAACTATTATACAGTCTAATTTTAGTCTTTAGGTGTATACACCTATTTCTCCACAATCTCCATAGATTCTTAAAAGTCCCGGCAGCAATACCTATTCATCTGTTAATCTCATGCCGCACATCACCAGTATCAGTTACATAGCTCCCAAGGTAATTAAGCTGTGACACCTGCTCAAGACTGCAACCATTCAGATGAACTGAATCACAACCTGCCTGACCAATTTTCATCACTTTAGTTTTCTCTGTTTATAACCAAACCTACTCTACTACCAGTCTCATCAACAGCTCGAATGAAAGAGTTCATCTCATCAACATCATTTGCCAAAAGGGCTAAATCATCAGCATAATAATATTTTACATGGGAAGAAATGTATAGGTATAGAGGGACTGAAGGACAAACACGGTAAGGTTATTGAAGGTGAGGATTCTGTCATAGCTAGATCGGTTTAGCATTTCAGTGCTGTTCTAAATAATGTTATTAGTTCTATTTCCATTGTTTGTAATGATGATAGACATTATTGGCTTTAATATTGGACCAATATCAGTCTGAAGTTACTTTGGCTGTTTCTTAACTTAAACTAAGGGCTGTTGATGAGAATGGAAATAAAATTGGTTTGGTGATAAACAGAGATAAAACTAAAGTGATGAAAATCGGTCAGACAGTTGGTGTTTCAGTCGTGATGAATGGTTGCATTCTTGAGCTAGTGTCTCAGTTTAATTATCTTGGGAGTTATGTAACAGATACTGGTGATGTGTGGCATGAGATTATCAGGCGAATGGGGATTGCCTCTGGAACTTTTAGGAATCTATGGAGAGTGTGGAGAAATAAGTATGTACACCTAATGACTAAAATTAGACTGTATAATAGTTTTTTTTTTCTAGAGTTAGTTATGGTAGTGAAACTTGAATGCTTTGTAAACAAGATAACAGGAAACTTGATGCTTACACAATATCTTGGGTATTAGGTGGTTCAACTTTGTAAGTAATGAAGAGGTTAGGCAAAGGAGTTGGCAACCTCCTCTGAGCAGTATATTGTGCAGAGAGAGACTGTTGGTTTGACCATGTTGCCCGTATGGATAATTATAGATTAGCGAATAGTGTTATGAACATTGTGCTTAAAGACCTCAGAAAGAGGGGGAGACCTAGGATATGATGGGCAGACAATGTCAAACTGGATCTTGTTAGGTATACACTGGCTACATGCAACTCACAACAGATGTGTTTAAAGAATTAAATTGATTGCACAATTTGGTTGGACCTTTGTAGTCCACCCACCCGCTCACCTGCCTGCCTGAAAAAAAACTTCATTAATGGTAAAAACAGTTAATTTTTCACTATACTCACAAGCCCAGAGCTGTGATTCAAAATGAATAAGTATTTGTTCAAATATATCAATTTATGCTATTATATGTCTTGCTTATACGCAGCTAATGCCAGAATATATAGTGCAAAGTGTAGTTGAGGTTGGATGAAAATACAGGGTGGTATGTAAAGTCCTCCTCCAGGGCAATATAACTCAAAACCAAGAAATTTCATGCATATAGAAGCAACAATGGTCTTCCCAAAAATCATGGTCGCAGCATTCCTAGTAGTGAATTGCACTAATATATTATTGCCATCAGTGAAATCAGATTAATGAAAGCTGAGAACTAAAATGAAAGGTTATTCAGAACTAACCATTGATGACCCTTCAATAGCCTGACATGGGGTAAAACATGTTGTATGTCTACCAGGAAAGATGCTTTTGTGCCTGAACTGTATTGCACGCTACTCAGAATGTGCCCAACAATGAAATGCTGCTCATTCTTATGTAAATGACCATGACAATTTTATCACAGTTGAGTGCATCTTGTAGTTGCCTTTAAAACCCTTCAGTACCATTCTGACCTAAACATCAGTATTGTTCAACTGGGAGTGAACATCATTCTTGTGTACTAACATGCTGAGTATTGTGAGATGGCAAGTTCATGTGAAGAGTGTCAACAGAACATCTGTGCTGTTGCACAAATATTTGCTATGAGATATCCACAGGCTCATCATCACACACATTACACTATTTTTGATATGTGTATGTATACTCAGCATATAACTGTCCTGGTGGCTAAGTGGTTAGTGGGCTTGGCAACTGATCAAAGGGACCTGGATTTGAATCCTAGGTAAAAGAATGAATATATTCTTCTTTGCACTGTCTTTCTGATGAGGCCTGGCTTCCTCATAGACCTCTATGGTGTATTATATTGACAGGTTCATTTCAGACCTTTGTGGCAAGCAGCTGCTTGAAGGGTAATTTTTTTCATACTAAGCATATGAGTAGGCATGACACTAAGCACTCACTCCAGATTGAACAATGGCAAGTGGTTTTATAGTCAATTCCATGATGCACGTGATTGCATACTTGCATCATCCAAATATTCAGTGTGGTCATTTGCATACCAATGTGTACAGCATGAGAGCACCCTGTCATTGGCTGCATTCTGAGGAATGTGTGCAATACTATTCAAGCCTGAAGTAACCTTTCTCAGCAGACATGCGACAGTATTTGCCACACACCAGGCAGTTGAAACAATAGTTAATTCCAGATGATCTTTCATTGCAGTTCTCAGCTACCATTAATCTGATTTCACTAGTGGCAAATTACATATTTGGGCTACGATGTATTGTTGGACTTTTCCCAGGAAAACCAGAAAACCTGTAATGTTGAGTTGCAATAAAATATCCATCCACTTGTTCAATGTTTATGAGTGATATATGCTGTTTAAAATAGTTCTCTCTAATGAGATTATTTATTTTTGGGGCTTTTCTAAGTGGATTTTTTAGCGTTGAGTGCTATTAAGAAAATTTACTTTTGATATTTATTTTGGGGGCTGTTTTTTAAAGTGGGAAATGAGATTTCATTGTTTAGTGATAACTGTTGTTAATGAAATCTTTTGATGAGATTATTTATTTTTGGGGCTTCAGTGAGGAACAAGGATTCATTCCTTAGCAATAAGAGCTGTAATAAAATCTAATTTTGATGAGATTATTTATTTTTGGAGCTTTTTTAAAATGTGGAATGAGGGTTTATTCCTTAGTGATAAGAATTGTTAATGAAATCTAATTTTGATGTGATTATTTATTTTTAGAGCTTTTTTTAAGTGCAAAACAAGGGGTCATTCTATAGCAATAAACATTGTTAATAAAATCTTGTTTTGATGAGATTATTCAGCGATTTTTTTTAATGCAGAAACATAATTTTCTTCTATATAGTGTTGCATATTTCTTATATACTCCTCTTATATATTCCTCTAAACACGTTTCAACATAGATGCAGAACAGACTACTTTTGCCATTTGGACTTTTTTTCACCATGGCGAAACAAAAACCGGATGGTGACTGAGGACCCTACACTGCACTTCTGCCCATATTTGTACATAATAAGTGTTGCGCTACAACTTCACCATTGGAATTTTGGCACCGTTAACATTGATAAGGTCCACACTTGCCACAACAGGTACAATAACAATGCTCATAAAGAACACTTACACCTTCTTATACACATCTGACACTTCTAAAAGTGCAGGATTGCTTAGTCCCGAGTTATTGCCCTGGAGAAAGCATTAGACAGGGGAGTCACATCATATGTTTATTTAACGTATGTAAATTCACTATACACTCAGCAAAAGAGAGAAATATAATTTAAATAGTGTGGGTGATTCCTTCTGTCACTCAATGAGCATGAAATGAAAGACACAAATCTAATGTACCCTCAGAGAATCTCAGTTCCCACATCTCTCACAGTGTGAACATTTCATAGCTCACAGTGTTTAAAAATATACATTTCTTGTACAACATGGCCCCCTAATGAAAGCTTCATCTGGCTCAATTAAAGACACAGTGATCTTTTCCAATGCTGGAGGGAAAACTGGCCATGCTGGACTTATTGAGAGATGGTATGTTGGTCTTCCAACATGGTGTGTAAATATGGCTGCAATGAATCTAGCATCGGTGTCATCAAGATTTGAGAGAGAGAGAAATTTGTCAAGTGCCTCAATAACTGCTAAGGTGATGAGCCAAGTGCATGATGAGACTGTAGTGAAGACTGAAAAAGCATTAAGCTTATGGCTGGAAGGCAATAACCATAAATGTGTGCCTATTGCTGACAATACTCGTAGTCTCTACAAATTCTCGTAGTCTCTACACAGTGTTCAAACTTCCCATTGAAGAGGGACAGCCTTTGATGAGAAAAAATTCAAAGCCAATCAAGGTTGGCTTAATAGTTTTAGGAACTGCTTCAACCTCAAAAACTTTACTTATTCTCTTATGCAATTAAAAATACCATGAAATTATATTTTGTATGTGTACTCTTTATTATATACTGTATATATTATACATATTACTCTACTAAGTTGTATACACAAAACCATGTATATTGCTTTTGGTGCATTATGGATGATTATGTACTGCATTATGGGTGATTTAACAAATTTTCAAGGGTAATTTTGACTACATAGGATTTTTGTATTATGAGCTGACTTTAGAACCTAACTTCCATGTAAGATGTAACTTCACTGTATAGGTTGGTGAGTATAGTTCAAGTGTGAAACAACTAATTGTGCTCACCTATAGTTCTCTATATTACTCAACTTAAAACTGGGAAAGAATGAATACAATAATTTTGTGTATTAAATACAATATTGAAAATGGAGTATTTTTTGGAACAATATTACAAATTCTAAGTAAATATGTACTTCACATTCTGATGATCTAATTTGTAAAAATCCTTTTTTTTGCATTAGCTGGAAAAGTTAATGAATGCTCAAGATTTTATCGAAGTTTGCTGATATAATAAACCAGAGTGTATATTTTATCTTTGCACAAATTTATATTTCCTGCAAAAATTGTTGATTTCACTTTTTTTTTGCTTTACAGCAAAAAAGCTTAAAAATTAACATTTTATTAACAATTACATTTTAAATAAGATTTTATTTCACAACATATTTCATTATCTATAAAAATTTCTAAAACATTTTTTAATGCTCAAATGTTACAAAATGAAAAAGTATACTCACATGATGGATATGAGTATCATTGATTAACCAATTTACAGAATCATTCATTGCATCAATCTTTGATGGTACTTCCCTGAATGCTATCAAATGATTTATCAAAGTTGTATTCATTTTGTCCACTGACCTTGCAATCTGTATTAAGTCCTGAAAATAAAAATAATTATTTAAATATATTAATAACAATTCTAAACACAAGCAACTTTTTTGATTAGTTGATATAAAATAAGAATTTTATCCTGATTTTCACAAAGCTTCTTCCAATGATTCATTCTGCTTCAATGAAACTGACTCACTTTGAAAAAAATAGATGTTTCATTTAAAAAATTGCTTTAATGTTCATAACAATATGTGTAAATGACCAGCTTCCCACTAATAGCATAACCTAAACAAAGATAAAGCACCCTTGGATGGGTTGTGGCAAATTGTTTCTTGGGAGTTGTCCATAAATGACACTATGCTGTTTTAGTTAAATTTAACCCCTGCTTCCCCCCTCCTCCAGCATTACCTCAGACATCTTTTGTAAGATCTTAAATTTTTGCACAATGATCAGCATGTCAAGCGAGTGTTATAGTAACAGAGGTAGTTAATTATAAAGTCATACCTGAAAACTTCGTATAATTTTAAAAAACTTATTTTTGAAATTTCAGTGAAAAAACTTTAATGAATATATCAATAAAAAATTTCCAGAATTCTTCATGCTTGTTTCATTCCAAGGTGTTTACTACTATAAAGAATAATTACAACTGAAAGCACTGCTCTTGCCAATTTGTCATATATCCATAAACATTCTAAATTTTTTTCAGTACAGCCCATTGTACATCAGTTTATCCTTCTTTAATACTACCTGGAAGGTCACCAAGCTGAAATGCACAGAACAAGAACTGCAGAATATCTAATGCATCATCTTTTGTAACCCTTTCCTCTACATCCAAAACCATTGGGAATTAGTTAATGTAAAATTTAACACTTTAAATATAGCATTTGATCCATATTGAAAATAATGCATCTTACAAAGTTATTATCTGTGCTACCTCAAGATTTATCAGGATATCATTTCTGAATTGAAGATTACCTCCCCACAATATTTAAAAAATACATCAGGTTTATTAAAATAATACATCCAAAGGGAGATGCCTTAAATCTTTCTACTCTGAGTATTATGGCAGAGTTATGAGCTAGGCTGCATCTTTTGGATGTGGAAAGAGAGTTGAACCATTGCCCCTCCTCACTTTCTATGTTTCTATGTGAAGAGAGGAAAAAAAAATTTTTTTTCTGGGGGGGGAGAGGGAGTTTTGTATTTGGTTCTCTACCCCAGTCAAAAAAATTCCATTTTCCAAAACTTTGTTCAACTCAAAATATAAAAGAGTAATTTCTTAATTGGAGGAAAAACCAAAAAATTACCATTGTCCACTTTTTGCAAACAAAAAAGATTTTCTGGAGCAGACTTTTTTAGCAGAAATATTTGGCAAAGATGTAGCCATAACTCTAAAAAAAAAGACGCAAAAGATTAAAAATAAGAATATAAAGGCATATTAACTGAGCAAAGCCACATCTTTCAACACTTCAACTCTGCATGCAGAGCAGAAGTTATTACAAATGGTTTTGTTTCCTTAGAGGCTTCAGTTTAATACAAAGGAATAAGAACAGATGCATACCTGTGAGTTCCTATTATTTCAACATTAACACACACTTGTTTGTAATTAAGCTGCTGCTTCTGAGTTGAAAACAGTGCCATGCAGAATAAAAACTTTTAGTTTCAGTTATGTGACATTTATGATTGAAGGAATATCATTTTGTGGACTTGTAATAAGCTCACTGGACAGAAAATTAGTCATCTCCCCCTGTAAGAGAGTTACGTCTGTTCGACAGCAACAGAGGGTGCACTAGTAATAAACGTGTCTTACAAATAGCTGTGCAGTGAGCTATGGAGTTTATACAGTGACAAGAAGTGGTTGTGTGCCACATGCGTGTTAGTCACTCTGTGAAACATGAATCACGCCAAAGATGTGAATGAGTGGCAAAATGGTGTTATTGCGTTTGGCAGAGCCAAAGGACACAGTATACAAGAAGTTGCTGTCTTTGCAGGTGTGTCGAACATACTGTCCAAAGAGTCTTCCAGCAGTGACATACATCGCAGTCCACTGCTAATTGTTGCCAGAACTGCAGCAGAAAGACTATGCTCACCAATAGGGACAGCCGCAGTGTGTCACGCACTGTTAGGGCAAACCGCTTTGCAACAAGGCAGGAATTGCTCTAGTCAGTCAATGCAGGCCTACAACAAGCTGTTTCTGAATGAACACTCCAAAGGGAACTGTATGCCACGGATATCTGGAGCAGAGTACCGCGGAAGAGACCCATGTTAACAGCTCTGCACAAGGCTGCACAGCTACAGTGGGCGCAGCACCACAAAGACTGGACTGTTGACTCTTGAAAGCATGCGATCTGATTAGATGAGTCATGTTTTTGCTTGTACTTGAATGATGTGAGGCAACAGGTACATTGTAAGCCGCATGAAGCCTTCCACACAGACTGTGTGCAAAGGTTCTGTTCAAGCTGGAGGAGGCTCTGTGATGTTATGGGGGTGTTTCACGTACGAGGAATAGGTCCTTCGGTTGGTGTGACACACTTGAATCAGAAGGGCTATATGGAGCTACTGGACAACCACATTGCCTTTTGTGCAGCATCTCCACAGTGAACACCAGAAGGATATCCCAGTCTTCCAAAATGACAATTGTCATGTGCACAGGGCCTCAAAGTGTGTCAGATTGGCACGACGAGCATTCTGAAGCCTTTGAACATCTCTCGACTGGCCCGCCAAATTCCCGGATTTGAATCTCATAGAAAACTTGTGGGACTATTTGGGGCAACGAGTGAAGCACTGTCCCAGCCATCTGGATAATCAGGCCAAACTGCAGCATTTGCTGCTGGAAGAATGGATGAATATTGATGTGCACTACATCCACACACTGGTGGCATTCATGCCAGATAGGATTTCAGCTGTTCTGCAGTTGCACAGAGGCATTACATGCTATTAGGTGACATTCAGCAAGAGGTGACTAATTTTTTTGTCTGGTGGGCTTATATATCTAATGCATAAAAAGTAATTATTTGTGTAAAAATAACAAGTTTAAAGATGAAAATATAACAAAATGTAGTAGCAAAAACAAACTACCTATTTGCTGAATCATGTGTATTTCCTGGAATTATTAAGAAACACTTTTCTAAATGCATTCCATGCTGAAACATTTCCAATATATACAAAATATCCTGTTAATTTTCCATTCATTATATTGAGAGTGACAGATTTGTTGAAACACTTCCATCATTTATTTAAAGATGGTTGGTTGATTGTTTTGGGTTTAATGACATATTACCATCTAAGGCTATAATGCCCCAAACATATGTTCAAATAAAAGATAAAAGTCGTGGTACCCTCAACCAATTTTTAAAAATAAATTACAAAGACAACAAGTAAAATGTAAAACAATAAAATGAAATGTTGAGCACAACAAAAAACAAATGTATAAATATGTTCAATATAAAAATAGCCCAGGAGTAAGCGACCTGAGTTAAACATGTAGAATAATAAATAGTGGAGTAAAACTATAAGCGAGTAAAATAACCAGTATATCGACCAGACCAACAATGATCTGATAAAAGATGTCTGCGTGTAAGGGACTCGGACGCAAAATTAAGCAAGTTAAAAAATATATGTCTTTCAAAGTTAAAACATTGACATTCAATTAAAATATGTTTGATTGTTCAAATGGGGTTTTAAAGATAATTAAACATGACATTTATTTCAAGATGCTTCTCCTTCAAGTGCTCCATATAATGCACAAAGAAAATGTATGTCAGTAAGTACAATGTCATCAGACAAAGCAATGTTCATTACATACACTTAGGAAAATTTAAAATTCTCGTTTTATTCAATTATATCATGATATCACTTTTAATATTCATGAACATGCTTCTGAAACTAATTTCATGCAGCTGCACAAAGGGATGTAATTGCAAGAATACCACTTTGAAGGATATCAAGCATTTGAAGGCCAGTGTTAAGAAATTAGTGTGCAACTATTATGCAGTTGCAGAGCATGAACATGGAAATAATCTTGAAGAAGATGAATTTCTCTTAACTAAATCTTTGGATATTTCAGAAAATATGAACTACTACATGTATGATAGCAATAATGATGATGATGATGCTGAACATAAAAATGTGACCGAGTTTGTTCCTGATTTTCACTTAGTTTGTAAAGTGATAACAAATTCCTCAATTATTGCCCTAAGCTTAATAATAATTAGGACACACTGTGGAATTACATCTACTGGAAAAAACAAACAATGTCATCAGTATTCTGCTTACAAATTTATTTGACAATATTGATATGTTAGAAGAAATGAGAGAGGGAATATGGGTCACTGCAGAATAGCTTGTTTATAAGCCTAAACAATAGCATACACATGATTAATACTTGACAGCTACAGCAAAAAAAATATACAAAACCATCAGTCCTAAGAAAAATATACAAGAGTTTTTGAAAATAATTTTCTTCTCTTTAATTTCATTCAAATGTATTTATTTACATAAGGAGCAAGAGTATATGAGAGATGACTAACCATTCCTCAAATACTTTTAGTGGTAATTTTTTCTTGATAGCAGAGAACACTCAACTCTGACATATAGGAGATTTTTAATATTAGGATAGTATTAGCCTACTTTCTGTTCCAGGTAAAGTTCTTTGCATGATTGTGCTTAATAGAATTAAGAATCTGGTTGACAGGCAATTGCATGATGAGCAGTGTGGATTCAGAAGTGGTAGTGGACAGATATTTTCACTCAGGCAGATTCTTGAGAAATGTTTAGAGTTTCAGAAACTCTTCGGATACTAGCTTTGTTGATTTCAGAAAGGCTTTCAACTTTGTTGATCATCATAATTTGTGGTCGATTGTGAGATCGTATGGCATACCAGACAAGTTAGTTAACATAATGAAAGCTCTCTAAAATAACACTGAGTTGTGTGTGAGAATTGGTAAGGTTTGTAGCAATTGGTTTAGTATTGCTTCTGGTGTTCAACAAGGGTGCATTTTGTCACCCTTTCTCTTTAGTTTGGTTATTGATTATGCTAAGCGAAATTCACTGCAAGGGAAAGATTTTGGCCTTAAATGGTCTGGAGATAAGAAAATTTCTGATTTAGCCCTTTTGGCAAATGATGTTGATGTGACTGGTAGTAGAGTAGACTTGGTTATAAACAGAGAGAAAACTGAAGTGATGAAAATTGGTCAGGTAAGCTGTGACTCAGTTATTCTGAATGGTTGCAGTCTTGAGCAGGTGCCACAGTTTAACCATTTTGGGAGCTATGCAACAAATACTGGTGGTGTGCAGCATGAGATTAATAGATGAATAGGGATTGCTGCTGGGACTTAAGAATCTATGGAGAAATAGGTGTATATACCTAAAAACTAAAATTAGACTGTATAATAGTTTGGTTATTTCTAGGGTTAGTTATGGTAGTGAAACTTGGACACTTTGTGAACAAGATGGCAGAAAACTTGGTGCTTTTGATTCTAGATGCTTAGGCAGTATCTTGGACATTAAAGGGCTCAACTTTGTAAGTAATGATGAGGTTAGGCAACCTCCTTTAGGCAGCATATTGTGCAGAGAGAGACTGTTGGTTTGGCCATGTTGCCCGTATGGATAATTATAGATTTGTGCGAATTTTATGAAAATTAATAATATACACAAATTTACAAGCATATTGATTTTAACAAGCCTTTTTCAATGTGATATGGTGAAAAAAAAAAGATCGCACTATACAATTAGTTGTTGTTGAGTTGTTTTACCTCTGAGCGGCACTTTTTTGCACACCATGGGCTAAATGGCCAAGTCACATGGACCCCCGAAGGCTCAGAGAAGGTTGGGGGAGGGGACCCACTGGAACAGCTGTTGGGAAACTGATGGTAGCCTCCCGTCAAGGCCATCCAGCATGTTCTTTAACGTGCACAGGGTATGGCTCTCCCACACACGGGGCCACGGCTTAACATCCCATCCGACGGACGACGCACTATACAATTAAGGCTTCACTTTGGAAAACCTGATAAATATATAATTTAATTATTTTTATTCATCTAAAGGAAATTTCCTCCTGAATAATATAATATTCAACCTGAAATATGATTTTTATTTCTTTTAATGATTCTTTTCAGTATTGTATATTTTAAACACGGCCAGTGTTATACAATGTGACTTGGACTTCTCACATTCACGGGATTTTCTGAACTGGTTATGAAATAAAAAAAAACTTCTTTGGCTGCTTTTTTTTACTAAATATCATTAATTTTTTCTTTGGGTGTTGAATTTCGTCGATCTTGGCTAAGTACAGAAAGGTTTGTGCACCAAAGCACCAGCCCTTCCCGAAATTGCTTGCCCTCCCACATGACTGCCGATTTCCATAACAAGGAAGTGTATTTTGCTTCCATATCCAAGACATTCATTTTCAGAAAACGGTACAAGCTCAAATTTTTTTTACTAAAAAAAACAAGAAATAACAAAAGTAAAATTACATATAACCTAATGGGATGTAAAATAAAATATTCGCAACAACTTTCAAGCCGACCTCCGATCTAGCACAACCCGGAAAGATAGCGATCTTCAATCAGTTGATTTATCTAACAGAAGTAAATATACAGAAATGAATTTGCTTTCATTATCCAAGACCTTATTTATTTTCAGAAAATGATACTATTATCAAAGTTTTACCGGAAAAGTAATAAATAATAAAATAAAAATTAACATATAGCCCATTGCGATGTTAAAATATCCATGACAACAAGTGTGGCCCGAAAATAAATCTACTGAAATGAAAACTAACTAAGGTTTAAATATAAAAAAATACTAACTTGACAAAGAGTATCCAATATGCTGGACCAAAACGAAAAAAAAACACACACACACACAGAACAATGGAGATATCATGTTTCAGCCACCTGTGTCTTGTTGACTCAGTGAAGCATAACTAATTAAATGCAGCTGCAACCAGAATTTCTGAGAAGGATGTATTTACTTTCAGTTTCGATTTTGAAGGCTGGAAAGATGCATAGAATGCTGGGAAAAATAATAAAAATAACTTGGGAATACTGAAATAGGTTTATGATACAAAAGAGCGTAAAAAGGAAAAAAAACAAAAATACTGCGGCACGTATTTTGAAATTACTTTCAAAATCTACGGTTTTTAAAAATAGTTTTTTTGTTAATTTTTAGGAGATTTTCGAAAATTTAAGGAAAAATTTGTTGATAATAGCTCAAATCAAACTTGTGAGCTTAAATCAGAATGTTGCTTCAGAAAATAGGAACGTTAACAAGCAAATTGGCAATACCATTTAGTACTTCTAAAAAACAAATAGCAATCAGATGGCTTTATAGAATTATTTATATTGTAGTTTAGTAAAATATGCAACAAATTAAAAAACAAATATAAAAATTACAACAACAATTTTTACTAAAAAAAAAAAACGATATATTTTTGTTGTACTAAATGCATATATACATACGTCATTGGCCCCTCATTTCAGATTTTCCTTACGTATACAGACGGGTTGGACACTGGAAGGATTAATGTAATTTAACATACAAACGAGGTTTAATTCATTTTCCTCCATTTCATTTTTGTTTGTATCTGCGGTACATCGAAGATGTACTACTCTTTTGGGACCATGATTTTGATAACTTACAAAATTTATAGGATACTTTTAACAATATTCTTCCTACCATTAAATTTACCCATGGAAAAGAGATTGATAAATAACTTCCATATTTAGACATTTTAATAACATGTAACAATGCTAAATGTGAAACAACAGTGTATAGAAAACCAACTTATATACAGAATATAATTCCAGAAAATTCAACACATCCAGGACATTATAAAAAAATCCATGTTCAATTCATATTGATATTGCTCTACTAAAAAAGCTTCAAATATTGACTTAAATTATTTATACAAAATAGGAAAACAGGCAGTTTACCATAAAAAAAATACTTGGAAAGAACTGAGAAAAAAAAATTAAATATAAATGCTTTGCTAATACACAAATTTAACCGGCTCAAATACCACAGTTGAAAAATAAACAATATACAATAGCTTTTCCTGACATCCTGGATGTCTCGGATTTATTAGCTAAAATATTACATAAATACGACACAAGATTACCAATGAAAAAAATCAGTAATGTTAAAACGCTTGCAATTAACGATAGGAATAAACGTGTACATAATAGAAATTGGAAAGGAAAATAATGAATTATTGACAATATAAAATATATCAGAAAAACATATCGACAGATAGCAGCATGAGTAGCAGAGCATCAATATGATTTAATAAATCGGTTAGGTAAAACAGCAATTAATGCAGACTATCTTACAAACAGAATTGCATAACTATACATTAAAACCTAAAATAATTGCATCCCCAGGAACAAAATCTCAATTAAATTATATGGAAAACCTAATCATTAATTTAAATCAGAATAAATTATGTAATATCAAACCTTTACTAGCAGCCTTGAAACTGATTTTAAACCATTTAACGGAATATGCACTGGGTACCCACTAGAGGGTACACAGTGCATATCCCATTATAAAGCTCAGTAACAAGGATGAAAAGAGCACACTGCCTGATTAAGCTACATGTGAAATGTGCATAGCAGTGGTTCTGTTTTTATGTTGAATATTGAAATGTAAAGCTTTTAGGAAGGGGGAAGTTTTTTCTTGAGTTATTTAATTTGGGTGTGTTAAAAAAATCATAAGAGGTAACCCCATGGTTGAAGAAGAAGAGAGGTGATAAAACAACGCAGAAGTGAGTGCACATATAACAGTGCAATCATATAAAAAAAAAAGTGTGCAACCAGGACTGGCATTTCAAAAAGAAGGTAGGCCACAACAACCAACAGTAATGTGTCCCAAAAATGAGTGCACCAGCCTGTGATTTTCCAAGCTTCTCAACATCAACTTGGATAACGTAGTATAAACCATCTCTCCAAGGACTTTGTCAACAACTTGGATAAAGCAGTAAAATATTCTTCCTCTCTTACCACTTTAATAATAACTGTAAAGTGTATTCAACCATGAAATAATTAACGGTCTCCTATCTCATGATTATGAGATTTCAGGTTGAGAGCAATTTGAAGGGTTTATAGCCTCAGACTTAGGCATAACTACAATGATTACATGTAATATCCAAAGGCCCAGCAATTTTTTTCATTATAATGAGCAAAAAAAAAAAAACAGAACTTTTTGACAAATATTTAATGAAAGGAATTATGGCATGTCTATTAATAAAATAAAATTAATAAGCATTTAATTCTGGATTTTCTAAAAATAAAACATTTTTCAAAAAAGACAACTAAGTTTTATTTTGGAAACATGTAGTAAAAAAATTCATCTGGCAATGCAAATAGAAATTTATTTTAAAAAAGAAACTAACAAATATTATTAAAATGCTATTTATTTCTGAATAATAAAAAAATATTTTAAGCAAGAAAATTATCCTTTTTGTATTTTTTTCCCCTTGGTACTTTGAGAAATGTTCAGGCTTTTTGTCAACTGTGCTGTCATATAAACAAATCAACTTTAGAATTAAAAAAAACCCAATCAACTAAAATAAACAGAATTTAATTCTGAATTTTAAGAAAAAAAAAAATAAAGTGACAATGCAATTAAGGCTTAATTTTGAAAAACCTGACGAAAACAGTTACATTATAATTAAGCGAAAGGAAAATTCTTCCCGAATACTATAATATTTACCAGAAGCATGGTTTTATTTCTCTTGATTCTTTTCAGTGTGGTATATTTTCAAACATGGGGGCAATGTGACAAAAAAAAGGTGACTGACTGCTCACATTAATGGGAATTTTTGTCTTGTTTATGAAATGAAGAAACACTTTCTTGGTTGTTCGTTTTTACTAAACATTATGATTTTTTTGCTCGGGTGCTGAAATTTGGTAATTTTGGCTAAGTGCTGAAAAGTTAGTGCACCAAAGCAAAAAAAATTGTCTGTATTACAGCCAAGATACACAGAGAGAGAGGGGGGTAAAATATTTTAAAAACATTCAATGTAAACTTAAAAACTCAAAATAAAAAAATTAAAAAAATTACAGAGGGAGCAGGGGGAGTTGGGTCTGTCAACATCTATGCTCATCTTGGACCCTGAAAGGGTTAAAGATGATCTTGTTTACGTAGCACAAAATAGTTCACAAAATATTAAACAACTGAATCAATACGAAGCATCAGATGCATCAAGATGTATACGTATAACTTTAGTCCACTAGAGCTGAAAGAAGTTAATGGCACATTGTATCACAATATTGTATCACATACAGTTCCAGTGTTGCCACACTTTCCCCCTTGTTGCTATGTTTTTTTGTACAAGACATCCCATAAACAGAGGGAAACAAAATCACCTAATCACTTTTTGCTTTTTCTCTCAAGAAGCTCACTAAAAAAGGGTTATGCAATAGGAATGTACTATTTTATTAATACACTATTTTTATAATTACAGCTTCTGAATTATTTACAAATCCGTCTGACCTTTAGGCAACTAGAATTAGCATGCTGGCTAAACAAATTTTTCTTTTTGCCCCTAACTAAAGGGGAAATCACTTCAAGATTTTTTTTTAATCTAGTGCCAACAATTAAGCAACTTAAGTAGTTAAAAAAAACTCTGTTCTTTACATATACAGATCATATATCATTTAATTAAAAAGTTTGCAAAAATTGCATAAGAGAACGCACCGTTTGTATACGTGTGACAAGCTGATTGGTTTCTTGTACAGCATTCTGGTAATAAGGATCTTGGGCTGCAGGATTAACTAATGTCTTCTGCTGCACTTCTGTGATGTTTGTTAACTCTTGGACTGTTGTCTATTATAAAGATTAATGTTTGCATAAATATTTGGCACAGTATAATTCCTATAAATATCGAATAACCAAAATATTGTACAGCAAAAAGAAAAACATTATACACTGAAGTGCCATTGAATTAGGGATAGGAGATGTTATCCAAATTAAGTACCGCAAGTCCCGCATTTGCATGCATGCGTGACTGAAACTCTGGTCATACATAGCTGTCAGCTTTGGTTTCCCCAAGCATTCATCATGAGAAGTGTAATGGGAAAGGCACGGAATTTAGATGCATTTGATAGAGGGCAGATCGTAGGTGCCCGAAGGATGAGACACTCAATCTCCAAAATTGTCAATGAACTTGGATTTTCTCGTATGACAGTTTCAAAAGTGTTCCGGGAATATGAAAATTCCGGCAAAAAAAACAAGCACCCAGACAAACTGCAAAGGACAACCAGCTTGAATGATCGAGGGCTTCGCTGTCTGACCTGCATCGTAAAGACATTATCTGAAATCACCTCCCATCTGAACGCTGGTTCCAGCTGGCAAGTCATTGTAATGGACCTTGCAACATTCACTTCATCGTCTTGGCTTCGGGAGCCACCGACCTATGAGAGTCCCACTTCTAATGGCACGACACTGGGCTCAACGCCTTGCCTGGGCTAAAGAACATCGAAACTGGACCATTGAAAATTGGCAATGGATAGTCTGGAGTGATGAATCCTGATTTAAACTTCATCACACTGATGGGAGACTGAGGGTATGGCACCAAACCCACGAAGCCATCGATTCTGCATGTCAGGTTGGAGTAGTACAAGCTGGTGGTGGCTCAGTGATGGCCTGGAGTGTCTTCAGTTGGATGTCTGTGGGACCTTTGGTACATGTACCGACAACTCACAATGCATCCCGATACGTAGAACTCATGGCTGGCCATTTACACCCATTTATGGCCATCATACATCCCAATGGAAATTGCATCTACCAGCAAGACGACCGTTAATCTCACAGGTCCAGGTTGGCTACTGCATGGTTGCAGGGGCATTCTGCTGACTTTGAAATAATGAATTGGCCATCTAGAAGCCCAGTTTTAAATCCCATCAAAAATCTTTGGGATATCGTCGAGCAGAGATTTGGGCCCGTGTCCCATTGCGACGACCTTGAGAGAATTGTGGACAGCTCTGGAGGATGCATGGGTTGCCTTAACTGTATAATATTTACGCAAGCTTGTGGAGTCCTTGCCTCGTTGTGTGGCGGCCATTATCAGGACCAGAGGGGGTCCAAAACGTTACTAGGTTGCTATCCCTAATTCAATGGCACTTCAGTGTATTATGCAAAAAAATTATTAAAATCTCTATTAACACATTGAATGCCACACCATTCATTTATGAATGATGCTAATAGCTCGACTATTTTCATGAGGGGCTGCGTCATTCATATATGAAGTTAATGCTGTGTCATTCAAATATAAACATATGAACATAAATTAAAATGGCATTAACATAAAATGACATTTAGAGGTAGAAATGATGACAGTTGAAGAAAAAAGTCGCATGGTCCCAGAGAAAATCTTAGTGAAATCAACTTAGCATGCAATGTGTTAAGAGATATAGTTTATGGTCTTCAGATTAGACTACACTGTAGGTGATGTCATGTGGTATCAGGAAAAACAATCAGCTCATTGATACTAATGGAGTAACTGATAGTTGCAGATTGGTGTGGTGAAGTTTAGGTTAGCCATGCCTGCATTGGCTTTGCTGTTGTCTCTAGAAGAATGCAGTAGCTTCTAGAGACAGTCTCTTCAGTTGTACAAGAAAGACATGTCCGGATTGTGTGCTGTTCTTCACGAGAACTGGTGTTTTCACAGGTCCAGTGTTGTTGCTTCTGATGTTGGTGACAAAGTTCTTTCATGCGGTGGTGTTATTAATCAGCACTTTGCTGCCTCTGTGGCATGAATCACTGGGTGTCATAAGATTCTAAACTTTGCACTCCTATTAGTGTGCTGAGCTGGTTGTCTATACAAGATATTTGTGACTAGGCATTGCTATGCATTTCATGCCATCTGCTTCAGCACGTCATCAGGCAAGCACTATCCTCATAGCAGGATGTGCTGGAGACGCAATGCACTCGATACCATGTGACTAGTCCATCAACTAGTGTTTATAGAGTTAACTTAATCTTTATTTAATTCAGCACACTGTGTTTTTTCCTTCAAATTTTAACCATAAAAGTTTTTCGATATTAGTCTTTTGTACAGATTACAATTTGATTACTATGACTAGAGAGAAAGCTGTAGTGAAACAGTACTAAATACAAAAAATTATCTGCTTATTGATAATCTACACCTCTTCTGATTGGTTTGGGACCTTATGAGCAACTAGGAATTATAGTGCATCAGCTACTAAGACAATTATGTGTCAAACAGGATAAAGCTCTTCTGAGCATCATTCTTTTGTTGAGCGGTGTGACATTTGGCTATACCCTTAACACACAACATTTTCTCTGATCTTGACATTTATTAATCTAGAGTGTAAGAATATTTTTGCATTCACATTCTTCTAATCCAGATCGGGAACCTTTGGGCATTTCACAGAAGACTCTTATCTGTATCTCCTTTGTCTTCACTTAAGCTACTATTGCTCCCCATTTTTGAGTGACAGTTGCCTAGCAGGCACAGCAGTTGGGACCTTCAGATGGTCATTTGTATCCAAACACTTTTCTCTCAACCAAAAAAGTTCCCAGTACTCCAGAGAGTCATCAGAAGAATGTCAAAAGAAGCCAGTCATGGAAAATATTCACAACTTGCCTCATAATGCATCCTTCAGATTAGGCAGAGATCAAATGTTTTTACCAGAGATGAGTTTGAGCACAGGCTGAGTGACTTGTAGTAGTACACATAGTTTAAGGTTCAAGCTAAATCATAATTTAAATTTTAAGTTTTGCTTAAAATTGAGAAAGAATATGAAAAAAAAAAACCTTTAAAGGTAACTTTTAATGGCTTTCTGATATACGAACATGCACACCTAAGTCAGGTTTAACTGATCAACCACTATGCCAGTTAAGCTTAGTTCATAATTGCTTAAAAATTTTCATCTGGGTTGAGTTGTTTTACCTCAAAGCAGCACTTTTTGCACACAATGGGTTAAATGGTTAGTTACAAGGACCCAGAGGGCTCAGAGAATGTTGGGAAAGGGGATCCACTTTACAGCTATTAAGACAGATGGTAGCCTCCTGTCAAAGCCTTCCAGTGTGTTCTTTAACAGGCACAGGGTATGGCTCTCCTACATATACAGCCAAGAAGTAATGTCCCACCTAATGGATGGCAGCCTTTCCAAGCCTATCAGTGTCCCCTATTACTGAGGGTAGGGTAGGAATGCTACTGACTCACCTACCTCCGCCCCATTTTCATCTGCAAATGTTGTGGGGACAAAGGAAATTATATTGTGTGCATAGTAACTGAATATGGCAAATAGTGAAAAAAAAAAATGGTAAAAAAATTGGAAAAATTTAAGAGCAATTGTTTTGCTGTAATTTTATAATCATTATTTATGGCAAATGAGAAATCAACTGAGTAGAATAGGTCAAGAATGAATATTGAAAAAAAAAACTACTTATACAGATGTTTTTGATTATCTCAGGAGAAAAATACATAACTCAAAGTTTTACATAACGAAGCATAAAATTTGCATTTTTCAAATCAGCTAATTTATAAGGTTGACTTTTCTGCAATGTTGATATTAGAACTTATACATTCTGCACACAGAGAAAACAAAAATGATGTTACAGTTTATTACTAGAGTAAAAAAGCAAAACAATAACAATATAGACTGAAAAATTAAAAGCTTCTTAAATATTGTTCAGTCTCAATGCATTTAAACTAATTTGAAAAAATTTCCTATTTACAGTAAAGACTGATTTTTATGCATGTTTCAGATGAAGAATTTAATGAATTCTTGGCAGTATTGGACAAACCAAAGTAAAAGTATGGGTTAGGTCAAATTGATTTCAAGTATAATACTACTCCCTTATTAACTCTGAAATTAGTGTAATATCAGTTGGATCACCTAAGTGTATAAAGTGGGGAAATAACTATGAGAAAAATAAAATATTATAAACAAAACAATTACTTTAAATGTTTCTAATTCTCCGGCTAAATTCTGTGTTGTAGTTTGGTAATTAGCTTGTTGATCTTTGAGCTCTTTAACAGTAGATTCCAAGGCAGTTATTTTACTTCCAAAGCTAGCCACACTCTAAATGGGGAAAAAAAAGAAGTTTACAAAAATATATGATGTAAATACATAATTAAAAAATATGACAACATACAATTTCATTGCAATAGAAAGCTGAAAATATATCAGTTGCACATTAAAGGCTAATCATACAATTTTTCTAAATTTACTCCACAATATTGCTATATATTACTGTAATTCCCCCCCCCATCCCCCACAAGAATATATATAGTTATAAAATATATGTACACAGGGCTCTAGAAATCCACTTGCCACGGGCAAGTTATCAGAGACGAGTGGTATCAGAGTTAGAAACTTCATTACTTTTTTGTGAAATTAACACATTTTTTCATTTTAAATAAATAAATACCCCCTCCCTCAAGCAGCTGTTTGCCACAGAGGTCTGACAGGAGCCTGTCAGTTTATATGCCATAGTAGGTCTGTGAGGATGACAAGACCGCAGCAGAAAAATAACAAACGTCCATACCTTGTCCGGGGCTCAAACCCAGGTCCCTTAGATCAATAGCCAAGTGCGCTAACCACTCGGCCACGGGACAGCTTTTTAAAACGTCATCTTATTCACTGTCAAGTTATTTGATCACAGAACAGGTGCTAGAGGGGAAAGTGGGGTAGGAGTGTGAAGGAGGAAGGGTAAGATCAGATCATGACTGGATCAGTGTTGCCTGAGTGGAGGTTTTCCCCACATGAATTTTTCTATTAATTTTTATGAAAATCTTCAACTTTAAAAAGATTTTTTTTTTTCAATTTTAAAACGTTTAGCTCTTTTTGTAACTTCTCTATGTATAGTTGAACACTTAATTGAAATCATAGTATTACTTTCATTCGAAGTCATAATTTTTCCCTCTGGAGAAAATTTATTGCATTGTATGATCCAAAGTGTAATATTTCACTGCAAATAAAAAGTACTTATGAAAACAACTTTCGAAAATTAGAGACATTTTACAGAAAATTGTCAAATCTAGGGGGAAAATGAGGTATTCAACTGGCAATGCTGAAATAAATATCCCACAAAAATTAAAGTTTTTTTTGGTGACCTAGAACATTTTTTTGGGGACAGAGCCCTCAACCCCCCCCCCCCTGTTCAATAAACTATTGGTGAGTCAATTTTTTTTCTAGCGTCTATTTAAGTTGTGTTTCTGGATCTCGTGTGTACAAATCTTAGTATTTAGGACCATATGTTAGATGGTAATGCTAATAACTAAGATATTAAAGTAAATGAAGTTAAATTTTTATACTACAGTATAACATATTTTTATACTCACTTCTGACAGTGAATGTACATCTTTGGGAAGTTGCTGAATGGCAGGAGCAGCAGCAATACTAGCTTGAAGATTGTTAGTTGTTTCTTTCAAATGTTTTACCTAAAAATTTTGTAATAACATTACTAAATAATGGATTATATTAATCAATGGTAAATACACATATTACCTGTAGACAAAGAATTCAAGAAATAATTTGGCAAAAAAATGAATTTTGCTGTGAGTGAGCCTTAAACTCACTTCTCCCAGTTACATACTGGGTATTCTCATCCCAAAACTATCAACAGCTATTTCATTTATCCACCAATTGTTACTATAGATCTTCCCAGTCTTGTTGTTCATGGTGCCATCTATAATGGGAAATGACAATATTTCAATATTGATCAGAAGTGCTGTTAAACTTGAGTCACTCACACTAAAGCATTATTAAAGCAAGAATCAATCAACAGTAAATATACAGATTATTCGATTGATTCTTGCTTTAATAATGCTTTAGCAGAGTGACTCCAACTTAACACCACTTCTGAACAATATTGAAATATTACAGTTCCCCATTATAGATGATATCTTGAGTGGAAAGATTCATAGTCACAACTGGCAGACAAGTAAACTGGCTACTGATAATTTAGTGGTGAGAATGCCTGTCATGTAACATAGACATGGATTCAAGTCCCATTCATAGCAAAACTCATTTCTTCCACCAAATTATTTTTGGAAGGAATGTATGCCACTGTATACAGGATGATCCAAATTTTACATACTCAAACCTTTGTTTGCTGCATTACATACCCATGATATAAAAAAGCATTTATATATGAAAATTGCAATTTCAAATGTGTGTGTGTAAGAACTGACTTGTGTTTAGTTGATTAAACACCAAATAGCAGTCCAAAAAATGCAACACCTTGGAAAAGTGATTGTTACTGGGAGAAAATAATTTTGTGGAAAGCGACTTTTCAATCTCATCTTTCACAAAAGTAATTACTGAATATGGAAAAAAAGATCGACATGAGATATGCCCTGTAAGTATCTGCAAGTCCCATCCAATGGATGCTGGCATTTCTGAGACCAAAAGTATCCCTTTGCTCACCTATTTTGTGTGTATGGGTTAGTGGAAATAAATCTCAATGCAGGAATAGTTGGGACTCAAACCTGAGAACATCAGTTTACAAATACATAATTTAATTACACAAGCTATCAAATTTTGGAAGTTTGCAGTTCCAGGTCAGTTTCTAAGTGTAGTAACTGGACAAGTTTAAGACTGGTTACAGTTTTATTAGAATTTATGTAAGAATGATCTCTTTGTTAGTTATAAATAGAAATTAAATTGTTAAGCTGCAAATATGAGGTTTAGACTTGAATTTTGAAAAAATTCTTAATGCAGCACTTGTAACAAATTTCTGTTCATTAGCACTATAAAAAGCGGTTCTGATTTTTTTTTTCTTTGCATTCGGTCAAGATGGGTGTATAAAAATTGCTTAACATTAATAAATAGGAAGATTTCACTGAATCTTCAAATGATCAATTGGATTATACATATCTCAATTTCATAACACCATCTTCTTTTATTAACTACTACACTATACAGTGTATTCTACAATATATTTCACAAAAGTTTTGGTATGACACTAAAAATAGTCCACACTTACATGGAATACTTCGACATTGCTTATGGAACTCAGATCAATATACCACAACAGACTATGTTCATGATGAAATGTTTTCTCTATGTTTCATCAGTTGCAAAACTACCATTGGTGCAAATGGTGCAATGTACTGGACCTATCTAGGGTTTGAATCCCCATTTTATACTACACTGAAAGGACAAATTACATATACACCTACCTAATAACCTGTTGCTCCATCTTTTGCCCTCACAACAGCAGCCAGATGTCTTGGTAGGGACTCAATGAGGTGTTCAAAACATGGAGGTGGTATTGTCACCCATGAAGCAAGGATCACCTGTCGCAGAACACCCACAGTTGCCGATGGGGGTTGGTGGGCTCAAACAAATCTTTCCAATTTGTCCCACAAATTCTCAATCAGGTTGAGGTCTGGCAATCAACAACATACACTACTCATAATGTGCTGTCTATGGTTCACCATGACTTCATCAGACAATACTAACTGTTGGTTCATGGCAATTGGCTCATGGCATAATCCCCTCTCTTCTCTGTTGCTATCTCCACCTTTCTTCCTTTGGCGACAAACTTGGTTAGGTTGTTTTACCACTGAGTGGCACTTTTTTGCATACAACATGCTAAATGTCCAGGTCACAGAGAAGGTTGGGGAAGGGGACCCACTAGGCAGCTGTAGACTATCACAGGAAACAGTAACCTCATGTGATAGCCATCAAGTGTGTTCTTTAATATGCACAAGGCATAACTCTTTCACACAAAGGGCCATGGCTTTATGTCCTATCCAATGGATGGCAGTCTTTCCAAGCCCATTGGTGTCCTCTACAGACAAAAGGTATGGTGGGAGTTTAGTAGAGATAAATTTCAAAACTAGCACAAGTGGGACAAGAACCTGGGAACTGTAGTAGATTATGAATCTGTGGTGCTACTGACCGAGCAAGAAAGTTGCCCTTTGAAGATAACTATCTCCATAGTAACCATTTGTTTTCATCAGAGAAAAAATATTGGATCACACATTATGAAAATAGAAACTTTGGAATGAAATGTAGATCACTGGGATAAAACATATTGGAATGAAATGCGGCAGAGACAAAAAGTCATAAGTATCAAATATTGCAGACTCACTATAAAATGAAGAAATTCTCACAATGATTTGGAAAATCTGTTCCCAAAGAATAGCATGCTATTATGATCTTTCACCTAAAACTCATTCTCAGTTAAATAATTTAGTCCATGCTTGGGAGTTAAATGCAAAATATTATTGACGTATGCTACATTTTTGAAAAAAGTACCGACTTTTGCATCTGCATTATACTGAAGGATAACAGTGATGGTTTGTCTCCTTTATGGCATGGGAGTTATTTCCATTTAGAGTGAAAAGCTTTCAGGATGAACCTGAAAGGTTCATCCAGAACTCTTTTCACTCTCAATTTCAATCATAAGCTGTTTTTCAAGAATAACTTGCAAAAGAAATATTTATTTTCGTAATTTTTATAAGCTGATTTATTTTTAAATAGAAGTTATATTTTCTTGTATAGTAAATGCCGTTTAAGAATCAGTTTGACATACAGAACACTATTTCAACCTTGTGAAACCTACAAGTTTATGTATAATTTTATAAATGAAAACATTTGTTCAATGGCTGAAAAAACAATGCTCAGATGGAAATTTTTGTTTTGTATCAAGATTTACTTTAAGATCCTTAATGTGTGGAATTTTAAGTGTGTTAAAATTTTGCGACTGTCATCCAATAATCTTACAAATAATATTTACACTTACTTTGCATACTGTAACATACATTTTCAGAGCACTATTTTTTAATATCTAAATATTCTTTGTGACAGCGTTCATAAACTGTTACTGGATTATGTCTATATACTTTTGTATGCCCAATCAATATTACTGGGCATAAATATGGAAATTCCAAATCAATATTATTGCTATGTCCATTCAATATTATTGAAGAAATATTCATGTCCAGTTTATAACTAAAACAAATAAAACTTTTTAAAACATAGCAGCAGTTTGTACTTAGTGCAGGATAAATACAAAACATTTTTCTCTGACCACAATAATGTGCTGCAGTCTTCCATTTCACCACACCAAGCACAACCTGCAAAGATGTGATTTTAATCTTTATCAGTAATTTCTGTTTATACTTTTTCGATTATGAGGTGTATATGAATTCTGCAACACCCAGTCATAAGATGAGCTCATTGCACAGAATTCACAATAAGTAAGACTTCTGGCTGAAAATTTTCCCCAGTAAATACTTATATACTTCATAATAATAAGCATATTTAGCATACTAGTTATAGAGTGCAAAATCTGTATGCAATGCATATCTATAAAGAGAAAAGGAAAAAATACCAACTGAACAAAAGTGACAGATATTAAAAGGTACTCATGAAATAATAAGCTGAAAAAAATTAGTTTTGCCATGAGTGGGATTCGAACCCACATCACCAGGAAACATGCCTGTTATGCTACCACTACACCACCAATGGCTAACCTTTTCTCAGTTTGTGCGACGTTATAAACTTTCCAGATTTTTTTATTTGATTTGCACAGTGGCACCATCTATCTGGGAAGTGGACAACTCTGTTGCCTCATTAGAGATGGAATTAATATTTGTCACTCACACTCATGGCATTAAATATTAATGAGGCAACAAATGTCCACTTCCTGGATAGATGGTGCCACTGTGTGAATCAAATAGAAAAAAAAAATCCGGAAAGCTGAGAAAAGGTTAGCCATTGGTGGTGTAGTGGTAGCATAACAGGCATGTTTTCTGGAGATGTGGGTTCGAATCCCACTCATGGCAAAACCAATTTTTTTCAACTTATTATTTCATGAGTTCCATGTCTACAGGGCATAATATCCTGTGATTCTTTACTACTGATTCATTGGTTTAACACCATGAGTATGAGTGACAAATATTAATTACATCTCTAATGAGGCAACAGAGTTGTCCACTTCCCAGATAGAAGGTGCTACTGTGAGAATCAAATAAAAAAAAAATCTGGAAAGTTTATAACGTCACACAAGCTGAGGAAAGGTTAACCATTGGTGGTGTAGCGGAAGCATAACAGGCATGTTTCCTGGAGATGTGGGTTCAAATCCCACTCATGGCAAAACCAATTTTTTTCAGTTTATTATCTCATGAGTTCCATGTCTACAGGACATATCCTGTGATTCTTTACTACTGATATATTAAAAGGTATTTATGTAAAAGCAAAAAAACATCAAAAGAGCATAATAATAATAATACATAAAACAAAATAGAAAATACCAAGGATTTTGGTTATGTAAAAGTGCAAAGATAAAAGAGGCTGAACAATAAAATTTTGTATGTTCAGTAAGTCATAAAAAGTTAAAAATAGATATTAAGAGACTGATAAGATAATGGTGACCAAGCATAAGAGGCTCAGATAGTAAGTAAACAGAAGTAGTTAAAATATAAAAAAATTCCGCATCAAAAGGAGAATGGTAAAAAAAATAAGCTTAGTACTTAACCTTTTACTGTATTGTGTTATCATTTCTGCTACATTGCATAATGAATGATGATCTTGCATACTAAACAATGCCTTAGGCCAAAAACAAAAAAAAAATATTGAAACGAATTTTTCTGCCAAAAAATAAATTTTCAACACATTGTGACATGGTTTTATGCAGTTACAATTTATTTGGAATGAACTGTATATTAAACAAAAAATACTATCATGTAATATGTATAAGGTTAAAATTGCACCACTCAAATTCACCAGAACTTCTTTGTCCGAATTAAAAATTCATGATCTATAATGAACCAAGCATGAACAATTTCTCCATGTAATTCCTATTCTTGATTATAAAGTGAGAATTATAGATTGAACTGAGAAAAGGTACATATTAAAGAATACTATTTTTAAAAAAACAAAATCAATAATCATAGTCTTTGAGTTTGCTGACTGCTGAAAACTCAAAGTATATCTATTATGTTTGTTTGCATAAATGGCTAAAAGTTTTTGAAAAAACTAAAGTCTAGCACCTAATGTCCGACCCCGCCTTCTTGTGGTGCAGGCCGTTAGTACCTTTCAAAAGAGATATTCTATTTTGGAAGGGAACGGAAGGGGAGGGCTGCCAGTTCAGTATGGCCTACTGATCTGGTCATCTATGGCCACTTTTTTCTTTTTTTCAACCCTGCTGAGGAGTGGTCAACTTCACAGGGTCCTGGTGCTGACCATTTATACCTACTAGACTGGACTTGTTTATGGATTTGAGCTTGATTATTGATCCTGGACTTGCTGCACTGGTGGGCCTCTGTTGAGGGAGAGTCTGCCGCTGTGTTTTCTGTTTGCTTCTGGGTTGCCAGCTCTAAGTGAACAGAGGCATGGAATACCTTATATCAGCTGGTGGATAATCCTAATCAGAGGCCATCGCAGGTACCTGAACCTTACTTAGCTAGTTGGGCATCGTCAAGCCTAAACTGGAGTAATGTGCCTCAGGCAGGCCATGTGGCTCTTGAAAAAGTCCACTTGAAAAGGTGGTGTCTGAAGTTCCTACCAGCATCGGTGACTTCAGTCTTTAGCGGAGGAGGAACAGGTCTTTGCCCCATGCCTGCGATCAGGGGGCTGTTTGATATTGTTGGCCCTACCAATCTCAATGAACCTAATTTCTTTAAAAATCCTACCAATCATTTTCTCTCTGCAGGAACGTGGAACGTGAGGACATTACATAGAGATTATTCTCTTGATGTCCTCATGCAGGAATTCCAGCGCTATAACCTAGATATTCTAGGCTTGCAAGAGACCAGATGGACAGGTAAAGGTGAGATACTTAAAAATAACTTTAAATTTCTCTTTACAGGGAGGGAGGATGGAAAGTATCACCAAGGCGTGGGTCTGCTGCTCAGCAGACATGCTAGTGATGCTTTTCTAGGATATGAGTGCATTAATGAAAAGTTTCTTTCAGCAAAATTTCAGACAAGCATTAAAGACTTGAATGTTATCTGCTGTTATGCTACCACTGAGGATGCTGATGAGGATGAGAAGGATAGGTTTTATGGACAACTTCAGGATATTTTGAATTCTGTCAAGAAAGGAGATATTACCCTTGTTCTAGGTGACTTCAATGCCAAAGTTGGTACTGACTCTGACCTTTGGGGAGGGATGATAGACCCTTTTGGTGTTGGTAGCGGCAATGGACAACATCTCCTACAGGTAACTAAACTCAATGGTTCGAGAATAGCTAACACTTATTACAAACACTGTGACATACATAAGTATACATGGGTTTTGCCAGATGGGCTGCATAAGAATATTATAGATTATATATTAACAGTAAATGGACTAGTTCTGTTAGTAATACCAGGTCATATAGGGGAGCTGAAATTGGATCTGATCATTACCTTGTTAAAAGTGTCTTGCAACTTAAACTTAAAAAGTGTTGTGCTAGGGTTAAAAATTTTACCTTTAATACTGAAGCTCTGAAAGACCCAGTTATAGTTAAAGCTTACCATGATAGGTTACTTAGTCATTATGACAGTCATGGTTTGCTTAATACTGAAGTTGAGGAAGAATGGGGCCATTTTAAACAGGCTTTTTTGGAAACTAACAGTACTATTTTAGGAAAAAAGGAGCAGAGGAGACAGAATTATTTAAGTGATAAGGCACTTGAGCTTATTTCTGAAAATGATAACTATAGGGGTATCAGCCTACTCTCTGTTCCAGGTAAAGTTCTTTCCATGATTGTGCTTAATAGAATTAAGGATCTGGTTGACAGTCAATTGCATGATGAGCAATGTGGATTCAGAAGTGGTAGGGGATGTGTGGATCAGATATTTTCACTTAGGCAGATTCTTGAGAAATGTTTAGAGTTTCAGAAACCTTTGGTTGCCAGCTTTGTTGATTTCAAAAAGGCTTTCGACTCTGTTGATCGTCATAATTTGTGGTTGATTGTGAGATCATATGGTATACCAGACAAGTTAGTTAATATAATGAAAGCGCTCTATAATAACACTGAGTCATGTGTGAGAGTTGGTAAGTCTTGTAGCAATTGGTTTAGCATTACTTCTGGTGTTCGACAAGGGTGCATTTTGTCTCCTTTTCTCTTTAGTTTGGTTACTGATTATGTTATGCGAAATTCACTTCAACGGAAAGATTTTGACCTTAAATGGGCTGGAGATGCAAAAATTTCTGATTTAGATTATGCTGATGATTTTGCCCTTTTGGCAAATGATGTTGATGAGATGAACTCTTTCATTCAAGCTGTTGATGAGACTGGTAGTAGAGTAGGTTTGGTTATAAACAAAGAGAAGACTAAAATGATGAAAATTGGTCAGGCAGGTTGTGATTCAGTTAATCTGAATGGTTGCAGTCTTGAGCAGGTGTCACAGTTTAATTACCTTGGGAGCTACGTAACAGATACTGGTGATGTGCGGCATGAGATTAACAGACGAATAGGGATTGCTGCCGGGACTTTTATGAATCTATGGAGATTATGGAGAAATAGGCGTATACACCTAAAGACTAAAATTAGACTGTATAATAGTTTGGTTCTTTCTAGGGTTAGTTATGGTAGTGAAACATGGACGCTGTGTAAACAAGATAACAGGAAACTAGATGCTTTTGATTCTAGATGCTTACGCAGTATCTTGGGTATTAGGTGGTTTAACTTTGTAACTAATGATGAGGTTAGGCAAAGGAGTTTGCAACCTCCTTTAAGCAGCATATTGTGCAGAGAGAGATTCCGTTGGTTTGGGCATGTTGCCCGTATGGATAATTATAGATTGGCGAATAGGGTTATGAACAGTGTGCCTAGAGGCCTCAGAAGGAGGGGGAGACCTAGGATGCGGTGGGCAGACAATGTCAAACAGGACCTTGTTAGAATTGGTGTGCAGTGGCCGGATGCAGCAGATGTAGCTCAGGACAGATATGCTTGGAGAATTAAACTGCGCTGTCTGGTTGGACCTCCGTAGCCTATGGTTGCTTGAGGATGATGATGATGATGAGAAATATTATGAATAATTTATATTACAAAAATGAAACACTCTAGAATTTTTTTTTAATTTATTGAAATTAGTACAAAATACAGCAAAACTTTGCCATTATTTAAAAAGTACTTATAAAATTTTACCTACTTTTAATACTTTGGAATTTTTGTCATTTTATTAGCCAAAATTAAATGTTTTCTCTTTTAGTATATAACATGACCTATTTCTGTTGACTGGTTGTTTGGCCAAAAAATTGTCTAGTTCACTTTTTTAGTCAACTGAGCACAGTTGACAAAAAGTCTGGACATTTCTCAAAGTATATCACTGAGGAAAAAAATGACAGGAAAGAATAAATTTCTTTTCTATTCACATGTATTTATAATTATTTTGGTCCAATAGCTTCTTTAAATAAATTTTATTTGCCTTGCCAAATTCTTTTTTTTTTCATATATCACTCTGAAACAGTCTTATCAAAATTAACATTACCTTCATTTCTGTTAAATATTTTATTTTCATAAAATCCAGAATTAAATGCTGTTTGATATACAACTTGCCATATTTCCTTTCATTAGTTATTTGGCTAGGGAGTTCTAAAGTTCACTTTTTTTGACTGAACACAACTGAAAACAGTCTGGTCATCTGGTATAATCAAGTCTTTCTGGCCTGGCACTATAAAGGGTTGAAGAACAGTGGCTCTAATAATTTAATAAATATTTCTAATAATCTAAAAAAAAATAAGACTTTGGAATTTTAGGATACATGCAAAACTATTTTAAAGAATGATTTAAAGAATAGCAACTCTCTAATAATTTATTAAAATTTGGAATTTCAGCAGAAAATAAAAATATTTTGCCTCAGTGAATATATACATACAAAAAACACCTACCTCAGAAGTAAAGTTAATTATTTCAGAATTAATCTTCAGTATTTCTTAATAAATAAAAATAATCAGCAGAAAATAAAAATATTTTGCCTCAGTGAATATATACATACAAAAAACACCTACCTCAGAAGTAAAGTTAATTATTTCAGAATTAATCTTCAGTATTTCTTAATAAATAAAAATAATCAGCAGAAAATAAAAATATTTTGCCTCAGTGAATATATACATACAAAAAACACCTACCTCAGAAGTAAAGTTAATTATTTCAGAATTAATCTTCAGTATTTCTTAATAAATAAAAATAATCAGCAGAAAATAAAAATATTTTGCCTCAGTGAATATATACATACAAAAAACACCTACCTCAGAAGTAAAGTTAATTATTTCAGAATTAATCTTCAGTATTTCTTGATTCAGAGCAGAAGCATTGGCATCTAACTGTCTTAATTTTGTATGAATTGAATGCAAGGCTTCAGGTGTATTTCTATTGCCTGCTTCAACTGCATAAAAATGGAATGCACTTAATACATTGATTATTTGTGAACAGAAGCACTGTATTCATACAAAGAATTTAAAATTTCATTTGTTACACCTTTAACAAATATTGAAACAAAAATGTATTAAAAGCAAAGCAATATATATATATAGAGTATTCTATTTTTCTTTTATTATTCATACCAATGGTTATCTTTTACAAGGCCTACATAAGAAATATTTTCATTAGAGCATGGATTTTTTTAAATCCTACATTCTTTAACTTTCACAATGTCATCTAAAAGCTATGATTTAATCAATAACAAAATCAAAAATCTATTTTGATTTGAAAACTGTTTATTTCTATGTTTATTTTAGCCAGGGTTGGTAAAATCTCAAGGAGCACAGGAACCTGGGTGGATAAAAATTTCATGCTGGCTACTGGAGAATATCAATCTACACCCTGACTCTCATAAAAATTTTAGCTACTACTTATGAACCAATTTAAAATATTTTAAGATGCATGCCTTCAAGTCATTTATAATGCTCAAAATGAATATAAATCCACATTTAAAATGATTTTAATGATATACAATAATTTCAATAATGGGAAATTTAGTGATATATTTATATACAGGGGTTTATCAAAATAATGGAAACACAGATGGTGACTGGAGTACATGCAATGTGCTGTATGCATATCACAAGGACGTCACCCGCAATGTGAGGTATATAAAGGGGAGAAGCACGTGACCTGCAAAAAGGCATGATCATTGGTGCACGTCTTGCAGGAGCTTTAGTAACCAGAATGGTGGAAATAGTAGGTGTAACATGAGGAACTGTATTGAAGATTATAACTACCTATCAAAAAGGGCAGGGCATTGGCTCCAAAATGTGCAAATTGTGGATGCCATATGAAGTTGTCAGATTGGAATAGGTAAACGTTGGCATGGATTGTACAATGAAAGTACAAGACCAGCAGAGTTGAACACCAGTCAGAACAATCCTGTTTCTGTCATAACAGTTAGTCGGGAACTTCATCATGCTGGTATTTATGGCCATGCTGCAATCCACAAACTTCTGATTACCAACATCAATGCAACAAAGCATGTAAGGTGGTGCAACACACATAAAAATGAGATGCTAAAGACTGGCAAGTGTCATCTGGTCCGATTAATCATGCTACACATTGTTTCCCACCACTGGTAGAGTGTACATCTGGCAAAAACCTGCAGAAGCGTACCACCTTGACTGTTTGGTTCTGACTGTGAAGCATGGAGGTGGATTCCTGATGTTGTGGGGCGACATATAATGGCATTCATTAGAGTCATCAGTTATTCTGCAGGGTCGTGTCACATCTGCAACGTACAAATCCATTTTCAGGGACTACCTGCACTCAATGCTGTGGGCATTGTTCCCTAATGACCGTCCCTGAATTCACCCATGCATTGTGCAAAATGTGTCAAGTTATGGTTTGCAGAGGATGAGGTACAGCAGCTACCCTGGCAATCTCAATCTCCAGACCTCAATATTACTGAACATTTGTGGGAATATCCGGAGGGCAAAGTCAGATCACACTTTCCACCACCAACATCACTGGCACAGTTGGGCCATATTTTACAGGAATGGTCCCACATTCCATTACTGTATGTGCGTGACTTGTATAAATCTATTCTACATCGAATTGCGTCTGTTCTGAATACCAGAGGTGGGCCTACAACTTCTTAATAAAATGTTCTCCACAAACAGTTCGCGTTTCCATTATTTTGACAAACCCCTGTAATTTAATAGTGTTGAAATGACTCACTATGAGTAGAACTAAAATTATAACTGAGTAGTCACTAAAAATTTGTAAACTAGAAAATCTTATAATTTAGAATTTATAATAGTTAAACATTTTTTTGCAAAACTTACTTCACATTACATTTTAATTGATATCAAAAAGAATGACAGATACTTCCATTACTTATTAAAGGTAAAAAAAAATACTGAATTTAAATTTTTTTTGTTTTATCTTTTACTTTCACCACAATTTTTTTTTAACTTTAAGAAAATCTTCGATTTCAGGGAGAGAATCTGGATCATAGAGAGAAAATTCATACTGTATTTCCATGAAATGATCTAATGATAGCAAAAAGTAGATTTCTTTTCAAAATCATTATTTTACAATCACAAAGTCTTTAAATGAAAACAATTTTCTCCTTATTGCATTGCTTATAATAGAACTATAACTAATGAAATATTATACCGAGTTTTTGTTATGCAGCCGTCCCATGGCCAAGTGGTTAGCGCACTTGGCTACTGGCCTAAGGGACCTGGGTTCAAGCCCGGGGGAAGGCATGGATGTATGTGTCGTTTTTCTGCTGAGGCCTTGCCATCCTCTCAGATCCTTCTTCTATGGCATATAAACTGACAGGCTCCTGTCAGACCTCTGTGGCAAGCAGCTGCTTGAAGGGGTATTTATTTTATTTATTTGTTATGCATCAGGAAAAATATTAGAGGAATAGTACCAACTGGATTGGATTGCACTTAGATCTAAGTCAAAGTGCTTCATTCATACTAATCACTAAACAATAACAGCTATTTTTAAACTGTATTCCTCAAATAATATAAAATATTTACTCTATCACATCTAAAGTTTCTCATACACTGTAAGTGCAAAGCACAATTTCTTTCAATAAACCAATATTTTTGTTATATCTGATGAATTGTACATACAAAATAAAAAAATTTCATCCTCCTCCTCCTCCTCAAGCAGCCACGGGCTACAGAGGTCCAACCAGACGGTGTAATTTAATTCTCCAAGCATATCTGTCCTAATTGAAAGTACTTTCACTATGGAATTTAAAATGTCCCAAACTAGATGTCAAGCATAAATGTTTACTACAAGGAAGGAATTCTTGCTAATATAGGTACCTATTGATGTTAAATCCTACATGATGCAGGTTAAAGCCCTAAACAATAATTTTTGAACACACAAAGAGAATATTTTAACTTTATATTTCAACTAAAGTATTAAAAAAATTAATTTTTAATTACTTTTTGTTCATTTTAAATTTTATATGCATTAACTCTTAATATGGCTTTTATATCAATGATTTTCCATAATATACTTTTGATGCTCATTTGTAAAAATATATATAAAATTCAAAGAAAGAAATATACCAAAACATGAGGAAAAATTACTAAACAAAGCACTATGATCTTTTCCATTACCAAAACGTTTTCAGCACCATCACAGTGAAATACATTGTTCAAATGGTAAAATCCTTCCATGTCTATGTAATGGGAATTGCAAAGGTCAGTAAGACAAGCTAACGTTGTGAATGCTGAAGTATTAATTTTCAGCAGCTCCAAATGCACATGGATAAGGGAAAAGACCAATGCATGTATACTCCTGGTTACAAACAGAAGTTTTCAGCACTTTAGAGAAGTTTAGTTCTCAGATTCAACAGAACCTGGAGGCATTTGTTGGTCACAGTCATTTTTAATTAACTTTGAGATAGTGTTTCAGACAGTTATCCTCCTCCTCCTCCTCAAGCAGCCATGGGCTATGGAGGTCCAACCAGACAGCGCAGTTTAATTCTCCAAGCATATCTGTCCTGAGCTACATCTGCTGCATCCAGCCACTGCACACCAATTCTAACAAGGTCCTGTTTGACATTGTCTGCCCACCGCATCCTAGGTCTCCCCCTCCTTCTGAGGCCTCTAGGCACACTGTTCATAACCCTATTTGCCAATCTATAATTATTTATACGGGCAACATGGCCAAACCAACGGAATCTCTCTCTGCACAATATGCTGCTTAAAGGAGGTTGCAAACTCCTTTGCCTAACCTCATCATTAGTTACAAAGTTAAACCACCTAATACCCAAGATACTGCGTAAGCATCTAGAATCAAAAGCATCTAGTTTCCTGTTATCTTGTTTACACAGCGTCCATGTTTCACTACCATAACTAACCCTAGAAAGAACCAAACTATTATACAGTCTAATTTTAGTCTTTAGGTGTATACGCCTATTTCTCCACAATCTCCATAGATTCATAAAAGTCCTGGCAGCAATCCCTATTCGTCTGTTAATCTCATGCCGCACATCACCAGTATCTGTTACGTAGCTCCCAAGGTAATTAAACTGTGACACCTGCTCAAGACTGCAACCATTCAGATTAACTGAATCACAACCTGCCTGACCAATTTTCATCATTTTAGTCTTCTCTTTGTTTATAACCAAACCTACTCTACTACCAGTCTCATCAACAGCTTGAATGAAAGAGTTCATCTCATCAACATCATTTGCCAAAAGGGCAAAATCATCAGCATAATCTAAATCAGAAATTTTTGCATCTCCAGCCCATTTAAGGCCAAAATCTTTCCGTTGAAGTGAATTTCGCATAACATAATCAGTAACCAAACTAAAGAGAAAAGGAGACAAAATGCACCCTTGTCGAACACCAGAAGTAATGCTAAACCAATTGCTACAAGACTTACCAACTCTCACACATGACTCAGTGTTATTATAGAGCGCTTTCATTATATTAACTAACTTGTCTGGTATACCATATGATCTCACAATCAACCACAAATTATGACGATCAACAGAGTCGAAAGCCTTTTTGAAATCAACAAAGCTGGCAACCAAAGGTTTCTGAAACTCTAAACATTTTTCAAGAATCTGCCTAAGTGAAAATATCTGATCCACACATCCCCTACCACTTCTGAATCCACATTGCTCATCATGCAATTGACTGTCAACCAGATCCTTAATTCTATTAAGCACAATCATGGAAAGAACTTTACCTGGAACAGAGAGTAGGCTGATACCCCTATAGTTATCACAAGAACTGCGATCACCTTTTTTGAAAATAGGGATAACAATAGCTCTGGTAAAATCCTTAGGAACCATGCCTTTATCATAAAAAATATTCAGAATTTCAGTCATCCAAGTGGTAACCGAAACATTCCCAGCTCTAAGCATTTCGGTAGTAATTTCATCTACCCCTGGGGATTTATGTAGTTTAAGTTTAGAAACAGCCAAAATAACTTCAGATTGTGTTATAGGGCCAACATTAAAGCCACCAATGCATCCATTATCACTGCAAATAATGGGAGCAGAACCAACTACATTGTTTAGAACATCACTGAAATGCTCAGCCCACCTAGCCATGACAGAATCCTCCCCTTCTATAACCTTACCTTCTTTATCCTTCAATCCTTGTATGCCTGTCCGTTTCCTACCACATAAAACATTAACTATCTGGTACAGCTCTCTGCTGTTGTGCTGTCTAACTGCTTCCTCGGCTTTGTCAGCCAAACCATCAAGCCAAAGATTCTTATCAGCAGCTAACTGATCTTTTACACGTTTATTAAGTTCTCTGTAATGCTTTCTATTAGGAGTAGTAGGGTATTGATTAAAGACATTCCTGCAGTTCTTTCTTTCCGAAATAAGCTCAAGTGCCTTATCACTCAGATAATTCTGTCTCTTCTGCTCCTTTTTTCCTAAAAGAGTACTGTTAGTGTCCAAAAAAATTGAGTTTACTTACCTGTAGGAGACGTTGCCCATTGCCATTGCAGCTACCAATACCAAAAGGGCCTATTACTCCTCCCCAAAGGTCAGAGTCAGTACCAACTTTGGCATTGAAGTCACCAAGAACAAGGGTAATATCTCCTTTCTTGACAGAATTCAAAATATCCTGAAGTTGTTCATAAAACCTATCCTTCTCATCCTCATCGGCATCCTCAGTGGGGGCATAACAGCAGATAACATTCATTCAGACAGTTATAGGCACAATAAATTAATTCCCTCAAAATTTTCATCAAAGAATCCATGCAGTGTGGGATAAGAGGGAATGGTGTAGCAAATTTATTTCAGTGGGGGTTGTGTTGCTGGTACAGGTAAGGAAGCTTTTTTGTTGTGACTGTATATTTTTAAGACATTATTTTAAAATTTATGATTGCAATCTCTTGTTTGCCTAATTTATTTTTTTGATTTGCAACATACAGGACAGAGAAGAATCTTAGAAGCTACTCCTAGCTTTTACAGGCTTCCTCATACAACAACATGCTCTACTAAGGGCAAAGTCAGTGCTGACACCTGCCTTAGATCTAACACAGCACACAATGTTTGCCTTGCTGGAATAGTCACTAACTTCCTAACCATTATGACAGTTAAGGCTTAATGGTTAGCCTTAACTGGCATATATTAAAGATTTATATTAAGATTTTATAATGTATATTATTTCCAGCTGAAAAGAGTTTGTGGAACAGTATCCGTGGGCTCGCAGGCATAGGGTGTGAAATGCTGATTTTTGGAAATTTATAGGGTGGGTGAATTTCTTAGGGATAAAGTTAGGGACAAATGAAGGTTTTTGGTGTATTGAGGCTTTGACAGATTGAGGGTGTCTCTGGATATTTACATCAAGGAAGTTTATTGATCCATTTATCTCTGCTTCATGTGTAAATTAAATAGTTGGGGAAACAGTATTAAGTTCTGCTAGTAAATTATTTAGCTGTTTATGGTTTCAAGGTCAGATTAAAAGAAAAATCCATATACCTATTCTAAAGTTCTGGGGTGATTGGGTGAGAGCTAAGAATTGTATCTTTTACATGTCTGAGTACAACATCTGCTAGAAGTCCTGATAGGGTGAGGCTCATGAGTTTGATGATATATTTGCTGGTTAACCTGGAAAAAATTATTAGTTGTGGCAAGGTCCAATGCCTCATGCATGCTAAAATATTCAGTTGAGGGGGATCATGCAGCTTCAACCATTTGGTCTTCAGTCTCAAAGTAGCATAAAAATAAGAGTGCTGGGGTACAGGGCTGTGATATTGAAAGAGTGGAAAGTGTAATGGGGTAAGACAGGAATGTTGTGCAGTTTGGACAAATTCATGGGCTGAGGTTATGAAGTATTGGAGTTTATCGGTAAATGGTTTTAACGGAATCAAATACAGCACATTCTAATTGATAGGTTAAGGCTTTTTATTTATTAACCAGTGCTCAGAGAGGTGGGTTCTCCTTATGTAATTTAAATTTGATAAATAGTTAGGGTATGTTGGGATAAATGGGGGTTTAAACAAATGAAAATCACAGCATTGGTAGAATACTCTGGCATGTTTCTGGAGGGATGCAGGCTCAATTCCCGCATGTTGGTAATTTTTTTTCCATAAAATATTTATTGATAAATGGGGTTTTACATGATTTTCTAATAGGGGGAGGTAGGAAGAGGTCGTTCTTTAAAGCATTCAGGTTGTGCATCATTTTAAGCACTGGGTCAAACTGAATAAGTGTGGCTTTAATTTCTTTTAATGTTTGCTCTATTTTCATATTGTATTCTTCATTATTAATAAGCAAATGGTCCATTTTATCTGCAAGTAGAGTTCTGATGTTGTTGTTCTTTGCAAAACAAAGAATATATGTGAATTCATAATAATATGGACTGTACTACCTCTGCCACATTCACCTACATATCAGATATTAAGAATAAATTGGATTTAAGGAAAAACCAAAGTAATTTTGTATATAATAATTCCAACTAACTGTACAAGCTTTTATGACCATTACAGTGATAAAGAGAAATTTTATTAATTTTAAATCTGCATTGCAACTTAAACCACTAAATTTTGCTTTAAATGATGTAAATCAGGATTGTTCGGAATAAATGATATTTTTAATGTTTCCCTCCTAAAGAAAGAAGTCTAATGGTGTCAAATTGGAATTTCTCAGGAGGCTACAAGACTGGTCCACCTCTACCAATCCAGCAATTTGGAAATATGGTAATTAAGATATTACATGTAATACTGGCACTACCATGTGGATACTAACTCCATGCCATCATATCAAGGAAACTTTCAGTTTCTTGACTAGACACAAAATTACTTTTGTTACTTAGTTATATAGTAAGTATAATACTTTAAAATATGGATATTCTTTTATAATAATCCTACCTAGAACATTATTTTCAACTAATCCAAAAATCAAACACACTTGAGTGAGAAGATAAATTTATTTCTTCACTATATCAATATGTTAATTAGACAGTTGTGTTAAATTTTCCAAATGAATGTAAAAAAAAGTTATCAACAAATTTTAAATCTTCAAGTTTTTTCATCTGTTAGGTGAAAACTTTGATGTTTAAAATTTATATTTTTTCACACATGAGAATGTTAATAGGTTTCAACATCATTAATATGCCATAGATATTCACTATAGAACTTTTCAGAAATGATGATTAGCTGGAAAACTGGGCATTTTCAGGAATGAGATCTGAACTCATAACTAATAGCATGTTAGGTGCTCTTCTCATCTGAACTAAAATTAAAAGTTTTAAATCAAGTTTTTTTGTTATTACTAAAAAATACTTTGAAAACAACTTTGCAGATAAAATGAAATTTGGCAGCTGATGTGCACTTCATTATTCTAGTGACCATAAAATTACCCAAGCAGTAAAAAGAAAGTCTAAAGTCACTGAACTTTTCTTTCATTGCATTAATGGGATAGCTATCAGTAAGCCCATATTCATAGAAAAAGCCTAGAATAACTGTCTTCAATTGTTTGCACTCTTTATGAACAAATTTCAAATCATTTGTACACCAACTGTTTATCATATAAACCCAGTTTAAGGGAATAAAAATATTGCAGAAGTTAAAGAAGTTAGAAAAGAAGCATGCAATAGTTGAAATAGATGTCAGTAAGGAAATTTTTTACCTTTTTGTAGATGTGCTCGGAGAAGATCTAGGTCCTCTCGTAATCCAATATGCAGCCAAATTAATGTTCCCGAGACCAGAACACAGGTTGACACCAGGACAAATTGACAGAGTGGCAGGCAAACAGTAGACAGGTGCAACCGACTGCCACTTCTGTATTGGTAACAACAGGGACACACAAAAAAATGGTTCTTTCTAATTATAAGTACTGGTTAGTTTTATGCATGCTATTTTTTAATAACTATTCTTTAATAACAGAGAAGTGAAGGCTGTTAAAGATACAAAATTAAGGCACATGCTGCTAATTAGCAAAAACATTTAAAAGGAATTTCTAGGTGCAATGTTACATATTCAGTATAAAAATATAAACTCATCAAATTACTCTTTTGAGTTTTTATTTTGTCACCATATATGATTTTATATTATTGTATTAATACTTTTCTATATTCCAAATATAAAAAATAATTACTCTTTAAATATACCAATTTTAAAAATACTCAAAATAATTGGGCAAAGTTTTTGTTTGATAATGAGTGCAATTCTAAGTTATAATGGAACCTAAAATTAATAAAAATAATTACTTAAATCAAACCTCACAGATAACCACTTGCCTAACAGGTGAGCTGAATTGGCCACCAATAAATATGAAAATAATGTTTCACTTTTAACCCCACACAATGGAAAAAAAGTTTTATTGTGCTTTCTTATTTAAGAAAATGCAATGTGAGCTGGAAAAACATTGTAATATTCTGCAAACCAATTTGTTTTAAATGCTTGCACTATTTTATTAAACATATATATGCACCACGCTCTCAAGTGATATGCTGCAGAAGTCCAAAACTGACAATTTTCAACAATAGTTACTGCATTTGATAGTTGAAGGCTAATTCTAGTAAGGTCTGTCTAGACCTGGACCTAGAAAAAAATGAACAGGGTGGAAGTGATTGAATTAAAATGGACAAGAACAATACTTTAAGTTTTTTTTAGAAATCATTCTCACTAAAAAAGGCATTTTCTTCATGCCCTTTTTAGTGATCTTTTAAAAAATATTCTCACAGAATATATGCAATATACATTATACACTTTCTTTTAACCTCTGGTATGTCCTGGAGAAATTCCGAATTCTCCAGAAAGGATATTTGAAATGTCCTTTCAAATGATTTGCACAAATGGAGAAAAACAAATAATTTTTCTACAAATTTCCTCGAAATTTCAACCCATCTTTTTCATGGTAAAATCTTCTCTTTCAATTAATTTGCCAATGTTATCTGTTGCTCTTCCTGCAGATGACTTTAAAATGATTTATGCTTTGTCAGAACCTATAGCAATCAGTCTATAAAAACAATTAAGAGAATAAAACGGAAGTACCAGAAAAAAAAAATTTTTTTTCCCAGTGAGGAACTTTTTTCACCTAATTTTTTAAAAGATAATTACAGGGTGTCCATAAAGTCTGGAATCAATGTAAAGTGATGTTATTTTAAAACATGCCTTTCAATGTTTTTTTATTGCATTTTTTTAAAATCATCCAGAGAAGAACAAATGTTAGGCCTTTTGAAGCCTTCTATTTTTATCTCTTTTTCTTTGAAAACGAGATAATAGTTTCACTTTGTAGTCTGTCTGTAGACATAGAACTTTTTTGTATACAGAGATAAATTAAAAATTCTTTTTGTGTTCGACAGGTATTGATGAAATATTATGCTATGCACTTTCCGAATCTCTCTAAAGCTATAATTACGCCCTTTAGTGGTAAAAAAGTTGAAATTTCCAAAATTTCAAATAAATATTGCAAACGATGTATTTATGCTAGAAATTTGAAATTTTGGTGGTGGAATATGAACTTCATGAAATTTCCATTGGAAACAATAAAAATGATAATTAGAAAACTTTTTTAAATTGATTGATACTAATGAAATATTATAATTAATATTTTTCAAATACTTAGTAGTTTTAATATATATATCTTTACATATCACTAAAATAATGAAACGCAGAGCTGTTACCGAGTTTTACAAATAATATGTACAGAACAGAAATTCGAAAAATTAGTGGTGGTTTTTAAGAGATATTCCACTGACAGCAATAATCTACTCACTTTTTTGAGAGAGGTATGGTAAATACAACATTTTACATTTAAGAATTAAAAGATGAACACTTAGGTTTTATAATTACTAATGAAATACTATTTGCATTTTTTCCCATCATTCACTAGTTCAAATTATAACTTTTAAGGAATGAAACAGTAGGTAAAGGATAAATTTCTTTCACTTTGAAAACGAGATTCTCATATACGCCAGAGGCAATACAAACTGCAAATCCTTCTCGCATATCAGATGATGATCAGAGACAGGCCAGAATGTGCAGGTGTTTTTTTTATATACAAAACTGACAATATACCGATATTCTGAATACTTGTTTTCTAATGAGGTCAACTTTTATGTCAGTGGAGAGGTTAATAAACAAAACTACTATTACTGATTGCAGGAAAATCTGCAATGATTTATTCTAGATAATTTCTTTCCCAATTTACCTTTACACTGTTTTCAAAAGTGTTCTTTAGTAGTCTATATTTAATTTATGATGACATTGATCCACGCACATAGGGGTAGATTGGGCTTTCTGAATGTACCATTCAGTTCCCAATTAAAGAGCTCAGCTCTCATTCAAACAGATACTAATCAGTACACATTCCAATTATGAAAGTTACCACGGCCAAGATAAAAAGGAAAGATTTCAGAAACGTATGGCTGTATTAAATACACAAAAAAAAATTGCCCAAATGTCTCAAGAATCTGAATCTATTGTGCATGCAAGTTTTCTTATTAGTGAGAAAATGCAAAATATTACAAAAATTATTCTGATGAAGAATTTGAAAAGGAGTACTAGTTGCATGGTTTTTTTTTTTATATACAAAACTGACAATATACTGATATTCTGAATACTTGTTTTCTAATGAGGTCAACTTTTATGTCAGTGGAGAGGTTAATAAACAAAACTACTATTACTGATTGCAGGAAAATCTGCAATGATTTATTCTAGATAATTTCTTTCCCAATTTACCTTTACACTGTTTTCAAAAGTGTTCTTACAAACAGTTTTTGGTATGTTTTGTCTAGAGGAAAAAATTATAGCATAAGTTTATCCTACAGAATGATAATCAGGTGTATTGAACTTGTTGCCAATACAGAAGATACTTTTACAGCTTACCCCGAAATTTAAATATTTTTCTTTGGCTCTTGATGAAAGTACCAATGTTTCTAACACAGCTTAATTAGTGGTATTTGTATGTGGAGTAAATGCTAATTTCCATTAAAATGCATTTCATTTTTATTATGCTGTTACTTTGAATTTCTTACATATTTAATCCTAATTTGAATTAAAAATAATACTTTTTACATTAATATTAAAAGAAGTACACATTCCTTTTTGAAATTAATAAGTATACGTGAAAATTTAATTGTTTACGCACATTATCTACTCAGGGCATTGGATGTGTGTGTGTGTGTGTGGGGGGGGGGGGTTACTTTAGAGTGCTATATGTAATAAGTAAGGCCGCAAGCACTATGAATAATCCTCATCTGGCTTGCTGATGAGTAAAGGTTGCCCATTCCTACTTCACAGTTTAATATTTTGAAAATGATCATCAATTATCTTAACATTCTGAATCGCTTCAAATAAGACCCAATCACACTATGTTCTTCAGATAGGTGCTTGAAGCCTTCAATTAGCAGATAGACATTAAATATTTGTAAATAGAAAATATATTACCAAAAATAATACTCAAAATTTCCAATAACTTAAAATTGCAAATATACTCTTAATTTTACTTTTAACTCTATAGTAATACTTGGCAACTGATTTGCTAACTTGCAAAGGCTACTAACTGCAAATAAACAGAAACAAAGAAATAAATTCAGAAATACTATAAAAAAAACCATTACAAATGAAGGCCATGTAGAAAAAGTAGCTTAGCCAGACCTACCAAAAAAAAAACATATAAAAAAAGCAGAATTGAATAAAGTGGTTTGTCAAAAAAAAAAAATTGGGATGCAAACTTTGGAAGAATATGGTTTAATAACATATCTGTTAGTAGTAGTGGATCCAGAGGATATCTACCCAGGCATGCATCCCTCTATAATATATATCAGCATTAATTCCTTTTAATTCACATTACACAAACCCTTAGTATGATTGTTATGTTTTTATTAAGTGCCACCCCTGTCAACTTTTCTTGGATTACTGTCTGAAAGTGCAGAATATCAGATGAATAGAGCTTTTGAAGATGTGGATATCTGTAACTAAACGAGCACTGTTGATAAAAAACTGATTTTAGTATGAACAGTGAATTAAATTGTGGATAGTAACATAAAAGCAACTACACAAAGTTTTCTTTTATTTGCCCTGTCAATCTTATGAGACCTAATTGGGGACTACTCCTATAATAAATCAGAAAAGCAGGTATTCCTATAATAAATCAACTATTTTCCATATCTTGCTCCCACATTTTAATAAAAATTATTAGATTGAATTATCTTACAATTATATTAAAAAAAGGCCATACTTATGCATAAGCTAACTAAGCTACAGCTTAGAGCCTTGTAACATGAGGGGGCCTCAAAAATGAATTTAAGGTTTTACTGAGTAATGTGAAAAGCATTTTTAATATTTAAATATATATTGCGCAAACCCTGTTCATATTAGCTATAGATATATTTGTATCATGTTCTTACCCCATCATTATTATGTTTGGTTTTTAATCTTCCCTTCATTCAGAATAGTAAATATACATATTTCAACTTTGGATTTTGGGGCCTCTTAAACTTGCCATTGCTTAGGATCTCAGAACATCAAAGTCCAACCCTGCATATTAATGAACCTCTTTGGAGCTTAAACATAAATATAAAATTCTGTCAGTTATTAAATTACTGATATTCACAGATACAAATGCAGATAAAGAACTTACGGACAGAGATATGATCATCATTAATGCTGGACTCTAAAAATGGATATTTTCAACCATGCAATTTAATGTGGTTCTTACACAAATTATCACATAATATTTCGAGAAATTGTAATATGCAATTTGCATCCTATTCTGAAATCTAGAGTTGGAGAATTTATAAACTCAATTTAAACCGCTAGCCTTTACAATCTTAAAGGATTTTTGTACGTTAAAGAAATGCATTTTTCTAATGTAAAAATACATATGGCTACCTTTATAAAGAATGTGACATCTGAGTGGCATAATGTGCAAAACTGTTTAATACAAATTGGATAACTGATAGGATCACCTTTAAACTCTTCATCATCATCATCATCCTCAAGCAGCCATGGGCTACGGAAGTCCAACTAGACTGCGCAATTTAGTTCTCCAAGCATATCTGCTGCATCTCTCCACTGCATCCTAGGTCTCCCCTCTTTCTGAGGCTTTTAGGCACACTGTTGATAACCCTATTCACTAATCTTATGGGCAACAGGGCTAAACCAACAGAGTCTCTCTCTGCACAATATACTGCTCAGAGGAGGTTGCACACTCCTTTGCCTAATCTCTTCATTACTTACAAAGTTAAACCACCTAATAACCAAGATACTGCGTAAGCATCTAGCATCAAAATCATCAAATTTCCTGTTATCTTGTTTACAAAGAGTCAAGTTTCACTACCATAACTAACCCTAGAAAGAACCAAATTATTATACAGTCTAATTTTATTCTATAGGTGTATAAGTCTATTTCTCCACACTCTCCATGGATTCCTAAAAGTCCCAGAGGCAATCCCTATTCACCTGCTAATCTCATGTCACACATCACCAGTATCTGTTACATAACTCCCAAGATAATTAAACTGAGACACTTGTTCAAGGGTGCAACCATTCATAGCAACTGAAGCACCAACTGCCTGATCAATTTTCATCACTTTAGTTTTCTCTCTGTTCATCACCAAACCAATTCTATTATCAGTCTCATCAACAGCCCTAATGAAAGAATTCATCTCATCAACATCATTAGACAGCAAAGTCAAATCATCTGCATAATCTAAATCAGAATTTTGAAATCTCTAGACCATTTAAGGCCAAAATCTTTCCCTTGCAAAGAATTTCGCATAACATAATCAATTAGTTTGGTTACTAAAGAGAAAAGGGGACAAAATGCACCCTTGTCTAACACCAGAAGCAATGCTAAACCAATTGCTACAAGCCTTACCAACTCTCACACACAACTCAGTGATATTATAGTCTTCATTATGTTAACTTACTTGTCTGGTATGCCATATGATATCACAATCAACTACAAATTATGACGATCAACAGAGTCAAAAGCCTTTTTGAAATCAACAAAGCTAGCAACCAAAGGTTTCTGAAACTCTAAACATTTCTCAAGAATCAGCCTAAGTGAAAATATCTGATCCACACATCCCCTACCACTTCTGAATCCACATTGCTCATCACACAATTGCCTGCCAACCAGATTCTTAATTCTATTAAGCACAATCATGCAAAGCACTTTCACTGGAACAGAGAGTAGGCTGATATCCCTATAGTTATCACAAGAATTGTGATCACCTTTTTAAAAAATAGGAATAATAATAGCTCTGGTAAAATCCTTAGGAACCATGCCTTTATCATAAAAGATATTCAAAATTTCAGTCATCCAAGTGGTAACCAAAACATTCCCAGCTCTAAGCATTTCCGTAATAATTTCATCTGCTCCTGGGGATTAATATAGTTTAAGTTTAGAAACAGCCAAAATAACTTCAGACTGTGTTATAGGTCAGCAATACATCTATCATCATTACATTTTTAAAGTCTGCAATAAATCTATCATCATTACAAAAAATGGGAGTGCAACTAAACACATTGTTTAGAACATCACTGAAATGCTCAACCCACCTGGCCATGACAGAATCTTCACCTATAACCTTGCCTTATTTATCCTTCAAATCCTGTATACCTGTCCATTTTCTATCACACAAAACATTAATTATCTGGCAAAACTCTTTGCTGTTGTGCTGTCTAACTACTTCCTTGGCTTTGTCAGTCACACCATCAAGCCAAAGATTCTTATCAGCAGCTAACTGATCTTTTACATGTTTATTAAAAGCCTGCTTAAAATGGTCCCATTCTTCCTCAACTTCAGTAGTAAGCAAACCATGACTGTCATAATGACTAAACAACCTATAACTGGGTCTTTCAGAGCTTCAGAATTAAAGATAAATTTTTTAACCTTAATACAACACTTCTTAAGTTTAAGTTGCAAGACACTTTTAACAAGGTAACGTTCAGATCCAATTTCAGCTCCCCTATATGACCTGGTATTACTAACAGAACTAGCCCATTTACTATTAATATATAATCTATAATATTCTTATGCAGCCCATCTGGCAAAACCCATGTATACTTATGTATGTCACAGTATTTGTAATAAGTGTTAGCTATTCTCAAACCATTAATTTTACTTACCTATAGGAGACACTGCCCATTGCCATTGCAGCTACCAATACCAAAAGGGCCTATCACCCCTCTCTAAAGGTCAGAGTCAGTACTAACTTTGGCACTGAAGTCACCTAGAACAAGTGTAATATCTCTTTTCTTGACAGACTTCAAAATATCCTGATGTTGTCCATAAAACCTATCCTTCTCATCGGCATCCTCAGTGGGGGCATAACAGCAAATAACATTCAAGTCTTTAAATCTTGTCTGAAATTTTACTGTAAGAAACCTTTCATTAATGCATTCATATCCTAGAAGATCATCACTGGAATGTCTGCCGAGAACAGACCTATGCCTTGGTGATGATTGTTATCTTCACTCCCTGAAAAGAGAAATTTGATCTGACCTTTATCTGGTCTCTTGCAAGTCGAGAATATCTAAATTATAATAATGGAATTCTTGTGTGAGGACATCAAGAGAATAAACTCTATGCAAAGTCCTCGCATTCCAACTACCTATGGAGAAAAAATAGTTAGTGGATGTTTAAAGAAACTATGCTTATTGAAAGAGGGAATGCCAACAATATCAAACAGTCCCCTAATCGCAGGCATGGGGCAAAGACCCATTCCCCCACCTCTAAAGGCTGAAGCCATCTACACTGAAATACTTCTTCTAATGTAGAATTTGATGATGCCAGTATAAGTAAGAGTTCAGGTGCCTGTGATGACCTCTGCTCAGGATTATCCACCAGCTGATAAAACATATCCTGTGAATTTATTCACTTGGGGCTGTCAACCCACAAACAGAAAACACAGCATAAGATTCTCCTTCCACAGAAGCCCACCAATGCAGCAAATTCAGGATCCATAATTCTATTCAGATTGGTATATATGATCACACAGCTGAGCCACCCCTGCCCCACCACACAGGGACCCTGTGTGGTGGGGCAGGGGTGGCTCAGCGGTAGCATGCCAGGCTCGTAATCTGCAGTTCTGAGGTTCGAGTCCCAGCTGGGTCAGAGTTGAGTTTTATCTCCGCAAAACTCCTCGCCCTGCCCACATTGAGTAGGGGACAATGATGGGCTTGGAAGGGCCACTGTCCATCAATGAGACATTAAGCTGTGGCCTTGTGTGTGGGAGAGCCATACCCTGTGCACATTAAAGAACATGCTGGATCGCCTTGACGAGAGACTACCATCTATCTCCCAACAGCTGTTGTTCTAGTGGGTCCCCTCCCCCAACCTTCTCTGAGCCTTCGGGGTCCTTGTGACCTGGCCATTTAGTCCATTGTGTGCAAAAAATGACGTTCAGAGGTAAAACAACCAACCCTGTGTGGTTGACCATTCAGCAGGGTAGAAAAAGTAGCCAGAGTTGTCCAGATCAGTAGGCCATACTGATCTGGCAGCCCTCCCCTTCTTCCCTTCCACAAGAGAGTATCTCTTTTGAAAGGTACTAATGGCCTGTACCACGAGAAGGTGGGATTGGACATTAGGTGCTAGGCCAGGCTGGTTCCATACATCATCACAGGTGATTGGTGCATAGCTCTCCTTCTAGTGACTACCTAGCTACCATTTACAGACCATTTTTTAAACTCTTAAAAAAAAATAACCCCTCAAGCAGCTGCTTGCCACAGAGGTCTGACAGTTTACATGCCATAACACTATCAGTTTACATGCCATAACACTATGAAAATGCCATAACACTATGAAACACTATGAAAATTTACATGCCATAACACTATGACTATGCCTGTCAGTTTACATGCCATAACACTATGAAAATTGCACACTACTCTAAAAGTTTTCTTTGCAATTTGGTTTTCCAAACATTTTATTGTACATTTGCTCATACCCAGTGGAATAACTATTTTGAAAATGCCTTGCTGTTAGCAGGGCTGCTTTATCCATTAGGCTGACTAGGCACAGTGCCTAGGGCCTACGAACCTTTTAAAGCCTACATTTCACTAGAAAAAATACATAAACAAAAAAAACCCCAAAATAAAAAAAACCACAAATTTTAATTTAAACTACTTATTTACATACTTAACAACACGACACCAACAGGGTAAGTGGCAGCATGTGATTCCATTTCATGCACTGTCTCAATCTTGTAAATACACTGGGATACTGTACTCGATTGAGAACGCATGTGCTCTTCAATAGCCCACATCTTTCTTTACCTTGCTTTCTCCCGCATGCAACAGTGTCTTGTCCAACAAATATTACAGTATGTATGACACTGCGACACTGTTATTTTATTTCACAGGAGAACTATTTGTTAGAAAATAATAATGTTATGCTTTCATGCATACAACCTTATACGTAGTTTCATTGCACACATCGCAAACCAGTGGCAGTTGGGTTGTTTTACCTCTGAGCGGCACTTTTTTGCACACCATGGGCTAAATGGCCAGGTCACATGGACCCCGAAGGCTCAGAGAAGGTTGGGGGAGGGGACCCACTGGAACAGCTGTTGGGAGACAGATGGTAGCCCCCCGTCAAGGCCATCCAGCGTGTTCTTTAACGTGCACAGTGTATGGCTCTCCTGCACACAGAGCCACGGCTTAACGTCCCATCCGACGGATGGCGGCCTTTCCAAGCCCATCGGTGTCCCCTACTGACCGTGGGCAGGGCGGGGAATTTTGCGGAGATAAATCTCAACGCTGACCCAGCTGGGACTCGAACCTGGGAACTACAGATTACGAGCCTGGCACGCTACCGACTGAGCTACCCCCGCCCAGGGCAGACCCAGGGTTTTGTGTCAGCAGAGGTTCAAAGGCATTCACGGTGCATTAAAATTTGTGAGTATTTTCAAAATTAATAAATTGTTTTTTGTGCATGCAAATGATGAAATTACCATAAAAATGAGTAAAAATATAAGACACACAAGCCTCTAGAAATAAAAGTGCCTAGGGCCTACGAAGATCTTAAAATGACCCTGACGTCAGATATTGGTGGAAGAAAAAAAATTTGTGAAACAGTTTGAAATTGCAACTGTGATTAAAACAAATTCTTCTACAATTATGAAATTTATTCCCTATATTCCTGAATTTATGTAAAGTATGAAAATAAAATATTCAACAATACTTTTTATTTCACTAGGACTTTTAAAATCTTCGTTTTTTTTTTTCATCAAGTGAGAATGTAATTTTCTCTTAGGTATGCAAGAGAACACTTCCACCTAATGAAGCAATGATTTTTGATTAAAAACCATGCAAAATACGAGGTATGATTCAATAATTTGCGCTTTACATTTGGAAAGAGTATATAAGTCATAATTATATTTGGCAGAACTTGAGTTATAAAATCGAGACTTAAAATCAGTCAAATAATGAGGGAAATCACATTTTATGTTTAAATTGTTAGTAATTCGATGCGAAAATCTGCTACTCAGTATATCAAATTTTGAACTATTTATTATATTTTGAACTATTTATTATCGACGCTGTAGCCTTAAACCAATAAATTAGAAAAAGCATACATGTAACAGTTTTTGCTTTATACCCTTCTAATTTAAAGTTTTTACTTAAACTATTTATAAGGAAAAGACTTGAAAACATGAAACGTTTGTACTCTACATACTTCTTTCTGCCGTTTCTTCTGGGTTGGAGGATGGAGAAATCCTCCATGTCCGAGGTTTCTGAATCGTGTCTGAGAAGTTCGTGTGCTGAACAGGACCCCGATCCTTTTTTAACACGTTTTCCTAACTTGCCATTAGCAACTAAAGCATCCAGTTCTTTCCTTTTTTTCATCTTTTTATACTGTTTAACCTGTACATCGAGCCTGTTTGGTGGCTCCACGGTTGACACAAAGCAGCAAAAGAAATTATAATCTGATTTTTCGCCGTAGCGAGCCAAACAGGGTTGCTCACAGCCTTATGACCAAACTGACTGGGTGGTTGCTATAATACTGTCCGAAATAGTCTCTCATTCAGAAGCTTGCTATACTCCTCCAGCTTCAAAAGGACAGCGAACACGGCGACTTTATAAAAAGAACTCTATGTTATATGGCTTCCCGATGTTGGGGATGGCAAAAATGTCACTCATAGTATAATCATGGTATCATGCAATTTCTACACGCTAATCCTGGCCGCCGACTACCAAGAGTAGATGCAAGAGGTTCAACAGCGAGGAAGATAGCGCAGTCGCACACGACGCGCAACGATCGTATCACGTGAACAACATTAACCAATAGATGACTCGAGCAATACGTTTCAGCTGTTTCAGAATTGACTGTATTGTGATGCTGGAGAACGTAGGAGTCAATTCCTGAAAGCAACTAAACAAACAAATGATTGAAATAGCAATATAATCAAGGCCGGACTTTGGCACAAGCTAACTAAGCTACAGCTTAGGGCTCGCAGTATAAGACACCTCAAAGAAATGCATTTCAAGTTTTACTGTGTTATCAAAAAGAAATTTTTTTTTAATATTTAAATTATTCTATTGTGCAAACACTGTTCATCTTAGCTTACCATTGCTAGAATAATGTTTTCACCACACCAATTTTATGCTGATTTTAATGTTCCCTTCAATCAGAATAAATATATGCAAGCTGAAAAAAATTGGTTTTGCCGTGCGTGGGATTCGAACCCACATCTTCCATTCCCACTCACGGCAAAACAATTTTTTTCAGCTTATTATTTCATGTGTTCCATGTCTACAGGGCTGGGCTGTTTTACCTATGAGCGGCACTTTTTTGCACACAATGGGCTAAATGGCCATGCCACAAGGACCCCGAAGGCTCAGACAAAGAATGTAGAGGGAGAAGAAGTTAAGCTTCCATAGAGATTAATGTAAAATCGAGTATAGTGAATTTTGCGTAGAGGTGAAACGAACATTACAGGGGATGAAACGCTTTTGTAATTACATGTTACTGTCAACTTCCATTCTCTTCGCTTTTCCTATGTAATAATTTCCCATTGATATCCTTGCAGAGTATATTAATATCAATTCTGTTTCCTGTTTCTATGCAACCAAGAAAGCTTCTAATTGTAATAATTTATTCTATAAATTAACTTCAGGCTAATTTCAAATCTTCTCTACCCGTTCAATGTATAATTGTTGGTTCAACGAAAAATAATTCCAATGGAGAAAATAAACCTTTATTAAAATCGTGATATTATTTTTTTCAAATACAAAGTGCAGTTACTTTTTTTCCTTTTTTAAAATATAAATTTTTTGATGCATAATTCCTTTGCCCCTTATTGTTTGCTTCCCAGCTTAAACCAAAGCACGATACGAATCGAAACACCACTTGAGGTCGCCACTTACGCTTTGTCAAAGCTGAACTTCTTTTCCTTATACGTTCTTTGGCTCAGAGAAGGTTGGGGGAGGAGACCTACTGGAACCGCTGTTAGGAGACAGATGGTAGCCTCCCGTCAAGGCCATCCAGCGTGTTCTTTAACGTGCACAGGGTATGGCTCTCCCGTACGGAGCCATGGCTTAACGACCCATCCGATGGACGGCGGTCTTTCCAAGCCCATCGGTGTTCCTTACTAACCGTGTCTCTACACACGGTTAGTAAGGTAACCGTGTGTAACCTTGCAACAGGGTTTATTCAGAGAATTCAAGGAGAGTTTCTCCTCATGGAGATATAGGAAATTCTGTGAAAGATAACTTTTTGTAAACATTCTGTGATACTTTACCACTAAATGCATATATTTTGACTTTCGAATTTTTAGGGCCTATCCAATTTGCCATAGCTTAAGACCTCGGAAGGTCCAAGTCCGGCCCTGAATAGCTATTTTTCATTGCAGGCACATTAAAGAACTATTTCCATGTCTACTAGAATGATTTCTAGTAGACATGGAATACGAGTATAACTAATACATTTCTCAGTCGCGGAAATAAATGAGGAAGGAGCAGTATTACCCTAGGAATTAAAATCATAGGGGTGGGGTATTCATTTTCCTGATTGCTCTCTGTAAACATAATTTGATGAAAGCCACAGGATATCTCAAAGTTCTAAACTCACTATAATACCCTCAGAAAAGAGGAGCAGTTGCCCGCAAAATGGGCAAGGGCTGACTTTGACCGCAGAGGGTCGCATATACAGAGTACCTTCAAGTCAGAACAGGAATTAATTTGAGGCTATAATTTCAATGATGTTTTCTGAAAAAAAAAAATATTTACATGCACATAACTATGTCCTTGCAACAGGGTTTATTCAGAGAATTCAAGGAGAGTTTCTCCTCATGGAGATATAGGAAATTCTGTGAAAGATAACTTTTTGTATGAATGCAAACCATATTTCAGTAAACATTCATAACATGTTGACTACACACTTTAAAAATATTTTGTGTAAAATATAATACTTATACATTTCATTCGATAGATTTTCACCAACATCTATGATTTTTCTTGGCTGAAATACGCACCAGACTTACTGTGTGAAAATATTTGGCTCCAACTCGTGGAATTTAGTGAAATTAAGTAATTGTTTTTCATTATATTAGATATAATAAAATAGGTCCGAATCTACTATACCGTTCCGGTATAAGTTTTTTCATCTCATTAGTTTTCTAGAACCACTAGACCAGGGTATAATTGCCATATTTAAATTTATTTAATTTTTTTTTCTTGTTGTTAGTCTTCATAAACTTATATGGACTGATCAAAACTCTGGTTCATTCTTCAGGATTGAGTTGTTTTATCTCTGAGCGGCACTTTTTGCACACAATGAATTCAATTGTCAGGTCATAAGGATCACAAGGGGTCACAGAAGGTTGGAGGGAAGGGTTGGGTTGTGGGTTGTTTTAACTCTGAGCGGCACTTTTTTGCACACCATGGGCTAAATGGCCAGGTCACATGGACCCCGAAGGCTCAGAGAAGGTTGGGGGAGGGGACCCACTGGAACAGCTGTTGGGAGACAGATGGTAGCCTCCCGTCAAGGCCATCCAGCGTGTTCTTTAACGTGCACAGGGTATGGTTCTCCCGCACACGGGGCCACGGCTTAACGTCCCATCCGACGGACGGCGGCCTTTCCAAGCCCATCGGTGTCCCCTACTGACCGTGGGCAGGGCGGGGAATTTTGCGGAGATAAATCTCAACGCTGACCCAGCTGGGACTCGAACCTGGGAACTACAGATTACGAGCCTGGCGCGCTACCGACTGAGCCACCCCCGCCCCATGGAGGGAAGGGAATCAAGTGGATAACTGTTAGGAGACAGATGGTAGCCTCCTATCAAAGCCATCCAGGATATTCTGTAATGTGCATAGGGTATGGCTCTCTTGCACACGGGGCCATAGTTTAATCCCATCCAACAGAATACGGCCTTTCCAAGCACATCGGTGTCCCCTTTCTGACCGAGGCAGCTGGGAGCGGAGAGAAATGTCAACGCTGGTACAGTTGAAGCTCGAACTTGATATCTGCAGATTACGAGCCTGACGCACTACCGACTGTGCCCGCCCTTATTATTCAAATCTGTATAAAAAAATAAGCAATTAGTTTTGAGTCTTAACTAGCAAGACAGCCCACATTCAAATGCGGTGTGGATGCATGAAGAGCAGAATATAAGACGAAGCAGCGAGCATTATCAACCAGCCTGTAAGAAAATCTCCAAAAGTGGGTAACGATGACCGAATAAATCCTTGAAATGATACCATGAGAGGGAGTAATTTTTACAGGTCGTGAACAACCAGAATTGCAAATGATTATTGTAAATAATTTTACCACGAATAGCTGAATAAAGAAAGTAACAGCGTATAGGGAGGGTTCACTGTAAATTAAAAGTTGAATCGATTGGCAAAGGATTATTTTTCATGCAAAAAAACAACACAAATAACTAAGTATGTCGCGGGGATCATTAGTTCGCCAATGACATAGGAAGCTAAATAACATTTTCAGCAAAATAGGGTTAATAACCACCTTCTTCTGCATGAAAAACTGCATTCTTTGAGCATATATAAACACCTAGTGAACTATAGTTCCTCGGTGTTGGATGTCATAGGGATTTAAGTGAAAGCTATTTTGTTTCACGCAGCGTGCTTGGCTACTGATCAAAGGGACTTGGGTTCCGGATAAGGATAAGGATGGATGTTTGTGTTGTCTTTCTGCTGAGTTCTCGCCATCCTCACAGACCTATCTACTATGGCGTATATTGACAGACTCCTGTCAGATCTCTGTGGTAAGCAGCTGCTTGAGGAGGTTTGTTTTTTGTTTTAATATGATTAAGATGCCCATCAATATACAATTACATGTTTTTGCGAAAATTTGAAATTACATTAGCAGTAGCATGGTGAAGAGGTAGCGGGAGCAGAGGTTTAAATCTCATTGGGAAATTTTATTTTTAATTATTAGTTCATCAATTTATATTAACAAAAACTTGAAAATTTTCTTCACCCCACTACTTCCTAAATTTTTGGCTACTGTTTGGAAGAATGGTCATTTTCGTATCAAGGACTAATTATACTTAAAAAGTAATAAGGCGCTTTTTTATTGCAAAACAATCAAAAGTACAAATCAGGGATAAACTTTTTATTGTACATAGGCCTTAGTTACGCCATTTTGTAATAGAGAGCTGATATTTTCATAAGAAACAAGAAATTTTAATGAAAATACATTTAAAAAGAATCTGAATTGAAAAAGAAAATTTACTTTCCCCTTTTAAAATGAAATGGGTGGCACCTATCGTGCTTTAGGTCGGCCATGTTTATATTTACTATTTTATATTTTCTTGAATTGAAAATAGTTTTCTCCTGTTTTTTTCAAATTGTAGAAATTGCCGGTCTCTACATCATAACCCTAGATATTCGAGTACAGATGTTACATACAAATGGTGGCAAAGAATGATGTGAATGTCACTTAGTTCTATGTCAATGTTACGTACGGCTCGTGCATGACGTGAAGAGCAAGTCATGCTATCCGTGACGTTCGCACTTCCGCTTTTGCAATGGAACAAGCGTCATTTAATGCCAAGGGCATTAATCTCTAATAACTCTTCGCTTATCACTATACTGATTTCAAAACGTTTCACTCTCAATAAGCAGTAGCGCAACATGAAATGACATGCAAAACTGATACAATAAGCAATAGCATACACTGTATCAGTTTTGCATGTCAACTCGAAGGGGTAAAAATAGGTTTTTCCACCTCACCCTAGTGAGTATGGCTGAACTAGAGAAAGGGGGGGGGGGGGTAAAAAGATGTAAGCCTCTTCCTTTGAGAATGTTAATAACCGCAACGGAGGTGAAAAACTGTTAAACACATATGCTATACTTATTTTGAAAGGAAACATTTTAAAGAACACTTTAACGAATGGAAAAATATACTGAAACGGCGTTAAGGCCCATTTCTTTCACTCTCCCCCCCCCCACATCATTTTTTTCCCTAGATCCAGCTCTACGAGGAGAGTGAGCAGTCCCTGATTTTCTTTAACTCGAGTGATCAACTCGTACATTAACTGTTGCGACTCATTTATTTTAATCCTTTTAAATAGTGGAACATCCCTCCTATTAATATCCATTCCTTGGGATATTAAAGGAATACCAATCCGTTGTTTATTCTTTGCGGTAGCATTCAAATCAGAAATAGTAATCATATATTACTACTACTAAGAGGTTTGTAAGGATATATTAATATTAAAAGGGTAAATTGTTTCCTTCTTTCGAAATCATTTTCTCTCTTAGTATTATTAATCGCTTCCTTATTACAGAATACTTTGTTTCTTAAAATTTATGGTTTTATTGTTAAATCCTTATTACGGCTTTTATCACTAACTCTGGACCGGCAAGAGTGACTCCGTAACAAAAGTTTTATACTTTCCGCCTGGAGTAAAAAAAAAATCTTCATCCGTCAGACACCGATCTAATAATATACACAAGTTATAACAAAAAAAAAGAAATAAACTCCCGTATTGTAATAAGGCGAGCTGTGTTTATTTCAAATAAATAATGTTGAACATAGCTTATAATTAAGAAATTTGTTAACAATATTTAATGCTTTCCAGTACGTTATGCTTCTGCGCTGAAAATCATATATGATTTATAACTGTAAACACGACGTAATACTTTCTCATTACCAAATTTGAGATGAAACCTAGATTCTCAGACTGTTACAGAAACGATGTATTCAAGCAAGGGCCGGATCTTTCAGAATGCTATTCATACATTTTTCAAAATATTTAACTATTATTTAAAGACCTGCATTGGAAATCCAGTCTTTCCCCCCACCTTTAAAATTTCCCGGATCGACTGCGTTTCTTACATTCACGCATTTTTTCACAGGTCCGCATAATTATACTTTCACTTTCGTTTTTGTGACGAAGGGTGTTTTGTTATAAGGCTTTTAAAAAAATTCGCAAAACATTTTTTTTGGGGGGGAGAGGTAAGGGAAATCTCGGTTTCGGTAACTTAATCCAAATCAGCAATTTAATATCGGTGAGCTTTTAATGAAAGCGATTTTCGTTAATGCTATATATTCCTATTAAATATGTTAAATTTAATGTCAGTCATGATAGGAAACTCCGCATTTACTATTTACTTTCTGCTTACGAACAATTACTGAGATTTATAAATATTTGTGATACTGCAAAATTCTGAAAAGGACTGAAAAACTGAATATAAAGGGTGGTTCACAAAGAATAAAACAAGTCTGAATTACTGAACTCAGCTCGGATACCGAGAGTTAACGATATAAGGCTTATAGATGACGCTAATCATTATCTGTCAATTGGGTTGTTTTACCTCTGAGCGCACTTTTTTTGCACACAATGAGCTAAATGGTCAGGTCACAAGGACCCCGAAGGCTCAGAGAAGGTTGAAAGAGGGGACCCACTGAACAGCTGTTAGGAGACAGATGGTAGCCTCCCATCAAGGCCATCCAGCGTGTTCTTTAACGGCATAGGGTATGACTCTCCGCACACGGGGCCACGGCTTAACGTTCCATCCGACGGACGGAGGCCTTTCCAAGCCCATCGGTGCCTCCTACTGACCGTGGGCAGGGCGGGGAGTTTGCGGAGATAAATCTCAACGCTGACCCAGCTGGGGACTCGAACCTGGGAACTGCAGATTACGAGCCTGGCGCGCTACCGACTGAGCCACCCCGCCCCTATGTTTATAAGCAAATTTTTATTCTGATAAACTTTTTTTTTCTTTTGCTTATAAACATAGGGGCGGGGTGGCTCAGTCGGTAGCGCGCCAGGCTCGTAATCTGCAGTTCCCAGGTTCGAGTCCCAGCTGGGTCAGCGTTGAGATTTATCTCCGCAAAACTCCCCGCCCTGCCCACGGTCAGTAGGAGGCACCGATGGGCTTGGAAAGGCCTCCGTCCGTCGGATGGAACGTTAAGCCGTGGCCCCGTGTGCGGGAGAGTCATACCCTATGCACGTTAAAGAACACGCTGGATGGCCTTGATGGGAGGCTACCATCTGTCTCCTAACAGCTGTTCCAGTGGGTCCCCTCTTTCAACCTTCTCTGAGCCTTCGGGGTCCTTGTGACCTGACCATTTAGCTCATTGTGTGCAAAAAAAGTGCCGCTCAGAGGTAAAACAACCCAACTTATAAACATATCTGTGATTCTGCTGTCATCTCTAATCCGGGACGGATCTTAGGAGGGGAGGGCAATGGGGGTCATGTCCCCCTTTTAGAATACTACTAAGGGTAATAGAGCCAAAAAATTTATTAAACTTCTTTATATTCCATGCATTTTTCACGAAATTTTTTTAAAGACCTGTGAAATGGAGGCGGAAATGTTATACTGCATTGAAAATCCAGTCTCGTGACCACCTCCTTTACATTTTTCTGGCTCGACTGTTTCTTGCTCCCCCCCCCATCCTTGATTTCTTTCTTCTAGATATATGCCTGCCTCTAATTAATCAGTTAAATATTACGAACCGAAATGGGTTTTTAGAAGATAGGAGGGGAGGGTTGGATAATTTCAGTAAAACATTTGTTACTTTACTGAAAGTTAAATTACTACCACTTCGGTAAGAATTCTTCAGATATTCAATGTGTCTTCGATTTTGGGGAACACAAAGAAGGGTTGCCAAGATGTGAGAATCAAACCATGCCTAATTTCAAGGAGTAATCGAGACCAAGCAAGGGTAACCAAATTTTTCAAAAACACTTAAAATTAATCTGGAGTATTTATACCATTATATTTTTTGAGTTTTCAGATCTTCAGATTACGAGCCTGGAGAGTTTTCTTTTTTTTCCTCCCCCGAGAGTTTTCTGAGTGCACAAAAAAAAAATGAGAATTTGAAATGACAATTGTTTCATGCCACTGATTTATTTGCGACAGATCTTCGTATTCTGTTACATCTATCATTAACTATTATGGAAAGGACCATAAATTATTATTTACCCTTGAATGGAGGAGATAATTACCACAAAATAACACAGATGAGAAAAATACTTTTCTACAGATTCTTATATAGAGACAGGAAATATTAATAATGGTTAGAATAAACACGAGTAGGCTTTACAGTTACCCTACATACATTCTAGACTAGAAGCTGAGGTTTTGCATTCGCTTTCTAATGCAATGCTGACGCAATCCTATAGCTGGAAGGAATGTTTCAGCTACCAAATGAAACTACCCATTGATCTTGATCACACTGCTCACGAAACGAACTGAACACGAAATCATTTCTAGGAATAAACAATGAATGCCTTGATTTTCCGTTATGAACTCACTTTTTACGTGTTTATTACCGCAAAAGAATCAGCAGGAATTCCCTATTACAACGAGCTAGCCGAAGCCGACATGAAGCATTGTAGAAGGAATCAACACTGGTAACCACATATGAAAAGATTTAACCAGAGCTGAAGAAATAAACCAGTAAATGGTCCAGTAATAGTAAAAAAAATATCTCGATATGTTTCCTTTCCACTCACCTGCTCTGTCCTCTTTTGAAGCACGCGCAAGAAATCAATGACAAGGAGCCCACTTTCTTCAGTGGAAAGTTAGATGAATGTTCTAATGCCGAAGTGCAAAAGTGAAGTTCACTGAAAAGTAAGTAAATAAATGGTTTCCTAAAATAACAGGAATCACCAAGAGTAAGGTGGAGAGTCAAATCGATACCAGCCGAAAGTAAGAGTCAGGTATCGGCCATTCCCAGAGCAACTAAAGGTGAGGGCTCAAATCAATAAACTTCGGAATGATGCAGTGGAACACTTAACTCTTCTAGAAATTCATCGATTATTATACATAGTAAGGAAGTCTACAAAAAACAGAATATTATTTCATTGATATTTAAAGCTATTATATACGTCTTATGCTTCTAAAAGGAAAAATAAAAATTATCTTCCTAAGTAAAAAAATTGCTCTAAAATGTAAAAAATATAAATAATAAAAAACACTATCTTCTTATAGGGCTCTAAAAAGTAGAAAATAAACCTAAAGATATCGATGGTACAATCAGTCACTTAGTTCGTATTCACTTCAAAAGAAGATAGGGCGCCGGCAATCTTGTTGAGTAGGTAAATCGGCGCCCTATCTTCTTTTGAAGTCAATACGAATTCAGTGATCGATTACACCATCGATATGCTTTCGACTTATTTTCTACATTTTAGAACCCTAAGGAAGATAGGTATTTTTTTAATTTATATTATTTTTTGTCATTAAAAACGCTTACCTTCAAAAAACTTTCATTTGATATACGATTCATGAACATCAAGCACATTTCCTCCCCCCCCCCACCCGGGGTGGGGGTGGCTCAGTCGGTAGCGCGCCAGACTCGAAATCTGCAGTTCCCAGGTTCGAGTCCCAGCTGGGTTAGCGTGGCGAGTTATCTCCGCAAAACTCTCCGCCCTGCCCACGGTCAGTAGGGGACACCGATGGGCTTGGAAAGGCCGCCGTGGCCTCGTTTTCGGGTTGGGTTGTTTTACCTCTGAGCGGCACTTTTTTGCACACCATGGGCTAAATGGCCAGGTCACATGGACCCCGAAGGCTCAGAGAAGGTTGGGGGGAGGGGACCCACTGGAACAGCTGTTGGTAGACAGATGGTAGCCTCCCGTCAAGGTCATCCAGCGTGTTCTTTAACGTGCACAGGGTATGGCTCTCCCGCACACGGGGCCACGGCTTAACGTCCCATCCGAATGACGGCGGCCTTTCCAAGCCCATCGGTATCCCCTACTGACCGTGGGCAGGGCGCTCGTTTTCGGGAGAGCCATACTCTGTGCACATTAAGAAACACGCTGGATGGCCTCGACGAGAGGCTACCATCTGTCTCATAACAGCTGCTCCAGTGGGTTCCCTCCCCCAACCTTTTCTGAGCTTTTGGGGTCTTTGTGACCTGCCATTTAAGCCCACAGTGTGCAATAAAGTGCCGCTCAGAGGTAACCCCCCCCCCCCCCCCCGCCCCTCCTTTGGAATCATCTTTGTGGTAGCCCACGACATTGGAGATGTCAAACTTTAATTTGGGATACGACTCGCTAAAGTCGAACCCCGTGAGCCTCCCCCCCGCCGCTTTTATCAAAGGGGAATAGTGGGGGAAAAATTCGAAATAGTTTACGACAGTCATTATACGAGTTTTAATTTGACACTCTAACGCTTAACTGTAGGCCCTCGCGTTCAGAAGATATAGTAGAACCACTTTAACATTTCCCCTTTTTTAGGGGGGGGGAATAAAACATAGAAGTCAATTTTTCGTAGCCTACGACACTCCTCACGTCACAAGCTTTCATTCGACACATAGCTCGTTACTTTCCGTACTAGAGTTCAGGAGATATAGGGGAACAATCAAGCATGGGGACTCAATTTTCATATCCTACGACATTCTCCACATCAGAAGCTTTCATTCAACGTATAGCTTGTTACTTTCGGCGTTCGATTTCTGGAGATATAGCGGAGCAATAGTTCTAATATTTCCCCTTTTTTAGGGGGGACGAAGGCACGGGGTCAATTTTTTATAGACTACGACACTCCCCGTTGTCACAAGCTTTCATTTGGCACATAAATCAATGAATTCTCCATCGCGTTCGAAAGATATGGGGGAACAAAGTTTTGTTAAATCCACAAACCGACCAAACGACAAATGTTAAAGCCAAAAGCAAAAGAAGATAGGTTAAAATATAATGCCAATGATGAAATCTCTTACTCAAATCACATTAACTTCAAAGGAAGATAAACCAGTTTTGGCGTCCTATCTTCCTTTTGGAATTAATATGAATTGAGCAAGTGATTTTATCATTGGCATTATGGTTTATTCTTATTTTTTGAGGCACATTTAAGAGAAGCAAGTTTTCAAATATTTTTAATTTTTCTTTTTAACGGCAACTTCGCAGGGGACTAGGTTACTAAAAACACCTATCGTTCCTCTGTTTCACAGAAAGGAATGGTTATATCCCTACTGTTATGGGATAACAAGCTTTCATTTGGCATACAATTTGTTACTATCGATCCCACCCCAGCTGCCGTGGGAGAGGTCGATAACAGCGATCTTTTCGTTAAGGACATAATTTTCAATAGTCTATGACACTCCCTACATCAAAAGTTTTCATTTGACAAATAACTCGTTACGATCGTCTAGTGCAATGGTTCTCAACCGTTTATGCTTCACGTACTCCCTGGAAATGTGTATGTAACTGGCGTGCCCCTTGTATAGATAGATAAAACTATAGTTATAGTATAACAATGGGAATAAAATAAAACATATATATATATAACATATATCTAGTGACTTTTGAGTTGGATTGTTTTACCTCTGAGCGGCACTTTTTGCACACCATGGGCTAAATGGCCAGGTCACATGGACCCCGAAGGCTCAGAGAAGGTTGGGGGGAGGGAACCCACTGGAACAGCTGTTGGTAGACAGATGGTAGCCTCCCGTCAAGGCCATCCAGCATGTTCTTTAACGTGCACAGGGTATGGCTCTCCCGCACACGGGGCCACGGCTTAACGTCCCATCCGACGGACGGCGGCCTTTCCAAGCCCATCGGTGTCCCCTACTGAACAAGGGCAGGGCGGGGAATTTTGCGGAGATAAATCTCAACGCTGACCCAGCTGGGACTCGAACCTGGAAACTATAGATTACGAGCCTGGCGCGCTACCGACTGAGCCACCCCCGCCCCACGCGACTTTTGAGCTCTCACGGCGTACCCCAAAAAATTTTACCGCGTACTCCACGTTGAGAACCTAGAGTCTAGTGTGTAAGAAGTGTGTTTACATATTTACTTTTTTTTTGAGACAAAGGACAGGCTAAATTTTTTACGCCCTATGATACTTCCTAAGTCACAAGCTTTGATTTGAAATATAACTCATTAAACTCGGCTTTCGCATGCAAATAATGCAGCGGAACGATAATTTGAAACTGTTTTTTTTTTGGGGGGGGGGGCAAAAAGAGGGAGGAGAAAATATGGCGATAATTGTTTTCAGAACGTACGATACTCGTTACGATACAAGATTTTATTTGACATTTATGTGACTCAACAGGAATTACGAATGCCAAAATCTAATTCGCTGACCTTTTGACTGTACAAACTCAATATCAAAATGTCAGGCATTAAAATTTATGAAACAATTTCCATTTTGTAAATGAAAAATAATATATTTAAATGGTATATTGTTATGGAGCACAGATACATGCGTTCGACTAACGGAAACGCATAAATATTTTATTCCTGATTTATGCTGCCTTTCTGCCGAGATTCGTTTATTCAAATGTTCGTAGTTGGTAAGTTCCTGTTAGACGTCTGTAAGACTGCCTCAGGAATTATTTATTAACAATTAAATTTTACCTAATTAATTTGAATTATGTTAAGAATGTGTGAGCTCAAGACATTTAAGGCGATTCGAGCTTTTTTTCCCCTCGACATTTTTTAAACTAAAACCATTTGTAAGGGGCAAGGTAGTTCTGGCAATGAAAACCTTGACCACTATATTTTGAAATTTCTGTATGAATTTACAATATTTGTTCAAAGTTTTACCATTTTCCAACTTTAGGATCCTATAATGGTGAAAATTGTACTACTAGATGATTCAGAATATGCGAATCGAATACCTCATTAGCATCTGTTCAGGAAGAATTTTTCATTTATTTACTGAAACAGAAAGAAAAAAATCTAGAGAAATCACTTTTCAAGCAGCTACTTGTCAGAGATGTCTGATAAGAAATAGTCTGTAAGTCTAATTACGTTACAAAGATCTGTGAGGAAGATCTCAGTAGAAAAACAATACAACGTTCAGGCCTTATCCAGAGCTCGAAACCAGGTCCTTTCGATCCATAACTAAGCGCACACTAATAACCACTATGCCAATGGCTTTTTCCTTTTCCAAAAACGAGATAAAATTAAAAAAAAAAATCTGGTACACTTGAAAATGCATTTGAGCAGTAGCAGATTTAGAGGTTCAGGGGCCCTAAGCGAAATAACATTTAGGGGCTTTATGGTGTGTAGTTGAAATGACTTCTACAATTATGAAAGGATTTTTAATTTTCCATGCTATTATTGAAAATTAGCATTTTAATTTGATAATAATAATCAAAAGTACGTTACTTATATGTTTACAATTTATTTGTAAATAGTAAATAATACATTTACAAATTATTTACTATTTACAAATATCCCCTCGGTAGCCGGGCCCTAAGCCAACCTAACCTACGCGGACCCTGATCGGTAAATCCGCCCCTGCACTTCAGTAGCCCTGCAATAGTGTTATATTCAATCAGAAACAACAACATTTTTCGTGTTTTTTTTTTATATTAACCGAAATGCCGGTAAAAATTTCAAAAATTCAAGCTGTTTCCAACTTTAATGCACGTGTTCAAATGTCAATATAAATACGACAGATCTGCAGATTCCTGTTACAAACCTCCATTTTGGATCCAGGGGGCAAGGCAGTCGTGATCAACATCGGCAGAACTAAATGTTTATTATAAAGACCGCTTCGTCACGCAAACAAGTAGGTTTGGTTATAAACAGAGAGAAAACTAAAGTGATGAAAATTGATCAGGCAGGCTGTGATTCAGTTCATCTGAATGGTTGCAATCTTGAGCAGGTGTCACAGTTTAATTATCTTGGGAGCTATGTAACAGATAATGGTGATGTGCGGCATGAGATTAACAGACGAATAGGGATTGCTGCCGGAACTTTTAAGAATCTATGGAGAGTGTGGAGAAATAGGCGTATACACTTAAAGACTAAAATTAGACTGTATAATAGTTTGGTTCTTTCTAGGGTTAGTTATGGTAGTGAAACTTGGACACTTTGTAAACAAGATAACAGGAAACTAGATGCTTTTGATTCTAGATGCTTACGCAGTATCTTGGGCATTAGGTGGTTCAACTTTGTAACTAATGATGAGGTTAGGCAAAGGAGTTTGCAACCTCCTTTAAGCAGCATATTGTGCAGAGAGAGACTCCGTTGGTTTGGCCATGTTGCCCGTATGAATAATAGATTGGCGAATAGGGTTATGAACAGTGTGCCTAAAGGCCTCAGAAAGAGGGGGAGACCTAGGATGCGGTGGGCAGACAATGTCAAACAGGACCTTGTTAGAATTGGTGTGCAGTGGCCAGATGCAGTAGATGTAGCTCAGGACAGTCTTGCTTGGAGAACTAAATTGCACGGTCTGATTGGACCTCCGTAGCCCATGGCTGTTTGAAGATGATGATGAAACGAACTTGAACCGTAAGTTTCCTGTGCCTATCATTTTGTTAATATTAGAATTACCGTTTTTGCAGATGAGCCGGGGTGCCAATAAACTTCCACTGAGAGTGTGTGGGGGGTAGGGTTTGATGACGAGCCTTTGATTTTCGGGGGCTTCCTTAAAAATACGCACTCTACTCAAGCCGGGAAAGGGGTGGTGGTTATAACCTTACTTCCTCTTAGGTGCCACTGGTGAGAGAGCACGCAGCTTTTGCAGGGCTAAGATTGAGATTTCAAATCAAAAAGAACCGACTTCCAGCCTTGTGCACATACAAATCAAATTCGAATCTTCTGTGACTTTTAAAATAAATTAAACGTTACAGAGCGGTAATCTTTCTAGTTAACTTTCGGAAAGGCCAAGTCAAAAAATATTCTTGAGGCTTTACTCCTTTTTTTTTTCAACAAATGCGAGCCCACTCCTCTCTATGCGGCTTGGTTCAAATCCGTCAATATTTCATACATTTGATCTCTGTTGACATCGGCGCTGACACCGCCAAGAGTAAATATATTATTTTGCTAGGTAAAAAAAAAGAGTACAGGGTGCAATGATTTTAGAATCTAATGTATAAAACAATTTTTTCCCTTTGTTGTTGTTCAAAGCTAGCTGTAAACCTTAGCTGTCGGAGTGATATCAGCAATGACCAGTCCCTCACCTAACTGTTATTAATGTTAAAAAGGTTTTCTACATACTGTAGAGAAACTTCCTCACGCAACATGTCAAGGCAATATTTTTTTTGATCAATAGCTTCTAAGAGCCGAAAAGCAAACGAGGTCGTAGTTTAATTTCCCGTTAGTTTCAAGGTTGTTTACTGAAGGTGCAGCGTCAGATATTCGCTTTCCTTTATCGGAAAAATTGTTTTCTTCCCGAAATGGGTGTTCGAAATTGTGCTATTGTGAAGCAAGGTCAGGTAGCATTTGATATCTTGAGGGAGGGAGGATATGGAAAGCGAATATAGGTGAATTACTCAATACCGCAATGTCTCGTAACCAGTTTAAATTACCAGTAAAATTGAATGCTCGTCATTGATATTCCTACTTCATTGACGATTGGCTTGGGTTTTTATTTTAAAATACAGCTTTCATTGCTTCTGGTCTAATAATATATAATTTGCAATGACTGTTACAAAAACTTTGCATTTTTAATGTTGACGTTTAACAGCTGGAATAAAACTTATTTTTGGATTAATCAACAGCATTCATTTCAACACGATACAGTAAAATATCTGCACCAATCATATGAGACTGCTTTTCTATGCGAATCGATTTTTAAATTAAAAGACATTCCCACAGTACATTTGTCATGCAGGAAAGTAAATATATTCGTCATTACAGAATTGAAGAACTATTTGTCACTAACGTGAATCTGCAAATGAAAGATAAAGTTATTCAGCGAAAGTAACAAATATACTCAAGAATCTGCTGAAATTTAAATTTCAACAGTTCCTAAATTTTCCTAAATTCCTGGTGGGGAAACAAAACTTTTGTGAGAAGGGTGTTGTTTACCTCTGAACGGCCCCTTTTTTTTGCACAGTGGCGGATTAAGGTATTTAGGAGCCATAGGTGCAAAATATTAGAGAGGCTCCCTGCGCGAAGGATTTCAGAGCCCCCAAACTGACAGTCCAGGAGTGGGTGGATGTGTTTGAGAGGAGGGAGGTTAGTCATTCAATAAAAAAATTTACAGCTTACGAATGGGGAAAAACGGATACGACAGGTTAAATAAATTGAATTATAGAAATGCATAAACAGAAAATTGAAAAAATATTACACAAATTTTCTCATATTAAAAAATAAACGAAAACTTAAATTATAAACCAAAACAAATCTGTTCATTTTAGTACATTTAACAAAAATCGCATCATATTTGGTATTAACCAAAAAACACGAAATTCGCACGTAAACAGTGCATTATACTAAATGTAAAATATTTTACTCTATAAAATATATAATCATATTAATATAAAATGAGTTTTGACTGTTGTAGGTCCCAATGAGTATAGAGGCCCTAAGCACCTATTGGATAATCCGCCACTGACACAATGGGCTAAGTGGTCAGGCAGCAAGTAAATGTATTCGTCATAATATATAGAATATATATATACATTTATAATATAACGAATATATTAACATAAATAATAAGGTAGTCAGAATTGAGTTGTTTTACCTCCGAGCGTCACTTTTTTGCACACAATGGGCTAAATGGCCAACTCACAAGGACCACGAGGGATCAGAGAAGGTAGGAGGAGGAAGGGACTCATTGTATAGCTGTTAAGAGACAGATGGCACCCTCCCGTCAAGGACATCTAGCATCTTCCGCAGACGGCACCACAGCTTAACGTCCCATCCATCGGACTTTCCAAGCTCAAAGTTGTCCCCTACTGACAGGGCAGGGTGCGGAGTTTTGCGGAGATAAATCTGAACACTGGACCAGCTGTGAACTACAGATTATGAGCCTGGCGAGCTACCGACTCAGCCATCCGCGTTCTTAAATTGCACTTAACCGGGTGGGATCCGAACCCACGACTCCTGATAACTTGTCAGGTGCCTTACCCGAGGTAGCAGAGAAGGTTAAGGGAAGAGGACCCACTTGGACATCTGTTAGGAGATAAAGAGTAACTTTCCGCTAAGAGCATCCAGTGTGTTCTTTAACGTGTAAAGGATATGACTCTTCTACATGAGTCCATTAAGCCATCGGATTGTCTAACGTACCATCCGACGGATGACATTTCCAACCTCTTCGGCGTTTTTTTTTCACCGAGGGCAAGATGGAGGTTAGAGGATAATTCTCAACGCTGGCGGCTAATACCTTTCCTTTTTTCGTTTTATTTTAGGACATCTTTAGTTATATTATGGTATGATGTATGCTTGATTGCTGCATTCGTAACTATGCTCAACAATGAACGACTCAAACTAAATATTTCTATCTTAAAACATCGATTTTTCCCCCTCTGAAAATCCCCCCCTCCCCGAAAATATTCCTACTGTTCTTTATCGTAATGCATTCCAATTTTTTCAGAACGATTACTTAGTAGTTAAAGTCCTATAATCAGATGTTTTACTGTTAATACGAAATACAAAGGTGCAAGACTAACAAAAAACCAGGAGGCTGGATTGTCTTGGAATAAAGTTGTACAAATTCCTTAACAACGGCATTAATGTAAAATTCAATGAAAAAGTACATTAACAGCATGTATATTTGTTCGTTTATTGTATTAGATTGTATGATATGAGCATTTTTATCAATTTTATTTATGAGCAATTAAAGAATTAAAATCCCGCAAGGCGTCTCCATTTCAGTTCACTATTTATTCCATATTATCCGGAAAGAAACGTTATGCAATGGGAAAATGATATGTACTTAGCGTCATAATGTGTAGGTTTAAATCTAACCTTAGAAATATTACCTATCAAAAGCGAAATAAAATAGTAATAAAAAAAATCTAGATAATGATTTATATTTTAACCTAAAATAGAAAAATAAAACATTAAATTCTGTTTATTACGCGTTGCAGTTTCTTCAAATAGCCGATCACATAATGTGGTAATGGAAAAATGGAAAATCATCATTATCATCAAATATTTACGATGGTTAAGTGGATCATCAATCATACTGGAAGCAACATTACCTTGGCATGGGAGTGAGTTGACTTTGAATGAATGTCTCGCATAAAACAGAATATGGGTTCATAGAGAATCATTTATTATGAAGGTTATTTACCACTGGGGAAAGTTAAACATCCGAAGTTGAATACATTCTTTTCTGACGAGATAATAATCATTAGAAATAGTAGAAACATGAGCTTACTTCCAAGAATTCTCTTTCTTAGCAGCACTAAAGATACAAAAATAAGTCCAATGAAAAAGACTGGTAAAATAAGAGCAACATTTCTAAAACGCACACGGATTATTGTTTTGGGAAATTCATGTAAGAATTAACAAACGCATCTAAATTTAACAGAGGGTAATATCGAGAGAACGTAATGGAAAATACTTTAATTCCAAAATTCAATTAGTGTGGTAAAAACTAGCATTTATTCAGAAACACAAAATGCATTTAACACAAGAGATTTATTTAACGCGCTTACACTGTGAATGATTTAGAAGGTAAGAAGCGAATTTTTACTTTAATCTGCAAGGATTAAGTGTTACGATGATCAGCATAAACTAAAACTTTTCCTTATTTATCACTATGCATTTATCATATACAGGGCCGGATCTAGAAAAAAATAAGGTGGTAGTAGTGTGTGTGTGTGTGTGGGGGGGGGGGGGGGGCAGGGATTTCCAATACAACATAACATTTTTACCCTCTGTTTTAGAGGCCTTTAAAAAATTTCCTTGATAAATTCCTGAAACATGTACAAGTTTAATAATTTTTTGCCTCTATTACTCTTACTAACATCTTCGAGAGGAGCGGGGTGAAAGGCATGGCGATCTTGCATCCCCCTAGATCATATATTAACCAGTATATGTTTTTTTTTACAATTATTTAAATCATGAATGTTCCAGGACAAATTTCTATTGGAACATACATTATCAATTTTATGCTTTTCAACGTACTTTCATAGTGGCAATCAAGTTTTCAGATGTTTGAGGAATATTTTGCCTCAAACAACAGGAATAATTCCAATTGTTTGAGGCTAGGCTGGATAGATTTTAGAATAAAATTGAAAAATTCTTAGTTAGGACATGGATTTTTTCTTTTACAATTATTTAAATCAAGGGTGTTCCATGGCAAATTTCCATTGAAAAATATATACCATTAATAGATTTGTATAAGAAAAACTAAAAAACTTTACAAAAGAACACTACTATAAGTTGATGCAAAAGTAATGGGAAAACATGAGACATGAAAAAATAATTGCTGCCATGATTAACCAATGTGTTATTTAACCAAAAATATAATAACAATTAGTAGATATGACCACATTCCAATGACCTACAAGTTTGATGCCATTTCTGTAAAAACTCTTGTCCTTTGTGGCAACGAAGTCAGCAATGCACTCTTTCACCTTACTGTCATCCCAAAAACTCCCTATCGGAAATGAAATTGTTCAGGGACTGAAACAGATGGATATCTGAGGGAGCCAGGTCTGCCGAATATGGAGGATGTGCAGTGGTCCCACCCTGGTCCCCACCTGCACCCCTCCCTGTTAAGTCTCTAATAGGCAGCCAACTGCATAGTTCTGATTGCAACTTCTCACTGGGGTGGGGGTTGGCTCAGTTGGTAGTGCATCAGGCCCATAATCTGTAGTTCTCAGGTTTGAGTCTCACCTCGGCCAGCATTTATCTCTGCTAAACCCCCACCTTGCTCTAATCAAAAAGGAGACACTGATGGGTTTGAAAAGGCTACAATCTGTTGGATGGGATTGTGCACAGTGGCTCCAGCTGTACCCTGTGAACGTTAAAGCATTGATGGAATGCTTCCATCTGTCCCTTAACAGCTGTCCAGTGAAAATACTCAGAGATAATAAGCAAATGGCCTATCAGTAATTTATTATATTAATATATGAGAACTGTCTAAGTGTCACTGTGCAGTCTTACACACTTCCAGAATTAAGTGAGATGAAAACAGTGCAAATTTATAGTGTAATACTCAGTGACACTGTAGATTGAGTAACTCCACTCTTCAAAGGTTTTAAAGTTTAAAAATGGTAAAGGGCGAGGCAAATTATTGAAAATGCTAGCAGTTCACAATACATGGTATAATATATAGCAGTTGAGCAGATCAAGTAATTGCAGAGATATGGTATAGGCAGTTTGAATGGGGATTGCACAAGTCCATGAGCATCCACAGAAATAAAATTCAGTACCATAGAGGTGCATGTATAATATGGCATGAATATAATGGTCTTGTAGCTTGCATGTTAACAAATAGTAAGTTGGGTAGAGAGACATTCAGATATGAAGGATTTGTTACAGTACAAGTGAGATGAGAGTTCATGTGAACACCACTTTGACTATATTCTATCATATACCCTGAAATGTCAGCTTTATAAACTAGCCTACAATTATTAATAGACTTTTTATTTTAAAAACATTGACACATAAGTAATAAAACTTATTGCTAAAATGCTTACAATTTAACAAGGAAAAAAAAAAGTGCCCTTGTTGAGTTTCTTACATCTTTAAAAATTTATAAAGTCTTCAATCTGTAGAAATGCCTAAATATAGCACTATCAGTTATAATAAATAAAATATAAATAAATAAATACCCCCTCAAGCATCTGCTTGCCACAGAGGTCTGACAGGAGCCTGTCAGTTTATATGCCACAAAGGTCTGTGAGGATGGCAGGACCTCAGCAGAAAAACGACACATACATCCATGCCTTAACCCAGGACCCGTAGATCACTAGCCAAGCGTGCTAACCACTCGGCCACTACCTGACAATAAATATTTGATCATTTTCGCTGAAGGTAAATTGCATGCAAAATTAAAATATATTTTAACATGCAAGGTAAATGCATTAAGGATATTTACATAAGAGAAATAGTAGAAATTAGTAAAAGTTTATTATGTTGTGAAGTTCATTGGAGCATATATAAGAAATAATTTAATTCATAGAACTTCATGTTAATTATTAGGTTGAACGTAAATCTCAAAATTTACCTTTTCCAAAATTATCGTTTTTGTTCCCTATATACTTAAGGAAGGGCTGAATGTACTGGTGTATTTCCATTCACTTACTGAGCTCTGAATCTAGCTCTTGAGGTAACAGAACACTGGTTACATTTTTTTGTCCAATAGCTATGAACCTTTGAATCATTTTCATAGATGACTGCTAAAGAATATGTAGGACAAGGAGGAGAATTTGTGTTTAGTTCAACAAAATATTTGCTTGTGAGTTATTGTAAAAGAATTTCCATTTAACTAGTTTACTGAGAAGGGTGGCAAACACCCAATCAGTGAATGTACTTAGATTTCAGAAAATTACACATTTAAGAAGAGAAAGAAGAATGTGACATATCTCTGGATGCTTATGGCCCTAATAAGAAATATCCACCTGGTTTATTTTGTTAATCAATTTATTGCTTAATGATTTAAATAAGCCTACTACTATTTAAATCTGTTGAAGATTCAAACATAGAAATTAGATAGCAAGGCATCAGTTCCCAATACAATATACAGGGGTTCTGAGTTACAAACCTCAAAATTATGTATATCTGTACTTATGAACCACACATATCATGGGTAGATCAAAATGGTTACATGCTTGAAATGGTAGACCTGGTCTGGTGCAAAGTGGATTGGTACTCTGTGCTCTAAAGAGATTAGAGGGTACTTGTATCTGACTCTATACTTTCTCTAATAGGAGTCTAGACACTTGTAACTGTTTGGGGGTAGATTATACCATTAGGTTCATTCCACACATGCTTCCTGCAATGCTTTATGAGTAAGCTGTTTGTCTTGATCTGACTGAGAGAAGTGTACATTGTGTCTTTCGTTTAGAAGAAAACCCTTAATCATGGCTAATAAGAGAAAGAGTGTTGATAGTGATACCCAGTGTCAAAAAAGAGAGGAAAAGGTTACAGAGATAGTGACTGAAACATTCTTATCAAAACGATTAACAACCAAGAAATTAGCAGAAGCCCTTAGGAGGATTGATGAGGACTTAGCACTAATTGAGAAGCAAAATTCCAACTGAGAGATTTTAATATGTCTCAAGAGTTGGCTTTCATGACCTCACATTATAAATTTGCAAATCAAGTCTTTCTTATTAGCAGATTAATTCTCACTAGAGATTCTTTAATTTCCATATATGTTGTATATATCATATGCTGTATTTAAAGTTTTTTTGCCTAAAGTAGCATTTAAATTATAATAATAAAAATTCTTATTTTGTGCTTGCATAGCCTTTTCCTATGGAAAAAATATTACAGTTCAAAGTAATGGGGTATTCTTTTCGAACTTTTCAATATAAAATCAAATCTGAATATATAAATGTAGCATTCTGCACTTTTCAAATAACACTACAAGGTTTTGAATAACTCTGAATTTTCAAGTCACTAATAACAGACTTCTTAGGAGTTGCTGTAAATGGGTCAAATTTGTCATGCATGGCTTATGTCCATGGGTGTAACCTTTTAGGCAGTTTTTTGTTTCAAAATCATAGTTCTAAGTAGGCAATGAGGTCATTGTCCAATTGATATCAAAATGAATAAACTGAGTGCAAACAAATTATAATTTATATCACAATCACCTGAATTTGTTAAAACTATATAATTCTTAGTTGCAAACTAACAAGCATAATAAGCTTTATTATTTTCAGGTATTAAAGCTGCTATGGAAAAAATAATAAAACTTGTGTGTACAGAAATGTTACTTAGAATTTCCAGCAGATCAAGTGAATACAAATGTGTTATATTTTTTTTTATGTGATCTGCAATAAATAGTGAAAGCTAACAAAAATTTATATCAAATATATTATTAAATGAATCAGTATTTTTCAATAAAGATTTTGCATGTAGTTAACTAAAGTTTAGCAAAATATTTCATATTTTCCAATTATTTTTAAATTTAGTCACTGCATGAAATCAGTGATAAAATCATTATACATTCAGTGACCAAATGCCATACTAAAATAAAAAGACACCCACATGTAGTCTTTCTGAACACTGCTCATTATATACAAATAGCCATCTTCAAGTGCATTTCAGCATTATTAATTTTTTATACAACTTATTTTGTTCCTTGGCTCTTGCTTAATATTATTGCCAATAATAAAGAATTGGTTAGTTGAACATTTATTTCACTCCAATATTTTTACCATTACAACAAAGTTCTATACTTTAAATGTGTAACAATCAGATTTTGACTGATTATTTTTTTTAAAATAAAATATCATGAAACTTGCATCAACTGAATACTCTTGGATGATGCTATTATGATTTTCAATCAATGCTAATAATCAGCTTCTGAACAAATTAATTTTTGGAAAAATGTTTCACTACAAGATTCTCTATCTTCTTTTTTGTAAACTTTTAATTTACTTTTCTTTTACACCAGCATTTGACTTATAATTTTCATTCTTTTGTCTCAGCAAAATTAAAATCTACTTTATAACTTATACTTTCTCAAGTCTCAGTCAAAGAATATAATAAGCATTGATATGAGTGACTGAGGAACTGAAAGGAAAGTTAAAGTTTTACAGAAAAGTATTTGTAGAATGGGCAACAGTCCTATAGTGAATTGTTTTGCATTTATATATATATATACACACACACACACAGGGTCATTGTAAAAGAATACTCTTAAAGTGTTATATTTTATTAAATAATTAAGTAGCAAGAGTAATTGCATGTTCAAAATGTCAAGAAACTCAAATTTTCTTGCTATGATGGTATGGAGTTGGTATCAGATGTAATGTCTTAAATGCCGCATTTCGAATACACTGTATTGGTAGAGGTGGATTGATCTTGTGGTCCTTGAGAAGTCCTGATTTGAAACCATGACTTTTTTTTGGGGTCTGGGAGGGGGATATATATTAAAAACATTTATTCTGAAAAAATATTCAGAATTTACAGCATTTAAAGGAAGGATTCACTGCAGCTTTTGAAAGTGTTACAAGAGACATGCTGAACCAAGAATGGATGGAAGTTATATATCATGACACCAATGGGGCTACATTGAAGTCTGTTGAACACAAAACAAAACTTTGAGAGTTTCATCATAATTTGTACACACATTTACTTTTGTTATTTAATAAAATATAGCACTTTAAAATTTATAATATTCCTCTAAATTACACAGTGATAAATCACTAACAGTCAAGCCACACAATAATTACCATTGCTACAAAATTAAAACTTTAAAATTCACCTTATTTAATTAATAAAGATATACTGATATTTTGTTATGCAGCAATCAAATGCTTCAAAGTTATTTATATTTTATCCAAATGAGGAAAAACATAAATTTGATCATTTAGGTATAGTTCTCTTGTCTGGCAGGAAGAGACTATCATTTCTTAATTTGAGAACTAAAAATTTTTTTATAATTTATATAAAATAACAGTAGGTTTGCATTGCTTAAGTGAATAGATGTGAAATAAATCAAAACTGTTTAATTATCAAATAATGGAGCTTTACATGATACAGATAAGGAAGGATTTAAATCATTATGTGAAACATAAACCAGCATTAGAATATTTAGAACATAACTGCTTTTGGGCTTAGTGCTTTTAGAACTTTCTTAATTTAATACAGTTTCAAAAATTAATACAGTTTAAGATACCCTAGTTTTTTTTATGCAACTTTAAAGTGAAGTAGCAGAAACTATAACTTCTCCATAATATGAATTTTCTCCCTAAAAATCACAATTCTCTCACTGATTTTAGGTTATTGATTTAAGCTATACAATACTTTTGGAAACCTACCATATTTTACAGACCAGCCTGTAATGTTGAAATAGTGTTTCTATAACCAATTTTACATTAATTTATTGCCTCATAAATTACACTTAACATAAAAGAAAAGTAAAGCAGCTTGAAATCTAAAATTTGACAGAATTTTCCTAATTTAATCAATAATTATATTCATAGAGTTACCAGTTGACTTTAAAGTCAATAAATCAATAAATAGTTTAGAGGGAAAAAGTTTCATTGAAGTGCAGGACCCACATCTCTCCAGATACATGCCACAGTGTTCTAAGACCACTAATGTTGACTGTCTTTTTTCCCACTAATAGCACTATCAATCTCCCATGTTGTGCACCTGGACTTGGTGCCATCTATGATTGGGAATAGTAACTATTTTTTTAAATGTTGCACTGAATATGATGAAAATAAATAAGTCACTTCATGCTATTTGCATTATTAATGTTTAATCAATAAATAATATATACAGAGTTACCTTTAAAGTCAACAGGTACCTGTGGATATTATTTATTGATTAAATCATTAATAACACTAATAGAGTGACTTATTTATTTACATCTTATTCAGGGCAACATTAAAAGAAATAGTTGCCATTCCTGATCATAGATGGCATCAAGTCCAGATGCAGCAATCATGAGAGATTGATAAGTCACATTAGTGGAAAAATGACTGAGTCAACGCTAGTTTAGTTGTCTTAGAACACTCTGGCATGTATTTGGAGATATGTGGGTTCAAATACATGTCGGGGAAACTTTTTTCTGCAAAATTATTTATTGAATTTTTCTAAGATATGAAAACATGAACTTTACCCTAAAAACATGTATATACTTACTATCACTAAATTGCTTTTGTAACTCCTGAATTCTTGTACTAAGATTTACTACATACCACAATAGAGTGGCTATGAGTACAACCAGCATCAAACATACCAACACCTTAGCTCCTTCAATAATATGGCAGTTGCAGTTTGCATTCTTGGACTGGCATCCAGGTTTCAATTTAGAACTAGGACGGAAGTTTCTGAAATTAAAGAAATGGATGTAGAGTCATTGCTTTTATTCTAAATTTATTCTTTCTTATAGAAACTTATGTTTCGCAATTCTATCAAATTAAATAACCCTCTTATCTAGATTTGTAAAAAAAAAATACAATCATTTTATTACTGAATAATATAAATATAGCTTGTGATAATAACTTTTTACAATTTCACGAATTGAAAGATATTTAAAAAAAATATAAACACCAATTTTGCAAAAGAAAGCAATAAAATCATTTTCTTCCTTTCAGGAAAGAACCTTCAAATATTCCAATATCTGTTTCACTTCCTGTACAGCTTAAACAATAATGAATCTGGGTTTCATTTCTCTGTCAGGTTTTTTACAGTTGGAGTATCAGCTCACAACTACTTTTCTTTTTGCTTCTATGATTCTTGAGTGAATTTGTCAAGTCCTTCAGAGCCATTCCTGGGTAGATGAGTGTTTTATGGTCTAAATCCACCATATTTACCTGACTTCTGATGATAATTTGGGTAGCTACATTTACCATGGCAATGACTTACAAATCTGTCATTCAATCATTAATTTGAACACTGATAACTGTAATTCAAAACAGCTTTGCTTTGGTATCCTTATTAGAAAAATTTAGTTCTTCACAAATGAAGTGTACCAACATTATCAGGCTTTACATCTATTCAAAAGCATCTATCAATAGGCATATGTTAATAAAACTGCATGTGTTTATATTTATCAGTGTTATAGGTGTAAATAGAAAAAAGTATGGTTTTTATTATAGCTATGATATCAGTTGGAATAGGAAGAAATTCTAAATTAAAAAAAATATTGTAAATAGAACCATAGTATCTATTTACAATATTCAAGGCTGGAGCTTTCAGACAAGATCATGCACTATAAGAGTATATACAGTCTTAAATGTTTGGATAATTCATATTGCTTAAAACATCCAAATATGTGAAAAACACAGCTGCTTGAACTTTCTGATTAGTAAAAACTGGAACATTTCAACAAATGTCATGGTTTCAGAAAGCTGAAACCAAATTAAATAAATGTTTCAATTTCAGTTTATTGAAATTGGGCAATTTCAAGTATACAATTAAAAGGCCTTCTTGCTCAGAAATTAATTTAAAATAACTTAAAATTCTCTGTCATTGAACAATAAAATTTTAAAGTTTATCCTTCACACTATTTGCAAATTGAAAGATTTTAGGAGAAAACTCAGAAGCTTTTCAGAGCAATGACAGCACTCCATCTTCAATGAAGTGACACTATTGCTCAATGACAGAGAATTTTAAATTATTTTTAATGGGCCATTTCTTCTCAGAAATGTAACCCCATAGAAAATTTAACTAAGGCATTTGAAAAATGGTGCAATAGGCATGACACATACATGGACAATTCATTGTAGTAGGTAGAGAAGCAATAATTTAAGCATGCTGAGTACAGATTGATAGTTGCTGCATAGATTTACAATATGCTTACATCTTAGAGAAGTGTGTCTTTTACTGCTGTTGGTAGAGAGCTGAAGAAGTTAATCTTTTTTGGAAGAACAGCTAATTTGAAGCCTGCATTTACAATGCTTCAGCAAAGTTTGTATTTTGCCAACAACACTGACTACTCTGCCAGTATGAGTTGACTGTATATCGTCAAAAAAAGGTCCATTTAGATGTCCCAAAAATTTGTTTCGGGACAATGAGCCAGTTCTCTAAAAGCTGAGATAATCTTAGAAAACAGGGTTTTGATCACCCTATTTCTGGCAATGGTATTTCAGATTTTTGCTAGCTTTAGATAACTTTATTACAGGAAAACTGTTTATTCTAAAGTAATTTATATGGATGATCACAGTGGCAGTTCACTTCTCTGTAAAGCTAGATGGGTTCACAGTACACAAATATAAGGCTTAGTAAATTTCTAAATTGTTAGAATATATATATCTTGGCCATAATTCTGCTGAATCAGTCTTACATTTTAACACTTTAGATATAACTGGCAATGGTCTAAAAGGGAATTTGAAACTGGATAGAGCACAAAAAACTGATTTGAAACTTGCCTTCTCCATTATGGGAGAAGTTATTGGAAGAAATATGCTTAAAAAGACTAAATTCCTCTTATCATAGTGGTTCTTTCATAAGGAAATGTTTATTTTAACTACGTTATTCCAAAAAAATCTCTGCAAATTTTAAAAAAGTCATAATTACAGTGACATGTTATTACAAAAAGAGTCTGTAAATTTAAAAAGAGGCATACAGTGACAGATTATCCCAAAATTTATTTAAACTTAGGATCCAAAATATCAATAGTGTAATAACCAACCTGTCTGTAAATGGTAGATAGGTAATCACTGGAAGGAGTGCTATGCACCAATCCCATGTGATGATGCATAGAACCGGCCAGGCCTAGCACCTAATGTCAGACACCGCCTTCTCGTGGTGCAGACTGTTAGTACCTTTCAAAAGAGATATATATATATCTTGTAGAAGTGAATGGAAGAGGAGGGCTGCCAGATTAGTGTGGCCTACTGATCTGGACAACTATGGCTACTTTTTTTTTTCTACCCTGCTGAGGAGTGGTCAACCACACAGGGTCCAGACAGGTGCTGAACATATATACCAACCTGAGCAGAATTATGGCTCTAAGCTTGATTATGGATCCTGAATTTGCTGCACTGGTGGGCTTCTGTGGAGGGAGAAACTTCTGCTGTGTTTTCTGTTTGTTTGTGGGTTGACAGCCCCGAGTGAATAGAGTCACAGGATATGTTTATCAGCTGGTGGATAATCTTAAGCAGAGGTCATCGCAAGCACCTGAACTCTTTGCTTCTACTGGCATTGTCAAATTCTATATTGGAGGAAGTCTTCCAGTGTAGATGGCTTCAGCCTTTAGTGGTGGGGGAACGGGTCTTTGCCCCATGTCTGCGATTAGGGGGTGGTTTGATATTGTCGGCATTCCCTCTCTCAATAACTATAGTTTCTTTAAACATCCCACTAACGAATTTCTCTCCATAGGTAGTTGGAATGTGAGGACTCTGCATAGAGCTTTTTCTCTTGATGTCCTCACACAAGAATTCCATCATTATAATTTAGATATTCTCGGCTTGCAAGAGACCAGATGGACAGATAAAGGTCAGATTCTTAAAAATAATCTTAAATTTCTCTTTTCAGGGAGGGAAGGCAATAAACATCACCAAGGCGTGGGTCTGCTTCTCAGTAGACACGCTACTGATGCTCTTCTAGGATATGAGTGAATTAATGAAAGGTTTCTTACGGCAAAATTTCAGACGAGCATTAAAGACTTTAATGTTATCTGCTGTTATGCCCCCGATGAGGATGAGAAGGATAGGTTTTACGGACAACTTCAGGATATTTTGAATTCTGTCAAGAAAGAAGATATTACCCTTGTTCTAGGTGACTTCAATGCCAAAGTTGGTACTGACTTTGACCATTGGGGAGGGGTGATAGACCCTTTTGGTATTGGTAGCGGCAATGGACAATGTCTCCTACAGGTAACTAAACTGAATGGTTTCAGAATAACTAACACATATTACAAACACTGCGGCATACATAAGTACACATGGGTTTCACCTGATGGGCTGCATAAGAATATGATTGATTATATATTAATCAACAACAAATGGGCTACTTCTGTTAGGAATACCAGGTCATATAGGGGAGCTGAAATTGGATCTGATCATTACCTTGTTAAAAGTGTGCTGCAACTTAAATTTAAAAAGTGTTGTGCTAGGGTTAAAAAATTTACCTTTAATACTGAAGCTCTGAAAGACCCAGTTATAGCTAAAGCTTACCATGATAGGTTACTTAGTCATTATGATAGTCATGGTTTGCTTACTACTGAAGGTGAGGAAGAATGGGACCATTTTAAACAGGCCTTTTTGGAAACTAACAGTACTCTTTTAGGAAAAAAGGAGCAGAGGAGGCAGAATTATCTGAGTGATAAGGCACTTGAGCTTATTTCAGAAAGAAAGAACTGCAGGAATGTCCTTAATCAATGCCCTACTAATCCTAATAGAAAGCATTACAGAGAACTTAATAAACGTGTAAAAGATCAGTTAGCTGATAAGAATCTTTGGCTGACAAAGCCGAGGAAACAGTTAGACAGCACAATAGCAGAGAGCTGTACCAGACAGTTAATGTTTTGTTTGGTAGAAAACGGACAGGTATACAGGGATTGAAGGATAAACAAGGAAAGGTTACAGAAGGTGAGGATTCTGTCATGGCTAGGTCGGCTGAGCATTTCAGTGGTATTCTAAAAAATGTGGTTAGTTCTACCCCCATTGTTTCCAATGATGATAGATGCATTAGTGGCTTTAATGTTGGCCCTATAACACAATCTGAAGTTATTCTGGCTATTTCTAAACTTAAACTTCATAAATCCCCAGGAGTAGATGAAATTACTACGGAAATGCTTAGAGCTGGGAATGTTTCGGTTACCACTTGGATGACTGAAATTCTGAATATCTTTTATGATAAAGGCATGGTTCCTAAAGATTTTACCAGAGCTATTATTATTCCTATTTTTTAAAAAGGTGATCACAGTTCTTGTGATAACTATAAGGATATCAGCCTACTCTCTGTTGCAGGGAAAGTTCTTTGCATGATTGTGCTTAACAGAATTAAGAATCTGGTTGACAGTCAATTGCATGATGAGCAATGTGGATTCAGAAGTGGTAGGGGATGTGTGGATCATATATTTTCACTTAGGCAGATTCTTGAAAAATGTTTAGAGTTTCAGAAACCTTTGGTTGCTAGCTTTGTTGATTTCAAAAAAGCTTTTGACTCTGTTGATCTTCATAATTTGTGGTTGATCATGAGATCATATGGTATAACAGACAAGTTAGTTCTCTATAATAACACTGAGTCATGTGTGAGAGTTGGTAAGGCTTGTAGCCATTGGTTTAGCATTGCTTCTGGTGTTCGACAAGGGTGCATTTTGTCTCTTTTTCTCTTTAGTTTGGTTATTTATTATGTTATGTGCAATTCACTGCAAGGGAAAGATTTTGGCCTTAAATGGTCTGGAAATAAGAAAATTTCTGATTTAGGTTATGCTGATGATTTAGCCCTTTTGGCAAATAATGTTGATGAGATGAACTCTTTCATTCGTGCTGTTGATGAGACTGGTAGTAGAGTAGGTTTCGTTATAAACAGAGAGAAAATTTAAAGTGATGAAAATTGGTCAGGCAGGCTGTGGTTCAGTTAATCTAAATGGCTGCACTCTTGAGCAGGTGTCACAATTTAATTATCTTGGGAGCTATGTAACAGATACTGGTGATGTGTGGTATAAGATTAACAGATGAATAGGGATTGCTGCCGGGACTTTTTAGAATCTATGGAAAGTGTGGAGAAATAGGCGTATACACTTAAAGACTAAAATTAGACTGTATAATAGTTTGGTTCTTTCTAGGGTTAGTTATGGTAGTGAAACTTGGACACTTTGTAAACAAGATAACAGGAAACTAGATGCTTATGTAGTATCTTGGGAATTAGGTGGTTCAACTTTGTAACTAATGATGAGGTTAGGCAAGGGAGTTTGCAACCTCCTTTAAGCAGCATATTGTGCAGAGAGAGACTCCATTGGTTTGGCCATGTTGCCCGTATGGATAATTATAGATTAGCGAATAATGTTATGAACAGTGTGCCTCAGAATGAGGGGGATAAGAGAGGGACACCTAGGATGCAGTGGGCAGACAATGTCAAACAGGACCTTACTAGAACTGGTGTGCAGTGGCCAGATGCAGCAGATGTAGCTCAGGACAGACTTGCTTGGAGAACGAAATTGTACAGTCTAGTTGGACCTTTGTATCCCATGGCTGCTTGAGGAGGATGATAATGATGATGAATAACCAACCAATATCCCAATAAGGATTAAAACAATTGCAGTAAAGCATGTAGCTGATCCCCTTCACAGAGATCAGAATACATAAGGTAATACAACTTTTAACTCTTTCTCTACCATACTGGCCCAAACTGCAGTAAGTAATATCATTGATTGGATGAATCCATTTAAAATCTTGGCTGTTTTGGGTTGGTATAGTACTGAAAGGGTTAATGAAGATTGACAGCATGCATAGTCAACCAAGGTTTGAGGTTTATCTTAACAGAAAGCATTCTACTCTGAACTAAGCTTATGAATTTCTGGATTTTCAAGTGAAAATTAGTCTGATTTACTGAAGAACTAATAACACCCTATCCTACCAAAGTATTAAATAATTCTCATGTTAAATGGGAATTTAATTTCAATGCTCTATAACTTTCAAAATATTTATTTAATGAAAAAATGTGAGAGAAGATAAATCAAAAATCATAATCAAATTCACTTAAATCTCGATTTTTACCAAGTTCATGCATATTTAAAAAGTAATGGATAGCCGGAATATTTAATACTAAACCATATTGTTTAATAAAATCATTCATAAAAAAAATAAATACCCCTCAAGCAGCTGCTTGTCACAGAGGTCTGACAGGAGCCTGTCAGTTTATATGCCACAGTTGAAGATCTGAGAGGATGGCAGGACCTCAGCAGAAAAAATGACACATATATCCATGCCTTATCAGGGGTTTGAACCCAGGTCCCTTAGATCAGTAGCCAAGCGCGCTAACCACTCGGCCGTGGGACGGCAAAATCATTCATAATTGTCTAATATTAAAATAATCATTATGCAAAACTTGTAAACCGTATATTTATTTTCTTAAATGGTTTGAAACAATACATATTATTTAAGGTCTAATTGATCTGCAAGGTTGGGATTAGGATCTGGAAACTGTAGAATTTGAGCCTGGTGTGCTACCATTTTAACCAATCTAAACCAACTAAATTTCCAAGATTGACAGTATCCAGCAAGTTCATCAAATAACAAGCAGGTTTCATACAACAGGGTCTGTACAGGTCCACAATGCAATAATGTCAAAGAGCTCCTGCATATGTGTAAGGTTGCAATATAGAACTGAAGTGGCATTTTTGACTGTAGCACTCCTGCATGTGGATACACAGCTTTCACTCCCTACCACTTTAATTTTATTCTTCATTCAAACATAATATTTGCCAGCTGTGATTCTGTGAATTAAACAGGAGTGACGATATGCTGCAGCAGCATACTGAATATGGAATGTACAAGATATAAATAAAAAATAAATAAATAAATACCCCCTCAAGCAGCTGCTTCCCACAGAGGTCTGACAGAAGCCTGCCAGTTTATATTTTAACAGACAAAAAGTTGGAGGTAATTTGTGAATCAATTAGTTGCAGTACAAAATATCTGCTTACTGCTTATGTGAGTGAATGTTGGTAGTGGGTTGTACAGAAGGGCTCCCTATTTCTTACACTGAAAGCTTACATATAAATGTTATTACAACTGGATGACAAAGAGCTGATACTAGGCTATTTTCAACTAGATGGTCCAAGAGGTCATACAGTTGAGACATTGAGCTCATTGCATAAATGTATTTGATTAGATTATCTTTAATCCTTCCAAGGTGCACAACAATTATGCACATTGGCAGAATCCGAAATGAGAGGTCAAAGATGACTACAGCATTTTTGGAAATTTCAATTTTTTGAAAAAAGAAATTAGTTTTTAATTTTATATAATGATAAGATAATACCCCCTCAAGCAGCTGCTTGCCACAGAGGTCTCATAGTAGTCAGCACTAAAACTTCACAAACATCCATGCCTCGGGTTCATCAGTAGTCAAGAATAGAGTCACACTACCACTCAGCAACATGACGGGCTATTTTTATACTTCTTATAAAAATATATAATTCAAACTTTGAAAATAATACTATTCCCATTTGAATATTTTATTAAGTGAAAAAAATATAGCAACAAATTATTATAGCAAAAAAATAGCTTGGCCTCTGGATGTAAACCAGTTTTTTAGGATGGGAAGGTTAAAAAACTATGGCTGCCCAAATCACCCGATTTGACTATTTGTGACTTATTCATGGGGTTTCTTGAAGGAAACTGTCTGCAATAAACATCCTTGGACTAGTGAAAACTACAATATTATTATCATGAATGCTATTCAAGGACTTTTCCCTACAGCTATGTGAAAAGTATCAGCCATCCAAACAAAATAATTTCATGCATGTCTGATTGCAGATGGACATTTTCAACAATTGTAATGAATTATGCTCTTAAAAAATTGTATAAGTTATCTCAATTCTGTTTTATTCTGGTCATGGATTTTAGAAAATATCCCTCTAAACAAAAAATGCCACTTCAGTTCTGTATTGCAACCTTACACATATTGCTATTTTTTGGATCAATCAAAGTATTCGAAATAGAAACATCAGAATATTACCTTTGTACAGGGTCAGATCTATGGGGGAGGGGGGGGCATGCCCCTTCTCCCACCTTTTAGAATACTTGTAAGGATAATAGAGACAAAAATTATTCAACTTATTTATATTTCATGCATTGTTCCAAAAAATGTTTAAAGACCTACAAAAAGGAGAGAGAAATGTTACAGTCCCATTGGAAATCCAGTCTTTTGCCCCCTCCTTTTACATTTTTCCAGCTCGATTGGGGGCCTTCTAGATTCAGGCTTGTCTTTATACATTTCAGATTGTACACTGTTGACAATAGTAATTAGCATGTGGAATTATTGATCAGTGCAATCAATTAGTATCTAGAGGTTAACAATCCTGACAAGCAATGCTGCATTACCCAATAAGCACATGCTTAAAGGCCTTCCCCCTCCCAAAGTTAAGAAGCATTTACTTACATAAACTATTACATAAGCTGTATTACTGAAGCAAAAGGAATAAAAATACCATTTCTTTAATTCTAAGGAATTGAAATACAGCAATTAATACATTAATCTTTGTTAGTAATTTTGATGTCTGTATTAATTGGTGCAATTCATTTGGTCCATACACTATTATTCTTTTGAGTTTGGGAGTCACTTTTGGAGGTCCTGAACTTAATGGCTGATGCACAGTATAATGGCTGATGCACAGTATAGGTTTGTTTACATGCAGTCACTGAGATTTATGGCTGCTAGTGTGCAAAGCAAATATGCCACTCTTTACATAGTGTGATTTGGAGGGGGGGGGGGGGGAAGGCTGCATTAAGAATGTTTATAGGTGGACTGTGGCACTCCTGCATATGTGTAAGGTTGCAATATAGAACTGAAGTGGCATTTTTGACTGTAGCACTCCTGCATGTGGATACACAGCTTTCACTCCCTACCACTTTAATTTTATTCTTCATTCAAACATAATATTTGTCAGCTGATTCTATGAATTAAACAGGGGTGACGATATGCTGCAGCAGCAGCAGCATACTGAATATGGAATGTACAAGATATAAATTATAAATAAATAAATAAATACCCCCTCAAGCAGCTGCTTCCCACAGAAGTCTGACAGAAGCCTGTCAGTTTATATGCCACAGTAGAAGATCTGAGAGGATGGCAGGACCTCAGCAGAAAACAACACAGTTATGTTTATTCAGTGTTTCAGGATGAGAGTAGCAAGATTTCTCAAGAAACCACCTGCTACATTATAAACAGTCATATCAGAATAATATGACCACCCATGGAATCATAGTATACCCGCCCAGACACATCAGAGTGCACATGGCAAGGTCAACCACACAGAGATATAAGCAGCTGGCCAGGACAGATGAGCCGTAGTGTGTAATGTGAGCACAAGGAGCAGAGGTATTGATTTGACAGACGTTCAAAAGGAATGATCATCGGCTACTGTGGCAAGAGTGGAAGCATCTTGGAAACAGCAGACTTCGTGGGCTGTTCACAAGGTGCTGTAGTAAGGGTGTACCAAGAATGGACCACTGGCACACCAAGTACTTCCAGACTTCATAACTGGAGCCCCAAAGCCATCAACCCCAAAGGAGAACATCACCTCCGTCGATTGGTAAAGGGCAATAACAGTAGATTGGTAAAGAGCAATAACAGTCCCCAATAACAGTAGAGCGAACCCTGTTATGCATGGGTCTCTGGAGTCGACGCTGAGTAAAGACACTCATGTTAACCAAGGTCCATCAGCAACGACGCCTGCCGTTTACACAAGACTACCATCACTGGAAAGTGGAAGAGTGGAAAAAGGTTGCCTTCTCTGATGAATTGAGGTTTCTATTCCACAGAAGTGATGGGTGGCGGTGGCGGATACAGCATCAGATACATGAGAACAACTGGACATGCTTATTGGTCAAGTACAGGCTGGCGGTGGCAGTGTGCATGTATGGGGGATGTTTTCCTGCTATGACCCAAGACTGCTGGTACCACTGGATGGGTTCCGGAATGTCAATGGCTACCTGTCCATCCTCGCTGACCACATGCATCCCTTCATGTTGGACATTTACCCTGGTGGTGATGGTGTCTTCCAACAGGACAATGTGCCCTGTTATGTCGCCAAGATGGTGCATGACTGATTCCAGGAACACGACGGCGATGTCTCCATTCTCCCTTGGCTGGTGAAATCGCCTGACTCAATACTATAGAGCACTTTGGGATCGACAGGTTCAGCATGCGGACTCATAACCACATCATCTCCGGAACCTCCGTGCTCTGCTGGAGTCCGAATGGGCACGTGTGCCTCTGGCAACCTTCCAAGGCCTCATTGTGTCCATGCCACGACATCTCGCCACTATCATCCGGGCCAAGGGTGGTTATTCCCATTATTAGGTAGGTGGTCATATTATTCTGATACAACTGTGCATATAATAAAAAAAATGGAACAAAATTTTTTCTTGGGAGTTTTTTTTGAATGTGGCAAGCAGACTGCTGTTCAATAAAATAGCAGTAATTAAAAGGCAACATTTGAAGTATTTTTCAAAAGTTACTAAATTTATTGTTTTAACTGTTCACTTAAATAATATTAACTTATTTTTGCAGTTTTTGTAAGTACTTTCAACATTTTAAACTCCCAAGAATTTGGAACAATTACAAAAATATTATCTTATTTGTAACTGTAATATTGAAAAAAAAAATTTTTTTGTTATGATACTATAGTTTTTTTAACATTGTTACAAACTATGTGGAAAAGCTCCAAAACTATTAGTGCCTAAAAGGGTCTTAATGTTCCACACTTGGCAATTATGAAAGTAAATGTTCCCTGTACAATGACTTTTAAATTTTAAAATAAAAACTGTCAAAATGTTCATGTATAATGCTAATTATATCAGTTTATGCATAGTCATCCTGTGGTTGAGTGGTTAGTTTGCTTGGTTAATGATCTAAGGGACCTGGGTTTGAGCCAACAGTAAGGTATGAATGCTTATTTTCTGCCCAGTTCTTGCCTCCCCTCACAGATTCTTCCCTAGGTATATAAACTGACAGGTTCTTGTCATATCTCTGTGGCAAGCAGCTACTTGAGGGGATATATGTACTCATATCTACGTGCATATTGGCACATACATAATCACATCCCAAGACTTCTCTCACATGTGCAATTTAAACATTAAAGGGTTAATCACCAGATAAAAATCAGCGGTTTTATTGCTTTTTGCACTCTAATTAACTGGTGATGAAATCATTTTATTTTTTTTAACATATCCATGTAGTACTTTACTGCGTCATAAATATATTTCTAAAACTTAATATTAATTTTATTTACACTTACTTTTTAAACCTAACTTTACGTTTAGGTTTAGTCATTTTAAAATGTGAAAATGATGGTGACTCATTTTCTGTTTCACTCGATGACATTTCAAGAAGTTTGATTACTTCGCTGCTGTTGTTTGTAGTCTTCACATGGTTTTCCATTTTCAGAATATCAACTAATATTTATTGTGAACTAAACCATCTTTTGGCAATCTTAAACTATATACAAGTAACTTCATAAAACAGTATCACAAGCGATGTTTAAATTAATATAGAAAGAGCTCCCAGACATAAACAAAATTCACATTTTAAATACCTAATTCTACTATAGCAACAATGACACGTATTGCGAAAAATAAAACTAAATTAAGAACAGCTGAAACAAGTGCCATGGAAATGCAAAAGAACTCTTTTTTTTTTAGATGAAACAGCGCTACCTCGCGGCAAAATAAATCATTTGGTCTTGGCCAACAATGATAGACTACAGGCCTACGAAATTGCTCGAAAAAGGCATCTTTACGTGAACCTCCTATAACATAAAATATCACTAGATGGCGCGCAAACATTTACAAACTAGTGGTCCTATATAGGACTACTAGTATTTAGAAAAAAATATGCTACATTTATGTTTGTAAGTTACATACTGTTAACATTTTTAAACGGAAAGTGCTTTTCGGAAGAAAAATCGTATAGATTTGGATTAAAAAAAATCATAATAAGTTTGGTAATTTCGTTTCTGTATGCCGTAATAATAAACTAAAATACTAGGGTTTTTTTTAATTTTTTACAAACGATGCTTGATTAGATATTTAAATATTAAAATTTTTAATTCGATATCGAATTAAAAATTTATATTCGATAATTTTTTTAAATATCGATTTAAAAAAAATTATGGCGGTGGAAAGTGAACGTCATGAAGTTTTCATAGGAAACAATAATTCACCTCTTACACCCAGCGTGGGTGGAAAATTCCAATTGTTTTGTTTTCAGCAAAATTTCTTTATAGAAAAAAAAACTTTTTTTTTTGTCATTGGTCAGGTATTGATGAAATATAATTATTTTTCCCTTTCCTAGTCTCCCAGAAGCTATAAAATGCCCCCTCTAACTGTCGAAAAATTTGAAAATTTCAAAATTTCAAATGAATATTGCAAACGATGTATTTATGCTAGAACTTTGAAATTTTGATGGTGGAATGTGAAGGTCACATTATACCATTGGCAATTATGAGTTGACCACTTACACCGAAGGGGGTGGAAAAATGCAATTATTTTATGTTTTAAGATAATATTGTTTCTTTATAGACATAAATTAAAAAATGATTTAATGTTGCATAGTTATTGATGAAATATCAAGATTTACACTTTCCGAAGTTAGAATAAGCGTGATCCCCTATCAGTCACTCGTGCACAATTGACTATATATTAGATATTACCATGAGTTAGTAATTTGAATTATTACTCTGAATATAATACTTTATGCATTAGCGGCAAAAGAAATTTGATATCAGAAAGATTCAAGAAAAAAAACACGACTTCCTTTCTCCCGATTAACCTGTTCAGTCTATTAAACTAGTCTTATTGATAATCAGTGCCACGAGCTCAACATCTGAGGGGAACAATTTTGTGCCCTTGAATGCTAAGCACTGAGCATCATCGCGTTGTCCTTTATTTTATTACGTCCGCAAAATTCCCCGCCCTGCCCTCAGTCAGCAGGGGACACCAATGGCTTTGGAAAGGCGGTCGTCCGTCGGATGGACGTTAAGCCGTGGCTCCGTCTGCGGGAGAGCCATACCCGGTGCACGTTAAAGAACACACTGGATGACATTGACGGGAGGCTACCATCCGTCTCCCAACAGCTGTTCCGGTGGGTCCCCTCCCCCAACCTTCTCTGAGCCTTCAGGGTCCTTGTGACCTGGCCATTTAGCCTATGGCTGTGCAACAAAAGTGCCGTTCAGAGGTAAAGCAACCCAACACTTTATTTTATTTCTCGTGTTATTTTGCTTTCATCCTTCTGGTTTTCATCTGAAAGTTACAATACATTTCAGCTGTCTTTCTGATTTTTTTTTTCAAATTGATATAGTTCATAGTTGTTTCAAAAATTGATTTTAAAGGGTATCGAATTTCTCTGCCAAGAGAACAAGGCAATCAAAGGCGCAAGGATCACCACGTGACCCACGACCCAACTTTTTCCTCAACCCGCTCCCCGTAGCTACAGGGCACGGGGTTCTGAAGGTAATCCAATTTGCAGGCAGTTGTCTAACGTGGGAGGAGGGAGTCCCATCTATTTGAAATCGCACACACCCTTTGAACACGTTGAACGCAGCTTTTGTGACCTTTGATCTTCAAATCCTCTCCCCTTTGTTTCTATATCATACGCACCTGTTCTGGACCGACACATCGGAAATCAACATATCAGAATCTTTAAGAATAGAAAAAATTTGAAAAATTGTGCATTAGAAATTTTTAGATTTGAAAAGATTGCAGTTTTAAATCCGAACGCAGAAAGCACTCTAATGAAAACCTATGCAGGTAACATGGTTTCTTTGAAAGGTGTTTGCGTGCCATCTGGCGGACATGTTTTGCATAAGAGTGCTTGGAGAAAACTCCAATGGGCAGGCCTGTACTCTATCATTGTTGGCCAAGGTTTGGTTTGGTAACGGCCGAGGTTTGGCAACCATGGGCAAGTACTGTGGACAAGAATTACCTCGGCATCATTGACCGTGGTAGCCTCGTTGGCAAAGGAAAGAAAATTCATATTAATTAACGCAATTTGTGTAAAGCTCATTTTTGCATAAAATGTTATCTCTTAATAATGCTTTCTAAAGTCTGCAACAAATTTATTGCCATGGTTTGTAACAGTAATTGCAGAAGTAACTCTTAATTGCAGACGCAATTTCTGATGAGCAATTTAGAATTTCACCTGATCGATCAACAACAATACGTATCTTTCACTGCCTGAATACACTGTTGGCCATTAAAAGTGCTATACCAGGAAGAACTCATTAAGTTGTCCCGAAATATGCAAGTGGGTAGCCCTATGGGAGAACATGTAAATGATTCAAAGCGCAGCACTTATGCACATCATGTGTGACAGTAACTCTCCCTGGAAGTGGTGTAAGAGGAGATTACAAAGAACCGGTGTAAAGCACTGGAATTGTGTTTGCTCGCAGTTCTTGCACACTAAAGGATCAAGTTTGCCCCGACGAAGAACACCGCATCCATACGACCAGGTTTCCAGTTTGATCGTGGGAGAATTGTGGGATTACAGGAAAGCGGACTATCGTACCGAGACATCGGTGCTCGTGTTGGACGGAATGCTGCCACAGTGATGAGAATATAGCGTCAGTGGGTAGAGGAGGAACGAACTCACTGACGTGAGGGATCTCAACGACCCTGTCACACAAATGAACGAGAGGACAGACATCTCGTGCTCATGGCTTTGAATGATCGTACAGCCACACCAAAACCTTAGCTCAACAGGTAGGGTGTGTTACACATCAACCAGTGTCCAAACGTACGGTTGGATGTCATCTGCAGCATCGGGGCATCTTTGCTAGGCAGCCATTGCTTCAGCTACCATTGACTCTACAACACAGGCCTATGCGACTGCATTGGTGCCAAGAACGTTGCACATGGATGTGCGAATGACATTGCATCATCTTCTCAGACGAATCCCGCTTCAGTATGCAGCACCATGATGGAGAAATCCGTATCTGGCGGTACCACCGTGAGAAGCTCAGTGAGACACGCATGATGCAGCGCCATACAGGTCCGGCCCCTGGTGTTATGGTATGAGGTGCCATTGGACTCCACTCATGCACGTGCCTTGTACACATTACCGGTACTTTGAACAGCCAGCATTACATCACTAAGGTGTTGGAGTCTGTGGTCATACCTTATCTTCAGGGGTTCTCTGGTACCATTTACCAACAGGACAATGCCGACCATATGTGGCATGCATCGTCCAACAATTCCTGGCTAGCCACCATGTGACACTTCTGCCTTTGCCTGCACGTTCACTGGATTTGTCCCCAGTTGAACATGTCTGGTCTATGATCTCATGATGACTATCACACCAGACACCAGCAGCTGCTACAACAGATGAACTTTGGCTATGTATCGAAACTGCATGGACCAACATTCCCCAAACACACATCTGACGTCTCATCATCTCAATCGTTCATGTGTGAGCCGCTCCTCATCGGCATATGTCGTTCACCACAAGATACTGATTTCTTTGTATTCCACAAGTCCAACCGAGTTGTATTTGCAATCATTTGATCTTTTTAACATATGCTATGTATTTACTAAATATGACTTTGATATCTCTTGTCTTTCCTGGTGTTGCACTTTTAATGGCCAGCAGTGTACATGGACATCATCACTAGAAGAAGGCAAATCAATTGACATCATCTGCCTTGGTTTTTAAAAAGCCTTTGATAAACTTAAAAGATTAGTATTGTTTGAAAAACTGGCAAATTTCAATGTTCCCGGCAAAATGTTTCAGTTTTTACATTTAGTAGCGGTTTTAGCGGTGCAGGAGCCCTAAGCAGAACAACATTTAGAAGCCCTATGTTTTTTTTAAGAAATAAGTAATTATAAATTTACGGAACAATTTCTTCCCTCTCAATATCAGTGGCGTCAGCTTATCGATAAATCTGCCCCTGATTGTACATCTTATTTCCAACTCGCACTCAAAAGATTAAAGTCAGCAATACATTGCCACCTGTTAAAAAACGTGTTCCTAGTGGTATCGCTCAAGGCCCTATTTAGGTGCGTTTTTCATTACTTTCACGAGTACCCTCTCTATTTTAAACCCTGCTTAATTCTACATCACTTTTTCCAACTCAGAACCATCGCTCACTTCGGGAAGCATGCGATAAAATTGCATAGTGGAGAGCGCTTAATGTTTCAGCTATCTTAAACGGTAGAACCAGTCTTCAATGCAGGTCACAGTAGTCCGCAACACATATCTCTTGATTCTTGCGATATTGAAAAAAGTGAAAGAACCACTGACTTGGGCATTATCCTAACTTTAAACTTACACTTATCAGATTATAACAATTTCACGGCTATCAAGGAGTTATCAAAGCTGTTTCCCTATTTGCGGGAGAGCTATACCCTATGCAGCCGTCCCGTGGCCGAGTGCTTAGCGCGCTTGCCTACTGATCTACGGGACCTGGGTTCGAGCCCCGGGTAAGGCATGGATGTTCGTGTTGTTTTCTGCTGAGGCCCTGCCATCCTCTCAGATCTTCTGCTGTGGCATATAAACTGACAGGCTCCTGTCAGACCTCTGTGGCAAGCAGCTGCTTGAGGGGGTATTTACTTTATTTATACCCTATGCACTTAAGAATAATCTGTATGGCCTTGACAAGAGGCTACTGTCTACCTCATAAAGCTGTCCAGTGGGTTCCCTTCCCCTAACCTTTTCTTAGCTATTAGGGTCTTTGTGGCCTGGCCACTTAGCCCGCTGTATGCAAAAAAAGTCTGGTTCAGGTGTAAAATAACCCATCCTAAAATGTTGGCTCTAAAATGTATTTTCGCATGTCATACCCTATTTCCTCATTGATTCTGATTATGTAACGATCGATGCGTTCTTAGGGAAATTTTTTATCAAAAAATTCTATTAAACATAATTTTTAATCCTTTTAAACACATTTACATTTCATATAATTTACATTTGAATAAAAAGAAAAGCAATAACATTTTAATGCTTTCAATGCTGACTCGGTTTTCAAATCGTGATTTTAATCAAGTGATTTTTATGTTAAAAAGGACAGGATTCTGTGCAATTCTAGTGAATACCTGTGTGAAAAAGAACAGTATTCTGTCCTCTGTTAAACTGATAGAAGACAGTCTCCAAGTGGATTAATGAAGCCATCCCCGTGGCCAAGGGGTTAGCGCCCTTGACTGATCAAAATGACCTGGTTTCAGCCTTGGATAAAGCATGGATGTTTGTCTTGTTTTTCTGTTGTGGTCCCGCCTTTCTCCCAAATCTTCTCTAGGTATATTAAACTGACAGACTACTATTAGACTTCTATGGCAAGCACCTGATTGGGGGGAAAGGAAGTGTATTTTATTATTTATTTTTAAATAGTAGCCTTTATCCTTAGCAAAATGTTAAGCACAATTAAAGCCCACACTTTAACGCATACTGAAGTATGAGTGTAACAATCCTCTAACCTGTGATTTCATTTATAACCACAGGTGAAGAGGAATCGATAACGATCATTAAGTAATCAAAAAATAAATTTCGGGCGTCTTCGACGTCAATTGTTGCATTTGTAGCTCTGAAATAGAAAACCTTTTATGAAAATATTTCTTAACTGCGAAAGTTTGGCCCTGTAACAAAACTGGGAGATGAAATATAATTTTCGTAAGTGTGAAATTCAGCATAAAAGGGTTCTGTAAATCGAGACCCATCTGTATGAACAACAGCATCATCATCATCAATAACAACAGCAACAAAAAAAAAAGTCCAGTGGATTCCCTTCCTCTAACTAGCCTGGCCATTTAACCCTTTATGCACGAAATTGGTGCTTAAAATAAATTAACATAGCCTCAGCCAATCTCAGACACCACTGTTTAAAAGTGATATAAAATTTTCAACACCACTTTTTTCAGATTAAGGACGTAACCTGGAGTGGGGGGAATCCGAAATTTTCTCATCCCACCCTAAAATCCTGTCGTCTTATATTAAATCTCTACAAAATATAGTCTACCTGCCTTGAAATCCAAAATAGTTGTCTTTACATAATTTTATTTTAGCCCCATATTTTATGTCCGACATTGAAAATACAGCAGATTAAAAAAAAATCTATAAAATCTCATTCCTTATAGAATATCATTTTAACCTTTCCTGTTTGGTGAAATGTTTTAGTAATTGCGAAAACCTACTAAGTCTTATTCTCAGACCTTCCCCCTCCCCCCGAAGCTGTTCTCGGAGATTTCTCTATACTGAATTGTCGCCCTCCCCACTAAAAAATACCGGGATTCTTATTGTAGATGCACTTAATGAAATTTTAATTATTTATTGTGAAATTAGTTTCCTATTTACAGTTCGCTAATAAATATGTTTTTATACATTATGTTGAAAAGAGTGTCCGGACACTTCCATGTTATGTGAATGGAAAGCCACTTACAAAGCTCTCTAACATTGAAATAAACCTTTTACGCAAAAAGTGTTATTGGCGATAAATTGTAGATGCCGCTTAAATCTCTCTAAATATATTTCCCACAATATTCGTTTAATATTTAATGGAAGCTGAACCATTTATCTTCAACTTTTGACACTTGTGAAAAAATACTTCAATAGATAAAACACAACTTTTGTAACAATATGTTCACTAACATAAATTAAATATATGAAGTTTTTATGACGATTTTTTAAGATTTCATCAATATGGAGGCAATGTAGCAGTGTCGTCTGCTGTTAAATGGTCCCGCTTCAACGACTCTTTAAATATTGATCGAAGATTGTGGAAAATTGACACTGTCACTGTCACTCAATGTCATCATCATATGAAACAATTATTATTACGTATTATCACTATTATGAGATTAACATTATGGAAAATATTATAAACATATTACATAATAAATGTAATAAATAAAATATTTTAAATTAAAAATTTGACGAAACATTGTTTTAAAAATATACTTTAGATCAATGGATATAAAAAATAGTGGTTTACGCAACTTTAACTATAATTTGTTTCCTATTCGCCGGAAAATACGTACTTGCATGCTCTTCACGAGTGAGTGGAATATGAGAGTTGAGTGGTTTGTGTATGCGCCACTATAACAATTGAGTGATTTGTGTATGAGCCAACAGCCCATATAGTGGTCGGCAATTGCCAAAAATTCGAGAAACATCGCTTTAAATTTTAAGCCAAACTTTATAGTCTAACAGCCAATGGTGTTCAATAAATAACACGAAAAGAAGCGAATGAATACAGTCGTTACAAAGCATTTTGGTCAGTTTCGAATTATTTGACCATCAACGTTTATTCTTTCTGAAGACAACAGATGTGAGCTTTTTGTAATAATCACATAAAAAAACATTTCACTGCTTTGGTAAATTATGGTTGACAGAAAAGGTCGATGGATAGAATGACAAAAGAGGAGCAATGGACTTGAATTTCGTCAGTCCAGCATTCCACGGTCCGAAAACTTGTATGGTTTCGGAAAATTCTTGAAAATGGCTTGTCAAGAAATCTCACGCTATTCACTATTATCGATGAACTGCTGCTTCAGCTTGATAAAGGTGAGTTCTTATCTGGTTGACTCACATATTTATTTATAAACTTTCAATCATCGTTCGTTTGTGTAAATACTTCTACTCTATTATACATCTACTTTAGTTACATGTACAAATAATAAAACAATTTCTGCTTCGCACATTTTATTTCATGTCAGTACTTTAGCTACTGATCTACGGGACCTGGGTTCAAGCCCCGGGTAAGGCATGGATGTTCGTGTTGTTTTCTGCTGAGGTCCTGCCATCCTCACAGACCTTCTACTATGGCATATAAACTGACAGGCTCCTGTCAGACCTCTGTGGCAAGCAGCTGCTTGAGGGGGTATTTATTTTTTATTTACTTTAGATACATTTGACATTCAAAATTTCTGTCTTCAGACGCATATCTCTCTGTCTGTCTGCTTGTTCGAGGATTCCTCCTAAACAGTAAGAGCTAAGACAACTAAATTTCGCCTATAGCTTCATCTCATCGTAACTTAATACATTGCAAACGTTTCGACAGCATAAAACCAAGACGTTCTCCAAAAGTTGGGCATGAAACATCTGCCCATAGCACTTTTCCCATCGAGAACGTACTACTTCATTCATAACCTTCACTTTCATAAAGGAGGCGAATGCAGTGCTCTCAGCGATTTCGGACACTTGTAGCAAATTTAATCCTGCCCCACAGCAGCTAGGAACCAGATTTCTGAACCCCACTCAGAAAGACGCAAATGGGAGCATCACACCAAATTTGGGACCGATCAGTCAAGTATCGCCACCAATAACCTCACTGTGGACGTACAAAAAACTCTTTTCCACGTATTCTTTCAAGTATGCCTGGAAGCTTGCTATTTTGATTCATTTACTGTATATTAAGGTCTGAGCAATGCGGGGAAGTTCAGCTAATTACACATAAAAAGTCTTATAAAAACCGTATTGTGTTGCTGCACTTTACCTACAAGTATAATAAAGCGTTTAAGCATCTTGTATAACGTCTATCATTTCATAAGACCAGTGTACTTCCCATATCTAGGTATCTTCATCAGGCACGTACTCAGCATATAGTTTCAAGAAGGGTTCGAAAATTTAGTTTTGGGGGAAGGTCTGAAAATATGTATGGCTTCCCAGTTACTAAAATATTCCACCGGACAGGAAAGGTTAAAATAATAGTCTATATGGAATAAAATCTTCTTTTAGTGTAATAAAACAAAATTATACAGAGACAACTGTTTTGAATTTCAAAGAAGGTGCACAAGTTTAAAATTTCGAATATGATGACCGAATTTTCGTGGGGGATGGGGCTGGATGATGGAAGGTGTACGGACACTCTAGTCGCCCTCTATCCCCTGGGAACGTCCAACCTCCCATGGTTCGGCATAGTCCATATTCCGAGGATTGCCGAACTAAAGAAGGAATTCAAGTGAAATATGTAAAAAAAATTTTGACTCATATTTTATCTTGCAATATATGAAATTTCCAGTTAAACTTTACATCATTGCATATTTTATACATATCTATCCTTTCCGACATTGATATAAAACAAAAGATTATTTTATTTGTAATAAGTTTATTATAAAACTATAGTCAAAAATAGCCTGTATTTTATTAATCTTGAGAAAAGTACATGCTCTGATAACTGTAAAACAGTAGATAATCTAATATTTTCTTCTGGACGAGCATAATAGTTGCACGAACACTTCACCAATAAATGGTTCTTCTAATATTGTGGAAAGAACGACGTTTCCTCCGAGATCCATTACAGGCAGATGGTTTTGCTCCCTATAGAACGAAACAAGATAAGTGTTAACGAATCTGAACTTTGCAACAGCGACCAAACTTCTCATATCATCAAGTGTGAGTCAATAAAATATCTGATAAGTTTCCAATAGAAATAGTGCCGACGCTTTCTAATAAGATAAAGCAGGCAGCAAACTACTAACATATTGCTTCCTTTTTTACACTTTGTCGAAGCATTAGCCATTGGTTCCACTAACGGTAAGAGTGTTGAATAACAATTAGGCCAAACTAGGCATTGAACTAGAGGCATTCGGTTTTAGAAGAGATATCTTTTGAGCCCCACTCAATATTCTGAAGGTCCAAATATAATAAAGCTAACGTTGCATGGGGTCGCAATTCATTTTTGATAAAAATTTCAACAAGCGAGCATTGTTTTCACTTTGTACACATTAAAATTTTTGGTTTTAATGAGAAAAAGGAAAACTTTCTTTTGGGTCGAAAGGTACGAATGATAGAATATTAGGATTAAATTTTCCTAATCTCTGAATTGATTGTTTAATATGTATTAAACTATGAGAACGTCGATTTATTGTTCATTAGCTGAATGTACCCGGTGCCCGGGTGTCACTTTTAATATTTATATTTTTATTTTCACTGCACTAAAGGAAAATTTTGTAAGTACTCCCCCCCCCCATCCCCGACATTTTAGCAAAGATTTTCAACAAGAAGAAATTTGCCCGGTATTGACTTGGATCGTTGTTGACGTCAGCGAGCTCTCTCATAGCCCGTGTCTTAGTTTCTGCCTCAGCTACCGAGATTTTTATTTCCGTTAACACAGATTTTCCCGCTCTATGGCTCCCGTGATATTCGTCCGCAGGGTCCAAATTTCCTGCACAGCTTCCCCCTTGTGCCCCAGTGATTGGTTTAAAAATCAGGTTCCCACTTGGCCAGTGGCTTCGTTCCTACACAAATTGTGACAGATCGTGTCTCACTTTTAATCTGCATATTATGTTGTTCCCTGCACTAATGGTTAGTTTTGTGAGTATCCCCCAACCCCCGACTTTTACATAGTTTGAATACGAAGAATTTCCCGGTGTTGCAAAGGTCATTGCTGACTCGGCGCGAGCTTTCAGAGCCCGTGGCAAACGATCGAGATATTTATTTCGTCAGATTTTGGCATTCTGTGTTCCCGACGTACTTCACCGAAAGGTCCTAAATTTCGTAGGCGGGTTCCTCCTGCCCGACCTCATGTTTGGTTAGAAAATCAGGTCCCTAGCTGCAATGGAACACTTTAATAATGCCTTTAGAAATGTGGGGAATCTGGCAACGGCAGCAGATTTAAATGCTATTTTAATTCTTTACTTTCACAGTTAGGGAGCAATAAATGGCAACAGTAAATTTGATAGCGATTCTCGTTTCCCATAGGAATAGCATGGTAAAGATTTTTGCAACTAGTAAGCCCCCCTTTTGGACTTTCGACCTGAAATTTGGCAATGCAATCTAGACCACAACCTGAAACATTCTCTGAAAATTGGAAGCGTGTACGTTGATTTCCCGATGAGTTATGGCTGCCACAGACAGACACCTTCTTTTATTACATAAATTTATAACTCGTATCTCCAAACTGTATTATTTAATTGTTATTGATATTGGTAACATATATAAGCATTGTTGCTTGTATATAAATTAAATTACTTATATGTTACTAATATCCAAATGCGAGTCCTAGTACTCTTGTGGATTAATAAAATATTTTGGTAAATACTTCTGTGTGCAGACAATTGAATATAATAATAACATTTAAATAGCACCCTCTATTGGTGAAAAAATTGAAAAAATGACAAACCACGGAAGGATAAAATTTTAAACGCCAATTTCAAAATGATCTCTTCATGCAAAAAATTTTAAATTTAAGTGGTAGAGTGTAATAGTCGATGAATTTACATTGGCAGCAGCGATTTGCCCTCCACCTCAGGTTGGTTGAGGAAAAAAATATTCAAGTTAATTTCAAGAGAAAAATGCTCTTTTGCTCCTAAGTTAATTTCAAGAGAAAAATGCTCTCTTGCTCCTAAGCTAATTTCAAGAGAAAAATGCTCTCTTGCTCCTAACCCTAGATCCAGCCCAGCCTGTATCGAACATTTGAAAGCATTTGGTAGACCCCAAGTTAGCAGAAAAGAGCTGCCTAGATTTAACGTTGTCTATCAATTATAGAAATCTTCACAACCTATACTACTTGGCTAGTATTCCTAGCATTTCAAGGGACGGGGGTTGTCTCAGTTGGTAGCGCGCCAGCCTCATGATCTGTAGTTCCCAGATTCGAGTCACACCTGTACCAGCAGCGTTGAGATTTATCTCCGGTAATCTCCCACCTTTCTCTAGGTCAGAAAGGGGGACACCGATGGACTTGGAAAGACTTCCATTCGTCTGATGATATTGTCACCCGCAACTTTTCCTCTTCAAGGCATGCGACATGAACTACAATTATATTCCACGTTTATCAAAAATAATTATCCATATATAGTTATAACACATCTAGAACTACATATCTATACTTGTCGATCTGACTTCAAACAAAAATTTACTTTCTAACAGATACTTCTGAAAGAGTGGCTCAGAAGATTCGAGTTCGAACCAGGAACAACCCACAAGCTAGTAATACACAGTCAAATACTCACTAACTGTAACTGTGATTAGTAGAGGATTTAATAATAGACAAATGCAAATTTGGTTTAAACAATAACAAAAAAAAAAAGATTTAAATTTATTTAAATTTTCAAAATCAACATAATTCCTCCACCAACTCATAAAGATGGATAAATTCACATTACAATACGTTATCATATTTCCAATCCACTCAAATAAATTCAATATTATAAAGTGATAGTCAAAATATTAAAGAAAAGTGACAGCAATCAGATTAATATGAAATAAAATGATTATACCCTGATTAAAGATTTATCCACAACTAAAACGGAGTTCCGCTGGACTACAGTTGTGCACTCGGAAACAATAAACAATTATTTCGAAGACAGGAGACCGAACACGGGTCCTATTAGCACCACCATCCCGCACAGAATCCCTTCGCCGCTGAAGGGAGGCAATAACTCAGGCAACCCCGGGAATTCTCCGACACTAGTGGCCAATCAGATGCCATCAACATCAACATGGCAAACACAATGTCCGCAGTATTTCACAAGTGGGACAGAGTCTTGTTACCAGATCCCAAAAGTAAAAAAAACGAAATTACAAATACCAATAGGTCCTCGACCTATCAATATGTAAAGCCGTGGCCCATGTGCAGGGCAGCCATGCCCTGCGCGCATTAAAATACACGTTCTATGATTTTGACAGGAGGCTTCCGTCTATCTCCTGTTAGCAGTCCAGTGGCTATTTTCACCTTTCTGCGAGCCCTTGAGGTTCCTTCTCACAGTTCCCAGGTTCGAGTCCCAGCTGGGTCAGCGTTGAGATTTATCTCCGTAAAATTCCCCGCCCTGCCCACGGTCAGTAGGGGACACCGATGGGCTTGGAAAGGCCGCCGTCCTTCGGATGGGACGTTAAGCCGTGGCCCCGTCTGCGGGGAGCCATACCCTGTGCACGTTAAAGAACACGCTGGATGGCCTTGACGGGAGGCTACCATCTGTCTCCCAACAGCTGTTCCAGTGAGTCCCCTCCCCGAACCTTTTCTGAGCCTTCGGGGTCCATGTGACCTGGCCATTTAGCCCATGGTGTGCAAAAGAGTGCCGCTTAGAGGTAAAACAACCCAACCCAAATCCTTCTCACATGGCCATGTAGACCATTGTGATCAAAAAATTAAAATGACTCTCAGAAGTAAAATAATCCAACCCAGAAATTCAGAGTAATAAACAAAAAGCATCGGAGCGCGAAAATTATGTGTTTGCATGTCAAAGTAATAAAGCATAAAAAAAAGTATCGTAGCGTGAAAACTATGTGTTTGCAAGTTGAACGTGTTTTCTATAATGTCAAGATGACACTAAGTAGGTAAAAATCTTTATGAAAGTTGCACGAACACGTGGTACCATCTCGTCTGGTTTCGATGGGTCGTGAGCAAAATGAACAAACGAGTTCTGCTTGGTTAAATAAAAAGCACAAACTCGCACGAAAGAATTGCACTGAGCTTGTTTATTTCGTTCTATTAGGAGGTTAAAAACAAAGTCGCTATTTTATTTCATTTGAAGAGCATTTGAATGAATTTCTCCATCAGCGACAAAATGGTTGCCAGATTGCAAAGCTAAATGAAACGAAATGTTCGTAATAATAAAATGAATATGAAAAAAACTAAAAATATTTCTTTATTAAAATTTTTTTAACAAACATTTTTTCGAGCAATTAAGAAATTTTTAGATTCATTTATGTTAAACAAGCAGATTTAATCGGCTTTACTCAGGTTTGAAACTTTCTAAAATGAAGAGTAGATGTACTCCCCACGTCGCAAGCATTCATTTGGCATAAATATCATTACACTTCATCTCCTCCCACTCCGGAGGTTGCTCAGTCGGAAGCGCGCCAGACACGTAATCTGCAATTCCCAGGTTGGAGTCACATCTGGGTCAGCGTTGAGATTTATCTCCGCAAAACTCCCAGCCTTGCCCACGGTCAGTAGGGGACACCCGATGGGCTTGGAATGGCCGCCGTCCGTCGGATGGGACGTTAAGCCGTGGCGCCGTGTGTAGGAGAGTCATGCCCTGTACACGTTAAAGAACACATTGGATGGCCTTGACAGGAGACTACCATCTGTCTCCCAACAGCTGTTCCAGTGGGTCCCCTCCCCCCAACCTTCTCTGCGCAATCGGGGTCTGACCATTTAGCCCATTGTTTGCAAAAAATTACGCAAAATTCCCCGCCCTGCCCACGGTCAGTAGGGGACACCGATGGACTTGGAAAGGCCGCCGCCCGTCGGATGGGACGTTAAGCCGTGGCTCCGTGTGCGGGAGAGCCATACCCTGTGCACGTTAAAGAACACGCTGGATGGCCTTGACGGGAGGCTACCATCTGTTTTCCAACAGCTGTTCCAGTGGGTCCCCTCCCCCAACCATCTCTGAGCCTTCGGGGTCCATGTGACCTGGCCATTTAGCCCATGGTGTGCAAAAAAGTGCCGCTCAGAGGTAAAATAACCCAACCCAACCCAATGCAAAAAACTGACGCTCGGAGATAAAACAACTCAATCCGCCCCTCCGGTTAAAATTTCTCCTTCTCTTTTAGGGGAGGAATGAAATGGACATTGTTCGAGGTACCCATAATCGTCCCCACGGAATTTCCTCCCTCAGATAATCGAACTTTTCAAATCACTTCTTACCCACTAGAGTTCCTCGAATACAATTTGCCAAGCATATGTAACATTATACTGTAGTAAAAGAAAATTAACTAAAGACTGAGGTGCACATAAAAAATGTAAAGGTAGTGGAAAATTATTATTATTAAACTAAATTTTCTGTTACTTAATATAATATTTAAAACGTTTATAATATATATATTTGTATATTATAATACATATATTCCATATCATTTGTATATACGTTTATTAGCTTTTGTATATTTTTCAAGTTAAATTAAAGATTTTAACTTCCGATACGATTTTAGGTTTCGAAGTTTTCCTTTCAACAAAGTATCTCATGTTCCTCTGGTGCTTAATTAGAAGTACTTCAATATTCACGGACGCTCGTGCTCTTGATCCAGCAAACTGGACAAGGAGTTTATCACGCGAAATCAGAAAGAAATTAGTTTGATGTATTCCTTTTTTCAAATTAATTAGTCAAATTTTTTATACTTAAAGTTATTTGAGAATTTGTTATTCTATGGGGATTTTGAGAAATTGGAACCCGCCCGCCCGAATTTCGGTTGGGTTGTTTTACTTCTGAGCGGCACTTTTTTGCACACTATGGGCTAAATGGGCAGGTCACATGGACCCCGAAGGCTCAGAGAAGGTTGGGGGAGGGGACCCACTGGAACAGCTGTTGGGAGACAGATGGTAGCCTCCCGTCAAGGCCATCCAATGTGTTCTTTAACGTGCACAGGGTATGGCTCTCCAGCACACGGGGCCACGGCTTAACGTCCCATCCGACTGACGGCGGCCTTTCCAAGCCCATCGGTGTCCCCTACTGACCGTGGGCAGGGCGGGGAATTTTGCGGAGATAAATCTCAACTTTGACCAAGCTGGGACTCGAACCTGGGAACTACAGATTACGAGTCTGGCGCGCTACCGACTGAGCTTCCCCCCCCCCCCCCCCCCGAATTTCGGTTGACCCCAGTTGTTCCCAAATAGCCTATATTCTTTCCCTGGGTTAAAGGAACGTTCATGCAAAGTTTGGAGCCTCTAGCTATTCTGGGGACCGAGTAGATAAAATGACAGACACACAAACAAATAATCGAAAAAACAAACAAAGAAGCTTTCTTCTTTTATATATAATAAGTAATAAGAAAACTTACTTTATATGATTGGCAGAGAAAGTCAAAGAGATCATCCATAGTTTTGCCGTTAATATCTTTTGAACCTTTCTGGAATGCAAAATAAATAAAGTTTATATGCGAACTTGAATACAGATGTATCATACAACTTGTTTAAAACCATTTTTAAGCATTACCAATCCAATACCGAAAACTTGATCGAAAAAGAATTAATTTTATTGTTTATAAAAGGAAGCCTGCTTTTTTTGGCATGTTGTGAACGTGTTTTTGGTCTTTTGTCTGCTATTGAATGAATTCTCTCTTCTTTAAAATAATCTGCTTCACTCATTTTTAAACCTTTTTAATATTTCTGTTAATTCTGCATTTTATTTCTTAAAATAATTATTACAATATTAATTTTTGTTTCGGCAAAAATATATGTAAACGCATTAAGTTAGAAAATTCTCACTTTTTTGTCTTTTTTTGCTTCGTGTTAAATTTTATTTACATTTGCAATATGTAATATGATCTTTGCATCCATCATTTTCCAAAGCATACTTTGAATATTCAGCTAGAATAACGAAACAGGATTAAAAGAAGAAACCAACACAAAAATGGTGAAATCATCTACTGTTTATTGCACGCTACGGTCCTTTGGACTTCCCATTAATTTTTTTTCCAAATGGCAAACTCTTTTAATGTTCATGTAGCAGAACATTCAAAGTCAGCTAGGCGAATGGACACGTGCAAATATTGACGAATTTATGGCAATACAAAAATGCAAATGGCTAGACAAAAAGACCAATGCACCTATCACTCTTAGATTAACTGAAGCTCTCATAATTGTTACAATTAGGACATATCAGATGCTTTGTAACTTACTCCATTGACGGTGGTCCAAGGAATAAAAGTCTGAGGAGGATCCAAGGCTTCAGTTTTTTTTGCCATCTTATATTCCATATCATTTCCTAAAGTTCCATTCGCACAATGGTCGATTTTATCTCGTAAGTCTGATGACCGTATGCACTGGAAAAAAAAAAAAGCGTTAAAAATTCAGTTAAAGAATTCAAACAATTACTCTAGCAAGATATACACTAGCGGAATTGAAAAAAGAACACCATTAAAAATTGAAGCGTAATCTATGAGATTTATTTAGTAGAAACAACTTGTTGAGAAAGGACAGTGATCACACGTGTGAAGTGATTCAATGTGTATTTTACCTGTTTAATGAGCATTACTTACATTTTACAGAAGGCACATTTTAATAAGGTGTTGAACCTCCTCGAGCAGCAATACAAGCTTCCAATCTGGCATGCAGTCGGTCGTACAAATGCTGGATGTCACGCTGGGGGATACCATTCCATGCGCTTTCAACTTGGACACTTAATTCAGCGATGGCCGTTGCCTGTCGAGGTCAGCGGAAGAGTCTTTATCCGATCCAGTCCCAGACATGACCGATTGGAGACAAGTTAGTGCACTGCCTGAAGAGCATGTTGAGTTGTCCCGGGCGGAGTGGGTGCTGGCGTTATCCTGTTGGAATATTGCATCTGTGATTACACTCAAATGTGGCAGTATGATTGGCTGTATGATGTTGCTGACGTACGTATTGCTATTCAGTGTACCTGTACAAACACCAGACATGTACGAGAATGATAACTAATTGGTTCCCACACTATGATGCCTAGTGTGGGCCTTGTATGTCGCTGTCAAATGCACGATGGAAGAAGCTGCTCACCTTGTCGCCTTTGGACACGTAAACGACCCTAGGACCTTAGGAGCTGTCTCCTAAGCAATCAGCTTTCACCACTGAAGACCACAGACTGCAATTCTTCCCTCCAATGAACTCGTTTTTGAACCACTGCAAACGTACTTGACAGTGATGAGGTGACAGCGATGAGGTGACAGTGATAACCATGCCAGTGGCACGTATGCCCATAGTCCTGCTTCCAAAAGAGATGATTGCGTATCGTTCTTGCAGACACCCTTGGTACGACAAAGGATCGAATTTGTGACGTCATAGCCATCCACTTTGCCAGCGTCTCCCTCCTGATATGCTGATCCTCTCATGCATCCATAACTCTGTGTTGCCCGGAACCACATCTGCGAGTGTGCGGATGCTCTTCTGATCATCGACACCACTATCATACCACTGCCGATTCTTCTTGTCCAACGCAGTGTGGAATTTGATGAAAAGACCAAGAAGAAAGAACATGTTAGTGATCTGTTGTCTGACGCTGTTTAAAGGGGGGAGGGGTGTCTGAAACTCTGTAAAGTGTATAGTAGATGGCACTCTCGACGTCGCAAGATTTCTTTTGGCATAAAACTCATTACGATCACTACCCTCTCCTGCTAAAAAAATTTATCATACTCTTTTAGGGGTTGGGTTGTTTTACCTCTGAGCGGCACTTTTTTGCCCACCATGGGCTAAATGGCCAAGTCACATAGACCCCGAAGGCTCAGAGAAGGTTGGGGGAGGGGACCCACTGGAACCACCGTCAAGGCCATCCAGCGTGTTCTTTAACGTGCACAGGGTATGGCTTTCCCGCACACGGCGCCACGGCTTAACGTCCCATCCGACGGACGGCGGCCTTTCCAAGCCCATCGGTGTCCCCTACTGACCGTGGGCAGGGCGAGGAATTTTGCGGAGATAAATCTCAACGCTGACCCAGCTGGGACTCGAACCTGGGAACTACAGATTACGAGCCTGGCGCGCTACCGACTGAGCCACCCCCGCCTCCTCTTTTAGGGGAGGTGTGAATCTCTTTGAAGTATACAACAGGTTGCACTCACCAAGTTGGAAGCTTTCATTTGACATAAAACTCATTAAACTCGATTCGTCCCCTCTCGGTATTATATTTCTCCCCATCTTTAGGCGCCAGGCTCGTAATCTGTAGTTCCCAGGTTCGAGTCCCAGCTGGGTCAGCGTTGAGATTATCTCCGCAAAAATTCCCCGCCTGCCCATGGTCAGTAGGGACACCGATGGGCTTGGAAAGGCCGCCGTCCGTCGGATGGGACGTTAAGCCGTGGCTCCGTGTGCGGGAGAGCCATACCCTGTGCACGTTAAAGAACACGCTGGATGGCCTTGACGGGAGGCTACCATCTGTCTCCCAACAGCTGTTCCAGTGGGTCCCCTCCCCCAACCTTCTCTGAGCATTCGGGGTCCATGTGACCTGGCCATTTAGCCCATGGTGTGCTAAAAAGTGCTGCTCAGAGGTAAAACAACCCAACCCAACCCCATCTTTAGGGGAAGTCTAAATGACACTCCATGTGATTTTGAATAACTACTAATGTTAAGTCTATGAGAGACCAGTTTTTAACCGTAAATGTTAGTGTATGGGGATTTCAAGAAGTTTATAAAAGAACTTTGCTATATAATATTATATAAATTCGCATCCGCCCACTACAGTTTTGGTTGATCCCAGAGGGTTCGCACACAGCCTATAAAATATATTCTTCCCCTAGGGTCGATCGTTATAATTTGTGGTTGATTGTCAGATCGTATGGCATACCAGACAAGTTAGTTAACATAATGAAAGCTCTCTATAATAACACTGAGTCATGTGTGAGAGTTGGTAAGGCTTGTAGCAATTGATTTAGCATTGCTTGTGGTGTTCGACAAGGATACATTTTGTCTCCTTTTCTCTTTAGTTTGGTTATTGATTATGTTATGCGAAATTCACTGCAAGGGAAAGATTTTGGTCTCAAATGGTCTGGAGATAAGAAAATTTCTCATTTAGGTTATGCTGATGATTTAGCCCTTTTGGCAAATAATGTTGATGAGATGAACTCTTTCATTCGAGCTGTTGATGAAACTGGTAGTAGAGTAGGTTTGGTTATAAACAGAGAGAAAACTAAAGTGATGAAAATTGGTCAGGCAGGCTGTGATTCAGTTAATCTGAATGGTTGCAGTCTTGAGCAGGTGTCACAATTTAATTATCTTGGGAGCTGTGTAACAGATACTGGTTAAGTGCGGCTTGAGATTAACAGACGAATAGAGATTGCTACCGGAACTTTTAAGAATCTATGGAGAATGTGGAGAAATAAGCGTACACACCTAAAGACTAAAATTAGACTGTATAATAGTTAGGTTTTCTCTAGGGTTAGTTATGGTAGTGAAACTTGGATGCTTTGTAAACAAGATAACAGGAAACTAGATGCTTTTTATTCCAGATGCTTACGCAGTATCTTGGGTATTAGGTGGTTCAACTTTGTAACTAATGATGAGGTTAGGCAAAGGAGTTTGCAACCTCCTTTAAGCAGCCTATTGTGCAGAGAGAGACTTTGTTGGTTTGGCCATGTTGCCCATATGAATAATTATAGATTGGCGAATAGGGTTATGAACAGTGTGCCTAAAGGCCTCAGAAAGAGGGGGAGACCTAGGATGCGGTGGGCAGACAATGTCAAACAGGACCTTATTAGTATTGGTGTGCAGTGGCCAGATGCAGTAGATGTAGCTCAGGACAGACTTGCTTGGAGAACTAAATTGCACGGTCTGGTTGGACCCCCGTAGCCCATGGCTGCTTGAGGATGATGATGATGATGAGTGAAAAAAAGGTTCCTGCAAAGTATGGTCCCTCTAGCTTTTCTCTGGGTGTTGAGTGCATAAGTTACACGAACAAGTCACACGAACAAGAAACAAAACAGCAAACTTTCTTCTTTATGTATTAGATGTGGTTCTTCACGTGTCCATTTTCAGTTTCAGTAGACAAAATATTAGTTGATTGTGCACATGTTTGTTTCTTCGTGTTTTGATTTTTCTCCCTGGTTGTAGGCGATGTGGAAAAGATTTGATCTTGTCGATATGGGGTTCTTTATGTGTCGCATTTTAGTTACTGTAGAGAAAATACTTGCTTAATGTGTGCACGTTTCGTTTCCTCACGTGTGGGTTTTTTCTCTCTCGGTGTGGGAGATGTGAAAAACAACGAGTTAGAGTTGGGTTGTTTTACCTCTGAGCGGCACTTTTTTGCGCACCATGGGCTAAATGGCCAGGTCGCATGGACCCCGAAGGCTCAGAGAAGGTTGGGGGAGGGGACCCACTGGAACAGCTGTTGGGAGACAGATGGTAGCCTCCCGTCAAGGCCATCCAGAATGTTCTTTAACCCGCACAAGGGGCCACGGCTTAACGTCCCATCCGACGGACGGCGGCCTTTCCAAGCCCATCGGTGTCCCCCTACTGACCGTGGACAGGGCGGGGAGTTTTCCGGAGATAAATCTCAACGCTGACCCAGCTTGGACTCGAACATGGGAACTACAGATTACGAGCCTGGCGCGCTACCGACTGAGCCACCCCCGCCCCACAACGAGTTAGTGAATAGGTGTTTCTTGACCGTTGTTGTAGACAAAATATTGATGCAATATGTGCATATGTCCTACTTTCGTGGGTTATTTGTTTTCTCTCTTGGTGTGGAGGAAGTGAAAAGGAATTGTGCTAGTCGAAATGTGGTTTTTCCCATGTCTATTTTTCAGCTTCTGTGGACAAAATATCGGTTAATTATATGCAATTTTTTTTCTTGACGTGTCCGTTTTTAGTTACTGTGGAGAAAATATTGGTTTAATGTGTGCATGTTTCCTTTCTTCGTGTATTGTTTTTTCGTTCTGTGTGCGGGGAATGTGGAAAAGACTTGCGCTAGTCACTATGGTGTTCTTTACGAGTCCCATTTTGGTTGCCATAGAGAAAATATTGGTTTAACGCAATGGTTCTCAACCTATTATGCTTCACGTACCCCCTGGAAGTGTGTATGTTACTGGCGTACCCCTTGTATAGATATATAAAACTATAGTTATAGTATAACAATGATTATTTTTACTTTGTTACTAGACCTCGCTCTCACGACGTACCGCAAAAAATTTTACCGCATACCTCCAAGGGGTACAGTCGCTCAAAAAAGTATCCGAACACTATGGTTGATTACAGAATGGTCTAAATCTCTAATTTCTAAAAAAAATCGTTGCCAGATATTTTTTCTGAATTCTGTAATCAACCGTAGTGTTCGAATATTTTTTAATATATATGATGCGTATGAATATATAATGCTATGAATATGGAGCGTGTGCAGTTACCGTTCACAGCAAACTGGAGCGGTTGCGGTTAATGTTCACAGCACATTGGATCGTGTGAGCTCACAAAGACCTAGATCGTGTGGGCTCACTCACGGAAATATTGAGCGTGTGCAGTTACTGTTCACAGCAAACTGGAGCGTATGCAGTAACTGCACACGCTCCAGTTTGCTGTGAACGGTAACTGGAGCGTGTACAGATGCTGTACACGCTCCAGATATTTTTCCTGAATTCTGTAATCACGTGAACCGAAGGTTGCCAGATCACTAACTTCCAAAAAAAAATCGTTGTCAGATATTTTTTCTGAATTCTGTAATCACGTGACACGAAGGTTGCCAGATCACTAACTTCTAAAAAAAATCGTTGCCAGATATTTTTCTGAATTCTGTAATCAACCATAGTGTTCGGATACTTTTTTGAGCGACTGTACACATACCCCACGTTGAGAACCACTAGTTTAATGTAAGCATTCTTCATTTCATAGTGTGTTGGTTTTTCTCTTTTGGGTGTGTGGGGTGTGGAAAAGAACTGCGTTAGTCATTATGTGGTTCTTTACTGTCCGGTTTTTGTTCCCGTGGAAAAAATATTGTTTTAATGTGTGCTTCTTTTCTTCGTGTGTTGATTTTCTTATCTCTGGGTGTGAAAATGTGGAAACGAATTGCACTAGTCGATAAGGTGTTGTTATTGTGTTCATTTTTAGTTACTCTCTGAGGGGGGGGGGGTTAATATGTCTGTTTCGCTACTCCGTGTGCTGATATTTTCTCTCTTGATGTGGGTGGTGTAAAAAAGAAATGAATTAGTGGATATGTGGTTCGTCAGCACCCTCTTTTAGTTGCTGTGGAGAAAATATTTGTTTAAAGTGTGCATGTGTTGTTTCTTAATGTGTTAGTCTTCTCTCTCTTGATGTCGGGGATGTGGAAAAGATTTAATGTGGTTATCCACTAGCCCTTTTTAGTTCATTGTAGAAAATATTGGTATAATATGTTCATGTTTCCGTGCCGAGTTGTTAGCGCGCTTGGCTACTGATCTACGGGACCTGGGTTCGAGCACCGGGTAAGGCATGGATGTTCGTGCTGTTCACTGCTGAGGTCCTGCCATCCTCTCAGATCTTCTACTTTGGCATATAAACTGACAGGCTCCTGTCAGACCTCTGTGGCAAGCAGCTGCTTGAGGGGGTATTTATTTATTTTTTTTATTTTCGTTTCTTCGTACTTCGCTAGTTTGTTCTGCTTGTTTCGCGTTTAGTTTTCTGTCTCTCTTACTGTGTTTGCGTAAGAGTCACTAGAAATGTTCGCTTGTAATTGGATTATTTAAAAGCTGATATTTTTTATTGGAAATGTAAAGAAAATTTGTTTGGTTCAATGTGCTATCGTTTGCTCTTTGTGTGTTATGTCTCTGTGTGTATGAGGATGCAAAAGGGGTTTAATTTAGAGTCTGGGTGTTTCATTATTTGTCCTTTTTTCAGGACCGCTAACTATTTGATAAACTGCAACATAACTTGTTCTGAGTGCGAAATTGGCTAGGCTCAACCCTGCTTATATTAGTAGAAAAGAGGAATTAAATGGATTTTGATCAATTGGAATATATTGAATTTCTTCCTACATTGGGTTGTTGGGTTGTTTTACCTCTTAGCGGCTTCTTCCTACATATGTCTGGGATTGGTAATGGAATAGTGGCATAGTGGCATAAAAACTGGCATAGTGGTTAGGCAGCTAGCGACTGTTCCAGTAAGGCAAACCTTGTGTGTTGTGTTAGCTCTAACTAAGGCAGTGGTCAGCAGTGACTTCAGTCTTAGTAGGGAATGTCCTTGTATGAGAAGGCCTATAAAAGCTATAAGTAGCTTCTAGGATTCTTCTCTGTCCTATATGTCGCAAATCAAAAAAAAAGGGTACTTGTGTTAATTTCCAAATGGTTTTTTGACGTGTCTGAGTCTCTAATTTTCAGGAATTTTCTAGCAAATGTACGTTATCCAAGCCTTTAAGGAAAGCTCCTTTGAAGTCTCTTGGATATGCCAGTGGAGGTAGTGTGTGTGAAAAACATTTCCTTTGATGAAGGTGTGAGCGATCTGTTAGTCATGGTATTTAGGTGAATTATCATTTTCGATTCTAACATTTTCAGAATGAAATCTTTTCAGATATAAGGAATCGAAACGTACTTCGCTACTGTTAAAAATCACTAATTCTATTAATCAATTCTTTAATCAACTGAGGATTTTGCATTTAATTTTACCGCACAATTTAAGACAAGTTGGATTAACGTTTCTTTTGTCTTTGCCTTATAAAAGTATTATAAAGCATCATTTTCTTTACGTCAAAACAAAAGATTTTAATATGCTTCAATATAACTTAAGGATGGGAAAAATGCCTCGCCATCTTTAAAAAAGTTTAAAGAAACACATATTTAACATTGAGAATTTGGAACTATATATAAAATGTTAGCATTATCTCTTTCTCCCTTTTCAAGTTACTGAGCACAGTGTTGCCACTACCACTAGAAAATGTTCAGTAACAAATTCTCTTAATTCCTGGACGGACAGAGAGTCTATCCTTTGGTGTCAAGATTGGAAAATTATTATAATTCCTTTTTTTTATTTATTTTCATTTGCTTATTTGAATTATTATTGACGTAAATATTTTAAACGGATTTTGCAGTGGAAGTTATAAATGAGAAAGTTTTACCTCTTTTAGACTTTCCTTTTGAGAACGAGTGTTAAAGGCACATACTACAAACTTCAAGCTATCCAAAGTAGTGTTCATTATTTCAATGGCACAAGTCTGCAAAGAAGAAGAAAACATGACTCTTTGCAATGATAAGTTAATAAACATCGTACGATAACAATAAGTAAGAAGCGGTGCTAAAGCCTCCAGCTGGCAGCCTCAAATTTCAAAGCGATTACAACCGTAGAACTCCGGAATCGTGTTAGAACTCATCATTTTGTTTTCACTCGTGATGAAAGTAAACAGAATGATGTTTATTAAAAAAAAATTCACCGCTTCAGGTGAACAAATGTAAACTACAGTGAGACACCTTTTATGAATGGGCGGGGGTGGCTCAGTCGGTAGCGCGCCAGACTCGTAATCTGTAGTTCCCATGTTCGAGTTCCAGCTGGGTCAGCGTTGAGATTTATCTCCGCAAAAATTCCCCGCCCTGCCCACGGTCAGTAGGGGACACCGATGGGCTTGAAAAGGCCGCCGTCCGTCGGATGGGACGTTAAGCCGTGGCCCCGTGTGCGGGAGAGCCATACCCTGTGCCCGTTAAAGAACACACTGAATGGCCTTGACGGGAGGCTACCATCTGTCTCCCAACAGCTGTTCCAGTGGGTCCCCTCCCCCAACCTTCTTCTGAGCCTTCGGGGTCCATGTGACCTGGCCATTTAGGCCATGGTGTGCAAAAAAGTGCCGCTCAGAGGTAAAACAACCCAACCCTTTTATGAATTATTAAACCATAGCACATCCTAGTGGTTAGTGTAGTTGCCAAAGTATATATAAAAAAGGCGTTATAAGCAACAGATCTATGTTATATCACTAGAATTAGGATTTAGTAACTTCTGAAATATGTTTCTTGTGGGTTGAGTTCTTTTAGCTCTGAGTGGCACTTTTTTGCACACCATGGGCTAAATGGCCAGTTCACATGGATCCCGAAGGCTTAGAGAAGGTTGGGGAAGGGAACCCACTGGAACAGCTGTTGGGAGACAGATGGTAGCTTCACATCAATGCCATCCAGAGTGTTCTTTAACGTGCCCAGAGTATGACTCTCTCGCACACGGGATCACGGCTTAACGTCCAATCCGATGGACGGTGACCTTTCCAAGCCCATCGGTGTCCCATACTGACTGTGGGCAGGGCGGGGAGTTTTGCGGAGATAAATCTCAGCGCTGACTCAGCTGGGACTCGAACCTGGGAACTGCAGATTATGAGCCTGGTGCGCTACCAATGAGCCTCCCCCGCCCCATTTTCTTGTGGAAAAATGTGCATAAGAATAAAGTACTTAAGAATACCAAGCAAAATCTCGTTTTTTTACAATATTAATTCAGTATTTAAAGAGTTGGTTGGATCTGAAAATTTTCCTGGTAATTCGAATCACTCTTAGGTACGAATTTTTCATCATTCCAGCAGGCATAGATCATGGTTTGATCGAAAGTTGAAGGACACACCGAATCTGAAATTCCGCATTTTTCTCCTGATCTACGATCCAAATTACGCCGAAGTGCAAATTTTCAGAGTTTAAGTACATCTGCAAAAAAGCCCGATATAGGCTGGGGTATGGCTCAGTGGTAATGCCCCAGGCTCGTAATTTATAGTTCCCAGAAAGTATCCACTGTGTCAGCGCTCAGATTCATATTCGCTAAATCCTTAACCTACCTCAGTCATGGTATTGGAAAGGTTGGCGACCATATGATGGGACGAAAAGCCATTGATCTTATATGTTATACCCGGGCACGTTAAAGAACACGCTGCCTTGACTGGAGATTACCATCTGTTTCTAACAACTATCTAGTGGATTCTTTTTCCCTACTCCACTCCAAGCCCTTGGTTGGTTGGTTGGTTGGTTGTTTGGGTTTTAATGGCGCATTAGCAACTAAGGCTATAATGCGCCATACGAATGTCCAGAAGAAAAAAAGATAAAAGTCGTGTAACCCTTAACCGAATTTTAAAGGAAATCACAAACATATACTAAGAATGTAAAGCAATAAAAAGAAACATAATTGATAACAAGAAACAAATGTATAAATAAGTTATAAATATAAATGTAACCCAGGTGTAAGCAACCTGGGTTAAATATTGGAATAAAACTATATTCGAGTAAAATATCCTGTAAAAAGTAAAAATTCAAATACAGCGTTAAAACAACAATGATCAGATAACAAATGTCCGAGTGTAAGGGGCTCGGACGTAAAATCATGAAATGTAAAATACAACGTCGTTCAAAGTTAAAACATGGACATGATATTAAAATGTGTTTGATAGTTAAAATGGTGTCACAAAACTTCCAAGCCCCTGGAGTCCATGTGACCTGGCCATTTTGCGTCATTGTATGCACAAAATGTAGCTCTGAGGTAAAACCACCTAAACTCATAGTCATATATTAGGGTTATCCCCCTTCCCCAGCTCAATCCGAATCAGTTCTATACAATAGATATATGTTTAACGATTAATGGAGTGATTGATTGATTGAATGAGGACTGATATGGGGATCCGCTAATTCTAACTATGATGCAGAAAAGACAGCACATAGAGGTAATTCGGACCGTAGACCTCGGGGAAAATTTGAAATTTGACCTCTAGCGTGTCCTCCAAGGCCAAATAGATGTCATGTAGAGGTCAAACCTTGTTCTACGAGTGCTAGACACGTGAAAATTGGTGTCTGCAAATGTTTCGTGCTGTAGATCATGGAAACGTTCCGAAATTTCGGATCCAGAGGATCCTTCATGGTCAAATCGAAATTTTGATCTAGAGAACTGAAAACTGCAGATCTTAGAAACGTAAAATTTGGGATGCAATGGGTTCGTCAAGCAAAAAGGTAAAATCTTATCTACTAGTACTAGAGAGTTAGAATTTGATGACGGGGTAATTCGGGTCTTAGATCTCAGACGCTTTGTGAAAATTGGATCCCATGGGTCACTTAAGGTCAATGGTCAAATTTCAATATATTGGTGCTAGAGAGCTACAAATTGGTTCATAGAGGTATGTCAGATCGTAGATCTCAGAAACGTTAATAAATTTAAGATCCGGTGTCACCTTCAAGGTCATATAGAGGTCAAAATTACAGTATAGAAATGAAAAGGCTCCGCAGAGGTGGATTTACCGATAAGTGGACTAAGCGGCCGCTTAATTCACTGAAGCACCCTCAAATCGTTCTGTGAATTTATAACTATTGTTTTTTAAAAATTTGCAATTATTAGTAAGTAGTTGTAAATGGAAAATAATAATTTTTAAGTAAAAACATGCAAGTATCGTATTTTTGATGATGATGATGATGATGATCAAAGAAAAATATTCATTTTTCAGTAATAACATGGAAAAATGAAAAATGCTTTCATAATTGTAGAGGCCCCTAACACCATAGGGCCCCTAAATTTTATTCCGCTTAGGGCTCCTGGATCTCTAAATTCGCTAGTGAGGCTCCGAATGATTTCTAGTGTATATATACACTACGTTACAAAAAGTGTCTGGACATTTTCATGTTAAGTGAACGAATAGCCACATTCAAATCTATCTAACTTTGAAAATAAGCTTTTTTACGGAAAAGTCCCTAGACATAAATTGAAGATCTCGGTAAGAGTTCACTAAATCTCAATTTTTAATATAATAATAATAATCTAATATTTAAAGAGTTATGGAAGCTATAATATTTAACAACAGATGCTATCACACACTACACTTCCAAAACATTTTCTTTCCAAATTCATGAATACTTCAAAAATCCTTACACAAAATTCAAATATCGCATTTATATTGCGAACAACTTGTTAAAACAGTTGTGATTTAACTTTTTGAAGTAAATTTTCAAAACTAGCAAATGTTTCACTTAAATGTTTCAGCTTCCATAACTCTTTAAATATTAGATTAATATTATAGAAAATAGAGATCTAGAGAACTCTGACCGAGATCTTCAATTCATGTTTAGTAACTTTTTCCGTAAAAAGCTTATTTTCAGAGTTAGGTAGATTTGAATGTGGCTATTCGTTCACTTAACATGAAAGTGTCCGAACCATTTTTGCAATGTAACGTAATATGAATAAAAATAGATATTATATATCTATATATTATAACATATAGATATATAATAGTATAATAATAGATATAATAGATATAATAATATAAATAATAATAGATGTCGAGGTTGCTCTAAGGAGCACTGCTGTTATCGTCTACAAGCTTTCGTTGTGGGGGGGGGGGGTACTTTTTCCAACATGATTTGTAAAATTATCAGCACTCTTATCGTTGCACTAGAAAGCAACCTTACCTGGATGATATTTCCATAGCATTCTTCAGATCCATGTTGGCATGTGAATTTCCATTTACCTGGATGGCCCTTCACCTGAGAAAAATGAAAGAAAATTTGGTGAGGTTAAATACAATTAGAAGTGCAGGCAATGGACAGAAAATGCGAGCATTCTCATTTTATCTCCGTAAATAGGTAAATAAATTTTTATTGAAACACGTGACTGAAGATCATGGGCGTCCACAGAAAATTTTCCAGGGGGGGGAGGCAAAGCTTGGAGACAAATGATTACATCAATAAATTTTTATTTAATTATATCAATTTTTAGATTTTTTTTCAAAAGTTCATTATAGAATATAGTATTGCATCAATACAAAAACACATACATAATATATATATATTAATTACGTTTAAATTGTTACGATTATAATTTGTGGAATTTTTTTACTTGATCCCGGGGGGGGAGTGCCCTGTTTTTCCCCCCTCTCTGCGGACGCTCATGCTGAAGATAAATATAAGATGCCAATTAAACTGTCTAAATTTCGATTTTGAACAATATCCGCTTAATACTTAAAGAGTTATAGAAGTTTGAATATTGAATGTCAGAAATGTTAATGAAAAGAATTCACCTCAGAAGTTAATTAAAACTTAAAAAAAAATATTATTTCAAACCAATTAATAAAATAAGTGTATGTTTTAGAATTTTGAGCAGAAAATTCTTTCAATAATTGCCAGTTTTACACAAGTTTCTTAGGCCTGATTTTGCTGCTGTTAAGTATTCGAGCTTCCGTAGCTCTTTAAATCCCCAGCAAATATTGTCAAAAATCGAGATTTGGATAGATTTGAATGAGATTTAAATTTATCTACTCCTATTTGCGTACAAAAAGCTTATTGTAGAAATTACGGGTCTTCAGATTTGCCTCTCCTTTGACTAAACATGAAAATATTTCCTTTTTTCCGTCCAGTATCTGTACAGTCGCTCAAAAAAGTATCCGAACACTATGGTTGATTACAGAATTCAGAAAAAACATCTGGCAACGATTTTTTTTAGAAATTAGTAATCTGGCAACCTCCGTGTCACGTGACACGAAGGTTGCCAGATCACTAATTTCTAAAAAAATCGTTGCCAGATATTTACAGTTGCAGTTACTGCACACGCTCCAGTTTGCTGTGAACGGTAACTGGAGCGTGTACAGTTGCTGTACACGCTCCAGAGATTTTTCCTGAATTCTGTAATCACGTGGCACGAAGGTTCCAGATCACTAATTTCTAAAAAAAATCGTTGCCAGATGTTTTTTCTGAATTCTGTAATCAACCATAGTGTTCGGATACTTTTTTGAGCGACTGTACATCATGAGTGTACACAAATCTCCCAATTCAAGAAAATCTAGACTTATTAATATTCAAAGCATAATTGGACTGTTGTCGATTGTGTATTTACCTCAGCATTTCCGTAAGGAATGAGTTGGAGTTTTATGTCTGATCCGATTTTTTCGTAAGTGGGGCATAACTGCTTCAGGAAATAACGCCGACTGTCAGGACAGAGGGATTCATAGTAGACGTCCACTTCAACCGGAGTCACAGAATTCTGAAAAAAAAAATGAAATTTCATTCAATTTTCGTTATTAGATTTTAAGCAGCATTATAGCCAATTTTAACACATGCTCTCTCTGAATACTCTTATTTGGAAAATGCAAACCACATTTCTTCCAAAGAATCATTTTTGAAAAATCTTATACACCCAATTCTGTTTTTACACGGTAGATAGGTTCCCGAAAAACCGTGTAAAACAATACAGTGCGTATGAAAAAATAGAAGATTGGTTCCAGACGTGAAAACCCAGTACAAATAATAAGTTGTTTTCAAACAAATCATATCAAAATCTTTAATTAAATCTTTATTTGATTTTTGTTAATTTAAACACATTTTTTATTTTGTAAACTTATAAAGATAATTATAATGTACATATATAAAGTAGATTATCCTTCATAAAGAAAATAATATGTCGCTAATTCAAGAATACAAAAGTGCAAAAAATTATGACTTACATATACCTATTAACTAGATTTTATTCGTTGTAATTTTCTGACAATAGACGCATTCGTTTGCGTAAGACTGGAATTAATCACTTTCATCGCTTGAAACATTTTGGCCGTCGTGTTCATACTCCAATGGTGAAATGCTCTCGTGTTCATCCGCAAAATTCCCCGCCCTGCCCACGGTCAGGAGGGGACACCGATGGGCTTGGAAAGGCCGCCGTCCGTCGGATGGGACGTTAAGCCGTGGCCCCGTGTGTGGGAGAGCCATACCCTGTGCACGTTAAAGAACACGCTGGATGGCCTTGACGGGAGGCTACCATCTGTCTCCCAACAGCTGTTCCAGTGGGTCTCCTCCCCCAACCTTCTCTGAACCTTCGGGGTCCGTGTGACCTGGCCATTTAGCCCATGGTGTGCAAAAAAGTGCCGCTCAGAGGTAAAACAACCCAACTCTCGTGTTCATACTCCAATGATGTATCTATAGTCCATTTTCATAGTTAAAACTATTTCGAAAAATGTGACCATAAAAGCGGCATCTTTGTTATAAATGTAAATTCTAGGAATTTTTTCTTGAATAGGAATATTTTTTCAGAATTAAATTCAAATGGAGATTTTTAAAAAGGCGCCGTTTGAACCGTGTTAGATTAAAATAAATCGTGCAAAAGGAGAATTTGAATTTTTTTCTAAACCGTGTTAAATAAAAATCGTGTAAAAAAAAATCCGTGTAAAAACAGAATTGGGTGTATTTGAAATTAATTCGACTTCAAAACAAATAGTTATTTAAACAGCTGCTGCTCCATTGAATAACTTCATTAATTAAGTGATCAAAGTCTGACATTAGAGATGATATTGGACTCGGGCTTTGGGGCTCGAAATAGCAATCTCGGGCTCATAATAATTTAAATTTCAAATATTTCTTGAACATATGAAAAGAATAAGTAAATATGTAAAAAACATATTATTATAATTTCGATATTTTAATGTCTTTAGTAAGTAAAAGTAAGCACCATGCGGTTTTTGATTTTTTGTTTTTAAACTTATTCTCTATCTTCAACAAATGGATGACTCTTTAAATTTATAAAGATGCTACCCCTGAACTTTCAGTTTCTATCAGCATTTCTAATATTTTTCGTTACAAATAGAATAAACATTTTAATTTTGTCATAAAATGATATTCTATTTGGAATCTTCATTGTTTCGCCAGGCTTTATGAGATATTTGGCTTCAAGATATAATCTGCCAATTTCTCACCATTAATACTATTATACAATACGAGCCATTTAAATTTCACATGATAGGAAACTTCAAATCTTTCATGCTGTATACAGAGGTAAAATTTTTGAAACCTTGTCGAGTTTTGGTAAAGGGGACAACGCTCTCTCATAGTAATAATAATATTATAATAATTTATTTCATGCAGGGGGTTACAGTAAAGCTAAGGTACAGGTAATTTTGAATATTAATTTAAACGTTCAAATGGCTTGATGCCCCAGTACATTTGAGAAATTAAAAAGAAATATTGAAAATAGTACAAAAATACAAACATATTTACAGGAATTGCACAATTATTTGATACACATAAACAAAAAGACAAGTTGTACAGACGAAGACAAGCATATAATATGAAATAAATAAATAAAAAATAAATAAATACCCCCTCAAGCAGCTGCTTGCCACAGAGGTCTGACAGGAGCCTGTCAGTTTATATGCCAAAGTATGAAGGTCTGAGAGGATGGCAGGACCTCAGCAGAAAAACAACACAAACATCCATGCCTTACCCGGGGCTCGAACCCAGGTCCCTTAGATCAGTAGCCAAGCGTGCGATTAAAAAATATAATAAACTTAGGAGGAAGAAAAAGAAGGTTTAACACAACAGAGAGTAATATTAAATGAATGAACAAGGGGAAAAAAGGATTGCGGATAATACAGACAAAGGGCAAAGTTGGGGGGGAGGGGTAGGAATAAGAGTAAGGAGATGATTATTATTACTATGAGAGAGCTTATGAGACATATTATTATTACTATGAGAGAGCGTTGTCCCCTTTATCAAAACTCGACAAGGTTTCAAGCATATTTACAGGAATTGCACAATTATTTGATACACATAAATAAATGGTCAAATGTTTCAATATTCTAATAGGAGTGGAGTAATATAGTTTTTGAATTTTGCTTTAGAATTTAAAGAAGTGATATCGCTCGGTAGATAGTTCCAAGTTGAGGTTGCTTGAAAGGAAAAAGAAATTTCACCATATTTACCTTTGGAAATCTTGGGAAGAGAAAACATTTTATTATCAGAGCGAAGGATCTGGCGATGTCGTAATCGAATATAGGGTATAAGAATCGAATGAAGGGAATGAGACTTGTTATAAATAATGTCGTGAATAAGGGTAATAAACCGCAGCTTTCTTCTAGGTTCAATAGTGGGAATTTCGTAGTTGGAACGAATATCAGTAAGTGTTAGAGATTCTCGTTTGTTAAAAGAGATTTTGCTGATGATTTTGAGAGCTTCATTTTGAACTTTTTCTAAGTTATAAGAGTTCTTTTTATAAATACCAAAAAAGAGTGGAAGCACAGTTATTCGAGTTTCGGTCGGATGTAAATTTTGTAGAACATTGGGGGGTAGGAGGATATATATACTGCTCACAAAAATTAGGGGATATATTATCGCTTCATATTCATTTTGAAATATCCCCTAATTTTTGCGAGCAGTATAGTTTCGAATGTGCCTCAATATATAAGTTCTTTTAGAAGCTGAAGCGACGGTTTTATTAATGTGAATTCCAAAGTCAAGATTATTATCTATCATCATACCTAAGTACTTCATGGAAGTGGAAATTGTAATAGGGGTATTATTAATTTTAATGTTTTTTTCAGGCGGGGGAGAATTTAAAGTTGAAAGAAAAACAATATTGGTTTTCTTGATATTGACAGTGAATCCATTTTTAGTATACCAATGAAGCACATCATGAAAATTATTTTCTATTTCTTGTTTTAGAGAAGTGCATACATAAAAATATTGTAGTTGGTGGAGGATTCTAGAAGATCATTAACAAAAAGGTTGAAGAGAAGTGAGCTAAGAATGGTTCCCTGAGGTACTCCCCGATTGATTTTAAGAGATGTAGAGATCTCATTAGTGCTTAATTTAGTTCGAATAACACGGTCGTTGAGATAATTTTTAAACCAGGAAAGAGCTGAGGGCGATAGATTAAGATTATAGCCGAGTTTTTTCAAGATAAATTTGTGTTCAACTGAATCAAATGCTTTTGAGATATCAAGGGAAATGAGTCCAACATACGTGTTTACTTTGCTGTCTAAAGCCAATCTCCATTGATAAACAAGAAGTGTCATAAGAGTTTCAGTTGACCGATTTTTCCTAAACCTGAATTGTCTGCACGAAAGTAAATAAAAATTTTCAACAAAAGTCGATAATTGATTCTCGACGGCTTTTTCTAAAAATTTGCTTAAAGCACATGTAACTGAAATAGGTCGATAGTCCAGAGGGTTAGAAGGATTTGAAATTCTAGGTATAGGTGAGATGATGGCTGCTTTCCATAGAACTGGGAATTCATTAGCGTTAAATGAACAATTAATTAGATCCAAAGGGGTGCGGAAATTAATGGGGAAAGAATTTTTAGAATAAAGATAGGGATTCCATGTGATCCGACACTGGGGTGGGTTGGGTTGTTTTACCTCTGAGCGGCACTTTTTTGCACACCATGGGCTAAATGGCCAGGTCACATGGACCCCGAAGGCTCAGAGAAAGTTGGGGGAGGGGACCCACTGGAACAGCTGTTGGTAGACAGATGGTAGTCTCCCGTCAAGGCCATCCAGCGTGTTTTTAACGTGCACAGGGTATGGCTCTCCCGCACACGGGGCCACGGCTTAACGTCCCATCCGACGGACGGCGGCCATTCGAAGCCCATCGGTGTCCCCACTGACCGTGGGCAAGGCTGGGAGGTTTGCGGAGATAAATCTCAACGTTGCCCCAGCTAGGTCTCGAACCTGGGAACTGCAGATTACGAGCCTGGCGCGCTACCGACTGAGCCACCCACCCCCGCGCTACCGACTGAGCCACCCCCGCCCCACTGCGAGTGTTGCACACACACTCTCCTTGTGATCGCCAATGTGACATACACTATATACATTTTAATGAATATTTACAGGTCGTCGGTTATCAATTCCAGGCACCACAAGAACCTGTGGGAACAAAGAGAGAAGCGTAATCTATGACGCAAAGCGTAAGTAAAGAGGTGGAATGTCAGCCGCCATCGATGAGGTGGGCGGCCTGACATTCCGCCTCACTTTCGTGAAGATACCGGAATGAGAGACAGAGAGCCCTGGAATCAAACCTCCATGCTTCTACAGTACTGTGCAAATTAGTTGGGACAATAGGAAAATGCAGTAACAAAGACACAACTAAAATATTTATTTGTTTAATAGTGTATATAGTTAATAGTGAATGTGACCCCCCCTAGTTTTAATTACTTCTTTCACCCTCTCAACCATTGATGCCACTAGCTTTCCACACATCTCCTTCACTTCAGGGTCGTGGTATCACACTTTAATGACACTTTCTATCATTTTGGTTTTCGTCGTGCAATCCATCTTAGATATGTACGCTTTAATAATGGCCCACAAATTTTCAATGAGGTTTAGATCGGGTGAATATCCTGACCACTCCAATACCTTCAAATGTTGCTGGGTAAAGACACTCTTAGCAAGCTTAGAATTGTGGCATGGAGCCAGATCCTGTTGAAATACCCCATCGCCATTAGGAAACAGCTTCTGCAGTGCTGGAATCATTTTCGCCTCCAGAACGCCTATGTACTTTTCGCTGTCCATCATTCCTTCAATGGGGTGAAGCGTCTGTGGCCCGGAAGCTGTGAAACATCCCCAAAACATGACCCTTGGTGGTTACGAACAAGTTTAGACTCTGCAGCGGAAGGGACTTAGCGTTCCTTCGTTTGTCCCAACTAATTCGCACAGTATTGCAACTCCCGTTCTTTGTCAGGTGTGGGGGCTCAAACATTTTTCAGCCTCTTTGCTGACCATTGGTTCTCAGAATCAAGGATTACAGCAGTTGGCTTCCCAGAAAGGGTGGGCGGTTCACCTGACCCTTGCTGTCGCAATATGGGAAAGCCACTGGCAGGAGCAATGGCGGTTCCAACCCAACCGCAACTTCCATGCTGCATGTCAGATCCTTATAGGTGTCATATCCTTAACTGGAAAAATAGATACGTTATGAAAAAGCAGGACTGATGGTTTAGTTCTAGGTTAAACAAAATTAGTCGTAAGAATTGTTTCTGAATAGTTAATTTTGGTTTTCTAACAGAAACATAAGCACAGCAGCAAGAAATTATACTACAGTTCAACCTGGAATGCACCATTGTGAATGCATCAAATAGTAATAAGCCCGCTTAAAATAGAAGAAGGACAAAGGTTTCACTAAAAAAACCTTCCTAAGATAATTATTTAATTCCTTGGTAATTCCAACAACGTGTGATTTACAAGACTATGGAAAGCAATTCCTAGTTATTTTAAAAGAGTCACTTGCTCAATCAAACTACAGTTACCAATTTGGCTTACGCAAATACATTCTTCCTCATGATACAGGGGCGGGGGTGGCTCTGTCGGTAGCGTGCCAGGCTCGTAATCTGTAGTTCCCAGGTTCGAGTCCCAGCTGGGTCAGCGTTGAGATTTATCTCCGCAAAATTCCCCGCCCTGCCCACGGTCAGTAGGGGACACCAATGGGCTTGGAAAGGCCGCCGTCCGTCGGATGGGACGTTAAGCCGTGGTCCCGTGTGCGGGAGAGCCATACCCTGTGCACGTTAAAGAACACGCTGGATGGCCTTGACGGGAGGCTACCATCTGTCTCCCAACAGCTGTTCCAGTGGGTCCCCTCCCCCAACCTTCTCTGAACCTTCGGGGTCCATGTGACCTGGCCATTTAGCCCATGGTGTGCAAAAAAGTGCCGCTCAGAGGTAAAACAACCAACCCAACCCTCATGATACTTAAAGAGAACACAAATGCGAAACTCTAGGCCTGAACAGAAATCCATTATCTTTGATTTCAATATAATCATCTTTAATTCATTCAAATAAATCATTCATTATTTTTGCGGGAAGCAATTGTTTGAAAATATTTTTTTACAGGTGCCGAATGCTTAGAGTTGTTGGTTACTGATATAGGAACCCGGTTCTAAACCAGGAGTTGTTGGTTACTGATATAGGAACCGGGTTCTAAACCAGGAGTTGTTGGTTACTGATATAGGAACCCGGTTCTAAACCAGGAGTTGTTGGTTACTGATATAGGAACCTGGTTCTAAACCAGGAGTTGTTGGTTACTGATATAGGAACCCGGTTCTAAACCAGTAGTTGTTGGTTACCGATATAGGAACCCGGTTCTAAACCAGGAGTTGTTGGTTACTGATATACGAACCCGGTTCTAAACCAGGAGTTGTTGGTTACCGATATACGAACCCGGTTCTAAACCAGGAGTTGTTGGTTACCGATATAGGAACCCGGTTCTAAACCAGGAGTTGTTGGTTACCGATATAGGAACCCGGTTCTAAACCAGGAGTTGTTGGTTACCGATATAGGAACCCGGTTCTAAACCAGGAGTTGTTGGTTACCGATACAGGAACCCGGTTCTAAACCAGGAGTTGTTGGTTACCGATATAGGAACCCGGTTCTAAACCAGGAGTTGTTGGTTACCGATATAGGAACCCGGTTCTAAACCAGGAGTTGTTGGTTACCGATATAGGAACCCGGTTCTAAACCAGGAGTTGTTGGTTACCGATATAGGAAACCGGTTCTAAACCAGGAGTTGTTGGTTACCGATATAGGAACCCGGTTCTAAACCAGGAGTTGTTGGTTACCGATATAGGAACCCGGTTCTAAACCAGGAGTTGTTGGTTACCGATATAGGAACCCGGTTCTAAACCAGGAGTTGTTGGTTACCGATATAGGAACCCGGTTCTAAACCAGGAGTTGTTGGTTACCGATATAGGAACCCGGTTCTAAACCAGGAGTTGTTGGTTACCGATATAGGAAACCGGTTCTAAACCAGGAGTTGTTGGTTACCGATATAGGAACCCGGTTCTAAACCAGGAGTTGTTGGTTACCGATATAGGAACCCGGTTCTAAACCAGGAGTTGTTGGTTACCGATATAGGAACCCGGTTCTAAACCAGGAGTTGTTGGTTACCGATATAGGAACCCGGTTCTAAACCAGGAGTTGTTGGTTACCGATATAGGAACCCGGTTCTAAACCAGGAGTTGTTGGTTACTGATATAGGAACCCGGTTCTAAACCAGGAGTTGCCAGCTCAAACTTAACGAAGGGCCATTTAGAAAAGAAATTATATTCTTAAATAGCGCGGGAAAAATTACTAAATTACTTACTTAAAAACGAAAACATACATTTCCAATGAGTAATAAATAAAAAAAACAACTATTTTTAAAGAATCAAGAAAATATCTTGATTAAAAAACAAAAGTATACATTTTTAACGAACATTATGAATTGCCAAAAACGTTTAATTATGCAACTATAAATGTTTGGCCAAAAAAATTCCAAGAAATATGCTAGAACTAATATATTGATGATTTATTTTATGAACTGCAAGATGGCCAGATATTTTCTAAACTTTGTGAATGTACCAAAACCCTCTAGTTCATTAACATATGTAATAAACTTATGCTTACTTTACAGTATAAAGTTATTGTTAATTAGTAAAACATAGATAATTACTGAATCATTTTTGCTACGAATATAAAATTTTACTAATAAGACATATATATTAGTAAGTAAAACGGAAATATTAATAATTGGTTATTATTTTTAACATGTAATTGATATATTAGTATTTTTATTGAAAACTAACTTATATATGCCTAGGTACCTTATAATTAAATGCAAATATTTCAGCTGTCTTTTAATCAATAAATCACAACACGCTTTATTCCCGAATATTTGGGTTGCAGCCTTGTATGCTGCATTAATGCCAAAATATATTAATTTATATATTAGGTTAACATAAAAACTAATAAGTAATATAAATAACATTTTAGTTCATAATATTTTAAAATAATAAACGCAGTTTATGATACTACCAGTATTTTAATAAATAATAAAATAAATTTTATTTTTACACTTGATTCTTCAAAAGCATGTTAAAATTGCTCGATATCAAAGCACAACAGATAGAAAATAGTGAATTTGCATAATCTGATTGTTGATGGAGTTTGAATAACAGAAGTTCTACCGCATTTCGAAATCGTCTAGCATCTGCATTGTTAGACTTGGAGTAGAGAAGAAGATGGAGAAATCAATTAAACTTACCTGAGCTTGCATCAGATCCAACGACAACACCGTCAGCAGAACGCTAACCACCCAGATCGCCATGTTCACTGTCTTGAAGGAGAAAGAATCTTGTATATACTGGAAATCTAATTCAGTATCCGTTTACATATCGACGCTTTATCAGTTGCACGTGGTCCGTCCAATGCTCCTCCCCATTCGTTTGTGATAGTTACACTCCGAAATCATATTCACGACTCAACATTGCCAGATCGAGTGACGCAGCTTTTCCTCCCTCACAGCTGCATTGACGACACTGCGCCTGTCAGCTGTTCTGCGATATAGGGTTTCACACGGATTATCATGCAGCCTTTATCAGAATCGATTGCTCCTGTTCATTTTAATATTGGGCTATGAGAACGGACAATGAAGTCATTAAAAATTGCATTTTTAAATTTGCACAATGTGATTAATTTATTTTTAAGGAAGGTTCTATTAAAAGTGATTTCTTTATTTTATTACCGGTAGGTATTAAAGATATTAATTTACTCTATCGTCCAACACGTATTAGTGGAACAATTCAATATTATGTGAGTGATGAGCAAGATTTATTTCCAATGACCTATTTCTAAAAATATTCTTAAAGGCAGGGTCGGATCTAGGTGGGTGGTTCTTGAGAATGCTAGAGTTTCGGAATGGTGGCGAATGAAAATATTAAACCAAAAAAGCCCACATGGAAAAGTAGTTCACTTCGACAAAGCGTAAGTGGCGACCTCAAGTGGTGGTTCTATTGGTATCGTGTATTTTAGATAGTTGGGAAACAAACAATAAGGGACAAACGAATTATGTGTTAGAAATATATTTAAACAAATTAAGTTGTGCTTTGTATTTTGAAAATAAAAGCACGAATTTCGTAGATAGTCATTTTCTTTATTGGACATCATTTTCGTTGAATCAATTGATATAAGTACAATGGATAAGAAAGACATTTAAAACAGCTTGAAGTAATATTGCAGAAATTAATTATTCATAATTTAATTAATTTTGAGACTTTGAAATTAATGATTAGAATCTATAATAATTAAGGAAGAGTCTTGTGTCTCTGTGGCAGCCATAACTCATCGGAATATAGTGTTGGGTTGGGTTGTTTTACCTCTGAGCGGCACTTTTTTGCACACCATGGGCTAAATGGCCAGGTCACATGGACCCCGAAGGCTCAGAGAAGGTTGGGGGAGGGGACCCACTGGAACAGCTGTTGGGAGACAGATGGTAGCCTCCCGTCAAGGCCATCCAGCGTGTTCTTTAACGTGCACAGGGTATGGCTCTCCCGCACACGGGGCCACGGCTTAACGTCCCATCCGACGGACGGCGGCCTTTCCAAGCCCATCGGTGTCCCCTACTGACTGGGCAGGGCGGGGAATTTTCCGGAGATACGGAATATAGTGGTTGACGCTTCAAAATAGCACAGAGTATTTCTGGTTTTCGTCTGAGTTGAGTGCCGAATTTCAAGTCGAAATTCCAAAGTATGTCTGTGGGGAGGGCTTGCTAGAAGAATATTTTTTTTAACATGCTATTCCTACGGGAAACTATGAGAAGGCGTGCTGACGTCAGCAACGCCGGGCAATTCTTCCTGTTGAATCTGTATGCTAAACGGATGGGGGGGGGGGGAGTGTACCAAGGCCAGTAGACCAAATTATGACGTTAGCATACGTAGTCTAGATCGTAGATCGTATAATCATATACGATGTACCGGGTAATAATTTTACCCCTAGCCATCTCCATCATAAAGATAGGCCTATTTGGCATGGGTGAGAGCAAAATATATAAGTAAACCACCCTCAGGTGGGCCCCTAAGGGCAAACATAAGAAAAGCTAAATATAGCAATAAAATTGTATAAGAAACCTAAAACGGGGAGATTTCCTCAGAGAACGCTACCGTTTTAGGCCTCTTGTACTTGTTCAAAACAGTATGATCGTAAAGAATCAAAGAAGAAATAATCTCATTGGGATTATTGCTTACAGCCTCAAAAAAATCTCTTTGAGGTGCGTTTTATATGTGTATATATACTGCTCACAAAAATTAAGGGATATTTTTATCGCTTCATATTCATTTTGAAATATACCCTAATTTTTGTGAGCAGTATATATGGTCGATGCCCGGGTCTTTATGGAGTTGTCTGTTAGTGACAAACCAGGTGGCATCGACCGCAGTTCTCAAAATCTTGTTTTGTAAGACCCGATTCTTACGAATATTAATGAGTGTATTATTCGCCCATATGGGTGAAACATAGAGAATCACCGGTCTGATGATCATATCATAGAGTAAAGCTTATGTTCCATCATTAAAATGGAAAGCATAGGTAATTTGTTAATCCATGCTTCACTTATACATTTATTTTTATTATTATTACTGGTGTACTTTTATACCACTCTTTATAGCATTGCTTATTTATAAATATACTTTATTTAGAAAGAAAATATTTTGCATTTATTAACATTGTGATAATTGCTAATAAATAGGAATAATTTTCCTTATAAATAATGTATATTTATCAATAAGCATTAGTATAAATATTAGTATAAAAGTACACTACTAATAATAATAGAAAAAAATAAAAAGAAATGTCTGGATTATAGGACTACCTTTGCTGACGTTATAATTTGGTCCATCGGGATTCTGTTATAGGAAGGAGATGGTGTATCACCAAACTAACCTTTAGTACAGTTAAAAACAGAATATGCAGATTAAAAGGGAGACCCAGGCTGGCAGAGTTGGGACCCGAACCCGGGAACTGCAGATTACTATCCTGGTACGCTATTGTGTCGGTAGCGCGCCAGGCTCATAATCTGCAATTCTCAGGTTTAAGTCCCAGCTGTGCCAGTGTTGAGATTTATCTTCGCAAAACCCCCAACCTGCCTTCAGTCAGTAAGGGCCACTGATGGGCTTAGAAAGGCGGCTGTCCGTCAGATGGGACGTTAAGTCGTGGCCCCATGTGAGGGATTTGGATTGGATTGTTTTACCTCTGAGCGGCACTTTTTTGCACACCATGGGCTAAATGGCCAGGCCACAAGAACCCCGAAGGCTCAGAGAAGGTTGGGGGAGGGGACCCACTGGAACAGCTGTTGGGAGACAGATGGTAGCCTCCCGTCAAGGCCATCCAGCATGTTCTTTAACGTGCACTGGCTCTCCCGCACACAGGGCCACGGCTTAACGTCCCATCCGACGGACGGCGGCCTTTCCAACTCATCGGTGTCCCCTACTGACCGTGGGCAGGGCGGGGAAATTTTGCGGAGATAAATCTCATCGCTGACCCAGCTGGGACTCGAACCTGGGAACTACAGATTACGAGCCTGGCGCGCTACCGACTGAGCCACCCCCGCCCCAACAGCTGTCTAGGTTGATCTCCCCCAACCTTCTCTAAGTCCTCGGGGTCCTTGTGACGTGCCCAATTAGCCCATTGTGTGCAAGAAAAGTGCCGCTCACAGGTAAAACAACCCAATTCATCTAGATACGGGCCCGTTCAGTACAATTCAACTTTTGTGATTCCGATGGGTACTTCATTTTGCACTTTCACTTTAAATTCTGAATTTTTATTATTCTTTCTTCTCTTCCTTTGAGAGAATCAGTTCTGCTTCCTCTACGTAAGGTCGGTGACGCATCACAGGCAATAATATTTTCATGGAAGTTCCAGCAATGGAAATTTTCAGTTAATGATAATTGTAGAGAGGAAATGGGAAAAGGGTGAGCCAAAGGCGTGAATGATTTACCCATCGGAAATAGGTAAGGCGAACAGCAGTGCATTTTGTAATGTTGGTGGAAAAGCCCAATTTTCATTTTCGATATCTATATTATCGGGTGGGGCTGGTTTACTTTGACGATGCAGTCAAGTTGCGACTCAATTAAAACTAATCTTTTGATAATTTAGTAAAATACAATTTTCAATTCTGAATTTCGACTTATAGTTAACTGATGCAGTTATTCCGGCAAATATATCACAGCACACTTTCATATAAAAATAATAAAAAATAAATACCCCCTCAAGCAGCTGCTTGCCACAGAGGTCTTTCATATGTATAATTATAATTAATTCTTTCGATCGTTCGATGCGCTTAAGTTCAAAAGTGATCCGTACCAAATTTTTTAATTTCGAATGTTGCACGAAACTTTATCAAATGAGAAAGATTCGAAGGTAACGTTAGGAACTGTTTGCTGTGACGGTAAAGTGAAGTTGCCATTCAACGAAAGCTAATCTTTTCATAATCTTGTAAAATGCATTTCGACAGTTTCTTTGACGATCTGGCAACTGGGCTGCTTTACACAGTTTGTAAAATTTAGAGATCATATTAAACAAATCTCAATGGAAAGGCCGCCGTGCGCCTGATGGGACGTAAACCGTGGCCTCATTAAAACCAATTAAAAAAAAATCATATTTTAAAACAAGGTACATAAATAAAATAATAACAAAAATGCGGGTGAGCCATACTCTGTGCTTGTTAAAGAACACACTTGATGGCCTTGACGGGATGCTATCGTCTGCCTTATAACAGTTGTCCAGTGAGGACCCTTCCCGCAACCTTTCGGGGTTTATTACCAGCATGTGAACGTTTATGTGAAAGATATTATGAGTTGGCAGAGTATAATGAAATGATGTGCAGAATTTCCCGGCTGAAGAATTGGTATGGAGAATTGTGAAAGGAGTAGCAGACTCACAACACAAAGAACTTCTGACAACACTCATGGAAAATGTGATTTGCAACAATATCTTGGAGGCCAAAGGTTTCAAACTGATAATAATGTGGAAACAACATTGAAACAATTGTTGAGGGAAAAGGATACAGGTTGCTACTGACAGGGAAGAGAATAACTCTTTTCACGAATAAATAAGTGTCTCGATCTTTGTCCGAGTCCAAATCTCAGTGGAAACTGTTTTTTTTAGCATCGACTTACCATGAAACCAAACGTATTTTTACATCTTCAAGCAAGCCCTGAGATTTTTTTCCCGGCTATTACTGTATCAAAAGTTGCATTTTTGCGACTTTATGACAATTAAATAAAAAAAATATATAACAATACCCCCTCAAGCAGCTGCTTGCCACAGATGTCTGACAGGAGCCTGTCAGTTTATATGCCATAGTAGAAGGTCTGAGAGGATGGCAGGACCTCAGCAGAAAACAACACGAACATCCATGCCTTACCCGGGGCTCGAACCCAGGTCCCGTAGATCAGTAGCCAAGGAACCCAGGTCCCGTAGATCAGTAGCCAAGCGCGCTAACCACTCGGCCACAGGACGGCTAATTAAATAACAGCAGATAAGTGTACTTGAATCGACATCAATGGAATCCCTCGCTGTTTTCCACGTTGTCTAGTAGTTAGTACACTTGGCTTTCACCCAGAGGAGACCCGGGTTCGATTCCTGGTGTGGGATTATTCCTTGTCACCTACAGTTCGCCATCCGTTAGGAAGATATGACACAACTTGTTATATTCTGGTGGGTTGCTTCACCTGTGAGTGGCATTTTGCTTTTCACACAAAGAGCTAAATGGCCATGTCATACGGACCCCAGAAAATAATAAATAAATAAATAAATACCCCCTCAAGCAGCTGCTTGACACAGAGGTCTGACAGGAGACTGTTAGTTTATATGCCATAGTAGGAGACCTGAGAGGATGGCAGGACCTCAGCAGAAAAACGACACAAACAGCCATGCCTTACCTGGGGCTTGAACCCAGGTCCCTTAGATCAGTAGCCAAGCGCGCTAACCACTCGGCCATGCAAGCTCAGAGAAAATTGGGGGAAGGGGACACATTGGGCACTGTAGTCGAGGTTACGCTTCTCAAAACTGCTAATGACACTATTGACATTTATTTAGCTAAAAAATACAATTTCTTTGATGAATCGCATTTTTTATTCAGAGAAAACTTCGATATTAAGCATTATGTAATGAAATTTATACACAAACATACAAATGCAAATTGTATTTTAGCTTGGAGTCTGTAGTTACTCCACGATATTTATTCTATAAGGCAACATATTTTCATTACTGATAATATTTAAATGAGAGATAATAGCTTTTGTTTGAGAAATGGAAAAAATAAAGATTTTTTTTAAATCCTAATTTTTAAGTGCAATTGATTACAATGTAAAATGTTTTCTTTTTATCACAGCTTATAAGTTCTTTTTAACTTTTGGCAATGCTTTTGCTTCAGACCGAAAAGTTAAATCATTAGCAGTGATTGAAAATTTCCCACTTTGATTAGTAATTTCTAGTAAATCTCATAAATATGTAAGTGTTAAAAAGACAAGGGCTAACACCGGCGACGAATTAACGAAACTACGAGAACTTATTGTAAAGCCAACTACCATTTTTCATAATATTACTTAATCGTAAATTGGGACCTCAAGTTCCAGTCCGGTTGGATTTAGTTGAGAATATCTGGATAGATCGAATTTCTGGATAGATTTAGTTGAGAATTTCTGGATAGATCGAAAAAGACATTTTTATTGTCAATAACAGCTGCTTCGTGCTTTCTACGAACTTCGCAGACTCATTTGTGTAAACAGACGAGTGAGATCTGGATAGATTTAGTTGAGAATTTCTGGATAGATCGAAAAAGACATTTTTATTGTCAATAACAGCTGCTTCGTGCTTTCTACGAACTTCGCAGACTCATTTGTGTAAACAGACGAGTGAGATCTGGATAGATTTAGTTGAGAATTTCTGGATAGATCGAAAAAGACATTTTTATTGTCAATAACAGCTGCTTCGTGCTTTCTACGAACTTCGCAGACTCATTTGTGTAAACAGACGAGTGAGATCTGGATAGATTTAGTTGAGAATTTCTGGATAGATCGAAAAAGACATTTTTATTGTCAATAACAGCTGCTTCGTGCTTTCTACGAACTTCGCAGACTCATTTGTGTAAACAGACGAGTGAGATCTGGATAGATTTAGTTGAGAATTTCTGGATAGATCGAAAAAGACATTTTTATTGTCAATAACAGCTGCTTCGTGCTTTCTACGAACTTCGCAGACTCATTTGTGTAAACAGACGAGTGAGATCTGGATAGATTTAGTTGAGAATCTTCTAGTTTGACAGCTCCAAAGACCAAAGATCATACAGTGACAGTAGCAGTCCCAGGCCTGGGGCCTGTACCTGCTTAATCTTAGCTAACGCCAGTAGCCAAATGACTGAAATGTGTGAATAAATGACGTTATAACCGTAATATCAGTTGAAAAGAGTGGGGGAAGAGTGGGAAGGGGAGAAGTAAGAGAAAGGTAAGTAATAAGTAAGGAATAAGTTAAGGTTCGACTCCAGATAGGGACAGTACAAGTGGCGCCATCTGGCTTCGATCTCTTTTTTAATCCTGATTATCAAGTAGAGATTTTGGTCGTTTGAATTTGTGTGAGGGGTACACATCATAATTAAATAAATCTCTAATAAGTTGATTAGGATGTTCTGCGATAGTTGCAAAATAGTTCTTGGCCATTTTCTTGATGGATTGGAGAATTGTTTCACAATTTAGATCTCGATGAATGATAGTATTCCTGACAAACCAGGGAGCTGCTACAGCAGATCGTAGGATTTTATTTTGTAGAAATTGGAGATTTGCAAGATTTTTAGTAGAACATTCACCCCAGATGGGGGCAGCATAGAGAAGGATAGGTTTGATTACCTGATTATAAATTAGCACTTTATGTGATGTTGCGATATGAGATTTTCCCCCAAGCAGAGGGAATAGTTTGCAGTATAGTGCTCTGGCTTTGTTAATAACATTCCCTACATGGGCATCCCATTTGAACTTGTGATGGATCGTGATGCCTAGGTATTATTTGGCATGATCGCTCCACACTACCTGTTTATCAAATAAGTAGAAATTTTCATGATGGGGATTTCGTTTATGTGACGTAAGAACTGCAATACTTTTTGTAGGGTTAATTTGCACTCTCCAATCCGTGCACCACTCCTCAAAAGAGTCGAGCATTGCCTGCATTCTCTTGCAAGCAATGGGCACGGAAAGGGAGGGTCTCGATCAAGTTTAGGAATATCTGATGTGAAGATATTAAACAATGTAGGGGCCAGAATGGAGCCTTGAGGGACTCCTGCATTAATAGGTTTTTTATTGGATATGTGATTTACCACTTTGACTTGGAAGGTTCGTGAACGGAGATAATTGTGGATGATATGAATTAGTGCAGGAGGAAAATTGAACTTTATAAGTTTAAAGATGAGGACTTCAGTCCAGACCCGATCGAACGTTTTAGTTTGACAGCTCCAGTTAACGACGTTCATTATAAAATTCCAGCCTCAGTTTTTAAGTCACTTGCATTACGAGTTACGAGTTACGTAGTCTGTAAATGGTAGCTAGGTAGTCACTGGAAGGAGAGCTATGCACCAATCCCCTGTGGTGATGCATAGAACCTGCCAGGCCTAGCACCTAATGTCCGACCCCGCCTTCTCGCGGTGCAGACCGTTAGTACCTTTCAAAAGAGGTACTCTCTTGTGGAAGTGAACGGAAGGGGAGGGCTGCCAGATTAGTGTGGCCTACTGCTCTGGACAACTATGGCTACTTTTCTTTTTTTTCTACCCTGCTGAGGAATGGTCAACCACACAGGGTCCTGGTGCTGACCATATAAACCCACTGGACTGGACAGATATATGGCTCTGAGCTTGATTATGGATCCTGATTTTGCTGCACTGGTGGGCTTCTGTGGAGGGAAAATCTTCCGCTGTGTTTTCTTTTGTTTGTGGGTTGACAGCTCCAAGTGAATAGATTCACAGGAAATGTTTATCAGCTGGTGGATAATCCTGAGCAGAGGTCATCGCAGGCACCTGAACTCTTTGCTTCTATTGGCATCGTCAAATTTTACATTGGAGGAAGTCTTCCAGTATAGATGGCTTCAGCCTTTAGTGGTGGGGGAACGGGTCTTTGCCCCATGTCTGCGATTAGGGGGCTGTTTGATATTGTCGGCATTCCCTCTCTAAATAAACATAGTTTCTTTAAACATCCCACTAACCATTTTCTCTCCAAAGGTAGTTGGAATGTGAGGACTCTGCACAGAGCTTTTTCTCTTGATGTCCTCACACAAGAATTCCACCATTATAATTTAGATATTCTCGGCTTGCAAGAGACCAGATGGACAGATAAAGGTCAGATTCTTAAAAATAATCTTAAATTTCTCTTTTCAGGGAGGGACGACAATAAGCATCACCAAGGCGTGGGTCTGTTTCTCAGCAGACACACTAGTGATGCTCTTCTAGGATATGAGTGCATTAATGAAAGGTTTATTACAGCAAAATTTCAGACAAGCGTTGAAGACCTGAATGTTATCTGCTGTTATGCCCCCACTGAGGATGCCGATGAGGATGAGAAAGATAGGTTTTATGAACAACTTCAGGATATTTTGAATTCTGTCAAGAAAGGAGATATTACCCTTGTTCTAGGTGACTTCAATGCCAAAGTTGGTACTGATGATCTTTGGGGAGGAGTGATAGACCCTTTTGGTATTGGTAGCTGCAATGGCAATGGGCAACGTCTCCTACAGGTAAGTAAACTCAATAGTTTCAGAATAACTAACACATATTACAAACACCGCGACATACATAAGTACACATGGGTTTCACCTGACGGGCTGCATAGGAATATGATTGATTATATATTAATTAACAACAAATGGGCTAGTTCTGTTAGAAATACCAGGGCATATAGGGGAGCTGAAATTGGATCTGACCATTACCTTGTTAAAAGTGTGTTGCAACTTAAACTTAAAAAGTGTTGTGCTAGGGTTAAAAAATTTGCTTTTAATACTGAAGCTCTGAAAGACCCAGTTATAGCCGAAGCTTACCATGATAGGTTACTTAGTCATTATGACAGTCATGGTATGCTTACTACTGAAGTTGAGGAAGAATGGGATCATTTTAAACAGGCTTTTTTGGACGCTAACAGTACTCTTTTAGGAAAAAAGGAGCAGAAGAGACAGAATTATCTGAGTGATAAGGCACTTGAGCTTATTTCGGAAAGAAAGAACTGTAGGAATGTCCTTAATCAATACCCTACTAGTCCTAATAGAAAGCATTACAGAGAACTTAATAAGTGTGTAAAAGATCAGTTAGCTGCTGATAAGAATCTTTGGCTTGATGGTTTGGCTGACAAAGCCGAGGAAGCAGTTAGACAGCACAACAGCAGAGAGCTGTACCAGATAGTTAATGTTTTGTGTGGTAGAAAACGGACAGGTATACAGGGATTGAAGGATAAACAAGGTAAGGTTACAGAAGATGAGGATTCTGTCATGGCTAGGTGGGCTGAGCATTTCAGTGATGTTCTAAACAATGCGGTTAGTTCTATTCCCATTGTTTGCAATGATGATAGATGCATTGGTGGCTTTAATGTTGGCCCTATAACACAATCTGAAGTTATTTTGGCTATTTCTAAACTTAAACTTCATAAATCCCCAGGGGTAGATGAAATTACTATCGAAATGCTTGTAGCTGGGAATGTTTCGGTTACCACTTGGATGACTGAAATTCTGAATATCTTTTATGATAAAGGCATGGTTCCTAAGGATTTTACCAGAGCTATTGTTATCCCTATTTTCTAAAAAGGTGATCGCGGTTCTTGTGATAACTATAGGGGTATCAGCCTACTCTCTGTTCCAGGTAAAGTACTTTCCATGATTGTGCTTAATAGAATTAAGAATCTGGTTGACAGTCAATTGCATGATGAGCAATGTGGATTCAGAAGTGGTAGGGGATGTGTAGATCAGATATTTTCACTTAGGCAGATTCTTGAGAAATGTTTAGAGTTTCAGAAACCTTTGGTTGCTAGCTTTGTTGATTTCAAAAAGGCTTTCGACTCTGTTGATCGTCATAATTTGTGGTTGATTGTGAGATCATATGGTATACCAGACAAGTTAGTTAACATAATGAAAGCTCTCTATAATAACACTGAGTCGTGTGTGAGAGTTGGTAAGGTTTGTAGCAATTGGTTTAGCATTGCTTCTGGTGTTCGACAAGGGTGCATTTTGTCTCCTTTTCTCTTTAGCCTGGTTATTGATTATGTTATGCGAAATTCACTTCAAGGGAAAGATTTTGGCCTTAAATGGGCTGGAGATAGGAAAATTTCTGATTTAGATTATGCTGATGATTTAGCCCTTCTGGCAAATGATGTTGATGAGATGAACTCTTTCATTCGAGCCGTTGATGAGACTGGTAGTAGAGTAGGTTTGGTTATAAACAGAGAGAAAACTAAAGTGATGAAAATTGGTCAGGCAGGCTGTGATTCAGTTAATCTGAATGGTTGCAGTCTTGAGCAGGTGTCACAGTTTAATTATCTTGGGAGCTATGGAACTGATAATGGTGATGTGCGGCATGAGATTAACAGACGAATAGGGATTGCTGCCGGGACTTTTAAGAATCTATGGAGAGTGTGGAGAAATAGGCGTATACACCTAAAGACTAAAATTAGACTGTATAATAGTTTGGTTCTTTCTAGGGTTAGTTATGGTAGTGAAACTTGGACACTCTGTAAACAAGATAACAGGAAACTAGATGCTTTTGATTCTAGATGCTTACGCAGTATCTTGGGCATTAGGTGGTTCAACTTTGTAACTAATGATGAGGTTAGGCAAAGGAGTTTGCAACCTCCTTTAAGCAGCATATTGTGCAGAGAGAGACTCGTTGGTTTGGCCATGTTGCCCGTATGAATAATTATAGATTGGCGAATAGGGTTATGAACAGTGTGCCTAAAGGCCTGAGAAAGAAGGGGAGAAGTAGGATGTGGTGGGCAGACAATGTCAAACAGGACCTTGTTAGAATTGGTGTGCAGTGGCCAGATGCAATAGATGTAGCTCAGGATAGACTTGCTTGGAGAACTAAATTGCACGGTCTGGTTGGACCTCCGCAGCCCATGGCTGCTTGAGGATAATGATGATGATGATTACGACGACTTTTTTTTTATAACAGTGTTGCCACTATTTGACTAGTGAAAACAATTTGCTCATGTTGTACAATTTATTTAATATATGTATGAAAAAAGAAACTAGAAACAAATTCCGGGGACATTTCGTTTCTGGAGATGTCTCTTTGTCGAGAACAAAGGTTTTGATCCAGGGAGTGTCCCCGGAAAATGGGGACATCTGATCACCTTATTATGAGATATACTTCCCCAGAAAAATAAGAATAAAAAGAAGACGTCTGATCACACTGTTATGAGACGCTCTTCCCCACAAATATAAAAATAAAAAGGGTCGTCTGATCACACTATTATGAGACATACTTCCCTCCCCCTCTCCCCCCCCAAAAATTCTCAAGAAATAGCCCTGCGTTCAATATGTGAAGTTGAGTGTCACCCGTAGTCTAATCAATCTCTCTGAATAACACCAACAGTCATAACAATTGTTGCATAGCAACGACAAGGTTTTGTGTTGTGCTAAACATGCAAATGAATATTCAATAAAATTTTTTGATTGAGACATTTATTTATTTGTCACCTTATGCAATTTGGAATAAACAGTAATTCTGAATAGAATATTTGAAATAGTAGAAAATAACTATTTTAGTGGCCATGATCTTATTGAACATCGTGGATTAGCATTCCAGCAAAAGTAGCCATTCTCCTCTGGATAGTGAAGAATCAAAGGGCTTGGGTTGTTTTACCTCTAAAAGGCACTTTTTGCACACGATGGACTGAATGGACAGTTCAGGGTATGGACTATCTCTGGTATAGCTCTCACACACGGGGCCAACAACTTTACATCCCATCCGACGGACGACAGACTTTCAAAGCCGATCAATGTCCCTTGCTGACCAAGGGCAGGATAAGGTTTAGCAGAGATAAATTTAAACGCTGCACAGGTGGGATTCGAAACTGGGAATTCAGTGTACGACTCTGAGGCGCTACCGACTTAGCTACCCTCGTCCGGAATTTAAAAAAAAATACCCCCTCAAGCAGCTGCTTGCCACAGAGGTCTGACAGGAGCCTGTCAGTTTATATGCCACAGTAGAAGATCTGAGAGGATGGCAGGACCTCAGCAGAAGTAGCCAAGCGCGCTAACCACTCGGCCACGGGACGGAAATCATATATGCGTATACATTTGGGGAGGGTTGAAACAAGGAACATACCCATACAGGGATGGGGACCAGGGGGCCCACCCGGAAAATCCGGTCACCTTATATGAAATCCTAAACTTGTCTACCTGCTTTGAAATCCCAAACAGGCGGGACTCTCAACAGGGACACTTTGAGTAATAAGGTAAAAAGCGGAAGCTTGTGAACTTTATGTGTGCGACAGCAGATAATGAACTGTAGCCTTACTATCAGCATTTGAGAACCCAAAGTAGGATTACAATTCACAAACAACAATAATCTGAACAACTGAAAATTACCCATTTCTTAAGCATGCACATGAACTATTTTAGAAATTCAGAAACCCTACTCAAGTCTTATTCTCGAACCGCCCTTTCCCCTATTGCGAAACTAAATTATTGAACCCTCCGGAAACTAAATCATAGGTACATTCCTGCCCCAAACCTCCTCCTTATATACTCCCCGCCTGGGGTTAACAGCCCAAATCGATCAGTAGAAATTCATTGACCTTCGCTTCACACTCTACAGTCAAATATTGAAAATTTTTGGCATAAATAGAACGTTTGCAATATTCGCTCAAAAGTGTCTCGAACAATGACATTAATCAAACAGTTCTCAGTCATTCCTTGAAGTTGTAGCAATTAAGTATATAGTACAGTGGTTATCAATCACTGTGTCGTAAAATTTAAGGAAAACAATAATACTTCTTAATACTTAATAATTTGCACTCTAGTCCTTTTTTATTATGATTTTAATTATGTTTTCCAAAATGTTGAGCTTAATAGGCGTTTTTCTTGAAATAAACTGAACTTTAAGATATATAAAATAAAACAAAAAATTGGACTTTTTAACAGAGGTGTGCCGCGGTAAATGCACTATTTCAAAAGTGTGTACCGAGGAAAAGGTTGAAAAAGGAATAGTGTATGTTGGATAGTGGCGCCATCTAGTGAGCGAAATATTATATATTTATTGTATTGAATATTCTTTCACCGATTATTTGAACAGCAGGGAAGTACTAATACCAGGGCCGCTGAAAGAATTTATGGGCCCCTATGTAATATTATGCTCGGGCCCCCCTGAAAACTTTTTATCTTTACAAATCATTAATAGCAATTATTCTGGACACAATGATGACATTCAGAGGAAAAAAAGCCTGTTGCGCAGTCAGGCATGCAAAAACATAGGCCTACACAGTTTGTGTCACATAAAACGTTTTAACATGTATTTTAGGGAACATATTTTGCAAAGCTCACAGCAAAATTTAGGATTTTTGAGTAAATTTAATATAGGCTACATAACATATTATGGAGAAAAACTATGCAATTCTCCTAGTCTTCATTTTTAATTGTCAGTACTGAAAAATAGACAACAGTATTTGTTAAACTTCATATTAGCATAATAGCAGATTCAACACTAAATATAATATAACACATTATTCCCAAAGAGTTGCAATTTCTAACTTATACAGTAGATCAATGTCAACAAACAACTCTCCTTGACTTCGTTGATGCAAAATCGTCAATTATGTCATTATAATTTAAAGACCTAGCAAGATCGCTCTCCAGACTAAGCAAACCAAGATTACTCAGTCTTTCTTGACACATTGTTGATCTGAATATATTTTTTATTTCCTTTATTTTGCTGAAGGATCTTTCAGCATCAGCAACTGTCACAGGAATTGTACAGAATATTCTAATGGCTATACAAATATTTGGAAATAAATTGTCCAGTTTCAATTCTCTCAGACGGTTTAAGAGCTCCAGTGGTTTCAATGGGCCTGTCCCTAAATTAGAAGAATGAATTGATTTTAGATATTTCAGCTCATCAATGATCTCTCTATTAATGTCTTCATAATATTGTTCATGCAAAGTAACACCCATATTTTCAATGTCACGTTCTTCAATGTCTGGATATAGCCATAAGCACTTAAATCTATCATTTTTTTCCGCCAAACTTTTCCGCCAAAGTGAAACGATTAGTAAGTCCACAAACAACAGAATCAATTACCCTATTAAACACATTTACTCTGAACTCCCATTCTTCATTAGTTTCCCCCTCATTCCCTCGAAATTCTGGAGCATCTTCATTTATTTCGTCCAAGAAAGTTTTCCTTCTTTTCACTCTCGTCTTCGGAAGTTCTGTCTCTGCAGGAAGATCACTTGCTAATGAGGTGGAAACTGCTTTTGCTTCATTTAATAAGTTCTCCCATTTATCACGGAGTTGTTTCAGTTCCTGGAGCAGATCGCGAATATTATCAATCTCTACATCAAGAGTTGCATCACGAGCTTGTAGAACCTGGTTGCGAATGTCAATTGCCGAGAGAATTTTGAACCAGATTGTTGCCATCAAAGTGCACTTAAATGATTCAAGGTATCGTTTTATTCCCATCAATTCCGTTTTACACTCATCTGAGAGATTAAAATTTTTGCATTGATTTAATGCATGTTTGATGAGTGATAGGTGTTTGGAAAATGGTTTAACACTGTCAACACGAGCAGACCATCTTGTTTTTGATAGGCTATGCAAGGAACAACCTATTGTATTCTCTAGTATCTCCCATCTCTGAGGGCTCTTTAAAAAGAAGTTATACACTTTTTGAACCATACCAAAAAACGTAATAGCATCTTCACAGCATTCAGCAGCGTTCACACCACACAAATTTAGACTATGTGCACTACAGTTAGAAAATATGGCAAATGAATTTAGTGCACTTATAATGGCTTGCGCGCCATTGTATGCACCAGCCATATTCGCTCCATTGTCATATCCCTGCCCCCTGCAATCTTTTAAAGGGATCTTATGCTTCTCTATTCTTCAGTGAGTACGTTTGCAATTTCTTGTCCAGTTTTCTTATTGCACTTTACAAAATTTTTGAACCTCTTCATTACTTTAAATGAAGAATCACGGTCTAGAACGTATCGTAAAATTAATGTCATTTGCTCATTATGAGATGTATCTGGAGTAGCATCAGCTAGTATTGAAAAATACTTTGATTTTTCTCTTTCTAAGAGTACAGCTTGAAGAACCTTGTTGCTGCAAGCCTTAATGAACTCGTTTTGAGAATCCGCTGAAAGGTAGTGAGCTTGAAGTCTCTTCCCTTCTTGTTGTGACTCTTGAACTTTAGTCACATGTTCTCTCAACAGCGGATCATATTGAGCGAGCAACTCAATAATCCCGAGGAAGTTACCATTATCCGATGACCCTATTTTGCTGGAAGAACCTTTAAATGCGAGACCCCTTTCACCAAGAAATAATGTAACAGACAGAATCCTGTGAAATAAATCCCTCCAATATTTCACTTTACAGACAATTTCAGAGTTCATTTGAGAATAAATATCAGTTCCATGATGAAGTCTTCTTTCCAATCCTCTCCATTCAATATAGTATTTTTTTGTGATTAGCACTCATTTCATGAACTGGCAATTTGTTATATAGTTTAAGCCAAGAATAATCTTTTTTCCCGCCTTCATCACTAACTAAAACGGATTTGTGGGATTCAGGGTTGCGACCAAATAATCTGCAAGGAAAACAGTATCACGACTGATTTGTTTCACTCCACACTAACCAGTCTCTAGGAACACATTCTCCATTCTTGAGTTTTGAAAATAAAACTGTTTTCGGAAAGGCTCTTGTTCCGTCACTTGGAAGGTTATTAGGCACAGAAGGGGGACCTTTTCGAACTATACCTTCAATTACACTTACACTTGGGATGCCACTTTTTAATTTTCCAAGATCACACGATACTTGCCATGACTCAGAGTTCGGAACTGGAGCGGGTAAGTTCACTTCACTTTCATAGTTTATAGAACGCGCATCATTTTCACTGCTGTTTGGTTGTTTCCTTTCAATACTGTTGTCGTCAAAATTAAAAAAAAAAAACCAGAACCATCATCATTCCCCTCTGAATTTGAAATGTCTTTATTTTTGAGAGCGGGAACAGATGAGCTTGAGATTGGGATTAGTTCATTTTTTGCACCTTCACTGTCCACATTCACTTTTACACAAACTGCAAACAAAGTTCTACTCCCTTTTTTAATAACTTCCAATTTTTTTATTTCTCTCCTTTCGCTTCTCAGCTCCTGACTTAAAGCTTATACTTGTACATTGTTCAGTTAGACTATAGCACCAATCATTTTACTAAACAAATGACAACGAAATGGTGAAACAAATGTGCTGACAAGAGACTTTTAAACTGTTATAATTTGTAACACTGACACACAGACCACAGACGATGTTACTGGAACTCGAAACATGAACAATGTAATATTTTTTATGTTAGTCCAACTGTTGGGAGAGTCCAACTGTTGCTACTGCTGCAGGGGTGGGGTGGTTAACAGGGAAAATACAAGCAAATGCTGTAAGTTAACGCGGACAAAAGAAGATGTTAAGAAATGGTTCGTTCAATTACTATTAATGAGATAATATGTCATAATCCAACTAGTGTTTCTTTTTAAAAGCATATTATAACAAATAATGTTCTTATGGAATTTTATAGGATCGATATATAGCCTAACTAAGAATAATTTTTGTAAGAAAAAGTAAAGAGTCACTTAATCTGAAAGCCCTTATTGCTGACGGGCCCCTATGCACTAGTCCCCCTTGCCCCTCCCTGTCGGCGGCCCTGACTAATACCTACTATTTTCCTTCATAGCTTTATTTATACCAAGCAAGGGTGAAGTATCTCTGCTTTAGTACAACTAATAGAGCAACAGAAGCGAGGAAGTCCTCACAGCTGTGTCTTAATTTTTTTGTTCTTCGTCGTGAAGCAAACCATTATCACGTATGCCTCAGGATCCTGTTAGTATGATGCACATAACCAGTTTCTGTTTGCTATGGATTGCTAAATTGTTATGGGGAGTTAAATTCCGGTAGTTCGTGAAATTAATATTAAAAAATAATCTATTTAATTAAAATGCTTTTTTCATCTCATATTTTTTCCCCTCTCCCAGTGCGCAAGCGGTTAGGGTAACAAAGGGATCCTGAGTTCGAATCCCGAATAAATAATGGCTACTTCCGCTTTATGAAGTATATTTTTGCTAAGGCTGCGATTTACTCAGATTTTCTTACATACACTTATTTACAGGTTTCATTTGTGTGTGGGTGTGTATGGGGGGGGGGGGGAAGCATCCTTTGAATGTATTATAGGTTATTAAGATCCTAAATCCTACTAAAGGTAATGGAGACAAAATTTATTCAACTTGTGCATATTGACCCATTTTTGATGAAATTCTTTAACTCCTCTTAAATGAAAGGGAATATGTTACACTACAATAGAAATTCAGTGTCATGGACTACCTTTCCTCCCATATACTTAACTGTTTTTCTATCTCTCAGCCTGCTTACTTATACAGGGTGTTTCAAAACTTTCTGTACAAATTTCATGGCAGATAGGGAACACCAAGACAAACCTTTTTCGTCTATGAATGTATGTCCGCTGACATAACCCTTCGGTGCTAGAGGGCGCTGTTTGGCGGCTTGCAATTAGCTAGAGGGGCGAAGTGGGAACGGAGAACGGACTTGTGTTTGCCGTAGGAATTGGTAAATCAGACACCCTACGTGTAACATGGAGTATTTCACAACTGCTGAGATGGCTGAGATGCATCTGGTGTATGGGGCTCCCAATGGAAACGGAAGAGCTGCTGTGAGGTTGTACTGACAGTGCTTCCCAAACAGAGGTGTGCCAAACCACCAAACATTTGCGAGTTTGCACCAGCAACTGCGGGAAACTGGAACATTCCATGCAAACATGCATGACACTGTTCGGGAGAGAAACATGTGCACTCCTGATATGGAAGAAGAGATCCTACGGCGGACTGAGGACAATCGAGACGCAAGCACGTGAGCTGTTGCATGTAGCTTCAGTGTGAACCATGCCCTCATGTGGAGAAAGTTGCATGAAGAGCAGTTACACCCGTTTCATCGTCTGAGAGTCCAGGCATTGCAACTTCAGGATTATCTTCTTCATGAGGGATTCGTGTGTTGGTTTCTGCAGCAGACCAGAGTGCAAACTGATTTTTCTCTTCATGTGCTCTTCTCAGATGAGGCCGCTTTAGGTGTTCTTCCACCATTTAGGATTCTGGTGTGATCCCCTTTGTGCCACAAAGTCCCACGATTTTGCGTTCCTCCGCCGTTTTGAATTCTGACGTCATCTCCTTAAAGACCCCATGGTTGCCCCACCCAAAGGCCCCAAATAATTCTAAGTCCCAAGTCCGCCATTTTGAATTCTGACGTTATCACCACATAGCACTCCGATTTTGCCGTTCGTCTTTGGATTCTGACGTGAAGACTCTCACCACAAAGATTTAGGTGTTCTTCCATCAATTTGGATTATGACTTCATTCCCTTTACGCCACAAAGACCCACGATTTTACGTTCGTCCGCCATTTTGAATTCTGACAGCATCCCCTTGAAGACCTCCTGATTGACCCACCCAAAGGCCCCAAATAATTCTGTCCCAAGTCCACCAATTTGGATTCTGACGTCATTACCACATAGTCCTCCGATTTTTCCGTTCATCCTCCATCTTGGATTCTGAGGTCATCACCCATCTAAAGGCCCCAAATAATTCTAAGTCCCAAGTACGCCATTTTGAATCATGACGTCATCACCCATCGTGAAGTAAAACTCCCAAATAATTCTAAGTACCAGTCTGCCATTTTGGATTCTGACGTCATCACCCATTCGAAGTAAAACTTCGAAATTACCCTAAGCCCTCCATCTTGACGTCATAAGCCTCGAAAACAACCCTCGTAATATTCTCACGATTGCATCATCACCCATTGGGAACTAATTCCGAAATTTACCAAGTCCAACTAAACTTTCGCTGGCATCATTCAGGTCATCCCATCTCAGACCTATTGCACAAACCCATGAAGGATGACGTCATACACTATGACGCAATCATCTTGTCCAGACCCATGGGCTAATGGTCCAGCTTTGTCCATACCCATGGACTAATGGTCCAGCGTTGTCCAGACCATGGGCTAATGGTCCACCTCTTTTCGCAAAGTACTGCAGTGCACTCTTTAAAAAGAAAGCGAGTTTCATGGCTAAGCTCGATCCCCCATCCTCACACTTATCAACTACACCACGAGTACTTATTTGACTAACGTCTCTTCACTACACAAGAGTTCATTTGGTGTATAATCCGCTGCTTAGGAAATGACACACTAAAGATTGACAAGAAAAACACACACACTTAAACCAACAAACAATGATAAAAATTCCAGTAGAATAGGAAAACTTTTTAAAGAAATTTGATAATAAACTACCGCCTTTTTTATAAAAAATTTTAATTCAATTAATTATCGTTTGTTCAAAGAACGAACGCCAGACAAAGAAGGTCTAAGGAGAAGAAGGCTAGCTTCGCACAAGCGTACGTGGCGCCGTTCTGCGGAATTTTACCGAAGCTGAAAGTGGCAAATTGAGGTGCATGCACAAAAACAACTGTAAGGGGCGATCTGCGCATGCGCAGTGCAATCATTTTTAGTCCACTGCAGCTGTGGTTTGTCTAACTCTTGGTATATTTATTGCGATTTAATCAGTGTTTCAACCTGTCTAACACCCATGACTGTTTGGCATAGTGATAGCTGACCCTAAAGTTATTCAGTGAGTATTTTATCCCGTTCAGGAGTATATATTACGATACCTGGAAAAGCCGTTGTATGTTTATTTTGAGCAATTTTGCAGAATTTTTAAAATTAATATGTAAATTAATACATTTAATCATCTTGCGAATATGTAAGTCAATGTATGTTGCAGTTTGGTGTTCCCTGGAGCATATCGACATATATAGGTGTCTGTAGTTTGTTCTAATGGTAAATTTTTTTATGGTTGATACTAGAAGTGCCTGCTGCCATCTATTGACAGTTTATACAAGTAAGAAACTCGATGTGACTTTTTTTTAAAAATATCCTAAATTCTATAAAATATGATTAAACAAAACATGTTGTCTCGCATTAAGCCATAAATTTCACTTTATTATAATATATTAAATATAGTAAAATGTTCAAAATATTAAAATATTTATGTTGAGCATAGCTATCTCTTGTTTTACAAAACGAGATTTTATTAAGGAAAATAATTTTAACTAATCCTTGTGAAAAGAAATCATGATGGTAAAATTTAAGAAATGGTTTTTTAATTTTTAATTTAAGAAATTTAATCTTTTAAATTTTTATTATTTCTTCCTTTCATTTTTGCTAATCTTGCCTTGTTACGAGTGAAACCCAGCAGTGAAAATACTTTTATTCCGTTCGTTGTTTACCTCTCCATCCCATGCTTCCTCTTAAAAAATGTACTTAAATTGATTACATTAAGTTTTAATATTTAATACGTATTAAGGAAGAAAACATTTAATGTAGCGTAAATAAACTTCTACCACCGTTCAGAATATAAAACGAAATATTATAAAAGAAAAAAATTTTTTTTTCCTCACTAGAAATTAAAGCTACCTGCACAAAGTTTAAAATAATTAATACAAGTTCATTTATTTTCGTTTAATCGGGGTGGCGTGAACCGTTTACCTTCAGAGTTCTAGAAAGGTTTCTGCGCATGCGGAGACCGAAATTATTTAAAAAGCAGATATTTATTATGAACCGTCCCGTCGCCGAGTGGTTAGCGCGCTTGGCTACTGACCTACGGGACCTGGGTTCGAGCCCCGGGTAAGGCATGGATGTTCGTGTCGTTTTCTGCTGAGGTCCTGCCATCCTCTCAGACCTTCTACTCTGGCATATAAATTGACAGGCTCCTGTCAGACCTCTGTGGCAAGTAGCTGCTTGAGGGGGTATTTATTTATTTTTTATTATTTATTATGAGTAATGCAGGTTTGCATCTCAATTTTATGACGAATCATTCACAGATTTTTCAGTGTCTTTGAATGAAAGGGTATTAGTATGTCTTTAACATCGCACTGTATTACATGATGTTGGTTTACCGTAACACTAAAATGATATGCATTGAGGAAATTTCTCAACGACTTTTGTTCAACTGCCAAGGAAGGAATCACTTTTAGTTTAACGTCGATATAAATTTTATCATTGTTTTCAGATGAATGGGATACGAACCGAAGACCTTCTGATAACATGTCAGGTGCTCTGACCACTGAGCTATTGGCCACCTACCTAGATTGTTGAGCGTAGCTACCTCTTGTTTTACAAAACGAGATTTTATTAAGGAAAATAATTTTAACTAATCCTTGTGAAAAGAAAATTATGATGGTAAATTTTAAGAAATGGACACTTTGAACAACGTGGTGTAAGCTATTGAAAACCTTGCTGGGCAGTGGAAAAATAACGCAAGGAAATGTCTCCTCTCCTGGCTAGGTGGCTTCACTGCAATACACGAATTTGCCATGTTTAGAGGGCGCTGCAATCGAAAAGTTTACATTACGTCTATGGAAGCTAGCTCTCTTCTCCCTTAAACACTCCTTGCGCCAGATTCGCTTTTCGGCAGTATATTACGGATATATCTTAGCAATATGTCCAATAATTAATAAATTGAGATTAATTTATAAATTGAGATTATTTTGGGAAATTCACAATGTTAATTCTCAGTCATTCTTTAGTTCGTCCCCCAATATGAATGTACATTACTTCTATTGATTTTTACAGTTGTTTCCAAAGCACGTTTTCATTCATTAGGCCCTTTTAAAAATCCCATTAATCGAAGCTTCAACTTGTAGTTGACAAGTTTCAGATTCTAAAGTTCTTGTACACTTAAAAGAAGTTGGATAAAACAACACGGTAGGAATTCGTTTTATCCGCAAGACATATGTCCGAAACTCATCCGTAGACCACGAGCGGACTCTTTTCAAGCATTACTTTTTTTTTGCTTGTAGTCTAAAGGGGTGAAGTTCATGCACCATTCATGAGAGCCCTGGATCATGCCCCTCACAAACACCTGAAGTTTCATAATATTTAGTGATTCTGAAGTAAGAGTTGGTGATTTCAGGATGTATCAGCCGTCGATATCCTAGCAAACCTGATAAAATGTCCTTCAGACCTACATAGCTGCTCCTGGAAGACAGAAATACCCCCTCAAGCAGCTGCTTGCCACAGAGGTCTGACAGGAGCCTGTCAGTTTATATACCATAGTAGAAGGTCTGTGAGGATGGCAGGACCTCAGCAGAAAAACGACACACACATCCATGCCTTACCCGAGGCTCGAACCCAGGTCCCTTAGATCAGTAGCTAAATGCTAACCACTCGGCCATGGGACGGCTTGGAAGACAGAGAGGGGATCAAAAAAGGACAGCTCATCTCTATCGGTTTTCTCCTACTACACTAGAGGTTTAGAGGGTAAAGTTGGCTTTTCTGTATCGACTTGATGAGTGTGGCCGACCAAAGTTTAGTTGGAATTGGCAAATTTCAGGAATCTTAAGGGTTGTGACATCCATGGTCGCTGTGAAGAGGGATTTTAAATATGGAAGGCATTAATCCATGGGTTTGTAATCTCCTCTATAAGAGACTTTCCAAAATTGTTGTTTTTTCCCCCCCTGAATTGTCACAATAGGTGTTGCCATCGAAAGCTTAGTTGCTTATGGTAAATGTTTGATGTTTAAAGATTTCGACATCCAATAAAGTGGCTGTAAGGGAGTTGAACATATTTAGGGGATTTGAAGTCAGGACAAGATATAAGATTACCTCATATTCTTTGACATCACCCGATCACATGATCCCTGATTGCACCATTTTGCTGGGACTTTCTCTGCACTCCTGGAAAGGGTGAGGTAAAAGAGGAAAGAAATCATCACCTTTTCGGTACTATCTAGATTCTTATTAAAAGCGGAGGGAAGATAGTGTGACTGCAAAACGTCATTCTATCGTGTGATTTGTGATTTCACCATTTTTTGGGGATTCACTTTCATGAAATTCACGGCAAGGGCCTTTGCAATAAGTTATTATGATGATGCCACTGCAGTAATAGATGGGTTGGGTTGTTGGGTTGTTTTACCTCTCAGCGGCAGTTTTTTTGCACACCACAAGGATCCCGAAGCTCAGAGAAGGTTGGGGGAGGGGACCCACTGGAACAGCTGTTAGGAGACAGATGGTAGCCTCCCGTCAAAGTCATCCAGCATGTTCTTCAACGTGCACAGGGTATGGCTCTCCCGCACACGGAGCCAAGGCTTAATGTCCCATACGACGGACGGCGGCTTTTCCAAACCCATCGATGTCCCCTACTGACCGTGGGCAGGGCGGGGAATTTTGCGGAGATAAATCTCAACGCCGAGCCAGCTGGGACTCGAACCTGGGAACTGTAGATTATGAGCCTGGCGCGCTACCGACTGAGCCACCCCCGCCCTTATAGTATAAATGACTATCTAGGTGGTTCGACAACGTTACTTCTGATAAAGTGTGGAAGTTCTTGACGATTTTGCTGCATTATGTGAATAGGTAACGCTTAATAGTAAACGTTTATCGAAAATACACATCGAATAGTGAAAACAAAGTACGAGTATTTTCCGAATAATATTTCTTTCATCCAAGTTAGTTGCTCCATTTGAACTGTATTATGTATTGATAAAGATTATATTGAAATGTTCTCTTACCAATCTCAATGCATTTTATGAAATTTTGCGGTTTTTATGCGGCACCATTTCGGTATAATTACAGTTTTTGCGGCAATTTTATTTGTCATTACGGTGCATTTTGTGAACTTTTAGTTGTTCTGTCTCCCATCCCAGTGTATTTTTGGACATATCCTGTCATCATTTCCTGTGCACATTATGATTTTGTACTTATTCTACTATTCATTCTACTGTACTGTGAGAGATTTGAACGTGATTCAGCCATCCATTTCACATATTTTAATGTTTTGAAAGCGATTCTCACTTTCATTCAAGCGTATATTTATATAATTTTTACATTTTTTTTGCTTGCTATTGGAGTGTATTTTGAAGCTATTCTGTCATTCGCTCCACTCTATTTGAAGATATTTTATCGTTCATTCATCAAGTAATTTTAGCTGTTGATAAAAAAATGGTTTGAAATGCATGAATATAATATTAAAAAAAATTAATGTAATGGATAGTGATTTTTCTTGATCCCAGTACAGTAATACTTCATGATTTTTCCCTGTTACTCCTTCTAGTAAAGGCGTATTTTTGTCTTAGTTTCAGGATTCCTTTTACCCGCTAGATGGCGCAGATTAAATGTGATAACCGAGAAAATTCCTTTTTTACCGCATTTTGACTGTTGCATGTATCATCTTCCTTTGAAACTTCTATCATTTAGCATTTGTGCTCAAAAGAATAGAAAAGTAAATCGCTATTAAGAAGCAGACACGTTTTATGTTTTAAAAGTTTACGGTGAGGTTTTTAAACACTCTTAAATATTCTACTGTGTATTCCTGTATATTCTCATTCCTCCATATTTTGAAGATAATCCATCATCCACTCCCATGTCCTTTGTTCATTTTTCTGACCATTCTTCTATACCATTTTTGTCCAGTGTGAGATTTTTCAGTTATTAAGTAATCGATATCACTGTAGTTTATTCCTTTGTGGCGATTTTACACTTTTCTCTCTCATTACAGTATGTTTTTGAAGATATTGTGTCATCCATTCCACATATTCCAAGATATATTCATACATGCGAAGATATTTTCTGATCCACTAATATGTACGTAGTTGATTTTTCCGTTATTTCTGTCATCCATTTCAGCGTTTGAAGGTATTATATCATCTCCAGTACATTTTGTTTGTTTTTGCATGCTATAATGCCTTCCACTTCGAACAAGTTTGTAAATAATCTCCCATCCACTGCAATCTGTGAGCATTTACCGTTATTTCAACACCTATTTCAATACATTTTAGTGGCTTTCAAGCAATTCTACCAACCATTACTTTGGTTTTTATGTGTGTTTCTTTAGTGTTGGCTTCTCTTTCATTTGCAATGTATTTTGTGATATTCATCCATCCATATATAATAATAAATGCAATGGACCGTGATTTTCTAGAGTGAGACCCTAATATACTGATATTTTATGGTTTAGCTGTGTTCGAATGGTTTATTACAATATTTAAAACTCCTAAAATATTCTATTGTCCATTTCTGTATATTTTGAAGATAATCTACCATTTATTCTTTTGACAATTGTTCATTTTCTGGTTATTCTTCTATACCTTCTTTTGTCCTGTGTGAGGTTTCTCAGTTATCGATTTTACTATAATTTGCTGTTTCGATCCCAGTGCATTTTTATACTTTTTTCTCTTTCGTCGCAGTATGTTTTGCAGATATTGTGTTGTCCATTCCAAGATATTTTCTGATCTCCCCGGGTAAGGCATGGATGTATGTGATTTTTCTGCTGAGGTCCTGCCATCCTCTCAGACCTTCTACTGCGGCATATAAACTGACAGGCTCCTGTCAGACCTCTGTGGCAAGCAGCTGCTTGAGGGGGTATTTATTTATTTATTTTTTTTTATTCCCATGTATTTTGTTGATTTTTCCGCTATTCATTCCAGCATAAGTTAAAGGTATTCTATCATCTCCAGTACACTTTGTTTGATTTTGCAGTTATTGTGCCTTCCACTTCCGAAGAATTTTGAAAATATTCTCCCATCCACTTTAATGTGTTCGCATTTACAGTTATTCCAACATCCATTTCACTGCAATTTAGTGTCTTTCAAGCAATTCTACCATCCATTTCGTTGCTTTTTGTTTTAATTCTGAAGGGGTCTATTTATGCATTCAATTTGATTAAATGGCCTGGTCACATGAATCAAAGGGTTCATTGTTGGATAGATGTTGGATAGAGAAAGGGTGCTAGACCGCTGTTAGGAGAGAAATTGAAAACTCCTGTCAAGGCCATTCAGAGTGTTTTTTGATGCTAAGAAAGTATGGCTCTTCTGTACACGTAAAGTCCCATCCGATGAAACACTTGTAATTTTAAAAGCAGCGTCACCTTTTTCACAGAGGGCAAGGGATAACAGAAATAAATCTCAATGGCAACACAATGGGGGATCGATCCTAGGAATAACAGTTTATGATTCCAGCGTGCTACCGACTTCGCCATCCCCTTCCTTTGTATTATATGCGATTTTACAATAAATCTGTCTATATTATCACACAATGCTTCCATTGTGAATTTGTCAAAATAATATCAATTTATTAATTATTGGACATATTGCTGAGATATATCCATAATATATTGCAGAGAAGCACATTTCACTGCTTTTTCTGAACAAACGATAATTAATTGAATTAAAATTTTTTATAAAAAAGGCGGTAGTTTATTATCAGATTTCTTTAAAAAGTTTTCCGTTTCGACTCGAATTTTTATCATTGTTTTGTTTGTTGGTTTACGTGTGTGTGTTTTTCTTGTCAATCTTTAATGTGTCATTTCTTAAGCAACGGATTATACCCCAAATGAACTCTTGTGTAGTGGAGAGACGTTAGTCAAATAAGTACTCGTGGTGTAGTTGATAAGTGTGAGGATGGGGGATCAAGCTTAGCCATGAAACTCGCTTTTTTTTTTTAAAGAGTGCACTGCAGTACTTTGAGAAAAGAGGTGGACCGTTAGTCCATGGTCTGGACAAAGTTGGACCATTAGCCCATGGGTCTGGACAAGATGATTGCGTCATAGTCTATGATGTCATGGGTTTGTGCAATAGGTCTGAGAGGGGATGCCCTGAATGCTGCCAGCGAAAGTTCAGTTGGACTTGGTAAATTTCGAAATTAGTTGCCAATGTGTTATGATGCAATTGGGAGAATATTACGAGGGTTGTTTTCGAGGCTTATGACGTCAAGATGGAGGTCTTAGAGTAATTTCGAAGTTTTACTTGGAATGGGTGATGACGTCAGAATCCGAAATGGCGGACTGGTACTTAGAATTATTTGGGAGTTTTACTTCACGATGGGTGATGACGTCATGATTCAAAATGGCGTACATGGGACTTAGAATTTTTGGGGGCCTTGGGATGGGTGATGACGTCAGAATTCAAAATGGTGGAGGAACGCCAAAATTGAAAGACTTTGTGGTGAGAGTGATGATGGAAGGATACAAGATGGAGGGAGAATGGAAGTATCGGAGGAGTGTGTGGTGATGACGTCAGATTCAAAATGGCGGACAAACGCAAAATCGTGTCTTTGTGGCGTGAACGGGATAACGTCAGAATCCAAAATGGCGGGTGAGCGCCAAAATCGGGGACTTTCTGTAATCGGAGGTGACATCACAGGTGCACGTGACCGAAAGTGGGAGTGGCAATAACCCGTGACCTTGGGGACTTTTCAAGGTCGAATAATCCCACAGGTTGGGGCACCACTACTAGGGCCATACCTGCTGCCTCCTCGACTCAACTGGCAGAATTATCGTGTATTTCTTGAAGAAACGTTGCCGGGACTGCTGGAAGATATTCCCGTGACTATTCGCAGACGAATGTGGTTTCAACACGACGGGGTGCGATCACACTTCAGCAATAATATGCGGGATTATCTGAACGCCACTCTTTTGGGCCGATGGATTGGTCAGGGTGGGCCCGTCGCCTGGCCACCAAGATCGCTTGATTTAACATGTATCGATTCCTCCTTCTGGGGACACATGAAGAACCTTGTGTAGAAACTCACATTGACTCAGATGAAGACATCGTCTCAAAAATCGCTGTCGCCGCTGCAACTGTTCACGAAATTCCGGAAATCTTTCAACAAGTACGGCAATCAGTGCTCCGACGCTCTCATACATGCAATGCTGTAGCCGGTCGCAACTTTGAACACCTTTTTTAAATAAACACGTTGTTTACACTTGTTTCCATTCATTTATGTACCAGTTCCACCGATATTTATGTCAGTGCCCTCTAGGACCGATGGGTTACGTCAGCAGACATACATTCATAGACGAAAAAGGTTTGTCTTGATGTTCCCTATCTCCCATTGAAATTTGTACAGAAAGTTTTGCAACACCCTGTACATACACTGCTCTGAAAAAAATTACAGAATTTCCGTATTTTGTCAATGAGACTCTAATTTTGAAGCTCTGTAACTTCTCAAATATGCAAGAAAAGTAAACGATCCTTTCAAGAATATTCGTTCAGTAGAAGAAGAATATACGATCCAAATTATGCCGAGGTGCAAATTTTCAGAGTTTAAGTACATCTGCAAAAGAGCCAGATATAGGTCGGGGTATGGCTCAGTGGTAATGCCCCAGGCTCGTAATTTGTAGTTCCCAGAAATAATAGCTGACACAGTGGATACCACTGTGTCAGCGCTCAGATTCATATCCGCTAAATCCTTAACCTGCCCTCAGTCATGGTCTTGGAAAGGCTGGCGACCATACGATAGGCCATTCAGCGTGTTCTTTAACGTGCACAGGGAATGGCTCTCCCGCACAAGGGGCCACGGCTTAACGTAACATTCGACGGACGGCGGCCTTTCCAAGCCCATCAGTGTCCCCTACTGACCGTGGGCAGGGTGGGAAATTTTGCGGAGAAAAATTTCAACGCTAATCCAACTGGGACTCGAACTGGGAACTACAGATTACGAGCCTGGCGCGCTACCGACTGAGCCACCCCCGCCCCTCAAGCCACCGTGTTCTTATAGACACTATATTAAGACATCGGGAAAACTACAGACAAAAACTGTTGAAATGAACTCTCGAGAAATCCAGTCATGTCCTCCTCACAGATTAGTTCTGATTTTGTTTATAAACTGACACATTCGATCATCTGAAAAAAAGTGGGCACTTGTATCAAGAATCTCAAGAAGATGATGCGGACCTTGGTGTGAGATTTCTGTATCAGGTGCCGGATGCCGCGAGGGGCGGGGTGGCTCAGTGGTTAGTGCGCCAGGCTCATAATCTGCAGTTTGCAGGTCCGAGTCCCAGCTGGGCCACCGTTGAAATTTATCTGTGCAAAACTCCACGGTCAGTAAGGAACACCGATGAGCTTAGAAAGGCCACCGTCGGATGGGACGTTAAGGCGTGTGTCCGTGTGCGAGAGAGCCATACCCTATGCATGTTAAAGAACACGCTGGATGGCCTTGATGGGAAGCATTAGTCTTCCAACAACTGTTCCAGTGGGTCCCCTCCCGCAACCTTCTCTGAAACTTCAGGTTCCTTGTGACCTGGCCGTTTAACTGGTTGCGTGCAGAAAAGTGCCTCTCAGAGGTAAAATGGGGCGGGGATGGCTCAGTCGATAGCGAGCCGGGCTCGTAATCCGAGTAGTTCACAGGTTCTAGTCCCAGCTGGGTCAGCATTGAGATTTATCTCTGCAAAATTCCCCGCCCTACCCACGGTCAGTAGGGGACACCGATGGGCATGGGAAGGCTGCCGTTCGTCGGATGGGACGTTAAGCCGTTGCTCCGTGTGCGCGAGAGCCATACCCTGTGCACGCTAAAGAACACGCTGGATGGCCTTGACGGGAGGCTACCATCTCTCTCCTAACAGCTGTTCCAGTGGGTCTCCTTCCACAACCTTCTCTTAGACTTAGGGGTCCATGTTACCTGGCCATTTAGCCCATGGTGTGCAAAAAAAGTGCCGCTCAGAGGTAAAACAATCCAACTCAGAGGTAAAAATAACTCAACTCAAGAAGATGATGCCGGGCCTTGGTGTGAGACTTCCATATCAGGTACCAGTCTTCCTACTTAAAAAGATGTTTTTGGAGTAAAGTTAAGAAGATTTTTTTTAATGAAATAGAAATTCCTTTTATCGTTTTATTACTTTAATTGTATAGTGTACACATAGAAATCACGAGATATCTTATGAATGGGGAGTTATGTGCGAAATCTTTTGACGTAAAAGTTATCAATGAAGAGAAGTACGTTTCCCGCCAAATTTATGCCAGGCTGTAACTAGTTCAGTATGAACCTATCAGGTCTCTTGATTTTCCTTAACATCCTCTACGAATCTCCGTTTCGCTTCTTAGCATCCAAAACAATATCTGTTGCTTTAACATCTCAACATCTATTATGGAGATCAAGTTCTCTCCCTAACGTTCAATATCGATCTCTGTTCTTCTTTCTAATATTCGACATCGCTTTCTGGTTCTTTCCTTAAGATCTGTTATCTGCATCTGTTCTTTTCTTAACATCCAATATAAGTTTGGTTTTTTCCCTATTCTTTAACATCGCTTATGGATTTCTAGTTCTTTCCATATCAGATATAGATCTCCAGTTCTTCCTTTATCAATCTACTATGGAGGAAGGAGACTGAGCCCCCCCCCCCGCCCTCGTGGGGCGGGGGCGGCTCAGTCGGTAGCGCGCCAGGCTCGTAATCTGTAGTTCCCAGGTTCGAGTCCCAGCTGGGTCAGCGTTGAGATTTATCTCCGCAAAATTCACCGCCCTGCCCACGGTCAGTAGGGGACACCGATGGGCTTGGAAAGGCCGCCGTCCGTTGTATGGGACGTTAAGCCGTGGCCCCGTGTGCGGGACAGCCATACCCTGTGCACGTTAAAGAGCACACTGGATGGCCTTGACGGGAGGCTACCATCTGTCTCCCAACAGCCGTTCAGTGGGTCCCCTCCCCCAACCTCTCTGAGTCTTCGGGGTCCATATAACCTGGCCATTTAGCCTATGGTGTGCAAAAAAGTGCCGCTCAGAGGTAACCCAACCCCCCCTCGTACGGGGAGGGGGTGGCTGAGTCTGGCACCCGTCCTCCGCCAGTAGTGGTTTGATCGGATTTTGCTACTACCGTTACTTTAATAATTAAAGAGCTTTATTAAATCAACGTTGCATTCAGTTTGTTAACGTTGGATGAACATAAAAGTGATCAGTTTCTTGGAATTACCCAATCCTGCCATTTAGAGAAGATCGCAACACTGGAACATACTTAGAGAATTTTTTTTTTTTGAATAATGATGATGATTGTTAACGTTGCAGTAAATTCATCAGCATTCTGTCATTCGATTATTGTCAATTAGTTCACTACTCCAAACAAAATGTTCATGTAGATCATCTTTAAAAATTCCCTTCGAGCAGTTTTCAAGCTGTAGAAACTTTTGAAGTGAACTCGGAAAAGTCTTAATTTGATTTTAACGAAGTCGTTTTCCGTACTGATAAGTAAGAAGGGCAGACTACCGAAGCGGAAACGGTGAATAAAAGGTGAAACGTAATTTGCTTCACTGAGCAATTTTATTCACAGTAGTGAAAAGAGCTGCCTAGCGGGAAGAATTGTTGCATAACGCGTCTCGAGCGAATGAGGAATTCGAGAGCGACGACGTTCTTATGTCTCGGTGGCGAAGAACTCGAAATTTTGGAAGCATCTCAAAGTTTCAATTACGAGACTATAGGGGTGGGGGGAATCCTCTTCTGGAGAATTTCTATCTTGAAGAGATAAATGGACAACCCGGGTTGGGTTGGGTTGTTTTACCTCTGAGCGGCACTTTTTTTGCACATCATGGGCTAAATGGCCAGGTCACATGGACCCCGAAGGCTCAGAGAAGGTTAAGGGAGGGGACCCACTGGAACAGCTGTTGGGAGACAGATGGTAGCCTCCCGTCAAGGCTATCCAGCGTGTTCTTTAACGTGAACAGCGTATGTCTCTCCCGCACACGGGGCCACGGCTTAACGTTCCATCCGACGGACGGTGATCTTTCCAAGCCCATCGGTGTCCCCTACTGACCGTGGGCAGGGTGGGGATTTTTTGCGGAGATAAATTTCAACGCTGACCCAGCTGGGACTCGAACCTGGGAACTACAGATTATGAGCCTGGCGCGCTACCGACTGAGCCATTCCCGCCGGACAACCCGGATACTTGAGACTAAAGAGAACGATTTGTAGATCGATACCTGACACTGAAAAGAATAGATCGGTACTAAAAAGAACAACCAAAGGTGTATGATGGATGTTAAAAGAAGAACTGGACTGAGCCACCCCTTCCCCGTAAGGGGAGGTCAATCGGTAGCGCGCCAGGCTCGTAATATGCAGTTCCCAGCATCGAGTTCCAGTTGGGTCAGCGTTGAGATTCATCTCCGCAAAACTCCCCGCCCTGCCCACGGTCAGTAGGGGACACCGCTGGGCTGAGACGTTAAGCCGTGGCTCCGTGTACGGGAGAGCCATACCCTGTGCACGTAAAAGAACACGCTGGATGGCCTTGACGGGAGGCTACCATCTCTCTCCCAACAGCTGTTCCAGTGGGTCCTCTCCCCCAACCTTCTCTGAGCCCTCGGGTTCTTTGTGACCTGGCCATTTAGCCCATGGTGTCCAAAAAGTGCCTTTTAGAGGTAAAACAATCCAACAACTAATTCTTTATTACCTTCGCTATTTTATTATATCAGAGAACTAGTTTATATTGCTTTATTGACTCTCTAACCGCAAAATAATTTTACGTCGTATATTATCAATTTTATTGCTTATTTTAAGATGATTTAAAACCATTTTTATTGATATATAAATTTTAATTTTTCCCACTAAGGCTTATTCATTTCTCATTAAATATTTTTTTACAAGAAATGAGTTCGAATTTAATTAGCAACTAATTAATTTAGCTTTAATGGATATTTTTTCTATTGTATTTTAAAGCATAATTTTTTATTTATATCATGCAAAATTTTAATTACCGACAAAGGGATTGGAAATAAAATTATTAAAAATTTTTTTTTTTAACTACGTTTGTACTTTGAAAGATCCTTGCCGTATATATGCTGATTTTAAATTTCCAAGCATGAATGCTTCCACTGTCGCCGAAATAATCACGATTAAGAAAAACCGTCACTAGCTTTATGGCGTATCCCCTATTTTTACTAATTAATCAGTTATTGCCTTGCATTTTCAGCCTCCGATTGAGGGACTTGCAACATTTACTATTTATAGTATAATCTTGATTCTATGGACCTTGCTTTCTTGCTTTCACGGACAACGTCCCCCACCCGTCCTTCGCCAGTAGCGGTTTGATCGGATTTTGTTCGGTTATCGTTTCTGAGTCATACGCAAGCTACACCGTTTTCTGTTTCCTCCCGTTTAGATAAGTTGCTTTTTCATTTTGTGTCCTAAACTGTTTTGTTTGTCCTAATAAATAATGAAATAGGAATTTTTTCATGTGCTCAAAGTCCTCCCCCCCCCCCCCCCCCGAAAAAAAAAAGAGGAGGAATAAAAAAGGCGATAAAAGGAAATTAATTTCTCTAAAAATTTGCATTTTCTTTAATTACAACTTTCGTAAATAATAGTAGAAATTTGTCCAGCTGAAAAATTAATAAACCTTAAGCCTGAACCTCCTTCAGAATCAACATCTATTGGAAACACCAAGTCACCATTTGAAACACCGCAGGAGATATTTAAAAACGATTCAGAATGACTTTGTAATACTGGTAACGTTGGGTAGCTTTACCTCTGAGCGGCACTTTTTTGCACCCAATGGGCTAAGTGGCCAGGTGACAGAAACCCTAAGGGCTCACAGAAGTTTGGGCGAAGGGGATCCACTGGACAGCTGTTAGGAGACAGATGGTAAACTCCCGTCAAAGCCATCGAGCGTGTTCTTTAACGTGCACAAAGAAAGGCTCTGTTGTACGCCACTGCTTAAATGTAAATGACTGCACAAGTGGGGCTCGAATGTAGGAACTGCAAATTATGAACCAATCACGTCCGTTCGAAAAAAAGTAATAAATGATAGAGTGCAACAGCCTGCTTCTTGACTGCCTGGGGATCAACCGACCCTCCGGGGTCAAGGTCAGCCCTTGTGGCTCGACCCTTTCTCCTCCATAGTGGGGAAGTACTACTGTTCAGTTGAGTTATAGACATTCTGCGGCTTTGTCCAAAGGAAGTTTACCCCTAAAATGTGCGGGGCGGGGCGGGGGTGGCTCAGTCGGTAGCGCGCCAGGCTCGTAATCTGTAGTTCCCAGGTTCGAGTCCCAGCTGGGTCAGCGTTGAGATTTATCTCCGCAAAACTCCCCCGCCCTGCCCACGGTTAGTAGGGGACACCGATGGGCTTGTAAATGCCGCCGTCCGTCGGATGGGACGTTAAGCCGTGGCTCCATGTGCGGGAGAACCATACCTGTGCACGTTAAAGAACACGCTGGATGGCCTTGACGGGAGGCTACCATCTGTCTCCCAACAGCTGTTCCAGTGGGTCCCCTCCCCCAACCTTCTCTGAGCCTTCGGGGTCCATGTGACCTGGCCATTTAGCCCATGGTGTGCAAAAAAGTGCCGCTCAGAGGTAAAACAACCCAACAACCCCTAAAATGTTCAATGAAGTTTAGAACAGTCCTGCATCTCTTATAAATTTTTTTTTATCGAATAGAATCATCGCAGTTGATAGCACTAGAGATCAAAACTTAGTTTGGTGACTTTCTGCTTTTTGAATGAACTTGACTGCCTGGGTTTTGATGTATTTTTGACATGGGGATCGATTCAGGTGAGTATTTTTTTTCATAAATCAGGATGCTGCTACAGCTGATCTAAAATTTTAATTCGGAAACTGAACAGTGGCGGATTACCGCACAAGCGCTCGTCTAGGGCCTCGACAATCAAAACGACCTCGACCTCAAAACCGTCAAAATTCGATTTTTTTCGAACATTTCATTGAGTAAAATATTTCTTAATCAGTATAACCGACAATTTACATATACATTTCGTGTTTTTAATTGCTAAGACAAAATGTGATTTTGTTAAGTGGCCGAGTGGTTAGCGCGCTTGGCTACTGATATAATGGACTTGGGTTCGAGCCCCAGATAAGGCATGAATGTTCGTGTCATTTTTTCTGCTGAGGTCCCACCATTCTCACAGAACTTCTATTATTCTCACAGAACTGACAGGCTCCTGTAAGACCTATGTGGCAAACAGCTGCTTGAGGAGATATTTATTTCTTATTTTTATCATACTAAGATGAACAGAAATCGTTCAGAATTAAGGTTTTGCTTATTTTTCAGCATATGTAAATTGATGAAATATAAATTAAGTTTTTATTTAATGCATTTCTGCAATTAAATATTTTGAATTACAAAACTGCTAAAAGCATTTTTTCCATTCGTAAGTTGTCAAGATTTTTTTGCATCGTGAAACTCCCTACGGACTCAGGAATAGTTGGGGGGGGGGGGGGGGGGTCTTGAATAATTTGCTCCAGGGACTTTCAGATACCTTAATCCAACACTGGATCTGATAACTTTTTGATATTCGTTTGGGAGCATTGACCCAAAATTGGAGCAGCGTTGAGAATGAGGGATGTTGAATCATGTGATTTCATATGATGACCAACTTTTTTATGAACGACAGATTGGATTTCAGGGAGACATGTGGATATAACTTGAAATGTATTATGTGAGCTACAACAGGGTTTCATGAGCATCTTCCAGGGGGTGTGCTAATTTTATCCATCATTTTTAGGGACATGTTAATTAAATAAATCTAAAATCGAGAAAAAAATAGAGAAAATCCTGGAAAATGCTCCAGAAATTCCAGTTGGAAAACAACAAAAAGGATGTGTATAATAAAAATAAATAAATACCCCCTCAAGCAGCTACTTGCCACAGAGGTCTGACAGGAGCCTGTCAGTTTATATGCCATAGTAGAAGATCTGAGAGGATGGCAGGACCTCAGCAGAAAAGGATGTGTATAAAATGATGATAAATTATATAACAGGTAAACTGCTTTTCATTTATTGTCGGGTGCTGCCATCTGTCGTTGATGTGAAGTATTATAGTAGGTAAAATTATCCATATTGTTTTGTAAGAATTAAAGATAAAGAGCAGGCCTGCAAAAAATACGGCTAGGTTGACCAGCTTTAAAAACAAAATCCAGGGACGTTTTAAAATTTTATCTGTAGGATTTAAGACTAGAGGGTGACTTAAAGAAAAGATCCAGATATTTCTGAAAACTAAATCTGAAGGATTTACTGCAATTAATAATTATAGTATTAAAAGTATTATATTATAATTATTATATTATATTAAGGTTGAAAGATCAACGTTAACACTATGGAGAGCAAAGAATGATATATTTGCATTTGTTCGCATTTAACCTCGCATGACATTTCATTAAATGAACTTTTGCAATTACCAAAAAATTTACCACCATTCCGTGACCATGCCCGGATCTGGAAAAAAATCTAAGGGAGGGATCCAAGAAGCACAATCTAAGGGAGGGATCCAAGAAGCACAATAGAGCCAAAAACATGTAATCGGGGGGGGGGGGGGAAGACAATGGATTTCCAATGCAGTATAACATTTCCCTTTCCGTTTTACAGGTCTTTAAAATTTATTAAAAAATGCATAAAATATAGATAAGTTTAATAATTTTTTGCCTCTATTACCCTTACTAGCATTAAGAGAGGGACCATGTCCCCCTTGGCTTCCCTTCCCCCAGATCCGACCTTGCTACTACCAAAAGTATTGGTACACCTCCATGCTATATGAATGCAAAGCCTCATTCAAAGCTTTATAACTTTAAAAATACACTTTTCAGGGGGAAAAAGGGGGGGGGAATGCATGGCTTCTTACCTCCCTTATATCTGGCCCTGAGTATGACTTACTGATATCTGTATCGGTGTAAGAAATTCATCCAGCCAAACGCAGAATATATGGTGTCCACAGCTCAATACTGCGGTGTGGTGTCGTAAATATATTTTTTCAATAGTAAAATTTCTTTTGCATAATGTAGTTAAAATGAGAATTTGCAAGATCAGAGAGTCATAACTGGATTTTCGAAGAACCGAACAAAATTCTTGTCCATAACCTTCTTCATCGTCAATTAGGCAGTGTTCTGCATCACACATCTCATAGTGTTAAGGTACACCTAGATAAGCTGGAAAAGTCCAGAACCCTAAGGTTGCATAACGTAGCTTATAATAACGCTTAACTAGCCTAGTGGTTAGGCAGCTAGCGACTGTTCCAGCAACGCAAACTTTGTGTGTTGTGTTAGCTCTAGCTAAGGCAGTGGTCAGCAGTGACTTCGGTCTTAGTAGGGAATGTCCTTGTATGAGAAGGCCTATAAAAGCTAGAAGTAGCTTCTAGGATTCTTCTCTGTCCTATATGTCGCAAATAAAAAAAAAAATAAAAATAAAAAATATAGAGCGTGGACGCTTGTGTCTTTGCTCACAAGTGTTGTCGTAGTTCATCAGATTAGCTACTAATTGGTTAGGATGATCTGCTATATTTTCATGAAATTTGATAGAATATTCTTTGAGCAAGTCCTTGATACTAGAAACACCCAAATCTCTGTGTATGATTTGATTACTTACATATCAAGATGTAGCAACTGTTGTTCTAAGAAACTTGTTTTGTAGCACTTGAAGTTTTCTGAGTTGACACTCATTAGCATAACCCCAAGTAGGTGAAGCATACATGAAAATAGGACGGATGATTGTTCTATACAATAGCAGCTTATTTTCAAGAGAAAGTTCAGAACCTCTCCTCAAAAGTGAATTAAGTTTGAACCTTACTCCTTGAGCTTTATTGGCAATTTTTGTAACGTGGTCTATCCAATTGAGTTTGTGATGTGTATTGGACATTTTCTCTCCATTCTATCACATTGTTAAACAATTTGACAGTGGGAATATAGGCCAATCTTTTGTGCGTGAAAAGAAGTGCTGCACTTTTGCTGCTGTTAATTTTGACTCGCCAGTTAATGCACCAATTTTCAATCATTTTTAGCTGTGTTTGAAGTCTTTCAATTGCTATTCCGTAGCTTAAAGATGACGCCATGATAGCTGTATCGTCTGCATACAAAGCTAACTACTTCACTAATTTCGAGTGCTGAACACGAAAATGACAATAAAATTTGTCGATTGGCTCTTGTTTAGGAGAGACAGAGATGGTCATATATAAACGATTCAGTCCGCATTAAGTACGTAGGTAACCATTTCGCAACGCCCGTAGTTTAAACTCCAGATTGCAACATATTGCGTTGTATTGCATCAGCCCGCCATACACACAACCCCAGGAGATATTGCATCATTGTCTGATGCAATGTGGTTGAGTCATAACATCGAGGCTTTACGATCGCGGACAAAAGTTGATGCAATCATTAGCGACTCCCATTTGCCCCTGAGTCATAAGTACAACACAAGTGATCCTTGCAGTTTTAATCCAGCAGTAGTGATGCCTCGTAACTGTGTTAATAGTGCAGATACATTTTGTTACATTTGTGGGGAAGTTATGTTTGCAAGCCAGAAAAGGGCCATCACTTCAATAATGAAAGCAGCGTATGAGTTTTATTTTGGATGCTATGGGGACCAGGACAAGGCCTGGATTTACTTCAGAAAGGAAGATGACCTTGTGTTCTGCTCCGATGTAGATGGCCTGATGAATGCCCTCGGAATCAAACATGGCCCTCAAGAATGGCGACTATTCATAGACTCCTCCAACTTGAGTCTCAAGGCGGTGTTGCTGCATAATGGAAAGCGACTTCCATCTATACCGGTCGGACATGCTGTCTGCATGAAAGAAACCTACGACAATCTAAAACAGCCGTTGAACTGATTTCAACACAGCAAGGATGGTTGGCATCTCTGTTGTGACTTGAAGGAAGTGTCTCTGTTGATGGGTCTGCAGCTGGGATATACGAATTACTGCTGTTTCTTATGTGAATGGGACAGCCGAGCAAATACTTTGTACTACGTGAAGAGAAATTGTCCTCAGAGGAAATCTCTGAAGGTCGGAGAGAAGAATGTGGAACACCCAGCACTGGCAGAAACGCCAGTGCTGGGTGAAACTGAGAGACGGCGGCCTTTCCATTTCCATTCCCTACAGACTGAAGATAAGATAGGGAATCTTTCTGAGGATAAATCTCAATAATGGCCCAGCTGGGACTCAAACCTGGGAACTGCAGATAACGAGCCTGACGAGCTACCGAATGAGCATCTTTGCCCACCCCCGACTGCAGCTAAGAACCCAATCTCTAAACCCTACACAGCAAGACGTAAGTGAGAACAACACACCAAATAATTCGGACCCACAGGTCAAGTGCCTGCGGAAATGCAGGGAGTCGAACACTTCTGTCTCCAGTGACGTCACCGCATATGTACAATAAACTCGCATCCGCCCACCTTTTCCGAATACTCCTGGGAGCTTGCTACTCTGAGTCATTATGTTAAGGTCTAGGCAACGTTGGGCGATTCTGCTAGTGTATACTGGTGTATACGTGTTTATTTCCCTCCCCCTCCCCCTCCTTTTGTCTGATAGCTGTTGGAGCCCGGTCTTATCTAAATGGCCATACCCCCCCACCTTTCTCCCCCCTTGACCCAGCCTTGAACAGTAATCATCCTCATATTTCATAAATCTCAAGTTACGACAAAAGCTCTTATTTGCAGTTTTGTTCAAACTCTCACCCAGTTCGAAAACAAGACTCATTGTTTATCATAAAAACAAACCATTTTTGATTAATTTTACTGCCATAATTACCCGATTAATTCTAAAAGGAAACTGGCAGCAATATTTCGCTGCTCCAATTTCCTGCTTTTCAGGAATGACGTTAACATTTCACCCGTGATAGATATCTTTGCGAGTCATTGTTCGAATACGCGACACAAACCAAAACAATGGCTCCACCAGCAAACGCACTCATTCTGGGGAGGAAATAATTGTGCCATCAGTCGTGATATATGTTCTAGAAAGCCTTTTATCAAAACGTGAAGGTTTCACTGCTACAAACTGAATGTACATTTCCAACATGTTAATGGCAGAACATCCTTAGTCCATGGATGCAGGGATTGATCACCCCTCCAGAAGGGAGAGCGGAAAGTGAGGATGAGATTAGATAAGGCAGGAAGTGCATCCAAAAGGTTACGAAGGCAATGCTAATGTGAGTTGTTGCGGTCGTAACAATTAGGCGATGCTGTCGCCTCATTACTTTGGAGCATTATGTGAGAGATTAATTTTTTTTGCTGGAGTTTTTAAGACTTTGGAAAAATCCAATCCTTTATGATGCACATCCTTATAGACTCGTTTTCTTTCTGTAAAATTTTGTTAGGAGAAGAATAACTTTCGCTTTTATTTTTTTCCCCATAGGTATGAAATTTTTATTTGCAATAATTTATAAGAGTTATACGATTGGTGGTAGGCTCGTAATCTGTAGTTCCCAGGTTCGAGTCCCAGCTGGGTCAGCGTTGAGATTTATCTCCGCAAAAATTCCCCGCCCTGCCCACGGTCAGTAGGGGACACCGATGGGCTTGGAAAGGCCGCCTCCGTCGGATGGGACGTTAAGCCGTGGCCCCGTGTGCGGGAGAGCCATACCCTGTGCACGTTAAAGAACACGCTGGATGGCCTTGACGGGAGGCTACCATCTGTCTCCCAACAGCTGTTCCAGTGGGTCGCCTCCCCCAACCTTCTCTGAGCCTTCGGGGTCCATGTGACCCGGCCATTTAGCCCATGGCGTGCAAAAAAGTGCCGCTCAGAGGTAAAACAACCCAACCCAACCCAATACGATTGGTGTAGAAAAACCGGTTGGGTTGCTTTGCCTCCGAATCACTCTTTTGTACACGAAATGGTCTGAATATCCAGGTCACAAAGACTCCAAAGACTCGCATTTTGATAAGAATTGGGGATATTATTAACTGAGTAGTTATTAGGAGATATGGGAAGATGGGAGTCCTCTGTCAAAGCGATCCAGCTTAACATGAAGGGTATGAGTTGGGTTGTTTTACCTCTGAGCGGCACTTTTTTTGCACACTGGGTTTGGAAAGGCCGCCGTCTGTCGGATGGGAAGTTAAGCAGTGGTTCCGTGTGCGGGAGAGCCATACCCTGCGCACGTTAAAGAATACGCCAGATGGCCTTGACGGGAGATTACCTATAGCCGCCCATCAACAAACTCCCGTCCTGTCTCCTAACAGCTGTCGAGTGGGTTCCATCTCCCAACCTTCTCTGACCCTCGTGGTTCTTGTGACCTGGCCATTTAGCCCATCGTGTGCAAAGAAGTTCCGCTCAGAGATAAAACTACCCATCTTCTTTTCGACGTTTCTACAACAACAAAACTTTTTAAATATAACTATATTTCAAAAGTTTTGTAAGCAAGTCTCAATAAAAGTTTGGGGAGGGGACCCACTGGAACGGCTGTTGGGAGACAGATGGTCAGCCTTCCGTCAAGGCCATCCAGCGTGTTCTTTAACGTGCACAGGTCTCTCCCGCACAAGGGGCCACGGCTTAACGTCCCATTCGACAGACGGCGGCATTTACAAGCCCATCGGTGTCCCCTACTGACCGTGGGCAGGGCGGAAAATTTTGCGGAGATAAATCTCAACGCTGACTCAGCTGGGACTCGAACTTGGGAACTACAGATTACGAGCCTGGCGAGCTACCGACTGAGCCCCCCCGCCCCCCAATAAGAGCGAGAGGAGGTAGATTGGGTGTATGATGTGATCGTGGCAGCTAGGTTCGATCCTCGTTTTCTTGGCTTTTGGTCTTCAGCTATCTCCACCTCTTCTTTGACGAAGGTGAAGACTTCCTATGTTGTCATCTAATGGCATTGTCACTCCCAGCTGACAAAATCGACGCAAAGTTAATTGCTTCCTAGGAGAAAATACTCAGCCTAAGAATCCCCTAACTGGGTTTTTTAGCTGACTATACTGGTAGAGATGAGAATGGAGGAGAATGGGTTTGGTTGTTTTCCCTCTTAGGTGTATGGAAATCAAAGATATGCTTAAAGTAAGAAGTATGAGACTCCGCAGGAATGAGAATTTTGCATTTCAAGAATGGCAGCTCCTAACTAAAGCTGTTAACGCAGTGCAAAAAGTTGAGTTGAATTTCTAAAATTATAAAACTACTGGTAATGATTTTAATAAAATATTTTATAAAATGTTTGCATTAAAGTATGTAGATTATTTGAAATAATGTGGAAATTTCATAGAATATTTGATTCTAAAAGTTATCAAGTTATCCTCATCTAGAAATTAAAGCGGCTATTAGAATGCAATTAATTTCTTTTATTGATTAATTTGCAGGCCGTGAGTGAGTGGAAGAAATCTCATCTTTGGCACAGGCAGAACTCGAACCTATAAGCCTTGATTTAGCAAGTTTGATAATCTATCTCGGAGCACACCGTGAGGAAAAAAATAGTTGCATAAAGAATAAAAAAACAAGGAAAAATTTCCATTCCAATTTTTTCATTTACGTGAATAATTTCCTTTCTTTTTCTTAAACGGGGGGAATAATTTCCTTTCAAACTTCTTTGCTGATGTTGAAAAAGGAAATTCCGAAAGGAAAACAGAAGAAAAGTTTTTAAATGAAACGTAAATTATTTCAGTCGCACAAACTGAACAGGAGAGCAAAACTAACAACTAAAGAAGAATTAAACGTTGAAAAACATAAATAATTGAAAAAGAAAAAGGGAAAACCGTAACTGCAATTGTTTGATGACGTTCAACGAATAGCTGAAGAATCTTTGGTGAGGTAGAAAAGAGGGACATAAAAGATCAAAATAGAAACTGATTGAAGATAGAAAACAATAATCGAAACTGAACATAAAAGCACAATTTAAAAATCTCGAGGAATGGGACTACTGAAAGTCATAATTCAGAAAAGACTCAGTCCCCTGTGGGGCGAAGTGAACCCTTTCCTTTTAAATTCTGCACAAATAATACTAAAATGAAAATAATTTTTTTTTAAATTCGTTTTATCTTAAAGAGTGAAATTATTAAATTCAGTTCATTACCGAGCATTAACGCTAGATGAAGAAACGCAATGCAGAGATACTTTTCGCTTTTATCTCCCCTTCTTTTAGGGGCGGGGAGGGCTCAGTCGGTAGCGCGCCAGGCTCGTAATCTGTAGTTCCCAGGTTCGAGTCCCAGCTGAGTCAGCGTTGAGATTTATCTCCGCAAAACTCCCCGTCCTGCCCACGGTCAATAGGGGACACTGATGGGCTTGGAAAGGCCACAGTCCGTCGGATGGGACGTTAAGCCGTGGCCCCGTGTGCGGGAGAGCCATACCCTGTGCACGTTAAAGAACACGCTGGATGGCCTTGACGGGAGGCTATCATCTGTCTCCCAACAGCTGTTCCAGTGGGTCCCCTCCCCCAACCTTCTCTGAGCCTTCGGGGTCCATGTGACCTGGTCATTTAGCCCATGGTGTGCAAAAAAGTGCCGCTCAGAGGTAAAACAACCCAACTCCCCTTCTTTTACATTAGGAGCTGGATCTTTCAGAAGCTAGATAATTTCCTCTTCTACTTAACAGGCTGTAGCTAATTAAGCTCGTTTTTTGTACTTCCCTCGCATTCCCAGTAGGACAGGAATTTTTTTTTGTGTGTACTTCGGAGAAATTAAACTATATCTAAGGAGAGAAAGAAAATTGTGCTCTATGAGATAATTTTTACTGTATTTTGCGTTGCATAAATATTTGATGTGACAAAATTTTCTAGCTTAAAAATAATTAGTTGGAAGATTTCCGTGCTTAATGAAAGGAATAATTAAAAGTAACCAAGAGAAGGAGGATGAAACTGATGAAAGTAGAGATGAGATTTTTTCTCTTATGAAGAGATTGTTAATGAGAATCAGAGACTACAATCTAACCGTTCAATTGATCACTGTTTTATAATGAGAGTTCTCAACTAGATGAACATAACAAGCAGTCAAACTATAGATGCTTACGCAGTATCTTGGGCATTAGGTGGTTCAACTTTGTAACTAATGATGAGGTTAGGCAAAGGAGTTTGCAACCTCCTTTAAGCAGCATATTGTGCAGAGAGAGACTCCGTTGGTTTGGCCATGTTACCCGTATGGATAATTATAGATTGGCGAATAGGGCTATGAACAGTGTGCCTAAAGACCTCAGAAAGAGGGGGAGACCTAGGATGCGGTGGGCTGACAATGTCAAACAGGACCTTGTTAGAATTGGTCTACAGCAAACTAGATGCTTTTGATTCCAGATGCTTACGCAGTATCTTGGGCATTAGGTGGTTCAACTTTGTAACTAATGATGAGGTTAGGCAAAGGAGTTTGCAATCTCCTTTAAGTAGCATATTGTGCAGAGAGAGACTCCGTTGGTTTGGCCATGTTGCCCGTATGGATAATTATAGATTGGCGAATAGGGTTATGAACAGTGTGCCTAAAGACCTCAGAAAGAGGGGGAGACCTAGGATGCGGTGGGCTGACAATGTCAAACAGGACCTTGTTAGAATTGGTCTACAGCAAACTAGATGCTTTTGATTCCAGATGCTTACGCAGTATCTTGGGCATTAGGTGGTTCAACTTTGTAACTAATGATGAGGTTAGGCAAAGGAGTTTGCAATCTCCTTTAAGTAGCATATTGTGCAGAGAGAGACTCCGTTGGTTGGCCATGTTGCCCGTATGGATAATTATAGATTGGCGAATAGGGTTATGAACAGTGTGCCTAAAGACCTCAGAAAGAGGGGGAGACCTAGGATGCGGTGGGCTGACAATGTCAAACAGGACCTTGTTAGAATTGGTCTACAGCAAACTAGATGCTTTTGATTCCAGATGCTTACGCAGTATCTTGGGCATTAGGTGGTTCAACTTTGTAACTAATGATGAGGTTAGGCAAAGGAGTTTGCAGCCTCCTTTAAGCAGCATATTGTGCAGAGAGAGACTCCGTTGGTTTGGCCATGTTGCCCGTATGAATAATTATAGATTGGAGAATAGGGTTATGAACAGTGTGCCTAAAGGCCTCAGAAAGAAGGGAAGACCAAGGATGCAGTGGGCAGACAATGTCAAACAGGACCTTATTAGAATTGGTGTTCAGTGGTCAGATGCAGCAGATGTAGCTCAGGACAGATTTGCTTGGAGAACTAAATTTCACAGTCTGGTTGGACCTCCGTAGCCCATGGCTACTTGAGGATGATGAGGATGATGAGTAAATTGAAAAATTATAGTTTCACCGTGATAGCCGCTTAGAGTGTAGTGGTCAGTACAGTCGCTCAAAAAAATATCCTAACACTATGGTTGATTACAGAATTCAGAAAAAATATCTGGCAACGATTTTTTTTTAAATTAGTGATCTGGCAACCTTCGGGTACTTACACGAAGTAGTACGAAGAAGTACGTACACGAAGCAGAAGTTTTCTGTCTTAAAAGTCGATCGCAGAGTCCAAAAGTTTGGCCCTCCCTGTTTTAGGATATCAAAATTTTAATTCTGCTAAAGCACGCTTGGCTACTGATCTAAGGGACCTGGGTTCGAGCCCCGGATTAGGCATGGATGTGTCTGTCGTTTTTCTGCTGAGGTCCTGCCATCCTCTCAGATCTCCTACTGTGGCATATAAACTGACAGGCTCCTGTCAGACCTCTGTGGCAAGCAGCTGCTTGAGGGGGTATTTATTTTTTTATTTATTTTTAATGCTTAATTGAAAAGTCTTGAAACCATTACATTTTAGTAATTTTTTTCTATAATTTTACAAACAATTATAAATGTTTTTCCTGCACATTGTACCTAAAGCAATTCATTCAACAAAAATAAATGACTATCTACAAAAACCATGCTTTAATTTTTTCAAATGCGTAGTATAATTTAATTTTTTGAAATAAAATTTTGTAATGCATGATTCGTTTGCCCCTAATTCTTTGTTTCCCTGTATATGAAATGTACGATACGAATCACCGTCTGAGGTCGGCACTTAACTTTGTCGATTCTGAACTTCTTTTCCTTAAAATTTCTTTGGTTTATATCCCACGTATTGCAGAATTTGAATGGAAAAATGGAAGTGAAATTGTTGAGAATAAATTAATAATTGTAAAGCCACAAAATGCGATATTGAGAAGAAGTAATTTGGACTTGGAAGTGATAGAATATAAAATATCGCTATTTTAGACAGATAGAAAATCATTGTGGTACACAACTCCTCTAATTCATCAACATAACTGATTGTTGAAATAATGGCCAAATCTCTGGCAAGGAAAGAATCCATTGAAATAAATCTTAATTTGTTCCTAGCATTAAACATTCTCTTTTATATTCTCACAATTCAGAACGTATAAAAAACAAAAGCATTAATGTAATCCTTTCTATATGCTGTTTAAAAATTTATCCAAACAGTTAATGGGAAGTTATTTGACATTTCAGCTATTAAATTAGGATAACGAGGTGCTGCATATCTTGTTCCACCGTGATATCTCAGTTCTTAATCACCAGAGAAGTCGTTTTGCAAACAAGGATTCCGAAGCAGTTTATTTCGCTTCCCATTTGCTTTGCAATTTCATTGAAATGGCAAAATCTCGAAGAATAATCGAATTCAACTTTTTTTACTCCAACTAATGAAACTATCTCTCTTTGGTACGTTGCTTGTGTGATAAAGGTCTGACTTTTACTTCGGTTTTTAAACTTTTATTCCGGTTTTTAAATGTGGCTAATATTTAATGTGCTCATGCAATAATTCAGATCTTCGCTTTAGAGCCATTAGGACAATCCATTCAGCATAATGATAGTTCGCATAATTTACTCTGTCATCTGGTCATATGTCATACGCTTGAAAAATAAAGTTTGTAGAGAAAGCAAGCCATCCATTGTCAAGCATTCATGTAATTGCAAATAACGCAAGTATCCTTGAATACTGTTGCTTCCCTTCAATAGCAATAGTAACGTCACAGAAATTGGGAGGTCCTTATACAGGCTTTCCCAGGAAGAGTATGTTTCACTTAGTTATTTTAGTTTTCTATTTTCCTCTCTGTTTTCTCACTCTCTTTTTTTGATAAGATATATTTATTTACACATTTTTTATATATATATTTATGTATTTTTTTTTCATATTTTTTATTTTTTCATATTTTTTATTATTTTTTCCATATTTTTTCATATTTTTTCCATATTTTTTTTCATATTTTGGTTATTTTTTATACTTTTTATATCTATTTATATATTTTTTTATTTATATTATTATATTTGTTTTTTATATCTTGAACCATATATCTGTATCTTGAAGGAAATCAAGTAAGAGGCGATAAATTTTTATTTGTGTAGAAAATTTTGGATAGTTTAGAATTGAATTTAAATTAAAATCATTTATTCCTATATTTTCAAGCTCCCTAAAAAATTTGTTTCTTTGTATGTTAAATTTATCACAATTTAATATCAAATGAGTAGAATTTTCTTTTAGATTACATAAAGAACAATTTGGACTATTACTTATTTTTAATAAAAATTTAGATTTGTTTAACATTATGGTATCTGTTCTTAGACGCATAAGAGCTCTAATTTCTTGTCTTTTGAATGGAAAATTTAAGGAATGATTAATTTTATTGGAAAGAAAATATCTAAAGTTTGGTTTGAACTTTCCTTCAAAGAAATTTTCTCTTTTTAAATCAATTTTTATTTCAGTACCGGTAGCCCAATTGTAAACTTTTACAATCTGCAAATATTTATAAAGATTTGTTCTAAAAATGCCATAATATATTTTTGAGTATTTACATTTTGCAAGAAAATTGAGATTTTCTACAATAATTAAATTCATATTTGATCAAAATCAATTTGCACATATGAATTATTTTCAACTTACTTTTTCCTGACGAGAGAAGGTGGTCAAGTTGGAAAATTTGACTGATTCTTTATGATCTGACAAGTTCGCATATCGAAATTTTATTGCCTAAATTTAGTGTATTATATATCTAGTCAAGCTGACATTTTCTACTTACTAACTATAATAAATACGTTATAGAATGTTCTACAAAATTTTATTTATGTATTATGCATTCATAAAAAAAATACCCCCTCAAGCAGCTGCTTGCCACAGAGGTCTGACAGGAGCCTGTCAGTTTATATGCCAGAGTAGAGGGTCTGAGAGGATGGCAGGACCTCAGCAGAAAAACGATAACTTGCCTAAATAAAGTAAAAATACGCTAAACGCGGTTACTGGTACTGAATTGAAGAACCTAGCTACATAATATTAAAACTGTTTTTCGTGAACTAACAGCAAAATTTATGCAAGAATACTTGCGCTATTTGCATGCACTTGCATACTTGATAATGGATGGACATCTTTAGAAATACATGTTTATTATGTTCATTAGATCAGTGGTTCTCAACCTTTTATGCTTCACGTACCCCCTGGAAATGTGTATGTAACTGGCGTAACACAATGGAAATTAAAAAAACATATATATATATCATATATCTAGCGGCTTTTGAGCTCTCACGGCGTAACTTAAAAAAATTTACCGCGTACCCCTTGGGAGTACGCATACCCCACGTTGAGAACCACTACATTAGATAATCATTTAGAGCAGGGGTTTTCAAAGTGGGGTACGTGGTAAACTTTTTGGGGGTACGCCGTGAGAGCTCACACGTTGCTATATCTAGTAACATAGTCGCTAATTTGGCATTATTATACTATAACTATAATTTTATCTATCTATATAAGGGGTACGCCAGTTACATACACATTTCCAAGGGGTACGTGAAGCATAAAAGGTTGAGAACCACTGATTTAGAGTGTTTGTGGTTATGAAAATGCAATAATTACTCAGGGCAAAATGATTTTGCTTATTTTTTTTTTACTTTTATTTGTAACAAATACAGTTAATGAAAACGACAATAGATATAAATAAACATATTCTAAGAAACTACTCCCATTATCTAAAAAAAAACACAATGGCGTTTTTTCAAAGATTCTTGCTCTCCACTCCCTCTCTCCCTCCCCCCCACGGAAAACTTTCTGCGGACGCCACTGGTACTAATGAAGATGAGAGTTGGATTAAATATGCAACACATAAGCAAACGTAGTGGTGGTGTCGGAAGAAAATTTTCAGGGAGGCGGGGGGGGGGGACGTAGGGAGGGTAAAAAACAAATCGATGTTTCTTGATAGAAATATTTAGCCGAGATATTCATTGATGAATGAATTTGCGAATTACGGCAATCATGAATACGTCATACCATTGAAACTACATGTGAAAGATGTTTTTTCATAATAATAAGCAAATAATTAGGACACTTCCATGCTTCCAAAAACAAAAGGAAAGGTAAAAAACAGCATTCATTTCTTCAAGGAAATAAAAACATAAATTTTTCATATACTTGATATTATTCAACATAATTTTTTGATAAATTTTGATTCGAACTTGAGAACTGCCGATCAAGAACCTGACGCGCTACCGACTGTGCCGCTGAGCCACCCAGGCCCACTAGTACAGCCGCTCAAAAAATATCCGAACAATATGGTTGATTACAGAATTCAGAAAAAATGCCCGGTAACGATTTTTTTTAGAAATTAGTGATCTTCAACCTTCGTGTCACGTGACACTAACTAAAAAAAATCACTAATTTCTATGGATCACTAATTTCTAAAAAAAACATTGCCAGATTTTTTTTCTGAATTCTGTAATCAACCATAGTGTTCGGATACTTTTTTGAGCGACTGTACGAGAGAGGAGCCAACACTACTACCACTCAATTTTGTCAAACGAGTTCTGTCCGAAACCGAGTGTTCTATATGAGGAAAGAAGTTATATAAGGAAAGAAGTTATTCTTTGAATGTCAAGCATTTCATTGCATTTGGTAAAATCGGAAAACGAAGTTTCTTTTCAAATGCATTTTACTGATTGACGGATGAAAAGAAGTGAACAAAGCGAAGGAAACAACAAGAAAAATCTGAGTTATTTGGAGAGAAATGAAAAATGAAGTGCATCGCTTGTCAGCATCCGGGAGCAAATGATGAAGAGGGAAGAAGGATCTTAAAGTGTTTTCCTGATTTTCTTCTTGAATTTCGGGAGAAAGAAACCAGATACGTTTTTGCTCAGAACGGAAGCAGATACTGTGCATGCGCAGTGAGTTAACGATGGGCGCAGCAACCCATTAAGGTGCATTAGAGTCGATCTGCTTGTAATAAGACACTGCAGGATGTCATCTTTAGCCCCAACATGAAGTTTATCGCAGAAGGAAGACCAGAATGATGATGCAGGAAGATGCTCTCTTTAAAGTTAAACATCGCTCATTCTTGATGTATGTCATCGGTTGCGACTCATTAAGCAGCGCCTATAAGTCGCTGCAAATCTAACTTTATAACAATGTGGGTGGTACGAGACCTTTTCACATCAAGCCACTACATTTTTTAAGATATTACTCCGTCTTTTTGTGGTAACATTGGTTCTGGCGAGGCAGAAGATGTATTTCAACTAAAGTTACCAGTATAGAAATAATTTTACTCTATTTATTTATTTGAAGACTATTCTATTTTTAAGGCTTCAAATATTAGTCACATTTCGAGAAACGTACTCCACTGCGTTCAAAAACAACAGACAAAGGAAAAGTACACCAAACTTCCTGTCAAATTTACCAGTGATACTACTTTTGCATTGTCAAAGCAAACGACAAACCTCAACTTGTAAAAGCAAATGAAACAAATATTAATAGTAAGCCAACAGCCAAAATGTAAAGGCCAAAAGTACCGAACATAAAGAATGAGACTCGATTGTGATTAATGACCTAAAAGAAGTTTTGAAGTTTTTCAAGCAAATCAATCTTGCTGAACTCCTTGTAAACCTTAAGGTACTGTTTACTGAATATCAGACTGTCACTGGCCTTATGGCCAAACTTACTGTGGGTTTTAAGGCTTTCGAGTTTCTATTCAATACCATAAACTGCAATGGCTAATACACCTGTAGCTAAGGATGAACTTAAGATTCTCTCCTGGAACTGGAATGTCCTGAAACTTGATCTTTTTGAATTTTTAAACTTCTTACTGGATCCAAAAACCGACATAGCTCTTTTGAGTGAGATGCACTTAAGAGCTAGTGATAGTTTAAAGATTCCAAATTATGATATATACAGAATTGACGGTCTGCATAATAGTGGAGGAGGCACTGCTGCTATGCATAGTGTTCCTCATTTCCATTATGAAATACCCAACATTGATTCTCTTGAGATTACTGCTGTCTCTATTTTGGGTACTAGTGTGGGGAATATAAATATCATAGCAAGTTACAAACCTCCTAATAAAAAACTAGAAACATCTGATTTAGATAATATTTTTGATTCAGGAAACCCAACAATTTCAGCCAGGGACCTAAATTCCAAACATAATGCTTGGCATTCTAGGAACTGTAATGCGAACTGTGGCATTTTGTTTGATTATTCCACTATTAAGGCTTCATCATTGATGCACCTTCTGATCCCACGTACAACCCATATAATACTAATTTCAAACCGGATGTCTTAGATGTGGTAGTACTTGGAAATTTCTTCCCCATTTACAGATTAAATACAATTCATGTATTTAACTCTGACCACATTCCCGCTGGCTCAATAGATGGAATGTTTATACTGTATGTCACGTTGTTAGAAAAACGCTTTGTCTGTGGTCGTCTAGTGGTTATGGAGCAGGGCGTGCTTCTGGGAAACATGGGTTCGGACGTGGTTTCGAACCCTACTCAGATTTTTCGAACCCTACTCAATTTCTTTTCAGCTAATTATTTCAAGTGTTTCTTGTCTAGAGGACATTTTCCTGTGGTCTCTTCCTGTGAATCATATTTTATGCTAACTGAACTGTACCAGCGTAATCAAAATATTCTCAACAAAAAGTCTCACTTCTAAGAAGAATCTGTGGATTCTGATTTTTACTGCACTGAAAGTAGTTTTGTGATTACTCCAACCCCTTAACACAGATTCAACACGTATATAGGTTGGTTCGTATATAGGTTGGTTCGTATAAGAAGAAACGCTTAAATGCAATGTTGCCTACTCCAAAATCTGAAATCCCACCAAAATTAAAAAAAAAATGGTATCAGTGGGTTTGGTAGCGATTACCGTTTCCCATAGGAACAACAAGGTAAATATTTTTGCTTTTATCAAACCGCCCCTGGGGCGGGGGTGGCTCAGTCGGTAGTGCGCCAGACTCGTAATCTGTAGTTCCCAGGTTCGAGTCCCAGCTGGGTCAGCGTTGAGATTTATCTCCGCAAAAATTCTCCGCCCTGCCCACGGTCAGTAGGGGACACCGATAGGCTTGGAAAGGCCGCCGTCCGTCGGATGGGACGTTAAGCCGTGGCCCCGTGTGCGGGAGAGCCATACCCTGTGCACGTTAAAGAACACGCTGGATGGCCTTGACGGGAGGCTACCATCTGTCTCCCAACAGCTCTTCCAGTGGGTCCCCTCCCCCAACCTTCTCTGAGCCTTCGGGTCCATATTACCTGGCCATTTAGCCCATGGTGTGCAAAAAAGTGCCGCTCAGAGGTAAAACAACCCAACCCAAACCGCCCCTCATCTCCATTTTGTAATTTCGACTTGAACTTCGGCGCTGCAACTCGGACGACAACCAGAAGCAGTCTGGAAAACTTTGAAGCGTCTAGACCTTTTTACTGGTGAGTTGTGGTTGCCACAGAGACACAAGACTCTTCCTTAATTAGCTTCAATTAAGGCCGACAAGGTAAAACATAAATAAATAATTCAATAAAATTAAAAAGTTTAAATTTTTTAATTTATGTATTTTTTTAATTTAATATGCTTGACCTGACGCAAGCAAGCAATTTTCGCAGGGCCTTCACAACATCAAACATATTTTCCTCACAAAAGACTTTTACTTTGTCTAAATAAAACAAAGGGAAGTAAATTTTTTCTTTCGACTTCTTAAGTATCAAGAATATAATTCACAATGAAGAGAATGGAGTGATCAAAATTTTGCATAAATATAAATATTTCACGCATATCTTGAGCTTTTTTAAGGCAAACAGCAGGTTCGGAAACACTGCATAGAGAATTTTTAATTTTTTCGAAAGTAATGTCAATTTACAAATTTAATATCTTGAAAAATAAATGTTTTTATGTAAATAATGTTAAAGTTTTTTATGTATATAATAAATATAACTAAATTTATTATTCATATTAATATTTTTTAATAAGTTATTTTTATATAGCTACCAAAAGTTTATTAATTTTAAATTTTATATCAATTTTTCCCTTAAATATTATAAATAAAACGCATTTAAAATAACTATTATTTATTATAAGCAGTTTAAGCATGTGTATTTTCTGACGCGTTATTTCATAACTAGTATCACTGTGCTAACAAAACTGAAATTACATCATTTTCGATACCAAAAGTCTATTTTTCCATATCATCAAAGATTATTTTGTCCTCATCCGCAGCATCACTTTGTATTCCTCGTGAAAACTACTATGATTCGCCATCGTTTCCATGGGAACAGGAAATGACCCTTGGTCTTAATGTTGGGAACAGAACACGTAATTTGGCCATATGTCATCCCACAGTAACCGTCTAAACAAAAGTTCCCGTCCCCAGGGGATTCCCCTTCAGTCATGAATCTTCGGTAATAGCGCTTTGGTGCTTAGTCGGTGTTTGGCTGACCGTTCTCTTGACTCTTGCTGAATTATAAGCTAAAGATTTTTTGTCATTGGAATAAGAAAATAAATCTTTACAATTTTGATTTATCTTTGACACAAAGCGTTCGCTGCGGATTTTATTTTGAAGCAACAACATCCATCATTTATTATCTCGTCAGCTCTGGCGCGATTTATGCAATGCTTTGAATTAATACGACGTCACGTTTTCAAATCTTTCTATTCACTGACTCTAATTTGGATCCAAATGTTCTTTTGGTAATGGCATTTGATTATGCAGTTTTTACTAAGACTCTTTTTCTCTCTGTGAAGTATTTTTTTTTGGTCTCATTAAAATGGAATTCACCCCCTGCTTCGGAGGCTAGTTAAACTTCTAGTTTTCCACCTTTATCTTCGCGCTTTTACACTAATGTACGTTTTGTGAAAACCACCTAAACGTGTCACTAACCAAAGCCGTCTGAAGAGAAGGCCTGATGTCACGTGACTAATGACGTCAAAAGCGGGGGCCGTGCATCGCATCATAGCTTGAGCCAGCGGATCTGATTCATTTCTAATTCGATGTGTGTATTATTTAAATGATTTAATTTCCTATAACTGAATTGAATCAAATATCAATTATTAAGCAAATTATCATAAATGTGGTGAAGAATTTCATTCTTGTAGGAAATATTTTATTTTCATAGACATGAAAACATCTCATTTCTCAATGGCAAAAATATTCAATGAACATATTATCTGAAAATAGTTACACATATTTTTTATTAATTATATTTAATTGTAAATGGTATTATACGAAAGTGGAATTTTAAAGCATAACTTTATTGATTTAAAAAAAAAATTTGTAAAAATATTTTGAAACGAAATATATGAGCTACATTTGCAAACATATTGGGAGAGATAAATATCTATTCTCAGATTAGCAAAATATATACATACTAACTTCAGATAGGGCTTTAAAATTCCACTTTCGTATAATACCATTTGCAATTAAACATAATTAATAAAAAATATGTGTAACTATTTTCAGATAATATGTTTATTGAATATTTTTGCCATTGAGAAATGAGGGTGTTGTCATGTCTATGAAAATAAAATATTTCCTACAAGAATGAAATTCTTCGCCACATTTATGATAATTTGCTTTATAATTGATATTTGATTCAATTCAGTATAGGAAATGAAATCATTTAAATAACACACACATCGAATTAGAAATGAATCAGATCCGCTGACTCAAGCTATGATGCGATGCACGACCCCAGCTTTTGACGTCATTAGTCACGTGGCATCAGGCCTCCTCTTCAGACGGCTTTGCACTAAAAATGCATCCTAAAAATGATTAATTTACTAAAATTCGACGGTTTGATATTTTTACACTTTTTTGTTTATTTTAAACGTCATAATCAATTTCTTAAAAATATTTTATAGTATTTTAATAAAATGTTTTATTTTATTAAAACTTTAAATTAATACCTCAAGAGCTATTATCTTATACAATTATTCCGTGGACATGAATTATTGGCCCGTTTCAGAACTGAAAGAGTGATTTTCGTAAAATCTGTGTTTATTTTGAAAAGTTCTCTTCGCAGGGTTATCTAGATAAGACCGGGTTCGGACGGCCGTCGACAAAAGGAGAATAATAGAGGAAAATTTAATTAAAACTATTTGTTTCAATGATATAAAATTAAATCGTTTATTTTATTACTTAAATTGATTCTAATATTTCAAAAAAAGTAGCCACCGCTCGAGTTTTAAAGAATATATCTTTAATTAAATTACCTAATTTTGTTTTATCTAGATGACTCGTTCTGTTGCGAGCCAGGCTTCTAATATGTAGTTCCCAGATTCGGGTCCCAACAGTGCCAGCGTTGAGATTTATATTCACTAAATCCTGTCCTTGGTCAGAAATGGGACACCAAAGGGCTTGGAAAGGCCACCGTCATTCGGAAGGCATGTAACGCCTGTCCCTTCAGAGGCAGAGCATTAAAGGCATTCTGGATGACCTTGAAGAGAGGTTACCATCTTTCTTCTGTCCAGTGGGTCTCTTTTCTCTGAGCTCTCAGGGTTCTTGTGACCTGACCATTTAGCCCATCTTGTGCAAAAAAGTGCTGCTTAAAAACAACCTTCTGAACAGTTCAAGCGACTGAACTGAAATTTCAGAATTTGGCGTAATTCTATCCAAACTAGTGGTTCTATGCTTATGGAGCAATACCTATAGTGGAACTTGCCATAGAGTGATTTATAAAAGGGAGATTTTCGTAAAAAAAACTCTAGGCATTTTTTTACGATATTTATTTATTTATAGGGAGTACTTTGGGTTGGGTTGTTTTACCTCTGAGCTGCACATTTTTGTACACCATGGGCTAAATGGCCAGGTCACATGGACCTCGAAGGCTCAGAGAAGGTTGGGGGAGGGGACCCACTGGAACAGCTGTTGGGAGACAGATGGTAGCCTCCCGTCAAGGCCATCCAGCGTGTTCTTTAACGTGCACAGGGTATGTCTCTCCCGCACACGGGGCCACGGCTTAACGTCCCATCCGACGGTCGGCGGCCTTTCCAAGCCCATCGGTGTCCCCTACTGACTGTGGGCAGGGCGGGGAATTTTTGCGGAGATAAATCTCAACCCTGACCCAGCTGGGACTCGAACCTGGGAAGTACAGATTACGAGCCTGACCCCCGCCTCTTGTAGGGAGTCTGTCTCAAACGTTGATGAACTGATCCCAAGTACATAAATATCCTTTTCGTTGCAATTACTTATGAACAGGTAATCTGTGAGTTTATCATTGATCAATCCTTTGAGTTGTGTGTCCTGACCGGCACTTTTATGTACAGAGAGAACTAAATGTCAAGTCATAAATATCCGGGGCGGGGGTGGCTCAGTCGCTAGCGCGCCAGGCTCGTAATCTGTAGTTCCCAGGTTCGAGTCGCAGTTGGGTCAGCGTTGAGGTTTATCTCCGCAAAATTTCCCGCCCTGCCCACGGTCAGTAGGGGACACCGATGGGCTTAGAAAGGTCGCCGTCCGTCGGATGGGACGTTAAGCCGTGGCCCCGTGTGCGGGAGAGCCATACCCTGTGCACGTTAAAGAACACGCTGGATGGCCTTGACGGGAGACTACCATCTGTCTCCCAACAGCTGTTCCAGTGGGTCCCCTCCCCCAACCTTCTCTGAGCCTTCGGGGTCCATGTGACCTGGCCATTTAGCCCATGGTGTGCAAAAAAGTGCCGCTCAGAGGTAAAACAACCCAACAAACAACATAAATATCCTTTGTAGATTTCTTAATTGCAGTAGCGAAAAGGATCCACCATACATCTGTTAGGAGACCTTAACATGCACCGGGTATGACTATACTGCACACAGAGCTATGGCTTGTCATCCGGTCCGATGGATGGGTTGGGTTGTTTTACCTCTGAGCGGCACTTCTATGCACACCATGGGCTAAATGGCCAGGTCACATGGACCCCGAAGGCTCAGAGAAGGTTGGGGGAGGGGACCCACTGGAACAGCTGTTGGGAGACAGATGGTAGCCTCCCGTCAAGGCCATCCAGCGTGTTCTTTAACGTGCACAGGGTATGTCTCTCCCATACACGGAGCCACGGCTTAACGTCCCATCCGACGGACGGCGGCCTTTCCAAGCCTATCGGTGTCCCCTACTGACCGTGGACAGGGAGGGGAATTTTGCGGAGATAAATCTCAACGCTGACCCAGCTGGGACTCGAACCTGGGAACTACAGATTACGAGCCTGGCGTGCTACCGACTGAGCGACCCCCGCCCCCCGGTCCGATGGACTGTGGCCATTCAAAAATTCCATTGGTTCAGAAAATGTTGGGAGAAGAAGATCCATTGGACAGCTATTGGGAGATAGATGAAAATCTCCCATCAAGAGCATCCGCCTTTGTAATTAGGAACTCTCGAAAACAGATTATATCTAAAATCAGTTTCACTTGAGTTTCTCTCAATCTCCTGTGCCGTCGAACTAAGTTCCTGACACTCAGCTGTCGGGCACAAGGTTGAGCTAATTTGATGTGATCAACCAGACCTCAGAAAATCATAATGTCCTCTGCCAGTTGTCCCTCAAAAACACACATCTTTCATTCTTTCTAACAACATTCACTGCTACAGACGCGTTTGGGATCGAATGTGCTTGCTAAGGACAAATACCAAGTGTGATTAGAGTGTTTCCCCCCAAAAAAACCCTCCTAGGCGCCTCCCCCATGGGCAGGAGAGCCATGCTCTGTGCAAGTCCAAGAACACGCTGAATGGCCTCGACTGGAGGCTACAACCTATCTCTTAACAGCTCTCCAGTGGGTCCCCTCCCCCAACCTTTTTTGAGACGTCAGGGTCCTAATGACCTGGCTATTTAGCCCATTGTACGCAAGAAAGGCGTCTCCCAGAGGTAAAAAAATCTTACTCTGAAATAAGTATTCTGTTGTTAAACTCTTTCCTGAATCTTTTTTTGCATCGTATAGGATGAAGAAAGGTCCTAGAAGGTACTCCTAGTTTGTTCAGGCCTTCTCTTGCAAAGACATGTCTCACTAAGACAAAAGTCACTGCTGACCACTGCCTCAGTTAGAGCACACAAGCAAACAATTATGCCATCCCGTGATTCGAACCCCGACTCCGGCAGTTTCAGTGTCATTGCGAACCAACACCATACCACTGAACTACCGAGGCGACACTTTCCTAAAAAAAGAAACACAGGATTGGGTTGTTTGAATAGTTTAACCTCTGAGCGACACTCTTTTGCACATAATGGGATGAATAGCCAGGTCCTAAGGACTCTAAGAACTCAGAGAATGAGGGTTGGGTTGTTTAACCTCTGACCGGCACTTTTTTGCACACCATGGGCTAAATGGCCAGGTCACATGGACCCCGAAGGCTCAGAGAAGGTTGGGGAAGGGGACCCACTGGAACAGCTGTTGGGAGACAGATGGTAGCCTCCCGTCAAGGCCATCCAGCGTGTTCTTTAAAGTGCACAGGGTATGGCTCTCCCGCACACAGGACCACGGCTTAACGTCCCATCCGACGGACGGCAGCCTTTCCAAGCCCATCGGTGTCCCCTACTGACCGTGGACAGGGCGGGGAATTTTGCGGAGATAAATCTCAACGCTGACCCAGCTGGGACTCGAACCTGGGAACTACAGATTACGAGCCTGGCGTGCTACCGACTGAGCGACCCCCGCCCCCCGGTCCGATGGACTGTGGCCATTCAAAAATTCCATTGGTTCAGAAAATGTTGGGAGAAGAAGATCCATTGGAGAGCTATTGGGAGATAGATGAAAATCTCCCATCAAGAGCATCCGCCTTTGTAATTAGGAACTCTCGAAAACAGATTATATCTAAAATCAGTTTCACTTGAGTTTCTCTCAATCCCCTGTGCCGTCGAACTAAGTTCCTGACACTCAGCTGTCGGGCACAAGGTTGAGCTAATTTGATGTGATCAACCAGACCTCAGAAACTCATAATGTCCTCTGTCAGTTGTCCCTCAAAAACACACATCTTTCATTCTTTCTAACAACATTCACTGCTACAGACGCGTTTGGGATCGAATGTGCTTGCTAAGGACAAATGCCAAGTGTGATTAGAGTGCTTCCCCGAAAAAACCCCCTCCTAGGCGCCTCCCCCATGGGCAGGAGAGCCATACTCTGTGCAAGTCCAAGAACACGCTGAATGGCCTCGACTGGAGGCTACAATCGATCTCCTAACAGCTCTCCAGTGTGTCCCCTCCCCCAACCTTTTTTGAGACGTCAGGGTCCTAATGACCTGGCTATTTAGCCCATTGTACGCAAGAAAGGCGTCTCCCAGAGGTAAAAAAAATCTTACTCTGAAATAAGTACTCTGTTGTTAAACTCTTTCCTGAATCTTTTTTTGCATCGTATAGGATGAAGAATGGTCCTAGAAGTTACTCCTAGTTTGTTCAGGCCTTCTCTTGCAAAGACATGTCTCACTAAGACAAAAGTCACTGCTGACCACTGCCTCAGTTAGAGCACACAAGCAAACAGTTATGCCATCCCGTGATTCGAACCCCGACTCCGGCAGTTTCAGTGTCATTGCGAACCAACACCATACCACTGAACTACCGAGGCGACACTTTCCTAAAAAAAGAAACACAGGATTGGGTGGTTTGAATTGTTTAACCTCTGAGCGACACTCTTTTGCACATAATGGGATGAATAGCCAGGTCCTAAGAACTCAGAGAATGAGGGTTGGGTTGTTTTACCTCTGACCGGCACTTTTTTGCACACCATGGGCTAAATGGCCAGGTCACATGGACCCCGAAGGCACAGAGAAGGTTGGGGAAGGGGACCCACTGGAACAGCTGTTGGGAGACAGATGGTAGCCTCCCGTCAAGGCCATCCAGCGTGTTCTTTAACGTGCACAGGGTATGGCTCTCCCGCACACAGCACCACGGCTTAACGTCCCATCCGACGGACGGCAGCCTTTCCAAGCCCATCGGTGTCCCCTACTGACCGTGGGCAGGGCGGGGAATTTTGCGGAGATAAATCTCAACGCTGACCCAGCTGGGACTCGAACCTGGGAACTACAGATTACGAGCCTGGCGCGCTACCGACTGAGCCACCCCCGCCCCACAGAGAATGAGGAGTAAAGGCATCTATTGGGTAGGTGTTAGGAGACAGATTGAAATCTGCAGTCAAAAAAAAAATAGAAATTTCTCGTCTCCAGAAACCTGCCAGAGTTACTTCTAGTTTTTCCCCTTTTCTTATCTTTATGAGTCCATTCTGCAAAAGAAAACAAGCATATATTAAACAAATAAGGTAAAACTAGTGATAGGAATGCTAAAACACACTCAAATAGGAAAAAAAACATTGTGAATTTTTCGAAGAGATCTTGTATTGCTTTGCATCTTTGTTATTGTTAGCTATTCAGTCGAGGATGATAAAAAAACAACTTTAAACAACGAACACCAGAAAGCTTTTACATTGGTCGAATACAAGAGCATGGATAAAACGAAGAATCGATATGCAACGTAAGAAATAGCACAAAAAAACTTTGGAAATGTTTCTGGTTTTACGTGTATTTTTATCAACAACTGAAATAAATAACATTATTCGAACATCGGTTCGAAACATCCTTCGAGTTTCCACTATTACGATAATGGATATGTGGAAATGTTTGTGTATTGCATGAGACGCTAGGACAAACCTCAAAGCTCCTAAGTTCTTCTATTTCCATTTAATGGATCTTTCTCTTGAACTTTTCATCCGGAATTCAAACAAGGGCTAACGAAGTTTCATTAAATTAATCGTTAAATGCTCTAGTCATTCTAGTCAACGAAATAATGAATTTTTTTTAATTGCAAGTGAAGATCACATTGGAAGCAAAGCGAGAAGGTCACGTGAGAGATTGATGGGATTGGCTCTGTTCGTAGCGCTCGAGGCTCGAACTCTGCAGTTTCCAGCTTCTAGTCTCAACGTTGAGATTTATTTCCTCTTCAGCCCTACTCTGCCCTTACTAAGTAAAGAGACACTGAGTTGGATTAGGTTGTTTTACCTCTGAGCGGCACTTTTTTGCACACCACGGGCTAATTGGCCAGGCCACAAGGACCCCGAAGGCTCAGAGAAGGTTGGGGGAGGGGACCCACTGGAACAGCTGTTGGGAGACAGATTGTAGCCTCCCGTCAAGGCCATCCAGAGTGTTCTTTAACGTTGGGTTGTTTTACCTCTGAGAGGCACTTTTTTGCACACCACGGGCTAATTGGCCAGGCCACAAGGTCCCCGAAGGCTCAGAAAAGGCTGGGGGAGGGAACCCACTGGAACAGCTGTTGGGAGACAGATGGTAGCCTCCCGTCAAGGCCATCCAGCGTGTTCTTTAACGTTGGGTTGTTTTACCTTTGAGCGGCACTTTTTTGCACACCATGGGCTAATTGGCCAGGCCACGAGGATCCCGAAGGCTCAGAGAAGGTTGGGGGAGGGGACCCACTGGAACAGCTGTTGGGAGACAGATGGTAGCCTCCCGTCAAGGCCGTCCAGCGTGTTCTTTAACGTTGGGTTGTTTTACCTCTGAGCGGCACTTTTTTGCACACCATGGGCTAAATGGCCAGGTCACATGGACCCCGAAGGCTCAGAGAAGGTTGGGGGAGGGGACCCACTCCAACAGCTGTTGGGAGACAGATTATAGCCTCCCGTCAAGGCCATCCAGCGTGTTCTTTAACGTTGGGTTGTTTTACCCCTGAGCAGCACTTTTTTGCACACCACGGGCTAATTGACCAGGCCACAAGGACCCCGAAGGCTCAGAGAAGGTTGGGGGAGGGGACCCACTGGAACAGCTGTTGGGAGACAGATGGTAGCCTCCCGTCAAGGCCATCCAGCGTGTTCTTTAACGTTGGGTTGTTTTACCTCTGAGCGGCACTTTTTTTGCACACCACGGGCTAATTGGCCAGGCCACAAGGACCCCGAAGGCTCAGAGAAGGTTGGGGGAGTGGACCCACTGGAACAGCTGTTGGGAGACAGATGGTAGCCTCCCGTCAAGGCCATCCAGCGTGTTCTTTAACGTTGGGTTGTTTTACCTCTGAGCGGCACTTTTTTGCACACCATGGGCTAAATGGCCAGATCACATGGACCCCGAAGGCTCAGAGAAGGTTGGGTGGGGACCCACTGGAACAGCTGTTGGGAGACAGATGGCAGCCTCCCGTCAAGGCCATCCAGCGTGTTCTTTGACGTGCACAGGGTATGGCTCTCCCGCACACGCGGCCACGGCTTAACGTCTCATCCGACGGACGGCGGCCTTTTTAAACCCATCGGTGTCCCCTACTGACCGTGGACAGGGCGGAGAATTTTGCGGAGATAAATCTCAACGCTGACCCAGTTGGGAAGGGACACTGATAAGCTGGGAAAGGCAGCCGTCCATCGAATACCATTTCCTACTTAAGCCATTACCCCGTGTGTAGGAGGGTTGGGAGTGGCTCAGTAAAAAAAAAATTGAAAATGAAAAAAATACAAAAAAGACAAATTTCAGCTTGTCCAACGTTGAGATTTATTTCCACAAAACTCTGCCTCCTGCCCTCGGTCAGTAGGGGATACCGCTGGGCTTGAAAAGGCCGCTGTTCGTCGAATGGGTCGTTAAGACATGGTTCCGTGTGCTGGAGAGCTATACCCTGTACACCTTAAAGAACACTCTGTATGGCCTTGACGGGAGGCTACCATCTGCCTCCTAAAAGCTGCCCAGTGGGTCCTCTTACCCAACCTTCTCTGAGCCCTCGGGGTCCTTATGACCTGGTCATTAAGCCCATTGTGCGCCCAAAAGTATCTCTCAGATGTAAAACAACTTACGTTATAGTGTGATCAGGTAAGGTGTGACCGTAACCGCGGCACAAGCATTGCTAAAGGCTGATAGTTGGGTTGGGTTGTTTTACCTCTGAGCGGTACTTTTTTGCACACCATGGGCTAAATGGCCAGGTCACATGGACACCGAAGGCTCAGAGAAGGTTGGGGGAGGGGACCCACTGGAACAGCTGTTGGGAGACAGATGGTAGCCTCCCGTCAAGGCCATCCAGCGTGTTCTTTAACGTGCACAGGGTATGGCTCTCCCACACACACGGGGCCACGGCTTAACGTCCCATCCGACGGACGGCGGCCTTTCCAAGCCCATCGGTGTCCCCTACTGACCGTGGGCAAGGCGGGGAATTTTGCGGAGATAAATCTCAACGCTGACCCAGCTGGGACTCGAACCTGGGAAGTATAGATTACGAGCCTGGCGCGCTACCGACTGAGCCACCCCCGCCCCACGCTGATAGTGGCTAGAAGTATCTACTATTGTCTGTTGCATACAAAGAATGTCATAATAAGTCCCACTCAAAGAATTTCTTTATAATATAGAAAATGAACTTTAGTGCAGTGAGAAGCAGAACATGCAGATTAAAAGTAAGATCCGGGAAGTGGAGGGTGCCATTCAGATAATATCTAATAAGAAGGAACTATAATACAGCAGAATATAAGGAGCGAAAGTCCTTTCGTTAAGTTTTTTTCTAACCTACTACCTCCTGACTTATATTTCTCCATTGAATCAATGTACAGTTGTTCAAAAAATATCCGAACACTATGGTTGATTACAGAATACAGAAAAAATACCTGGGAACGATTTTTTTTTAGAAATTAGTGACCTGACAGCCTTCGTGTCACGTGACACGAAGGTTGCCAGATCACTAATTTCTAAAACAATCGTATAATGATAGATATAATGCGTATGAATATATAATACAATGAATATTGAGCGTGTGCAGTTACCGTTCACAGCAAACTGGAGCGGTTGCGGTTAATGTTCACAGCACATTGGATCGTGTGAGCTCACAAAGACCTGGATCGTGTGGGCTCACTCACGGAAATATTAAGCGTGTGCAGTTACCGTTCACAGCAAACTGGAGCGTGTGCAGTAACTGCACACGCTCCAGTTTGCTGTGAACGGTAACTGGAGCGTATACAGTTGCTGTACACGCTCCAGATATTTTTCCTGAATTCTGTAATCACGCGACACGAAGGTTGCCAGATCACTAATTTCTAAAAAAAAACGTTGCCAGATATTTTTTCTGAATTCTGTAATCAACCATAGTGTTCGGATACTTTTTTGAGCTACTGTATATTATAACGCGAATTTTTGACGCGGTGTTACTTCAGGAACAGAACTATTGCGTTATAGCAGAATCGACTGTATTCCCGTTTTTATCTTCTTTCTGTACCATAGTTCTTTTTCGGCCCCTCATAGAATCTCTTCCTCCTGCCTCGCAGTTTGTCAGCCTCTGCATTAGACGGAGACTTCTTTTCTGCGCAGAGGGATCGAGGCTATTTTTTTTTTGCAACGAAACGTGTAAACAATCAGAGAGAAGATACAAAATCACGATGAACAGAATGCCAAAAAAAGAAATATCAGACGCAACAGAAATGCAGGATGATTTCATCGTTTGAGGGTGAATTTCCCAGAAGCCATGAGATAATCGATTATCGTCCTTGGATCTTGTAAACATTGTCCGTTTCTTCATCCCTTTCTCTTTCCCCATCACCATTGCACTTATTGACTTGCGAGTCCCTTTTGCTGTTTCCTCTTTCCCCATCACCATTGCACTTATTGACTTGCGAGTCCCTTTTGCTGTTTCCTCTTTCAATGTTTCTCTACGTCACATGTATTGTTGAATGTTAGGAAGAGTGGCTTCGGGCATCTCTTTCTTTTTCTTCCGCCGTCTTTTTTTATTAAAACAATGCTTTTCCTCGAAACTCTTATATGGGATGGGGGTGGCTCAGTCGTTAGCGCATCAGGTTCGTAATCTGCAGTTCACAGGTTCGAGTACCTCCACCTGGGCCAGCGTATTTATCCCTGCTCTGCTCTCGGTCAATAGGGGGCATCAATGGGCTAAGAAAGACCGTTGGAAGGGACATTAAGCCGTGGCACATTGTGTGCGGGAGAGTCATGCCCTGTGCACGTTAAAAAACGCACTGGATGGCGCTGATGGGAGGCTGCCATCTGTCTCCCAGCAATTGTTCCAGTTTGTTCCCAACCTTCTCGGGGTCCTTGTGACCTGGCGTTTAGCCCATTGTGTACAAAAAAGTGCACTCTATTGGGTTGTTGTTTTACCTCTGAGCGGCAATTTTTTGCACACCATGGGCTAAATGGCCAGGTCACATGGACCCCGAAGGCTCAGAGAAGGTTGGGGGAGGGGACCCACTGGAACAGCTGTTGGGAGAAAAATGGTAGCCTCCCGTCAAGGCCATCCAGCGTGTTCTTTAACGTGCAAGGGTATGTCTCTCCCGTACACGGGGCCACGGCTTAACGTCCCATCCGACGGACGGCGGCCTTTCCAAGCCCATCGGTGTCCCCTACTGACCGTGGGCAGGGCGGGGAATTTTGCGGAGATAAATCTCAACACTGACCCAGCTGGGACTCGAACCTGGGAACTACAGATTACGAGCCTGGCGCGCTACCGACTGAGCCACCCCCCGAAACAACCCAACAACCTTCCTTGACAGAGTAGTTCTCAGCTGCTTTACACGATAACAATGAAATTTTCATTGCTCAAATTCCTGAGAATTTATATTCAGTGCATCTCCTTTAGCTGGAGGAACTAACTATACAATTGCATGTCAGTTAACTATTCAGGAAACAGATGCCCCCCCCCCCCCCAAAAAAAAAAAAATTGCGTAAACATCAGAAAGGAAAAATACACCAGAAAAGAATCCTTCTTTCTTTCTAATCAAAGATCACGAAAAAAATAAATACCCCCTCAAACAGCTGCTTGCCACAGAGGTCTGACAGGAGCCTGTCAGTGTATATGCCATAGTAGAGGGTCTGAGAAGATGGCAGGACCTCAGCAGAAAAACGACACATACATCCATGCCTTAACCCGGGGCTCGAACCCAGGTCCCTTAGATCAGTAGCCAAGCGCGCTAACCACTGGACGGAATGTACTTTTCTTTTCTTTAAACTATCAATACTGATCAAAGGGACCTGGGTTCGAGCCCCGGATTAAGGCATGGATGTATGTGTCGTTTTCTGCTGAGGTCATGCCATCTTCACAGACCTTCTACTCTGGCATATAAACTGACAAGCTCCTGTCAGACCTCTGTGGCAAGCATCTGCTTGAGGGGGTATTTAATTGTTAATATTTTTTTTACTTTTATATATAATTTTTTCTTCACTCTATCAATACTTTCATTTATAAAAAATAGTAGTCTTATAGAAAAATAATCTAAATTCAGCGCTTAAAGAAAGACGAATTTGCCGTTTCTCTAAGAATTCGAGAAAAGTTTGCAGTTCTGTCGTTTCTGCTTCAGCGAGGGCAACAAATGTGACGACATTGTTCGAGTTTGATCTATCTGTATCGGAATACCATTTGATGGTTTAGCGCTTTAGCCGTTTCAGTTTTTGTGAACGGCTATTTATCTAATGGCCATTTCCCCGTTGGTAGAAATAGCTGTACAGTCGTGGCAGAAAGAGTCTATTCTTGTAAGGGAAAATGCCAAGAGACTTTTCATCGATGTACTAATGGATCAAGTTATATCATTATGGTCATCTGATCTTTTTTCCCGTTGAAATTTTATCGCACCAACAGACTTTTGAGGATCAATCTAACATTTTACTGAACCGAAGTTGGGTTTGAAAGAGAGAGGTAGAGTAGACGAGTTAGAGATTTTCTCGTGGCATATTTTATTAACAAAGGGATTGGATTGTTTTACCTCTGAGCGGTACTTTTTTGCACACCATGGGCTAAATGGCCAGGTCACAAGGACCCCGAAGGCTCAGAAAAGGTTGGGGGAGGGGACCCACTGGAAGAGCTGTTGGGAGGCAGATGTTAGCCTTCCCGTCAAGGCCATCCAGCGGGTTCTTTAACGTGCACAGGGTATGGCTCTCCCGCATACAGGGCCACGGCTTAACGTCCCATCTGACGGACGGCGGCCTTTTCAAGCCCATCGTTGTCCCCTACTGACCGTGGGCAGGGCGGGGAAATTTTGCGGAGATAAATCTCAACGCTGACCCAGCTGGGACTCGAACCTGGGAACTACAGATTACGAGCCTGGCGTGCTACCGACTGAGCCACCCCCGCCCCTTATTAACAAAAGGACACGGTTGCCAGATCAGTAATCAACCATAGTGTTCGGATATTTTTTTAGCGACTGTACACCTCTATGTTCTGTGAATGTAAAGCCGCATTCAAAGCTTAATTCCGAAAACACATTTCACTGGAGATAAAAATCACATCCGAATCTTTGGAAATTTAAATCTTTAAGAATATTCGTGTTTTGGAAGTTGAAACGTTTAATAACGAAATTGTTTTCAACAATAATAACAAATCGCGAACTGAAATAAAATTTTAGACGTTTATACAAATAATTCTTTCAGTTTACCTTAAGTTTTTTCTAATTAAGAAAGTATTGTTTAAAAAATTGAGATCTTCAATTTATTTCGTGACGTAAAAAGCTTATTTTAAAACTTTGGGATCTTTAGGATGTGGTTTTTTCATTCACATAACACGGAAGTGTTCGAACACTTCGGTTAGTATTCCCCGCCTTGCCCACGGTCAGTAGGGGACACCGATGGGCTTGAAAAGGCCGCCGTCCTTCGGATGGGACGTTAAGCCGTGGCCCCGTGTGCGGGAGAGCCATACCATATGCACGTTAAAGAACACGCTGGATGGCCTTGACGGGAGGCTACCATCTGTCTCCCAACAGCTGTTCCAGTGGGTCCCCTCCCCCAACATTCTCTGAGCCTTCGGGGTCCATGTGACCTGGCCATTTAGCCCATGGTGTGCAAAAAGTGCCGCTCAGAGGTAAAACAATCCAATCTCTTTGTTAATAAAATATGCCACGAGAAAATCTCTAACTCGTCTACTCTACCTCTCTCTTTCAAACCCAACTTCGGTTCAGTAAAATGTTAGATTGATCCTCAAAAGTCTGTTGGTGCGATAAAATTTCAACGGGAAAAAAGATCAGATGACCATAATGATATAACTTGATCCATTAGTACATCGATGAAAAGTCTCTTGGCATTTTCCCTTACAAGAATAGACTCTTTCTGCCACGACTGTACAGCTATTTCTACCAAACTAAGCAAGTTGGGAGCCAAACCTCTTTAGAAGACTGCACGTTACATTCGGCCTTTTCAGATCCCATAGTCAAGGGATCGCCATCCTCATCCTGAATTCGGTGAGGAAGAGGATACCTGGGCTTGGAAAGGACACCGTCTGTCGGATGGTAAGCTAAGCATGTGCAAGAAAACCATACTCTGCGCATGTTAAAGAGCACGCTTTTCTGACCAATGGGCAATCTTCAAACTAAAAAAAATTCTCCGCAATACACAGATTAGACCTTATAAAGTTCCATGAAGATGTTGCAGGAGACAGAATTTTCTTCCTCAACTCTGAACAATCTCTGTTTATTCTTTCTCTGTGGCATATTAAAACTGAGATTGTTTGCGACTTAAAGGTCGACAATAGATTCTCGAGAACAGGAGGATGATGATGATGAGCACACTGAATGGCCTCGATTGATGATTGCACACTGAGTGGCCTCGATTGATGATTGCACACTGAGTGGCCTCGATGATTCATCTCTTTCCTTATTGCTGCCCTGTTGATCCCCTTCCCCAGTGTTCTGTGAGCCGTTAGGGTCTTTGTGACCTGACCATTTGGCCCTTTGTGTGCAAAAAGAGTACCATTCAGAAGAGGAAAACAACACAAAGAGTTACAGACTGCCGACCTAACTCTCGTGTGAAGACCAAGAGCAAATTTTAACTAAGTCATTGCATTTTGTTGGGGACGGGGGTGGCTCAGTCGGTAGCGCGCCAGGCTCGTAATCTGTAGTTCCCAGGTTCGAGTCCCAGCTGGGTCAGCGTTGAGATTTATCTCCGCAAAATTCTCGCCCTGCCCACGGTCAGCAGGGGATACCGAAGTACTTGGAAAGGCCGCTGTCCGTCGGATGGGACGTTAATTCGTGGTTCAGAGAGCCATATCCTGTGCACTTTAAAGAACACGCTGGATGGCCTTGACGGGGGGCTACCATCTGTCTACCAACAGCTGTTCCAGTGGGTCCCCTCACCCAACCTTCTCTGAGCCTTCGGGGTCCATATGACCTGGCCATTTAGCCCATGGTGTGCAAAAAAGTGCCGCTCAGAGGTAAAACAACACAACCCATTGCATTTTGCGTTCATTAGTTATATAAGCTTATGTGATAGATTATACAATGTATGCTACATCTATATCCAAAACAACCTTTTTTTCGGTTTTCTTACTCACCTTCCTCCGTGGCCTAGTGGTTAGCGCGCTTGACGACTGATCAAAGGGTCCAGGGTTCGAGCCCCGGGTTAAAGCATGGATGTTTATGTTGTCTTTCTGCTGGGTCTCGCCTTTCTCACAGATCATCTCTAAGTCTGTTAAACTGACAGACTCCTGTTAGTCCTCTGTGGTACAACTGTTTGAAGGGGAGATTTTTATTTTGAAATCATTAGAGCAACAAAGCTAGCATTTGCTGGTAGGACAGAACAAAGATCATGTCATCAATACGGCACTGAAATGCAGATCCGGAGGTTGCAGATCACTGTGAGTCAACGTGATACCCTTGCATCGCTTTAACACTTCTACCTGCTGCGATTGGCTTAGTAAGTAACGCTCCAGTCTCGTAGTCTGGTGTTCCCAGGTTAGAATTCCAACTATGCGTGCGCTGAGGATTTTCTCTGCCAGCACCCGCTCTGTTATTGGAGAGAAAGGTGACATCGATGGGCTTGGAAAAACCGCATATCTTCTATAGGGATGTTAAGTAGTAGTTCCATGTGGAGGGTTGGGTTGTTTTACCTCTGAGCAGCACTTTTTTTGCACACCATGGGCTAAATGGCCAGGTCACAAGGACCCCGAAGGCTCAGAGAAGGTCGGGGGAGGAGACCCACTGGAACAGCTGTTAGGAGACAAATGGTAGCCTCCCGTCAAGGCCATCCAGCGTGTTCTTTAACGTGCACAGGATATGGCTCTCTGAACCACGGATTAACGTCCCATCCGACGGACAGCGGCCTTTCCAAGCTCTTCGGTGTCCCCTGCTGATCGTGAGCAGGGCGGGGAGTTTTGTATCTTTAACGTGCACAGGGTATGTATCTTTTTGTGTTCTTTAACATGCACAGGGTATGGTTCTCCCACACACGGGGTCACGGCTTAACGTCCCATCCGATGGACGGCGGCCTTTCCAAGCCCATCGGTGTCCCCTACTGACCGTCGGCAGGGAATTTTGCGGAGATAAATCTCAACGCTGACCCAGCTGGGACTCGAACCTGGGAACTGCAGATTACGAGCCTGGCGCGCTACCGACTGAGCCACCCCGCCCCTCCATGTGGAGGAGAGCCATATCATTGTGTTCGTTAAAGAACACGTTGGACAGACTCCCATCTGTCCCCTAAGAGCTGTTTCCGTGGGTATCTTTTTCCTGTTCAATCTTGAGACCTTGAGGTCCTTAAGACTTGGCCCACTCAGAATTCAGCCCGCTGAGAGCAAAAAAAAAAGTACTGTTCAGAGGTAAAACAACGTGCACTGGAGAGCCATATTCAGTGCACACTAAAGAAGACACTGGAAAGACACTGGATTTCCCTTGACAAGGTGGCTGTCTTTGCGATGTACTCAACTCTGAGTCCTTGGTCTCCTTGTGACTTGTCCATTTACTCCTTTGAGAGCAAAAGCATTGCCTATTAGAGGTAAAACAAACCAACTTAACTAACCTCGTCAATCACCGAAGGAAAACAACTTTTTTTTTTTTGGAATTAACTTCGTTGTTTACTTGTTTACTTTTTTCATCCCTATAACAGTCTGTATCCTTTGGAATTAACAGATAAACAGAAATCGCTTATCAGAGTGATCCTTCGGGGCACAAAAAATTTATCCTCACCTCACTCGATGAAGATATTTTTTTCCACTTCAAAGAAAATGAAGATTTAGCAGTTCGAAGAGGACCGAGAAGAACATTAATCGAGATTAAGGATGAGTCCCTGTCGACGGTACGTGCCCCTTTTCTAATTCTTTTAGCCATTCCTATTTTTCTCCGCAACAAAAAATAAGCTCTTGACGAATGGGATTCAAGCGCAGGCTTCCTGTTTTAAAGAGCAGATGCTGCTAAATTAAGTTTCTTGAACTAAATCATTTTTATAGCGAGGTAGAAGTGTTGAACAGGATGAGGAATTTCTCACATTGTTCTTCACCGTGCAAACAAAAAGGTGAAGTATATATAAATATAAATTGCTGACATCTTCTCACTGATTTAGATCGTTAATTATCGCAAAGTAGCGCGCCAGTCTCGTAATCTACAGTTCCCAGGGTCGAGACCCAACTGGGTGTGCGTTGAGATTTATCTCCGCAAAACTCCCCGCTCTGCCCTCTGTCAGTAGGGGGCACTGATGGGCTTCTGAAGGCCTTTGTCCGCCTAAGGGAGAACCATCCCTGTACACTTTGAAGAATATGCTGGATGGCCTTCATGGTGGGATACCATCTGTCTCCTAACAACTTTCCAGTGGGCTCTGTTCCCCTACCTTCTCTGAGCCTGGGGGTCATTGTGACCTGGTTACGTAGCCCATTGTGTGTAAAAAAAGTGGCGCTCAGAGGGTTGGGTTGTTTTACTTCTGAGGGGAACTTTTTGCATACAATGGGTTAAATCGCCAGGTCATATATGCCCCAAGAGCTCAGGAAAGTTGTTTTGGAGGGAGGGCATCTACTGGATACCTGTTAGGAGATAGATGGAATGATGGATGCACTTTTTTTGCACACGATAGACTAAATGGCCAGGTCACAAGTACCCCGAAGGCCCAGAGAAGGTTGGGGGAGGGGACCCACTGTAACAGCTGTTGGAAGACAGATGGTAGCCTCCCGTCTATGCCATCCAGCGTGTTCTCTAACGTGCTGTGGCTCTCCTGCACACGGAGCAAAGGCTTAACTTCCCATCCGACGGACGGCTGCCTTTTCAAGCCGATCGGTGTTGACCGTGGGCAGGGCGGGGAGTTTTGCGGAAGTAAATCTCAACGCCAGCTGGGACTCGAACCTGGGAACTGTAGATTACGAGCCTGGCGCGCTACTGACTGAGCCACCCCACCCTACTTTTTGGAGAGTAGTGTGTATAGGTCATGTTGCATACGAATGAAAGATTTCATTCTGAATAAAAAAATAATTGAAATTATAATGAAGGCTAATTTTAAAAACCGGTAAACCCTTTCCAGACACTTGAAGGATTAAGAAGTTGCTGATCTTTGAATCTCTTTATAGACAAAGGCGAACTCTTCCTAATAAAGTGGTCACAGAATGTACTTTTCCTTCAACGGATAAAATTCTGTATTCATATATTTTCTTCGCAACACTGTCATCTCTCTCGAGATGTTGATAATAATAATGCTCTCTAAACTGCAGGAGACATTGAAAAATATCATTTTATCTCTCTTGATAAATATGAGATAACTCAAAGATACTCACTAGAACCATTCCGATATCTTTACACAAATACACAGAGAGATAGATCTCGATCCGATGGCATTGAGCAGCAGCAAATTCCGTTTCGGATCTTCTCATCTTTTAAGCGAAACCGTCGCTTAGTGCTCCATTCAACGCAGATGGATGTTCTAGAATCCATCATCATCAAAATCAATGATTCAATAGTAAATATTTGAGAGATCAAGTTTTCGCCCATTCCAGAGAGAGAGAGAGAAAGTTTGAAGTGTTGACTGATAGAATCAAACATTTCGTGATGGAACGAAGAAAGGAGACTGAATGAGGAATGTTGTCTTTATTCGCTGGATTTTCTTCGGTTGGAGCTTCGGAGCTGAAAGGGATAGAAACTCTTGGAGGAAACTTCCGAGACAGGTTCTCTTTTTCTTTGGTCCTCCGGAGAGAACGACGCTGGTGACATCCGTTGTGATGTTGGGGCGAAAGAGAAGTGATGAGCTGAATAGGATGAAGATGAAAGAAGCTGATGCGTTTCTCTGGGGAATACATGAAGTACTGTTGGAGCGATGCAGTCAGTTGAGGACGCTGACGGAAAAAAAGCATTACAGGTAAAAAAACGTGCATTATTCATCCCATTAGGATATTAATTGCAAATGCATTCATATAAATTGTTTTCCTAAATTGAAAACGAATCAATCTATACTTATTTATTAAAATATCAGCAGTTTTGCAAATGATTTAATATCTTTTTTGAGGAATATACATATATACAAATTCATGATCTCAAATCCAGCTTACTTGAATGCATTTAATTTGGGATTTTTTTTATGGGAAAAGATTTGGGCGAGCCTTTTTCATTGCAGATGAGGATGTCGCGACAGTGGAAAAGTTGGATGACACTGATTTAAGTGGCTGTGACTGAACATCGGAATTCGTATCAGAATTATTTTAAATGGGATATGCTCAAAAATATTCGAATACCTATTAGATAAATCAGAATTTCGAATAACCGGATTCAAGATCCTTAACCTGTACTTAAATGTGTATTATTTCTTAATAATATAAAATTTTTATAGCTAAAATAAAAAAAAATAAATTTCCCCCTCAAGCAGCTGCTTGCTACAGAGGTCTGACAGGAGCCTGTCAGTTTATATGCCAGAGTAAAAGGTCTGTGAGGATGGCAGGACCTCAGCAGAAAACGACACATACATCCATGCTTTATCAGGGGCTCAAACCCAGGTCCCTTAGATCAGTAGCCAAACGCGCTAACCTCTTGGCTACTAGTAATTTAAAAATAAAAACATTAAACTATATTAAAATTAAATAATATCTTCCTCAAGAGCTGCTTGCCACAGAAGAGCCGGTCAGTTTATGTGCCATAGCACAAACATCCATGATTTGCTCAGGGGCTCGAACCCAGGTCTCTTTGATCAGCAGCCAAGCACGCTAACAACGCGGCCATGGGTTATCCAGCATTAGTAATGTGACAGATCACAACTAGGACTTAGATTAGTTCGCCTCTGAACCGCATTTTTTGCCCATAATGGGCTGAATAGCCAGGCAAAAGGACAGCAAGGGCAAAGAGACAGCTCTTAGGAGACAAATGGTAATCTCCTGTCAAGGCCATTAAGGCATTCTTTAACATGCACAGGGTATGGCTAAGATCACCTTGATATACCGGGCCTGAACAGTAGTTGAGCAGAAGAAGGGAAGAGTTGTGTTGTTGTTTACCTCTGAGCGGCGCTTTTTTGTACAAAATGCTCTAAATGTCCAGGTCACAAGGACCCCGAAATCCCAGAGAAGGTTGGGGGAGGGGACCCACTGAAACAGCTGTTGGGGCAATTTCGAATAAAAGGACACTTCCTATGTTATTTACATATCGCTGAACATAAATAAAGTAATGAGTATGCATACGCAAATTTTAATAAGACGGTCTACTCTCACATCGACACAATCCTCCTGTCATGGCCATCCAGAGTGTTCTTTAAAGTGCACAGGGTATGGCTCATCCCCACACGGACCACGACTTAACGTCCCATCCGACGGATGGCGGCGTTTCCAAGCCTATCGGTGTCCCCTATTGACCGAGGGCAGAGCGAGAAGTTTTGAGGAGATAAATATCAAAGCTAACCCAGTTGGGACTCCAACCCGGGAACTGCAGATTACGAGCCTGGCGCGCTACCGACTGAGCTAGTCCCGCCCCACCGCTAAAAAAAATGTATTAATAATGGTAATCGCGAGATTGAAACTTTCTGCAGAACTACTCCTGGGTCCTGGTTGGGGGGGAGAATAAGGGAAGCATTCTTTTTAAAATAATTCATTTTTTGGAACCTTCCTGATGAGTTTTTATTTGATGAGGAAGTTGGGTTGTTTTACCTCTGAGCGGCACTTTTTTGCACACCAGGGGCTAAATGGCCAGGTCACATGGACCCCGAAGGCTCAAAGAAGGTTGGGGGAGGGGACCCACTGGAACAGCTGTTGGGAGTCAGATTGTAGCCTCCCGTCAAGGCCATCCAGCGTGTTCTTTAACGTGCACAGGGTATGGCTCTCCCGCACACGGGGCCACGGCTTAACGTCCCATCCGACGGACGGCGGCCTTTCCAAGCCCATCGGTGTCCCCTACTGACCGTGGGCAGGGCGGGGAAATTTTGCGGAGATAAATCTCAACGCTGACCCAGCTGGGACTCGAACCTGGGAACTACAGATTATGAGCCTGGCGCGCTACCGACTGAGCCAACCCCGCCCCTATTGATGAGGAAGCCGTTACGATCGACTCATGAGATGGATTGATACAGGACCAGATCTTGTGGGAGGGGGGAAGGAGCAAGGAGGACAATGCGCCCCTTCCCACTTGAGAATGCTAGTAAGGGTAATGGAAGCCAACAAATCGTTAAACTCGTGCATGTTTAATGCATTTTTTTATGAAATTTTTTAAAAACCTCTAAAACGAAGGGGAATATTTTATACTGCAATAGATATCCAGTGACTTACTCTCCCATTTTGCCTTTTTCCCGCTCGATTACGTAGCTTTTAATGCTGCTATTTCATTTATCTCTCATACTTAAAGGGGCGGGGGTGGCTCAGTCGGTAGCGCGCCCAGGCTCGTAACCTGTAGTTTCCAGGTTCGAGTTCCAGCTGGGTCAGCGTTGAGATTTATCTCCGCAAAACTTCCCGCCCTGCCCACGGTCAGTAGCGGACACCGATGGGCTTGGAAAGGACGCCCTCTGTCGAATGGAACGTTAAGCCGTTGCCCCGTGTGTGGGAGAGTCATACTCTGTGCACGTTAAAGAATACCTACCATCTGTTCCAACAGCTCCCAACAGCTGTTCCAGTGGGTCCCCTCCCCAACCTTCCCTGAGCCTTCGGGGTCCATGTGACCTGGGTATATAGCCCATGGTGTGCAATAAAATGCCACTCAGAGGTAAAACAACCCAACTCAAACCTTAAAAAAGTTGAACATCACCAGTCGAACATAAAAATAAGCAGATAATATTTTCATCGAATATTTCTCCTTTTGAAAATAACCCAACAAACGTCTAAGGCATCTACGTTTCTTCTCACAACGTCAGCAAAGAAAACTGTTAGTTATCATCAATTTATTTATATATTACTATTCTAACCCTTCAGATTCTACTTCGGGTTTCTCTTAGAATTCACCTTTCAGCCGACAGACGAACTGAAAGCAAGAAACACGTAAAAATCATCTTTAAAACAATCACAGGCAGAAAAAAAAGTCTTTGATGAGAATCATTTATTTCATGACAGATTTTTCAAAATCCTTTGCTCTCTCTCTCTTAGGGGCGGGGGTGGCTCAGTCGGTAGCGCGCCAGGCTCGTAATCTGTAGTTCCCAGGTTCGAGTCCCAGCTGGGTCAGCGTTGAGATTTATCTCCGCAAAATTTCCCCGCCCTGCCCACGGTCAGTAGGGGACACCGATGGGCTTGGAAAGGTTGCCGTCCGTCGGATGGGACGTTAAGCCGTGACCCCGTGTGCGGGAGATTCATACGCTGTGTACGTTAAAGAACACACAGGATGGTCTTGACGGGAGGCTACCATCTGTCTCCCAACAGCTGTTCCAGTGGATCCCCTCCCCCAACCTTCTCTGAGCCTTCGGGGTCCTTGTGGCCTGGCCATTTAGCCCATGGTGTGCAAAAAAGTGCCGCTCACAGGTAAAAGAATCCAATCCTTTGCTCTCATCGTTTTGGCTGACAGAGAAATTAATCGATAATCAACTGAAAAAGACAAACAAGAAAACGAATCGGCTTAGAGTTCACATCGATAGCACTCGGAAAGTAACATATCGATTCATTATTAAGATATTAGAGGCAAGTTAAATACGTTCTTTATCTTCTCTTCAATTTTCGCATCAGGATTTTCTGCCTCCGCCAGTAATCCATTTTCCGAATGAAGCGAAAGTGAAATCGCGTTACACCTGAAGGAAACCATTTTCGGTTTCAGATTGGGGATTCGCAGACGCATCTCCGGTGATCTGGACAGGTGGAGATAGCGACGCTTGTGAAGAGAGATTTCGGAACTTTCAAGAACTCTGCTGCTCTTTCGTCTGTCCCGATCAATATCGGGAATTATGTTGCATCTTCCGAGAGAAGAGAATATTTCCTCCTACAGGGAGAAAGTTCCAGGAACATTCCATGATTGGAATTCGATTAAGTTAGAACGTGTCTGGTAGACGCCGATGCCTAAGAGAAAACCGAAGTAGAATCTGAAGGGTTAGAATAATAATATATAAATAAATTGATGATAAACTAAATGTTATCTTTGGTGACTTTGTAAGAAGAAAAGTAGAGGCCCTGGATGTTTTTTGGGTTATTTTGGAAGTGAGAAATATTCGATGGGGATATTATCTTTTCGTTTTTATGTTTGTCTGGTGATGTTCAACATTTTTTTTTAGGTGTGAGAGATGAATGAAATGTTTTTCTCACGAACGCTTTGTGGCAGTTAAGATGACCGCATTTTGCTCTCGGTGAAAAAGGTGACACTGAAGGGTTTGGAAAGCCGTCATCTGTCAGATGCGACGCTGAGCCGTGTGTTAGTGCACACTGTGTTAAAAAAAAGTGCCGTTCAGAGTTAAAGCAGCCAATTAACCGACTAGTTAAAATAATCGGAGTTGGATTGTTTTACCTTTGAGCAGCATTTTTTTTTAGACAGAGTGGGGGATAAAATGGCAAGGTTGCAAGGACCCCAAAGGCTAAGAGGAGGTTAGGGAAGGGGCCCCAGGTGGAAGTTGTTAGGAGACAGATGGTATCGTCAAGGGCATCTAGCGTGTTTTTAATATGCTGTGGGTATGGCGCTCCTGCAAAAGTCCCATCCAACGAACGGCGACCTTTTCAAGTCCATCGGTGTCTCCTTTCTTACCTACGGAAAAGCGGGGGTTTAGTGAAGAAATATCTCAACGCTGACCCAGACGGGAATCTAACTTGGGAGCTGCAGATTAGGAGACTGGCGAGCTATGGACTTTCTGCAGAATTACTCTTGGGTCCTGGTTGGGAGAGGGGTGGGGGTGGCTCAGTCGGTAGCGTGCCAGACTTGTAATCTGCAGTTCCCAGTTCGAGTCCCAGCTGGTCCAGCGTTGAGATTTATCTCCGCAAAATTCCCCGCCTTGCCCACGGTCACTAGGTCACCGATGTGATTGGAAAGGCAGCCGTCCGTTGGATGGGACGTTAAGCCGTGGCCCCATGTGCAAAAGAGCCACACCCTGCGCACGTTAAAGAACACACTGGATTTCCTTGACGGGAGGCTACCATCTGTCTCCCAACAGCTGTTCAACTCCCCCAACCTTCTCTGAGCCGACTGGACATTTTTTTTTTGGGGATACATTAAAAACATCGTTTATCCCGAAAAAATTTCGAAATTTAAAGCATTCTAAGGCAAAAATCACTGCAGCAGTTACAAGTGTTACACCAAACATGCTGGGGTGGGAATGGCTCAGTAATCTGTAGTACCAGGTTCGAGTCCCGCCTGGGCAAGCGTTGAGATTTTTCTCCACAAAACTCCCCCCCACGACCAGTAGTGGACACCAATGGACTTGGAAAGGCTGTCGTCCGTCAGACGGGACGTAAAACCGTGTGTGTGTGTGTGTGTGAGTCATACCCTGTTCATTCGAAAGAACATGCTGGATGGCTTTGATGGGAGGCTACCATCTGCCTCCCAACAGCTATCCAGTGTGTCCCCTCCCCCCAACCTTCTCTGAGCCATCGGGGTGCTTGTGACCTGGCCATTTCTGAACTCCCCGCCCACCACCAGTAGTGGACACCAATGGACTTGGAAAGGCTGTCGTCCGTCAGACGGGACGTAAAACCGTGTGTGTGTGTGAGTCATACCCTGTTTATTTGAAAGAACATGCTGGATGGCCTTGATGGGAGGCTACCATCTGTCTCCCATCAATCTGCTACCATCTGCCTCCCAACAGCTGTCCAGTGTGTCCCCTCCCCCCAACCTTCTCTGAGCCATCGGGGTGCTTGTGACCTGGCCATTTAGCCCATTGTGTGCTAAAAGAAGAGCCGCTCAGAGGAAAAACAACCCAACCAAACATACTGAGCCGACTACGGACTGACGTTGAATATCACGCAACAATGGCACCCACATTGAAGTGTGTCGAACACTACATTTAATTTTCAGAATTTTTTGACATTTGATATATACAATCAGGGTCGAATCTAGGGCCAAGGAGATCGTGGCCCCCACCTACCTTTTAGAATGCTAATAAGGGTAAAAATAGGTAAATTGGTAAAAATTATGAAAACATATTTATATTTCACGTTTTTTTTTTAAGAAGATTTTTAAAGACACGTAAATCGCAGGGGGAAATGTTATTCTGCATTGTAAACCCAGTCTCTTGCCCCCCAATTTACATTTTTACGGCTCGATTGTGTTTCTTGCCCCCCTTGGCTTTTTTTCCTGGATCCGAGCCTGTACACAATTACTCTCGTTGCGTGATTATTTAATAAAATATAGCACTTTATAATATGTGGGTCTCTTATAATGACCCTGAATAAAGTCTGATATGGGTATATTTATATATTCATTAGCCTTTTCGCACTCTGTGTTCCTAATAGGTGATAACAAAAATAATCCTTATTCTCTCAACGACATTGGCTCATTCGATAAGACCCGTTCTTTGTTAGTAACAACCATTTGAGTCTAACGAGAATGGACAGATGACGTAATTATGAGGCGAAATGGATGATGTATTACTGAAACAAGAACACATGATAGGCCCGAAGGAACGACGGAAGAAAAGGAAAAAAGAAGCAGAGGAGCAAATGAATGATGGCGAGGAGAGACCAATAGAGACAATGAGCGAGAGGAGATGACACATCTTGGATGTAGTGAGATGCAGAAGAGATAAAGACGGCTCTCAGGATGATGAATGAATCACCTCTAGTGACTTGTACATCTCTCGGAGCACTCACGGGTAAGATATGTTCCCCAGCAACTTGTGCCTCACCTCTGCTTCTAATGATCCTCGTCGGATAGAGAGTAATCAATTGATTGATCAGTCGCGTGAGCATCATCAGAATTGCAAATGAATCCGCATCCCTAATGCAGATTCGGATTTTATTTATTTATTTTTATTTTGTAAAATGAAGACTGTACAGGATTTCGTTTTACTTTATTGGGGGCAGTAAACTGGATCCAAACTTCAAAAAAATTAATCTTTAACAATGTGTGTTAAAAAAGATTCTGCTGCATAAGATCGTTTTTGGCTCTATTAAAATCTGATTTCTAATTCAACGTTTCTGTTCTCTACCATTTCCAATAATGTACCCATTGTTAATTTTCAACATTATTATGTATCTTCACCACAAATGAGCATAACACATATGTACGATACGTTTACCACATACCACACAGGGGTGGGGTGGCTCAGTCGGAAGCGCTCTAGGCTCGTAATCTGCAGTTCCCAGGTTCGAGTCCCAGGCATTGAGATTTATCTCCGCAAAACTCCTCGCCCTGCCCATAGTCATTAGGGGACACCGATGGGCTTGGAAAGGATGCGGTCCGTCGGATGGAACGTTAACCATGGGTCCGTATGCCGGAAAGCCATAACCTGTGCATGCTAAAGAACATGCTGGATGATCTTGACGGGAGGCTACTATCTGTCTCCCAACAGCTGTTCCAGTGGATCCCCTCTCCCAATCTTCTCTGAGCCCTCGGGGTCCTTGTGACCTCTCCATTTAGCCCATTGTGGGCAAAAAAAAGTGCCGCTCAGAGGTAAAAACAACCCAACACACTACACAAAAAGTGTACAGTCGCTCAAAAAAATATCCAAACACTATGGTCGATTACAGCATTCAGAAAAATTATCTGGCAATGATTTTTTTAGAAATTAGTGATCTGGCAACCTTCGTGTCACGTGACACGAAGGTTGCCAGACGTGACAGGGGCTGCCATTTGCCTCCTAAAGTTGTCCAGTAGGTCCTCTCTCTCCAAATTTCTCTGAGCCTTCGGGGTCCTTGTGACCTGGCCATTTAGCTAATTGTGTGCGAACAAGTGCCGTTCAGAGATATAACAACCCAACTAAGAGTCGGATGAAAACCCACCTTAAAAACACTTAGAATGTTCAATGTTTCCAAGGTTCGGTTCTTTTGCACACAGGACCACGACTTATAAGGAATAACGTAAAGCCCCATCCAATGGAGGCAGTTTTCCCAAGCCCATCGGTGTCACAATCCATCGGTCCATCACTGAAGATACGGAGAGAGAGCGGAGATAAATCTCAATGCTGCTGGCACAGCTGGGAATCCTTGGGAACATTAGGTTGAGATCTTTCGTGCTATAAACTGACTCAACCTCCGCCCAAACTCGTGACGATTCTTTTTCTAATAAAAACAGCTGTTCACCTGGAAACGTTCGTGAATGACAGAAAAAAAACGAAGAGAAAATGTTGTTAAAGCGCATTTGTTAGAGTGAGAGGAGGCATCATTAGAAGAGGTGGCATCAGGTTAGATGGGAATTCTCCTTTCACCTTCAGTTAATAGACGACAACGAAAGGAAAGTGATGGATTGCCCAGTAGAGTTGCTCTGAGAATCAATTGTGTTAGAAGTCTCTGGTTGAAGGACTCAGGATCAGATAGACTAAGTAAGCACAATAGCTTTCGTGATCTTGACGTAGAGAATGAGCTAGCCCGGATTGGAATGGATGGAAGCAATGGATGTTCAGGTCTGAGATTGTTTCAGCTGGTAATAAGTCTCAGACACTGCTCTGTTCAAGATTTAATAGATTCGGATGCCAAGAATAAATTTTGGTCGTTTTTCTTCCAGTTACCGCCCCCCCCCCCCCTAGACACATCTTACTCCATCACTATTCTAAGTGCGCACTCAACGAGGCCGGGATTAGCTGAGATGGTAGCGCTTCACGCTCGTAATTAGTAGTTTTTAGGTTTGAGTCCTCACCTGGTCTAACATTGGGATTTATCTCCGTTAAATCTCCACCGTGCCACCGTTCAGAAAGGGGACACCGATGGTCTGTAAAGCCATGGGCCCGTGTATAGGAGAGCCATACTCTGTGCATGTTAAACAAAGAGCTGGATGGCCTTAATGGGAGGTTACTATATATCCTCTAACAGTTGTACAATGAATCCCCTATCTCCAACCTCCTCTGAGTCCTTAGGGTCCTTGTAACCTGGATCATGTAGTCCATCTCAGAGGTAAAGCAACACAACTTAAGTAACTTTAAACTGTTATGACTAGCAACACTGTTGTTCAGACAGATGGACAACAACCTTCATTGAACAATAGTGTTGCTAGTCATAAAGTTTTACCTCTAAAGTTAAATAAAATGTAATAATTAACGTTAAAACAAATCATTTACTAATATAATGTAATTAAAATATTTCAACGATTCTTTCTATTTTAGTCTGAGATGTGCTATTAAACATTCCAGCTCCAATCTAAATCTTTAAGCATTAAACATATATTGTTAGAAAACGAAATTTAAACAGATTTGAACGAGGAATTTATTTATAGTTATCCGTAACAAAGCTGATTTTTGAAACTGAAAAGTTTTTTATTGTTTCCATTCACATAACGTTTGATAATAAGAGCATTATTATTATTGCAACTAAACAATAATAATTCGAGAGATTGAAGCCACAGACTCTGAAGTCAATAACTTTGCAACTCTAAACTCAACCTACCCAGATTGCCATTTGAACAGAAAATGTTACAGATATGTTGGCCAATATTCGTAGTGTTAGTTTACCTCATATGTAATACGCAGATTTTGGTTTAACTGATTAAATATTTGCTAAGTTTTAGAGAACTGTCTGAAATGATTTATTAGGGAACTTTCTCGAAGAAGTTTCAAGTGGAGTTGCGAGATTGTTGCCTTCAGGAAGAATCTTCAGCATCTGACTACTGCCAAGATATATTTATATATTATGTCGTTCCTAGAAAGGATAAATTGTTAAGTTGCATGCTGTTTCCACGTCGCTACCAGTGAATGCTGCTTGGTAAGTTAATGAATAGAACTCTAAAGATTTCAAAATTGGATATTTCCATTAATGCATGAAATTACGAAGGCTGTTCGTCAGCGACCACTCTGCGTTCAACTAGCTACAGCTCGCCAAAAGTTTGGCGCTAAGCGAATTTCTCCTCCTGTAGATTTCTATATTCGGATCTTCTTCATTTACAATATATAGCCGAGAAAGCCTTGGTAGAGGGATGCCAGCGCCACCCGCAGTTGCGATATCGCCGACATCCGCGGTCCTAAATCCCGTTTTAGGACCTGATTTTAGATTTCATTTTTTTAACTGAACAGGGGGTCACACAGAGAACCCCCCCCCCTACGAAATTTGGGACCCTTTGGTCATTTGGACCCCCCTGTGGATGATAGAAATCTGTCATTTTACATGCCGTACAGGAGTTCTGTGAGAAAGGCTAGACCTCAACAAAAAGACAACACACAAGCTTTCATACCTTATCCCAGGCTTGAACCCAGGTTTCTTTTATCAGTAGTCAAGCACGTTAATCACTCCAAACTTTACTAATTCGGAAATTAAATCTCTAAATATTGTGTTGAGTTGGGTTGTTTACGTCTGAGCGGCACTTTTTTGCACACCATGGGCTAAATGTCCAGGTCACATGGACCCTGAAGGCTCAGAGAGGGTTGGGGGAGGGGACCCACTGGACAGATGATAGCCTCCCTTCAAGACCATCCAGCGTATTCTTTAAGGTAAACAGGGTACGACTCTCCCGCACACGGGGTCACGGCTTAACGTCCCATCCGACGGAAGGCGGTCTAAATATCGTGAAGAGAAGACAAAGATAGTGTGAGTTAGATTTATAAAAATTAAAAATCTCCATTAAAAAACAATTATCACTAATCTGATAGTGTATTTTACGTCACAGAATGATAAATGATCTGCCCCCCTTCCTTTTTTACAAATTACCGTGAAAGGTAATTCTCTGACACTGAAAACAATAACACCAAAATTTCCTTACTTATCATTTTATATTGCCCACTACAGAAAATAATTCGTTTAATGCCATAATTAAATTCCTGCAACCGTGGCCTGCTTCGGTTGTTCCCTTTGTTCATCTGAATTCACTTGACGACGAGTTCTTATCTCGCTGCGGCATTTCTGCGAAACCACGTGACATGACATCAGCCGCAAGCGGAGCTCACATCCTGGATCCACGGTTGCCCCGCGATGAGCTTTGTGCCGCAGCAAATGGAGAGAAACGCGGATCACAATAGTCGAACCTGTAAAGCTGGTTTATCATTGTCTGCTTTTCTGTGTTGTGTTTGCAAGACTGTTCTGTTACGGCCAGGAAACTGCTTCGGATAAAAGGAAAGTTTCCGTTGTTGAGAGTTGTTTGGGATGAGGGGGGAAGAGAGGGGAGATGAGGAAGGTTAATCTAGCATCCCTGAAGGAAATCAGATAAAACATAGAAATGTCGAGTTAGTAAGTTTCTATGTTAGATAACAGTCTATCCAAGTTTTTCCATTAGAGATATGGAACTGTTTGTATTTCGAAACTGTTTTTAAATGGAGACTACAGAAGATGATAACAAATGTTTAAATAGAAAGTGTTTTTTATTTCCTTCAAGCGAATTTTTTAAGGTGCTTCCGTTACTTTTCCACATTAGAAGTCATATAAGTGATCCATTAGCGAACTTTCTTATTTCAATTTGCCTATTTGATGCATTCATTAATATTCTTTTCATATTTTAATTTGCCTATTTGATGCATTCATTAATATTCTTTTCGTATTTTAATTTGCCTATTTGATGCATTCATTAATATTCTTTTCATATTTTAATTTGCCTATTTGATGCATTCATTAATATTCTTTTCATATTTCAATTTGCCCATTCGATGCATTCATTAATATTCTTTTCATATTTCAATTTGCCTATTTGATGCATTCATTAATATTCTTTTCATATTTTAATTTGTCTATTTGATGCATTCATTAATATTCTTTTCATATTTCAATTTGCCCATTCGATGCATTCATTAATATTCTTTTCATATTTAAATTTGTTATATTTGATGCATTCATTAATATTCTTTTCATATTTTAATTTGCCCATTTGATGCATTCATTAATATTCTTTTCATATTTTAATTTATCTATTTGATGCATTCATTAATATTCTTTTCATATTTCAATTTTCCCATTTGTTGCATTCATTAATATTCTTTTCATATTTCAATTTGCCCATTCGATGCATTCATTAATATTCTTTTCATATTTAAATTTGTCTATTTGATGCATTCATTAATATTCTTTTCATATTTTAATTTGTCTATTTGATGCATTCATTAATATTCTTTTCATATTTTAATTTGCCCATTTGATGCATTCATTAATATTCTTTTCATATTTAAATTTGTCTATTTGATGCATTCATTAATATTCTTTTCATGTTTTAATTTATCTATTTGATGCATTCATTAATATTCTTTTCATATTTTAATTTGTCTATTTGATGCATTCATTAATATTCTTTTCATATTTTAATTTGCCCATTTGATGCATTCATTAATTTTTCTTTTCTTATTTAAATTTGTCTATTTGATGCATTCATTAATATTCTTTTCATATTTTAATTTATCTATTTGATGCATTCATTAATATTCTTTTCATATTTTAATTTGTCTATTTGATGCATTCATTAATATTATTTTCATATTTAAATTTGCCCATTTGATGCATTCATTAATATTCTTTTCATATATTAATTTGTCTATTTGATGCATTCATTAATATTCTTTTCATATTTTAATTTGTCCATTTTATGCATTCATTAATATCCTTTTCATATTTCAATTTGCCCATTCGATGCATTCATTAATATTCTTTTCATATTCCAATTTGCCCATTTGATGCATTCATTAATATTATTTTCATATTTAAATTTGCCTATTTGATGCATTCATTAATATTCTTTTCATATTTTAATTTGTCTATTTGATGCATTCATTAATATTCTTTTCATATTTCAATTTGCCCATTCGATGCATTCATTAATATTCTTTTCATATTTCAATTTGCCCATTTGATGCATTCATTAATATTATTTTCATATTTTAATTTGTCTATGATGCATTCATTAATATTCTTTTCATATTTCAATTTGCCCATTCGATGCATTCATTAATATTCTTTTCATATTTAAATTTGTCTATTTGATGCATTCATTAATATTCTTTTCATATTTTAATTTGTCTATTTGATGCATTCATTAATATTCTTTTCATATTTTAATTTGCCTATTTGATGCATTCATTAATATTCTTTTCATATTTTAATTTGTCTATTTGATGCATTCATAAATATTCTTTTCATATTTAAAATTGCCTATTTGATGCATTCATTAATATTCTTTTCATATTTTAATTTGTCCATTTGATGCATTCATTAATATCCTTTTCATATTTCAATTTGCCCATTCGATGCATTCATTAATATTCTTTTCATATTTCAATTTGCCCATTTGATGCATTCATTAATATTATTTTCATATTTAAATTTGCCTATTTGATGCATTCATTAATATTCTTTTCATATTTTAATTTGTCTATTTGATGCATTCATTAATATTCTTTTCATATTTCAATTTGCCCATTCGATGCATTCATTAATATTCTTTTCATATTTCAATTTGCCCATTTGATGCATTCATTAATATTATTTTCATATTTTAATTTGTCTATGATGAATTCATTAATATTCTTTTCATATTTCAATTTGCCCATTCGATGCATTCATTAATATTCTTTTCATATTTAAATTTGTCTATTTGATGCATTCATTAATATTGTTTTCATATTTTAATTTGTCTATTTGATGCATTCATTAATATTCTTTTCATATTTTAATTTGTCTATTTGATGCATTCATTAATATTCTTTTCATATTTCAATTTTCCCATTTGATGCATTCATTGATATTTTTTTCATATTTTAATTTGTCTATTTGATGCATTCATTATATTCTTTTCATATTTTAATTTGCCCATTTGATGCATTCATTAATATTCTTTTCATATTTAAATTTGTCTATTTGATGCATTCATTAATATTCTTTTCATATTTTAATTTATCTATTTGATGCATTCATTAATATTCTTTTCATATTTTAATTTGTCTATTTGATGCATTCATTAATATTCTTTTCATATTTTAATTTGCCTATTTGATGCATTCATTAATATTCTTTTCATATTTTAATTTGTCTATTTGATGCATTCATTAATATTCTTTTCATATTTAAAATTGCTTATTTGATGCATTCATTAATATTCTTTTCATATTTTAATTTGTCCATTTGATGCATTCATTAATATACTTTTCATATTTCAATTTGCCCATTCGATGCATTCATTAATATTTTTTTCATATTTCAATTTGCCCATTTGATGCATTCATTAATATTATTTTCATATTTAAATTTGCCTATTTGATGCATTCATTAATATTCTTTTCATATTTAATTTGTCTATTTGATGCATTCATTAATATTCTTTTCATATTTCAATTTGCCCATTCGATGCATTCATTAATATTCTTTTCATATTTCAATTTGCCCATTTGATGCATTCATTAATATTATTTTCATATTTTAATTTGTCTATGATGCATTCATTAATATTCTTTTCATATTTCAATTTGCCCATTCGATGCATTCATTAATATTCTTTTCATATTTTAATTTGCCCATTTGATGCATTCATTAATATTCTTTTCATATTTAAATTTGTCTATTTGATGCATTCATTAATATTCTTTTCATATTTTAATTTATCTATTTGATGCATTCATTAATATTCTTTTCATATTTTAATTTGTCTATTTGATGCATTCATTAATATTATTTTCATATTTAAATTTGCCCATTTGATGCATTCATTAATATTCTTTTCTTATTTAAATTTGTCTATTTGATGCATTCATTAATATTCTTTTCATATTTTAATTTATCAATTTGATGCATTCATTAATATTCTTTTCATATTTTAATTTGTCTATTTGATGCATTCATTAATATTATTTGCATATTTAAATTTGCCCATTTGATGCATTCATTAATATTCTTTTCATATATTAATTTGTCTGTTCGATGCATTCATTAATATTCTTTTCATATTTAAATTTGCATATTTGATGCATTCATTAATATTCTTTTCATATTTTAATTAGCTATTAACGTGTGATGATTCTTTCATTATAATTATTAATTGCCATTCATCATTATTTAATTATTTTATTCATGATACATATTGGAAACTATCATTTCTATCTGAGAATCGAAGGATATTTTTCTTGCAATTACTTCTCTATTCAAAATCAAATTCAGTCGCAGTTTTTTTCCCGTTGCAATCCCAATGTTTTAGGTTTTGGAACAAAATTTCATAAGTTAACAGTGATCATTGAAAAGATGCTTCCCTGCAGTTGCGTTAGGCTTGTAAGGGAAACAAGAAAAACTTTTTTTTTTAATGAAAAAAAAGTCGCTCTCGACAAAACATCGATCCGCAAATCCAATATTTTAAGGAAAAAATTGAAATGGGGATACACGACCACGGAATGTAACATATGTAAGCATAAGCAAATGTTTTTTAGTAATAAGAGGTTGAATAAAACGCTTGTACATATGAGTGGAATAAAAATAAATAAATACCCCCTCAAGCAGCTGCTTGCCACAGAGGTCTGACAGGAGCCTGTCAGTTTATATGCCAAAGTAGGAGGTCTGTGAGGATGGCAGGACCTCAGCAGAAAAACAACACACACAACCATGCCTTACCCGGGGCTCGAACCCAAGTCCCTTAGGATCAATAGCCAAGCGTGCTAACCACTCGGTCATGGTGGGTCAACAGGTCAAAAAATTCAAGGACATATCAAAGCAAAATTCATATACTGTAGACTATACCGTATATTCTTCAATGAAACAATAAAAGAAAGAATGTAAGTGTTTTATTATACACTTAATTCCATGCATTTTTCATGAATTTTTTTGCAACCCTCTGAAGCGAAGGGGGAAAATGTTACATTGCAACGGAAATGCAGTTTCTTGCCTCGTTTGTGTAGCCTCACTCCGCCTTTTTTCATCTGGATTTCGTGGACTCCTCCCGACTTTTACCTTTTTCGGCTAATTGCGTATCACCCTCCGATTTTTGCCCCTTTTCTGCTTCATTTCATACCTCCCCCCCGACTTTTGCTTTTTTTCGGTTCGATTGTGTAGCCCCTTCTGATTTTTGCCATTTTCCTGTTTGATTTCGTATCCCCACAGACTTTTGCCTTTTTTCTATTCGATTGTGTAGTCTCACTCCGACTTTTACCTTTTTTCGGCTTGATTTCGTAGCCTCCCCCCCCCCCCCCCGACTTTTACCCTTTTCGGTTAATTGCGTATCCCCTTCCGATTTTTTGTCCTTTTCCCGATTGATTTCGTAGCTCCCCCCTTTTTTTTTTCGTCTGGATTACGTAGCCCCCTCAGATTTTTACCCTTTTCGTGCTTGATTTCGTAGCCCCCCCCCCCCCCCCCCCCCCCCCCCCGACTTGTGCCTTTTTACGGCTCGATTTCGTAGCCCACCACCCTCACGCCCTGACTTTTGACTTTTTTCGGCTCAATTTCGTAGTCCCCCTCCCGATATTTGCCTTTTTCTCGTCTCGATCTTTGTTCCTTTATCTCTATGCCATCAACTACGGTGCTTCAGTTCAACGAAAAATGTAAAAGCTGTACAACTGTCCTAAATGAGTACGCTCTCTACTTTCTAATTGGATTGACATTGACAAAGTTTTTGCTCCTTCTTGGTTCACACGTTCAAGAAAATTTTATTAGTGGCATTAATGTTATATTGGATGACGTAGGCCAATGTCGATCTGTGATCTCTCTTGTCAACACACGACAGCGAGATGTCATGTCATCCCTAATCACATAAATTGGATTTTCTTGCCTCAAGAAGGCTTGGGTTGGGTTGATTTTACCTCTGAGCGGCACTGTTTTGCACACCATGGGCTAAATGGCCAGGTCACATGGACCCCGAAGGCTCAGAGAAGGTTGGGGGAGGGGACCCACTGGAACAGCTGTTGGGAGACAGATGGTAGCCTCCCGTCAAGGCCATCCAGCGTGTTCTTTAACGTGCACAGAGTATGGCTCTCCCGCACACGGGCCACGGCTTAACGTCCCATCCGACGGACGACGGCCTTTCCAATCCCATCGGTGTCCCCTACTGACCGTGGGCAAGGCGGGGAATATTGCGGAGATAAATCTCAACGCTAACCCAGCTGGGACTCTAACCTGGGAACTACAGATTACGAGCCTGGCGCGCTACCGACTGAGCCACCCCCGCCCCCTCATGAAGGCAAACTCATCCAGAGACTTTATGAATCCAAATGAAAGTAAAAGAAATGGTGTAGAATGATGCAAAGTAAGATTATACATTTCATATAACCGACTTCCAAAAAGCATTGTCGTTGGTCTCCGTGGGATGGTTAACCAGAGGGTCCGTCCGACTGACAAACCTTTTAAACTGACAAGCCTTCTAAGCACTCACTTGGGGCTGCAGACTAGTAATTGCATGGGCTCTCTACAATTTCAACCCAAAATAAATGCGCTACGAAGATTAATTGCTAAAGTTTTTACTTAATGTTAAAATTTTGAGTCCCTGTTAGGAATGATTTAGTTGGCATTTTACTTCAAATGTAGAAGTAGAAAAAACACCTCAGAGCTACAAAAATGGTAAGATAATTTGAGGCGAAAAAAAAAATCGAAATTCACTTGAGCAAGCCAAACAAATTTTTTGAGGAGAGGCAAAGATAAAGTTACTTGGAGGGGCAGAAAAAAAGTTATTTGGAGGGGCAAAGTTAATTTACTTGACGGTAGTAAAAAGTAAGTTCGGAATCGTACATTTTTTTTCACACATTGGCAAAATGTTTCAGGTCACAAGGACCCCGAGAGTTCAGAGAAGGTCTAGGGAAAGAGACTCACTAGAAGACAGATGGAAGCCTTCCGTCAAGGCCATTCAGCGTGTTTTTTTAACGTGCACAGGGATAGTCCTCTGGCCCCTGGGCCCACCGCTTAACGTCGCATCCGACGGACGGCGGCCTTTTCAAACCCATCGGCGTCCCCTACTGATTGTGAGCAGGCTGGGAGTTTTTGCATAGATAAATCTCAATGCTGGTCCAGGCGGGACTCGAACCTGGGAACTGCAGATTACGAGACTGGCGTGCTACTCTACTGAGCTCCCCCAGCCCCCTCTGGTGGAGGAATCGTCTTGACGGGAAGCTATCATTTGTCTCCAAACAGCTGTCCGGTGGGTCCCCCTTCTCCCCAACCTTCTCTGAGCCCTCGGGGTCCTTGTGACCTGGTCATTTAGCCCATTATATGAAGAAGAAGAAAAAAAGTGCCGTTCAAAACAACCCAACCAACTCTTTTCAATAGTTATTTTGAAAACTAAAGAAATTTTGCTCCATTCATCTACTGCAAAAAAAAAAAACGGTGTCTTCCACTACTGCATAAAAACCAAACTTAAATGGGGCGGGGGTGGCTCAGTCGGTAGCGCGCCAGGCTCGTAATCTGTAGTTCCCAGGTTCGAGTCCCAGCTGGGTCAGAGTTGAGATTTATCTCCGCAAAATTCCCCGCCCTGCCCACGGTCAGTAGGGGACACCGATGGGCTTGGAAAGGCCGCCGTCCGTCGGATGGGACGTTAAGCCGTGGCGCCGTGTGCGGGAGAGCCATACCCTGTGCACGTTAAAGAACACACTGGATGGCTTTGACGGGAGGCTACATCTGTCTCCCAACAGCTGTTCCAGTGGGTCCCCTCCCCCAACTTTCTCTGAGCCTTCGGGGTCCATGTGACCTGGCCATTTAGCCCATGGTGTGCAAAAGAGTGCCGCTCAGAGGTAAAACAACCCAAACGTAAATATTATCAATATCCATTGAATTAATCTTTGCATTAATTAAGAAAATGTAATGCTTTTTACGTGGCATATTATCAAATCTATTATTCCGAAATCTATACAGAGCTCACTTTTGTAAATTATGTACTATATTCAGGAGCAGGACATTATCAGAGTAGTTCCTTTGCTTTTTTAGTGTAATATTTGAAAAATTTTTTGTACACTTTAAGAAGAATATTACGATGACGCCTCAAACCAGCAGATGGTAATATTAGCTTCTACATTAAACGTCAAAAACAACGGAAATCTCTGGTGTGAGAGTAATGACGAAGGCCACGCACCATTGAGCAGATTGTCAGAAGCCTTATTAGCGAGGCGATAAGAATCGCAATTAACTGAAACTTTAATTAGGGAATTAAACACTTCAAAGACATAAGTGCAGAACCATCACTTGGAATGTCTCTAGTGTTGATGTCGTTCGCACTTTAAGCTGACTCTTGAAAAGAAGATGATGATTTGTACAAATGGATCCGTTTTTTTTTTCTGCACGAAGTGATCTTTGACAGGCAAATAACTAGAAACAAATAGCACGCGTATGTGTTTTTGGGTTCCGTTGTTGTCCCTTTGAGCGGCCCTTTTTTGTACACAATGGGCTAAATGGGCAGGTCATAAGGACCCCAGGGGTTCAGAGAAGGTTGGGGATGGAGTTTAGAGAACAGCTTTTAAGAGACAGATGGAAGCCTCCCGCCAAGGCGATACAGCGTGCCCTTTGACTTGTACAGGGTATGGCTCCTCTGCACATGGGGCAAATGGCTATCAACAAGACGACGCTCCATGTCACATGGCCCCCAGGCTGCAAACTGGTTTCAGGAACATGATAATGAATTCTGCGTCTTCCCATGGCTCCTCATGATCCACTCACCGGATTTTAACCCAAATGAAATTGAGAATGTTTGGAATCTACTTGAAAAGGCGATTCGATGCTTTGATTCTCCACCCGCAATTTTCAGGCATTACAGGATGCATGGTAGCACAACCATAGGACATATTGTGGAATGCATGGGTTACACAACCTCAGAACACTCTGAATTAGAGGACACATTGTGGAACGCATGGGAAGCACAACCACAGGACACATTATGGAACGCATGGGTAGCACAACCACAGGACACATTGTGGAATGCATGGGTAGCACACCCATAGAACACTATATTACAGGACACATTGTGGAACGCATGGGTAGCACATCCATTGGACACTCTACATTGCAGGACACATTATGGAACGCATGGCTAGCACAACCACAGGACACATTGTGGAACGCATGGCTAGCACAACCGCAGGATACATTGTGGAGCGCATGGGTAGCACACCCACAGGACACTCTACATTACAGGACATATTGTGGAACGCTTGGGTAGCACAACCACAGGACATTTTGCATTACACGACACACTGTGGAACGAATGAGTAGCACATCCACAAGACCCTCTGCATTACAGGACACATTGTGGAACACATGGGTAGCACATCCACAGGACACTCTACATTGCAGGACACATTATGGAACGCATGGGTAGCACAACCACAGGACACATTGTGGAACGCATGGGTAGCACATCCACTGGACACTCTACATTGCAGGACACATTGTGGAACGCATGGGTAGCACACCCACAGGACACTCTACATTACAGGACATATTGTGGAACGCTTGGGTGGCGCAACCATAGGACACATTGTGGAATGCATGGGTAGCACAACCACAGGACTGCATTACAGGACACATTCTGGAACGCATGGATAGAACAACCAGAGGACACTCTACATGACAGGACGATTGTGGAACACATGGGTAGCACACCCACAGGACACTCTACATTACAGGACACATTGTGGAACGCTTGGGTGGCGCAACCACAGGACACATTGTGGAACGCATGAGTAGCAAACCACAAGATACTTTGCATTACAAGATACATTATGGAACACATGATTAGCACAATCATAGGACACATTGTGGAACGCATGAGTAGCAAACCACAAGATACTTTGCATTACAAGATACATTATGGAACACATGATTAGCACAATCATAGGACACATTGTGTAACGCATGGATAGCATAGATAGTTTATGGCTCTCCCGCATACAGGGCTACGACTTAACATCCCATCCGACGTACGGCGGCCTTTCCAAGCCATCTGTGTCCCCTAATGACCGTGGGCAGGGCGTTTTGCGGAGATAAATCTCAACGCTGACCCAGCTGGGACTCGAACCTGGGAACTGCAGATTACGAGCCTGGCGCGCTACTGACTGAGGCACCCCTGCCCCGTCACGCACAAATTTATCGAGCTGTACTAGTAGAAATTCAAACTATTGTACGGTTCGGATATTGCGAATCGGAATATCCGAATAAAAAAAAAAATCTTATTAGTACCTAAAAAAGAAAACAAATCATTTTAAAGTTTACAGACCGACAGATAGGCAGACATGCGACAGAGCAAAATTTCTGCTTTTGTTTTCCAAAAGGAGCTAAAAATAAGTTGAAAAATCATGTTTGCAGAACGAAATCGGCATTTCAGGGACAGAGACGCAAAATTCGTGGGATCGTTGAAACCGTAGGGCAATAGACACAGAGGGTAATTTCCCACTTTTTGGTGCGCCACTAATGGAAGGACATAGAACTAATTTTACATACACTGATCCATTCATGGCTACAAACTGCTACAATTCAGGCAGTTGGAAAAGAATATGATTTTAAATATTTTTTAGTATGATTACATAAAATATTATGGAGTTTTTAAATTTATTTTCTAACTTTTTTAAAAACAAATAGCTAGGAGTAGAAATTCAAAATATTAAAGTATTATTTTTATTTTACGAGAAATTTACTTATGCAAATAGTAAAGAGCAAGCTGTCATATACTTGTTAGGTCGTTGCTTTTCGTAATTAACATTGTGGAAATAATATTGGTAAAGATCTAAAGAGATTAAACTTTGCAACTATTTTTTTGTAGTTGAAACGATTATTCTTACAGTCAGTGCTTCCAAACGCAATGTGTCCCAAGGGATAGTTTTGTTCCAAAGTATACCGAATACTGAGCGAGTACTTAGCTTGTCTTACGACTCTCGAAGCGCCGAAATATTGATCGATAAGCAATAAACCAGCCAGATATTTCAGTCATGAAGGTAAGAAAGAACAGGAAGAAGCATGTAGCTCTTACGGTGATGCCAAACTGCGCGGTGTATTCTGGGATATAGATCTCCAGAAAAGTCTGGCTGTGCCATTTGAATATTGATCTCAATCATTGTAGTATACAGCTTATATAGCATATATACCTATTGGGATCCTTAGTTTGCTTCAATTTTCAAGATGTCATGCGTTGCATATGGTTGTACTAACAGCTGTAGTAAGAAAATTCCACGAATAACGTTTCACATGTGAATTTTTAATATTGCTCAATTTCGTGAACATCGGACAAAATAGATTAAATTTTATTGTTTATGATTCCTTGTATTAACCATTAAAGAATGCATATAAAGTAACTTCAATATTTTAAAAATATTCCAGAATACATGGGTTAATAGCCCTAAATTTCCACAAATAAATATGCGATATAAAAAATTTTAAAATTGAGGCTTTATTTGCATTTAAGTTGACTCCTGTAGTAATACAAACAAATAAGCCTATATAAGTGTAATTTGTTTGGTTTTTTTATACAGTAATTTAGCTGGATTTCCCGTAACCCCAATTAATTTTTGCATTAAGAGCAACTCCAGGTTTGCTTTCAGATATCTGCAGTGATAAGAATATTTTTATTATAATAGTGTAAAATTAAAATAAATATATATATTTCCCCTCAAGCAGCTGCTTGCCACAGAGGTCTGACAGGAGCCTGTCAGTTTATATGCCATAGTAGAAGGTCTGTGAGAACGGCAGGTCCTCAGCAGAAAAACGACTCATACATCCATGCCTTACCCGGGGCTCGAACCCAGGTCCCTTAGATCAGTAGCGAAGCGCGCTAACCACTCTGCCATAGTACCTGCTATTTTTCTGCTGAGGTCCTGCCTCCTCAAAGACTTATAGCATATAAACTGACAGGCTCCTCAGATCTATGGTAAGCAGCTGCTTGAGGGAGGTATTCTGTATTTTATTTATACCATTGTTCCTACCTCCATGAATAGTACTGGGATGTCAAACTCATAATGACTATGGGAGATTTTGTTAAGTGAAAACGTATTTTTTAGTTGCTTTCATAAAATTTTCAGTACAAATATAAAAATTAATGTATTATTTTAATTTTATTCGTATTTTTATTAGAGAATAGGTACCTTTTTTATAAGCGAATATTTCAAAATGTAGTATAAAAACTTATGGGGGGAAAACAATACAGAAGAAAATATCTCTCTGCATCTGAGTGAAACAATTTTTTCCCAATTCTTGATTAACGTATCTTGGAATATATGCTATCCATATTTTAAAAAATTATTCCAGCTTACGTAAAATAGTCTTACCGATATGGCTTACCAAAAAACAGTTTGCAAGATTGACACTTTGTCTAAAGTCATAGCTCTCATTCCCAAATTTCTAGGGGGCGGTGATGGCTCAGTCGGCTCGTAATCTGCAGTTCCCAAGTTCGAGTCCCAGCTGGGAGAGCTTTGAGATTTTCTCCTGCAAAATCACCTGCCCACGGTCAGTAAGGCCGTTGGCTTGGAAGCCTGTCATATTGAAGCATATTGAAGCTACTATGGAATTATACCGATGGGATTGGAAAATCCCCCGTCTGTCGCATGGGACGTTAAGACGTGACTCTGTGTGCGGGAGAGATGGATGGCCTTGACGGCGGCTACGATCTGTCTCCCAACAGCTTTTCCAGTGGGTCCCCTCCCGCAACCTTCTCTGAGCCTTTGGGGTCCTTGTGACCTGGCCATTTAGCCCATTGTGTGCAAAAAAAGTGCCACTCAGAGGCAAAAAAAAAAACCCCACATTTCTATAAAATGAATCCTAATTCTCAACTCTTGACATAATAATTACTATCAGTGATCTAATGTTCCAAAAATTTGTTGATATCTATTTTTATGAATATATGATGAAAAGATGTAAATTTCAAAAAGTTTGTCATATTAGAAAGCGACTTTCTGGAATTTAATTTGTCAATATAATATGTTTGCAAGATATACATTTTGGTTTCTGTAATTGATTTACATTAGCAAAAACTTTTTCTGAATATGTTTCATCATATTTTGATATCACACTTGAAATATTAAGCATTCTAATGATAGCATTTACATTGTAAAATTGAATAATGGAATTTTTCCAGTTACTAAGAGTAAACTGATAAATTGGCATGCTAAATATGTTCCAAGTCACTAGTATTTTATATATATATCAATGTATGGCACAACAGAATTCCTCAAAAAGAAAAAGAGCAGCTTGGCTAACTGCTATCAGAAGAAAGGATTGGAAGCCTACAAAATTAACAGCATTAAGATGAGAGCTCAGAGCTTAAATATTGGACATCAGCACTGTATCATTAAAATCTATCAAAGGTTAATAAAAAGCATCTTATATTAAACCACTTACATGAATAAAAACATTTTCTGTAAAAACAACTAAGTAATTGGAATAATTATACCTTTTTAGGTTCAAGTATTATTTATTGTCTTAAATAGTTTAGCAGAAGAAAATAATCTAAACAAAATCTAATAAAACTAAATACTTAAGAAATGTTGGAAAATGTAAAAAAGACAAAATTAATAAAATTTGTCTTTTGTTTCTATTGATCACATTAATTCGAAACAGAGTACTAGTACAGTCGCTCAAAAAAGTATTCGAACACTATGGTTGATTACAAAATTCAGAAAAAATATCTGGAAACGATTTTTGTAGAAAATAGTGATCTGGCAACCTTCGTGTCACGTGACACAAAGGTTGCCAGTTCACTAATTTAAAAAAAAATCGTTGCCAGATATTTTTTTCTGAATTCTATAATCAACCATGTGTTCGGATATTTTTTTGAGCGACTTTACGTCTACATTAAGGATGAATATTTTTCGCGACCGAAAATAAGAAATTAATCTATGCTTATCTGAATTACTGTAAATAAAGTACAAAATAACTTTACATTAATCTATTATTGCTCGACTGCAAATTGAGATAAGTAGGTATCAATAAAACTTTCAATGCAGGTTTCATTAATACGTAACAATGATTTTTTTTCGTAACCTATTTGGGGCGGGGGTGGCTCGAAGTCGTCGTTTGTCGGTAGCGCGCCAGGCTCGTAATCTGTAGTTCCCAGGTTCGAGTCCCAGCTAGGTCAGCGTTGAGATTTATCTCCGCAAAATTCCCCGCCCTGCCCACGGTCAGTAGGGGACACCGATGGGCTTGGAATAGGCCGCCGTCCGTCGGATGGGACGTTAAACCGTGGTCCCGTGTGCGGGAGAGCCATACCCTGTACACGTTAAAGAACACGCTGGATGATACAGACGGGAGGCTACGATCTGTATCCCAACAGCTGTTCCAGTGGGTCCCCTCCCCCAACCTACTCTGAGCCTTCGGGGTCCATGTGACCTGGCCATTTAGCCCATGGTGTGCAAAAAAGTGCCGCTCAGAGGTAAAACAACCCAATTCGGAACCTATTCCTCTTTCTTTCCATAAATTTCGATTTATACGCTGATTTCCCGGAATCTATTTACAGTTTAAATCGCGAGATAAGTGTTTATCCTTTTTTTAATATTGTAACCATACCCAAAGCAATTAAATAAGCTTCTTATTAGGAAATCCACTAGAAGTGAATCTCAGTCAAATCAATCGTAATCTTCATTTTTTTTCGATAATATTCTGTTCTTTATTTAAAGAGTTATGGGAACTAGAATGCTTAATAATAATAATCCATCGTGCTTAAAGCCAAATAAAATGCACTTATTTTGCAAAACGGTTTGATGTACAGTCGCTCAAAAAAGTATCCGAACACTATAGTTGATTACAGAATTCAGGAAAAATATCTGGCAACGATTTTTTAGAAATTAGTGGTTTGGCAACCTTCGTGTCACGTGACACGGTTGCCAGATCACTAATTTTAAAAAATCGTTGCCAGATATTTTTTCTAAATTCTGTAATCAACCATAGTGTTCGGATACTTTTTTGAGCGAGTGTTCATCTACCATATATAAATATAAAAGTAATGTCGATGACAATACCAAAAAATAATATATTTTATAAGTAAATTGATTTTATTTACAGCAGCGGTGAGATACGTATACGCTATTATAAAGAATGAAATGCTATTTTATATATTCTGTACGTGACATATGTGAATTGTATCTAAAATGCAGAACAGCTCTGGTGAACGAAATGCAATCGTTGTCAAATGTTTCGTGGATCTCAAAGGGGGCGTGGCACCTCCGCAATCGACGTCAGCGTGTAGTACGAGAAACGGCTCACATGTTCGTCCTACTTATTCTTTTTCCCTTCATGATTTCAGTCTCCATTGCATCCCCCCAGATGGCGCTGCCCTTCAGACCAAAGGCAGTTGCCAGATGTATCCATATTGAGGAGTAGAGAGCGGCGGAGGATAAAACCGACAGCACGAGATGCGCATGGTGGTTTAACTTCGGTGAAGTTGTTGCAGAAGAGATCTCTTCGAAGACTGACCCTTCCACGAGAATGTTCTCTCTATCTGTGGCAGACCAAGTGCGTTTCAAGACGAAAAAAGGAAGTGCGCTGACGTCGCTTCCGGTCAGTGTGGAGTTCGGAAAGTTGACCAAAGGCGACAAAGGGAGCAAGTTTGTTAACAGCGGAGATTGGCACAAACTGAACGCGGGCAACTGGGAGACCAGACAGGTAGGTGGACACTGTTGCATCACACTATGAAAATAATTTTTGTGAAATTTAAGAAATTTTTAAACTCAGTAATTTAGAGTCACAGATCATGTTTTTTCCTATTCATTTTTGCAAATAAGCAAATTTTGATACTCTCGGCGAATTTATACTAATCATTCTACTTCCGCTATTAAGCAATACTAAAAACGAAAAGATGATGTGTAAATCGGAATATTATTACAAAATTAACTATATTTCGGTTGCTGATTATTAACTGGTTGTAATTAAACAAATGAAAACATAATTAGTTAGTTCTTTTCGTTATATAATTTCAAAATTATCTAGTAAAGTCTTCTTGAGGAAAGTTTAGAATTCTTTCGATGCATTAAAATAAATTTTTAATAAAAGTTACAAAAATGATAATTTTGTTTAGTTTTTACTTTTGTAAGAGGTACAACACACATTGCAAAAGTTTTGTCATACGATGTCAGTGACAACACAAAATGCGTCCTTTTCCTCAGAGGGATCCTCCTGAATCGGTGAGGGAGGGGGGGGGGGAGTTGAGCTCTCTCAAGTAAGGTGGTCCTTTTCCTCAGAGGGATCCTCCTGAATCGGTGAGGGAGGGGGGGGGGGCGGTGGAGTCGAGAATGATCCTCGTGAATGGCTGGGTTGGGTTGGGTTGTTTTACCTCTGAGCGGCACTTTTTTGCACACCATGGGCTAAATGGCCAGGTCACATGGACCCCGAAGGCTCAGAGAAGGTTGGGGGAGGGGACCCACTGGAACAGCTGTTGGAAGACAGATGGTAGCCTCCCGTCAAGGCCATCCAGCGTGTTCTTTAACGTGCACAGGGTATGGCTCTCCCGCACACGGGGCCACGGCTTAACGTCCCATCCGACGGACGGCGGCCTTTCCAAGCCCATCGGTGTCCCCTACTGACCGTGGGCAGGGCGGGGAATTTTGCGGAGATAAATCTCAACGCTGACCCAGCTGGGACTCGAACCTGGGAACTACAGATTACGAGCTTGGCGCGCTACCGACTGAGCCACCCCCGCCCCCCTCGTGAATGGCACTTTTTTTTTTTGCACATAATGAACTAAATGTCGGCCACAGCGCTCAGAGAAGGTTGGGAGAAGGTTGGGTTAGGTTGTTTTACCTCTGAGCGGCACTTTTTTGCACACCATGGGCTAAATGGCCAGTTCACATGGACCCTGAAGGCTCAGAGAGTTGGAGGACGGGACCCACTGGAACAGCTGTTGGGAGACAGATGGTAGCCTCCCGTCAAGGCCATCCAGCCTGTTCTTTAACGTGCACAGCGTATGGCTCTCCCACACACGGGACCACGGCTGAACGTCCCATCCGACGAACGGCGGCCTTTCCAAGATCATCGATGTCCCCTACTGACCGTGGGAAGGGCCGGGAGTTTTGCGGAGAGAAATCTCAACTTTTTTTGCGGAGAGAATCTGACCCATCTGGGACTCGAACCTGGGAACTACAGATTACGAGTCTGACGCGCTGTCGACTGCGCCATCTCCTCCCCAGGTTGGCGGAAAGTGATTCACAACAATTAGCACAACTGTTAGGAGACAGATGGAAGCCTCCGGTCAAGGCCATCAACGTGTTCTTTAACTTGCACATGACATGACTCTCTCGCACACGGGGCCACGGCTGAAAGTCCCATCCAACGGAAAGCAGATTTTCCAAGTCCATCGGGTCCCATTTTCTGTCCGATCGCAGAATGAAGGTTTATCGGATATAAATCTCAACATGACACAAGTGGGACTTGAATCTGGAAATATCAGTGAAGAGCCTGGCGCGGTCTCCTCATGTGTACTTCGCTCAAAAAAATATCCGAACAGTGTGGTTGATTACAGAATTCAGAAAAAAATATCTGGCAACAATTTTTTCAGAAATTAGTGATCTGGCAACCTTTGATTCAGATCACTAATTTCTAAAAAAAATCGTTGCCAGATATTTTTCTGAATTCTGTAATCAACCATAGTGTTTGGATATTTTTTTTGAGCGACTGTACATGGGAAGTGAATTTCAAGCTCTTCGTAAGCACTTCAAAGCATATTTGGACTGAACGCTTCCTTTTAACAAGTATTACTTCCTTCAATTTCCTCTTTATGGGAATCAAATAATTTATGCTGTAAAAAAAAGCCAAAGAGATCCCGCTTTCGAATCCGAGTAAGCGGGTGGATTTGAATTATTTTCTCACATGCTAATTGCTCTTAAAATTTCGTTTTGAGAACGACATAAAAGATTTTTTTTCAGGAATCAATTTTTTCATTGAATGTTTTCTTTTTCATGAGAAGAGATACCTGACTCTCCCTTGTTCTGATTTCCCTCCTGATTTGCATGTGTCGCATTGAGCCTCGCCCATTGTCATGTCTTGGCATCACTACATTCTCGAAGAGCAGGAATGCAATAACCTCGCATCCATCTCCTCTTTGATCCCTCCTCCTCCTCCTCCTCCTCCTGACACGCCAGAGATGATGGATGGGCAATCGGATGCTGCATGATGACGCCTTTATTAGAAGAGCCGGAAGAGATGGGATAAGGGCAACGAGATGAAAAAAAATTAAAAAAACGTCGAAGATTTTCTGTTAAAGCAGCCAATAAGGAGGGTGTGAAAAAGGTTCAAAGCCTAATAAGAATTTATTATGCTAATAGAATAACAATTTTATTTGCTAAATTACATTTGAATATTCATTCATAAATATTCACAGATGGTGACGAATTTCACAGTAGAACTAAAGTTGTCTTGTTAATTTGTGTCTAACTCTAGCATTGTGTAGATGTTCAAATCTGGTAAAATAAAGTTATATGTTTTAAGTATTAATGTGCAATGTTGAGATATATTGCACTAATTCATATATTAATATATTGGGAATGTTGTGTAGATGGGGCTGGGGTCCATCTGGATATAAGCTCGGTTAATAATTTATGCATCGTAAATATTTTGCAGAAAAGAAAATTTGATTTCTTATAAATGGTATCTATGTAACTATCAGTTTATTAAAATCAATAATAATTGTACTATTGGTACGTCATGAAAATAAATTTTATACTAAGTGATTGGGGCCCACTCGAATATTTAATATCTTTGGGTAGTTTTACCTCTGAGAGATACTTTTTTTTACGCACCATGGGCTAAATGGCCAGATCACAAGGACTCCGAAGGCTCAGAGAAGGTTAGTGGAGAAGCTGTTGGGAGACAGATGATAGCCTCCCGTCATCCAGCGTGTTCTTAATATTCACAAGGTATGCTCTCATGAAGACGGGGTTGGTTTACCTCTAAGTGGCACTTTTTGCACACCATGGGCTAGATGGCCAGGTTACAAGTACCCCAAAGGCTCAGAGAAGGTTGTGGGAGGGGACCTAGTGGAACAGCTATTGGGAGGCAGATGGTAGCCTCCCTTCAAGGTCGTCCAGCGTATTCTTTAACATGCACAGGGTATGGTTCTCTCGCACACGGGGCCACGGCTTAACGTCCCATCCGAAGGACGGCGGCCTTTTCAAGCCCATTGGTGTCCCCTACTGACCGTGGGCAGGGCGGGAGTTTTGCGGAGATAAGTCTCAACGCTGACCCAGCTAGGACTCGAACCTGGGAACTGCATATTACGAGCCTGGAGTGCTACCGACTGAGCCACTCCCGCCCCGAATATTTAGTATCAGTTACCATGACCATCTACACTAGTGGCGGCCAAACTCAAAGCAACAAGCAGGAAATCCTAAAGAAAAAAGACACCGGTAAATGAAGGGAAAGTTGCAGATGTAATGTGGTAGGTGTCATCGGGAGAGAAAAAAGAAGGTCCAGTTATACAGAAACAAGTTAAGCGCATGAGCAACTAGATGGAAGGGAAATGTGCATCCGGTGACTACACGCAAATGGAGAAATAATGTCCCCACTGTCTCTAAATATGGTGTGTGGTTATCTCTGGCAGCAATGCAGGCCTGTCAGCAACTCACCATGCTGTCTATAAAGGCTGGTCCGCAGAGCCTGAACAGTAATTGCCTCACTTCGTGCAGAGCAGATTGTGGTTCCTGGAGGGTTGTGAAAGGGGGAAGTGAGCTAATCCGCCACCCAAGAGTGGTCCATCCAACCCATACTTCGTGAAGAGTCACCATGGGAAAAAATTATATTCTTAAAGCACCGAAAAAAAATTCTACACTTAAAAACAAAAACATGAATTTCTAACGAGTAATGAATTTGGAAACCGGAACTACGCAGGGTAAATAAAGAGTGATATATATATATATTTGTAAATTGGTATCTGTAAGAGCCAAGTAATTGTGTAAGAGTAAGTAATTGTGTGTCGTGTAAAGAGCATATAAATTATAATTTTAAGTAATCAAGAAAATAAATATAATAATAAAAATACCCCTCAAGCAGCTGCTTGCCACAGAAGTCTGACAGGAGCCTCTCAGTTTATATGCCAGAGTAGAAGATCTGAGAGGATGGCAGGACCTCAGCAGAAAAACAACACGAACATCCATACCTTACCCGGGGCTCGAACCCAGGTCCCGTAGATCAGTAACAAAGCGCGGTAACCACTCAGCCGCTAATGACAAAAAAACTTGATTAAAATACTAAAATATACCTTTTAATGAGTACAATGAATTGGTAAAATCGTTAAGTTACCTAAAAAATGGTTGCTAAAAGAATTGGAAGAAATGAGCGTTATTCAGTATATTGATTATTTGTTTTATGAGCTGCCGTTTGGACGAGCCTGCTCTACAGTATCCCAGACATGTTCAATGTGATTTAGGTTCTGGTGATCGTGATAGACAATTCATAAGAGGGATATCTTTATTCTCAATGTATTCGTCCAGCAGAAAAGTTCTGTGAGGTCGGTCATTGTCGTTCATTAACAGAAATTCTGGACCCACTGCATCTCTAAAAGAACGAAGATAAATATTCAGAATCTCATCTCGATATCTCACACCAATCAGGTCTTGACGATTTACCCTCGCGGTCTCATGGAGAAGCGTAAGACCATTGATACGCATTTCAGCCCAGATCTTCAATCCAGCGCTTCTATATTGATCTCTTTTCCTGATGTGGATGGGACGTGCGGGCAGCATCCAGGGATTTATGAAAATCTCTGTGACGATCTTGGAATTGATTGCGAAAAACTTTAAACAAAAACACCGTGAATATCGGTTTCTTCTCATCGAAGCTTTAGGAAACAGAGCCGCTAGGAATGAAAGGCTTTCTCCCAGAAAAAGCGATTAAATATTACCACTTGGACATACATTTCAACCAATGGAATTATTCATTAATCTACAGTTTGTGAAATTTACTAAGAATAGGCAACAACAAATTTCTTTTTGCATTTTTTGAGAACATCCCATAATAATGACTGCCAGGCTCGTAATCTGTAGTTCCCAGGTTCGAGTTCCAACTGTGCCAGTGTTGACAGTTATCTTCGCAAAACTTCCAGCCATGCCCTCGGTCAGTAAGGGGACACCGATGGGCTTGGAATTGCTGCTGTCCGTCGGTTGAGACGTTAAGCCGTGGCTCCTTGTGCGGGAGAGCCATACCCTGTGCACGTTAAAGAACACGCTGGATGTCCTTGACGGGAGGCTACCCATCTGTCTCCTAACAGCTGTTCAGTGGATCCCCTCTCCCAACCTTCTTTGAGTCTTCGTGGTCTTTATGATCGGCAATTTACTCCAATGTGGGCAAAAAAAAAGTGCCGCTCAGAGGTAAAACAACCCAACCCATAAAAAGGACATCAGTTTGCCTTAGTTAATACTGTCATGTAATAATGTCATCATTTTGTATTAGTTGCCAACGTCATGCAATAATAACACCATTTTCACTAGCAATAATGTCATTTGTTAATAACAAAGGTTTCGTTAACTTTTATCGTTATGTAATATCAGTTTTCGGAGTTAATGACATTTTCTAACAGTAACATTAATTATTGTTAGTTAATTGTTAGTTAATATTAATTTGAAATAATAACGGTAGTTATATTAAGCTTAATCCCTTTCATGAAAGTTGGGAAATTTAAAATCTGGGAAGATATTTCATCAATTAGAACACGAAGGGAAATATTTTCCATGTAAATCATCCCCCCTCCTCCCAAGAATATATAGTTAAAATATTTGAAAATATTTAAATTATAACTTTTATTTTTATATTTATTTGCGCATTTTGTTTGGTTTCTGTTTGAATTCATGTTGCTGATTTAAGACGAATAAATTAATTTTTTCATTTGCTTTTGCCACCGCTTCGTATGGAATGTGCTCTTATTTGCTTTCAATCCCCCGGTTGCACGTGGGGGTTGGCCCAGCCGTGAGGCTCTTAAGCTGCAGTCCCCAGGTTCGAGTTCCAAATGCGCGTCCATTGAGATTTGCCCTCAGTTAGAAACGGGGTACCATATGGGTTCGAAAGGCAGCAGTCCATTGGATGAGCTGTTAAGCCGTGGTCCCGTATGCAGGAGAACCATATCTTGTGCACGTTAACACACTATATAGTAAAGATGGGTTGTTTTACCTCTGAGCGTCACTTTTTTTTGCAAAAAATGGGCTTAAATGGCTAGGTCATAAAGACCCCGAGTGCTCAAAGAATGTTGGGGGGAGGGGGACCCATTGGACAGCTGCTGCACGCTGGATAGCTTTAAAGGGAGGTTTCCATCTGTCTCCTAACAACAGTTCAGTGGGTTCCCTTCCTCAACCTTCTCTGAACCCTTGGGGTCCTCGTAACCTTGCCATTAGGTCATTGCGCGCACAAAAGTGCCGCTCAGAGGTAGAAAAACCCAACTCTCTCTCTCTCCCCTTCCCGAATAAAATTCACATTTTCAGTTTCCCTTCTTTTTAATTCTCTTCGAGGAAAACCGATATTTTCATTTGCTTTTATTTTCCCTCTTACTGAGGAAAAGTTCATCTTTTACATTACATTCGGCTCCAAACTTCAGGAATAATTCATTCTTTTAGATTACTTTTACCATCTCCCCCCGACGTCAAATTCCGGGAGGAGGAAGGAAGCCGTTTAGATACATTCCTTTTATATTCAACTTCACTTCTGTACGTGTCAATAAACATTTGGTCGTCCCGTGGTTCTGCCCGTTGAAGTTTACAGATCGACATATAGAAAGACAGCACGGCATACCGAGAAACAATTTGATCAAGTCACGACGACATCATCTGTGAAAGACGGCAGATTCCCATCTCTGCAGCGGAATCTAACGAAACAGCTCATCCCCAGGGAATCGATGCAAATTGTATCGAAAAACTCTGGAATGCCTATCCTCGAAGTTCCTTATTTCTCTCCCATCTTGAAGGAGATTCCCAGTTTGGTCATTACCTTTTCTTCGCTCCATTCCTTTGTGTCTCTCTCCAGTCCTTGCCCATGTGTCAGGTCTTATCACCTGGGACTTGCACGGAATTCGTTCAAGTGCTGAATTGATGCTGTGATTGTTTCTTTCTCATTCCAGAGGAGAGTTAGATCTCTCTCTGCAGGGTGATGACGACATCTGTTCCAGTCCCAAACGAAAGTGAAGTTTGTATCGCTAGCATTAACTCTTCTTCTAACGTTACACATCGAAAGGAAAAAAATGCGTTTTTTCATCAGGCAATTTCAGGTGGAGAAAGAAGAAAATCCACCTAGAGTGACGAAAGCGAAAAACATAAATTCCCTGATAGTGATGAAATCGAAAAAGAAATCCACTGAAAGTGAAGTGAAGAAGAAAAATCCCCTGATAGTGACAGGAGCAAAGGAGAAAAATCCGCTGATAGTGACAGGAGCAAAGAAGAAAAACCCACTGATAGTGACAGGAGCAAGGAAGAAAAATTCACTGATAGTGACAGGAGCAAGGAAGAAAAATTCACTGATAATGACAGGAGCAAAGAAGAAAAATCCACTGATAGTGACAGGAGCAAAGAAGAATAATCCACTGATAGGTCATGGAAGCTAAGAAGAAATTCACTGAAAGTGACGGGAGCGAAGAAGAAAAATTCTCGGATAGTGAGAAACCGTAAAAAATTCTCGGATAGTGAGAAACCGTAAAACAATTCTACTGATAGTGACGAAAGCGAAGAAGACAGTATTCGATTACGAAGCTTGAGATTGAGATACTTTATTTGTTTTAGACACTGAAAAGAAAAATATTTTCAATACTTATATTTTTTTCTCATTCTATTCGATTTTTGGTGTTTGCATTTCTGATTGTTTGGTCTTCTATATTTCCTGAATGGAGGAAATAATTATTTATATATGTATACACTCCCTAGACAAAAATAAAGATGGAGAATTGTCTGCTATTTCCATGATAAGCCAAATTGGAAATTCGATATCTTGAAGAAGAAACAACGGATAGGTTTACGGGAATGAGATGAAAGTATAAAAAGATCTATATCAAGATTAGTTTAAGATTTAAGTCAAGGTCAACATCTACATCTTGAATTTCAACAGCATTCACTCAAATAATACTCAATAAAGAATTATAGAAGCTGGAATATTTATCAGCAAAAATTTCCAGCCATGTGAATTTCTCTCATGTAAATTTTTGTCAGCTAAAAAAAATCTTTTTTAGCTGAAAAAACTTTCAGCTAAAAGAGAGTAAAAGATTTTCTCTCTCAGACGAACGTGTGTGTATGTGTTCTGACTTGCAACATACGGAAAAGGGTGACCACTAACAATACCATTCTAACTGAAAAGGGCTTTTGGGTTGGGTTGTTTTACCTCTGAGCGGTACTTTTTTGCACACCATGGGCTAAATGGCCAGGTCACACGGACCCCGAAGGCTCAGAGAAGGTTGGGGGAGGAGACCCACTGGAACAGCTGTTGGGAGACAGATGGTAGCCTCCCGTCAAGGCCATCCAGCGTGTTCTTTAACGTGCACAGGGTATGACTCTCTCGCACACGGTGCCACGGCTTAACGTCCCATCCGACGGACGGCGGCCTTTCCCCCACTGAAAAGGGCTATCTGGGGTTTAATGACGGTAGCGACTAAAGGAAAGAGTTCCTGGCACACCGGCTGTCTAAGCACTCATAGAATCATGATATACGTTTGCAAATCAAGGTTTCACGTTACTGAGGTAATGGTGTTTAAATTTATTTAAAGTTAAAGTGAAGAACTCCGTGTAAACTATATAGAATTAAAAATTAAAGCTTTTCTAAATTTTCTAAAGTTGTAACTTGGTAAAACTTTCTGAAGAAATGACATAATTATTAATACTAAAATAAAAGTGCTTCTATTAAAATTCTAATAATATTAATATAAAATATAAAAAAATATTTGTTTATTATATATTGATGAACTACATTTAAAATTAAATATGTTAAACGAAATATTATTATTATTTAAAGATACTTAACTGCGTTTAGCCATTAGCATGATAACTAGAGCATCCTCTAAAATCTACATACCCTCTCTTCCGACAGTGTGTTCGTAGGGTGAAATTGATTAAACTCGTAATTGACCTAATTGGCTGTGCCATCAGCTTTTCGCAGAATCTGACGAATAAGTTGATTAGAGATGGGATCAGATTTCATCTTCATCTAAATGTCAGCATCCATTGCTTCGGGATGCTTACCGAAACAGCAGAACCCATTGGAGAATGAAGCAAGCCTCTTATCCACTCTTAATATTGACAGGGGATTTTCTCCCGAGCAAGGCAATTAGTGGAATTCAATTAAATCTGCTCAACTTGGACCGAATGCATTAATTATCTGTTTAATAGTTTCGTAACGTGTGTGAGTTTGCTTAGAAATTTGTTAATTCGTCTTAATGGAGATGTATATTCAAATAAAAATGCTTAGAACGTGATTCTGAGGCCATCAAAATCTACTAATTTTCTGGTATTTATGAATCAACAAGAATTTAAAAAGGTCAGAAAAAAGAGAGTACGTACAGAAATTTATTAAAATAGTGGTAGCTTCTAATTTTTGATTAATGCAGAGTCAAATATGTAACTTTGCATCAGTATGGCTACTGATCAAAAGGACCCGGGTTTCAGATCTGGATGAAGTACAAATTTTTTTTCTGTGTTGTCTTCCTGCTGAGGTCTCGTCTTCCTCACAATCGCCTTTATGGCTCATTATACTGTCAGACTCTTTTCTGATCTTTGTAGCAACCAAATTGTTCAGGAGTAAATTATTCATTTTGTTATTTTATTAAAATTTTCACTAATATCTCATTCGTTTCTCCAGAACAGTGGTTCTCAATCTTTTATGCTTCACGTACCCCCTGGAAATGTGTATGTAACTGGCATACCCTTTATATAGATAAATAAAACTACAGTTATAGTATAACAATGGAAATACAATAAAACATATATATATATAACATATATCTAGCAACCTTTGAGCTCTCACGACTTACCTCACATTGAGAACCCTTACTCTACACCAAGTCAGTTCAGCTTCGCAAAATAAGTAGGTCGTAGAGATGAACGACATAATACCACTACTTGCAACGCCACCTTTAGCAGTCGGTCATAAGTTCAGTGTGTAGACATCTTACTTTGCAGTCCTCTATCTGATTACTATTTACTTTTTTATGGCCCTTTACCGAAGGGCCCGGTTCTCGTCCGATCACCGAAGTTAAGCAGCTTTGGGCGCGGTCAGTACCTGGGAGGGTGACCACCTGGGAACACCGCGTGCAGTTGGCAAAAAATCTACCGAGGACCCGCCATACACACAGATCCTTTCTACGGAACACCGTGTGCAGTTGACAAAAAATCTGCTGAGGACCCGCCATACACAAAGATCCCTTCTACGGAACACCGCGTGCAGTTGGCAAAAAATCTGCTGAGGACCCGCCATATACACAGATCCCTTCTACGGAACACCGCGTGCAGTTAGCAAAAAATCTGCTTAGGACCCGCCATACACACAGATCTCTTCTACGGAACACCGCGTGCAGTTGGCAAAAAAATCTGCTGAGGACCCGCCATACACACAGATCCCTTCTACGGAACACCGCGTGCAGTTGACAAAAAATCTGCTTAGGACCCGCCATACACACAGATCCCTTCTACGGAACACCGCGTGCAGTTGACAAAAAATCTGCTTAGGACCCGCCATACACACAGATCCCTTCTACGGAACACCGCGTGCAGTTGACAAAACATCTGCTGATGACCCGCCATCCACACAGATCCCTTCTACGGAACACCGCGTGCAGTTGGCAAAAAATCTGCTGAGGACCCGCCATCCACACAGATCCCTTCTACGGAACACCGCGTGCAGTTGGCAAAGAATCTGCTGAGGACCCGCCATCCACACAGATCCCTTCTACGGAACACCGCGTGCAGTTGACAAAAAAATCTGCTGAGGACCCGCCATACACACAGATCCCTTCTACGGAACAGAGCGTGCAGTTGACAAAAAGTCTGCTGAGGACCCGCCATACACAGAGATCCCTTCTACGGAACACCGCGTGCAGTTGGCAAAAAATCTGCTGAGGACCCGCCATACACAGAGATCCCTTCTACGGAACACCGCGTGCAGTTGGCAAAAAATCTGCTGAGGACCCGCCATCCACACAGATCCCTTCTACGGAACACCGCGTGCAGTTGACAAAAAAATCTGCTGAGGACCCGCCATCCACACAGATCCCTTTTACCGAACACCGTTGACAAAAAATCTGCTGAGGACCCGCCATCCACACAGATCCCTTCTACGGAACACCGCGTGCAGTTGGCAAAAAATCTGCTGAGGACCCGCCGTACACACAGATCCCTTCTACGGAACACCGCGTGCAGTTGGCAAAAAATCTGCTGAGGACCCGCCATCCTCACATATCCCTTCTACTGTGGCGCGTTAAACTGACAGGCTCCTGTCAGACCTCTGTGGCAAGTAGCTGCTTGAGGAGGTATTTTTTTTTACCGAAAAAATAAAAGAAATTGTTTATTAAAATTATGTAAAAATATTACAGAATAATCTAAGATTTATTGCTGGCTTTCCAAAAATTTATATAATTTTAAAATCATAGTTATATATTATTATTTGGAACTAAACTAGTTTAATCGTTGGGAAAGCCTATCGTCTATCTATATATGTATGCTACCTAGTTAACTTGTGGAGCTACCTAGATAGAATTGAACCTATACAACTTGTTAACAGAAATGAGGAATATAATTAATAGGTATTTTAACTAAAGTTATATTTATAAAAATTAACTGGTATATATATATATTTAAAAAAATTAGTTATTTACTTAAAGACATTCGTTAATATTTATTTTCAATTATTTTAAATAAAATAACTTTTAGTTACATTTCATAAAAATTAAGTGACTTTAAATCGTTTCATATAATTTTTAACTTCCTCCTTTTTTCCCATTTTTTTTGTTCCTCAGCTGTCCGGGCTCGGTATTATCTATGTAGCTTAATCCTTCCCAATAAACACGTAAAATATATTTTTTTTTTCAGGAAGAGATAACGTGGTTTTCCTCTTTTCGCATCCCATTCACTCTCAAATTTCCAAGGCTAGTAAATTTTCTCTCGTTTAAATTTCCAATGTTTGAAATATTACCACCTGTAAAGACTTTAAAAAAAAAAAGACCGTACAGTAGCTGCTTACCATAGAGGGCTGGCAGGAGCCAATTAATATAATAAGCCATCACAGCGAAGATCTGTAAGAAATGCGAAATCTAAGAAGAAAGAAAATATCCATCCTCTTTCATCAGCAGCCAAGCACACGCAGTTGCTCAGCTGACGATAGCTTATCAAGTTTCGACACTAACAACACTTGGCTACCGTGATTTTCTTGCCTTGAAGAGATCGAATTTTTTCTCCAGAATTCGTCTTTGAGCTCTGGAACTTTCTAGAGCAGGACAGCTCATTCCGAACATAGTGAAGAAGGTTGTGCTGTTTCAACTCTGAGTGGCAGTTTTGTTTGCATACACTGGACGAAATGACCAGGTCACAAGAACCCTAAGGGATCAGAGCAAGCTTGCGGAAGGGGACCCACTGGACAGCTGTTAGTTACGTGACAGATGTAAGCTTCCCGTGAAGACCATCCAGTGTGTTCTTTAATGTGTAAAGGGTTTGGATCGGGTTGTTTTACCTCTGAGCGGCACTTTTTTGCACACAATGGGCTAAATGGGCAGGTCACAAGGACCCTGAAGACTCAGGGAAGGTTAGGGGAGGGAACCCACTGGAACAGCTGTTGAGAGACAGATGGTACCCTCCCGTCAAGGCCATCCAGCGTGTTCTTTAACGTGTACACGGGGCCAAGGCTGACGTCCCACCCGACGGATGCCGGCTTTTCCAAGCTCATCGGTCTCCCTACCAAGGAGTGTCTAAGGGAGAAGAGAGCTAGCTTCCATTGACGTAATGTAAACTTTTCGATTGCAGCGTCCTCTAAACATGGCAAATTCGTGCATTGCCGTGAAGCCATCTAGCCAGGGGGAGGAGCGAGTTCCCTACATTATTTTTCCACCGCCGAGCAAAGTTTTCAATTGCTTACACCACGTGACTAATTTTACATACACTTTGACTCTGAAAAATATTCTTTTTTTCATCATAATTTTCATTTTGTTTAAAAAGAAAATATCAAGTAGTAATGCAATCATTTTCTTTACTAAAATCCAATTTTGTAAAACTGGTAGTAGCTATGTTAAAGAACAAAATTTTAATATTTTGTACAACCTACAGCATTTAGTATATTATAATATATTGACATTTATGTGTCAATACACGATAACATGATCTATATAATTATATTTTATACAACTGCTGATATTTTTAATAAATATCATACCGAGTTTTTTACTTGTATAAACGTTCAACAGATGGCAGCACGCACCTCCCGTATCAACCGTAAAAAAGAATTACACTGTTAGAGCAAAGTGCAGAAGCCAATATACATCGATATGCTCCAGGGATCACAAACCTGCAACATACATTGACTTATATATATTCACAAGATGATTAAATGTATTAATTTACATATTAATTTTAAAAATTCTGCAAAATTACTCAAAATAAACATACAACGGCTTTTCCAGGTATCGTAAAATGTATTCCTGAACGGGATAAAACACTCATTGAATAACTTTAGGGTCAGCTACCACTGTACCAAACAGCCATGGCTTTAGACATTTGGAAATACTGGTTAAATCGCAATACATATACCAATAGTAAGACAAACCATAGCTGCAGTGAGCTAAAATGATTGCATTGCGCATGCGCAGATCGCCCCTTAAAATTGTTTTTGTGCCTGCACTTGAATTTGCCACGTTCAGCTTCGGTAAAATTCCGCAGAACGGCGTCACTTACGCTTGTGCAAAGCTAACCTTCTTCTCCTTAGACCTTCTTTGTCCCTACTGACCGTGGGCAGGGGAGGGGAGTTTTCCGCAAAGGGCACCACCTTTAGAAGTCGGCAGTAATTTCAATGTGTAGACATCTTACTTTGCAGTTCTGTATCTGATTATTATTTACTTTTTTTATGGCCTTTACGGAAAATATAAAAAAAATATTTATTAAAATTATGTAAGAATATTATAGAATAATCTAGAATTTATTGCTGGCTTTAAAAAATTTATATAATTTTAAAATAATAGTTATATATTATTATTTGGAACTAAACTAGTTAAATTGTTGGGAAAGCCTATCGTAAACTCTGTCTTGTACACTGAGCCACGGCTTTACAGTTCCATCCGACGGGTGGCGGCTTTTGTAAGGCCATAGTGTGCTCTTTCTGACCGAGAGCAGGTTGGGGTTTAGCGGAGTTAAATCTCAAAGCTGGCATAGGTGGGACTAGAACCTGGGAACTGCAGATTTCGAGCATGGCGCACTAAAGGGGTGGAGATAACTAAAGGGCTTGAGCCAACCCCTGCCTCACTTAGTGGAGATACACTAGAGAAAAAACTACGTTGCTAAAGAGCCTCAGGAAAAATTCACCAGTTGAAAACGAAAACATACATTTCTATGGAATTGGAAAACCCCCCAAAAAACACTATTTTTAAAGAATCAAGAAAAAATCATGATTAAGAACAAGAATATACATTTTAATGAGTACTGTGAATTAGCAACTTCGTATAGTTATGCACCTGAAAATGTTTCATCAAATAATTATTAAAAATGAGCCAGATTCAGTGTATTGATGTTTTATATCATAAGCCGCAAATTCTTTAGCAAATTATCCACGGGTTAGATGAATCTGATCTACAGTCTGAAGATTTACAGAATTTCAAGCTATGCTTTATTGTGGGGGCACCGGTTATAACATTTAAATCGCTGACCTCAGGTTCGAATCCCTGGTCGATGACATGATTGTTTTCTCTGTCAAAATTTGTAGATAGACTGTTTGTTTTGTACATCTGATCATTGATAAAAAGAATGCTAAAGAAACTTTTGTTTGCACTCTATCTCTTGGACGTTGTGCATTAAAAGATTTTTAAAAACGGGAGAAAACTGTCAATCTGCCGGAAATTTTACAAAAATTCAGAAACACTTTCTGATACATTGTCTATTATCCAGCGAAAGGTATTGAATGGTATCCAGCGTAAGGTATTGAATGGCGTAAGGTCTCCGAATGCAGTTGAAAAAGGAATTATGTGTTACCTTACTAAAATAAAATTATGTTTAATCTTGCGTATCGAGAAAAAATGTCTTTAGCTGGGTGGAAAAATCAATTATTGTTTTAACTTGATAAAAAAATTATTTTAAAATATTAAAGCCCGTGAATATGACAAATTGTAACTTCTGCTATAAGTTTAATAGGAAGTTCTTGTGTTTGGCAGAGCATCAGTTTTATTTATCCGGATGAAAGCATTCGATTATACCATCCACAATCTAGTAATGGAGGCAATCATCACTGGCCCTCCCAGCGCTGTTTCTGTGATCCACACACCTACTGCTGAGACAGCATTCCTAGAGAAGTCGACCTCAGATGTTGGTAATGTACACCCATAGAAGCAAGACAGTACTTAAGATTCTGGGAGCGAATCGTGACTGGCATCGTAGATGAGAGGATGTGTTTAGGCTGCCTCAGTGGAGGAGAAATCTTAACACTGTTTATAAAGATGATGGTACATATTTATTAGGGAGCGAAGGAACAGCATCTCGTAGTAGGAAAATTGTTCTTTTTGTATTTGAACACAACAGAAGCTTAATAGAAATACATCAAACTTGTAAGAAACTTTCGAAAAATGAAGTAATATTTTTAGTGATATCTTTATAAGTGATATTGAGGAAAAAAGTAAAAATAAATATATGTATGCTACCAAAGAAAATGCTGGTAGTTGTGAAATTTTTTTAATTAATGTAAAGTCAGAGTTTAAATATTAATCGTATGTAAATAATAAATATAATTTTAGTGTGGTAAAGCAATATACATATACAACAATAAACATATATATATATCTCTGTATATAATACATGAATATATATATAAATAAATATAAGACGGAGTTTGGCTTAGTCGGTAACGCGTTGAGCTAGAATTTCTTGTAATTTCTGAGTCCCACTGTTTTGGCATTGAGATTTTCTCTGTTAATCCACTTTTCTCTGGATGAGAAAGGGGACACCCGATAGGCTTGGAAAGGGCGCCGTCCATTGGACAGGACATTAAACCGTAGAGCCATTTGTAGAAGAGTGTGCAAATTAAAGAATATGCTGATAACCCTCATTGTGCATAGAGAAGTTCTGTAGGGAAGGCCTCAGCATAAAGACAACACGAACATCCATAGCTCGAACCAAGGCCACCTTGATACCCCAGGCCAGGGCAGCCTTGAACAAAAAGAGGGAAATTAATTATGCATAAATATGAAATTTATTTAATTTATTAAAAATTTAAGTTAAAACCATTTATTTTAAAACCGGTTAAATTAAAATAATTTTTTATTAGGATTTTATTAAAATATTTGAAAATATTAACAATTAATTATTAAATTTTAAACCATAGATAACTACTAGTTGGATTTTTAGAAACATATATATATTAAAATAATTGAAGTTACTATATGTTTTTGAAGTAAAAAAGATCACTGCAAATAGGAGAAGAAGTGAAAGAAAAGCTAAAAGATCTGGAAATTTAAAAGATATTGAAGATTACCAAAGAGTTTGTGCTAAAAGTAAAAGAGAAACAAAAAATATTGAGAAAAAACAGTGGCAAAACTTTTGCAAAGATATTAACTTCCAGACTCCTCAGTCAGCTATTTGGAGGAAAATAAAGAATATTGGAACAGCTCCTGAACCTACTCCCATCTGGACCCAACTTACTATAGCTCTAAATTGCACAACCGAGAAACTGGCAGAATATTTCGTCCATCATTTCTCTTCTTATTATAAGTTGCCTACTTCTGATTCATTCAGAAACAGCAGGGATAAGATTTCCAAATTTATGGAAGCAGTCTTGGATGAGTTGCCCCTGTCTCCAGAATATTTGAATACTCCTTTCAACCTATGGGAACTTGAAAATGCGATAAAAAAAACCAAAAATAAGAGCAGTTCTGGACCAGATAGAATCACCAATGTTATTATTAAATCCCTTCCACAGGAAGGACTGATACATTTATTGAAACTACTTAATGAATGCTGGAACAGAGGCACAATTCCGGATACTTGGAAAATAGCCCAGATCATTCCTATTGTAAAACCTAAGAAACCATCTAATTTATTAAGCTCCTACAGACCTGTTTCACTGACTTCTTGTCTTGGGAAAGTATTTGAAAGGATGATACTTTACAGACTCAATTGGTTTCTTGAATACTCTGGAATGCTCTCTCCTTTCCAAACGGGCTTTCGGAGAGGAATGTCATCTCAAGATAATTTACTTCAACTAATTGCTGAGTCACAAAATGCTCTTTCCATAAAACAAAGAGTGGCTGTGGTTTTCTTCGATATCCAACATGCTTTTGACAGTGTTTGGCATCTTGGACTGCTTTTTAAGCTTTTAAAATTAGGAATAACTGGCAATATGTTTAACTATATAAACAATTTTCTGAAAGATAGAAAAATTCAAGTAAAATTAGGAAATATTTTTTCAGCTCTTATCCCTGTTTCTGAGGGTTTACCACAGGGCAGCGTTCTCAGCCCTGTGCTTTTCAACATCATGCTTCAGGACCTACCTAAGTGCTTAAACAAAAATATTAAATATTCAATTTTTGCTGATGATTTAGCTGTTTGGGTTACTGGCAGAGATCTTGACATCCTTCAAAAGAATCTACAAATAGCAGTCAATCAAGTCCATAAGTTTTTAGATGAATGGGGATTTTCAGTTTCACAAGATAAAACTAAGTGTTTAATTATTTCCAGACCACGATTTAAGCACTTCCCATTAAGACTACAAATTAACAATGAGCCTATTGAAGTTGTTAAAGAACACAAATTTCTTGGTGTTCTTCTTGACCATCATTTAATTTGGAAACCTCAAATTAATCTAGTCTGTCAAAAAGTTAATAGCAGATTGAATATGCTGAGATATCTAACCGGTACATCGTGGGGAGCTAAATCTAAAACTCTCCTTATTTTCTACAAAGTTTTAATACGCCCGATTCTCGAGTATGGTAGCCAGCTTTACCTTAATGCTTCCGATTCCTTGTGCAAAAAGCTTGAAACCTGTCAAAATAAAGCTATTAGATGTTGCCTCGGATTACTACCTGGATCTCCAACCCTTCCATCACTTGCTGAAGCTGCCATACCTCCACTCAGCGTTAGAAGAAATTCCATTGTTTTTAAAAGTATAGCAAGAATGAAAACCAAGACCAATAAAAATCTAATCTTAGATAAAATTTTGAACTGCAAAAGATCGAGCATTTTTAGAAGTATCAAAAGTAATATTTTCCTTTTAAATTTGATTAACAGAAATATTGCAGGAGACAGCATACCCGATTTTCCCATTTGGAATATCTCTAGGCCAGATATTTTTCCTTACATCCCTGACGTGATTTCAAAACATCACTACCCTTCTGAAGAACTATGGACTCTTACCATGCAGTATATTGGTGGGAAATTTGCTGGTTTTTGCCACATCTTTACTGATGGTTCTAGAAGTGATGAAACTGGAATAGTATCCTGTGCTTTCTGCATTCCTGGTCTCAGTATTAAAGAAGGATTTTCGTTGTCTAATCCAACATTTATTATGAATGGCGAACTTTGGGCTATCCTCAAGGCACTTGAATGGGCATTCATTTTTCATTCAGAAAAAATCCTGATTCTTTCAGACAGCAGGTCTTCACTCCAAGCTCTTCTAGCTGATCCACTTTCTACCTCTAATTGTTCATTAATTTCAGAAATATTATGGCAATGCAATAAACATGTTGAAGAAAATAAAAATCAAATTGTGATCCAGTGGATTCCTAGCCATATAGGAATCCATGGGAACGAAGAGGCTGACAAAACTGCTAGAGAGAGCTTACAGAAAACCGCAAACATATTTAACATCATTACATACAAAGATTTCTGCATTAGAGAAAATAAAATAACTCACTCTGAATGGATTAAACTGTTTCAAAATAGTTGGAAAAATGTTGGCCTATTCTATCGCAGCATCTTTAATAGCCCCCCACCCCAACTTCAAACATCTCATCTGAGCAGAAGACAAGAAACAGCTCTTTTCAGGATTAACCTTGATCACTGTGCTTTAAATGAAAAGCTCTTCAAAATTAACAAAAAACCCTCTCCACTTTGTGCCATCTGTAAAACTCCAGAAAATATTTCTCATGTCTTTTTACATTGTCCTCTCTATCAATTTCAACGACAAATTCTGAAGGAAAAGATGAAGAAGATTATTGATGAAGAATTGTCAATGAAATCTCTTCTCTGCAGAAGCTACAGTAAAAGCAATAGATTTAAAATTCAGACCCTGATTCTCAGTTTCTTGGAGGAAAGTTCTTTATTATACAGAATCTGAATTCATCCTTTGCTGGGTTTTCGTTTTTCGAAAATAAAAAGAAGAGGAATTTAATAATATACAAATATGAAATATTGACTGTTCAAGAAAAATGTGTTTTTACTTGCAAACTTTCTCTAGTGGCCAGTATCTCAAGTGATAACCTCATGGTTGTTTTTGTGGTGGAACTGAAGAAAGAACTGTGACTGTTATTTTTTTATACCTTGTTTGAAGTGTTAATTTTGTTTTTGAAATCTATTTTGGTTCAGAAAAGAAAAGAAATTAAGATCCAAGAGTATTGGATTACAGAAAGTCTACTCTGCATAAGTGGGAACTTTTAAAAAATTCAGAAAAACTATTATTTTTATTTTCTACATTGTGATTTACACGTCCGATTCTTTGTTTGGGATAGCAGGAAGCCCATTGTTGAAGGGTTTCTAACCTTCCCATCACATTTTATCACATCACATCACCTGTTATATCGAGGTAGCCTTACTTGAATTCATATCGCTTTTATCAGTAGCCAAGCATGCTATCGTTAGTTTAAATATACAAAACTTAAAAATATTAAAATTGTTATTTAAAATAATATCATACCGAGTTTTTTCATACCGTAGTTTATTCAAATTTATTTACTTACATGAAATAATATTTATTAATTAAACCTGGGGCGGAGGTGGCTCAGTCGGTAACGAGCCATATAATCTGCAGTTCCCAGATTCGAGTCCCAGTTGGCACAGCTTTGAGATCTATCTGCACAAAACTCACCGCCCTGCCCTTGGTCAGAGGGACACCAATTGGCTTGGAAAAACTGCCATTCATGGGATGGGACCTTAAGCCATGTCTAAGTGTGCGGGAGAGCCATACCCTACGCACGTTAAAGAATATGCTGGATGGCCTTGACCATACGATACCATCTGTCTCCTAACAGCCGTCTAGTGGGTCCCCCCAAACATTCTCTGAGCCTTCGGGGCCTTGTGACCTGGTCATCTAGGCCATTGTGTGCAAAGAAAGTGCTGCTCAGAGGTAAAACAACCCAACAACTAATTAAATCCCGCCAAAAGTTTTGCGCGAAAGGTCCGTACCGCGAAAGGTCCCATCGATAACGTACTACTCCATTCACAATGTAGGCGACGGCAGCGCCCCCAGAAATTTTGGACGCTTGTAGAGATATTGCTCTTGACCCACTACAGCTAGGAACCAGACCTCTTAAACCAACACCACTAGACGTAAGTGGGACTCCCACACCAAATTTAGAACCGATCGGTGAAATACCTGCAGAACCACAAGGAACCGAAAATCTCTCTCACTAATGATGTCATACCGCAGACGTACAATAAGCGCGTGTATGACGTTCGGAATTAAGCCCGTTTCATAATAAAATTTTCTCTCAAAATAAATAATAATATATTCTAATAAATATTAGAAGCAAATGATTTTCTAAATATTCTGATATTATTACTTAAATAATTAAATGTTTTATTTTCTTTTTGGCTCACTAGTGTTCTCTGTAAAACTACCACTGAAAACAATAACCTGTGTTCTTTCATGATTGGCTACACGAGACAGGGGGGGGGGGGTTAGATGAAAGGGGAGGAAATGGGGACACGAAGTTGTAAGAGAAAACGAGGCGAATGTAGAAAGTCAATTTCGTTCAATCGACAAGAGGAGATAGGTGAGTAGATGTACATCCTTCAGGTTCTTGTTACAACTTCGGAATTAGCAGCTTCTTGTTCGGAGGTGTCGGAAGGAGGAGTTGGCTTTTGTTCGGATTCTTTTTTCTTCTACGCTCCTGATCCTTGGGGATGAGCTGAGTCAAACCTCCGATCGAGTTTCCTTCTTCCTCTCAAGGAAAACAGGAGAGTTGAGTCTCTCTCTATCGAATCAGAGAATGAAGGAAGAGCAAATGAAATGAGAATGCCGCGAGTTGGATTTCTCCCTTTGCTGCTGTCTCTTCTGCAATTTAATTCGGTGCTCTGTAGATTGTATAAGCTCAATAAAAAGTTGTTAATCACTAGAAAAGTTGGAGAACATTCATTTAATCATGATCTTTTCTCACAGTTACCTGATTGTCGAAATTAAACATCGCTTAGATTGTAACAAATGTTAGTTTCATTGTTTCGTATTGAAAAGGATTTAAGACTTTTGAAAAGAGGGACTTTGCTGCCAAATCTGAGGAGAGGCAGAGGTGGGATGTTTTATCTCTGAACGTCCATTTTATGCACGCAATAGGCAAATAATCAGGTTATATGGACTCCAAAAGGTCAGAGGCAGTAGGAGAAAAGTTGAGTTGTTTTACCTCCGAGATGAAACTTTGTTTACACAATGGGCTAAATGACCAGGTCACAGGGATCCCAAAAAGGGTCAGAGGTGGTAAGGGGAAGGACGTGCACAAAGTTTGGATCTCCTGAACACTGGACCATGGTTTAACGTCCCATCCAACGGACAAGTGTCCTTTTCAAGCTCATCGGTGTTCCTTTTATTACCAAAGGCAGAGTGGAAATTAGAGGAGATAAATCTCAGGTACAACTGGAATTCGAATCACTTAACTATAGATTACTTGATGAATAGTAAAAGGAGCAAAACATATCAATCTGCCGAATTCTTTAAGCATTATAAACATAAATATAGTAGACTCTCGAGTATTCAGAATGAACGAGGGGAAAAAAAAACAATTCCACATTATTGAATTTCCGGTTAATCCGCCAACCATATAAAACGTACAAAAACAAGAAGATATCGCAGCATAGACTTACTTTATTCATTTCACACAGTGCAGCAAAGCAGCTGTGCTGAAAAATGGTGCAGCGTGGATCCTTTTGCTGTCATATTGTATTTTAACGGCAGTTTCTCGTATCCCATGCTACTTTCTGGAATATATTATGGTTTTCAACATCCTGCTCTACTCTTATACCAGTTTCTTTTTGTCAAATCCTAGTTGTGGATAAATTTCATGTTCCTTGAATTGCTCATCTGACAGGCTTTTTTTTATTATTGAATACCGAATGTTTACAACTCAAGATCTAAAAACAATAATAAAAAAACGAACTCCGAAGTTTATAGCAGTCAACTCATTTCCCTCAAAAGCGGGGAACTTGGTGGAAATGTTTTTCGAAAAATGCACACGGAGTCTGCTCTCCATAGCAACAGTTTTATGTTGCTGATCTTACTCATCCTTTGGGAATCGTGCTTTGGCTTCTACAAAGGAATGAGACGAGATTCCGTCGAACATCAAATGTGTGAGGGCTGAGGCTTTCTTCGTTCTAGGAGAGTTCAGATCTTTCTAGATTTTATTCCGTCGGTAAAAACCGTTGAATTCTGCATCAAGAGAAATCTCGAAGTACAAGAAGTCCTTCCATTGTTCTGTTTGTCTTTATGTTTTTGCTTGCTCAAAACTATCGATTTTATTCGTTTTTTTTTAGTAAATGCGTTTTCTCTCTTCCGCAAAATGTTTTTCTTTTCCAAATGCGAAGGCAGAAACTTTTACAGCTGATGTTTGGACTCAAGAACGCGACGAACCACAACTGTCACGTTACATTTGCAACGAAATGAGAAAAACCATCGAATCGAAGATGGATTTGGTGCTGGAAAGCTTCGGTTTTTTTTCTTTTTTGTTTGTGCTTGTTTTTGGTTCTGGTGGTCATTTTTAGTGTGCTTTAAGTCATTGCTGCGTTGTAATATTATTTCAGTTTGAAGCAAAACTATTGTTGTCTCAATAGTTTTAAAAATAGGCGTTTTTGATGAAAGAAGTTAAAATAAAACTACGTAAGAGATTTACAAAGGTAAATACCCCCTCAAACAGCTATTTGCCACAGTGGTTTGACAGTAGCCTTTGAGTTTATAAACCATAGCAGAAGGTCTGTGAGGTTGGAGGGACCTCAGCAGAAAAACTACACGAACATCCATGCTTTATCCGGGCTCGAATCCAGGTTCCTTTGATCAGTAGCCAACCACTCGATCATTTCATACATTTGATCACTAGGTCCCTTTGATCGCGCTAACTACTCAGCCACGGAGACCAATATTAAATTGTTAAGCGAAGAGTGATTCTAGAAAGTCTGATATTTGTACTCCTGGCGGCTTGAGAACGATGCAAGTAAGGATGAAAGAATAATATTATTAACGAATAATAATATATTACATATATTAATATTTTAAAGATTTTAAATTAAGAAGTTTTGGTAACTACCATTTGATTTCTATATTATTTGATACTTTTTAATTCATCCATAACGAATTAGCAGTGGGTAGTTTTTAATATTTAATTTATTTAACGCTTGACTGTTGATCAGAGACTGGGATCGAGCCCGGATAAGGCATGTATGTTTGTGTTGTCCTTCTGCTGAGGTCTCGCCTTCCTCATAGACCTTTCACTATGGCATATTAAACTGACAGCCTCCTGTCAGACCTCTGTGGCAAACAGCTTCTTGAGGGGTATTTTTCATATTTATTTAATATTAAATTATTTATGTACCCTACTATTCTTTTGGACTATAATCCATAAAGTAGTATAACGTACAGAGTACCGATGTACAGTCGCTCAAAAAATATTCGAACACTATGGTTGATTACAGAATTCAGAAAAATATCTGGCAACGATTTTTTAAGCTTCTTGAGGGGTATTTTTTATATTTATTTAATATTAAATTATTTATGTACCTACTATTCTTTTGGACTATAATCCATAAAGTAGTATAACGTACAGATAGTGTATTTAGAACAGAGATCAGATATCATAATTGACACTCCATAGGACACTCCATAGTAGGGATAGGGGCTTTATCTATTTCATATAAATAAACAGAAAATGGCATTAAGAAAAATATTTGAAAGAATGAACCAAGAAGGAGAAAAATGGTTTGGCAATGAAATTCGATAATGTAATAAAGGATGGAGTGTTATATTAGTTTACAACAGTCTTATATCTCTCATATTTTTATTGAATAGAAGTATCGTAGTTGATGGCACTAGTGATATGCGTATTCAGGTCAATTTCTGCGTTTTGAAAGAACTTGTTGCCCGGGCTTTGATGTTTTTCGTAATTGGGGGCGGGGGTGGCTCAGTCGGTAGCTCGCCAGGCTCGTAATCTGCAGTTCCCAGATTCGAGTCCCAGCTGGGTCAGCGTTGAGACTTATCTCCGCAAAACTCCACCACCCTGCCCACGGTCAGTAGGGGACACCGATGGGCTTGAAAAAACCGCCGTCCGTCGAATTGGACGCTAAACCGTGGCCCCGTGTGCGGGAGAGCCATACCCTGTGCACGTTAAAGAACACGCTGGATGACCTTGACGGGAGGCTACCATCTGTCTCCCAACAGCTGTTCCAGTGGGTCCCCTCCCCCAACCTTCTCTGAGCCTTCGGGGTCCGTGTGACCTGGCCATTTAGCCCAAGGTGTGCAAAAAAGTGCCGCTCAGAGGTAAAAAACCTAACCTTTCGGAATTGTTAGTATCCTCACGTGTCTGAGAATGATCGTGTTTCATAAATCAGAGGGGATCTACAGTTGATCTCAAAATTTGATTATGAATGTCTGAAGCTTTTTGATATTGGTTTTGAGAGCAATGACATCACGCTTGAGCAGCGTAGAGAATGGTAGGATTTAGAATTATATATGATGGATAGTCAATTTGTTCTTGATTGATAGATTGTATCACAGATTACGGCAACCAGAGGGATGCTTCGGTTATTACCATGGGTTTGGAGCGACCACTTAACAAGATATCAGCGACACTAGTTTCATGATGAGAAGTTAAATAGGAGTAAAGTTTAAAATGATTTTATTTATCTAATATTAAACTATAATTTTAAGATATATGAATAGAATAGTTTGTTAATTACTAATCTTGTATAATTACGAGATTCCGCCGAAACATCAAATGTGTGACAGCTGAGGCTATCGCCACTTTAGGTGAGTTCAGATCTTTCTAGATTTTATCTATCTAGATTTTTAGATTTTACATATCTATTAAAATATTATTAAATATTTTAAATTATATTAAGTTTTTAAAAAATTACTACCGGTTGAATTTTAATACTGATAATAATAAATATTTAACTGTAAGATAAGTTTAATATTTGCGTTATTAAATATTGATAGTACATACCTATGCCAATGGAGGCGCTGAAATCGGACAAGGGTCGACTTTTAAATGAGTATACAAGAAAAGAGTAAAAGGATAAGATAGGGTAAGAGATAGCATAGTTAAAGTAGATAGCATAGTAGAGTAAAAGGATAGAAAAGAGTAAGGATAGCATAGGTATCCTATGTAATACATAGGTACATCTATGTAATGGAGGCGCTGAAATCGGACATGGGTAGACTTTTAACGTTCGTGTCTATCTGTACTGCCTTTAATCCATGGATTGGATTTCCTTGAGATAAGTGATTAGAATTTGAACTGTATTATTCAAGCCTTATATACATACAGCATAGGAGATGTGCTGATCGAATTTGAGCTTTTGGTTAATCATGACACCAAGATATTTTGCCGAGTCCTTCCAGACTCTGTCAAAGAATATAAGGTGGAAAATGTGGTGAAATTTTTTGTGGGTACAGAGTACCGATGTACAGTCGCTCAAAAAATATTCGAACACTATGGTTGATTACAGAATTCAGAAAAATATCTGGCAACGATTTTTTAAAAATTAGTTATCTGGTAACCTTCGTGTCACGTGATGATACAGCAACTGTACACGCTCCAGTTACCGTTCACAGCAAACTGGAGCGTGTGCAGTTACTGCACACGCTCCAGTTTGCTGTGAACGGTAACTGCACACGCTCAATATTTCCGTGAGTGAGCCCACACGATCTAGTATCAAAATAATATGACCACCTACAGTCGCTCAAAAAAGTATCCGAACACTATGGTTGATTACAGAATTCAGAAAAAATATCTGGCAGCGATTTTTTAGAAATTAGTGATCTGGCAACCTTCGTGTACAGTACACGAAGGTTGCCAGATCACTAATTTCTAAATAAATCGTTGTCAGATATTTTTCTGAATTCTGTAATCAGCCCATAGCGTTCGAATATTTTTTTGAGCGACTGTACACTTGTCAGTGTTAACTTTGATCTGTCATCTGACGCACCATTTCTCAAAATCGTATAATGTATTTTGCATTCTGTTGCATGAAATTTGCGGTGATAAGGATGAGGAAAGATGATGAGAGACGCAGTTTCGATTCAATCCATCATTGATAAATCAACAATGTCGTTATTGAATAGGGTTGGACCGAGGAGTGAATCCTGAGGGACTCTTGCAAGTAAGAAGTCTCCCCAACTCTGAGCAGAGTTTGGGAGAAGTTACTGGAGATGTAAACCTCCTGTCAAGCTACTCCAGCGTAATTTTCAAGAACGGACAAAGCGTTCCCTTCCCGCTTCTAAATATAATCTTACATTCAAATCCTCGTGCATCGACAAGAATATGATTCCAATGGAGAACGCCTATAACGTCGTTCAAGAACGAAGAAAATGATGAAAATAAGATCTTTTTACTAAGAGTGTTTCGAATTTCTTTTATAAGCCAGGAATTATTTTTTTTTTCGTGTCTTAATTTGCCAAAATTTATTTAAAAAATGTTTTTTTAAATAATTTCGGGAACTTTAACTTCTTTTGTGTTTGTTATTTTGGTGGTAGGGAATGAAAGAAAAAACAGCCTAATTGGAAGAACAGAAGGAAAAGAGAAAGCAACAGAAAGAATGGAAGCAATCGTTAATAATTAATTGAGTCACTCCAACAACTCCGAATTCATTAGTCGCAATTACTTTCAGCAAAAGCACTAATCAGAGCAATTACATAGGAAACAACGGAGCATAATGATAAGTATAGCTGGACAATTACTAAAAAAAATAAGAGAAAAGAGGGAGAATTATTGCCTTTTTTTGTTTTCTGAAGAAGGGGAGAAAATACATCTCTTAAAAGACGAAAAAAATGTTAAACCATAAGTCTTTAGTTGGGGTGGGTTGTTTTTGTTCTTTGAGTGGTACTTTTGTGAATACCAAGATCATAAGAGCAATAAGGGCTCAGAGAAGGTTGAGAGAGGGGATCCATTGGGCAGCTTTTAAAGACATATGAGAGCCTCCAGTCAAGGCCACCCAGCGTGTTCTTAAACGTGAACATGAATTCAGACATGAACGTCTGAATTTTAACAGTTTGAATCCTTCAGACAATAAACGTCTGAAGGAGAGTCACGTGACTCTCTTTCAGACGAAAAGACTTTTAAGGTTTTAGAGAGAAAGATTGATTTAAGGGATAAATCAATGATAATTTGTTTCCTTTTATTCTTTTCTTTGAAAGGGGAGACACAAAATGTCAAGTAAATAAAAGGCGTTTAGAACACAAAGAGAGAGAAAAAATAGAAACGAACGCGGTTGATTAAACAAAAACAGAAAAGTACAACTGAAATCATCACAAAATCATTTTACAAATCAGAAGTGTTAGTATAAAGATGTTTATTCGTTTCTTGTTCTTCAACTTGAATAATCCTAATGAGAAGCATTTCAATGAAAGAAGAGTAAAGGAATGTTGAGAGTTAAATGGAGAGAAGTGATGGGGAAAACAGGAAGAAAAATACAAGAGGAAAAGGAAAAGAGGAAGAAGGGTGGAGGGGAAAGATGAAGTGAAGAGGTAGAAGAAGAAATAAAATTAATTATAAGAGGGGAAAAAATGAAGAGAAATGAGAGAGGAAAGAAAAAAGGAGGAAGAAGTAGAGATGAAGAGGAAAAAGTAGGGAAAAGATGAAAAGAATAGAGGAATAAGAGACAGCAGGTGGAGGTGGAAAGAGGAAGAAGTGGAAAAAATTGACTGGTGAAAAAAGGAGGGGGGGAGAAAGAAGGAGGAGTGAGTGTGGGAGGAAAAAGAAGAAGAAAAATCTATGACAGGAAGAGAAAAAGAAGGGATTGTGATAAGAAGAGGAAGAAGGAGGGAGTGTGATAGGAAGAGGAAGAAGTGTGATAAGAAGAGGAAGAAGGAGCGAGGAGAGGAAGGGTGAGGAAGAAGTGTGATAAGAAGAGGAAGAAGGAGCGAGGAGAGGAAGGGTGAGGGAAACGGGAAAAAATGAGTAAGAAAGCGGAAGGAGAGAAAGAAGAACGAAGAGGAGAAAGAAAGAGTGAGGGCTATTCTGCTGTTTATTCTGTCGTTAGTTCACTGTTAATGTTCAGTCGAAGAGCTACGGTACGTGTGATGAGGGAAGAACAAATCCTGAGGAATGTGCGCTGCGTGATGCCACTTCTAGCAATCTAATGACCTTGCTTCTCGTTGTGGTGCCTTCATCATATATTATCCTTGGAAAGTGAAGATGACCTAATGGGGGTGAGAGGGGATAATTGCTTGATTTTGAATACTATGAACAGAAATAATTCATATTACTTAGCTGTCTTTTATAAGGCTTAAGGTGACGCAGAGAGCTCAGTAGGTAATGTGCTGTGCTTGTATGTAAAATTGGCAGGTTCGAGTCTCAAGTGTGTCAGCTTTGAAAATTTCTCCTCTTCAGCAAGCAAGAAAACATTCTTAGACATAAAAGGAACAATGGCACATGACACTTTATCTCTATGGGTGACAATAGTAGTGGTAGAATAAAATTTATTTAATAAGACGTACATGAAAATATTGCTACTAAAATTATTTTATTCCATCCCATTGAACTACAGCTTGTTAGAATAAAATAGTTTTATATTATTTATTTCGAAATTAGTAACAGCTGTACCATTTTCAATATTAAACATTAATTATTAAATTACCAGTAAATTTATAATTTAAATAATTTCATTTTCTTCTTAATAGTAGAAAGCATATAAAATATTTCGTATAAACGTATCATAATAAATTATTATAATTACTTATTTATATTTATCAGGAGGTTGTGGTTTGGGATCCCACCCGGCACGAGACTTTTTTTTCCCTATGCCCAGTGTAAGCAGAATACAATAGCGAAGATAGCGGGTGCAAATAAAGAAAACGTCTTGCTGTAAAAAATAACACAATTTTAATGAGGTCTATGTATTGGAGAAATTGTTCAGTTATGCACCTAAATATATTTGGTCAAAAATATTAAAAGAATTGAACCAGATTCTGTACATTAGAGATTTGTTTTATTAGCGAAAGTTTTTTTTTGCACTGAGTTGCGGGTTGCCAAGCTTGTTGTAAATGAAAGAAGAGACTGGATATGATAGTGAGAAGAAACCTTACACTTTTCTTCCTATTTTGTAACCTGTACGTAATCACACTGAAGTTAACGCAAATCTTCCAATAAAACTCTCATTCCACTTCTCATTAGTCTTACTATGCGTGATATCACTCTATTACTCAGTTGCGTCACCTGGAGGAAACGTGTCTTCCTCCATTAAATCTATTGGCCAACCCTAGTGCTATCTTCACCTATTAATAGAAACCTTATATTCGCTAAAACGACTTCTCTGATCAAAAATGAATGATAGTGTTTATTACTTGCTCGTGGCTCGAGAACACAGTCCTCAATTTCAGGTGTAATTGGTCAATTACAGTGCTAGTTATCTTCCTCATTCTTTCCCTCCCCATTCTAATGTTACTCTTAGCTTCCTTCTTAATCAACTGCTGAATAAGCCAAAGCACTTTCACCTAACCAGTGATAGCTATTCGTAACCAAGAGAGTGATTGATGTATTTTATTTATGGTATTGTTACAGTTGTGTTTATTACATCGTTGAGCAACGTAAAGGTCAGGCAAGAACGTATAAGAACAATTAGGACTCCAAGTGATATTTGAATTAGCCAGAATGCTTCGGAATACCGTTCACTTTATAATTCTCCCATCCGTGTCACTGGTTTTTTAAAATGTTTTTCCAAACAATGTATAACGTATACCTTTACTACTTTTTTGCCTCAGTTTGTCATCTTTGGAATAAAATATTTTATGAATTTTAAATATTTTTCAATTGTTTCTTACAAAAGATTTTGTTTGAAGCATTTTTTAAAATCATTTGTTCTTACAAAAGATTTTGTGTGAAGCATTTTTTTAAATCATTTACTTCTTACAAAAGATTTTGTCTGAAGCATTTTTTAAAATCATTTGTTCTTACAAAAGATTTTGTTTGAAGCATTTTTTTAATCATTTACTTCTTACAAAAGTTTTTGTCTGAAGCATTTTTTAAAATCATTTGTTCTTACAAAAGATTTTGTCTGAAGTATTTTTTAAAATCATTTGCTTCTTACAAAAGATTTTGTTTGAAGCATTTTTTTAAATCATTTACTTCTTTCAAAATATTTTGTCTGAAGCATTTTTTAAAATCATTTGCTTCTTACAAAAGATTTTGTGTGAAGCAATTTTTTAAAATCATTAGTTTCTTACAAAATATTTTGTCTGAAGCATTTTTTAAACCATTTGCTTCTTACAAAAGATTTTGTTTAAAACATTTATTAAAATCTTTTTTTCTTAGAAAAGATTTTTGTCTAAAAATTTTTTTAATATCATCTATTTCTTATAAAAGATTTTGTCTCAAGCATTTTTTAAAATCATTAGTTTCTTATAAAAGAGGCTGGATTTGAAATCACTTTTGTACCACTCATGAAGAAGAGCTTATCAATATTACAATAGTGATATTTTAAAACTTAGTAGTTTCTGATATTAATGTCAATAAATTTAAGTTGTCATAAAACACTACTATGCTATATAAAACTAGCAGTAAGTGTTCATAAACTTTATTTTCAACATATACAAATATTAAATATATTAATAATTTAAAATAATAAAGATATTTCAAGTCCTTATATTCGTGTTGCAATAAATTTCTCATGCTGTAAAAGAAAACAGAAAAATCTGATCACGTCCATAGATTCTCTGCGCATTTTGTTAAAAAGTGATTTTGTAACGGATCTAAGAATGAGGCAAGTTTCGAAATTAAGAATAATTATTTGAAATTTGCTTACGTGGTCAATCCCAGATCAGTCACGAAATAATATTTTAACAAAATGCGCAGAGAAATTTATAGACGTCATCAGATTTTTCTGTTTAGTTTTACAACAGAAGAAAATTATTGCAACACAAACATAAAAGTTTGTTTTAGAGTAACTGTGGGTATTTTATGCACTATAGTGCTCTTTGCAATAAATTTAAACATTTTGCGACTATATCTAAAGCCAGCCTTTTTGAAAAACAGTTTTTTTTGCCAAGTCCCTTTGGCTAAGTTTTATTCCATGTTCGAAAATGAAAGAACTAACATAAAAGGTTTTATTTTAAAATGAATTGAACAAATGGTTTCCGGAACTTCTGTTAATCTACGAAAAAAAAACCTACCGTTTTTTATTTTAAGTTCTTTTACTAAGGGATTTTGTTTTTATCTCCTTTAATCCATCAACTGATTGATTTCTCTTGCTTTTTCTTCAGCTTCTTTCTTCTCTCGATCAATTTCTTTTCCCGAGTATTTATTTTTCCGTTCGATCCAGTTCACTCCCAAAGGCTTCTGGAAACAACCACGATGAAATATCTGTCTCCTAACAGATCCAAGCTTCATTACCACCGCCTATAGAGAGTTAGTGAAGAAAAAAATAATTGAAAGTACAATAAACGTGGATTCCAACTTCGGGATACATTAAATTTAACTTAATTTTTTTACTGTTCCCCACTAAACGAAGGAAACAAGAATCTTCGAATAGTTTGGCCATTTTTGTCATGCCCGCTCATAACTACTGAATTAAGGTTCAGTCGTGAATTGGGCCAGACCGTTAAATCTGTAATTCCCAGGTTCGAGTCCTAATTTGCCATCATTAAAATCAGTGTTCTCAAAGGGTTTTTAGAGAAATTTCAGATGATATTGCAGGTAAAAAAAATTATAAACCGTTTTGTTGCTACTTTCTGCCACTGGTTCTTCATTTGACTTTTTCCGTTTAATCAAAACACCATATTAAAAACAAAAATACCACAAAGCAGGCACATAACACGTATGGCGTGCGCACTAATCTCAATACACGCCAGAGCTTGAACGGAATAGGTCTGCGTTTCCAAACGACTCCATAGAAATGGCTATTATTCAGCGCAAGCTGTACCTGCGCGAGTCTCCCGTAGTGTTCCCAACTTAAATTTTAGCGTGTCGCGAGTATTCACGGTTAAAGATAGTGTGCCGTGAGCAAAAAAATCTTAAAAATCACTGATTTAGATTTAACTCCGTTAACTCTCTCCCTGTACTCAGGGAGCGGGGGTGGCTCAGTCGGTAGTGCGCCAGGCTCGTAATCTGTAGTTCCCAGGTTCGAGTTCCAGCTGGTCAACTTGGGTCAGCGTCTCAACGCTGACCCAGCTCTCAAGGGCTGATCCAGCTCTCAGCTCTCAATCTCAACGCTGACCCAGCTTGAGAGCTGGGTCAGCGTTGAGATTTATCTCCGCAAAATTCCCCGCCCTGCCCACGGTCAGTAGGGGACACCGATGGGCTTGGAAAGGCCGCCGTCCGTCGGATGGGACGTTAAGCCGTGGCCCCGTGTGTGGGAGAGCCATACCCTGTGCTCGTTAAAAACACACTGGATGACCTTGACGGGAGGCTACCATCTGTCTCCCAACAGCTGTTCCAGTGGGTCCCCTCCCCCAACCTTCTCTGAGCCTTCGGGGTCCATGTGACCTGGCCATTTAGCCCATGGTATGCAAAAAAGTGCCGCTCAGAGGTAAAACACCCAACCCAACCCTGTACTTAGTGAATAAAGGAGGCACCGATAGCGTTGGAGAGGCTGCCGTCTTTCGGATGGTACGTTAATCGTGGCTCCCTCTTCAGGAGAGTCATACACTATGCATGTTAAAGAACACTCTGAGTGGCTTTGTCTGAAGGCTTCCGTCTGTCTCCAAACAGCTGTCCAGTGGTTTCCTTTCCCTCAACCGTCTCTTCAGGGTCTTTGCGACCTTGCCATTTAGCGAATTGAGGGCAAAAATTACGGCTTAGAGATATAACATTCCGAAATATTAAATTTGTTGGTCGGTTCTCTGAATACTCTATCAGTTAACATTCAGTTATGTTTTTAATGTTAATTTCATTTAAACGTTAAAACTCCAACATTTACATTTAACTCTGAAATTAATTAATATTTTAAATTTTAAAAAATGAAAATGTTGTAAATACAGTCTGGATAATCAGATTCAAATAGTATTTTAAGAATCTTTGTTGCATCAAAAGACTTTTTAGTTTTTCTTAAACATATTATAGATATTTTTAAATTATCGTGGTTCTATTTCTTCAAGACCTCTGATGCACATCATGTGTTGGAATTAAAGGCAAATTTCAATACGACAAGGTTATGATGTATTCAAAGATTTCTGAGCGGCACTTTTTTGTATGTATGTGGTTTTGGCGGTATGCTTTTTGTACATAGTGGTTAAACGGCAAGGTCACAAGTATCCCAAGGGCTCAAAGAAAATTGGGCAAAGAAATCCATTGCTCAGATCTAAGGATTTCGTTGTCCAACTTTCTCTGAGCCCTTGAGTTCAGACAGATGGAAGCCTCCCATCAAGGTCATCCAGCACGTTCTTCAACTTTTACGGGGTGTAGTCTGCCGTACACGCGACCACGGCTTAATTCCTTATCCGATGGACTTTTAAAGTCCATTTGTATGCCCTCTCTAACGAGAGCAGAACGAGAGTTAACGGAGAAGATAAATCTCAACGCTTGCACATTTGAGACTCGGACTTGGGGACTGCAGATTATGAGCCTGACGATTATGAGCCTGACTGCAGATTATGAGCCTGAAAATTCTTAATGTCTAAATAATTACAAACTGATATCAGGAAACTTTGTCTATTCGATTACAATGAGATTGATTAGATTGGATAGATTTAAAGACTATTTTCAGAGTCTTTCGAATTTTCATAATTATGAAACACGTCATAGAGAGGATCTGAGTATACCTATGTGTCGATTGTCAATTGGGACAACTCCTGCCTCTTGATATGGAGGCCTCTTGATATTGATCTTGTCACCAATTGAGACAACTCCTGCCTCTAGATATGGAGGAATCAGAAGCATATTTAATCCGAGCAGACAACTTCTAATTTTTAATGCACCCTTCAGTTTATTAAAAGAAAAAGCAAAACAAAACGGATTGTATTTGGACAAAATAAGTGGGATGAATCATAAGCAATGGTCGCTTTATAAATAAATGCCCCTTCAAACAGCTGCATGCCACAGAGGTCTGACAGGAGCCTATTTGTTTATATGCCTTAGTAGAAGGTCTGTGAGGATGGCAGGACCTCAGCAGAAAAACAACACAAACATCCATGCCTTACACGGAGCTCAAACCCAAGTCCCTTAGATCAGTAGTCAAGCGTGATAACCACTCGGCCATGGGACGGCTTATGGTCGCTTTACCAACCAAGAAACAGTCCATCCCAATAAAAATAGATATTTTTTTTACTTCGCTTTAGAATCTGGCGACAAGTTTATATTCGATTTTCTTCGTTCCCAGTGTTTATTGAAGCAGTTTTGAGCTTTCCTCTCCTTCAACAGCCTCTTTCCTATCTCCATTATTACACAACGTTATTCTATTCGTTAAACTGCCAAATTCTGTGCAAACTAATGAGCAAGCTTAAAAGATCTGGAAGAAGACCAGAAGTAGGCTCAAGAGCAAGCACACGCAATCAAAATACACCTTCTTACTGAAACAAGATCTGAATTATTAATATGGCCCAAGTTCTCCAAGGCATTTCGGATAATAACCGAATTACATTTAATAAATTGAATTGCAACGGAGCTCTCTCTCTTTTTTTTATTAGACGTCCATTTTTTTTTAACGTTTTTTTTTTCCTTTAACGCTTCCCATCATTTCATGGTGATGCAAGACTAGACTGAACTCTTTGCAAGCAAACTTCATTACCTGATGTTGCCTTGGAATAAATATATTACGAATGAAACTAATAATATATAATAATTCAATAATGCTAATGATTATGAATAAATCTAAAAACAGCAAAACATATAAATTTAATAATACTAATAATGTATATCGATTAATCTAATAACACTGATCATATATAGGTTAAGCTTACAATCTAGTAACACATACTGCTTGTCGAAGTTATTATGAAGAGTGCATCATGCGCGACGGATCATGAAACATACCTATGTCTCCAAAATTTCTCTATGACATAAGTATTCTACGTTACTACAAAGTCCTATAAAAGCCATAAAGACAACATGGATTTCATGACATGGAAGACTGAACTCTGACTCGGTGGAAAATTACGGGCATGATATCCCAAGCGTATGGGATATCATGCCCTAAAAAGTAAGTAAAGTCTACCAATCCTGGAAAAGGCGGAAGAAAAAAATCTTTGACGGGCATTTGCTGGGCGAACTGTACGGCAAAAAGAGCTGCTAAGTTCATCAGCTGAGAGAGATAACAGCTAACAGTTCTTCAACCTTCAACGAGAACGATAAAGCAGAGACCTGAAAACTTTGGAAATTGGGACGAAATATTAGGTAGGTGTTCATAAGAATTTTGCCAAGGTTGGGTTGTTTTACTTCTGAGCGGCACTTTTTTGCACACTATGGGCTAAATGGCCAGGTCACAAGGACCCCGAGGGCTCAGAGAAGGTTGGTGGAGGGGACCCACTGGAAAGCTGTTAGGAGACAAATGGCAGTTTTCCGTCAAGGCCATCCAGTGTGTTCTTAAAATTGCACAGGGTGTGGCTCTCCCACACACGGTGCCACGGCTTAACGTCCCATCCGACGGACGGCGGCCTTTTCAAGCCCATCGATATCCCCTACTGACCGTGGGCAGGGCGGGGAGTTTTGCTGAGGTAAGTCTCAACGCTGACCCAGCTGGTACTCGAACCTGGGAACTGCAGATTACGAGTTTGGCGCGCTACCGATTGAACCACCACCGCCCCAATTTGGTCAAGCAGTGAACATAGGTATATTAAACGAAATTCCGAAAAAAAAATATTTTGGGCATGATGATATGAAATAAAGTTTTAAAATGAAAGAAAAAAGTTTTAAACGAAAAACTCGAAACTTTCACCATTTTTATATTGTTTTCAAAGAAAACGAAATATTAGTTTCGCTTTGTCGCCTGTCCGTCTGTAGACATCGAACTTTTTTGCTTACGGAGATAAATTAAAAATTATTTTTTGTGTTGGCTGGTATTGATGAAATATTACGATATGCACTTTCCGATTCTCTCTAAAGTTACAATTACGCCCTCTAGCGGAGAAAAAAAGTTGAAAATTCCAAAATTTCAAATGACTTTGCAAACGATATATTTATGCTAGAAATTTGTAATTTCGGTGGTGGAATGTGAAGGTCACGAATTTTCCATTGCTAATAATGAGACCCAGAAGGGGTGGGAAAACACACCCTTTTAGTTTTAGCAGATAATTTTTTTTAGAGATAAATGAAAATTTTTAGCAGATAATTGTTTGCATTTAGAGATAAATGAAAAAATCTTTTTAGAGTTAGATAGGAATTGATGAAATATTATGATTCGCACTTTCGGAATCTTTCGAACACTATAATTGCACCCTCTAACGGTGAAAGAGATCGAAAATTCCAAAATTTCAAACCAATATTACAACGAGGTATTAATGACAGAAATATTAAATTTTGGTGGTGGAATGTGAACCTCTTGAAGTTTCAGTTGCGAACAATCAAAACGATAATTAGAGTTTATTTTAGTTTGATTGGTAGTAATGAAATATAATTCGCAGTTTTCAAATGCTTAGTCGTTTTAATATAGTATATAGCATACAACAATATGGTTTTCAAAATAAAAAATCTACTCAGACAGCCATTGCAGATTTATATGAGCATATTGTCAATCATTTGGATGCTGGTCACATTGGATTAGCTGTATATCTTGATTTTACGAAAGCATTTGACAGTATTAACCACGAAATTTTGTTAAAGAAAATTGAATTTTATGGCCTGAGAGGTAAAATAAATAACTGGTTAAGAAGCTACTTATTTCAGAAGAAAGCTCTTGTAGAAGTAAATGGTAATATATCAGCTGAACATTTTATTTACAGAGGTGTGCCTCAAGGTTCGAATCTTGGTCCGATCCTTTTCCTACTTTACATTAACGACTTAGCAAAGTTACGCATTAATTCAAAGATGTTATTATATGATGATGATATAAGTATTATCGATTTCAACCAAGATTCTGCAAGCCTGATTAGCAGTGTTAACTACTCTCTAAATATTACATCTGAATGGTGCAGACATAACAATTTATTAATAAATGTCAAGAAATCCAAATACATGATTTATAAAAATAAAAACAAAAATATCGATGAGAAATGTTTCGATGTGAAGATTAATGAAATTAAGCTAAATAGATGCACTGAATATAAATTCTTAGGAATATGGATCGATGAAAATCTGAACTGGTCATTTCATGTAAAGCAGCTGAGAATCACTCTGTCGAGGAACATTGGTATGATTGGTAAAATACGTCATCTGGTTAACAAACAAATTTTGACAAATTTATACTACTCTTTCATTTATTCTTATATAACATATGGAATTTTAGTCTGGGGTAATACTTTTGACTATAATCTGAATGCTATATATCGTCTTCAGAAAAGAATTGTTAGATATATTGTTGGTAAAAGATATTATGATCCCGTGGCACATTTATTTTCTGAGGTTAAAATTCTTAATGTCTATAATAATTACAAACTGATATCAGGAAACTTTGTGTATTCGATTACAATGAGATTGATTAAATTGGATAGATTTAAAGACTATTTTCAGAGTCTTTCGAATTTTCATAATTATGAAACACGTCATAGAGAGGATCTGAGTATACCTATGTGTCGATTGTCAATTGGGCAGAGATCTATCAAATAAAAATAATAAATAAATACCCCCTCAAGCAGCTGCTTGCCACAGAGGTCTGACAGGAGCCTGTCAGTTTATATGCCACAGTAGGAGATCTGAGAGGATGGCAGGACCTCAGCAGAAAAACGACTCAATTTATCAAATACAATGCAGTAAACATTTGGTCTGAATTTCCTGATGATGTTAAAAATGCAAAATCTTTAAAATTATTTGAAATCAAATGTAGAACGTTTCTTCTTACAAAGCAATGAAACCTTCTTCTATGTATCAGTGTAATATGTCTCATAACCATTTGACCTTTTATGCTATTGAATTATTGTACTATTTGAATTATTATATACTTTACTGTTGTCATAATTGAACTAAAGGAAATAGGGAGCATTAACTAAAAATAAGCGTCAGCTTACTATGCTCTCCTTTTTTGTTTCGCCTTTCCTATTAAACACCAATATTTAATATGATTGTTATTTAGCTTTTCTGATGCAATTGATATTTTTCAGCTATTTCACTTCTCAATTTTTCTCATGTATATATTAATTGTTATTAGATAATTATGCTATGCAAATGTATATTGTATTGACTTGGCGGAATAAAATAAAGATTATTATTATATTATATATCTTTAAAGATCACTGAAATGATGAAACATCGACTTGTGTGTGATAAAAAATTTAGAAACCGTTGAATAATGGGCTTCCTGCTATCCCAACGTTTACAATAATATATATATATAATAAGAATTTGAAAAATTAGTGGTAGTTTTAAAAAAAAAATATTCGAGTGGCAGTAATAATCTATGCAGTTTTTTGAGAGAGTTGTGAGAAATGCAACGTTTTAGATTTAAGAATTAAAAGACGAATATTTTACGTTGTATAGTTACTAATCAAATACTATTTGCATTTTTCCCATCATCCGCTAGCTCAAATTAAAACTTTTAAGGAATGAAACAGTAGGTAAAGGAAAAACTTGTTTATCTTTGAAAACGAGATTTTCATATGCGCCAGAGGCGATATGCGTCCTTCTAATTTTTTACTGAGATCTCTTTGAAGTTCTTATTTCAATGAAAGAAAGAAGACACAGAATCACAGTGTCAATAGTTAATGGTAAAGAAACTTGTTAATGAAGTATTAGGGTTAAAGTAGGAATTCTTCTTCTAATTATTTCTACTTTTGTCCTTTCTTTTTTTACTTCAATCATTCATCAAACATTGTAGTAAAAAAGGAAGCTGTTTTTTCTATTCATTTCTTTTATCGCTTTCATTTTTTCGAAGCAATAATTTCTCGTTATCTTTGTTTTCTCTTTTTAGTAATAATTTTTCTTTACTTTTTTTAATTTTTACTCTTTCGTGTAATGTTTTTCATAGAACATATTTTTTCGCTGATTTAAGCACTTTAATTTCTTTTCATTTTTTTTTTCATTTCTGTTCTTACAAGCTTGTTTTTGTTCCTCCAAATATTTTAAAAATTTCATCTTCCATTTTTGTTACTTTTTATTTTTTACGGTTGTTTTTTCTATTTTTGTTATTTTTCTTTCTATTTTAATTTCATAAGTCCTCCTTTTTTTGTTATCTCTTCTTTGATTTTATTTTTCTCCAGCAAAGAAATAAAAACGGCAAGACAAAAAAAAAATTTAGTCTCTTCATAAAAATTTAAATCTTTGAACCCTTAATTGGGAGAAGTTTCAGGAATTTCCGTTTATATAAATTCTTTTTCTCTCAAAATAATAATAATCTTAAAATATATTCAAGACGGCAAAAAGAATGTTCCCCAATTTCTAGATAAAGTGGGAGGAAAATAAGTAAAATAATTACCCAAATAAGTCTTTATTGATTTCCGATGATGATACAGAGTTTTGACATCTTTTTTAATTTGGTAGGGTGGGTTGCTCAATCTGTAGCGCGCCAGGCTCGTAACATGCAGTTCTGAAGTTCGAGTCCCAACTGTGCCTGCGTTGAGATTAATCTCCGCTAATTCTCTCCCTGGTGAGAAAGGAAACACCGATCGGCGTTTGGAAAGGCCGCCGTCCGTCGGATGCGACGTTAACCACGGACGCGTATGCAGGAAAGTTATTTTATTGACAGTTATTTTGATTATTATTTGAAATGACAAACGCAGAAAGTTCTGTGCACATTAAGAACACATTGGATGGCTCTGACAGGCTTCCACGTGTCTCTTAACAGCTTCCCCATAGGTTCCCTTCCTCAACTTTCTGTGAGCTCTGGAATCCCAAAAAGATTTTTTTTGTACTCTTAATAATGGCGTTGGAAATTTTCCACTTTCGGAGAGGGTACACGAATTTCTTTACACAGATTGGCTTCTTCGTGAAGCTTTCACGACGAACTACTAGATTTAAAATGATTTATTATTATTTCGCCATTTTGTTTCTGTTTTCTCTCAGGGGCGGGGGTGGCTCAGTCGGTAGCGCGCCAGGCTCGTAATCTGTAGTTCCCAGATTCGAGTCCCAGCTGGGTCAGCGTTGAGATTTATCTCCGCTAAATTCCCCGCCCTGCCCACGGTCAGTAGGGGACACCGATGGGCTTGGAAAGGCCGCCGTCAGTCGGATGGGACGTTAAGCCGTGGCCCCGTGTGTGGGAGAGCCATACCCTGTGCACGTTAAAGAACACGCTGGATGGCCTTGACGGGAGGCTACCATCTGTTTCCCAACAGCTGTTCCAGTGGGTCCCCTCCCCCAACCTTCTCTGAGCCTTCGGGGTCCATGTGACCTGGCCATTTAGCCCATGGTGTGCAAAAAAGTGCCGCTCAGAGGTAAAACAACCCAACTGTTTTCTCTCATCTACTATGTTCATCGGACTTCGTTCTTTGACTTGAAAAATAATGAGGTAGCTATCGATAGAGCATTTGTCCTCCGTTTGGATTCTTTTCAGCTAAGGCAGACCAAAAAATCATCATTAGATTGCAATTTGAAACATCACACTGTCATTTCAACCTGCTTAATGACTCGGAGAAGATATCTTCAACTCCAACACAACAGATGTTATGATAGAGATTTAAAAATAATCTTTTCTAAGGACACTGGTTATCGGCAGTTGAGTAATAATCATTCATCTTCTGTTCTTCTCTCTCCAAAATCCGATAAAGATAATTTATAATCAAAAATATTACTTCGCTTTCAGTGAATCAAGGGTGGATAGAAAAGAGACTACTAATGTATTAAATTAATCAAATTTTAGCTACCAGATTTTAAGAATACAAAACGTTTTATTATAACTATTGCATATTAATGCATATTACTATTTAATATGTAGATTAGGATTCTATTGCCCTTTTAATATCCGCAATATTCCCCGCCCTGCCCACGGTCAGTAGGGGACACCGATGGGCTTGGAAAGGCCGCCGTCCGTCGGATGGGACGTTAAGCAGTGGTCCCGTGTGCGGGAGAGCCATACCCTGTGCACGTTAAAGAACACGCTGGATGGTCTTGACGGGAGGCTACCATCTGTCTCCCAACAGCTGTTCCAGTGGGTCCCCTCCCCCAACCTTTTCTGAGCCTTCGGGGTCTATGTGACCTGGCCATTTAGCCCATGGTGTGCAAAAAAGTGCCGCTCAGAGGTAAAACACGACCCTTTTTAATATAAATAAAATATTTAATTGCTGATATTTTATATTAATACTTTTTGCTACTAATATATTTGTAATCAAATATAATTAACTAGATACTTAAGTTTAAGCAGCTAGAGATATAAAGAGCTAACGTAGCTCTTTATATCTCCAGCTGCTAATTTAGATAACTACCATTTGACATAGGGATTTCTGCTTGAAGCAGATTTAGCTTCAATGCAGACTTGGCTTGAATGCTTTTTAGCAATGAGCAGCTGGTTGGCAAACCATCTGCTCGTTGCAAAAAGAAATTGTGGCTCATTTAATATACTGTATATAGATGATTGTGAGTGATTGACGACTGAGTGACTGACAAGGAATGATACATGTAATATATTTTTCCTGAATTCTGTAATCACGTGACACGAAGGTAGCCAGTCACTAATTTCTAAAAAATTCCTTGCCATATATTTTTTCTGAATTCTGCAATCAACCGTAGCGTTCGGATACTTTTTTGAGCGATTGTACTAACTCCAACAATGATGCAGAAATGGTAGAGCTCTGAAAATTTGCACCTAGAGGTAATCAGGGTCGCAGATCACTGGAAATATCCGAAATGTTACTTCTGACGTGTCTTTTAAGGTCAAATAGAGGTCACGTTGCTGTCAAATCTTGATCTACGATGATAAAAACGTGTAAATTGATCTCTAGAGGGTGTTTCGGGTTGTAGATCTCGAAAACTTTATGAAAATTTGGATCCGGAGGGTTCTTCGAGGTCAAAGGTCACATTTAGATCTATCAATGCTAGTGAGCTAAAAATTAATCCCTGGGGGTATTTTGGATCGTACAACTTTCGATATGCTAGTGCTGGAGAGCAAAAAATGGGTGAATTGCGCTATTTTAGGCAGTAGAACTGAGAAATAAAATGAATGTTTAGATTTGGAGTGGCATTCAATGTTAAATAGGGGTCGAAGTGACCATCTAGATATTACGAGGTACCGAAAGCACCGATTAATTTCCAGTAAAAGATATAATCAATCTTTCGAATCTGGTTCGATTCTTCCAATTTGTTTTTGCCAAACATTTTTAGATGCATAGCTAAACGATTTTGCCAATTCATAGTACTCTTTAAAAACTTATATTTTTTAATTGTCATAATTTCTTGATTTTTTAAAAGCATAATTTTTTCCCATTTTATTACTGATTTTCTAGAAATGCATGCTTTCGTTTTCAAGTAGAGAATTTTTCCTAGGGGCTCTTTAAGAATGTAGTTTCTTTTTTTTTTTGTGGCTTTTCGTTAAGTTGGGGTTTTCCCACCCTTGGTTTAGAAGTTAACGTAAGTTCCTTAGAGATATGACATATTTTTGCCAGACCTCTAATATTAACGTGGGTCGTTTTAAACAAATATCTTCGACAGACCCCCCCCCCCCCTCTTTTAGGGACAAATTGAAATTCAGTCGAAGATAAGAATGTCTTGTATGGATTCTTCCCTAATTGGTATATTGGTTAGAGAACCTGAATGGTAAGACAATGGGCATGTCCTTGTGTAAGTGTTTGCATATTTATGAATAACCGACACAAGCCAAATGCTTACAGGTTATCTCCATCCTTAATTATTAAATTTGTTTTTAAATGTCGACCAACAATTTGCCACTATATATTAAACAAGAATCTTAACGAAATTGGAAAAAATTATCATCTTTGTTCAACATGCGGTAAAACAACAACAAAATAACACCAAATAAACAAACCCTCAATCAGCTGCTCGTCACAAAGGTTTGACACGACCCCTCTGGTAGCAGCATGTCAGTAGAATGTATTATAAATAAGGTCTGTGGGGAAGGAACACAAGACAAGTCTATGCTTTACACTAAAATGTGGAACACATACTGCTTTTCTGCCTGCTTTAGGACTTTCATAGAAATATCTTGAGCTAATCTACACGAAATCAACATTAACGAAAATAGCAACATTGTGTTCAAAAACGTTACGCAAATGTTACAATTTACTAACTAAATGCATAAAATTTAATTAATAGTGTACAGTCGCTCAAAAAAATATCCGAACATTATGGTTGATTACAGAATTCAGAAAAAATATTTGGCAAAGATTTTTTTAGAAATTAGTGATCTGGCAACCTTCGTGTCACGTGACACGAAGGTTGCCAGATCACTAATTTCTAAAAAAATCTTTGCCAAATATTTTTTCTGAATTCTGTAATCAACCATAGTGTTCGGATATTTTTTAATATATATAATGTGTATGAATATATAATGCGATGAATATGGAGCGTGTGCAGTTACCGTTCACAGCAAACTGGAGCGGTTGCGGTTAATGTTCACAGCACATTGGATAGTGTGAGCTCACAAAAACCTGGATCGTGTGGGCCCACTCACAAAAATATTGAGCGTGTGCAGTTACCGTTCACAGCAAACTGGAGCGTGTGCAGTAACTGCACACGCTCCAGTTTGCTGTGAACGGTAACTGGAGCGTGTACAGTTGCTGTACACGCTCCAGATATTTTTCCTGAATTCTGTAATCACGTGACACGAAAGTTGCCAGATCACTAATTTCTAAAAAAATCTTTGCCAGATATTTTTTCTGAATTCTCTAATCAACCGTAGTGTTCGAATATTTTTTGAGCGACTGTACATATTAGAGATTAGTTAGGGTCCAGGGTTTATTCATAATTTACATCTCTAATTTTTCTTGGAATTATGAAAAATATTGGGGAAAGAATTGGCGTCATCTACTGACAGGACAGGGCAAAGAGTTTTGCGAAGAAAAATCTCAACGCTAACCCAGATGGGACTCGAATCTGGGAACTGCGGATTACGAGTCTGATGTGCTATTTATATCTTTTTAATCAAATGACTTGAATGGGGCATTCCGATAGATGAATATATCCGCCTTTAGTATTCAAAGAAGACGTATCATCAATAAATAGATGATTCTTTATCAGTGATGACCATCAAATGTACCTCAACGTGGTCATTAAGATACGCCATTATTATAATGAAACTATTTAGATTAATGAGAATTAATATTCTCTCTTTGCACGCGAATTCCGAACACTTCACTGTGGGAAAGATCTAGTTGCTATGGTAACTAGAGTGGAACAAACTCCTTCGAGAGAAGAACCGCTCTACGAGATCTGTTCATTCTCACAGACACGTGGTTAGTTAGCTCGCATCTCCTCCTCTTCGTCCTAGAAGCTCCGGCGCCTCCGAGATGAGGGATTTGCTTGGTAGAGAATTGCGGCATGATTGCGTGAGGTATGCAAGGACGCCTTTAAACCTTCGTGTATCGAGTTTTGCGAAGATTACAACTTGTTTACAACTTCGAAATTACTTCGCATAACAGATTTGGCTGAAATCTGCAACTCAATGTGCTTTTCTCTGATTTCGAAAGTTGTTTTAGAGAGACAGAAAGTTAGGGCTATCTGGGAAACAGACATGAAAGTTATTTAATTTATTTTTGCCTGATGTGTGAAAATATAGAGTTACAACTTTATTTGATTACTAAAATAGCAGTCGTAGCAACTAAATTCGGTTGGGTTGTTTTACCTCTGAGCGCCACTTTACACAATTGACTAAATGGCCAGGTCACAAAGACCCCAAAGACCTACAGAAGGTTGGGAGAAGGGGACCCACTGGAAAAATATTAGGAGACAGATGGTAGCCACCCGTCAAGGGCATCCAGGATGTTCTTTAACGTGCACAAAGTAAGACTTCCCATATATGGGGCCACAGCTTAACGTCCCATCCGTAGGTCCATCGGTATCCTACTGACCGAGAGCATGGTGGGGGCTGTGGGGAGAAAAATCTCAACCCCCACCAAATTCGGCATTAATGCGAAATGTTAATATATTATAATCGCTTTTCTCCATCATTTTTTTTTTCTGAAAAATATCTTTAAAAAAAATCCATATACATCTTCAGGTCAGAAAGGTAACATTATCTGCAGGCAGAGATGAAGGGAAAAAAAATAGGGGGGGGGAGAAAATGACGTAATCTAGCCGAAAAAAGTAAAAGGGGGGAAGAGACTGGATTTAAATTGTAGTATAACATTTTCCCCTCCGTTTTAGAGGTATTTAAAAATTTTCTTAAAAAATGCTTCAAATACGAACAAGTTTCATAATTTTTTTGTCCCCCTTTCACTTACTGGTATTGTCAAGGGCGGTGGGGGGAAGCATAACCCCCTATATTAGGCCTTGGTCCCCAGTAACAAACCAAAAATCCTTTTCTTCCGCAGACGAGAACAGAATGAAATATGATTCGTAATAAGTTACTTGTTACTAAAATACTTTTATAAATTATTAATTAGCGAAAAGTTAAATTATTCTAATCATAAAAGCTGTGTTTATATGTAATAGTTAATATGATAAGCTGGCAGAAGAGTTACGTTTCGGAGAGCCGTTAGGTGTCTGTGGACTAAAAAAATGCCTAAAGAACACCTCAGATCCATTGGTACTAACAATGTCTCTACTAATACAAATGTTGTTATCTATTTCTCTAACATTTCGTATTATTTCTTTCATTATTTTATAGTGAAACAATGACTTTTAAAAATTAGAGTGATGACTCTGGCGTCTATTTTTCAGACTCGGTCTGTTATGTTCATTTTCATGTTATATGCCTGCTTAAATTTACAACTTATTACATTTATGCAAAGTGGATGTTTCATATCCATGCTTGTTGGAATAAACATTCAAGTTGTTTTTATTTTTTTCATATACACTCAATTTATCATTTGTAATAAATGATGATGAATCAGTATAACCTTTGTGCAAATAACATACTACAAAAAATGCACAACAGATATACATGATGTGTGTACCTGTATGGATATACGATGTTCCACGTAAAACAATACCCATTCCATCTCCATCTGAGAATAAGTCCAGTTGACATAAGTAAAAACATATAACAAGTAAACCACCAGTGGGTGGACCCCTAGAGGCTAACATAAAACAGAAGCTAAAATAACATATACCATGCATTAGAGACCTAAAATGAGTAGATTTCCTCAGAGAAAGCCATCATTTTAGGCCTCTTGACCTGTAAATGGTAGCTAGGGGTAAACTGGAAGGAGAGCTGTTACCAATCCCTAGTGATGATGCACCGAACCGGCCAGGTCTAGCACCTAATGTCCGACCCCGCCTTCTCGTGGTGCAGGCCGTTAGTACCTTTCAAAAGAGATATTCTATTTTGGAAGGGAACGGAAGATGAAGGTTGCCAGTTCAGTATGGCCTACTGATCTGGTCATCTATGACCACTTTTTTTCTTTTTTTCCAACCCTGCTGAGGAGTGGTCAACTTTACAGGGTCCTGGTGCTAACCATTTATACCTATTAGACTGGACTTGTTTATGGATTTGAGCTTGATTATGGATCCTAGACTTGCTGCACTGGTGGGCCTCTGTTGAGGGAGAGTCTGCCGCTGTGTTTTCTGTTTGCTTCTGGGTTGCCAGCTCTAAGTGAACAGAGGCATGGGATACCTTATATCAGCTGGTGGATAATCCTAATCAGAGGCCATCGCAGGTACCTGAACCTTATTTAGCTAGTTGGGCATCGTCAAGCCTAAACTGGAGTAATGTGTCTCAGGCAGGCTATATCGCTCTTGAAAAAGTCCACTTGAAAAGGTGGTGCCTGAAGTTCCTACCAGCATCGGTGACTTCAGCCTTTAGCGGAGGAGGAACAGGTCTTTGCCCCATGCCTGCGATCAGGGGGCTGTTTGATATTGTTGGCCCTACCAATCTCAATAAACCTAATTTCTTTAAAAATCCTACTAATCATTTTCTCTCTGCAGGAACGTGGAACGTGAGGACATTACATAGAGATTATTCTCTTGATGTCCTCATGCAGGAATTCCAGTGCTATAACCTAGATATTCTAGGCTTGCAAGAGACCAGATGGACAGGTAAAGGTGAGATACTTAAAAATAACTTTAAATTTCTCTTTACAGGGAGGGAGGATGGAAAGCATCACCAAGGCGTGGGTCTGCTGCTCAGCAGACATGCTAGTGATGCTCTTCTAGGATATGAATGCATTAATGAAAGGTTTCTTACAGCAAAATTTCACACAAACATTAAAGACTTGAATGTTATCTGCTGTTATGCCCCCACTGAGGATGCTGATGAGGATGAGAAGGATAGGTTTTACGGACAACTTCAGGATATTTTGAATTCTGTCAAGAAAGGAGATATTACCCTTCGTTTTGGTGACTTCAATGCCAAAGTTGGTACCGACTCTGACCTTTGGGGAGGAGTAATAGGCCCTTTTGGTATTGGCAGCTGCAATGGCAATGGGCAACATCTCCTACAGGTAAGTAAACTCAATGGATTCAGAATAACTAACACTTATTACAAACACCGCGACATACATAAATACACATGGGTTTCACCTGATGGGCTGCATAGGAATATGATTGATTATATATTAATTAACAGCAAATGGGCTAGTTTTGTTAGAAATACCAGGGCATATAGGGGAGCTGAAATTGGATCTGACCATTACCTTGTTAAAAGTGTCTTGCAACTTAAACTTAAAAAGTGTTGTGCTAGGGTTAAGAAATTTGCCTTTGATACTGAAGCTGTGAAAGACCCAGTTATAGCTAAAGCTTACCATGATAGGTTACTTAGTCATTATGACAGTCATAGTTTGCTTAATACTGAAGTTGAGGAAGAATGGGGCCATTTTAAACAGGCTTTTTTGGAAACTAACAGTACTCTTTTAGGAAAAAAGGAGCAGAGGAGGCAGAATTATTTAAGTGATAAGGCACTTGAGCTTATTTAAGAAAGAAGGAACTGCAGGAATGTCCTTAATCAGTACCCTACTAGTCCTAATAGAAAGGATTACAGAGAGCTTAATAAACGTGTAAAGGATCAGTTAGCTACCGATAAGAATTTTTGGCTTGGCTGACAAAGCTGAGGAAGCAGTTAGGCAGCGCAACAGCAGAGAGCTGTACTAGATAGTTAATGTTTTGTGTGGTAGAAAACAGACAGGCATACAAGGATTGCAGGATAAACAAGGTAAGGTTATAGAAGGTGAGGATTCTATCATGGCTAGGTGGGCTGAGCATTTCAGTGATGTTCTAAACAGTGTGGTTAGTTCTACTCCCATTGTTTGTAATGATGATAGATGCATTGGCAGCTTTAATGTTGGCCCTATAACACAATCTGAAGTTATTTTGGCTATTTCTAAACGTAAACTTCATAAATCCCCAGGGGTAGATGAAATTACTACATAAATGCTCAGAGCTGGGAATGTTTCGGTTACCACATGGATGACTGAAATTTTGAATAACTTTTATGATAAAGGCGTGGTTCGTAAAGATTTTACCAGAGCTATTATTATCCCTATTTTCAAAAAAGGTGATCGCAGTTCTTGTGATAACTATAGGGGTATCAGCCTACTCTCTGTTCCAGGTAAAGTTCTTTCCATGATTGTGCTTAATAGAATTAAGATTCTGGTTGACAGGCAATTGCGTGATGAGCAATGTGGATTCAGAAGTGGTAGGGGATGTGTAGATCAGATATTTTCACTTAGGCAGATTCTTGAGAAATGTTTAGAGTTTCAGAAACCTTTGGTTGCTAGCTTCGTTGATTTCAAAAAGGCTTTCTACTCTGTTGATCGTCATAATTTGTGGTTGATTGTGAGATCATATGGTATACCAGACAAGTTAGTTAACATAATGAAAGCTCTCTATAATAACACTGAGTCATGTGTGAGAGTTGGTAAGTCTTGTAGCAATTGGTTTAGCATTACTTCTGGTGTTCGAAAAGGGTACATTTTGTCTCCTTTTCTCTTTAGTTTGGTTGTTGATTATATTATGCGAAATTCACTTCAAGGGAAAGATTTTGGCCTTAAATGGGCTGGAGATACGAAAATTTCTGATTTAGATTATGCTGATGATTTAGCCCTTTTGGCAAATGATGTTGATGAGATGAACTCTTTCATTCGAGTTGTTGATGAGACTGGTAGTAGAGTAGGTTTGGTTATAAACAGAGAGAAAACTAAAGTGATGAAAATTGGTCAGGCAGGTTGTGATTCAGTAATCTGAATGGTTGCAGTCTTGAGCAGGTGTCACAGTTTAATTACCTTGGGAGCTAAGTAACAGATACTGGTGATGTGCGGCATGAGATTAACAGACGAATAGGGATTGCTGCCAGGATTTTTAAGAATCTATGGAGAGTGTGGAGAAATAGGCGTATACATCTAAAGACTAAAATTAGACTGTATAATAGTTTGGTTCTTTCTAGGGTTAGTTATGGTAGTGAAACTTGGATACTTTGTAAACAAGATAACAGGAAACTAGATGCTTTTGATTCTAGATGCTTACGCAGTATCTTGGGTATTAGGTGGTTTAACTTTGTAACTAATGATGAGGTTAGGCAAAGGAGTCTGCAACCTCCTTTAAGCAGCATATTGTGCAGAGAGAGACTCTGCTGGTTTGGCCATGTTGCCCGTATGGATAATTATAGATTGGTGAATAGGGTTATGAACAGTGTGCCTAGAGGCCTCAGAAGGAGGGGGAGACCTAGGATGCGGTGGGCAGACAATGTCAAACAGGACCTTGTTAGAATTGGTGTACAGTGGCCGGATGCAGCAGATGTAGTTCAGGACAGATATGCTTGGAGAATTAAACTGCGCGGTCTGGTTGGACCTCCGTAGCCCATGGCTGCTTGAGGATGATGATGAGGATGTACTTATTAAGAACATTACGATCATAATTAAGCAAAGAAGAAATAATCTCATTAGGATTATTTTTAATAGCCTCAAAAATCCTTTTAGATGCATTCAACATGAGTATATTATGTAGTCGATGCTCAAAAGTCTTTATGAAGTTGTCTGTTAACAAACCAAGGGGCATCGATCCCTGACATCAATATTTTGTATGTTACACTTTTTTTTTTGTGTGCAATCAGATTTTTAATTATATAGTTTTATAAAATTACCGGTAATTTACTGTTTAGATTTGTTTTAAGTTTTTATTACCTTTTTATAAAATATATAATTATATAGTTTATTGAAGTTTTTAAAGGTAATTAGAAATCCTTTCTACTTGAGATGTACTTATGATTATTCTAAAGCCACCATTATAGAGCATACAGAACAAAAATCCAACACCAAACCTCTGCTTATTCCCTTCAGAGCATCGTAATCATCTTCCTTCCACTTGAGATCATAGGCTTTGCCTAGAGACCATCAAGCCAAGAGACATCAGCCAAAGCGTGAGAATGAGCCATCAGGTTCTGGCTGACTACATCCCCAGAGCCAGCCTCAGGAAATCGACCAGGTAGTCTTGTCACATGCAAACAGCCATTTTGTGACAAGATGGATGAGAAAGGCGAAACAGGATGAGCCATTGTGCATGCATCATTTGAGAGGTTGCGTTCACAGAAATCGTGTAAAAGTTTATCTCAACTACACCCAATGCTGAACACAGGTCTCAGTCTCATTTTACACATCACTTGATCCCATGTAACAGTCTTCTTCTCTTTGAAGTGTCATAAATAATCCAGGAGACACAAGGAAAACAAGTGATTTTCTTTCACGAAACTTATATATATAAGAAGTCTTTTCGTTTTATTTGCCTACGTCGTAAACTCGTCACAAACTCGTCACAAAATATTTATTTTAGGAATAATTCATTTTGTCGAAGTATTTTAATGCCCACTTTCATTCTCCGAAAGTGTAGAAAAGTGTTTATTGTTTTCTGTATAAAAAGGTTTGAAGTTTAAAAGCAATGTGACTCAGCCAACTTCAGAGCCCCATGGTCGCTCCTACGGGACATGAACATATTTCAAAAATTTATAAATACCATAAAATATCAGGAAAAAACATATTTATAAAAAAAATTATAAAAAATGTTGAAGAAGGTTTGCAAGACAGATGGGTTTTCATTTATTAATTAAATGTAAGGCGTTATTTCAACAAAAAATAAAAATATAAGCATGAAAACATTGCTACACTATTGTAAATAGAGTTGTGCTACCTCTGAACGGCGCTTTTTTGCACAAAAATGGGCAGGTCACAAGGACCCCAAGGGCACAGAGAAAGTTGAAGGAAATGAGCCCACTAGGCAGCTATTAGGAGACAGAAACCACCCGTCAAAGACATACATCTGTTCTTTAACGCGAACAGGGAGGGTATCACTCTTCTATACACGGAACCACGACTTAATGTCTCATCCGACAGATGGTGGCTTTCTCATCGAGTGCGGCTTAGCGGAGATAAATCTGAACTCTATCACAGTTCAAATTCAAATTTATTTTAATATATATTATCTATAATTTTTTTACATAAAAAAATCCCACTAAGCTTATCAGTGGGACTCGAACCTAGGAACTACAGGTTACGAGCCTGAGCGCGCTACCAACTGAGCCAATTCTATTGTAAATAGAGGCCACGGAATTACAAACTGAGAGTTTGTCGGGCAGTGGAGGTCCGTAATGTTGAGAAACTAAAGTTTCGTTACAAGGTCAATGCCATTTTTACGCATCTTATACTATTAGATCTATTTCATGATTAATATTTTCTGGTGGCAGACCCATTTCATGACTTAAATTATTAGCAGACTCATTTCTTATCTACTTGTAATACGTATTACTGGGTCGCAGACTGAATGCACACCTAATACTATTGGGTGGTACAAAAATTTCATATCTATTTCATTGGTCAAATACCAAAACATTTTGTGTAATTCGATGTTTTTTTGTCCACAGTTTCATCTCACCGTAACTTAGCTCACTGTCAAGGTTTTCAACCAGACAAAATTAGACCCACCCCCAAAATTTGGCCACGAAACGTCTGTCCATTGATTATTTGGCGCATCAATAACGTACTACACCATTCCTAACTTTCGACTATCCATTCACGAGGAATCCAACGGTAGTGCCCCAGAGATTTCTCATGCTTGTGGTGAGTTTCAATCACGACCTACAATCGCTCAAAAAAATATCCGAACACTATGGTTGATTACAGAATTCAGAAAAAATATCTGGAAACGATTGTTTTAGAACTTATTGATCTGGCAACCTTCGTGTACGTTGCCAGATATTTTTTCTGTATTCTGTAATCAACCATAGTGTTCGGATATTTTTTTGGAGCGACTGTACCGCAGCTAGGAACTCGAATCTCTAAATCCTACATATACATATACCATAGTGTTCGGATATTTTTTTGGAGCGACTTACCGCAGCTAGGAACTCGAATCGCAGCAGGGAGCGACTTACCGCAGCTAGGAACTCGAATCTCTAAATCCTACATACTAAGAACTAAGTGGGATCACCACACCAAATTCGTGATCTGTCAAGTATTTGCGAATTACAGGGAGCGAATTACAACCGGTGACGTCACTCCGGACGTTAGCGAAGAACCCCACCCGTTATGAATACCATTCCGAGTCCTTAAACTGAGTCCTGAGAGACGAAGGGTAATTCTTCTACTTATATATAAATTCTGTATGAATATGTATTAATATATTTTATACACTGCAAGTCCGGATATAGAAAAAATAAGGGGGGGGGGGGTGGATGGGACAAGAGACTGGATTTCCACTGCAATGTAACATTTTCCCTTCATTTTATAGGTTTTTATAAAAATCTTTAAAAAATGCATGAATTATGCAAAAGTTTAATAATTTTTGGCCTCCATTACCCTTACTAGCATTCTCAAAGGAAGGGAGGTTGGGTTGGGTTGTTTTACCTCTGACCGGCACTTTTTTGCCCATCATAGACTAAATGGCCAGGTCACATGGACCCCGAAGGCTCAGAGAAGGTTGGGGGAGGGGACCCACTGGAACAGCTGTTGGGAGACAGATGGTAGCCTCCCGTCAAGGCCTCCGGCATGCACAGGGTATGGCTCTCCCGCACACGGGGTCATCGTTCCATCCGAAGGACGGCGGCCTTTCCAAGCCCATCGGTGTCCTCTACTGACCGTGGGCAGGGCGGGGAATTTTGCGGAGATAAATCTGAACGCTGACCCAGCTGGGACTCGAACCTGGGAACTGCAGATTACGAGCCTGGCGCGCTACCGTCTGAGCCACCCTCGCCCCCAAAGGAAGGGCGGAAAGGTAAGCTCCCCCTCCCTGTCTTTGAGCCCCAGATGAATCGCCAGATGCGGCTTTACGCATGTGTATGTGCATATTTTAAGCTAAAAAATGTTATTTCAGAACTCTAAATAAATTATTTTACAATTTAATCTCTTGCCATTTATAAGGTTTCACTGCTGATTGTCATTGATTTAAACCGTTGATCAGATGTAAAAAGATAACCATCCCATCTTCCCCCCCCCCTCTACATCTTATGTACACAATTCAAAAGCGGGACTTGTCGAAACATCAGAAAAATATCCTTTCAAACTCCCTTTAAATGAGAAACAGACGTTCATCGATTATGCACTGTTTACGCCGTCTCCTGTATTTAAATGTTCCCCAGGCTTCCTATCACCGACAAGCAAAGAAATCGATTCACGTTAAAACGACAGACGCATATCGGTATTTTTTTTCCTAACCAAATATTTTCGATCCAGGTGAATTTGTTACTGACACGTTCGCAACTGTAACCGCAAACCGTGACCCGAAATGTTGGCAGATCTGAAACTAAGTGCACGCTGACACACTGTCGCGCCTTCTGTCGTCAGCTGCGACGTACTTGGTGCGTGTCTCGCGGAACTTTTCAAACCTTCATAAATCATGGCGATTGTGGCAGATGCGGGATAGTCCTTTGCGTGTTGTTGGACCTGAATAGCATGGCGTGTCTTCAGTGAAGTGCCAAGAAAGTGGCTTGAGAAGAGAGAAAATTAGATGTTAACACTTTGAGATTACATTAATTTCTTAATTTAAAAAAGGGATGGACAGTGAAGAGGCATGAAACATGATGCCATTCCTGTAAACGAATATGCGTTATTAAAAATATATATAACTTGTTCAAAGAGGAAAATATTTTTTTTTCCACTCCGTCTTTCAAAAAATATACTTGGAAAATATGTCTGCGTGTCTGTTGCAGCCATAACTGATCGGGACAGACGCTTCAAAATTTCAGTGTTTCTGGGGTATTTTTTTTGTGTTTTTCTGGTTTTGAGTTACAGTGCCGAATTTGAAGTCGAAATCCTAAAAGGTGGCTTTGCTAGAAGCAAATATATTCACCTTGCTCTTCTTACCGGCAACCGAAGTCGCTACCAAATCCACTGTTGCCATTCACTGCTCCTTAATTGTGAGCACAAGAGCCGTAATAACATTTAAATCCTGTTGTTGCCAGATCCCTGGCATTCCCAAAAGCATTATTATTTTAAGGCGTCGCATTTCAGAAAAAGTCTAATTTTTTAACCCAGCAGGAGGTCACACAGGGGAACCTGCATATGAAATTTGAGATCATTCGATCACGTATCTTGGCAACCACATAGTACCAAAATCTATAGAAACGAAAATAACATTTCTGTAGTTTTCATACAAACGAAGCTACGGGTATAAAATCGGGCTGACGTCAGCATCCACCTGAGTAAACTTAGAGCAATTCGTGTTGAATCCGTGTTAACGGGTTGAGGGTCGGGGGAGAGAGGAAGTACAGTCGCCGAAAAAAAATTCGAACGCTATGGTTGATTACAGAATTAAAAAAATATATCTTGCAACGATTTTTTTTAGAAATTAGTGATCTGGCAACCTTCGTGTCACGTGACACGAAAGTTGCCTGATCACTAATTTCTAAAAAAATCGTTGCCAGATATTTTTTCTGAATTCTGTAATCAACCATAGTATTCGGATATATTTTTGAGCGATTGTACTCATAAAATTGACCTGTGCTGCAATGAAACTAAGAATATACAAATTAAAAGTGATACTCGGGCAAGGAGGAATAACGCTATATCTGACCATGATGCAGACGGGTTAAAAGGCGTAGGTTGGGGATTGATTTAGTTGGTAGAGGAGCAGGTGGGTAATCTGTAGTTCCCAGGTTCGAGTCTCACCTGAGCCAGTAAATCGCCACCTAGGATGTTGAGATTCTCCTCCGCTAAATCCTCACCCTGTCCTCGGTCAGAAAGGGGATACCGATTTTTGGAAAGACCGCGTCCGTCGGATGGGTTGTGGGTTGTTTTACCTCTGAGCAGCACTTTATTGCACACCATGGGCTAAATGGCCAGGTCACATGGACCCCGAAGGCTCAGAGAAGGTTGGGGGAGGGGACCCACTGGAACAGCTGTTGGGAGACAGATGGTAGCCTCCCGTCAAGGCCATCCAGCGTGTTCTTTAACGTGCACAGGGAATGGCTCTCCCGCACACGGGGCCACGGCTTAACGTCCCATCCGACGGACGGCGGCCTTTCCAAGCCCATCGGTGTCCCCTACTGACCGTGGGCAGGGCGGAGAATTTTGCGGAGATAAATCTCAACGCTGACCCAGCTGGGACTCGAACCTGGGAACTACAGATTACGAGCCGGGCGCGCTACCGACTGAGCCACCCCCGCCCCCCGTCGGATGGGACGTTGAGCCATATATACATGTGCACTAGGACCACACACTACGCACTTTAAAGAAGAGGCTATCATCTGTATCCTAACATTTATCCAGTAGGTTCTGTTCCCCAAACTTCTCTGAGATTTTAGAGTCCTTGAAACTTTCCATTTAGCCCATTGTGTGAAAAAAAATTATCGCTCAGAGATAAGGCAACATAACAGCAACGCAGATGGACTAGACTTCTGGAAACTTGTACCTTAGGGGTAATTTGGGTCGTAGATCACGGGAAAAGTACAGAAGTTTAGGTTCAACACGGCCTTCAAGATGAATTCGAGGTCAAATTTCGATCTGATCATTATCTACAGAATATGACCACTATTTATCAGAAAGGTAAAAATTGGTGCGTAAAGATAATTTCAGCAGTAGATCTCAGGATAACAGCAAAATGTCGTATCCGACTTGGCATTCATGGAAAAAAGGGGTCAGAGTGAACTGTCGAGAAATCAAAGGATCATTAGTCGGCGACTGATTCTTATAATATTGTTACGACAGAAGGAATCTGGCAACCGAAAGCAAAAAGTTTCAGCCAACGAATAAGAACGTTGGGAGAATTTGGAGAAGAAGAGTGGAGCGGTAACGGTCGTTGTGTTGTAACGGTCGTTGTGTTGTAACGGTCGTGAGTTCGAAAAATGGACGGTGAGCTGTTCTGAGACAGTGCGCCTAAGTATCAAGAAGTAACTTGATGTGTTGTGTATACACGGAAGTATAAAAGTGGGAACTTTTATGGCTAACTTCGAATGTCTACACGGACTGTCTTTTTGTTCGGCTAGTGTGTGAAAAGTTATTAGCACAGGACGAGAATTGGTTTACGAGTGAAGATCTTCGGGTGACCTGGTAAATCAAGTAAAAGGTAGTATTTAGTAAAATACACAGAGCTGATATTGTGTGCTCTACGCAGGAAGATTGATGACTTGTGCATGTTAATAGTTGATTTGTTAATAAGATACTTCATCCATATTTCCTTTGTAACAATTTACCTTGTATTGAATTTGGTTTTGAAATATAGCTTTTAATACTCACGCTCAGTGGCTATCCATTTTTGTGATCCGCAACAATATAAATACACTGGTTTCTATAAATTAAGGAACAACCCTATGTTATGTCAGTGGGAAGCTAACGTCAAAGCTCTATAATTTCTAAAATAAGCTATATTATTTTTAAAAATGTGATTGCAGATAAAGATCTCAATCAAATAAATCGATATCTCGATATTCAGCAATATTTGTTCAGTATTTAATGAGTTATGGAAGTTTGAATATTTAACAATAATGCCAGCTACAAAATTAACTTCAGACATTAATTAAAACTTAGTAATAAATATTGTATCAAAGTGTTAATAAAATAAGTGTGCGTTTTAGAAGTTTGTGTAAAGAATTCTTGTTATAAGTTTCTTAAGACAGGCATTGCTCTTGTTAAAGATTCAAACTTCCATAACTCATTAAATACTGAACGAATAGCGTTAAAAATCGAGATATTGATAGATTTTATTCAGATCTTTATTAGCTTTTACATTTTTCAAAGCAAAAAAAATGTTTCAGAAGTTATGGAGCTCCGACTTTAGTTTCCCAATGACATAACACAGGGTTGTTTTTTAGTTTATGGAAGCCAATAATGTACACTGCGATGCCAATGGGGGCGGCTTAGTGGTATCGCGCCAGGCTCTAAACTGTAGTTCCCAGGTTCGAGTCCCAGCTGGGTCAGCGTTGAGATTTATCTCCGCAAAATTCCCCGCCCTTCCCACGGTCAGTAGGAAACGCCGATGGGCTTGGAAATGCTGCCGTCCGTCGGATGGGATATTAAGCCGTGGCTCCGTGTATGCGGGAGAGACATACCCTGTGCACGATAAAGAACACGCTGGATGGCCTTGATGGGAGGCTGTCATCTGTCTCCCAACAGCTGTTCCAGTGGGTCCCCTCCCCCAACCTTCTCTGATCCTTCGGGGTCCATGTGACCTGGCCATTTAGCCCATGGTGTGCAAAAAAAGTGCTGCTCAGAGGTAAAACAACCTAACAATAACTGAGATGCCAGCTTATTAGGTTTACCCCTACCTAGTAGAGTGTTGGCCTCTTTTGGCCTTCAGAACAGCTCAAATTCGTCGGGACATCGATTCCAAGATGCTGGATGCGTTGTGCAGGAATGTTGGACCATACGGAAATGATTGTGTAGCGCAGTTGCTGTAAATTGGACTGTGACACAGTGTCGCTGTGAACAGCCCTTGAAACGGTTGTGCATGAAAAGCCCAGGAGGACGGCTGTTTGGGAAATGCTAGTAACGGCACGCCTAGCAGCAACTATCATGCCACGTTCAAAGTCGCTCAGGTCGCTCGTTTCTCCCATTCTGATGCTCAAGTCGCTCGTTTCTCCCATTCTGATGCTCAAGTCGCTCGTTTCTCCCATTCTGATGGCGCAAGTCGCTCGTTTCTCCCATTCCGATGGCTCAAGTCGCTCGTTTCTCCCATTCTGATGCTCAAGTCGCTCGTTTCTCCCATTCTGATGCTCAATCCAACTCTAACTGATGCTCGAAGAGCTGGTCTGCCTGATTTATACCGCACGCCACGGTCATGTGATGTATTATGTGTTGGGATGAACCATTTATGTGACGAGGTGGGGTGGGGTGCCTTATAAACTGCATCTCACTGGTACTGAACTGTTAAAGACAAAATACAAAACGTTAACAACTGAAAAACCCAATAATAAATCTGATGAAATTATAGTGAGAGATTTATCATAATACTAGTAACCAATACACAAAGCTTAGAGAAAGAAGGCTATGCCTTCTTTCTCTAAGCTTTGTGTATTGGAGACTAGCTTGTGTATTCTCTAAGCTTTGTGTATTGACGACGAATCTGGAGATGACGTTCAGACGATTACACTGCAATTGTTCATTGACGTTTAGATTTGATTTTTCAGGTGTCAGAACAGTAGAGACAGAACACCGATCTTCGCTAGAATTCACGGAAATTTTGGCTTGAGGAAACGAAACTTTTTAACGTTGCTCTTGGCATTTAAGATTTTTCTTGTGTATGAATATTATAATTTTTGCTTTTTTTGCTTCAGAATGTGATTTATACTCAGAAATCTGACTTTGCTGTATGTTTGTAAAAAAATCTATTTTTATGCCGTTTTCTTTTAAATAAGAGAAGGGTATTTCTTTATTTCTTTATCTCAGGAGCCTATTTCTGATTATATCCTTTTTTTAACTCTAGCCATTCTTTTGCGTGTACTTGGCTTACCAAGCGAAATCGAAACAAACGAGTTTTCCACCCCTGAAGAAATTTTTTTGGTACATTCTAAATTAATAAACAGCATTTGTTTCCAGGTGATTAAGCTTTATCAATGTTTCGAGACAATTAATTCTGCTCTGCAGGGCATAAAACGTTGTAACCGAGGTTTCGATTAGCCAAAAAATTAGCATTCAGCATAAACTTTTGTAGCAGTTTAATACAAACTAATTTTCTTTCAGTGCAGTACCTTCGCTAACCCCCACTCACGGTGATCGAAGGGACATCGATGGGCTTGGAAAGGCCGTCCGTCGGCTTGCACGTTAAGCTGTGTTGCCATGTGCAACAGAGCCGTATGCACCTTAAAAACACTCTGAATGGCCTTGACGGTTGGTTGTTTTTACCTTAGAGCGGCACTTTTTTGGCACACAATGGGCTAAATTGCCAGATCACAAGAACCCTAAGAGCTCAGAGATTGTTGGTGGGGGGGGGAGGTAGCGGACCCATTGGACAGCTGTTAGAAGACAGATGATAACCTTCCGTCAAGGCCATTTAGCATATTCAGTGTGTACGAGGTATGTTCTTTAACGAGCACAGATTATGTCCCTCCCGCACAAGGAGCCACGGCTTAACGCCTCATCCGACGGTCGGCGGCCTTTCGAAGCCCATCAGTGCCCCCTACCAATGACAGGGCAGGGAGTTTTAGCGGAGATAAGCCTTGATGATAGGCTATCATCTGTCTCCTAACAGCCCCCCCCCTCCCGATAGGGGACCACCTTGGCGTGGTGGGGGGGCTTCGGGCCCAGCAACCCGGTCGAAGGCTGTGCCGACCGGATTGGTCCCCCGGTTGGACATAGCCAAGACCAACCGAGGCCGACGACATCGCTGACCGGTCGGACGACCGGTTGGATGGTGACGGTGTCTTAGGCCTCAACCTCAGGTGCTCTGTGTGAGCAAGTTAAAGGGCTCTGCCGAACGGTCTGAGCCCGCCTAGTAGGCACGAGCCCTATTAAAAGTCTGGGTCTTACTAAGAGTCTCCACCCCGGGAGCCGAGCGAACTTGGATCTATATATCCTTGTTCATGGCTAACCGGGGAACAGATTAAATAATAGGTTTCTTCCGGTGGTTAGCTTTCCTTTTGTAGGACTGCTGCCATGTGAGGTCGGGGTTGAGGTGCATCTATATGGCGCATTCTTGCCCCCGGCTCTAGATAAGCACGGCTTTTCATAACTGGTAGTGTCGTAAGGCGGAATCGGGAATTGCCGTGGTTGCATAAGATCGCAACAAAAGAGAGGTGTCTCCTAACAGCTGTCAAATAGGTTCCTGTCAAGGCCATTCAGCATATTCAGTGTGTACGAGGTATTGCCCAAGAGGCCATGGATTAATGTCCCATCCGACGGATGGCGGTCTTTCCAAGTATGTCCGTGGTCATTTTCTCACCGAAGCCGAGTGGGGATCAGCGGAGATAAATCTCAGTGCAGCACATTTGGGAGTCGAACTTGGGAACGCGGTAATCACAACTAGACTTTTTGCGATTCTGAAATATTTACAAATACAGAACCGTAATCATTCACCTATTCTAATATAATAAATTCCTGATAGAGTGAAATGTTAGTATAACAAACACCAGGATAACGAAATGTTCAGTATAACGAAATTTTTTTACGATAACGACCAATTTATTATGCATCTTTATGTAAAAATTTGGTATCTAGCTGATCACTACGACCCCTATTTGACCTGGAAAGCGACGCTGGATCTGAATATTTCTCTCATTTCTGAGTTGCACTACTCGAAAGAGACCTCTTCACCAATTTGTAGCTCTCCAGCATCGATATATCGAAATTGATCTTTGACCTCAAAGGACCCACTGCATCTCAAATTTGGCGTAATTTATGAGATCTAGAACTCAAAATACCCCTAGCCACCAATTTTACCCTCTAACACTGGTAGATATCTTTTTAACCTTAGACCTCGAAGGACACATTGCATTCAAAATTTGGAGTAATTTCTGAGGTCTAGAACTCAAAATACTACCAGGCACCAATTTTTAGCCCTCTAACAATGGTAGATCTATATTTGACTTTTGACCTCGAAAGACTCATTGCATCCAAAATTTCGCAATTGTTTACAATATCTACGATCCGGATTAACCATAAAAGCAAATTTCAGACTAAGCATCACAGTTAAAATTAGCGTGATCTTCTGTCAGTCAGTGAGCCGCCCAGTCAGTCATAATCATCTATATATATAAAAATAAAAAAAATAAATACCCCCTCAAGCAGCTGCTTGCCACAGAGGTCTGACAGGAGCCTGTCAGTTTATATGCCGCAGTAGGAGATCTGAGAGGATGGCAAGATATCTTTATTTAATTACTCGCAACGATATAACGAAAATATCACTTTAACGAAATCAAAATTTACCGCGTTACAAAAAAAATATGACCTGTATGATAAAATTTGGAAGAAAATCGCTAAACAATATGTTGCAATAATTTAAACGCTGTGAAATATCTAACCAATGACAGCCCTTTGAATCACGTGATATTGTGTTCTCCCTGCACGCATTTTTCCGGATATCATTGGGTGGCATAGAAGCTTTCTACAGGTGACGTCATAATGCTTTAAAGCTGTGTTGCCACATTTTCCTAGCATAAAAGGGGTTTTCAAACTTGAAGAACTACGCGATTCTAAACGGTAGCGTCAACGAAAAGTTCTTTCAAAGCAGTTCCAATCCATGCATTTTATCATTCGCCAAGTTTAAGTTATTGTAATATTGTTCATATTATTGTTTTAATTAAGTTCATTAATTATTTGGGTTTCATTATTAGCATCCAATATGGCGCGAAATCTTCCCGTTTTGTTGGGTTGGGTTGTTTTACCTCTGAGCGGCACTTTTTTGCACACCATGGGCTAAATGGCCAGGTCACATGGACCCCGAAGGCTCAGAGAAGGTTGGGGGAGGGGACCCACTGGAACAGCTGTTGGGAGACAGATGGTAGCCTCCCGTCAAGGCCATCCAGCGTGTTCTTTGACGTGCACAGGGTTATGGCTCTCCCGCACACGGGGCCACGGCTTAACGTCCCATCCGACGGACGGCGGCCTTTCCAAGCCCATCGGTGTCCCCTACTGACCGTGGGCAGGGCGGGGAATTTTGCGGAGATAAATCTCAACGCTGACCCAGCTGGGACTCGAACCTGGGAACTACAGATTACGAGCCTGGCGCGCTACCGACTGAGCCACCCCGCCCCACCCCGTTTTGTAATGGCACGGAAAGATATTCCGGTCAATGTGTTGAAGAGTTGCAACATCATTTAAGAATTCACAGAGAGATGCTTTGGAACAGACAATTAAAAACAGGCTCTTTAAAGAAGTAAACTCTAATACACGCTCAATTTCATTCATAATGAGGCGGGGGTGTCGCAGTTGATAGGGCGCCAGGCTCGTAATTTGAAGTTCGAGATTCAGGAGTCGAGATTTTTCTCCTCGGTCAGTAGGGGACACCAGATGGACTTGGAAAGGTCGTTGTCCGTTCGTCGGATGGCCATTAAGCCGTGGCCCCGTGTGTAGGAGAGTCATACCCCTGTGTACGTTATGAACACATTGGATGGCTTTGACAGGAGGCGACCATCTGTCCAGTGGGTCCCTTCCCCCAACCTCCTCGGGTTCCTTGTTACCTAGTTATTTTGTCCATTGCGCGCAAAAAAGTGACGTTCAGAGGTAAAACAATTCAATTCTTTCATAATGATTATTTTGTAGTATGTAACTCTCATAGCATGATTTTTATTGAATTACAATATAAGTATATATTACTTTATATTGGTATTTCAGTGCATATAAGGTGATACAATTCAACACTGCAAAATATAGATAATGGCGAATACGATTAACTTATTTTTTCGGGTTTAAAAATTTCGGATTAATTTGAATTATGAAGTCTTATACTTGTATCCATCATTAGATAAATTAAAGATTTATTACGGAATGTTAAACGTTTAGGATGTTCCGTTGAGAAAAAACTCTGGATAAAATTATGATTTGTATTTATAATACATATAGTAGTATCTCTTTATTAAAATAACTCTTGTAATACTAATACAAAAAGATAAAATAAACAAAAATTAAAAAGGCTTTCAAAAATACTACCGGCACTTTCTTTTAGTAAATAAATATAAATTGATTTTTACTTTTAAAAATGCGTTAAAATTTCCAATGTTATTTAAATTATTTTTGTCCGAAAGTTTCATCTTCCTACATGAAAGTTGAAACAAAATCTACACCATTTTCAAAAAATGAGTTTCCATTATCTGCAACATTCCAGAAAAAAAAAGATTTAAACTTCTTAAGATCAGTATCTATTTTTCATCAATGGTCGATCTAAATATTTTTATACAGAAACTTAGTTTCTCAAAAGTTCTTCTAAGACAGAACTTCCATTTCAGAAGAGAGCAGCATCGGATCATTGGCGACCAAATTAAAGTCACATCTATCATTGCCAGAGAGTGCTCTGGCTGCATGTTGGCAGGTGACTGTGCAAGGACACGTGGGTGAAGATGCTCAGCATCGATCCAGTTGCTCCTTCTGTTGGACCTTCAGGTGGAGGTCAGGAGGATGTGCAACTCGAGATGGCATCAGGAAAAGATGCTGCACGTGTTTCCCAGCTGCTCTTCTCCATCACAGAGTCCAAAGATGATTTTGTTTTGCTTGTTTCAATCGATGTACTCAAGACAAAGAAAGAATTGTAGTTTATCTTTGAAATGCATTCGGGAAAAAGGTTTTCAAACTGTTAGGTTTGCGTTTCATTCCTTTATCTATAAATGGAATTTTAATATCATCAATTAAGTCTTTTTTTCGTGCGTGTGTCTTAGTAGTGAGAACTCAGATTTTAGATTGCTAAAAATTATCTAGCATTATTTATGCAATTTTTTTCCTTAGCTCGCCAGGCTGAGCGAAGTAAGGGATGTTGGTTCTTTGCTAATCGTTTTGAAAGAACTTATGTGGTTGATTTGTTTTTTTTTTCCATTCATGTAATCAAAAAAGGAAACATTTCGTAATCTGCAGTAACCAGGTTCGAGTCCCAATTGTGCCAACGTTGAAATTTATTTCGCTAAACCAGTGGTTCTCAACCTTTCATGCTTCATGTACCCCCTAGAAATGTGTATGTAACTGGCGTACTTCTTGTATAGATAGATGAAACCATGGGCGTCCACAGAAAATTTTCCAGGGGGGGGACAAAGCTTGGAGACAAATAATTACATCATTAAATTTTTATTTAATTTTTTAGGTTTTTTTTCACAAGTAGATTATAGAATACACTATTGCATCAATACAAAAACACGTACATAATGTATATAAATTAATTACGTTTAAATTGTTACGATTATAATTTGTGGAATTTTTTACTTGATCCGGGGGGGGGGGGGGCAACTGCCCCGTTTGTGCCCCCCTCTGCGGACACCCATGGATGAAACTCTAATTATAGTATAACAATGGGAATAAAATACAACATCTATATACACATTAAATTTTGTATTCATAAATTACACATATCGATAAACACAAAAAAAAATGACATTTTTGCACAGCAGTGTTGCCAACTTAGCGATTTTGTTACTAGATCTAGCGACTTTTAAGCTCTCACGGCGTACCCTAAAAAATTTTACTGCATAAAAGTTGAGGACCCCTGCGCTAAACCTTCACTCCGACCTCAGCGAGGAAGAGGACACCAATGGGTTTAGAAAGACTACCGTCAGTCGAATGGGACGTTAATCCGTCGTCTTCGTACAGGAGAGCAGTACGCGTTAAAAACGAGCTGGATTGTGGTGACGGAAGTCTTCCATCTGTACCTAACAGCTGTCCAATTGGTCCCCTACAAACTACGAGCCCTTGAGGTCCTAGTGACCTGCCCATTATGTGCATAAAAGTGCTTCTAAAAGTAGCAACAACTCATCTCAAAATTCCAAAACTTTCATCAGCGATGAATCATCTTTCCTTTTGCTAACTGAGTTTCAGTTCATAAATTCAAAGTTTAAATTAAATTGGCAACATTACTCACACGACAACAGCCCTTATTTCATTTTAACATAAACTTGGTGAGCAAACTGCGTCTCCTGTTTGACTAGGAAAGGAAGAAGGTTTGGTCCTTCGAGAGTCAAGTGACAGATTTCTTGATTATTAGTTCGTGACGTTGATGTTCACTGATCGTCGAGAAAGAGAAATGAAGTACAAAATGCTTCGCGAAATTAAACGGGATAGGTATTTGGACTGAGGATGAGATAGAAGAGCGAGAGCGTTGCTATGGTGACGTTAAATTTTTTTTTCTTTTGCAGTGCATTTCGTGCTTGTCACTGATTGTGATTGAGTGAGATAGAATGTTTAGGGAAACATTTCTAATATTGTTATATTGTTTACTGTGTGAAGGATGAAGTCAATTTATGTAAAAAACACAGTGTTATTCTCATAAAAAAATTGAGTTTTAAACTTTATGCAAGTTTAAAGAAATATATCAATCGTTTTGAAGGTTTTATGAAATGTGTTACTGAAGACAATTTGTCAACGTCTTTCTTGATTTTTTTCATTTTTTTAACAGTTAAATATATATACACATTTTTAGCTAGTTTGAAAAAAAAATAAGAAAAATAGCTGACGTTTCGACATTGTCGTTTGTCTGTCTGCCTGTCTGTACACTTTCAAAGTTTTAAAGAAATGAATGAAAAAATTCCTTTTTTAATAGAATAGGTATTCATAAGTATTTTTTTTAATTCGCATTTTTGAATCTCCCAACAGTCTGAATTTTTACCGTTAGAGGAAGCTGAAGTTGCAAACTTACAAAACATTTCTTTTCAAAAACGAGCATTCCATATTTATCGGGTTATGTGTTGGGTTGTTTTACCTCTGAGCGGCACTTTTTTGCGACGAATGGGCTAAATGGCCAGATCACAAGGACCCCAAGGGCTCAGAGAAGGTTAGGGGAGAAAGACATTTATACTCAACTTTTTCTGTTTGGACCACTGTTTGGAGACAGATGGTAGCCTCTCGTCAAGGCCATCCAGCATGTTCTTTAAACATGCATGTGGTATAGTTTGAATTTACCCCATCATCCATCAGTTCCAATTAAAACTTTTAAGGAACGAAAAAGTAGGTAAACGAAAAACTTCATTCTCTTTCAAAACGAGATTCGCATTTGCTCCAGAGGCAATATGTGTTCTTCCAGTCGAATGCTTATTTCTTTGCTATCTTTGTTGCAATTTAGTGTTCATTTTTGTAAGCATCAGATCATAGTTTTTCTCCTTAGAAAACCACATATGATGTTGGTTAAATTTCTTCTAAAATCATGCTCTGTTCCTTTTAATACCTGCAACTTTCCTGTTGAAATTCGACGATATAAAAAGTACAAGAAAAAGTGATTTTAAATATCGATCTCGGGTTTTATTAGATGCAGACGCTCGATTACTATCTGAACGCAACACGAAGTGGCCAAAATGATACCCGTAGACAAAATTTGGGATAGACCGATTGAATATTTTGGTAATTAGGGTGGGTAGGTTAAGAGGGAGAAGAGACTAGTCGAAAAGTATTAAATAAAAATTTTCAAGATGTTCTAAACCCTGTTCTATTATAGGCAGGGACTCGAATTTTAGTGCTAAACAAGGCAGTAGAAGGAAAACCAATGTAATGTAATTAGAGACCAAAGGTTGAAGTATTTGGCCAATTACGGAGAGGCGAAATCTGTTTTAAAAAGAGATAAAATTATTCAATTATATATGCAGTGATTTACAAAGCAGTGCGTTAAAGAAGTGAAAAGAGTTATGTCAAAATGTCCTCTAAGAAATATATGAAATGTCGCAGACATGGCCGATGACCAGTCTGCAGCTGCCAGTCTGACCAAGCTGTTATAGAGACTGATTGTCAAGGACTTCACTAAGTAGTAAATCAATTAGTTAATTCAGCATTTATTTAATTATTATTTTTCCAGTAAATTGCAACATTTCCCCTCCCAAAAAAGTTTAGAAATACTGTAATATTTAACGGCAGTATTAACAGCATAAGAATTTAAGTCATAAATGATCATTTTGCAATCAAACCATTTACAAAAATAAGTCAGGCTGAAATTATTCCAGGCTGACTTATTTTTGACCCACTTTGAGCCCATCTAGTTCTTGTAACCTGGCCATCGTGCGCGAAAAGCAATATATCGGAAGAGTTGGGTTGTTTTACTTCTGAGCGGCACTTTTTTGCACACCATAGGCTAAATGGCCAGGTCACCTAGACCCCAAAGGCTCAGACAAGGTTGGGGGAGGGTCCCACTGGAACAGCTGTTGGGAGACAGATAGATGGTAGCCTCCCGTCAAGGCCATCCAGCGTGTTCTTTAACGGGCACAGGGTATAGGCTCTCCCGCACACGGGGCCACGGCTTAACGTCCCATCCGACGGACGGCGGCCTTTCCAAGCCCATCGGTGTCCCCTACTGACCGTGGGCAGGGCGGGGAATTTTGCGGAGATAAATCTCAACGCTGACCCAGCTGGGACTCGAACCTGGGAACTACAGATTACGAGCCTGGCGCGCTACCGACTGAGCCACCCCCGCCCCCATATCGGAAGAGAATCAGAGTAATGCGTTAATCACTGTATGTTTAAAAATCGCTTATCCTCATCGTGCATTTATTTGAAGACACTTTGCAGCATGCCATTGCCGACAATGCAGATCAAGTTTCTAGGTCGCACTAGCCTCCATGTGTGTGTAATTTAACTCTATGCAATTTTTCATTGCTTGTTGTTAATTCTGTACGTAATTGTTCTCTTTAATTATATAATTACCAAAATGTAATTAGTTAAATGTTTTGTGTTGCAATGCATTCTTTAATACGCAATAAAAATATTTATATGCATAATACATATACTTGTTTTATTTGAAATCGATTATCCAGATTTTCGATTATCGAAATTACATTTCAAATTAATCCTGATAATTGATTTTTTTTCTGTCTTTAATTTGCCAGGATCTCGTTTCAATTTTAAATGTTAGCCGTCCCGTGGCCGAGTGGTTAGCGCGCTTGGCTACTGATCTACGGGACCTGGGTTCGAGCCCCGGGTAAGGCATGAATGTTTGTGTTGTTTTCTGCTGAGGTCCTGCCATCCTCTCAGATCTTCTACTGTGGCATATAAACTGACAGGCTCCTGTCAGACCTCTGTGGCAAGCAGCTGCTTGAGGGGGTATTTATTTTTTTTTATTTAAAAGTTTCTAGTTCGCTTTCGCCTGGAATAATATGAATTTCCCTGTTATTTTCGGGGGCGGGGGTGGTTCAATCGGTAGCGCGCCAGGCTCGTAATCTGTAGTTCCCAGGTTCGAGTCCCAGCTGGGTCAGCGTTGAGATTTATCTCCGCAAAACTCCCCGCCCAGCCCACGGTCAGTAGGGGACACCGATGGGCTTGGAAAGACCGCCGTCCGTCGGATGTGACGTTAAGCCGTGGCCCCGTGTGCGGGAGAGCCATACCCTGTGCACGTTAAAGAACACGCTGCATGGCCTTGACGGGAGTCTACCATCTGTCTCCCAACAGCTGTTCCAGTGGGTCCCCTCCCCCAACCTTCTCTGAGCCTTCGGGGTCCATGTGACCTGGCCATTTAGCCCATGGTGTGCAAAAAAGTGCCGCTCAGAGGTAAAACAACCCAACCCAACCCTGTTATTTTCTTATACAGGCAGCGTATATTTAGAAAAACCAGACCAACGAAGGTTAATTTATTGACTAGATGGCGACACCATAGGGAAATGATTCGTTTCCTAAGAACCTTGTTATCTCTTATCTGCATTTGCACGTAAACTGCAAAGAAGAAATGCAACGAAAAGCTTTCCTGCTTTTAGTTATGGCGCACAAAAGCTTTCCTATTAAAAATATTTCAAATTTAATCTTTGCCTCAAACGATGGTTAATCTTTGAAGACTTTTATTGCATCAGCCAGAGGCATTCAGACAGATATTCCAAAAAAAGAGAGCTTCCCTAACCCCATAAACGAGGGAAATGGAACTCATAACAATCTAAATGATTATGCAGTTTCCATTACTTCTTGCAAATTCAAATCAAGACTTTTGAATGGTCTAAGTCAATGTTTTAAATTTGCAAGGAAACTGCTAATGTGTCCTTCTGGAATTGTCTGGAAATTGAGCCCCAGGACCTCCGAAAATGTTTAAAAATGTTGTAAGTACATTTAGGACAGTTTCCAGAAACGTCAGATCTCACGAATATTTGTGAGTTCATTAGGCGTTTCATCTTTTACATAAGTTGTATTAAATCATTTCAGACATTTTATTAAGGATTTTGAAAAGAATATGTTCTACTCAATAGCTATTATGAGACAGATGGAAGCCTTCCGTCAAGGCCATCCAGCGTGTTTTTTAGCATAAACAAGGAGGGTATGCTCTCCTAAACACGGCACCATGATTTAAAGTCATATCCGAAGGACGGTGGTCTCTCCAAGACCTTCGGTTCCCCTTTCTCATTAAGGGAATGGTGAGGTCGGAAGGATCTCGAAGGTTCACAGATGGTTAGGGGAGAGGACCCACCGGACAGCGTTGGGAGACAGATGGTAGCCTCTCGTCAAGGCCATCCATTGTACTCCTTAACGTGCATAGGATAATGGTTTCCTACACACTACGGAATTGCTTAATGCCTAATCAGACGGATGGCGTCCTTTCCAAGCCCATCGATGCTCCCTTTCTTATCGAGAGCAGGGTAGGAATGAAGCAGAGATAAATCTCAACGTTGCGACTCGAACTTGTGAACTGCAGAGTACGAGCTTGGCGCGCTACCGAATGAGCCACCCCTGCCCCTCATAAGATGATAAGTTCATCTTGAAGCAACAGCATTAAAGTCTTTTCTTCTCAGCCCAAAATCCAGCATACTGTCTTGTTAGAATTGTTGTTTAAAATGAGGCTGGCGTTTTTATTTCAGCTGAGTCTGGTTTTCCCTTAGCAATTGCTTTCAGAATTATACGACCAAGGTTCTATTGCCTTCCAATTTCAGAGTTCCACAATCCACTCTCCCTCACTCCTTTTGCCACAAAAAACTGATGACATCGTCTTGGTCTTCTTTGGTGCAGTTGAATAATGGAGCAGCCATTTTGAACACAACTGTAAGACTTAAAACACATACCGAAAATCATCAACAATGAAACATCTACCCTAGTTGACCTGATACAGCAGCCAATCTCGGCACTACAAACATGTCTAAAAGAAATATTCAAATTTTCATTGTTTATTTAGTGTCTCTTATACGTATAATATTGGATGGAGATTTTTAAAGGAGAGAACGTTATAATGAGAATTCGATGTAATGAGTATCATCATATTATGAAAAGAGACGTATTTCCGGGTGGGCAGACGAACGGGCAATGGCATGTGTGACGTCATCGGTGGCAGAAATTGGAAGTTTCTTCGTGGTTCCGCGGCTACTTGAGCGATCGTTCCCAAATTTGGTGGGTTGGTCCCACTTAGTTCTAACCCTGTTGGGTTAACAGATCGGGTTCCTAGCTGCCTTGGGTCGGGAGTAATCCCTTGGAAACTGTCCAATATATCAGGGGGCGCTGCCGTCGTCTACCTTTTAAAGTGAATAGTACGTTTTGAGAGCATTGAAAGAAATTTTCCGCAAAATCGCAGAATGGAATGAACATATGTTTGGCGCCAAACTTTTGGCGGGATTTAATTGTGCCTAGAGTGGTGTCAAGCAGTCAATGACTTTATCGATGGGAAAAGTTATCAATATGTTTCGTGTTGAACTTTTGGTGTGGGTTTTAACTACTATGAGATGAATAGACGCAAGAAGAAATTTCTTTGCAGTTAAAGTGTTAGGCATTGACTCACTTTAACTGAGATCAGTGATAGCGTGCCAGGCTCGTAATCTACACTTTGCAAGTTCGTTACCCAACGTTGAGAATTATCTCCACTAAATCCCCACCCTGCCCTCGGTCAGTAGAGGATACCGATGGGCTTGAAAAGGCCGCTATCCTTCGGATGGGACGTAAAGCTGTGGCCTTCGAGTGAGGGAGAGTCATACCCTGTGCATGTTAAAGAACATGCTGGATGGCCTTGACAGAAGCTACCATTTGGGTTATGTCAGCTGTCCAGTGGGTTCCCTTCCCCCAATCTCCTCTGAATCTCTGGGCCGGGGGTGGCTCAGTCGGTAGCGCGCCAGGCTCGTAATCTGTAGTTCCCAGGTTCGAGTCCCAGCTGGGTCAGCGTTGAGATTTATCTCCGCAAAATTCCCCGCCCTGCCCACGATAGTAGGGGACACCGATGGCCTTGGAAAGGCCGCCGTCCGTCGGATGGGACGTTAAGCCGTGGCCCCGTATGCGGGAGAGCCATACCCTGTGCACGTTACTGGATGGCCTTGACGGGAGGCTTCCATCTGTCTCCCAACAGCTGTTCCAGTGGGTCCCCTCCCCCAACCTTCTCTGAGCCTTCGGGGTCCATGTGACCTGGCCATTTAGCCCATGGTGTGCAAAAAAGTGCCGCTCAGAGGTAAAACAACCCAACCCTCTGAATCTCGGGGCCCTTGTGACCTGGCCATTTAGTCCATTGACTATGTTCTTTTGTTCTATGTTCATTTCTATTTTTCTATGTATATTAGTTCAGTGCCAAAAAAGTGACGCTAAGAAGTAAAACAACCCAATAACTTTACGGTTAACAGTGAATTCATGCCACTGAAAAACAAGAAAGAGGAAGATTTATTTTTCTCTGGTAGTTGATCTTATTTAGAAGAAACCTATTCTGAGTCTGTTTTCAACAAAATTACTCACAGTGGCGCAATCTCTGTAAATCTATCTGTTATTGTTACCTTGGGAACCTGTGACAGACGAAGAAAGACCGCGAAGTCTCTCGGGCATCTTTTTAAAGACATTAGGAACGAAAAGCGCTCAACAGAAAGCAGAAACCTTGATCTTGGTAAAGCACTTTTGTTTTACCAGGAAAACTTTTTTTCCACTGTCCAAAAAATGTGTTTTCGATGTTGCGAAGTTCAAAAAGTTCTTCTTTTGTAGTAAATTAATTGGAAATTTACTGAGGGTGAGATGTAATTCTCATTCACTAAGGGCGCTTGTATGAAAAAAATAAATAAATTCAGGATCACTTTTTGTTATTTTCGCTTCTAATGACGTGTAAAATGACGTGCATAATGACATGTAAAATGACGTGTAAAATTGTTATTTTCGCTTCTAATGACGTGTGTCTAATGACGTGCATTTGACTAATCCCTCAATGAGTAGTTTGAAATTCCTGGTTTGGGTTGCTTTATCTACGAGCGGCACCTTTTTGCACGCAATTGGCTAAATGGCCAGGTCACAAAGATCCCGAGGGCTCAGAGAAAGTTGGAAGAAAGACCCATTGGACAGCTGTTAGGAGACAGATGATAGCCTCCCGTCAAGACCATCTAGCACGTTCCTTAACGTGCACAGGTATGGTTCTCCTGCACATGTGGCCATGGCTTTACGTCCCATCCGAAGTCGGTGGCCTTTTCAATCCATCAGTGTCTCTTACTGACAGAGGGCAGGAAGAGGAGTTATGGGAGATAAAGCTCACCGCTGGGACTCGAACCTGGGAACTGCAGATTACGAGTCTGGCGCACTACCGACTGAGCCCAACCCACCCACCGTGTCTAGAGAGAGAATCGAAAAAAAGGGGCGAGTGTTGCCTCACTCGGTAGTTCGCCAGGATGCCCATTTGGTCACTCAAGGCTTCCAAGTTGCCCTTTCGGTCACTGAAGATTTCCAAGTTGCCCTTTTGGTCTCTGAAGATTTCCAAGTTGCCCTTTCGGTCACTGAAGATTTCCAAGTTGCCCTTTCGATCACTGAAGATTTCCAAGTTGCCCTTTCGGTCACTGAAGATTTCCAAGTTGCCCTTTCGATCACTGAAGATTTCTAAGTTGCCCTTTCGATCACTGAAGATTTCTAAGTTGCCCTTTCGGTCACTGAAGATTTCCAAGTTGCCCTTTTGGTCACTGAAGATTTCCAAGTTGCCCTTTCGGTCACTCAAAACCTCCAGCTTTCTCCTTCAGTCACTCAAGACTTTTAAGTTGTCCCTTCAGTCACTCAAGACTTCCAAGTTGCCCATTTAGTCATTCAAGATTTTCAAGGTACCCTTCAGTCAACCGAAATCTCATTGCTGTTCATTCCATCTCCCAGGATTTACAAAACTATTCATTCAGCAACTGAGGACTTCCAAATCTGATCCAAAGTTTCAAGCGCTCGACTCACTGTACTAACTGATCTTCAGGCTTCAACGCTTTAATAGGAAAATCAGCTTCAAGCCAGTACACATTCAATGCAAAGATCAATACATCGAAGCAAATGGGAATAATTATTAATCTTGAAGATCCCCAGCGCAATTGCATTTTAATCGAAATCATGGGAGCGTAACGTTATTGGGTTCCTTTTAATCTCTCCAATTTCAAAGTGCAAAGGAAGACAATAACAAGACTCCAGCGACTATTTAATCTCCTCCGTTCCCACATCGTCCCTTATTTCTGTGTCCGTTTCACTATCATTAATTACCAGCTTCAAAAGTCTTGGAAACTCTTCTCAGCCTCCAAGCGCCGATAGCAAAGGATTGGCGAGAACCTGAATATTAACGAATAAACAACGACCAGCCTCATCTCTTCTGGTTGCGTTTGGAAGCATCTGATTTGGTATCAGGGATGCTGAAAGAAATAGGAATGATAAGTGAACATCACGAACGTAGCCAAGACCGGACTAGGTAGTGGAGGTTAGGAGGCTCTTCCAGAGCAATATCACCTTGATACACCGGATCACCTTGATACACCGGGCCCGGACAGTCGTTGAACAAACCGAGGGAGGAAAGGAGAGAAATGAAGCATGAGTAAAGATTTAAGTGTTATAATTTATCAAAAGTTTAACTACAAGATATTTTTTTTTAAATATCATGTAATAAAATAATTTTATCATGCTTTACTAAAATATTTATGAATATTTTAAAATTTACAACAAGTTTTATAAAATAAGTAGCTACTTGTTGAATTTAAAAAACTGGAATTAAAAATTAAATATCTATTCATTTAAAATTAATTCTTCTGTTAGCACATTGTATATTAATTAATTATATCTAATTAACGTTTGTATTAATATATAATCTTAATATGTATTATAGTTAAATATTCGTTAATTACTAGTCGTTAACTACTAAGATTACATTTATATTAAAGATGAGTTTGGGATCAATTTTTCGAGTCCGAGCGCGAAGTTATTGAACCTAGTCGACTCAACCCTGAAGTTATTGAACCCGAGTCCCCCCGAGCCTGAAATCCATCCGGGCCCGAAGTTATTGAACCCTAGTCGACTCAACCCTGAAGTTATTGAACCCGAATCCCCCACGTGCCTGAAGTCCACCCGGGCCCGAAGTTATTGAACCCTAGTCGACTCAACCTTGAAGTTACTGAACCCTAGTCGACTCAACCCTGAAGTTATTGAACCCTAGTCGACTCAACCCTGAAGTTATTGAACCCTAGTCGACTCAACCCTGAAGTTATTGAACCCTAGTCGACTCAAACCTGAAGTTATTGAACCCGAATCCCCCAAGTGCCTGAAGTCCACCCGGGCCCGAAGTTATGGAACCCTAGTGGACTCATCCCTGAAGTTATTGAACCCGAGTCCCCCCGACTCTGAAATCCATCCGGGCCCGAAGTTATCGAACCCTAGTCGACTCAACCCTGAAGTTATTGAACCCGAATCCCCCACGTGCCTGAAATCCATCCGGGCCCGAAGTTATTGAACCCGAGTCCGAGCACGCCCGATTTGGGGGAGGAAAAGTTTCCTGGTCCATCATAAGACATGTGTACAGAAATACAAGCCTCTCCAATCATTTATTTTATTATTTTATTATTAATTATAATAATCTTTTGACAAAATTAAAATGTTAATGTTCTTTGAAATGAAAAATATTAGAAATACTGCATAGTAGAAACTGAAAGTTAATTATAAACGCATAGAGCCAGCTAGAGAATATGTAAAACATAGTCGAAAACCACATGGTGCTTATTTCTAATTACTGAAGGCTGATTAAAAGGTCGAAATTATAATGAAAAATATTTTACGTTTTTTCTTTTTTTCCCTTCACAATTACCGTCGCTCAAAAAATATCCGAACACTATGGTTGATTACAACCATAGTGTTCGGATATTTTTGGCAACCTTCGTGTCACGTGACATGAAGGTTGCCAGATAACTAATTTCTAAAAAGATCGTTGCCAGATTTTTTTCTGAATTCTGTAATCAACCATAGTGTTCGGATACTTTTTTGAGCGACTGTAAATCCACCATAAAGAGGTTTCGTTCCACGCCATCGACATGCACGTGGTATACTTTAGTCACCGGATTGGTACCGAAGTCGGCCACGCAGAATGTAATTAGGAAGGAGAGGCACAATTAAAGTAATTCTGTGTGTTTCTCTCTTCCCAACTGATTAACACACCTGCAATTGTTTCAACTTTAAGAAGATCGATTCGACGCAGCAATCAGAACACACAAGGCGATTTTCGCTGCTCTGAAGCTTAAGGGCATTCTCTAGTGGTTTGTACGACTCCCAGTTGGGCAATTGGGTTTCTTAAATCGCTGAAACTGATAAGGAGAAAAAGTAGTTCTCGCCTGAGGGTGGAAAATGCGTTATTCTCTTTGATTAGAGACAAAGATTACAAATGATTGTATTCTGTTACCGAAAGAACTGAAAACAGTTTGTTCAAGCCAATTAAAATCTCTGAGTCTTCTGCACCAGGCATATGTTATCGCGAGCACCACGTGTTCGCCAATTTGTTAAAAGGGCTCGCGGATGAATACTTCATTAGTGCTCGCGAATTTGTTAAAACTGCTTACGGATGCTTATTTCATTACCGCTCGCGAATTTGTTAAAAGCGCTCGCGGATGAATATTTCATTAGTGCTCGCGAATTTTTTAAAACTGCTTACGGAAGCTTATTTAATTAATGCTCGCAATTTTGTTAAAAGCGCTCGCGAATTTTTTAAAACTGCTTACGGATGCTTATTTCATTAATGCTCGTGTTTTTGTTAAAAGTGCTTGCGGATGAATACTTTATTAGTGCTCGCGAATTTGTTAAAATTACTCATGGATGCTTATTTCATTACCGTTCGCGATTTTGTCAAAAGTGCCCGCGGATAGATATTTCATTAGTGCTCGCGAATTTTTTAAAACTGCATACGGATGCTTATTTCATTAATGCTCGCAAATTTGTTAAAAGTGCTCGCGGATGTATATTTAATTAGTGCCAGCGATCTACTTTATTGTTGCTTGACTGGAGGCTACCATCTGTCTCCCGATGGCTGTCCAGTGGGTGCCCGCCCCCAAACTTTTCTGAGCCCCTGAGGTCTTTGTGACCTGGCCATTTAGCCCATTGTGTGCAAAAAAGTTCCGCTCAGAGATAAAACGATCCAACTGTAAGTTTACTTCTCAAACGGGGAAACACACTCAAAACAAAAGCTGAAAGGTGAGATTTAGAGATTTAAAAAAATCCATCAGTGCATTGCATTTTATACCGATAAGTTATGAAAGCTCCTACTTTTTTAATCTTTTTCTTGATACGTGACACGTGATCGGGACACGTGTCAAGTTCTCGCGGAAAACAGAATGGCGTGACGTCGTCTTGCCGCGAGGTGTAGAATTTCCCGACTGCGAAATCGCGTGCGTTACTTCATCTGCCAATCGCTTCTTTGCTTCACGGAAGTCACCAGAATTCAAAAGTACGAAGATAGATAGAGATGTTATTCTTACATTTGAGCTGCGCCTTGCTTGCCAAGTGACCAGACTGGAAGAACATTCAAAACCCATGATGTTAGAGCATTATTTTTTAACCTTACTTTTTGGGTGGCAGAACCTTTGGAATGTGATAAAAATTTGGCGGAACAATTCATAAATAAAGGCACATATCTTTACATAAGGGTGTCTCAAAAATATAGGTACAAACTTTTAGGGGAGGTTGTGATCCAGCGTGATCTATAGGTAATCTGTGTATATACTACACACGAATGACGGTTGAGTTGTTTTACCTCTGAGCAGCGCTTTTTTGCACACAATGGGCTAAATGACCAGGTCACAAGTACTCCAAGGGCTCAGGGAAGGTTGGGGGAGGGTACCCACTAGAATAGCTGTTAGGAGACAGATAGTAGTCTCCTGTCATGGCCATCCAGCGACCGCATAGGGTATGGCTCTTCTGCACACAGACCACGGCTTAACATCCCATGCAACAGACGACAGCATTTCCAAGCCCATCGGTGTCCCATACTGACCGAAGGCAGGCTGTGGGTTTTGCGGAGATAAATCTCAATGCTTGCGCAGGTGGAACTCAAACCTGGGAACTGCAGACTATGAGTCAGATACGCTATCGAGATTGTAGATTTATATATATAGAGTTTCTAAGTTAGATTGCTATTTACATAACATGGATATACTCTATCATTGGGGGGCGGGGGTGGCTCAGTCGGTAGCGCGCCAGGCTCGTAATCTGTAGTTCCCAGGTTCGAGTCTCAGCTGGGTCAGCGTTGAGATTTATCTCCGCAAAATTCTCCGCCCTGCCCACGGTCAGTAGGGGACACCGATGGGTTTGGAAAGGCCGCCGTCCGTCGGATGGGACGTTAAGCCGTGGCCCCGTGTGCGGGAGAGCCATACCCTGTGCACGTTAAAGAACACGCTGAATGGCCTTGACGGGAGGCTACCATCTGTCTACTAACAGCTGTTCCAGTGGGTCCCCTCCCCCAATCTTCTCTGAGCCTTCGGGGTCCATGTGACCTGGCCATTTAGCCCATGGTGTGCAAAAAAGTGCAGCTCAGAGGTAAAACAACCCAATCCAAAAACAACTCTATCATTAGATAGGACAAAGCATAACAATTTCTAAAGTCCCCCCCCCCCCCCCAAAAAAAAAAAAGTAAAAGGAGGAAAAAACAGAAAAAGAATATCCTTTCTACTGTTTGTTTCTATTCTGGTGCTCGTACGTAACAAGAAAAAACAACAGAGGAAATCGGAATATATATCAGAGTTATCCATTTAATGTTCTCTTTATGCTCTTGGATCAACAAGAAAAAACAGATTTTTCTTTTATTTCCACTTCTCTGATTCAACCTTTGTTGTGTTGGAGGATCAAAGAAACTTGCACGATCTCCTCCAAAGCAAGATCTTTGACTGGATGCCAATCCACTCCCAGCAACAATCTCCTTGAATAAAGAGGCTGCGGCCAAAGGAAATTTGTTGCGTTCCTGGAGTCCCTTTCGTCACAATGCTCTTTCAAGTTGCTCTTCTTGTTGTCCTCTTTCTATTTATCATCGATTTCTTGCTCTGCATGAGGAAACATTTTTCTTTTGCTGTTTCTAATAGAAAAAATAAAAATGCATAAAGAGAACATTTCTCTCGGCTGCGTGTAAACGTATTTTACATTTTAAAAGAATATTAAACACAAATTTCTGGGAACTATTAATGGTAGAAGAGTACAGCATTTCAAGAGTGGAGTTTCGAATGATAATATCTTCAATATAAAGAGCGAGAAGAGCTGGTGGCATACAGATTATACAAAGTGGTTCTAAGAAACAAATTTTGCCGAAACCAGTTCGTACGTGGTTATAAATGATTCCTGTTTTAATATTAATATTTCAACCACAATGCCTGTCCTATATGTGTGAGAAATTTAGCAATGCTGCGTTTATTCAAAATAAAGAAAAGTTTGGAACTTTAGGTTGGGTTGTTTTACCTCTGAGCGGCACTTTTTTTTGCACAAAATGGGCTAAATGGCCAGGTCACAACAACATAATTTTTATCGAAAACCTCGTTGAAGTACATATATTTGCATCATTTATCAAAGTCCACAAGAGTTGAAAATCTCCATAGTGAACAACATATATAATCACAATTCAAGTCTACCTGCATGTAGACATTTTTATGCAAAATATACACTAAGTGACTACAACTAACATTTAAGGTCATCAGAATGGACAGCCGTGGCCCCTGTGTGCAGGAGAGATTCAAGGACCCCAAGAGTTCAGAGAAGATTGGAGGAGGGGACCCACTGGACAGCTGTTAGGAGAAAAATGGTAGCCTCTCTTCAAGGTCATCCAGAGTATTCTTTAACGTCCCAAATGTATGGCTCTCTTGTACACAGAACTCCTGGTTTACGCCCTATCTGGGGCGGGGGTGGCTCAGTCGGTAGCGCATCAGGCTCATAATCTGTAGTTCCCAGGTTCGAGTCTTAGTTGGGTCAGCGTTGAGATTTATCTCCGCAAACTTCCCCGCCCTGCCCACGGTCAATAGGGGACACCGATGGGCTTGGAAAGGCCGCCGTCCGTCGGATGGGACGTTAAGCCGTGACCCCGTGTGCGGGAGAGCCATACCCTGTGCACGTTAAAGAACACGCTGGATGGCCTTGACGGGAGGCTACCATCTGTCTCCCAACAGCTGTTCCAGTGGCCCCCTCCCCCAACCTTCTCTGAGCCTTCGGGGTCCATGTGACCTGGCTATTTAGCCTCATTGTGTGCAAAAAAAGTGCCGCTCAGAGGTAAAACAACCCAACCCAATTACGCCCTATCTGACAGACCACAGTCTTTCGAAATCCATTTGTGTCTCCTTTCACACAGAGGGCAGGATGAGGGGTTTTGCGGAGAGAAATCTCAACAGGTGGGACTCGAACCTGGGAACTATAGACTAAGAGATTATCGCGCTTTCAACTTAGCCAATTTTTAACTAAGGAGTCAATTGCATGTTTTTAAATTAGTAAATATTTTCTGGCAACCACTCTTAACAGCATTATTTTTTTTCAAATAATCCAACTGCTGTTGCCACTACGAAAATTATAAACGCAACGAAGTAAGAAAACATAGAAATATTCATTTCGCGTGACTGAGGTCGAGTTGACTACCGATGCTGCAAGAAAGCAGCATCTTCCGTTCATCTCTGGCCGCATCATCATCGATTCTGGAAGCTGCTATTGGCATCCAAAGCATTTCAAAATCATATTCCGACCATCGCATCTTTCGTGTTCATCTTAAAAATCGTTTTTGCTTCGGAGACAAGGTATTATTAATCCATAGCAACTGTCTCGAAGGAAGATACTTCGCACGCCGTGCACGCCTTCGTGTTTACGGTTACCAAGGGTAAATCGCGTGACCAGCTTCATTCCTGTTTCGTTCTGTTTATTGCGTCCTCTCTCTTCGGCGCCGACTGCGTTCTTCGATTGCTGCAGTGGCTGAATTAGCGTTTGGTGAGAAAGAGAATGATTTTTGTAAAAGGGGAAAAATACTTTTTTTTGACTGTGGCATTCAGAAAGGAAAAGGAAAGTATTGAACTGATGTCTGTAAAAATGTTCTCAAGAGGAAGAGTGAAAAATAACATTAGGGGTGGAAACACGTTATGCACATTTTCTCATATCCGCACATTGTTATACAGAATGTAATTATTTGTTCTGTTGATTCTTTAATAGTGACAACAATCTATATGTATGATGGTGCAGCATGCATGTAGGTAATGCTACCAGGTACTGGATAGAGAAAGCTTTGGTTGGATTGTTTTGCTTCTGTGCGGCACATCTTTGCACAGTATGGGCTAAATGGCCAGGCCACATGGATCACGAGGGCTCAGAGAAGGTTGGGGGGAGGAGACCCACTGGAGAGGGACCACCAGTGTGTTGTTTAACGTGCACAGGGTATGTCTTTCCCGCCCGTGGCGCCAGGGATTAAAGCACCATCCGATGGACGGCCGCATTTCCAAGTCCATCGGTGTCCCCTACTGACCAAGGGCAGGACGGATAGTAGTCGGAAACGGTCCAGGAAGCAATCTGATGTTCCTAAGTTCGAGTGCGTTGAGATTTATCTCTGCTATCACCACCCTGCCCTCGGTGAGAAGGGGGACACTGCTGAACTTGAAAAGGCCGCCGTCCTTCGGATGGGACGTTAAGCCGTATTCTTGTTGATTGGTAGTTTTTACCTCTGAGCGGCACTTTTTTGCGCACAATGGGCTAAATGACCAGGTTACAAAGAGCCCAACGGCACAGAGAAGGTTGGAAGAAAGGGATCCACTAGACAGCTGTTAGGTGACACATGGTAGCCTCCCGTCGAGGACATCCAGTGTGTTCTTTAACGTGCATAGGGTATGGCTCTCCCGCACACGAAGCGACGGCTTAACGTCCCATACGACGGACGGCGGCCTTTCCAAGCACCTCAGTGTTCCCTACTAATCGAGGCAGGGTAAGGAGTTTTGCGGAGATAAATCTAAATGCTGGCCCAGCTGGGACTGGAACCTGGGAACTGTAGGATTACGAGCCTGGAACGCCATACCCTGTGTAGGTTAAAGAACACTTAGGATGGTCTCGACGGGAATCTTCCATCTGTCCGCTAACAGTTGTCTAATAGACCGTCATTAGACCATATTTCGTCATTTAGACCATTGCATTTATAAAAGGCCTGCTCAGGGGTAAAACAAACCTGTCATTTTTATTAGTTTTCAAAGAAAACGAGATAATAGTTTCGCTTTGTCGTCGACCTCGAACCTTTTGGTTTACAGAGATAAATTAAATTTTTTTTTGTGTTGGACAGAATATTACTGATTATAGATTAATTATTGTTGATGAAATATTACGATATGCACTTTACAAATCTCTTTAAAGATATAATTGCGCCCTCTAGCGGTGGAAAAAAGTTGAAAATTCCGAAATTTCAAACGAATATTGCAAACGATGTATTTATGCTAGAAATTCGAAATTTTGGTGGTGGAATATGAAGGTCACGAGGTTTTCATTGCTAACAATGAGTCGACCTCTTAGACCCAGAGGGGGTGGGAAAACACACTTTTTTTTAGTTTCAACAGATATTTGCTTGTTTTTAGAGACAAATGAAAAATTCTTTTTGGGTTAGATAGGAATTGATAAAATATTATGATTCACGCTTTTTAAATCTTTTAAAAACTAAAATTGCGCTCTCTAACGGTGGAAAAAATTTGAAAATTCCAAAATTTCAGATAAATATTGCAAACGACATATCAAAGCTAGAAATTTTAAATTTTGGTGGTGGAATATGAACGCCATGATGTTTCCATTGCAACAATGAATTGATCTCTTAGACCCAGGGTGGTGGTGGGAAAATACAATTTTTCGTTTTGCAGATAATTGCTTGTATTTAGAGAGAGATGAAAAAAAATTTTTTTTAGAGTTAGATAGGAATTGATAAAATATTATTATTCGCACTTTTGAAATTTTTCGAATTCTATAATTGCGCGCTTTAATGGTGAAAAAGAGTGAAAATTCCAAAATTTCAAATGAATATTGCAACGATGTATTAATCATAGAAATATGAAATTTTGGTGGTGGAATGTGAACGTCATGAAGTTTCCATTGGAAACAATTAAAATGATAATTAAAAAATTCGTTTTCAATTTCATTGGTACTAATGAACATTTTTCAAATACTTAGTAATTTTATTATATATATATATCTTTACAGATCACTGAAATGATGAAACGGCAGAGCTGTTATCTTCTTCAACATAAACTATTATTCCGGAAATCATTCGGGGCTTTTCGCCAATCTCGTCAGGAAATTCTGTTAAGAAAGGTCTGTGCACTATGTGGGAAAGTCCTCTCAATTAAGTCTGAAAAACTTAAATTTCAAAAGCAAAACCATAAAATTGTCTGTAATCTTGGACATTCCAAAGTTTTGTGAAGGCAGGAGGTAGTCAGTAGAAGTGAAAATTCATGATTAACATCATTATAATCTTAAGAGCGATTGATCTCGTAACGCAAAAACATCATGGTACAGTCGCTCAAAAAAGTATCCGAACATTATGGTTGATTACAGAATTCAGAAAAAATATCTGGCAACGATTTTTTTAGAAATTAGTGATCTGGCAACCTTCGTGTCACGTGATACGAAGTTGCCCGATCACTAATTTCTAAAAAAATCGTTGCCAGATATTTTTTCTGAATTCTGTAATCAACCATAATGTTCGGATACTTTTTTGAGCGACCGTACTATTTGGGCACTGAATCAAATTCTGTCAATCAATCTTTTATCCTTTAAAAATTGCAATATTAATTTAAAAGTATATTTTCTTTTTATCAAATTCTGGTGTCCCAGTAGATCTTTGAGTGTAAATTCCTTAATTCCAATTTCTTCCAGTGAGTGAAACATTTTCTCTCTATGAATATCAAATTTACTGCAATTGAGTAACACATGAGAGACTGTTTCTTTTGTTCTACATGCATCACAGGAAGATGACTCAGCTCTGTTCATCTTACTCATTTGATCATTCAGTCTTGTAGTCCCTGTTCTGAGCCTGGTAATAGAATAAAAAAAATAATAAAGGACATATTAAAATATGTCCTTTTTATTCAGTCCGAAATCTTGAAATGGGTCAATGGTTTAACTAATCAAACTCCTATGATTTAGATGCGAGGAAGAATGACGTTTAAAAGAATGTAAAAAATTTTTTTTTTAAATTTGCTTATTTTTGCCTATAATAATTGAAACCTCTTGGAATATTGAGCCAGTTTTCATGTAATAACGCTTTCTTAGCTATTTTGTCAACAATTTCATTTCCTCCAGCGCCGACGTGGTTGGGAATCCACTGCACGTTTAACTCAACGTCCTTTTTCCATCATTTTATTCGACAAGTGAAAAGTGTTGCAAAAAAAAAAAGCTCGTTGTTGCTAGATCTTCCCAAGTCTTTTTGTAGAAACTGAATAACTGATCACTTTTACAAAAACATGTAAAAAAAATAAATACCCCCTCAAGCAGCTGCTTGCCACAGAAGTCTGACAGGAGCCTGTCAGTTTATATGCCATAGTAGAAGGTCTGAGAGAATGGCAGGACCTCAGCAGAAAAACGACACATACATCCATGCCTTATTCGGGGCTCGAACCCAGGTCAAGGACTGTCTAAGGGAGAAGAGAGCTAGCTTCCATAGACGTAATGTAAACTTTTCGTTTGTAGCGCCCTCTAAACGTGGCAAATTCGTGCATTGCAGTGAAGCCACCTAGCCAGAGAGAGGAGCGAGTTCCCTGCATTATTTTTCGCTTCCGAGCGAGGTTTTCAATTGCTTACACTACGTGACTAACTTTACCTACACTTTGACTCTGAAAAATGTTCATTTTCTTCATGAGGTACACTCATAATTTTTCTTTTCGTTTAGAGAGAAAATATCAAGAAGTAATGAAATAATTTCACTTAATAAAATCTAATTTTGTATAACTGGTAGTAGCTTTCTAAAGAAAAAAATTTTAATATTTTGAACAACCTACAGCATTTAGTATATTATAATATATTGAGATTTATGAGTCAATGCACGATAACATGATCTATATATTATATTTTATACAATTGCTGATATTTTCAATAAATATCATATCGAGTTTTTTACTTGTATAAACGTTCAACAGATGGCAGCAGGCACTTCCCGTATCAACCATAATAAGAGAATTACTCTGTTAGAGCCAAGTGCAGAAGCCAATGTACATCGATATGCTCCATGTAACACAAACCTGCTACATACATTGACTTATATATATTCGCAAGATGATTAAATATATTATTTTACATATTAATTTTAAAAATTCTGCAAAATTACTCAAAATAAACATACAACGGTTTTTCCAGGTATCGTAAAATGTACTCCTGAACGGGATAAAACACTCATTGAATAACTTTAGGATCAGCTACCACTGTGTCAAGCAGCCATGGCTGTTAGACATTTGGAAACACTGGTTATATCGCAATATATTTATATACCAATAGTAAGACAAACTGTAGCTGCAGTGGGCTAAAATGATTACACTGCGCATGCGCAGATCGCCCCTTACAATTGTTTTTGTGCCTGCACATCAATTTGCCACGTTCAGTTTCGGTAAAATTCCGCAGAATGGCGCCACTTACGCTTTTGCAAAGCTAGCCTTCTCCTTAAACCTTCTTTGCACAGGGTATGGCTCTCCCGCACACGGAGCCACGTCTACCTGTACAATTCCATCGGTATCACCTACTGACCGAGGGGCAGGGCGGGGAGTTTTACGGAGATAAATCTCGAAGCTGATCCAAGGAGTGTTTAAGGGAGAAGAGAGCTAGCTTCCATAGACGTAATGTAAACTTTTCGATTGCAGCGCCCTCTAAACATGGCAAATTCGTGTATTGCAGTGAAGCCACCTAGCCAGGAGAGGAGACAGTTCCTTGCGTTATTTTTCCACTGCCCAGCAAGGTTTTCAATAGCTTACACCACGTTGTTCAAAGTGTCCATTTCTTAAATTTTACCATCATGATTTTCTTTTCACAAGGATTAGTTAAAATTATTTTCCTTAATAAAATCTCGTTTTGTGAAACAAGAGGTAGCTACGCTCAACAATCTAGGTAGGTGGCCAATAGCTCAGTGGTCAGAGCACCTGACATGTTATCAGAAGGTCTTCGGTTCGTATCCCATTCATCTGAAAACAATGATAAAATTTATATCGACGTTAAACTAAAAGTGATTCCTTCCTTGGCAGTTGAACAAAAGTCGTTGAGAAATTTCCTCAATGCATATCATTTTAGTGTTACGGTAAACCAACATCATGTAATACAGTGCGATGTTAAAGACATACTAATACCCTTTCATTCAAAGACACTGAAAAATCTGTGAATGATTCGTCATAAAATTGAGATGCAAACCTGCATTACTCATAATAAATAATAAAAAATAAATACTGACAGGAGCCTGTCAGTTTATATGCCAGAGTAGAAGGTCTGAGAGGATGGCAGGACCTCAGCAGAAAACGACACGAACATCCATGCCTTACCCGGGGCTCGAACCCAGGTCCCGTAGGTCAGTAGCCAAGCGCGCTAACCACTCGGCGACGGGACGGTTCATAATAAATATCTGCTTTTTAAATAATTTCGGTCTCCGCATGCGCAGAAACCTTTCTAGAACACCGAAGGGAAAATACATGACACCCCGATTAAACGAAAATAAATGAACTTGTATTAATTATTTCAAACTTTGTGCAGGTAGCTTTAATTTCTAGTGAGGAAAAAAGAAATTTTTTTCTTTTATAATATTTCGTTTTATATTCTGAACGGTGGTAGAAGTTTATTTACGCTACATTAAATGTTTTCTTCCTTAATACGTATTAAATATTAAAACTTAATGTAATCAATTTAAGTACATTTTTTAAGAGGAAGCATGGGATGGAGAGGTAAACAACGAACGGAATAAAAGTATTTTCACTGCTGGGTTTCACTCGTAACAAGGCAAGATTAGCAAAAATGAAAGGAAGAAATAATAAAAATTTAAAAGATTAAATTTCTTAAATTAAAAATTAAAAAACCATTTCTTAAATTTTACCATCATGATTTCTTTTCACAAGGATTAGTTAAAATTATTTTCCTTAATAAAATCTCGTTTTGTAAAACAAGAGATAGCTATGCTCAACATAAATATTTTAATATTTTGAACATTCTACTATATTTAATATATTATAATAAAGTGAAATTTATGGCTTAATGCGAGACAACATGTTTTGTTTAATCATATTTTATAGAATTTAGGATATTTTTAAAAAAAAGTCACATCGAGTTTCTTACTTGTATAAACTGTCAATAGATGGCAGCAGGCACTTCTAGTATCAACCATAAAAAAATTTACCATTAGAACAAACTACAGACACCTATATATGTCGATATGCTCCAGGGAACACCAAACTGCAACATACATTGACTTACATATTCGCAAGATGATTAAATTATTAATTTACATATTAATTTTAAAAATTCTGCAAAATTACTCAAAATAAACATACAACGGCTTTTCCAGGTATCGTAATATATACTCCTGAACGGGATAAAATACTCACTGAATAACTTTAGGGTCAGCTATCACTATGCCAAACAGTCATGGGTGTTAGACAGGTTGAAACACTGATTAAATGGCAATAAATATACCAAGAGTTAGACAAACCACAGCTGCAGTGGACTAAAAATGATTGCACTGCGCATGCGCAGATCGCCCCTTACAGTTGTTTTTGTGCATGCACCTCAATTTGCCACTTTCAGCTTCGGTAAAATTCCGCAGAACGGCGCCACTTACGCTTGTGCGAAGCTAGCCTTCTTCTCCTTAGACCTTCTTTGGCTGATCCAGCTGGGACTCGAATCTGGGAGCTGCACATTACGAGTCTAGCTCGGTATAACCGATATCTATGCCAGTCAGAATTGCTTTTTCTATAAATAGTACCACTTGGATACATTCTGGATAAATAGATATCCAAAGCGGATGTTGCGTGAATTAAAGCAAACAATATTCTTTTGAAATTATATTCACTATAATATAAACGGTAGGATATTATACAATTAAATTTCTAGAGATCCAGAATAATGATGGCTTGATTACATGTATTAAATATTTACTTTATATCGCATCTCAACATTTAGGTTAATTACAAATTTCCGTTTCAAATATTTATAATCATTGATGAATTTAATTCTTATAGCAATCCTAACAGAACAACAATGGCAGTAGAACTTGGTTTCGGTAAAACATTTCCTCAGAAATTAAATTCCCGATCGGTAATGAAAAAATTTCTTTGTTCAATCCCAATATACAGTACCCTCCGAAAATGTCTTACTATTAAATTTATTTTCTTTTGACGTGCACAGGATATGGTCTCTCCCACACACAGGGCTTCGGATTAACCGATCATCCGACGGACGACGGATTTTACAAGCAAGGCACTTTTTTGCACACCATGAGCTAAATAGCCAGGTCACAAGGACCCCGAAGGCTCAGAGAAGGTTGGGGGAGGGGGACCCACTGGAATAGCTGTTGGGAGACAAATGGTAGCCTCCCGTCAAGACCATCCAGCGTGTTGTTTGAAGTGCACAGGGTATGGCTCTTACGCACTCAGGGCCACGGCTTAACATCCTATCCGACGGACGGCGGCCTTTCCAAGCCCATTGGTGTGTCCCCTACTGACTGTGGGCTGGGCCGGGAATTTTGAGGAGAAAAATCTCAACGTTGTCACAGCTGGGACTCGAACCTAGGAACTACAGATTACGAGCCTGGCGCGCTGCCGACTGAGCCACTCCAGCCCCCAGAGAATGTGAAAAGCAGGAAACTTCTGTAATTTTTTTTAATTACGGTAAGGAGATTAAAAATATTTTAGATTCAGATCTTATAAGGAGATTAAAATGCTATATTTCAGATGTTAGATTTCAGATGCATACAGTTTCAGATGTTAGATTTCAGATGTATACAGTTTCAGATGTTAGATTTCAGATCTTGTAAGGAGATTAAAAATATTTTAAAATAGAGAAATAGGGACACAAAAATGATTGAAGGTGAAAGAAATTTTTTTCGCCTTGAACGATAAGAATCTCCCCCCCCGCCTCTCCCACTGCAATTAAAATAAGTATTTAATTAAAATAAACTGTCAGCTTCAAAATCGTATTCTTGAGACCCCTCCTCTTAAAATTAATTATTTTATTTTGTTTTTTTTTACCTATCCACTATTCCTGGGTTGACATTTTCTCCAACAACTTTAAACTTTTAACTTTAAAATATGAGTTGTTTCATAATGATCCTGCATACCATTTGCTCATCGATATCAGTGGGAATTATTTCAGGGAGAGGGAAAATTTTCCCAGTATGAAAAATCTGAAACTGTGCGCATCCCTTACTCTCTTTAGTTACCTAGAGACTTGAATTGCTAAGTATATATTTGAGGATTGCCCCATCGACCTTCCTCCGAAGCCCATGGTTTTTGCCCTCTTGAAAGAAAATTTCTTCAGACTTCCATGTATGCTGAGTTGAACTGAATACGACTTACACCAAAACCGATTCCTAGTTTGCTTTAAATATACGCTCAAATCGAAGCATGAAAATTTTCCACAAGTGGAGTTGTGATGCATCTTTTTTAATGCGGATCCTTCAATTCTCCATTTGTAAGCTAATCGCATGTAAAATGTTTTTTTTTATTCGAAACCAATTAAATACGAACTAAGCTATCCAAGAGTAATTAAAACACATCTTGGAAAATGAAGAGGTAATATTTTATTATCACTTTTAAGTTTTACATATTTCTAAAGCACAGTCCTACAATTTATAAACGCGACAATTACACAGACGTCATCCAAGCAATTATTTGTCGATTGTTTTTAGCAATTCAAATCAGAAAGCAGCTTTCGTTAACTTCTGATTTTAGCTTCATTTCAGTATCACGGCGTTCTTTCTTTTTTCCTTCACTTCTTTCTGCTGAATGTGATTAGAATGAAGTCCTTCGAAACATGGATAACTTCATTAGTCGAAGATTACACCGAAATTGGGAATAGGCGTCAAAGGGCACGTCAGACCCACAATTTAATCAGGAGACAGCAGATACTACTCCAGGCCCTCAACCTGACGAGGAAACAGTACATAGAATGCCAGGCCACTGCCTGATGAGGAGACAGAGTAGATAGAATGCCAGGCCACTGCCTGATGAGGAGACATAGTAGATAGAATGCCAGGCCACTGCCTGATGAGGAGACATAGTAGATAGAATGCCAGGCCACTGCCTGATGAGGAGACATAGTAGATAGAATGCCAGGCCGCTGCTTGACGAGGAGCCAAAATCGATACCAGTGCCAGGGCCCGCAACTTGAGGCTTCCGGGTTTAAGTCGAAATCGCGCCTAGAGTTCAGATTTCGTCGCTTGTCTCATATTTCGTTCTATTAAAAACGAAGACGGATGTGCTTATAAAGGCTGTCGTCCTTCCGGTATGACTTTTGAACTGTGGTCCTATGCATAATATGCCATGCACGTGTTAAAAATACATGTAACGGACTGAAAAGGAATTTCCTAAGAGCTATTCTGTTAGTTGTACACTTCTCAATTCTCAATTTCCTTCAAGTTTTCTAACAGTTTAGTGTTGTTTTTTCATGTGGTCATAATATGGAGGCAGTCATGTTTCCTTTCAGAGTATTAACAGGCTGGGAATTACTGGCAAGCACAAGGAGACCTGAACACTAATTTTTAAAGAATTTCATTTTCCACACTTTGCTATAAAAAAAAATAACACAAATTAGTAGCTGTAGTTTGTAGGTAGAATCTTTAAGATGCAAAGACTGTGCTCGAGTCTGATGACTCTAAAATGTCCAAATGAAACGTTCGAGCGCCCTTTATGTTAACTGCATTGAAATTCTTTGATCCTTAAACTTAATTGACGTTTAGGATATGACGTTGGCACCAATTCTTTTTAAGTATACATCCAGTCGGTCTAACCATCAGAGGATAATCTTTCACTGCTATAGCCACCGGTTATTTATCTATATATATTAGTCAAGAAATCTGTCACATTTATTATCTCAAAATCAGTATAACCTGTAAAAGTCTATCATAGAAAAATGTATATTTTTAAGTGAAGGTTTAAAAAAAGATGATATAGAGAAATTCCGCATTCTTTAATTTCATCTATTTTCAAGATCTGTAAAAGCTGAATTTACTAAATTAGCTAAATATGGGGTAAATTTTATTCTAGTTGCTAATGTGTGAAATTCAAAACACGAAATGCATAGTCTTAGATAACAGATAATTTGATCAAAGGATACAGTCACGCTTCGTTATCTTCTCACTATTTCTAAAGTCAATTTATTCTTGCATCCAAGTTTCCTGTGAAATAAAAAAAAATTAAACATTCATATAACTTGATAAATGCTGATTCTTGCTTTAAAAATATGTAGGGTATGACTTTTTCGGGTAAAGGAAAATTTTTATATTTTCAAATTCGGGTTGAAATCGGGTCAAAAAAATAATAATCCAATATTGTTTCTCAAATTCGTGGTTATATAACAATAATTCAAATTTTCAGGCAGGTACTAATTTTATTATATCAATGTTTCTTCAGCGAGATGACTTCTGTACAAACTTTTAAACAATTCTTTTAAATTCACAACAGATATTCACATATAAACGGTGTTGTAATGCACCTACAATGTTTTAATGTATCTACAATGTTATTAACATTAATAAATATGCTTTTTGATTTTTTCGATATTTTGTAGCATATCAGGACGAATAAACTAATTTCTCGTTCATTAATATGAGACTTTCATTTAACGAATGGTTGGGTTGTTTTACCTCTGAGTGGAACTTTTTTGCACACAACAGGCTAACTGGCCAGGTCACGTGAACCCCGAAGGCTCAGAGATGGTTGGGGGAGGAGATCCACTGGAACAGCTGTTGGGAGACAGATGGTAGCCTCCCATCAAGGCCATCCAGCGTGTTCTTTAACGTGCACAGGGCAAGGAGTGTCTAAGGGAGAAGAGAGCTAGCTTCCATAGACGTAAAGTAAACTTTTCGTTTGTAGCGCCCTCTAAACGTGGCAAATTCGTGCATTGCAGTGAAGCCACCTAGCAAGGGAGAGGAGCTAGTTCCCTGCTTTATTTTTTCCACCGCCGAGCGAGGTTTTTAATTGCTTACACCACGTGACTAATTTTACATATATTTTGACTCTGAAAAATGTTCATTTTCTTCATGTGGTACAATCATAATTTTCTTTTCGTTAGAGAGAAAATATCAAAGAGTAATGTAATCATTTTCTTTAATAAAATCCAATTTTGTAAAACTGGTAGTAGCTATGCTAAAGAACAAAATTTTAATATTTTGAACAACGTACAGCATTTAGTATATTATAATAAATTGAGAGATATGTGTCGTTGCACGATAACATGATCTATATAATTATATTTTATACAATTGCTGATATTTTCAATAAATATCATATCGAGTTTTTTACTTGTATAAACGTTCAACAGATGGCAGCAGGCACTTCCCGTATCAACCATAATAAGAGAATTACTCTGTTAGAGCCAAGTGCAGAAGCCAATGTACATCGATATGCTCCATGTAACACAAACCTGTAACATACATTGACTTATATATATTCGCAAGATGATTAAATGTATTAATTTACATATTAATTTTAAAAATTCTGCAAAATTACTCAAAATAACATACAACGGTTTTTCCAGGTATCGTAAAATGTACTCCTGAACGGGATAAAACACTCATTGAATAACTTTAGGATCAGCTACCACTGTGCCAAACAGCCATGGCTGTTAGACATTTGGAAACACTGGTTATATCGCAATATATTTATATACCAATAGTAAGATAAACTATAGCTGCAGTGGGCTAAAATGATTACACTGCGCATGCGCAGATCGTCCCTTACAATTGTTTTTGTGCCTGCACATCAATTTGCCACGTTCAGCTTCGGTAAAATTCCGCAGAATGGCGCAGAATGGCGCCACTTACGCTTCTGCAAAGCTAGCCTTCTTCTCCTTAAACCTTCTTTACCCAGGTCCCGTAGATCAGTAGCCAAGCGCGCTAACCACTCGGCCAAGGAGTGTTTAAGGGAGAAGAGAGCTAGCTTCCATAGACGTAATGTAAACTTTTCGATTGCAGCGCCCTCTAAACATGGCAAATTCGTGTATTGCAGTGAAGCCACCTAGCCAGGAGAGGAGCCAGTTCCTTGCGTTATTTTTCCACTGCCCAGCAAGGTTTTCAATAGCTTACACCACGTGAATAATTTTACATACACTTTGACTTTGTTCAAAGTGTCCATTTCTTAAATTTTACCATCATGATTTTCTTTTCACAAGGATTAGTTAAAATTATTTTTCTTAATAAAATCTCGTTTTGTAAAACAAGAGGTAGCTATGCTCAACATAAAAATTTTAATATTTTGAACATTCTACTATATTTAATATATTTTAATAAAGTGAAATTTATGGCTTAATGCGAGACAACATGTTTTGTTTAATTATATTTTATAGAATTTAGGATATTTTCAAAAAAAAAGTCACATCGAGTTTCTTACTTGTATAAACTGTCAATAGATGGCAGCAGGCACTTTCGTATCAACCATAAAAAAATTTACTATTAGAACAAACTGCAGACACCTATATATGTCGATATGCTCCAGGGAACACAAAACTGCAACATACATTGACTTACATGTTCGCAAGATGATTAAATGTATTAATTTACATATTAATTTTAAAAATTCTGCAAAATTACTCAAAATAAACATACAACGGCTTTTCCAGGTATCGTAATATATACTCCTGAACGGGATAAAATACTTACTGAATAACTTTAGGGTCAGCTATCACTATGCCAAACAGTCATGGGTGTTAGACAGGTTGAAACACTGATTAAATCGCAATAAATATACCAAGAGTAAGACAAACCACAGCTGCAGTGGACTAAAAATGATTGCACTGCGCATGCTCAGATCACCCCTTACAGTTGTTTTTCTGCATGCACATCAATTTGCCACGTTCAGCTTCGGTAAAATTCCGCAGAACGGCACCACTTACGCTTGTGCGAAGCTAACCTTCTTCTCCTTAGACCTTCTTTTACTCGGCCACGGGAAGGCTTACAAAAACATGTATAGAATAGAAATTTGAAAAATTAGTGGTAGTTTCTAAGAGATATTCCACTGACAGCAATAATCTAGTCACTCTTCTGAGAGAGGTGTGGGAAATGCAATTTTTTAGATTTAAGAATTAAAAGATGAATTTTTTATGTTGTATAATTTTGTATACAACATAAATGTAATACAAGTATTATGTTGTATAATTTTTATGTTGTATAATACTTTTATGTTGTATAATTACTAATGAAATATTATTTGCATTTTCCCCATCATTCGCTAGCTCAAATTAATAATTTTAAGGAATGATCCAGTAGTTATAGCAAAAACTTCTTTCTCTTTGAAAACGAGATTCTCATATGCGCCAGAGGCGATATGGGTCCTTCTAGTTATACTCTAATTTCGAAAGTAGTAAAAAGATACTTTCAAGATGTTGAAACTTCGAGAGTTTCATGCACAGATAGGAAATTGAAGACAGAAACAGGGAGAGAATGAGAAAAATAATTTCTGTGAAAAGCAAAAAATGGGGAGAAGAAATTTAGTTCTATAAAGAAAGATCTGGAAAAAAAAGAAAACAGATAACTGGCTAAAAGGATCGAGGGGGGGGGAAATAAAAAGATAACTGGCTAAAAAGACTGAGGGAAAAAAAGATGACTGGATAAAAGGACTTTCGTGTTTCGCTGGAATTAGAAAGAAACAGAATCTGAAGAATGTGAAATCGAACCTGTGGATGATAGGATTTTTACTGGAATGGAACAATACTCTTTCCCACTTCTGACAGAGAACTGTGTTTATCCAGAAAGATTCTTTCGCAGCAGCAAAATGAACAAGCGCGCAAAGACGTCTTTTTACATCTCTTCAGTCGATTCTCGAGTAAAAGAGATTATTCTTTTCCGGAATAGAGGTTTAAGATGTTGAAACGAAACCGGATAATGGAAGGCAGGAAGAGTTTTACTTCAAATGAACCATGCCTGTCAAATGCGGATGACATGAATTTGATAGAAATGTGTAAAGATATTTCATTTCTGAAAATGTAACGAAATTTCTAAATATCTTATATTGAAGAAAAAAAAAACAGAGAATAATCCTCTTGTTCTTGCTGAATGACATGCTCAAAAGTAAAGTTCGAGAGATATTTGTTAGGAGAATGATTCATTCATCACGTTACAAAATAAGTGAGAGGCCTTGCTCAGGCTTTCCCAATGGAAATTTTGAACAAAAGTGAGCATAATCACTCAATAAAAAAAGATAATAAATCCTTATATTATCTATCTTTTTTTCAATTCTTCAATTTTTTTTTCAATTTTCAATTTTTTCAATGTTTTTTCAATTATTTTTTTCAATTTATTCATTTTTTTTCAAGTTTCGTCTTTTTTTAAAATTTTATTCCACAATGAAGTGGAAAAGAGGAAATTGAGAATTAATTCATAGATTGTAATTTTAGTAGCAAAAATAGGATAGTTTAAAAGGTTTTGAATATTAAAGTCTAAAATTTGTTTAATTCTGTGAATAAAATTTCTGTTTAATATATAAATTGCAGTTTAGAAGTATGTGATTGGTATTTTCTGGAAGATTGCATTTTAGACAGTTTGGAGTATTTATAAGCCTCATTTGAAACTTTTGTTTATTTAAATTTATTGTGTCTGTTTTTAATCTATATATTATTCTGTTTTCTTTGAGTGAGAAAGGTAATTGTTCAATGTAATTAATTTTAGTGGATAAATGAAATTCAAAGTTGTTTTTACATATCGTTTGTGCTTGAAAATAGTTTTCTGTGAGGGAAAATTCTAGTTTAGTAAGTTCATGCTTGAAGGTGTAAAAGAAATTATATGTTGGGGGTGATGACCTCTAAGTTATGAGCATTTTTAGCTAGGGTGTCAACCAATTCATTTTCTTGGATCCCAATATGACTTGGGATCTATTGTAAGCTGATTTTATTATTTTTGAGAGTGATATTTGAGAAGTTTAATTGATAATTTTGGAAATAAAGTAATTATAATTTGTGAAATAAATTTCTTGTTGAAGAACTTGGAGAGCACTTTTAGAATCAGAAAATATTACTATATTTTGATTATCTAAATTATTTAATATCCATTTAAAAGATTCACAAATAGCTATTAATTCAGCTTGAATGATAGTTATATTCTTTGGGAATTTAAAAGTTTTTGAAACATTGTACAAAGGGATACGAAATGAAGCAGCAGAGGATCCTGTTTCTTTTAAGACAGAGCCATCTGTATATAGGTTAAGTATTTTTTCAAAATTTTAAGCAAAGTAAGATTTAAATAGAATTAATGCTGCTTCCGCAGAAATGTCTTTTTCTGAAGACATTAAAGGAATTTCAGTAATTATTAATGGTGAAGGATAGCACTAATCAGCAATGATGTCGTCAATGTCCCCTTTGAGCGTTCTGATAAAATATTCATCATAGAGCTTGGAGAGGAATTCATTATTGTAGATTACTTTAATATATGATAGTCGATGAAAATGTTTATAAAAAGGTTGTGACGGAAGTTTATAATGTAATTTAAAGAAATATTTAATTAGTAAAATATTATGTCGAATTTCAAATGGTGGTATGGCTGTCTCTGCTATTACAGAAATTGTAGGGCAACATTTTACAAGCCCGAGGGCAATTTTCAGACATTGGTTTTGTAAAGAATTAAGTTTTCTAAATTTTGTAAAAAGTGCACCAGAAATAAATTCAAGGCCAAATTCTAATTTAGGTCTAATGAGATTTTTATAAACAGTAATTAATTACTGTTGTTGTGTGCCTTCATTTTTGAAAGCGAAGCGTTTGATACAATTTAGTAACTGCAGACCAGAATTATATTTGTTATTAAGATGATGTTGCCAATTTAGTTTTGTGTCCAAATACATTCCTAAAATTTTGCATTTATTAATCTGAAGTAGAGTTTTTGAATTAATGGATAATTTAATATTATGATTATAATTTCTTCTTTTGTGAAAAAGAATAATAAACGGTTTTTTTGTATTAATCTCTAAGTTACTTGTGGAACAATATTTGCAAAGTTTGTTTAACTGTTTTTGTAGATTTTTAGGAGAATGAAATACATTGAAAAATCATTTCAAAATTTTTTAATTATTAAAATACTGGTAGATGTATTTAGCCATCCATAAGATTGTCAAATTCAGCTATATTATATTTTAGAATAATATACTATTATAATTTTTTTCTTTAGTTTTATTGCCGTTATTGCTAAGAAATTTTTTGTATTAAAATTTTGCATTGATTTAATAAAAATTTTGCAATTTCAGTATATTTTTATTTGTAAATATTGTAAGTTTATGTGTTACGAACGAGTTATCTCGTGTGGAAAGTTCATTTCCCATTGATATACGTATTAATCTGTGTTCAAATAAGAGAAATAAATTGAACTTTTTTATGACTTTTTTTACTTACAGACTGGAGTATTTTTTGGTTGGTTGTTTTACCTCTGAGCGGCACTTTTTTGCACATAATGGGCTAAATGGCCAGGTCACAAGGATCCCGAAGGCTCAGAGAAGGTTGGGGGAGAGTACAAACTGGTACAGTTGTTGGGGGACAGGTGGTAGCCTCCCATCAAGGATATCCAGTGTGTTCTTGAATGTGCACAGAGTATGGCTTTCCCACACACGGAGCAACGGCTTAACGTCCTATCCGACGGACGGCGGCCTTTTCAAGCCCATCGGTGTTCCCTACTGACAGTGGGCAGGGCAGAATAGAGTAAAAAGACGAACAAATAATATACATATCTATCTATTTTAATTAGTTTATATTCCATTTAATCATAATTTGGGGGTGGGGGTTCACAGGATGGAGGGGGGGGGCGAAACTTTGCAAGGGGATTCCCAATACTAAAAAATTTGAGAAATACAAGTGTACAACAATATGTCTTGAAAGCAGTTTTTGTGTAATGTTATTTTTTGGATTGGAAAATTTTACCTCTGAGCGGCCCTTTTTTTGGCACAAATGGATTAAATGGCTAGGTCACAAGGACCCAAGGGTTCAGAGAAAGTTGCAAAGGGAATCCACGAGACAGCTGTTAGGGGACAAGTCGTAGCCTCCCGTCAAGGTCATACAGCTTGTTCTTTCAGAATGTTCGTAAGTTTAGGTTCATTTGTTATCAATGGTCAGACCGAATCTAGAAAAAAATCGAGGGGGTGGGGACAAAAAATGCGATTGAGCCGGAAAAATGTAAAAGGGGGGTTGGGGCAAGAAACCGAATTTTCAGTGTAGTATAACATTTCCTCTTCCGTTTTACAGATCTTAAAAAATTTGAAAAATGGATGAAATGAAATAAGTTTAATAATTTTTGCCTCCTTTACACTTTCTAGCATTCTGAACGGGAGGGAGGGCATGACCCCATTGGTCGTCCCCCCTAGATCCTGCTCTTTAGGTGGTCAAATGAGACCCGAAAAATGTCACTTAAAGCGAATTCAAATGGATATTAAGAACCAGATCCTCTGATTAAACATTTAATTATATTTTTTTTGAACAAATTACCTTGACCGATGACCTCTATAAGTTATAGATCTTATAAATAAGACAAAAAGTTTACTTTATTTCGTCTGTGTTGTATGCGCACGAGTTTGTGTATGTGGGAGCGTGCAACATTTTTTTCTGACAAAGACACAATGAAATAAATTTTGAAGAAAATAATTTTCTTTAAAATTCGCGAAAACTGAATCATTACAGAAGCTTCAGAAAGCTTCTAAAAGTATGCTTCTTTTAATAAACTATTTTTTAAATCAGTTATCATTTGTTTTAAACATTTTTTCTGAATAGAGTTTCTGAATGTTGGGTTCTGAGAATAAACGCCTTCAGGATCAAGACATTTTATAAAATTTTTTGAATGATAAATTCTGAAGTAACATCATCATATTATACAGGGTGTTTCAAAAAGGACGCAACCCTAAATATAAGAGAGTAGAACTTACGCGCATGTACATTTTATGCCCTAATATCAGTCAGTTGGCATTACTGTACTCAAGGTTAACAGCCTTTAGCAGTTGAAATGACCTTGTCACGCGCTTCTCACTCAAGAATTCATTCCTTTGTGTTGTGTCAGCTATGTCGTTTTCTAAAAACGAACGTGTATTTATTTTGAGACTTATTGTGCGTACAAATCTTACAAACGTGTGAGAGGGGAATTTGAGTTGAAGTTTCCTCAGTCTGCAGTTCCCAACAAGTCAACAATATCTCGTTTGATTGATAATTTTCATGACACTGGGTCTGTACAGGATCGAAAGAGCCCAGGCCAGCCATCTCTATTAACTGCCGAAGTTCTTGATGATGTGTCTCAGCGTTTAACTCGCTCACTCAAAAATCTTTTAGAAAGGTATCTTTACAGGTTGGACTGTCACCAGCTACTGTTTTCAGGGCTACAAAGAAGTTAAAATTCCATGCCTACCGCATTGGTGTCATTCATAAACTGAAAGAACCAGACCATGAAAAATGTTTACGGTACTGTCGTTGGTTTCGTTCTTTTGTTGATGAAAATGGAATTACGGTGTTGGACCGTACTTATTTCAGTGGCGAGGCTTGGTTTCAGTTGGATGGGTATGTAAACAGTCAAATCAGTCGAATATGGAGCAGTGAAAATGCTCACACTTTTCACGAACGACTATTACACGTATGGAAAATTGGTGTTTGGTGTGCAATTTGCCGTCGTCGTGTGATAGGGCCTTTATTTTTTGACTCACTGTAACTGATGAAGTTTATTGCAGTATTGGATGTGAATGAACGAGAATGTTGGTTTCAACATGATGGCGCGACTGCCCATACTGGAAATGACACAATGGTCATGTTGGAGGAATTATTTGGTGATCATTTGATTAAAAAAAATTGTGGTCCCCAAGGTCCCCAGATCTTACTCCTTCAGTTTTTTTCCTTTGGGGATATCTCAAATGTGTAGTGTTTCAAAACAATCCTCATACACTTGATGACTTGAAGGCTAACATTGAAAGAGAGATTTTAAACATAAGAAAACAAACATTACGAAAGGTGGCTGCAAATGTCATGAAACGGGTGAGAATCTGCATCCAGGTTGCAGGAAATCACTTTCAGCATCTTTTGTAAAGGTAGATATATGTCTAATTTGCATCTTTTGAAATTTGTGTCTTTTGTCAAGTTTAAATAGAAAAATATAATAGAGGGTTGCGTCCTTTTTGAAACACCCTGTATAATAGCTGTAATTCTAGGCGAACGGACGTGCGGACTCGTGTGACGTCATCGATGTCAGTGTCCTCGTGATTCCGTGGGTACTTGATCGATGTGTCCCAAATGTGGTGGGTTGGTCCCACTTAGCTCTAGCCCTATTGGGGTAACAGATCGGAGTCCTCGCTGCCGTGGGTCGGGAGTGATCCCTTGAAATGTATCCGAAATTTCTGGGGCTTTTCCGTGGGTTGGGAGTGATCCCATGAAATGTATCCCAAATTTCTGGGGGCGCTGCCGTCGCGTACCTTGTGAAAAAGTAGCTGTGAGAACCAGGACAGGACTTTGATCTTCTGAGGCCCTAAGCCAGGAGTTCTGAACGTGGGGTACGCGGTAAAATGTCTTGGGGTACGCCGTGAGAGCTCAAAAGTCGAGAGATCTAGTAACAATTCACTAAGTTGGCATTATTTTACTATAATTATAGTTTAATCTATCTATATAAGGGGACGCCAGTTACATACACATTTCCGGGGGGGGGGGGTACGTGAAGCATAAAAGGTTGAGAACCACTGCCCTAAGCTATTCAAATTTAAGAGGACTCAAAATTTCAACAGTCGAAATATATATATAATTGCCCCCAATTCTGTTTTTACACGGTAGATAGGTTCCCGAATAAACCATGCAAGAAAAAAAACGTGTAAAAAAAATACAGTGCATACGAAAAAATAGAAGATTGGTTCCAGAGGTGAAAACCAAGTACAATACCATATTTACCTATCGATGTTGAACCTTCTCCAGTTGCAAGATGACCTAAAATTTGGATCTTAGTATCCAAAGAGATAGCTTTCCTCTTCTGCTTTTGTATAGTTGAATTATCCGACATCGTGGTAAGGCTTACTAAAAATATTTGAATTGTAGTTAATAAATCAGTTGATGAAAAATTGTAAATTACCTATCAGCAAAATTTAATAAAGTTATATTACGCACACAAAACTTCAAAAAACAAAACAAAAAGTTTTTCGATTTCTTCTGTTAAACATCTAAACACTTTTAACTTTAAACACGAAATGAGAGACCAAGACTAACGTACACAGAAATAATATGACCACCTACTATAAATATACTATGGTAAGTGGTCATATTGTTCTGATGCAACTGTGTATGTATTGAAGATAAAATTGAGGGGAATTCCCGGAAATCAATATTGCCATTTGATTCCGAATGAAGTAGGTTTTGTACAATTTTTCCATAAAATAGAGCATAAAATAGAGAAAACTTGTTGTGTAGTTACGTTAGTGTAGTTTTTATTTTGGGGATTTTAGTGCACAAAATGTGTATCTATAGCACATTTTCAAAGTTAAAACTACTTCGAAAAATGTGACCATAAAAGTGGCATCTTTGTTATAAATGTAAATTCTAGGAATTTTTTCTTGAATAGGAATATTTTTTCCGAATTAAACTCAAATGGAGGTTTTTAAAAAGGCACTGTTTTAACCGTGTTAGATCAAAATAAATCGTGCAAAAAAGGGAGCTGGATTTTTTTTCTAAACCGTGTTAAATCAAAATCGTGTAAAAAAAAATCCGTGTAAAAACAGAACTGGCTGTATTCTGACTGATGGGAACATTGAAAATTAAACACGAAATTGATGTGGTGAAAACTTTATTCTAGCATTGTCAAGCAAAGATGAACAATGATGAACAATAGAATAAATATAAAAATAATTTCGTAACGTTGTAAAACTTGAAATATATTTCTTTGAGACCCCTCATATAGTGAGGTCCTAAGCTGTAGCTTAGTTAGCTTATGTGTAAGTCTGGCCCATGTGGGTTGGGTTGTTTTACCTCTGAGCAGCACTTTTTTGCACACCATGGGCTAAATGGCCAGGTCACATGGACCCCGAAGGCTCAGAGAAGGTTGGGGGAGGGGACCCACTGGAACAGCTGTTGGGAGACAGATGGTAGCCTCCCGTCAAGGCCATCCAGCGTGTTCTTTAACGTGCACAGGGTATGGCTCTCCTGCACACGAGGCCACGGCTTAACTTCCCATCCGACGGACGGCGGGCTTTCCAAGCCCATCGGTGTCCCCTACTGACCGTGGGCAGGGCGGGGAATTTTGCAGAGATAAATCTCAAACGCTGACCCAGCTGGAACTCGAACCTGGGAACTACAGATTACGAGCCTGGCGCGCTACCGACTGAGCCACCCCCTCGCCTCGAGGCCCTAAGCTGTAGCTTAGTTAGCTTATGTGTAAGTCCGGCCCATGCGAGCAGTACGTGTGGAAATCTGATAATGAAGTGATCAATGGTTATATATATACGTTCGGCGGTGGAATGCTGTGATTGAACTTATCCATGGAAAGAGATATCAATGCGGTTCCCTCCAAAATTTGGCGTGGGTTTAATTAGTGTATACATATATATATTCATAGATATTGTTCCATACCAAATGAAACAGTATTTATTTCTGAACAATAAAAGTTTAAATTAAAACGATGGTCACTTAGAAATTTAAAATCATATTTAACATTTGAGGTAAATTCTTATTGTTAGCAATGGAGTTTTTAAATGTTTTCTGCTTCCATAACTCTTTAAGATATAATTGAAAATTGAGATCTGGATAAATTTGACCGAGATAAATTTGTCTTCAATTGTTTCACAGAAAGCGTATCTTCAAGTTAAAGAATTTTGAAGTGGGGTTCCATTCACGTTGCATGAAAGTGTCCCAGTAAAATTCGCAGCGTAGTATTTATGGATATCCATTATACCTTAGCATTAGAATTTTAAACATACATACATACCACACATCAACATTTGAATATTCCTTCAAGGACAACTCTCGTTTCCCCGAACACTCATTCAGACACTTTTGATAGTTTTCATTTCTTTTTTTTAATACAGTGGACCTTCGTTATAGCGCTGCTCGCTATACCGCGCACTCGGTTATAGCGCGGGCGATGTTCGCAATAAGTTCAAACACGTTTATACAGGTCCGTGCGGCGTTAGTGAGTATCGCATTTTATTGTTACTGCGTATTGAGTAATTGTGTATGTATTGAGTTCCTGCATGTATTTTGAATAGTGTTTAATTATTGTATGCATGATGAGTAAAAAAAAAGCTTACAGTGTGAAATTTATTGTGTCGCCACCGCGCCGCTCGGTATAACGCGGTTCACCTTATAACGCGGGTGTTGTTTCCCACCCGACATGCGCGTTATATCGGGGGTCCACTGTATTAATATTTATATTATTTTTTTATTTTTATAAGGAATTTAAACAGTCTATGTTCTTTAGAAAATTAATTAGTAGATATAGTATATGGGTTTAAATGCTTTTTCTTTTGGTTCAAGGATTGATTGAAAGTTAAATTGATTATTTTATGTTTTCTGAGTTTTTGGAAGTATTTATTTCTTTCGTCTGTAAATTCTTTACATTGAAAAATTATGTGTTTTATTGTTTGTGGTTCATTACATTTTAAACAGGAACCAGTATTTTTGATACTTAAATATGTTTGATTATATTTTAATTAGCTTCTACGATAGAATATCTGGAACCACATAATTGCAACAAAGAGTTGTTGGGTTGTTTTTCCTTTGAGCAATAGTTTTGTGCACTAATGAATTAAGTGGACAGGTCACAAGGACTCCAAGGGATCAGAGTTGGGTAGGTGAAGGGACCCACTGGGTTGCTATTATAAGACAGATGGAAGTTTTCTTTCACTGAGAGCTTTCCAGCACTGAGATTTAATTCTGCAAAAATCTCCGCCATGCCCTCGGTCAGTAGAGGACACCGATGGGCTTGGGAAGATCGCTGTCCGTCGGACGGGATGTTAAACCGTGTCCCCGTCTGCGGGAGAGTTGGGTTTTTTGGGTTGTTTTACCTCTGAGCTGCACTTTTTTGCACACCATGGGCTAAATGGCCAGGTCACATGGACCCCGAAGGCTCAGAGAAGGTTGGGGGAGGGGACCCACTGGAACAGCTGTTGGGAGACAGATGGTAGCCTCCCGTCAAGGCCATCCAGCGTGTTCTTTAACGTGCACAGGGTATGGCTCTCCCGCACATGGGGCCACGGCTTAAGTCCCATCCGACGGACGGCGGCCTTTCCAAGCCCATCGGTGTCTCCTACTGACCGTGGGCAGGGCGGGGAATTTTGCAAGATAAATCTCAACGCTGACCCAGCTGGGACTCGAACCTGGGAACTACAGATTACGAGCCTGGCGCGCTACCGACTGAGCCACCCCGCCCCTAAAATGTGGTCATAGATAACCAGAACAGTAGGCTGCACTGAGCTGGCAGCCTTCCCCTTCCGTTCTGCGGGAGAGTCAACCTTGTGCACATTAAAAACACGCTGGATGACGGGAGGCTACCATCTGTCTCCCAACAGCTTGTCCCCCTAACCTTATCTGAGCCTTCGGGGTCCTTGTGACCTGGCCATTTAGCCCGTTGTGTGCAAAAAAATGTCGATCAGAAGCAAAACAACCTACCCTTCAAAGCCATCCAGCATGTTCCTTATGTGTACATGGTATGGCTGTCCTGCACAAGGAACTGCGATATGATGCATTACCGCTATCCAAGCCCATCGGTATCCCTTTCTCCCCGAGAGCAGGTGAGGGCTATAGGAAATAAATCTCAACGCTGGCTTAGTAGGGACTCGAAACTATAAACATCAGATTACGAGCCTGGCTCTATATCACTGAGCCAATCCCAGTCTCCATTTGAACACAGTTAGCTGTAAGAAGCATTTATTTAGTTTAAATCTTTCATTTGGTGCTTCATTTGAGTAGATAAATTTATTTTTCAATGGATTAAGAAGGTGAAGAAATAGAATATATGTACGATTAGTGATGTAGACACTTTAAATGTCTCTTTCAACAGACATTCGTGAAAAGAAAGTATACGGGAAAAAAAGAGCGCAAGACGACGTTGTTGTCATGGCAACGAGCCAAGATACTAACAACGTGCAGTGAATCAAACAGTTTTTTTTAAACATTACTTCCATTTTATTTCGTTACGAATGGAAAATTTTTATTCTTGCTTTATTGAAATTTGCTATCGACGTTTTATTCCTTTTTTCATGGAACAGAAGAATGGTTAATTTCCTGTTTCTATATTTACGTCGATAAAATATTAAAATTTTATATAAGAAAATAGCAACGATTGGTAAGGTATTTCATGTAAACGCAATGGATGTGAGGGGGAGCAAAAGAAGAAAAAAATGCTGTTTACGACGTTTTTTATATGCTCCAGAGCATGGCGGTAATTTATTTTTCGCTCTAGTTCTGAAAGGAGGAAGAACAAAAATTTAATTATGCAAATAAGTCGCCGCTATAGCATTGGCTGTGTGCCAAAGTAATCTGTACGGGACTTTGTTTTTATTTTGGTACGAAAGGCGTGTAAAAATGTTGCCTTAAATCTGACAACAAAATCATTTAATCTTTTTTTTGTCGATGTTGTTTTATTCACTCTCGTTTTTGATTTTCTTTAGTATTTTTTGTTTCTTTTATAGTTAACTAAAGTGAAGTTTTGATTCTGTTTAGAACTAGTAAACGTAATGTTAGTTTAGAAACGTAACTAGTGACGTGAAAGAAGTTCGCTACGGAGCTCCCCAAAGTTCTATATTGGGACCATTACTTCTCCTCATCTACATTAATGATATCAACAACATAAAGATAAACTCCTCTATCTATTTATATACTGATGACACTGTAATATTAAACAGTGGTAATAATTTTGAAAAAGTTAATGATGACCGACAACAAGATTTTGAAATTATTTCAATATGATTGCAAAACAATTGTATATATATTTAAACACAAAAAAATCTAAGACCATGTACTTCCATCTACCTATTATCTCAATTCCTGATACCAACCAAAGTTTAAACCATTCACTTAGTTGCCTAACAAATGTTGACACTAACATGTCAGGTAATTGCAAGCGTAATGACATTATTGAAAGTGTTTCACCAGTGAAATATCTAGGTCTGATTGTTGATGACTATTCAGGTCGAAGAAACTTAAATTATGTTTGTGGCAAATTAAGATACAGCTCTGTAATTTTGTCCAGACTCCTTTCTATCTTACCATTAAATGTCTGTCAAATGGTTTATCATGCATTTGGAGAATCAGTCATAAGCTATGGTTTAGCTATTCATAGTAAAACTTACTGTTCACATATAGCTAAAATAAAAAACATTTAAAATACAATTGTTAGACATTGTAGCAACCAACATAAAAATAAACTCCTGAATTTCAATAATTGCTACGCGATTATGAATGTAGTACTTATCAGTCAACAATGTAAACATAAATTAATACTTAGGTTGGTATAATATAAATTCAAGATTAATCATAATAAAAATACTAAATATAAATCTAAAGGTAAATGCAAATTACCACATTTTAGGAACAATTATGGGAAGAATTGTAGAAATTATGAAATTCCCTCTGTGTTCAACAGTATCCCTGAGGAATTATTAAATTTAAAAAATGTTAGAGACGTAAAAAAATATGTATTAAAATAATATTAGAGACGTTAAACAAAGTTTCCATTGCCAACAATGAGTTGACCCCTTAGACCCAGAAGGGGTGGAAAAACGCATCTTTTTTAGTTTTAGCAGATAATTGCTTGTTTTCAGAGATAAATAAAAACTTATTTTTGGGTTAGATAGGAATTGATAAAATATTATGATTCACACTTTTTGAATCTACCGAGAACTATAATTGCGCCTTCTAACGATGGAAAATTTTGAAAATTCCAAAATTTCAAACAAATATTGCAAACGACCTATTTAAGCTAGAAATTTTAAATTTTGGTGGTGGGATGTGAACGCCATGATGTTTCCATTGGCAACAATGAATTGACCTCTTAGACCCAGAGAAGAGAACGGGGGGAATACAATTTTTTGTTTTAGCAGATAATTGTTTGTATTTAGAGATAAATGATAAAAAATATTTTTCTAGAGTTAGAAATTGATAAAATATTATGACTCGCACTTTCGGAATCTTTCGAATACTATAATAGCGCGCTCTAGCGGTGAAAAAGATTGAAATTCCAGAATTTCAAACATATATAGCAACGATATATTATTAATGATAGAAATATGATATTTTGGTGGTGAAATGTGAACGTCGTGAAGTTTCCATTGGAAACAATGAAAATGATAATTATAAAACTCTTTTTTAATTTGATTGGTACTAATGAAATATTATAACACGCAATTTTAAAATAGTAGTTTTGATATATACATATTTTTACAGATTAATGAAATGATGAAATAGGAAAGTAAATAAATTTTACAAATAAAAATATATAGAATTCAGATTTTAGAAGTTAGTGGTAGGTTTAAGACATATTACACTGACAGCAATAATATCACTTTTCTGAGAGAGGTGTGGGAAATGCAACTTTTTAGTTTTAAGAATTAAAAGACGAATACGTTTATGTTGCATAATTACTAATGAAATACCATTTGCATTATCCCCATCATCTCCGTGCGGACCCACAACCACGTCATCTCCGGAACCTCTGTGCTCTGCTGGAGTCCGAATTGGCACGTGTGCCTCTGGCAACCTTCCAGAGTCCCATTGCGTTCATGCCACACCGTCTCGCCGTTGTCATCCAGGCCAAGGGTGATTATTCCCATTATTAGATAGGTGGTCATATTATTCTGATACGACTGTGTACATACGCTGAATAATCATTGAAGTCAATGCAATTTTTCGAAATTAGCGTCACATTAACGTAACAGGACCATCCATGTTATGTCAGTGGGCAGGTAACTTCGAAGCACTATAACTTCAAAAATCAGCGTTTTGTGAGAAAATGAGGCGGAAGATAATTAATTAATTTAAAGGTTTGAATAAAATCTATCTAAATCTCGTTTTTTAACAATATTCTCACAGTATTTAAGCAAGTATCAAAATTTAAACCTTTCAGAGCAGCAATCTGCTCTAAGAAATTTATTAGAAACAACTTAAGAAATTATTCGCACACACTTTTAAAATGTGTATTTATACATGAACTGGTTTGAAATGATATTTCCTATTTCAGTTTCAATTAACTTCCAATGTCTAGCACGGTTATTGTTATATGTTCAAACTTCCGTAACTCTATATATTGAAGGAATATTGTTGAAAATGTATATGTAGATAGAAATGATTTAGAACTTTAATTTACTTTGTCTATTTTCTCATAAAAAGTTTATTTTAAAAGCTATATGACTTCGAAATTAGAGTTCCATTGGCATAACATGGAGTGGTCATTATTTCAATGATCATTCAGCATATAGTTATAATAGAAAAAATACCGTAAAAACAATCAAAAATTAAAAATAGGACGCGTATTGCATCTGTCGCGATTGAAAATCTCATTTTCAAAGAGAAAGAAGTTTTACCTTTACCTATTGTTTCATTTTTAAAAGTTTTAATTTGAGCTAGCGGATGATGGGAAAAGGCAAATAGTATTTCATTAGTAATTATGCAACGTAAAAGTATTCGTCTTTTAATTCTTAAATCTAAAAAGTTGCATTTCTCAATCCTCTCTAAAAAATTAAAATAAATCCAATCAGTGGAATATCTTTCAAAAACTACACTAATTTTTTAAATTCCTATTCTATATAAATATTATTTTTAAAAACCTAAAACAACTGTGCCGATTTATCATTTCAGTGATCTCTAAAGATATGTATGTTAAAACTGCTAAGTACTTTAAAAATGCGCATTATAATATTTCATTAGTACCAATCAAATTAAAAAAGAGTTTTCTAATTATCATTTTCATTGTTTCCAATGGAAACTCACGACATTCAGATTCCACCACCAAAATGTCATATTTCTGTCATTACTACCTGGCTACAACATTCTTTTGATACTTTGGAATTTTCAATCTATTTCACAGTTAGAGGGCGCAATTATGGTGTTCGAAAAATTACGAAAGTGGGAATCATAATATTTTATCAATTCCTATCCAACCATAAAAAGATGTTTTTTTTATTTATCTCTAAATACAAACAATTATCAACTAAAACAAAAAATTGTCTTACCCCCCCCCCCCGGATCTAAGAGGTCAATTCATTGTTGCCAATGGAAACATCATGGCGTTCACATTCCACCACCAAAATTTAAAATTTCTAGCTTAAATAGTTTGTTTGCAATATTTAGTTGAAATTTTGGAATTTTCAAAAATTTCCATCATTAAAGGGCGCAATTGTAGTTTTCCGTAGAATCGTAATATGAATCGTAATATTTTATCAATTCCTATCTAACCCAAAAATAAATTTTTATTTATCTCTGAAAACAAGCAACTATCTGCTAAAACTGAAAAGATGCGTTTTTCCACCCCTTCTAGGTCTAAGGAGTCAACTCATTGTTGGCAATGGAAACTTTGTGACCTTCACATTCCACCACCAAAATTTCATATTTCTAGCATAAACACATCGTTTGTAATATTCGTTTGAAATTTTGGAATTTTCAAAAATTTCCACCGCTAGAGGGCATAATAGTAGCTTTAGAGAGATTCAGAAAGTGCATATCATAATAATTCATCCATACCTATCCAATCAAAAAGAATTTTTATTTTATCTCTGTGAACAAAAGTTCGATGTCTACAGACTGACAGACAGACAGACGACAAAGCGAAACTATTATCTCGTTTTCTTTCAAAACCAGATAAAAGCAAAAACTACCCCACAGCCACCTAGCCCTCCATTGAAAAACACAATAAAAATCTTTCGCATTGGATAGATACAATAATCCCGACACTTTTCCTAAAATAACTTTGATTCCGTTTCGAAAAAAATTCTGTTTCGAACAAAATTCTTTTCGAACAAATTTCCGTTTCGAAAAATTCCGTCGAACAAAATTCCAGCGAACAAAGGTTGTCGAAGAAATTACACCAAACCGTGATAGGACGCATCCTGTGATTCTTTACTACTTAACTAGTAATCATTTGTTTTTTTAAATTTTCGTAATTAATTTTAAAATATTCATATATGTATTATAATAAAATTGCAATAAATAAATATTTATCATACTACATATGAAATTAAATTGCTTGTACTTAAGTTTAAACAAAATAAATTATTTAAATCTTGACGCATATTTCAATTTGATAAATTTGTTCAACGGCTGTCCTGGCTCGCTTTAACACACCAAAACTATATAAACTTGAAAGCAAACGTTTACCTACAAACCTAGAAAAACCCGATTCAGTCATCTTTCATTGTTATTCAGTCCTGTTCTTTCGTTGCGAATTCTTCATCCTGGGTCATCCTCTATATTGTGAGGAGTGAAAACGGAAAAGATAAAGGAAAAAAGAAGCGAAAAAGATGAGTGATTCTTTTTCCAACACCTAAGCCACCGGTGGATGGATGAAAAGAAAGCAGATTCCATCATTGAATAATTCATCACCATTGACAGACAATGGAGTAAAGGAGACAACTTCGCCTTCTATCTGAGATGTACTCTCTTCACTTACTGGGGGAGAGGGTAGATTTCTTATAACATAGCCTTGGTAAAGGTATTTTGGGATGGTGAAGTATCTGACAGTAAGAAGAAAAAGAAATACACCATTGATCTCGAATGAATAGATCTCGTAAGTTTGATTTATTTATCTACATACCTTAAATTTGCTTTACCGACCAGTTTGTTCACAGTAAGTAATGCAATATAATTTATTTCCACAAATTTAAATACATTATAGAGTTATTGTGTTCATTTAAACACAATAGAGGTTCGTAATCTGCAGTTCCCAGGTTCGAGTCCCGGCTGGGCTAGCATTTAGATTTATCTCTACAAAACTCCTCGCCTTACCCGCGGTCAGTAGAGGACACCTACGGGCTTGGAAAGGCCGCCGTGTGCAGGATGGGACGTTAAGCCGTGCGTTCGTATACGAGAGAATCGTATCCTGTGCACGTTAAAGAACACGCTGGATGTCTTTGACGGGTGGCTATCATCTGTCTCCCAACAGCTGTCCACTGGGTTCCCTTCCCCCAACCTTCTTTGATTCCTCGAGGTCCTTGCGACCTGGCCATTTAACCAATTGTGTGCAAAAAAAAGTGCCCTCAGAGGTAAAACAACCCACCCCACAGAAGCAATAAAATCATCAAATGATAGCCAAGAAATAGCTTGGCGAAAGGACGAACAAATAAAACAAAAATGAGGGAAGCACAAAACTCATGACAAAGAAGTTAGTTCCTGTCTAGTTTGCGAGAGGATAGAGATTCGTAGAGCCACTGAAAGAGGCGAATGGGAGAGAAAAGAACAAAGGCTCATTGCTACGGTAAAGCAGAGAAGAACACAGTGGAAAAAAGTGAAAAAAAATCCTTTCTATTCTTGACGGATGAGCAACTTGTTAAAGTTACAAAGTAGATAAATCTAGACTATCATCCAGATAGCAGTTTCGTGGTGAAAAGAGCATGGAGGTTGCTCTTTCCAGAGTAAAAGTTTGGATTGTTTTACCTCTGAGAGACACCTTTTCCCCCACACTATGGGCTAAATGGCTAGGTCACAAGGACCCCAAGGGCTCGGTGAAGGTTGGAGAATGGTATCCATTGTTGAGCTGTTAGGAGACAGATGGTACCTCCCACGAAAGCCATCCAACATGTTCTTTAACGTGCACAGATAGTGCTTTCCTGTATGTGGAGCCAAAATGTAACGTCTCATCCGACGGACGACGGCTATTTCCATCTCATCGGATTTTTATAATGGTTAGAGATAAGATAGAAAACATTGCAGGACAAATAAAATAATTTCTTCTGGAATCATTCAACCCCCACGAAGTGCATCTTGAAATGAAGGAAAGAAAATAGCACTAAAAGGACAGAGAGAGTGTCTCTAACAGAAGCAGTGCCTTTCTTTCATCTGCCAAGTAGAAGTTCAATTACAAGAGTCATCACCGCCTGAATGCCTGTCACACGACTCTGAGAAATGGCTGACGACAAGGAAGTGCCTCGGAAGCTGTGGTCAAGGAGACTATTCCTCTCTTAGCCTCGCATTCTCTTTTCCGAGCTGAGAGAAACTGACATCACCACCTCAGTCGCCTCTTTTCTGTCTCCCCTAGACAGCTAGCTAGAGTGGATAGATATTTCAATTTCCGGGTCGACGGATCTCCCCTTCTCTGCACATTCTGCTTCCCAACCGCTAACATTATATTTTGGACAAGATACAGGAAATAGAGCAGAAATGTTTCTGCGTTGGGATCACCATTAATTTTCCTTTTTTTCTTAGTTGAATAGATATCGTTTAGTAATGCGGATAATATATCATCCATTCTTCTCTTGGAATACGGGGGGAAAAAGAGAGGTGGTATAAAAATAATGCATCATTATAAAAAATTACAGGAACTCAATTCTTATAGAGGTGAACCCTAATTTTGGAAAATGTATTCGTAAATTGAATGTTCAGAAGTTGAAATGACTTTTTTTTTCACATAAAAATAATGTGTTATATAAGTTAATGACTTAATTAATGCTAAAAAATCATTGTGTGCGGAAAAGCTCCGCTCAGAGGTAAAACAACCCAACCCAAAATGCTAAAAACTGCTTTCCTCAAATAAAGGGAGAACATACAGTAAGTGTATAGTCGCTCAAAAAAATATCTGAACACTATGGTTGATTACCATCCCGTGGCCGAGTGGTTAGCGCGCTTGGCTACTGATCTAAGGGACCTGGGTTCGAGCCCCGGATACGGCATGGATGTTCGTATTGTTTTCTGCTGAGGTCCTGCCATCCTCTCAGATCTTCTACTGTGGCATATAAACTGACAGGCTACTGTCAGACTTCTGTGGCAAGCAGCTGCTTGAGGGGGTATTTATTTTATTTATTTATTTTATGGTTGATTAGAGAATTCAGAAAAAAATATCTGGCAACGATTTTTTTTAGAAATTAGTGATCTGGCAACCTTCGTGTCACGTGACACGAAGGTTGCCAGATCACTAATTTCTAAAAAAAAAATCGTTGCCAGATAATTTTTCTGAATTCTGTAATCAACCATAGTGTTCGGATACTTTTTTGAGCGACTGTACATCAGGAACAGGTTCTTACAATTTAAATAATCTTAAATTGGCTACACCTGGTAGTTCGGAAAAATAAGTTCGGAATAATGAAGCAATAAATAAGTAATAGTATAAGTGGGGGTTCTGGGCCAATGTTAAAGTATAGGGCAGAGGTTTTCAAAGTGTGCGCCTCGGGGCTCTGGGCCGCCACAGGATATTCGAAAATTTCAATAATTCCAAGCAATCTTAATTCAATGCGCTGATACACGGTCACAATGATAGATTCGTATGCTTCGGTGGCTGTTTTCTTCAGGCAAAAACAAAATTTCAACCCAACATACTGCTCTTTCCTTATAGCAGAGTTGGAGTCCCAGCTGGGTCAGCATTGAGATTTATCTCCGCAAAATTCCCCGTCCTGCCCACGGTCAGTAGGGGACACCGATGGTCTTGGAAAGGCCGTCGTCCGTCGGATGGGACGTTAAGCCGTGGCCCCGTGTATGGGAGAGCCATATCCTGTGCACGTTAAAGAACACACTGGATGGCCTTGACGGGAGGCTACCATCTGTCTCCCAACAGCTGTTCCAGTGAGTCCCCTCCCCCAACCTTCTCTGAGCCTTCGGGGCCATGTGACCTGGCCATTTAACCCATGGTATGCAAAAAAGTGCCGCTCAGAGGTAAAACAACCCAACCCAACCCTTACAGGAGACATTACGCACGCTCCAAATATCGCTCAAAACTCAATGTGGAGCGGGAAATGAGGGTAGCTGTGTCTAGCTTGATTCCAAGATTTGAGAAACTGTGTGGTGAACAACAGGCTCGCCCTTTCCACTAATTGGTAAATTTTTTTAGGGCGCCGTGAAATGAAAAATTTGGAAACCATTGGTATAGGGTTGTTGTTAGGTTGATTTACCTCTGAGCGGCACTTTTTTTGCATACCATGGGCTAAATGGCCAGATCACAAGGACCTCGAAGGCTCAGAGAAGGTTGGGGGAGGGGACCCATGGAACAGCTGTTGGGAGACAGATGGTAGCCTCCCGTCAAGGCCATCCAGCGTGTTCTTGAACGTGCACACAGGGTATGGCAGCCATACCCTGTGTACTTACTTACTTTTTACTTTACTTACTTACTTTTTCTTACGGTGTCCCCTACTGACCTTGGGAAGGGAATTTTGTGATGATAAATCTCAACGCTAACCCAGCTGGGACTGGAACCTGGGAACTACAGATTACGAGCCTGGCGCGCTACCGACTGAGCCATCCCCGCCCCACTGGTATAGGGTAATCTATATCAAACTATGGGAAAATATGTTACCCTATGCATCATTTCTTCTAGGTCATTTAGTCTCATTATTATTTTTTGGCCATACTGTGTATTCAATATACACGTCGTATCAGAATAATATGACCACCTACCTAATAATGGGAATGGGTGGTGGTCATATTATATATGTCATTTTAAGTCCCGCGAAGAGAGACTAAACGTTCAACATAACCCCTGCAATATTTTGTGTGCAGTTGGGTTGGGTTGTTTTACCTCTGATCGGCACTTTTTTGCACACCATGGGCTAAATGGCCAGGTCACATGGACCCCGATGGCTCGGAGAAGGTTGGGGGAGGGGGCCCACTGGAACAGTTGTTGGGAGACAGATGGTAGCCCCCCGTCAAGGCCATCCAGCGTGTTCTCTAACGTGCACAGGGTATGTCTCTCCCGCACACGGGGCCACGGCTTAACGTCCTATCCGACGGACGGCGGTCTTTCCAAGCCCATCGGTGTCCCCTACTGACCGTGGGCAGGGCGGGGAATTTTGCGGAGATAAATCTCAACGCTGACCCAGCTGGGACTCAAACCTGGGAACTACAGATTACGAGCCTGGCGCGCTCCGACTGAGCCACCCCCGCCCCTTTTTGTGTGCAGTAAAGTACCTGATGGTGAAGTTTTGTGCCCTATAAGACATTCGAATTCGAAGTGTTTTTCGGCTAATCCTAACTTTCGGTACTCTTGGAATCAGCTTTCGAATCATGAAATTTGAGTATGTGAAAAGGATTGAAATGCTTTTATTACTGATATTGAACCGACAGTGCTATCTAATACCATCATCAAACAGTTCAAAAATTAGATAGATATTACGAAACGTACCATTAATCGATTAGATGTGCTGTAACAAGGGGCGGGGGGGGGCTCAGTCGGTAGCGCGCCAGGCTCATAATCTGTAGTTCCCAGGTTCGAGTCCCAGCTGGGTCAGCGTTGAGATTTATCTCCGTAAAAATTCCCCGCCCTGCCCACGGTCAGTAGGAAACACCGATAGGCTTGAAAAGGCCGCCGTCCGTCGGATGGGACGTTAAGCCGTGGCCCCGTGTGCGGAAGAGCCATCCTCTGTGCACGTTAAAGAACACGCTGGATGGCCTTGACGGGAGGCTACCATCTGTCTCCCAACAGCTGTTCCAGTGTGTCCCCTCCCCCAACCTTCTCTGAGCCTTCGGGGTCCATGTGACCTGGCCATTTAGCCCATGGTGTGCAAAAAAGTGCCGCTCAGAGGTAAAACAATCCAATCCAATGTGCTGTAACAAATATTAATGGATGGCACCACTTGCATACCTTACACGATTTTAAAAAGGAAAAATAGTACCAAAAGAAAGAAAAAACGAAGTTAAAAGAGTAGTAATAGTTATTATCATATTTAAGTAGCTGTGTGACTTTAAAAGTTACTGAATATCTCTAGCTTAGCCAAAAATCACCTACATTTATTTCTTTCGATTTGGATGCTGGGATTTATAGCCAATTTATCTGTGTTACGTCCCAACGAGAGAACATAGAAATTTTTGACATGTCGATAATTGAACACTTTTGATATTGAGAGACAATCACTACAGATAGAACAGAACAACGACCATGCCATCCATACCGGGACTCGAATCCGGACCTCGGTAGTTGTCGTGTCACCGCGATACCACTGAACCACAGACCGTTACTTTTATATTAGCAGCTAATAAGAATGAGAAGATGTTACAAATCTACTGGTGGTTTATTAACATTTTTTTTTATTTTGTGATTCAGATAGCTACTTATTTATAAAAAGTTACTATTTAATTTTATATTATTCAATATTTTTTTAATACGGTTAAATTATTTTATCTTGCATAATTTTAGCTTAAATTGCTTACAGTTAAACTTTTGAAATATTAATTCACCTATAAACTTTATTCATATTCATTTCCCTCTTTGTTTTTTCCCCCTTTCGTTTGCACTGTCTGGGCCCTGATAGACAGCTCTCTGGTTCTATATTAAATAAGCTTTTGGGATAAAATATTTAAATCTCATTTTTCAACATTACCCTTTCGGTGAAAAGTTATGGACACCGAAATATTTAAAAGTAACCTAACTTTGAAAATAAATATTTGAAGTTGACGCAAACGATTTAATGAACACGTAATTCTAAATATATGTGACGATTTTAACAAACTGTTTAAGATTTATTTTAGCAAACAGTTTTTTTTCTCCATTTGATTTAATTTTTGCTTCCATTAACTTTTGGGATTAATTATTCTGACTATTGACACTATTGATCAACGTTCCTGCTTTTAAATATGTTTGAATACTAAACAAAACGTTTTAATTATTCAAATATATGTTTAATTTCAATTTGTTTGTATTTAATTATATAAATGTTTTTAATTATTCAAATATATGTTAATTATTGAAATTCGATATTTGATTGACAACTTTGTCGTTGACATCGTATCAGCAACAACTTAAGAAGTTAAGAAGCATTAAAATTAACTGTTCTTTGAGATAACGTAAGATTGTTATAGTTCTGACAGCTGTTCAGTTAATTCCCTTCCCCACCAATCTTTTCGGAGCATCTGGGGTCCTTGTGACCTGGCTATTCAGTCCAATGTGTGCAAAGAAGCATCGCATAAACGCTTTCTCCATAATTTCACTCCACCTCCAACAATACCCACACTTGAATGCATCGTTTACCTGGTAAAAGATTCCAATGACTTGGTTTCACATTCCATGAAAAGCTCCATTCCTCTTCATCCTCTGTGAAGTGGCAAGTCGAAATAAAAGAGAATGGGAAGAGAACGAAAGAGGGAAAACGATTCCGTCTCGCAAAGCGTGTATGCTTGGAGCCGGATGAAACGAAGGCATCTTCTGTCATTGAATAATGCATCATTTTCGACACACAATGAGATTAAAGAGCAACCAGCAGTCTTGAAATGAACAATATTGATGAAGTTAGTGTGGGAACTGGTGAAGACGTTATCTTGATAAAAGGTTTCTGCAGATAAAATTTTAAAGCTTTGTGGTGGCTCTACTTGTCTCAATAGAAGACTTTATACGGGAAACGAAAAGTAGATGGCATAATGTACTATGAAAATAATGCCACTTATAAAAACTTTTAGGTTAATGTAATACACTGCTGAGCAAAAATTAAATTACAATATCCCATTTTATGTGAATAAAAAAGTAACTTTGAAACGCTGCAACTTTTAAAAATAATCTTTGAAAATGCTGGCAATGGTAATAGAGGGAAAAAACATTAAACTAACTGAAACTAATTGATTTCAAGAAATTTTTAAAACACCTCTAAAATGGAGGATGAAACGTTATACTACAGTCGCTCAAAAAATATCCGAACACTATGGTTGATTACAGAATTCAGAAAAAATATCTGGCAACGGTTTTTTAGAAATTAGTGATCTGGCAACCTTCGTGTCACGTGATTACAGAATTCAGGAAAAATATCTGGAGCGTGTACAGCAACTGTAGCGTGAACTGAATTCAGGAAAAATACTGGAGCGTGTGCAGTTACTGCACACGCTCCAGTTTGCTGTGAACGGTAACTGCACACGCTCAATATTTCCGTGAGTGAGCCCACACGATCTAGTATCAAAATAATATGACCACCTACAGTCGCTCAAAAAAGTATCCGAACACTATGGTTGATTACAGAATTCAGAAAAAATATATGGCAATCATGTGACACGAAGGTTGCCAGATCACTAATTTCTAAAAAAACGTTGCTAGATATTTTTTCTGAATTCTGTAATCAACCATAGTGTTCGGATACTTTTTTGAGCGACTGTACAATGAAAATCAAATCTCTTGCTCCCCCCCCTCCCTTTTGTTTTTTTTCCCGGTCCGTGTACAAATAGAGGAACGTGATATGATTAAAATTTTATATCGATATCACAAAGTATCACATAGTCACATCGATAATGGATTATTTTATTTTATCTTTTAAGAAATGTTTTAAAAAAAAGCTTCTGTTCTATTTAAGTAGGGAGTAACAGTTTTATAACAGACTTCAAACCTAAACAGATCTTCAAGTGAAGCAATTATTCTAAATAAGGGGAACTGAATCTCGAGGGCCTGATGAAATTTTATTCATTGTTCTATCATAATCATGGTTACGAACTGTGGTTTACTAGCTTGATCAGACGTGCTTAATATGAAGAATATGATCGAATTCAGAGGAAGATGAAGCCATTACAAATGAAATTTTGGTTTATTTGATATTTAAAGTGTGTAACATTTAAATAATGATTTAAATGATAAAAAAATATAAAATTATGCTTTGCTTATTATTGCTCCAAATGAAATGCCATATCAGTATATGAGAAGTAAGTTATTTGGCAGAGGCACGTACAGTCGCTCAAAAAATATCCGGACACTATGGTTGATTACAGAATTCAGAAAAAATATGTGGCAACGATTTTTTTTAGAAATTAGTGATCTGGCAACCTTCATGTCACGTGATACGAATGTTGCCAGATTTCAAAATTGACTCAATTTGATCAACATTGACTCAACATGACTTCGTGTCACGTGACACGAAGGTTGCCAGATCACTAATTTCTAAAAAAATCGTTGTCAGATATTTTTCCTGAATTCTGTAATCAACCATAGTGTTCGGATGCTTTTTTGAGCGACTGTACCAGAGTTTCGTTTCTTGAGAGCCGTGATGGTCGGAGAATAACACTTGAGTCTCCCAATTACAAAAATATTCCGCCAAACAGGAAAGGATAAAATGACAGTATATGTGGAATGAGATTTTAGAGTTTTTTTAAAATCTACTTTTAGTATCAGACAAAAAATATGAGGCTAAAATAAAATTATACAAAAAGAAATGTTTTGGATTTCAAAGCAGGTAGACAAGTTTGAAATTTCGTGTAAGAGGACCGGATTTTTGGGGAGAGGGTTCCCGACCCCTAGTCCAAGGTCACCTTGATGCACGAGGACTGGACAACCTTGAGCAAAAGAAGTGAAGGAGGGAAATTAGTCATGCATAAAAATTCAAGTGATTTAATTTGTTTAAAATTGTCCTCTACTGGCCTTTACCGTAAGTTACCGCATAAAATCCTAATGAATAAAATAATTTATTCATTAAATAATTTATTCAATAAAATAATTTATTCATTAGGATTTTATTAAAACTATTGAGAATATTTTAAAAGTTAATTGCCAAATTTTTAAAAATAAGTTACTACCAGTAGAATTTTTAAAAATTTAGAATAATTAATGATATTTTTAACAATTAAATCCTCTACTACTGAAGTGTCAAGGCCTGCTTATAGAGGTGGCCTTGCCTGGTCCCCCCTCCCCCTTCTGGGTTCGTCTCTGATTTGACACCTATATGACTGGTTAAACACAATTTTAAATAAAAAAATCGAAATAAGAAAGTACTGAGTTAAATAAATGAAGGAAGGAATTGATACTTTATTAATCCTAGTTAAATACAAATATATAATTCCAAACAAATGTATAAGATACATAATTACATTCGATAGCATAAAATACATTAGCTATGATTTTCAGTAGTAAGCCATTTGTGTCAATAAAATAACAAGTCACAATGGTAATAAAATAATTAAGTATGAAATAAAAGCAAGAAGTAAAGCAAAGTAATAAATATGTGTAACTAAGGGGAAAAACCATACTGATTACAAAAATAAATATATTGCCAGAAAAGTGTAACTGTAAGTAAATTAATTTACAATCACTATTACAATAACATCTGTCACATCATTAAAAATACAAATAGTAAACCCTAATTAAGCAAATGAAACCTAAAAACACATATATATTTATAATCTCTCAAATTTACGTTGTCTTAATATTTTTAATGTCATCAATATTTGAAATATACATTTTCAGTTTGCTTATTAAATATTTTAATTGTTTAAATTTAAACGTGCACGAGCTTTTATTGCATTTCTTGTCCAAAAATGCAGATTTATTTCATTCCCAAACTAGAGAAATAATTTTATATAAGGAATTTATTCATTACAAATGATAGTAATCTATGCAACTATTAGAGAATTATTATGGAGCAAAACCAGAGTTTCCATATTTAGGGATTCCTGCAATTTGGCAATTGTAATTTAGCGTAATGGTTTTTCTCAAAAATAAAACAAATATAATATGAGTTCCGTTTGACTTGGGAGTCAAACGGAAATTAACTCTTGAAGTTATCCTTTCATTCTGTCGAGCATCAAGATAAATATATTTTCTCCTAGTGATAAACTTTTATTTATTTCCTTTAATGGCGGAGATTGAAAATATTTTCATATTTTATTATGAACTGCTAAAATTGCAACGAAGTTGATAAAGGTTTTCATTTTATCAACATTAATCTTGTATTTTAATGCTTTGAAACTGTCTTTGGAATGCCACATTTTGACAAAACCGAAATAAATCCAAATATTCAAATGCCATACTATATAATGACGAATGAGGACACAATGTCGCAAAATAAAACAGACCCATTTCGCCCACTATCAAGTATAAAACAAAAGCAATGCAGACAAATGACGATTTGCTTTTATCGTTACAAAGTGGTCTGTTATTTCTCTCTCTCTTAGTGCATAATGCATTGTTTCTCCAGCCATTTTTATTGTTGCATTTTGGAAGAGATATATTGTCATGCCGTTTGGAAAGCAGCCAAATATTTTGTCTTGGGGTTTCTGGTGTTTTTCTTCCTCTCCAATCACTTAGTTTGATTCTTCCTGAGATCAAGTTTTGGAGGTAACAAACGCAATTAGCGGGTTTGGTGAAAAAAAAAGGTTTAAGTGCCTTTTGTTCAAATTTATGCAAAAAAAATGTGTAACTGAAACATGCTGATGGTTCAGTCATTCATTGAATTCGTATTCACTTGAAAGGAAGATAGGGGCAAAAATAATTTATCTACTCAATAAAAATTGCGGCGCCCTAACTTCATTTGGAGTGAATACGATTTTAGTGAGTGATTGTACCATTGGTATGCTTTATTTGTTTATTTATTTATTTATTTTTACTTTTAGGAAACACGTTTTTAATTTATATTTTTTGAAAACGAAATTATAAGCGTGGTTCTTGTTATGTGTGACACCCTACGCATTCAGGTTTTGATATGAAAATAATGCTGCTGACGAGATTGTTAGTTTTGTTTTTTTGAAGATCTCCCAATAAAAATATTTTTTTTTCTTTTACTCGTTTAAAAAAGCATTTGTCGGAAGTCTTTTTATTTTCTCAATTTATCGTAGTGCAAATTACTGGAAGACGTTATAAAAATAGCCAAGACATGTACAGTCGCTCAAAAAAGTATCGAACGCTATGGTTGATAGCTTTCTGATACTTTTTTGAGCGACTGTATGTGTGTAAGATGAGTTGAACGGTTTTACTTCTGAGCGGTGGGCTGGGGATCACTCAGTCGGTAGCTATAATATAGGGCTGATAATCTGCAGTTCCCAGGTTCGAGTCCCATCTGCGCCAGCGTTGAGATTTATCTCCGCAAAACTCCCCGCTCTGCTGACTGTCAGTAGGGGACACCGATGGGTTTGGAAATGCCGCCGTCCATCGTATGGGACGTTAAGCCATGCTAAGTGTGCGGGAGAACCCATACTTTGTGCACGTTAAAGAACACGCTGGATGATCTTGACGGGAGGCTATCATCTGTCTCCCAACAGTTGTTACAGTGGGTCCCCTCCCCCAACCTTCTCTGAGCCTTCGGGGTCATTGTGACCTGGCCATTTAGTCCGTTGTGTGCAAAAACTGTGCCGCTCAGAGGTAAAGCGGTTAAATAGTCAGGCCACAAGGACCGAGAAAGAGGTTTGGGAAGGGGATCATTGGACAGCTGTTATGAGACAGATGGAAGCATCCTACAAGACTATCCATCGTATTTTTTAAAGTACACAACGTATGACTTTATTGCAATGGGTCCACGGTTTAACGTCTCATTCGATGGACGTCGGCGTTTCCATGCCCATTAGTGTCCTCTTTCTCATCAGGTAATAAATAAGAGTTAGTGAGAAATATTCTGAAAGAAGACAAAGCTGGAACTAGAATTTGAGGACATCAGGTTACGAGCTTGACGCGAGGTCGACTGAACCAACCCTCGCCCAAAACATCGCATAGAAATTTATATTCTAAATACGGTAGAGTAAACTCCCTGTTATCCGGCATTTATGGAAGATGGAGGTTGCCGGTTAGATGGATCTGCGGCTCTCATGCGAAATTTTTTATAGAAATCAAATACAATAAGCACAATCTTGTATTCAAGCCTTAGTTCAAATAAAAATGCAGTCAAAAACATTGGTAATAAAAATGAAGTATAATGCCCTTAATTCAAATTCTCTTAATTCCATCGTATGGGACGTTAAATCGTGGCTCCGTGTGCGGAAGATCTAAACTATAATTGTTTTCTATAGCGTCATAGCGTGAATGTCACAATGCATGAAAGACGGAGACAACGCCAGTGGCATCCGGGAGAACTACCACATCCGTTCAAATTTATGTGCAATTGAAATTTATACCGGTTGCATGAGAATTCCATTATAATGTCATCTTCCATTGCAATAGTGTGCTCTACATCTCTTAAGATACACTTAGTGGTAAATGTCTCTTCTAATAAAGTAGTTGTAACAGCAACAGAAAGTAATTCTGAGATGCCAAAAATATCTTGAGCACATGTCGTGGAAGAAGTGTTCATTACGATATTTTTTGATCTTGGTAATATGTACATGTTTAACTTCATTAGAATTGGAAATGTATACTGATAAAGCTCGTTTAAATTCTTGTGGTTTTGCAATTGGGATAGGATGGGTTTTTCCCTTAATCATTATACTGAATTTCTGAAGGCCAATATTGTCAGCTAATTCCACTATTTCATTATCTTTTAAAAATTTGATCCCTGCTGGAGGTAGCTTTAGTGGTAATGAGTCATATTCTTCCATGCTACTTTTTCTTTTATTATAATTCTGTTCAGCCATTTGCTGTTCTAAAGGAAAAAGAGGAGATAATGCTTATATTTTCCGAAATGGTTTCTAAGCTGTTTAGTTTTTGTTTTAGGAATCACCCAACATAATCTAAATGTATAGAATTAAATGCTTAAAAGGAAATCAAGTCATTCTTATTTCCTTCTTTGTTGCTATTGTTTTTCAGAATTGTTTCTTTGATCTTAAAGTAGCATCAACAAAGCTTTGTTCGTTATATCCCGCACAGACGAAAAACAAGAATAAAACTGTTGTTAGCTTCTTAGCAAAATGTCATTTACACATTCATTTCCAAAACATTATAAAATGCTAATAGGGCGAACGTTCCTCCACCAAGTAATGATCTATGAAGCACTAAATTCCTTCACAAAAATGCTTGTTTAATACCCAAGATAATTCAGTCTCACAAAAGGAAATGATTTGCTCTCCCGATATTGAAATGCAAGCTGAGAAAATTTTTCGTGATGTTTGCTGAAAGTTGAAAGCTATTCCATTTGCCCAACTCGGATTTTCCTTTTTCAAGTGTTTAGTACTTCACATATTTTTCGCATTAAATAATATGTTTTTTTTTCGTCTTCACAGCATCTTTGAGCTAGAACCTGTAATTGACTTCTCGACTAGAGTAAGTTTATCTTTATGTAATCCACATCTTTTTCTTTGTAACCGAGTGATTTTGAAAATTTTTTTCCCGGTAAAATTTAAAAACATCTCTAAGCAAAAATTATCTGCTTCCACCGTTGTTAATGACTCGTATACCGAACGCAACTACGCAGACAGTTTTTCTTTCAATATTCCATGGCAACAGTTAAGGAAGAGTTTCAGGTCTTCGAGATGGCTTCTTCATATTCTGCATGAAAGATTTTTCCAAAGTGAAAAAGTTGTCTTCCAGAAAGTTTGGGCTTCGCTGCGTTAATTGGCGACATAAAGTTCGATCGAAATTTATTTTTCGTGTTGCTGCTTGGTTTGTTTTGGTAAACGACAAGCTTTAGCAATAATTTGTTACTTATTCTGTTTAGAAGAACAACTCTGAATGTTTTGGATTATTGCAGAGAGAAAAGATAACTAAGCTTTATTTATACATGAGAGGAAACATAACTAAATTGGCAGGTCACAAGGATCCCCAAAAAAGAAGAGAGAGTAACATAGACCTAATGTAAAATCGTGCCCCTGAACCTTTGCTTCTTTGCATGACGGTTTGAACGTCATTTCACACTTTTCAGTTTCTTCCTATCCTTTATCTAGAAAATAATTGAATAATCTTCAAGTAAACGATGAAACTTTATCAGAAAATATTGCTATCGATTATTTGCTCAAAGCAATTAATTTTTCGATATTTTGGTATCTATATAACTAATATTAATAGCGATAATTTTATGATTCATGCATATATTACATTTGTAAAGCGTGTAGTTGAGCTTGATACGTGTTATCTAACAATAATATTATTTTTCATAATTGATAACCACTACCACACAATTATAAAAAAAAATTAGCATCATATTTAATGACTTATTTTGGACTTTGATTTAATGTTGCTCCCGACAGTGAGCTTCTCGGCAGTGTTGCTTGAATCCTCAAGTGAACTTTGCTGCAATAGGCGCCCTTTACCGTTTCGCTCGCTGTTCTTTCTTGTCTCAACGCTCTTTGCCCAAACCTCAGAACTCTAGCTTATAGTGGTAGCTTTAAAATTATTCTTTACTATATATATCATATAAATGCTATTAAGTTACTAGTAATTACACAAAACGCAACTGTCTTCAATACTGTTTTTTTTTTGGGAGGGGGTAGTGGAAGGGTTAGTTTCTTTGGGGGGGGGGAGGTTAGTTTCTAGGTAGGAAGATTTCCTGCTTTTCCTTACTTCCTTACTAGTACTTTGTTGCCATTGGGCAAGCTGTTCTATTGACTTCAAAATTTAACTGATCTCGAATTCTGTTTTCCATTTATTTAATAGAGAACTGACTGAATACATTTATAAATAGAATGTAATTAATAGAGATGAGTTTGGGCTCAAATTTTCGAGCACTAACGATAATCAACCTACTTTGAATCATGACACCAGGGCCGGCCGGATCTGGGGGGGGGGAAAGACAAGTACCCTCCCTCTTGAGAATGGTAATAAGGGTAAAAAATAAATGAAAGGTATTGTTGAGAGTCTGGTTTCACCGCTGCCCAGACCTCGTTTTAACTTACAAACTGTAGTTAAAACTGTAGTAGGCGGTGCGGCAAGTGATTGACATTAGCATGATGAATGATGGAAATTTCTGGGCATACTTGAAGTTTGCCCAGTAATATTTACTCGTTGATATACGTTTATAATTAAGGACACCTGAAGCAGCTTCGAGTGCATTACATTCCTAAATGCTTATTAAAATGAAATAAAGCGGGTAAGATGTCTTAGGAAACAAATATAAATGTGAAATATTATTTTTATTATTCATTCTACTTCGGAGTTTAGTATTTTAGTATATATTACAAAAATGTTAGTGGGGTCTGGGCCTTCTGGCCCCTGGTTTTAACTCAAATTGAGTAGTTCTTTCAACCCTACTGGTGTTGTGGAACTAGGGTGTACCAGAGTTCTGCCTCGTATTTATAAAGCAGTAAGGATGCTCTCTGTCTTCCTCTTTAGGAATAGCACTTATAATTGAATTTCATGATGCATTAAAAGCGCAATGCACTAAACTATTTAGTACGATTAACGTCATCATCCTTAAACTCTAAACAAAACTTTTGATGACAAATATATCATTTATGTTTGTTAAAATATTATATTGATCTTCACTTGCATTATTCAATGCAGTGCTATATGAGAAATCATGATTGGCGAACCATCATTCTGACTGAAGATGTTTGCCAATATTTATATTTGCAGTGTAGTGCTAAATTGAAAATCATGATTGGCTCACCATCATTCTGTTTTAAGATATAAAGTTACCGTCTAAAAAATAATCACTCCATTTCAGTTGCGTTGTTTTATTTCTGAGCCACACCTTTTTTCATACAAGGACTGAGTAATCAGGTCACAAGGACCCTCAGAGAAGGTTGGGGGAAGTGGACCCACTGAAAGGAGACAGATGGACGTCTCCCATTAAGGCCATCCAGTGTGTTGTTTAACGTGTACAGGGTATGTTGTCCTACACATGGATCCATAGCTTGACATCTCATCTGACAGAGGACCTCTTTTCTAAGCCCATCCGGGTCTCCTTTCTCACCGAGGGCAGGGCGGGGAGTTTTGCGGAGATAAATCTCAAAGCTAGCACAGTTAAGATTCGACCTGGGAACTACAGATTATGAACTTAGTGCGCTACCGACTGAGCCAACCCCCGCCTCACCATTTGAGTGATCACTTTTTTTATGATACGCCATTCTGATAAGCCCATGGTGTGCTATTTTATTATTCACATTTGTCATCCATTTATAGTATTTTTCCTTTCACCCCCTCTGCTCCATTAAGCAACTTTATATATCAAAAACGCATTTTTTCCCCTCACTTTTATTTTGTCAAAGTCAATGATAAAAGATATAGTCTAAAACAAAAAAAAATCCCCTCTTCTTCCTACCAGTTTTAGAGCCACTTTGTTGCCATTCTCTACAGTGCTGTTTCAGTTATCATTTCCTAAAGATGATGGCTCAACATTTTCGAAATCCTCTCTCTTATTGCTTAGTGGAGATTACATTAGATTCTTGGGAGCTGGAAACGAGAGTCTTTATCTTGTGCTTCAGTGAAGCTCCGAGAGTCGGTTTCTCAAACAACCTACTTAGGAGAAGAGTTCTCCAAGAGATGGGTGAAGAGACTGAGAGAACTCTCAAGGGACAGAACTGTCTAGAAGGTGAAGTATTCTCCGGCTAATGCTAAAACCTAACTTAAACCACCAAGTGAGTGCTGTACGGGTTAAGACATAACAAACGATGGAGAATTCTCAACAAACGATAACGGACAAGCTGACTCGTTTCTGATGTTGTAAACTGCAGTACTACTCTCAGTGCTACCGAATGTCTGCGTGAGATTATTTTTTCTGGCAGTTTTGCTTCTGAAAGGATCTGAGCGTCGTGATAAATCTTATTATTTTTAAATAAACTTTTATCTGTTTCGTATATTGCTGACATAACGCTTTATTTAAGATGGGAATTAAGGAGCTAGCTACTTTTGCAAGCAGGAATACCCTGTTGTTTTGTGTTAGATCTAACCGAGACATCTGTCAGAAACCGAACTTCAATCAAGGCCACCTAAGTACATCGAGTCCGGACAACTGAGATCACAAGAGAGATTTAAATATGTGTAAAGATTTTGTTTATTTAATTTATCTATAGTTTAACTACAGCTATTTATTTTTCTATAATATAAAGTAGGAAAAAATGTAGTATAATTTATTTATTACGACTTTGTTAAAAAATTTTTAAAATTTTAAAATAACTGCTAATAGAATTTTAAGAGATAGAACTTTAATTGAAATACCTACATATATGTGTATTAAAAAAATAGCTTCTTCTGTTAGTACGCTGTTGGACCATGTATGATACAGGTAGCTTTGGTCAGAGTCAAACAAATAAGACTGGCGCAAAAGTTGTCGAACTTAGAAGAAGGGAAATTTAATATGTGTAAAATTTGGAAGTAATTTGCTATCGCTATAATAACTAAACGCTACTTACTATTAACTATGCAAAGTAAATGAAATTATTTATTACAACTTTATGAATATATAAGTAGTCCCGTGGTCGAGTGGTTAGCAGCCTTTGCTACTGATTAAAGGGACCTGGGTTCGAGGCAAGTTCCATTGTCGCAGTTAAGGTTTTTGATAAAAGGATCTCACTTCTGTAACAATTAAAGTCCAAGATACCATTTTGCTCAACAGCAGTCCAGAAAGGTTTCATTTCTCCTTACAGTTAACCAATGAGATTCCTAATTTTTAACACCGTTTCGTTAAGCTTATCACTCTTTAGAGTTATGCAGTGAGGCTAATATTTTTCGTGACAGCTAGTCATTGTGATTTCCACCTTTTCTTACAGTTGTGAAGGCAGGATCCCAGTTTTCTTAATAGTTATGCTGCTAGTCTCCCTTTTCTTCTAGAGATTTTTGTATAGGCCTCACTTCATCAAATAATTAACCAGAGAATTTCTCACTTTTCCTAGGGGCGGGGGTGGCTCAGTTGGTAGCGCGCCAGGCTCGTAATCTGTAGTTCCCAGGTTCGAGTCCCAGCTGGGTCAGCGTTGAGATTTATCTCCGCTAAATTCCCCGCCCTGCCCACGGTCAATAGAGGACACCGATGGGTTTGGAAAGGCCGCCGTCCGTCGGATGGGACGTTAAGCCGTGGCCCCGTGTGCGGGAGAGCCATAGCCTGTGCACGTTAAAGAACACGCTGGATGGCCTTGACGGGAGGCTACCATCTGTCTCCCAACAGCTGTTCCAGTGGATCCCCTCCCCCAACCTTCTCTGAGTTTTCGGGGTCCATGTGACCTGGCCATTTAGCCCATGGTGTGCAAAAAAGTGCCGCTCAGAGGTAAAACAACCCAACCCAAAATCTCACTTTTCCTAACAGCTATCCAATAAGACACCTTACTTTTTCTGCTGTGAGTCTTTTAGGTTTTGTAACCTGACAAAATTAACTTCAGGAGCGACGAAGCCCCCTGCTCCCCCTCATAATCCCTTTAAATTTAAGCCCTGACCTGCCAAAAAAGTTCTTGTTGTCATTGTTTCGCCTTATCTGCCAGTTCGAGCCGCCGCAAACATTTCCCAGAATCTCTGGATCCTTAAATGACGACGATAAATTGTTCCTTTCCATGTCAACTGTTAGTTGCAGCTGCTCTTGGTGCCTCAGAGGCAGCCGTCGGCGTCGTTATTTATATGATCCTTGGAAGCTGGAAGAGGACAGAGGCCTCAGACTCGGTGATGGATGGTGATTGCTTCTACTTTGCTGCAAAAGCCTTGTTCGCCAATAAACCAGTGGCAAATAATTCTGGTGCTTAAGTGGAAAGAAGTGATAATGTAAAACAAATGATTTTTGTTAAAGTCATTGGATAAGCAGAGATATATATTACTCTTAGAGAGGTTCAGAAGTTTAAAGATGTGAAAGACAGATCCACAGAGTATATAACATCATTTTTCAAACATTTCTTGCCAACTGGTAAGGTTTAGAAAGCTTTCAGTTCGAGCAATGCAAAAAAATGAACATCTAAGTTCATTTCTGAAAACATTTAGCAAGAAGGCGACTCAGATGGGAATTCTATGATAAGGAATAACAAAAAAAGAAGAATTTTTTTCTTCCGGGTTTATCAGTTTTGGTTTCGTAAACACTAAGAAAAGGGATAAGGAAAAATGAAAATAATTGTTTTCCCTTGAAAAAATTGGTTCTCCTGACTCAATTATTTTCCCGCGTTTGAGCATGAGAAGTGGAGTTTTCCTGTAGGGCAAAGTGGGCTTAAATTATGAGATGAATGGATTGGATGGTACCACTATAAGCTCTCTGTATTAAGCATTTTTGTATGTGCGTTTTATGATGCATCAGAAAAATGTTTTCTGCAATTTGGGCTTGGGATCAATAATTGTCGAAGTGATTCCTGCCCGGTTTCAATAATTTTCTGGCTAGGACTCGAAAAATTGAGCTAAAATTCATCTCTAAAGTATAGCTCTGTTAATTTTAATATTTCCTTCCGATTGCATTTGAATATACACCGAAGAGACAAAACATTATGACCACCCGATGTTGGTCCTCCACGTGCCGCCAAAATAGTTATTACCCAGCGAGGCATAGACGCTACAAGATTTCTAAAGGTGTTTTGTGGTATCTGGTACCAACACGTTACCAACAGATCCTTTAAGTCTTGTAAGTTACGTGGTTGAGTCTCGCAGATCGTATATGCTGTTCCAACACAAACCATAGATGCGTCGATCTATGGTATGCGATCGATTGGATTGATTAGCGATCGATTGGATTGATGTCTGGGGAATTTTGAGGCCAAGGCAATACCTAGAAGTCTTCCTTATGTTCCGCGAACCATTCTCGAACAATCCGGGCAGTGTGGCATGGCGCATTATTCTGCTGAAAGAAGGCACTACTAGAGGGAAATACCTTTGCCATGAAAGGATGTAACTGGTCTGCAATGATGTTTAGGTAAGTGGTAGACGTCATAGTTTCCTGCACATGAATGTCTGAACTGAGGGTTTCTCATAAGAACATTGCCCAAAGCATTACACTTCCATTACCAGCTTGTTTTTGTCCCACGGTGCATCCTGGTGCCAATACTTCCACAGGTAAACGAGGCACACGTACCCGGCCGTCCATGGTGCAAGAGGAAGCAAGATTCATTGGACCACACGACCTTCTTCCAATTATTCAAGGTCCAGTTTTAATGCTCGTGTGCCCATTGTAAGCGCTTTCGACGGTGAACCGAGTTAGCATGGGTTAACCTCTGTTCACCGTCGAAACCTCGGTACTATTTGTTGCCAGATGTTCGGCAACCACGGCAGTCCACGGTTCCATCTTATGACACTACCAAGTTAACAGAAAGCCGTGACTATCTAGAGTCGGGGGGCAAGAGTACACCATATAGATGCATCTCATCCCCGACCTCACATGGCAGCAGTCCTATAAAAGGAAAGCTAACCACCGGTAGAAACCGAAAATTTAATCTGTTCCCCGGTTAGCCGTGAACAAGGATATGTAAATCCAAGTTCGCTCGGCACCCAGGGTGGAGACTCTTAGTGAGGCCCAGACTTTGAAAGGGCTCGTGCCTACTAGGGGACCAAATCCGTTCAGCCGCGCCCTTGAACTGCTCCACGGAGCACCTGATGTTGAGGTCTTGACACCGTCCAACCGGGCCACTAAACCGGTCAGCGATGTCTTCGACCTCTGTTGGTCTTGGCTCTGTCCAACCGGGGACCAATCCGGTCAGCAAAGCCTTTGACCGGTTGCTGGGCCCGAAGCCCCCACCACCACGTCAAGGTGGTCCCCTATCGGGGGAGGGGGGGAACCTCGGTACCCCGTCACTCGGAACGGTCTGCCTCATGTAGCACCAATTTCAGCAGGGTTCGATGTACTTTGTGTTGTGACACATTACTCCCGTCGCCAGCATTCAAATTACGAGCGAGTTGCGCCACGGTATCCCTTCTGTTGACTGGTACCATACGGGATAGCCTACGATCACCTCTAGCATCAATGAGCCGTGGTTGGCCCACACCCTGCCGGTGGTTCGTGGTTTTACCCTCCTCGGACCACTTTTTGAAGGTACTAACCACGGCTGATCGTGAGCTCCACAAGCCTTGCCGTCTCGGAAATGCTCTGACCCAGTCGTCTGGCCATTACATTTGGCCTTTGTCAAACTCACTTTAAGTTCGCTACCTTTCCCATCTGAAGAACAAGAATAACACTGATTAACAGAGCTCAGTATCAGGTATTATTTACACCGTTTCATGACCATCACACGCGCAGTCGTTTACCTGCAGTTTCTTCGATTTGCAAAAAGAGTCGCTAGTCCTAATGTTTTGGCTCTTCGGTGTATGTACTTATTACAACAGCAAGCAATCAGTAATGTAAATGAAATAAACTGGAATACAACTTTACCGGAAGTCGCTTAAATGGCTTAGGAGTTGAATTCAAATCAGTTCTGTTTACGCAAAGCACCAATTTCGCTTCCGCGTTGGCAGTGAGCCAATAAAGTGACAAAAAAAATCTGACGAGCAGGAGAAATTGCGATGAAGTTTGGTAAAGATGCTTAAGAGTATTGTTTGTTGAGATTGTGCGTGGATAAAGCGTACACGAAGAAGTATTTTTTGTGTTTTTAATGAATCTTAGCATCGGTGTTTAAATAAAAGTTATCAAGAGAGAGAGACACACATTTTAATTAACTTCATTTTAATGAAGATTACTAAGGGGATTACTAAGGGAGTAACTGAAGGGAAAAATATGGCGGGGGGGGGGGAATCCTTGAGTGAGACATTAGCCACTTACCTGACTCATGTTTCTCCATTGATTTGTCAAAAATCTCATTTTTTTCATTTTATTAATATTTTTAGCTTTAAAAAAAAAAAGGAAACACGTTCATTTTTCTTACTACCTTTTTAAAACACAGTGCTTTACGTATGAGGATAATATCAGGAAAAATTTTGCTTCCAGTTACGTTAAAATAATTACGAATAATTGCAAAAAGTAAAAAAAGCCGAAAACCATGTAAATTGTATCGGAGCATGTTCTCTGGGAGAGAAAATACAAACCTATAGCATGTAACTAATCAACTCGGGCTTCCTAGAAAGGCAGAAGTAAGCATTGCCCGAATTAACTCACTTCCTATAACAGAAGGCCGTTGGACCAAGTTATGACGTCTGCATTAATAGTCCTGTAATCATCACCATCAGTCAAAAATAAACATATCCTCTCGATACGTTCGATTCTTTCGACCCTCTTCTCCAGATGGCAAGGTTGGGGAATGCCAAGAAGCGGATGACGTTTATACTACATAACCATGGTAAAAAATCTTAAATCCTATGGTAAAGATTTGCATCATGTAAAAATTGGATTGTTTCACTCTAGTAAAGTTTGCACTTAGAAATAGAAAACAAGTAAAGAATGCAGACTTAATTCGAAGATATTCTCTTTTCCCAATCTTCTTATTAAATTGTTTCTTTGAATCGTGCAAGCAGTCTTATCAATCAATCAATCAATCAATCAAACAAACAAAAAGAAATGTTTTCTCTGGATATGTTCGAGTCTTTCGACCCTCTCCTCCAGATGGCAAGGTTGGATAACGCCAAGAGGCTGATGACATTTATGTTACAAAACATCGAAAAAAAATTCTTAAATTCTATGGAAAAGATTCGCATCATTTAAAAATCTGATTGTTTCATTGTAGCAGACTTTGCGCTTAGTCAGAACCTCCTGTCCAAGTAAACTGTGCAGACTTACTTCAAAGATGTTTTCTGTTTCTAATCTTGCTATTAAGTTGTTTCTCTGGATCGAGTAAGCAGTACAATTCAGCAAAACATGAATCACCGTTTCCTTTTGCACGTCTGGCAATTGGGGAAAGAATTCTGCTAGTAATTTATATTCATATTCCACTTATATTCGCTATTTTAATCTTAGCACTATAATGCTATTTGTGTCGTGACACCAATAAACAGCAGCTGCTGAGGAGCTTAGCAGAGAAGCTGAAAATTTTTGATCGTTTAAGAACTGTGCTCAATGTAACTGCGCATACCAACACGCCTGTCAAGGACACATTTTTATAAGTTGGGACTGCTCACTGCTTCAGAGATAGTTGATATTGATCTCAGTGTATTGCTAGCATTTCGAAAATGTTAATATCAGAATCTCGAGATTTAAGTTCTCTATTTTGTTCAGAAACTAAATGAACGGTTCCCGGCGCTGCCTCTTCTCGCTTTTAACCGTATATTCTGATTTTCACTGCAGTAGAGTTTAGTTTTGTAACAGGGGGTACTTTAGCACTGATTCAAACCTTTAGCTCTGGTTTAGGGTTGGGTTGCTTTACCTCTGAGCGACACTTTTTTGCACACCATGGGCTAAATGTCCAGGTCACATGGACCCCGAAGGCTCAGAGAAGGTTGGGGGAGGGGACCCACTCGAAGAGCTGTTGGGAGACAGATGGTAGCCTCCCGTCAAGGCCATCCAGCGTGTTCTTTAACGTGCACAGGGTATGGCTCTCCCGCACACGGGGCCACGGCTTAACGTCCCATCGGCGTTAACGTACGGCGGCGTTTCCAAGCCCATCGGTGTCCCCTACTGACCGTGGGCAGGGCGGTGAATTTTGCGGAGATAAATCTCAACGCTGACCCAGCTGGGACTCGAACCTGGGAACTACAGATTACGAGCCTGGCGCGCTACCGACTGAGTCACCCCCACCCCCACCCCCGCCCCCTCTGGTTTAGGATCTTTTAGCATGACCCTTAACGATCGCCAATTTCCAAATATTTTGAAAGTATGTAGTCTAAGAGCTTCGTTCATTATACAGAGAAGAAGCCTAAGAACTTTTTTTGGGAAATGTTTTTAAGCTGTATTGCTGATTCTATCCCATTCAAGGGCTTTTCTAGTTTTCAATCTTGAGATGATTCCACGGAGTACAGAATAGGAAGCAAACTTGAGACTCCAGTTGTGCTGTTGAGTGTTAAAGTCTCGAACTATTTTATTATTGGAACAGATGGAGTCCTCGCACAGGGTTTGTCATTCGGTATAATAGTCTTTATTATCTCAATTAAAAAATATGCAAAACAAAAATATTTGCATTACGATTTTTAAAATGATTTCATTTGTCTGAAATTATATTATATGCAGATAGTTCAAAAATATGTTAATAAGAAAATAATATTTTATTAGATTATATCAAAATATTATTAAATAATATAATAATATTTTCAGCTTTTTAAACAAAGCAATTACCGGTTAAATTTTAAGGATTCATTTACTACCAGAAACTGAACTTTTGCCAATTGTGACGAAATTGGAAGAAAGACACGAGCCTCAAGTTTCAATTGAACTATGTAATGTAACCATTTTGTCTTGAGCCTTCTAGCTTGTTCTACTGTAACGTAGGGTTATGACGCAGAACACTAACAGAAGCTGAAGAAAGTTATGGGCAAAACTTTGCTCATTCATTCGAAAATCCAGTTGTTTTCTGACCTCTGGATTTCTATCTAAAATTCCTTCTGTTAGTAAGCCTTACAGGGCCAATTCTAGCTAAGCGGCTCCCGCAGCAGTCAATAAAATTGACGGCTGAATTATTTCTGTCTGTCAGGCAGAAAAAGAAAACAATTCCGTAAACATGCCGTTTTCAGAAATTTTGAATGATGTCTTATTGATTGATTGCTACTGCGTGCGTATCTGTAGAGTCGATGGAGATGGTCCCTGGCGTTTTAGTATTAGGAGACGGATTTAATCCAGCCCTCAAATTTCTTGCGTATTTTTCACAAAGTGTTTGTAAAATAATCAGAATGATTGATATAAGTGTTCGAGTATTGCCATGGAACAAGTAAACCAAATTCAACTGCAAAATGATAAAACTTTCTCAATGTTAGAGATCACTGCTTCACTTTGCAGATAATTCCAGCGGTTTGAAACAAAAATTTTAAATAGATTCTGTTCAAAACATTTTGAGCACTAACTCAAATAAATTTATTATTGAGAAATAAATGTTTGAAAAATATTTTTAAAACGGCCACGATAGTTTAGTGAAAACTGAATTTCATTTAATTTTATATACTCTGAAACTCAAAATATATTTGATTTGAATTAGAGATTTTATTAATTAATACCAACATGATTATGATAAATATTAATAGTTTATATTCATAAATTTCTTTAAAACGTATCCCCTCAAGCAGCTGCTTGCCACAGAGGTCTCTCAGTTTAATACGCCTTAGTAGAAGGTCTGTGAGGATGGGGTGACCTCAGCATAAAAACAACACAAACATCCATTGCCTTATCTGGGGGCTTGAACCCAGGTTCCTTTGATCAGCAGCCAAGCACGCTAACACTCGGCCATGGGACGACTTACATTACTGCAATGGAATCACGTCATTAAGGACCATAGGCGCTCAGCTAAGTTACCTCTGTAATAAAGCTTTTAGTATCAATCAATCAATCAAACAAAAATAAATGTTTTCTTTGGATATGTTCGAGTCTTTCGACCCTCTCCTCCAGATGGCAAGGTACTACCATGAAGAGAATAAAATATATTTTGTATAATATTACTGCAGGTAGCTTTAGGATATATTTAACAAATGAATATAATAATTAAATGTGTTATTTTTAGAGCAATATATAAAAAAGGGTAAAAACTGTTTAATGCATATAATATATTTATTGTTACTTTAAATATTGTTTCTAGTTATTGTTTTATTCATTTAAAATATATATAATATATATCTAGAGCAACCTGTAATAATATTATATTGAAATTCTAAATAATGTCTCCTCAATGCAAAATCCAAAATCCCTAAAAATTAGCTTTAACTTTGGCAGAGCCAACACTTCCTAAAGTAGAAGTAATACAAAGTTATGACGTCAGCTTTGAGAGATTTAGAACTCTGCAAATCTCTTAAATATTATTTCTACTATTATTACTGGTAGTTTTAAAACTAATCTTCGTACTGATTTATATTTATGAATATACATTATTTAGAAAAAATATTCTTATGTATAAACGTTATGATAATACTGATACATATGAATAATTTTCCTTCTAAAAATACATATATATTTATAAATAAACATTAGTATAGAGTAACCATTATTAGTTTTATAGTATAACCCAGTGTATACTGGTAATTATACACTCTAATTATACACTAAGTACTATTAAAATAGTTTAAAACTGACCATTAATCATAACAGAAATAAATATATAAGAGATTTGTAGATGTTATGATCTATGTATGCAAACGTCATAACTTAGTCGTATGGTCTTCTATTCTAGGGGGAATTGGCAGCGCTCGGTAGCCCCTAATGTTGCGACGCCTCTTTACTACTGGTATTTTAATAATTAATAGTGTTAATAATTTCCCTCATATGCGCAATTTGGTAAGTTTTTACCGACAAACAGACTGGGTAATTATCATTTCTCAGAATTATTTCTATTGAACTTTTACTCAGGTTTTAACAGTTCAATAGAAGTAATTCTGAGAAATGATAATTACCCAGTCTGTTTGTCGGTAAAAACTTACCAAATTGAGTATATGAGGGAAACTATTCAGCACGCTACACAAAAAAGCGACTATGTCGCCAGTTCTTTATTCCCAGAGCATTGTTTGGATGTCGTGTCCGCTTCTGGAAGTATCTGACAACTCCATCTTTCAGTCTGACGTCTCAGTGACAAGTCCAATGTTAGCTTGGCCATTTAAGTCGTTATGGTAATAAACAAGTTCTTTAGCATGCAGCATGGAACGTCGAGTGACGTAAAGCAATTATTTTTTTTCCATATCTTTACATAGTCTTTACACATTAATTTCTTTTTCGCTTTCATTTTAATTATCCTTCCAGTGAAACATGAACATTTTACTGGTTCCAGCACGCGAATAGTTATCTTAACACGTAAAGTAGTGACGAAATGGGTTTTGTAATTTCCATTCTACATAATCTCTTGCTATTAAACAGTTAACTTATTTTTAACTTTTTAGTGACTTTAGAAAGACCGTAGTAAAATTGAGAAAATAGAAAGGAAATTTAATTTTTAACTACCGCTAATTCTTTAAACTTTAATTTACATTGCTTGCATTTACATTTATGAATATTATTTTCGCAAAAAGAAAACAGTACTAAATAGTATTCAAAAATATATGGTATACTACATAAATTGGAATAAGAGGAAGCCAAAAAAAATTAAGGGCTTCTTACTTCCCACAAAGTTTTTGTCTAATGTTTACACTACATAAATTATTACATATAAGCAGAGCCGGATCTAAGAGGGCATGGCTTCCCGTTTCAGAATGCTGGTAAGGTAATAGATGCAAAAAGTGATTAAACGTACGAATTTTTTAAGCACTTTTCAAGAATATTTTTAAAGATCTCTAAAACGGAGGGTTAAACGTTACACTATGATAGAAATCCAGTTTCCCCTTAAATTTTTATCCTAGATTCGGATCTGTATATCAATCGTTTATAATATATACACATATAAGTTGTTTCATGTCTTTATACATCAAAGATTGTAAACAATCAGCTGCTAACAGTTAGGATTTAACCAAAAGTGAGGCGAGGGTTGACTCAATCGGTAGCGAGTCAGGCTCGTTGTCTGCAGTTTCCAGGTTCGAATCAAAACTTTGTCAGTGTTGAGATTTATCTCCGTTAATCCCCACCCTGTCGTAGTGGAGAAAGGAGACACTGATGGCCTTGGAAAGAACACCGTCCGTCGAATAGGATGTTAAGCCGTGTCCCAGTATGCAGGAGAATCATAACCTGTGCACGTTAATGAACACGTTGGATGACCTTAACGGGGTTCTCACATTTGTCCATCGGGTCCTCTTCTTCCGATCATTTTTGAGTTGTGGGATCCTTGTGATATTTAATATTTTAATATACAGGGTGATTGTAAACTCTTTCAACAAAAAAAGAGGGGTGATAGTACACATTAAGACAAACAATTTTTGCAATGGAACCTAGGGTCGCATTCCACTCCTTCCGCCAGAAAAGAGTACTTTCGAGAAACGCCACGCATGCACAAGTATTTACAACCGGTGCATGAAAAGTACAAGATGCAAATCAGGTGCGCTGAGCAAGGGCGTAGACGATTAAGAACAAACATTTGAAAACGTTCATCGACATTACCGTGAATAACGTCACATGATAAGTGACGTATTCGTGAAGGACATGGAAGACTACACATACGAGGAATTGGCGGATATGCATCTGATGTACGGCCAAGCAGGTGGTAATGGACGTGAAGCACAAAGATTGTATCGTGAGAGATTTCCGAATCGTCGTATTCCTTACCATTCGACCTTCGCCAGTGTTGATCGAAGACTGCGTGAAACTGGCTCGTTGTCTATCTCAATGAGTGATACTGGACGTTCGCGAAGTGTGCCGACACCGAAAATGGAAGAACGTGTCTTGCAGCGATTTGCAGAAGTTCCTTCCACAAGTAGGCGAGTGGTGTCATTCGAAATGGGAGTTTGTCAAACCTCGGTGTGAAATGTCCTACATGAGGCACGGATGCATCCCTTCCATGTGCAGAAGGTCCAAATTTTGAACGAAGATAACTATCCCATCCGGGTAGAGTTTGTTAGGTGGATGCCCCAGATGAACAATGTTAATCCACAATTTCCCGCATTAGTGTTATTTAGTGATGAGGCCACGTTTACCTGGGAACGCATTTTCAACAATCACAACCAGCACCCTTGGGCTCAAGAAAATCGACACGTCACTTACCCTCGTAAACACCAGCAGAAATTTGGCGTCAACATCTGGGCAGGTATCCTGGGTGATTGTCTGGTGGGACCTTACCTCTTTGCCAGAATGACTGACCGGCGCAGCATACCGTGTGTTTCTGGAGCAAGTGCTTCCCGGTCTGTTGTAGGGGTTTCCGCTCACCACACAGGACATGTGGTTTATGCATGATAGGGCCCCAGCACACTTTTCCATCGAGGTCCGATACTTCCTAAATGCAACATATCCTGGGCAGTGGATTGGACGTGGTGGACCTGTGGCTTGACCTCTACCCTCCCCGGACCTCAATCCACTAGAGTTCTTCTTCTGGGGGAACATGAAAACACTTGTGTACGAGACATCTGTAGACTCCCTGGAAGATCTCGCGAGAATCGGTGTTGCAGCTGACAAGACCAACACCACACCAGGAGTCTACGAGAGGGTGCGACAGTCCTTCATTCGTCGGTGTGGGGTGTGCAACAACGCCCTCGGACGCTACTTTGAGCAGCTACTTTGAGTCTTTCTCTGACGCGAATGTAATTAAGCAACTCATAAATTAGTTAAGTGCCTTTGTTTTAACTGTTGAAGGATCAACATGGATATGTAACTTTACACTTCTCTGGCGGAAGGAGTGGAATGCGACCCTAGGTTCCATTGCAATAATTGTGCGTCTTGATGTGTACTATCACTGTCGTGGTCACCCTTTGATATTTGTGGGTGGTGCAACTTTTCCGGCCGTGATCGTATATTTTTTTTCTCTAACCAAGGCAAAAGCCTGAATCAACAATCTCATGAATAGGCAAGTAAAATAAACAGCACTGAACTTACAATTAAAATGAATAGCACGGAGCTTATTGTATCATTTAACAACATAATATTTATTTACACATTTCAAGCTTATTGTATCATTTAACAACCTAATATTTCTTTGCACATTTCAGTTCATTAAACAATTGAGGCGTGCTGAGCGAGCTACCTGCTCGTAATCTGAGCGGTTCATAACAGTTAACAAGGTCCCTATATGGGGACGTAAAGATACTAAGTCCCGGAAACACTTTTAAGTCGAAAACATGTCCTCAGATTTGATTAACGTATGGACCCCCTTACCTAGTCAGAAGATATCGCTAGAGGTAAGCATTGCTGGCTGTAGGTAAGTTGAAACAATCGGCTGCACTTCCCATTGTCCTTGACTCGGAAGCTCAACTCGCTGGAGAGACTGGTTGCGGACCTCCGCACACCTCGAACGACAGAAGAAGAAGGACACTCTTCTCTCTGGCCACTGAGCGGCTCGGACCAGAGAGCAAGCGTCAGTTCCACGAAAAAATGTTTTTCCGTCCTTTTCCGCGAATTCCTCGCGGAGGTCACCTTGTTGACCTGGCGTGGAGGACGCGGATTGGTGGAGCTGATCGAGGTGCGGGCAAGCGCCCACCCGTTGTCTTCCTGTTTACTGCACGGGAGCACGTAAGCTCAGTTCTGGTGCCGGAGGGGAATTAATGGATTTGTAGAATGTTCGTTACTAGTCCGTCTTTCGGACAGTCATGTCCACGTTATGAAATCACGTGGGCATGACATCACCCCTCTTTTTTTGTTGAAAGAGTTTACAATCACCCTGTATAGCACAATAAATGGAAGATAAATATTGTTTACACTGACTCCATTTGGGAGAATTAAGATGAAGAGTAGCATTAAAAACGTTAAATGAATTGAATGGTTATGTACAACATGAAATATAAGAAACAGGCTACAGATAAACGAATCTTTTGGCAATCTTGAGATGAAAGTAATTGGAGATTTAAAACTTATAACATTTTGAGGAGTTTACTTAAGTCCATGCTACGTAAATGCTTTTTAAAAACGGCTATGGTAGGAGAGATGACAACGTCCTCAGGAAGATCATCCATACCCTTCCTACTCTACAAAGAAATGGTATCTGGAATCTCTTCTCTGCAAATGGGATAGGCCTGCTGTTGATTGTGTGAACCGATCAAAAGTAAAACAACCAAAAATGAAATAATAAGCTGAAAAAAAAGCATTTTTTTTCAGCTTACTTTTTCATGAGTTCCATGTCTACAGGACATATCTTGTGATTCTTTACTACTAACCAAACGTGACTTTTTTTAGAAGCATTCCACAGTACGAGCGTCGCCATTTTTGCTGCAATAAATGTGTGTTTCACCGCTAGATCGTCTGTGTTAATACCAATGCTTCGACGACTATAAATATTATTATAGCGTGTTTAAAATTTATTGCTGGCGTTTATTCGTAAAGCATTCTCTTTTCCCTTTTTGATTCTGCATCTGTCAAAAAAACCATTCTATTGTTTCTTTTGCATTTCCTTTCTAAAATTATTATTATTTTTATTTTGTTTCGTTTGGTACCTTCTTCTGAAATTCATTTCTTTTTTGTTTTTCGCATCTTCCTTCCAAGAAATCTGATTTTAACTTCGTTTTGCGCCTTCCATCTATATTCCATTGTTCTATTTCATTTCATGTTTCTCTCTTCCAAAACACATATTTTCATTTTGCTTTCGCACCTCACTGTCTAGAATAGGGATTCTCAACATGGGGTACGCGGTAAAATTTTTGGGGTACGCCGTGAGAGCTCAAAAGTCGCTAGATCTTATTACCCAGTAAAATGTTTATAATTTTATAAGATTTATTAAATTGTTTATGTCATTTTTTGTGTTTATCAATATATTTAATTTATGAATTCAAAATTTAATGTGTATATATGTTTTATTTTATTCCCATTGTTATATTATATCTATAGTTTTATCTATCTATACAAGGGGTACGCCAGTTACATACACATTTCCAGGGGGTACGTGAAGCATAAAAGGTTGAGAACCACTGATATATATGTTTTATTTTATTCCCATTGTTATACGATAACTATAGTTTTATCTATCTACACAAGGGGTACGCCAGTTACATACACATTTCCAGGGGGTACGTGAAGCATAAAAGGTTGCAAACCACTGGTCTAGGATATATTCTTCTATTTTGCTTCGAACATCCCTCCCTCCCTCTAAAATCCATTATTTTATTCTTCTTTTCCTTTTCCTTGGCCAAAGCCTTGAGGACGATCCTGTTAGGAAGTAAACTCAAGTTGAAGACTTAACAGCGCGGAAACTCGTCACACTCGAGATAAACGTTTTCTGATGCGCGAGCGAAATGAAAAACGGAAACGAGGAAGAAAAAGTGAAACATCGCATATGGGAGAAATGGTGGAAGAAAGTCAGAATTGGGATGATGGGCTTCACTGGACTAAGCACTACTTCATCCTGAATGTGATGGAGTGAAGCATTGTCTTTTTGGCACTTATAGGTGGATCTCACTTGTCCTGCGACTGTTTCTTTCTCTTCTCTTATCACTTTTCTGCACATTTGACTTCAAAGGAAAAGACTCGACGAATGAAGAGAATTGGACGCAACTGGGAATTTCTAAAATATAATTCTTTCTGAGAAAATGGTAAGTTTTGAGAAACGAGTTTGTTCGAAGAAGTAGAAGAAAAATAATCTAGCCATTTCTATTTTATTTCGGACACAGTTAGAGATTTTGTCGGCTACACGCTGTGACTAAGAAATGGCCATTACGTAAATCAAGTTGGGTTGTTTGTTTTTCAGTTTTGAGTAGATAGAAAGTGGGCATTGATATTCACTCCATTATAGGAGTTGTAAAATTCAATGGGAAACCTATTCTGGATAGCAAAGGGGGTTGTAAAATATAATGACTTGAAGAATTTGTAGACTTTGTCAACTGACAATGGGCAAAACGAGGTTGGGTTGTTTTACCTCTAACGGAAATTTTTTTGTACAGTCGTTCAAAAAAAGTATCCGAACACTATGGTTGATTACAGAATTCAGAAAAAATATCTGGCAACAATTCTTTAGAAATTAGTGATCTGGCAACCTTCGTGTCACGTGAAAAAATGACAATTTCTGCCACTGATGACGTCACACGTGTCAACTTGCCCAACTTGTGGTTCGTTCGGTATTGCAGCTATTGTAATATGTAATATTTGTCTTCCCACAAGTAGAAGCTATCTTGAACACTTCCGTTTGTCAAGCTGTTTGAATTAAAATTTAACCGAATGATAATTTTTGTACATTTATAGTTAATTTTTCTATCGGTAGGCAAATTGATGTAAAATAAAATTTATTGTTTTAACGATAAAAGAAAATGGAAAAAAAATAATGTTGAGATACTTATTCCATTAAAAATTGTATCGAAAGCAGAACGTGCAACATGATTGATTGACAGTCGACTGACTCACAGGGATCATGCTAATTCTGTGATGTCGAGACGGTAAAATTCTGAAGATTTGCACAAGGGTAATCCAAGTCGCAGATCTTGGGAACAATCCAAAATTTGACCTCCGACGTGCCCAACAAGTTCAAATAGCGGTCACGTAGAGGTCAAACCATGATCTACGAGGTCAAAGGCCAAATTTAGATCTACCAGTGCTAAAGAGCTAAAACTTGTTTCCTGCAGGTATTTTGAGTCCTAGATCTCAGAAATGTGAAATTTTGGATGCGCTGTGTCCTTCGGGGTCAAAGGTCAAATACAGAGTTACCAATATTAGAAAACTAAAAATTGGTGCCGGGGTATTTTTGAGTCATAGATTTCAGAAATTAAACCAAATTTTGGGTTCAAGAGGTCTTTCTGATATTCGAAATATACACGTAATACATGTATGTAATGACAGAATAAAATAAATCAGAGAATGCAACAGTTACCAATAACTGGTTTCTGTATTATTTGGCATAAAAGCTGGCAACCTTCCTGTCACGTGACAAGAAGGTTGCCCAGATCACTAATTTCTAAAAAAATCGTTGCCATGTATTTTTTCTGAATTCTGTAATCAATCATAGTGTTCGGATACTTTTTTGAGCGACTGTACATAATGGGATAAATGACCAGATCACAAGTATTCAAGGTCGCAGAGAAGACTTGTAGGGAGGAGAAATGTTTCCCTCAAACTTCTCTTAGTTGACTGGCGGTATAATATATCGGACAGCCACTATAAGACGAATGCAAGATTCAAATTTTAATGAATTTTAAATGATGGTGAATCTGTAATATAAAAATAAACGTGTGAACTGCTAAATATGTCAGTTTGCAAAGAAAATAATTATCATTCTTTTGTATGGAGAATTGTGGAACAGTGACAGAGATAACCTAAAAACTTGGAGCGAGGGTGGCTATGACGGTAACACGCCACACTCGTAATCTACAGTCCCCAAGGGGGCGGGGGTGGCTCAGTCGGTAGCGCGCCAGGCTCGTAATCTGTAGTTCCCAGGTTCGAGTCTCAGCTGGGTCAGCGTTGAGATTTATTTCAGCAAAATTCCCCGCCCTTCCCACGGTCAGTAGGGGACACCGATGGGCTTGGAAAGGCCGCCGTCCGTCGGATGGGACGTTAAGCCGTGGCCCCGTGTGCGGGAGAGCCATACACTGTGCACGTTAAAGAACACGCTGGATGGCCTTGACGGGAGGCTACCATCTGTCTCCCAACAGCTGTTCCAGTGGGTCCCCTCCCCCAACCTTCTCTGAGCCTTCGGGGTCCATGTGACCTGGCCATTTAGCCCATGGTGTGCAAAAAAGTGCCGCTCAGAGGTAAAACAACCCAACCCAACAGTCCCCAAGTTCGGGTTCCACCTGGGCCAACGTTGAGATTTATATCGTCAAAAATCCCTTAGATGCCCTCGGTGAAAAAGGGGACACCTGTGGGCTTGGCAAAGGTTTCCGCTGAATGGGAGTTTTGCCGTGACCTCGGGTGTGGGAGCGCCATACTCTGCGCACATTGCAAAGCATGCAAAATGGCCTCGACGGGAGGCTAACATCTATCTCCTGATAGCTGTTCAGTTGTGTGCTTCCCATTGGGTGCAAAAAAAGCGCCGCTCAGGGGTAAACAATCCAACCTAGAAACTTTATGTAAATTTGCCGTCGTTTTTCATTCAGCGCAGATACATTTAAATATATATAAAACATGTCCATTATATATTAATCATAGTCTTCTACTCACTACAGAAGGTAGGTTTATGTACATAAATTTATAAAATGTTTACATCAAACTATTTTTGCATTTTTATCAAACTTTCATAAAAAATGTTTCATTAAAAAAGGTGAATGATGCCTGCAACCAACTTTAGTAGGCGGATTATATATTTTGCGGACATTTAGTTTATGAAGTAATGATTATGACTAAATTCCCTATAAATATGTAAAATTTGCTGAAACACTTTAAAATCCTTTTTGCAAACATTGCCCGTTTCAAAAACCACGCTCATTACCTTTATAGTCACAAGGTTCGCTGCATTTAGCATAGCAAAACAAACGTAAAGAAAAAAAAAACACTAAGGATTGACGGCTAGCAAAAAAAACATGTTACCTCCCATTTCAAATTTTGATGTCGTACTTCTAGAAAATAAAACTGCAAAACGAAAAAAGTCGATTATGGATATCAACGTTTCGTTTCAAAAATATGTTTGAAGAAACCAGGAATGTAACAAAACATCATTCGAAAAACTCTTTAAAGAAGGAAGAGTCTTGAGACTTTTGCTTTCAGAAGTCATCTAAAGACTCCATATATGTCGTCAGCTACTTCAGCAAATGCTACCCGAGGCAATGTCAGCCGATGTCGAGACTTTAACGTCTTCTGCAGATGAACGAATTTTTTTTTCCTTTTCTGTTGTCATAAGCAGAAGTGGCAACACTCACAGTTTTATTGTGCAAAACGAAGCTCAGAAGAGCAGAACGAGAAGAAGCGGGGAGGGGAAGGGAGCGATCTTTCAGCTGCTTCTGATGTTTCAATTCAACTGCATTGAATGTGAAGTTTTGTCATTCACAACAACACGCATCATTCCCAAGGGAACTCGAAGTAGGAATAAACATGGATCGATATCAGTTTGTTTCTGAATCGGAGGATTTTTCAGTTGAGAACTCTGATTTCGATTTCGTTTCCAGAAATAACTAGAAAAAGAGAGAATAATCAAACCTGTGAATTGGGTAATAGATCGTTTATTTTTACCATGTAAAACAAAAGAAACAGTTACTCATGTGTTACTTCAATTGCAGTAAATTTGATACTCATAAAGATCAAATGTTTCACTCACTGGAAGAAATTGTGATTAAGGAATTTACCCTAAAAAATCTACTAGAACACCAGAATTTGATAAAAAATAAAATATACTTTTTAAATTAATTTTACAATTTTTAAAGGATATAAGATTGATTGACAGAATTTGATTTAGTGCCCAAATAGTACCATGATGTTTTTGTATTAGGAGATCAATCGCTCTTAAGATTATAATGATGTTAATCAAGAACTTTCAGTTTCTACTGAACTACCTCCTCCCTTCAGAAAACTTTGGAATGTTTATTTGATCGCAATCCAAGCTTAGAGACAATTTTACAGTTTTGCTTTTGAAATTTAAGTTTTCCAGACTCAGTTGAGAGAACTCTTCCACACATTTCACGGACCTTTCTTAACAGAATTTCCGGACGAGAGGGGCGAAAGGCCCCGAGTGATTTCCGGAGTAATAGTTTATGTTAAAGAAGAAGAAGAACAACTATTTGAAAGGAAAATTACTTAATTTGCAATTAAAGAAAAGTTTTAGTGGTACCATCCCGGTGGCGAGTGGATAGCGTGGTTGGCAATTGATCATAAGGGATCTGGGTTCGAATCCAGGGTCCGAGTGGATAGCGTGCTTGGCTACTGATCAAAGGGACCTGATTTCGAGCCTAGGTAAGACATAATGTTTGTTTTGTCTTTCTGCTGAAGTCCTGCCTTCCTCAGAGACCCTCTACTATGGCGTTTAAATTTGACAGACTCTGTGGCAAGCAGCTGCTTGAAGAGGTATTTAATTTTTTCAGTGACAGTACATTATTATCGCAAAAAGGAAAACTGAAATAATACTATGTTACTAATATTGATAAAGCAGAAAATAGACGAGAAAACGATTTATATTAAAATATATTCCAACGAAACAATTAATAGATTAGTTTTATTGCATTGAAAAATTTTTCCAACAAAACTAAATAATGTATTTTTGGTTTTCATATTCTTTGATTAAATTGGCCATAAGTAAATAATAGGATTCATTTTTAGTTTACAAAGAAAATGAAAAAAAAAACGCAGTTTAAGAAATTCTGTGAATTTCTTCTGTTTTCTTTTACTCCAAAGTAATCAGTCTTAATTGAAAAATACTGCGTAGCAAAGAAAGCAAACTATCTTTCATGAAATTGAGAAACTCTGACCACCACCTTCTTGTTGCATTTTCCCCAAATAACCAATCCTTCTTATTAACACTTTAACATTCTCATTGTCATCAAGTTAAGTCTTTGATCCTAGAACTGACCGCCTTAATTGCTTAATTTTCTTTCTTTCCTTCCAGAAAAATAAAAAATTCAAATGCGCATTCAGAGCGATGATGCACCTATCGATTAATCTAGCTTTCATTCAAATAACTCTGGGAGGATTCATCTTTGTCATTTCGGCATCTATTGTGTAAGAGGAAAACTTTATGTTTCTCGTTAAAGAAATAGATTTAATTAGTTTCCTTCAAAGGGTGTGTCATTTACAAGTGTTAATTGTGGAGAATAATTAGAAGAAGAGGGCTTAAATAATTAGGAGAAGAGAGAAAGAAGAACTGAATTAATTCTTTTCCTTGCTTTTGATGTTAAGTAGAATATGTTGTAACTTTCAATAGATGCTTCAGCACTTAAAGGGTGGAAATTATCATTGGTAATTTATTAGTACAAATTTAAGAAGAGAAGTGTCTGCTAAGTTTATCGAAATATTCTTCACTTACAAGTGGAAATCTACAAAGAAACTTTTGAAGTTATCATTTTGTGCAAATGAATGTAAGCTGCAACCAAAATAATAATTATTAGTAGAATATAACTTTAAAATATAATTGGTAGCTCTTTGTTTTTAGTTCAAAAATTTTAAAAATATAAAAATTATAAAAGCAATAAATTCAGTTTTTAAAAATATAAACGGATATCAGCCATTATCTAGAAAAAATAAAGGGGAGGAGCTGGTAAATCGATCGAAACAGAAAAAAAAAGTAAAGGGGGAGGGAAACAGACTAGATTTCCAATGTAGTATAACCTTTTGCTTATGTTTAAGAGGTGTAAAAAATTCTTAAAAAAATGTGTGAAATATGCATAAGTTTAATAATCATCATTTGTCTCTATTACCTTTACCAGCATTCTCAAAATCGGATGCCATGGTCACCTTAGCCTCCCCCTGCCTTAGATCCGGTCTTGCTATTATCTATTTAAAATTCTTAAACGATTGAAATTAAAATTTCATAAGTTATACTGGTTTAATATTATACTAGATTTTAAATTTTTAAATAATAATATCATCATATAAAATAATACATAGATGATTGTGACTGATTGACGGGCTGACTGACTGACAGGGATGACGCTAATTCTAACTATGAAGCAGAAATGGTAGAGCTCTGAAAATTTGCATAGGGATAATCCGGCCGTTAATCGCAGGATAATACGACATTTGATATCCAATGTGTTTTTCAAGATCAAATAAATGCCAAGTAGAGGTCAAACCTTGATGTACGGGGTCTAGAAGGGTGAAAATTGGTGTCTGAGGGTGTTTCGGGTTGCAGATGTTGGAAACGTTGCGAAATTTCGAATCCGGAGGATTCATCAGGGTCAAAGGTCAAATTTGAATCTATTGGTGCTAAAAAGCTGAAAATTGGTTTCTGGGAGATATGTTAAGTCGTAGATCTAGGAAATATTGTTTTTCTTGCGATGGGTCCTTTGAGTCAAATATTAAATATAGATCTGTTGTGGCTAGAGGGTTAGAAATTGATGGCGGGATAATTTTGAGTCGTACAGTCGCTGAAAAAAATATCCGAACACTATGGTTGATTACAGAATTCAGAAAAAATATCTGGCAGCGATTTTTTTTAGAAATTAATGATCTGACAACCTTCGTGTAGAGTACACATTTGTTTGAGCGACTACATCTCAGCAATTTTGTCAACGTTTGGATGCGATCAGTCTTTTCAGGTCAAAGGTCGAATTTTAATATATCTGTGCTGGAGTGCTAAAAATTGATCAATAGGGCTATTTCAAGCAGTAGAACTCAGAAATGAGAGGAATGTTCAGATCCGGTGTGGCAATCAAGGTCAAATAGGGATCGGAGTGACGGTCTAGAAATCAAGAACTGTTGAAGGCACCGAGTAACTTCTAAGTATAGTCATATAATGTTTTTAATTTTTGGTGGTTTTATTTATGTTGTTGGGGTCTTTGATAAAGTTTGGATCAAAAGTTTCGCCATAATCATATTGAAGGATTTCAGCTTATTCGAATAATTTCTTGGTACTTATATGACGGAATTTTCCCATCTTCAAGGGTTATTCACACCTTTTAGAGCCCAGACCTTTCAGAGCAAGCATGCTCAGAATTCGCCTTCAAATCCCAGACTCTTCAGAGCAGGCATACCTCAGAGTTCGCTCTTGGAAACAAACCTTTTTAACGTTTGTATATGTGATGTGCCTGATTTTGGAAGAATGGAAATAGCATTATACGCAGAAATTACCACTATAATTTCGTTTCTTTTATTTAAAAATTCCTATTCTAAGAACTCGGGAAGAGCTTGAATCCTGATTCACAAAATGGCGAATCAGGATTAATATTTTAAAGTCGATTTTATTATGTGCACGACTATGTATCAATTCCATTGTTTTCACGACTTACATTGGGGTGTGGGTGCTCAGTCGGCAGCGTTCCAGGTTCCTAATCTGCAATTCCCATCTTCGAGTACTACTTGAACTAGCTTTGAGATTTATCTGCAAAACTCGTCGCCCTCCCCTCAATCAGTAGGGACACCGATGGGCTTGGGAAGGATGCCGCCCTTCGGATGGGACCATGTGCGGGAGTGCCATACCCTGTACAGTGTGTAAAGAATACACTGGATGGCCTAGACAAGAGGCTAACACTTGTCTCTTAGCAGTTGCCCAGTGACTTCCCTTGTCCCAACCTTCTCTGACTTCTCAGTGTCCTTGTGACCTGGCCATTTAGCCCATTGTGTGCAAAAAAGGGCCTCTCAGGGGTAAAATAATTCAACCCAATGTCCAACTTACGAAAGCTCTTACCTGCAGCTGACATCGGATGGAAAGATAATATCACTTACTTGGGTATGATTCTTGATCAGGCCCGGATTTAGAAAAAAAATCGAAAGGAGATGCGAAGAAACACAATCGAACTGAAAAATGTAAGGGGGGGGGGGTAAGAGAATGGATTTCCAATGCAGTATAACATTTCCCACTACGTTTTACAGGTCTTTAAAAATTTTCTTGAAAAATGCATGAATTGTAAATAAGTTTAACAATTTTTTTGACTCTATTACCTTTATTAGCATTCTGAAGGGGGGGGGGGGAGGGACACGGCGTCATTGGTCCGCCCCTAGAACCGGCCCTGTTCTTATCAAAGTTTTTGCTATAATCATCATGTAACCAATTCTTTTAATAAGACACAGAAGGTGGCCTATTTCTAAGTGCATTTTTAGGGTAAAATTCGAAACTTTCCATGATAAGAAATTGATAATTTACAAAATGATCGTCAGGCTGATTAACATGTACGCTTGTCAGCTTGGAAATAAAGCTCTTTAAAACATTTCTTTGTACCGAGGTTTGTTCGCAACAATAATAGAAATATTTCAATCTGTCATAAAAATTATTAAACTATCTTCACTTTCCTTATTTGAGAGAATGGAATGCATCCAAAGTGAGGTTATTTTTAATGTTTCGAATTATTATCACGTTTGTGGGCAAAGACAAAAAGTACAAAGATCCATCCTTCTTCTTGAGCCTTGACCATATGCATTGCAGCTGGATCTTTGTCCCTGACAATGCATTGCAATGGGATCTTTGTTCCTGACAATGCATTGCAATGGGATCTTTGTTCCTGACAATGCATTGCAATGGAATCTTTGTCCCTGACAATGCATTGCAATGAGATCTTTGTCCCTGACAATGCATTGCAATGGGATCTTTGTCCCTGACAATGCATTGCAATGGGATCTTTGCCCCTGACAATGCATTGCAATGGAATCTTTGTTCCTGACAATGAATTGCAATAGGATCTTTGTTCCTGACAATGCATTGCAATGGAATCTTTGTTCCTGACAATGAATTGCAATGGGATCTTTGTTCCTGACAATGCATTGCAACGGGATCTTTGTCCCTGACAATGCATTGCAATGGGATCTTTGTCCCTGACAATGCATTGCAATGGGATCTTTGTCCCTCACAATGCATTGCAATGGAATCTTTGCCCCTGACAATGCATTGCAATGGAATCTTTGTTCCTGACAATGAATTGCAATAGGATCTTTGTTCCTGATTCTTATAGTTGTCTGACAAGTTCTCACTCACTTCTTCTCTGGACTAACATTAATTGGGTTATTTCACTATGTGTTCAGGTGCACACCATGGCCAAATAGGCACTTTGTTTTCTGATGAAAGAAATATAGGTAAACTCACCTGGTTTACTGTAACAAATATTCATAATCTCAGTTCTCATTGATTCAGTGTAGTTTTTCCACCAAGAGTTAATTTTTTATCTACATATATTTTTTAATTCCGACAATTTGTATATGAATTCTTATTGTGTTGATCATAATGTTATGTATTTAATAAGAACTTTTTTTTCTCTTGCATTAGCCATTGAAACTAACCCAAAATGAATTTCAGCTACCTAGTGACACTGATAAATCAATTATAGAAAATGACTTAATGAATAATTAAAGCACTGCAATGTACACACTGTTCATTCAGCAAAAATAACTACTATATATTTTATAATACTATATATATATTTTTATTAACTACTATATATATAACTATCGATACATTATATTTTTATATTACTATATGTATATAACTATCTATATACATTTTTTTTTTGCAAATCAAAAAATTTTGCTTATTGTTATTTACATTTTTTAGCAAAAGTGAGCGATTTAATTTTCATCAGAATAAAATGTGATGACAAAGTTCGAATATCCTGAAATATTTTTAAATTTAATTAGTAGTTATATTTATTAATTATTAACTGGTAGATATTTTACGATTTTTTTTCTTATTAACGCAGAATATATTATTAAGCAATTTTATATATTTTTCCTATTTCTATAATATTTTAATTCAAATAGGAAATATTTAACTTTATAAACGATGTTAAATAACTAGTTAAAACGTTTTTTCCCTCATTTGGGAAACAGATTTCCATTTAACAGCGTATTCTTTCTTTCTTGTAGAAGAAAGACTGACTTCAAATTTTACTCCGCTGTTAGGATTTAATCCTCCTTAATTGAGGCCTTATATAATTCTTCTCTCTCTTCGTTCTTCCTTATTTTTAGAAGAAAAGAATTTTCCTTACGCTATGAAAGTACTAAACATTTTCTCGCCAACCAAAAGAGTCTGTAATTATCTCTCATGTTCTTTTACGAAATAAGGAAAAATTAACACGGGAAAAAGATTCCTTAATAATTGCGCAGGGAAAATTGAAGTAGCTCTGATCTAGCAGAAAACTTATCAGAGCAGAAATACTTATTTATAAGAGGAAAAATACGCCGGAATTTTAGGAGCTAAATGATGGTTTTAATTTCTTGTTTTTAGATGTCAAAGAAATAATGTAGTGCGCATTATTTAGACTCATAATCATTCATAGCTTTAGATTTAAAATCAACTAAATAAACTATTTTGATTATCATTATTAATTTTTTTAATAAAGTAGCGGTAGCTATGAAAGCTTTCGCAAATAAAAAAATACTCAAGCAGCTATTTGCTAGAGAGGTCTGTCAGGAACATATAAGTATAATATATCACAGAGAAGTGCTGCGAGAAAGGCGAGAACCCAGAAGAAGGATACAGGTTCAAACCAAAAATCCTTTGATCTGCAGTCAAGCACTATAATCTTAATATTTGTCAACCACAAGGACAGCAATTCGTTTTACGTATTAATATAAAATATTACCATTTAATATCTAATGCATATAGATGATTGTGAACGATTGACTGACTGACTTAGTCACTGATAGGGATCAGGTTAATTATAATTATGAAGCAGAAATGGTAGAGTTCTGAAAATCTCACGTGTCTAGGGGTAATCGGGGTCTCAGATCTCTGGAAAAAATCGCAAATTTTACTTCTGACGTGCCCTTAAAAGTCAAATAGAGGTTACGTAAAGGTCATATTTTTATCAACAAGTACCAGAAACGTGAAAATTTGTGTCTTGGGGTGTTTCGTGTTGTAGAGTTCAGAAACGTTATGTGATTTCAGATCCGGCGGGTCCTTCGAGGTCAAAGGTCAACTCTCAATCTGCGAGTGCTAGATGGCAAAAAGTGGCGCCTTAGAAAAGTTTGGGTCAACATCTCAGAAACATTGCGAAAATTTGTTTGATCTGTAAAGAGACTATTAACTAAATAAACATCCATGTTTGCTTTTAATTAGGAAAGAATATTCGACTTTTTCTTCTCGCTAGGAAAAAACTAAGGATGAACCAATGTGAAAATTGCTCATCAAAGAAGTTGTTTCCTTTCCTTTCGATCTTCTCTCCTGCCTCTGATCATTTTTTACGTTTCCCTATCCTCTCAGGATTTTGCTTTGCTTCCTCAGCTGTCTATTCCCAAACACAATAGCCACCATTCCAAAGAAAAACCCCAAACGCCAATAATGTCTCAGATCAGAGCTAAAGTGTCTTCCATCACACCTACCGCATCCACAACCTCAGCTTCTTCTGTCTCCGCCCATCCTCTCCCACACTTCCTTCCCTCTCCCTCTTTCTACCTGTGTCTTGTCGTCTCTTTCCCATTAGGCCTTTCTCATTCTCCTTTCATTGATCCCAGTATTGACCATCATAAAGCTTCTTCTTCATCATTTTAATGCATCTTGCTTTGCTTAGAAGCAAGTTCTATTCTTCTTCTTTCGTTACTCTGTATACAAAGAAAATGAAAACATTTATTTTATTTTTTTTTCCTTTGAAAAACCATCTTATCCATCATGATGAACGTTGACAACACTTTTGCATATTTTCCTAACGCTAATTTTAGCTGTAGACTGTATGAAAGTTTTTTAATTAACTTCTAATCAGAATTATGAATCCATTAAATTTAGAGTAAAAAAGTATGGTAGGATGTTCAGGAGCTCTTCAGTCATGGGGTATTTGCTATCGCCATCACGATTCTAAGAAATATAATTAGGTATTAATAATACTCTAGTTACCCTTTGTTAATATTCCTTACCTCTCACATTAACTTCTTTATTAACATAAAATATGTAAATATTGTATATATATATATATAATGTTGCTTAAGTTAAAATATTAATATATGAACTTGGCAGTGCACTAACAAAAATATTCGTTTTCAATAGGATACTGAAATTAAACGAAAATTGGCAATCTGATTGGTTACCTGCTCGTTTCCAATATATTTTTTGTCCTAATTAAACTGTATTTTTTCAAATACAACTGGTATTTTTTTATATACCATGGATATATTAATTCCTAATTTTTTATTTATCATAAAAAATTAGGAATTAATTTTTAAATATTTATAAGTATTCTAATAAAAATTAATAACCAAATTGCTGTACCTAATGCTCTTTAGAAAATAAGTAATTTTTTGTTAAATTTTAGACAAATTAAATTGCTTAAATCTTTACGTATATTACATTTTCTTCGCTTTCCCCCTCTTTTTCTTCACCAGCTGTCCTGGCCCAGTGTATCTTGGTGGGGGTGGTTATAACCCCCAAATACCTTGAGTACACCACTGGTGACTTAGGTTTCCAACAGGATATTAACACACGCTTGGTTCACTGTTGGCGAGTTCTGCATATATTTTAACCCCCCCCCTCCCCTTTATTTTTTATATAATTTCCCCTCCCCTTTATTTTTTATATAATTTCCCCTCCCCTCTGTAATATCCCAAACACTAGATAGCAAGGTTCCAAATATTGCACAGGGGTTTTCTCCCCATCACCTCCAATGCTGCGTTAAAAATTTGAGTCTCTCTTTCTTATAAAACCCGAGTTGAGGTTTAAAATCACTTTCAGTTTTCCACTTCAAGGACAGTCGCTCAAAAAAGTATCCGAACACTATGGGTGATTACAGAATTCAGAAAAAATATCTGGCAACGATTTTTTTAGAAATTAGTGATCTGGCAACCTTCGCGTCACGTGACACGAAAGTTGCCAGATCACTAATTTCTAAAAAAAATCGTTGCCAGATATTTTTTCTGAATTCTGTAATCACCCATAGTGTTCGGATACTTTTTTGAGCGACTGGAACTGTTGAATTCCAACAGGACATTTGCTAGTATGAAATCTTGATGAATTTTTTATTCATGCTAAGAGAAAGATTTTAATAACCACCAATACCGTTAAAACTAGTATGAAATTGAAATTTTTTGAATTGACTTCAGTTGTGTCACTTTGAGGTCTGTCACTATTGTCAGGAAAACTTTTCTGCGAGCCGGTGTAAAAGTCTGAAGTGCCTCTAGAATTTATTATTATGTATAAGAAACTTCTCCAAAAGACAAAACAGTAATTCCATCCTCTTCCATGCGGGGGGAAAAATTCTCCAAAAGACAAATCAGTAATTCCATCTTCTCCTATGTGAGCGAACGAAACTTCTCCAAAAGACAAATCAATAATTCCATCATGTTCTTTGTGAGTACTAGGAAGCTGCGATAAAATGAAGAGATATCACCCTCATCACTTTAAAGCATCTTGCCTTTCAGACTACGTTATACACTGGTGTCCATAAGTTAAGAATAATGTACAAATTGTGGAAGATCTCAAAAACGTGGCAATGAAATGCTATCAGATTTGGAGTGACAGAAGTGGAACAGTGTGCCTCCATTTGGCAAAATGCAGTTCCAGTTCATCAAATCGCCACCACCATAGTGGTGTCGTTCTATGATGTTAAAGAACTGGTAACGAGTTGCTTTCTCTCCCCAGATCGAGACGAGAATCTGAATGATATGGACACAACGAGAATCTGAATGATCTGCGAAGAGCACATGCGCCCATTGATCTGCGGTCCAGTTAGGGTGTCTCTACGCCATGTTCCTGTGGGAGGGATTGAGGGGAATACAAATCGTCGGCGTCTGGCATAGAACACTCTCTGGTGAAGCCTTCTGTAAACAGTTTGCCTAGGAATGTTCTCTCAATGGCCGCAGACAGCTCCAAAGAGCGCCTGACTGGCATCGCCTTGTGGCTTCAAAGTGTTATCGCTCAGATAGCGGCCATCCTCAGCTGTTGTCGCCCTTTGACCTCCTTGCAATCATCAGTGGCTAACGTCTCCTATCTGTTGGAACCATCTCTAAAGTCTTGAAAGCACTGATTGAGAGACATTTACAGTCCTAGCCACATAGGTCTGGAATCGGCCAGACTTTAACATACTAATGTTCTACCACGTGTAAAAGTATCCATATGATGTCCTGTGCCTTACTCTCATCACGAAACGTTCTACAAACATGAACCTAAAGCCTGCTCAACAGAAAATAAGCAGCGCAAAATTAAAGAACTTTAAAAACATTCCAAATTTGTTTTTCGAGTCACGTATGCAAATTTTCTCCAGTCAGGTGAGTTTTAGGTGGTGAATGACCTTTTGTATAATGCATTTTATTGGCACACAAAATGTATTGTTTATAATTCAGTTATTTTTGAGGTATTGAACAGTTTGTGTTGGGTTGTTGGGTTGTTTTACCTCTGAGCGGCACTTTTTTGCACACCATGGGCTAAATGGCCAGGTCACATGGACCCCGAAGGCTCAGAGAAGGTTGGGGGAGGGGACCCACTGGAACAGCTGTTGGGAGACAGACGGTAGCCTCCCGTCAAGGCCATCCAGTGTGTTCTTTAACGTGCACAGGGTATAGTTCTCCCGCACACGGGGCCACGGCTTAACGTCCCATCCGACGGACGGCGGCCTTTTCAAGCCCATCGGTGTCCCCTACTGACCGTGGGCAGGGGGGGGGGGAGAATTTTGCAGAGAGAACAGTTTGGGAATTTGTTTTTGGTCATTAGTATAATAACGAGGGTTTGGAACTGTTATTACTACTACTAGCCAATTATTGCCTCGTATAAACAGAATATCAGTATAGCATCCCCCCACCTTCGTTACGGAAATATTTTATTTCATTTGTCAGAAATAATAGTAGATGCACATAAATAGACTTATTATAATTAGTACTAACATCTACCTTACTCTGGAAATCAGTGTCAGATTCTAATGATATGAAATTCAAAATAAATAATAATTTCTTAGAATATTTGTTTTAAGTTGCTATTTTTTTAAATTTTATGTTGAAAAAAAATAATATTTCGCCACATTACTGTAAGGGCGAATTTATGGTCCGTCACGTGAATTTTATAGTCAGCTAAAATATACACTGCTGGCAATTAAAAGTGCAACACCAGGAAAGATAAAAGATATGAAAGCCATATTTAGTGAATATATAGCTTATGTTACAAGGGTCAAATGATTACAAATACAACACTCTTAGACATGTGGAATACAAAGAAACCAGTATCTTGTGTAGCCACCATGAACGGCAATAACCGCTGCTACACGGTCCGGCATTGAGAAGATGAGACGTCGGATGTGTGTTTGGGGAATGCCAGTCAATGCAGTTTCAATGCGTAGACAAAGTTCATCTGTTGTAGCTGGTGTCTGGTGTGCTAGTCATCATGAGATCAAGGACCAGAAATATTCAATTGGGGACAGATCCAGGAATTGTTGAACGATGTATGCCACATGTGGTAGGACATTGTCCTGTTGTTGTTAAACGGCACCAGAGAGTCCCTGAAGATAAGGTATGACCACAGGCTCCAACACCTCAATGATGTAACGCTGGCTGTTCAAAATACCAGTATGTGTACGAGGCGCGTGTGTGAGTGGAGTCCAATGGCACCCCATACCCTAACACCAGGGACCAGACCTATATGGCACTGCATCATGCATGTATCACTGAGCCTGTCACCGTGGTACCTCCAGATATGGATTCGTCCATCATGGTGCTGCATACTGAAGTGGGATTCATCTGAAAAGACGATGCGATCCATTCGCACATCCATGCACGACGTTCTTGGCACCAATGCAATCACATTGATAAGCTAACTAACACTTTTCCCATTGATAAGCTAACTCACAGTTTTGCACCGTACTACTCCAGTCACAGATGAATTCCGCCAAACGTATGTCAATTGATAACTTCATTACAACTTTCCATACGTATTACTCACAAAGCACTATCCTTTCGAAAAGACAGGCGACAGCAGCGCCCTAGAAATTTCGTACACTTTTCGAAAGATTACTCACGAACCACAGCTACCAGTAACTGTAGTTTTATTACATTAATAGGGTTAAAACTAAGCGGGACATTCCACCAAATTTGGGACCGATCGCTCAAATAGCGCGGAACCATGGAGAAACTGACAATTTCTGCCACTGATGACGTCACACGTGTCAGCTTGCCGGTTCGTTCGGTATTGCAGCTATTATAATATGTAATATTTGTTTTCCCACAAGTAGAAGCTATCTTGAACATTTCAAACAATTGAAGTTTGCATCAATTTAAATTTAACCGAATGATAATTTTTGTATATTTATAGTTAATTTTTCTATCGGTAGGCAAATTGATGTAAACTAAAAATTATTGTTTTAACGAAAAAAGATAATAGGAAAAAATTTTATTGTTGAGATACGTATTCCATTAAATATTGTATCGAAAGCAGAACGTGCAACAATGATTGATTGACAGTCGACTGACTCACAGGGATCATGCTAATTCTGTGATGTTGAGACGGTAAAATTCTGAAGATTTGCACAAGGTTAATCCAAGTCGCAGATCTTGGGAACAATCTAAAATTTGACCTCCGACGTGCCCAACAAGTTCAAATAGCGATCACGTAGAGGTCAAACCATGATCTACGAGGTCAAAGGCCAAATTTAGATCTACCAGTGCTAAAGAGCTAAAACTTGGTTCCTGCAGGTATTTTGAGTCCTAGATCTCAGAAATGTGAAATTTTGGAGGCGCTGTGTCCTTCGGGGTCAAAGGTCAAATACAGAGTTACCGATGTTAGAAGGCTAAAAATTGGTGCCGGGGTATTTTGAGTCATAGATTTAAAAAAATTAAACCAAATTGTGGATTCAAGAGGTCTTTCTGATACTCGAAATATACATGTAATACATGTATGTAATGGCAGAATAAAATAAATCAGAGAATGCAACAGTTACCAATAACTAGTTTCTGTATTATTTGGCATAAAAGCTTGAGAAATACTCTAATTGTTTTCGGAGATTCCATCAGAAAATTATACAAATCATTATACATAGGATGATCATTTAATTCGTGAACAGAAGCAAAAAGTTGAATTAAATATCATCCTCTGAATCTTCCTTTCATTTGTCTTTCTCAAAATACTCTCTCTTGAACTTCACACTTTACAACTCCTACTGAGGTTAACAAAGCAATTAAATTGTTAAAACCCAGAAAGGCTCCCGGAATTGATGAAATCATGAACACCATGATCAAACAACTTCCGCCTAGAGCCATTGTTTACATCTGTTATATTTTTAACAGCCTTTTATGTTTGAAACACTTCCCATCGATCTGGAAAAGGGCTGTTATTAAAATTATACATAAACCGGGGAAAAATCCAACCTTTCCTCAGAGTTATCGACCGATCAGTTTGATTCCATGTTCAGGTAAAGATTTTGAGAGAATTATCTTAAATCGCTAATGGAGCATACTGATCAGAATGGCCTAATTCCAGAACACTTTGGCTTTAGGCGGAAGCGATCTACAGTCACCAACTGTTAAGAGTAGTAGAAAGGGTTGCCGAATCCTTAAATAAGAAAGAGACCGTTGCATCCACCTTTCTGGATGTGGCCAAAGCTTTTGATCAGATCTGGATCGACGGCCTCATTTTTAAAATGATTCAAACCAACTTCCCTTCAGGCATGACCCACACTTTACAGTCATACCTGAATGAAAGAACATTTTGTGTTAGGATTGGCAACTGCCTTTCCATTGTGAGAAACATAGATGCAGTTGTCCCACAAGGCTCCTTGTTGGGCCCTGCTCTATTCACCTTCTATATGCACGATCTTCCAGATGTCCATCCTGTCATGACGGCATCTTACGCTGATGACTTACCTTACACCTCCTCTACCCACTGACGCCAATTTTCATCACTGTGGCAGCATTCCGTCCAACACAGGCACCAATGTCTCAGTCCTTTGGTAATCCCACAATTCTCCCTCGATCAAAGTCGAAAACCTGGTCGTATGGATGCCGTGTTCTTCAACGGGGCATACTTGATCGTTTAGTGTGCAAGAACTGCGAACAAACACAATTCCAGTGTTTTACACCGGCTCTTTGTAATCTCCTCTTATACCACTTCCAGGGGGCGTTACTGTCACACGTGATGTGCGTATGTGCTGCGCTTTGAATCATTTACGTGTTCTCCCATTGGCTACCCATCTTGAATATTTCGGGACAATTTGATAAGTTCTTCCTGGTGTTGAACTTTTAATGGCTAGCAGTGTATATAGAAAATAGTGAGTGACTGATAGGGATCACGCTAATTGTAACTATGATGCAGAAATCATAGAGCTCTGAAAATTTGTTCCTTCAGATAATCCGGGTCCTAGATCTCGTGAAGAATTCGAAATATGACCTCGACTTGTCCTTCAAGGTCAAATTGAGGTCAAATAGAGGTTAAACCTAGATTTACGAGTGCTACAAACGTGAAAATTGGCGTGTGGGTGTGGTTCTAGATCTCGGTAACGTTACGAAATTTAGGAGCTGGAGGGTTTTCTGAAGTCAAGGGTAAAATTTTATCTACTGGTACTAGAGAGCTAAAATTTGATGTCTAGGGGTACTTCGTGTCTTAGATCTGAGACGCATTGTGAAAAATTGGATCCCATGGGTCACTCGGGGTCAAAGGTCAAATTGTAGTATATCGGTGCTAGAGAGCTAAAAATTCGTTCATAAAGGTATTTTGGATCGTAGATCTCAGAAAAGGTAAAATATTTGAGATCCTGTGTCACCTTCAAAGTCAGATAGAGGTCAGAGTGACAATCTAGAAATCAAAAGTTGTGGAGGCCCTGAATAACTTCCGGTACTTTATCATTTCCTTAAAGGGGAAATTCCATAACTTGAACATCGGGGAATCCGGGGATGCACTGTGCTTATACATCTCGAATTGCCACAGCTTGGAGAATGGAGAAATACAAGATATCTCTTGTAGCTTGAATGCGTTTCATCCCAATTCCTAAAGTGTAAGTTCTACGATTAATGTACAGTAATCCAAATTGAAGAATTAACAAGCTTAATTATTAAATTATAGTACTAGTAATTATTAAAACTGCATTCTTCATGCATTTTAAATGTATCATATTTACAGTTTCTGCAAAATGAAGTAAAGTACATATGTAGCAGCCCAGGGCCCGGATCTGCGGGGGAGGGGGGAGGGCTAGCATACTAGCATTCTCAAGGGAACTCATGGAGGCCTCAAGGGGAGGTATCATGAAGGTCTCAAAGGGAGGTATCATGGAGGTCTCAAGGGGAGGTATCATGGCGGTCTCAAGGGGAGGTATCATTGAGGTCTCAAGGGGAGGTATCATTGAGGTCTCAAGGGGAGGTATCATGGAGGTCTCAAGGGGAGGTATAATGGAGGTCTCAAGGGGAGGTATCATGGAGGTCTCAAGGGGAGGTATCATGGAGGTCTCAAGGGGAGGTATCATGGAGGTCTCAAAGGAAGGTATCATGGTTGCAAAAATAAAGGAAAGGGGGCGAATAACCCAATCGAACTGTAGAAAATTAAACTGGGGTTATATTTCATATGAGATTATATTTCATTGCAGTATCAGAGAATAGATGGGAGTTGCATTGTAATATTTCATCCTTGCAAAAAATATTTTGGAAAATGTGCGAAATATACATAAATTTATCTTTTTTTTGTCTCCATTACCTTTACTAGCATACTAGCATTCTTAAGGAACCATGACACCTCCCCTTGAGAATGCTAGTATGCTAGTAAAGGAAATTGAGGCAAATAAAAGGATAAGTGTGTATATTTCGCACATTTTACAAGACATTTTTAAAGATGCTATACCCAAGGATAAAATATCACAATGAAACCTGCATTTATTCTCTGATACTGCAATGAAATATAGTCTCATGCTCCCCCCCCCCCCTCCAGTTTAATTTTCTACAGTTCGATTGGGTTATTCTTCCCCTTTCCTTTATAATTTTTCTAAATGGGGCTGTAGCAGTCTAACAATTAATTTTGGTGTTTAATCTTTAACGTAGTGCTAATTTTAAATAAAAGTTCTAATATTAAATACTTTTGAATTTCTCTTAATTTATAATTAAAATATTGATGAATATTAATTAAATGTTATAATTATAAATTAATAAAAAGTTTTATAAAATTATATAGTGCTTTATTTTATTTATAAATTTCAAGGTCATCCTAATAAGACATTTCTATTCTTTTTCTCATTAAATTACCAATGATCTCACCATATGTTTCGTCTCGTAAGAAAGATCACCAATATTACTGGAAAATCTTATTAAAACAACTAAGCCTTATCTACGTTACTTTTGTGAATCAACCAACGTTAAGTATAAACCATCTGTAATTGCCTTCAGTTCAGTCTAATCTCCATTCCCGACTTTAGTATTGAAATGAGTTTTATGCAAATCGTCAAGATGTTTCTCGTGCTCAATGACTCAAAAGGGAAAGAGTCCTTTCTCCCCAGTCTCCTTCTCTGCATTCGAATGGGGCAGGAAAGGGATTTTTTTCTCTCTCTAATGACGTCAAGATTTCAGAAGGAAAGCGGAAATGTTGCTCATTGCTGAAACCAAGCAAGGAAAAAACTCTGAAAATAGATCGAAGATAAATTTGGCTTCTTCTTAAAGTGAATGCTAAACAGCTGATGGGATAAAGTTATTTCTGCCTCGTTTACGCTTTAAAGTTTTGATATTTTTTAAGCTGAATAATTCTGCATTTCTGAAATGTTATAAACTTCTCTGGAACCAGGATTTAGTATCGGGAGAGAGGGAGAATTTAGTTTCGAGGTTGTCATAACAGTTAAGGAGTGGGGATTCTCAATTACTAAAATATTCCACCTCACAGGAAAGGTTAAAATAATATTCTATATGAAATGAAATGGAATAAAATTTTATAGTTGTTTTCTAAATCTATTTTTAGTATCGGACATATGGGTTGAAATAATATTATACAAAGACAACTGCTTTGAACTTCAAAGCAGATATAGTTTTAGATTTCATATTTCAGGGGGGGGGGGGAAGATTTCCCTCCCTGGTACGTCCCTATCTGAAATTTATCGAATATGTGAAAAAATGTTTTTATTCCCTTTTGGTCTTATGCATTAACACAGAGAGAGTTTAGAACTGAATACATATTTATTGCTGTTTCATAGTTTCTTCCAAGTTCAGGAAAGTTTATAAATTTGAAACATTTCGCATCTGTCCTGAGAAAAGAATTTACTTGAAATATTTAAACAGAAGTAGTGTTTTCTAACCTTTTTCGATAACTGAACGTTTAATAAATATTGAAAAAATTGGCAGAAAGATGAAATTGACATATTTTTCTAGAACATAAACAAAGAAGTTATAAAATTTAATTGCTTTATAATTTAGAAGTCATCAACGATAGTTTCTTTTTTTTTTTAATATTGTAAGACCGTCCCATGGCCGAGTGGTTAGCACGCTTGGCTACTGATCTAAGGGACCTGGGTTCGAGCCCCGGGTAAGGCATGGATGTATGTGACGATTTTCTGCTGAGGTCCTGCCATCCTCTCAGACCTTCTACTATGGCATATAAACTGACAGGCTCCTGTCAGACCTCTGTGGCAAGCAGCTGCTTGAGGGGGTAAGACAGATGGCCGTCATTTCCGGTTTTCCTACGGCAGCGCTTCTCCTGGGTACACCACAACTATAAACCTATAAACACAAATCTATGTACACTACGTTGAAAAAAAGTGTCCAGACACTTCCATGTTATGTGAATGGAAAGTCACTTTCAAATCGTCGTCAAATCCATTCGTCTCCCTAACATTGAAAATAAACCTTTTACGAAAAAAACTATTATTGGCGATAAATTGCAGATGTCACTCAAATCTATCTATGTATATATTTCCCGCAATATTCGTTTAATTTTTAAAGAATGAATGTAAACTGAAGCATTTATCTTCAACTTTTGACACTTGTGAAAAACACTTCAATAGATAAAACACAACTCTTGTAACAATTTGTTCACTAACATAAATTAAATATGTGAAGTTTGTATGACGATTTTTTAAGATTTCATCAGTTTGGAGGCAATATGACAGTTTCAATTTTCAATAATCTTCATTGAAGCGGGACCATTTAAATTTGCCCTTGTGGCCTCTTTGGGGTTGATGTGTTTTAACTTTGTTATTGCCAGTAAGGCACTATTTTAGACTTCGAGTTATAAGCCCTAGGCTTGAAGCTCTAAAAATTAATTCGAAATATCAGATATCAGGACCATTTAACAGCAGATGACACTGCCACATTGCCTCCAAATTGATGAAATCTTAAAAAATCATCATACAAATTTCAGATATTTAATTTATGTTAGTGAAAAAATTGTTACAAGAGTTATGTTTCAACTATTGAAGTATTTTTTCACAAGTACTTATGAGGTGTGTACGGATGGAGACTGTCTGACCTCCATATGTAAATTGGGGATTTGGATTATTTATCTCTGAGAACTACCTTTGTACACACAGCGGACTAAATAGACAAGTCACAAGAACTCCAAGGGATCAGAGCTGGGTAGGGAAAGATATTTTTCAACGCACAAAGGTCTCCCGCACACGGAACCATGGCTGAAAATTTGTCCTATATTCTGTCCCAGATGGGCCAGATCTGGGGGGGGGGGGGGAAAGGCTTGCATCAGCATCATTCCTAGAAATTTTCCCTCCCCGTGTCAGAATATTAGTTAGGGTAATGGAGGCAGAAGATTATTAAACTTATGTAAATTTCTAACATTTTTTAATTTTTTTTAAAGATCCCTAAAACGGATGGTAAGTGTATTCTGCAATGGAATTCCAAACTATTGACCTACCACCTCTTACTTTTTTTGGCTTGCTCCCCTTTAATTTTTTTCTAGTTCCGAGTCTGGCTCTATCTGGCGACGGAGAACTTTCTAAGCCCATCGGTGCTCCTTTTTCACGAACAAGCCCTCTATTGTGGGAGGGGGTACGTCCCGAAATACCTGCCCCCCCCCCCCCCCCCCTTAGAAAAACCCGTGCTCCGTTTTCACAACACTACACGAGTTTTTTTTTTTCATGGACAGCAGGATCAAGACCATCAGAGATACACAACGCGGGCACAGCTGGGACTCGAACCTGGACCATACATAAAGTTACGAGCCTGGCATGCTGCTGAATGATCCATTCGTCTCCCCTAGAAACGGTCGATGATTCTGTCTAGTCATCACAGATGGGGAGAATTAACAGAGGAAGTCCAAAATATTCGCATTAAAAGTTTGATGACACTTTTACGACACCTCACGACGCACTAAAAAATATTGTTATTAAAATTTTCCTGACAGCGTTAGTTTGGGTCATTGCCTGGGTGCTAAAATCCCTCTGAACAATTCCCGGAGATTAAGGATGACGAGCACGAATTGCCTTATTAAATTATTTCTTTTCTTTCGGACTACTAAACGTGAACAATTTGGTTGTCGTCTCATAGAAGGAAAGAAATTCGGAGAAAAGCTGGAAGATTAAAAGTTCGCTAATTAAAAACATGAAAGGCCGAAAAGAAAACAAACTCCCTTAACTAATCCGCGAAGTTGAATCCTCTGGAATAGACAACCATTAGTAGGATTTACGGAAGAACTCTTTCCCTACTTGCAACTTTCACAGCAATCCTTAATACTTCTGTTGCACAAGACATTAACGCTGCTTGAACCTCATTTCGAAGAGAATAGAAAATTGGGTTGTGAACGTTTTTCAGAGAAATTCAATTTTCAGACTTCTTTTTCTGTTTCTTTGCCTTGAAATTTTTCTTTGATATACTAGTGATAACAAAAATAACTGGTAATTGTGGTGGTGTTAAATAGTAGAGAGGGTAGGTTGGGTTGGGTTGTTTTACCTCTGAGCGTCACTTTTTTGCACACCATGGGCTAAATGGCCAGGTCACAAGGACCTCGAAGGCTCAAAGAAGGTTGGGGGAGGAGATACACTAGAACAGCTGTTGGGAGACAGATGGTAGCCTCGCGTCAAGTACATCCAGAGTGTTCTTTAACTTGCACAGGGTACGGCCCTCCGGCACACGGGGCCACGGCTTAACGTCCCATCCGACGGAAGGTGGCCTTTCCAAGCCCATCGGTGTCCCCTACTGATCGTGGGCAGGGCGGGGAATTTTGCGGAGATAAATCTCAACGCTGACCCAGCTGAGACTCGAACCTGGGAACTATAGATTACGCGTCTGAGAGAGGGTAGGATAATGATAATAATGGCTGTATAGTTAACCATAATAATAAGGTTGGCAGTTACAGTAATAAAGATATACAACATATAATAATTACTAAATTACGAAATTTGGTGCCATCTACGGTACCATTTAGTAACCATTTAAGTACTGTTAGGATACTGATCTTGACGAGAGGTCTCCTAACAGTATTTAAAATGTTGGAAGATCTCGACGATTGGTTTCCTAACAGTACTTAAAAATGTTGACCGATCGCGACGATTTACGTGTCAAATGAAAGCCTGTCACAATGGAGTATCCTTGACTATAAAAATTTACCCTCTTGCTATCAACCCCTTTAAAAAAGGTGAATTTGATAATCGTTCTTCCACTCAATAATCTTCCCAGGTTCGAGTTCCAGCTGGGTCAGCGTTGAGATTTTTCTCCGCAAAATTTCCCGCCCTGCCCACGGTCAGTAGGGGACACCGATGGACTTGGAAAGGCCGCTGTCCGTCGGATGGGATATTAAGCCGTGGCCCCGTGTGTGCGGGAGAGATTCTAATATTAAATATTACCCATACATACCCTGTGCACGATAAAGAACACGCTGGATGGCCTTGATGGGAGGCTACCATCTGTCTCCCAACAGCTGTTCCAGTGGGTCCTCTCTCCCAACCTTCTCTGAACCTACGGGGTCCATGTGACCTGGCCATTTAGCCCATTGTGTGCAAAAAAAGTGCCGCTCAGAGATAAAACCAAATGAAAACCGAAAGCCAAATGAAATATTCAAGCGTGCAGAAGAATATGTAGCACGAAGGTAAATGTTTTTAGTGACAAAGTAAAAAAAATATTAACTAAAGTATTTTAAAACTACCTATCTTCCTATCTATTCCTTAAAAAGTAAAACATAGAACTTAAGCATACCGAGGTTAGGTCCCTCACTGAATTTGCATTCAGTTCAAAGGAACATAGGGCGCCAAAGCCGGTTTATGAAAATTACCGCCATCTCATGTTCTTCGAAATGAATACGAATTCATTTAATCAATTCACCATCGACGTGCTTTAGTTTTTTTTTACTTCGCAGGTAGAAAGAAAGGTAATTTTTTTTAATTTTTAGTAAACAGAGAAATCCGTTCCGTTTTGTTCACATGAACGAACAAGACCAGCTGTTGCACATCAGTAGAAAAGTTGGGAAACCTTTTCGATTTCAAGACTTTATTTCTTCACAACCTCCACTAACAGAACTACTAAAGCAAAAATCCTGCTAAGCGAAATACCTTAAGAACGCAATAATAGCAAATTTTGCTTTCTTATTTTCGACTATTAAATTCGTATCCCGGAAGCCTTAGAAGCAATCTCCAAGGTAAAATACCGAGGAACGAAGTTACTAAAAGAGCTCTTTGTCACGTGACAGATATTCCCTCAGACTCTCGCCTCTAAGGAATAAGCATTTCTATACTGACTCAATATCTTGATTTCTCCAGAGAAGCGTATCTTTTATCGCTCTCAATGTTTTTACCTCAATTGAGAGTTCATTCCTGCCTCTCTTCCGTAGCCAAGGGAGTATCATTATTACTCCTTCGTCTTCTAAATTCTCTTACTTTTTAAAATTAACAATTGTATTGCTTTCTTTTTAAACTTTGAAAAGTGTTTTAATTGTTTTAAATATAATGAAACTTTCTTTGTCTTCCTAAAACAAGAGCATACTTTTATTACTCAGTTCTGTAGCATGATTTGGAATTTTAGTTGTTATACTGTTTCACATAAAGAATGGGACAGTAAATTTCTTCAAAGAGTTTCTTCTGTAGAGTTGGGTTGTTTTACCTCTGAGCTGTACTTTTTTGCACACCATGGGCTAAATGGCCAGGTCACATGGATCCCAAAGGCTCAGAGAAGGTTGGGGGAGGGGACCTGGAACAGCTGTTGGGAGACAGATGGTAGCCCCCCCGTCAAGGCCATCCAGCGTGTTCTTTAATGTGCACAGGGTATGTCTCTCGCGCACATGGGGCCACGGCTTAACGTGCCCATCCGACGGACGGCGGCCTTTCCAAGCCCATCGGTGTCCTCTACTGACCGTGGGTAGGGCGGTGAATTTTGCGGAGATAAATCTCAACGCTGACCCAGCTGGGACTCGAACCTGGGAACTGCAGATTACTATCCTGGCTCGCTACCGACTGAGCCACCCCCGCTCCACTCTTCTGTGGAGTCGTGGCTTATTAAGCTTAATCACGAGAGCCAATGAAAAACAAGATGCGATGACTGAAAATGCATTAATCCTGACTCGTTAGGGAACTTTTATTGCAAATGTCTTACACAGTGAATGTACTTGGCGTGAAACAAATTATACCTCATCCTTTAGGTTACAATATTCTGAAATAAAAAACAGTATTTGCAATTGTTCACTTCCGTAAACTGTGCATAATGATAATTTAAATTAGGTAGAGTACTTATTTCTTGCATCAAGCGTGGAACATATGCTATGGCGGAGTATTACATCTGCAAGTTGTTACTTGAACTCAAGTGGGTAGGGCATCTTTTCATTGGTTGTTATGGGACGGGGATGGCTCCGTCAGTAGCGCGCCAGCTCGTAATCTGCTGTTCCCAGGTTCGAGTCCCAGCTGGGTCAGCGTTGAGATTTATCTCCGTAAAACTCCGCGCCCTGCCCACGGTCAGTAGAGGATACAGATGGGCTTGGAAAGAGGATACAGATGGGCTTGAATGGGACATTAAACCGTGGTTCGAGTTCCAGCTGGGTCAGCGTTGAGATTTTTCTCCGCAAAATTTCCCGCCCTGCCCACGGTCAGTAGGGGACACCGATGGATTTGGAAAGGCCGCTGTCCGTCGGATGGGATTTTAAGCCGTGGCTCCGTGTGTGCGGGAACGACATACCCTGTGCACGTTAAAGAACACACTGGATGGCTTTGACGGGAGTCTACCATCTGTCTCCCAACAGCTGTTCCATGGGTCCCCTCCATCCCAACCTTCTTTGAGCCTTCGGGGTCCTTGTGAACCGTTTAGTCCATGGTGTGCAAAAAAGTGCCGCTCACAGGTAAAACAACCCATTGGTTATTGTCTTCTTTGATCGTCAGGTTCTGAGGTTCCTCTCTTTACTTGAAATAGAGTATAGTAAGTAGTAGGCCTACGCCATTTTTCGCAACTTGCTGGTCGCGATGCTCGTGCAAATGGGTTAGCAATTTTACAAGTAAACCCGCAATAATTAGTTCTGGATGTCTGAACGATTAATTATTGCACGGATACCTGCAGTAATGGCTATAAAGTAGGCAAACGTGCAGTTGAAACTCGCAAATCCGAAGACTGCTGAAGGCCGAAAGTACGAAATTCATGTGGCAATAAATCAATGGGTCGCCATACCAAGCAAAGTTTGATTTGTGGGTGCCGTACTAAAATGTTTGGGAACACTTGGATTAGAATATTTTGAAACGAAATTAGAGACCCGAATTCAAATCCTGGAGAAGGCATTGATCAGAGTGATCCATGTTTTCTCTGTGATATTATTTATGATGAAGAATGTAATGGGAGATGAGGAATGCAGTGATGAGAGTGTAATTGGGAATGAGGAATCCAGTAATGAGAACGCAATGGGGTGAAGAATGTTGATGGAGATGAAGAATGTTGTGATGAGGGATGCAATGGGAGATGAGGAGTGCAGTGATGGGAATGCAATGAGGGATGCGAAGGCAGTGATGAGAATGCAAGGGGGATGAAAAATGTAGCGATGTGGGGATGCAACGGCGGATGAGGAATGCAGTTATAAGAATGCAATGGGGGATGAAGAATGCAATGATGAGGGATGTCTTGGGAGATGATGAGTGCAGCGAATGGAATATAATGGGGAATGAGGAATACAGCGATGAGAATGCAATGGGTAGATAAGGAATGCATCAATGAGAATGCAATTGGGATGAGGAATGAAGTGATGAAGAATGCAGTGATGAAGGATATAATTAATGTAAGATAAGGAATGCAGTGATGAGAATGCAATGGGTGGATGAGGAATGCAGTGATGAGAATGCAAGGGGTGATGAAGAATGTAGTGATGAAGGATATAATTAATGTAAGATGAAGGATGCAGTGATGAGGAATATAATGTAAGATGAGGAATGCAGTGATAAGGAATATAATGTAAGACGAGGAATGTAGTAATGAGGAATGCAATATAAGAAGAGGAATGTAGTAATGAGGAATGTAATATAAGATGAGGAATGCAGTGATGGAGATGCAATGGGAGATTAGGAATGCAGCGACGAAGATGCAATGTGTCATATGCATTGTACCATTTTTTTAATTTATCCTGTGGTCTAAGTGCGATTCACTTAAGCCATACTCGTGCCTCAGGAAGTTTTTAATCTTGGCAATATTTCCATTTTATTAATTGCATATTAGTTTTATCGATAGCAAGGAAATGATAGATAATTTTATCCCTGTCATATTAAGGATCTTGAAATTATAACACACTTTTTACGAATGGTGATTGTTGATTATAATCATACTTTTCTAGAAGTAATGGCAGTTAGAGAAGTAATGTAAATGAAAATAAATCATGTAGAGTAAAACCTAGTTAATTCCACTCTTCATTTCGAATTAACCAGGTATGGTTTTTATTCATCCGCGTAACAAAGATGGTCCCAGTACTTTTGGTAATACAGTGTATTTTACCAATAAGCAAAAGTAAAGATATTAGCATGCTATGATTAAACTGTTTTCGTCATTATTCTGATAGGCATCGTATTTAACTAATTTTATAAAACAAAGGAAGCTTAGATACAAATAATTGCTCAAATGAACTTTAAACAAGAATTAATTATTTGTAATGCTTTTTAATCAAAGAATTGCAATTCTTTCCAAGACCCTGTCTTTTAAAGCATTTAACGAAGCACCTTTTCAGTTTATTGGAAATGTCTCCATTTTTATTAGCACGGATCATATTGCAAGGAGTTTCTCAATCGGTGTCAAGCTGCTCTTTCTGCAACAGCTGGCAAATGCTTTCGCAAAATGACAGCATCGAATTAAATTCTAGTTTCTTGACAAGGAAATTGATTTTCTTGAAAAACTCAGTACCGAATATATTTTCTTCGTTCAGTTCAGCTTGTATCCTGCAACAATTTTATTAAGGCTACTATAACAGCTCAGGGTACAAAATAAATTAAAACTAGCTGAGACTCGCACAATTATTGCAAGGAATGTTTTTCGATTAATTTATGAACATGTGAGTGATTACATAAAAAATGTACACAAAACTATTCTAATTTTATATATTTATAATATATAAAATTTTGTAAATCTGTCCATACCAAATCAGACACTTTCTTAAATTAAGTGCACATTTTCCCGCGAAGGGAATTCGCACTTTCAAACAAATATCTGCCATTACTATGCTACAGCTCAAGCACATGTTATTATTTATGCCCCGGCGTTTAATATGTATAACACGGCACTAGCAATATAATGTTTATTACTTCGAATTAACTTTTGATGTGAATCATTATAATCAATTGCTAAAAGTTACAATTTCCACAAGTCTATAATTAGTGAATTATTTTATTAAAGAATCAAAATTATGATCTCACAAAAGGCTTTTTACCTTCCTTTGCACTAATGTGATATAAAAGATGGCTTGTAAGTTTGTAAAATTATGTATATATATATTATACATAGTAACACGCCCAGAGCTAGAAAATAATTAAAGGAGTGGGGGGGGGGGGGGTGCAAGAGACTGGATTTCCATTGCAGTGTAACATTTACCCTTACGTTTTATAGGTTTAAAAAAAAAATCATGAAAAATGCTTTAAATATACACAAGTTTAATGATTACTAGCATTCTCAAAGGGGTTGGGGGTGGAGCATGCCCCGCCCTACGTGTGGCCCTGCATAGCAATATACATCACAAATAAATTAAAAAATATTTTATAAAAAATGAATGTCACTACAGCAATTTAGTGACTAAACTTTTTCTAAATTAATAATTATATTAAAAACGCAGAAACTAGAAACTCATCAGTCAGGCTCCTCATATCACATACATACACGAACGCAACCATGACATCGCGGAACTCGAACCCAGATATCGTAAGGTGAGTGTCACGGCGAGCTACCGCGATACTACTGCGCATCGGGGCATTTGAATACTATTTTTATTTCTGTTGTTATTACAGCCGTCAGTAGGAGAAAAACGGCTTCAGAAGGAAAAGTCGAATAAAAATAATGATTTCGTCATTGTCTCTTGATCTAGCGAAAAACTGACGAGTAAGAAAGATAACGAAGTAAAGTGAGCTTTCTCCGCTGCACATCCTCACGGGAAGGATTAAAAGAAGAGAGCGGAAAAGGAAATGGACTCTTTGGCATTGTAATTCCCGAAGCCTAAGCACATTGAGTGTCAGGACCAGTTTTTATCACTCCACAAATTCTGTTTGTTCTCTCTCTCCCTCTCTGTAAAGAGTCTCAGAACTCTTTCTTCCTCTCTTCAAGGAGTCTAGGAGCTCTTTCTCCAGAGATATATGACTCCCACCTGCCACAGCTTCCGATGAGGAGAAAGAAAGTTTTAACTTCCTCTAACTCCATTTTGAGTTCATGTGGCTCTTGGAAGTGAAAGGAATTCAATCTGATCACCGGGAGATGACAAATTTTCAATGATATCAATGAGGAAAACGGTCTCATGAGTGTCAAAGTAAAATAATGTCAAAAAATGTTTCTAAAGTATTGATCATATCGAAAATGGGAAAGTTAATTTCAATTGCTGTTGAAACTCGTCATATTTATGAGGAGCATGAATACGTTGGGTTGTTACACCTCTGAGCGGCACGTTTTTTTTGCCGCTCAGAGGTGAAACAACCAAATTTACTCATGCTCCTTATAAATATGACAACGGAATAAATGGCTAGGTCACAAGGGTTGGTGTGTGCTCAGCAGCTTACTGTGACCCGCTAATGTTACGCATGGCCCCTCAGAAACTTAGTGTGACCGCTAATATTCCGTTTTTTCTATGTGGCCCCCTAGATATACGATTTGGGGCCCTTAGAAGCTTACTGTGACCCGCTAATGTTCATTTTTCCATGAACATGGAATTAATGGGGGGACATGTAATTGACTTCTAGGGGACTTCTAGGGGGAACATGAACATTAAAATGGTTCATTTTCCATTTTAATGTTCATGTTCCCCCTAGACGTATGGTATGGGGCCTCAGATGCTTACTGTGACCAGCTAATGTTCCATTTTTCCATGTGGCCTCCTATAATTACGGTCTGGGCTCCTCAGAAACTTACTGTGACCTCTTAATGTTCTGTTTTTTCCATGTGGCTCCCTAAAATTATATGGATGGCCCTCCTCATAAGCTTACTGTGATCCCTTAATGTTCCATGTCTTTCATGTGGCACCCTCAGAAGTTTACTGTGACCACCTAATGTTCAGTTTTATTTCATGTGGCCCCCTAGAAATATGGCATCCCTATCCCCTGGGAGACTACATGTTCAAAACCACCGGTTTAGATGATTCCTTGAGAAGGTTGGCTGTTGGAAGATTTAAATCAGAACAGTCGCTGGCGGACGTAGCGAGATGGCTCAATGTGTCAAGAAAAGTGGTATCGACACATTGGAAACGTTCCCAAGAAAGAGGAACCATTACCAAATGAGCTGCCCAAGATCGTCCCGAGTTACTTCAACCCGAACTGACCGATATTTAACTCTAATTGAAAGACGGAAGAGTAACATGATTTCGCTTCAACTGCCTCTCGAGGTTTCTGCGGCAACAGACGAAAAATTTCTAACAAGAACAGTGATACGAAAGGTTAATGAGAGTGGGCTGTATGCCAGGAAGCCAGTGGTTCTTATAGCATACGATTATTCAATAAAAACTAGCCAAACCCATGCCAAAAGTGTTGGAGCGAAACGCATTGATAACTTTTCCCATTGATAAGCTAACTCAGTTTTGCACCGTACTACTCCAGTCACAGATGAATTCCGCCAAACGTATGTCCATTGATAACTACATTACAACTCTCCACACGTATTACTCACAAAGCACTATCCTTTCGAAAAGACAGGCGACAACAGCGCCCCAGAAATTTCGTACACTTTTCGAAAGATTACTCACGAACCACAGCTACTAGTAACTGTAGTTTTATTACATCAATAGGGTTAAAACTAAGCGGGACATTCCACCAAATTTGGGACCGATCGCTCAAATAGCGCGGAACCATGGAGAAACTGACAATTTCTGCCACTGATGACGTCACACGTGTCAGCTTGCCGGTTCGTTCGGTATTGCAACTATTGTAATATGTAATATTTGTCTTCCCGCAAGCAGAAGCCATCTTGAACATTTATAATAATTGCAACTGCACAATCAAAATTTAACCGAATGATAATTTTTGTATATTTATAGTTAATTTTTCTATCGGTAGGCAAATTGATGTAAACTAAAAATTATTGTTTTAATGATAAAAGAAAATGAAAAAAAAATTATTGTTGAGATACGTATTCTATTAAATATTGTATCGAAAACAGAACGTCCAACAATGATTGATTGACAGTCGACTGACTCACAGGGATCATGCTAATTCTGTGATGTCGAGACGGTAAAATTCTGAAGATTTGCACAAGGGTAATCCAAGTCGCAGATCTTGGGAACAATCCAAAATTTGACCTCCGACGTGCCCAACAAGTTCAAATAGCGGTCACGTAGAGGTCAAACCATGATCTACGAGGTCAAAGGCCAAATTTAGATCTACCAGTGCTAAAGAGCTAAAACTTGGTTCCTGCAGGTATTTTGAGTCCTAGATCTCAGAAATGTGAAATTTTGGATGCGCTGTGTCCTTCGGGGTCAAAGGTCAAATATAGAGTTACCGATGTTAGAAGGCTGAAAATTGGTGCCGGGGTATTTTGAGTCATACATTTCAGAAATTAAACCAAATTTTGGATTCAAGAGGTCTTTCTGATACTCGAAATATACATGTAATACATGTATGTAATGACAGAATAAAATAAATCAGAGAATGCAACAGTTACCAATAACTAGTTTCTGTATTATTTGGCATAAAAGCTTGACGAATACTCTAATTGTTTTCGGAGATTCCATCAGAAAATTATACAAATCATTATACATAGGGTGATCATTTAATTCGTGAACAGAAGCAAAAAGTTGAATTAAATATCATCCTCGGAATCTTCCTTGCATTTGGTCTTTCTCAAAATACTCTCTCTTGAACTTCACAATTTACAACTCCTACTGAGGTTAACAAAGCAATTAAATTGTTAAAACCCAGAAAGGCTCCCGGCATTGATGAAATCATGAACACCATGATCAAACAACTTCCGCCTAGAGCCATTGTTTACATCTGTTATATTTTTAACAGCCTTTTATGTTTGAAACACTTCCCATCGATCTGGAAAAGGGCTGTTATTAAAATTATACATAAACCGGGGAAAAATCCAACCTTTCTCCAGAGTTATCGACCGATCAGTTTGATTCCATGTTCTGGTAAAGTTTTTGAGAGAATAATCTTAAATCGCCTAATGGAGCATACTGATCAGAATGGCCTAATTCCAGAACACTTTGGCTTTAGGCGGAAGCGATCTACAGTTCACCAACTGTTACGAGTAGTAGAAAGGGTTGCCGAATCCTTAAATAAGAAAGAGACCGTTGCATACACCTTTCTGGATGTGGCCAAAGCTTTTGATAAGATCTGGATCGACGGACTCATCTTTAAAATGATTCAAACCAACTTCCCTTCAGGCATGACCCACACTTTACATCATACATGAATTAAAGAACATTTTGTGTTAGGATTGGCAACTGCCTTTCCATTGTGAGAAACATAGATGCAGTTGTCCCACAAAGCTCCTTGTTGGGCCCTGCTCTATTCACCTTCTATATGCACGACCTTCCAGATCTCCATCCTGTCATGACGGCACCTTACGCTGATGACAGTGCTCTACTCTCTTCATCCATCATCTGTGCCCCAGCCTGGCTATCAAAAGGTTGCAATTTGGGATGGACAAAGTAGAGCGCTGGTCTCTAAATGGAAAAACATGATTAACCCAGATAAAAGCCAGTCAGTTCTCTTCTCTAGAAAGAATGTTGATAATCATAATTCTCCTAAACGTTTTGGAGTTAAAACATCCTGGACACTAACGGTGAAATACCTTGGTGTCATTCTACATAAAAAAATTTGTTGGAATGCGTATATTGATCATGGGCTCTAGAAGGTTCAAATCATCAGATGTAAATTTGCACCTCTGATAGGGTGGAGCTTGAAACTGCCTCCAGAAAAGAAATTATTTCTTTATAAGACTGTTCTGCTGCCAGTCCTGACATATGCCTCACCAATGTGGGGTAAAACTACCAACACCAATGTCAGGAGGCTTCAGAGCTTCCAAAATAAAATCCTCAGATCTGTGGTCAGTGCTCCCTGGTTTATGAAAAACAAGACCATTCACATTGATTTGAGCACTGACATCATATACACCCATATTCGGAAGCTCGCGCAGGCCTTTTTTGAGGCAGTGGGAGATAATCCTTTTGATATAATTAGATCTTTGATTGATTATGATCCATTGGTTTTAAACCAATTCAAGCATTCTAAGATTGTGGTGTATGACACCCCCATGTTTAACTTTTAGTTGTGCTTCTTTAGCAAGTTGTGTTCTCTAGCTCGTGTGGCCCTTTCGGGGTTTATGTGTTTTACTTTTCTTATTGCCAATCAGGCACTATTTTAGACTTCGAGATATAAGCCATAGGCTTGGAGCTCTTAATATTAATTAAAGATATCAGATCAGATATCCACAGTGAAATTCTATTGGCGAGTAATGTGGCCACGTCGGATTGCTCATTACTGCTAATGCGGCCACAGGGAATTACTTGCGGACGCTAATGGGACCACAAGAAAATGTCTCCTGAGAACCACTGTTCTCGTTATTTACGCATTAAATGGTTTCCCTACGTTACTAATGATGCGTTTAGACAGGACAAGGTCACCTTGAAGCAACAGGCTAGGACAGCTCTTAGCGAAAGGAGGAAGAAAGAAGAGAAATTAAATATGCATAAAAATTTAACGGTTTGTCTAAATTTAAGCAAAAGTACATAAAACGAAATAATTTTTTCATTAGGAGTGTATTGAAATATTTCGTAAAATTTTAAAAATGGTCCGAATCATTTATTTTTTTTTGGAAAATGGATCACAAACCCATTGTGACCCATTTGTCAATTGTACATTGGTTGGACAATATCAAAAAGGATTTTTATTAAAATTGGCCTACAGTGGCTAAATGCAGCAGCTGTAGCTCATGATAGATATGTATGGAACACGAAATTGGACGGTTTTATTGGACCTCCATAATTCATGGCTGCTTAAAGGTTGGGTTGTTTTACCTCTGAGCGGCACTTTTTTGCACACAATGGACAGATCACAAGGACCACGAAGGCTCAGAGAAGATTGGGGGAGGGGACCCACTAGAACAGCTGTTAGGAGACATATGGTAGCCTCTCGTCGAGGCCATTTAGCTTGTTCTTTAACATGCACAGAGTATGTCTCTCCCGCACACAAGGCCACGGCCTAATGTCTCATCAGGCGGACGGCTGCCTTTCCATGCCTATCGGTGTCCCCCTACTGACAGTGGGCAGGGCGGGAGTTTTGAATATGAATAATGAATATTATGGAATTAATATTAAAAAATTATGGAAATAAATCTTAGCGCTAGCCCAAATGGGACTCGAACCTGGGAACTGCAGATTACGAGCCTGGCGCGCTACCGACTGAGCCATTTCAAGCCCATCGCCTGATCGAAATTAAGCCTATTATATAATAGATATTTTTTACTTTGGAGTAGAAGGTTTACATAAGATAAAATAATATTAAATTAGTTTGTCCCTTTGGTATTTTTCAAACCTTTGTTAAATGGACATTTTAAGCTACCTGTGTATTGTTATGGAATTAATATTAAAGAATTCCGACTTTAAAATGCACGCAACGATGCATCTTAAATGATTCATTTAATCAGTTTTATGAGACTTCTTGTACAATTGCAATTTCACTTGCAATTGCAAAGTAAGCTCTATATGAATACAAATCGATCATCGAGGCAGAAACATCTAGATTCCGGAGCCACTTTCAAAACGAAAATTTCGTTCTTCCACTTTCTGTTGTTTTCGCTTCGATGATCTTCGCTTCGTATTGTCAGAGAGAAAAGAAAAACTTCATTAAAATCCAATTAAACTCCCTCGAGGTTAAAACTTTCTCTTTCGAAAGACGAAAAGTGGAAAATCCGAATGCTAACATGAAAGAAACGATCGTGGAACGTAATTTTCGTTTGCAACGCTAGAGAACGAGAAAGACAAATTCAGACTCGATTTTGCACTTGATGAGTTTATTCTTGAGCAAATTTTTTTATTTTTATTTTACAGTTATATCGAGGAGAAAGGTAAGGTTCCCTAGCCTTTTCAGTAACTGAAGCGCAGTTATTGCTTAAATTGATTTTAACCTTTAGAAAAGGTACGTACGTCATCACTGTTACGACAGACGAACGTGCTACAATGAACTTGTGATTTGATGTATCATTTTGATGCTCGCATGTGCTTCAGCGTACGAATTACGTCACAAATCACTTCGAATGAACTTACTTAAAAAAATAAGGAATAAGGGAGTTGTAATTAGGAAGAATTAATTTCGTCTGTACACTAGAGTATAAAGAAGAAATGTTTTTAATTTGTACGTTCGCGGGAGGTTAAATACGTTTATTAGTGTGATCGTGTTAACAAACTAGTAAATAGAAAAGAAGAATTCATCATTTGAAGCGTAGCCATCAACGTCTGAAAGGAATTGGTTCTGAGAAACCAGTATACTTAGCTGCAGTTTTGGAGTATTTGATGACTAAAACCTTAGAAAGAAGTCATTTGATGTGCAGTTATTTAGTTATTTAGGAATTGGTAACGTTATTCTCGATAGATTGCAGGTTTGTTCATAAATATGATTGTGCCACTTATTGAATGATGTAAAAAGCCTTATTTTATGCTTTGAGTGTAGATAGTAAGAATTATAGAGGAAACAACTCTTTGTAGGAATAATAATAAGGTGCTAAGTTCTTCTGAAAATTTATTTCATACTGATATAGATTTATGTTAGTTGAGTTTATATAAATGTTTTCATTCATACTTTTGTAATAAATTCATCATTTTAGAATTATAATTGTTAAATATTATTATTTTGAACTCACACTCAGTTTTCCATCCGTTATCCGTTAAATTCATAATAATATTTTGATGGTTCTCTTTATGTTTGACTTTTGTTTTTCTGTAGGTTGCACTTCATGTAACTGAATCTGTTAACACATACTAACTTATGTAAATCTACATTTTAGTAGTAATTTACAATTTTAGAAGATTAAAAAATATATATATATAATTATTTAATTACCAGTAGTTAAGTAAATATATAATATATAATTCATGCAAAAAATATGATTTACTATTAATAAATTTTATATATTTTATGTAATAATTAATTAGTGGGTAGGCAAATAAAATATAGCAAACATCTTTATTAATGGTAAAAAGCTATCAAATTAATATTTTAGTATAAATTGTATATAATGCATTAATTTTATTCAAAAAGCTATTGGCACATTGCCATGTTGTGTAAATGGAAAGTAAAATTCAAAAGTCATTAACTTTAAAAATAAGATTTTTTACTTGAAAATAATATCGCGAGAAAAACTGATCTCCTATTTTAACAAAACAGTAATTGTTGTAATAAATTATTTGCCAAAATAAATGTAATTTTAGCAGCCTGAGTTTAGAGCTTGAGTAACAGCAGCAACTACTGTTAATGGTTCCAGCTTCCATGATTTTTCATGCAAAATTAATTACTTAACGAATATCACATCATCATGATCTATTTATATATATATATTTAAATGAATATTGAAAATTGAATATTTATTTCTTTGAGATTAATTGAAAGATTTGAGTGAAATCTTTATTATTTTTTGTGAATATTTCACCATAAAATGTTACTTTTAGTACGATTACAGTGATACCAAAGGAATTTATTTCGGGATCTTTGAACATGACTTTACATTCATTGACTTCTTCCAATATTTTTGGTTATATTCAAGTATATAGTATACTTTATAATACATAGCTATCTAATAACATACTAATATTTTATGACGAAAATAAATTTTTGAAATAGCTATCTGTACTCTAATAATCACAACTGATTAATTATGCTTCTGAAGACAAATATAGTTCAATTTCTCTTGCCTTGCCTCATTAAGGTGAAAAACAAGGTAAGACGCATGGCAGAGACATGGATTTGCATCTGATAAGACTCTTTAAAACTCAAAGTCAAATCCAGCCTGAAAGCTTTTAGCAGTGAACAATGGAATAAGAAAGTTGAATCATTGTCTACAACCGATAATTCCAATTGGAAGATGACCAAAGCTTTAAAGAAACCATTTACCAATTTCCCACCTATACATGGAGAAACTGGTTTAAATTTCAGTGATGAAGATAAATCCGAGGCTTTTGCGGACGCCCTCGAATTGCAATTCCGTGAGAACTTTTATCTCTCTGACCATATTACCTGTGGATTGGTGAGAGAATCCCTTCTCCATTTCGATCAGGTGGATCGGACCAGGGTGAAATTTACATCGCCGCTGGAAATTCAGCTGGCAATCAAACGCCTAAAATTGAATAAAGCCTCGGGTCAAGACAAAATATCGAAGCGGATGCTCAAGCATCTTCCAAAGAAACCATTGTGCCTCTCTGTTCGGTATTCAATTATTTACTTCGAAATCTTATATTTCCTGATGTCTGAAAAAATGCTATCGTCAAGCTTTTACATAAACCAGGTAAGGACTCCGCTATTTCATCCAGCTACCGTCCTATCAGCTTGCTGTCTACAATTAGTAAGGTTTTTGAAAACATTTTGCTCAATCTTATTGACGATTTTCTTGGCTGCCACCTATTCTGCCTGAGATCCAGTTTGGTTTCAGGCGGAATCGATCTACCGAACATCAGAAGGGTGGTGGAGAAAGTCGCCGAATCCTTTAACAAAAAGGAGTCCGTTGCAGCTGTCTTCCTGGACGTGGCCAAAGCCTTTGACCGCGTCTGGTTGGACGGCCTTTTACACAAGCTTATACAAGCCGAAGTGCTATCTGGACTCACCTGTTTGATACAATCATATCTCTTCAATAGGACATTTCAAATCCAAATTAAATCTTCCATGTCTGCAAGAAGAGTCATCTCTGCAGGTGTGCCTCAGGGCTCCCTTTTGGGTACTACACTCTTCTCTTTATACTTATACCATTTACCTTCCTTTGATCGTATTCATCTTGCACTTTACGCAGATGACCTTGCCTTACTATCTCCCTCCCGCGGTCCTACTATCGTTATGAAGAGGCTGCAGCATAGCTTGATCGAGCTGGGCACATGGTACAAAAAAATGGAAGATAAAGATTAACTCTGATAAGAGTTCTGCCATCTTTTTTACTGGAAAGTATATTATGAATCCCACTTGCCTCCATTTACAAGATATTCCCATTGACTGGAATGATTCAGTCAAATATCTTGGGGTTGTTATACATAAGAGGTTAAAGTGGGACTATCACATAAATAATATAATCTCCAAAGTCAATTCATTGAGTGGCCAGCTAGGCCCACTCCTTAAGAGAAATTCCATTTTAATAACTGATAATAAGTTTTTTCTCTATGATATGATCACCAGACCGGTGATTCTCTATGTTTCACCCATATGGGCGAATACTACATCCACCAATATTCGTAAGATTCAGGTCTTACAGAACAAGATTTTGAGAACTGCGATCGATGCTCCCTGATTTGTCACTAACAGACAACTTCATAAAGACCTGAGCATCGACCATATATATACACATATAAAACGCTCCTCGAAAAGTTTTTTTGAGGCTATAAGCAATAATCCCATTGAGATTATTTCTTCTCTGATACTTTACGATCATACTGTTTTTAACAAGTACAAGAGGCCTAAAACGGGGGCGTTCTCTGAGGAGACCTCCCCGTTTTAGGTTTCTTATACAGTTTTACTGCTATTTTTAGCTTTTCTTATGTTTGCCCTTAGGGGCACACCTAAGGGTGGTTTACTTATATATTTTGTTCTTACCCATGACAAATACGCATGTCTTTATGATGGAGATGGTTAGGGGTAAAATTATTACCCGGTACATCGAATATGATTATACGATCTCCGATCTACGATGCATTAGAATTGATCTGATATCAAGACGAATCTTGGTTTATGAGGCCATGATCCGTCCTGATATCAGATCAATTCTAGCGGCTTATTTATCCTAGTTGATTTTGAAAAGCAAGAAATACGCTTAGGGCTCCTGATTATTTTCAGTTTATACATCTTCAAATTTTAAATTCAGTGCCACAGTCACACTTCAGATAGAGGAGATAAGGACTTACATGAAGCCCGGTGCTCCAATTCGCTCATTTATTATCTCTGATCTCTCTAATAAAAACATTTACCCTTTGGGCCCACTTAAATGTGGTTTAATCAGTTGTCATCATAACATAACACAAAATTTCGCGTCTTACTAGTAGGTAAAGTAAGATGGATGAAGTTAATAGTTGGATAAACCAGCTACTCACTCAATTCTATCAAATCACGATATCCGATATAACTTTGTGATAAATTTAGTAGAAATTCTAACTCTTTCATTTCATAATTGATGTATCAGCAAGTCATTGTTCACGGTGCACAGCAGAGGGTTAGAGGGCAGAAAAAATATGAGTGTTGGGTTGGGTTGTTTTACCTCTGAGCGGCACTTTTTTTGCACACCATGGGCTAAATGGCCAGGTCACATGGACCCCGAAGGCTCAGAGAAGGTTGGGGGAGGGGACCCACTGGAATAGCTGTTGGGAGACAGATGGAGCCTCCCGTCAAGGCCATCCAGCGTGTTCTTTAACGGGCACAGAGTATGGCTCTCCCGCACACGGGGCCACGGCTTAACGTCCCATCCGACGGACGGCGGCCTTTCCAAGCCCATCGGTGTCCCCTACTGACCGTGGTCAGGGCGGGGAATTTTGCGGAGATAAATCTCAACGCTGACCCAGCTGGGACTCGAATCTGGGAACTACAGATTACGAGCCTGGCGCGCTACCGACTGAGCCACTCCCGCCCCAAAATGTGAGTGTATCTAACATGTTTCATGTGTGAGTATTATTTAATATACTACCTTAGGCAATATATGACAATGAAACCTTCATGGGGAGTTATACTCTCCCTCCCCACCCACTGAGCATGCTACTGTGCATGACATTTTTTTTACAAAGCATATTTTCAATGTTGCAGAGCTTTGAATGTAACCTTTCGTTGGCGAAGCCTATATATTGTTCCATAATATTTTCGAGTAGCGTATATATTTATCTCTGAAACCCCAATGGATTCGGAAAGACCGCCGTCCATCGGTAAAAAAGGGCTAGAGTCTGCTCATGCAAGGAGATGCTGGCAGTGTTTGAACCTTGTGGCTCCAAACGGTTAACAGAAATTGTCACAGGTGATGAGACTTGGTTTGATTACTATACAACTCCCAGAAAGATTGACAACTATGTTTGAGCCACGTGAAAGATCACACGGCATGGTGGTTACAGAAGACTTCCACTTGTCACCTAACAGCTACCCAGTGGATCTGTGTACTCTACCCAGGTTTCTCTTCTTAGGGTTCTGATGATGTGATCATTTAACCCATTATGCGCAAAATGTTGCCGTTCAGAGGTCCAAATTAATTCAATCCAGTACAAATGGTGAAGCCTTGGGTTGTTTTACTTCTGAGTGGCACTATTTGTTATACACAGTGGGTTAAATGGCTGGATAACAAAGACCCCAATCGTTCAGAGGAGGTTGGGGAAAGGGCACCCACTGGACAGTTTGTACCCTCCTGTCAAGTCTATCCAGCGTGTTCTTTAACGTGGCAAGAGTATGCAGCGTGTTCTTTAACGTGGCAACTCCTCCCGCATACGGGGCCACGGTTTTACTTCCTATCCAACGGACTTTCCAAGCCCATCGGTACCTTTCTCGCCGAGGGCAGGGGTTTAGCGGAGATAATTCTCAACGCTAACCCAGGGGGGACTCGAACCTGGGAACTGTAAATTACGAGCCTGACGTGCTACCGACTGAGCCAACCCACGCCGTAATGCTAAAGCATCCCGATAAATAATGAGCATTAGAAAGATCGATCACGCCTCCGGACTGGGATGAGAAAACGAGAACCACGTTGGACAAGATAGTAAAACATCTGAAGGGTTACCATGGCAACATCTAATAGTAGTTGTTTCTGTTGCGCTCATAATACTTTAAGCTTAGTGACAATCAACGCTACCTAAGGTGTTTATTTTTCGCTTGTATCTTTAGGGCCATAGAAAACCCAGATCAATATGGTTTGCTTATCGATTTATTCATTTTTCTTTCAACAGTAAATCTGGAACAGAATGTGCTCCATTTTATAATTTATATTTGTCAGTTGCTTTTCTTTGTAATTTATTCTCAATTTGAGTAGTGGAGAGTTCGGGATTTGGATATGGTTTAGTTGGGTCGTGTAAAGACAACTCTAGCAATGAGTGAAGAGGGTATGTAGGAAGAAAAATATGCACAATAAATTACTTCACGAGAATTATTTATTTTACTCTGTTTTTTCCGCCACGGAAACGAAAACAGCCTGGATATGGCGAAAGGCGTCTAGATAAAACTAAGCCTGACATGGGCAAAGGGGCGTAGATAATGCTAAGCCTGGACATGGACAAAGGTGCCTAGATAAATTAAGCCTAGAAAATGCTAAGCCTGGACATGGACAAAGGTGCTTAGATAAATTAAGCCTGGACGTTGGCAAAAGTGCCTAGATAGAACTAAGCCTGGAATAGGCAAAGGCTCCTAGATAAAACTAAGCCTGGAATAGGCAAAGGCTCCTAGATAAAACTAAGCCTGGAATAGGCAAAGAGGCCTAGATAAAACTAAGCCTGGAATAGGCAAAGAGGCCTAGATAAAACTAAGCCTGGAATAGGCAAAGAGGCCTAGATAAAACTAAGCCTGAACACGGCCAAAGGTCTTTGATAAATCTAAATCTGGATGGTTTTGAAACAAAAGAGATAAATATAATGGTGTGTGGAGTACGGCAGTTAAATAACTTTCAATTTTTTTAAAACTTATTTTTTTACATCTATTTGAAAAAGCTACGAAATAAATTATTTTATACCCCAAATGTTCGAATAATAGCCAGGTCTTTAATTTACAATTTCTTACTTATCACCTTCCTTTTTAGCAGCTTGAGCTACAATTTGAGCCCAAGCTACTATAAAAGCCCGGGCTACAATTTGAGCCCAAGCTATTATAAAAGCCCAGGCTGCAAATTAAAGGAGGTGAAGCCCGTATATTTATTGCATGGATTTTTTTCGATAATTTTATGAAAATGTGATAACATAATTTTATTAATATGTGATTAGATGAATTTCTCGGGATATTTGAAAGTTGGTGTAATCAATCTTTCCTATTGTATATTAAATATTTTATATTAGTATATTGTTATCAATTGTATATTAAAATTGAAGTACATACATTATTAATTAATTTAAAAGTATTTATTTTTTCTTTCGAAATAGAGAGCCATTAGTTAACTTTTAAGTTTTGTATCGAATTAATTAATGGGAAATTTCGATTTTTTACAATTGCGCAAATTGCGTAAAATACGAAAATTTTCTTTCATTCAGAAGCTACTCACATCAGATCTAGAAAAGATAGATCCTGGACTGTTCATTACTAACTCAGGAAATTTAAAAGGAATTTAAATTTTAGGTGTCATTAACTAAAATTTTGAATTTAAAATGTTCAAACTGAATAAATAGCTATTTACTTCTAACATTTAACAATTGAGGTCTACTTATTTATTACTTTTTGATAGAATCGTAATAAATTAGTTATTTTGTGTTGCTTTAAATTTTGTGGCTCGTATTAAAATAGTAGACTAATTAAATCACTTAAATATTTGCGCATTATATTTGCTCCCTTTGTTTCAAAAGCTACCCAAGGCCCAAACTTATCTATTTGTATGGCTCTGCCTAGTCCAGTTGGGTTAGGAACAAAAACTCCTTTAATAACGCTGGAGAGGAAGCGAGGAAAACATTAAACGTCCTTATAATTCTCTACTTTTTTTTAAAGAAATTTGTTAAAGCCCACTAAAACGAAGGCGAAAGTATTATACAGGAACGGCGTTCCGGCTCATTACTCCTTGACACTGCCCTCATTCATTCATACGGATCATTTTACCCTCCTTTTCATAGGGATGACGTGTCCCCCCCCTTCACTCGGATCATTTGCTCCTTTCACATGGATCACTTGTCCCTCACCCTTTCACACTGGTCACTTCCCCCTTTTCACACGGATCACTTGTCTTCCTTTTCACACGGATTATTTGCCTCCTCCTTTCACATGGATCGTTTGCCCCCTTTCGCATGGATCCATTTGCCCCCTTTCACACGGATCATTTGCCCCCTCCTTTCACATGGATCATATGTCTCCTTTCACACGGATCCTTTCCCCCCTTTCACTTGGATCACTTGTACCTCTCTCTTTCACTCGGACTACTTGTCCTTCCCTCTTAAACATCGATCACTTGTCCTCTCCCTTTCACTCGAATCACTTTCCCTCTTTAACATGGATCACTTGTTCCTATCTCTTTCACTCGGATCCCTTTCCCCTTTCACACGAAACATTTACTCCCCTTTCACACGGATGATTTGCACCTTTCACATGAATCACTTGTCCCTCTCCTTTTCACTCGGATCACTTGGCCCCTTTCACACGGATCACTTGCCCCTCCTCCATCTTTCACTAAAATATTTGCCCCCTTTCACATGGATCACTTGTCTGTTTCCCTTTCATATGGATCACTTGTCTCTTTCCCTTTCATATGGATCACTTGTCCCTCCTCCTTTCACACGGATCACTTCCCCCCTTTTCACAAAGATGATTTGCTCTAACATTGCTCTAACATGATACGTACAGTTAGACATTAAATATTATATTTTATTTCATACAATAAAAGGCAGCCTCATTTCATATTGCAGAATATTAGTGCTTATTTTATATAGTTTTGGCCAAACAATCATTCGGTTATTAGATTTCCAGCATTTAGCTCTAATCTGAGAAGCGTGACCTCCTAGGTGGGCGCCGAAGTATGATAGTGACAGTTTCGTCGATCTTTCATATCCTGACCTTCGACTTGAGCATGTTCGGATGCCATCTTTGTGACGAAGGCAATGTCTTCCTCTGTTGTCATCTAATGGTATTGTCACTCCCAGATGACAAAACTGACGCAAAGTTAATTACATCCTCGAATGTAGTACTCGACCTAACCGAGTCTCTTAACCCATGCTTCTGGTAGAGATCAATTGGAAAATGCATGAAGATAAAGGAATGAACTAAGAGGTTGTTCGGTTGTGTTGCGTTTGTTCTGCGCTATTGTGCATACTGGCTAAATGCCAGGTCACAAGGATCCCAAAGACTCAGAGCTGAGTAGGAGAAGGAGATTTATCATATGACTTTTAGTCGATAGATGGAAGCCTACCATTAAGCTTATGCTTTAACAGGAACAGGGTGAAGTAGTAACATCTATAGTAGAGAATTACTGATCTCTAAAGCACTTGATTGTAATTTACACTTATTATTCAGAAAAGCGGGAAACTTTGCGGATCATCGTGTTTTGTATAAATACGGTATATTACTCTTTATTTATATGCGGTGAGGGTGAATGAATCGGTAGCACGCCAGGCATGCAATCAATAGTTCCCAGGTTCGAATCCCAACACTGCTACCATTGAGATTTATTTCCGCTAACCCTCGCCCTCGGGAAAAAAAGTTTGTAAAAAATATAGGGGTTAAGAAATACCCTTAGGGTTGAAGGCCACTGTTTATCGGATGGGACATTAAGCAATACACCCTTGTGCTGGAGAAGTATCATACTCTGTCAGGTTAAAGAAAATATCGGATGGCCTCGACGGGAGGCTATTATGTGTCGACTAACAGTTCAGCGGATTCCCTAGCCAACTCTGAGCCTTTTGACCCGGCCATTTTGCTCATTGTGTGCAAAGAAAAGTAGAGGTAAAATAACCCAACCTATACTTAAAAATTCAAGTTCTTTATTTCTAGAAGAAGGCCCGATTTAGAACAACACCGATAGATTGTAATTGTCCCCAAGATTGTAATTATCTGGAAACAAATGTGGCAAATTCAATTATCGTACAGTACAGTCGCTCAAAAAAGTATCCTAACACTATGGTTGATTGCAAAATTCAGAAAAAATATCTGGCATTGATTTTTTTAGAAATTAGTCATCTGGCAACCTTCGTGTCACGTGACACGAAGGTTGCCAGATGACTAATTTCTAAAAAAATCAATGCCAGATATTTTTTCTGAATTTTGCAATCAACCATTAGTGTTCGGATACTTTTTTGAGCCACTGTACCTAGGTTTTCTGACAAGCTCCAGGGCCCCTGTCGGGAAATTTAACCGGTCATTGTGCTTTTATGAGAGTACGATACGATACTCGATACCAGAGTCGATTAAGGGGGGAGGTCAAGGAGGCCATAATCCCCCATTGAGAATGCCAGTATTGTAACGGAAGACAAAAATTATTAAACTTCTGCATATTTCGCTTATTTTTCAAGAAATCTTTAAAAAAAATCCCTTTGAAACGAAAGGGAAAATGTTACATTGTAAATGTAAATCCAGTCTCTTGCCTCCCCTCCTCCCTTTTATTTTTTTAGAACTGGGCCTGCTTGGGTTGTTTTACCTCTGAACGGCACTTTTTGCACACAATAGGTGAAATAGGCAAGTCACAACGGCCCCAAGGGCTCAGAGAAGAATGAGAGAAGAGAGCTCATTGTACAGCGGTTAGGAGGCAGATGGAAGCCTCTCATCAAGGCTACCCAGGTTGTTCTTTAACGTGCACGGGAGGGTCTCCCGTACACAGGACCACGGCTTTATGTTCCATCCGACAGACGGTGGCCTTTCCAAGCCCATCAGTGTCCCCTAGTAACCGAAAGCAAGGTGGGTATTTTGCAGAGATAAATCTCAATGCTGGCTCAGGTAGGAATCGAACTCGGAAACTGCAGCTTAGGAGCCTGGCGCACTACTGACTACCCCTCCCACTTCCCCGGGCCTGCTTGATACAATGGCCAATGATATGATAGTCAATCTCATTATGAAAGTAATGCTCCTTTATAGGCAACGTAAGAACTGAAAAATGAGAACGAAAAGAAAGCTTTACTGGAGTTAACCACAAAAAATATTAAATTAACGTTGGAAGAAATTAGGAAAGCAAGTAATGAAAATATTAATTTGAAAGAAGCAGTTGTCTATGGATTGACAAGAAACGTTTTTTGTTGATGAAAGAAAAACAAAGGATCCCCTATGGGGTAAAAAAAATCTCCTTTTTCGCTCTGGAGAAATCAAGATATCGAATCACTATGGAAACGCTTTGGCTCCTCAGAGACGAAAGACTAAGGGAATCAAAAAGTCCTTTAGTAAATTCTCACTTCGGTATTATGATCTTGAGATACCAATCTTGCTTTTCCCGATTCCGTGGTGTGGATTTTATAGAACTAGAAAACGAGACGAAAATTCATCTTCACTGTTTTCTCAAGGTGTCTTGCTGAATACGATTTGCACTGCTTTCTTAGTTCCGTTAATAGAGTTGGGTTGTTTTACCTCTGAGCGGCACTTTTTTGCACACCATGGGCTAAATGGCCAGGTCATATGGACCCCGAAGGCTCAGAGAAGGTTGGGGGAGGGGACCCACTGGAACAGCTGTTGGGAGACAGAAGGTAATCTCCCGTCAAGGCCATCCAGCGTGTTCTTTAACGTCCACAGGGTATGGCCCTCCGGCACACGGGGCCACGGCTTAACGTCCCATCCGACGGACGGTGGCCTTTCCAAGCCCGTCGGTGTCCCCTACTGACCGTGGGCAGGGCGGGGAATTTTGCGGAGATAAATCTCAACGCTGACCCAGCTGGGACTCGAACCTGGGAACTACAGATTACGAGCCTGACGCGCTACCGACTGAGCCACCCCCGCCCCTCCGTTAACAGAGTTTATAAAGAAATGAAATGACCTAAAATCAAAGAGATTTCCTAACAATTCGACCAATGCAGCAACTGCTTTTTCATTTATGCTAATAAAAGAGATTAAATCTCTTATTTGGTTTTAAAAGTGTTTGATGTTTTGAAAATTTTAGGAAAGAAATGAATCGTCGAAAAATGAAATCTGCTTCTACATAAAACAGAGAAAAGTCAATGCACCGGTAAATGGCAAAAAGATTTCTCAACTTGTCAACAGCATGAAAACATCAGAGGACTTCAACTGAAATAAAAGATTTTCTCTTCAGTGGTGAAAGCATTTCGTCTAAGACAGAAATCAAGCCGAGAGAGTGAATTATAAAAAAATGAAAGAATCATTCACTACCAACGGAGCAAATTTACAGATGTGGATGATGGACACGAAAACCTGGTCGCCGTCAAAGAGAATGGCGTTGTCTTCCGATGTTTGGTCTAGTACATGAAAGATCACACTATTCGTTCAGTCTTCTGTATCTCATACATATATTTAATACTTATGATGCGGTGTGGTATTTTACTTTCAAAAAAATGTGGAATTCAGCAGTACAGGAGAATGGAAAGAGATTTTGCGAATTCTTACAGAAAGCAGGACAAATAGGATTGATCATGACCAGTTCTTATTTATCTAAGATTGATCATGATTATTACTTACCTACTCTTTTTCAACCTATTCTATTTTTTCTTGTTGCGGTGTCGCCTTCCTTATAATTTCCTTGAATTATAAACCTGTCATTATATTATAATGACAAGTTCCTGTAGGACTTATGGCAAGCAGTTGCTTGAGGGATAATTTAAAAAAAATAAATGTTTATGTATTTAAGGATATTTTTTTAAGATGAAATAAAATGGCTACATATTATTTTAATTATTTTTTGGAATGCATATATTATTTTAATTCTTTTTTGTATGTGTCAATTATGTTTGTTTTCTAGACATTTTCCTGCAGGCAAGAGATGCGGATGAAATGAGGGCAAAAAAATGGGGGAGAGGAAGGGGCATACCAGATTGTTAGAAAAATATTGTTACAAATTAAAATTATAAATTATAATTTTATTATTATTTATAAAAAATGCTCACTAACAAAATTATAAATAAACTAATTTAATTACTTAGGCAACAGTTCACAAATATAATAATTTTAAACCAATTACAAATGTATTTCATGAAATTAAACCTAAAAGAATGTCTAGCAATTCTTTACCACACTCAAACAGTCGTACTACAATTCAAACAGATTCTATTCAAAACATAAAAAGAATCTTAATTAACATTCAATAAGCACACAATCATCTTTGAAATAAACCTATCGTTTACACTTCCAATTCTGGTATTTTACCTTAAACACCTCTTTGACACCGAGTCTTTTCTGCTTTTCTACTAGAAGACTTCACGAACACATTATAATCACTTGAATTGGATTTCCTTTTGAATGTTCAAATTTTTAAATCTTCAAAATTTGATTTCCTTTCACTTTGAATTGGATTTCTTTGTAATTACGCTAGAATCCAGTAGAAACTAATAATTCAATTTTTTTAAACAACAATTTGTTCAACTATTTCAAATACCTTCTTCGTGATTTTCTTTGTCACTTATTACAATTTTCACAACTCCCGCCCATATTTTAATAAAGACTCTTCTTTAGACTAATTGTACAGACTACATAAATATAGTTCTTCACAAAATAATTCTTAAAACACACCATTATTATTTTCGAGTCTTTTTGTTCCAATCGGTTAATGACGTATCAGTGGTTCTCAACCTTTTATGCTTCACGTACCCCCGGAAATGTGTTATAACTGGCGTAATCCTTGTATAGATAGATAAAACTATAGTTATAGTATAACAATGGGAATAAAATAAAACATATATTTTAGTAGTTATCAACCTTTTATGCTTCACGAACCCCCTGGAAATGTGAATGTAACTGGCGTACCCCTTATATAGATAGATAAAACTATAGTTATAGTATAACAATGGGAATAAAATAAAACATATATATCAGTGGTTCTCAACCTTTTATGCTTCACGTACCCCCTGGAAATGTGTATGCAACTAGTATACCCCTTGTATAGAGAGATAAAACTATAGTTATAGTATAACAATGGGAATAAAATAAAACATGTATATCAGTGGTTCTCAAACTTTTATGCTTCACGTACCCCCTGGAAATGTGTTTGTAACTGGCGTACCCCTTACATAGATAGATAAAACTATTTTTAGGGGAGGCAGATAACATTTAAAGGAATGAGAATTGCATAAGGAACCCATAACCGGAAACGTCATGGGAAAGTGGTAGCAGAGGTACAAGATCTGAAAGGACACAAGACAGTGATTGATGGGAAAACATATATTGGACATCAGTATTACAAATGGCGTACTAGATGATACATTTTATAATGTTACAGCAGATGCTCGAAGTTTGACCCTTAATCGCACAAATTTTGATGCGCACTCGCAAACAAACGGTGGTCCGGTACATGTCTGTGTGGGAAGCGTTCTTGATACATTCGTTGAGCGACTCGTCCGTTGCCCTCAGCTATTCCATACACTAAGTGCATGTCTGCCAGCTCCCTGTTCGAATACCTTTGCATGCTCTTCGTAAGCCGACTACCGCTCGAATGAGAAAATCCGAAATTTCCCCTCTAGCACACTGATGAACAGCGCCGCCTATTGACTTACGGTGACATTTCCGGTTATGGGTTCCTATGCAATTATCATTCCTTTAGATGTTATCTACCTCCCCTAAAAGTTTGTACCTATATTTTTGAGACACCCTGTATATCAGTGGTTCTCAACCTTTTATGCTCCACGTGCTCCCTGGAAATGTGTATGTATCTGGCGTACCCCTTGTATAGATAGATAAAACTATAGTTATAGTATAACAATGTGAATAAAATAAAACATATATAAATATAACATATATTTAGTGACTTCTGAGCTTTCACGGCGTACCCCAAAAATTTTTACCATATTGAGAACCCCTAATGTAGATAATTAAATACGTAGACCAGGCGTGTCCAACCTTTTGACTTCCCTGGACCACATCGAGTGTAGATTTGACTTCCCTGGGTCGCATTGAGTGAAGGTGAATTGTTTTGGGCCGCACATAAAATATATAATATAGCTAATGCATATTAATAATTTATTTTCTTACGTTTTTTATTATAAAATTAAAAAAGGGCAACATAAAACTAGTGGGAGATCAAAAACTCACTGAAATTTACATAATCATGTTGAAAGCTTATGTCATAAACACGTAAACTTTACAATTTTGTAAATTTACATTATTGCATTACTAGCTATCCAGCTATCCAGGGCCTTGTTGTTGAAAGTTCATCTGTCCTAACAATATGTACAAATTTTAACTAAAAGTTTCAGTTTTTTGGATGCCTTCAACTTTGAACAAACAAGGTTTTATTGCAAAAAAATACATGTATAAATTTTACGGCGAAATTAGATAATTTAGTCAATTTATATAATCAATGCTGATTCTATAAAATAACCAAACCTTTCTGTGAATGCTAGCCCGGATCTAGAAAAAAAAAGGAAAGGGTTGGGAGCTAAGAGACTGGATTTTTTTCTCCGTTTAAGAGATCTTCAAAAATATTTATGAAAAATGCGTGAACTATAAGTTGAAGGACAGACCCTTGGGAGGGAGAAGAAGTTGCCCCCCCTCAAATGCCAGTAACAGGAACTTTAATTAATGCAAACTGATATGTAGAATGCATAGATTAAATCATATTTAAAATATGGATTACTGTCGTTGGGAGGATCACATTACAATAATATTAAACCACTTATTTTTACACAAAATAAAATAATTATATGTATAATGAAAAAGAAAAAATATGACAGTGTTAGATCTTATTATAATCATTTAAATATCCTTTAATTAAGGAAATTGTTTGTTTATAACATTTTATTATATATTAGAAAACATTAATTTAATTGTTACACATCTAAAAGAAGTATTACACAGACACATTATATATATTTAGCACCGAGAATTTTTAACAAATTGCCAAGAATAATAAAAAATTGGATTAGAATATATAACTTGTTCAATTTATTAAAAATATGGATTGATGAAATTATTGACATTGAAATAATTCTCAAGAAAAATTATTAAATTATTATATTTACTGTTATATATAAATGTGATAAGTATTGGTATTATTTATAATAAAATATAAATTAATTAAAATTTTGCAATTTATAATGATTATTAATCATTATAAATTGCAAAATTTCATTAATTTATATTTTCATTAATTTATATTTTTACAGGTGAGTTTGATACTCTTGTGGATGATTAAAATTCCAATTATTACTTGTGATGATAAATAAATATTTAAGAATATAATTTATTTTATTACTTCACAAATGCATAATTAAAAATATAAAGGATTTGCATTATAAAATTTGTACAACTGAAACAAAAAACTTTTGTTGTGTAAACTCAAATTTCATAAATTGTATAAAATACAAATTGTACGAAATGCAAAATGGAATTATAAATTGAAATTGAACTTGAAGTTGAATATGTTCAAAAAATATATATTACACATATTCTTCATGAAATCTTTTTAAAACCTCTGAAATGGAAAGGGTTGGGTTGTTTCATCTCTGAGCGGAATTTTTTTCCATACAATGGGCTAAATGGTCAGAGAAGATTGGGAAAAAGGACCTACTGGAACAGCCTGCTAGGAGACAGATAGTCTCCCGTCAAGGCCATCCAGCGTGTTCTTTAACGTGCACAGGGTATGGCTCTCCCGCACATGAGGCCACGACTTTACGTCCCATCCGATGGACGGCTTCCTTTCCAAATTCATCGGTGTCCCCTACTGATCGAGAGCAGGTCGGGGAGTTTTGCTGAGATAAATCTGACCTCTAGCCTAGCTGGGACTCGAACCTGGGAACTGCAGATTACGAACCTGATGCACTACCGGCTTAGCAACTCCCGTCCCAAAATGGAGGGACAAAACATTCATTCCGGAATAGTGTTCCGACCGGATTTTGCCCCTTCCCCCTATTCTTACTAGACCAGGCCTGCATTTATTGGGGCGGGGGTGGCTCAGTCGGTAGCGCGCCAGGTTCGTAATCTGTAGTTCCCAGGTTCGAGTCCCAGCAGGCTCGGCGTTGAGATTTATCTCCGCAAAATTCCCCGCCCTGCCCATGATCAGTAGGGGACACCGATGGGTTTGGAAAAGCCGCCGTCCGTCGTATGGGACATTAAGCCGTGGCTCCGTGTGCGGGAGAGCCATACCTGTGCACGTTAAATAATATGCTGGATGGCCTTGACAGGAGGCTACCATCTGTCTCCTAACAGCTGTTCCAGTGGGTCCCCTCCCCCAACCTTCTCTGAGTTTCGGGGTCCTTGTGGTGTGCAAAAAACTGCCGCTGAGAGGTAAAACAACCCAACAACCCAACCCATCTATTACTGCATAATGGCATCATCATAATAACTTATTGTAAAGGTCCTTGCCGTGACTTTCATGAAAGTGAATCCCCAAAAAATGGTGAAATCACAAATCACACGATAGGATGACGTTTTGCAGTCGCACTATCTTCCCTCCGCTTTTAATAATAATCTAGATAGTACCGAAAAGGTGATGATTTCTTTCCTCTTTTACCTCACCCTTTCCAGGAGTGCAGAGAAAGTCCCAGCAAAATGGTGCAATCAGGGATCATGTGATCGGGTGATGTCAAAGAATATGAGGTAATCTTATATCTTGTCCTGACTTCAAATCCCCTAAATATGTTCAACTCCCTTACAGCCACTTTATTGGATGTCGAAATCTTTAAACATCAAGCATTTACCATAAGCAACTAAGCTTTCGATGGCAACACCTATTGTGATAATTCAGGGGGGAAAAAACAACAATTTTATAGAGGAGATTACAAACCCATGGATTAATGCCTCCCATATTTAAAATCCCTCTTCACAGCGACCATGGATGTCACAACCCTTAAGATTCCTGAAATTTACCAATTCCAACTAAACTTTGGTCGGCCACACTCATCAAGTCAATACAGAAAAGCCAACTTTACCCTCTAAACCTCTAATGTAGTCTAGTGTAGTAGGAGAAAACCGATAGAGATGAGCTGTCCTTTTTTGATCCCCTCTCTGTCTTCCAGGAGCAGCTATGTAAGTCTGAAGGACATTTTATCAGGTTTGCTAGGATATCGACGGCTGATACATCCTGAAATCACCAACTCTTACTTCAGAATCACTAAATATTATGAAACTTGAGGTGTTTGTGAGGGGCATGATCCAGGGCTCTCATGAATGGTGCATGAACTTTACCCCTTTAGACTAGAAGCAAAAAAAAAAGTAATGCTTGAAAAGAGTCCGCTCGTGGTCTGCGGATGAGTTTCGGACATATGTATTTGTCTTGCGGATAAAACGAATTCCTACCTGTTGTTTTATCCAGCTTCTTTTAAGTGTACAAGAACTTTAGAATCTGAAACTTGTCAACTACAAGTTGAAGCTTCGATTAATGGGATTTTTAAAAGGGCCTAATGAATGAAAACGTGCTTTGGAAACAACTGTAAAAATCAATAGAAGTAATGTACATTCAGATTGGGGACGAACTAAAGAATGACTGAGAATTTCCGTTGTGAATTTCCCAAAATAATCTCAGTTTATTAAATGTTGGACATATTGCTAAGATATATCCGTAATGTACTGCCGAAAAGCGAATCTAGCGTTCGTTATTTGAACAAACGATAATAAATTGAATTAAATTTTTTTATAAAAAAGGCGGTAGTTTATTATCAAATATCTTTAAAAAGTTTTCCTATTCTACTCGAATTTTTATCATTGTTTGTTGGTTTAAGTGTGTGTGTTTTTCTTGTCAATCTTTAGTGTGTCATTTCCTAAGCAGCGGATTATACACCAAATGAACTCTTGTGTAGTGGAGAGACGTTAGTCAAATAAGTACTCGTGGTGTAGTTGATAAGTGTGAGGATGGGGGATCGAGCTTAGCCATGAAACTCGCTTTCTTTTTAAAGAGTGCACTGCAGTACTTTGCGAAAAGAGGTGGACCATTAGCCCATGGTCTGGACAACGCTGGACCATTAGTCCATGGGTCTGGACAAGATGATTGCGTCATAGTCTATGACGTCATCCTTCATGGGTTTGTACAATAGGTCTGAGATGGGATGACCTGAATGCTGCCAGCGAAAGTTTAGTTGGACTTGGTAAATTTCGGAATTAGTTCCCAATGGGTGTTGATGCAATCGTGAGAATATTACGAGGGTTGTTTTCGAGGCTTATGACGTCAAAATGGAGGGCTTAGAGTAATTTCGAAGTTTTACTTCGAATTGGTGATGGCGTCAGAATCCAAAATGGCAGACTGGTACTTAGAATTATTTAGGAGTTTTACTTCACGATGGGTGATGACGTCATGATATAAAATGGCGTACTTGGGACTTAGAATTATTTGGGGTCTTTAGATGGGTGATGACGTCAGAATCCAAGATGGAGGACGAACGGAAAAATCGGAGGACTATGTGGTAATGACGTCAGAATCCAAATTGGTGGACTTGGGACTTAGAATTATTTGGGGCCTTTGGGTGGGTCAATCAGGGGGTCTTCAAGGGGATGCTGTCAGAATTCAAAATGGCGGACGAACGCAAACTCGTGGGACTTTGTGGCGTAAAGGGGATGAAGTCATAATCCAAATTGATGGAAGTACACCTAAATCTTAGTGGTGAGAGTTTTGACGTCAGAATCCAAAGACGAAAGGCAAAATCGGAGTGCTATGTGGTGATGACGTCAGAATTCAAAATGGCGGACTTGGGACTTAGAATTATTTGGGGCCTTTGGGTGGGGCAACCATGGGGTCTTTAAGGAGATGACGTCAGAATTCAAAACGGCGGACGAACGCAAAATCGTGGGACTTTGTGGTACAAAGGGGATCACACCAGAATCCTAAATGGTGGAAGAACACCTAAAGCGGCGTTATCTGAGAAGAGCACATGAGGAGGAAAATCAGTTTTCACTCTGGTCTGCTGCAGAAACCAACACACGAATTCCACATGAAGAAGGTAATCCTGAAGTTGCAATGTCTGAACTCTCAGACGATGAAACGGGTGTAACTGCTCTTCATGCAACTTTCTCCACATGAGGGCATGGTTCACACTGAAGCTACATGCAACAGCTCACGTGTTTGCGTCTCGATTGTCCTCAGTCCGCCGTAGGATCTCTTCTTCCATGTCAGGAGTGCACATGTTTCTCTCCCGAACAGTGTCATGCATGTTTGCATGGAATATTCCAGTTTCTCGCAGTTGCTGGTGCAAACGCGCAAATGTTTGGTGGTTTGGCACACCTCTGTTTGGGAAGCACTGTCGGTACAACCTCATAGCAGCTCTTCAGTTTCCATTGGCAGCCCCATTGGCTAGATACATGTCAGCCATCTCAGCAGTTGTGAAACACTCCATGTTACATGTAATGTTCACTCCATGTTACATGTAATGTATCTGATTTATGAATGTTGACGACAAACACAAGTCCGTAGAGTAATGTAAGTAAGTAAAGTAAATGATAAACAATTTTATGCGTGGAAAAGTTCTGTTGGATTATTGGATTGCTTTACCTGTGAGCGGCGTTTTTGAGCCCACAATAGACTAGATGGCTAGGTCACAAGGATCCCAAGGACTCAGAGAAGATCAGGAAAGGGGTTACACTGGACAGTTGCTAGGAGACAGATGGAAACCTCCCATCAATGCCATCTAGAGCAGGGATTCTCAACGTGGGGTACGCGGTAAAATGTTTTTGGGGTACGCCGTGAGAGCTCAAAAGTCGCCACATCTAGTAACAAAGTCGCTATATTGGCAACACTGCTGTGCAAAAATGTCATTTTGTGTTTATCAATATGTGTAATTTATTAATACAAAATTTAATGCGTATATATATATGTTTTATTTTATTTCCATTGTTATACTATAACTATAGTTTTATCTGTCTATACAAGGAGTAAGAAAGTTACATACACATTTCCAGGGGGTACGTGAAGCATAACAGGTTGAGAACCACTGATATATATGTTTTATTTTATTCCCATTGTTATACTATAACTATAGTTTTATCTATCTATACAAGGGGTACGCCAGTTACATACACATTTCCAGGGGGTACGTGAAGCATAAAAGGTTGAGAACCACTGATATATATGTTTTATTTTATTCCCATTGTTATACTATAACTATAGTTTTATCTATCTATACAAGGGGTACGCCAGTTACATACACATTTCCAGGGCGTACGTGAAGCATAAAAGGTTGAGAACCACTGATATATATGTTTTATTTTATTCCCATTGTTATACTATAACTATAGTTTTATCTCTCTATACAAGGGGTACGCCAGTTACATACACATTTCCAGGAGGTACGTGAAGCATAAAAGGTTGAGAACCACTGATATATATGTTTTATTTTATTCCCATTGTTATACTATAACTATAGTTTTATCTATCTATACAAGGGGTACGCCAGTTACATACACATTTCCAGGGGGTACGTGAAGCATAAAAGGTTGAGAACCACTGATATATATGTTTTATTTTATTCCCATTGTTATACTATAACTTTAATCTGTCTATACAAGGGGTACGGAAGTTACATACACATTTCCAGGGGGTACGTGAAGCATAAAAGGTTGAGAACCACTGATATATATGTTTTATTTTTTCCCATTGTTATAGTAAAATTTTAACCTATCTAAACAAGGGGTACGCCAGTTACATACACATTTCCAGGGGGTACGTGAAGCATAAAAGGTTGAGAACCACTGATATATTCGTTTTATTTTATTCCCATTGTTATACTATAACTATAGTTTTATCTATCTATACAAGGGGTACGCCAGTTACATACACATTTCCAGGGGGTACGTGAAGCATAAAAGGTTGAGAACCACTGATTTAGAGTGTTCTTTATCGTGCAAAGTGTATGGCTGCACATGCAGACACGGCTTAATTTCCCATTCCCATATTCGAGTCCTACCTGTGCCGAAGTTGAGATTTATCTCCGCTAAACCTCCTCCCTACCTTCGGTCAGAAAGGGACCACATAAAATTGGAAAGACCGCCGTCCGTAGGAGGAGACGTTAAATCGTGGTCCCATGTGCTGGAAAGCCGTGTGCACGTTAAAGAACACGCTGGATGACCTTGACGGGAGACTACCATTTAGCTCCTAACAGCCGTTCAGTGGTAACAAACTCCCTTCTAACAACTTTCTTTGATCCTTCAGGATTTTTGCCCATTGTCCATTTAGCCCATTGTCTGCAAAAAAGTAACACTCAGTGGTAGAATAACCGAACGATTAATCGACTGATGGCGGCTTTTCCAAGCACGTGCGGTTTCCCTTACTCATGGAAAGCAGAAAAGTAATAGAGGAAATAAATGTCAACTCAGGGAAAAGAAAAAAAGTGTGATAATTTCTTGTAGGTAAAAGATTTTCATTTAATAGCAGTCGTGAGCCAAGAGCTTCAAATTTTGTTTCAGATAGAAACCTCTATAAAAATCTTTTCATCATTTATGAATAAAAACCCATTTTAAAAAATTCAACATATCCTTATCTGAAGTTTATAATTTCACCTTGGTAGCGCAGATTTCCACTAAACACATTAATGTTTCTCGCATTTAAATCTTTTCATTTGCTTTCAATTATTAAATTTCTTCACTGCAACTCGTTGCATGAAATTCGAAAGTTTCATCTAACAATGGCTAATTATTCGCTTCGAATTTGCATCCAGGCTACGTTCGCTCGTGCGTTCGAATTCGTGCCTCGTTGTCTTCTAACCAATCAGGTGCGAAGTTTAAAACAATTACAACGCTGCTGCCAGATCCGTGGTTCTTCCTTTGTGTTGAAGAGTCGTGTTAGGTATCGTCTGCTTGGCTTGTTATTACCTGGATGACAAGACTCGTAGGCAGAGCTGTAAAATTTATTTATGACAGGGAAACTCTAAAGATAGCAATTAAACGCGGAGTAGAGTCATTATGAGGATGCTTAATTTGGAGGATTCGTTATTCGGTTTTGTATGCAGCAGTTAATTGCCGCCATGGAACGTTGCCTTGGCTAGTTTATAATTGCAATAGGTATTTTGATGACGTTAAGATAAGTAATTGGGACAATGGCTAGAATGATTTAGCTGCGTCCTTTATAATCTTGAACTACTATCTAGAAAAATGGTAAGAAGTAAATGCTGTCCATATTTTTGTTTAATGTTATTCATTGCGCTGAAATATGATTATTCTGTAAACTTTAGTAATATTAAACGGCCTAAAGTGACGAGAATGTATTTTACGACTCAAAGTGTAGCATTTTTTCGGTGTTTCGCCCCTGAGACCACTTCGGTAACCATTAGGCCTTTGCTGGCTTCAAACCTAACCTAGCACATATCATGAACGTTTCAGCCATTTTATAACCCTTTTTTGTGTGAATGTGAAAAGGAATTCGATTTTAGTAATAATAATTAAAAATCATTTCCAAAAATATTTATTTCTGTAAATTTATTTTTAAAATGATCTACCGATATTTGTGGGACACATAAATGTTGTTTTACCGAGTGTCATCCATGGCAGAACAAAATATCAAGTCCTATTAGGGTCTCCGCAAAAATTCCCCGCCCTGCCCACGGTCAGTAGGGGACACCGATGGGCTTGGAAAGGCCGCCGTCCGTCGGATGGGACGTTAAGCCGTGGCCCCGTGTGCAGGAGGGCCATACCCTTTGCACGTTAAAGAACACGCTGGATGGCCTTGACGGGAGGCACCATCTGTCTCCCAACAGCTGTTCCAGTGGGTCCCCTCCCCCAACCTTCTCTGAGCCTTCGGGGTCCATGTGACCTTGACATTTAGCCCATGGTGTGCAAAAAAGTGTCGCTCAGAGGTAAAACAACCCAACCCAACCTATTAGGGTAGGGGAGGGCAAACTATAGCCCACGACAATCAATTGGAATTTATATACTAAACACTAATAATTTTTTGGGCGGTAAAATAATTTGTTTCAGATGATTCTCGGTTAATATGTAATAGGGTTAAAATTATGACAAATATGCATTGTCTGTTATTACACTTAAATATTTTTTTTTACTAAAAGATTATTTTCCGCCTTTGCTGCATCTTGTAATATACAATATAATCCTGTAATCTGTAGCTCATTAATGGAACTTTGATGATTGAGAAGAATTTTGTTACTATATATCTGACTTATACAATTTCAAATATTCTGAAATCAATTTTCTATCCATGCATCAATTGCTTTCTCAGCGATTGTTTTGCATTAATGAGATTATTCTTGTAATCCAAATATCGATAATAGGTTTTGCCCTTTCCCCTGAAAAAACCGATCGAAATATTAATTTATGTTAAATAATATAAAGTGTACTAAAAATTATTGCTTTTCATTTTTTTTCTTACAGAAATGTTCCGGCTTTAACTAATCGAAATTAAATCATCTTTATATTGTTCTTATTTTGAATTGATTTTGAATTGTTTTCATTTAGTTATTTTATTGATTTTGATTATTATTTGAATTGTTTTTATTTAGCTATATCACATCATGATTTTCGATATTAATATGATCTAAATTGGCATGTATAGATAATGAAAAAAAATATATAACGCTGTTTTTGAAAAATGTTTACGAAATTTCGTGAGCAGAGCCTTGAGCTGAATTTATTGACATCCAAATACATATACTGTATAAATTAATAGTGAATTAGAAGCATTTACACTGACATACAAATCGAATATCGTATGAACAAATGTTGCACTACAGAGGTCTTTCGAATTTCTAAAATGCATAAAAAATAATTAAAATACCTATATCGCAGCAATTAAATAGAGATTCGAAACTAAAAGATGAAATGTGACGGCATAGCAATCCGTCGATGTTGATTTTTTGCCAGTGTTGAGATTTATGTCAGCGAACTTCCACTCTGCCGTGGGTGAGAAAGCTGATACCTATGGGCTTGGAAAGGCAGCCGTCCATTGGATGGGATCTTAAGCTATGGCCCCCGCATGCAGGAGTGCCACACCCTGTGATCGTTAAAGAACGCACCGGATAGCCTTGATGGAATACTATCCCCATTTGTCTCCAATAGTTGTCGAGTTTGTCACATACTCCAGCCTTATGTGAACCCTTCGGGTCCTTGTGATCTGGCCATTTAGACCATTCTGTGCAAAAAGGTAATCTCAGAGGCAAAATAACCGTAGCACTAATGCTCGCATATCTAGGACATGTAGATCAGACCTAATTGGAAATTTTATCTCTATTTGATTAATGACCACAATTTGATGACCACTATTTGAATAATGACTTTGATTTGATTGACCTCTATTTGATTAATGACCACGATTTGATGACCACTATTTGATTAATGGCCTTGATTTAATTAACCACTATTTGATTAATGGTCTTGATTTGATTGACCACTATTTGATTAATGGCCTTGATTTGATTGACCTGTATTTGATTAATGACCTTGATTTGATTGACCTCTATTTGATTAATGGTTTTGATTTGATTGGCCTCTATTTGATTTATGGCATTGGTTTGAATGACCTCTGTTTGATTAATGACACTGATTTGATTAATGACCTTGATTTTATTGGCCTCTATTTGATTTATGGCATTGGTTTGAATGACCTCTGTTTGATTAATGACACTGATTTGATTAATGACCTTGATTTTATTGACCTCTATTTGATTAATGATCTTAATTTTATCGAACGCTCTTTGATTAATGATCTTGATTTTATTGAGCTCTATTTGATTAATGACCTTGATGTGATTGTCCTCTATTTGATTAATGATCTGGTTTGATTGACTCTATTTGTTTAATGACCTTGATTTTATTGACCTCTATTTGATTAATGACCTTGATTTCATTGACCTTGTCCTGTTTTGTCTGATATCAAATATTAGAATGATTCCGATATCATCTAAGACCCGAATTACCCTCGGTAAATCGGGTCTTAGATGTCAGAATCATTCTAATTCGGTTTATCGATTTTTTTCAAACTTCTACTACTTGAGCATCATAGTTAGAATTAGCGTTAATCCCTCCCCCCACATATGATCGAGGGGGAAAAATGCTAAAGAAAAATCAAAGGAACAAAAGTAATTCAGGACATTTAATTAGTCACACATTAATAAGTGCAGCACAAGTTCATTTAGTTGTGGAAGCATTCATTTGGGAAAGAGCCTGCGTAATTATATTTTTCAAAATAATTAGAAATAAGAGATAGCAAAAGGTTTTTTTTTTCATATATATGTATATATAAATCACTACTACTTCAATTTCCTGACCCCACATCTTATGGCAAAGCTTATTGAAATTACATAAAGAAACTTTGATGTTAAAAGCACGTATTTAAAATAAATATTAATTTGTTAGTCGTATTAAATTGCCTCGGGAAGTATTTACATAAGTTGAAATTTTGAAGTGTCTGGTAAAAAGATAACTTTTTTCGGAAGGAAGGAGCAAAAAGAAAGTGCCACTTTTGGATTATTTCTGCACGCCTTTTTACTTAACTCTCCCTTCCAAAACAGAATATTGAGTGTTATTCGAGTTATCAGCTATTAAATTAGGATAATGAGTGTTCGCGTTTTTATCTTCCCCCTTGATTTCTGAACTCTTAGTTAAATCGGTGCTCTTTTCGCTGCGATGAAATGAAACTCCCGCCTCCTAATTTGTCCTCGACGTTGTCGTAATTAGCGAAATCTATGAGATTAATCTAATTTGTTTCTTTCGAGCTTTCTCGTACACAGTTCTTTCATGGCTTATGAGAGAGAAAGGAATTCAGTAAAATTATATTTCATATTCTGTGTCTAAAAATCTCCTGGTTTTCGCCTTTTTAGCACTTGGTAGTGTAAGCATTCATATACATTGCATAAAATGAGAGTTCTCTTTTGGTTTTTAACCACTGTATAATCAGAATCAGGCTCAGATCTAGGAAAAAAAATCGAGGAGGGGGGGGGGAAATAATTGGAGCCGGAAAAATGTAAAGGGGAGGGAAAAAACAATCGAGCCGGGAAAATGTGGGGGGGGGACAAAAACATGATCGGGCCAGGGAAATGTAGAGGGGAGGAAGCACAATCTAGCCGGAAAAATGTAAAGGGGGAAGGCTTAAAACGCAACAGAGCCAGGAAAATGTAAAGGACGTAAAGGGGGGGATACGTTAAATAAATGCTGGATGGCAACGACGGGAGGATTCCACCTGTCTCCTAACAGCTATCCAATGGGTTCCCTTCCCCCAACCTTCCCTCAACCCTTGGGGTCCTTGTGATCTGGCCATTTAGCCCATTTCACGCGCAAAAAAGTTCCGCTCAGAGGTAAAACGACCCAACCCGAAACAACCACGGATAAAAAGAAACTCCGGTAGTAAAGAAAATATTGGGGGGGGGGGGGATTTAGGCGTACGTTTAAATTGCGTGTCTACAACAATATTTATTCATAATTAAATTACGATTTTATCAAAAAATTATTTCAAAAGAAAAATTAGATATTTGATTTGTGTCATTAAATTTAATTTCATTCTCGCAGCGATATCTTTCCAACTCTTTTAATAGAAATGCGCATAATATAAAAGGAAAAGTAAACCAAACATTGAACATTAAAAATCTTCAGTAGAATGAACTTAATTATTAATTTGTTAGCGCGCTTGGCTACTGATCTAAGGGACCTGGGTTCGAACCCCGGGGAAGACATGGATGTTCATGTTTTTTCTGCTGAGGTCCTGCCTCCTCTCAGATCTTCTGCTGTGGCATATAAACTGATAGGCTCCTGTTAGACCTCTGTGGCAAGCAGCTGCTTGAGGGGGTATTTATTTTTTTAAGGTTTAATTTGGCATTGTTTAGAAATTTCTTATCAACTTTAATTAGATTCGCAGCTGCTGAGGCGTAGGGACTTCTCACTACAGGACTCCCAGATATTTTGTGTTCGAACGTATAAAAGTCTTAAAAGAACAGGATTACCAAAAGGCACTGCTCAGAGGGAAATCAACCTAACCTAAAAAAAAACAAACTAAAAATCTTCCTCTGATGAACCGAAACTGGGTTAACTAATACCCTTCTATATTATGAATTATAATTGCCGACTGGGCAGGGCCTGCTCAGTCGGTAGCACGCTAGGCTCGTAACTAGCAATTCAAAGATTTGAGTCCCAACTGGGCCAGCGTTGAGATTTATCTCCGCAAAACTCTCTGCCCTCGGTTTGTAGGGGACACCGATGGCCCCTACATTGTACCGATGGTACAATCGCTCAAAAAAGTATCCGAGCACTATGGTTGATTACAGAATTCAGAAAAAATATCTGGCAACGATTTTTTTAGAAATTAGCGATCTGGCAACCTTCGTGTCACGTGACACGAAGGTTGCCAGGTCGCTGATTTCTAAAAAAATCGTTGCCAGATATTTTTTGTGACTTCTGTAATCAACCATAGTGTTCGGATACTTTTTTGAGCGACTGTACTACATGTCCCCTACATTGTACCGATGGTACTACATGGCCTAAATGATGGTACTACATGGCCCCTACATTGTACCGATGGCTTTGGAAAGGCCGTAGTCCGACAGATGAGACGTTAAGCTTGTGCACTTTAAAGAACACGCTGGATGGCCTTAATGGGAGGCTATCATCTGTCTCTCAACAATTGTCTAGTGTAGGGGTTCTCAACTTGGGGTACGCGGTAAAATTTTTGGAGTATGCCGTGAGAGCTCAAAAGTCGCTTAAAGTCGCATATATGTTATATATATATATGCTTTATTTCATTTCCATTGTTATACTATAATAATAGTTTTCTCTATTTATACAAGGGGTACGCCAGTTACATACACATTTCCAGGGGGTACGTGAAGCATAAAAGGTTGAGAATCACTGGTCAGTGGGTTTCCTCCCCCAACTTTCTCTCAGCCTTCGGGTTTCTTGTGACCTGGCCATTTAGACCACGGTGTGCAAAACAAAAGTGCCGCTTAGAGGTAAAACAACTCAATAAACGCCATCATAATTCGAAAGATATTGAAACAAATAAAGAAACAAGCTCTGGTCACATGACCGTCCGCGAGCTGCCAAAAAATATCTCGAAAACACGGAGTTTGAAACGTGTGCTATAAACAGTGAAAAGCGATTCGCCGAAGGATAAAGAATTAAATCACCAATTTAAGGATTTTTTTCTGGAGCTCGCTCCATTGATTCTGCGGCCTTTTCAGATCACAGAGCATTTTCGATTTCAGTTTGTTTTGCCCTCACGTGCCGCTAGTCCAACGGTTCGTAAAGAAGCGAAAAATTCTCGAATGGGGAAAAAAAGCGATAATCTTCCATTTTAACGCTTCTTTAGCTTGTGAGCACTTGTTTGGGGGGAAAAACGAAAACAAACATCTGCTTTTTTTTTACTTCATCGAGGGAATGGATCACAAGAGTCATTAGAATGTAGCGGACAAGTCGTTCTCTCTTTCGAAGCAATTTTTTTAATAATATTTAAATTGTTTCTCTATTTCTTTAACTTCGTAGCAATTTACTAAGGATATAAAATTATTTTGAATAAAAAAAAAATCTTCGTAGTGTTTTGTTCGAAAAGCATGGGCCGAATACACTTCAAAGGATTAAAACTAAAGCGATGTGAACTTGTGAGAGATAATTTTGTTAATTAAATAAATGTTATAAACAAAACAATGGAATTTCTAATTAATAGCCAGTGATCAAAACGATGCTTTGTTTGAAAGAAAAAAGTATTTGAATATAAATACTTTAGCTTTTTTATGGAACAATGTCCACAACAAAAGTCTATGGCAGAATTATTTTTCGTTTTAAGACAGCTACTTTTTTATCGTTACAAAGGAATATTAAAAATAAATAAGCAAAACAAGAGCATAATGAAATTTTAAAAAAGGATTTTGATGAACATTTGTAATGTGGGTCCAAAATTAGAACATCGAATAGCATTGATAATGAACGTTGAAATCAGCATAAATGCATTGAGAATAATACATTTATGTTACTCGGGAATGCGTGCATTTCTACATTTTGCACTATACATTCCTTTAATCTCTTCAGCATGTCGTTGTCAAAAACGTATCAAACGAGAATCAAAAAATGTACAACTGGTGTTTATGCAGTTCCTGTGAAGTTAACCTGTGAATATGAAATGAAGCCAAATCATGTTGAAGTATGAGATTCCTGTCTGCAAACTGGGGAATAAATCTATTGATGTCACGCATCTTAATACCAGCAGGAGGTTGTACAGGGTAACTTGTGTATCTGTAATCATTTGATAGGGCTCTTGTATATTTCCATTTAATTTATTACGTTGATCCGTGTATGACGAATTTATCTTCGGAAACAGACTAAAAATTATATTTTTAAAGAGGTCAGATCATCAACCAAGATGCAAATTCTGATGAACACAATCTCAGTGAGGGAAAAAATTGGGGGGGGGGAGCCGTAAGAACTTTGAATAATATCAGATCTCTACACTTTTCGATAATGTTTCTAGAAAGTATTAAATATCTAAAATACAAATAAGTATTGCTTGCTAACAATAAGAAATGTGAAGGTTAGTTCGCCAGTTCTTTTTAGGTTGGTTTGCCTCCGAGCGACAACTTTTTGCACACAATGGGCTAAATGGACCTCATAAGGACACTGAGGGCTCTGGGAAAGCTGTTGAGAGAGACATGGTAGCCTCCCGTCAAGACCATCCAGCGTGTTCTTTAACTTGCACAGAGTAGACTCTCCCGCACAAGGGATCACGGCTTAACGTCTCATATGACGAAAAGTGGACTTTCGAAGCCCATCAGTGTCCCCTACTGACCGAGGACAGAGCGGTAAGTTTTGCGGAGATAAATCTCAACGCTAGCACAGCTGAGACTCGAACCTGGGAACTGCAGTTTACGAGCCTAGCGCACCACTGACTGAGCCACCGCACCGTCCATTTTTTTTAAAATTCCGTTATTGCCCCGAATATAAAGTTTTCTTTAAGCAACATGAAAAAACAGAACCAGGAATCTCAGATTTATTGAATAACAAATTGACCTCTTTTATCTCACATTGAAAGAAAAGCATTTATTTTTTAGCATAATTATGTAATTTGGTCCTTTGAAGGTTACTTAACACTCATCTGCTGGCGTCGGTTTTATGTGCATTCAAAACGTAGCGTGTCTTTTTAAACAGTCATCCGCGACATGATTACTGTGGTTTCATGGAATCTCAAGATTGCTATTACTACCAGGTCTTGAATACACATTAATGGATAGTTTATAAGCATGATTTTTCTTATTGGTTTTTTCAATGTTCACAAAATTCAAGAAAAAATAGTTGGATAATTTTTGACTAAGCACAAATGAAATTAATTAATGTCACCAGTATAAAATAAATTCGAAAGCCGAATAGTAGAGAATAGTTTTGGTAATGGAAGAAGCATACGCAGCTTTAAGTAGCTAGGATAGATATACAGGGTGGTTATAATTGAACTGACAGTACTCAGAGCGACGTAGAGAAGGATCTACTCGACGGATCACAGCGAAAAGTGGTGGATACCTTAATAAGAACATGGGGTAGAGAATTTGCGAATAAAAAATTTAGTTAATGTTAGTGCCACCAGGTGGCGTAGGTGCGAGTTGGGTTGGGTTGTTTTACCTCTGAGCGGCACTTTTTTGAACACCATGGGCTAAATGGCCAGGTCACATGGAACCCGAAGGCTCAGAGAAGGTTGGGGGAGGGGACCCACTGGAACAGCTGTTGGGAGACAGATGGTAGCCTCCCGTCAAGGCCATCCAGCGTGTTCTTTAACGTGCACAGGGTATGGCTCTCCCACACACGGGGCCACGGCTTAACGTCCCATCCGACGGACGGCGGCCTTTCCAAGCCCATCGGTGTCCCCTACTGACCGTGGGCAGGGCGGGGAATTTTACGCGTAGGTGCGGTAAAAACGTAATAGAACATGCTCATTTCTCGTGACATTGCAGCCAATCACGTGACCGGGAATTGCCGTGGTTGCACAAGATCGCAACATAGAGATCAATAAGGTACACTATAAAACGTGATGTCTTCCCTGTAATCGCTAGACGGAGCTATGGGTACCAGGATGGTGGGACTTATTCGGGAATTTTTACTTCACAAGAGTTGACTGGGGGATGATGCAATCATGGGGAAGGAGGGTTTCAAAATGGCGGAATCAGAAGAAAAGAGCGGAGGGGTTAATAAAGGGGCGCAACTTTTTGATAGGGGTTTCTAATGAGGGAGGTGGCGTTTTTGATAAGAGGGTGTTTAATGTAGGGGATTTGGAAACCAAGATGTGGGACTTGGAGAAATTTCGGGAGTTTGTGGAAACTAAGATGGGGGAATTCAAAATGATGGACGAACGGCAAAGTTTGTTGAGGTGATGACGATAGAAACCGCGAGGGGTGATGGTGGAAATTACGAGAGGGTTGATATCCAGTACCATCTGCTATATACCAATTATTATCTGCAATTGAATTGAATAATATAATTTCAGATTAATACACCACTGGAGGGAGGTATTCTTTTTGACATTGCCCGACTTCAGTCTTAAAACAATGTGAGTTCTGACCTATAGGTGTGACAATAATCCGCCTCCACTTTGAAACACATGGGAGGTGGATCCCATAGGATTAACATTGATCCGCCTCTGAGTTAGAATCCCCATTATTCTATTACTGATATCTTTAATTCTAGTAGTGAAAAGTAATGGTGGTTTGTTTTTTACTTTGACTAAACTCTAAGTAAGATTTTTCCCTTAAATAGTATAAAATATTTTATCTAAAGGAAATAAACAAGGGAGTGAAAACAACTACCAGTCTAAATTTTATTATCTGTTAAGGTAGTTTTAGACATCCGTTTAAATAAACGATCAAGTAGTTGGTTCATTTTGAGAATATTCAGGTCCGTGGCTTCTAATGTAAGCTGCTAATAATTAATAACAGAGTATTCAATACACTAAATGCCTGCAGTGGCACTTTCAGGAATTAGAAAAAGCAATTTTTCTAATGTATTGCCTTGAAGCCTGTGTGTCTTAAATAATATACAATGAACAAAACGATTACCGAGGCCGGAAGGAAACTTTAGAATATTTAGAAAAGTTTATACATCAGTAATTCATAATGGTTATGATTCTAGTAACTTTCCAGTATTGCTTTAATACAATATATTATATTTTAATACACTAAATATTTTTATGCATAGTGTCGAATTAAGGTTTCTCGAAGCTGTAAGCTAATAGAAGGAAAAAGCTCTTCACTTTATGCCATAACTCTTAATGAAAGTCAGTTATATCTATTATTTCAAGTTTTCATATGCATTATATAAAATCCATTATTTAAGCAGTTGAGAGTGACACCTCATCATCTTTATATGCTTATCACTCTTTTATCCTTTTATTTTTTCTAAGAATTTGTTTTTTATGTCAGCTGCATAGTGTCTTACATAGAGCTAAGGACCTGATCTCCATATCTCCGAGAAATCATGGAGCAGATTAAAAACACATAGATATCTCGGCAGCCGTCAAAGATTTTCCAAAACTACGATACTCTTTCCCAAGATATTTGAAGAACGAAGTTTTGTCCTCAATTTTCTAAAAAATAAACATTTTAATGAATGAGAAAATCTGAATTCTTTTGCACAGAGACAGATCTTCATGACATGGTGTTTACTGATGTTCAGACCCTCTATTCTGTGGTGCTAGGGGCGGGGGTGGCTCAGTCGGTAGCGCCCCAGGCTCGTAATCTGTAGTTCCCAGGTTCGAGTCCCAGCTGGGTCAGCGTTGAGATTTATCTCCGCAAAATTCCCCGCCCTGCCCACGGTCAGTAGGGGACACGATGGGCTTGGAAAGGCCGCCGTCCGTCGGATGGGACGTTAAGCCGTGGCCCGTGTGCGGGAGAGCCATACCCTGTGCACGTTAAAGAACACGCTGGATGGCCTTGACGGGAGGCTACCATCTGTCTCCCAACAGCTGTTCCAGTGGGTCCCCTCCCCCAACCTTCTCTGAGCCTTAAGGGTCCATGTGACCTGGCCATTTAGCCCATGGTGTGCAAAAAAGTGCCGCTCAGAGGTAAAACAACCCAACCCAACTGTGGTGCTAGGTTAGACTACACACAACACTTGTATTTTATTAAGCCCCTCTCCAGCCCAATAAAGTCATATGCTTACAATATAGGCCAGTGATGGGGAAATTATTGCTTGCGATCCAAATTCTTGGAGATTTTTTATCTGGCCTGACCACATGTTTATACGAATATTTGCTGGCTGAACTGAAGTGTTTTAGTTTTGAGAATATTTATGAACATCGAACCGTGACATGATTGCTATTTGTTGTGAGTTGTCAACTGCTGTGTTCAAACCTGATATTTATTTATTGGTATTCTTGTCACGACCAACAGATGATAGAACCTTACGTCTAACTCAACATCAGAATTTACTCGAAATGAAAAAACTTAAAAAGATTTCCTCATCACTGCATTAGACTCTTTGTCTAGCCGTGTATATATCTGAATCAATATTCTAGTGTTATATTTCATTTTTTCACTGGAATAAATTTCAATGAAAAAATTTCCTCTGCAATCTTTAGAAAAGTGAAAAAACGTTTGTAAAGAAAAGATAGTTCAAGAGCAGTTAAAGCCATTATATTTTCAGCTCCAAGTCTATTGAAAATCCAAAGGCTGTATACTTTTTGGGTAAGCCAATTAAATGGCAGATGACGATTGGCAGATGACGACCTTGGGATTACCCTGCATCATAAGATGAAGTGGAATCCTCATATCGAGAAGATCATATCTAAAGTTAATGTTGTAAGAGTCCAACTTAGCCCTCTTACAGGCAGAAGCTCAGTTCTTACAATTGATCACAAGCTTTTACTTTACAAGTCTGTAATCAGACCTATTGTTTTGTATGTCTCTCCTATTTGGGCTAACACCACCAGTAAGAATATCGGTAAAGTTCGAACTTTACAGAAGAAAATCATCAGATCTGCCATCAATGCCCTTGGTTTGTTTCTAACCGTCAAATATATAGGAATCTTTGCATTGATCATATATACACTAATATTAAACTTTCTCGAAAAGGTTTTTCGAGGCAGTTTCAAATAATCCAAATGAGATTATTTTCTCCCTTATGGATTATAATCATGAGGTTTGAAACAGATATAAGAGGCCTAAGACCATTGCTTTCTCTCGGGAAAGCTTTGTGCTTTAGCTCTATTTTACTGTTTTTGTTTATTGTTATCTAGCTCCTCGAAGCCCACGCTTTGTAGTTCATGTATTATGTTTTATTTACGTATGCTTTCAAGGCTTATTAATCAGATGGAGAGGTTATGGGCACATTGTGCCTAATGCATCGAAAGCCAATGTACGATCTACCATTTTGTTTTATTTGTGCTGTAGTCAGCAACCAAGTTTATTCTAACATTGATTATTATCGAAGTTATTTCTTCATTCTCTTTTTCAATTCTCTTTCTTGCAGTCTCTGCCTCATCCTACGTTAATCTGTGTTTTCATTTTAGGAGCAGCATAGGTATGTCAACCGTACGAAACATCCTTGTAAGGCATTCATTCCTTATCACACTGAATTACCACATTGAAAATAAAAGCCCTACAAAAATACGACGAATATCTTTCAGTTTATGAGATAAAGAATAATTAATTAATCCTATTTTATCTGATAAACGAAAAAAAAGATCTTATTATACCAAATAGCTGTAAATTAATGAGCATTTTGCCTTTTTTCTCTTTCCACAATTATTCATTATTCTTCACCTGACTTGGGGCGGGGGTGGCTCAGTCGGTAGCGCGCCAGGCTCGTAATCTGCAGTTCCCAGGTTCGAGTCCCAGCTGGGTCAGCGTTGAGATTTATCTCCGCAAAATTCCCCGCCCTGCCCACGGTCAGTAGGGGACACCGATGGGCTTGGAAAGGCCGCCGTCCGTCGGATGGGACGTTAAGCCGTGGCCCCGTGTGCGGGAGAGCCATACCCTGTGCACGTTAAAGAACACGCTGGATGGCCTTGACGGGAGGCTACCATCTGTCTCCCAACAGCTGTTCCAGTGGGTCCCCTCCCCCAACCTTCTCTGAGCCTTCGGGGTCCATGTGACCTGGCCATTTAGCCCATGGTGTGCAAAAAAGTGTCGCTCAGAGGTAAAACAACCCAACCCAACTTCACCTGACTTCAAATGCCTAAGATTACATGCTGGAAGAAATATTTTTAGAATTAAAATAAAGTGATAAAAATAATGCAATTAGGATTGTCAATTAAGAATTTTACCGTGTTTGTTAAAGATTATGACAGGGAGAAATTAACATTTTTTGTGACATATTTTAACGAAGAAGAATTATGGATTTTAGTTCTTATTACTCATCCTCTCATTATTGTCTATTACGCTTCATGCATCTTCATTACATCTTCAGGGAATTTGAATATGGAAATTAATGAAATGGAAAATCACAATGAATTTCTGCACTAAAGACAGCAGAATTTAATCCTCTTTCTCTTGTTGTAAGAGAGGGGATGGGTGGCTCAATCAGTAGTTTGTCAGGCTTGTAATTTGCATTTCCCTGGTTTAAGTCCAACTGCCTGTTAATATTTATCTCCGCTAAACCTCACCCTGACCTCAGCTCAGTCAGAAAGGGTACACCTATGCGCTTGGAAAGGCCGCCGTCCGTCCAATGCGACATTAAGCCGTGGCACCGTATTCTGGAGAGCCCATATCCTGAGCACGTTAAAGAACATCCTAGATTGCCTTAACGGGAGAATTCGACTGTCTGTTAACTGTCCAGTGGGTCTCAACCTTCTTTGAGTACTTGGGGTCCTTGTGATTCCACTGAGAGGTAAAACAACTCTTGTTTTAATAGTATCATTTCCTTTAACTTTCTGATAAGAAATTATTGTGAGAAAAAGCAATGTCGATTTTGTTTCATTAGGCATACGTGTCAGGGATCCTCGAAATACAGAAAATAGTTTCCGCGGTATCTTCTCTATATGTGTGAGAAAGTCTAGTTCTTGATTCTTTCAAATTACCAAATTATAAATTCGATATTTGCTACAGAAATATTGCATAATGTGGTAATATGCTTCGCAGAAATGTCTCTAAAGATTTGCGTTAAATATTGCATATTCATTTGTTGAGTTGTTTTACCTCTGAGTGGCACTGTTGTTCATCACAGTGTGCTGAACGGCCAGGTCACAAAAACCTCAAAGGTTCAGAGTTGAATAGGGGAGGGGGTTGGGTTGGGTTGTTTTACTTTGAGCGGCACTTTTTTGCACACCATGCGCTAAATGGCCAGATCACATGGTGGTAGGTTGACAGATGGTAGCCTCCCGTCAAGGCCATTCAGCGTGTTCTTTAACGTGCACAAGATATGGGCTCTCCCGCACACGGAGCAGCGGCTTAACGTCCCATACTATGGACGGCGGCCTTTCCAAACCCATCGGTGTCCCCTATTGACAGTGGACAGAGCGGGGAGTTTTGCGGAGATAAATGTCAACGCTGACTCGGCTGGGACTCGAACCTTGGAACTACAGATTACGAGCCTGGCGAGAGGAGGGGAATTCATTGAACTGCTGTTTGGAAGACAAATGGTAGCCTCCCGCCAAAGCAATTCATCGTGTTCTTTAAACAGCACAGGGTATAGCTCTCCAGCATATCGGCCACGACTTAACGTCCCGTCCGACGGAGGATGGCGCCCTTTTCAAGCATACTGGCGCACTCTTTCTGGGCCGAGGGGGGGGGGGGGTGGCTCAGTCGGTAGCGCGCCAGGCTCGTAATCTGCAGTTCCAAGGTTCGAGTCCCAGCTGGGTCAGCGTTGAGATTTATCTCCGCAAAATTCCCCGCCCTGCCCACGGTCAGTAGGGGACACCGATGGGCTTGGAAAGGCCGCCGTCCATCGGATGGGACGTTAAGCCGTGGTCCCGTGTGCGGGAGAGCCATACCCTGTGCACGTTAAAGAACACGCTGGATGGCCTTGACGGGAGGCTACCATCTGTCTCCCAACAGATGTTCCAGTGGGTCCCCTCCCCCAACCTTCTCTGAGTCTTCGGGGTCCATGTGACCTGGCCATTTAGCTCATGGTGTGCAAAAAAGTGCCGTTCAGAGGTAAAACAACAACAACAAAAAAAATCTGGGTCGAGGGGGGGGGGAGAGTTAGTGGAGAAAATTCTCGAAGCACGCATGACCTGGACTCGAACCTAGGAGCTACAGATTACGATCCTGCGCACTACGGACTGAAGCATCCTAGCTCTTTTATTGATGTAACGTGTAATCCAATAGAATTAGGCAAATTACATATTGCTGGTTAGCATGTTACTTTCAGCTATTATAAAACTCTCAGTAAGAAAAGTTAATAAGAATTTTGTCTTTGAGATTGCCTTTTGAGCAGATAAATAATATACCCTCATGAGAATATTTATGCAATATATGTTACACGGCTAGAGAAAAAGATGATGAAATGTATCATTAGTGAGTTGCTGTCTATGCTAAAATTGGATCTTTGCTGTTGGTTGCTAAAGAATTAGGTTTGCTATTTTAATAGCTGATTCAATCCACTTTGAATTTCAATCGTCATTTTCTCGGAGAAAAATGTGAAAAATAAAATTATATAAGTATGGATATATTATAGAAAGGATTGGGTTGTTATACCTCTGGACGGAACTTTTATACGTGCAATGAACCGAATAGCCAGGTACAAGAACCCAACAGGCTCAGAACTGGATACAGGACAGATTTCAGAAACCGATAGATCCTCCCCTCCCTTTAAAGAGCCATTCTGCTGGTTTTTTAACGTGCACAGGATATGGCTCTCCTTCACACGTGGTCAAGGTTTAACTTATTATCCGACGAACAGCTGCCTTCCACCCCCTCTCCCCCAAAAAATTATATTCTTCACTTTGGCCAAGGTGGGGGTTATAGGTGGGTTAAAAATGACCCTCTCACTAAATCAGTCACAGTCAGCTGTACATAACATTATATATATGTATTTGCAGAGAATCTTTGAGCAATTTCCACTAGTCGCAGCTCGTCACGTTTATTAATTAATGAATAAATAAATACTGAAAGGTATATAAATACTTGCAACAGCTTTTATCCAATTCTCCAAGCTGTTGTAAGCGATCTTTATTTCTCTTGATATCCGCAGATTTCAACGACGTGATAAAAATGGGCTGATTCGCAAAATTTCCGAAAACCCTGGAGCATTAATCTTCATCAAGCCCATGCTACTAATTACATGTTAGACAAATGTCATGTTCTTCAAAATGAGTTATTTTCATTTTATTAACACTTTGATCTCCGTTAGGAGAAGTTAAAGAATCGCAATCACGACATAAACGTCAGATCAGATATTTTTCTGAAGAAAAAACCTCCTTAAAAAAATTTCAGTTCAAGACAAAAGTGGTCATGTAATATTCTATTTTAAAAAAAAAGCTGAGTTTACTTAAGGCCACCTAGAAACACAAGGCTCTGACAATGCATTAACAGAAGGTGCTGTAATTAATTTTTCCACAGATGGTAAGTGAGTACATGTCTATAGGCAATTCTCTTTACGACCCGAATACAAATTATTTAGTTGAAAAACTTCAAGTTTTTTTTATAGTGTTTACTACAGCATTGCTTGTATAAGCTACCTAGTTAATTTCATAACTAGGTAATTGAGTCGCTTTTAGAAGAGATATAATACACCTATCCCTCGATTTACACGGTACTCAGTTCACACAATTTTGGCTTTGCACGGTCAAAAAATGCAACCAGTTTCGATTTACACGGTACTGACTGAGATTTCCTATCTATGTACGTCTCAGGCAGTACCGTGTAAATCGAAAATGGTTGCATTTTTTGACCGTGCAAAGCCAAAATTGTGTGAACTGAGTACCGTATAAATCGAGGGATAGGTGTATTCAATTTCATACCCAAAGCCATCTAAGAACATCAGACTCGACCAATGCACTAACAGAAGAAGTAATAATTAAATTTTTGTCTCTTAAGATTCTTCTGGTAGCTATTTATTTTAAAATATTTAATAATATTTTAATAAATCATAGTAAATAAATCATCTTCTTTTAAGCTATTCGAAACAAAGCAGCTTTTAATTTAATTTTAGAAAAATTAAATCACTTGAAACTCTACGCATATTTAATTTCCCTCTTTTCTTCCCCCCAATTCGGACAGAGGAGCAAGGATGCTTATGACCGAGTTGCCAAAAGAAATCATTTGATCACCACTTTCTACCACCTAAATATCACTTTTCATGCATAAAATGACTGTTTACAACATTAGTCTAAAAAGCAGTGTTTCTTAATATTTTTGGTACCTTTAAGATAAAAAATAATACCCGCTCAAGCCGCAGCTTGCAACAGAGGTCTGACAGGAGTCTGGCAGTTTAATATGCCACAGAGAAGATGGTGATAGTTCATCAGAAAGACAACATAAACATCCATGACTTACCAGAGGGTCGAACCCAGGTCCCGTTGATCAGTAAAGCAAGCACACTAACCACTCGACCACAGGACGGGCCAACCAATAAAACCAAAACTCCCCACTGTCCCAAAATTTTCTGAAACTTTTTTTCAAGAAAATTAAAAAAAGTTATCTAAAATATGTGCAGTTTAATATAAAGCTATAAGTTCAAGATTAATGATAATAAAAATACTAGATATGAATCTAAAGGTAAATGCAAATTACCACATTTTAAGAACAATTTCGGGAAAAAATTGTAGAAATTATGAAATTCCCTCTGTGTTCAACAGCATCCCTGAGGAGTTAAATTTTAAAAAAATTAGAGACGTTAAAAAAGTGTTCAGGGCATGGCTTCTGGAAAATATTTAAAAACTGTGGTATCTTTTAAAAGTAATATTGAGTTTATTTCATAAAATTATAACTGTTTATTGTTTACTCTTATATGGATTCCTGCGGAACAAACTCTGTAGCTTCGTCGGAATTAAATTTGTACAGTCGCTCAAAAAAACATCCGAACACTATGGATTATAGAATTCAGAAAAAATATCTGGCAACGAAGGTTGCCAGATCACTAATTTCTAAAAAAGATCGTTGCCAGATATTTTTTCTGAATTTTGTAATCAACCATAATGTTCGGATACTTTTTTTTGAGCGACTAACACCGTACTAAAAAAAGTTATGGAAAAAAAATAAAGGCAATCATCATTTAAATTTTTTTAATACAACAGAATTAGCTTATTGCCCACTGAAATATGAAAATTATCTCTCAGAGGGGTTAATTCGAAAAAAATGCAAAATGTATTGGATTTTTGATATTTTATTATATTGACATTGAATTAAGGATGATTCTTATAACAATCGTTTTTTTATTTCAATAACATTAGTCGTATCATTTTATATATTTTTCTGTTTTCTAAATGAGTACGAAAAGTAATAATAATCAGTATATGAACAGAATATGTAATAATTAATTATTAATTAAACAATAATAATGTAATAATGTATAAATAATGTTGCATTATAGAAGTACATCACTCTTTCCAAGTCTCTTTTTCTGAATAATTTTCCTTGTCAAAGTTACTTCTTTCAAACAGCTAATCACGTGTTATTCGACTTGTCAGCTATTAAATGATGATAATGAGAAACCATTTTTTTTCAACTTTACCTTGATTTCTCAGTTCCTAATTACCTCGGTGTTCGTTTTACAATGAAAAGGGAAATTTGCATCGCTTTAATTTGTCCTCGGTGTTGCTCTCATTTGGCGAAATCTAAGGGATTAATCTAATTCTTCTCTTTAGGGACTTTTCCTTTCCTAATGAAACGCTCTCTGATATCTAGCTTTTACGTCACCTCAAGTGGGAACAGAATTCAGGAATATTTTGAGTTTTTTTAAATTATTCATAAAATAGCTTTTTATTTTTTCGTTTTGGATATTTGTCAGATAATGAGATTTTGATTTCTTGTATGAAGGAAGTGAATTGTCTTGAGGTTAGAATGCAAGTTTGAGAAGAGGTCAGAAGCACGTTTTGGGGTGGGGGTGGCTCAATCAATAGCTTACCAGGCTCGTAATCTGTTTTCTCAGGTTCGAGTCCATCATGGGCTAGGGTTGAGATTTATCTCCTCAAAACTCCCTGCGCTGCCAATGGTCAGTAGGGGATACCGATGGGCTTGAAAGGGCCGCCGTCCGTCAGATGGGACGTTAAACCGTGGTTCCATGTTCGAGAGAGCCATACCCTGTGCACGTTAAAGAACACTCTGGATGGCCTTGACGGAAAGCTTCGACCTGTCCAGTTGGTGCCCCAAACAGCTGTCCAGTGGGTCCCTTTCCCCAAACTTCTCCGAGCCTCGGGATCTTTATGACGTGGTCATTTAGCCCATTGTGTGGCGTTCAAGGGTAAACAATCCACGTTTCAGCTGCTCTTGAATTCAAAGAAGCGGTTTTCGCAATACAGCATGTCCCGGCCTCTAAATTGTTGATTTGGGTTATTCTATCTTTAAGCGATACTTCTGTGCACAGAATGGCCTAAATGGTCAGGTCACAAAGATTCCAAGGAAGGAAAATCTACTGAACAAGAGGCAAATAGATGCCTGGCGACAAACAGCGTGCACAAATTATGGCTTCGTATCTAACAGACGATGATTATTTTAAACCCACTGTTGACCTCTTTCCTCATCGAAGGCAAAATAGGAATTAGGGGGGAATAGGAATTAGGGGGGGGGGGTAATTCCAACAAGCTAAGTAGCTCGAAACAGAAACATCAGGTTGGATTGTTTTATCTCTAGGCGGCACTTTTTTTTCATCCCCATAAAGGGTTAAATGGCCAAGTTACAAGGATTGGGTTGTTTTACCTCTGAGCGGCACTTTTTTGTACACCATGGGATAAATGGCCAGGTCACATGGACCCCGAAGGCTCAGAGAATATTGGGAGAGGGGATTTACAGGAACAGTTGTTGGGAGACAGATGGTAGGCTCCCGTCAAGGTCATCCAGCGTGTTCTTTAACGTGCACAGGTAAGGCTCTCCCACACAAAGAACCATGGCTTAACGTCCCATCGGACGGACGGCGGCCTTTCCAAGCCCATCGGTTTCCCCCTACTGTCCGTGGGAAGGGCGGGGAGTTTTGCGGAGATAAATCTTAACGCTGACCCAGCTGGAACTCGAACCTGGGAACTACAGATTACGAGCCGCCCCCGCCCCAAGTTAAAAGGGTTGGATTGGATAGCTTTTTCTACGAGCGGCATTTTTTTTTTTTTTGAACACAATGGACTAAATGGCAAGATCACAAGGACCCCGAAGGCTCAGAGAAGGTTGTTGGAGTGGACCCACTGAAAAATCATCATCATTATCATCCTCAAGCAGCCATGGGCTACGGAGGTCCAACCAGACCGTGCAATTTAGTTCTCCAAGCAAGTCTATCCTGAGCTACATCTACTGCATCTGGCCACTGCACACCAATTCTAACAAGGTCCTGTTTGACATTGTCTGCCCACCGCATAGCCGTTGATAAAAAGCCGTAATAAGGTTGGGGGAGACCCAGAAAGCCGCTCCAGCTCTTTGTGTTAACTTGTTTAAAGTTGTTAAGTTATCCGTCAGAAAAAATCTTAATGTGATTTTCATATTTTTGTTCTATGAGCTCCTGAGCAATAATCTTTTGAACTGAGCTTTCAAGTTCTTTTTTAGATGTGAAACCTGGAATGAAAACAATGCAATCAAATTGTTTGAAAGGTCCAAGAAGGTTTTTCGGAAAGTTTGTCTACCTCATAACTTTGTGCTGAAATCAAGGCCATCCAGCTTGTTCTTTAATGTGTATAAGGTATGACTCTCACACGCACGGACCCACGGCTTAACGTTCCATCCGACGGACTGCGGCCTTTCCAAGACCATAGGTGTCCCCTAGGTTACAAATACCCCAATTGCTCAGAGAAAGTTGAGGGAACAGAATCCACTGAACAGACAGATGTAAGCCTTCTGTCAAGGCCATCCAACGCATTCTTTAACGTGCACATAATATGACTCTCCTGCACACAGAGCAATAACTTAATGTCCCATCGGACGGACGGCGGTCTTTCCAAGCCCATAGGTGTTCCTTTCCTGACTGAGGGCAAAGTGTAGATTAGCAGAGATAAATCTCAAAACTGACGTTGAAAGATGTACAATATTAGAAGTTAATAAAATTATACTAGAAAACTTGCATAGAAATGCGACGTCTGGTCGAAAAACCAAAAGAATCAGTTTAAAAACCATGATGAATGCGGAGCCGAGCAAGAAATTTTTTTCCTTGCAATTCTTCTGAAAACAAATTTGACAACAATCTTGGTTTGGAACAATTTTCTCTATATGTCCTGACCAAGACACAACTGTAGCGCGAGATAGAGTTATTAAACACTGCCAGAAAACCGTATTCATATTCGATGATGGAGTGCAGGACAAAGGCGAACCTGACCTGGCAGCGGCATCTGCCAAGTCATTGTTTCTGAGCCAGCACATCGAGGTATCCAGCAGAACTGATGGTGGTGATGGCGGTGGCCACATCATTGGGTTTCTGGCTTATCCTGAACAGAAGTGGATGCCTCACTGAAATCGAAGCTTGCAGCACGCCTAAGGAACTCCGCGCGGTGAGTACGTTGCACTGGGTTGCGTTGTTTTACCTCTGAGCGGCACTTTTTTGCACACCATGGGCTAAATGGCCAGGTCACATGGACCCCGAAGGCTCAGAGAAGGTTGGGGGAGGGGACCCACTGGAACAGCTGTTGGGAGACAGATGGTAGCCTCCCGTCAAGGCCATCCAGCGTGTTCTTTAACGTGCACAGGGTATGGCTCTCCCACACACGGAGCCACGGCTTAACGTCCCATCCGACGGACGGCGGCCTTTCCAAGCCCATCGGTGTCCCCTACTGACCGTGGGCAGGGCGGGGAATTTTGCGGAGATAAATCTCAACGCTGACCCAGCTGGGACTCGAACCTGGGAACTACAGATTACGAGCCTGGCGCGCTACCGACTGAGCCACCCCCGCCCCATTTCACTGGGTAGCTAGCACAGAAAACATGCTGTAGAGACGGGACTCTTGGCATCACGAGGGGACAAAATCGGGAAGATTTATGGTCAGAATTTGCTGAAAGCTGACTAGACGCTGGTGATTTAATAGTTATAATATCTGGCATATATTCACAGATAGACAGCTTCCATATATCACTCGATGCTATCTACTTCATCATCATCAATCAAAAATAAATGTTTCCTCTGGATATGTTCGAGTCTTTCGACCCTCTCCTCCAGATGTCAAGGGTGGATAATTCCAAGCAGCTGATGACGCTTATGTTACAAAACCTTGATAAAAAAAATTCTTAAGTTCTATGGGAAAGATTCGCATCATGTAAAACTTTGATTGTTTCATTATTGCGAACTTTGCGCTTAGTCAGATCTTCATATCAAAGTAAACTGTGCAGACTTAGTTCAAAGATGTTTTCTTTTTTCAATCTTGCTATTAAGATGTTTCTCTGGATCGAGTAAGCAGTACAATTCAGCAAAACGTGAATCACCGTTTCCTTTACGTTGCACGTCTGACAATTGGGGGAAAGAACTTTTCTCATCTTGAAAAGTGAGTCATTCAAGAGTGATGCACCTGTTCTGAGTCTGGTGATGCACACAAAATTTCTTCTTGCAAGGTACAGATCATTAAGTGGAAGGATCTTGTTCTCTGCTAATTGTCGATGATTGATCATTCTTTCAGCGATGACTTGGAAGTGGTGTATAAAGTTCTCCTTTAGTTTTTCTTTATTTAATTTAGAATCATATAAATAACCAATTTGCAACTGGAGGTATTTGTCATTGTTAAGGACCGATTTTGCTAAAAAATCACAATTTCGTTTCCCTGAACACCTACATGTCCAGGGATCCATTGCAAAGTAATTGTGGATCATCCTCTTTCAATTATTGATCGATGGTCTCAAGGATGTTTTGGAAAAGCCCATTATTTTTGGACTGACATGGATCTTCCGGGATAAATAACAAAGATGAGCTACTATCTGTAAGTACAACAAAATTAGGCTTTGGTTGTTTAAAAAAAATAGAGCCATTTCAATTGCAATCAACTCAGTAGTCATAACATCTGAGGCACCTTGCAGCCTGATAGCTTCAAAGTGAGATATTTCTGAGACCCAGAAAGCCGCTCCAGCTCTTTGTGTTAACTTGTTTAAAGTTGTTAAGTTATCCGTCAGAGAAAATCTTAATATGATTTTCATATTTTTGTTCTATGAGCTCCTGAGCAATAATCTTTTGAACTGAGATTTCAAGTTCTTTTTTAGATGTGAAACCTGGAATGGAAACAAAGCAATCAAATTGTTAAAAGGTCCAAGGAGGGTTTTCAGAAAGTTTGTCTACCTCATAACTTTGTGCTGAAATCAAGTCAAAGAGGGGATGTCGGCGGATGGAAGTAGTTACATCACTGATCTTCTTTCCTGATCCAAAAAGGATTGTATCAGTCACTGGGTGATATTCTTGTTTGAAGAGCAATCTTGAGAAATGTGAAAACAGCACATAAGGTCTTCTGATGGAAAGAGGTGGAATATTAGCCTCAGCATTCAGAGAAATAGATGGACAAAGATTTAACTGGCTGAAGCAGATTCTTAGAGCTTGGTTTTGAATAGTTTCTAGGTTTTTAACAAGGGAAGGGCTGGCATTATCCAGTAGGAAACCCCCATATTCCAATCTTGATCTTAAAACTGATCTGTAAAGATATATTATCTGACGAGGCGATGCTCCATTCTTGCTGGACCGAATGCATCTTAACATGTTAAATAATAGGTTTAGAAGTGGAGATCAGTTGATGAATATAGGAGTTCCATTTGAAATCAGAGTCCAATACGATTCCTATTTCTTAACTGATTTTGTTTTGAATAATAATAATAATTTTAAAATTATACAGATAGGTATTTTAAGAAAAATTCAGCAGTTAAATTTAGATTATTCTATAAGATTATTATGTAATCTTAATAAATTTTTTTGTTTCATATTTTTTCTAAAAAGCTTGTGAAAAAAATAAATAATTGTCAGATGCAGAACTTCGAGAAAGATGTCACCCACTTTGAAAGTTAGTGGAGAAAATGAGAATTACTGCCGGCTGCTAAAGTGGCGCTGCACGCAGGTATTTCGTCATCAACCTGTGTCAGCGTTAGTTATTCTATAGTATTCAAGAGACGTGTGTTCGAGGTCCCATTCACGACGAGACTCAATTTTTCCATATAGCTTCCATTTGGAATGGGATTCCCAACTTACACCTGGTTAGTATATGAATAGTTTTCCATAAGTCAACTTTTTTCATAGCAATGACCAGCTTTTTCCTGACTCGAGAAAGAGCGAAACTTTGGAGGTTGTCTGCCCTCCTCAAGAAAGAGCGAATTATCATTCGGAGTGTAAGTGTCCTCCCCCCCCTACCTTTCGAGAAAGAGAGAACTATCCTTCAAATACATTGTGTACAAAACAGTGCTACTCAAAAGTAGACCATTCCAGTCTGGGAACCCCTGGTCTAGATAGAAATACGCTTGAATATGCTTTGGAAAGTTCTTTAATCTCTGAACGGCATTTTCTTGCGCAATGGTCAGGTCATAAGGACTCAGAGAAAAGTTCAACTGGATAGCTGCTAGTAGGTGGATGACTCCCGTCAAGGCTATACAACGTGATGTTTAATGTTTACAGGGTATGACTCTTCCGCACACTGGGCCACGGCTTATCGTCTCATCGGACGGACGGTGATCTTTCCAAGTCCATCGATGCCTCCTATTGACCTAGGGCAGAGAGGGGAGACACTAGAGTCATTGGATAAACCAAGTTTACGAGCTCAGTTATGCTTGAAACCTGCTCCTAAGAGAAAAACTCAAAATCAGTATTTTTGCAATACTTTTTCAATACTCTTTATGAGAAGATGAAAGATATCAGCTACCTCTATCATCATTTCATCAATTTCTTGTCCTTCAGGGGGGCACGCCTTAAAAAATTCTCATCTTTGGAACTGTGGAGTTGGATTTTTTCAACTGATAGCTACATTTCTACTAACAGACACGCTCTATAAAATCACGCAAAGTAATACGCCGATTGAATTTCGGTCTGGTCCACGAATTCCAATACGTAAAGAGCTTAAAGCACCTAACATCCGTCGGGGCGTGTCTATGGATCATGATCTGTCTAGAGTAGGAAGCACGACCCCGATATCAAAATTGGCTTTTGCTTTAGAGCGATCACGCTTAAGTCAAGCTATTCGGTTGAGGTAAGCACTGAAACGTGACACTCCTTCGCACAATGTCATTCTTTCGTAAAGACCATTCTTTGCAGTTCCGTTTATTACGGGAAAATAAAGTAGCTTTAAACTCAGAAATTCTTCTGATATTCTCTCTGGCTGTAGCGAAATTAAAGAAGTAGTCAAAACTACAAAGTTTTATTTTCTTTTGGAAATTTATTTTCCGAAAAAGATGTTTACCTGAAAAAAAAATCATTTTCCATAAAAAATAACAGTTTAACTCTCTGACTTGTTACTTTTACAGTTACGTATTTGCATCAGTAATTTCACGTGAGATTTAGTGGAAATGAATTTTCAAGTGTTGATTATTTAACAGTGTTTTAAAATAATTTATTACTTAAATATACTAAATAAAAAAATAAATACCCCCTCAAGCAGCTGTTTGCCACAGAGGTCTGACAGGAGCCTGTCAGTTTATATGCCATAGCAGAAGTTCTGAGAGGATGGCAGGACCTCAGCAGAAAAACGACACAAACAACCATGCCTTACCCGGGGCTCGAACCCAGGTCCCTATACTACCGGTAGTTTAAGAAGAAAAAAAAAAGATTTAATTCACATTTTATATATTAGATCAGTGGTTCCTGCCTTCTGGACTACGATCATGAAGTCCTTAACAGATACAAGAGGTCTAAGATGATGGTTTTCGCTAAAGAAAGTTATCCATTTTAGGTCTCTTGTGCATCATTACTACTCTTTGTTTTATGTTCTTTTGCCCTTTGGGATCCACCATTGTGTGGTTTACTTTTGTTTGTTTTTTCAAACTGATGCCAATTAGGCATATTTCCAGATGAAGAAGGTTATGGGTACTATTGTACAGTCGCTCAAAAAGTATCCGAACGCTATGGTTGATTACAGAATTCAGAAAAAATACCTGGCAACGATTTTTTTAGAAATTACTGATCTGGCAACCTTCGTGTCACGTAATCAACCATAGCGTTCGGATACTTTTTTGAGCGACTGTACCTGGTACTGTCATTTTATGATGTAACGATCTGCGAGTATAGTATACAGTATAGTTCAGATCTACGAGTTCAGTATATAGCAAACCATTATTATTATGCAATAATAATACTAATATAATAATAATAACCGAGGGCTCAGGGAAGGTTGGGGGAGGGGACCCACTGGAACAGCTGTTGGAAGACAGATGGTAGCTTTCCGTCAAGGCCATCCAGCGTGTTCTTTAACTTGCCCAGGGTTTGACTCTCCAGCACACGGGGCCACGGCTTAACGCCGCATGCGACGGATTTCCAAGCCCATTAGTCTCACCTATTGATCAAGGTAAGGGCGGGGAGTTTTCCGGAGATAAACCTCAACGCTGGCCCAGATGAGACTTGAACCTGGAAAGTCCCTTCCTCATTTAATCAGAGAAAATTCTGGATAATAAACAAAGGTAGTTGTTTAAATTGGTTTGAAGCCTTTCTTGCTAATTAAATTCTAAAAAAGGTCCTTTCTCTGATTTTATAGAGATTGTGATGAGTTCCTTTTACTCTCCTGCTAAATTGGTCTCAGATGTCGAGAATCGGCGCTCGACCTGAATCTAAAATCATCTTGAAAGGGAACATTTGCCCGCTGTCTTAAACTCCAAATTGATGCTGTATGCGCCACGTTGAACGGACTCTCCAGTCGAACGGGAGGCGGAGGAGGAGATCCAGACCATTAGCCTTTGTGCAAATAGACCTGTTCATTTAGCTTCCTGTACACAATGGGCTCAGTCGCTAGCGCGCCAGGCGCAATCTGCAGTTTTCAGATTCGAGTCCCACCTGGTCCAGAGTTGAGATTTATTTCCGCAAAACTCCCCGCCCTGCCCACGGTCAGTAGGGGACACCGATGGGCTTGGAAAGTCCGTCTGATGGGATGTTAAGCCGTGGTTCCATGTGCGGGAGAGCCATACCTTGTGCACATTAAAGAACACGCTGGATGGCCTCGACGGGAGGCTACATCTATCTCCTAACAGCTGTTCCAGTGGGTCTCCTCCCCCAACCTTCTCTGAGCCTTCGAGGTCCTTGCGACTTGGCCATTTAGCCTATTGTGTGCAAAAAACGTTCTGCTCATAGGTGGAACAAACCCAAACCTTTAACAGTATATCTAAACCTACCATTCCTATGGCCAATGACAGTTCGCGAGTCAATTCCCTAGCTGTCACTTCGTGGCCTTCGAACGACCTTGTCCTGGGCTGCGACTAATTCAGTGGTTCCCAACTTTTTGAGCCCAGCGCCACCGTTATTCATTTTAACACGGGATTTTTCTTCATGGAATTCAATTTTTCTTTCTGTTTAAAATTAATTGAAATAATATTTATCATGAATACAACTTTACGAGTATTTTGCATGCATGAATTTCTATACTGGATACAAAAAACATGCATATCTCTGTTATCTAAGAACTATTTGATATTATATTTAATCTATTTCTACTGGAAATTCTAAGAAAACACCCCCGTTATCGATTGGACGTAGTCTTTTTTGTTCTCGAAATTGTCTCCAAAATCTTGACACAACTGGACAGTGCAGTAACAAAGGAATGAATTTTAAATATATAGTACTGTTAAAGAAGAATAAATAGAATTTAATTAAATTTTTATGTATATTTAATTTCATACTTTTGCTCAACTTCTGTTTAGGTCTGGTGTATCAAGGTAGTTTTGAAACAACCCACTTTCCTCCTACCTATTGCTCTCCACAGTACGCAGTCAACTATATGTCATCTTTGTGACATGGTGAAATAAAATTTCTATCCAAGTTAATGCAAGGCTGACTGGAACGGAAATGAGTGGCGAATGTAGTCATGTGCTTCTCTTTATAGCAAGCCTAATTGGCATGCTAGTGGTTGCGTTATTTAAATGTTCACGCATTTTCTTCTCCCACATTGTAAAATGTACATGCACACTATATTTCCCTTATGTATTTTTCGTGATACATTATCTTTAAATTTTAAACCCCTGTTTTGCATTAAAGAATGCACGAATTTTATATTTTAATGTGCTACATTTTGGTTGGGTTGTTTTATCTCTGAGTGGCAATTCTTTGCACACAATGGGCTAAATGGCCAGTTCGCAAGGACCCCGAAGGCTCAGAGAAGGTTGAGGGAGGGGATCCACTGGAACAGCTGTTGGTAGATAGAAGGTAGCCTCCCGTCAAGGCCATCCAACGTGTTCTTTAATGTGCACAGGGTATGGCTCTCCCGTATACGGGGCCACGGCTTAACGTCCCATCCGACTGACGGCGGCATTTACAAGCCATCGGTGTCCCCTACTGACCGTGGGCAGGGCGGGAGTTTTGCGGAGATAAATCTCAACGCTGACCCAGCTGGGATTCGAACCTGGGAACTACAGATTACGAGCCTGGCGCGCTACCCAGAGTCACCCACGCACCACTCTATAATTAGGTAATTAATTATAAGATAACCTTTCACAATTGAAAAGTTAAATACTTGTTACATTTTTATGAGTATCCAGCATATCTATTCGTAAAATAGCCATATTAAGATTATCATGCATAAAATCGACGCGGCGCAGGACAATAAATTGATTTTGAAATTCTTGTCCTATAATAGCTCTTTGATCACAAACTAATTAATTCGTGAAAATTTTCCTCGGAAACATTCTTCTTTTTTTCTGATGCACTATTTCTGACAGCGTTGTTGACACGTGACAAGGCAGACACGAAAGGTCAGAAGCTGAACACGATCCTCTATTCTCATAAAGATGGGTTTAGCAATCTTGCGAGATGACAGGATGCTCGCGGAGATGGATGAGCAGAAGGATGCGGGAGACAGAAGCATTTGTTTCGTGGGAGGAAGTCATGTAGACATAGATGGAGTCAAAAGAATGATAATGCGCCCTCGAAAAGGGATCAAATTTCCAGCAGTGGCAGGTAATAGAAATATTCTCTTCTGCTAATTACGGCTAGATCTAAGCTTTTTATTGATAAAAAAACTTTAATAATAAACACTGAATTATATTTTTTTGGTAGGTTAATGTTTCTTTTTTCTAAAAAAAAAGAGAAAATGCCTAAAGGACTGGCGAACACATCAAGTTAAATCTCAGATTAAGACTTTTCACGTAGGAGAGCATCATCATCATCATCCTCAAGCAGCCATGGACTACGGAAGTCCAACCAGAACGGGCAGTTTAATTCTCCAAGCATATCTGTCCTGAGCAACATCTGCTGCATCCAGCCACTGCACACCAATTCTAACAAGGTCCTGTTTGACATTGTCTGCCCACCGCATCCTAGGTCTCCCCTTCCTTCTGAGGCCTCTAGGCACACTGTTCATAACCCTATTCGCCAATCTATAATTATCCATACGGGCAACATGGCCAAACCAGCGGATTGGGTTACTACAAACAAAGTCCTGCTCCTATTTGTGAGTAAAGAGATTAATATATTGGTTGAAACTAAAACTTGATCCCTAAGTATCATCACTACCAGGGCCGGATCTGGGGAGGGGAAGGGACAATGCTCTTACTCCCCCTTTTTTTAGGAATATTGTTAAGAGTAATAGAAGCAAAAGCTTAGTAAACGTATGCATTTTCAAGAAAATTTTGAAGACCTTTCAAACTGAGGGTGAAAAAATTACACTATAATGGAAATCCATTATCAATTATCTTGGTTCCCACATTTCCTCTTTTGGCTCGATTGAATTTCTTGCTCCCCCCACCCCCGCCTTATTTTTTTTTCTAGATCCGAGCCTGATCTCTATGGACATTCTCATCTCATGGACCAAGACACCAAGTGAAATTCGATTATTTCTCTGCAGTTACTCTAATATTGTGTCACTTGAAATGTTTTTATTGTCTTTCAAACAAAGTATTCTTATTGTTCTCGTTTAAAATGAAGTTGCAACAAAATATGCATCATAAAGAGTGTAATATCAAATTATAAGTTATCGAAATATTGCTTTTAACTGTGAGGTCACTCCACGTGTGCACCTCACAGAAAATCTCCCATCTTTCTGATGTTCCGCTGTTTCGAGTTTTAGATGCATGTCAATTATTTATAATGAGCTGATAACTGACTATTATAACATAATATAGAATAATAACATATCATAATAACATCATATAGAACATACATACATCGTATGTAAATAGAATTTATGATATTAATAATTTTCCTCTTGCTGTTGTTTCGGTTGGGTTATTTGCCTCTCAGCGACACTTTTTTGCACACCATGGGCTAAATGGCCAGGTCACAAGGACCCCGAAGTCTCAGAGAAGGTTGGGGGAGGGGACTCAGTGGAACAGCTGTTGGGAGACAGATGGCAGCCTCCTGTCAAGGCAATCCAGCGTGTTCTTTAACGTGCACAGGGTATGGCTCTCTCGTACACGGGGTCACGGCTTAACGTCCCATCCTACGGATGGCGGCCTTTCCAAGGCCATCGGTGTCCCTACTGACCGTGGGCAGGGTGGGGAATTTTGCGGAGATAAATCTCAACGCTGGCCCAGCTGGAACTCGAACTTGGGAACTGCAGATTACAAGCCTGGCACGCTACCGACTGAGCCACCCCCCGCCCTCTCTCTTGTTGTGGCCGAGTGGTTAACGCGCTTGGCCACTGATCAAAGGGACCTGGGTTCGAACCCCGGGTAAAACATGGATGTTCGTGTTGTTTTTCTGCTGAGGTCCCGCCATCCTCACAGATCTTCTACTATGGCATATTAACTGACAGGGTCCTGCCAGATTCTGTGGCAAGCAGCTGCATGAGGGGATATTTATTTAGTATGAAATTTATAATTGCCATTTTTGTTCGAAAAGATAGATTTAATTCAACGTCAAACTTAAAGTATATGCTTATATAAATAATTTAGTTATTTAGGAATTTGAATATTATAAGATGCTGTCGAGAGCTGTTGTGGGTAAAACAACTACGAATCAAAACTGCCCTATCAGAATCTGAATTCTTAATTCGCTCGATTGGCTAGAAAATATTGCCAAAAATTATAATAAAAATGAAAACCAATAATGTTTCATCAGTTCAAAGGTAGTATTGATGCATTGAAATTTCCATCAATTCCATTACATTGTGTTCCAACTTAACGCAGTGTGTTCATTAGTGTTAACAAATAAACTTTGAACTACCTTTAATCTTCTAGTAAAATTAACGTTATTGTACCCTTAGAGACAGCATATGATTCAAAGGTTACTTCCTTCCAAAGCCACAAACTCTCACCCATTACCTGCTTGCATCCATTAGCGGTAAACCATTATGACTGGCCATCGTTGTCATGGAAACAGTGACGTCATAAACTTACGCTTAGCAGTGGGTGGTGTTACATAGAAGAAGAATAACAACGCCATATTTAACAACGCAATGATCAACCTTAAAGGAAGTTTCTGAATTTATGGACTTTCAAATGACATAAACTTTTGATAATTGTTTTAGATATTTCTCCGATATTGAATCACTTGTTAACTAATATTTTGTTGAACCCTGGAAGTATTTAAAAATTCGTTTTATTTAGTGCAATTATTTATAGATTATTTTCCTAGTATTAAAAGAACTTTATAAAGTTTATCTTGGTTCTTCTCGCTTTTTTATATATTTTTTATGGCATATTACACTGACCATTTCCTGTCAGACCTCTGTGGTAAGCAGAAACTTGAGGGGTTGGGTTGGGTTGTTTTACCTCTGAGCGGCACTTTTTTGCACACCATGGGCTAAATGGCCAGGTCACATAGACCCCGAAGGCTCAGAGAAGGTTGGGGGAGGGGACCCACTGGAACAGCTGTTGGGAGACAGATGGTAGCCTCCCGTCAAGGCCATCCAGCGTGTTCTTTAACGTGCACAGGGTATGGCTCTCCCGTACACGGGGCCACGGCTTAACGTCCCATCCGACGGACGGCGGCCTTTCCAAGCCCATCGGTGTCCCCTACTGACCGTGGGCAGGGCGGGGAATTTTGCGGAGATAAATCTCAACGCTGACCCAGCTGGGACTCGAACCTGGGAACTATAGATTACGAGCCTGGCACGCTACCGACTGAGCCACCCCCGCCCCAGAAACTTGAAGGGCAATTTCATTTTATTATTATTATTTTGATTGCAGTTATGGAAGTGGTTCTGATATCACAACATGAATTATAAGTAAGGGGAATTTTGTTATGTATAAACATCTTCAATAGTTGCTTACAAAAATTCTTATTAAGGAGATAGTTCTAACCGATACTAAACTCTTCAATGTTACATGTTTTATGACAATTTCATTATTTTCAGTGAAATAAATTATAATATCCCACTTTTAATATCATTTTCAATTATAGTTTCTCCATTATACACTTAATATTCTTAATTTTACCTGTAACTAACATTTGGTTTCATGTGTGACACACATCACAAAAAAAGTGGTGTGAAGATTAGGGTCTTTTAATTTTAAGTTCCTTAATATCTTAATGTAAATACTAGTAGAAATTTTGGTTTATTAAAAGTAATTTATCTACTAAACTACCGATAGTTATATAAAAAAGAAAGTTTCATGTTAATATAACCTGTAAAGATAAAATATTTATATATTGTTTATGTATAAATATTAACATACATTTATACATTAATATTTATACATAAATAACATATAAATATAATATTGGTAAGCTTTTTAAACCCACCAATACTTGAAATAATTAAATGTACACTGGTGGAAATTGAAAAAGAACACCATTACCAATTGTAGCGTAATCTATGAGATTTATTTAGTAGAAACAACTTGTTGAGAAAGGACAGTGATCACACGTGTGAAGAGATTCAATGTTTATTTTACCTTTTAATGAGTATTACTTTTAAAGAAAGCACATTTTAATAAAGTGTTGAACCGCTTCGAGCAGCAATACAAGCTTCCAATCTGGCATGCAATCGGTCTTGCAAATGCTGGATATCACGCTAGGGGATACCATTCCATGCGCTTTCAACTTGGACGCGAAATTCAGCGATGGTCGTTGCCTGCCGCGGTCCATGGAAGAGTTTTGTTCGATGCAGTCCCAGACGTACTCGATTGAAGACAAATCCGGAGAGTGTGCTGGCCAAGGGAGTTGGTGCACGTCTGCGAGTGTGCGAATGCTGCAGAGCATGTTGAGTTGCCCGGGCAGAGTGCGGGCTGGAGTTATCCTGCTGGAATATCGTATTTAGGATTACACTCAAATATGGCAGGACGACCGGCTGTACGATGTCACTGAGGAACGTATTGCTATTTAGTATACCTGTACAAACACCAGACATGTGTGAGAGTTATAGCTAATCGCTCCTCACACCATGATGTCCGGCGTGGGCCCTGTGCGTCGCTGGCAGATGCACGATGGAAGAAGCCGCTCACCTTGTCGCCTTCGGACGCGTAAATGACCATTAGATTCTCCTAAGCAAAATTGGCTTTCATCACTGATGATTACAGACTGCCATTCTTCCCTCCAATGAACTCGTTCTTGACACCACTGCAAACCTGCTCGACAGTGACGAAGTGACATGACAGTGGGAACTGTGCCAGACGCAAGCGTGCCCGTAGTCCTGTTTCCAAAAGACGATTGCGTATCGTTCTTGTAGACACCCTTGATACGACAGAGGATCGAATTTGTGATGCCGTAGCCGTCTGCTTTGTCACCGCTGCCCTCCTGATAGCCAATCCTCTCATGCATCCATAATTCTGTGTTGCCCGGAACCACGTCTGCGAGTGTGCGAATGCTCTTCTGACCATCGACACCACCATCGTACTACTGCAGATACCTCTCGTCTAACGCGATGTGCAATTTGACAAAAACACCAACCTGCTTCCCGAACACCCACTATACGACCCCGCTCAAACTCCGCTAACTGAACAAATGTTGTGCACCTGCGGCGTCCAGGCATGGTAGTTTCTTCAAAGAGCACTGAACAACACGACACAAGACGAATAACTTCTTTCTTCACGCCCTTGTCCTTAAATAAGCGCTGAGCATATTTGCATGTTTTCGTCCTCAGTGAAGTCATTATTTCATTCAACAACTTTCAATCTTGGATCTGTTTCTTCTGCTCTTAACTATTAACATATTATAATATGACGTTCCTAAACGAATTCCTTCTGGTTGTTCTTTTTTCAATTTCCGCCAGTGTATATAGTATGCCTTCCCGTGGCGCGCTTGGCTACTGATCTACGGGACCTGGGTTCGAGCCCCGGATCAGGCATGGATGTTCGTGATGTTTTTCTGCTGAGGTCCTGCCATCCTCTCAGACCTTCTACTATGCCATATAAACTGACAGGCTCCTGTTAGACCTCTGTGGCAAGCAGCTGCTTGAGGGGGTATTTATTATTTATTTTTTTATTTATTATATAGTATTTATTTTGTCGCCCTAGTCGCTATTTCTAATTGCACTGACAAAAATAAAGGCAAAAATGTGGATGTTTATCATTAAATCGCAAGGAAACGATCAGTCAGAAAGAAGAAACACAGAGACAATAAGTATCTCTGTACTGAGTGCTAGACAATCATTGTAATGATTATGATGTGAGAGGCGAAGTAGTTCCACATATTAGAGGAAACCAGAAACGTCTCTATGGAAACGTTGATGTGTTGGAGGGCCGTGTATAAGTAATACTTGGGTAATGGAATTGCAGTCTATATAGGTTGCACTACCATACATTGATATAATAAAGAAAAGATAATACAAACAATTTTGCGCTAGAGAGGTATATCCGTACACCAATCTGTAGGTGAAAGTCTATGCTCTAGTTGTTATCCGAGGGTTGTTCCTATTTTGACACATTACTCATAGACCTACACTATATTACCAAAAGTATTATGACACTTTTACGTTCTTTGAATGAAAATGCTTCGTTCAAAGTTCTTTAGCTTTCACAGTAATATAAGGTTTTTATGGTTTTACTGATAATTTATATGAAAAGTATAAATTTCTCTGTTAAGTAACGTTGCTGATCAGTTCTCAGCTATGTGCCATCATTGATACGTTTTCTGCTATATGCCTTCACTGATTTATTCTCTGTTATGTGCCATCACTGATTTATTCTCTGTTATGTGCCATCACTGATTTATTCTCTGCTATGTGCCATCACTGATTAATTCTCTGCTATAAGCCTTCACTGATTTATTCTCTGCTATATGCCATCACTGAACAACTATCTGCTATGTGCCATCCCTGATTTATTCTCTGCTATATGCCTTCATTGATTTATTCTCTGCTATGTGCCTTTACTTATTTATTGTCTGCTATGTGCCGTCACTGATTTATTCTCTGCTACGTGTCTTTACTGATTTATTCTCTGTTATGTGCCATCACTGATTTATTCTCTGCTATGTGCCTTCACTGATTTATTCTCTAAGTGCCATCACTGATCTATTACCTGCTATGTGCCATCCCTGATTTATTCTCTGCTATATGCCTTTCCTGATTTATTCTCTGCAATGTACCATCACTAATTATTCTCTGCAAGTGTCAATAGTGATGAATTCTTTGTAATGTTCCATCCCAGATTTATTGTTAAGCATCATTATTTATCCATTCTTTGCTATATACCATCACTGATTTATTGTCTGCTAAGTAACCATTTCTGATTTATTATCTGCTATGCACCGTCACTGATTTATTCTCTGCTAAGTATCATTGACGATTAATTCTCGCTATGTACCATCCGGATGTATTTTCTGCTTTGTTCCATTATTGAATTATTCTCCCTCTTTTTCTCCCATAAGTCACTGGACCAACTGAATAGATCCATCCCTTTTAAAGGAATTTTGAGTTTGTCCCGATTTAGTGATTGTGTTACGACGTGTTTCATCTTTGTAGTCGACGGCGGAGCAATCGGAGATGTTGTTAAGTAAAGATAAAATATTTTAGTATGCTTACTGATATGTATTTTCCTTTTCGTTTCACTAATGAATCGGATTAGTCTGAATTGGGAATGATGATACGAGTATAAACATTGAATAAATTGTTTTTAAAGTGTAGAAACACTAGATCAGAACAGGTAACAGCACTCTTAAACTTTTCAAAATGAGAAAGATTCTTTGCCCCAAATCCCAGATATGCGATGTAAAGGAAACAGTTATTCGTGTTCTGCTGAACTGTACTGCTCACTCGAGCCAGAGAAACAACTTAATAGCGAGATTAGAGAAAAAAAATTCTAAGTCTGCACAGCTTGGTTGGACAAGAGGATTTGACTAGACGTAAACTTCGCGAAAATTAAACAATCCTATTTTTACATGATACTAATCTTTTCTATAGTGATTTAAGAGCTTTGTTATTGTGCATTAAAAGTGTTCAGCTTCTTGCTGAACACTTTTAATGAATTTATTCAATCTTGCCACTGGAGGAGGAAGAGATCCAGTGGTCATCGAAGATATTCAGAAGAAATGTTTATTTGACTGAGGTTGATGATGATCCTTACAAAACATATTCGCAATATGGAAAGAGAGAGAGAAAGAAGTCGAGCTTTAAATAGAGTTATATGGTAAAAAGGGAGGATGCAGGACGTAAAGAGTCGGTGAAGAAATTTTAATATATAAGGCAGGGCGCACACCACCGCAATGCGACGACGATATCGATGCTTTTCTTTAAACAAAGGGAAGTTTTTTCATTTTCCGCCTCTAACTGTGAAAAATCGAACTAATAATAAATGATTGGGAAAATGCAAATAGTAATACTCTATTAGTTACTGCAAAACACGAAAAGAATGTTTCCTTATCTCTTAAAAAAAGATGCATGCATGTCTCCTAAATGTAAAAGACCAAATCATTGCTATTAATAAATATAAACATCTTTACGATTATACTCTACCGCTAAAAATTTTAATTTCTGTAAAATAATAAATAGTTTTCAAGTTATAGAGTGTTAATTTTTATTTACATGCTTGGCTTTGTCTAATTTTCGCATCGTAAAAGGGAGCTATTGAAGTTTTTACCGGTCTTAACTCCTATAACAATAGAAATTCGAACTTGTGGATAATAGAAAAAACAGAACTAGTAATGTTACATTGGTTAGCATGCTTGACTACTGATCCAATGGACCCGGGTTTGAGCCACGGGTAAGGTATGAAAGTTGGTGTCGTATTTCTGCTGAGGTCTCCCATATCTTCTCTATGGTATATTAAACTGACAGGCTCCTGTAAGACCTCTGTGGCAAGCAGCTGCTTGAGGGGTAATTTTTCTAATATTATATTAATACCTATAAATCGCAAAAAATATTTTATTAAACGCTTAAAATGAAAAAGTTGTGCCCCCCCCCCCCCCCGAAGGTAAAGTGGGAAATCATTACTGCCAATGTAAACAACCTATTGACCACAACACTCTACCACTGTAATTTCAAACTTTTAACGTTAATAGATCGTCTGCAATATTCATTTAAATATTTGCCATTTTATACCTTTTTCCACCGTTCACCGTTAGTGGAGCTAATGAGAGATTAGAAAAATGCAAATCGTTATATTTCATCAATACTTATCCAATCCAAAAACAATTTCTAATTTATCTCTACAGACAACGAAAGAGTTTAATGTCTACAAAGGATGGACGACAAAGTGAAAATATTAGTTCGTTTTTTGAAAACGAGCTGTAAAACTGACAGAATATTTCTTGTTTGTAGAAAAAACTGGAATACAACTCTCTGAGATCTCATAGGTGCTAACAATAAAAAAATATATATCTGTAGAGGTTGGGTATGAAACGAAGTTGCAGCAGCTGGTTTGGTTGGCCGTTGGACGTGATCAATAATTCAGAGCGAAAAGAAAAAAAAAAACAAGTTTCCAACTCGAAAACTTTCCGTGATGGGTGGCATCGATCAAATAGGCTTGAATGAAATCACGAACATGACAAGAAAGTTCTAAATTAGAAGCTATATGATGAAAGAAATCGATAGCATGCAAATTGAAGCAAAAAAAATCCAATTTATTACCCAAAGATTTTAAAAGATTAAAAATAAATCCAACATGGTTGTATTTCTCAATTAGTAGAATCCTCCATCTTCTTCAGATTCTTCGGATTCGGTGACGTGCTACTTAGCAAGACATTTCTGCATACATTGAACTTTAAAAATGATCAGATCGAAGGATTCCAATCAAATATTCGTTATTTACATCATTTAAAGGGAAGAATCACTACAACTCTTGCAAATGTTACACCACACAACTTCCGTCTATACTCGTCGAGAGTGGAGGCTCTACTCTCGACGAGTATAGACGGAAGTTCGGTATCACATCATCAATGGGGGTCCATAGTGAAGTCTATTGAACATGAAAGGAAACTTTGAGAGATTCCTAACATTCTGTACACAAAATTATTATTCTTGCTTAATTATTTAATGGCTCAGTAATTCTGTAGTTCCCAGGTTCGAGTCCCAGCTGGCTCAGCGTTGAGATTTATCGCCACAAAATTCCCCGCCCTGCACACGGTCAGTAGGAGATACCAATGGGCTTGGAAAGCCTCCGTCCGTCGGATGGGACGTTAAGCCGTGGCCCCGTGGGGATGAGAGTTATACCCAATGCACGTTAAAGAGCACGCTGGATGGCCTTGACGGGAGGCTACCATCTATCTCCCAACAGCTGTTCCAGTGGGTCTCCTCTCCCAACCTTCTCTGCTCCTTCGGTGTTCATGTGACCTGGCCATTTAACGCATGGTGTGCAAAAAAAAGTGCCGCTCAGAGGTAAAACAACCCAACTTTATCGGAGAAACTAATAAAGTCGTGGCTACTAAAAAAATTTAAACTCACCAAAAAAAACTATATGAACTTTTTTAATATGTCGGTAAACGCTTTTGAATATAAATCAAATCTGACCTTAAAAGTAAATTTCGTGTTGCTGTCGTATTTCCTTAAAAGCAGACCGTTATCGTAAACGTCATCATGAAAGAAAGAGTTAAAAGTATCAAATTTTTATTGCACATTTTGAGCTTGAAGTGCTTTCAGATGTGTAATCTTCTTTCTCCGACTTTACCAAACCGTTTCCAATATTTCTTCAGTGCTTTCTTTTCACTTAACTAGGAGGTATCAATATCCGACTCATTCAATGATAGTGGATTGTTCTTAAATGGAACATCACGAAGTGGAAGATTTTCAAGAAAGTGATTTCGGTGTTTATTAAATCTTGAGATATAGAGTTTCAGTATCGTTCGGATACATTACGCAAGCTCACTTCGTTTGCTGCCGAGCGACGTTTACTATTGATTTTCTTTCACAGATTAAATGAAAGAAAAGTGATTTTTTTTCTGAAAGTGTTCGTGAGATTGCAGCGGTAAGTGTAATATTGACGCTCTAATGGAGATTTTGTCACACTTAAACTAAAATTAGCAGATTAATCATAAAATAACGTTAATTGGAAGAGTAGTTTGTTAGTATAAGATTTTAACAGATTGCATAGTATGAATAGTTATGTTGACAATTTAATTGTCCAGCAAAATATTTCTAAAATACAATTCAATATTTTAAAACACATTTAACTTCCGTTGTAGGAATTACCGCTATAAAAATAAAATGTATGGAAAATAATAAGAGATTTTTTTTTACTAACGCTTAGGGTTGGGTCGTTTACCTCTGAGCGGCACTTTTTTGCACACAATGAGCTAAATGGCCAGGTCACATGGACCCCGAAGGCTCAGAGAAGGTTGGGGGAGGGGACCCACTGGAACAGCTGTTGGGAGACAGATGGTAGCCTCCCGTCAAGGCCATCCAGCGTGTTCTTTAACGTACACAGGGTATGGCTCTTTTGCACATGGGGCCATGGTTTAACGTCCCGTCCGATGGACGGCGGCCTTTCCAAGCCCATCGGTGACCTACTGACCGTGGGCAAGGCGGGGAATTTTGCGGAGATAAATATCAACGCTGACCCAGCTGGGACTCGAACCTGGGAACTGCAGATTACGAGCCTGACGCGCTACCGACTGAGCCACCCCCGCCCCAACACATAGGGAGATAATACATTGATACTGATATAGACACTATAAAGTAGGTCGCTGATGGGGTAGATCTCCCTCAATTTCAATTATTTATATAATTATTCCGTCTTTCGATTGCAATTATTGCCTTACATGAAACCAAAGGTGTTGTTAGGCTGAAGAGACTGATTCCTAAACATGTAGTTATTTAACGATTGTTATTAATTGCTGACTGATTTATGTAGCGCGAACGACTGTAGGTTGCAATTTCTCTTCCATAAAAGCTTATTTAGTTCGGTTTTGAATTTCAGACAATTTTATATAAAGAATCTATCACTATGAATGATCCATGCTCAATTTAAGAGTTTTTGAGCAATCACTCACAAATAATCAATTAAAGAAGAAATGTCAAACAATCAAGTATAATCAGAGACTTTCGCTTTATTAGTAATATACATTTCAATTGTATAATACAATGGGCCTTCGAATAGCGAAATCATCCGATAGCGAATTTAAGCTTAAAGATTTACTCCAATAAGCCCACATACATTGACAACGAATTTTTCCCTTATAACGAATTGCACGAAGTCAGGCGGTCTCCAATTTCGGCCAATCAGAACGCTCTTAATTTGCGTCAGCAGGCATCAGCCAATTAGCGAAGCCCATTTATGATCATTTGGAACTCGATTGTCTGTCATAGAATGATGGATAGAGAGTGTTAATCATCTACCTTTATGAAAATTAATTGCTCCAAGAACGGTTTGAAATGGAATCAATTTTACACGTTGTGATCCTGTTCCCAGCCACAGACTGATTTTAAAAAGAATAAGAGAAAATATAATTTACTTAATATTATTATATAAAAATAATGCAGACTGATCTCCAATTTATCAATATAATTGTAAAAACAAAGAACAACCCGTTGAAGTTTACATTTTTATTTTATAATATTATTACTTTTACGCTAAATTCTTTTGTATGGCAAATGAACAAAATGCTTTCAAATTATGTTGTTTCTATCGAAGTTCGTTTCCAAACCACTGAGGGTGCTGCTCTATGCTGACTAATATTGTGGAAATGTTACCATTAGAGGCATAGTGAATTGACACTCTGTTCCCGTGGCCGAGTGGTTAGCGCTCTTGACTACTGATCTACGGGACCTGGGTTCGAGCCCCGGGTAAGGCATGGATGTTCGTGTTGTTTTCTGCTAAGGTCCTGCCATCCTCTCAGATCTTCTACTGTGGCATATAAACTGACAGGCTCCTGTCAGACCTCTGTGGCAAGCAGCTGCTTGAGGGGGTATTTATTTTATTTTTATTTATTTATCTTATATTCTGTGATCTTTGTTTGCATTGTTGACTTGATGTGTGTCTGGTTTGGAAATATTTCTGTTGAAGGTTGGGTTGGGTTGTTTTACCTCTGAGCGGCACTTTTTTGCACACCATGGGCTAAATGGCCAGGTCACATGGACCCCGAAGGCTCAGAGAACGTTGGGAGAGGGGACCCACTGAAACAGCTGTTGGGAGACAGATGGTAGCCTCCCGTCAAGGCCATCCAGCGTGTGGGGTATGGCTCTCCCACACACGGGACCACGTCTTAACGTCCCATCCGAGGGACGGCGGCATTTCCAAGCCCATCAGTGTCCCCTACTGACCGTGGGCAGGGAGGGGAATTTTGCGGAGATAAATCTCAACGCTGACCCAGCTGGGACTCGAACCTGAGAGCTACAAATTACGAGCCTGGCGCGCTACCGACTGAGCCACTCCCGCCTCTTCTCTTGAAGATTTTGTGCCTTTATTCAAATTTTTTAATTTCAAAATGAATTAATAATGATCGCAATGTTTCCTAAAAATAGAGTGCAAAAAAGAAGAGTAGAAAAGGCATAACTCTTAAGAAAAAAAACCAATAAATCGTTGTGTGTGTATTTCCTATGGAGTTGTTTATGGAATAAATGTTTTGCTTGTATTAATCAATCTATTTCGCCAACCTGCTAAATAAGAACAGAATAAATGCTACCAAACTGAATGATGTCTTTAATATTTTTATGCTTTATTTATTGATCATTTTACTGTGTTTCTATTGATTTTAATCTTTTTCCACGTTATTATAATCTTTTTGTCTAGAATTAATGTTTAAATTGTGTAAAATATATTTTTAAGGTCAAAAACGTTAACTTGTTGTGGTCTTGGAACGAATTATGTATTTCCAAAATTCATATAAAGAATTTTCACACGAAGAAAATTTTCCTGATAATAATTCATTATCAGGAGTCCAATGTATAGCTACCGGTTGTTTAATAAAGATATTTTGTTTAGGATTTTTGTGTTTGAGAGCTTTCGATTGTTAAGAAGTTAACGAATATCGATTTTTTTAACTAATTTTTTTGCTTTGCGGCTTGTGTAGGATTGTTACTTGTCACTATAAAAACAGGAAACAAAAATAAAATGGGATAAAAGATAATATTCGGAGCTTTTTCTCTAATGATGTTGAAACAATTTCAAGATTTTTCTCTAACGATGACCAAATGATTGCTCTCTGGAAACTTCAGAGGATCTAAGAAATATTTCTGCTTGCTCCTAATGTGCTCAATCAGTGAAGGGAAATTTGACCATTAGAAGACCTTCAACGAAGCGCAGTTGAAAGAATTGGGAAATGTGACAAAATAGTTCTGAGTTTGATGTATCTTTATTGGACTTTCACGTTTTTAGCAGTTTCTGTAAAAGGCTATTCATCTATTGATCACTTTCCCATTCCACTGAGATGGCAGAAATAGTTCTGCTCTTCTCACTTCGTTAAAAGCGCAAAAAAGTGTTCATAGCGGGTAATGGAGGAAACTGATAGCACATCGTTTTCTTGAAAGTGGATGAAAGCAATGTCATCGGTGTACTGATGATGGTATAAGACGAAACTGAACTCGAGTGGAAAGTTCTAAATTTTACGAAGCTCTAAGTTTTGACTTGCGTTCTTCCTAAGTTGGAAGACGAAGGCAGAAATAGATAATAAAAATACATTTTTAGGTTTTTTTTATCTTAACGGTCACACTGGTAACTATGAAAATGAAGTGAAAAAAAGAAGTTTTTTAAAGAATGTGCAGCTCTATCCATCTTACATCATTTCATATCAGTTTTAAATGGGTTGTTTGACTCCAAGGCAGGGAACCACATGTGATGAAACACACATATTGAAGCTGTTAAAAGTGCTCGCCAATGCAATCGAGTGTACCCGTGTCCGATTTTTTTTCTACACCAGAAATGCTGGACCCGTGAGAACTTTAGGACAAAGTAAGAATATTTCAGTTTTTTTATTTCGGTTATTTTACCTCTGAGCGGTGTTTTATGCACGCAATGGGCTAAATGGCCAGGTCACAAGGAATCCAAGGGCTCAGAGATTGTTGGGGGAAGGGGAGTCACTGGAGAATTGTTAGGAGACAGATGGTAGCTTCCCGTCAAGGTCATCCTGTCTATTTCTAACATGCTTCGGGTATTGCTCTCCTGTATACTGACAAACGGCTTAATGTCCCATCTGACAGACGGCGTCCTTTCCATGCCCAACGGTGTCCTCTTTCTCATCGAGTTCAGGGGGGGGGGGGGATAGCGGAGATAAAGCCCAAAGCTGTCACAGTTGGGACTCGAAACTAGGAACTGCAAATTACGAGCCTGGTGCACTAACGACTGAGCCAACCTCCCGCAACTTATTTCCCAAAAACATCGATGTTCCCGTTACAGTTTTCTAAATTTATCTTTATTTAATGCTATCCAAACATTTTTACATTCCAGTTGTGTATCGAATTAGTCATAACTTAGTTGTGGGCCCGAATTATTCTCATCACCTTTGATATAATATATTAACACCTGTAGCTGGACTTCTTTCTCGGACATAATTATTCTGAACTGTGAGCAAAGCCGCTTCTATCTACAACATGTCGATTGAATTTCGAGCTTTATTACAGTTTATAGAAACCAACGCAAATTGTTCGAAATTCAATCCTTAAATTGAATCAATTTTAAAAATTCATATAGTTCACCGAATCTTTGTTGTTTATATAATTTTACAATATTCTTTTTCCAGTTGAACGGATTCTTCAAAACAGAAATTCAAAACGGAATTGTGAAAAAAAATAATAAAAAAACATGTACGCTTTTCAAAAAAATTACCATCTGGGATCACGAAATTCAATTTAACTTAAGCAAAACGTATACACTGAGAACAATAGAGTGATATTCTATTGCAATATTTATTTCCTTACGGATGAGTGGAAGTAAGATGGTATTAATCAATGATCCGAATACACTTCACATGTGGAATAATGATAGATCCATTTCTGTGGTAGTTTTTCGCTTGAATTCATCGAAAGAAATAATTCCTTTATAAGACATCCTTTTCATTATTTGATTCGCAATGCGAAAAACTGCCAGTTACAAATAATACGAGGAAAAATATCAAAAACTAAACGAGGAAAATATTTCCAAAAGAGCTTATCTTCTCATTTCATCTTCCTTCAGTGAAATCATCTCTATCAGTCACCAAAAACGATGAATGAAATGGGATCAAATTGTATTACTTAATTTAATTTCTAGATTCAGAATTGAAAATAAGAATTTCTTTTTTGAAACATTTAGATTGAATAAAAGATTAAAGGGCTTTGGAAGTAAAGAGATTATTTTATATTACTTTATTATATGTTGCTTTTGAAAATAATGGTAATAAAAGGCCATTTCAATTTTCTTTTTAACGAAATTCATTTTTTAAGAAATGTATTTTGAAATGTGAAACGCAGGAAAATATTGTTTTTGACGTATCCTGTGTGAGATTGAATACTCTCTGATTTATATGAAATATTGATTTTCAATCAGACGTTATTCTGATTTTAAAATTCGTGGTTAGAAAGTGCCAATATGGATAAATTTGAGTTTTAGTTTTCGAAAAGATGTTTTCAGCAATGGATGTTAAATGGTCATCTACTATTTGTCGTACATTTGAAGCAACACGATAGAATAGCTAGCACACGCAAGTAAATAATTTCATGTTTGGAATGACAGAGCATTATTTAAAGTCATAGTACAGTCGCTCAAAAAAGTATCCGAACACTATGGTTGATTGCAGAATTCAGAAAAAATATCTGGCAACGTTTTTTTAGAAATTAGTGATTACAGAATTCAGGAAAAATATCTGGAGCGGGTACAGTTGCTGTACCCGCTCCAGATATTTTCACAAAAGATATTTTTCGCACAGCAAACTGGAGCGTGTGTAGTTACTGCACACGCTCCAGTTTGCTGTGAACGGTAACGGCACACGCTCAATATTTCCGTGAGTGAGCCCACACGATCTAGTATCAAAATAATATGACCACCTACAGTCGCTCAAAAAATATCCGAACACTATGGTTGATTACAGAATTCAGAAAAAAAATCTGGCAACGTTTTTTTTAGAAATTAGTGATCTGGCAATCTTCGTGTCACGTGACACGAAGGTTGCCAGATCACTAATTTCTAAAAAAATCGTTGCCAGATATTTTTTCTGAATTCTGTAATCAACCAAAATGTTCGGATATTTTTTAATATATATTATGCGTATGAATATATAATGCAATGAATATGGAGCGTGTGCAGTTACCGTTCACAGCAAACTGGAGTGGTTGCGGTTAATGTTCACAGCACATTGGATCGTGTGAGCTCACAAAGACCTGGATCGTGTGGGCTCACTCACGGAAATATTGAGCGTGTGCAGTTACCGTTCACAGCAAACTGGAGCGTGTGCAGTAACTGCACACGCTCCAGTTTGCTGTGAACGGTAACTGGAGCGTGTACAGTTGCTGCACACGCTCCAGATATTTTTCCTGAATTCTGTAATCACGTGACACGAAGGTTGCCAGATCACTAATTTCTAAAAAAAATCGTTGCCAGATATTTTTTCTGAATTCTGTAATCAACCATAGTGTTCGGATACTTTTTTGAGCGACCGTACCGAGCTGGTCCTCTTACCCATTTCATCTTATATATCGCCAATGGCGGTAAGAAATTTCTTTCAAATAAACGAAGAAGAAGCAAAAGCTTTTACAATGACAATAAGATAAAGTAATAAACTAATTTAGAACAGTCTTGCATCTCTTATATTTTTGTTAAACCGAAGCATCCTAGTTCATGGCATTCGAGATAAGTTGATGTCGGTGATTTTCTGCTTTTTGAAAGAGCTTCATTGCATAGGCTTTGATGCATTCGTGTATTGGTCGTACATTAAGATATGGGTCAATGAGTCAGTCAAGCTTTTGGGCTGTTTACATGTTGATAGATTTTAATGTAGAATTTTTATGATAATAAACTCGAATTTGATTTCGTTTTACAGAAACCATGATAATGTCACAAAGTTCGATTTTGGAACATATGCAGGTTCTTGATTTTAATAAGGAAGTGTATTTTAATTACTTCTTCCGCTTTGACAATTGAATAATTACGTACGTAATAAATATCTGATATTTTTATTATCATTATTTTAACTACATTTGTATTATTAACTGCATATCATTTGGATTATATTATTTATATAAATATTATTGATTTAATATTAACTGCATAATATATACTGTGCTCATTAAGAAAAAGGCTTCCACATTTAAATACTGGTTGCTCTTTAAATATTGTTCTAAATTATTGAAAGTACAGTGAACTCCCTATTGTCCGGCATTTATGGGGAATTACCGGTTACCTGAGACCATTTATTGCCGGTTACATTGCCGGCAATATATATTACATATTCATTATACAATTACATTACACATTCTTATACAAACTAATAGTTTCAATGTTATATTCAAGCTTTAGTTGAAGAAAAAAAAAGCAGTTAATTTAATGATAATAAAAATTAAGTATAATAATGTCCTTAATGCAAATGTAAATATTGAAAATATGTAATTGTTTTTTCATACGCTTTTTAACACTTAATGAATATCTAAATCCGTGCACTTATCAAAAACTTCGGGAACTGCTTCAGTTAAGCCACTAGAAAAAGAGTTATTTTTTGGCCGTCTGATGGCGCTTTCTACCGGTAGTACGATATTTTCCTAATAAGGAAATGTGAAAGAGAATTATCGAAAGGTAAAATCGGTCTATAGCTTTTAACGAATAATAACAAACGCGAACAATCAACTTCGTTTTGCCTATTAGAAATTCCTCTCCTTGTTTCTTGTGGGCCAGAATTCATTGGGTCAAAGCCTGGACTTGTCCGTGAACTTCGTTAACTAAAGCCATGACAGTCATGGATCATTTCTTCCGTCCAACTTGAGGGGCGGGCGTGGCTCAGTCGGTAGCGCGCCAGGCTCGTAATCTGTAGTTCCCGGGTTCGAGTCCCAGCTGGGTCAGCGTTCAGATTTATCTCCGCAAAATTCCCCGCCCACGGTCAGTAGGGGACACCGATGGGCTTGGAAAGGCCGCCGTCCGTCGGATGGGACGTTAAGCCGTGGCCCCGTGTGCGGGAGAGCCATACCCTGTGCACGTTAAAGAACACGCTGGATGGCCTTGACGGGAGGCTACCATCTGTTCCCCAACAGCTGTTCCAGTGGGTCTCCTCCCCCAACCTTCTCTGAGCCCATGAATGGTCAATGGACTCTGAGGTCCATGTGACCTGGCCATTTAGCCCATGGTGTGCAAAAAAGTGCCGCTCAGAGGTAAAACAACCCAACCCGTCCAACTTGCCATTATTCTCGATAAATCTAATCTTCTGTTTAACTCTTAAGACTAGAAATGTTTCCAATATTATCACTATTTCCTTTTTAAAATTTCCTTTGATAATTTAGTTGAAATTATGTAAGCGTTTTAATGCAATATTGTTTATGCCCGTCAGAAAACAACCGAAGCAATATTTTATGAATAAAGTTGTAAAAATAATTCATTCCAAAACGTCGAATTATGCTTTAGGAAATCCAAAATATGTGTCAGATATTTATTATGTACGTTTTCAAAAAGTTAAAACTTCAACTAATGATGGTTGGGCTGTTTTACCACCGAGTGGCACTTTTTTTGCACACAATGGCAGGTCACAAAGACCCCGAAGCGCAGAGAAGTTTGGGGGAGGGGACCCACTGAGCAGTTATTGGGAGACAGATGGTAGTCTCTCGTCAAGGCCATACAGGGTGTTCTTTAAAGTGCACAGGGTATGGTTCTCCCGCACGCGGGACCACGGCTTAACGTCCCATCCGACATATTGGTGGCCTTTCCAAGGCCATCGGTGTCCCCCTGCTGACAGAGGGAAAGGCGGGGAGTTTTGCGGAGATAAATCTCAACGCCGGCCCCGACGGGATTCGAACCTGGGAACTGCAGATTACGAGTCTTGCGCGCTACCGACTGAGCTGCCCCCTCTTTGAGTACAAGATAACTGGGAGTTTACTCTATATAATAATTTTAAAAATATTAGTATGTAATATAATATTTACATACTAATATTTTTAGCAATTTTCAAAAGTTTGATCATTATAATGTTTCATAATTATTTATATGCCAGAGTCAAAGAACATAAAGCAGCATTAAAATCGTATTAAGAAATTGAAATAGGTTTGTAATGAAAACAACAGTAACAAATCAGGAAATAGTGTGAACAACAAAATTTTGAAAAAGATTATTATCATTATGAAAAATTAAAGTGTTTTTGTTGCAAACAAATGACGTCATATTAAATTAAAAACCGACCCACCTTCGCACATTGTTTGGTAGTTCATAACAGAAAAAAGCATCATCTGCCATCCCCAAAAACTATTTCAAATAACAGAATTTTTTTATTTTAAATATTAAACTAAAACATTAATTCCTTCTACCGGAGGAGCGGGAGTGGCTCAGTCAGTAGCACACCAAGCTTGTAATCTGTAGGTTTCCAGGTTCGAGTCCCAGCTGGTCAGTGTTGAGAGTGATCTTCGCAAAACTCCTCGCTCTGCCCTCGGTCAATATGGGACACCGATGGATTTGGAAACGCCACCGTCGTCGGATGAGACGTAAAGCCGTGACTCTGTGTCCGGGAGAGCCGTACCCTGTGCACGTTAAAGAACACGCTGGATGGCCTTGACGGGAGGCTACCATCTATCTCCCAACGCTGTTCCAGTGGGTCCTTTCTCCTCCCAACCTTCTCGGAGTCCTTGTGACCTGGCCATTTAGCCCATTGTTGCAAAAAAGTGCCGCTCAGAGGTAAAAACCCAACCTTCTACCGGATCCTTGAGAACTTTGTGATCTGGAGATTTACAGCAAGGGTAAAAGAAGCAAAGCCAATGCTCTCGCTTCATTAAAATAATATATCAAATATAATAAAACTACTAACTGAAGTGTCAAAAACGAAAAAAATATAAAAATTCAGATAGCAGTTATTCAATGATAATTTGCTTTTAAAACCAAGGAACGGAATTCGTTAGTTAAATCCATTATCTGTATAACCTTTCCAAGAAACTGGAAATTCTAAGAAATCGCATCAATTCTTGCTTTGTTCATTTAATCGAAATGCCCTTAGAGTATGCCATAAATCTTCACATTCTTCCATAGAAAAATTTTCAGCAGTTCCTAAGTTATCCATCAGCCCATTTCTCCTAAATTGCTGAATTCCTTCATTTCCTTTATTTTTAAACAATCGGATGCTGTAAATCATTTCTAATGTTCCCATCACGAATATAAATATGCGCATCAAAAGTTTATTTTTGGACAACAATATACAAACTAAAGTTGATGATAAATGATGATTGGATTTATATCTAAAAAAAAAATCACTCTTTCCCAGAAGAGGAATTTCTCTAAGATAAAATTTTAAAATAGTAGTTATCTTGTGTTGATGATTTTTTTTTCCAGTTTGTTGTGGGCTTGCACTTTTAAGAGGAATACGACGTGAGGCTAATTTTCCGAAATCGCTTTCTTAGAAGTCAAGGCTTATTTAAAGTAAAAATATTTAATATTTTGAGTTTAACTTCATTCATACATTCTTTGAAACCTGACGCTTGCCTGAAAAGTTTCCTCTTTAAATCTGGAACTTAAAAGGTTGGAAGAAAGTGGGAATGGAAGAGGAACATTTTATTTTTATTTTCGAAACATCAGAAAAGATTTGCGATAACCTAAAAAAGAAGAACATACTTCAAACGAAAACGTCGTTTAGTACTCCATTCAGCGCAGATGGATGTTCTTGAATTGGTCATCGTCAAAGCAATCATTCAATAGTAAATATTTGAGAGTCACGTTCTTTCCATGATACAGAGAGATAGTTTGAAGCGTTGATTGATGGAATCAAACATTTCGTGACGGATTTGAGGAAAAAGTCTGGAGAATGTTGTTACTCTACTAGCGAAATCTTCTACAAAGCTGAAAAAAAAACTTGATCGGAGAATACATTCCCGAGGAAACTTCAGATGCATTTTTTATCGTTATCTCAGGAGAACTTTAATGTCTCTTCTGATGCTATTTCTGCTTAGAAGAAGTATATGAGTGATGTTGGCGGATTGCTCATGGATTTTGCTGAAGATGCTTTTTTACATACTGTGTGCCACAAATACTGAGAGATAACCTGTCCACGAATCTAGTTATAAGACTAGTACGCGTAAATCATCATCATCATTACATTTTAAAATTTAAATACTAATAAGTATAAAAAACTCTATATTAAATATTAAGGCGCATTTAATGCATTAGTGTGATATTCATATGTAAAGAACTTAATGTACAAGTGTTTGCATACCTACCAGAAACTTAATAAGTAGTAATATTTCATTATGTATTATTATAATAATCATTATTAGAGCATTCTCGCAATATTTCTTCTTAATCGAAGCTGCAATAATAAAGACACACTAGCTTTGTAGAAGATTTCGCGAGTAACATTACATTCTCCAGACGTTTTCTTCAAGTCCGTCTCATGGCCGAGTGGTTAGCGCGCTCGGCTATTGTTCAAAGGGACCTGTGTTTGAACCCCGGGTAAGGCATGGATGTTGGTTTTCTGCTGAGGTCCTGCCATCCTCACAGACCTTCTACTATGGCGTATAAACTGACAGCTGTGGCAAGCAGCTGCTTGAGAGGGGTATTTATTATTTTTTTAAAGAAATACCACACAATGCAAAATGGAGTTGCAAAAATGGTCACAGTGGTTCGGATTTCAAGGTGACAAGTAACCTGCTAAATCGTAAGTTTACAGAGAAAACGCTTTGTTGCAGGGGAATAGTGAAACGTATTGTTACTTTGGTGGATACCCCGTGGTCGAGTGGATAGCGTGCTTGGCTACTGATCAAAGGGATGCGGGAAAGCCAGTTTTTAAAATTGAGAGACACCTAGAACGTAAATCGAAAATTTCAAAATAATATTTTTTTCAAGATCACAACTTTCTCCGTATTTCGCATAAGAAAAAAAAATATTGAAATAGCACATTAAATTTTCTCGTCTACCGTTCACAAATTTGGTGGATTTTGCATTGAGTCTGCCAGTCCATTGACCGACGGGAAATAGACATCGAAACCGTGTGAAATGATGTATTCCCCGACAAAGTCAGCTGGAAAGGAGGATCGACAGAACATCTCAGACATCTGACTTTTAGAGATATGAATTCTTCTCAAGACAGATTCGGATTTTTTCGAGAATTCTTCTGTAAGATAGGTCGATATGGGGAATCAGTTGTTCGCTGTAAAGAAAAAAAAATATTTCTTACCGTAAGTTGGAGAGCTTGTGATCGGAATTCGATGATGTCTGCACTTGTCTCGTCAGTCTAATCCTTAAGTTTGGGGAAAAAAAAGAAAATTTTAAAAGATTGTAATAAAAAAAAGTCCATCGATATAAACATACAGAAATTGGAGTGTGAAGGTGAAAAAAATATGATATTGGTTCCGGTTTCACCAATTCAGATGCGGTCAGGCAAATATTATTAAATAAAATCTTTTTAAGAACCAAAATTAACGTACATATGTGTGCGTTTTTTGTTTATGTTTTAAGCTATACATAAAATTCAATTGCTCTATTTAAACGTGACAAAAACTACCACTCATTCAATATACATCATTTATATATTAAATAATGTTTTTCACTAATTACGTTTTCCATTAGAGAAAATAGAATAATTCATTCTGAATGGATTAACATTTTCAAAATAGTCCCAAAAATGTGGCATATTTTATCGCAGCATCTTTGATAGCTCCCCCCCACCCCAACTTCAAACATCTCATCTGAGCCGAAGTCAAGAAACAGCTCTTTTCAGAATTATTCTTGATGACTGTGCTTTAAATGAAAAGCTCTTCAAAATTAACAAAATATCCTCTCCAATTTGTGCTATCTGTAAAACTCCAGAAAATGTTTCTCATGTATTTCTACATTGTCCTCTCTATCAATTTCAACGACAAACTTGAAGGAAAAGATGAAGATTACTGATGAAGAGGAGATTTGTCAATGATACCTATTCTATACAGAAGCTACAGTAAATGCACCAGATTAAAAATTCAGACCCTGCTTCTCAGTTTCTTAGAGGAAAGTTCTTTAATAAACAGAATATGAATTCGCCTTTTGCTGGAATTTCGCTTTTCGAAAAACAAAACGAGGAATTCAATCTACAAATATGAAATATTGACTGTTCAAGAAAAATATGCTTTTTCTTATAAACTTTCTCTAGTGGCTAGTATCTCAAGTGATAATCTCATGGTTATTTTTGTGGTGGAACTGAAGAAAAAACTGTGACTCTTATTTTTTATACCTTGTTTGAAGTGTTAATTTTTGTTTTTGAAATCTATTTTGTTGCAGAAAAGAAAGGAAATTAAGATCCAATAGTATTGGATCACAGAAAGTTTACTATGCACAAGTAGGAATTTTTAAAACTTCAGAAAAACTATAACTTTTATTTTCTACATTATGATTTACACGTCCTATTCTTTGCTTGGGATAGCAGGAAGCCCAATGTCGAAGGGTTTCTAACCTTCTCATCACATTTTATCTATCTATCTATTTATTATTTATCTATCTAATTGCTCACCATTAATACTTCAATGCATTATATTTCTACACTTATTATTTTAAAAATTTATTATATTTTGGAATCTTATGATGACATTCGTTTTATATAAGAGAAACAGAAGTTTATAATTGTGGTTGCTTTATTTTAATTAAAATCATCAGCTTCTTGTAAGCTTCACTTCAATAAGAATATTCTTGCATGAAGTTTTTACACTTAGCTGCATTTAATTAAAACAATCGCGTTTTAGAAATATTCACTTGCACGGCACTAAAGCCACAGCTGGTAAGAAACAAAGTTAGAATCCTTTGAAAAGGAAAACAATCTATTATTACAGAAACCAAACCCTTAATGGGAATTTTTTTTCTTCCAAGAATAGTTTCCACGACGCGAGTCTTTCATCAGCCCTGCGGTACTCTTGTTTCCCCAAAAGGGTCTAACAATGATCGTTTCTCGTTCATAATCACGAAGACTCTCCCGTAAACTTCGCTCTTTGTTGCTAACAATCATACGTCGCTAACGAAAGTGGATGGATGCTGCAATTATGTGGAGAGAGCGTTCTTTTTTCCCATCATCACAGTCTGCTGAGGCAGGATGCTAAGGAACATGCCGAATACACAGAGACAACGATCGCAAGAGAAAGAGATGCGAAAGAAGAAACGACTAGGATGCAAGGAGATGCGGAAAAGATAAAAGATCTTTCCGGGATGATGAAATGAATAATCAATGCATGTACAAAGACTCCTTCAGTGCTAGTTTATTCAAAGTGAATTTGCTTATCTGCTTGAAAAATGTGTGACAAGCTTCTTTTGCTAACAGAGTGTAAAATTTGATTATATGGTGCGTAAATCACTGCTACCAAAGCAAAACGGATCTGGACAACTGTCGAATGAAAGGAGGGAAAAAATGGAAAAAAATAGAGATATTAAATATATGTAAAGCTCTAAGTTATTTAATTTGTTGAAACTTTAAGTATGAGTTATTTAATGTAAAGCAATATAAATTATAGTAATATACTCATTATGATTAAAATATGATACCTTTTTAAAATTTAGAATTAATTAATAGTGTTTTAAAAATAAATAGCATTGATTTGAATTTTAATGGAGAGTAATGTAATTAAAATTTCTACAAATTGAATTTATATTTATTCATTTTGTTAATGAGTTTTCCGGGCTCAGTCAAAGCCGCCTTTATCATACCATACCTGGTCAGTGTAATAATAATAAAAAAATTTAATATGTGTATGTGTGTGTGTGTATATATATATACTCAATTCTGTTTTTACACGGTAGATAGGTTCCCGAAAAAACCGTGCAAAAAAAAACGCTTAAAAAATACAGTACATATGAAAAAATAGAAGATTGATTCCAGGCATGAAAACCCAGTACAAAAAATAAGTTGTTTTCAAACAAATCATATCAAAAACTTTAATTAAATCTTTATTTGATTTTTATTCATCTAAACACATTTTTTATTTTGTAAACTTATAAAGATAATTATATGTACATATATAAAGTAAATTATCCTTCATAAAGAAAATAATATGTCATTAATTCAAGAATACAAAAGTGCAAAAAAATATGACTTACATATGCTTATTAATTAGATTTTATTCGTTTTCACTTTCTGACAATAGACGCATTCGTTTGCGTAAGACTGGAATTAAATCACTTTCATCGCCTGAAACATTTTCGCCGTCGTGTTCATACTCCAATGGTGTAATGCTCTCTGTGGCATGAGGAACCAAATTATCACTTGTTTCCAGTGATTCTGAAGTTTGTTTAGTTTTGACAACGAACTCTGTAACCAATCGTTGAGATCCTGCTTTGACTAGATCTTAGTATAATTCTTGATAACGCACCATACATGACTTTAGTTCACGTTTAAAACTGCTCAGCTCGTTCGACAATAGTATCATGTGTAAGAAAATGATTTTCCAATTTACTAGCCATTTGAAGCCCTTCTTTAATTAAACCTGCAATGAGTGAAACTTCATCACCATATTTTTTTCTTTTTCATTAGGAGTCTCAGGGCAACTTCTCTTATTTCATCTTCGCTAAGAGATTTGTCAACCAGCAAAATTAATCAATATCTGCAAACGATAAATCATCGAATCCTTCTCCCCCAACTGCATATGCTACAGTGATGATATTAGGATATTCAGTCGAATTTGGAGGTGCAGAATCTTTGCCTTTTACACATTCTGGCCAAATAGCTTTCCAGCATGCGTTTAAAGTTGACGGTTTTAATTCTGATAACGTCAATCCAGCAGGTCTGATACAATCTAAAATAGAAAATTTCTTCCACACATCAATAACTGTTAGTGTTTTATCCTTATCTAGTTTATCTAAAATGTAATGGATGTTCGTCTTACGTAGTAAGTTTTAAATGTGGCAATTATACCCTGGTCTAGTGGTTGTATTAAGGATGCCGTATTAGGCGGCAGAAAACAAAATTGCACATTTGGGTGTTCCAAAACAGGATGGTCAAATGCATTATCTATAATCAATAGAACTTTAAATCGAGATTTTTTTCTTTCAAATGGCATTTAACTTCTGAAACAAAACATTTATGGAACCATTCATTAAAAAAATTTTTTGTATTCCATCCAATACATGGATTTTTTGTTTGCCATCCAATACACTGGCAATTTATTCAAATCTACAACTTTCATTGACCGTAGTCTTAGGAATCTTTTGATGAGCAGCGATTTTAACATACGATATCCTGAAGCGTTGCTGCAAAATAGAAAGGTCACATGATTATATTGTTAATAATCTTGAACATCAGCTAGTTGGCTTGGTTGTATATTTAGATTTGTCCAAAACATTCGATTGTGTAGATCATGAAATTCTCTTGGAAAAGATTAGTCATTATGGGCTACGAGGGAAAATAAATAATTGGCTTAAAAGCTACCTATTTCCAAGACCAGCGTTTGTACAAGTGAATAGGACTATATCTGAACAAATCAAATTTAATAGGGGAGTGTCACAGGGTTCTGTGCTGGGATCTTTATTATTCCTTTTTTATATAAATGATATTCAATCACAAAACGGAGCAGCTAAACTAGTTATGTATGCAGATTATACAAGTGTCATTTCTTTCCATACTGATGTAAGAATTTTAGTAGAAGAACCAAATTCTCTAATTGGAAATATGCATAAATGGATCACATGTAATAAACGAGCTATAAATATTTCTAAAACAAAGTGTATGGTATTTAAGAACAAGAATAAAAAAATTAATTATAATGAAATAAGTATTTTGATGAATGATCAAAAATTGAAATATGTGAATATAAAAAATTTCTTAGACTCTGGGTAGATGCTAATTTAACTTGGAATTATCATATTAACTAGCTAAGAGCTACTATTTAAAAAATATTGGATCGATTGGGAGGATAAAAAATTACGTAAATCAACAAACTTTGATAAATGTATATTATGCATTAGTGTACCCACATTTAATATATGGGATTAGTGTTTGGGGAGATACTAGTTCAGCTAATTTGAATAATTTTTTTGTCTGCAAAAGAGAATTATTAGACATATTCTAAGATTAAATTACAGAAATCCGGTAAATGATGGCAGAAAATGGAATACTAAACACATATAATATTTACAAGTATGTTATGGGGAATTTTGTGTACAGAGTGAAGAATAAAATGATAGAATACTGTGAACTTTACTGCTGTCTAGAAAGAACGAATACTTTCAGTTATGATACTCGACTTAAGAACAAGATCATGTTGCCTCTTTATAAGAAATCTATAGGCCAGAGATCAATACGGTACATTGGCATTAAGATTTGGAATGACGAGATACCAGAGGATACTGCTGCAATGGAACAATATAGAACTTTTGAATAGAAATATAAACTATACTTATTATCAAGTCAATGATAGAGTCAGACCACAAAAATTTCAGAAAACATTTTTCAAAAGCTACGGCTTGTTATGTTCTCATTTTTCGCCTGTGAACTTGTCTGTGTTTTATGTACCAATATATGTATGTTTGGGTGAAATAAACTTATTCAATCTTTTAGCTGCTTTAAATTTTGAAAAATATAACACTTTCAATTATATTTATATTTCTAAACACTTAACTGGTGGTGATTTATTTTAAAAATTTGATAATTAATTTTAAAATATTGTCAATTATTTTAATAAAATCCTAACAAATAAATTATTTTATTTCAACTAGTTTTAAAATAAATGGTGTTAATTTAAATTTTTACGCATGACAAATTTCTCTCCTTTCTTTCCTTCTTTTGCACAAGGTTGTCTAGGCCTTGTGTATCATGGATGCCTTAGCCAATACTTTCTATAACAGAAGGCCAATGTACCAATTTTTTTGATCTCATTTAGGTGGTCATAATATATATATATGAACATTTTTTATATTTTTTATTCTAATGTTATTACTGGTGAACTCTTGTGCTAATCTTTATACTAATGTTCATCTACAAATACATTTTATTTAGAAAGAAAATTATTCGTATTTATTATTAAATATAATAATGCTAGTTAATACAAATAAATTTTCTCCAAAATAAAATATTTTTATAGACAAACATTAATATAGAGTTTAGCACAGAATCTACCAGTAATAGTATTAGAATGAAAATATGAGAAATGTCTATATGGTAGCACTTAATATGGCATCATAAATTTGGTTACTTAATCTTAAAGTTAAATTAACTGCTTAATGTGACATCATAAATTTGGTCCTTGGACTTCAAATTCAAGGAGTTTGGTATTATGAACATTAGCGCAGTTTTAACCACGATTTTCTTTGCTAAAAGCGAAATATGATACGCTTTGCAATAGGAGCTGTGAATATTTTCACCAGTGCCTACCGTTTCATTGGCAGCTATTTTGCAATAGTGGAAGCCACTGGGGGCATTTGATGATAACGGAGGCAACTCGGGCCAAAAACATTAATGTACTAACCCTGTGCTTTTACAACTTTTTCAACCACGAACCGTTTTACAAACTCAAATATTTCTCAGAGTTCCATGTTTTTACAAAATTGGTAATATAAACATGAATAGTGGAAGCCACTGGGGGCATTTGATGATAACGGAGGCAACTCGGGCCAAAAACATTAATGTACTAACCCTGTGCTTTTACAACTTTTTCAACCACGAACCGTTTTACAAACTCAAATATTTCTCAGAGTTCCATGTTTTTACAAAATTGGTAATATAAACATGAATCGTTGTTTGCAGAAATACGCGCATACAATGATAACTTTTCGTTATAGCAAAACTGACACTATCTAGAAACTGGATTCTTAGTTAATATTGCCTTGTAACTAACCAACATATAAAATTTTTACCCTTTGCAAAAAATATTAAGTTAGTATTATGTAGTTTAAAAAATAGTAAGGAAAACTTGCAAAATATCAGTTTCATGAAACCCTTGAAAGATCTTTGCATAATCCTTGAAAGGCTTTCACGGAACCTCGAAAGGCCTTCGTAGAACTCTCGAAAGGCCTTTGTGGAACCATTGAAAGGTCTCTGCCGAACCCTTCAAAGGTTTTCATGGAACCCTAAAGGGACTTGCAAAACCTTTCAAAGGCCGTCACGGAACCCTTGATAGGCCTTGCATGACTCTTGAGAAGTCCTTGTGAACCCTTGAAAAGTTTTTGTACAACCCTTGAAAGGCCTTGCATGAACCTTGAAAAGCCTTTGCGAAATTCTTGAAAGGCCTTGCATAATCCTTGAAAAAGTCTTTATGGAACCCTTGAAAGGCATTGAAAAGTCTTCGTGAAACACTTGAAAGGCCTTGCATGAGCCTTGAAAAGTTTTTGGAATCCTTGAAAGGGCTTTGCGGAAATCAGTTTAAAAACACTGCACTAATCTAAGTAAGTGGTATAAATTTTTTGAACTGACAGTTCAATTTACAATATAATGCAAATTTATTTACACCTTTTTCATATACATTGCAAAGTTATCGTGTTTATTAAACACAAGGTATAATATAGAAGTTTGAAACAAGAGTTAAATCTTGCATATGATTAAAGTACTTGAAATTATTATACAAAATATTCCCATTTCAATCAAAATACTACAAAGGTGAGGAAAAATAAATGGGCTCTGACTCTAAATCTTACTCCAACGGTGGTCGTTTATGCATCTGGAGACACATCATGGACATAGCTAACAGCTTGCATCAGGGAATATCACACAGAACCAACACCCGGAATCATGGTATGGGGAGCAATTGGTTTCAATAGCCATTCATGTCGAGTTATTATTGATGGCAAGACATTAAGCTGAGACCATTCTGGTACCAGCGCTTCTGCCCTTTCAACGCTGCATCCCAAATGATATTTATCAGCAGGACCCAATAATATTCATACCGCTCTCATATCCTGAAGGTGTCTACGTAATGTAGATATGCTTTCTTGACTTTCACATTCCCAGATCTGTCACCCATCTAATACGTTTGGGATATGATGGGACCGTCCAAAGCTGGGTAAAGAGTAAAGCGGGACGACTGCGCAGTAAAAATGTGCGTCGCGTCAGCAGCGCTACCTGTCACAGTAGTAGCGGTTAGTACTTAGGTAGAAATGTTTTCTAGGATTGAACCCTACATTTAAAAATATTTCTAATACACTACATTTAATGAATTTACGCAAATTATTGATCCCCATCCTTCGGAAATCTACTCATCCTTTTATTTTTAATAGCAGAAGCCTCACAATAAAGAAACCTACCTTTCTTCGAGCCGTACTTTGTCATGCTGCTAACACGTCGAATACGTGTCCCCAAAGTCGGTAGTCTGTTTTGGATGACTTTCCGCGATGACTTTGCACGTGACCGCAGAAAAACACAAGGGCGGGGGCTCAGTGTCCCCGCCCTTGTGTTTTTTTCATGCTGCTAACACAAGGGCGGGGTCATGCTGTTAACACAAGGGCGGGGGATGGCTCAGTCGGTAGCACGCCAGGCTCGTAATCTGCAGTTCCCAGGTTCGAATTTCGGCTGGGCTAGTGTTGAGATTTATCTCCACAAAACTCCCCGTCATGCCCTCGGTTAGTAGGGGATACCGATGGGCTTGGAAAGATCCGTCAGATGGGACGTTAAACCGTAGCACATTTGCAGGAGAGCGATACTTTGTGCACGTTAAAAAACACGCTAGATGGCCTTAATCGGAGACTACATGGCCTTAATCGGAGACCTTAATCGGAGATGGCCTTAATCGGAGAAAATAATTCAGACTCTCTTTTAATAGCTGTATAGTGGGTCCCTTCCCCAATCTTCTCGGGGTCCTTGTGACCTGGCCATTTAGCCCAATGTGTACAGAAAATGCCGCTCAGAGGTAAAACAACCCAACCCACAGAAAAACATATCACAGGGTTTTACATGATCTTTAATGCTTACGCTTGATATCGTTGCTGTAATTCACTCGATTCTTGTCATTAGACAGGTTTCGCTTACTCTTTACTCAGCTTTGCCACCGCCTCTCAGCCCCCTACCACTGTTATCCAACATACAGCACAGATGCATGAAGCATGACTCAGTGTTCACCAGAATGACAATCGCCATCTTTTCGACTCGCTACTGCGACGTTTAGCCGCTTGTATCGCTGTTTAAAGAAGCCATGCTTTTTTCTCATGTACACCACATTTTCGTAAGTAAATACTGCTGATTTGAAACACAAACATATAATTTCTTCTCTACGTGTTATCATATCTATCACTCCACTTGTTTTGAGTTGAAAGCAAGCATTTCTTGTAACCTGGGGAAATTTCGTGCGAGCCATGTATTTTATCGCTGAAAATAAATTTTGTCTTTATTCCTTTGCATAAACTCTAAAGCCGTTACTACCTTGATGTAATGGGAACATCTGTTCTTGCCTCTACCAATCCTTGTACTCTTCATAGATCTTCCATCAGCTTCATTCTTACACCGTTTCCCCAAGAGGGGGCCAACAACGATCATTTCTCGTAACAATCATACTCTCTCTCGCTAAGCTCGCTCGTTGTTGCTAACAATCATCCGTCTTTAACGAAAGTGGATGGATGCGGTAATTATGTGCGGAGAGATCTCTTCTCGCATCCTCAGAATCGGTATAACTGAGGTAGGATGCTCAGGAACATGCCAAAGACACCGAGAGAATGATCAGGCGCAAGGGGAAAAAAGAAATCAAAGGAGGAGACGAACGTTAGAGATGAGGAGCAAGAAGAGAAGTTGAGGAAGCATATGAGACAATGGATGCAGTGGTAGCAGGAAAGATAACGATCGCTCCTAGAATGATGAAGGATAACCGTGAGTGACGTTTACATCAAGTTGAGCATGCATTGGAAGGATGGTTTTGTTGACATTTCTGCGAGTGTCCTCTTGCTGCTGCCTCTAACGCTCTTCATCGGTTGGAGAGTAATCGATTGATTTTGTCAGTGGAATGGGACATGATGTGAATCATAAATGAAGCAGCATGGTTAATGGTGCTTGAAGGCAACTGTGGCGTACATTGCTATGTAAAAATAATTATAAGGGACATTTTGTTTTCTATATAATGTTTCAAATACCTCAAATCCATCAAGTGAGTGCTGTCTCTAAATCACCCTTCACTAATCTGACAGGATCGAGCTCATTTACTGTGCACAAATTCGACCGATCTCACGCCCAATCACTATCTAAAAATTCTCCTCACTTCTGATCACTTCGTACAAAATCTCCTCACTCTTATTCACTTTGTACAAATTTGCCTCGCTCCTAATCATTTCGTACAGTTATGCCTCCCTTCTAATCACTGTGTTCAAATTCGTCTCATTCCTAATTACTTCGTACAAATTCGCCTCACTCCTAATCACTTCGTACAAATTCGCCTCACTCCTAATCACTTCGTACAAATTCGCCTCACTCCTAATCACTTCGTACAAATTCGTCTCATTCCATTCCACAATAGAAAACTGACTCCAGCCCTTTCACGTCACATAAACTCCCAACATGCAGTGTGGTTTCCAATTATTCCTCTAATTCTCACGTATAATTTTCTTTTCTTGCTCACTCGCAATCATGCACAATTATTAGATTTAAGCATCCTTTCATGATTGGTGAAATAAAAAAGACACAATGTTGAGTCTGAACAAAACTGAGATCATTAAATAGCTTTGTAGAAAAAAAAAACAGCTTTTCTGAGGTGCAGGGCCCAAACCCATATCTCTCCACATTGTTCTAACCACTAAACTAGCACCGGTTCCGTCATTTATCTACTGATGTGACTAATAAATGTTCCGAACTTGTCGCCCATGGCGCTATCTATGATCGGAGATGGCAACTCCTTTTCTAATGTTGCTCAGAAAAAGATGTAAATAAGAAAATCATTCAGACTAAAGCGTTATTAATGAAGTAATCAATCAATATTAAATAATAAGTATTTACTATTGACTAAAAACTTATATCTTTATATTATCTTAACGTGCTCTCATAGCTGATTTTGAATTGTTCATAAATTCTTTTAGGAAAACAAAAAAAAAGTGCTGAGATTTAAAAAAAAATACAAATATTCCAATTTTAAATTAAAGTTGAAATAATAGTATAATAATTAAAGTATAATTGTAGTGTAATAATTAAAGTAGTGTAAGTAATAATAGTAGTGTAATAATTCAAGTTGGATATAGTAGTAGTGTTATTGTTCAATCCGACAATAACACTACTCGAAAATAACAAGAGTTGAGCTGGTTTGTTTCATCTCGAAGCGACACTTTTGAGCGCACAATGGTCTAAAACAGGCGTGTCCAACCCGCGGCCCTGGACAGCTAATAATGTGGCCCACAAAATCGTAAAGTTTACGTGTTTGCGACATAAGTTTTCAAAATGATTATGTGATTTTCAGCGAGTTTTTGATATCCCACTATTTTTACGTTGCTCTTTTTTTAATTTTATAATAAAAAACAGAAGAAAATAAATGAAGATTTATTATTCATATACATTAACTATATTATATATTTTATGTGCGGCCCAAAGCAATTCATCTTCACTCAATGTGGCCCAGAGAAGTCTAAAGGTTGGACACGCCTGGTCTAAAAGGTTAGGTCACAATGACCTCAAGACTCATAAAAGGTTTGAGGAAGGTAATTCACAACACAACTGTTAAAAGGCAGATGGAAGCCATCCGTCAAATCTATTGAACGCTTTTTTTAACTTTCACGGAAGTATGGCTCTCATGCACAAGACCTCGGCTTAACGATTCATCCGGTGAACAGCGGCCTTCTCAAGTGGACTGGGGCAGGGTGGGGATTAGCAGATATAAAACTGAAAACTGGCGCATTTGAGACTCAAACTGGAAACATAAGATTACGAACCTGGCAAGCTACTGAATGATCCAACTTCCCCTCAATATCAACAGTACGAACATCCATAACAATAAAGGTTTATTCGAACAGGAACTATGTTGTTGAGTCATTTTTAGCTTTGAAAAGATATTGAATTATTGGGTACTGCATAGAAAAGGATCCATATCGTGATTCTCTGTTAATATTAATTGTGATACGGAAATGTCTTCCATTCTCATTCTGAAGTGAGGAGAAATTAATTGAAGAAATCATTTAATTCTGTTCTGAACTATCCTGTTCACATCGTTCGTGCTTATTACATCGCTAAGGATGGCTCAGACGATCTCTTCAACTTCCTTGGAATTATATCAGTGGCGACTAGAGCAAACATTCCGTATCGCAATTGCATTATCAATGAGCATTATAATGCTCTGAATGGAGAAAAACTGGGATTCCTTCAGCAGAGTTGTTCATTGTATTTGCATGTTTTACAAGACTATGTCGCGAAGAGCAGAATAATATAGCTAAAGAGAACTCTTGAGCTTTAGAGGAAGATAACGCATTGCACTACTTTAAAAATAAATTGCATAGTAGAAAATTTTAAATTTATAATTATATATCATTAAAACAAATTGTTCAAAGCATTCATAGGTGTCATTAATTGCTAACGCTTATGCGTTGGGTCGTTTAACATCTGAGTTGCGCTTTTGTGCACAAAATAGGGGAATTATTCAGGTCACAAGGGCTTAGAATAAGTTGGGGAAGAGTATCCACCGAATAGCTTTTAGGAGACATGGAAGTCTCTCTTGAAAGCCACCCAGCGTGTTCTTTAACAAGCACAGGGTTAAGTTCTCCTATACACCGAGTCACGTCATTATTTCCAATCTGACGGACGGTGACCTCTTCCCAAGCCCATCGTGTCAATACATAGAATAACTTGTTAGCCAGATGGAAGACTCAATACCACTCCTTGCAGTCCCATCAGTAGTAGCTCGAAATTTTCATTTTTAATTAGCTTTTAAATTTTTTGGGCATCTTGCTTTGCAGTTCTGTACCTGACTATTATTTGTATTTTATTGCTTTTTACGAAAAATATAAAATAAATTTATTTATAAAATTTATATAAGAATATTATAAAATAATCTAAAATTAACTGCTAAATTTGTTTAATCTGTTGAATTTTAATATTATATTCTTCATTAAACTTTTAAACAGCATAAAGTAAACTGGTGTTCGGTATTTCCTTTCCTCTCTCTTCTTTCAAACTGTCTTTATTAGATTATAAGAGATAATATATATTATATTTTTTATATTATATTATATATTTATATATATATAATATTATTTTACATAATAATATATTTCCTTTTGAATATGTGGTGAATGAAAATCGTTTTTTCTAGCTTATCCCTTTATGGGTAAGTAAGAGATGGTTTGTGTTACAATTAAATCAAAGTAGAGCATTGTCTTTAGATTGGGGGGTGGCTCCCCCCTTTCGAAGGGGCACACGTTGACTTTTTGGAATCTCTGAAATTAGGTTGCTCTTTAATAGACTACTTAATTTTAAGATTTTTAATTTCCAAGCAGAAATGCTCTGAAGTCGTCAATCTTTGCTAGCTACTTAATCTGTAGTCACAACGCTTCATGGGGGGCGGGGGTGGCTCAGTCGGTAGCGCGCCAGGCTCGTAATATGTAGTTCCCAGGTTCGAGTCCCAGCTGGGTCAGCGTTGAGATTTATCTCCGCAAAATTCCCCGCCCTGCCCACGGTCAGTAGGGGACACCGATGGACTTGGAAAGGTCGCCGTCCGTCGGATGGGACGTTAAGCATTAGCCCGTGTGCAGGAGAGCCATATCCTGTGCACGTTAAAGAACACGCTGGATGGCCTTGACTGGAGGCTACCATCTGTCTTCCGACAACTGTTCCAACCTTCTCTGAGCCTTCGGGGTCCTTATGACCTGTCTATTTAGTCCATTGTGTACAAAAAAGTGCCGCTCAGAGGTAAAACAACCCAACCCACAACGCTTCATGGCTTTTGAGACGATGCGACTATCTGTATTAGCAGCTGTCTAATGATCATTCTCACCTTACGTCCTAGCTTTGTCATCCTTGTGACCTAGCCATTTAACTCATCATCAATCAAAATCTTAAAACTGAAAGGATAGAATAGACAAAATATGCGCTTATTAGTGTAATGGATAGAGTTACTCTTTATTAATGATCATGTATGAGAAAACGCGAACAAGCTACGAGAAAGTTCTAATTTTTTTTAAATTTTATCTGATTATAAAAAAATTACTCCATTTAAATGGATGATATATCTTGAATAGAAACAATTTTTATTATGTTCTTTAGTTATCCACAGCTATATTCGGTACCCACTAGAATTTCTCTTATGTTCTTAAAGTTTCTGAGTTTCTTCGATAACCATTAACTAACTCTTGTATGACCTTATTTCTCCTTTGTTAGTTTCTGCTCCTATTCGACAAACTTTCTTTAATTGATCACACTTGTTTACTCTTCGTTAATTAACATCGATTCGCAATTAGCAGACATTCTTTTCATCTGTCCATTCCCGTTCACTATCTTCGTTGGGTATTTCATTCATTTTGCTAACGAATGGATATATTCTTTTCATTCGAAATTTAGAACAGTTTCTAATTAAAACTTCTATACGAAACGAAAGTTCTTTCCTCGAGTTTAAAAGTTAACTTTAAAACGCTCGGAATTCTACAACCACAAATCAACCTTTCATTCTCAGCATTACGATTTGGAAAATTATTATATAATTTTTTAAATGTTAAATTACTGGTAAGCTATTAAAATTTTCATTACTTTAAAATATTGAAGAGTAAATATTATAACTTTTTATAGCAATTTCTTGTCAAACTACATCTAGTTTTAATATGAAAAATATTGAATTATGTAGTTCTGTTTTCCACAGAACATATATGCCTCACAATTTCCTTGTCAAACTACGTCTAGAATTTCTAAATAAGGACAAAAATTAGATGCTAGGAACAAAAAAATCCTTTTTAAGATATATTCCAAAGTTTACTCTAATGACCTTAATTTGACAGTAGAGATACGCGATATTCTTTCAGGAATTTAAATGTCATTTTGGGAAACAAAATTTTAAAAAATATGCCATCAATTACAGCTGGTATTTTGACATTCTAGACCTGCTGTATTATTTGTAGAGTAATTGGTCGTTGCTAGTAGTAACCAGGGATGACGGAGAGTAGAGTTGGGATGGTGTCTGAAAGTAGGCCAGCAATGGAGACGGAAACTGATGAGGTTATAACTAATAAAGTCTGGGCTGGTACGTGCTAGAACTGCATCGCGATATTTGGAAGAGAGTCGTGACCCACTGACATCTTTACTCGACTTGCTGCAAATTAGCACCGACTTCATCATCTAACTTCTTTTTGGCGACCATAAAATCATCAATTCCCTAGAAATTGGTGCATAAAGTGGTATGAAAGAAGACCCATTGACTGGGTTTTTTTGCTATCCGAAATCAATTAGATTAAAATGTGGTGTAAAGGTTAGAAGCCCATCGGTTATGGGCTTCCTGCTATCCAAATCCGAAATCAATTAATAGATAGATTAAAAATTGGTCGGAAGGTTAGAGCCCCTTAACTTTGGGCTTCTTGCTATCCCAAACCGTAATAAATGAATAGATATTTTAAAAAGTAGTTGGAAGGTTAGAAGCCCCTTAACATTGGACTTCATGTTATCCTAAGACATTAATTAATTACATATAGCAGAATTAAGTAATAATTTTGTTATTAAATTACGGGTAATTTTAAAACTTTTAATTAATGTTAAGAGAAGAATCATGTTTATTTTTAGCAATAATTATTCAATAATATTATTAATAAATCTGAACACAATTGCAAGATTTTAACACAAAACTAATATTTTAAAACATTTATCTAAAGATAAAAATTACACTTATTTTGTAAACTGTTTGAAATAATTCTTATTATTTAAACTTTCATTAATTTATGATGTCCATTCTTATGACGTACGCTGTCCGTGGCCGAGTGGTTAGCACGCTTGGCTACTAATCAAAGGGATCTGGGTTCGAGCCCCGGATAAGACATGAATGTGTTGTCTTTCTCCTGAGGTCCCGCCACCCTCACAGACTTTCCACTGTGGTGTATTAAACTGGCAGGCTCCTGTCAGACCTTTGTGGCAAGCAGCTACTTGAGGGATCAGTTATTTATTATAAGTCACTCTGACGACTCGAACAATGTAGGTAAGTTTCTTTTTCATTTCCAATCCGTTTCGAGCATCGCTTGAGCAAAGGAGTTATTTTGTCAACCAGGAAATAGAACTTTCCTAATATACTGACTCGTTTTCTCACTCTAAGATTGTTTTTCCTTCTACCACTGTGTTTCTGTTACATTCTATTTCCTGCCCAGCTTTCGTTTCCAAAAGCAATGTGTCCCAAGTGATAGTTTTGTTCCAAAGTTCACCGAATGTTGAGCAAGTACTTTGCTTGTCTTACAACTCCCGAAGCGCCAAAATATTGATCGATAAGCAATAAACCAGCCAGATATTCAGGTTTCCATTGCATCCCCCAGATGGCGCTGCCCTTCAGACCAAAGGCAGTTGCCAGATGTATCCATATTGAGGAGTAGAGAGCGGCGGAGGATAAAACCGACAGCACGAGATGCGCATGGTGGTTTAACTTCGGTGGAGTTGTTGCAGAAGAGATCTCTCCGAAGACTGACCCTTCCACGAGAATGTTCTCTCTATCTGTGGCAGACCAAGTGCGTTTCAAGACGAAAAAAGGAAGTGCGCTGACGTCGCTTCCGGTCAGTGTGGAGTTCGGAAAGTTGACCAAAGGCGACAAAGGGAGCAAGTTTGTTAACAGCGGAGATTGGCACAAACTGAACGCAGGCAACTGGGAGACCAGACAGGTAGGTGGACACTGTTGCTCACTGACCACCTTTATTAATTTGAGAACGCATTTACAATTATCTGACAGGAAAATAAGAATATCATTTGTTTACTTCCGGTAATAAAATAATTTATTAGAGCTCAATAAAAAAATACTTGAAAAAAAATTTCACTAGAGACTTATTAGTATTCTTTTAATTGGTATTGGATTGGAATAACTGGGAGAAAATTCCATTTGGCTCTTAAAAATTGCAACGTATAACAAATGAAAGCTAGTTCGTTACTAATTGGTTGTGAATTTACGGAAATTTTTAAATTTCAAAATACTTCGAGTGCTGGTGCTGCCTTAACAAGTAGCTTAATGGATTTGGTAACTCTGGCCATTGAACGAAACGTGTATGAGATGTGACAAAACAATATCGTAAAATGAAGACAATAAATTTGTCTATTGATTATTAACAAGTTATTGTATATAGTTAAGCCGATTATTACTGCTATTTATGTTCTATGAAGTATATTTTATTCATCTGTGAATGTAATTTTGTATGAAAAATTTAGTTAAAAATAGCATCGAACGGAAAGAAAGACTTTCACTGCCCTTGGTATACCACAACTAAAGGAAAACTGGATGATATATCAATAGCATAAATTAATTTACTCCAGATATTTGTGGTCATATTGAAAGCATAAAATAACTTGGTAGGATAACTTATTACTGTAGCGCACATGAATATGACTAATATTTCCTGCGAAAATAGAGTTTTGTTTACCTCAGAGGGGCACTTTTGTGAATACAGCGGGGTTAAAAGGTCAGGTCATAAAGATTCGAATGGCTGATAGAAGTTTGGGTAAAGGGAATCCGCTGAAACAGCAGTTTGGAGACAGATGGAAGCCTCCGGTCAAGGAATCCAGAAAATGGCCAAAGTCTCCTGTATTATACCAGGGGGACCTTTCATATTGTGGCGGCTTCATCTATCTCGTTAACGGGCTTAACTCAGTTATTCGTTAGTTCAGTTATTCGTTAAAATATAGTTTGTTATAAAATGTTTCTCTAATAATAAAAATAAAAAATAAATACCCCCTCAAGCAGCTGCTTGCCACAGAGGTCTGACAGCAACCTGTCAGTTTAATACGCCATAGTAGAAGGTCTGTGAGGAAGGCGGGACCTCAGCAGAAAAACAGCACACACATCCATGCTTTACCCAGGGCTCGAAACCAGGTCCTGTAGATCAGTAGCCAAGCGTGCTAACCACTCGGCCACGGGACGGCTACATAATAAAAAATATATTTATATATTACTATAATTCACAAATTGATACGCAATTCATATTTGTATATATTATTAAATATTATATTAATCTTCACAAGCTGTGGTTGGTAGTTTTTGTTCTTTTTGACAAAGCACGGTGCATTAACTACCGTTCGTATTACCTTATTCTGAAACGTCTATAATATAAAGATTTGCATCACTTGTCTGGCTCCAGACTAGGAAGTAATAAAAGGAGCCTTTCAGGGACAGTGCAGTAATATAATATTTAATTTCTATTTTTTTTCAATTCGATTTGAGCGCTGGGACTTATACCCAATATTCGGCTTTATGTCCCAATGTTAGAACATAGAATGTTTACTGATATTGTCGTTAAGTGAACACTTTTGATATTGAGATATTAATAACGATATGATGATAGAATAGCCGACTATGCCATCTGTAACCGGTACTCGAACCCAGATTTCGGCAGTCGCAGTGTTACCGAGAGCCAAAGCGATGCCAATGAGCCAGTGAAAATGCCAGTTTTTAAATAACTGTTTGAATTAAGTTAATATTCTTTAAAATTCAACTATTAATTTCAAAAATCTGTCTCCAGTTTTAAATTTTTTTAAATAGTTTAATATGGTCATAATTCATAAATTATTTTATTTTTATGCAATTTTAAAAATGATTTATTTAAATTTTATACAAATTAAATTTCACAAATTGTTGCACATATTTAGCTTCTCTCATTTTTGCTCAACGGATGGCCAGGCCCGATGTATGAAGGTGGCCTTGGTATGGCTCTCCTGCACACGAGGCAACGAGGGACGACTTAACGTTCCGCCAGACGGACGGCATGTTTCTCGAAGCCCATCGTTGACCCCTTTCTAACTGAGAGCAGACAAGTTAGCGGAGGTAAATATCAACGCTGACACAATTGGGACTCGAACATGGGAAATGCAGATAAAAAAATTTGGTTGTTGACCAAAAGGTTGGGTTCTTTAACCTCTGAGCGGCACTTTTTTTACACACCATGGGCTAAATGGCCAGGTCACAAGGACCCCGAAGGTTCAGAGAAGGTTGGGGAAGGGGACCCACTGGAACAGCTGTTGGGAGACAGATGGTAGCCTCCCGTCAAGGCCATCCAGCGTGTTCTTTAACGTGCAGAGGATATGGCTCTCCCGCACACGGGCCACGGCTTAACGTCCCATCCGACGGGCGGCGGCCTTTCCAAGCCCATCGGTGTCCCCTACTGACCCTGGGCAGGGCGGGGAATTTTGCGGAGATAAATCTCAACGCTGACCCAGCTGGGACTCGAACCTGGGAACTACAGATTACGAGCCTGGCGCGCTACCGACTGAGCCACCCCCGCCCCAACCAAAAGGTGTAAAGGTTCGAATACCTGAAAAAAGAACGGATAATTGATTATCCTGTTCAGATTACGTCTCCTATAAAGGTCACCTCTCCGTAGTCGTTTATAGTGATAGATTCCTGTATGACTTCCACAGAGTTTACGCTTTCAGATTCATGCACGCCTTCCTTGTCCATTTAGATTTCTAAACAACCACCGAGATCATTGAGAGTGACAGATTTCTCCCAGCTAATTAACGTAGTTAGTTTCGGAGTAAGCGACTTAAGATTCTTGATACGCTTGGATGTTTCTTGCCTTATCTTTATATTCAGTTCTCACCTTCCTCCCAGATCTTCTCTATGTCGTATTATGGTGACAGGCTTCTAGCAAGCAGCTGCTTGACGAATAATTAATATTTCTTTACAAAATGTAAGTATCTAAATAATATATATATTACATTAAGTAGCCTATACCTGATCTTATGTTAGCGTACATGAATATTAAACCATCCGGCCTGTCACTGTGTATGTTATTTTATGTTTTATGAGAAACTATAACAAGCCCAATAGAACTTTTAAGTAATCGCCGTCCTTTGTCTAAGGGAAGAACCAACTTCTCGTTTCTTAAAAACAATTGATGATAATCTAGAAAGAGAAAAAATTGCAGCTACCGGTAGTTTAAATATATTATTAGTTTAAAATAGAAATTAGTTTTAAACTTTCATTGGATCTCCTGGAATTCTTCAGGAAATTGAATTTACTACAGTACTGTGCAAATTAGTTGGGACAATAGGAAAATGCAGTAACAAAGACACAACTAAAATATTTATTTGTTTAAATAGTGTACATAGTTAATAGTGAATGTGACCCCCCTTAGTTTTAATTACTTCTTTCACCCTCACAACCATTGATGCCACTAGCTTTTCACACATCTCCTTCACTTCAGGGTCGTGGTACCACACTTTAATGACACTTTCTATCATTTTGGTTTTCGTCGTACAATCCATCTTAGATAGGCGAGCTTTAATAATGGCCCACAAATTTTCAATGGGGTTTAGATCGGGTGAATTTCCTGGCCAATACCTTCAAATGTTGCTGGGTAAAGACACTCTTAGCAAGCTTAGAATTGTGGCATGGAGCCAGATCCTGTTGAAATACCCCATCGCTGTTAGGAAACAGCTTCTGCAGTGTTGGGACCATTTTCGCCTCCATAACGCCTATGTACTTTTTGCTGTCCATCATTCCTTCAATGGAAAGCGTCTGTGGCCCGGAAGCTGTGAAACATCCCCAAAACATGACCTTGGGTGAGTGTTTGGGGGATTGCTGAATGTAACCGGATCGAAGAGGTTCTCCAGGCGAACGGCGGACGAAATTTGACCTGTAGCCATGCACCTCAAAGTGGGTTTCGTCGGAAAATATCACCTTTTCCCAATTCTCCACAGTCCAGTATCGATGTTTCTTTGCCCAGGATAGCCTTTTTTGCCTCATAGGTGGTGTCAAAAGCTGCTTTTTGGAGGGGCGTCGAGCCCGGCGGCCACACTCCAGAAGGCGACGACGTACGGTGGAAGCATCTATATTAACCCCATGAGACGCAGTCTCCATTTTGATGTCTCCACTTGTCTTCTTCGGGTCTATGATACTAATTCTTCGAATTAGACTATTATCTCTAGGGGTGGTTTTTCTTTTTCTTCCACAATGTCCTTTACGGGACGTGTCCACGGACCCTGTCTCCTTATGCAACTTCATGATCCGTGAAACACTGGATTTCCCGACGCCAACTGCTTTTGCTATCTGCCTAGCAGTAAGTGAAGTGTTTTCGCCTAAAGCGATTATTTTAGCTCGTTTACGATGCGTGATGTCCATGATGTATTTAATAAAAAAAATTTCCAATGAAAATTGTGAACTACTTGCCTAATCACATCCTCAGCCTATGAAATATTAATTCCGACTAAAGTGGAAGTGTAAATAATAGCAGAGTAACACAACAGACAATTCTAGACTTGCAGATATCGCTCTGCTGCAAGTCTAAACTTGCGCATATCCATTGCAGGGACACGCGCAGTAAACTTGTTTAGACGTGCAGCAGTTTAGAGTCTGCAGTGGAAGGGACTTAGCGTTCCTTCGCTTGTCCAAACTAATTCGCACAATACTGTATATTGCTCAAAGTTAAAACATTTTGTCTTAAATTTAAGATGGCTAATACTAATAATAGATGGATTAATTTTAAGATATTAATAATAATAATAGTAGATGGATTGAGAGAATCTCAGTAGATATCCAAGCCTTTGATTTTGTTGCATCTCTTTTCGATAGCTAAGTGACTGTACTAAAGATCGTTGCTCTATTACGATCCCTTGGTTTTTTTTACCAGTTTAAGCGTCCAAAGATATTGGTGTTTGACTCTAGCTTGTTTTACTTTTAGTTGTGCTTTTTAGCAAATTTGTTTTGCCCTTGTGACCCCTTTGGGGTTTATGTATTTTAACTTTTGTTATTGCCAATCAGGCACTATTTTAGACTTCGAACCCTAGGCTTGGAGCTCATAAAATTAATTAAAGATGTCATATATCAGACTGTTATTGCTTATTGAGATCTGCAATCGATTCCCCTTTTTTGCTATTAACAGACAACTTCATAAAGACTTGGGCATCGACCACACATATACTCATATTAAATGCATCTCAAAAAGGATTTTCGAGGCTGTTAAAAATAATCCAAATGAGATTATTTCTTCTTTGCTTAATTATGATCAATAATGTTCTTAATAAGTACAAGAGGCCTAAAATGATAGCTTTCTGTGAGTAAAGCTACTCGTGTTAGGTCTCTTGTGCATGATATATGCTATTTTCAGCTTGTGTTTTATGTTAGCCTCTAGGGGCCCACCCACGGGTGGTTTACTTATTATATGTTTTTACTTATGCTTATACTGGGCTTAGTCTCAGATGGAGATGGTAATGGGTAAAATTTTACCTGGAACATCGCATATCCATACATGATCTACGATTGTCCTCCCTCAGTTAAAAGATTGTGAGAATATTTAGAGCTGAAATAAAGAGACGTCAATAACTTTCTCATCTCGATGCTCATCCTTACGTCATTAGCTGATTCGAAACTGACGCATTTTGAAATGGATTATCACCACTAGAATGCTCTATTACACGCAGCATTAATTTCTCTATGGTAGTTTATACCGATAGACCCCTGTAATATTTCACGATCACTTGCACTAACAGATTCCTACAATATCTCCTTCATGGCCATTTGCACTGAGAGTTTCCTGCAACATCTCGGAAAGTCTCATCATGAGGAAGGCGAGGTTGACTCAGTCAGTAGCGCGCCATTCTTATAAACCTACAGTCCCAACTTTACCAGCTTTAAGATTTATCTCCTCTGAACACCCGTCTTTACCTCAGTTAGAAAGATGACATCGATGGGCTTGGAAAGGCCGCCGTCCATCGGATGAGACGCATAACCGCAGACCGTATATGCAACAGAGTCATACCCTGTGCATGTTAAATAACATGCTGGATGGCCTTCACGTCAGGCCCACATTTCTCTCCTAACAGCTAATATAACGAGCTTCCCTCCCCAACCTTCTCTGAAACTTTGGGCTTTTTTTCTGGCATTTGCCCATTTTGTGCCAAAAAAAGTGCCTCTCAAAGAAACAAATAACACAACAACTTTGCATGGGGATAAGATGTTTTTTATTCTTTCAAATCAAATCTGAAATATATTTTTAAATTCTCAGTTTCGCTTTTTTTTTCACTCTCATTTTAAAAGATATGAAGGCGCATTTTGCGTGTGTAGCTATCATGCGTGCAAAACACAGTCACAAAAACTCCGAGATTAGGTCATCGAAACGAAGCCAAGATACAATCATGTCGCATCCATCCCCTTTTGCTCCTCCTTCCTCGCACGCCATATGTGATGGATGGGATGATCGATTACAACATCATTCTTTTATTACAACATTCAGAAGCCGATAAGTTCAAACGAAAAAATGGATGGCAATTTGCAGCCACTAAAGAGATTGGTGGGGGAGAAAGTTCATGAAATCTTAAAACTTTTTCCCCTCAACTACAAATAGCAGTTATTTTGCAACAGTTCACTAATTGAGGTCAAATATTCGTAATACATATTTCTGTTTCTTTGTAGGTTTTTATTTAATCATAATTCATGAGCATTTCTCGATTATTTTAACCCTTAATATACATGTATGCTGAACAATGAATGAGATTGGGGAATTATAAAAAAAGATAAAAAAATAACTGAAAAACATAAACAACACTTATTAATTTTGCTTAACCTTAATTCTTGAGGAGAAATAGTGGCAAAACGGTTTTCATTGCCATGTTGCACAGTTGACAAATGAACTTTCATTTTATGACAGTATTAAGCCAAATTCGATTCTTCGGCTGTTCTAAAACAATGCGTAACTGAAGATTAATTAACGATGTTATTCAAATTTACACTCGATTTTAAACAATATTCGTTTAAAATTTAAAAGTTGAAGTTTGAACTTTTAACTGGTAGTCATCTTCAAATTTTACCACATCCATAAATTGAAATTTAAAAAATTATTAAATCATTTAATCCGATATATTTTGGAAGCTTATATATATATGATTCTTTCAATATTGATCAATTGTTTTATAAGTATCATTTAGTACTAATATTGCTACCGTTAAAAATTCCAATTTGCAAATCTTTAATTGTAGTGTTTTAAAGCTCAAATGTAAAGTTTAAAATTTAGATTACTGCTTCTCAACGTAGTGGCGAAGCGTGCAAACTTTTATCGATGCAATATAAACTTTGCGAGTGCAGAAGCCTCTAATAAACGTGGCTAGTACACTGCACTGCAGTGAAGCCATCACATTATGATACAGGGGCACATTGTATGTCGTTCCTCTTTATTTGCAGAATTTGGCTCCTACGTTCACAGGTAAAATTAGCAAAGAGAAATTTCGTTTCGAAAGGAAGAAAATGTAATCCTTAAATTCAAGATTTAAGGTTAGATGTTTTAGTTCATAACATAATAAAGCTTTTGAGAAACTAATGGGAGTACTGAAAGGAAACAAAACTTAGGTTATGAAAGTACTATGGCACCTTCTAATAAAATTATTAGATGATTTTTATATCTTAATAAGGGCTTTCAGTTTATATACTAATATATTTTTATAAAACACTGTAAAGTTTAAAAAAAAATTGTAAATCACTGTGTTTACAGTGTTTTATAAATATTTTAAAACACTAATATATTTTTTCGAACACTGTAACTTATTTAGTGTTTTATAAAATACTAAATAATTCTAAGAGAGAGCCTAACAGTTGTTTTTTTGCAGATCTTGAATTTGGCATTTTCGGATTCGCTAAAAATCGTCAGGGGGCTTCACTTCTGCTTTTAAAGTATCGTTGATAGTGGCCCTATATAGTTAGAAATTGTCAAACAGAGTCCATTGTCACAATGTCTGTGTTCAGTGACTGCAAAGGCAAGGAATATATTTCAGTTTAAATTTTCTTTGACAAATTAGGTTACTAAGGTTACTTTATCTCCATATGAGAATTAGAGAAGCAATATAATCAATCCTTCTAAACACGCCCACGCTATATCAAAGAGCACAAACATGGCGCCTATCGTCTCTTTTTGCCAATCCCTGACTCTATAGGGCTTTTATTCTAAAGGAGGCACCACCAAATTTCGGCTTATCCTCTGCCCAGGAGGAGTTTGGTTGCTACCGCCCTTTGGTTTTAAACTAGTGTTATATAGGAAAATTTAGTGTTAGGTTCATAAATAGGGAGTTAGAAAATAAGTCTTTGCAAAAGTCTCAAAAACACTTGGGAACAACCGATGCAGTTGATTCTGCTAAATACACTGACGGAAATTGAAAAAAAAAAAACACAAAACACCATTAACAACTGAAACGTAATCTATGAGATTTATTTAGTAGAAACAACTTGTTGAGAAAGGAGAGTGATCATACGTGTGAAGTGATTCAATGTTTATTTTACCGAAGAAAAACATTTATTTTATTACATTTTACAGAAGGCGCACATTTTAATAAGGTGTTGAACCTCCTCGAGCAGCAATACAAGCTTCCAATCTGGCATGCAATCGGTCATACAAATGCTGGATATCACGCTGGGGGATACCATTCCATGCCCTTTCAACTTCGATGCGTGATGAAAATTCAGCGATGGTCGTTGCCTGCCGCGGTCTGCAGAAGAGTCTTTGTCTGATCCAGTTCCAGACATGCTCTATTGGAGACAAGTCTGGATAGCATGCTGACCAAGGGAGTTGGAGCACTGCCTGCTGCGTTCCGCGGAAGAGTCTTTGTCCGATCCAGTTCCAGACATGCTCTATTGGAGACAAGTCTGGATAGCATGCTGACCAAGGGAGTTGGAGCACTGCCTGCTGCGTTCCGCGGAAGAGTCTTTGTCCGATCCAGTCCCAGACATGCTCTATTGGAGACAAGTCTGGATAGCATGCTGACCAAGGGAGTTGGAGCACTGCCTGCTGCGTTCCGCGGAAGAGTCTTTGTCCGATCCAGTTCCAGACATGCTCTATTGGAGACAAGTCTGGATAGCATGCTGACCAAGGGAGTTGGAGCACTGCCTGCTGCGTTCCGCGGAAGAGTCTTTGTCTGATCCAGTTCCAGACATGCTCTATTGGAGACAAATCTGGATAGCATGCTGACCAAGGGAGTTGGAGCACTGCCTGCTGCGTTCCGCGGAAGAGTCTTTGTCTGATCCAGTCCCAGACATGCTCTATTGGAGACAAGTCTGGATAGCATGCTGACCAAGGGAGTTGGAGCACTGCCTGCTGCGTTCCGCGGAAGAGTCTTTGTCCGATCCAGTCCCAGACATGCTCTATTGGAGACAAGTCTGGATAGCATGCTGACCAAGGGAGTTGGAGCACTGCCTGCTGCGTTCCGCGGAAGAGTCTTTGTCCGATCCAGTCCCAGACATGCTCTATTGGAGACAAGTCTGGATAGCATGCTGACCAAGGGAGTTGGAGCACTGCCTGCTGCGTTCCGCGGAAGAGTCTTTGTCTGATCCAGTCCCAGACATGCTCTATTGGAGACAAGTCTGGATAGCATGCTGACCCAGGGAGTTGGAGCACTGCCTGCTGCGTTCCGCGGAAGAGTCTTTGTCCGATCCAGTCCCAGACATGCTCTATTGGAGACAAGTCTGGATAGCATGCTGACCAAGGGAGTTGGAGCACTGCCTGCCGCGTTCCGCGGAAGAGTCTTTGTCCGATCCAGTTCCAGACATGCTCTATTGGAGACAAGTCTGGATAGCATGCTGACCAAGGGAGTTGGAGCACTGCCTGCTGCGTTCCGCGGAAGAGTCTTTGTCTGATCCAGTCCCAGAAATGCTCTATTGGAGACAAGTCTGGATAGCATGCTGACCAAGGGAGTTGGAGCACTGCCTGCCGCGTTCCGCGGAAGAGTCTTTGTCCGATCCAGTTCCAGACATGCTCTATTGGAGACAAGTCTGGATAGCATGCTGACCAAGGGAGTTGGAGCACTGCCTGCCGCGTTCCGCGGAAGAGTCTTTGTCCGATCCAGTCCCAGACATGCTCTATTGGAGACAAGTCTGGATAACATGCTGACCAAGGGAGTTGGAGCACTGCCTGCCGCGTTCCGCGGAAGAGTCTTTGTCCGATCCAGTTTCAGACATGCTCTATTGGAGACAAGTCTGGATAGCATGCTGACCAAGGGAGTTGGAGCACTGCCTGCTGCGTTCCGCGGAAGAGTCTTTGTCTGATCCAGTCCCAGACATGCTCTATTGGAGACAAGTCTGGATAGCATGCTGACCAAGGGAGTTGGAGCACTGCCTGCTGCGTTCCGCGGAAGAGTCTTTGTCCGATCCAGTCCCAGACATGCTCTATTGGAGACAAGTCTGGATAGCATGCTGACCAAGGGAGTTGGAGCACTGCCTGCTGCGTTCCGCAGAAGAGTCTTTGTCCGATCCAGTCCCAGACATGCTCTATTGGAGACAAGTCTGGATAGCATGCTGACCAAGGGAGTTGGAGCACTGCCTGCTGCGTTCCGCAGAAGAGTCTTTGTCCGATCCAGTCCCAGACATGCTCTATTGGAGACAAGTCTGGATAGCATGCTGACCAAGGGAGTTGGAGCACTGCCTGCTGCGTTCCGCGGAAGAGTCTTTGTCTGATCCAGTCCCAGACATGCTCTATTGGAGACAAGTCTGGATAGCATGCTGACCAAGGGAGTTGGAGCACTGCCTGCTGCGTTCCGCGGAAGAGTCTTTGTCCGATCCAGTCCCAGACATGCTCTATTGGAGACAAGTCTGGATAGCATGCTGACCAAGGGAGTTGGAGCACTGCCTGCTGCGTTCCGCAGAAGAGTCTTTGTCCGATCCAGTCCCAGACATGCTCTATTGGAGACAAGTCTGGATAGCATGCTGACCAAGGGAGTTGGAGCACTGCCTGCTGCGTTCCGCGGAAGAGTCTTTGTCCGATCCAGTCCCAGACATGCTCTATTGGAGACAAGTCTGGATAGCATGCTGACCAAGGGAGTTGGAGCACTGCCTGCTGCGTTCCGCGGAAGAGTCTTTGTCTGATCCAGTCCCAGACATGCTCTATTGGAGACAAGTCTGGATAGCATGCTGACCAAGGGAGTTGGAGCACTGCCTGCTGCGTTCCGCGGAAGAGTCTTTGTCTGATCCAGTCCCAGACATGCTCTATTGGAGACAAGTCTGGATAGCATGCTGACCAAGGGAGTTGGAGCACTGCCTGCTGCGTTCCGCGGAAGAGTCTTTGTCCGATCCAGTCCCAGACATGCTCTATTGGAGACAAGTCTGGATAGCATGCTGACCAAGGGAGTTGGAGCACTGCCTGCCGCGTTCCGCGGAAGAGTCTTTGTCCGATCCAGTTCCAGACATGCTCTATTGGAGACAAGTCTGGATAGCATGCTGACCAAGGGAGTTGGAGCACTGCCTGCTGCGTTCCGCGGAAGAGTCTTTGTCCGATCCAGTCCCAGACATGCTCTATTGGAGACAAGTCTGGATAGCATGCTGACCAAGGGAGTTGGAGCACTGCCTGCCGCGTTCCGCGGAAGAGTCTTTGTCCGATCCAGTTCCAGACATGCTCTATTGGAGACAAGTCTGGATAGCATGCTGACCAAGGGAGTTGGAGTACTGCCTGCTGCGTTCCGCGGAAGAGTCTTTGTCTGATCCAGTCCCAGAAATGCTCTATTGGAGACAAGTCTGGATAGCATGCTGACCAAGGGAGTTGGAGCACTGCCTGCTGCGTTCTGCGGAAGAGTCTTTGTCCGATCCAGTTCCAGACATGCTCTATTGGAGACAAGTCCGGAGAGCATGCTGGCCAAAGGAGTTGGTGCACTGCCTGAAGAGCATGTTGAGTTGCCTGGGCAGAGTGTGGGCGGCGTTATCCTGCTGGAATATCGCATTTGGGATTAGACTCAAATATGGCAGGACCACCGGCTGTACGTTTGTACCCTGTGCAAACACCAGACATGTACAAGAGTTATAGCTAATCGCTCCCCACACCATGATGCCCAGCGTGGGCTATGTATGTCACTGGCCGCTTACCTTGTCACCTTCAGACGTGTAAACGACGGATGGTGACAAGGTAAGCGGCGGATGGAACACTGGCACAATGGAAGAAGCCGCTTACATTGTCACCTTCAGACGTGTAAACGACCATCAGACGCTCCTAAGCAGAATCGGCTTTCACCACTGAAGACCACAGACTGCCATTCTTCCCTCCAATTAACTCGTTCTTGACACCACTGCAAACCTGCTCGACAGTGACGAGGTGATAGTGGTAACCATAGTCCTGCTTCCAAAAGACAATTGCGTATCATTCTTGCAGACACCCTTGGTACGACAGAGGATCAAATTCGTGACGCCATCCGCTCTGCCCTCGTGATACGCCAATCCTCTCCTGCATCCATAACTCTGTGTTGCCCGGAACCACGTCTGTGAATGTGTGCGAATGCTCTTCTGATCATCGACGCCATCATCGTACCACTGCCGATACTCTTGTCCAACGCGGTGTGCAATTTGATGAAAATATCAACCTGCTTCACGAACCCCACTATACGACCTCGTTGAAACTCCGCTAATTGAACAAATGTTGCGCTCCTGCGTCGTCCAGGCATGGTAGATTCTTCAAAGAGCACTGAACAACACGACACAAGACGAATAACTGCTTTATTCACGCTCTAGTCCTTAAATACGTGCGGCGTACATTTGCATGTTGTCGTCCTCGATGACGTCATTATTTCATCCAATGAGTTTCAATCTTGGATCACGGTTTCTGCTGCCCTTATCTATTAACATGTTATAATATGACGTTCCTAAAGGAATTGCTTCTGGGTATTCTTTTTTCAATTTCCGCCAGTGTATATCTGAAATTCATTTTCAGTCATCTGTTTTGGCAAAATGCTTAATTGCAAGGTTAAAGCTGTGTTGAATTTGGTATTCCAGAGGAATAACATGGAAATTCTCTAATTTCTTGTCTAGGTAGTATATTTCATTCTTTTGTGATTATCATCCGCTACAGTAGTAGGTTTACTTAACAAACTACTTAGCAACTGATGAAAATTTCTTGATCTCAATAGAACATACATTTGATTAGCTTGGATTGTTCTTATTACATACAAGTACCAGTCAATACTTCGATTCCTCTTGATATTTGAATGTATAGAGTATATTTACTAGTAGATATGCTTATCAACAACATTGTAAATTATGCACTCAATAATTGCAAAATTTGTTTCACTATCGTCTACAAAAAATTCTATTCTTTTGCTTTGCTATTCTCTTTACTTCCAGTCAGAATTCTGCGCACGGTCCAGTTTACAGCTGAGTGTAACGATCGTACGAGATCGATGCAAATTATATCCGAAACCTGGTCTTTGGCATCAGTCTTTGCAATGCTTCCATTTTCTCTCCTCTGCGCAATTTCATCATTTTGTACATGTATGGCTTCTGTTCAAGAGACGAAAGAAGGGCCGCTGGGCATCTTCCACTCTTCGAGGAAAAGTAGGAGATGCCTATGAAAAGGGATAACATCTAACCATCACAGACAATATGGTGATCGTCATAGCTTGCCGCACTTGCGGGGTGAAATGTAAGGATACCAATATTTGAATGAAGAATTTCTAGCGAAACAATAACACTAAAAAAACAAGATATTTTTTCTCAGTGCTTTGCTGTTGCGGTGATAATTGTCCCATTCAAGAGGCTGAATAGGAAAGTAAATTATTAAACTGCTGGCAGAATTACTCGGCTTTACACTCGCCTTAATAAAATTACTTAGAGCAAGCAACGGAAACGTATTCGGAACGTGTGCCCGGACACTCCACGTCCAGAGTGACGTCATGCATGGCGTTAGTTTTCATGTATATCGGCAGATGTTTGACCGTTCGGTCCCAAATTTGGTGTGGTGATCCCACTTGCGTCTTGTTGTTTAGAAATTAGAGATCGGGTTCCTAGCTGCTGTGGGTCGAGGTTAAACCTGCCGCACGTGTCCGAAATCTCTGGGGGCGCTGCCTTCGCCTACATTATGGATGACGAGTTTAAAGTTATGAATGAAGTAGTAAGTTATCGATGCGCAAAAATTATCAATGCACAGATGTCTCGAGGCGAGTTTTTAGGAGACAGCCAAATCTTCTGGCGTCGAAACCCTGACAATCAAAAGTTACGGTGCACTAAGTTAGGATTAAATTAATCTGAATACAAAGTTTGGTAGCTCTAGTTCCCACCGTTTATGAGGTAACTCCTCATAAACAGACTAACAGAGAGATAATCTCTCTAAAATATATAATAGATTAATACATAGTAACTCTGGGAAATTTTTCTCACTAATGTAAAATTTGCGATGCATATTAGAAAATATATTACCCCTGTGGCTGCTGATTATCACGGAGGTCTGAAAGGAGCTTGTCAATAAAATACGCCATAGAGAAGATCTATGAAGAGGGCAAGATCTCATCAGAACGACAGCACATGGAAAGAAACACCCATGCCTTATCATAGGTCATTTCGATCCCAAACAAACAAGCTAGGCACTTGACCATAGTTAATAAATAGTTTTAATAATTAAAATTATCCTTGTTTTCAATCTTTTTATGGTATTTTCACTCCTTATTTAAAAACGCTAGAAATAATTAACAATGATGGTACAGGTTCAAATCAGAGCATGGGGGATGGCTAGAATAGATAGAAGAATGCTTGTAATAGTGGCATAAAAATTATGAAACTTGTGTATATAATTCATGCATTTTTCAAGAAGTGTTTTGAAGACTTTTAAAGCGGAGGGGGAAATGTTATACTGCAATGGAAATACAGTCTCTTGGTGGCGATATGGTCGCATTTTCGACAAAGATGACTAAATGAGATTGGACCGTGCCAGTGCCTACATATGTTCGCCCTTACAGTTTCGATTTGCGAACTTATGGGCATGGGTTGGGTTGTTTTACCTCTGAGCAACATGTGTTTTGCACTCGGTGGGCTAAATTGGTAGATCACAAAGACCCTGAGGGCTCAGAGAAGGTTAGGGGAAAGAACCCACTGGACAGCTGTTAGGAGACGGATGGCTTCCGTCAAGGCCATCCAGCGTGTTCTTTAACGTGCACAGAGTATAGCTCTCCCCCACATGGAGCCACTGCTTAACGTCTCATCCAACTGACAGCGGCATTTTCAAGTCTGTTGGTGTCTCCTAGTGACTGAGGGAAGAGCGAGGAGTCTTGTAGAGATAAATTTCAGTGCTTGCCCAGCTGGGACTGGAATCTGGGAACTACGGATTGCGAACATGGTGCGCTACGGACATCGTAGGCACGACATTTATTTATCTACCTATATCTATTCCATTCGGGGGTATTTCCACTGTGGAATACATTCTCTTGTAATAAGCTGAATAACAGTAAGCTGGTATATTTTGGAAGAAACTATTACTGACTCTTATATACCATCTGTCGCTGCACATGGCTATTCTTGCATAGTAGATAACTAGTTCATCCCATTTTTTTTTTCTGAAGCAATAATACTCATCGCAGTTACACTTGTAACAGAATGTAACTTCGAAAAAAAGTACCCGAGGAATGTGCTTCCATTTCTCTCATCCGATATATTTATAAAAGCTTTTTTATATAACTGATTTTATCATCATCGTGTCGTCGACGTCATCATCACTTCTTCTCTACCCTCCTCTTTTTTCTCTCCTCTTTTTCATCCTCCTCTTCTTCATATATTTATAAAAACTTTTTTATATAACTGATTTTATCATCATTGTCGTCGTCATCATCACTTCTTCTCCCCCTCCTCTCTTTCATCTCCTCCTCTTTTTCTTCTCCTTTTTTCTCCACTTCTCCCCTCTCTTTTTCTCTTTTCCTGCTCCTTTTCTTCTTTGTCCGTCCTCCTTCATGATGATCATCATTATTTGCTTATTTGTTTGTTATTCAACCTCTCTGTTGCGGGAAAAGATTGAGTAGTTAAAAATCACTATTGCCAAAAAAATATTCAACCTCAAAACCGTCTATCTGTCCCTTTCAGCGATTCAGAGATTAAGAAAATCATATCATTGGTAGCATCCAAACCTGATTCCAGTTCTTTTTCGGTTCATAACAGAATCTTGACAAAATGTCAACATCTCACCTGGTAATATGTGTTCAGCATCAGAGCGATGGTTGCTGTGCCATAGCTTCTCTAGGTATTGATATTTCCATGGGGATTCGCCGAGCAAAGCAATTAGCGGAATTCAATTATGTCTGCCGAACTTCGAGGCTATGATCGGCTTTTAGATGCATCAATAATGGGATAAGGCCTGTTAAACTGCTTCCTAACGATATGTGCCTAGTTGAAGGATAGCAAGCAGAACGGAATCCTGAAATTTCTAGAATTTGAAATGGTGTAGTTTCTATGCATACTAATACATATATATTCGAAAAGCAAAGTTACTGTGTACTACTTAATACACGATTAATAAATAATAATGGCTGAAATAACTCAAATGAGCCTAAATTGAAAAATATATATAGAGAGTATGGCCTAGAATAAAATAACCCGAAATAAAAATTATATATTTGCATAGCGATTTTATTGTCATTATGCGTTCAAGGTTGTTGGTATTCGACCATATGCTCTGGGTTCATTTTAAGAGGATATTTTCTCATTCTCAAAAACAAGAACCAATAGTCCTTTGACAGGAAATGGCACACTATATTGCCCCACGTGCAAGGCCTCTCAATAAGTTCTGTTGGCTGCTTGAATCGTAGGAAACTTTCTTGCTTGCTAATGCAGCCTGCCGACCGCACATGAAATTCATTTGAAAGCAAGACGTTTCGAAGAAATGTCTCATTTTCGTACTGCATAGCTAGGGCAAAGAATCTATAAGGAGAAGAAATAAAGCTTCAGCTAGGAGTAAGTGGCGCCACCTGTCGGATTTGTGGCGAACTCGATCGCAGCAATTTCAAGCTTTGCAAAAAAGCAAAGGCGAGGTGCTCTCAGAGATATTCGACAAGATAGTGGGAGTAAGTCACTAGCACAACAGTAGGTCATGACTTAAAAGTTTTAGAAGCTGCAATGAAAATTGTTCGATGGTTTTAGTTTTAGAGAACTTTTTAAATTCATTAAATCAATTATCTGATTTTAAATCTACAACGGAAAATTTAGATAAATGTGCCATTGTATTCAAAGTGCTTGAATATATCAATAATATTTGTTCGAATCATGGCCAATAATTCAAATGGGAGACAACTTTCGACTGTTTACTGGAATGCCAACGGGGTGAAACAAGACCTCGAAATGAAGCATTTCCTGTTTGATATTGTGATATGGAACATTCTGCTAATCTGCATATTGTGATATGACATATTCTGCTAATCTGCATATTGTGATATGACATATTCTGCTAATAAGTGCGTACAAACCTCCGAATGCTCTTCTCTGCACTGCAGATATGATTCTATCTTTTCAAATAATTCCCCAACTCTTATGGCTGGGGATTTAAACTCAAAGCATACGAGCTGGCATAGCAAAAGATCAAATGCAAACGGTAGATTATTATTTAGCTACTCCGTTAAAAATGGCATAATAGTGGATGCCCACAAGCCGAACTTACTTTCCACATGTCAGTCATTTTAGACAAGACGTACTGGACATTGTTTTTCATAAAAATTCCTTTCTTATCTGCAATCTGCAAGTTTTAAATAAGCTGTCATCAGACCACAATCCAGTGTTGCTCAAATTAGTCTTGCAGGGAATACGGGAGCATCCCACTTGCAACAAAGTAAACTGGAACAGATCTTGGAATCTGCTACTTATCTTGGAGTCACATTGCACAGAAAGCTTGACTGGACGCATCATATAAGAAAAAGTATCTGCAAAGCAAAAGCAGTACATAATAAATTGATATCCTTTTTGCCGGGCACTCAACGCTTTCATTGGCAAACAAGTTGCTTACGTACAGGATGGTTATTCGTTCTATTCTCCTATGTGCATTTCCGACTTGGAGCTACTGTGAAAGAACTACATTACAGAAAATTCAAACTTTCCAAAACAAGGTCATGCGACAGATTGCCGGTGCATCCTGGTTCGTGCGTATTTCCATCATTCAAAGGGATCTTTGTATCCCTCCTGTTCGGTACTGCACTAGAGATGCTGCAATTCAGTTTTTTGAAAATGCTATGGAACATAAGAAACTTCTCATTTCAGGAGCTGCTAAGTACGATCACCTCTGCCAGCAAAAGTTTGAGGTCAAGATCCATCCTGGTATCAGATCAATTCTAGTGATTTTTTTCTCTAGTTGATCTCGAAAATCAAGAAACAGTCTTAGGGCTCTGATCTTTTCAGTTTATACATCTTTATATTTTAACTTCAGTGTCACAGTCACACTTCAGATGGAGGAGATAAGGACTTGCAAAAAGCCCGGTGCTCCATTTCGTCCGTTATGATCTCTGAAGAACTAAAGTAAGAGGATAGCTAACATTTTTTTTTATCCCTTTTTTAATCAATTCTATTCCAAATTTTATTTTTTGCAAAAAAAATTCTTGCTGATTTATACAATCACATTACACTGTCTATAAGATGCTGTGATATATGTATTCATATAGTTTCGAAACATTCAGTTCAATAATAGTCATTGTCTCCGATAAATGCTAGTTTTCCATTTCTCTAACCATCCGTTAGAACGTAGAAGAATCATCCATTCTACGCCTGCTTTGGCTTGAAACATCTGTTTCTGTTATAACATCGAAGTCTGCAGTCTTCCATTGAGCAGAAAGGGAAATGAGAGACATTTGGATGGTTGAGGGAGCCGTAAGTGCTCCCGGAACATCAGTGTTGTCAATTAAGGTATTGATTGGAGGAGGGAGAGGAAATTGCTCTGATTTATCTTAAATAAGGATTGCCAGCAACCATCCAGAGGGACGCCTTCATGAAACTAATAGGTGAAGTCTTTGAGGAGTTGTTTGATGTCATCATTTGTCTGTCTGACGAGGCATTTATTGGGTTTGAAAGAGATTGAAGTTAAATATAGATACTGAAGCCTTTCTCTATTTGTATAGAGGAAGAAATTCCAATAACATCTAAAAGAATGTCGTCATGAAGTTAATGGGTGATGTCTTCGAAAAGTTTCTTCATGTTATCATTTGTTTTTCTGATTAGACACATTTATTGTGTTCGGAAAACGAAAGATGTTTCAATTTAAATTTATATACTGGGTGCCTTTTCTTTGTGAGGAAACAGAGGGGATTTCCAATATCAGGATGAAACCGATGAATCCATTTTTTTTTGTTGCAAAAATCGTAAAATGTAATTCACTTTAAATTGTAACTGTATTTTTGCTGGGTATTTGATAAAGAGAATATCAAAAACGTTTTATCGTTTTTCATTTGATTGTTTGCATCGCCATGACTTTAGGACGGTGGGTTGGGAATTGGGGGTAGAGCGCAAGGTTCGTAAACTGTAGTGCCCATATTCAGGTGTCCCCATGTGCAGATTTGGGTTGGGTTGTTTTACCTCTGAGCGGCACTTTTTTGCACCTCATGGGCTAAATGGCCAGGTCACATGGACGCCGAAGGCTCAGAGAAGGTTGGGGGAAGGGACCCACTGGAACAGCTGTTGGGAGACAGATGGTAGCCTCCCGTCAAAACCATCCAGCGTGTTCTTTAACTTGCACAGGGTATGGCTCTCCCGCACACGGGGCCACGTCTTAACGTCCCATCCGACGGACGGCGGCCTTTCCAAGCCCATCGGTGTCCCCTACTGACCGTGGGCAGAGCGGGGAATTTTGCGGAGATAAATCTCAACGCAGACCCAGCTGGGACTCGAACCGGGGAACTACAGATTACGAGCCTGACGCGCTGCCGACTGAGCCTCCCCCCCCCCCATGTGCAGAAGTGTCATACCTTGTGCACGTTAAAAAACGCTATGGATGGTCTTGACCGGAGATTACCATTTGTTCCCTGGCAGCTGTCCGGTGGGTCCCCTTTCCTCAACCTTCTATGAAACCTTGGGGGTCCTTGGGACCTGGCTATTTAGCCCAATTAAGTGCAGCTCAAACAATCCACTCAACTCTATAAAGGTAATATGAATTATCCTTATTTCAAATAAGTGTTTTTTTAATTGAAAGTAATATTATCCAAGTCGTTGGGTTGGGTTGTTTTACCTCTGAGCGGCACTTTTTTGCACACCATGGGCTAAATGGCCAGGTCACATGGACCCCGTAGGTTCAGAGAAGGTTGGGGGAGGGGACCCACTGGAACAGCTGTTGGGAGACAGATGATAGCCTCCCGTCAAGGCCATCCAGCGTGTTCTTTAACGTGCACAGGGTATGGCTCTCCCGCACACGGGGCCACGGCTTAACGTCCCATCCGACGGACGGCGGCCTTTCCAAGCCCATCGGTGTCCCCTACTGACCGTGGGCAGGGCGGGGAATTTTGCGGAGACAAATCTCAACGCTGACCCAGCTGGGACTCGAACCTGGGAACTACAGATTACGAGCCTGGCGCGCTACCGACTGAGCCCCAACCCCCGCCCCCCATGTGCAGAAGAGTCATACCTTGTGCACGTTAAAAAATGCTATGGATGGTCTTGACCGGAGATTACCATTTGTTCCCTGGCAGCTGTCCGGTGGGTCCCCTTTCCCCAACCTTCTATGAAACCTTGGGGGTCCTTGGGACCTGGCTATTTAGCCCAATTAAGTGCAGCTCAAACAATCTACTCAACTCTATAAAGGTAATATGAATTATCCTTATTTCAAATAAGTATTTTTTTAATTGAAAGCAATATTATCCAAGTCGTTATATTTGCATATGAAGATTAATGGAGAATTAGACTAACTGGGATTGCTTTTTTTCTCATTCAACTGAATAATCGACAGTCTACTGTATATTAGTATGCAATTTTTTAGTTAGTTAATTAAAAATTATTTTTTTTAAAATTTCTAGCATAGTTTCATTATCGTGACTGACGGAGTTATACGTTTAGTTGGGATTTCTGCCAATTTCAGATTTTCTTAATTTAACAGAACTACTATTTTTCTTGTCCGGCAAGAATGATGAAAGCATTCGGTCATCCCATCCACGATCTAGTGATGAGAGGCAATCATCATTGGCCCTCCCAGCGATGTTCTTGTGATCCACACACACCGACTGCTGAGCCAGCATCCCTAGAGAAGTGGACCTCAGATGTTGGCAATGTACACCCATGGAAGCAAGACGACGTACTTAAGATTCTGGGAGCGAATCGTGAACGGCATTCGGGATGAGAGGATGTCTTTTCACTGTCTCAATAGAGTGAGAAATCTTTCAAGTCTCTGTAAAGATCATTGGTACATACACTACCTTGCCAAATTATTATGAACACCTACCTAATATTTCGTCGTATGTATCATGGTAGAGTTCACAATTTTTAAAATATTCAGTTCTCCGCATATAGTTCTTGTTGAAATGGGTTTTGAAGCGTTGCTAACGGTCATTTGTCTCAGATGATGAACTCTGTCAGCTCTATTATGCTGTACAGTTCGTGTCAGCAAATGTTTGTTCCTGTCTGTCAGAGCCTTTTTTCCTCTCCTTTGTCACGACTGGAGGCATTTTTTTTTTTGCAATCATTACTATTCTCCATACACTTGGGATATTGTGCCCCAGGAATTTTCCGCTGAGTTCCATCACCTCAGTTACGGATACTCCTGCCCATTTCACTTCAACTATGAGCCCCTTTTCGAAGTCAGTCAGCCTTTCTACTCATGTCGCACTTGACTTTGCTTTCCATCATGCCTTTACGACTTTTATGGACTTTGCCACAATATGCTGCTCAAAGAAGGTTGCCGACTCTTTTGCTTAACCTCATCATTACTTACAAAGTTGAACTACCTAATGCCCAAGATACTGCATAAGCATCTGGAATCAAAAGCATCAAGTTTCCTCTTATCTTGTTTACAAAGCGTCTAAGTTTCACTACCACAACTAACCATAGAAAGAACCAAACTATTATGCAACTCTAGGATGATGATGAATAACGCAGAATACTTACGTCAGCATGATATTTTGCTACAATGTCATGTTACGTGGTACTTCGTGCGCGATAAAGTGTTTAAAATAATTTGGCCAAGAAGTGTAGATCTGTAGATAAAAATGGGATAAAACGTTGTCGATTGAAACTCACTAAATCTTGCTTCCAAAATCGAATTCCGTTTAGTAGTAAATGGATTATAAAGCGTTCTCGAACCGATTTGATTTGTGTACGAAAGGTTAGGTGATAGAGCACAACGCAGCGGAGGAGAATGATGGCTTACCCTACGGTCACGGTTGTCTGATAGACTCAAACAAGACTGAGACACCCACGGATGAAAAAAAAAGTATAGAATATGGGAAGTTTTGTGAAAAAATTTAGGCGTCCATATTAATTGTGAAATAATTCCGTAGAAATAGAAACGTTCGGCACTGAACCCTCGGGGTCGTTGTGATGATAGCTTCAGTATCACCTCGTCTAAGCTCTATACCCCTGCAACCTGATAAAGCAACTGTTTCATCAGATTTACAGTACTAGGTTATTATTCTCATGCCAACAATTTCTGATTTAGGAAATGTTTTCGCCGTTGAAATTCTATGCCGTCACAACAAGGAAACTCGGAACGTTTCTTCACATTTTGTACATAAAATTACTTTTGTTACTTAATTATTTAATAAAATATTACACTTTTTACGAATGGGAGTTCGAGCAAGAGTACCAAAGACAGAAATACTGAAATAGAAAGGGTCCGGGATGGCTCAGCTGCTAGCGTGCCAATCTTCTAATGTGCAGTTCCCCGGGTTGGAGGGGCGGGGGTGTCTCAGTCGGTAGCGCGCCAGGCTCGTAATCTGTAGTTCCCAGGTTCGAGTCCCAGCTGGGTCAGCGTTGAGATTTATCTCCGCAAAATTCCCCGCCCTGCCCACGGTCAGTAGGGGACACCGATGGGCTTGGAAAGGCCGCCGACCGTCGGATGGGACGTTAAGCCGTGGTCTCGTGTGCGGGAGAGACATACCCTGGGTACGTTAAAGAACACGCTGGATGGCCTTGACGGGAGGCTACTATCTGTCTCCTAACAGCTGTTCCAGTGGGTCCCTTCCCCCAACCTTCTCTGAGCCTTCGGGGTCCATGTGACCTGGCCATTTAGCCCATGGTGTGCAAAAAAGTGCTGCTCAGAGGTAAAACAACCCAACCCACCTGGGCCAGCGTTGAGATTTATCTCCACAAAATTCTACACCCTCGTTCAGTAAGGGGCACCGATGGGCTTGGAAAGGCCGCCGTCCATTGGATGCTACGTAAAGCCGTGGCTTTGTGTGCGGGAGAGACATGCATTGTGCATTTTAAAGAACACGCTGGATGACTTTGACGACAGGCTTCCATCTTCTCTTAACAGCTGTTCTGTTGGTCCCATTCCCCAGCTTTCTCTGATCCTTCGGGATCCTTGTGACCTGGCCATTTAGCCCATTGTGTGTAAAAAAAAAGAGCCGCTCAGAAGTAAAACAACCCAACTCAAATAGTTCCCTTTACCAAGTTATAGTTAGCTATTAAGCATTACACCTAAACCGTAGCAATAGTCCATTAGACTTATTACTGAAAAATAATATAATCTGCTCCATTTGCCACATTCCTGCATTGTATCGCGTTAAATTGTTTCCTTTTTCGGTCTTCTGAAAATGTCCTTTCCTGTCTTTGGTTCAGGTGAAAGTGAGTGAACAGACAATACACATGGGAAAAGAGAAATGAGTTGGGGAAGTGACTGAAGTGAAAGCAATTGAGTCGCTGCTCTCTCATTGGCGCACGGGGAGAGCAAGGGGAGGGATTTCGGGACACAAGTTGAAGGAAGACGAAGAGGAGAGACGAGGAAGTCAATTTGGATCCCCCCGAAGCACAGGACGATGGAGAGCATGGTATTCACTTTCTTGTTGGAACTTCCTAATTAGCAGCATCTTGTTAGGATGTGCCGAAGGAAACAATTTCTCTGGACCCCCTTTTGCTCCACGAGTGACCTTTATGACCTTGACAGCGATGAACTGCGACAAATCTCTGATTGAGTTTCCTTTTGCCTCTCAAGAAATGGAAGCTGAGTTTCTCTCGAACCAATCAAAGGGGGAGAATGGGATGGGCAAGAGAAATAGGAGCAAAGTGGAAGTGGATCGTTTTTTCGCTGATTCTCATATTTTCGCTCAATTAAGTAGAAGCCGAACAAGAATTAGACGTATAGACGCAATCACCATCTTTAACACCTCTTGTAACAGAAAGCCGTACAGCACAGTTATGACGTCAACATAAGTAATTAAAAAAAAAGACTTTTCTTATAAATTCATTTCTATTATTATTACTGGTGAATTTTAATACTGATCTTTAGACTAATGCTTATTTAAAAATATAACTTTTTTTAGATGGGAAAATTTTCGTACTTTTTGGCATTATATTTATTTATAATTAATATATATATGCAATGTTATTATATATATATTAATATATATATAATAATTATTATATACATTATATATAATAATTATTATATACATTATATATAATAATATTATATATAATAATTATTATATACATTATATATAATAATATTATATATAATGTTATTATAAATATAATAATGTTATTTATTATTTATTTATTTATATATTTATTATTTATTTATTTATTTATTATTTATAAATTGTTGGATCACTAACATAAATTGATTTTAAAAGCAAGATCGTACTCCCCTAGACAAAAGACGGAGATAAGCTCTATTGGGCTTGTCCTAGTTTCTCATACAACATACACATATACAAGGATATGCCCTCTGGTTTGGTAGTCAGGTACGTTAACTACAAGAGAGGTATGGGATACCTGCAGAGGTGGGAAGGTTACCATCTATCTACCAACAGCTGTCCAGTGGGTTTCCATCCCCCAACCTTCTATGAGTCCTTGTGGTCTGGCCATTTAGCCCATTGCGTGCAAAAAAAGTACCGGTCAGAGGTAAAGCAACTCAATGTGTCCAGATCATTTCGTGTTTCAAATGTAAATTCTTTGTTTCATAAGCAAGTCGCGAGTTTAATTACGAATTAAATAAGCTTCTTAAAACTAGAATGATTAATTAATTTATTATATTTATAAATAATCTTAGAATTTTTATAAACAATGGGAATCTGCCAAGTTGCATACAGTCCTGTTATTCCTATTTACCAATAGTTGACTCTTTGGTATCAAAAGGACAACAAAATTATACAAATCAAGCATTTTTTGTGCCCTTTTGCTACCAACTTAAAGAAAACGCTTGATAAGAGTTATTTATTTTTTATTATCGTTAGTCAACGCTTAGAAAGCATACAACTAAGTTATGACATTAACATAAGTTGTTTTAAAAAATCTAAACATTTATTTCCATCATTATCCATCATTATTACTGGTGAACTTTTTTACTTATATTTATACTATCTATTTATAAAATTTATACTATCTATTTATACTATCTATAATAAATAATACTAATATTTATACTATCTATATAAAAAAAAAGAATATTTATACTATCTATCTATCTATAAATTTATACTATCTATATATAATTCAAATAATAAATTATTTGGGAAAAAACAATTATTTATAATTTATTTATTAGCGTTATAATAGTGCTAATAAATGCAAATAATTTTCTTTCGAAAAATTATATATCTGTAAATAAACTTTAGCAAAAACATTAATATAAAAGTTCGCTAGCAATAATAAATTAAAAAAAAAAAAGGAGAAAATGTCTAAATTGTTGGATCACCTATACTGACGTCATAAACAGTTGTACGGACTTCTGTAATAGACGGTGTTACATTAGTACGCATTTTGATTACATATGTATTAATAATCCTATTACATAGAGTTTTTATGTAATTACCGAAAATTTAAACAACAAATATATTTCCCATTGCATTTTCATTACTTTTAGAAGAGCCAATATTTTGAAATGAGTGCAGCGTCAAAAGAACATACTCTGCAACACACGAATCATTCGCAATCTGTAGTTTCCAGGTTCGAGTCCCAGCTGGGTCAGCGTTGAAATTTGTCTCCGCAAAATTCTCTGCCCTGCCCACGGTCAGTAGGGGGCACCGATGGGCTTGGAAAGGCCGCCGTCCGTCGGATGGGACGTTAAGCCGTGGTGCCGTGTGCGGGAGAGCCATACCCTGTGCACGTTAAAGAACACGCTGGATGGCCTTGACGGGAGGCTACCATCTGTCTCCTAACAGCTGTTCCAGTCGGTCCCCTCCCCCAACCTTCTCTGAGCCTACGGGGTCCATGCGATCTGGCCATTTAGCCCACGGTGTGCAAAAAAGTGCCGCTCAGAGGTAAAACAAACCAACCCAACACGAATCATTTTACTTTTGATCGGTTGGTGTACCACCAAAAATGAAAGAAAAATATTAAAAGAGTGCATAAGAAAATCGTGACGGAAAGTAAAGGATACGCAGAAATGAAAAGAGGTTAAGAAGAAGAGGTTATATCTCTTTTCACAACCCGTGACAATGACGTCAAAACGTCTGAGAAAAGTCCTCTCTGAATAAAAAAAAAAGTTCCGGCCATGGAATGAATGCGCCTTTTGAGAGGTTTGGCCCCTGAGAAATTCACGCATAAATGATCCAGTCGAGACCTACCTTACTCACGGAGAAGTCAGAGACTCTACGATGGTATTCCTTCCACGTAATAACTCTATGAATGCGAAAAGACCTTCCATTTTGAATCTTGGCGGAATAAACTCCAACCACAGCAGGAACTGTTTCCATTGTCGTCTTTGGCTGCACGTTGTTGCACATACCTATCGATTTTTCGCGTTTTCCTTTTTCTGCCGCCAGGCGAAGAAGCAGATGCTTTAACTCTGCTCTGCAAAGTCCACGAAATGGTGGGATTTTTTTTTTTCTACAAATGTAGCAGCAAAAAACTTTTTTACTCCTTGTTCTTTTGTTGTGGATCAGGCAAAAAATCTCTTTACTGCAAGTGCCACGTTACATTTGCAACGAAATGGAAAAAAAAAACACGGCGAAATGTATGATAAAGAATTTTTTGAGCCACGTAAGCTTTATTTTTGTTGCTGTTATTGAGGATTGGAGGTTAGCCGTCCCATGGCCGAGTGGTTAGCGCGCTTGAATAGTAATCTAAGGGACCTGGGTTCGAGCACCGGGTAAGGCATGGATGTTTGAGTAGTAATGTAAGGGACCTGGGTTCGAGCACCGGGTAAGGCATGGATGTTCGAGTAGTAATCTGAGGGACCTGGGTTCGAGCACCGGGTAAGGCATGGATGTTCGAGTAGTAATCTGGGGGACCTGGGTTCGAGCACCGGGTAAGGCATGGATGTTCGAGTAGTAATCTAAGGGACCTGGGTTCGAGCAGCGGGTAAGGCATGGATGTTCGAGTAGTAATCTGAGGGACCTGGGTTCGAGCACCGGGTAAGGCATGGATGTTCGAGTAGTAATCTAAGGGACCTGGGTTCGAGCAGCGGGTAAGGCATGGATGTTCGAGTAGTAATCTGAGGGACCTGGGTTCGAGCACCGGGTAAGGCATGGATGTTCGAGTAGTAATCTGAGGGACCTGGGTTCGAGCACCGGGTAAGGCATGGATGTTCGAGTAGTAATCTGGGGGACCTGGGTTCGAGCACCGGGTAAGGCATGGATGTTCGAGTAGTAATCTGAGGGAGCTGGGTTCGAGCACCGGGTAAGGCATGGATGTTCGAGTAGTAATCTGAGGGACTTGGGTTCGAGCACTGGGTAAGGCATGGATGTTCGAGTAGTAATCTGAGGGATCTGGGTTCGAGCACCGGGTAAGGCATGCATGTTCGAGTAGTAATCTGAGGGACCTGGGTTCGAGCACCGGGTAAGGCATGGATGTTCGTATTGCCTTTCTGCTGAGGTCCAGCCATCCTCACAGGCCTTCTACTATGGCATATAAACTGACAGGTTCCTGTCAAACCTCGGTGCCAAGCAGCTGCTTGAGCGGGTTTTTTATGATAAATATTATTGGGAATTAAACTATTAGATTACTATCTAACATTTTACGCTTGTTTTTTAAAGATTGTTTTGAATGTTAAAGTCAGAATGATGTAGCAGTTTGGGAACGACCATAAAACAAACATTAGAAATAAGATATTAATAAATTATGTGTTAAATTTTAGGGAACATTCGTGATGAAATTAAAATGACTGACAAAAATCATTGACTTACAAAAGGTGGGCTTGTATGGTGGGAGCACTGGACCTAAGATTCCTTAAGATAATATAATTAGAAACTTATATGAATGTCTTTTTATAATGTACATTTGCGAATTTGTAGAAAGTTTTCACCACACTTGGAAAATTATTTGAATAAGCTTATGATAAACTTATGATAACAAATATATTAATTTTTCAGCATTTATGCTACTCCAGTTCCATGGTTTATTCAATATTCATGGGAGCCATCACACTGAGCGATGTGTTCGAATAACATAAGGGACAGCGAGCAAACGTGTAAAGGACGTCCGTCCTCTTACAGCAAATTTTTTCTGAGGGTTCCAACAGTAATGTAAATATAATTGACTTTCAGGGGCTCGCAATAGGGTTAAAACGTCCGCAATTTCAAAATAAATTATCAAATATTATGTGAAATTTTGTGTTATTTAGTTCTATATTAGTGGTTTATCAAAATCTAGAATATTATTGAAATAATTATTAGCGAGTTGAACTGAAGGGTTTGCAAATAGATGCATACACACTCTCTCTTCCCCCCCCCCTCCCCCATCTTAAAACCTACCGTTAGTAAAATATTTAAAAATACATTTTTAGGTTATTTTTTTCAAGTGCAATAATATTTTCCGCTCACCTGAATTTCGTTTAGACAGTTGTCAGATACAGAATATTTCAACTCCCATTGGTGGGTGATGAAAGATGGATGAGGTTAAATTAAAAGTTGGATAAACCCGTTAGGAGTAGGTGAGTTGAGAGTTCTGAAACAATGTTAAAGTATAGGGAATTATATGTTATGCTATGGGAGATATTCGGGGAGAAGAGGTTTACCCTCATCTCTCGAAACGCCTCCCACAGGTCATCCATCGTTTTGGGAGAAAAAGAATAGATGGCCTATCGTCTCCCATAGGTCATCTATAGAGGTTTACTTTCATCTCCCGAAAGATTTCCCATAGGTAACGTGGGATTCCCTATACTTTAACATTGTGCCAGAACTCTCAACTCTCCCACTAGTCCCGGTACTCAGTTTTGTCACATCATGATATTAGAGATTCTGTAGCCAGTAATTCTTTATCATGAAAACTTTGTGATGTTTCTGAAAATTGTTTGTCAAGTCTTTTCCAGTCCCACAGTTAAAAGTGTAAAGAGCATCTTCTTTTCCGATTTTCACTTGAAAGCGCAAATAGCAATGCAGAGAATCAAACTTTCAGGGCCACATTATTACATTAATTTTATGAATTGTCCCCTCTTTATGATATCTTTGGTACGTTTTTTGGTATGGCTTCTCAAATTCGAATCCTATATTTACACCCTTAAGATAACTCCATCTGTTTTCATTCGTTGCAAACGCATTCACATGTTTGCAACGAATCTGAGTCGGGATAATAAAATTAATGTATAAACTATTATGAGAAATGAAATGTAGGCCAAGAATACTAAATACATTACTTTCCCATATAACGCCGTTATACGGGTATAGGAACTGGTGCCGATCTTAGTTCGGTGGCAGTGCGAGGTTACGGTCGTTAAACAAATACATAGTAGTCTATAGGAGACAGTCCGTTTTGCGAAATTATGCTATGCAAACCAGTCGATATGCGGGGACCCTGTCGTTTACCTGGGGAAGTATTGGCACCAGGATGCACCATGGGGCGAAAACAAACAGGTGGAGGAAGTGTAATGTTTTGTATATTAGGTTTTAGCACAGGTGCTGTATTCTCCTTAAGAAGGATGGGGGGGGGGGGGGTCGATAACGCCAGTCTCGTAATCTGCAGTTCCCAAGTTCGAGTCTCACCTGGGCCAGCGTTGAAATTTGTCACCGCAAAATTCCTTACCCTGCCTTCAGTCAGTAGGGAACGCTGTGGGCTTGGAAATGCCGCCGTCCGTGAATGGGATGTTAAGCCATCGCCCTGTGTGTGAGAGAGCCATACTCTGTGCACCTTAAAGAATACGCTGGATGGTTACCATCGATCTCATACCAACTGCCCAATGGATCTCCTCCCCCCAACCTTCTCTGAGCCCTTGGGGTCCTTGTGACCTGGTCATTTAGCCCATTGTTAGGAAAACGCTCAGAGGTAAAACAACCTTTCTCCTTAACAATTGACAGTTCTTCCCCAAGGAAATGGAAGGGGGAGGGGATCATAGAAAATCACTGGTTTAAGAAACATCTGAAAGTAAATGAGCATTTTATTCTTCACTAACGATATTCATAATGATATATAAATGCAATGTATAATGTATACTTACTTAAATCTTAATCTGATTTATCTTTTTTTTTCGCAGGTAAGCTCTAAAGATCAAATCCTTCGATCAAAAAGCATGAAAGGTATGTCTCATTTCATACAAACGTAGCAGAAATCTTTTAACATATGACCAACTTGGGTAGAACTTTGTTAACACAGAAATGATACTTTTAGCATTATATAGTTTGAATAGGATTTATATAAGTGTAAATACAGGAAAAGTTTTAAAAAACTGTTCTCTATCAAATGATAATTTTAAACGTCACATCCGACAGTTTTGTAGTACGATAATGGAACTTTCATCACAAAATTCTCGGAAAATATTTACTGAACACCTTTTGGAAGGCAAGCCGTCCCGTAGCCGAGTGGTTAGCACGCTTGGCTACTTATCTAAGGGACCTGGGTTCGAGCCCCGGGTAAGGCATGGATGTAGTAATGTTTTTCTGCTGAGGTCCTGCCATCCTCTCAGACCTTCTACTATGGCATATAAATTGACAGGCTCCTGTCAGACCTCTGGGGCAAGCAGCTGCTTGAGGGGGTATTTATTTTTATTTCGGAAGGCTTTGGGGCTCTCCATATAATGTTACATAACATATTTAACTGGTTATTTAATTCCTACCCATCATTTATATCAAGTAACTCCATAACGTGGGACACTTTTCGTTTTATAAGGATCTTCACTTTTTGCATTCTTTATGACAATTCATTGAATGTATAGTGTATCCTGTAGTATTGTTTCAATTCAAACTGAGCTGTATTTATTGATGGAAGAAAGAATATATTTGACTCATGGAATATTATATGAAAGAAAAATCTTAGTTTCGCCTGGGGTGGCTCAATCGGTAACGCACCAGACTCGTAATTGCAGTTCCCAGGTTCGAGTCCTGCTTTGGCCAATGTTGAGAATTATCTGCAAAACACCTCGCCCTGCCCTCAATCAATAGGAGACACTGATGGACTTGGAAAATCCGCTGTCCGTCCGATGGGACGTTAAGTTTTGGCCCCCTTTGTGGGAGAGTCGTACCCTGTGCATGTTAAAGAACACACTGGATGGCCTTGATGGGAGTCTACCATTTCTCGTCCAACAGCTGTCCAGTGGGTCCCTTCCCCCAACCGGGCGGGGGTGGCTCAGTCGGTAGCGCGCCAGGCTCGTAATCTGTAGTTCCCAGGTTCGAGTCCCAGCTGGGTCAGCGTTGAGATTTATCTCCGCAAAATTCCCCGCCCAGCCCACGGTCAGTAGGGGACACCGATGGGCTTGGAAAGGCCGCCGTCCGTCGGATGGGACGTTAAGCCGTGGTCCCGTGTGCGGGAGAGCCATACCCTGTGCACGTTAAAGAACACGCTGTATGGCCTTGACGGGAGGCTACCATCTGTCTCCCAACAGCTGTTCCAGTGGGTCCCCTTCCCCAACCTTCTCTGAGACTTCGGGGTCCATGTGACCTGGCCATTTAGTCCATGGTGTGCAAAAAAGTGCCGCTCAGAGGTAAAACAACACAAAAACACAACCTTCCCCCAACCTTCTCTGAGGACACAAGTCCTTGGTGACCTGCCATTATATTGTGTGCAAAAATTGCCGCTCAGAGGTAAAACAACCCAATCCTTAATTTTGCCGCGAGTTGAATTCGAACTCACGCTTGCCTGTTGCATGCTTTATGTGCTGGCCACTACACTATCAACGGTTAACTTATTCTTCAGTTAAATGTGACTTATACGCTTTCCCCGAATATTATTTGATTCGCTCATGGCGCCATCTATGTTGCGAAACGGACAACCAAGTTGCCATGAATTACAATACTTAGTCACTAACGCCCATGGCGATAAATCAATAATTCAGTAATAGCATCACAGGAGATCTGAAAAATCCATCATCGAGGCAGCTTCTTTGTACGTTTCCCGAATATAGATGGTGCCACGAACGAATCAAATAATATTCCGGAAAGCGTAAAGGTCACATTAGCGGACGAAAAAATTCGCTGGTGATAGTGCAGTGGTCATCATGGCTGACAAATAACAGGAAAGTGTGGATTCATGGGTTCGAGTTCTCACTTAGGTGGGGGGGGGATAAAATTTTCTCAGCTATTTCATGAGCCCGATGTCTACGGACACCCACGATACTATTAACGAATAATATGACTTTGGAATATCTATTAGCAGAATTTTATTTAGTACTACTGACGCCTTCATTCTCTCTCCCCCCCCCCCCCCCAGCTGCAGTTGTTAAATCCCAATTTTTATTCTTGGGCCCGGTCTAGCATTTCTTCATTTTCCAGGTATTTGCGCTGAGTTGGCTTTTTTCTTCTGCTGTATCTGAAGAACACATGACAGAGAGTTTAATCCATTCGCTCATGCGTTGGCTGTCTCCAAGCAAACCTGTCATCTGTTCAACAATGGCACAATTTTTTTTTTTCTTTTTAGGGATGGAACTCGATAGCAATTTGCAGGAGGTAGTGATAACCTTACAAACATTTTTTATCTAGATTTTATTTTATTTTAAATGTATTGTCCAATTATTAAACAACAGGCTGCTTTAATAAACTAAAAAAAAGAATATGTTAAGAGATTGGGTTGTTTGGGTTGTTTTACCTCTGAGCGGCACTTTTTTGCACACCATGGGCTAAATGGCCAGGTCACATGGACCCCGAAGGCTCAGAGAAGGTTGGGATAGGGGACCCACTGGAACAGCTGTTGGGAGACAGATGGTAGCCTCCCGTCAAGGTCATCCAGCGTGTTCTTTAACGTGCATAGGGTATGGCTCTCCCGCACAAGATGCCACGGCTTAACGTCCCATCCAACGGACGGCGGCCTTTTCAAGCCCATCGGTGTCCCCTACTGACCGTGAGCAGGGCGGGGAATTTTACGGAGATAAATCTCAACGCTGACCCAGCTGGGACTCGAACCTGGGAACTACAGATTACGAGCCTGGCGCGCTACTGACTGTGCCACCCCCGCCCCAATATGTTAAGAGAAGTAAAATCCACAGCTTATCATTGATTTACTAAGTAATTAATCACTATTAAGCTATTTAAGAAACTGGATGAAGATAGGTGTAGATAATAAATTGTCTTGAGCTGGGTGGGATCAGAACCCACGACCTCCTGATGACATATCAGGTCGTGGTCAGGTGCCCCCGGCATAGCATCAGGAGGTCGTGATCAGGTGTCCCTGGCAAGACATCAGGAGGTCATGGTCTGGTGTCCGTGGAAAGACATCAGTAGGTCGTGGTCAGGTGCAACGGGCATGAATCAGGAGGTCGTGGTCAAGTGGCCTGACGTAACACCAGGAGGTCGTGGCCAGGTGCCTCTGGCATAGATAGCATCAGGAGGTCGTGGTCATATGCCCCTGGCATGAAACCAGGAGGTCGTGGTCATATGCCCCTGACATGAAACCAGGAGGTCGTTGTCATATGCCCCTGACATGAAACCAGGAAGTCGTGGTCAGGTGTCCCTGGCATGACACTAGGAGGTCGTGGTCACGTGCCCCTGGCATGACATTAGGAGGTCGTGGTCAGGTGCACTTGGCATGACATCAGGAGGTCTTGGTCAGGTACACCTGGCATGACATCAGGAGGTCGTGGGTTTCAGATGCCACCCATCTGAAGACAATTTTTCTTTTACACCCATCTTAATGTTGTTACTTAAACAGTTTAATAGTTATTCAATACTTGCTAAATGATTATATCAAGAATTAATAATATATTCTAAATAAGTCAGTTATATTGAAAAATTTAAACTTTCAGGTAAAATATAATCTTATAATAGGTAGAACACGAAAAGAGGAAATATTTTCTTAGAGAGTTTCAAAGATCGAAACTGCAATTTTACGTTAAGAGAGTCTGAATATATTTTTTTATTAAATCCGAATTCTATTAATGAGTGGCTTTTCAAGATTCTAGTTAAAAAAACTAAGAATTTGTAATTCAGATCTTTAAAATTATACGCTGCTGAATTCACTTCAAGTTCTCTGTCTTTTTTTGGTCTACGACGTTTTTTTAAAAGACGTCATTAAGAGTGAATTAAAAGCACTGTAAAAGAAGCATGAACCTAAAAAAATTTGAAATTAGTCCCAGAATTTCACGTTCATTAAGTAGAATTATCTATACTGACGACATTAATGGATGGTTGCTAGGCAACTAGCTTATTTTGAAAGAGGAAATGAATTATTAAAGGTAAAGCAAACGTTATTAAAAAGAAGTGATTTTTCTTATTCATGAAACTTTATTTTAAGTAGCCTAAAGGGGAGGAACCAGATAAAGGCAAGAAAAAAGCATTTGCTACCACAAATCTTTTAGATTTTTTTCCATAAAATTGTTATCCTTCAAAATGTGTAGGGTGGGGTTTATTCGGAAGCTAGCGCAAACCTTTTTCGAGGTGGGAGATAATCCTTACGATATAATTAGATCTTTGATTGATTATGATCCATTGGTTTCAAATCAATTCAAGCGTCCTAAGATTGTGATATATGACACCCGCATGTTTAACTTTTAGTTGTGCTTCCTTAGCAAGTTTATTTTGCTCGTGTGGCCCATTTGGGTTTATGTGTTTTACTTTTGTTATTGCCAATCAGGCACTATTTTAGACTTCGGAATATAAGTCATAGGCTTGGAGCTTTAATATTAATTAAAGATATCAGATATCAGATTTGGTACCTGAGACTGAAATTCCAAATACGTCCCGGATAAACTTTTTATGCTGTCCAAAAAATTTCGAAAGGTGGAATTTTAACGTAAGTTTCTTTCAAGATACTAAATCAAGGTTAAGTTCCTTTTAAGAAAAGAGATCAAAACTTTATTTCTTTGATCTTAAACTTTGATATTTGATTTTAACCAAAGAAATCCCAGCTACACTTATCACTTATGTTATGAAAAAACCAAAATAATTTTAGCTTTAGTTTTTTTTTCAAGAAACTATTTCAGTTTCGTGAAATGTGATAATTAGTTAGTCATTCACACTAATAGCGTTACATTAGCGTGAGTGATTAATTATTCACCATCTTTCATTTATGGCAATGTTGAAAGGTTGCCCGTCACGATCATAGATGGCGCCACGAAAGACAAAAATCGAGATTTATTGTCACAATTAGCTGAAAATTGAACATGCTGCTGATAGTTCAATAGTTAGAACATCTAACATGCTATTTTGGAGACAAGGGTTCGAGTCCCACTTAGGACGAAACTCATTTCTTCAGCAAACTATGTGTCTTTATGTCTATCAACAATGAATTCCGAATATCCATCTTTCACATAAGAAAATGCGCTATCTCTTAGTAGGGGTTCTAGGAATAATGATGGATATCCTCAAAGAACAATTAAATTATTAAAGCATTTGCTAGTGTTAGAAACCTCTTTAATAATAATAATGATGTAAAATATTAATGCATAAATTAATAAAAAATATTACAGATATGTGGAATAGAAAGTCCATTAGCAGGGTGGCATAGCGTGAATAATAAATATATGGCATAGCGTCAATAATAGGTGAAATACTATGAGACTACGCAGTTGATACTTTGGCAGCTTTCATATATCAGAGGTTCACAGATGATATATTGTATTATATCTTTGACTTAGTACATGTGAAAACCGTTGAAACGTACACGATCAGTCTCATAGTCGACCCAATTGCCACTTCCTAGCCCATGATGAATTCTTCGATTAACACTTAAAACCTCTTAGTGCCTCTTTCAACTGTTAGCTTTCTTAATCCTTGCTGTGAATGGGCGGAGATTGCTCATTCGGTAGCGCGCCAGGCTCGTAATCTGCAGTTTTCAGATTCGATTCCCATCTGGGGCAGCGTAGAGATTTACACCACGCCTTGCCCTCGGTCAGTAGGGATCACTGATGGTCTTGGAAATGCCGCCGTCCATCGGATGGGGACGACATGCCGTGACCCCGTGTGCGGGAGAGCCATACCTGTGCACTTTAAAGAACACGTTGGATGACCTTGACGGGAGGCTACCATCTGTCTCCCAACAGCTGTCAAGTGAATCCCTTCCCCCAACTTTCTAGTGGTCCATGTGACTGGCCATTTACCCAGTGAGCGAAAAAAAAGTGCCTCAGAAATAAAACAACCCAAGCTTTGTTGTGGATTGTTTCATTGCTCTTTTTAGTGGATTGTTTCAAAGTTTTTAACAATTTACTGTTTCATAATTCTTTTTACTATATTGTTTCAGAGTCTTTATTAGTGGATTATTTCATACTTTTCCATAGCAGGTTATTTCATAATCCTTGTTAGTGGATTGTTTTCATTGTATTTATTAGTGGGTTGTTTCATAGTTCTTATCAATTGGTTGTTTCATATTCCTTATTAATTGATTGTTTCTTAGTTCTTATCAATTGATTGTTTTATAGTACTTGTTAGGGGATTGTTTCACGGTCCTTATTTAGTAGATTGTTTCATTTTCATTGTTTTACAGTCCTCTTTAGTGGATTGTTTCATTTCCGTTGTTTTACAGTCCTCTTTAGTGGATTGTTTCATTTTCTTTGTTTTACAGTCCTGTTTAGTGGAATGTATCATTGTCTTGTTAGGTGAATATTTCATAGTCCTTGTTAGTGGATTCTTATTAGCGGAATGCTTCCTATTAGTGGAATGATTGATCTGCTGTCATCAGCTGAGTGGATTGAGAACTGACGTATTATCTGTGGTTCGTATCCCACCAGGCTCAAGGCAGTTTTCTATAACTTAAAAAATATGCAAAGTAATATTGATGCTTTAGATTAATAAAAACGTTTTGGTAATTTTAAGTGTTTTACTTTAATAATAAACCTCCATTTCTACTATTCTGCTGGTGCTGGAAACGTGATTTGAAATTTCGTTAAATGCGGCTTCAAATTTTGTTTTCAGACAAAAAAAACGTGATTGCAAAACTCTAATAGAAATCATTACATTGAGCAAATGAAATCCTTAAATTGAGCAAATGAAATCCTTGAATTCAGCAAATGAAATCCTTAAACTGAGCAAATGAAAACCTTGAACTGAGCAAATGAAAACTTTGAACTGAGCAAATGAAAACCTTGAACTGAGCAAATGAAATCCTTAAACTGAGCAAATGAAATCCTTGAACTGAGCAAATGAAATCCTCGAACTGAGCAAATGAAATCCTTGAACTGAGCAAATGAAACCTTGAACTGAGCAAATGAAATCCTTGAACTGAGCAAATGAAATCCTTGAACTGAGCAAATGAAATCCTTGAACTGAGCAAATGAAATCAAATTGCATGATATTCCATTTGATAATCGGAAAAGTTCTGTCTGCAAATTTTCTCTCATTATGACTTTAAAGACAAAAAAAAAAGTTCTTTTCGTTGCTTGATAAAATATTCCACCAGACAAATGTGTAGTGCAAATGCTAAATGAAATGTTGAAGGGAAAGAGAGAACTTCACCGATTAGTTAGGAGAAGGTAGTTAGTTAGGGAAAAGTAAAACAGCGATAATGAAGAATTACGTGCCGTTCTACGATAATAAATTGAGCTTCTTTTCCATGCTTTGTAAAGGACATTGTAAGAGATAAGGAAGGTGACGTGTTTCGACTGGAAGATACCGTTATTGATATATGAGTTACGTTGAAGGAAAGACAGGAATCGGCGCAGAACGCTGACAAACGATAATTTGACGGATAACGTTAAAACTTCGTTCGATATCTGAACTTTCTTTCTCTGCGAAACACTATATTTAGTCTTCTTTGCAAGGAATAGAATACTTAATGAATTTGTTTAATATTTAAATTACCTGATATTTAGAAATTTCATCATCAATTGTTTATTAATATATAACTAAAATATATATATCATACATGGTCAGAGAGGGCTGGATCTAGTGGGGGGGGGTCTCAAAAGGGGGGAAGGGGGCTATGTCATTCGACCCCCATCCATTTCAGAATGCTAATAATGGTGGCAAAAAATTATTAAACTTGTGCACATTTCACACGTTTTTTAAGAAATTTTTAAGACCTCTGAAACGGAGGGTAAAACGTTATACTTAGTGAAATGGAAATCCAGTCTCTTGTCAATCTCCCTTTACTCTTTTTCGCACGATTGTGTCACTTGCCTCTCTCTATGGGATGGGGTGGCTCAGTCGGTAGCGTGCCAAGCTCGTAAACTGCAGTTCCCAGGTTCGAGTCCCGCCTGAGTGGCGTTGAGATTTTTCTCCGAAACACTCCCCACTCTGCTGTCGGTCAGTACGGGGACACTGATGGGCTTGGAAAGAATGTTGTCCGTTGGATGGAACGTTAAGCCTTTGCTCCGTGTGCTGGAGAGCCATACCCTTTGCTCGTTTAACAACACCCTGGATGGATTTGACGGGAGGCTACCACCTCTCTCCCAACAGCTGTTCAGTGGGTCCCCTCTACCCAAACTTCTCTGAGCTCTCGGGGGTCCTTGAGGCCTGGCCATTTAGCCCATTATGTGCAAAAAAGTGACGCTCAAAGGTAAAACAATCCAATCCTGTTTGAACACTGTGGATTGTATTTTTTTTTTGTATTATTTGTAAACTTTAACATAAATTATAGAATTTACACTAAGAATATTAAACTATTATTGACCCGCTGTCGATATTTGATAAATAATCCTGACAACCCGGTGGCCGATTGGTCAGCGCGCTTGCCTACTGATGAAAGGGAACTGGTTCGAACTCTTCACAAAGTATGAATGTTTCTGTGTTATTCTCCACCAGTAGGGATTCTCAACGTGGGGTACGCGTTAAAATTTTTTGGGGTACGCCGTGAAAGCTCAAAACTCGTTAGATCTAGTAACAAAGTAAAAATAATCATTGTTATACAGAGTGTCCATAAAGTCTCTTTAAAATAAATAAATACCCCCTGAAGCAGCTGCTTGCCACAGATGTCTGACAGGAGCCTGTCAGTTTATATGCCAGAGTAGAAGGTCTGAGAGGATGGCAGGCCCTCAGCAGAAAAACGACACAAACAGCTGTGGCTCGAACCCAGGTCTCTTATCAGTAGCCAAGCGCGCTAACCACTCGGCCATGGGACGGTAACAATAAAATATTTATTACAAAGGCAATTGATGAGATATCTTAATCAAATTTGTTGTACTAAGTGGCATCAAAGTATTTAATCACATTGCATTTGTGTATTTCAGGTACCACGTTGATGAAAGAGGCATTTTTTAAAGAAACTCTAAAAAATGGCTACTCCTCAAGAGAAGGCACAATGTGTATCATGGTTTATTGAAACGAAATCGGATACGCAGACTCAGCGAAACTACAGAACTAAGTATGGAAGAGATCCACCGTCACCTCCGTCAATTCGTGCATGGCACAAGAAATTTATGGAGACAGGGACAGTGTTGCATAAAGGGAGAGGAGTGGACGACCAAGAACATCTGAGGAAAACATCGATCGTGTAAGACAAGCCTTTAGTCGATCTCCCACAACGTCCATCCGTACTGCTGCCAGACAGTTAGAGCTACCACGTTCAACAGTGCACAAAGTCCTACACAAGAACTTGCGATTGTACGCTTACAAAGTGCAACTCTTACAGGCACTCGAGCCAAATGATAAACCAAGACGAAAAGAGTTTGCAGTTAACATGCTGGAACGAATTTCTGAGGATGAAACGTTCCCCAGCCGAGTTTGTTTTAGTGATGAGGCAGCCTTTCATGTCTCAGGGAAACTGAACACACATAACGTGAGAATCTGGGGATCAGAACACCCCCATGTGACTAGTGAACTTCACCGAGAGAGTCCAAAGGTTAATGTGTGGTGTGGGATCATGTGCAATCGAATCCTTGGTCCATTTTTCTTCAACGAGGCATCAATTACTGCAAATGTTTAATTTGACCTTTTGACTGAATATGTGGCACCACAACTAGATGACCTTCAACCAACCATCATTTTCCAGCAAGATGGTTCACCACCACATTGGGGACTGCAAGTCCGTAGGTTCCTAAATCAAACATTTCCAGACCGGTGGATTGGAAAGGATGGCCCAATTCCCTGGCCACCTCGTTCACCAGATATCACTCCCCTGGACTTCTTTCTATGGGGTTATGTTAAAGATATCGTGTATCGAACAAAGATACGGGACATCACTGACCTAAAGCAAAAGATGCCATTGCCACCATCGATGAGGCAATGCTACAGCGAACATGGCAAGAAATCGAGTACCGTCTTGATGTACTTCGTGCAACTAATGGTGCCCATATAGAGGTGTATTAAATGATGGAAAAAAACTTCAATATCTACTTCTCATTTTGTAATAATTTCCAAATATTTATCTTTTCATTTGATTTTTTATTAAATTTTTTAAATTGTAAAGAGACTTTATGGACACCCTGTACTATAACCATAATTTTATCTATCTATACAAGGGGTACGTCAATTACATACACATTTTCAAGGGTATGTGAAGCATAAATGGTTGAGAACCACCATTCTACAGGGTTCTTGCCTTCCTCACAGATCTTCTCTATGACGTATTAAAACTAATAGACTCCTGTCAGACATCTGTGGCAAGCAGCTGCTTGAGGTGTAATTTGTTTTATTATTATATCATTGAAAGTTAATATACTAAATATCTCCATTCGTAAATTTGATGACTGGTTGCACATTGAGATTACCCAGTTTACATCAAAAGTGTTCTATCAGTAATATCAAAAGCTTACAATTACATCCGAAAGTCTACGGCTTTAAGAAATAGATTATGTAACTTAGGGTTGTCCAAACTGCGGTCCCGTAATTCATATTGTGCTACTACTGCCATGTTGGCAGTCCTACATGTTGCCCGGCCATCGGATTTAAAACTAGCGTGACCACAAAGATATTTAATATGGACGATCTAAAAATATGTTGTGCAAAAGCAACATTACTGGATCACAACTGATTTTATGTTGCCATTTCACTTTGACTGTAGCCTTGCTACACGCACAGAATTAGCGTAACAGTGAGTCTCGCGCAAAATTGTCCATACGTCCCGCGACAGTAAACATTTTATGTTCCGTCACGATATAACTCACCGAATGCGAACATTTAGCAGATTAGATTAAAAAGTAAGTTGGGTTATTTTACCTCTGATCGGCACTTTTTTGCACACCATGGGCTAAATGGCCAGGTCACATGGACCCCGAAAGCTCAGAGAACGTTGGGGGAGGGGACCCACTGGAACAACTTTTGGGAGACAGATGGTAGCCTCCCGTCAAGGTCATCCAGCGTGTTCTTTAACGTGCACAGGGTATGGCTCTCCCGCACACGGGGCCAAGGCTTAACGTCCCATTCGACGGACGGCGGCCTTTCCAAGCCCATCTGTGTCCCCTACTGACCGTGAGCAGAGCGGAGAATTTTGCGGAGATAAATCTCAACGCTGACCCAGCTGGGACTCGAACCTGGGAACTACAGATTACGAGCCTGGCGCGCTACCGACTGAGCCACCCCCGCCCCGATTAAAAAGTAATAATAGTGTAAGATCAGAAATTCCTTTAACTTTGGATTTTATGCTACCCCTAGTTTTAGTACATAAACAACAGCTAAATTAATATATAATTATTTATTTTAAAAAGCTATTTTCATAAAAAAGTTTCTGTTGGTCTAAAATATTAATACCAGAATCCTATATCATAAAAACAAAATATTGTGTGCCAGAAAATTTTTTAATAACTAAATCTATTTCCGTAAATAAGCATCATTAACAACATTATTTTTTATCTTCATCTGAGAAACTACGAAAGCGCCAACTCATATATACAGAGATTACGACTTGAGGCTTAATATTCTTAAAGGTTCTACTGTTTGTTATTTTCGTCCTATTAATTAAATTTTTTTTCCGGAAAGGAATTAATCCAATAGAAATCATGAAAAAAATGCCCGAATAAAGAATACGTCATTAACGATGCTTCGTTAATTTTTAACAGAGTTTGCGAAAAGACTTTTGTAGTCAGAAAGAGATTAACCAAGCGCACTCAAATGAATCGGTCGTTCCCTATGCGTGAGAAGAAAGCTACGAACGTATAATTTAAAAGTACCGAGGAAAAGGTTAGCGAATGTTGAAAATTAATCCTTTTTTCGCGACGGAAAATGATTCTATAGCTGAAATTTTTTTGTGTGTTATTTCCTGAAATTCTTCGACAAGAACAAATTTAAAATGTAATGCAAGATAAAATCTGACTGAAGGTTTGTGGTTGATATAAACGTGGCATATTACAGTCTTAAAAAATATGGAAATTGGCGTTCGTAACAGAACAAATTTATTTCGCTTGTTGGATAGAAACATGTAAAGTCAATCTAATTCCGTTTTTCGTTCAAGCACATTTTTAGACAGTTTTAATTACATACTGTCTGTTCTGTTTCGAACGCCATTACCGTTCATGAGCTCTCAAGTTTTCTTAGCACATAAAATTTGAAACTTTTTCTATTACAGGGGACGGTGGTGGCTCAGTCGGTAGCGCGACGTAATCTGAAGTTCCCAGATTCAAGTCCCACCTGGGCAAGCGCTGAGATTTATTTCTGCAAAAATAGCCGCCCTGCCTTCAGTCACGCTCAACACCAATGGGCTTGGAAAGGCCGCCGTCCGTCGGATGGGACATTAAGCCATGGCCTCGTGTGCGGGAGAGCCACACATTTGCACATTAAAAAACAAACTGAATGTCCTTAACGGGAGGCTACTATTTTTCTCCTACCAGCTGTCCAGTGGATCTTTTTCCCCCAACCTTCTGTAAGCCCATTATACCCCAAAAAGTGCCGCTCAGAAGTAAACAACCCAACTTGATATTCAGATGCACATCTTCCATGATTGTTTCGAAAATTAGGTATTAGAATAATTTAGATTTATTATCAAATAAAATATTTCCCAGATACAATGGGGTGGAGGTGGCTCAGTCGGTAGCGCGCCAGTCTCTTAATGCTGGGGTTCGAGTCCCAGCTGGGCCAGAGTTGAGATTTATCTTCGCAAAACTCCCCGCCCTGCCCACGGTCAGTAGGGGACACCGATGGGCTTGGAAAAGTCACCGTCTGTCGGATGGGACGTTAAGCCATGGCCCCGTATCCGGGAGAGCCATACCCTGTGCACGTTAAAGAACACACTTGATGGCCTTGACAGGAGGCTACCATCTATCTCCCAACAGCTGTTCCAGTGGGTCCCCTCCCCCAACCTTCTCTGAGCCTTCTTAGTCTTTGTGACCTGGCCATTTCGCCCATTGTGTGCTAAAAAATGCCACTCAAAGGTAAAACAAGCCAAAGACAATAGAACAATTGTGTGCACACAAAACAGTGCAGCATAGACACAAAACAGTCCAAATCATGATTATTATCAAATGAAAGTTAGATCATCATTTTAGCAAAAATACATCATCGTCATTCGTACAATTTTCTTCCGCACCTCGTAATAAGAGTTCGCATACCTTTAAGTGACTTTTGTAGCCAGTATACCACAGGTGGAGACCAACTGAAATGTATTTATAATGCATTTGTGATGTAAATTTCCCGCAAGCAGATTACGTTGCGCATTATGCTCGGAAAATATTTTCAAAAGTTAAAATCTCTTATTATAAATACATATATTTACTTTATCAGTGTTTAAGAATGCGTTAGTTGGGCCTTTCCATTTATTATAAGCTACTAAAGCAGCCATTCGAAGCCACGTGAAATGATGAGAAACGTAGTCGATTTAAATATTTAAACATTCATTTCCTGCAGTGAATGTAAACAGCGCATTACCTTCTTTTTGCAAAGAACAGCACAGTTCAGTCTAGTTAATAAGCAGTGCAAGGAAAAAAAACTGATCGCTCCATTAAAGAAAGCTATATAGAAAGAGCAATCGATAAAAATACAATGAATATCTCGGAGGGGTGGGGTAAAACTCCGATTTTTGTATTAACGTTAAAAAATATTAATGCAAACTTCCTGTACAGCTAAACAGAAAGCCACGAGCGAGTCTTTTAAATGCGCAGTTTGGAATATCCCGTTTGCAGTGAAGTTTGTTTTCGCTACACGCAAACAAACGATCCGATTACGCCATAAGCGGAACAGACGATATTTCTTATCTTTTTTCTTGTCGCATGTAATTTTCGTGTTGTTTGATGTGTTTCGAAACGAGAATAAACGCGACATCGAAATGATGAGTTGGCTAAAAGAATTAAGGCAATTTTTTTATTTGAAAAAGTCATATGTATAATAGAGTAGTAACGGACAAATCGCCTTAGTGATATTTATTCATTCATTTTTGAGGCCACTGCAGTGATTGGTGCTGTCTTGCTAACAATGTACTTGCAATATTCATTTAACTCATAATGAATACCGTAAAAAATATAGATATTAAATACTTATAATATTTAATAGGGTAACGAGAATGGAGCATCGTCTCATCAAATAGTCTATCTTTACAGATCAATTTTAAGATCAAAATCGGAATATGGGTTTTTTCTACTGGATAGTGCTAGCCCTCCCCTTGTTAAAAAGCTAGAAATTCTTCAAAACCAAGCTTTAAGAATCTGTTTGGGCCAGTTAAGTCTTTGTCCATCTATTTCTCTGAATGCTGAGGCTAATATTCCACCTCTTTCCATCAGAAGACCTTATGTGCTGTTTTCACACTTCTCAAGATTGCTCTTCAAACAAGAATATCACCCAGGGACTGATACAGTCTTTTTTGGATCAGGAAAGAAGATTAGTGATGTAACTACTTCCATCCGCCGACATCCCCTCTTTGACCTGATTTCAGCACAAAGTTATGAGGTAGACAAACTTTCTGAAAACTCTCCTTGGACCTTTTAACAATTTGATTGCTTTGTTTCCATTCCAGGTTTCACATCTAAAAAAGAACTTGAAATCTCAGTTCAAAAGATTATTGCTCAGGAGCTCATAGAACAAAAATATGAAAATCATATTAAGATTTTCTCTGACGGATCTTTAAACAAGTTGACACAAAAAGCTGGAGCGGCTTTCTGGGTCTCAGAAATGTCTCACTTTGAAGCTGTCAGGCTGCAAGGTGACTCAGATGTTATGACTTCTGAGTTGATAGCAATTGAAATGGCTTTAAAGTGGTGTTTTAAACAACCAAAATCTAATTTTGTTGTACTTACAGATAGTAGCTCATTTTTGTTTTTCCTCCGGGAAGATCCATGTCATTCCAAGAATAATGGACTTTTCCTAAACATCCTTGAGACCATCGATCATATTATTGAAAAAAGGTTCCACAATTACTTTGCAATGGATCCCTGGACATGTAGGTGTCCAGGGAACCGAAATTGCTGATTTCTTAGCAAAGTCGGCCCTTAACAATGACAAATACCTCCAGTTGCAAATTGGTTATTTATATGATTCTAAGTTAAATAAAGAAAATCTAAAGGAGAACTTCCTACATCATTTCCAAGTCATCGCTCAAAGAAAGATCAATCATCGACAATTAGCAGAGAACAAGATCCTTCCACTTAATGATCTGCACCTTTCAAGAAGAAATTTTGTGCGCATCAGAATACTCAGAACAGGCGCATCACTCTTGAATGACTCACTTTTCAAGATGAGAAAAGTTCTTTCCCCCAATTGCCAGACGTGCAACGTAAAGGAAACGGTGATTCATGTTTTGCTGAATTGTACTGCTTACTCGATCCAGAGAAACATCTTAATAGCAAGATTACAAACAGAAAACATCTTTGAACTAAGTACTTTGACATGAAGATCTGACTAAGCGCAAAGTTTGCTACAATGAAACAATCAATTTTTAAATGATGCGAATCTTTTCCATAGGATTTAAGAATTTTTTTTCGAGGTTTTGTAACATAAATGTCATCAGCTTCTTGGCGTTATCCAACCTTGCCATCTGGAGGAGAGGGTCGAAAGACTCGAGCATATCCAGAGAAAACATTTATTTTTGTTTGATGATGATGATATTAAACTTTAGTGATCGGTTGGTCTCAAATGTGCTTTTGGGATCTCTTAGTTTCTTGCATTAGCCCCTTTCGGTTTATGTTTTCTTACCGACATCGCTTTTGGAACAATTTCGTCGAAACCGGTATGGGCCACAGCTTAAGGTGAACAGATTCGGTTATAAAATGGGTTTCAAGAGGCAATTGCCCGATATCAGCGACATTAGCGATATGATAAAGAACTAAATAAGAGTAATGTTTAAGTGATTTAATTCATCTCAAATTAAACTTCTTATGAATAAAATAATACGCATATTACTATTTATTGAAATATTATTGAATATATCAAGTTAACTTGTCAACTTTTAAAGAAACTACCGGTTGAATTTTAATATCCGTCATTTAATTAATTTTGCATAATTAAAGTTCTTGGTATTTAGGTACATTATTGATTGCTAATAGAACGGAGTGAAAAGGAAGTGATTAGTACTTTCCGACGAAGACAGGGGGCGGGGGTGCTCAGTCGGTAGCGCGCCAGGCTCGTAATCTGTAGTTCCCAGGTTCGAGTCCCAGCTGGGTCAGCGTTGCCTCACGGTCATGTTGGTGACATTTATCGGCTTGGAAAGGCCGCCGTCCGTCGGATGGGACGTTAAGCCGTGGCGCCGTGTGTGGGAGAGACATATTCTGTGCACGTTAAAGAACACGCTGGATGGCCTTGACGGGAGGCTACCATCTGTCTCCCAACAGCTGTTCCAGTGGGTCCCCTCCCCCAACCTTCTCTGAACCTACGGGGTCCATGTGACCTGGCCATTTAGCCCATGGTGTGCAAAAAAGTGCCGCTCAGAGGTAAAACAACCCAACCCTACGAAGACAGAGGCGCTGAAATCGGGCCAAGGGTTGATTTTTAATGCTAGCGTCCTATTTGTAAGGAGTCCAGAGATCTTGGCTTGGTACTGCATTTAGTCATCTTATAATCTATGATCCTTTCGTGTGTAATTCCACTGATTGTCATTGCCACTTCTGATGTGTAGAAAGAGGTAAAACTCTATTTAGTAAAGTACATTTTGATATTCAGTAAACCTGATTGCAGATCGAAAGGCTAAAAAGAAAGTTAGTGAAATGGTCTTCTTTTTTGTTTTTGCTCCATTAATCTACAGACAGCTATTAGGAGACAGATATAAATCTCCGTGAAGGCATCCAGAGTATCTTTAACATGCACAGGGTATTTCTCTCCTCAGAGGGTGAAGGTTTAACGTCCCATGCAACGGATGATGACCTTTCTAAGACTTTTTTTTAACCAAGGGCTCATCTAGGAACATCATGCTACGAACCAGAGGTTTTAATATGGCTATTAATATGGCAAAAACATGCAAAATACAACTGTATTTTGCATGTTTTTGCATCTTAGTTTTTTAGCAAAAAGGATATAGTAATTCAGCGATTTAATTTTCATTTATTTATTTAGTTTTGCTTATGTTACATATAGAGCTGCAATTAATGAGTTCGTGCATTGGGATAACTCTAGCAAATTAGAAATAGCAACTTTTTGCACATTACTTGTGAACAAGAAGAGGATAAAATAGCACTTCACGTCGAAGAATGATATTATATTAATTGAATATAATTCTTTATTTATAATATTGTTTTATTTCCTTTATATTAACAGAAATTTTATTATTTATAAAAGAATTTTGCCGTTCCGTGCCGTGTGTTCAGCGCGCTTGTCTACTAATCAAAGGAACATGGGTTCGAGCCTCAAGTAATACGTGGATGTTTGTGCTGTCTTTCTGCTGAGGTCCCGCCATCCTCACAGACCTTGCAAAAAATGGCGTATAAATTGACAGATTCCTGTCAGACATCTGTGGCAAGCAGCTACTTAAAAAAAGATACCCCCCTTCAAACAGCTGCTTGAGAGGATATTTATTTATTTATTTAATATTGTTTTATTTTCTTAATTTTCTACCATAGTGTACAAATACAAATATTTATTTCGACTTTAAATCTCTTAGAAATAACAATCACTACTGTATTACTTTGCATATTGATATTTCAGTCATCAAAAACAAATTGAAAGCTCAATACCTAAATCATCAAACACTGTTTTCTACTACTCAAAGGTAATGAATGGACAGGAACCATCAACAAGTCTGCTTAACCTCATTCCCGTTATCTACGTAGAGGCAGTCATTTCAGCATTGTCGCCTAACGCTCTCAGTACAAACGGTCACCTACTTTTCGATAGTGTTAGGAGAAGGAGAGATTGAGGGATGCTCTATTTTCGCTTCCGTTAGTGCTCCGTTAAATCTCTCAGAGTCGACCGCGTAGTAAATGTGATTAAGGAAGAACACATCACTGCGAAACGTGGACTGCGTGCATGCTTCTTCTACTGGACGTTAATCCTCTTTTTGCATTATTCGACTTGGCGAAACAAAGTAAAGTAACTGAGGGTTGGGTTGTTTTACCTCTGAGCGGCACTTTTTTGCACACCATGGGCTAAATGGCCAGGTCACATGGACCCCGAAGGCTCAGAGAAGGTTGGGGGAGGGGACCCACTGGAACAGCTGTTGGGAGACAGATGGTAGTCTCCCTTCAAGCCCATCCAGCGTGTTCTTTAACGTGCACAGGGTATAGCTCTCCCGCACACGGGGCCACGGCTTAACGTCCCATCCGACGGACGGCGGCCTTTCCAAGCTCATCGGTGTCCCCTACTGACCGTGGGCAGGGCGGGGAATTTTGCGGAGATAAATCTCAACGCTGACCCAGCTGGGACTCGAACCTGGGAACTACAGATTACGAGCCTGGCGCCCTACCAGCTGAGCCACCCCCGCCCCAAAGTAACTGAGGAGGAGAACGAAAATCTTTTTAATGGTACTTTTCATATATTATAAAAGATGAGCATCAGCAACCAAATCTGTATAATGGCTTTAAAAGTAACGAATGATTCTCTTCTTGAAAAGAAACTGTTATTCCGGAAATCACACGGAGCCTTTCGCCCCTCTCATCCGCAAATTCGATTCAGAAAGGCCAGTGAACTATGTGGAACAATCCTCTCGATTGAGGTTGAAAAACAGATATTTTGAAAAACGAAAACATTAAAATTGTTAATCATCTTGGACTAGTTTTCAAAAGAACATTCCAGAATTTTCAGATGGAAATTCGCTGATGCAAAAGCATTTTGGTAGAATTTGGAGTAAATGTGAAAATGAATAAAATTTATAATATAGTATAACTACTTAAAAATATAACTGTTGCTGAAAACTTTTTCTCTTTCTTATCATAAAGTAGTAACTTCTTTTAATTATTTTAATATAATAATATCTCAGAAACATTATACTTGCAAAACAAGAGGTATTCAGAGTAAAAGTTTTAGTTTATAGTTTCTGTAATGCAAATGATCTGTTATTAACCATACCCGAGCAGTGTCCAGTTATATATGCAGCCCATTATAAATGCTCTCCAAGATGTTGCGGGAATATTTGCAAGATTAGTATTCACCGCTTGTGGTCATAAAATATTCATTTAGGAAATAGTAAATATTGCATGTTTGATGATTTGAAATAACTTAATGATATGCAGTTTTATAAGTTAGCATTTTATATCATTATCAGATATTGTACATGATTTTTTAATAATAAATAGTATGTCAACTGGAGCAACTTTATGAAATTTATGAAATTAGCGGTAGTGTATTTGATAATATTTTTATTTTATACAGTAGTGTAGCCATACTGTTATAAACCGCTTACAAATTGACTACGTGATGTTCACTGAAAGCTGATCTCTGAGAGCTGCTTTCGCAATATTTACATTACTGAGATTCTATTTAGGATGTAAGGATTTTTACCACTCATCGGACTACGAGTCAGAAAGAAAACATAACATTTGAGGTAAGAAAAATCATCACTTGATGAGCAAAAAGCAGTGTACAGTCGCTCAAAAAAGTATCCGAACACTATGGTTGATTACAGAATTCAGAAAAAATATCTGGCAACGATTTTGTTTAGAAATTAGCGATCTGGCAACCTTCGTGTCACGTGACACGAAGGTTGCCAGGTCACTGATTTCTAAAAAAATCGTTGCCAGATATTTTTTCTGAATTCTGTAATCAACCATAGTGTTCGGATACTTTTTTGAGCGACTGTACCATTCATTACTCAGATGATCCATATTCTGCTTCATTTCAGACATAAGTGGATCTGCGAAAGCCCAACTAAGGAATGCTTAGGAAAAAGTCCATAGATGAGATCTCGATTTATCGTTTTTGAGAGAACAGCGAAATAATGCGATAGATAAGGGAAAAGAATGGTTACGCAAAAATAATGGACACAACGCACAAAATGCGAAAACACACCTAAAATAACTAATAATGACTGAAATTTAAGTTTTTAAAATAAAATGATTTTTGTTTATGTAATATTTCTCACTATATAAATCGAAAAATAATTCGTTTCCTCATATAAAACATGATTTTGTTTTTTCATAAAAATAAACATTCTTTTAAGCATGGTATTATTTTTGCAAAAGCAATCTTTTCCATATTAAAAATTATTTTCATCTCCACAAAACTCCCCGCCCTGTCCACGGTCAGTAGGGCACCGATGGACTTGGAAAGGCTGCCGTCCTTTGGATGGGACGTTAAGCCGTGACCCAGTGTGTGGGAGAGCCACACCCTGTGCACGTTAAAGAACATGCTGGATGATCTTGATGGGAGGCTATCATCTGTCTCCCAACAGCTGTTTCAGTGAGTCCCCTCCACCAACTTTCTCTGAGCCTTCGGGGTCCTTGTGACCTGGCTATTTAGCCCATTGTGTGCAAAAAAAAGTGTCGCTCAGAGGTAAAACAACCCAATCCAACCAAAAATGATCTTTTCCTTCTTGATATCCAATACTGTGCACATTAAAGGAAAAAGGGTTAACAGCTTCGGAAGCTGCTTGTGTCTCGGCAAAAACTTCGATCTTTTACAGCTCTAGGAATGAAAGTGCAAATGTTTAGCAAACTAGTAACTTTGGGTTGGTTGAGTTGTTTTGCCTCTGAGCGGCAGTTTTTTGCACACAATGGGCTAAATGGCCAGGTCACATAGACCCCGAAGGCTCAGAGAAGGTTGGGGGAGGGGAACCATTGAAACAGCTGTTGGGAGACAGAGGGTAGCTTCCCGTCAAGGCCATCCAGCGTGTTCTTTAACGTGCTCAGGGTATGGCTCTCCCGCACACGGGGCCACGGCTTAACGTCCCATCCGACTGACGGCGGCCTTTCCAAGCTCATCGGTGTCCCCTACTGACCGTGGGCAGGGCGGGGAATTTTGCGGAGTCTAGTAATTGTAATCATTGGACTAATTGAGGCAGGAGTTGATTCAGTCGTCAGTGTGCCAGGTTTGTAATCTGCAGTTTCCAGGTTCGAATTTCACCTGGGTCAGCGTTGAGATTAGTCTACGCTAAATCCCCAACTTGCCCTCAGTCAGTTGGTGGACACCGACGGCCTTGAAAAGACCACCGTCCATCAGATGGGAGGTTAAACCGTGGCCTCGCTAACACGAGAACCATACTTGTGCACGTTCAAGAACACACTAGATGGCGTTGACCGGAGGATACTGTATGTCTCCTAACAGCTATCCAGTGGGTCCTCTTTTTCAAACCTTCTCTGAGCTCTTGGGGTCATTGTGACCTGCCCATTGTATCAAAATCAAAGTGCAGCTCAGAATAAAGGCAACTTAACTAGCGTAACTGATTCAGTAATGCGTTTTATTTTGAAATAGTTTTATTTTATTAAAATAACTTTGTGTTTAAAGAACTATTCGCGAGATATTAATTGTTAGTGTTTCTTGTTAGAGATTTTTTCGGGGGCAGTGCAGTGTAACGGTATTCCTTTAAGGATTAAAATCTTGCCAAATATTTTCTAGTTCTTTAGATACTTTAATTAAATAGCTTCATGATATATAAATAACATACACGCAACAATGTAGAAAAATGCTCATTTCTAATATATCTGTGATCTCCACCACAAAAACAAACTCATCATCTATTTCCTTATAACTTCCTCATGAAGCTATTTTTATCGAGTCTCATACTAAATGTCACACGAATTCTTTAATAATTAATAGCCCCATCACTTTCCGTGACTCCATTGTCATATTACAGCATTTGTTCTTCGCAGCGAAAGTCTTTGCATTATGTCCTTTGTACACGCTTCCTGCTGCAGACATTTTCATTCAAGTCATCACTTCCAAAGTCCATAGCTAGCGAGATACGCGCACAGCTCTCTCCTTTATTGTTGCTGCTCCGCTGATGTTTTGTTCACGTGCTTAGGATACATTGTTATGAGTGCCGTAACACTGAAGCGAAGCATTCTACCGCCACCGTCTCGATGTCTCAACAGAATCCAAACATAATATCGATCGCAAGTGCCTTGGTGATACCTGAATCCTCAGAGAATATGGCGGGATATATGGAGTGACCTGTTCGCCCTGTGAGAAAATGCGTGGCTCATAACGAGCCCATTTCGGGCCTTAAGAGGGATATGATTTGATAGTGGGATTAAAGGGTAATTGGAGAGGAGCTGGGAATGGTTTCTAGGAATGTAACATTGTGCCAGGGCAATGGTGTGATCACAATTAGCTTTTTACAATTAATTGCAATGATGAGCATGATTATTAAGCCTTCGAGAGGATCTACATCAGTGGTTCCAACAGAGGCGTTTTGTTTCTCAATCAATGATGGAGGCCTTAGACGCCATCAAGTTTACAATTAGTTTTATACAAGAAAAATTAGTTTTAATTCTATGAAGGGGGCTTTAGAAAATAATTCTTGGGAAAAGAGGTCGTTAGAAAACAATACTTGGTAAAAGGAGGCTTTGGACTCTAAACGATTGGTCTAAAAAATATGTATAAATATTATTTTACTTAAATAATATTTATATATATTATAAATATTATTAAAATATATATTATTGTTAAAAATCATTATATTGTCAATAATTATTATTGTCAAAATTATTATTTTGTTTTATAAAAATTATTATTGTTAAAAATAGAAATTTAGATTGATATTTAATACAGTCTTTACTGTTTATATTCAGTGACATTTTTCCGTACAAGATTTTTTTGATTAGGTAGCTTCGAATGTAGATTTCAATTTACAAAACATGGTATATAAAGAAAAGAAGAAAAAAAATTCGGAAAAAGATTTTAATATGAAAATCATTCAAAATTATCACCATGGGTTGTTTTACCTATGAGCGACAATTTTTTGCAAATAATGGGCTAAACGGCCAGGTCACAAGGACCTCAAGGGCTCAGAGAAGGTTGGTGAGGGGAACCACTGGACAGCTGTTGACCTCCCGTCAAGGTCATACAGTGTGTTCTTTAAGGTGCATAGACTACGGCTGTCCCGCACACGGAGCCGTGGCTTAACGTCCCATTCGAAGGACGGCGGCATGTCCAAGGCCATCTGTGTCCCCTACTGACCGAGAGCATGGCAGGCAGAGTCACCATGATGGCTCTCTACCATTGTTTTAATCATTGAGAGCATTCTTGAAATTACTCGAAAGTTATATCCTTGAAATGGTCGGTCACATTTTTTTTTGGATGATGTGAAATCTTTCCTTGTCATCTTCATTTTTAACTTCGAAAAGATATCTCCACCCCTCTTCAATTCTCTAGATTTGGCTCTGGATAACTTCTTTCTTTCTCCAAAGTTAAAAATGATATTGAAGAGAAACGATTTTATATCATCTAAAACACTAAAAAAACATCTCAAGGAGATAACTTTGGTGGAATTTCAAGAATACTATTGACGACTGAAAGAGATGTGTAGCTAGTGTATAGAGTCGCATGGCGATGATTTCGTTTGGAATGATTTCGTTTAAATTTTTTCTGAACATTTGCTTTTGTTTCGGAATTTTTGCCTCATCACTTTTCACGCGCTATTCATTTTAGCAAACAATTATTTCAACAGTTATTATTTGAATTTTGATTAAATTTTAAGAAGAATTCTTGATTAGTATCAGTGCTGTTAAATGGTTTATTTTTCGTAACTCTTTGTATGTCAAAAGAATATGGTTGAGGATCAAATTGGATTGGGTTGTTTTACCTCTGAGCGATACTTTTTTGCACACCATGGGCTAAATGGCCAGGTCACATGGACCCCGAAGGCTCAGAGAAGGTTTGGGGAGGGGACCCACTGGAACAGCTGTTGGGAGACAGATGGTAGCCTCCCGTCAAGGCCATCCAGCGTGTTCTTTAACGTGCACTGGGTATGGCTCTCCCGCACCCGGCGCCACGGCTTAACGTCCCATCCGACGGACGGCAGCCTTTCCAACCCCATCGGTGTCCCCTACTGACCGTGGGCAGGGCGGGGAATTTTGCGGAGAGTTGAGGATCAAACTTTTGATTGATATGAATGCAGTCTTCAATATGCAATTTGTTTCTAGTATATTCGATTTATAGACATGGGACGTATCAGATGATATTTGGTAGAATACTGTCTTTCTAATACACCCTGTATTGCATCTATACAAGATTGTATATCTAGTTCACACTCTTTAAGCCATGAATTTTTCACGGATACATTTTAAGTGGGGGATAGAACAAAGGTTAGGTTGGGTTGTTTAACCTTTGAGCTGCATTTTTTTGCAGACAATGGGCTAAATGGTCAGGTCATCAAGACCAAGAGGTGTTCAGAGAAAGTTGGAGGAAGGGGACGTACTGGAACAGCTGTTAGGAGACATATGGTAGCCTCTTCGTCTACTCCATCCAGTGTGCTATTTAACGTGCACAGGTTCTGGCTTTTCTGCGCACGGGGCCACGGCTTAACGTCCCATCCGACAGACGGCGACCTTTCCAAGCCCATCGGTGTCTCCTACCGACAGAGGGCAGAGTGGATGTAACAAGAAAACCACTGACGTTACCATGACGATGACTCGTTTGCTGTGACGAAGCTTTCATTTTAAAGGCTTGCTTTTATGATAAAGAGAACGAAGAAACGATTAGAAATCAGGTTTTTGATACAATTATATCTGAGCTGCCTTCAAAGGCCGGATGCAATTACAAACAATATTACTGGTGCCCCTATCATGCTTCAGATGGCCGGATGTAATTATAAACAAAATTGCTTGTGGTACCATCTTGTTTCAGGATTTCGGAGGAAATTGCAGACAAAATTGTCACCATCTTGTTTGGTAGGCATGCGGAATCGATCACCACAAACTGCTAGCTTATGACGCTGCATAAAAAGAGAAGTCTTAAACATTGTGGATAAATTATTAGTTAAGGAAAAATGCAATATGTTGCAAAAGGTCGTTGGATACGTTCATGGGTTGGGTTGTTTTACCTCTGAAGAGCACTTTTCTGCACACAATAGGCTAAATGGCCAGATCACATGGACTTCGAAGGCTCAGAGAAGGTTGGGGGAGGGGACCCACTGAAACAGCTGTTGGGAGACAGATGGTAGCCTCCCGTCAAGGCCATCCAGCGTGTTCTTTAACGTGCACAGGGTATGGTTCTCCCGCACACGGGGTCACGGCTTAACGTCCCATCCGACGGACGGCGGCCTTTCCAAGCCCATCGGTGTCCCCTACTGACCGTGGGCAGGGCGGGGAATTTTGCGGAGATAAATCTCAACGCTGACCCAGCTGGGACTCGAACCTGGGAACTACAGATTACGAGCCTGGCGCGCTACCGACTGAGCCACCCCCGCCCCTGGATACGTTCATGTTATGTGAAATGGAAAGCCAAACTCATCCTAATTTCGAAAATGGAGGTAAATTGAAGATTTCATTCATATCTCTCAAAATTTCTTTTTTAAACAATATTTATTGGAATATTTAACCACAAATACATTTATGTTCGTTTTGGAACATTTTAATGAATAAAACCAAAATTTGAACTCAAGCTTTCATAACTGTTTTTATTTTATTAAACGGTTTGTTTTAACAATTATTATTTGCCCATTTATTAAATTTTGAGGTAGAGGTAATTGTATCAAAATCAAGAAACACGACTATGCTGGAAATAATTTTTGAAATTGGTATATGAACAGAAATTGGTATGCGAATTTTAGTCCGTATAATGATGTTTCTCGCTATAGTAAAAAGTGTAAACATGGCAAAAATAATTTAAACATTTTAAAAAAGATATTGCTCACCAAAGTCATCAAGAAACATTATTCGATGGGCTAAAGTGCTTAGAAAATCAGATTTTATGCTAAAAAATGCAATCCAAACCTTGTTTTTATTCAGACTACACCAAATTAGATCTCAGATTCTACTATTTCTCGTTCATATTTTTCTGCAGGTTGCTATATGTCCCTCATTAACTTTTAAACAATTGCATCGAACAGTCTCAGTATTAAATAATATTTGTTTATAAATGTAAGTTTTAAGTTCTAGGATAAACTAAATCCGATTATTAAATAATAGTAATGCCAGTTGTCAGAGAGGAAAAACAAGAGTCAGTCAATAATTGAAATCCTTATGCTACTGTTCTGTTGTTGCTAACAAATGTATTACTCAGCCAACAGGTTTACTGAATAATATCAGTAGACTGGTGATTAAGAATAAAATCACTGCGAGAGTTTCAAAATGAGATATATACTGTAGATGAGTTATTTTCGAGACAGAAATTATTGAGTGTAGCTCAGCTATTTCGATAATAACTGAACCCGTGACATATTAGGCGAAAAAAGGTTCTTTGGCACATCGTAAAACGTATACACTGCCATTCCAAAATATTAGATAATTTCTATATTATGTCAATTACAATCTAATTTCGAAGATCTATAACTTCTAAAATATGCATTTAATGGAGCAATATGACTGAAGGCAAATTAAAGATCATAATCAAATCCTTTTCAATCTCGATTTTCAATAATATTCGTTCATAATTAAAGAGTTATGGAAGCTGGAATATTTCACAAATGCGTCATAAGAATTTACCTCAGATATTAATTAAAACTTAATAAGTATTGCTTCAAGCCATTTAATAAAATAAATATAACTCTGAAGTTTGAGTAATGACTATTTTCATATTAGACAATTGTGAATGATTTTTATAAAGAGACAATTTATTATTAAATATTCCAGCTTCCATAGTTCTTTCTATATGGCTGACAAAACGAAGGTCTAATGCTTATAACTAAGTGCCATATCAGCCTAAAGTTCTTCTTTCTATCATTATAAACAAGATAGGAATTATTAACAAGCTCGAAACTCCCGAAGGCATTTCACATAAAAGAATTTCATCTAATAAATGGAATTGCAGCGACTATCCCAGCGTTTCATGGTAGAAAACTTCTCAATTATTTTTTTTTTCTTCTAACGGCTTCAGCTATTTCATCAGCCTGAAAGACTAGACTGAATACCCTGCACGCAACCTTCATTAACTGGCATTGCACTCTAATGTTTAATAAATGTTTCAGCAGATCGGAATGTTTCGAATAAATAAAATTGGCTAATATTTCCACATTGGTTCAACAAATTAAGCACTTGTCCCATTTTCAACGGTAAGGCAGAGAAAGGATAGATGGAAAAATGAAAGAACTAAAGGCCCGATGATGTTCGGGAGAATTCTCTCAAACCAGTCGTGCTTATTAGTTGATCTTGTTTATCCAAATGGTTTTAATTTAAGATAATAAATTTGTTGACTGTTGTACTGTTGAACCACTGCCAGGTATTAACTCTAATGTATCAATTCATGCTATACACTTCACAGACCCGATTTAGGTTAAGCGAGATATGTTCGTGTAGCCAAATTGAGAGGAAAGAATTGAAAGTGAATATTTTATCATTAAAAAGTTCACATTAAGATTTATTAATGCATTAACTTGCGATGTTATCAACCCAGTTGAGGCAAGAATAAAAACCAAAAGCAAATGAATGAGGATCTTAGAAGCAGTGACGAAATCTACCGAAATGCAAAAATTGAGTATTTGAAGCATTTTGATGGAGGATATTCGTTCCGCAGTTTTTTACTGAACTCTGTTATACCAATGCCTTTTAAACAAATAACGTGTTGTAAATCGGTAAATACGAGGGAATTTTAAATGCGAATTGATTTGAAGTCATCAACGACGACGACGAAAACATATCGACAATTGAATATTCCTGCGAGGTATTAGTCATCAACGATGCGTCATAGAAATATTGAGGCTTACATTATTCTGCACTTTCCGTTGGACCTCTGAGAGGCACATTCTTTGTACACAATGGGCTAAGTGGCCAGGTCACAGAGACCCCTAGGGTTCAGAGAAGGTTGGGGGAGGGGGCCTACTGGAACAGCTATTGGTAGACAGATGGTAGCTTCCTGTCAAGGCCATCCAGCATATTCTTTAACGTTCACAAGGTATGGCTCTCCTCCACACGGGAACACGGCTTAAAGTCCCATCCAATGGACGGCGGCCTTTCCAAGCCCATCGGTGTCCCCTACTGACCGTGGGCAGGTCTGGGAGTTTTGCGGCGATAAATCTCAATGGTCGCCCAAGTGGGACTTGAACCTGGGAACTGCAGATTACGAGCCTAACGCACGAACGACTGAGCCACCCCCGCCCCACTTTCTGTTGAATGCAGCCAGATGCTGCAAGAAGGCTTAATTGATACACCGCTCTTCACTGAAATGGCCTCACCCGGAAAGAGTTTATACATATATTAGATTCAAATCTTGAATAGCAAGAGATAGTCATATAAAGAAGAAGGGATTACATTTGCAAGTCAAAAACTCATTTATTCATAGCAAAGAAAGCGTATAGAGTGCATGGACAGTGATTGCATTTAATAATACTTGTAATATTTATAAATAAAACGTATACCAGCTAGCATTGTAGAGTACGTATGTCAGTTATAAGCAATGGACAGAAAAAATTAAAATATCTTCATTTTATGTAAATGGAGAATGAAATTCGAGGTTCCGTAACTGGTTGAATTAACTGGCGGAAATTGGAAAAAGAACACCATTAGCAATTGAAGCGTAATCTATGTGATTTATTTAGTAGAAACAACTTGTTGAGAAAGGACAGTGATCACACGTGTGAAGAGATTCAATGCTTATTTTACCTTGTAATGAGTATTACTTACAGAAGGCACATTTTAATAAGGTGTCGAACCTCCTCGAGCAGTAATACAAGCTTCCAATCGGTCGTAGAAATGCTGGATATCACGCTGGGGGATACCATTCCATGTGCTTTCAATTTGGGCGCGTAATTCAGCGATGGTCGTTGCCTGCCGCGGTCCGTCAGTCTTTGTCCGATCCAGTCCCAGACATGCTCGATTGGAGACAAGTCCGAAGAGCGTGCTAGCCAAGTGAGGTGGTGCACTGCCTGAAAAGCATGCTGAGTTGCCCGGGCGGAGTGTGGGCGGGCGTTATCCTACTGGAATATAGCATTTGGGATTACACTCAAATATGGCAGGACCACCGGTTGTACGATGTCGCTGACGTACGTATTGCTATTCAGTGTACCCTGTACAAATATCAGGCACGTACGAGTGTGATAGCTAATCGCTCCCCACACCACGATGCCCAGCATGGGCTTGTGTGTCGCTGAAGGATGCACGATGGAAGAAGCCGCTCACCTTGTCGCCTTCAGACGCGTAAACGACAATCAGACGCTCCTAAGCAGAATCGGCTTTCTTCACTGAAGACCACAGACTGCTATTCTTCCCTCCAATGAACTCGTTCTTGACACCACTGCAAACCTGCTCGACAGTGACGAGGTGACAGTGGTAACCATGCCAGCGACACGGGTGCACCGTAGTCCTGCTTCCAAAAAACGATTGCGTATCTTTCATGTAGACATCTTTGGTACGACAGAGGATCAAATTTGTGACGCCATCCGCTCTGCCACCGCCACCCTCCTGATATGCCGATCCTCTCATGCATCCATAATTCTGTGTTGCCCGGAACCACGTCTGCGAGTGTGGGAATGTTCTTCTGACCATCGACGCCACCATCGTACCACCACCGATACCTTTCGCCCAATGCGGTGTGCAACTTGATAAAAAGACCTCTGCTTCCCGAAGACCCACTATACGACCTCACTGAAACTCCGCTAACTGAACAAATGTTGCACGCCTGCGTCGTCCAGGCATGGTAGCTTCTTCAAAGAGCATCGAACAACACGACACAAAACGAATAACTTCTTTCTTCACGCCCTAGTCCTTAAATACGCACTGCGTACATTTGCATGTTGTCGTCCTCAGTGACGTCATTATTTCACCCAATGACTTTCAATCTTGGATCACAGTTTCTGCTGCCCTTAACTATTAAAGTTTTATAATATGACGTTCGTAAAGGAATTCCTTCTGGGTGTTCTTTTTTCAATTTCCGCCAGTGTATTTATTGAAACATATGACTGAAGATAAATATAAGATGCCAATTAAACTGTCTAAATTTCGATTTGAACAATATCCGCATAATACTTAAAAGTTATAGAAGTTTGAATGTTGACTATCAGAAATGTCAATGAAAAGAATTTACCTCAGAAGTTTATTAAAACTTAAAAAAAAGCATTATTTCAAACCATTTAATAAAATAATTGTAGGTTACAATTTTGTGCAAATGGTTCTTTCAATAATTGTCAGTTTTATACAAGTTTCTTAGTCCTGACTTTGCTGCTGTTAAGTATTCGAGCTTCTATAGCTGTTTAAATACCCAACAAATATTGTCGAAAATCGAGATTTAGATAGATTTGAATGAGGTTTAAGTTTATCTAGTCCTATTGTGCTATAAAAAGCTTGTAGATATTATGGATCTTCGATATTTGACTTTCGATTGACTTAACATGAAAATGTTTCCATTATTCTGTCAAGTATCTGTCGTATGAATCAATTAGAATGAACTTTAGCCCATACATCTGACAGATCTTCTTTACCCTAATTCCCGTTCTATTCTCGGTGAGAAAAGGACACCGATGGCATTGGAAAGATTCATCCTTTGGACTTTAAATTGCGGCTCCATATGTAGAAGACTCGTTAAGAAAAAATGGCTTTGCTCGTTAAGAAAAAATGGCTTTGACCGGGAGACTACAATCTGCATCCTTACAGCTGCTCATAGATTCCTATCCCCATCTTCTCTCACCTCTGTGGTCCTTGTAACCGGTAATAGCCCATTGTTGTGCACAAAAGTGCCACTCAGACGTAAAACAACCGAGAGCTACCAGGTCCGCATGGGTTCCGTATGGACAGGTGTATGTGTCTGCTGTAGCCTGATAAATCTATACTGACGTCTTGATTGTCCTTAAAGAAAACATTCACACCACACCTCTTAGTGCAAAAGACAAGACAGAAAAATATATAATATGACAAAGTTAAAAAGGTATCCAAAGCCACAACTTTAGTTTTTCAACATCGGCTGTTGCTTCTTCACGGGGCATATTACAATGCTATTTGTTGTATTTGTGTTCTGAGCTGAGGAATAGTTTGAGTTGACTGAAGCGCTTTGGTAAGTGGGAGTTTCATCATTTCCCACGCGTGATTTATTCCAGACACAAATCGGGTGAACTTATAGACAAGGGAACCATATTTAGTAGCGCAAAGACACTTTTAGGTTTGTGAATGTTATGTGGAGGAACATTATTTGCTGGAAAGTGATGTCTGGATTGAAGCGTATCAAGGACAGATGCAATGATGTCAAGATGACATCAGCATCACCTGGAAAAAGAAAAATATCAGAATAATAATGTCAGAAGAAGATATCAGATAAAGGTATTAAAAAAAGAGAAATATCTATTTAAAAAATTTGCCGCGTATTCTAGTATTCTATCCTTGAAAATTTGAATATATTACTTCCCCCCATGGAAATAAAATATAAAAAAAAACTATTTTATCTTGTCTTGGAAATCAAAAAGTATTATTTTTCTTCTTCCTGTAAAATATAAATGTGTCCTTCATATCCATGGGCGCATCTAAGGGGATGGGGCAAAGGGGCCATATTCCCCCCCTTCAGAATTCGAGTAAGGTAAAAGAGGCAAATAATTATTTAACCTATTTATATTTGATGCATTCTTCAAGAATTTTTTTTTAAAAAACCCTTAAAACGGAGGGAGAAATGTTATACTGTATTGAAAATCAAATCTCTTGTCCCCCCCCCCCTCTTTTACATTTTTTCGATTTTTTTTTCTTTCTAGATCCGGGCCTGTTTATATCAATATATAAAAGAATCATCCAGTAGTGTTAAAATATTTAAAACTAAAATTTAAAATATAAAAAAAGTCCTTGTAAAATGTAAAAGTTGATTTTAACCACTCAAACATGTGTCTATCGACTTCAATATAACTCTATGGATTTAATCGCAAGTGAAATATACTGTTAATGTAAATGTTTTTAAGACCGAAAAAAGGAAAATAATATGTAAATAATCCCGACCCCTTTAGGAGTGGTGTTAGCTCACTTGATAATGCGCCAGGCTCATAATCTGTAGTTCCCAGGTTCGAGTCCCACCTGAGCCAGAGTTGAGATTTATCTCCTCAAAACCCCTACCGTCAGTCAGTAGGACACACCGATGGGCTTGGAAAGGCCGCCGTCCGTCTGATAGGACGTTAAGCCGTGGCTCCGTGTACGAGAGAGCCATACCCTGTGCACGTTAAAGAATAGGCTGGATGGCCTTGAGGGAAGCTACCATCTGTCTCCCAACAGCTGTTCCAGTGAGTCCCCTCCCCCAACCTTCTCTGAACTCTTGGGGTCCTTGTGACCTGGCCATTTATCACATTGTGTGCAAAAACACTGCCTTTCAGAGGTTAAGCAACCAACTCAACCCTCCCATCAGAGTTACACCTTTAAGTATTACCTCATACTTCTATTTTCAGTAAATTACCTATACGATGAATGTTTGAAAAGACAAAAAAGTTTTATCATTTAGCGGTTTTTAATCATTTGACCTCTATCCTACATTTTTCTTAAAGTTTTGATTCCTGCGACAATTGAGACTTTGCATTGAAAGAAACAGAATCGAAATGTCAATAGTTAATGGCACTGAAACTCGTTTTAATGAAGTAATTAAGGTTAGAGAAAGAACTTTCTTCTATTTATTATTCAGCATTACATTAATTTTTTTAATTCACAATTTCTTATATTTTCGTAAATCAATTTAAGGTTCAGTTTCGTTTCCTTTGCTACTTTTTTTAAACGGTTTTTACTCATTATCTCTTCCTTGTTTTCTTACTGGTAGTTTTTTTTATCATTCAGTATTCGTTCTAATTATTTTTCTTCGAGCTTAATTCTCCTCAGACATTAATTTTACTCCAGTCTTTTTTTCTTATTCAAAGTTCTTTTCTTCTACCATTATAACATCTTGTTTTAATTACCTCTTCAACCATTTGTTTCTTGAACTTTCTGTGTTTTCCTTTTCTGCTTTTTATTTCCACTTTCATTCCCAAAGGACTAAAACACCGACTTCTGAACATAACACCTAAGGCAAAAGTAAAAAACAACCGACTTCGGGTTCTTAAAAACTATCTGAAAATTTTTAATTCTCAAGTGTGCAAAGTTTCATTAATTTCTATTTACTTTGTTTAAAAGTTTTTTTGCTAATAAAATAGTTTTCTTCTTCGGTTGGACTACACATTCTGCAGTTTCAGCAGATACCATTAAAACATACCATAAAGTAAAAAAAAAAAGCTTCATTGATTTCAGATGATGGATACAGAGCTTTGGGATTTCTTCTTGTGGTTTTCATTGCATCTTCTCCTCAGTTTCAGGCTTAATCCAATGATCTCTTCCCAACCAAAGTATGCTCACCTCAGTGTTAAATAAAGATGAAACGTGACCTATACATTTTTCAGTTACTCCTCTATCGTATTATCCAAAGGAAAAAAGAAAAATATGCGAGCTAGTGGCTATTGCAGATATTTTTATAAATGTGGCTATTATTTTACAATGGTTCTCATATATTAAGGAATAACCCTATGTTATATCAATCAAATAAATCAATAACTCGATTTTTGACAATATTCGTGAAGTATTTAATGAGTTAGGGAAGTTTGACTATTAATAACAGCAATGCCAGTCTTAAGAAATTTTAACAAAATTGATGAATAGTTAAAGCATTCTTTATACAAACTTTTAAAATGCACACTTATTTTATTAAACACTTTGATACAATAAATATTACTAAGTTGTAATTAACATCTGATGTTAATTTTTGTGACTGGTATTGTTATTGTTATATTTTCAATCTTCCATAACTCATTAAATATTGAACGAATGTTATAGAGATCGAGATAGTGAGATATTTGATTGATATCTTTATCTGCTAGCACATTTTTTAAAACAGAAAAACGTATCTTAGAAGTTATAGATCTTCGACTTTAGCTTTCCATTGATAAAATTAGGGTTGTGCCTTAATTTATGGAAACTAGTGTATAATAGAAACATTTATCAATATGTACAATCATTTTTGTTGGCATTTTGCACTAGTATCATTTCACTACCGGTGTTTTAATGTTTGAAATTTTTACTTCAGAAATTAGCGGTTTGATTTTCTAATCTCAGTTTATTAAAAGTTATTTGGAAATTTCTATTTAGCTGATTATTATGTGTTTATTTTATTTTGTTTTATTTTAATTATGTTGTTAATTTTATTTTTAAGAATATAATTTTTTATTCATAAGAGTAAAGAATACAAATACATTTATCATTTGACCCGCAAAGCTAAATTGCTTTTCTGCAGGAAAATGAATAAATTAAATTAAACATAGGTCATTCAGCCACAAAAATGGCGTACATCAAATAAATCCACAAAACACAACACATAATAATCAGCTAAATAGAAAATTCCAAATAATTTTTAATTCCATTTTCAAGCTAAAAATTGCCAACTTTTTTAGCTTGAACTGACATTAGGAAATGATATGTGACATCAGTTATGACATCAGATATGAAATAGATATGTGACATCAGTTGTACAAAACTTTTGTTGATGATCGGAAGAATTGAAACTTTAGTGATAATGGTGATTTTGGTTTTAACTAAGAAGCTCATACTCATAATACTTTCGGTGTTTTCTCTTATATGATATGACGCAGTACAATATCGCTATTTAAATATCAGCGTATGAAATGGTTGAGAAGTTTCCCTAGTGCAGTAAATCTCGAAGAACGTTTGATCAAAATATTCATGAGGAATGATTGAATAAAGTCCAATTTTGGTTAAAACTTCTAAGTGGTAGCTGAAGTATGTTCATATAAAATGCTTAAAATTCTGTTGCCGGAAAGCGTAACTCAAAAATAATAACAAACTATCATTTTTGATCATAATACTTTAAAAATTAATCAGCATCATTATTGCAAAAATATTTTAATAGTAATATCAGCATTTTTTGCTTTTCGTTTTAAAGCTGCAAAACGGAAATATCTGATTTAAAACATTTATTAAAAAATATTTTCTTGAATATTGAAACGCAAAAAAACGTAAAACAAAAGTTATTTATTTCAAAAACAGTTTTTATTTCTTGCAACATATAATTTTGTTTTAGTGGAGAATTCACAAGTAAAGCAACAGAGTGAAAAGAAAATGCAAAATATAAAAACATCTAATGTTCTGTAAAAACATCCATAACATAAAAATTAATATAAAAATTAAAGTGCATATATATATGTATTTCGCATATTAATATTTCATAAACAGTGTTATATACCTTAATCAGCTTACACTGGTTCATATTTGTATATCTTTTAACAGCCAAAAAATGCAAAATTTCCTCGTCTGCCCTTGGTATGTGGCGGACAGCAATGAGCTTGGAAAAGTCACCGTCCGTCAGATGGGACGTTAAGCCGTGGTCCCATATGTGGAGAGCCATACCCTGTGCACGTTAAGGAACACGCTGGATGGCCTTAGCGAAGCTACCATCTTTTCCTTACAGCTGTCCATTGGGTCTCCTCCCCCAGCCTTCTCTGAGACACCTCGGAATCTTTGTGACCTAGCCATTTAGCCCATTGTGCACATAAAAGTACCGCTCAGAGATAAAACAGCCCAATTCAAGTGATTTTAAGCAGCAGCAGGAAATTTAATATTTAAATTGCTTTAGTAACGAAATAGTGTTTTGATCACGAAAATAAAAAGACTTTTTGCAAGTCATTCATGATATACTGTACGATGCGAAAAATGTTTATCTAATGATTTTTTTATAAGCTGAGTACATTATGGGTCCCTGAACACGAAAACACGGTTGTTGTTTTTTCAAAGCTGACTTTCTGTTTCGGTTTTCGGCCAAGGCCATTTAGATACATGGGCCGAGAAAAGCCTTTGAACAAAAAGAAACAAAGGAGGTAATTAAATATTCATAAAGATTTAATAAATTTAATTTGTATAATGTTTAATAAAAAAACTATTTATTTTAAATAACATAAAACATATTATTTTAATTTATTAAAATATTTATAAAAATTTTAAAATTAATTTCCTAATTTTTAAATATATATATATATACAACTAACTACCAGTAAATATAAATAAAATAAAATAAATACCCCCTCAAGCAGCTGCTTGCCACAGAGGTCTGACAGGAGCCTGTCAGTTTATATGCCACAGTAGAAGATCTGAGAGGATGGCAGGACCTTAGTAGAAAACAACACGAACATCCATGCCTTTCCCGGGGCTCGAACCCAGGTCCCGTAGATCAGTAGCCAAGCGCGCTAACCACTCGGCCACAGTAAAACGTTTCTAAATTTAAAAATTAATTCTGTTATAGTATGCCAAATGAGTTCTAGTTTGACGCCTAAACAGTTCAACTCTTTCAGTTGAAATTTCCAATTTAAGGATATTTCATCCGGATTTCCTGAAAATATAAATCTCTAGTTCATTTAACTTTACTTAAACTTCTGCTATGACAGATAGGAATGCCATCATTTTGGTCTTTGTTGCAAATAACCAAATTCATGCATTTGAATCGTAGCAGGAGCTTTATTGATTTATTAATATTTTATACTAACTTTATGCTCATGTTGAAGTTTGCAGCGAATATATCAGCATTAAAGGACGAGAAAAATAACATTCATTTGCTATTCGGGGTTGATGACGTTGAGAGAAAACGTTTCGTATCGGAGATAATTTTAATGAGGCCTGGATGTACAGAGGAAGCGAAACTGGCGTTTCCTCTAAAAATTATCCGCTTCGTAGAAATAAAACTGACTAATTTGAAATATTTCTTTTTTAAACTTTGCAGTCCCTGCTAAAAAATAAAAATAAATTCGAAAATTTAAATTATTGTTGGAGGCGCAGCATTTCAATGCACGAAACTTCCTCCTACGCTTAGGTCTCTAAACAATTCAGAATGCAGCATCATAGTTAAAATTTCATTAGGCCTTCAGAATAGAGGGATCTGTGTCGGCTATGCGTAGATTACCACTAAACTTCGGTAAAAGTATGTATTGCATTTCTTTTCCCTATCTCTTTCTTTTTTCCTTTCTCTCCCTTTTCTTCTTTCCAAACTTTATTTCTCTTTCTTTTCCTTTTTCCTAACTTTTTTCCTTTTCCTCTTCTTTTACTTACCTATCTTTTCTTTCTTTTCTTTTTTCTACCCTTTATTTTTTCTTTTCTTTTACTTCTTCCTACCGTTTCTTTACTTATTCTCTTGCATTTTTCCTACTTTTCTTTCTTCTCCTCTTCGTTTACATTTTTTATCTCTTCTTTTCCTTTCCGTTTCCTCTTTCTATTTTCTTTTTCTTACCTCTTTCTTTTCTTTTTTCTTACCTTTTCTTATTCGCAGACCGGACTTTACCGTAACCATCGAGACTCAAGGCCATTTCACTGATTACGTCATACGTTCTGACGTCAGCATTCGTGGATCTAACATCTTGACACTCCGTAGCTGCTTGTGTTGCCGGAATTTTCTAATGTTGTGTTATCATCGAAGTGGCGCTTTATTTTTCTGTGATTAAGTTTTTACTTGTGAATCATAGTTTTTGAAGAAATGCCTCATCCTTGTTCCGTTTCTGGCTGTAGAGGAAGCTATGAAAGTTCAAGAAATGTGCGCGTTTACAATTTTCCCCATTTCATTCATTTGTGCAGAAAATGGCTTCTAGTAATAAGAAGAGAAAACTTCACAGTAACAAAATTTAGCAAGGTATGTCAATTTTTTCCCGCCTTTTTATAATAGCAAGTATATTTGTGATAAAATTTTGAGATTGCTGAAATCCTAGAAAAATTGCAATATTTGGCAAGAGTATATAAAATGGTTTGAATGATAATTGTGAAGAGTATATTGTGCCATACATTCATATAACTTAACTCCTATACGTTTAGTCACAATAAGTTGTTTATTTATCCTTTTCTATTTGTATCGTGGTTGTTTTTGCTGAGGGAGGGTATTGAATACGAGATTTTTTATATAGTTATGTGAAATATAGGTTTAAGAAATAGTGATCACAAAACAACACACATATTTATATAGAGTACAGAACATCAGTCACTCATTAATAGTTTGGATGACCTTGGGAAATATCAGGAGTGAACTATGCATCTAGAAACCCATATCTCTTAACTTTTACTTGAAAGTGTCTGAGGTTTGTGCAAATCTGATTTTTACATTTTCCTCAGAGTTTTAATGTGTTAGTTACTTTTAATCATTTTCAAGAGAACAGGTTATATACCATTCATTACTTAATGGTTGAATGCCATAGTCATCAGGTAAAATTTGTGCATTATGAATAAATAATGAATGCCTGTGTAACATAAATTATATAGTGATTGATCATTTCACCTACAAATATACATAGCATAACAGAATTGTTTATATACAGAAATCATAGAGTTGAAAAAGGCAAATAATTATTGACCACGAAATGTTTCACTGGATCATTATAAGTCAAATGTAAAATATGTCTCAAATTAGGTTTCTGCAAGATATAGAAAATTTCTAGTATTGGTGTTTCATTAAACAGATATCATAAATACTGTAGGAATGAACTAATGCATAATACAAATTCATCATTGCCTTATATTTGTAATTCAAGATATATTTTAATGCGTCCAATATTTTTTGCAATTATTCTACTCACTTGAACAATATAATTCAAGTTTGCATCTCTCGAAACACAGAGAAACTTGATTTGTTGACATATTTGAACTTTTGACCATTTACAATAATTTTTACTTGTCTTACTATTTTTATAAAGCATATATAACTTGAATAACACAACAGTGTTGTAGATTAAGCTTAATTGATCAGTAACAATCAGACAAAAAAAACTTTAACATATAAAGCACAACACAATTAATGGTGTTCATCTTTCTCTCTAGGTTTGTGAATTACACTTCAAAGAGAGTGATTTTCAAAGATGTTCAAGTGCATTCGATGAGAAAACTGATAAGACGTTTACTGTGCAATTGAAAGTCCCCAGACTAATTCCTGGTAGCATTCCATCAAAACTCCAGTTCCTATAGTAAAATTTTATGTTGTTAATTCTGAGCTTATGGTGAGAGCACACGAAAAAGATAATGAGCAATCCAAAGTTGGAAAATATACTTTTCTTCTAAAACATCAGTCATATTGATGTTTTAAATAATCTTTTAAATTGTTTAATAAGGGTTAAAACTCCTGAAAGTAATATTAGACATAGTATTGATTAATGTGTAATATTTTGAAAGTACTTTGCACATCTGATGAAAGTAATAACAATCATTTAAAATTCATTGAGGAACAGTTGATACTATTTGGGTTAAATAAGTGTGGTTCAAGGTATTCATCAGATATGATGATTTTTGTACCTCTGAACTCAAAATATATTTTACCCGGTATATCAAACTGTTCAAACTGATAATTTAGAGCGTCGTTTCAAACTGATAATTTAGTGAGTCGTTTCGGCCTCTACAGGCAGTTAGCTGAAAGCCAATATAATATAAGTATGTCCATTATTTGAATGTGAAACAAAATTAAGAGTGCAGTCACTGTTGAAACTTCCCACTAAGTCAAGTGGTAAAATTAAAATAACCGATTTGGATTTTAAAAATGATTTTAAGGAAATGAATAATTTGTATATCAGCTTAAAATTTAACATTACAGTGTTTACTTCAGATTTGTCTGATTGTGATAACTCTCTTCCTGTAATTTCATATATAACAGGTTATTGTGTATTTTCAGTTTTGAAAAGTTTGAAATGTGATCATTGTAAACATTTACTATTACTTGATAAAAAAGTAGAATTGGATATAAAATTTAAGTATTTACAAAAATTTGATAGAGGCAGTCTTTTTTTGCCCAAATGAGATAGTAATTAATGTTGTATTACTAAATTATATTACAATGAAAAAATTGTGTACTGAATTTGAAGAAGAATTTATGGAAATGGCAAATCAAAGAAATGTTACTTTAATCACAACCAGTCTTTTACGTGATGCAGAATCCACAGAGTTGGACTCCACTGTTGGTTTTGAAATTAATAGAATACCATTGTATATGTTAAATAGAAAACCACTGTTGGCTTTGAAATTAATAGTTTTGTTGGCATGTGGGATTTCAACCATATCTCTCCAGGTATATGCCACAATGTTCTAAGACCACTAAACTAATAAGTTCTATTAGTGGAAAAAAGGCAGAGTCTGTTAATTTAGTGGTCTTACACCACTGGCTGGAAAGATGTATACCTAAATGATTTAATCTTTCTTTACCAGGCTGCATAGAATTATATTTTTAACAATTGAAGATTGATTAGAGACTATTTCTTTACATTTGGGAGGTTAGTTGAGCGATATATTGTCAAATCTTAAGTCATAGATTTACATGTAGCTTTGTAAACCAAAATGTGTATGTGCTTGCAGTAAATTGTAGTTTGTAAAGTTTAGATGCACTTTTCCTGCTAGTGTTTGAATATGTATTCCGTCGAAAGGTTGTATCCATGTCCTATAAATTCAGTCTAATCACTAAGAAAAAGTATTTCAATTAAATCATAACTGCAATTATTACAGTTGAAGCTATTACAGTATATCATTAATTTGTAGTTCACATTTGTCAATAAAATTGTTCTGAAGAATTTTTGCGTTTTTTTTTCCTTTTAATATAACACACTAGTTTTCCATAACAATTTATATGTCATGATTATATTATCAACGGTATAAAAACTGGATCAATTATTGACATCATTTATCAGGAAAAATACGTAAAGGAAATGATTTTATTTTTGTTAACATATAACCGAGTAATTATTCGCATTTTACCTTATTTTTAAACATATTGTGTCATTGTAATTATATGTAGAACCGATTATGACGCTCCTGGTAATTAATGTATCTTTATACATGTTCAGAGAACGTTAAACGACAATTACTCTGCATTTTCAGTCATCAATTTAGAACAATTACAAATCAAGATCTATTTTAGTCTCAATGTCTTCCTTATTTTAAAGTTTGCCATAGAAATATTACATTAATGTACATATAATCATACTATGTCAATCATATATACAGATAATCATACTATGTCAATCATATATACAGATAATCATACTATGTCAATCAGTTTTTTAGCACAGTATCAAACAAAAATGCCCACCGACCTTAAAAAAAGTAAATGCTCGATTTGCGACGGTAGTACTACGTGCGCAGGAAAGCAATGTAAATCCACCGGATGTGACGTCAATTTAAACTGCCAAGGCCTGAGTCTCGAAGGTTACGACTTTACTCGCTGCCAGCGAAGAGAGAAATGGTAATACGTACTTTGCTTTTAATAAGTAATGACAAGTTTAGACAAGCCTTCAAACAAGTTGTTCCTTTGACTTCGGAGAAACGAATTCAAATCAACAGACACGTGTCAAGAACGCTTTCAACGCCCAACGTACCATAATGATTTACTAATGATGTTTACGAATCGATTAAAATCAAGAGAATAAAAAGCGAGGTTAAAAAATTTAATTTCAGTTCCCATATACGGAAAAGTAAAATTTATTTGCGTGACTTCCTTAATTCGTTTTTAAAGCACAACGATTATCATAATTTCCCTGGGGCGGGGGTGGCTCAGTCGGTAGCGCGCCAGGCTCGTAATCTGTAGTTCCCAGGTTCGAGTCCCAGCTGGGTTAGCGTTGAGATTTATCTCCGCAAAATTCCCCGCCCTGCCCACGGTCAGTAGGGGACACCGATGGGCTTGGAAATGCCGCCGTCCGTCGGATGGGACGTTAAGCCGTGGCCCGTGTGCGGGAGAGCCATACCCTGTGCACGTTAAAGAACACGCTGGATGGCCTTGACGGGAGGCTACCATCTGTCTCCCAACAGCTGTTCCAGTGGGTTCCCTCCCCCAACCTTCTCTGAGCCTTCGGGGTCCATGTGACCTGGCCATTTATCCCATGGTGTGCAAAAAAGTGCCGCTCAGAGGTAAAACAACCCAACCCTCATAATTTCCCAGGTCAAATTAATCTGCTTTAGGGTTAGAAATTCTTCATAACATTTCATTGTATTTCCGATAGAGAAGCTTTAGCAATTATTCCATGAGGTTAAATTATATGTATATCTCCGCTAATCCCAGTCCTTCCCTCGATGAGAAAAGAAATACCGATGAATTTGGTGAGGCTGCTATCTATATCAGTGGTTCCCAACCTTTTTACACCAGAGGACCATATTCCCAAATCCCATTTGAGCTGCGGACAAACCACTCGGCCCGGTTTCACATCTTCCTTTGTCATCAACACGTTTTCTTTTTAAAACATCCAACAGTTTAATTTGCTTACTCATTTTCAATGGAAGGGATGAAAAATAACGTAAAAAAGAGTCCCTACTAAAACCATCCACAATAACTAAAGTCTACTCATTTGCAAGACGGACTAGATGTTAGCAAACATTATCACGTGATAGATGTGTTGTCGTATTGCGATTGGTCTCCCCACTCTCATACGTGCAGCAGTTCGCCTTTCGGTTTCGGTCCCAGCTTTATCTTCCTATGTTCAGTAGTCAGCAGCGGTGGTTGGGAATTAGATTAAAGATGGAAATTTTTGTATTATTGGCATCACAGTCACTGACCACAAGTTGGGAAACACTGATCTAGATGATGGGATTTGCACTCGTAACTCCGTATGCAGAACTCCATACCCTATGCGTACTAAAGAACACGCTAGATGACCTTAACGAGAGTCTGACCTCCTTCTTCTAACAGTTATCTAGTGGCTCATTCCCCTATCTACGTCCTTGAGATCCTGGTGATTTAGAAATTTTGCCTGTTGTATGCATAAAACGATCGTTCAGAGGTAAAACAACTCAACATAATCTTATATTCATGCACGGACTGGCAAAGAGCTTTGTTGGGTTGTTTTACTTCTAAGCCGCACTTTTTATTTACACAATGGGCTAAACGGCCAGGTCACAAGGACCCCTAGGGCTCAGAGTAGGTTCGGGAGGGGACCCACTGGACAGCTGTTAGGAGGCAGATAGAAGTCACCGGTCAATGTCATCCAGCATGTTCTTTAACATACACATCATATGGCTCTCTCGCACACGGGGCCACGACTTAACGTCCCATCCGACGTACGACGGGCTTTCTAAGCCCATCGGTGTCCTCTTTCTCACCGAAAGCAGGGCGGGAATTTCGCGGAGATAATTCTCAATACTGGCAGGTGGGACTCGAACTGAGATCGGGCGGGAATGGATCAGTCGGTAAAGCACCAGGCTCGTAATCTACAGTTCCCAGTTTCGAGTCCCAGATGGGCCAGCGTTCAGATTTTGCTCCACAAAACTCCCTGCCCAGCTCTAGGTCAGTAAGCGACACCAATGGGCTAGGAAAGGCAGCCGTCCGTCGGATGGGACGTTAAGATGTGTCCTCGTGTGCGGGAGAACCATGCCCTGTGCACGTTAAAGAACACGTTGGATAGCATTGACCGGAGCCTTTCATCTGTTTCCTAACAGCTGTTCAATAGGTCCCCTCCCCCAACCTACTCTGAACCATCGGGGTCTTTCTGACCTGGCCATTTAGCTCATTGTGTGCACAAAGTGGCGCTCAGAGGTAAAACAACCCAACCCGCATCCCTGACCCTCGAAGGAGCAAAACGTTTTCTTAACAGAAAAATTCTTATTTTACTCAAGTTCCACTGAATCGGAAAAAAAACTCTTTCAAGTTGTAAGTACAAATTATCGACAGAATACGGAAATCTTGCAAAAAATATTAAATCGAGTTTTTATTGCAGCCAGGCTCCCGTGCTGTAGTTGCTTCTCTAAAACGAAATGCCACTTCACTTATGCTTATGTTAATAAGAAAAGTATTTTAATAACCACTAGCCGTTCACCAACCAAATGCAACAGATATTTTCTATATTGCTTCACCTGACAAACTGCTAAAGCATTCATTAATTCCCAGTAATCTGTTTAATACGAGATAGCAAAGTCTCCACAATGTATATTGTTTCCCATCCAAACGTATGAATCAATTTATAGAATTGCATTTTTCTAAGATGCGAAACACTTTATGTTATCCTCTCTGAATACTAATTTACTGAAGTGTATCATTAAAAGCAATAATAATACTACAGCAGAGAAGTTTAGAGCAATTTCAGCACGAATATACCCAATGATATTAATCAAAGAGAGTAGCATCATCAATATATATATCAAATAGTTGCAAACACCTTAGGGGATTACCTCATGTGAGACTTGGTAGTTATTCGAAGCAGTTTATGGCAGCCCCTGTATCATTTTTATTGGTTTCTCTGCAGGATCTCTTCAACAGCTCCTGCATCCAACTTGCAACTCTTTCTTTTTCTTGCGTTTCAGACTTAACTCTATCAATCATCTGTCGTTGGATCATTTCTCCTCTTCCTTTGTTTTCTGATTCCTCTGAGAAATTGTTCTCACTTCTTTCTTGCTCAGGAAAAGCTACCTCTCCAAAAGAATGTGTTTGTTTCTTTGATCTCAAAGTTCCGTCTCTGCTCTTATCACTAATATCTGAATTGCTTTGGGTTGTTTTACCTCTGAGCTGCACTTTTTTGCACACCATGGGCTAAATGGCCAGGTCACATGGACTCCGATGGCTCAGAGAAGGTTGGGGGAGGGAACGCACTGGAACAGCTGTTGGGAGACAGATGGTAGCCTCCCGTCAAGGCCATCCAGCGTGTTCTTTAACGTGCACAGAGTATGTCTCTCCCGCACACGGGGCCACGGCTTAACGTCCCATCCGACGGACGGCGGCCTTTCCAAGCTCATCGGTGTCCCCTACTGACCGTGGGCAGGGCGGGGAATTTTGCGGAGATAAATCTCAACGCTGACCCAGCTGGGACTCGAACCTGGGAACTACAGATTACGAGCCTGGCCCGCTACCGACTGAGCCACCCCCGCCCCATCTGAATTGCTGATCTCGTTCCTTGGCAGAATTCATCTATTTCGCAGCAATGCTTTAATGTGAAAATTAAAAAAACTGAGTAGATCGATAGTTTTTCGTCCTTTATTCAACTGCCTTTTCTTTTCTTACGTAAAAAGTTTTAAGACATAAGGAAATGTTTGAGAGGAATTACAAAATGTGAAGTGGTTTAATATAAAAAGAGAGGGGGGAGGAATGTTGAATATATCATTCGTGTGGTTTTGGGTATTTTACTCCTAGTGGCCTTTTGTTCACCCAATGGCCAGGTCAAATGCTCCCACAGGATCAGAGGTTTGGGAAGGGGACATTCACTCTAGCAGTATTAGTAGATAGATGGAAACCTTCCATCAAGGACATGCAGGGTAGTCTTTAACATGCACAGCGTATAGCTCTCTCCTTCATACGATGCACGTCTTCCCATCTGACGGACGGCGTCCTTTCCAAGCCCATGGCGTTCCCTTTTTCCTCGAGGGCATGATGAAGGGGATTAACGGATTAAGGTTAATGGAGATCAGTCCAGGATCTTCAAAAAATAAAGGGGGGAGAGAGCAAGAAACTCAATCGAGCTAAAAACGTAAAAGGGTGAGTGGGTAGCAAGAGACTGGATTTCCATTACAGTATTGCATTTCCCCTCAGTTTTAGTGGACTTGAAAAATATTATTGAAAAAAATGCATGAAATATACATAACTTATAAATTTTTTGTCTGTATTACCATTACCAGCATTCTCAAGGGGGGAGGATGATCATGAGCTTGCCCCCTTCCCTTTCCAAACCCATCGGTGTCCCCCCTACTGACCGAGGGCAGGGCGGCATGGAGAAGGGCAACGGTATCAGAAAACGTTCGCCAATTGTGACAAATGCGGGATGAAAAAAGCTTTGACAGTATTGGATAGGTGTTCATAATAATTTGACCAGGCAGTGTAATTTTTACACTATTGTCTAAAATATCAATGCACTTAAACAATCCTTACCTTCTTTGTAAGCATGTACTTTAGAGGAGTGCACATTAGTTTCAACGATAAAAAATCCCTCGATATGAAATATTAATAAGGAACAGAACTATAAGACAGCATTTTATGTTGATTAACATCCTAAGAGTACAAGCATGAGAAATTTCGTGTAGGCTGGACCTGGTTCGCTCTTGTTTTGTTTCCATCATCTGCATCGATCTGATGTGTTCCAGTCACTGCATAATAATTTCCATATCACTCTACCCTTCGCCTATTTCCACATCAATGAACAACCCGGATTGATAATGGGAAATATGATCCATTTCTTCGACCTGTTAAAGGCTAGTCTAGAAATGATGTCGCCAACTTCAAGCAACTCATGTCACGTGGCGCGCTGTGAAAAGGAGACAGAGAGCAGATGATGGAGATGAAAAATTATTTTACTTGTTGTCAAGGACAGTCGACGTTGGAAGTCGAGATACAATCATTCGTCTTCGGTTTTCCTGCCTCTCAAATCCAATAAGGCAAATTTATAGTTCAGTACATTTGTTTTTTTCCTTCTGTATTTTCAGCTGTTAGTTTCACATGAAGTGTTGCCAACGAATATCTCATAAATACAGAGTGGTTATAATTAAACTGACATTACTCAGAGCGATGTAGAGAAGGATCTACTCAACGGATCACAGCGAAAAGTGGTGGATATCTTTATAAAAACATGGGGTAGAGAATTTGCGAATAAAAAAAATTAGTTAGTGTTAGTGCTACCAGGTGGTGTGGATGCGCTAAAATAAAGAAAATTCCAAGTTGAACAAACATAACCTTTATTTTACAAATCAAGATTCTCAATATGTGAACTTTGTTGTTGTTGGGTTGTTTTACCTCTGAGCGGCACTTTTTTGCACACCATGGGCTAAATGGCCAGGTCACAAGGACCCCGAAGGCTCAGAGAAGGTTGGGGGAGGGGACCCACTGGAACAGCTGTTGGGAGACAGATGGTAGCCTCCCGTCAAGGCCATCCAGCGTGTTCTTTAACGAGCACAGGGTATGGCTCTCCCGCACACGGGGCCACGGCTTAACGTCCCATTCGACGGACGGCGGCCTTTCCAAGCCCATCGGTGTCCCCTACTGACCGTGGACAGGGCTGGGAATTTTCCGGAGATAAATCTCAACGCTGACCCAGCTGGGACTCGAACCTGGGAACTACCGATTACGAGCCTGGCGCGCTACCGACTGAGCCACCCCGCCCCAATATGTGAACTATATATAAATATATGAAGTATGCAAAATGTGCTGGAAACGTAATACGGCATGGTCCTCAGTTGCGTGAAACATCATCTAGGAGAATGGCTGCAACATGCTGTGTTATTTTTGCCTTCAGTTCAGGAAGCGATTCAACATTGCCTTGGTAAACTCGGCTTTTCAAATAACCCTATAATCAAAAATCGCATGGGTTTAGGTCGGGCGAACGTGGTGGCCAAGCATTGGAAAACGTTCGAGAAATTATTCTGTCCTCACTAAATGTGGTACGCAACAATTGCGTTGCCGTACGTGCAATATGCGGTGGCGCCCCATCTTGCATGAAGGTTATGAAGTCTAAGCAATTTCTTTCTTGCAAAGCCGGAATAATCTTGCAACGGAGAAGATCTGTGTAATGTGGTCCATTCACCATTATTATATATGATAACATTCATTGGCAGGGGCCTTGAGGCGTGATCTCCTCAACAAAAAATGGTCTGATTATAAAGTTTGCGGTAAACCCGCACCATTCAGTTACATAGTCGGAGTGTAGGGGGACATCGTGCACAGCATGCGGATGTGTAGGTCCCCATAATTGGCAGTTGTGCGCATTCACTGCTCCATGTAGGGAAAAATGCGCCTCATCGGTCCATAAGACTTTTGAAGGCAACATATCGTCGAGTTGCATCCTCGCCAGAAATCGCAAAGCGAAGCCGGTGCGCTGTTCAGGGTTACGTGATTGCAGCTGCTGCACCCTATGAATTTTATAAGGATACCATATCAGGATGAACCGTATAATTTTACGGACAGTTGACCACGGAAGTTGCAGTTGCCGGGATACCTGTTTCGCACTAACTACGGGTAGCTCCGAGGATTTCTGCAACGGTAAGTGCAACGTCTTCCACATTGCTCTCTGCAACAGGCCGCTGGCCTCTACCCGGAGCCACATCCAACTCGCCTGTTTCTTCGAATTTTGTATAATATTCTTCAGTCATTTAGCGACAAAGATCCTTTCCTTATATCTTGCATTAATGCAGCGGAGGCATTAGTGCCGTTTTGGTAAAAGAGTTTCATTAGCAAAGCTCGGTCCTTATTGCAGATAATCCATGGTTCATTCTAGCGATTCAAGGATCAAAAGGTGACTTTAGAAGTACCAGACCGAGGGTCTATACGCATTCGTAGACGGAATTGCGCTATAGGCCATTGACTAAATTGAGTGAATAAAACGGCTTAGCCATGACAGAGACTACTTCTGTCACGGCTAAGCCGTTTTATTCATGAATAAAGAAAAATAGGCGATTGATAAGAAGGGTGCCAAAGAGTGAGAAAGTGATAGTGACATGTGAATCGGGTGAAACAGGAATTTTAGAAAAATGGAATCGGAGAGGAAACTGGGTGTGAGATGGTTACAAACAGGGTTTTGAAAAGAAACACTACCTGTTCCCATCCTATTCACGTTTCCTGTAAAGTAAAAACGGATATTGGCCTTTTTTTTGGGAAGGAAAAACATGATAATTGAGAGAATCCCGAATAAGTTTATTACTGTGCTCTTCAGTAGCATTAAAGTACGTGTGAGACATTTTAATCATGGAGTGAAGGATGATAATGCAGTTTAGATCTCGATGGATAACTGAATTACGAATGAACCAGGGTGCTGCTACAGCTAAGGCCCCTCAAGTTAAAGAGCTAAGGCTACCACGTTTTTTAGCGCACCCACGCCACTTGGTGGCACTAACACTAACTAATTTTTTTTATTCGTAAATTTTTTACCCCGTGTGAATTTGGTCCAAACGATTAATCTATTTAAGCTCTCATCTTTTAACAACATTTTCATTGAGCCACACAGATCTAAAATTGTTATTCTCACAATTTCTTATTTGTTTTTAATTTAAAATATCGAAGTTTCATTAAAGTCCTTAGTTTTCTTTTTATAACTACTTGAATTAGAATATTAATCTCTTTCTTTCTAGTGTTTTCCTTCCTTATTTTATTTCTGAAAAATTTCATTAACTCTAGATATTAAAATCATCTATTCCCCATAATTAGATGACAAAGAATAAACATTCTAAACGAAACAGAAATACAATTATCACTTTCTGTAATTACATTTTCTCCAACTAAAATAAGTTATGTTACACTCTGTTCGAAATTAACGAAAGGTTTTTAAGTAAAAAACTTTTTTTTTTTCGGATATAAAAATTTTATTAATTTGAACCGTTAGTTATAAAAGTGCAGACAGTCATTCAAATTTTTAACTAGAATCGCTAATTTAAAGCAAGTAACCAATTAATATATTTCACTGATAAGTAATATATTAATTATTTATTATCATTTATTTCGATATCAAAATTTCCCAGTACTTAATTAAATATATTTCTTTCTTTTTGTTTGGCCTTAGCAAAAGAAGATTTGCAATTGCTTTCTAGGTCTGTTTTGCATCTACAGATGATGTAAAACCGACCTAGAATGTAATTGCAAATCCTGTTCTGCAAAAGCTAAACAGAAAGTAATAAATATATTCCAAATCGCGTCTCAGAGATTATTGTAGAGAAAATGCAGATAGAGAAAACACAAAATATATTGTAGAGAAAATACAAATTAGATAAAGTCTCTAGGCTATATCCGTCCTTTGTGTAGGAGAGTACTCTTAAATAAAATTCAAAAACAACAAAGTACAACATAAAGTACCTTTTAAATGAAAAAAAAATAAAGAAAATTCCGTATGGGATTATCATTTTTAATAACTAAGTTATTTATTTTAATAGCAAGCCCTTCTCAAATTACATAAATAGCAGATAAAAGATTTAAACGACTTAAATCAATCGACCAATAATTAAAAATTAATGTATTTTTGAAAAACGCACTATCTTTGTGAAGAAAATCATCGACAGCAATTCGTCTCTATCGCTTTTAAACTTAGAGAAAACATTTATAAGAGCAGCGAGACCTCAGCAACATTGAAACAATCCAGCCTTATTTGAGACGCGAACCCAGCCAAGGCTACCTCAATGTTAAAGCCATGACAGTTATTTTGATGATATGCATAAATTTATAAAATTATTTTTACGTTAATTATTGTTTCATTCATTTGTTTTGAATATATTAAAGCTACCAGTAGTAATATTATACTAAATTATATAAAAAAGATTACCTTATAAAATGTTACGAAAATAATAATTATGGTGTTCATTATCAAGGTGACTGTGACCCAGTCCGTTGCTTTTTCAGTCAAACCCAGTAATCAATCATTTTAAGGTTATTATTCTGTTCTGATTTGTACGCATCAGTTTCGCTCGGCGATTAATGGATGAACTATAGTTTATACACTTGTTCGTAAAGCAATAACGCACTTGAACGGCGTCAAAATTAGTGTCTTTTACATAAATGAATCAAATTGCTCGATATTTATCGGTTCGACTCTTTCGATAAATTGAGTTTCGTGTAAAACACAATTTTGCATCAGTAAACGAATCATCGTTCGGCGATGATGACCGCTCAAAGGCACATCAGAATGATCATTGAGATTTGCCATTACTCTAATGAAGCAATTTAGATTAATGAGTATTAATATTCGTCTCTCTTTACACGCAAACTCCCAACGCTTCGTGGTGGGAAAGGTCTCGCTGCTATAGCAACCACACTAGAGAGAACACCCTCCAGGGAACCACTAGGAGATCTGTTCAATCTCTCGAGCACATGTTGTGCTCGCGCTTCCTTCCATCCGAGGCTACATCTCTAGAGACCTCAAAAGTATTCACGTAAGTACTGATCGCTTGAAGTCATTGTTGATTTATAAAGTTATGATGTATTAGGAAAATTTTGCAACTTGCTAGCTTCTAAAATGCGTAGCAATGAAAGATGCCCTTCTCAGAAATTGAAGAGGATCTTTGGCTCAGTCGGTAGCACACATGGCTCGTAATCTGCAGTTCCCAGGTTCAATCCAAATGTGTCAGCGTCGGTAATTTTCTACGCTAACTTCCACTGTGCCCTCGTTGTGGAAGAGGACACCAGAGAGCTTGGAATGGCCGCCGTCCGTCGGATGGACATGAAGTCGTGATCCTGTGTACAGGATCTGTCTCTCAACAGGTGTTCCCGTGGGTTCCCCCCCCCCCAACCTTCTCTGAGCCATCGGGGTCCTTGTGATCTGCCCTTTTAGCCCATTGTGTGCAAAAACGTGCCTTTCAGAGGTTAAACAACACAACCCAACCTTGTGTACAGGAAAGCTACACCCTGTGCACGTTACAGAACACGCTGCATGATATAAACGGGAGGATACAATTTGTCTCGCAATCCCTTCCCCACCCCTCTCTAGCTTTTGGGGTCCTTGTAACCTAGGCATTTAATCTATTGTGTGCGAAAAGTGCCTTTCAGATGTAAAACAACCCAACCAAACTCTCTCAGAAAGCTGTTGTTATTCAAATACACTGCTCTCCATTAAAAGTGTAACATCAGGAAAGACAAGAGATATCAAAGCCATATTTAATGAATGCATAGCTTATGTTACAAGGATCAAATGATTACAAATGCAACTCATTAGACTTGTGAAATACAAAGAAATCAGTATCTTGTGTAGCCGCCATGAGTGGCAATAACTGCTGCTACACTGTCCAGCATTGAAAGGATGAGACGTGAGATGTATGTTTGGGTAATGTCAGTCAATGCAGTTTCGATACGTAGACAAAGTTCATCTGTTGTAGCAGCTGCTGGTGTCTGGTGTGCTAGCCCTCGTGAGATCATGCGGGGCGGGGGTGACTCAGTCGGTAGCACGCCAGGTTCGTAATCTGTAGTTTCCAGGTTCGAGTCCCAGCTGGGTCAGCGTTGAGATTTATCTCCGTAAAATTCCCCGCCTTGCCCACGGTCAGTAGGGGACACCGATGGGCTTGGGAAGGCCGCCGTCCGTCGGATGGGACGTTAAGCCGTGGCCCCGTGTGCGGGAGAGACATACCCTGTGCACGTTAAAGAACACGCTGGATGGCCTTGACGAGAGGCTACCATCTGTCTCCCAACAGCTGTTCCAGTGGGTCTCCTCCTCCAAACTTCTCTGAGCCTTCGGGGTCCATGTGACCTGGCCATTTAGCCCATGGTGTGCAAAAAAGTGCCGCTCAGAGGTAAAACAACCCAACCCAACCCGTGAGATCATGGACCAGACATGTTCAATTGGTGACAGATCCGGTAATAACGCGCAGGCCAAGGCAGAAGTGTCACATGGTGGCTATCCAGGAATTGTTGGAGGATGCATGCCACATGTTGTCGGACATTGTCCTGTTGGTAAATGGCGTCAGAGAACCCTTGAAAATAAGGATCGACCACAGGCTCCAACACCTCAGTGAAGTAACACTGACTGTTCAAAGTACCAGTAATGCGTACAAGGTGTGTGCGTGAGTGGAGTTCAATGGTACCCCATACCATAACACCAGGGGCCGGACCTGTATGGCGCTGCATCATGCATGTCTCACTGAACCTGTCACCACAGTACTGTCAGATACGGATTCGTCCATCATGGTGCTGCATACTGAAGCGGTATTGATCTGAAAAGATGATGCGATGCCATTCGCACATCCATGCACGAAGTTCTTGGCACCATTGCAATCACATATGTCTGTGTTGTAGAGTCAATGGTAGCCGAAGTAATGGCCGCCTAGCAAAGATGCCCCGATGCTGCACACGACATCGAACCATATGTGTGGACACTGGTTGATGTGCAACACACCCTGTTGAGCTAAGATGTTTGATGTGGTTGTACGATCATTCATAGACATGCGCATGAGATGTCTGTTCTCTCGTTCGTTTGTGTGACAGGGCCGTTGAAATCCCTCACGTCGATGAGTTCGCTCCTCTTCTACCCACTAACGCCATATTCTCATCACTGTGGCAGCATTTCGTCCAACACGAGCACCGATGCCTCTGTACGATAATCCGCCTTCCCATAATCCCAAAATTCTACCTCGATCAAAGTCGGAAACCTGGTCGTATGGATGCCGTGTTCTTCGACGGGGCATACTTGATCCTGTAGTGCGCAAGAACTGCGAGCAAAACACAATTCCAGTGCTTTATACCACTTCCAGGGGGCGTTACTGTTACACACGATATATGTTGCGCTTTGAATCATTTACATGTTCTCTTATGGGCTACCCATCTTGCATATTTCGGGACAATCTGATGAGTTCTTCCTGGTGTTGCATTTTTAATGACCAGCAGTGTAATTATTTCTGTCTACAGCAGAATCCGATTATGTGGAAATAATGTATTGAGAGTCCGGATTAGCAAATATGGACTTTCAGGATATAACGGAAAGGATCTGTATTACTAAAAAACTGGATTAGTCGACTATAGCGGCTGAGCGTCTGGATTGCAGAAAACGGGAATAATGTAGTATGTAAGTAAGAAAGAGATTGATAAAATATGATGGCTGCAGATCTGAGTATTATGACGTTCTGAAATTAGAAAGTAAAATTTTGTTTGCATATAAATTGCCCAAAAATGTTTCAACCGTTGAATGTTATCCTGAAAGATCAGAATTGCGAAAATGCTGCCGATCTCCGATTTGAAGCGTTTGCTAATCTGTGATAGGTTTGTGATTATATGTTTTTTTTTCTTGATGATTCTTACAGTAGCTTCGTTCAAACCAAAATATTTACCTATGGATGTTGAACCTTCTCCAGTTGCAAGACGATCCAAAAATTGAATCTTAGTATCTAAAGAGATATCTTTCCTTTTCTGCTTTTGTATAGTTGAATTATCCGACATCGTGTAAGGCTTACGAAAAATATTTGAATTGTAGTTAATAAATCAGATGACGAAAAATTGTAAATTACCTATCAGCAAAATTTTATAAATTTATATTACGCACACAAAACTTCAAAAAACAAAACAATTTTTTTTCGATTTCTTCTAATAAACATTTAAACACATCAACCTTAAACAGGAAATGAGAGACCAAGACTAACGTATGTATTGAAGATAAAATTGAGGGGAATTCCCGGAACTCAATGTTGCCACTTTATTCCGAATGAAGTAGATTTTGTACAATTTTTTCCACAAAATAGAGTATAAAATAGAGAAAACTTATTGTGTAGTTATGGTAGTGTAGTTTTTATTTTGGGGATTTTAGTGCACAAAATGTGTATCTATAGTACATTTTCAAAGTTAAATCTACTTAGAAAAATGTGACCATAAAAGCGGCATCTTTGTTATAAATGTAAATTCTAAGAAATTTTTTCTTGAATAGGAATATTTTTTCAGAATGAAATTCAAATGGAGATTTTTAAAAAAGCGCCGTTTGAACCGTGTTACATCAAAATAAATCGTGTAAAAAGAGAATTGGATTTTTTTTTCTAAACCGTGTTAAATCAAAATCGTGTAAAAACAGAATTGGGTGTATTATGATGCACATTTTTTGAATCCTTCAATAGTTTTAATTTTTACTGTTAGAAGGCCTACGTTTAGAAAACGCAAAACCTTTAAGTAATATTGGGAACGGTTTATTTATGTTAAGAAATATGAAATTTTCCCCGTCTTATGATGGTTTACATTGATAGTAACGATCCCCCCCCCCGCTCTTAATACCATTGGTGGATACAACTGTTTTAAGAAATAAATGAAAAATCCTTTTTGTTCTATATAAGTACTAATGATATTAATATTATTCTCCCAATTACTTCAAGAGTCCTGTGTTAGATAGTGTAAAAGTACATTAATGAAAAACTTTTTTAACGAACATTTCATATTTGCCACACGTGGTATGCTTTTTATTTTCTTTAAATGGTTGAAGCATGAAAGAAAAATTATCTTACTGTATTCAAACAAAATCTGCACGAAAAATCACTTACTGCAAAATGTGGTTCTGAACACGACTAATCGAAGCCTCCTGTATAATAACAGGCTCGGACAGTACAGTAACATAAAATCATTTTTCTTTACGTTATAGTCAAATATATTTAATTTTATTTACTAAAACTGAACTGGTAGATTTTAATTTCTAAATATCTGGTAATAATCTTAAAATATTCATAATTTTTTAATATAATACTAATTAATAAATTATTTTGTTTCACTTAGTTTAAAAAATAAATAGATTTTAATAAAATGTTAGACAAATTAAAATCTACAATATTTATGCATATTTAATTTTCCTCCTTTTATCTTTGCTTTTCCTCAACGTCTGTCTAGGTCTGATGTATCAAGATGACCTTCGATTAACCCGTTTCAGCTCCAGAGTCGTTTTTGTTATGGATTAAATATACGTGAACCATCGAGGAACTTTTTTATTATTCATTGAAACGGGAAATATATCTCAAAAATTGATATGCTCAGTTAAAAATGATTGCAAATAATTAAAAAGTTTATTAATAAATAATATTTATTTTAATATATTTATATATTAATAAACAAATATTATATATTAATAAACAAATTTCTCGCTACCAGTTTTTAATCGAAAAATAAAAAAATTAAATCACTTAACTGTCATTTTAAAGTATGTGCTTGTTGTCAGTAAGCAATAACTTTTGAAGTTTAATTTTCAAAAAGTTTTCTAAAAGTTTTTTTAAGCGTCAACGTCTTGTGATGGTTAAGTTTTCAACGTTATTTCTCGCAGACATATCAAAACATTTCAACGTTAATTAGCAAGACGGTCTGGTTAGTTTTAATATAAAAAAGTTTCGTTTCAACTGCCACTAAACTGCAACCGACTCTTAATCGATTATGCCACTGTTTAATGCAGCCTGGTGCATTTAATACTCTTAGTTTTTTCATTACAGAGAAGTCAAGTAATCGAATCTTGCTGTAACGACAGGCATATCGATGTTTTTCCCCCTAGACAAATTTTCGCGGCAGGTGAATCTGTCACCACTTCCTCGTCAGCAAGCAACCTAACCCGCAAACCGTGACACAAAGTGTTTAAAACGTGAGTCTCGTGCCATCTGTCGTCTGCAATGGTGTGGTGTACCTCATAGATCATGGAGAGTCGGTTTTCTTTAAAGCTATAATGACAGTTGAAGAATTGGGCTTTGCGTGCAGTTCCAGAAGAACATGGTGTGTGTTGTGTGCGAGTGTTAAAAATAACTGCAAAGACAAGATGTTGACATCTCTGCGATTTAATTGGTCGGTTGTCTCTCTGTATTCGATAGGAAGAACATATGACTGCAAAGTGGAGAGAAATATTTTTTTTAATTTTTTGTATAAACGAGTTTTATTTAATTATAATTTAATGCGTTTAAAGTGATGTTTTTCAAAAAACGTTTTTCACACAGTTGTCGGTTTGACTAACAAACCTCCCTAAAAATTTAATGAATTATATATTATTATAAAAAAAACCTAAATAAAGCCCTAAAATGTAGTAATTTATATTATTATTCGAATTTTATTAATACCCTTGGAGTGTTGTATTTTTCTAACCAATTTATTTTCAGTTGTATGGTTCCGTTCCATACAACTGAAACCAACGTTGTATGAAACGTTCCATACAACTGTTCGTTTCAGTTCAAAGTGTTCTGGGTTCGATCCCAGATAAGTCTCGTCTTGTCCTCACCGACCTTTTCTATGGCACAGCATACTGACAGACTCCTATCAATCCTCTGAAATAAGCAGATAATTTATTTTCTTAATGAATACAGGGTGTTTCAAAAGTAGGTTTACAACTTTAAGATCATTAAAAATTTGCTACTAAACGGAAAATATAAATCATTAATAGAAATTAGAAGTTACAGGGCTCAGTCGGTAGCGCGCCAGGTTCGCAATCTGCAGTTCCCAGATTCGAATCCCATCTGGGCCAGCGTTGAGATTTATCTCCGCAAAACTCCGCGCCCTGCCCTCGGTCAGTAGGGGACACTGATGGGTTTGGAAAGGCCACCGTCCATCTGATGGTACTTAAAGCCGGGGTACGTAAAATCTTGACGAGAGGCTACCATCGTTCTCCTAACAGCTGTCCAATGGGTCCCCTTCCCCCAATCTTCACTGAGCCCTCGGGGTCCTTGTGACCTAACCATTTCGCCTATTGTGGGCAAAAAAGTGTCCCTCAGAGACAAAACAACACAACCATCATTTACTGACCTCTGATTATATGCATAATATTGGTGATAGTGTATACAGTATGATTACAAATGATCTGAGCGTTTTTAGAGATGTATTTTCGAAAACTACAATGCATAAATGAAACACGAGAAGAACTCTTGTGTTTCATTTATGCATTTTAGCTCTTTTTGGCACCCTATTGAAGTTCAATGCATGTGTTCCGTTTGTTACTCGACCCACCTCTAACCGATGTTCAGTTTTCTGCCAAACACTTTTCAGAATATGACAATCAGTTTTCCGAATAGCAATTTTTATTCTCTCTTTTCATCTGTCCAAAGTTACAATCAGTGATGAAATATAAACTACATTTTTGTCGGAAACTAGGTATACAGAATTTTTTCTGTGGAGGGAAAAATCCCTCCACAGAAAAAAAAGTCGAGGGGGGGGGGATACACCTGGTGAATGCATCGTCCTGGAAATACTCCCTTATTGACCAACGATCAGGCAACGTTTATTCATTTACTATTCATTTATAATAAACATTCATTTATTATAATAAGTAACTGTTATATAATAATAATTCGTTCAGTTCATATACTAAGTAACATATTTTTCCATATAAGTAACTGTTGTATGTTATATAATAATAATTCGTTTAATTAATTAACTTGTGAAGTAACTGTTATATAACGATAATTCATTTAATTAAATTGGGAAGTAATTATTATATAGGATCGGTTCTAGGACGAGGGGCCATGACTCCCTCTTTCAGAATGCTAGTAACAGAGGTGAAAAATTATGAAATTTGTGTATATTTCATACAATTTTCAATAGATATTTAAAGACCTCTAAAAATGAAGGGGAAAATGTTATACTTCAATGGAAATCAAGTCTTTTAGTAACCCTTTTTAATATTTTACGACCCTATTGAGTTTCTTTCCCCCCTTTATTTTTTTTCTAGATCCGGGTCTGCTACGATATAATAATAATAATTCATTTATTATATAACAGTTACGTCTCCCATATATTTGTAAAAAACATTATTTCAGTGTTCCTTCCAATGATATAAGTTTCATTTCTGTACCCATTTCAGTTTTTGAAACTTTTTGAAACTACTCAGATCATTTGAAATAACACTATATATAATTTAACTGCCTATTAATATGTTACGCTATTATTAAATATTTTATCAGATACACGGATTTAGTTATTGAATATACTTAAAAATAATTCAGTTTCAATGCTTGTCGCGGTGACTCACAGAGCCACCACTATCAAAATAGCAAGTCATTCTCATTATGCTTTCAAATGTACGTTCCTTTTTAACATTCGGATCGAACGTAAGTTCTTTTCATTTAAGCTTTAATGACCTAAAATACCACAATAAATGATTTCCTGTATAATCATGAGTTGCCACCAAGCAATAGAATTATACTTAAATTTACGTTTTCCCACATTCTTCAATGGCCTGCCTAAGCCCATTAAAGTGAAACTTTGTGTTACCAAGCTTCTCTTCGTCCTTAATTATATCGAGTGAATTTCCATATCAGAGAATGGCAACACCAGATCATTGGCAACTAAATTAAAATCGCATCCATCACTGCCAGATTCCAGCCTCAACGTTTTTGGAAACTGGCTGAGCCAAGTGAACAAATATTCCCTCGATTGATCAATCCTCTGGAACCAATCCTTTTGGTAGGGGCGTTTGTGATGACGTGGAAGACGAGATGATGGCAGTGCACGTGTTTTCCAGCTGTCCCCTCTCTTGGGAAGATGGAGTCAGAGGTGTTTTATTTTTATTGTTTGTAGGGTTGTTGTTCATGGTACTAGTGGTAGATGGATCGATAAATGTAAGACAAAGGAATTTTTTTGTTTTCTTAAATGTTTTTGAAAGAACAATATTTCATTATTAGACAAGTTAAAAAGCTACACTGACTGGTCAAAAAATATAAAAAAATGTTTATGTTACGCCAGTGAAGTCCAAATTCGATGCTCCGTAACTTTAAAGTAAACTTTTCATGGAAAAATGTGATGAATAATAAATTAAAGATCTCAAACAAATCTATCTTAATCTTTATTTTCAACAGTATTCGTTCAATATTTAAAGATAAGGAAATTTGAATATTTAACAACATAAATACCAGTCATAAGAATATAAATTAAAAAAAAATCTCTCCAGTATCTGCTTGCCACAGAGGTCTGACAGGAGCCTGTCAGTCTAATACGCCAGAGAAGGACTGTGAGGATGGTGGGACCTCAGCAGAAAGACAGCACAAACATCTATGCCTTTCCCGGGGCTCGAACCCAGATCCCTTTCATCAGTAGCCAAGCGTGCTAAGCATTCGGCCACGTACGGCGTACGTCATAAGAATAGACCTCATAAATTAATGAAAATTTAAATAATAAGATTTATTTCAAATAGTTAACAAAATAAGTGTAAATTTTTATTTTTAGGTAAATGTTTTTAAAATATTATTTTTATGTTAAAACCTTGCAATTGTGTTCGGATTTATCAATAACATTATTGAATAAACATGGTTCTTCTACGTTCCGACTAAAAAGTTGTGTAAAGTGCATTATTATTAGTGTACAAATTCAGATTTTAAAATCTAGAATTTCAATTACACATTGAATAAAGAATTCTATAGTTTAAAAAATTTGAAATATTTTAATATTCATCAACTTTTTAAAATGTCTTATCAAACTCCTGTTAAAAATTCCGTATTTAAATAAGGAAAATTAAATAGTGAGTGAATGTTTTTTAAAATTCAGTATTTAGAGAGACTTGACTTATATCTTTAACTTACCTTCCGTTATATTTTTTCCATAAAAATACGAAGTAGTGAATATGCTCTTTACTAATATAACATGGAAAATTCTTTTGACTGGTAGGTATAGTAGATCTAAGAATTACACTATTCGAAACAATATTATGTCAATGGAATTATGAGTTTCTAATTTTTTTGAATAGCTTTTTAACTCATCTCTCAATGCATATTTACATGTAAAGCATGCATGTTTTAAAATTCAATTTATTATGTAACTTCAATATTACTTAAATGGGTTAATCATAAATTATTCCGTAATTGTCTAAAGTAGTGTAGATGCAGACCGTTCTAATATAGTAGTACGGAATCATTATATGCCATTGCGCATCTGTATTACTAATGGCTTTCATAGTTCCTCAGATCAGTTTAACGCGAATTACTTAAACTGGTCAAAACAAGCTTTCCTTTTTCAATTGCTTTTCGAATTTGATTGGTATCTGGTGAATTATCTGAATGATTATTATTATCTGAATGTGATTAGCTCCGGTGTTTCTCTTAAAGCTAATTGGGAAATGGACAATTACATTTAATTTCTAAATTTTTTATCATTTTAAAATATAAATATGCAATTATGAATAATTAATTATATTTCATAAGTTACACTAATATATATATATCATAACATATATATGTATATTCTCTGCAACAATAATTTGTATTAATATTTCTAAAACACTTGTTGATTAATAAAGAAAGTGTACATATATATTAAAATTTTAGATATTTTCAGGCAAATCTTTTTTAACGTAAAGTTAATATTCTTTCCAATGCCACAACTTAATGTACAACCCATTCTTCGAAAATAATCCCTTCCCGGAACAAAGGGCCAATGTAATATTTCAAATATCGTACTTGTAAATATCATGGATAGCATCCCGACATATAAAATACATCGATCTAGTTACCATTTTTCTCTCGCATGCATAAGAAGTTTGCGAAGTAAAAAATATCAACAGCATGTCTCTCACACGCGTTTCCAAAAACGAAAATGTGGATGATTGAACCTTTATCCGTTGCTGTGCCTTGATTCAGACAACGCAAGCCTTTCCAAGTCTTCAATAAATAAAGCCCCTGAAAATAGCACACTGCGGTGTAGTGCAACTTGGAAAAGCTTCTTATTATAGGCGCCGTGGGGAATGCGTGGATGTAGTAAGTAATGGCCATGAACGTGTAAGGCTTATGTTGGGAAAGGGAATTTTTTATGGATATGTGGATAATATCAATGTATTCCTTGGTTAAAGAAATAAAATGTGTGACATGGAAAGCAATTCTATTCCTCCCAATGTAATATAGTTTTATTTGCGATATTAAAAACTACGTGAATGGAATTATTTGCGAATTATTTGATACACTCTTAATGATGTATAATGCTCTCTGGTGGTATTAAACTCAGTATATTCATTATAGATAATGCAAATATTTTTCATTTTATCATGCAAGGACTTTTTTATTAGGATGTTTCATGCCTTAAGGGACTTTTTTGCGTAGAGAGTTAAAAAACAAAATCGCAAAAATCTAACGCTAAAAATTTATATTTTACACAAATATGTTATTATATATATATTAATATTTAACATTTTGTAGCTAAAGCAGTATTATTAAAGATTTATTGTTATTTATACAATCTCTGGGGATAACTCTTACCATATATTTTTTTCTAATAACTTTTATTTTTTCGTACTGAAAATGAAAAAGTAAAGAAATTTTTTTTCTTTTCCGAACAAGTTTGAGGAGTTCCTGAACTCAAAAAAGTAAACTGGTTTTCAGAAATTAAAGTTGTTCGGTTGTTTTGACTTTGAGCAGCACTCTTGTTTTTGCACACAGTGGACTAAATACCAGGTCACAAGGACCCCGAGGGCTCAGAGAAGGTTGGAGAAAGGGGTACATTGGACAGCTGTTAAGAGACAGATGGTAGCCTGCCGTCAAAGCCATTCACTTTATTGTTTAACATGCACAGGGTATGGCCCTCCCACACACAAAGCCACGGCTTTTGATCCGTCCAACGGTAGATGGACTTTCCAAGGCCATCGGTGTTACCTACTGACCGAAAGCAGGATGAGAGTTTAGGAGAGATATATTTCAACGCTTATACAGGTGGGACTAGAACCGAGGAACTGCAGATTAAGAGTCTGGGGGGATACCAACTCAGCCGACTTCCGTCCTCCATATTCAGGATAGTCGTATCCTATACATGTTAAGGAATACTTTGGATAGCCTTGACAAGAAGCTACCATCTTTTCCCAACTTTTTTTGAGCCCTTGGGACCCTTTTTACCTGACTATGTAACTCATTGTGTACGAAATAGCGCAACTAGAGGTAAAACAACCCAGCCTAAATCCGAACTGGAAACCGTTATCCAGTAGTTAGCAACAGTTACTAATGTTACATATTAAAACAAAAGCATTCAATTCCGTAAACAGTATAAATTCTCATAAACGAATATCAAACTTCAGTCTTCGTTTCAACAAACGAAATATCGCCTTCTGGCACTTTCAGAGAAATTTCCTACTCGACGTTAACGCATCGATTAACAACACAACTATTTCTTTGAGATGTGACAGCTCAAACAACTGAGGTGTGCTATATGTAAATAATTTTACTGCCAAAGTATCCTTCACTGGCAACGTCTTTTGAGCCATTTAATCGTAAACTCCAGGTAAAATTCATTCCCTCAGAACTAACATCAAAATAATAGATCCTTTATGATCTTATCAGTTTCGAGAGTTGTTTGTAATCCTAAGAGCACGACTTTAACGAGTTTCTTTTAATCTCTCCAATTTCAAAGCGCAAAGGAAGACAATAACAAGACTCCAGCGACTATTTAATCTCCTCTGTTCCCACATCGTCCCTTATTTCTGTGTCCGTTTCATTCTCATTAATTACCAGCTTCAAAAGTCTTCGAAACTCTCCTCAGCCTCCAAGCGCCGATAACAAAGGATTGGCGAGAACCTGAATATTAACGAATAAACAACGACCAGCCTCATCTCTTCTGGTTGTATTTGGAAGTACCTCATTTGCTATCTGGGTTGCGATCAGTGATGCATTAGCTAAAAAAGCCGATCGCAGTAAGTCTTAAAATTGATTGCATCTTTCTGAAATGCACAATTAAAGGGCTTCTTCTATGTTGGATAACAGACTTAAAATCTTATTTTGTTGCTCGACTAACTGCAATGCTTGTAAATTGAGTTGGAAATACAATTTGTATGCTTAGATATATAAATATTTTTCCATTTCAATTTTCAACTAATTAGAAAGAAAGCTTGAATCGGCAGCACTAAGGATGAGTTGGATTGTTTTATCTCTGAGCCGCACTTTTTTTGCACACAATGGGTTAATGGCCAGGTCACAATGACCCCGAGGGCTCAGAGAATATTGGGGGGGGGGGGAGGGACCAACTGGAACAGCTGTTGGGAGACAGATAGTAGCCTCCCGTCAAGGATATCCAGCGTGCTCTTTAACATGTTCAGTTCATGGCTCTCCCACACACTGAGCCACGGCTTAATGTGCCATACGACGGACGGCTGCATTTGCAAGCCCATCGGTGTCCTATAGTGACCGACAGCAAGATGGGAGTTTTGAGAAGATAGGTCTAAACGCCAGCCCAGCTGTGCCACGATTCTGCGAACTGCAGATTACGAGCCTGGAACGCTATCAGACTGAGCCACCTCCGCCACACTCAAACGTGGGAACTGCAGATTACGAGCCTGGCGCGCTACCAACTGAGCCAATCCCACCCTGCATTATTGAGGAACGTGAATCGAATTATAGATCTTCTCAATCGAAAGTTAATTGTTACCAATAGTTTTTGTGCTTCGGGAAATTGTTCAATGATAAAGTTATTGGCGAGTTCTAACTCACTGACTTAAAAGTAATAGAGACCAAAAATTATTAAACGTGTGTATATTCCACATATTTTTCTCGAACTTTTTAAAAAGCTCTAAAAAGAAGGGAATCCAATTGAAAATGTTATACTGCAATGAAAATCCAGTTTTTTTTACCGGGCCCGATCGCGTCACTCCCCCCCCCTCCTTTTTCCCCCCAGTTCTAGTTCTAGGCCTGGTCCGACTGATACCAGACTGTGGCTAGGACTTACTGTAATATCCCCCAATCAGTCATTTCTAGAGAAGTTTCCAACTGAAAGGAGACGTTAACCGTAGATGAGGGCAAGGCGTCAAAGAGCAACAACAGCTCAGGATGGTCGCTATCTGTTGGATAATGCCAAGAAGCTGATGACGTTTATGTTACATAACCATGAAAAAAATTCTTAAATCCTAAGGATAAGATTCGCATCTTGTAAAAATTGGATTGTTTCAGTGTAGCAAACTTTGCGCTTAGTCAGAAGCTTTTGTCCAAGTAAAGAATGCAGATCGAGTTGGTTTGGGTTGTTTTACCTCTGAGCTTTTTTTGCACACCATGGGCTAAATGGCCAGGTCACATGGATTCCGAAGGCTCAGAGAAGGTTGGGAGAGGAGACCCATTGGAACAGCTATTGGGAGACAGATGGCAGCCTGCCGTCAAGGCCATCCAGCGTGTTCTTTAACGTGCACAGGGTATGTCTCTCCCGCACAAGGGACCACGACTTAACGTCCCATCTGACGGACAGCGGCCTCTCCAAGCCCATTGGTGTCCCCTACTGACCGTGGGCGGGGAATTCTGCGGAGATAAATCTCAACGCTGACCCAGCTGGGACTCGAACTTGGGAGCTACAGATTACAAGTCTGGCGCGCTACCGACTGAGCCACCCCCGTCCCTCTCGATCGAGTAAGCAGTACAGTTCAGCAAAACATGAATCACCGTTTCGTTCACTTTACACGTTTGACAATTTGGAGAAAGAACTTTTCTCATCTTGAAAAGTGAGTCATTCAAGAGTGATGCGCCTGTTCTGAGTCTGATGATGGATACAAAATTTCTTCTTGAAAGGTGCAGATCATTTAGAGCAGGCATGTCAAACTCGTTAACCACCGAGGGCCATATTAAGTATTATATATTAAATCGCGGGTCGCAAAACAAAAAAAAAACAGATGAAAATTGTTATATGCAAACTAGACTAGAACGCAGTATTCGTTCACTGATTGCTAACGAATAGCTTCCGACTCTACTGGCATTTCGTGACTCATTGCCATGCGCAAAGTACGTACATTTGAATGACCTGGAGACGTGTATACATGTCGGAGCCCGATCGTAGAATTGCTCATATCATGAAATGCCACTATTTCATGAAATGATCGGGCATTTCATGATATGAGCAATTCTACGATCGGGCTCCGACATATATATTTATGCGCAATAGTTTCCCTTATATATAAATGGAAATGTTTTCTGAAATACGTTTATTTAATTCATGTACCGTGTACGTACTTATAATTTTAATTAAAGAATCCAGTGTTGTCAAAAGTTAAATAAACGTATTGGTTATCAATCTTGGCGGGCCGCAGAACAGTTCCCGGCGGGCCGCGTGTTTGACATGCCTGATTTAGTGGAAGGATCTTGTTCTCTATTAATTGTCGATGATTGGTCTTTCTTTCAGCGATGGCTTGGAAGTCATGTAGAAAGCTGTCCTTTAGTTTTTCTTTATTAACTACTATTCAGTTTAGTTTAAATAAATATTACTTATTAAAATAACGATAATTTTCCTAGATGCTTATATTAATTTATTCCATTTTTCATTTATAAACCCATTGCTAACTTCATTAATATTAAAGACGTTTGAATTTACCAACTAAAATTTGCATAATACTCGTGCATTACTTTACCAGAAAACCATCATTTATTCACAAAATTGCACCTCCCAAACCTGCCTTCAACCTTGGTAAAGTTTAGTGTCTGAAGTATTTATCCCACATTACAACAAAAGAGTACGGGTCAGGTGTAAGGCAAACCAGCTCCTTAACGAGAAATTTGCGGGTCTTTTTCCTTCACGTACAAAGCATTGCATCCCTCATCGTCGAAGTGCCCAACTGGGAGTCATAGCAACCAGGAGAGGAAGTTTACCAGCATCGCGATGAAGAGTGCGTGCTTTCCCATTGGTGTCTGCAATCGATCTTCTCAAAGCTGAAATTGTTGGAGGTGTGTTAATCCGCTCCGAGGGAGACTGACGGAACTACTTTAATTGCACCTTTCCTTCCTAATTACATTCTGCGTGGACGAGTTTGGTACCAATCTGGTAACTAAGGTGAGCCACGGTGGTGTGAAATGAGATCTCTCTCTCTCTGTTTTCACGGTATTGTTGGTATCTTTTTAACTTTTGTTCTTACGAACTGCAGCAGCATTTTTTGTTTCTTTTGTTGTTTATCTTTTCTAACTTTCTAGTTGAAGGAATTCAATTACTTCCTTCTTTCATCCCCCCCCCAGAGGCAGCATCTGATTACTTCAGCTATTTTTTTAACTTACAAATAGAGCCCCAGGCATGGCTAAATGACATTATTTCTTTCGGTTTCCTATAAAGAAAGGGAATTTTTACTTTATTTTTACTTCTAGTTTTGAGTTTATGAATATTTATATTTAGTGTTTAAAAAGAATTATTTTTTCCCCGAATATATGGATGCTAAAGCTATTCGTGTCACTTTTTGAAAATATAGGCTTTATCGAAAATTGTTGATACTTTTTTTGGCCAAATATTTGTAATATTTATATTTATTTCTTTGCCGGTGATTGCAATTGATTTTTAATAACTTTAGGATGGTTATTTCAAGACATTGAAATTTTTAATATCTAGTTTTCGTTAATAAAAATTGCATTTTGTTTTAAAGATAAATTAGATTCATTAAATAAAGCAAGAAATAAGGGTGAAAACTTACCTAATAGTATGCAGTAGAAATAAAATAAATACCCCTCAAGCAGCTGCTTGCTACAGAGGTCTGACAGGAGCCTGTCAGTTTATATGCCACAGTAGAAGGTCTGAGAGGATGGCAGGCCCTCAGCAGAAAAACGACACAAACAGCCATGCCTTATCCGGGGCTCGAACCCAGGTCCCTTAGATCAGTAGTCAAGCGCGCTAACCACTCGGCCATGGGACGGTGAAGCATACAATGTGTTGTATAATTTGATTGAAATATAGAAAGTGTCTCAAAAATCGTACACCTTAGAGAGATTAATTTTTATGATAGATTACAGATTATTTCCTAACATTATTAATCCAAGTAGACATGAAACTCTTATTAAAATGTCATAAGAACCATAAATATAAATAAAATAAATACCCCCTCAACCTTTAAATTGCTCGCTTTTCCTTTGTTTAAGGTAGAAATTCTGGAATATGATTGCAAAATTAATATTGGAGGGAAAAGTTCCTTTAACGTTTGAAAAAGAGTTTAGCATGTCTGTATAATAAAAGATGTCTATGTGTCTGTGGCAGCCATAGTGGTGAAAGTAGGTTTTGTTTCTTACTGGTACGCGGCAAATCACAGCTATGAGTGGAAAATCACGCACAGGCGGTCACTCCAGTGAAGTCATCTTATAGGGGTAATAGAGTGAAGTGTCTGGTGAGAAAAGTACAGTGCCCCAGTATTTTCAATTTCTCCCTATATTTTCCTCAAATAGCTAATAATTTGGTGTTTTTTAACGTGAAAAAAATATTAATGTACTTGAATACTTATCGATTCCGTTTTTAAAAAAAACAATAAAATGATGTAAGATTATTATCTAATGTAATATTCTTAAGTTGAATTATTAAAATTAAAAACAAATTTTCCAGAAAAACAAAACTTTTCACTTATATTTTCATCACTCAATTTGCATATTCTAAACTTAGATCACAAATTTAATCATTGTTTAGAATGACACATATATCGGAGATTCAGAGTAACTTTTAAATTGAAGAACTATTTCGACGTTTTTTTTTTTCAACTTGCTGTAGTATTCACTGTTAGCTTAACGTCAATATCAAATCTAGAGGAAAAATGATTTTGAGCTGGGTGGGTTACGAACCCACGACCTTCTGATAATATATCAAGTGCTCTGGCCACTGAGGCACTGGCCGACGATAATAATCTCCTCTTAATTGATGTTGAACTTTCTTACCTGCAGTACACAACTCTCTCTTAAAAGCAGGCTCTTGATGGGCGACCTGTAGCTCAGAGGTCAGAACAACTGACGTGTTATCAAGATATGGTCGTGGATTCGTATTCCACCTAGCTCAAGACAATTTTTCCTCTATATTTGATATTGACGTTAAACTGAGAATAATTCTTCCCTGATAGTAACTTATAAAGTTTATCAGGTGTAATTAATGATTACACGAGGTACTGGTAGGTAGCGTCTGCGATATCCGTGACAATAGATGTAAAATTGTAGGGTTCCCACGTCCAAAATGCTGTAAGAGTAACTTTTATCAGTCACAAATATAAGATTTTCTCCTGAACGTTTGTTTCCCCCTCTTAAACCTCTCTGTCGATCGTTAAAGTTGTGGTCAGAGGAGCGGTGTACTCTTTCAGCTTGAGTCAAAAGCTGACCTTATTATGTAGCTATAGAGCATGCTGTAAAATGCTTCCACTTAAATGTAAGGGGCGGGGGTGGCTCAGTCGGTAGCGCGCCAGGCTCGTAATCTGTAGTTCCCAGGTTCGAGTCCCAGCTCGGTCAGCGTTGAGATTTATCTCCGCAAAATTCCCAGCCTTGCCCACGGTCAGTGGGCTTGGATGGCTTGGAAAGGCCGCCGTCCGTCGGATGGCTTGGAAATGCCGCCGATGGCCGAGGCGATGGGCTTGGAAAGGCCGCCGTCCGTCGGATGGGACGTTAAGCCGTGGCCCCGTGTGCGGGAGAGCCACACCCTGTGCACGTTAAAGAACACGCTGGATGGCCTTGATGGGAGGCTACCATCTGCCTCCCAACAGCTGTTCCAGTATGTCCTCTCCCCCAACCTTCTCTGAGCCTTCGGGGTCCATGTGACCTGGCCATTTAGCCCATGATGTGCATAAAAGTGCCGCTCAGAGGTAAAACAACCCAACCCAACTTAAATATAAGGGGATATTCTTTTATGTTGTTTTGTTATCCACTTTTTAGAGTAATTAATATCTATTAATCATGTGTGAAGATCTCGTTACTTGTTCTTCCTACTGCCCACATAACATCATTACATGATCTATTCAATAATATCAATATTTTTGTAGTGTTATAACAATTTGCAAACCGTACCGGTGAAACTGAAATCGTATTGCCTCATAGTGACACTATAGCAACTGCGACCCGGGTCGAATGCTGTTGTCATGTGTTATCCTTGCATAATAAGACATATAAACAAGCTAGGAACAGCTTCTAGGACGCTCATAAAAAAAATTCTGTTATCACAAAAAATCCTAAATATGCATATTTTTGTGTTTATAACTATATTTAAAGTAAAGCAAGTTGTTAGCATTATTGACTACTGATAAAATGAAGTTGGTTTCGAGTCCCGGGTAAGGCATGGATGTTTGTATTGTGCTTCTTTTGAGGTCTCGCCTTCCTCACAGACCTTCTCTATGGTATATAAACTGACAGGCTCCTGCCAGATCTTTGTGGCAAGAAGCTGTTTGAGGTGATATTTTTTGACAGTTCATACTTTTAAAATAAGGATATTATAAATACTTATATTGTAAAGTGGATGCTAACTTTTAAATGGTATAATGGGATCTACAAACATGAATATTAAAAATTCAATAACAAAAAAAAGAAATTGCCATTTTTTTTCTACATAAGTATACTTTAATTGGAATTGAAATAAGTTAGTATAAAAATAAAATAAATACCCCCTCAAGCAGCTGCTTGCCACAGAGGTCTGACAGTTTATATTCCATAGTAGAAGGTCTGTAAGGATGGCAGAACCTCAACATAAAACCAATGCCTTACCCGGGTCCCTTAGATCAAGTAGCCAAGTGCGCTAACCACTAGGCCACGGGCTGTATAATATAAATTTAATAATTTTATCTAAGTTTAAACCTTTCAGGGATTATATTGATTCCATGGTATCATCTACGAAAATATTTCAAACTTTTTAATGAAATATATTTTTTTAGATATAAATATCCTATAAAGAATAGTTCTAGAGCTTCAAATTAAAAGTGAATCGACTTCGTTATTTTAGTTTGTTTTTCAGTGTCTTGATATCAAAAGGCGGGCTAACTGTAAAGTATTTTCTCTATCTCCTATAGAGGTAACAAATTATCCTTCAATCAGCTGCTGCCACAGATGTCTGATAGGAGCCTGTCAGTATAATATGGCATAGAGAGAGTCTGTGAGGATGGAGAGGCTTCAGCAGAAGAACTACAAACAAAAAATGAAACATTCACGCCTTATCTGATGCTGAAACCCGGATCGATTTGATCAATAACCAAACATACTAACCACTCGAACGGTTGAAAGAACATTAAATTGTAAAAGAAGCCGTTAACTACATCACTACTGTAGAATGTTTTATCAGTACGCCGTATGAGCAAATAATTTCTTAACGGTACGGCGTACCAGCCTACTTCTCACCACTGGGCAGCCATAACTCATAGGGATATCAACCTAGACGCTTCATATTTTCAGAGAATGTTTCTGGTTGTGATCCGGGTTGCTGTGCCAAATTTCAAATCGAAAGTCGAAAAGGGGGGGGGGGCTGGCTAAAAGCAAAAATATTTGCCATACTATTCCTACGGTAAACGATAAGCGCTGTCAAATTTATTGTTGCCATTTACTGCTCCATAATTGTGAAAGTAAAGAGTTAAGAAACATTTAAATCTTCTTCCGTTGCCAGATTCCTCACATTTCCAAAGGCATTATTAAGGCGTTCCATTGCAGCTAAGGGACCTGATGTCTAACCCAACATGGGTCAGGCACGGGGGAGGAGGCGCAGTAAACAACAGAACATGCAGATTAAAAGTGAGACACGAACTGTCATAATTTGTATAGAACGAAGCCACGGGCCAGGTGGGAACCTGATTTTTAAACCAATCACCGGAGTACACGGGGACGCTGTTCAGGAAATTTGAACTGTGCCGTCGATATCACGGGAGCCATAGGGCCGCAAAATCTGTCGTAACGGAATTAAAAGTTTCACTATTTTAAGCAGAAATTAAGCCATGGCTATAAGAGACCTCGCTGATATGAACAACGACCGAAGCAAACAACGAGAAAATTTCTTCGTGTTGAAATTCTGTGCTAAAATGTCGGAGAGGGAGAAGGGGTTTACAAAACTTACCTTTAGTACAGTGAGAATAAGAATATACAGATTAAAACTGACACCCGGATCAGCTAATCAATAATATAGTGAGACTTTTGATGCACGACTTTGAGGCTCCTTGTTTTTAGTAGGAAAAATAATTTTTATTTTCAAGCTATAGTCTTAAACATAATTCGACATATACTTACATTGGGCGAAGATGACTCAGTCGGTAGCGCGCCAGGCTCGTAATCTGCAGTTCCCAGTTACGAGCCCCCAGCTGGGTCAACGTTGAGATTTTTCTCCGCAAAACTCCCCACCCTGCCCACGGTCAGTAGGGGACACCGATGGGCTTGGAAAGGCCGCCGTCCGTCGGATGAGACGTTAAGCCGTGGCCCCGTGTGCGGGAGAGACATAGCCTGTGCACGTTAAAGAACATAATGAATAGCCTTGATGGGAGGCTCCATCTGTCTCTGAATATCTCTTCCAGTGGGTCCCCTCCCCTAGTCTTTTCTGAACCTTCGGGATCATTGTGACCTGGCCATTTAGGCAGTTTCTATTTTTATTTGTGTGAAAAAAGTACCCCTCAGAGGTAAAACAACCCAACCTACTTGCATTTATTATTGCATTTTTTATTCAGAAAAACACACACACCAAACCATTAAATCATCAATCTCTAGTGGTATAGCGGTAATGACGCCTGGTATGCTTCTGGGAGACAGGTTCGAGTCCCACTCAGGGCAATCAAATTTTTTTTACTAATTATTTCAAGTGATTCTTGTCCACAGGAAATTATGCTGTGACGCTATTCCTAGTCTTTTCGTCATTTTCATTTTTAATTTTCCGCACAGAAAATTTATTTCCTGACTTAAATATTGACAACCGCTACCTCAATTAATTGACAACTGAAGATGGTCATTCCAATGGTCTCAAAGTAGATATTTTATATAAATAAACCAAGTTGCATGGCGTCTATTTGTCAGCTACCTATACCTTAAAGGGTAGAATTTCAGTACACGTAGTGCCTAGCACGCTTGGCTACTGATCTAAGAGACCTGGGTTCGAGCCCCAGGTAAGGCATTGTTGTTTTTTGGCTGAGCTCCTGCCATCCTCACAGACCTTATACTATGTCACATAAACTGACAGGCTCCTGTCAGACCTCTGTGGCAAGCAGCTGCTTGAGGGGGTATTTATTTTATTTTATCAATGTTTGATAATGTTAAAGAAACGAGCAATGAAATATGTTAGCTTGAGAATATATCATAGGATGTTTTAAATAAAAACAAAAGGCATTATGAAAATTTATTTAAAGTTTAATACTTTCTTTTGCGGAATTCATCAAGATTTGATGCTGTTTATCTTAAGACGTCTTCTAATAATTTAATGTTCCATTTAAAAGTATATTGATTATATTAACGAAACATTTGTTCAATGTTAGAAGAATTCAGATCTGTATTAAGTACTCGAAACCTTCTGGTACTAAAGCATCAGTGGTATCAGTCAAAACCTCCTATAACAAAAGACCGTACAACTAAGTTATGACGTCAGCATAGGTAATGGGATTAACGGGAGTAAAGGAAAATTGGCAGCCTGGTTGGCTACCTGCTATACCAAGCACCCATAGACAGTCATAGATAGATAAATTAAAATGTGGTAAGGGGGTTAGAAATCCTTCAACCTTGGGTTTCCTGCTATCCAAAGTAAAGAATAGGACGTGCAAATCGCAATAGAGGAAAATAAAATTTAAAGTTTTTCGCATTTTTAGAAGTTCCCACTTTTGCAGAGTAAATCTTTCTGTGATCCAATACTCTTGGATCCCAATTTACTTTCCTTTCGACACCAAAATAGACTTCAAAAATATCTAAATATTTGTTATATATTTATTTCTATTATTACTACTGGTGAATTTTGACACTTTTTTATAACTAATGTTTATTTATAATTATACATAATATGGACGAATAATTTTTTTTCGAAATAATAACGTCTATGATTATAATAATTATTTTCGAATTTTTACTAATTATCAACGAATAATTATTTTTTCTAAATGTATATTTCTATATAAACATTAGTGTAAAAATTAGCATTAATACACACCAGTGATAATAATGGAAATAAATATAAGAAATGTCTAAATGTTTAGCGATGAATGCTGACGTCATAATTTAGTTATAGGCTTTCTATTATAAGAGGTGTTATATCAGCAAATATTTTTTTCGCAAAAAAATATATTTATTTACTAAAAGATTTTAAAAAATTATTATACAATGCATTAACACTTTTCAATTAAAATCATACCGGAATTACAATTAAAAATTCAAAATATTTTAGCATTATCAGTATGATAATCGTTTTCTGAATTTATCTGATAATGTTATCAGTATGATAACGTTGAGTCGTTGTCCCGCACACGGAACTACGGTTTAACATCCCATCCAACGGACGGCTGTCTTTCTAATCCAATCGGTGTCCCTATTGACCGAGGGCAGTGCGGAAGTTTAAGATCAATAATGAAACTAATGAAGGAAAAATTATTTGTGCAGTCACAACAAAAAGCATTAATAGAATAAAAGAACGAAATAAAGAAAAAAAAATCATCAGTCACAATTTTTTTCCCAACTTGAAGTTCCTATTAACAACTTATGACAACCTTTTTTTTTATCGTTTTTGCTTAGTGACTCATGACTTGTGAATACTTGTCACGTGTCAGCTTTCCACAGAAGGCAAAGTCGCGTGACATACAGTTCCCGTTAGGTGTAAAATTTCTCGAGGGACAAATCGCGTGCATAGCTTTCATCCACCAATCGGCTCTTTGTTCTGGGAACGTCACAGCATTCTGAAGTCGGTGATTGGCTCTTCACTCTTTGACTTCGGGCTCTGTGATCTCGAGCGACAATGTAAGCGAAGACACTTTACGCTGGAAAAAAGAGAGACAAAAAAACGTAAAAGAAAATGTTTTAGGAAGATTTTGAAAGGAATAAAGAAACTTATTATAGTATCGGAAGTATATAAGTAACCGACATTAATAAGAGAATTTTGTCTTTTGCGTTGAATTCACCAGCTTGGAATCAAGGGAGCAAACCACGAAGTACACACAAAAAAAAGTCTCTCTCTCTATACGTGTTATGAAAAGTTAAAAAATTTTTACTTTCTTTTATAATATTAATTTTAAAGAAATGCAACCAGTAATTTTTCGGTTAGATAAAAATATTTCAAGGCGATTGAAAATCATGAACTGAATCTGATGAACTAAAAAGAACTTTTAAAATGAATATTAACGCAATGAGTATAAATGCAACAACACGTGACACGAAGGTTGCCAGATCACTAATTTCTAAAAAAATCGTTGCCAGAAATTTTTTCTGAATTCTGTAATCAACCATGGTGTTCGGATACTTTTTTGAGCGACTGTACTTTGCTTCCGATTCATAATCCGATTCATAATAATTTGGCTAGGTAGTGTATATATATACTATATATAGTGATATTGATGATGCAGCCCGTAGAAAGAATTTCATTTTCCCAAACAGATTCTCTTAAAAATAGAAACTGCTGATGATCATCGCATTCATTAAAAATTCCATAATTTCTACCTTAGTTTGGAAGCATACCGTAAAATCCGAAAAGTAGCTCATTAATGTTCTTTTAATATTGACTTTTTTATTTATTTCGTTAATCGATTCCATTAAGGCGCATTTCCCCCTATTTTCAAGAAAGATAATGCGAATGAAAAAATAAGTGCATTACTATTTCGCTTCTTTTTTTCCCACAGTGTTGTGCTGCACTTCTTCGTATTGAATGAAAGAAAACCGTTAATGGTAGTAAAAGTTTTTTTTATACTGAATGCATTGTCATCATCATCATAAGTTGTTTAGCACAATCACGGTGGCGTGCATTAAAAGTTTCACCAGCGTCAAAGATCGTAATGGAAGAGGGTTCCATGAAAATATACGCTTCCTTAATTGGTTCGACTTTGGCTCTTTTTTTTTCCCTTCAACTCAAGGAAATTTTTAATTTAGTTGTTTCGGCTTTTAGCTGATAAAAAAAAAAGCTGTTTTTTTTTGCTGAAATTTCAAAACTTATAATAATTTCTTTTTAATATAAAATATTAGTCTATAAATTGTTGATGATGATAAATGTTATATGCATAATTTTAAATTAGTAAAATAATATTAAATGGATTGGATTGTTTTACCTCTGAGCGGCACTTTTTTTGCACACCATGGGCTAAATGGCCAGGTCACAAGGACGCCAGAGGCTCAGAGAAAGTTGGGGGGGACCTACAGGAACAGCTGTTGGGAGACAGATGGTAGCCTCCCGTCAAGGCCATCCAGCGTGTTCCTTAGCGTGCACAGGGTATAGCTCTCCCGCACATGGGGCCACGGCTTAACGTCCGATCCACCGGCGGCTTTTCCAAGCCCATCGGTGTCCCCTACTGACCGTGGGCAGGGTGGGGTGTTTTGCGGAGATAAATATTAAATGAAATAATATATTAAGGTGTTTATATTATACCGTTTAGAGACCAGGTCTGTAAATGGTAGATAGGCGTAACCTGGAAGGAGAGCTGTATTCCAATCTCCAGTGACGATGCCAATAACCGGTCAGGCATTGAGCCTAATGTGCGACCCCATCTTCTCGTGGTACAGGCCGTTAGTACCTTTCAAAAGAGATATACTCTTTTGGGAGGGAACGGAAAGTAAGGGCTGCCAGTTCAGTATGGCCTACTGATCTGGTCATCTAGGGCTACTTTTTTTTTCCAACCCTGCTGAGGAGTGGCCAACTTCGCAAGGTATTGGTGCTGACCATTTATGCATACTAGACTGGACTTGTTTATGGATTTGAGCTTGATTATGGATCTTGGACTTGCTGCACTGGTGGTCCTCTGTTGAGGGAGAATCTGCCGTTGTGTTTTCTGTTTCTGGGTTGTCAGCCCTAAGTGAACAGAGGCACGGGATATCTTATATCAGCTGGTGGATAATCCTTATCAGAGTCCATCGAAAGTACCTGAACCTCACTTAGCTAGTTGGGTATCGTCAATCCTAAACTGGAGTAATGTATCTCAGGCAGGCCATATGGTTCTTGAAAAAGTGCACTTGAAAAGGTGGTGCCTGAAGTTCATGCCAGCATCTGTGACTTCAGCCTTTAGCGGAGGAGGAACAGATCTTTACCACATGCCTGCGATCAGGGGAGTGTTTGATATTGTTGGCCCTACCTCTCTTAATAAAACCTAGTTTCTTTAAAAATCCTACTAATCATTTTCTCTCTGCAGGAACGTGGAACGTGAGGACATTACATAGAGATTATTCTCTTGATGTCCTCACGCAGGAATTCCAGCGCTATGATCTAGGTATTCTAGGCTTGAAAGAGACCAGATGGGCAGGTATAGGTGAGATACTTAAAAATAACTTTAAATTTCTCTTTTCAAGCAGGGATGATGGAAAGCATTTCCAAGGTGCAGGTTTGCTTCTCAGCAGAAACGCCAGTGATACTCTTCTAAAATATGAGTGCATTAATGAAAGATTTCTTACATCAAAATTTAAAACAAAAGTTAAAGACTTGAATGTCATCTGTTGTTATGCCCCCACAAAGGACTCTGATGAGAACTAGAAGGATGCGTTTTACAGCCAGCTTCAGTGTATTTTGAATTCTGTGAAGAAAAGAGATATTTCTCTTGTACTAGGTGACTTCATTGCCAAATTTGGTACTAACTCTAATCTTTGGACAGGAGTTTTAGGTGCCTTTGGCATTGGTAGTTCCAATTGCAATGGGGAACGTCTCCTACGGGTAAGCAAACTTAATGGTTTACGAATAACTAACACATACTACAAACACCGGGATATATATAAATATACATGGATTTCGCTTGATGGGTTGCCCAGGATACACATCATACAGGGGAGCCGAAATTGGGTCTGACCATTATCTGGTCAAAAGTGTTTTGCAGCTGAAGCTTAAGAAATGTTGTGCTAAGGTTAAGAAATTTGCCTTCAACACTGAAAGTTACAGATATAGCCAAAGCATACCATGGTAGGCTACTTAGTCATTATAACAATCGTGGTTTGCTTACTGTTGAAGTTGAAAAAGAATGGTATCAGTTTAAACAGGCTTTTCTTGAAACCAACAGTAACTCTTTTGGGTAAAAGGGAACAGAGGAAACAAAATTATTTGAGCGATAAAGCTATGGAACTTATTTCGGAAAGGAAGAAGTGCAGGATTAATATGAATCAACACCCTACTAGCCCTAACAGAAGGCATTACAACGAGCTTAATAAATGTGTAAAGCATCAGTTAACAGCTGATAAGAATCTTTGGCTTGATAGCTTGGCTGACAAAGCTGAGGAAGCAGTTAGACAGCACAACAGCAGGGGGTTATACCAGATTGTTAATGTTTTATGTGGGAAGAAACAGACAGGTATACAGGGATTGAAGGATAAACATGGCAAGGTGGTTGAAGGTGAGTATTCTGTGATGACTAGGTGGGCTGAGCATTTCAGAGAGTTCTAAACAGTGTGATCATTTCTACTCCCATTATTTGTAATAAGGATAGATGCATTACTGGTTTTAATGATGACCCTATATCACATTCTGTAGTCACTTTGGCTATCTCTAAATTAAAACTGCATAAATTCCCAGGTGCGGACGAAATCATCACTGAAATGCTTAGAGCTGGGAACATTTGTGTTGTCACATGGTTGACTGAAATTTTGAATATTTTTATGATAAAGGTGCTGTTCTTAAGGATTTTACTAGAGCTATCATTGTTCCAATTTTTAAAAAAGGTGATCGCAGTTCTTGTGATAATTATAGGGGAATTAGTTTACTTTCTGTTTCAGGAAGAGTTCTTTGCATGATTATACTTAATGGAATTAAGTATTTAGTTGATGCACAACTGCGTGATGAACAGTGTGGATTCAGATGTGCTAGGGGATATATTGATCAAATATTTTCACTTCGGCAGATTCTTGAGAAATGTTTAGATTTCCAGAAACCTGAGGTTACTAGCTTTATAGATTTCAAAAAGGCTTTTGACTCTGTTGATCGATATAATTTATAGCTGATTGTTAGATCACATGGAATACCTGATAAGTTAGTTAGTGTAATGAAAGCTCTCTCTATAATAACATTGAGTCGTGTGTGAGAGTTGGTAAGTCTTGCAGCGATTGGTTTAGCATTGCTAGTGGAGTTAGACAAGGGTGTATTCTGTCTCCTTTTCTCTTTAGTTTGGTTATTGATTATGTAATGCGAAATTCTTTGCAAGGGAAAGATTTTTGCCTTAAATGGTCCAGAGATTTCAAAATTTCTGATTTAGATTATGCAGATGATTTGGCCCTGTTGGGTACTGATGTTGATGAGATGAATTTGTTCATTAGGGATGTTCATGAGAATGGTAATAGAGTAGGTTTGGTGATAAACAGAGAAAAAACTAAAGTGATGGAAATTAGTCAGGCAGATAGTGCTTCAGTTGCTTTGAATGATTGTACTCTTGGGCAAGTGCCTCAGTTTAAATATCTTGGAAGCTATGTAATAATAGTGATGTGCGGTATAAGATAAATAGAAGAATAGAGATTGCCACTGGGACTTTTAATAATCTATGGAGAGCGTGGAAAAATAGGTGTATTCACCTAAAGACTAAAATTAGGCTGTATAATATTTTGGTTCTTTCTAAAGTATGTTAGGGTAGCGAAACATGGACCCTCTGTAAGCAGAGATAACAAGAAATTTGATGCCTTTGATTCTAGATGCTTACGCAGTATCTTGAGCACTAGGTGGTTTTACTTTGTAAGTAATGATGAGGTTAGAAGAAGGAGTCATCAACCTGTTTTGAGCAGCATATTGTGCAGAGAGAGACTGTTGGTTTGGCCATGTTGCCCGTATGCGCGCTTTTAATGACCGCTTTTTATGCAGATTGGCAAACAGGATTATGAACAGTGTGCCTAAGGATTTCAGAAAAAGAAGGAGACCTAGGATGTGATGGGCAGACAGTATCAAACAGAATCTTGCTAGAATTGGCCTAGAGTGGTCAAATGCAGCAGCCGTAGCTCAGAAGAGACACATCTAGAGAGGAAAATTAACAGTCTGGTTAGACCTCCGTAGCCCATGGGTGCAGAGGATTTTGTATGTATGCATGTATATATTATATACGCCAAAAAATTTGTAACTACCGCTAGTTAAATTATTAAAAATATTTAAATAACTAAAGGCTTTTAATAATCACAGTGATTGTAAAAGTTTAGCATCGAAAGATTTCTTTAAATCATCTCGTCGTTCAATAAATGAGCGCTTTTTATGAAACGCGAAAGAAATAATCAACTCAATGATTTTTTTCTCTTCATTTTGGAGATCAAAGTAAAAAATATGAATTTTTTGTATGTTCCGGTTTCCTTTGTAGTTTGGTTTTATCTAATGTTTCTCTCTGTATAATAATTTCGTTATAACGCTGTAGGTATCTTACGACTATTCTTTAATTTTTATTTTTCTTGCCTTCTACTTTTATCTTCATACTTAAAACATTTCACAGTGGGTCGTCCATTCGCGAGGGGAAGGGTTGGGTTAGTTTTCCTCTGAGCGGAGCCTTTGGAAACACTTCAAAAATATGTATTTAATGAAAATGTTTAATTACAAATTATTATCATGACGTGTAGTTTTTTAATAATTATATATAAAGTGCCTTGTTATAAATATAAGACAGCGGTCATCAATATATATTATGAAAGAAAGGTACAGTATATACAATATATATTGTGAAAGAAAAGTACAGTATATTATATGTAAGAAAGGTATCAATATATATTACGAAAGAAACTGCTCCGTAGATCAGTTTCCAATCCAGGTCCCGTAGATCAATAGCCAAGCAATAGTACAAGCAACAAGTATGGTATATTATATGTAAGAAAGGTATCTATATATATTATGAATCATACTTTAAATTAGCATTTGCATATTTAAGGTCGCTTCATACCATTCATTAATGGATCTCTGCTCCTGTTCAACTAACAAACAGGCAAATATTTTTTGTTTCATCTATGATTATTTTTCATGTCGTCCCGATCGTTGATTTGTTATCTTACTTAGCTACAGTTTAAATGTGAATTTTTTGTTTGCTGACGTCTCGCCTTTCTCACAGATTTTCTCTTTAAGGTATAGGATAGATTACGTCTTCTCATTTTAATATATGTTATATTAAAGTGTGAAGATACTCTCAGACATGGGTGTCCGCAGAGGGGACAAACGGGGCACTTGCTCCCCCCTGGGATCGAGTAAAAATTCCACAAATTTAATCGTAACAATTTAAACGTAATTAATTTATATACATTATGTATGTGTTTTTGTATTGATGCAATACTGTATTTTATAATATACTTGTAAAAAAGAAAACCTAAAAAATTAAATAAAAATTTATTGATGTAATTATTTGTCTCCCCCCCCCCTGGAAACTTTTCTGCGGACGCCCATGCTCTCAGACCTCTGTGGTAAACAGCTGAGTGAGTGGTAACTTATTGCTTTTTTATCAGTGTTTATAAATAACTTACTGCACACTTGTTATATTTTGTTTACAGTTATTTTAAAAATTAAAATAATATTCCCTCAAGCAGCTGCTTGTCACATAGATCTGACAGGAGCTTGTCAGTTTAAAACGCCATAATTCAAGGTCTGCGAGGATGGTAGGACCTCGGCAGAAAGACAACACAAACATCCATGCCTTACCCGGAGCTCGAATCCAGGTCCCGTAGATCAATAGCCAAGCTCCCTAACTACTCGGCCACGGGATAGAGAGTTGTTCTAGCTTGCTTATAGATATTTACGTTCAGAAAGGATGAGTAGCAGAAAAAAGCTGCGAAAACAAGATAATTTGAGCAGTTCCTACAAACATGTAAATAACATGAATAAATAAATCGTTATTATTAGAACAAAGTAGCTACAAATGCAATTTAGAATAGTGATACAGAGTATTAACTACCTCCTACCTATTATATTTATTTCATGAACAATTATGAAGCGAACTTTGTTTCAAATAATAAAATCTATAATACTAATCATGGCCTTTAAACAATATGTTAATGCAAAAACAATAAAATTTCTTAGTTCCCTACTCACAGGAAATAAACAATGTTAATCGCAAATTTTAACACCTCTCCTTAAAGATTTTCGACGTATAGGAACACAGATTCTCCTTAAAGATTTTCGATGTATAGGAACACAGATTCTCCTTAAAGGTTTCCAATGTGTAGGAACAAAAATTCTCCTTAAATTTTATTTTTTGAACAACGGGTCTTTTAAATGATAAATTAGTCAAAACATCTTAAAGTGACCGAATAAATGAAAGGTGATTTGCAGGCTACTCTAAGAAGCAAAATAGTGATTATACAAATACAACGTATTCCTGAAGACATTCAATGAATACCTGAGAATATCATTGATGCATCCTTTTTGTAAAACTTTGGACATATCGCTAGGATATTATCCGTGATACATGCATTAATAGGTGCAGACTTCTGGAGCTGTGATAGAACGAAATACATTTTTTTGCATAAATTTAGTGGTGGTTATTGCGAAATTTTTCTCTCTTAGTTTTGTGATATGGTTTGGACTTCGAATGAATAACAGTTTCAATTTGAATGATTTCGCTGTTATTGGATTATAATCAAACTGTTCTTTCTCTTTTTAACCATGTTATCTCAAAAAATCAGTGGACAGTTTCTTTTGTGTTTAATTCGTTCTTTGATGTTCTGTAAATCGGTACAAATACTGACAACTTGGTTTAATAACAATATTTTTGTGTGTACATCAGCGGTGATTTGCGATTGCATTAGCAGAAATTTTAGTTAAATATTAACTGTAACCCTTAAATATGAGTGCGAATAAGCAAAGAAAAATTTAAAATGAAAAACTCGAATTCCGAGAAGATAGACAGTTGAATATTTGTTCATTTTGGACAAAGGTCTAATGAGTAAGATGCTATAATGTTATATAACAATCCTTTAAATATCGATACTGAAAATGTAGATCCGAATTATCAAATGGAATTTTTCGAGTCGCAGCCAGATGAATTTATTGGATGTAGAAACGAAACTCAGACAGATTTTTTAAGCTTCTATGAACAGAAAAATATACAAATTTAAATGATTCGCAACTTCAAATAACTTTTGCGTTTGATAGTATACATATTTGCTAACGAAGATTTTCCTATGTGCAATGTATGAAATCAAAATTGCACTTGATTATACTACCCCAGATTACAACTAATATCGGCATTGACATTAAAGAACTTGTAGGCTACGTATTTCGCCTCAGTATTCTCATTAAATAATTTGTTGTATATAATTTTTCTTATGTAAGTATTTTAATTTTTGTTCGTAAGTTTTATTATGTAAGCATTTTCTTTAATGAAATATTGTTATAAAATATTATTTCTTCAGTTTTTTAAATATATCCTATTATATATATATATCAGGGGGACAAGGGTCATGCTCCCCACTTTCAGAATGCTACATAGGGGAACTTGAACACAATGGCCTAAATGGCCAGGTCACAAGGACCCCGTAGGCTCAAAGAAGTTTGGGGAGAGTTGAACCATTAGGCAGCTGTTGGGAAATAGATGGTAGCATCCCGTCAAGGCCATCCAGCGTGTTCTTTCCGTGTGTGTCTTAAACGTGTGTTAACGTGTGTTTAGCGTGTTCTTTAACGTTTTACGTGTGTGTTAGAGTATGACTCTCCACACACGGAGGGGGCGGGGTGGCTCAGTCGGTAGCGCGCCAGGCTCGTAATCTGTAGTTCCCAGGTTCGAGTCCCAGCTGGGTCAGCGTTGAGATTTATCTCCGCAAAATTTCCCCGCCCTGTCCACGGTCAGTAGGGGGACACCGATGGCTTGAAAAGGCCACCGTCCGTCGGATGGGACGTTAAGCCGTGGCCCCGTGTGCGGGAGAGCCATACCCTGTGCACGTTAAAGAACACGCTGGATGGCCTTGCCGGGAGGCTACCACCTGTCTTCCAACAGCTGTTCCAGTGGTCCCCTCCCCCAACCTTCTCTGAGCCTTCGGGGTCCTTGTGGCCTGGCCATTTAGCCCATGGTGTGCAAAAAAAGTGCCGCTCAGAGGTAAAACAACCCAATCCACACACGGAACCATGGCTTAACGTCAAATTCGACGGACGGCGGTCTTTCCAAACCAACGTTGTTCCTTACTGACCGAGGCAGAACGGAGAGTTCTACGGAGATAAATCTCAAATCTGGCCCAGCTGGGACTCGAGCCTGGGAACTGCATACAGAAGAAATTTCTGCTGTATGCAGTTCCCATGTAGCACTTCATACAGCAGAAAGCCATATAGCTTTGTTATTCATCAGCGGTGTTTTTTTTTAATTATTTAACTCGCTCCAGGAAAGTTGGGTCTATAGCAACCCCCTATTCCCTGTCATATTGATAAAGGGGAAAGAATGAACTAGAGTCGCTTGAGCTGGAGCTTGATCTTCTAGTTTCAGGGTTAGAAGACGCTCTTAGCGGCGGGGGCAAAATTTTACTTTTTTTTTTTTCGAAATGTGATTTGACGCTATCGGCCGCAGGGAACAAAACAATGTAAAAGTATTGAGCATTTTTTTAGATATCCTGATACTTCCAATCTTCTTAAGAATATTTTGTAGGGTGAATTCTTTGCCAGTTAATTTTCTGAAGTTTTCCTGGAAAATATTCCTTTCTGCTATATAGTTTTGACATTTCATGATTATGTGTTCTGTGTTTTCTATTTCTTCGTATTACGCGCAGTTAGGAGAGTCTTCTTTTTTTAACGTAAACATAGTTTTTTTTAGAAGGGTGTGGCCTGCTATCATTCTGGTTATTTTTGTTTGCTGTTCCCTTTTCATTTTCTTTAATTCTAAGTCTCTTTTTATGGGATTTCTGCATACTCTGGCTCTGTGGTTTTCTCTATGGAGTGTTTGTTGGAAGAAGTATGCTTCAAATTCTTTCGCTTCTGGGTTTTTTTTTTCTTTTTTGCTCAGTGTTTTCATTACGATACTCAGTGTTGATTGTATTGCTATCAGGGACCCCTTTAACTAATTGATCGATCACTTCATTTTCTGTTATACCACAGTGACTGGGTGTCCAATTTAGCGTGATTTTATTGTGGTTAATTGTCATATGAGTATTGATTTCATCTAAAAGTTTCGTAGCTAAATTTTCTTCATATGTTTCGTAGGCATCTTTTGTTAGTGCAATCAGTGTTGATTTGCTGTCAGTAAATGTGGAGATATTTTTATCCTCAAGATTTTTGCAGAGCTTCAACGATGGCAGTAATTTCTGTATCCATTATATTAAGGTGGTAACCATTATATTAAGGTTATTTTTTAGTTTGAAGTCCGCTTTCATGTTGAGAGTGGGACAGTAGTAAGCACCAGCAGTGGTGTTGTAATCCAGTTTCTTAGAGCCATCTGTGAAAATACAGAGGTCAGTGCTTTTGCTCTTTTGAATAATTTCGTGTTCATAATGTGTTTTTGTTGATTTCAGCTCCAGGGCTTCGTTTTTTTTATCATTACCTCTTCTCTTAAATTAATGGTAGGAAATTCCAACGTCTACGTGGCTGGTAGATAATCTGTTAGATCGTATAATCATATTCGATGTACCGGGTAATAATTTTACCCCTAATCATCTCCATCATAAAGATATGCCTATTTGGCATGAGTAAGAACAAAATATATAAGTATACTACCCTTAGGTGCCCCCCTAATGGCAAACATAAGAAAAGCTAAAAATAGCAGTAAAATTATATAAGAAACCTAAAACGGTCTCAGAGAACGCTCCCGTTTTAGGCCTCTTGTACTTGTTCAAAACAGTATGATCGTAATGAATCAGAGAAGAAATAATCTCAATGAGATTATTGCTTACAGCCTCAAAAAATCTTTTCGAGGTGCGTTTTATATGTGTATATATATATATGGTCGATGCTCAGGTCTTTAGGGAGTTATCTGTTAGTGACAAACCAGGGGGCATCGACCGCAGTTCTCAAAATCTTGTTCTGTAAGACCTGAATTTTACGAATATTGGTGGGTGTAGTATTCGCCCATATGGGTGAAGCATAGAGAATCACCGGTCTGATGATCATATCATAGATTAAAAGCTTATGATCAATTATTAAAATGGAATATCAGCGGTGTTAACCTCTAGACGTTTGTTAGATATGTTTATTTATTATTGTTAGTGGTGCATTTTATTACAGATATTTACACTAAAGTTTATTTACAAATATACTTTTTATAGAAGGAATATTTTTCGTATGAATCAGCATTATGATAATGCTAATAAATACAAAAATTTTCCTTTTGAAAAAATATATATTTGTAAATATATATTAGGATAAAGATTAGTATTAAAATTCCCCAGTAGTAATAATAGAAATAAATACATAAGAAAAGCCTAAATCTTTAAAAAAAATGTTCTTTATAACTCAGTTGTATGGCTTTCTGTTACACAGGGTGTCTCAAAAATATAGGTACAAACTTTTTGGGGAGGTAGATAACATTTAAAGGAATGAGAATTGCATAGGAACCCATAACCGGAAACGTCACCGTAAGTCAATAGGCGGCGCTGTTCATCAGTGCGCTAGAGGGGAAATTTCGGATTTCTTCATTCGAGCGGTAGTCGGCTTACGAAGAGCATGCAAAGGTATTCGAACAGGGAGCTGGCAGACATGCACTTAGTGTATCGAATAACTGAGGGCAACGGACGATCCACTCAACGAATGTATCAAGAATGCTTCCCACACAGACATGTACCGGGCCACCGTTTGTTTGCGTGTGTGCATCAAAATTTGTGCGATTATGGGTCATTAAGAGGTAGAAGAAGTGAGGGCAGGCCACGATCGACGCGCACTCCCGCCATGGAAGAAAGTGTGTTGGATGCCGTGGAGGCTAATCCTAGTACCAGCACACGTGCCGTTGCCTCTGCCTTAGGAGTGTCTCGTTGCAGTGTACAGCGTGTTTTGCACGTTGTACACTGCAACGAGACACCCCTTTCATCTCCAAAGTGTTCAGTTACTTCTCTCCGCAGATCATCCTGCACGTGTGCGTTTTGCGCAGTGGTATCTCCAAGAAAGTGCCCAAGATATGAATTTCCCAGCTTATGTTTTGTTTACTGATGAGGCCAGTTTCACTCGGGATGGCGTATTCAATCAACACAATGCGCATTTGTGGGCTCACGAGAACCCCCACGGTGTGCGCACCCATGCGGCACAACATCGTTTCGCAGTAAACGTGTGGGCAGGTTTGGTCGGCGACTGCTTAGTCGGGCCATACCTTTTACTATCCCGCATGACCTCCGCGAAGTATCTGATCTTTCTGGAACAGGTTTTACCAGACTTACTTGCCTGTTTTCCAGCAAATGTGAGACGCAACATGTGGTTTCATCATGATGAGCCCCCCCCCCCCCCTTCATTATGGAAAGTATGTTCGTGCGCATTTGAACATGTCTTTTGAGCAACGATGGATTGGGCGTGCTGGACCAGTTGCCTGGTCCCCATGCTAACCTGATTTAACGAGCGTTGATTTCTTTCTGTGGGGGGCCCTCAAAGCTACCGTGTATGAATCGCCTGTGGAGTCTGACATGGATCTCGTGGCAAGGCTCGTCTGCGCTGCTGCTACTATCAAAGAAACTCCAGGTGTGTTCGACCGGTGCCGGCAATTAATGCTCCGTCGGTGTCACTGGTGGAAACTTCGAGCATCTGCTGTAACATTATGAAATTTATGATATAGTACGCCATTTGTAATAAATGTCCAATAAATGTTTTCCCATTAATCACTGTCTTGTGTCCTTTCAGATCTTGTACCTCTGCTACCACTTTCCCATGACGTTTCCGGTTATGGGTTCCTATGCAATTCTCATTCCTTTAGATGTTATCTACCTCCCCTAAAAGTTTGTACCTATATTTTTGAGACATCCTGTATATCATACGTTGGTCATAGCCACCTAGATATACCGGGCCCGTACAGCCGTTGAACAAAAGAAGTAAAGAAATGAGAGAAAATATCTCACAGATTAAAATGACTTAATCTTTCTAAAGTTTAACTAAGCTACTTATTTTTAAATCGTATAAAATGAATTATTTATTAATATTTATCAATATTTTTCAATTAATTACTATATTAAAAAATAAATTTTTACTAGTTGTATTTTAATTGCTAAAACTTTAATTAAAATACCCATTATTTAAACAATAATTCTGTTTGGGGCTCTGTTCGGGTACGACATAAATAATTCTGGAAGAATCGGGCTCCGTCAAAACGTTATGAGATGTTACATGAGGAAAGGGGGGGCGGGGGGCTCAGTCGGTAGTCTGTAGTTCTCAGGTTCGAGTCCCAGCTGGGTCAGCGTTGAGATTTATCTCCGCAAAATTCCCTGTCCTGCCCACGATCAGTAGGGGACACCGATGGGCGTGAAAGGCCGCCGTCCGTCGGATGGAACGTTAAGCCGTGGACCCGTGTGCTGGAGAGCCATACCCTGTGCACGTTAAAGAACACGCTTGATGGCCTTGACGGGAGGCTACCATCTGTCTCCCAACAGCTGTTCCAGTGGGTCCCCTCCCCTAACCTTCTCTGAGCCTTCGGGGTCCATGTGACCTGGCCATTTAACCCATGGTGTGCAAAAAAGTGCCGCTCAGAGGTAAAACAACCCAACATGAGGAAAGGTGGTTAAAATGATAATTTTGTCTCTTTATTACTGTTTACGCACTTTTATCGCCACCACTAAGAAATAAAATGTACTGATGGACAAAAGAGTACGACATAAAAAGTAACATATCAGGGAGACAGAAGATGAATTCTTTCTTTATCTGCATTAAAGAACAATTACTAAATAGGTCCTAACAATTATCTTGAAAGTCACGCAAACTCACGAATTGTACTGTTGCAAATGCTTTTTTATGCCTTCCTAGTCACGAATCGTAACATTCAACTTATTTGTTTGCTCACTCAAATGAAATAACTAATGGAAGACTTTTATTACTCAACGCGTTCAATAAATGTATTTCGAAACGTATGAATAGTGTAGAACGTTCCTGAATTCAAAACAAGCTGATATTTCTTGCCTAAGCTTACTCCTGTTTTAAAGATGGGTGTAAGACGACCCGGTCTGAGCCAAATTATCGGGCACGTTTGGTCTTTTAATCACTTCTGACTTAAAAATAGTGTTTTTTTTTAAGTGCTCTAAACAATCATTTTTGAACTACTTTTTTCATCAATTAATAATAAATGCACATATTACCTGTTGACATAAATTCAAGAAATACTTTTGTCATAAGAATGAGTTTTGCCGATGCATCGGACTCGAACCCCAGTCTCCCAGTTACATGCCGGGTATTCTAACCAGTAAACAAGTACCTGTTCCGTTTATATGTCACATTAGCGGGAAAATGATGGAGCCGGTGATATTTTAGTGTTTAAAATACCGAGCATGCAATGGGAGACGTTAGTTCGAGTCCCACATATCGGCAAAATGCATTTTTGCCGCATAGGTTTTTCATTTTTAATAATCTACAATTTATTTTTGCCGTATGCAAAAATACAGTATTAAATGGTTTACATTTTAATGAAAGTATGAGAAATCATTAACAAAACTAACACTTTTCATTTCGACATTATCTGACGGTAGCGCGCCAGGCTCGTAATCTGCAGTTCCCAGGTTCGAGTCCCGTCTATGCCAGTGTTGAACTTTATTCCACAAAACTACCTCCCCTCTGCTCTCAGTCAGCAGGGGACACCAATGCGCTTAGAAGTGCTGCCGTCCGTAAGAGGGAACGTTAAGCCTGGCTCGTGTGCGAAAGACCCATACCCTGTGCATGTTAAAGAACACTCTGGATGGCCTATATCTCTCTCCCGACAGCTGTCTAGTGAGTCCTCTCCTTCAACCTTTTCTGAGCCTTCGGGATCCTTGTGACCTGGTTATTTAGCCCATTGTGCGCAAAAAAGTGCCTCTCAGAGATAAAACAACCCAACAATTTACATCTTATATGCATCTGAATCTAAGAAGACTTTTAAAGCCATGTTTTATCAAAACATACTTTATATGTTCATTTGCAAAAATATCTAATAATCTACTAGGCGAAAATTTAATGTTATCAGGAACGTTGTGATCTTTTGAATAGCCCGCGTTTTTTTCCGTGGCGAAATGCTTTCTTCAAGTGGATTTTTTTTTATATGTTTGTTCCCATGTAGCAGGAACACTAAAGAGAGCAAGAAGAGCAGCCATGTGCAAGAAGAGGATGATTTATTGTTGATATCCAAAAATGCAAATTTTGGCAGATAAAAGAACAAATTCAAATGTCTCCCGGGTTGAATTAGCATCCCAACATGCATTCCAAAAACTTACTCCTATATGTACATTATTAATCAATGCAAAATATAGTCTTATTTACATATTCCATGTATCGACTAATTCTTCGTTCTGTCGACTCAATAATAAATGATTGCAATGTGCATCTCCAAAATAAAATATTATCAAAAAAACTTAAAGCTATTGAATTTGTATAAATAAAAAAAATATCTCATCAAGTAGCTGCTAGCCACAGAGTTCTGACACTTTATACGACCTAGTAGGAAGTCTGAGAATGGCGGGACCTCAACAACAGCCATGTCTTATGCGAGGCTCGAACCCACAATCCTTTTGATCAGTAGCCAAGCACCGCTAACCACTCGGTCACCGTGATATCTAAAATTCCTACAGCCTTTTTTTTGCCATAGAGTCTATGAAATTCCGTCCCGGTGTTCTAGTGGTTAGCGGGCGTGGCTATTGATCAAAAGGACCCAAGTTCGATCCCCTGATAAGACATAGATGTTTCTGTTGTTGTCTTCCTGCTGAAGTCTCACCTTCCTCATAATCTTCTCTATTGCGTATTAAGCTAACATGCTGCTGTCAAACCTCAGTGGCAAGCAGCTACTTGAGGAGTAATTTATTTATTAATTTATTACAGTCTAGTATTTATTAGAGTAGTCAGGGCTGGATCCAGAGAGGAGGAGCAAGTTACCATACTCTCCCCCCCCCCCCTCCTTGAGAATGCTGGTAAGGATAATGAAAGAAAACTAGTATTAAACTTTTTTCATATTCAATGCTTTTTCACAAGAAATTTTTGAAACGTATCTAAAACGGTGATGAAAATGTTATACTGCAATGGAAATCAAGTCTCTTACTCCCACCTTTCTTTTTCACTTTTTTCCCGGCTCGCCTCATCACTTGCCCCCCTCCCCCCTTATTTTTTCCTAGATCCGGGTTTGATAGTAATGTTTTTGAACAAATTCCCTAAAACTAGAGGTGACAATTAACTTAGTCGATAACGCATCAAGTTCGTAATGCGATGTTATCAAGTTCTAGATCTGGACTGAGATTTTCTCTACTAACCCTCCTCTGCTCTCAGTGATAAAAGACACTCGTGGACCCTGAAAATTTGTTGTCTATTGCTTGGGTCGTTAAGACGTACCATGTGCAGTTAAAAACACGCCGATGTTCTTCCATCTATCACCTGACAACTGTTCAATGGAACCTGTGCCTTACTTGGGTGGCTCAGTCGGCACTGCACCCCAGAAACTAATTATTCATCACCAGGTTGGCACATCTATTAGCCACATAAATTCATGTTATCATTTAGGTGCAGATGAATAGTTTGAACTCAGTAACTGGGGGCGGGGGTGGCTCAGTGGGTAGCGCGCCAGGCTTGTAATCTGTAGTTCCCAGGTTCGAGTCCCAGCTGGGTCAGCGTTGAGATTTATCTTCGCAAAATTCCCCACCCTGCCCACGGTCAGTAGGGGACACCGATGGGCTTGGAAAGGCCGCCGTCCGTCGGATGGGACGTTAAGCCGTGGCTCCGTGTGCGGGAGAGCCATAACCTGTGCACGTTAAAGAACACGCTGGATGGCCCTGACGGGAGGCTACCATTTGTCTCCCAACACTGTTCCAGTGGGTCCCCTCCCCCAACCTTCTCTGAGCCTTCGGGGTCCATGTGACCTGGCCATTTAGCCCATGGTGTGCAAAAAGAAGTGCCGCTCAGAGATAAAACAACCCAACTCAATAACCACGAACAGAGAAACAGATGATATTGTGAAAAAAATGACTTTTTAAGTTCAGGGATATTAGACTCATGTTTTTAATCACAAAAATTCGAAGACCAATTCTTTTTTTACGAGCCGTATGTTCTTACACAGCCGCCCAAAATTTTAAGTGCTTCGTTTTCATTAAAATACTATAGTTTTAAGTTGCATATTTCTGCACCGTTGTTTTAAATATATTTAAAATAATATTTTCATAAAAATTTTGCGGTATCCACTCGGCAACCATTGTGATAAATAATAATAAAAAAATAAATACTCCCTCAAGCAGCTGCTTGCCACAGAGGTCCTGTCAGTTTATACGCCATAATAAAAGGTCTGAGAGGATGGCGGGACCTCAGCAGAAAACTACATCCATGCCTTACCCGGGGCCCCTTTGAGCACCAGCAAAGTGCGCTAACCACTCGACCAGGGGACGGTGGATAAATAGTTAAATTGCAAAAAACCTAATTCTTCATCACTGTTTTTCCAATGATCGAAAATATTAATCGACCGCGAGGTTTGTTTTTAGACGCACTCTTTAGAGCACTTTTAGACGCACCTCTTCGGAAAGTAGGGCGGTGGTTCGCAATCTTTAGTTCCTAAGTTCGAGTACCACCCGCGCCAGCGTTACGCTTTGTCTGAATAAAATCCCATCCTGCCCTTACCTAGATAAAGGGATACCTTTTCTGGGGAGGGCAATTAATGGAAACGCCGTCATCCGTCGGATGGGACATAAGGCCGTTTGTCCGTGTGCAGGAGAGTCACACTCCGTGCACGTTAAAGAATACGCTGGTTAACCTTGACAGAAAGTTTCCATTCACCTCCTAAAAGCTGTCCAGTGAGTTCCTTTCCCCAACCTTCTCAGAGCCTTCGGAATCATTGTGACCTAAACATTTAACCCGATGCGTGCACAGGGTTGGGTTGGGTTGTTTTACCTCTGAGCGGCACTATTTTGCACACCATGGGCTAAATGGCCAGTCACAAGGACCCCGAAGGCTCAGAGAAGGTTGGGGGAGGGGACCCACTGGAACAGCTGTTGGGAGACAGATGGTAGCCTCCCGTCAAGGCCATCCAGCGTGTTCTTTAACGTGCACAGGGTATGGCTCTCCCGCACACGGGGCCACGGCTTAACGTCCCATCCGACGGACGGTGGCCTTTCCAAGCCCATCGGTGTCCCCTACTTACAAATAGAGAAAAAGAGAGAAAACGATTTCGTTGGTAATAAAACACTACAACAAATTTGTACCAAGTAGGAGACATTCCTCACGCCGTTAATTAGCATGATTAATGTTTTGTGATAGCATCAAATTGTGACGTATTTTAATTTTTTAATCTGCACTATATTTGCAATGCAGAAAGTAAGGCCGAAAAGAACCATACATACATTATCATTTTATTGACTTTTTAACCGTCACGTGAGTGGGTGAAATAAAATATTTCCAACACACTTTATCAGAGCCATTGATATTTTTTCTCTCCAATGTTTTTCATCTGGGATACATTGTATAATAATAAAATTCGAGTTTGGAAGGGGAAGCACACTGGAAGACTATAAATAGGTGGTCAAACTGTAAAGATAAAAGACAAAAAAAAAGTTATATTTGAAGAATGATGTTTTTATTTTAGTGTTTGCTATGTTTAGATAAATCAATGACTTAAACTAAAACTTAGATCTCCTCTGGTGTAATATGGGATTCTCGTTTTGGAAAAGAAGTTTTTTCATTTTTCGATTTTTTGCATCCTCAAATAACGGAAATTCGAACGAATGATTGATTTGGGAAAAATGCAAGTAGTGATATTTTATTGGTGTCTGAATAACACAGAAAGAATATCTCATTTATCTCTCAAAGCAAAAGAGTTGCTCTTTACCACCTTCGATAGTTCATATAAATTTTTTTACCATCAGATTCCACCAGCAAAATTTCAAATTTCAAGCATAAATAGAACGTTTGAAATATTCGTTTAAACAATAAGCTGGTTAGCCTTGACAGAAAGTTTTGCATCTTTATACGTAAAAAAAAAATAAATTACTGTAGGATTAAAAAAAAAGTCAATCGCGTCGTTTTTTTTTTTGGTGTCGTGGCGGGGAGTTTTACGAAAATAGATCTCAACACTGGCCCAGTTGGACTCGAGCCTGGGAACTGCCAATTACAAGCCTGGCTCGCTAACGACTGAAACACCCTCGCCCCCGATTATTTTTGGTGTGGTAATGCCTCAGGTTGTCTAACAGAGCAGCTCCGCTGCAAAAATACTTCATAAGCAGCACTGTTAAAACTTGATCTTGTTTTCCTTAAAACCAATAACGGAATTATTTCCGTCGTTAGGCGTGAAATAATATTAAACTGAACAAAGATTTCGCCGCCCCCCCCCCTTGATTTCATGAAACAAACATCTTAATAATATAAATGACACGATTTTGAACTGCCCTTGTGTCAACATCATTAAATTTCTCAGATCACATTATTAATTACAGTTTAGTCATCTTTTCTCACTTAGCGTTCAGAAAGACATTGATTGATCCTCTCTAGATATTATTAGAAAATATTATTAGAAGACGTAAATCAGCACTTCGATCAGAGAAACTGCACAAATGCAAAGGATTTGACGATACAGTTACGGTTTTATTTGTGTTCCTCTTTGCAATCACACACCGTGTTGCCAACCCGAAGGCATAAATATGCACGAAGGCAGGAAAAATAGCATCGAAAACATAAATTTATCATTGTGGTTTTTCGTCGAATAGCTTTTGGATTTTGGAATATTTTTTAAAATGACATTGGGGTCTTTAGGAAGAGACGTTTTGAAGAAGGATTGTATCTACTTGTTATTTTTCTACATCTTGCCTTTCACTTTTTTGTTTCAAAATTAACCTTTGGAGTAATAATCGGGACTCTTTTTAACAATAATCATCTGAGCAGAGACCCTTCGCTAAAAATGGAGTTGCCCACTCAGTGAAATCTCTTTGTTTCAAAAGGTTAATGAATTTTCTTACAGGGAATGTGTAACGCTTTTGTAATTTAAAGTAATTGTCATGAGATGTTTATGAATTACTTCAAAATTGTGCGACTAACGGATGATTTATTACTAATACAGAGTCCTGTGAGATGGATATCTTTTGAAAGCTGATAAAAAGTAAAATGCGTTGTTTAACGACTTGAATAATATTTATTTTGAAATGTCAGCATTAGATAAGAACCTCAAACAATACATAATATCATAAATAATATATTTTACTTTATAATATTATTAATATAATGATACTTATATATTACTATTTACGTTAATAATGATGTTTTAAAAAACATGACTGAATAGATCATCGTTTGTTAAAGTGGGTTGTTTTACTTCTGAGCGCACTTTTTGCACACAGTGGGCTAAATGGCCATGCCATAAGGACTCCGAAGCCTCAGAGAAGCCTCAGAGAAACCTCAGAGAAGGTTAGGGAACACACTGGACAAGTGTTAGCAGACAGATGGTAGGTAAAGGCCATCCAGTGTGTTCTTTAACGTGCACAGGGTATGGCTCTCCCGCATACGGGACCACGTCATATCGTTTCATCCGACGGACGGTGTCTTTTCGAAGCCCATCAGTGTCTCCTACTGACCGATGAAAGGCGGGGATAAATTTCTACGCTGGCCCAGCTGGGAGTCGAACCTGGGAACTGCAGGTTACGAGCCTGGCGCGCTACTCCCGCCCCTTGTTAAAGTGTGATCCACTGGCCGTGTCCAGTAGTAGTGTCGTAGCCAGGTCCTCAGAAAATGTACAAGAGATCTCATGATCCTGTTAAGATCGAGTAACATTCATACTGGTCCCCACCGCTTATTTTCTTCTGTCTCTTCAAACTTATTTAAATGCTGTAAAGTATACATATATTAAATTACTTATTGTTAAAGGGAGGCCTGAATCAGTGACGTACACAAAAGGGGGGGGGGGAGGATGCCCACCGACTTCCCGAAAATCCTGCCACCTTATACTAAATCTCAAACTTGTCTACCTGCTTTCAAATGCAAAACAGTTGTCTTTGAATACTTTTATTTATTTTAGACCCATATTTTATGTCCGACACTAAAAATAGATTAAAAGAAAAACAAATATAAAATCTTATTCCATATATAAAACCATTTAAACCTTTCCTGTTTGGTGAATATTTTAGTAATTGAGAAACCCTACTCAAGTCTTATTCTCAGACCCCTCCCCTCAAGCTAAATTCTCACACCCTCCTCGACACTGAATTCTCGAACTCCCAAAACAAAATTATTGGGGACCCCCCACCCCAAAACTAAATTCTGGCTACGTGCCTGGCCCGAATCTAGTATAAAACTACGAAAATAAATGAGGGAGGAATGTGATTCGATCATGCCGAAAAACAGTAAAAGGCAAGGTAATGGAATTCCATTACAGTATAACATGTCTCTGTCCGTTGAGGTCTATAGAACATTTCTTTAAAAAAAACACGTAGAATATATTACATACTGATTAAATCCATGCCAAAAGTTTGACACGAAACTTATGCAACATTGATAACTGTTATGTCATTCTCAGCTTTCTACCGTACTACTCACAACTAGATTCACAAGGTAGGCGACGGCAACGCCCCCAGAAACTTCGTACAATTTTCGAGGGGTAACTCCCGACCCACGACATCTAGGAACTCGATCTATTACCAAAACAGAGCTAGATCTAAGTAGGACTACCCCACCAAATTTGGGACCCAACGCTCAAATACCCGCGGAACCACGGGGACACCAACAATTTCTGCCACTGATGACGTCACACTTGACCTCTCACCCGTTCGTTCGGGTTGTTGTTTAACTCTGAGCGGCACTTTTTTGCGCACAATGGCTAGGTCACAAGGACCCCGGAGGCTTAGAGAAGGTTCGGGGAGGGGACCCACTGGAATAACTGTTGGGTGACAGATGGTAACCTCCCGTCAAGGCCATCAGGTGGATTCTTTAACGTGCACAGGGTATGGGTCTCCCACACACGGAGTGACGGCTTAACGTCCCATCCGACGGACGGCCAAGCCCATCTGTGTTCCCTACTGACTGAGGAGTTTTACGAAGATAAATCTCAACGCTGACCCAGCTGGGAATCGATCCTGGGAACTACAGATGACGAGCCTGGCGTGCTACCGACTAAGCCATCCCCGGCCCTCGTTCTCCTGGAATTACGGCTATTATATAATTACGTAATATGAGGTTTAATATCTTTTCCTCCATTGCTCATATATTTTAAATAAAAAAATAAAAAAAATAAATACCCCCTCAAGCAGCTGCTTGCCACAGAGGTCTGACTAGGAGCCTGTCAGTTTACATGCCAGAGTAGAAGGTCTGAGAGGATGGCAGGACCTCAGCAGAAAAACAACACGCACAACCATGCCTTACCCGGGGCTCGAACCCAGGTCCTTTAGATCAGTAGCCAAATGTGTTAACCACTCGTCTAAAGAGTGAAAAATCAATCGTTTTTTAATTTTCTTTTATATATATTTTTATGGGTTTTATATTTTTGAGCAGCAACTGGTTCTGAGCTGTCTGAAGTTTGGAAAACTTTGGCCTAGAAAATTTAGTATAATTGACTTGACTTTATATAGCTCCATTTGAAATAGTCGAGTTGCTATTATTTGAAATTGATTTGCAACCTGTATACGAGAAACCAAGACAAGTCTGCCCGATCATTTGTTAGTTTCTCATACAACATTCCACTCTCTTAATAGTCAGATCAAATCAATATAAATAATCTATTACACTGGATGTTCTCTAAAATAAATTAGCGTTTAAATCATTCCTAGATAGTTAAAAGAAATTTTTGTTAATCTTGCGCGTCTGAGAGTGAATCTCACCCTGTCGATGGCGAGATACCGGCGATCATGGCGTACTGTTTGGTCGATCATGCCTTCAATGCAGAAGTTTTTAAGCTGCCCTGTGGCCGAGAGGGGCGGGGGTGGCTCAGTCGGTAGCGCGCCAGGCTCGTAATCTGTAGTTCCCAGGTTCGAGTTCCAGCTGGGTCAGCGTTAAGATTTATCTCCGCAAAATTCCCCGCCCTGCCCACGGTCAGTAGGGGACACCGATGGGCTTGGAAAGGCCGCCGTCCGTCGGATGGGACGTTAAGCCGTGGCCCCGTGTGCGGGAGAGCCATACCCTGTGCACGTTAAAGAACACGCTGGATGGCCTTGACGGGAGGCTACCATCTGTCTCCCAACAGCTGTTCCAGTGGGTCCCCTTCCCCCAACCTTCTCTGAGCCTTCGGGGTCCATGTGACCTGGCCATTTAGCCCATGGTGTGCAAAAAAGTGCCGCTCAGAGGTAAAACAACCCAACCCTGTGGCCAAGTGGTTAGCACGTTAGGCGGCTGGCCTAAGGAACCTGGGTTCGAGCCACACTCAGTCGGTGCGCCAGGCCCCTAATCTGAAGTTCCCAGGTTCGAGTCCCTGCTGGGCCAGCGTTGAGATTTATCTCTGCAAAATTCCCCGCCCTGCCCACGGTCAGTAGGGGACACCGATGGGCTTGGAAAGGCCACCGTCCATCTCATTCGCTGCCCGTCGGATGAGACATTAAGCATTGGCCTCGTGTGCAAGAGATCCATACCCTGTGCACGTTAAAGAACACACTGGATGGTCTTGACGGGTGGCTACCATCTGTTTCCCAACAGCTGCTCCAGTGGATCCCCTCCCCCAACCTTCTCTGAACCTTCGGAGTCCTCGTGACCTGGACATTTAGCCCATTGTGTGCAAAAAAATGCCGCTCAGAGGTAAAACAACCCAAAGCAGATTTTTTTTCCAATTAGATTAAAGGTTTTAACTTGTTATATGTTTGAATTGCTCATTTATTCTTTTTTTTAACTTGCAATTCATTTTGTTTTGTGGCTTGCATGCAGCTGTATCTTGGCCACAACTGCTCTTTTTTCAAGGGGTGTGATGAACAAAAATACAATCGTTTACTTGATAAAAAAAAATGCTAGTAGATCTGTGGATTAGAATAAAAAAATAGATCGCTCTACTACTAGTGAAAAGGTTGATATCTCTAATATATGGCATGCAAAAAGACGCTTGAAGCAACAAAAACAAGAGTTTATCTTCATATCCAATTGATAAGGAATGTCTTCACACCACGGTGATCTTTTAACCTTCGCACTCTCCACTTGCTCACGGCTTGGCGAGCGACACTCCTCTTATGCGGAATCACTGAAGCATCCGTTGACTTCAGGCAGCCACAGAGGAATCGACCTTGTGGCCAATTGCAGCAATTCCACTTCGGGAAGTAAAACAAATTTCTCGTAGTGCAGATGCCAGGCAGATAAATAAAAGTTTCGGTTTGACTCAAGTCGTCTTTATTTGTCTCCGGGAATGGTACGAGGCACTTCTCTTCACCATTCAACACTCCCCTCGGATGGAGGACGTGATGCTGCTTCACGTAGGGAGAGCTTAACGCCAACTGATGCTGTGCTGATGCTTTATTCTCTCTAAGGAAGAATCGTGGATGTCGAGGGAGACGGTAATGGGGATGATGCGCGACGAAATAAAGATGGATAGAGGGAAGATGGAGAAAGGATGAGGGGAGAAAGGGGAGAAAGAGAATGAAATGAAACAGATTTGTGAGATGAAAAAATGTATTGCCAGAACTAACAAATTCTTATTGTATTTAGTATAATGAGTCTCCCTATGTTATTCTAATGAAGCTAAATAACATATTTAGCATATTTATTTACTGAAATAACTACTGGTAATAAAATAATTAAAGAAAATATTTATGAGCTAGCAATAGAAAGGAATTTATCAGCCTGTTATTTTTCTCTTACTCTTGTTATCTTATTTATAAAAAAAATACATGCATTTTGGGATAGCAGGCAGGCTCCCAATCTTCTCTTACTCTTCTTATCCTGTTATATAAAGGCATTCTTTTAGTTATATTAATCAGATTTAAATGTGATAGGAAAGTTAGAACCCTCTCAACTTTAAGGCTTCCTGTTATTATCTTATTGTAAAATACAAATATGCATTTCCATATATATTGCTATGTAAATTTTGTAGTAATATGCAAACTTGCTAAATTTATTACATAGGGGATCCTGTTAATGACGATCATTCTCCATGTAGATCATTCAGTTGTCGAAAACTACATGCCAGTTGTTCTATGGAGATTTGAAGTCTGAAGTTTAAGTAGGGAGAATAATTGGCGAAAGATGTATAGCGACTATCTCGGGTTTCCCATTTATTGCTGGCGGGGTTCAATGTCGCTGTATATTGTAGCAAAGCGGTATTAATTGTTATTTAATAATATAAAAATAAATACCCCCTCAAGCAGCTGCTTGCCACAGAGGTCTGACAGGAGCCTGTCAGTTTATTTGCCATAGTAGAAGGTCTGAGAGGATGGCAGAACCTCAGCAGAGGGTTGGGTTGTTTTACTTCTGAGCGGCACTTTTTTGCACACAATGGGCTAAATGGCCAGGTCACATGGACCCCGAAGGCTCAGAGAAGGTTGGGGGAGGGGACCCACTGGAACAGCTGTTGGGAGACAGATGGTAGCCTCCCGTCAAGGCCATCCAGCGTGTTCTTTAACGTGCACAGGGTATGGCTCTCCCGCACACGGGGCCACGGCTTAACGTCCCATCCAAAGGACGGCGGCCTTTCCAAGCCCATCGGTGTCCCCTACTGACCGTGGGCAGGGCGGGGAATTTTGCGGAGATAAATCTCAACGCTGATCCAGCTGGGACTCGAACCTGGGAACTACAGATTACGAGGTAGTGCGCCAGGCTCGTAATCTGTAGTTCCCAGGTTCGAGTCCCAGCTGGGTCAGCGTTGAGATTTATCTCCGCAAAATTCCTCGCCCTGCCTACGGTCAGTAGGGGACACCGATGGGCTTGGAAAGGCCGCCGTCCGGTGGATGGGACGTTAAGCCGTGGCCCCGTGTTTGGGAGAGCCATACCCTGTGCATGTTAAAGAACACGCTGGATGGCCTTGACGGGTGGCTACCATCTGTCTCCCAACAACTGTTCCAGTGGTCCACTTCTCCAACCTTCTCTGAGCCTTTGGGGTCCTTGTGACCTGGCCATTTAGCCCATGGTGTGCAAAAAAGTGCCGCTCAGAAGTAAAACAACCCAACCCAACCGCATACACAGTCGTATCAGAATAATATGACCACCTACCATAGGTGGTCATATTATTCTGATACGACTGTGTACTTATGTCGGGAATCGGGCAACCAAGCTGCCTCATATGATGGAAGTAATATTTGTCACTCACGCTCACAGCGTTATATAAATAATTCAGTAATAAAGTATCACAGGAAATGTTTTTTTCTTGACAAGAAACACTTAAAATGATTTGCTGAAAAAATTTGGCTTCTTCCTGAGTGAGATGCTTATATGTCACATTATTGAAGGAAACGTTTATTCTCTGATGGTCTAGCTGTTAAGACGCCCGGCACGCTTATTGGAGACTTGGGTTCGAATCCAATAGCGTCCTCCAAATCAGTTTGGCAAATTGTATTATAGACAAAGAAATTAAATTAATTTTTCAATGTGCGCCCAGTCACGTTAAAATTAGAGACAACGAATTTGTTGATAGAATGGCTACGAAAGCCTTATCACATGAAGTTTTCCTCTCTCTTCATAGAGGTAATGCTTCCTTTAAGGGGGCAGGGGTGGATCAGTCGGTAGCGCGTCAGGCTCGTAATCTGTAGTTCCCAGGTCCCAGCTGGGTCAGCGTTGAGATTTATCTCCGCAAAATTCCCCGCCTTGCCCACGGTCAGTAAGGGACACCGATGGGCTTGGAAAGGCCGCCGTCCGTCGGATGGGACGTTAAGCCGTGGCCCCGTGTGCGAGAGAGCCATACCCTGAGCACGTTAAAGAACACGCTGGATGGCCTTGACGGGAGACTACCATCTGTCTCCCAACAGCTGTTCCAGTGGGTCCCCTCCGCCAACCTTCTCTGAGCCTTCGGGGTCCATGTGAACTGGCCATGGTGTGCAAAAAAAGTGCCGCTCAGAGGTAAAACAACCCAAACCACCCAAAGCTTCCTTCAAATTCATAAAAAAATAAAAAATAAATACCCCCTCAAGCAGCTGCTTGTCACAGAGGTCTGACGGGAGCCTGTCAGTTTATTATGCCATAGTCGAAGGTCTGAGAGGATGGCAAGACCTCAGCAGAAAAACGACACAAACAGCCATGCCTTACCCGGGCTCGAACCCAGGTCCCTTAGAGCAGTAGCCAAGCGCGCAAACCACTAGGCCATGGGACGGCCTCTTCAAATTTAGGAATAAACATATTCTTAGAGGAACTTTTCTGCATTTATTTTAGTTAACGTTTTCTCTTGAACAAAAGCAGTTTGATCAGTCAAGATATTAACCCATTTCCATACTGGATTTTCCAGAAAAGTTACTGTTACCATCACCAGGCTCAGAACAGGAGTAACACGATTAAATGATCAAATGTGCAAGACGAACATAAGAGAAACTCCAGATTGGGAAACTTGTGATACAAGAGAAACAATTAGTCATATATCTCGAATTGTGATAATTATCACGTCCCTAGAATGCAAATGAGTTAACTCATTTAAATATGTCGGGAATCGAGCAACCAAGTGCTAAAATTGCTATGTAGCAATTAATGAATTTATTTTAAGCAATTTATTAGGACAGCAGAATTTAGATAAGAGGAAACTTTGCTTTTATAATTTTTCGGAAGCTTCAAGATTGGTTGAAAGAACTTAGCTTTATGCTCAATGCAAGTAAAACTGACTTTATAAATTAACACGAATCTTCTGATAGAAATTACAAAAGTGTTGGTATTTGATTCTCGAGGATGGACATTTCTTACTTTTAAATTTCAGTCTGCCAAGTTTTAACTTGAAAGGAAATTCACCATTTTGCCGGTGAAATTAAAAAATTAAATTTCGGTCGAGATGGGCGAGATGCCTGGAATGATTTGCGGATTAACAATTTTATTTTGATGATGATGTGATGATGATTATGACGTGATGATCATGACTTAACTTCAACAAAATAGCTGTCGTGACATTAATTATCGTGGTAGCCTATCGATTGATCATAGCCTGGTTCTTATATTATGACTAACCCATGGGGGGGCGGGGGGGGGGGGGGCTCAGTCGGTAGCGCGCCATGCTCGTAATCTGTAGTTCCCAGGTTCGAGTCCCAGCTGGGTCAGCGTTGAGATTTATCTCCGCAAAAATTCCCCGCCCTGCCCACGATCAGTAGGGGACACCGATGGGCTTGGAAAGGCCGCCGTCCGTTGGATGGGACGTTAAGCCGTGGCCCCGTGTGCGGGAGAGCCATACCCTGTGCACGTTAAAGAACACGCTGGATGGCCTTGACGGGTGGCTACCATCTGTCTCCCAACAGCTGTTCCAGTGGGTCCCCTCCCCCAACCTTCTCTGAGCCTTCGGGGTCCATATGACCTGGCCATTTAGCCCATGGTGTGCAAAAAAGTGCCGCTCAGAGGTAAAACAACCCAACCCAAACCCAACTAACCCATGAAGTTTAGTTTTCACGGATAGTCTTGCTTGCCACAATTTTATGATTTTCATTTATAGTCGGTGTTCGTCACTTGGTGACATGCGCGATGTTGCACCCCAAGAAATGTCTTGTCCTGTTCAGAGCCAAGGATTCACTGTGAAACATCTCTAATCCAACGCCAGAGTGCCTAGACCACGTTCTTTCCACCCATATAACACAATATACCACATGACCATTCCCTTCGAAATTGTAATCACTTGCATATCTCAGCCAGCACAGTGTTTGGTGCAATTTATGTGACTTCATCCTTTCCTTCCGTATGGTACTGGAATTTCCATCTTCGTAGGTTTGTTGTTGAAAGCGAATTCTTCTAGCAACTTCAACGAAACATTAGGATCGTTGAAATTGCATGTTGCGTTGCTCCACCTCTAATCGGACATTTTTCTTTGGGGCGGGGGTGGTTCAGTCGGTAGCGCGCCAGGCTCGTAATCTGCAGTTCCCAGGTTGAGTCCCGCCTGGGCCAACATTGAGAGTTATCTTTGCAAAACTCCCTCACTACCAACGATCAGTAGGGAACACAGATGGGCTTAGAAAAACTCCCATCCTTCGGATGGGACGCTAAGCCGTGACTCCGTGTGCTAGGAGCCATACCATGTGCACGTTAAAGAACACGCTGGATGACTTGATGGGAGGCTACCATCTATCTTCCAACAGCTGTTCCAGTGGGTGCCCACCCTCAACATTATCTGAGCCTTCGGGGTGCTTGTGACCTGGTCATTTAGCCCATGGTGTGCAAAAAAGTGCTCCTCAGAGGTAAAACAACCCAACCCAACCAACTGATCAGTAACTCTGAATTCGTACTATAGAATTAAGATTCTATTTACATTCGGCAATCATTATACAAACGCTAACTATCACTTTGCCCTTGGTGAGAAATGGAACACCGATGGGATTGGAAAGGTATTTTCCGTCGGATGGAAGGTAAAGTACTCACAGCTGTATAAGGGTTGGATTGGGTTATTGTTTTCTCTGACCCGCACATTTCTGCACACATGTCACAAATACCCCACGGGGTCAGAGAAGGTTAGAGAATGGGAACCCAGTGGACAGCTGTTAAGATACAGATGACAGCCTCCAATCATAATATATCCAGCTGTTCTCTAACGTGAACAGTGTATAGTTCTCCGTCACACCTAACGTCCCATCCAAAGAATGGTGATCTTTCCAAGCTCACTATATAGGGGGATTACTGGGCTGCTGCTGAGACTTATAGAAGTCTCCCTTTAGGGCCATTCAGTGTGTTCTTTAAAGTGCACAGGTTATGCCTCCACTGCACACGGACTCTCTTCCAACGGATTACGTCCTTTCCAATCCGATTGGTGCCCGTTTTCTCGCCGAGCGCAGAATTTCGAAAAGGTCCTGTAAATGCCATTTCAGATAAAAACTGATATACACTTACATCACTCAAAATGGAAACTAGTCATGCTGACGCTACTTTCTGAATGAAAGATTATCTCAAATGTAATTTTAAAAATTGTTAAGTTTGAAACCTTTATTTCCATACACAAATTTCCTTAGCTACAGTGAATTTTGTCATAACAATATTAAAGAGCGGCATTTTGATGTGTAATCAAATGCTTTTTTAAAGCATCTTTCCAAATATGTTATCTGACTATGCAGGCAGTGGATGTTAAGAAATTCTCCGATCTCAATTCAAGTAAAATACTCTCAAGAGATAATTTTCAGAATTTATTTGACCATGAAGGTAGTGGATATTATAGAATTCTCTAGTGATCTCAAGTCAAGTAAAACACTGTTAAAAAACAATTTTTTATGCTGCCTTTTTGTGCGTGATAAAAAAGGATAGCAATGATATATTTTCCTTTATGAACCTTAAAGGGAATGATAAGGTGGTAAAGATAAATTCAATTATGCAAATAAGTCTCTGTTGTGGAACTGGCTACGTGCCAGAGTAATTTTCCTAGCTGCATTCTTGGTGGTTTGGAGTATTTGAGGCATGCAAAGAAGGCATTTCGGACTTAATAACAAAATAATTTCATCTTTACTTTTCTGCATCCTGTGGTTCAAGATCTGTTAAGACTTCGTTTTATATCTTAATTTTGTGAGTTTCCGCAAAGATAAAAATCGCGTGGCGTTGCTTGAGTCTCCAACCAACAGTTGAAAAAAAAAGTCTAATTATGTAATTAGGCAACTCATCCTCAAAAGGCAGCATGTTTATGTACATTAAATAGAGCGATGCGAAGGCTATTAAAGGACTTCATGTGATAAAGATTATCATCTCTGAAATAGGTAACGGAGGAGATAAGAAGTGAGCATCTCTGAAGCATCTTCATTCAGTTTTTAGAATCACAGTATCAGGGCGGTAATTAGGGAGTGAGAGAAGATTTTCTTCCAAAGGTGAAAAACGAAAGAGATTAGGGGAGGGACAAAAATGGGAGAAGACTGTGAGGAGTGTCAGAGTCATCTGAACAGAGAGGGTGAACACTTTTCTGCGCCCTATATTAAATGATTATAAACCCCACTCGTCTTCTACGAGGCGGGTGCTTGTTCAGTCGATACCGATAGTTTCCGGTAATTTCACCCTCTCCTCGGTGAGAAAGCAACACCGTTAGGCTTGGAAAGGCCTCCGTTCCTCTGATGGAACGTTAAGCTGTGTACCAGTGTGTACAACAGCAATACCCAGTGAGACATTAAAGAACACGCTAAATGCCCTTAACAGAAGGTTACCATCACTCTCCTAAAACCTCTCAAGTGGTGCCTCATTTCCCCCAACCTTCTCTGAGCCTTCGGGGTCCTTGTGACCTGGCCATTTAACCTATTGTGTGCAAAAAAGGTACCGCTCAGGGGTAAATCAATTCAACCTAAATCTGATTCTTTGGAATACTCGTTATTTGACCATTGTACGCAAAAATAATGTCTCTCAGAGGTAAAGCAGCCGAACAACACCAAAGAATATTACATGTTATAGGTCATGTCAAAGCAGAGTACCAGGCATAGGGGTGGTTTCAAAGAGAGTCGCATCCCCCTCAGAGAAAGAGCTAGAGAAAACCATTATGCAATTCCAGTGAATTCCGTTTTCAGAGGGTTTTCACAGTCGCTCCCAGAGGGGCGGGGGTGGCTCAGTCGGTAGCGCGTCAGGCTCGTAATCTGTAGTTGCCAGGTTCGAGTCCCAGCTGGGTCAGCGTTGAGATTTATCTCCGCAAAATTCCCCGCCCTGCTCACGGTCAGTAGGGGACACCGATGGGCTTGGAAAGACCGCCGTCCGTCGGATGGGACGTTAAGCCGTGGCCCCGTGTGCGGGAGAGACATACCCTGTGCACGTTAAAGAACACGCTGGATGGCCTTGACGGGAGGCTACCATCTGTCTCCCAACAGCTGTTCCAGTGGGTCCCCTCCCCCAACCTTCTCTGAGCCTCGGGGTCCATGTGACCTGGCCATTTAGCCCATGGTGTGCAAAAAAGTGCCGCTCATAGGTAAAACAACCCAACCCGTTTTCAGAATTGATGTGTGCCCGCTCCCCCAAAATGTGGTTCCTGGGTCGGCCCATGACCAGGCATAACACATTCCTTATCCTCATACATCTGGATTCAAAGAAACAAAGTAAAAAAATGCTTAAAAATAAACGAATTCCACTGTAACTCGAATGTTTTGGTTTACTTAAAACAGAGCTCAACTCGGGCACTTAAAGTACTCCGCCACTCATGGTTGTAACTCACCAGATGTGCCAAGTTTATCGGTGTTTATAATTAGCGAATAGATCGCCCTCACAGAAGCTAAGAGCTATAAGAATCCAAATACACGCTCCTGACATCATGCAACACCAAACGTCTAAATGATTACATGAACCAACTCTTATTGAAGATAGAGTGTGAGGCTTAGCCGTACTCTTAATTTAAACACCATCAATCATCGCGAAACAGAATGCCATTAATAGCTTTTCGAAGTAATAACGAGTTTCTGAGTATGCATTTCATCTCAAATATGTACTTCATTCAAAACTTTCTCAACAGATTTATCAAGCAGCAATAGCTGTGAACGAAATTGTAACAACCTTGTGATTCATGATTTTTGGTTTAAATTAGGAAATGTGGCTGATGAAATGTCATCAACACGACAGTTACATCTGTTAATTAATTATATTTGCATGATTGGTGGATATAGCATATTTGCACAAATGAACGTCCTGGGTTGTTCGGTTGGGTTTTTTACCTCTGAGCGGTACTTTTTTTGCACACCATGGGCTAAATGGCCAGGTCACATGGACCCCGAAGGCTCAGAGAAGGTTGGAGGAGGGGACCCACTGGAACAGCTGTTGGGAGACAGATGATAGCTTTGGGTTGGGTTGTTTTATCTCTGAGCGGCACTTTTTTGCACACCATGGGCTAAATGGCCAGGTCACACGGACCCCGAAGACTCAGAGAAGGTTGGGGGAGGGGACCCACTGGAACAGCTGTTGGGAGACAGATGGTAGCCTCCCGTCAAGGCCATCCAGCGTGTTCTTTAACGTGCACAGGGTATGGCTCTCCCGCACACGGGGCCACGGCTTAACGTCCCATCCGACGGACGGCGGCCTTTCGAAGCCCATCGGTGTCCCCTACTGACCGTGGGCAGGGAATTTTGCGGAGATAAATCTCAACGCTGACCCAGCTGGGACTCGAACCTGGGAACTACAGATTACGAGACTGGCGCGCTACCAACTGAGCCACCCCCGCCACACAGATGATAGCCTCCCGTCAAGGCCATCCAGCGTGTTCTTTAACGTGCACAGGGTATGGCTCTCCCGCACACTGGACCACGGCTTAACGTCCCATCCGACGGACGGCGGCCTTTCCAAGCCCATCGGTGTCCCCACTGACCGTGGGCAGGGAATTTTGCGGAGATAAATCTCAACGCTGACCCAGCTGGGACTCGAACCTGGGAACTACAGATTACGAGCCTGGCGCGCTACCGACTGAGCCACCCCCGCCCTGAACGTCCTGGACAAAGCTGTTGTTCTAAAAATCAATTGCAGATTCTCGACCGGAATTTCAGTTTCTGACTTCAGTACCAAAATGGCGAATTTCTTTTTCAGATTAAAAAATGATTAGACTCTAATTTAAAAGTAAGAACTGCTCGTACTCAAGGATTTGTCTTTTAAACCAACACTTTATACTTTATCTCGGAAAATTAATAAAATATAATTAATATTCAATATTGGATAATTATTAATATTTAATTAAATATTTTATCTACAGACAAGATTCCGGCTGAAATTTTACTAGTACTTCATTAGGTGAAGCAATATTTCTCGATATGGGTTCCGTGAGCCAACTTCTGAAGTTTCCTGAGAAGTCTGGATTCCCAAGTAGTCTTCGGAAGATTCCCCGAAAAATCTAGATTCCCGACCAGTCTTCGGGGTTCTCCCCCCCCCCCCCCCCCCATCATGACCAATCTTCGAGGTTCTCCCTCTTCGGGGTTCTTGGCGAATCTAAGAAGAATATCGTACTATTGCAAAAATAAGCTATCAATCTTTTACGTCAATTTTCCAACCAAATATTTATGTGAAACAACTTTTTCATCTGTGACTAATATTAATAATAAAAAAAGAAATCTAATGTTATCAGTGGATGGTGAACTGCGAGTTTTTGATTTATCCAAATATTCTCCCAAGAATTCATGACTTATGCAACACAAAAAGAAAAAAAAAACTCAGGTATCACACTGAATTATTAATAATTAAAACAGTCCTCGAATAATTCTCTAGTGCAATAATTAATTATATTAAATATTAAAAAAACTATCTTTTCTGAGAGGTACAGGTGATGGAAAAAAGGTAATCATTTTTTGTATATAACATCTATTTTTACTAGTACACTAGTAAAATTTCATCCGGGTTCTTGTCTGTAGATGTTGCTGTTAGACTCAACAGAGGTAGATTTCCTATAAGAGATCCATTAATTTCTTGCAAGGAATTTACCTTTATTAAGGGTCCAATATCGTTCTGGGGTTCCATATGACTTGACAACATCGCTCTGGGTTGAGTTGGGTTATTTTACCTCTGAGCGATTGCACACACTGGGCTAAATGGACAGTCACAATGATCCCGAATGTTTAGAGAAGGTTGGGGGAGGGGACCCACTGGTACAGCTGTTGGGAGACAGATGGTAGTCTCCCGTCAAGGCCACCAGCGTGTTCTTTAACGTACAGAGGGTACGGCACTTCCGCACACGAGGCCACGGCAAAACGTCCCATCCGACAGACGGTTGCCTTTCCATATTGCTAAGAAAATTGTTATTTCATGTAAAACGTTTTAGGTCTTAATAAGATTTTTTTTTACAATTAAATGTCTTTTAATTTGTAAATATTTCACTTTTAAATATTACCTTTTAAGTTTTATTTAAGCTTTTTTTTTGACAGAAAAAACTCTACGTGTATTTATGTTGTAATTGGTCTGCATTCTGTTTAATAACAACGTATGTGGCCGAGTGGTTAGCACGCTTGGCTACTGATCTAAGGGACCTGGGTTCGAGCCCCGGATAAGGCATGGATGTTTGTGTCGTTTTTCTGCTGAGGGCATGCCATCCTCTCAGACCTTCTACTCTGGCATATAAACTGACAGGCTCCTGTCAGACCTCTGTGGCAAGCAGCTGCTTGAGGGGATACTTTTTTTTATGATAATTTTGGGAAGGAGATCCGTAGAGTGAGCGAGACTTAATAAGGGATCTCCATTATTGGATTGTTTTACCTCTGAAGAGCACTTCTTTTGAAAACAATGGACTAATGACCAGGTCACAAGGATCCCAACGGCTCAGAGAAGATTGGGAAGGATAGCCACTGTAGAGCTGTTAGGAGATCTCCACTCCTGTTAGTCTCCCATCAAAGATAATCCAACTCGTTCTAATACTCACGTGTTTTTTTTACAATATTCCGATATCTGCAAGAAATCAGAGATATAGGAAGATCACGGAATATCAGAGTTATCAGAGATCACGGGGATAACGTCCCATCTGACGGACGGCAGTCTTCCCAAGTCCACCGGTGTCCCCTTTCTCAACGAGATCAGGGTGAGGATTAGTATAGATAAATCTCAACGCTGATACAACCAGGACTCCAACTTGGGAACTGCAGTTTACGAGCCTTGAACGCTACTGACTGAATCAATTAAATATGCTGTCCGGGCTGGGTTTGATCTATTTAGTCTGGACAGGGCCACCTTGGTACACCACGCCTGGACAGCCATTGAGCAAAAGGATAGAGAGATAGGAAGAAAATTTAATATGCATAAAAATTTAAATAAAATATATTTATTTTTAAGACACTCAAAATGAAATATTTTATTTTTTATCACTAAATTAAAACTGACTATCAAATTCTAAAAAAAATAAGAACCTGTAGAATTTCAATAAAAAAATTTAAAATTGAAATAGCTCTAATATATTCAAAAAATTTGACTCTTCTGTTATTCCGCACTCCAGACTTGGTATGATATAGGAAGCTTTGGAGTGGCCGGGACATTGGTAAATTAATTATTATCTAGGTTCTAATTGACACTAGGAGAGTATTAATTTAATATTCTATTAGTTTCTAAACAATTTATTACATCTTCCTTATTCCATCTCGAATCCCAGCAGGGTCAGCGTTGAGATTTATCTCCGCAAAATTCCCCGCCCTGCCCACGGTCAGTAGAGGACACCGATGGGCTTGGAAAGGCCGCCGTCCGTCGGATGGGACGTTAAGCCGTGGCCCCGTGTGCTGGAGAGCCATACCCTGTGCACGTTAAAGAACACGCTGGATGGCCTTGACGGGAGGCTACCATCTGTCTCCCAACAGCTGTTCCAGTGGGTCCCCTCCCCCAACCTTCTCTGAGCCTTCGGGGTCCATGTGACCTGGCCATTTAGCCCATGGTGTGCAAAAGTGCCGCTCAGAGGTAAAACAACCCAACCCAACCCTTATTCCATCACTGCTTGAACGCAAGAAATTGTTTCAAAGACCTAAAAAGAAGCCTCTATCTATCGCTTGCAACGTATCTACGAAATTAAAAAAGTTCAATATTTGATAAACTGAACGAGAGTCATAATCCATATAACTAAGCATGATTGAAATAGGAATATCATTATTATTATTACACATTAAATGAGGACTTTACTAAATGAATATGTTGCATTTTGATATGCCAGAAAGGAAATGATATTCATTCTTTGAGGAACTTCAAGATTTCAGTTTTCTGTCAACTAATTGGAGAGAAATTTTTATTATGCTCATTCCACTACTGACGACAAACAAAGAAAAATTGATTACCAATTCTAGAAATGTTTTGGTACTTTCCTGAAGTGTTAGGTGGAAGCTTTAGGTGGAAGGAATTGGTTGTCCTGTTTGATATAAAAAATATCTTTAATGTTGTATTTTTTTTTCTTTAACTACCAGTATATTAGTAAATCTATAAAATATATATTTTATTACTTATTTCAAATAACGTATTATGGATGATTAGTATTAAGAGTTCTTGAACAGTTTCTACTTGTGTGGAAATTAAAAATCTGTATCGTCAAATGTAAATGAATCATAAAAATCATCTATCACCTTCTTAAAAGCACGTAATAATTTTCAAACACCCATTTTCTCCTAGCATATATGTAAAAAAAAATTCTCTCGTAAAAACAGAATAAGGCACAGAGGGTAATATGATATCTTGCAAGTCATCTAATCTGTCTTCAGTTACTAACCGAACGTTTCATGTTTTTTTTGCGATATTCCGCTATCTGAGGGAAATCAGAGGCACAAATTTAAAAGATTTAAAAAATACCTATCTTCCTAATAAACCTAAAGCATATCGATGGTGCAATCAGTCACTGAGCTCGTATTTACTTGAAAGGAAGATAGGGTGCCGATTTACGTACTCAACAAGATTGCTGGCACTCTATCTTCCTCAGCGTTGAGATCTCCGCAAAATTCCCCGCCCTGCCCACGGTTAGTAGGGGACACCGATGGGCTTGGAAAGGCCGCCGTCCGTCGGATGGGACGTTAAGCCGTGGCCCCGTGTGTGGGAGAGACATACCCTGTGCACGTTAAAGAACACGCTGGATGGCCTTGACGGGAGGCTACCATCTGTCTCCCAACAGCTGTTCCAGTGGGTCCCCTCCCCCGCCTTCTCTGAGCCTTCGGGATCCATGTGACCTGGCCATTTGGCCCATGGTGTGCAAAAAAGTGCCGCTTAGAGGTAAAACAACCCAACTCTATCTTCCTTTGAAGTTAATACGAATTCAGTGACTGATTGGTTTATTTTCTTCTTTTTAGGCCTCATGTAGGAAGATAGGTAAATTTAAAATTTTTTAATTTATTTCAGTTTAGGTTTTTTGAAGGCGACTTACTATTCACATAACAGGGAAATGTCCCAATACTTCTGACAATGAAATGAAGATTTATGAAAATATTTCGACTCCAGCTTCCACTATGAGAAACTTATTTCATTCCCATTTTGTTCATTTAAGGAACATTCAAAATCATTCAGTCACATGAGGCATCCCGAAAAGGAGGGCGCTGGCCTTTTTTTTTTAAATCTGAAAACGTGGCATTTGCGTTTAGGTTCTTTAAGAAAAAAAATTATCTCCGTGAAACGTTGAATAAAGTCAAGGAAAGGCTCAACATCTTCTACAAATTTTGAGGTGGGGGCGGCACAGTTGGTAGCTCATCAGGTTCTCAATCTGCAGTTTCTAGGTTCGTGGGCCAGCGTTGAGATTTATCTACACAAAACTCCCTGACCTCAGCCAGTAAGCGGACACCAATTGGTTTGGAAAGGCCGACGTCCGTCGCGTGGGTCGTTAAGCAGTGGCCCCGTGTCAGGGAGAGCCATACGCTGTGAACGTTAAAGAACACGCTTGACGGGAGGCCACCATCCTGTCCCAACAGTTGTCAGGTGGGTTCCCTTCTCCGAACCCTCTGGGTCCGTGTAACCTGGCCATTTTATCCCATTTTCTCACTACATCAAACCGTTTGATATCTTTCTACACCTCACAGGAGATTCTGCCATTTCAGAGACTCGCTGCTTCTCTTTTCAGAATATTCTTTCACTTAAAATGTGGTATTATTTATGATTCTACATTTTGATCTTCCGTAAACGAATGGTTAGCACACTTGGCTACTGATCAAGGGATCCGGGTTCGAGCCCCGGGTTGGGCATTGTTGTCTTTTTGCTGAGGTCCCGCCATTCTCACAGACCTTCTACTATGACGTATTATACTAGGCTCCTGTCAGATCTATGTAACAAGCAGCTGCTTGAGGGAGTATTTATTTATTTTTTTTATTATTAATACTTTGCCATAACGTTTTAGTGTTGTTGTTTTACCTCTGAGCGGCACTTTTTTGCACACCATGGGCTAAATGGCCAGGTCACATGGACCCCGAAGGCTCAGAGAAGGTTGGGGGAGGGGACCCACTGGAACAGCTGTTGGGAGACAGATGGTAGCCTCCCGTCAAGGCCATCCAGCGTGTTCTTTAACGTGCACAGGGTATGGCTCTCCCGCACACGGGGCCACGGCTTAACGTCCCATCCGACGGACGGCGGCCTTTCCAAGCCCATCGGTGTCCCCTACTGACCGTGGGCAGGGCGGGGAATTTTGCGGAGATAAACTCAACGCTGACCCAGCTAGGACTCGAACCTGGGAACTACAGATTACGAGCCTGGCGTTGGGGAAGGGGACCCACTGGAACAGCTGTTGGGAGACAGATGGTAGCCTCCCGTCAAGACCATCCAGAGTGTTCTTTAACGTGCACAGGGTATGGCTCTCCCACACACGGGGCCACGGCTTAACGTCCCATCCGACGAACGGCGGCCTTTCCAAGCCCATCGGTGTCCCCTACTGACCGTGGGCAGGGCGGGGAATTTTGCGGAGATAAATCTCAACGCTGACCAGCTAGGACTCGAACCTGGGAACTACAGATTACGAGCCTGGCGCGCTACCGACTGAACCACCCCCGCCCCACGTTTAGTGAATCTGAGACTCACAGAATATCCTTAATTCAAAATATTCTTTCACCTAATATGTGATACTGCCTTAGCCAGGCCCGGATCTAGAAAAGATTCGAGAGCAGGGGGACAAAGAAATGCAGTCGAACCGTAAAAATGCAAAGTGAGGGGAGGGAAGCAAGAGACTGGATTTCCAATGTAGTATAACATTTCCCCTCCGTTTTACAGGTCTTTAAAAAATATTATGAAAAATTCTTGAAATATAAAAAGGTTTCATAATTTTTTGCCTTCTTTTACCCTTTCTCGAATTCTGAAAGGAGGTGGAGAGGTGCGTGGCCCCCTTTCCCCTATTCTTAGATCTGACTCTGGCTTATCCATAATGTTTTAGGGGTCTGAGGCTTATAGTATATATATATATTTCAGAATATTCTTTAACTTATCATGTGATACTGCCTTGGCCATGTTGTTTTAGTGGATCAGAGATTCACTGCGTATTCTTTTTTCAGAATATTCTTTAGCCATGATGTTTTAACCCTTTCAGGACCATAAGGTTTCTAAGAGTAAATATTAGTATGTAACTGTTTATTTTAGTTTGTTTAGACGTAAAATAAATAAAAATCATAAGAAAAATACATAACAATGTGTAGTTTCTTTGGAATTTTATGGGAAATATTTTTCCCAATGGACTATAAAGGTAGCACAAATTATAGTTAGGCTTATTGTGCAATGTCTTTTATTTATTGGTTTATTATAACAAAATGTTAACTAAAATAATACAAAATTATGAAATAAAATTACTATACAAAATGATGTGCTAATTATGATATTCTGCGAAGCAATTTCTTTTGGTTGTGAAGCAAAGATGGACATGGCACAGATGCAATATTATTGCAAAGATGGACATGGACTAAACGTTCCCGTTTACGTAATTGCGTTCGGCATACGTTCTATTTTGACATTCTGTATAAAAAATGAGATAAGGTTATAATTAAATACGACAATCACCAATTTTAAAATGGGGAAAAACGTTTCCCTTAGTCGTGAAAGGGTTAAGGTATCGGAGGCTCACTGCATATTTTTTTTTTCAAAATATTCTTTTACTTATCATGCGATACTACCTTAGACATAATACTTTAGTGGATCTGAAACGCATTGAATATTCTTTCACTTAACGTGTGATAATGCCGTAGCCATAATGCTTTAGTGGATCTGAGACGCATTGAATATTTTTTCACTTAACGTGTGATAATGCCGTAGCCATAATGTTTTAGTGGACTGAGACGTATTAAATATTCTTTCACTTAACGTGTAATAATGCCATAGCCATAATGTTTTAGTGGATATGAGACGCATTAAATATTCTTTCACTTAACGTGTGATAATGCCATAGCGATAATGTTTTAGTGGATGTGAGATGCATTAAATATTCTTTAACTTAATGTGTGATAATGCCGTAGCCATAACGTTTTAGTGGATTTGAGACGCATTGAATATTCTTTCACTTAACATATGATAATGCCGTATCCATAATGTTTTAATGGATCTAAGATGCATTGAATATTCTTTCACTTAACGTGTAATAATGCTGTTGCCATAATGTCTGAGACGATAATGTCTGAGACTGATATAACCTGAGACGCATTGGATATTCTTTTACTTAGCGTGTGATACTACCGTAGCCATAATGCTTTTGTGATCTGAGACGCATTGAATATTCTTTCACTTAATGTGTGATACTACCTTATCCATAATGCTTTAATGGATCTGAGACGCATTGAATATTCTTTCACCTAATGTGGATACTACCGTAGCCATAATGCATTAGTGGATCTGAGACGCATTAAATATTATTTCACTTAACGTGTAATAATGAATGTTTTAGTGGATCTCAGACGCATTGAATATTCTTTCACTTAACATGTGATAATGCCGTAGCCATAATGTTTTAATGGATCTAAGACGCATTGAATATTCTTTCACTTAACATTTGATAATGCCGTAGCCATAATGTTTTAGTGGATCTGACATGCATTGAATATTTTCACTTAACGTGTGATAATGTCGTAGCCATAATGATTTAGTAGGTCTGAGGCTCACTGCATATTCTTCGAAGGCATTTTTTTCCAGTGAAAAAACTGCAGAGAAGTTCATAAAAACAATGTTAAAAGACTATGTAAATACTGCACCATCAAATGTTTTTATAAGTCGTTTCTTTGGCGTTAAAACAATACACCTATTTTTTTGATATATATATATACTTCTATTTTGAATTTAGAGGAAAAAATACATCTTCAAACAGGAAGCAAAATTATCCGCTTTTTTAAATCCTGGAAAGCATTGCAAACAGCGATTTTTAAATTAGAGCGAAAGAGGGAATTGCCCAAACGTTACTGAATTTAGTTATCACACTTATTTCTGTTATACGAACAAAATTGCCTTTAATTTCCATTGGGAAAACGTTTTTCAAACACCGATAGGTTTTCCTTTTGCTATTGTCTACCTAAAAGTTTTTTAACCTTGTAAATGTTATCTAGATATGAATCAATATAAGAGTTAGAAACCTAGAATTCTCCCCGAGTTAAACGGTTCGTTTACGAAGTAATCCTCATCTTCCTCAACTAACATGCAAGGATAAAGAAGAGTTTGGAAAAGAATTTTAACGTGTCTTTTGGAAAAGAAGATTATCGTGTTTGTTGAGAATAGGGAATAGTGAGTGGTAGGTAATTTGAATGGGAAAATTACTGCGCATGCATGTTTCGGTGTTTTTAGCGTGTTTAATGCAAGTTATGGTTTGTAAGTGAGGGGATAAAAATAACTGCTGGGTTGGGATGTTTTACCTCTGAGCTGCACTTTCTTGCACACAATGGACTAAATGGAGAGGTCACAAGGACCCCGAAGGCTCATAGAAGGTTGAGGGAAAAGGACCCGACTGAACAGCTTGAAAAGGAGACAGGAGGTAAGCATGAAAAGGAGACAAATGTTAGCTTCCCGTTAAGGCTGTCCAGCGTGTTCTTTAACGTGAACAAGGTACGGCTCTCCTGCACAAAAGACTATGGCTTAATACCCCATCCGACGGATGGCGGCCTTCCCAAGCCCATCAGTGTCTTTTACTGCCTGAGGTCAGGATAGGGATTTAGCGGAGTTAAATCTCAACGCTGTCACAGGCGGGACTCGTATTTAGGAACTGCAAATTATGAGCTTATACACTACCGTAACCTTGTGTTCCAAGGTTCTAGTCCCTATTATGCTTGATTTGAGGTTTTCTCCGCTAAAACCCAATCTTGCCTCGAGAGCAAGAGGGACACCGTTCGGCATGAAAAGGCTGCCGTCCGTCTGATGGGGCGTTAACCGTTGCCCTATGTGCAGGAGAGCCATATCCTGTGCATGTTAAAGGACTTGGTGAATGGCCAAACGGGTGGCTTCCATCTCTCTCCTAGCAACTTTCCAATGGATAACCTCCCTCCAGCCTTCTCTGTGCCCTTGTGACCTGACCATTTAGCCTACTGTGGGCAAAAAACTCTGCTCAGAGGTAAAACAACCCTTCCTATCGGATGTGACTTAAACATAGTCTCCCGTATAGTAAAGCCATATCTCTGTGAGCATTTGAAACAATACGCTAGATGCTTTGACGAATGTTTAATTTGTCAATTAGCTGTTCGATGAATTGAGTTTCTTCGATCCAGCGCTGACTGAGCCTTTGAGGTTCTTTTTATCTGGTCATTTAGCTAATTAGGTCCATTATGTACTAATGGACCTCGCAGAGGTAAACCAACGCAACAAATATTACGCTCTAATTGAATATTGATATTAATATTGAAAATTTTTATACCGATTTTTATTGCAGGTCAATAATAATTGAAGAGTTAGATGCAAAAATTTAGTTTTCGAGGAAGCAAAATCGTCTAAAATTACATTTTTGGGATTAATTATGTAGATAATAATATGAATAATGTAAAAATATGAGAACCTTTGTCCCAAATTTGATGAAAAAAGCTACCGTATTTTTAATAAAACATAATTTTAAAATAAAGTAGTTTTAAAACAATTTAAAATTTTCGGTAGCTTAGTGATATCGAGGTGGCTCGCGGTTACACTGCGACTGAAGAGGTCCGGGGTCGAATCTTTCGATGTAAACATGGTCGTTTGTTTAGTCATGTAAATTGTGATTGCCTCTCAGTAAAAAAAAACTGATCGCTTATTGACATGTCAAAAACATCTACATTCTCACATTGGGACATAAAGCCTAGCAACTGAGTGAAAGAAAAAAAATCACTTTAAAAACTTTTGCTATGCAATTTCCCCAAAAAAGGGAAGAACAATGCTCAGAAACTCGACTATTTGAAGTTCATGAATAATGACTAACTCTCCGGAAGCGAAGCAAATACACTCACCACCTTATCAAAAAACATAGAAAATGAGCCGGCAAATGATGGTTTTCTGTGATTACAACAAAGCTGCCTTTTTATTTCGATGAATTGTAAATAATTCATCATTTCATTAGCATTTGTTGTGGTCGAATTTAGCTTCTTGTAACTGGAAGATTGCCAAAAAAATATTTTCCTTCATCGAATGTTTATCTCTGTCTTGCCACCTGTCACATGGTTTAGTTCTCGCCGAATGAATGTTCTCAATGCAGAAATTTAATCGTTTCTAGGGAGGGTAAACAAATGTTTTCTTCTGTACAATATTTTTTCCTCCATTCGCAGATGATTTCATTAAAGCTAAAGACTTTCGAATGAAACTAAAGAAATTGAAAAAATACCTAAGCAATAAGTAAGGCTTGTAATTTTATTTTAAATGGTTTCTATCTGAAAAATATTTTTCTCTTTAAGTTGAATTTTAAGGCCATCCAAAATGAAAAATACTTTATTTTTATGAAAAAACTACCGTTTATTATTAAAATGTTTAGTGTAAGAAACAGGGAAAAGTCGCTACTCAGTGCTCCGAAGAGGGAGAAGCCTCTACGCAGTTCTTCTTCAGTGTTCCGAACTGGGAGAAGTCATTACGCATAAAGTCAAGCCTTTTCATTTCTAGCGAAATCTTTCTAGAAGGGACAACTAAAATCCTGGAGCTTTCTATTTTGAAAGTCTCGCATTTCGCGTGCTCAAAAGTACCCATTACAATAAATTATTGCTTCATCAATGTGAAGAACCGTTAGTGGTCCCTAATGCATTAACAAGAAGGCAACCACTAGCGTTTCTTCAGTCAATGATGTGTCAGCAATTATACGAAAAGGATCAAAAATGATAATATGTTCATGCCCAGATTGCTTACGACTGCAATGAGCAAGCTGCAATATCAGTGAAATTTTTAAGTCATTAGATTTCTTAACATTTTGAATCTTAGGCAACTTCGCGAAAAGGAAAAGAAGGCAAAAACATATAAATTCATTTACGCAATATTTTTCATAGTTTCCACTGCGCATTGATTTCACATTTCTTTGCGAAATCCAATATGCTTCTTGTACATTTTTATTTTCATATTTTTCGACTTTCTCAGAAAGCTGAATTGCTTTGCCGCTGCGCTATACTTTTATGTACACAATGGACTAAATTACCAAGTCACAAAAACCCCAATGCTCAGAGAATGTAAGGTAAGGGAACCCACTACACAACTCTTAGGAAATAGAAGGAAGCCTCCCGTCAAGGTCATCCAGTGCGTTCTTTCACCTGATCAGATTATGGTTCCCGTACGCACTGAGCCATGGCTTTATATACCATTCGACGGACGGCGGCTTCTCCAAACCCATCGGGGTTTTTCTCACCGAGGGCTTGTGTGTTAAAGTTAACCAGTTAGCGGAGATAAATCTCGATTGGAACTCGAACCTCGGACTGCATATTATGAGCCTGGAGCGCTACTGATTGAGCCAACTGCAGCCTCTTATCAAAAGGACCAAAAAATTTTTTCACTGTTGCTATTTAAATTGCCATGATATAGACTAACATTTTACTCTCTCCCCCTCTTACTCCCCCCCACTTAACATAAAAACATAACATGGCAATGTAGGTTCATTTTCTTTACTTCAATATTTATAGTTTCTTTCATTCAACTGCAGCTGAGAAAGTACTGTTAGATGTTCTCTTATTGGTTCCTTCCAAATTTCGTCAAGGTCATTCAGGTTCAAGGTCACGCCTTTATACGTATCTCCTGTTTTGATGTTTTGATGCACGTAAATCGTATAGGCTTTTGATTTTTTACTTTAATTGTTTGATGCATCATGTTGCAGAAAGTTAGGGCGCCGATTTATCTACTCATCAAGATTGCTGGCGCCCTGTCTTCCTTACAAGTGAATAAGAATTCTGTTGCTGATTGCATCATCGATATATTTTAGGTTTACTTTCTACTTTTTAGGGCGCATATAAAAAAAAGGTATTTTTTAACATATTTTATTTCTCTCTGTTTTGTTCCTTTTTCTTCACGAAGTAATATTCTGCCCATTATCACTGTGTGCATAAAAAGTGCCTCTCAGTTAATCCTTATATTATTTTATATTTCCATATATTAGTTTTTTTATTTTATATTTCCACAATCTTCACTGATTTTTAAAACTCCCAGCAGCAATCTGTGATTCATCTGTTTATCTCACTCGCGCATTGCCAGTGTGTATTACAAAACTCCAAAAATAATTAAACTAAGAAACTTCTTCAAGAGTAGAGGGGTGGTGGGGGTGGCTCAGTCGGTAGCGCGCCAGGCTCATAATTTGCAGTTCCCAGGTTCGAGTATCGCCTTGATGAGGATTGCAAGTTATCTCCTCAAAACTCTCAGCTTTGCCCTCTGTCAAAAGGGGAACCGATTTGCTAGGAAAGGCCGCCGTCCGTCAGATGGTATGTTAAGCCTTCGCTCTGTGTGTGGAAAAGCCACATTCTGAGCACGTTAAAGAATACACTGAATGGCCTTGACTGAAGGTTACCATATGTCACCCAAGAGCTGTCCAGAGGGTTATCTCCCCCAACCTTCTCTGAGCCTTCGGGGTCCTTGTGACCTGGTCATTTAGTCCATTGTGTGCAAAAAAAGTGCAGCTCAGAGGTAAAAACAACCCAAGAATATGTGAGATTTCTGTGGCAAGCAGCTGCTTGAGGAGGAATTTTTTTCATTATTGCTTCATTTAATTTGATATTATGCCTAGTTTCGTGAAACAATGATAAATATAATTAATACATATTCATTTTCCTTTAATATTGTCTATTAGTAAATAATATATATTGTATTGCTGAAGGGTGCCCTCAAATGTTTATAATGATCCTCATTGGCGATGGCATTTTTCAGCACGATACTGCAACCATGTCTTCAGACTGGTATCGTACAGGTACTTTAATTTGTAATTGCATATATTTTCCTATGCAGCACAATCTTTATCGTTTCTAGAAACACAATGGCTGTCAGCATCACAGATTAGCCAATACATCCATAATTCTGTTGAATGCCAAATCCAGATGTTCTGCGATTGCAAGTGCAAAGAAATCTTGGGGTCGGAGTGAAATTAAGCAATTGATTCAATTCGTAACATTTCAGTATTATCAGTGTATAAAGGGAACTCCTATTCATTCTCACAGAGGACAATTTAGCATTACGTCTCGAAGGCATATTGTCAAACATAGGAAATGAACACGAAGACTGCAGCATAATCGTTTAAGCCTATTATTGTTTCGTCAAAGAAAAATTCATTCCAATAACTACCGTTTAGGAAACAAAGGTTTATTTATTTAATACTAAGGTGAGCTAATTCTCGTTGAATTCCTATTCGGTAAATCAATTTGCATGAATTTGCTTTCACAGTTTGCATAAAAACTCTCTTTATAGTAAACAACTTTGAAAAACTAAGTTACGTTGCAGTAGATGAAATGGATTTCCTACATCAAACTCAAAGAAAAACAGAATGAAATATAGTTTCAAAACACTGGGACTACTGACTTAAAATCTGTTTTTATTTTTCAGCCAAGATGTATCTACTGTTTCCAAGTTTTCGATTGTGAAAGAATGCCTTCGAATCGGTTCTATTTCAAACTAAGTTTTATGAATTGTTATATTTTTCAAATGGTTGTTTTGTTAAATCATGCTTTAGATAACGTCGCTTTTCTTTCGATACAATTGTATTCTTTATTTAAACAAAAGCAGCACACTTTCAATTCGGAGGAGTGCATCTGGAATTTCATTTTACTTTCGTGAGAATCTTCTTAATGGTGTTACGTAAAAGAAGCAACTTTTGTTTACCCACATTATCTATTCTGCTTCCGGTTTGGCAACGTGCCAATGCCTCGAGACTACGCAAAACTGGGATTGAGAGTAACGATGATTTCGCGTGTGGGTATTGTCGCCGAGAATGAAGAATAGAGAGAATGGAGAGCTGCTTTTCGCTCTATTAGATGTTTATATGCATAGTTTACTGATGAATTACCGAGAGAGATTTAACAAAGAGTCAATCATGTTATAATAGAAAAATAACAGTGGGACACCAGAAGACTGTACACAAATGAATTGTCAGTATTTCATCTGGATGCTATCTCTAAATCGATTCGTTGCTGTGAGCGATCTTCAGACTCATTGTTATAAATAATAACTGAAACTGCTTATCCTTCGCCACATTTTTAAACAAGCTATGAATCGTATACGATGCAATTCCAAGAAAATAATGATTTTGATTCAAGTGCCAGTGGCATTTTCATTACTTATCGTAGATCGTGCATGGATATGCGATGTTCCAGGTAAAACTTTACCCATTACCATCGCTATCTGAGAATAAGCCCAGTTGGCATGAGTAAGACCATATAACAAGTAAACCACCCGTGAGTGGGCCCCTAGAGGCTAACATAAAACACAAGCTAAAAATAGCACATATCATGCACAAGAGACCTAAAATGAGTAGCTTTCCTCAGAGAAAACTATCATTTTAGGCTTCTTGTACTTACTAAGAATTTTATGATCATAATTAAGCAAAGAATAAATAATATCATTTTATTATATTTAACAGCCTCAAAAATCCTTTTTGAGATACATTTAATATGAGTATATGTGTGGTCGATGCCCAAGTCATTATTAGGTAAATTGTCTGTTAGTAACAAACCAAGGGTCATCGACAGCAGAACGCAATATTTAAGTTTTTGATTGTAAAAATTATTTTACCTTTGAAGATGAAGATAAATTTTATTTTTAATATACTACCGGTAGGTATGATTCTATGTTTATTAATGTAAATATTTTTAGAAAAAAATTACAAATATACGTTAAGGCAAAACTATATGACAGTAGTGCTTTGATTCAGAGAAAATATTTCATTACAAACTATTTGAATGAGCTTTGAAGTTCTAGTTGCAGAATATCAGCATTCGTAATTGCATTATGTTAGACTTATTAACATTTATATAATTTTACATATATATATATAAAATAAAAATAATAACTAATTTCTTTTTGTTTACATTTCAGGTATGTAGATAACTCTTCTAACTGCTTTCTAAATTCTTTATGGCTGTATTAAGGAAACTACCTTTTTCGTCAAGATGATGTCATCCTTCGTAAGTAAAACAAACCACATAGCTGAAGCTGAGGTATGTTAGATATACATGCTTCAAGTGGCAATTAATAATTGTCAAATAAACTTCAACACTTTAAGGTAATTTTAGATTTCAGAGAATGTTCCTAATTCTTTTTCCAGTTTTAGACACTAATAAAATTGAAAAACAAGTACAAAATCATGTATCTCGCATACTGAATGTGAAATTATCTCAAAGTTTTATTTTGGTGACACGTTTTTCATTGAACTAGTAATGCCTAACTTCTAAGCTACCAGAAGAAAAAGCAAAAGGAAACAGTGACGTTTTAATCGAAACGAAATCATACTCATAAGTTTACACAACAGAAAGTATTCAATCTGGGCCTTGGGCTCCTTGTGACCAAGTCATTTTTGTGCACATAAGTGCCTCTCAGAGGAGAAACAACTCAATCTAACTACCACACAATCTGCCAAAAACAATTAACCAAAATCATAATTTTGTGTGAATTCTTTATTGCCAAATTAATTACGAGGGTCTAAGTTTAGCAGCAATGCTTTAATTAAATGAAGATTTTAACGTAAAAAGATAAGAAAAAATAAAACAGAAAATGTACTCAGACAAAAACCGCAGTGAAACACCCAATAATTGATATTGAAAGCGCATAGAAAAATTGGAGCGTCGTTCTAAGCAGGAAATTTACTCTTGCTTGTAATATCATGCATTTAATGCCTTCAAACACGATTTAATTGTATCTCTATTTGATGGACTTTGTATTCATCTTGATTAAGGCTTAACACTTGATCCCATTGATAAAGCTACCTGCCACTGCAGGTTTTGGCAGTTTTGATATAGTTCTGGTACACACATGCGATGTTTGCACACGGAAATCTCAGGCGTTCTGCAGTTGTGAATATGGAAGACCCCATCTTCCTCAAACCGACTATCTGCCCACGATCCAACTCTTTCAGGTCGCTGTGTTTGTCCATCATAATACCCGCAGGTAACTCTGACCTATTTATAGCTTAAAAGGGATTTCGGCTGGCAACGTTATTGCGGCTGAGTAAGGCAGGTTTGTATATGGGTGCGATGTATATCATAAATTGAGCTTTCAGTGTATATGGCAATAAGACTTTAAGGTTACAAAATTATATCTTTGTATGCGTTTCATTCAACTTTTATGAATGTTCAAATGTGAAAAGATAAATCTCGAACACCCTGTACAGTCACTCAAAAAAGTATCCGAACACTATGGTTGATTACAGAATTCAGAAAAAATATCTGGCAACGATTTTTTTAGAAATTAGTGATCTGGCAACCTTCGTGTCACGTGACACGAAGGTTGTCAGATCACTAATTTCTAAAAAAATCGTTGCCAGATATTTTTTCTGAATTCTGTAATCAACCATAGTGTTCGGATATTTTTTGAGCGACTGCACAATGACCCAAATATCAACTATTTTTTAAGAAACTAAATATTTTCTGAACACAGTTTTTTTTTTTTAACAAAGTACCCTTTTTGGAAGAAATAGTTCTACTAATGTCGAAAACCAATTATGGAATATCACGATCCTTAATACTATCAAAATAATCCTGCACACGAGCTATTAAAGCTATAAAAACCATCCACACTGACACGCACGCAATTAATAATTAATATATGTATTCAGCACAATCCGTTTTGTCCACAGAGTAACACATCTGATCATATTCATCATATTCATTTTTCTTCGACGTCACGTCCGCTTCCGGAAGTCCTTGAGAACTTTACCCTCTCAGCCTGACATGCCAGTGTCGAGTCAAATGTTAACTTCGACCATTAAAATTTTATGCTAATACGCCGATTCTTTAGCATTCACCGCGAAGCGCTTAGAATTATGCAAATCCTTTTTTGCTTTCGGTGTTACATTACAAATGCTTATTTATACATTAATATTCTAAGATTTTTCCTTTCTACTATCTAATATGCGTCACAGATTTCAGCACATGAATCTGATGTCTTGGAACCGAAATTCGTTTTATAAATATTTTCGTAGTTACATCTCCCAAGAGAATAGCTGCTTTTCGTATATTTTGATTTTTCGTGTTTTATTCTACTTGGTTGGAATGAATTCATGAATGGTCAAACGTGTTAAAAAATATCCCCGAATTGTTCGAAAAGTGAAGAGAAAGTGTTGTTTCGATACATCTATTATATGATTTGTGTTTTCGACATCATTAGTAATCAACGCTTGGAGTCCACGCTTGTACTCCTTAGATTCTTTTGCTAAGATGCCGAAGATTGGACGAACAGAAATTCACAGAACCCCGAGCTTCTTAGATAAATGTAACTGATGAATCATGACTCAACCTCCGATTTTAAAGTATTAATGAGATATTCGGTAGCACAAAATTATAAATAAATAAATATATTAACTGTTAAATTACCTGTAGTAATATAAAATTCTATAACTACATTGGTATACAGTTATGATATTTCCTGTAATAATATTTTTCAATTATGATATTCTAAATTTTCAATTGTAATATATCTTTTTTATAATACCGAGAAAATACTTATACATTCCATCCAATGTACAGAGTGATTTCAAGTCAAAATTTTCAGATAACTTCCAACGTATGTTAAAGCAAAGTCAAATCATAAACTCAGTGTTCCGAAGAATATACCTTTTATAGAAATAAAAATGAAGGTAAATTGAAGATCTAAATAAAATCTATCTAAATGTTGAAATTTAACTATTCAAGTTTTTAAAAAATTTATTCATGAAATTCCATTATTTAAAGAATTATGGAAGCTTAAATATTTAACAGCAAAATTTGCCAGTTTTAAGCAATTTTCTCAAAAACTAATCAAAACAAAACACAAGTAAAAATTGTTATATCAAACCGTTCACTAAAATAATTGCATATTTGGAAATTCGTCTAATAGTTTATTTTAATTTTTGGCAATTCTGATTTAACGTTTTAAAGAGGAATGAAGTGGCAATTAAATATTTATTCCTATTGTGATAGCTCTTCAAATACCGAACGAAAATTGCTTAAATTCAATTCTTGAACGTTATTTAAATCGTTAAATTTTCCTCGGTTCAACATAGAGCTTATTCTTAAAGTTATTTCGTTACCCAATGAAAAGCATCTAAATTGTTTAATGATCTGATAAGGTTCTCCATAATTTATTTGTTAACAATGTACTGAAACCACGTGTGAAGTTCGAGTACCACCTGGGCCAGCGTTGAGACATCTCCGCGAAACCTCTTGCAACGGCCCTCGGTCAGTAAGGGACACCGATGGGCTTGGAAAGGTGTGGCATCATGTGCAGGGGAGCCATAACCTGTGCACGTTAAAGAACATGTTGGATGGACTTGAAGGGAGGCTACCATGTCTCCTAACAGCCATCCAGTGGGTTCCCTCTCCTCGACCTTCTCTGAGTCCTCGGGGTCCATATGATCTGCCCATTTAAATAATCCGTCAGAAGTAAGACACCCCAACCACGTGTGAATGTGCAGCAATTGTTCATCATAACGTGTGCGCATTTTATCGCTAGGTGCTCCACCTGTGAAGAATCCATCAATGTATGCAATAGAACAGTGTGCTGAATTTGAATTGTGATTGAATTCAGTGTTGTTGGATTTCGATGTTTGTGCGGAAAGTATGTTAATATTGCCTTGTGCGGAAGATTGTCAAAAATAGCCACTTAATTAATTGCTGAGTCAGAATGAGTAATAAATTTGTTTAGATTTTGTTTAAGGTCAAGCTTAGTTCCACTCGTAATATAAAAGAAAGCCAGCAGAAAAAGTAAAGAGAATGTAATCCAGTTACAGATCTATGTCTTGTACTTAGAATGCTTATTTTGTATGCTTTAGTGTGGTACATAATTACTAATATGTGAGATGAAGTTTTATTATTGAGCATTTCTTATAATGCTGAACTGCGAGAAATGCAAATAAGATGTTTTGATTTGTAACTAATTGGCTTTTAATGTATCACAACAGGAGTCGCGAATATTATTTAATTTCATTTCTTGACAAAGGTTAATCACTTAGTGATTTCATATGAGTGTAGTTTGATCATTTGTTTATTAAGTAAATTGTCCACTTCTTTAAACAACATCTTATTTTATCAATTAAATAAGTTCATTTAACACCAGTTTCATTATTCGAACCCGTCACTCAGTACTAAAAATAATTATTACCTAAATCCTGCAACAGTATATTAATTTGGTTTTTATAAAGCTACCACTATTTAAACAACGAAATGCGTACTGTTCATTTTCTGCTCCTATATTTTGGAACTGCGAAATCTCAATTAAAAAATCACGAAGTTGGAATCTTTAATCTACACCCTTGACTTTGCAAGTTAAATATCGATTGTCGTTGCACTGTTTGACGATTAAATCTTCCGAAGGAAATACATTTTTTTCCCATAAGTCGTTTGAATTGAGAGACAAAATTAGAGTATAGGAATGGGACAGAAAACAAAAATCTTGCTGAAAAAGCGCAGCTTTAATCACATTTCTTTAGCACCATTCTTTCTCTCTCGTCCTCATGGAAAGTTGGCCATTTGCCTACCTTAGTGATGTAGATTCTTTAGCATACCAATTTTAATGACTTAGTTCAAAAATTCATACTTTTTTTATTATTTCCGTGTATTTTACTTCTCATCTCTTCTATTTAAGTGCCTCAAAGATTGATGCTTCCCCATATTTCCTCCATCCAACGGATTCCAAAGCATCATTAAGCCCAAATGGCCCTGCACTTATTTTCATCTCCGGATATTTTGCCAATAAAATGCCAAAACACAGAGCCGCTATTCCTTTCCTCCTATCTCTTCGCTTTTCATTTTCTCTCCGCTTTTTCGCAAAACTACAAAAGAAAAAATAATTTCTTCCTTTTTTTTTCACGTACGGTATAACTGCGACTGCTAAAAAGTAATCCCGCAATGATTCATTCCCTTATTTCTTAACGGCATATTTTTTCCCGTTCACTTTCTTCTTACGACTTTCCATTCTTTTTTTTTCTCCATCTGCATAAACGGAAAAAGTCCCAATATTTCTGATAGATGCCATCTACCGAACTGGAGATATTTCTACGTAATTTATTATTTCCACCCGAAAACGGAAGAGTCATTAGATCTGTACAAAGAACTTTTGATGAATAGCTGCTGATGTATGCCTATAATTTTATTTACTTACGACTAGCTTTTTCTTTCGAACCACTAGAAAAATAGATGAAGTGATTATCATATATACTTCATATTTTATTTTCTTACAGGAACTGTTTAAAGTGATCGTAAAAACTAGATGAATTAGAGCATTATTGGAGATGAATGACAATTGTTGTGGTTCTCAAATTTTCAAATCTTTAGGGAGAATTTTTTTAATGCCAATATACAAGTTAAAATACAAGTCATATACAAGTTTAAATAAATACTGAATTTCCAACAATGTTAATTTTTTTCCATTTTGATTTTAATGAACTTAGTTACTTTACATACTACTTTCAAAGGCTTCCTTTCCTACCCTACTTTTAAAATGGTAATGATTCTTTTGTTTTTCCTCTTCAGAAAATACTCATTCACAGAATCACAATCAGGAAAAACAACTGCTAAATTGAACTTGCACAGCATTAGAAAGGTTGCAAAGTGAATACCGTATATACATGGGTAAGGAAAAGTTATTCCAATAAAAAATACCAATGTCCTACCTACTATCCATAATTGAAAACGCATGTTTTTACATAAGACTAAACCACAATTCTAGTTTAGTTAAAGCAGAAAGCCTTATAAGTTTTTCATAACTTTTAAAGTAAATATTTAATTTTAAATTTTAAACAGGAAGAACAAATTCATTTCATACTCATTCTGAAACAGCATTTTCAGATATCGAAGAGGGAAATTTCTTCCTTAATGGAGCGCATAGCTGCTAGTCTTCTTTTTTAAAGCAAATTTATTCATTAGAGATTAGACTAAATTATTGTGGGAAGGTTAGAATCCTCTCAACTTTGGGCTTCCTGCTTTCCCAAGCGAAGAGTACATCAGATAAATTATAATATGAGAAAAAATTAAAATTAAAGATTTTCTGAATTTTTAAAAATTTCAATTTGAGAAGAATAAAGTTTTATGTGATCCAGTTCCCTTGGATCCTAATTTGTCTTCCTTTCTGCGATGAAAGAGATTTCAAGAACAGACATTAACAAATCAAACACGGTGCAAAAAAAACACAGTTTTTTCTCTTCAGTTTCTTAAGTTAAAATACATTGGTTTCCATAAATTAAGGAAAATCCCTATGTTAATGGGAAGCTCTATAACTTCTAAAGTAAGTTTTTTTGTTTTGAAAAATGTAATTGCAGATAAAGATTCAATCAAATAAATCGATATCTCGATTTTCAACAATATTTGTTCAGTATTTAATGAGTTATGGAAGTTTGAATATTTAACAATAACAATGCCAGTCTTAAGAAACTTATAAAAAACTGAAGAATAGTGAAAGAATTCTTCACACAAAGTTCTAAAGTAAAAACTTATTTTATTAAACACTTTGATACAATATTTACCACTAAGTTTTAATTAACTTCTGAAGTTAATTTTTGTGACAATTTTTGTGACAATTTTTTTGACTGTTATTGTTAAATATTCAAACTTCCATAACTCATTAAATACTGAACGAATATTGTTGAAAATCGAAAAATTGATTTATTTGATTGAGGTCTTTATCTGCAATCACTTTTTTTCAAAACAAAACAACTTATTTTAATAATTGTAAAGATTTGACGTTAGCTTTCCATTGACCTAACATAGGGTTTTCCTTAATTTATGGAAAACAGTGTAACTAAGAGATGTAACGTGTCACTTCAGAAAGTTCTGGTAAATCACGTTTTTCTAGAAAATTCCAAAATATCCATTGAAGTATTTTCGTTTTACAAAAACAAAGCGGAATCCTTAGCAAAGGATGATTTTAGATTCTGCTACATAAACATAATTTTGTCACGTTCAAAAATATGCTATGATTTATATTTTCCTGCTGTTGACTTTTTTTCAGAATGATGGTACATAATCCGTTAGAAACACAAAGTGGAAATTTTCTGATTCATTTTGTATAAACAATGTATGTACAAAACTGCCAATAAAAATTATTGATATTTTACGTGATGCCAGTAGAAAACCAAATTCGATGCTCTTCAGCTTCTAAAATAGTTTTTTCATAATAAAATGATGCTGAAGCTAAAATAATGGTCTACATCAAGTTTAAATAAATACTGAATTTACAACAATATTCGTTAAATATTTAAAGAATTATCATATCGCCAGCCAAACATTTGACGGGGTGGAAGCGAAGATCTTTTGAAGTCTTGAACTTGAAGCCAAGATCTCTTAGAACCAGACTTCAATTTTTGAAGAAACATAGGATAGCACGAGGAATCCGCAAGAGAAATTTGGGACATGGACGAGTGAAGTATTTGGATCTTATGGGGAGTCTCAACCTGCTAAATACATAAACGAAAAAAAAGAACAGTAAATCTGAAATTGGCATCTGGTTCCATTAAAATAAAGACTTGATTTCCGAACACATTTTGCCTATTGGCAAGTTTCGCTCAGCTGGTAGCACAGCAGGGTCGCAATCTGCAGTTCCCAGGTTCGAGTCCAAACTGAGCCAAATTGTGCCAACTACGCTACTTTTGAGATTTATCTTTCGCTACTTCCACTTTGCTCTTGGGAGAAAGGGGACACCGTTGTGCTTGATAAGCCCGCCGTCCGTCAGATGGAACATTGAGCTCTGTCCTCTTGTGAAGGAGAGCCATACCCTATGCACGTTAAAGAACACGATGGATGGCCTTGATGGGAGGCACTATATGTCTCTTAACAGCTGTCCAGTGGATCCGCAGCCTTCTTTGGGCACTTGCAATCCTTATGACTTGGCCATTTAGCCCATTGTTTACAAAACAGAAAAAAAAAGTGTCGTTTAGATTTAAAACAACCCCATCCAATCCAAACATAAAACGGGACAGCCAGAGGGAATCCCGTACGAAACATTTGGGACTAAGAGAGAAATTTTCTGAGAAGTTATCTGGTCCCAGAATCTTTTAAAATCCTGTCCGTCAAAAAATTATATTTTTTAGCTCGTTATATATATGTCGGTTATGTAAGCTGAAATACATAAACATCAGCTCCCCTTTAAAACGTTTCGCGAAAATCATTTATAAAACTGTTGAACTTATAGAAATATATTAATTTTAATAAGCCGTTGTATATAACAGTTATTACTGACTTTTAAATTATTTTTTGACATAAACTGTTATGGCTAGCAACTGTTGTGTTAAATATTCAACTTCCGTAACTCTTATAAATACTGACTAAATATTTTTCAAATTCATGATTCACATAGAGTTGAATATTTATGCACAATATCGATTTACCATGAAACCTTATTTTAGATGTTATAGGAGATCGAATTTGGCTTTCCACCGGCAATAAGACTAAAATTCTCTTTTTTTTATCTATAAAGTGTATGTACGAAACACAATGACAGTTTCGGACAGATGTAACAGTAATTTAAAAAATATTTTTTTTTTAAACTGCTTACAATTACTTGGGAGAGTCTAGTTTCCTAACTGTTCGAAGACAGGGATGAGTTTCAAGTTCGACAAATAATTTTCGAACCAAAAACCCATTTTCAATGAAAGAAATTGATTATGAAAATCTGAATAAATTTGTCGAACTTGAAACTCATTTTCAATGAAAGAAATTGATTATGAAAATCCGAATTTGTCACGCAACCGTTTGAGAAATATTGCGGAACAGACATGCAAAAGTTCAGTTAAACCAGAAACCTTCACTTTGATCCGTCAATAAGAAACTGAATTTTTATATTCTCTATTGAGTTCTCTTTATTTTTCAAGAAAAAACATTTCATTAAAGTGAGGAAAAGAGAGGATAGAAAGCAAACAAAGAACAAGAAAAGGAGGAAAAGGAGGGGGAGAGGAATAATAAGAGAAAGAAAAAAGAAGAAAACAACTGTAGAAATAAAACTCAGTTTACGAAGTGGTTTCAAGAAAAGTTCGCCTTAAACTTGGAACGGCTTGGAAGCTTAATCATACTGTAGATGATAATAACGTAATGGATACGGTTGAACAATTTAAAAAACAGAAGAGATAAAGCAGAGAAAGAACAGAAGGAAGAAGAAGAGTTGGAGCGGATGATGTGCTTCACTGGACTGAGCCAACATCATATGATTGTGTTGAAGAGAGAAAGATTCATCGTTATCTGGAAGATGCTGGATCTTCGCGGGTTTTCTGCTTCTTCACTTCCGTTATCTGAGTAGCACACATTTGACTTCTGCTCGCTATGCAGGAAGCACTTCCGGATCCTGAGAGAGATGGGAACGCAGATGATCTAGAGAGTTTGAAACTAGAAATTTCTGAAATATATCGTCTCCGGGAAATGCTACTGCAAGAGTTTGTTCTATGAGGCAGAATAAAAGATAATCTGACCATTTCCAGTTGTGTCTGGAAAACATTAAACAAGCTTTGTCGGCTTAAAGCTGAGATTCAGAAACAGTACAAAAGATATTTTTTTTTCCTTGTTTCGAATCGCTGGGATGCAATACATTAATGTTCACTCCATTGAGGAAGTTTCTTGTGAAATCGTACAAGAAATCTCCTCCGATAGCGACGGGAAAGCATTAGGAAAATAGACTAATATTTCATGGGAATCATTCGAAGTTTAGACACGACAGGAAAGAGAGAAAGATGATGCTTATTTTTGCACCAGGATTTATGTCACTCTTAAAAAAAATTACAAAATTCGTATAGGGAAAGTGAAACCAATTTTTGAAAGTAAATATATTTCTGTTACGACTCGAATCTTATCTCAAAGATTATTTTTATTTAATTCTGAACTTTAAGATTTATTATTTTTTTATTGTTATTTTTGTAATGTGTTTTCTGCTTTTGACGCCGTAGTAGTGTCTAGATCTTTCACAGTTTACCTCTTTAATACCCAATTATTAGAAATTCCATGCTCATGTTCAAAAACAGATATATCAATTGTTAGAATGGTTAAGCGTTCATAATAACTTATTCACTGAAGGCACAATTAAATTTATATTAAGTATATTTATTAAACATTCTGTAGTTATGAAATTCTTTTTAAATGCACTGTTAATAAGTAATAAAATTTGTAATGCATTATACAAGATGTCCAAATTATTATGCATTATTTTGCTTATGTTAGTTTTTTTATCATTATTGGCATGCAAAAGTTCAGTTAAACCAGAAGCCTTCGCTTTGATCGGTCAATAAGAAACTGAATTTTTATATTCTCTATTGAGTTCTCTTTATTTTTCAAGAAAAACATTTCATTGAGGGAATAGAGGATAGAAAGTAAATAAAGTAGAGAAAAGTAGGAAAAGAAGGGGGGGGGGAAATAATGGGAGAAAGAAAAAAGAAGAAAACAACTGTAGAAATAAAACTCAGTTTACGAAGTGGTTTCAAGAAAAGTTCGCCTTTAAACTTGGAACGGCTTGGAAGCTTAATCATACTGCAGATGAGAAGAACGTAAGATAAACTAATATTTTAAAAATATTTCGTTAAGTAACTTTTATTTAGGTCTGCTTAAGGCAATAAAACTCATTATTCGGTTGGGATGTCAAATCTTATGCTAATGTGCATGATCTTAGTATCAGTGTTTTTAAATCTTTTTTTTTTTCAATAATGGAGCACATCAAATAGCGAAAGTTTCGTGGAACAGTGAAATGGACGTATTCTGTTACAATAAGATTATTAAAAAATTAATACATCTATAGATAGGGTTGCGTAACATTTCCGTATATTAATTTTTTCTTCTGAGCCGCCTTTTATGCACACAATGGGTTAAATAGTCGTGTCAGAAGGAACCCTAGTCTCACATATGATGAGAACTGGAAAGCGGTTAGGAGTCAAATGTTCCGTCAAGTCAATCTAGCATTTTCTTTATTATAAAAAGTATATGATTCTGCAGGATACGGAGACACGGCTTAAGATCCCATCCGAAAGATAGAAGCGTCTCCAAGACAGTCGGAGTTACCTTTCTCACCGAGTTGGAATTCAAACCTGAGAATTCCAGATTATTAGTCTGGCGCTCTACCGACTGTACCAGTATTCACTCCAAAAATTAATATATACATAAATATACTAGTAAGAGATATAATAATTGGGTTAAAAGATATAATAATCGTTGAACTTATGCACTAACAACACTATAATAACATTATTATTATTATTTGAGCTACCGGTAATTTATTTTAGTAAATAATTTTACAAATCTGAAACTTTCTACAGTGTTCTTTTTGGCTTATATGTAATGCTAAATCAATCATTAGTACTTAATTAACTACTGGCGACTAATTTCAGAACTCTTTATATTTATACGTATATATTATATATACGTTACCACCGAAGTCACTTGATAGACTGCTGTTTTTATTGCATCCCTTCTTCATCGTAACTGTCCTAAAGAGTATTAAACGAATGATTTGTGGGCCAGGTTATGAGACATAAAAGTCTCGTAAATCTCCCATCAATTAAGTAACCTTACCTAATAGTATCGTACATCAGTTTCTTAAAAATTCTCCTTCTTTTTGCTTGAAAAAATGCTTTGAAAAAATGCAAATTGTTGGGCTAATTTATTGAATACTGCGATAAAATGAGAGTTGACTGCATATTTCTAAAGCTGAATCATTATCAGTTTTATTATTAAATGTACATATGTTATTTTATACGGAAAAATCACGATAACGTCATATTTTCACTTTGAATCAAATGCATCGAAAAGGCCTGAGTAAATAATTTGAAACACATTTTTGTAATCATTATTTTTTTCACATCAGTTTTTTTTTCTTGGTGTCTTTTTTATTTTTTCCATTGAGGACTCATTTTTTTCTTAGCTCAAGATATATTTATTATGAAACTGAAAATTATGAAATAATATGTTAAAGGGCTATACTATATTAACGAACAGCAGTGATAATAATAAACATTCATTTTTTTTAAAACTATAGTATTGATTATGATACTATGGATTAAATAAAAAAACATTATTAATCTAAATACAAAAAAATTAATAATAGATATTTTATTCCGAATAAATTGGTATGTGTTGATTTTACATATTATTGTAATAACTTTGTTAATGGCGAACAACAGTAGGAATAATAAATATTCAATTTTGTTTTTAAAAGTAACGTAACTATAGTATCAATATTTATACGGATAGAGTGAAAAAAAAAGAAAAATTCTTTATCTAATTTCAAAAAAATTAATTATAGATATTTTTCCCGAATATATTTTTATGCGTATTGATTTCAAATATTATAGAATAACTTTGTTGAAATTATCGGCAGTTTAATTATTTATCTTTAAAAAAAAAATCTTTTTTTTTTGCTTTTCTTATGTTCATTTTCTAGTCTGCTATTACTGAAATATATTTAAGATCACTGAGGAAAAACTGGGATTCACTTATGATACATATTGATGCTATATTGTATAAACTTGACATAATTATTATAACAGAGAGTAATATTGGCGTCCATGAAAACGGTTTATACACAATTAATGGCTTCAGCAATTTAAATTCAAATATTTTAGATTCAACACCGTAAAATATATATTATCGAAATAACTTAAATTGTACATTGATCAACGAATCTATTGCCTCAGCTGAAACTTTAGAAATCTCTACAAAGAAATTTAATGTTAACTTTCTTATTGTTGCAATATACAAATCCACTAGTTCTGATTCGAAATCTTTTCTTCAAAATTAAAAAAATTGGTTTAAAGAAAATCTGATTCTGAATGGTGTGCTTTTAATTGGGGATTTTAATATTGATGTTAAAAATCCGCATAAGTATAGATATATTTTAACAAATTTTGGCTATGATCAAATGATAGACGATTATACAAGAGTGGAAATCGGAAACGATCAGTTGGCCCGCACATGTATCGATCATGTAGTTGTAAAAAATAATTTACCTTTACTCACAAGCAGTATGTATGCAGAAAATAGCAGATCACTATTTCATAATGGCATTGTATGGTTCCAACGATTTACTTTTAATGAATCAGTCAATGTTGAGCTGTGAAACAAAATAAGTGAACCTGCTTACGCCTATAATGAGAAAATCATTGGAAAAAGATTACTGGAAATAAATTGGAATGATTTATCAAAATCAACAAATAATCCTGAAATCTTATACAAGAAAATTTTTGACGCGTTCCATAATATTTACAATGCAGCAAAATATACGTGCACGGAAAAGATAAAAAAGAAAGTAAAACCAAACAAAATGTGGATCAATAATTCAGTCAAAAATGAAATGACTATTAGGGATAAGTTATGGAAACGATATATTAATAACAAAGATAATAAGACTACACGTCGGCTAGAAACAAGGTCAATAATCTGATTAGGAATGTAAAAAGAGAATATTATTTTCAGCTTTTTGAAAATGCTACTGGTAATACTAAAAAAACATGAAATTACATTAATGAAATTACTGGCGTAAGCGTGAAAAGGAATGCCGATGATGTAATCTTAAAGTGTATGTCAAAATATTTGACAATTAGTAAAATCGTAGAAAATTTTAATAACTATTTCATTTCATCTGTGTCTGACCTAAAGGATGTTGGGTTGTTTTACCTCTGAGCGGCACTTTTTTGCACACCATGGGCTAAATGGCCAGGTCACGTGGACCCCGAAGGCTCAGAAAAGGTTGGGGGAGGGGACCTACTGCAACAGCTGTTGGGAGACAGATGGTAGCCTCCCGTCAAGGCCATCCAGCGTGTTCTTTAACGTGCACAGGGTATGGCTCTCCAGCACACGGAGCCACGGTTTAACGTCCCATCCGACGGACGGCGGCCTTTCCAAGCCCATCGGTGTCCCCTACTGACCGTGGGCAGGGCGGGGAATTTTTGCGGAGATAAATCTCAACGCTGACCCAGCTGGGACCTAAAGGAGAAAAATCCTATCCAATGTGACTTTTCAGATATGATTACAACATCCAGTACACAGAACTCGATTTATTTTCAAGATATAGACAAAACTGATGTATTCAAAATAATCAAAGAAATGAGCCCTCAGAAATCAGCTGGTATTGATGGCATACATATCAAACATATAAAAATCTACAATGAACAAATTTCAAATACTATAGCTAAACTAATAAACCTGATATTTGATCAAACTTATATTCCAACCATGCTTAAAACTTCTGTAATAAAACCAATTTATTAATCTGGAAAAAAAATGTGATGTTAAAAATTACAGGCCTATTGCTATATTACCAACAATTGAGAAAATTATGGAGAGATGCATAGCTGATAAAATCTACAGCTCTCTTACAAAATTATCTATTACACTCAGCTCAATATGGTTTCCAAAAAAAATAAGAGTAGCAGTTTTTAGAAAATTTTGCTGATATCGTCAATGGCAATTTAAATACAGGTAAACTCGTATGCTGTATTTTTTTACATTTAATCAATTTGTATAAATATATTTATTTATATACATATTAGGAAAGCTTCAGTCTAAATAAATTATGCAAATTTCAAGTTTAAAGTTATTCACAACTGGAGAATATAGTTTCAGATTTGGAGAGTACCATGAATAGATACTTTAGTTATCCTTTTGGGGGAAAAGGAGCGAAATTGTTTTTTGGAGATATGGGGGCCCCTACCGTCAAAAGGTTGGAATCCACTGCATTATACCATCACCTCTGATAACCGAAGGCCGGTAAACAAATTTTGACGTCACATAGGTAAGCCTATAATTTAGACAATTCTTTTCTGTCAGACCTTTGTGGCAAGCAGCTGTTTGAGGGAGGTATTTATTTTTTTATTATTTTTTATTTATAGGAATATCTCTATTATTATTACTGGTAGGCTATCATACTAATCTTTATACTAATTTTTATTTACAAATACACCTTATGTGAAAGAAACATTATTAATACTTATTAACAATATGACAAATGCGAATGTTTTTTTTCTTCAAAATAAAGTGTATTTATAAGCAAACATTAGTATAAACATACACCAGTAATAATAATAGGAATAAAAATATAATAATTAGCTACATTTAAGGTTACCTATGCCAGCGTCATAATTTGGCCCACTGGCCTGTTGTAGGAGGTGTTGATTATACACACACTTAAATGAGTTTAGGTGTTATCAAAAATAATATTGATGCCTACAAAACGTCGTAAAAAAGTAATCTTAGATAAGAGTACAATCAAGTGCAAATGATGTGCATTAGAAAGAGAAGACTCACTCTTGTCATTGGATGAACAGAGGATGGATCGGGAGATGGAGGACCTAAATATGAAATCCACTCTGCAGAGGAAACTTCCGAAGGATGCTTTCCTCTGGCTAGCCTATTTCCTTTCCGCTCCCTGTGAGTGTGATGGAGTGAGCTGCCTGGAGGCGGAAGATACATCCGGAGAAGAAGATTAGATACCGTGTATTGGATGGGGTAGTATCGTGTTAGAGTACACTATGTTGAACTATCGGCGCAACTTTAATGTAGACCCCTGGATTTTGAGGGATAAAAAATAAACAAAGAGCATATATGTTTTTTCAAGATTTTGCTATCTGTAAGATTGGTAATGTGACATTATCAATCTTACAGATAGCAAAACGAAGCTGAAGCTTTGACGAAGTTGTAGAAGACTAGCAAATAAATACAAAACACATTCATGAAATGAATAGAATTTGATATTATTAAAGAATTTTAAACTGATTTCTCTTCAATAAAAATGCGAACATATTTATTGGTGATATTTTACAAATAAAAGACATTTACCGTATTTAGTGATACTTCCAGATTCAGATTCTAAAGCATTTTAAAATGTTTATTTTGAAATAGAATCTGAATCTGGCTACAAAAAAAAATGGTAAAAAAATGTATACCGTTTAGAAAAAGTGATATTTGCATTCGTATTAAAATACTGCAGATTAATATATATTTCTAATATTTTAGACACAGAATCTTATTACGTATTAGTATTTTATATTTTTAAATATTAGAACATACCGAGCGTTGTTTATTTATGATGATATTCTGATTTTAATATCCTATCTGTTGGATTGTTGGCTTTCGAAAATTTGAGCTAAATATACACCACTGTAAACTATTGTACAAATTATTGTTGATAAATTAATTACTTTAGCCAATGATTGGTTGGTCGCTGTTTATCACATTCATGTGATTATTGCTTTCATTTGGTTCCAAAAAGTTGAATATTTACGAACGAACAGATGAACAACAAAGGGAAAACAATTACTCATTTTCGAAAGCAAACGAGAAACGCTAACAACTGCAAAAAGAATTCAATTTTCACTTGTTTTATTAAAAGTGTCTCAGCTGTATTCTTAACATATTACACCTTGAGTTTTACATCTCCTCTTTTCATTCAAAAAATCTTCAAGAAACTTTAACGTTTGGAAACCTACTATCAAGAATTTTAATTAGATCCTTTGAGATGTATTCTTATTAAAGAGGAAAAATATGCATATTTCTAATCTATCTAGTCATGCTGATTCTCTTTCACTTTTGCATTAGCCACTCTTAGTAATGGCCTTTTCTAAATCATCACCAAGATATTAAATCTTTCCTGTTTTATCTTCTGTCTATTGACATTATTAAAACCAGATTATGAACTTAGAGGCATTGTGAAGGCTGATTTTCGTGTTAGTTTTGCAAATCTATAGAAACAAAACAGTTACGAAGAAAAATAAAAAAAAAATCTTTATTCTTTTTCTGCATATATTCTTTCTAAGAATTTTTATTATCATCATCAAGATAAGTGATTAATAAGAAAGACCAAGTATTCTGTTTGTTTTTCGTTTTTAATATTAGATTAATAATACACCGCAGTGGAATTTATGTGTTTAATCAGAGGATGAAAAGCTTTCATACAAATTCTCATGTGTATTGAAATTAATTGGTCTTGAAATCTTAATTATTCTGCACGAATGCAAAGACCTTTATGAACTGAATTCGACTTGAAGGCTAAGACTAGCTAATTCTACTTTAAAAATTTGCATAAATATGTTCCTATGAGTTTGAATGTGGAATCTACTGTCGAAATCGCTGCACTGTTTATTAGCTATCAACATTTTATTTCAAATGTTAAGCGATATTCAAACTAACAAGTGACACACTGTTGTCTATTTAGGATATGCGATGTGTTAATAACGTAATATTTAAAATTAATGAAGTGGCTTAATATTTTCTGATATTAATCATTTGTCACAACATTGTAGTGGATTTAGTAATTGCATAAATCATTCTTAATGTAGCAAAATAGAATACTTTGTAGAACATGTCCTGAACTTCCTTCATCTGGAATTAATGAATCATATTACATTTTGTAGGTAAGCACACGGAAATACAAATTTAAAGTTTACAAGTGGTCCTCTGCTTAAAGATATTGAAATCCTGATTTATACTATAAAGATTATTTATTTCAACTAATTTATTTCCAAGAGAGTTATAATCATCATCATAATACATAATAGCCGTAATTCCTGGGCAGAAGGACACGTGTGACGTCATCGGTGACAGAAATTATCGATTAACCTGTGGTTTCGCGAGTTCTTCAGAGATTAGTTCTAAATTTCCTGGGGTATTACCACTTAACTCTAGGTTGTTGGGTTGGGTTGTTTTACCTCTGAGCGGCACTTTTTTGCACACCATGGGCTAAATGGCCAGGTCACAAGGACCCCGAAGGCTCAGAGAAGGCTTGGGGGAGGGGACCCACTGGAACAGCTGTTGGGAGACAGATGGTAGCCTCCCGTCAAGGCCATTCAGCGTGTTCTTTAACGTGCACAGGGTATGGCTCTCTCCCACACACGGTGCCACGGCTTAACGTCCCATCAGACGGACGGCGGCCTTTCCAAGCCCATCGGTGTCCCCTACTGACCGTGGGCAGGGCGGGGAGTTTTGCGGAGATAAATCTCAACGCTGACCCAGCTGGGACTCGAATCTGGGAACTACAGATTACGAGCCTGGCGCGCTACCGACTGAGCCACCCCCGCTCCTTGACACCTTAACTCTAGGAATGTTGGAGTAACAGATCAAATTCATAACTTCCGTGGGTCGGGGGTGATCCCTTGAAAAGTGTCTGACATTTATTTACAAAATTTATGGGGCTATATAATTATATATTAATTATATAATTATATATTAATTATATAATTATATATATAATTATATATTAATTATATATATATAATATAATTGCATTAATTTATGGGTCCTATATCTTGTAAATGGAGTAGTACGTTATCGACGATAGTCATGTGCGTCCGCATAAAATTTTCCAGGGGGGGGGGCAAAGCTTGGAGACAAATAATTACATCAATAAATTTTTAATTATTTAATTTTTTAGGTTTTTTTCACAAGTAGATTATAGAATACAGTATTGCATCAATACAAAAACACATACATAATGTATATAAATTAATTACGTTTAAATCGTTACGATTATAATTTGTGGAATTTTTTAACTCGATCCCAGGGTAGGGCAAGTGCCCCGTTTGCCCCCCTCCCCTCTGCGGACGCCCATGACGACAATGTACTATTGTTGCCAGATGTTCAGCAACCACGGCAATCCTCGGTTCCGTCTCACGACACTACCAAGTTAACGGAAAGCCGTAAATATCTAGAGTCGGGGGCAAGAATACACCATATAGATGCATCTCATCCCCAATTTCACATGGCAGCAGTCCTATAGAAGGAAAGCTAACCACCGGTAGAAACCTAAAATGTAATCTGTTCCTCGGTTAGCCGTGAAGAAGGATATGTATAGTTCGCTCGGCACCCAGGGTGGAGACTCTTAGTGAGGCCCAGACTTTGAAAGGGCTCGTGCCTACTAGGGGACCAAATCCGTTCAGCCTCGCCCTTGAACTGCTCCACGGAGCACCTGATGTTGTGGTCTCGACACCGTCCAACCGGGCCACTAAACCGGTCAGCGATGTCTTCGACCTCTGTTGGTCTTGGCTCTGTCCAACCGGGGACCCAATCCGGTCAGCAAAGTCTTCGACCGGTTGCTGGCCCGAACCCCCCCCCCCACCACCACCACCACCATATCCACCACCACCACCACGACAAGGTGGTCCCCTAATGGGGGGGGACCCATGACGACAGTTGTGACTGGAATAATACACTAACGGTGGGAAGCTATGAATAAGCTAATCGATGGGAAGAATTATCAATGTACAGTCGCTCAAAAAAGTATCCGAACACTACGGTTGATTACAGAATTCAGAAAAAATATCTGGCAACGATTTTTTTAGAAATTAGTGATCTGGTAACCTTCGTGTCACGTGACACGAAGGTTACCAGATCACCAGATCACTAATTCTGTAATCAACCGTAGTGTTCGGATACTTTTTTGAGCGACTGTAAATACGTTTCGCGCCAAACGTTTGGCATGGATATAACTAGTCTGTTATTAGACACGCTGGATGGCCTTTACAAAAGGCTTCCATCTGTCTCCTAACAGCTATCCAGTGTATTCCTTTCACGAACTTTCTCTGAACTCTTGGGGTCCCTGTGACTTGTCTATTTATCCCACTGTCTATGTAAAATGCCGTTCAGAGGTAAAACAACCCAACTGATTTCCAGAGTATTTTAAAAATTTAAAAGTAGTACGTTCCTTATTTTACTGCTTGATGCACTTTCTTTACAAAACTTCTACAGATGCAGAACGTTTTCAGAAAATAGCACATATGATAATACGGAGATAATACGGAATCAATAATATAATATATGATAAAATAATATATGAGAAACTCATCAGTTTTAAGTTTATTACTACGGTGACCATTCGTCCTGTATTTAAAGAGCAATAATATATTTCAGGGCGTTATCCTATATATTTATAAAATATTCAGAAGCACTTTTCATCTTATATTTTTGCTCTGTCCTTTAAAAATACTATTTGATGCCAAATAAAAAACAGCCTGTCTTGTCACTAATTTTGATAAATCTAGCTTATTATTCTTGATTTATTGAGGAATTAATAACACATAACTATAATATTCATATTTCATAATTATTTAATTGTACTAAAATGGTAGACAATTCTTGTAATAGTGTGAACCGTTGATAAATTAAAAGTTATTTTATTGATGTGTTTGCTCTTTTTTCAAGTTTTGAATAATTTTTGCTTTTTAAGTAAAAGCATGCAGTCCCATGACCGACTGGTTAGCGCGCTTGACTACTAATCTAAGGAACCTGGGTCCGAGCCCGGTAAGGCATGGATGTATGTGTCGTTTTTCTGCTGATGTTCCGCCATCTTCTCAGACCTTCTACTATGGCATATAAACTGGCAGGCTCCTGTCAGACCTCTCTGGCAAGCAGCTGTTTGAGGGGGTATTTATTTTCTTCTTTCTTAAGTAAAAAGCATAGAATAATTTTAGAGCTTTTTTTTAAAAGATATCTACCACTTTTCGAGGATGACTTTGCTAGACATAGCATAAAATTAATAGTTTCTCGACAAAAAAATCAATGGCAAAAATTTCAAGAGAATATATATTTCAACAAGTTATATTTTTCCCGAAAAAAAATGGATACAGTATTTATTACTGTTAAAATTAAACGAATGAATTTAAAAAATTCAAATACAGTAAATCTTTATATCAATATATTTAAACCGCCAGAAAAAAGATTCGATTGCTTATTTTTATTTTAGCTAGCACCTAAAATAACTTACTGGCAGCCAAATTTTTTGGAACCCTAATTCTATTATTTTTTGATTAACAACTACCGCCATTGATTTTGTTTCTGCTCCAAGGCTAGAGTAAAGAGCATCAGTAAGAAAAAAAAACCCAGCTGCGACCTCGTAATTAAGAGCCACCCTCTTCCACAAGACTCGGTCCCAATTACCCGCAGAATTTACCTCCTTCGGAAAGTTTCATTGTGAAGGTGAGCATTTAATTAAACGTTAAACTTGCATTTAATTAAGGCTTGGTGAATGAAGAATTAACTCTCCTGTATAACGTACGTTATTGAAATAGAAACCCTGAGATTACTGATTCTTTCCGTTCAAAGATAAAGGAATGGTAAAAAAAAGAATTTCCAACTGATTTTGCTTTTGTTTACCGTTTCTATCATGCACTTAAATATTAATAAGAATATTGATTTCCAACTTGGTAAGTGGGGTTTTAAAAAAATGAAGCTGAAAATAATACTAGCGCTGTAAAAAGGAGACAGGGGTTAAAATAAAAAATAAAAATATATATCCAAAAATAAATATCCCCTCAAGCAGCTGCTTGCCACAGAGGTCTGACAGGAGCCTGTCAGTTTATATGCCACAGTAGAAGATCTGAGAGGATGGCAGGACCTCAGCAGAAAAACAATACGAACATCCATGCCTTACCCGGGGCTAAAACTTGTCTATTTATCCCATTGACTACGCAAAAATCGTATATACATCAAGTTACCGATGTGCCCTTGATATACATCAAGAATCTAGTATTTTTAACTTTTGGTGAGCCTATTGGATAAATCTTAATATTGGTGGGTTAAGTTGCGTAGATGGTTCTAAAGAGAAATCTGTAAAAATATTTTAGAATAATGATGAAAATGAAATGCATTAAGTCATCGTTAGCAATAATATAAATGTGAATGGAATAATTATTTTAATATAATTACATTATAGATATTATTTTTGCATGAAAGGGAAATATTAACAGCTACCGATATTTTACTAAATTTAAACTCTTTGTAAATATAATAATGATTAAAGTTACAAAAGGAGTTGCAAAAGAGGACTCAGTTCTTAAAAATCAACCATTGCGAAGTTCACCAAATGCCACTATTGTAGGACATGAGTTAATTTTAGTAGAACGATCCAAAATGAGGTTTAATTTTAAACAATTGCTTGCTTAAATAACTAAATCTACAGTCGTACTACGACGATTACAAAAAATAAATCCAATCTTCAATGCCAGAAAAAGAGATATAAATTCCAATTCAGTTGCAAAATAACCATTATTCATTCATTCAAATTTTCGTCTCTTAGTTTACTTAAAATGGGGTGTTGAAACGAAAGAGTCGAATATCGATAGCAAAGTTTCGCATTAAGATGCCTGGTAGAATGTCTGGTATCAACACAACTTACTCTGGGAACTCTTTTTACTAAAGAAGAAACAGCCAACGGTCATTCTCTTTTACTACCCTGAAAGGACCTCCATATCTGTCGTCAGCTACTTCACGAAAAGTAACCGGAGGCAATGTCAACTGATGTCGAAACTCCAACATCTGCAGCAGATGAACAAATTTTTCTTTTTCTGTTACTGCCAGAAGTGTACAGAGGAGTTCAGAAGACCAAGCACGGCAAGAAGAAAGGATTGTTCTGCTGTTTCTGATACTTTAGTTCAGCTCCATTGTCTGTGAAAATTTGTCATTCAACTGTTTCATTTTTAAGCTAACTCCAAGTGGGAATAAACTTATTCGATTCCGATTAATTTTTGAATTGTGATCGTGTATGGATATTCAGTGTTCCAGGTAAAACATTACCCCTTACCATCTCCATCTGAGTTGGATTGGGTTGTTTTACCTCTGAGCGGCACTTTTTTGCACACCATGAGCTAAATGGCCAGGTCACATGGAACCCAAAGGCTCAGAGAAGGTTGGGGGAGGGGACCCACTGGAACAGCTGTTGGGAGACAGATGGTAGCCTCCCGTCAAGGCCATCCAGCGTGTTCTTTAACGTGCACAGGGTATGGCTCTCCCGCACACGGGGCCACGGCTTAACGTCCCATCCGACGGACGGCGGCCTTTCCAAGCCCATCGGTGTCCCCTACTGACCGTGGGCAGGGCGGGGATTTTTTTGCGGAGATAAATCTCAACGCTGACCCAGCTGGGACTCGAACCTGGGAACTACAGATTACGAGCCTGGAGCGCTACCGACTGAGCCACTCCCGCCCCCTCCATCTGAGAATACGCCCAGTTGGCATAAATAAAAACATATAACAAGTAACCACATAACAAGTAAACCACCCGTAAGTGGACCCCTAGAGGCTAACATGCTAAAAATAGCATATATCATGCACAAGAAACCTAAAACGATTAGCTTTCCTCATAGAAAGCCATCATTTTAGGTCTCTTGTACTTATTAAGAACATTATGATCATAATTAAGTAAAGAAGAAATAATCTTATTAGGATTGTTTTTAACAGCCTCAAAAAACCTTTTTAAGATGCATTTAATATGAGTATATGAGTGGTCAATGCACAAGTCTTTATAAAGTTTTCTGTTAGTAACAAATCAAAGGTCATCGACTGCAGATCTCAATATCTAAGTTTTTGAATTGTAAAAATTATTTCCCTTTTAACGCTGAGGATAAATATTATTTTTAATATACTACTGGTAGGTATGATTCTATGTTATTAATGTAAATATTATTAGAGAAAATTGATATACGTTAAGGCAAGAAAAAGAACTTATAAATAGCATTTATTCTAATTGCGTACTTTTTATCCGCCAACAAGATTTTTTTAATTAATCTACTGGTAGTTAAATGTTCATTAATTAGATTCAAATATGTTTTCTGTCACTGTATTTTCTTGCAATACGATGTAAAGGAGTCTCGGATAAATTCTGAAGCAAAGATACAAATTGCAAAGCAACATGATTTTTGGTTCCTTCGACATCAAGCGCTTCCAACCCAAACTTAATGAAGAGCCACTAGAAAAAAAATTATATTCTAAAAGAGCCACAATAAAAAAAATCGCTACTGAAAAACGAAAACATGCATTTCTAATGAGTAATGAATTGCAAAAAAAATATTTTTCAGAAATCAAGAAAATATCTTGATTGAAAAACAAAACATGTATTTTTAATAAATCATATGAATTGGCAAACTAGTTTAGTTATGCACCTAAAAATGTTTGCTGTTTTTTTTAATTTGTAGAAATGAACCAAACTCAGTATTTTGATTCATTTTGTATGAGCCGCAATTTCTTTTGCATTGAACTGCGGGTTGCACGGGCTTGTTCTACATAATAAATTGTCCCCTGGACCATCAAAGGTGTTCTATGGGAAGAAGTTTACACTTCCGATTTTCAAAAGGAGCAGCAAAAGGTTTTCTGAATTTTCAGAAACTAAGATAGGCTGCCAAGTCTGGTACATCGATCAATGGCTTTCCATTAGTAGCACGTTGTTGACAGAAGCACAAAACTCTATGGTTCATTTTGGTTGAATGAACCACAGAAGTCATTTAAATTATTGTAAGTGAACCACAGAATGCATTCGTGAACTTAGATAAAGATAGATATAAGCCTACCTTTTTCTACGTTTCAAGCCACTCTCAAATTTACATTAAAATTCAGTAAGCAGATTTTTTAATAGAAAAAGTTGATCTTATAATTTTTTTTGGAATTTGTGACTTTTAAAACTGTTGTATCAATTATTATAAAAATGAATTAAAATACGAGTGGCAAAGAAATTAAACTGTGGATTGAATAGAGGGTTGGTGATTTTTTCATTTTGAAAGTAAAAATTATCTCTCTTTTGAAATAATTAGCTGAAAAACGTTGGTTGCCCTGAGTGGGAGCTTCTGGGAGACATGGGTTCGAATCCCACTCAAGGCAACCAATTTTTTTATTCAGTTAATTATTTCAAGTGTTTGTTGTCTACAGGGCATTTTCCTGTGATACTTTTTTACGAATTATCTGTCTTTGTTTGGTAAATAAAATCGCGTCATGAAGTAATGAAAACCGTAAATTTAAATATTAATTAATCAGTCAAATAAACATAACGTGTAACAAGTCGCAAAATAAATCTCGAATGACAGATTTTGAGCAATGGTATGTATCAGGGCCTTACCTGGGGGAGATTTAATGCCATGGCCCCCTTTGAGAATGCTAGTGAGAATAATAGAAGCAAAAAATTGTTAAACTTATGTATAGTTCATGCATTTTTCAATAACATTTTTAAAGATCTCTAAAAATGGAGAGGGATGCAAATCTAGTCTCTTGCCACCCATCCCCCTTTTATTTTTTTCGGCTCGATTGAGTTTCTTCCCCCCCCCCTTTATTTTTTCTATATCCTGGTCTGGTATGCAGTAGGAATGGGTAAACATCACTGTAGAAATAATCATTTGTAGTAAATAGGCCAGTGTGGAAAAAACCTTCCATCTGCTTCCAGGTCTCAAACTCGGGATCTTTTGGTTGCGCGCCAGTTGCTCTACCATTTGAGCTAAAGCGGGGGCAATTCACACTTGCTTAAGAAAGTTTTCAATCATCAAAACCATTCTTAAGCAAGTGTGAATTGCCCCAGCCTTATCTCAAATGGTAGAGCAACTAGCGCGTAACCAGGCGATTTCGAGTCTGGGAAGCGAAAGGGTAGATTTTTTCCCACTAGCCAAATATCTGCTTTCAATAATAGGGGACAGGATCATGTTATCAAATGAAGCTCGCGGCAGGATCATTTTTCAAATGAGGCTCGCGAATCACACCAGTTGTGAACCCCTGGAATATACGGTTAAACACTAAGTCACGATGATAGCGAAAAAAAAAGGCAATAAATGCGAAAAATCAAAATCGGAATTAAAAATCTCCTCCTTGAAAACTGAAACATCAAATTTTAAAAAGATCGGAAGATGAAACTAACGAATGAAAAGAAATGCAAATCATTTAAGTTTTATTTTTCTTTTGAATTTTAAAAAGAGAAGATTGAAGCAAAGAGCGAAAAAAAGGAAAGACATAAGAGAGAGAGTAAGGAGCAAATGCAAAATTAAGAAGAAATAAGAAAAGAGATAAAAAGAAACCAAGAACAATATAAAGAGTTACTGAAAGCACGAAAAAAAAGAATTTTATATTACAAGAGAATGCAAAGCAAACGAAGGGAATAGGAAACAAAACCAAAATGAAAGAGTTTTTGCGAAAAAAAAGTATTTCGGGAAATGAGAAAAACGAAAAATAGATTACATTTCTTCGTTGTTCTTCAAACAAAAATAATTGAACAAAAAGAAAATCAGCCTTTCGCCACACAAATTTCTTCTCTCTCCAATGAAAGAAACGAACAAACCTAATCCATCTTTTAAAAAAATGAGAACAATCTGAGAAAATGATCTACTCTTTTTTTCTCTATCTTAATTACTTTATCCCAATGAATTATAACTGGAAACGGGCACTGATATCAAAACGCAGAAAACGAAAGAAAGAAAAAAAAAACTGCTAACTGAGAAATTTTTTTCTGTTTTATAACTTTTTTTTTCTTTTTTTCGCCAGCTAACCTCCTTCTCATTAACGCATTAGCATTCTCGATGCGCTTTATCTAAGTCTTTGATCCTGGAGCTAACGGTCTTAATTGCTTAATTTTCTCCCCTCTTAAGAGCAAGAAAATCCTCACACGCATTTAAAACGATGTACGATACGCCTATCGATCCATCTAGTTTCCGTTCGCTCATCTCTGGGATGAATCACCTTTTCCATTTCGCTATCTTTTCATCTATTAATAGGAAAATTCTATCCATATTGAAGGAATTAATTTAATTAGCTTCCTCCAAATGGGGTCGCTTTTCATTAACAAGAACTAATTGTGGGGCGAATCTTTATTAAAAGAGGTTTTAATTGAATTAACTTTGGCTCTACTTCGAAATAAAAGCGAAAGAATCCTTTAATCATGAGACGAGAGTTTACAAAAGCTCATGTCAGGAAGCTGGATTGGATGGAAAACATTTTTTACAGAAAAAAAAAGATCCAACTAATTAAAGAAATGCTATTTAAATTACTTAATTAATTTCATTGATTGGAAATAATGAGCGTTGATTAGCATTTATGTTTTTAATTACTGTTCAGTTACACAAAGCCATCAAAGAGCCAATTCAAAATGGCGATTTCGTTCTCCAAATATTGTGTTTTGATCGTCTCTAAATACCATTTTTGTTTGAGTATCAAATTTCTAATTCCTTGTTCTCCATTTCATAATCTGTTTTTCCTTAACCTTCTCCTATTTGCAGTTTTTTTTCAGTGTCCTAAGTTATTTTCTTTCTAATTATTTATTAATTTTCTCCTTTACTGTTTCTTTGTTTGAATTATTAAGTTTCCTTTTTTTTTTTCATGCTTTTTTTCCACTTTTTTTAAATTTTATAATTTTTATCCCTTTTTTCTTTCACGGAAGAAAGTTGATTTGTTTCTTTTCAGTTACACTTTTTCAATTGCACGGTTACCTAAATGGTCAGATATAAAAGCTTCAAAACTGTCACTGAGACTTTGATTCAAATAAGTAAATCTAATTCATCTTTAAGATGTATTTTTATGTAAAGAATTAAATCAATAAAACAGATAATTAAACTTTAAAAATATGTAAAACAATATTAAAAATATGTATATCATATATGTAAAACAACAAATATATAATAGAATGAAATGAGCTACCAATTTTAAAATTAAATTATTAATTCATAATCCTCAAAAATGAAACCAGTAGCAGCTAACAGGATTATACCAAAGAAGGTCTAAGGAGAAGAAGGCTAGCTTCGCACAAGTGTAAGTGGCGCCGTTCTGCGGAATTTTACCGAAGCTGAACGTGGCAAATTGATGTGCAGGCACAAAAACTGTAAGGGGCGATCTGCGCATGCGCAGTGCAATCATTTTAGTCCAATGCAGCTATGGTTTGTCTTACTATTGGTATGTATATTGCGATTTAACCAGTGTTTCCAAATGTCTAACAGCCATGGCTGTTTGGCACAGTGGTAGCTGACCCTAAAGTTATTCAATGAGTGTTTTATCTCGTTCAGGAGTACATTTTACGATACCTGGAAAAACCGTTGTATGTTTATTTTGAGTAAATTTGCAGAATTTTTAAAATTAATATGTAAATTAATACATTTAATCATCTTGTGAACATGTAAGTCAATGTATGTTGCAGTTTTGTGTTCTCTGGAGCATATCGATGTATATAGGTGTCTGCAGTTTGTTCTAATAGTAAATTTTTTATGGTTGATACGAGAAGTGCCTGCTGCCATCTATTGACAATTTATCCAAATAAGAAACTCGATATGACTTTTATTGAAAATATCTAAAATTCTATAAAATATAATTAAATAAAACATGTTATCTCGCATAAAGCCATAAATTTCAATTTATTATAATATATTAAATATTGTAGAATGTTCAAAATATTAAAATTCTTTTCTTGAGCACAGCTACTACCTGTTTTACAAAATGAGATTTTATTAAAGAAAATAATTTTAACTAATCCTTGTAAAAAGAAAAATTAGGGCGCTGCAATCGAAAAGTTTACATTAAGCCTATGGAAGCTAGCTCTCTTCTACCTTAGACGCTCCTTGATTATACATCTTGCATTTAGATCTTATCAGAAATTAACGTGAATTGAATAGTTTAGTCATAGAAAATCTTGTTTATTTTTGCATTTTTGAAAAGAATTATATAAGAAGTTTTAAAAAAATTCCACTTTATTGCTTTGAGAAATCATGCAGAGGATGTTGGCACAAAAGCTCTTATCAATTCACTATTTTGAGTATAGAAAGTCACTTTCTTATTTCTCTTTGCTCGTCATATGCTTTCAAACGATGCATAACTTGTTAGAGTCATACCCTATTTTCGGCAGACATAAAACAACAGTTTACATACTTTTTATGTGAAGAGGAGAGAAGGATAACGAATGTTTTATTGATTTGTTACTTGCAACTTAGTAAGTTTTCATTATTTACATATACTATGTTGAAAAAAGTGTCCGGACACTTCCATGTTATGTGAATGGAAAGTCACTTTCTAAGCTCCCTAACATTGAAAATAAACCTTTTACGCAAAAGCTGTTATTGGCGATAAATTGTAGATGTCACTGAAAACTCTCTAAATATTTTTCCCGCAATAATTCGTTTAATATTTAAAGAATGAATGGAAGCTGAAGCATTTATCTTCAACTTTTGACACTTGTGAAAAAACACTTCAATAGATAAAACACAACTCTTGTAACTGGGTTGGGTTGTTTTACCTCTGAGCGGCACTTTTGTGCACACCATGGGCTAAATGGCCAGGTCACATGGACCCCGAAGGCTCAGAGAAGGTTTGGGGGAGGGGACCCACTGGAACAGCTGTTGGGAGACAGATGGTAGCCTCCCGTCAAGGCCATCCAGCGTGTTCTTTGACGTGCACAGGGTATGACTCTCCCGCACACGGGGCCACGGCTTAACGTCCCATCCGACGGACGGCGGTCTTTCCAAGTCCATCGGTGACCCCTACTGACCGTGGGCAGGGCGGGGAATTTTGCGGAGATAAATCTCAACGCTGACTCAGCTGGGACTCGAACCTGGGAACTACAGATTACGAGCCTGGCGCGCTACCGACTGAGCCACCCCAGCCCCTGAGCGAGATGACCCACTGGAACTGCTGTAGGAGACAAATGGTAGCCTCCCGTCAATTTGTTTGGGTTGTTTTACCTCTGAGCGGCACTTTTTTGCACACCATGGGCTAAATGGCCAGGTCACATGGACCCCGAAGGCTCAGAGAAGGTTGGGGGAGGAGACCCACTGGAACAGCTGTTGGGAGACAGATGGTAGCCTCCCGTCAAGGCCATCCAGCGTGTTCTTTAACGTGCACAGGGTATGGCTCTCCCGCACACAGGGCCACGGCTTAACGTCCCATCCGACGGACGGCGGCCTTTCCAAGCCCATCGGTGTCCCCTACTGACCCGTGAGCAGGGCGGGAATTTTGCGGAGATAAATCTCAACGCTGACCCAGCTGGGACTCGAACCTGGGAACTACAGATTACGAGCCTGGCGCGCTACCGACTGAGCCACTCCCGCCCCAACTCTTGTAACAATTTCTTCACTAACATAAATTTAATATCTGAAGTTTGTATGATGATTTTTTAAGATTTTATCAATTTGGAGGTAACGTGACAGTGTCAATTTTCCACAATCTTCGATCAATATTTAAAGAGTCATTGAAGCGGAACCATTTAACAGCAGACGACACTGCTACATTGCCTCCAAATTGATGAAATCTTAAAAAATCGTCATACAAACTTCAGATTTTTGATTTATGTTAGTGAACAAATTGTTACAAGAGTTGTGTTTTATCTATTGAAGTATTTTTCACAAGTGTCAAAACTTGAAAATAAATGCTTCAGTTTCCATTCATTCGTTAAATATTAAACGAATATTGCGGGAAATGTATTTAGAGAGATTTGAGTGACATCTACAATTTATCGCCAATAACATTTCTGCATAAAATTTTTATTTTCAATGTTAGGGAGCTTTGAAAGCGGCTTTCCATTCACATAACATGGAAGTGTCCGGAACACTTTTTTTCAACATAATATATATAACGTATTGCGATATGTTTCGTATATTGAGATATTTGCGAGGCAAATGTTTACACACTACACTTCTTTTAGTAAGCAAGAAAAGATGCAGGACTATTTATTGACATACAGCTTATGACACTACCTACATCATAAATTTTATTTCATATATATCTTTCGAATCAGTTCTGTAGTTTGGGAAATTGCAGCATCTCTTTTGACAAATCCACCAACCGACAAATATTAAGCAAAAAAGCGATAGGAATATAAGGAAAAAGGAAATAAGCCATGGCACTATTGAAAAAATATTCTGGAACCAAAACATAAACACCCCCATAAACAAGAAAGGTCAAGTAGTATCAGAGAACTTGCTTTGATCCGTCAAAACATGAGCTAATTTCCTATTGCATCAATTTGATAAACAAAAGAATAGTATTAGCTCTTAACAACCCATGAACGAAAGGGTTTGTCGACATTTAATTCTCTCTTCGAACCACTTTTGGATTTAATCCACAGAGAATGATTTCTCATTCCTATGCGTATGATTTCAAATTACATGCATTAACCCTTTCAGGACCATAAGGTTTCTAAGAGTAGATATTAGTATGTAATTGTTTATTTTAGTTTGTTTAGACGTAAAATAAATAAAAATCATAAGAAAAATACATAACAATGTGTAGTTTTTTTGGAATTTTATGGGAAATATTTTTCCCAATGGACTATAAAGGTAACACAAATTATAATTAGGCTTATTATGCAATGTCTTTTATTTATTGGTTTATTAGAACAAAATGTTAACTAAAATAATACAAAATTATGAAATAAAATTACTATAAAAAATGATGTGCTAATTATGATATTCTGCGAAGCAATTTCTTTTGGTAGTGAGGCAAAGATGGACATTGCACAGATGCAACATTATTGCAAAGATGGCCATGGAGTAAACGTTCCCGTTTACGTAATTGCGTTCGGCATACGTTCTATTTTGACATTCTGTATAAAAAATGCAGATAAGGTTATAATTAAATACGACAATCACCAATTTTAAAATGGGAAAAATGTTTCCCTTAGTCGTGAAAGGGTTAAAGGAGGTGTTTTGTGTGTTTTAAGAGAAAAATCAAATACATATTTGAACAAGGGCGAAATGTATTGTACACCTTTCTTTGTATAAAAGAATATTGCACTTTATAGAGATTTTACTATATTAAATTTATTTTCCGAATTTGAATTGTTTTATTTTGTCATTATTTAGTTTATTCTATTAGAAATACCTGCAGAAAATTTGAAATTTCTAAATCAAATTGTTAATGTAATAAAAAGAAATTAAAATGTTTTAAAATACTGATTGCAAACGAAGCTAATATTAAAATGTGCTTCGAATTGAAAGAGTTAAAGAATAAGGTTTTCCTAAAAAAATATGCTTTACAAAACAAGTTAGAAAAAAGCATAATTCACCAAACAATGCTTTCGTACAAAAATTTTAGTTTAAAAAATGCCTTTTTTTTCCTTCTGTATCGAATGCAACGCTGAGGGAAAAATCCTTCAGCAATGATTTAATATAGAGAAGAAGAAAAAAAACTCCTTCTATCCTTACGTATTTGATGCAACATTACACAACTGCATTTCTAATATACATCAAATTTCACGACCCGCAATGCTCTACAATTTACGACCATGTGACACGAAGCCAGTGGCATTATGGGGATATAGTGCTGATGGAATTTTTCTATTCTTGTTTCGTGACTCATTATTTTGTTCCTCTCTACCACCACTTTTGGTTCTCTCGGGCCACATCTCCGATAAAAGAAATTTTTCATGAATCCTGTTGAAAGGCAATATGTACACTTGCCACCCAAACTGTGAAATTTTATTTCTGTAAAAGAAAGATTGACAGGCAAGTTGAATGCTTAATGCTTCAGGGTGAAATTCAAAGATACCCGTGACACAGTAAATTCTTCAGAATACTGATTTTCTTTAAAGAGAGAAACAGTTCGAGAATAAATAACGGAGAGATAAATTTTTCACGTCACGATGTGTTTGCTGTTAATGACAAAATATTCCTCCTAATGTGATTTTTTTCCCTTCCTCGCGGGAGAAAAAAAAAGGATTTTACGAGAAAATTGTTTTTCGTTTTTTGAATGATTTCACTGTCAGTGAATGAAATTGTGTAGATGTTTCAGGAGAGTGTTTAAAAGATCAACAGTGATAAACTGCCTTGGTTGTTAACTTCCGAAATGTACTTTTTTTGCACACAATGTGCTAAATGGACATGTCACAAAAACCCAAAGGAAATGTTTGGGGAAAGGACTGTTATTGAAAGAGATGGACGCTTCCCGTCAAACTCATCCATCGTGTCCTTTAACGCACATAGAATATGTATTGCTCTTCAGCACAGTAGGGGGCGGGGGTGGCTCAGTTGGTAGCGCGCCAGGCTCGTAATCTGTAGCTCCCAGTTTCGAGTCCCAGCTGGGTCAGCGTTGAGATTTATCTCCGCAAAATTCCCCGCCCTGCCCACGGTCAGTAGGGGACACCGATGGGCTTGGAAAGGCAGCCGTCCGTCGGATGGGACGTTAAGCCGTGGCCCCGTGTGCGGGAGAGCCATACCCTGTGCACGTTAAAGAACACGCTGGATGGCCTTGACGGGAGGCTACCATCTGTCTCCCAACAGCTGTTCCAGTGGGTCCCCTCCCCCCAACCTTCTCTGAGCCTTCGGGGTCCATGTGACCTGGCCATTTAGCCCATGGTGTGCAAAAAAGTGCCGCTCAGAGGTAAAACAACCCAACTCAGCACAGTAGACTACGACTTAATTGAAATATTTTGAATATTTTAAGCTGATTACTAATTTTGAAAAAAAGAGGAGCAAGCGGCCGGATTTTAACTAATGGTATTTAGATAAAACCGCATATGAATTTTATTTCTGTTAGTCAGCTTGGAACTTTTCGACATATTCCACAACCAGAATTTTAAATTTCTAGTATAAAGTTTGCAATATTAATTCGAGCTTTACGTTTTCTTTAGAGAACTCTAACGACGTAAATTAAAGCCTTCCGAAGGATTAGAAAATATGAATCATAATATTTCGTTTATAGCTATTTAACTCATAAAAAAATTCATTTATGTCTTAAAACAGACTTGTGTTTTCCCGCTCCCAGCTTTTCGATTGCCAGTGATGGGACAGATCGTTGCTGTCTACCACCAAAATATTAAATTTATAGCCCAAATTGATCGTTTGCAATATTCATTTAGAATTTTGTAATTTTCAAATTTTTCCACCTTTAGAGGGTACAATTAAAACTTATGGGAGATTCTGAAAGTGTCAATCGTTATAGTCCATCAATATTTTACCAACCTTCCGAAAAACGTTTTGGTTTGTCTATTAAAACAAAATAGTCTTCCCCCTGGGGATTAGGGAGAAAAATCATTGTTGTCAGTACAAGCTTCACGGCCTTCCACACCCATGGGAGGGGGATGTCTAAGCTGGTAGCGCGCCAGGCTCGAATCTGCAGTTCCCAGGTTCGAGTACCACCTGGGCCAGCGTAGAGATTTATCTGCGCAAAACTCCCCTCCCTTCCTTCGGTAAGTAGGATACACCCACGGACGTGGGAACGCTGCCGTCCGTCGGATGGGACGTTAAGCCGTGGTCTCGTGTGCGGATGAGCCATGCCTTGTGCACGTTAAAGATCACGCTGAATAGCCTTGATGTGAAGCTACCATCTGTCTCCCAATATCCAAATACCATGTGTCCAGTGGGTCCTCTCCCCCAGCCTTCTCTGAGCCTTCGGAGTTGTTGTGACCTGGCCATTTAGCCCACTGTGTGAAAAAAAGTGCTGCTCAGAGGCAAAACTACCCAACCAACCCTTTCACCACCAAAATTCAAATATCTAGCATAAATACATTGTTTGAAATATCCGTTGATATTTTTATTACACCTTTTCTACCTTTGGAAAACGCAATTTAAACTTTTGAGCCTTTCGGAAAGTGTGAATCGTAATTATTTCGTCAATACTTATCCAACTCAAAAATAATTTTTAATTTAGCTCTAAAAACGAAAAAGTTGAATGTCTACTGACGACGAAGTTATTTTCAGAATTAGAATTAGAATTATCTCGTTGTTTTGAAAAATGAGCTAAAAATTGGTATTGGACAAAAAAAATGTGGGGGGAGTAAGAACCCGGGATGTTTAGTTCATTTAGTTACGCCGAAGCTTGTCCTAGCGCTGATTTTCAGAAACTATAATTACATAACGATATTAATAGATGCGACTAATAGGTGAAATTTTATAAGTATCAGATGGCATTGGGCAAAAAGGAATGAATCCCTCATATTTAGTTCATTTATTTGTACTGAAGCCTGGCCCAGCGCTGGTTATCATAAACTATAATTACATAATGATATTAATAGATGCGATTAATAGATAAAATTGCTTAAGATGACTTGATATTGATCAACAACAAATAAAAAAAAATCCCCTCAAGCAGCTGCTTGCCACAGAGATCTGACAGGAGCCTGTCAGTTTATATGCCAAAGTTAAAGATCTGAGAGGATGGCAGGACCTCAGCAGAAAAACAACACATACATCCATTCCTTACCCGGGGCTCGAACCCAGGTCCCGTAGATCAGTAGCCAAGCGTGCTAACCACTCGGCCACGGGACAATAAATAAAAAAAATACCCCCTCAAGCAGCTGCTTGCCACAGAGATCTTACAGGAGCCTGTCAGTTTATATGCCATAGTAGAAGGTCTGTGAGGATGGCAGGACCTCAGCAGAAAAACGACACATACAACCATGCCTTACCCGGGGCTCGAACCCAGGTCTCTCAGATCAGTAGCCAAGTGCGCTAACCACTCGGCCGTGGGACGGCTCGATCAACAATACACATGCTTTTATCTCGTTGAAATTTAAACAGCTTGATTAATCTGTTCTTTGTTGTTCAAATTTACTCTTCAATCAGAAGCACTTATTTTAGAAATAATTCAACACCTTAATGTGTTGCGGTCGTTAGTTGAACCTCTAAAGGTGATGAAAGTGAGGCTATATAAGTAAAATAAGGAAGGTGAGGCTATAAAAATAAAATAACGAAAGTGATATTATAAAAATTAAATATATTCTCACCTCAATTAACAGATGCTATTAAAATTTGTTTATTAAATATGTTAAACTATATATATATTAAATAAAAATAGTAATCATATTATTGACATGAAATTTTACTATAAAATTGATTTATAAAAATTATATGTAAATATCATATATCAGTGTTTTTTTTAGCTAGAAATATTTTACTAACAAAATTTTTTATTTCTAAGAAAGCAAAATTGATATTTATTATTTATCCCCTTTATTCTGTATTCTGCATCATCGTTTTAAAATGTCGGTAATTGCATTATTATCTTCAGATGAAGTAAAGTATTATCTGTAAGTTTATTATCTGTTATTATCCCTTATCTTCAAGCAAAATGTTGCACTGAAATTGCGTTTATTTTTCTGGATCAATATAAGCCATCTTAAGCACTTTACGCGAATGATAGTCATTCATACCTAATGTGTGTTCCAATAATGACAACACAAGATATTTTTTTAATATTATCTTCGGGTTGTTTTCCCATTTCCTAGCTAATAACTCTCTGTCTCTTCGCTATGTAAAGGTTATAAAAGTACGGTTTCAATATAATCTTCTCTAAGCCATAACTTGAGAATGATCTCTCGCAGTTGTTCCCGATGCGATAGGATTAACCTTCAGCGCATTTCTGTTTCTTAGGAATTCCCTTACCAAGCCCTTACTCTTATGTTCTTTTGGAGTTATAAAATTGTTTTTACAACTTTCGCATGGCATTTTTATGTCTTGCCATTTCCCTTCTGGGTGTAGAATCCTAAGCAAAGAGATGCACCCAATACTTTCACAATAGGACGTAAAAGAGTAATAGAAAGACTGCTTGAAGGATATATTACGAACAGAAATAATATTTGGACGCAGAAAATGTTTTTCTTTACATTCTTCTAAGCTGGAAATTCAAATGATTGGTTGGACTGGTTGAGTTTACTTCGTGTAATAGCGGCGTCTTTTCTTCCATGATTTTTGCAAAGTTGAATTTTCTTGTAGGTAGTTTCCGCTTTTTTTTTTAACTAAAATAAGAATTTATTTATTAAAATAGCGGAAGTAAATAGTTTTTCCTTCCTCTAGCATACATATTTTCCATTTGTTTTATTCATAACTAATATTTAAAGTACCATTTAAAGTTTTACATTAAACATTAGCTCTTTTATAGCATTCTACTTCTGATACCTAAGCAAAGTCGACAATTTTTCTTTAATTATTCTCACCTGAGAAGCACTAAATTTTTATTTTTTTTTGAAATAGAGAAAAATACATACCGAGTGAGTGCATGTGAAGTCTTACAACGTTTTATTACGATCAGTGGTTTCTGAGCTTGAAATGCAAAAGGGCTCAAATACGACAATCAATTATATTTTCCTTGTGTAACTACAACACAAATGCTTTCTATTACAACGTGATCACTATATAATGACGCTCAAGTGTTCCCGTGGTTAATATGGGAACATAACAGTTCTTACAGTTGGTTTCAATAGTTGTAATCCTTGATCATTTTGCGATTATAGAAGTCGCAGATAAAAGAAAACTTTTATCAGTAAAATAACTTCTGGCATTGTAATATTCACATTTTACACTTTGCTCGATTTAAAAGTTTATTTAGTAAATAAACATCTACGATTTTCTTCCATAACAAAATAATGTTCAATTCTCTCTGCTTTTCTTATAAGAACTGAGGATGTGAAATTTTCTGATCAGAGACAATGACTTCTTTCCCATCCAGCTGATTATTTTGCTCTGAGCATCTTTTCCCATCCTCTCAGGATTCGCTTTGCTTACTCAGCTGTCTATTCCCAAGCACAATAGCCACCCATTCCAAGATAAACCCAAATACTAATAATGCTTGAGATCAAAGCTAGAGTGTCTCTAACAGCTAAGACGTCTTCCATAACACCAACCTCACTTCCTACCACCTTTATGTTTCACTCACCATCTCCTGCACTTCCTTTCTCTTCCTCCTACTCTCTGCTTCTTGTCATCTCTTCCTCCATTAGCTTTTTCTCCCTCTCCCCCTTCATTGATCTTAGTATTGGCCATCATAATTCTTCTTCCCCATCACTTTAACGTATCTTACTTTACCCAAAAGAAAATCCCTTTCTTTGTTTCTTCTTTAGTCTTTTTTTAAATCAGTAATTTCGTTTTTTGAATAAACATTTTTACACCATGAGGAAGAGTGGAAATAATTTAATACAGTGGACCTTCGTTATAGCGCCGCTCGCTATACCGCGCACTCGGTTATAGCGCGGGCGATGTTCGCGATAAGTTCAAACATGTTTATACAGGTCCGTGCGGCGTTAGTGAGTATCGCATTTTATTGTTACTGCGTATTGAGTAATTGTGTATGTATTGAGCTCCTGCATGTATTTTGAATAGTGTTTAATTATTGTATGCATGACGAGTAAAAGAAAAGCTTACAGTGTGAAATTTATTGTGTCGCCACCGCGCCGCTCGGTATAACGCCGTTCACCTTATAACGCGGGTGTTGTTTCCCCGCCCGACATGCGCGTTATATCGAGGGTCCACTGTATTATGTATGATAATTAATTGTTTTCTACATTATTATTATTATACCGTAATTTAAAAGTTTTAAACTCTGCAGTTAACTTACTAGCAAAATATAGCAATAATTTTCACATATTCATCTACACTACTCCTAAAACTGAAATATCAACTGGGATTAAATCCTCATCACTGCAACACCCCTTTAATTGTTTTCTACATCCCTCGTTATTCAATTTACCAAGAAAACGACAAAATTATTTATTAGCGTTTTCAACCACGTGTTTCTATTATGAAAGCCTACAACCATTTCTCCACTTCCATTTCACTTTGAAGAAAGTAATTATTGAGTGCATAAGGCTAATTACCAATTTTTGGAATTCAAATATCGTTTTCATTGTGGTTATTCTCTTCGCAATATTCGCTAAAGGAGACACAAATTTCTCAGATGAAATTAATCTAAATATAGTTAAACTTCTCTATATTTAAAATAATTTGAATATTCTTCATCTGTTTATTATATTAAAACGTTACCAATATACTGCAAATAAATATTATTTTGCAGCAACATTTTATTAATTTTATCACACACTATTTTTGTTAATTAAAATATATATATATATTAATAGCTACCCGTAGTTTTCAAAGAAAATCATATTGAAATTTTTCTTTTTTCAGAAAAAAAACAATTGGAATAATCATCTCTCCCAACTGACAGCAAATTTTATGTAAATTAGTAATCATTTTTTATAACCTCGAAGCATTTTTTTTATTCGAGCAGAAAGAATTCTGCAGACTTTTGATAACTGAGGAAGTTCAGCTCCGTGTCCAATAAAAAAAGAAGTAAAACTCCCCGAGTAAATGAAAAAAAAACTGATTCAGTTGCCGCAGACTTTCAAAGGTTATATAAAAAATATGCTTTTTATTCGACTTCGTTTCCAAATGCTCGTTAGATCCTTTTTCTCTTTGTTTTTGAATAATTCCACATTGCAGAATTTGAAAAGTAATCCCAGTTTCCCAAAGTGTGATCGTAAGTAATAAGTTTGTCTTTTCTTTCATTCATACTTCAGATTATAAAACGATTCGAGATGAATATAACTTCGCCTTTCCTTCATTTTCTTTAATGACTTTGAAAATTCGCCCCATATGTAAGAGATACAACAGCAGTGATTTGAAACGTAACAGAATGGAAATTAATAGATAACAAAGATGAAATTAACTGTGTTTTTATCATGTTCCTATCTACAGAATGACTAGCTGGCCCAGATGGATGACAATACCACTGCTTGCAACATCACCTTTAGCATCCAGTCGTAATTCTCATTTTCCCGCTAATTTTCAAAGCGCGTGGATATCTTGCTTTGCAGTTTTGTATCTGAATGTTATTTTCTTTTTTATTGCCTTTTAGGAAAAGTAAGAAATGAAATATTTTAGTAAGAAATGTAATTTTTTTAGAATAAGTGAAACTTCGTTGTGTGCGAAGTACCATGAAACAAGCCAATGTATACAAATTTCATACTGACGTAAGTATTCTATGCCACTATGAATGAAGTCCTGTAAAAAACGTATAGATATGGTGGACAACAGGTGCTTATCGACAAGGGGCACTCTACAGCCCCGGGCCCTTGATGTCGTGGGCCCCTGGGAACTCAGAGGAGCAGGATTTTTTTAATAATTGTCATTTTACAGAAATTCCATAAAATTGGATTAAGTCTATTTTATGCTTCACATATGAACTCTCAAAAGAGTAAATATTGAAATCTTGAAAAAAGAAACCCAATTTTTTATTGCAGCTCCCCACCCCCCCACCCCCTGCCTGCTGCAGCTGCGTCCCTGAAAAGAAGTAGTACCAGTCTCCCCTGGTGGAAAGTCAAGTACAACATGTGTAAAAAGGCTGATCAGACTGACTTCGAAAAGGGGGATCATTGTTGGAGTGCGAAGAGCAGGAGCATCCATAACGGAAGTGATGGAACACAGCGGAAAATCACGGAGTAAATATCCCAAGTGTATGGAGAATGGCAATGGTCGCAAAACATTCGATCAATCCTGGCAAAAGAGGAAGGAAAATAAAATCTTTGGCAGGCGTTTGTTGATGCGAACTGTACGGCAAAACAGAAATGCTACAGTTCATTAACTAAGAGAGATGACAGCTAACAGTTCTTCAAACCCCGTTTCAACGAGAACTATGCGCAGACTGAAAACTTTTGAAATTCTGGAACTGTACCGTGATACATACGACGAACTCTTAAGTAGATGTTCATAATATTTTTGCCACGCAGTGTATATGCGAAGCACGTATTAATATTTCACACCAATTAACACATTTTAAAAAAATACCTACATTTCAGCAAAATAATGTATGCACTTTGTTTTAATTCACTTCCCATGAATCAGTTTAAAATTCGCCACTGTAACATAACAAGTATATTTTCAAACCTGACAGATTCAATTTCCAGGTATTTATTTCTCTTATGTTCCAAGTTAAAAATATTAGAACTTCAAGAGCCATTGCTCTATCATGCAAGAGCTATTCGGGAAGGACAGATGTAAATGGTAATAGAAACAAAAAGCGAATAAGGAAAATCCTCATCGCTTTTGCTTTGGATGAAACCCACCATTAGTAAAATTGCAAAAGAAGTATTTCCATTTTCTGGCGTCAGAGCTCGTTGCTAATGCTCTTCAAAGCCATTAGCTCCCCTAAGCCAATGCTCGTCAATTAGGGAAATTGTGTTGTCGACATGGCTTTCTCTAATGAAGCAATAGGGGAAAGAAAAACACTTAGAATGATATCAAAAACCAGAAAACGATCTCCTTTGCTTTTTTTCTTCGTCTGTTTCCTTCTCTTTTTTTTTGCTTCGCCTGTGTCCTTTCCCCATACGGAAAAAAGTTTTAAATGAAGAAACAAAAGAGAGACTTTGGTACTCTTCTTGGGAAGTTCTTTTCTTTATGATAACTTTTCTTGACAAAAATGTTGCGGTTTCGCTTGTTTCAGAAGTGAGTTGGGTTGTTTCACTTCTAAGAGATATTTTATTTACATAAAATGGGCTAAACGGCCATGTTACAAGGACCCCGAGGGCTCAGAGAACGTTAGGGAGAAGGGACCCACTGGACAGCTGTTAGGAGACATATGGTGGCCTCCAGTCAAGGACATCCAGCGTGTTCTTTAATGTGCACAGTGTATGGCTTTCCAGCACACGGAACCACGGATTAACGTCCCATGCGACGGATGGCTGCCTTTCCAAGCTCATCGGTGTCCCCTACTGACCGAGAGCATTGTGGAGAGTTTTGAGGAAATAAATCTCAACGACTGGCCGAGGACTGCCTTGGAACTGCAGATTACGAGCCTAGCGTGCTATCCGACTAAGCCACACCGCCCCTGTTTTAGAGTTGAATTGCACTTTATATGAAGCACAATGTAATGACAAGTCACAAGGATCCTGTAAGTTTGGGTTAGGTTGGGAAAGAACTCATCGAAAGGCAATTCTTCAAGTCTTCTGGTAATAGATGTTCCAGATGACCAACAGTGCTACTAAACTACATTTTTATCACTAAAATACCGGCAGTTTGAAAACGTGCATATATTTAAGTTATTGTTATTGAGTAAGAGAAATATTACACCTCCGTTTTGAAACTGAAAAAAATTTGTTGTATGGATAAATCTTGCTATTTATACGAAACGTGATTACTAACTAGTGTTGTGAAAACATAAACGCTATTGTTGCAATAGTCCATTTATTAAATATCATCATTAATATCCTCCTAAATAAGTGTTTTCTATATTTTGTTTCTGTAGAAATTTTCATTTTTATCCTAGTGATAATCTGTAAATTTATGTATTTCTCATTAATAAAAGTACTACCACTATATTTATGCGAATATTAATTTAAACAAATACTACCACTATATTTATGCGAATATTAATTACGAATATATTCAAAACAAATGAAGATAAGTGTAAAAGGAAGCAAGTAATAAAAAAATGCAAACCATAGAAGAAAGATGCGAAATATTTTTTCAGCTAAACAATGTTGATTTGCTTTGTTCTTCTACTCACTTTTGCATCAATGATTTCTGAATACTAATGACTGCTTTAATTTTGGAATTGTTCAGACACCTTCGATCAGCCACTGAAGAAAGAGTGTGCTTGTCGAACTCAGCGAACTTAGTTTTATTTTTTCTGTTTCAGCTTATTCTTAGTTCATTGATCTGGTAAGAGCAGGGAATAATATTTATATATTGTGTTGTTTTACGTCTGTGTGGCGTTTCAACTCTTTCTCTATGTAACATCGAGTACATATAATAAATATAGAATAATCAGTTACCTAAATACTGGACTCCTTATATCGATATCAAAATCAGATACCCATCTCAGAATGGATGACCATTCTGAGATGGGTATCTCAGAATGGATGACCATTCTGAGATGGGTTGACTACCACATAAAAAGTTAACTTCCATTGATGTATATTCTGGTTAAATTACAAAGTATATGATGCAGTAAGTTAATGATGGTTCAAAATTTTCCCCGTTTATACTTGGACTTATATCTTATAAATATTTTCTTTCCACATATACTTCCCTTCAAAATCCAAAACAGGAAATCTAATAATTAATTCTTTGCATTTCTCCATACCAAATAGAAATATATTACATATAAAACAAAATATTAATACATAAATGGCACATATTAATAATAGTTTAGTATAAAATATACCGTTTTATACATAATTATATACGAAAAAATTTCAGTGAATGAATTTAAATGATAAAATTATTTAACAGTAAATTCTTTTATGTCACTCTTAGAGCTGTTACTTTCTATGACACGTTATATAGTTTTTCTGGACCACTGGTTCAACGGCCAGATCAAAAAATGATTGTTGTTTCAATTTCATTTCCTAACTTTTGTCAAACATTCAGGATAGAGCGTACATCTGTATTCTTATACCCCCTAGTATCTTTCATCCAATATAGAAAGGTAAAAACACACCAGAACTTAAGTTTCAGAATACTCACATGTATGTAACATATACAGTAGATCGAGCTGGCTGTTGTTCGCTGGAAGTTCATCACTTTCTTGGCCTTTCTCTATCAGAAGACGACCCTCGAGATATTTATGGAACAGGAGTCACCCGAGTGTTGCACGTGGCCATATAGCCGTTACTAACACCTGTGGACGTGCTCCACCTGTGTTCAATGTTTCTTTTATTTTAATACCTTTCTCTCTCTCGAAGACTTCGAATGTTTAAGACAGCTGAAAAATGTCTCTGATCTTTTTTCTAGTTTCGATATCGTTTCTTTTATTTACCGAATGAAATGGAACTGGAGCCAACGAAGTTTTGATAAGCCTGACAGTAGTAGCCAGGCTTATCAAAACTTCTACTTGTTTCCATGGTGATATGATCAAATTTCCCAAGAGTAAGGTTTCCTTTCTTCGTTCAATCTCGTTAATCTTCTCTTCTCCTCAGCTTCTTTTTCTTCCTTCTTTTAATCCCAATAAATTCTTTTTATCGCTCTCGTTCATTCACTTGGAGGAAGCAAGGGTTGGCTGGTAATTGCAGTTCCCAGATTTGAGTCTTAGCTGAAACAGTGTTGAAGTTTATCTCCGCAATCCCCCACCTTGCTTTCGGTCAGAAAGCGGACTTCGATGGGTTTGGAAAGGCCTCTGTCAGTCTGCTAGGACTTTAAGCCGTGGTTACGTATGAAGGAGAGCCATCTGCTTACACGATAAAGAACACGCTGGATGTCCTTAACAGGAAGTTAATGGCAGAGGAGATCTCATAACAGCTGTCCAGTACATTCCCTTTCCCCTGCTTTCTATGCACTGATGGGCTTGGAAATGCCGCCGTCCATTGGATGGAACGTTGGGAGAACCATACCTTGTGCAAGTTAAAGAACACGCTGGATTTCCTTGACGGGAGACTACCATCTGTCTCCCAACATCTGTCCAGTCCCCCTTCCTCCCAACCTTCTCTAAGCCCTCGGGGCTCTTGTGACCTGGTCATTTATCCCATTGTGTGCACAAAAGTATTCCTTAAAGTTTAACATCAGACCTGAGTTTCTATTCCCAGTTATACCAATATTTTGGTTCTCTTATCCCCATTAACCTTTCGATAAAAACTGATGATATCGGAAAAATCACCATCCATCAGATAGCCTATTAAGCCGTGATCCTAACAGAGTTGAAACACGGTGCAAGCTTTTTTTTCTTTCTGAGGGCTTCGTAGAACAAAATAAAAGAAAGTAATCCCTTGATACGTTTTCTTTTAATAAGAATTAAAAATACCTCTTCACTCTTTATAAAAAAAATCTAGATAATTTTGAGCTTAAGTCTCTTCGAATTCACTATCGGAAACAAAAAAAAATACTACTCGTCCCATGCGAATACAGGATTGAGAGATAAACAACTTATTTCAACTGGCAAATATTCCTCAGCTTGTTATTTTGTGAAATTAAATCACTTCAGGGTGATATGATTTAATTTCTTAGGAATAAAGTGTCATTTCATCTCCTCCTCTGTTTTTCGCTTTAGCTCCTTTTTCACCTTTATTAATTCCAAATGGTGGGACTTTCCACTTCACGCATTCGCTTGGGAATTCATTTCTATGTCATATTCGCATTTCTTTTCCTATTTTTTCTCTCTGATCTCCGAAGAGCAATTTACAAAACACGGGAAAAATGTAACTAAACTTAAAAATTAAGTACAGCGAGCACCTGATTATTTTTAACCATGACGCACAAGCGGAATGTGATCGTTTGCAGAGGCAAAAAAATATTATATACTTGAACGTCGAAAACACATTAGATAATTTTACATACATAAGAGTGCATTAGTGTAATTTCTTATCTTTCAAATCTGTGTTATTTACTCAATTTTAGATTTCAAATCATTATAGCTTTACTAAATTTTTCACTATATATTTTCACTTATTTTTTCACCAGATCTGCTAAATCTCTATAATCAGCAATAATTTAATCAAAATATAATATAATATAATCAGCAATAAATAATCCTTCTTTCGATTTTCTTCGTTTCGTTTGGCTTCCTTTATTTGTTTCACAGGTATGGAGCCTCAGTCGGTAGGATTCCAGGCTCTTAATCTGTAGTTTACAGGTTCGATTCCAACCCGGACCAGCTCCCCCCCCCCCCATCCACCCTGCCCTCGATCAAAAAGGGAACACCGATGGGCTTCGAAAGTCTGTCATCCGTCGGATGGTACATAAAGCCGTGGCCCGTGTGCAGGAGTATTATATACTGCTCAAGTATATTTGTGCTGCCAAGAAGAAGTTGGATGGACTTGACGGAAGGCTTCCATCTTCTCCCAACAGGCGTCAAGTGGATCCCCTTCCCCAACCTTCTCTGAGCCCTTGGGGTCCTTGTGACCTGGCCATTTAGCCCATTGTGTGGAAAAAGGGCTGCTCAGAGGTAAAACAATCGAAACTATTTCACAAACTTGATCTGATGAATTTTTGATTCATTCCAACCTTCTTCAAACACAGAGACGTCACTTCATCCATTTGCTCACGAAACCTTTCAATCTCAGCTGAAGCAGAGGACTGATGAAAGCTCAATCATCCCTATTTCAGATGTTTAATGATGAGGATAAAAATATTCCTACTGTCATGACCGGTACAAAGGCTTGTTTTCTGTTTTAGTATCGTCACATCCACTTTTCAATCCGCCATTTCTGCCACTCTTTGTCCTTCACTTCAACAGAAAGGTTAGCGCTGCTTTAGATTCTGAACATCACATTTTTTTATCACAAAATGACAAAAGAGACTTCACAGAGTTCGACAGGAGCACGTGATTTAAGTGATACTTCTCAGTTGAATCACGTCAGTAAAGTAACTTTTGTCCATCGATCGCATATAGAATCTGAGCATCGTGTGGGCTTTATTTCGCATATTGTACAGCGGATCCTGTTTTTTAGAAAATCTTCCTTTACTGATACTGATTTTTCCGTGTATTACAGTTTCTTTAGTAGTGGCCCTAGAGAATATAAATAAGTATCTTTGTTTAAATCAAATTATTTTTAATAACTCTTGAAAAATAATGGTACTTAAAGATTTTTACCATTTCTACAACTATTTGTAAGAAATGTATTTTATTAAATATTTAAAATATAAACAACATATATTTATACTGTGCCTAGAGAAAAAAGCATTGAAAAGATCCCTCCCCCCCAACATTCTCTAGCCTTTTGGGGTCCTGGTGACTTGACCATTTAGCTCATTGTGTGCGAAAAAGTGCAGCTCAGAGGAAATCATCCCAACCATTTATGTCCCGGCGCTTAATATGTCATGTACTGTATATTTATATATATATATACTGATTTCCATAAATTAAGGAACAACCCTATGTTATGTCAATGGGAAGCTAGGGTCGAAACTCTATAACTTCTAAAATAAGATTTTTTGTTTTAGAAAATGTGATTGCAGATAAAGATCTCAATCAAATATCTCAAATACTCGATTTTCAACAATATTCGTCCAGTATTTAACAACTTACCGAAGTTCGAATATTTAACAATAACAATCCATGCACAAAAATTGACTTCTGAAGGTAAGTAAAACTTAGTAATAAGTATTACATAATATAATAAAATAAGTGTGTATTTTAAAACTTTGTGTAAAGAATTCTTTCATTATTCATCATTGTATAAGTTTCTTAAGACTGACATTGTTATTGTTAAATATTCAAACTTCCATAATTCATTAAATGCTGAACGAATATTGTTGAAAATCGAGATATTGATTTATTTGATTGATATCTTTATCAGAAATCACATTTTTTAAAACAAAAAAAAACTTATTTTAGAAGCTATAGAGCTTTGACTTTAGTTCCCATTAACTTAACATTGGGCTTTTCCTTAATTTATAGAAACCAGTGTATAAAAAAATTAGTACTTCTGTTAGTTCACTGTTCGAGCCCGGAGTTACAGAGGCTGTGAGCTCTTTCCCAAGCTTACCAATAGAGGAGTATCTTTGGAAAAACCTAAGAAGGGTAAAAATAAGGTACCGCAGTGTGTACAAACCAATAAGACCTACGCACAAGCTACCAGACTTCCTGAAGAGATTCCAGGAAAATCCAACACTGCTTCACCAGTTATTAAGTCTTCAGAAAAAGGGAAGGCTACAGTTAATGTACCAACTAAAAAGAGCAAAGCAAATTAGGAGGAAACGTTTGACTTTGTTAAGGAAGTAAAAGATATCCTGGAATTCTTCAGGAAATTGAATTTGGGTAATATATTTCTCAAAGTCAAAATATTTTGTCTTAAATTTAAGATGACTAAGGATTGGACTGAGAGAATCTCAGTAGGCATCCAAGTCTTTGATTTTGTTGCTTCTCTTTTAGATGGATAAATGACCGAACTAAAGATCCTTGATCTATTACGATTCCTTGGTTTTAAACCAATTCAAGCGTCCAAAAATAGTGGTGTTTGAAACTGACATGTTTATCTTTTGGTTGTGCTTTTTTAGCAAATTTCTTTTTCCTTGTAGCCCCTTTTGGGTTTATGTGTTTTAACTTTTGTTATTGCCAATCAGGCACTGTTTTATACTTCGAGATATAAGTCCTAGGCTTGGAGCTCATAAAATTAATTAAAGATACCAGATATCAGATACTGTTATCTAAACAGGAAATTTTGTTGTCCTTATGCCAATGCGCTCAATATATCCGACATCTTGTCCATCATCACCAAACAAAATTCAGCCGATCTCTTAAAGCCTTTCAGGAAACCTCATTTTAAAATTTAAACTTAATCTTTATTCGCTCTCGGAAATTGTACGTCAGCACATTGCACAGCCACCGAGAAAAATCAATCCTCAACGTCAACATCCATCTTTAATGTAAACGTGGCATTACACAAAGTCTTAATGCCGGAACACGAAGAGCAACGTTGTAATCAGAAGGACGTGAGAGAATTATCAGCAGCTAGTAAAGCAAAATTTCGTGGGAAGAGCTGCAGATTTCGGTAAAAGGTTGCTGCTATGTAATTGGGGGATAAAGTCCTTATATAAGCATGTTGTTCAATTCATGATGGTATGGATGCTGTTCATTTCACTATAAGCATCTAATGAACACAACTTTGTCTACCCCTGCAGGTGTAATTAATGATTTCCAAAAGCGATACTAATGTTATGAAAAGTTTCGAAAACTTTCAATAATACTATTTGCTCTAAAATTATGCAGATTGTGAAATAATATCTACGGACAAACGTAGTCCGTAGATACGTCGAGAAAAGATATATATTGTATTTAATTACTAAAACAAGGTTCTTTTAGAATTTAAAAACATTTAATACATTAGATACGTCGAGAAAAGATATATATAAATGTATTTAATTACTAAAACAAGGTTCTTTTAGAATTTAAAAACATTTTCCACATTTAAAATATTAATATATATATATATTTAAAATAGGTTCATATACCGGCTAAGCAAAACTATTAAGGCCTGTCTATGTTATGACAACTGAACTTTTCATGGCAAAATGTTAAAAGAATTATCGTTCAAGAAGTCGCTTGCTGCAGAACTCTGGCAGGAGCCTATCAGTATAATATACCACAGATAAGGTCTATGAGAGAGACGTAACCAAAGAAAGCATAAATCATAAAGAGGGGGAAAACTTCATATCACTAATGTAATAGTATGCCCCTGAAACTCTACTTCTCTATATTACGGTTTGAATCGAAAGGCACTCTTTAAGCCCTTGATGTCTTTTTTCCTAAAATCAAACTGCAAAAATATGCAACAATTTACAATTAAACATCCTTTAAATACACGATAAAATTTGCATCAGGAGTTATTGCTATAATTGTTTTTGCAAAGTGCAGTATTTTGAATTCATTATATTCTACGAAATACATATTAATAGTGATAATCCCTAAGAAGCCGTCCCGTAGTCGAGTGGTTAGCGCTCTTGGCTACTGATTAAAGGAACCTGCTTTCGAGCCCCGGATGAGGCTTGGATGTTTGTATTGTTTTTCTGCTGAGGTCTCGCCTTCCTCACAGATTTTCTCTATGGCATATAAACTGAAAGGCTCCTGTCAGACCTCTGTAGCAAGCAGCTGCTTGCGGGGTATAATCTCTAAGATGTAAACCTATATTATATTTTTGAAGGCTTGTTGCCGTCCCATGGCCGAGTGGTTAGCACGCTTGGCTACTAATTAATGGGACCTGGGTTCGAACCCCGGGTAAGGCATGGATGTGTGTGTTGTTTTTCTGCTGAGGTCCTGCCATCCTCTCAGACCTTCTACTATGGCATATAAACTGACAGGATCCTGTCAGACCTCTGTGGCAAGCAGCTGCTTGAGGGGGTATTTATTATTATTTATTTTTATAGTCGAGTTATTTTTCGAGTCATTTGGGGGAAACATGATCCAATAAAGGATTTTTCTTGATATGTGAATTTATTTACATAAAAAGTCCTATAAACGTATAAAATTTTTAATAGCATATAAAATAACAATATGAAATTATTATTAACAATTATTAATTCGATTTGATTATTATTAATTAATAATAATCTATAAATATTATTAATTATGAAATAAAAATATAAAATTAAACAACACAATTTTTAGAGCTCTATCACTTCTGCATCATAGTCAGAATTAGCGTCATTCCCATCAGTCACTCACAAATTTCAAATTCAAATTTATTTTCAATAAGTATTAGCTATAATTATTTTACATAAAAAATCCCACTAAGACGAAGCTTATCAGCGGAAATGTATATGGTTTTTACAGATATGATCTGAATTACATCAGTATCATTACATAAAATGGAGGAGAAAAAAAATAGAATAAATAAAAAGAGAACTAATAAAATTATAAACCTTTCCGAATAAAAACATCACTTTTTCATCAACCACTGAAAAAATTTTTCTTTAGCATCACAAATTTTACTTAAGTTAACAATTTATCTAGGAAGCAAGTTAAATAGGTAGGGAATTTAATATTATTCACAATTTCATCCGTAATTATTATGAAATTTTGGTTGTTTCAAAAACCCTTAACCTATTTTCTAGTATGCTTATTGTGGCAAATATTTTGCTTATAGGTATTATTAAAGAAGTTATTGATAACACAAACAAACACATATAAGCTTTCAATAGGTAAAATTTCGAACAAACTAAATATAGCATCTTTTGTTGTAATCAGTCTCGAATTATTATCTTTATTAATCGCTAATTTATTTGAATAAAATATGGGTTTTTGGTTCCTTATAATGGTGTTTATCATATTACTTTCCATTTTATGTAAATCATAATTTTGTTTATTATTAACATTATCTTTATATCTTTTTCATAATTTATCTCTATTTTTAATTGATAAAATAATGTCATCAGTAAGCCATTCATTCCTTAGTTTTACATTTATTAATTTGTTTAAAACAACAAGATTTTTCCGAATAAGAATTTTTCCGAACAAGAATTTCACTTAATATTTCCTGATATACTAATTCTGTGTTTATGTCTTCATCAACTATATCGTTCCACTGTGCCATTTGCAATTTTTGAATAAAAAGAATATCATTATAAAATTTTTAAAAACCTAGATTTGAATCTTCTTTCAAAAATGTAACCTCATTAGAGCTAAAATTCTTTTTCAAAATCTTAATTAAGATACCATAATGTTCTGCAAATTTATTTCTATATGTTTTACTTTTCACATCAAAACTGCTTGTTTTAACCAAAACATGATCAATTAACGTCCTTGTAAATTTAGTTAATGTTTCGTTTTCTCTAGTAAAACCCTTAAACGATTTGTTCTAAACCAAATTCAATCAAAGTATTTAAATACATATCACAACCATATTTATTAGTATTTGCCACATCAATATTAATATCACCACAATAATTAAACTTTTAATTCCTGCAAATTTTAATAAATATTCAGAAATTTCTTTTAGTAACCAGTTAATATTTTTACTAGATGATCTATATAACACGATGATATTAATTGCAATATTATTAATTAATAATTTAATAATTATTGCTACTGTTGGTTCTCCAATAATTTCATCCAGTTGTACTAAATTAATTTTGTTTAGATAAAAAAATAATTATACTACGTTGTATATTTTTTTTTGTCTTTAAAATAAGCTTGTTATACCCTTCAATACTAAATGTATATGATTGCTGTTGTTACCATAGTTTCAACCAAAATGATCAAATCCAACTGGAATTCAAAAAGTTCATATGAACTACTTAATTATCCCCAACATTTTTCAGTGATCTAATATTTAAATACATCAATTTTAATATTTTATCACCCGAGCTTCATATCACTAATGTAATATTATGCCCCAGAAACTTTGCTTCTCTGTATTACGGTTTGAACCAGAAGGCAGCCTTACACTAGAATAATTCCAGAGAATCGAAAGTACAGAAAAGATGAAAAGTGAAAGACGCGCATTTTTTGCCCTTTTTTTTTATTGGGGGTGGGGCAAGGGGGAGCAGTAGGTTAGGGGGGAGAGTTTTCGGCAACCCACCGTCTGCAACAAATGTGACATGGAAGATTTCCAACACTCGGACGCACTCAGTGTTAGAAAGCTTTGACGTTTTTGAACAGATTTCAACAGGAAATTTGCTAGTATATTAATGATTTATGTTGTTAAAGTTGTTGTCTAGTGTATATTTTATTCTTAAGACTGAAACAAGTTTCGTGGCAACTGCCTCAAGAAATAAACCTTGCGGAAATCTGAGAAACTATTCGTCGTGATTACTCAGAGTTGCTGCCTCGAGAATAAAATTTGAAAATCGTAGTCGAGCATTTAGATATTGATGCATTGCTAGGTTGATTAACGAGCTAAACATATGAGAAAGTTTCTTCAAAGTATGCTCCACCTCGTGTTTACTTTCCTTATAGTGCTCATTTAAAATGTTAAACGGAGCAAGGGTAGCAGATATTGCCTTTTGAAATGATATACTGAAGCTTTAAAATACTGTTTTTGGGAACGAGTCCCAAATGTACTAGGGTCGGGATTTTTTTACTATTTTCCTCCATCCTTCTGCTTTTAGTAATCTATTCAAAGTTATTAGAAAATAAAATATGTTTTATGTCAACGTAAAACAACATTCTAATTATTTAAATTTGAAGAATTTTTTTGTTAAAATGCCACCAGAAGTAATTAAGAAATACTAATATTTAGATTAAAATTAAATTTTGTTAGTAATATTTATTCATTTTTTTAAATTATAAAAATTTCAATATTAGATAACGGCATCAGTTAAAATTAAGAGGTTTTTCCAGAACTGACGAAAAGAAGCATTACGTGGATTTCAAGAAATGAATTTAATTTTATAACCACTCAGAGACAGACGACTCAAGACCACTGGTTGCAGGGCCACCTGAAAGCAGCCTTTCAACCTGGTTGAGTGCCACGATTCGAAAGTTAATTGGAAAAATTAGAAATATGAGCGACCTTAACGATCGCTCGTATTTCTCACTTTTCCAATTAACTTCCGAATTGTGTGAAAATCTTGTTTTTCAGTTTTATCTGACTATTATTTGTTGTTGTTTTTGTTATCTTTCGCAAAAAATAGGAAATGAAAAATATTATTTTTTAGATTATGTAAGAATATTATAGAATAATCTAAACTTTTGCTGGCTTTTTGGAAAATAATTTTTACGTGTATATTGGGTTGGGTTGTTTTACCTCTGAGCAGCCCTTTTTTGCACACAATGGGCTAAATCGCCAGGTCACATGGACCCCGAAGTCTCAGAGAAGGTTCGGGGAGGGAACCCACTGGAACAGCTGTTGGGAGACAGATGGTAGACTCCCGTAAAGGCTATGCAGCGTGTTCTTTAACGTGCACAGGGTATGGCTCTCCCGCACATGGGGCAACAGCTTAATGTCCCATCTGACGGACGGCGGACTTTCCAAGTCCATTGTTGTCCGCTACTGACTGTGGGCAGAGAGGAGAATTTTGCGGAGATAAATCTCATCGTTGGCGCAGATGGGACTCGAACCTGTGAACTGCAGATTACGAGCCACCCCCGCCCCAGTTGTATAATTTTTAAAGTTATTATGTTATATTACATATTGGAGCAAATTTAGTTGGTTAAGATTTGGAGGTGTGATTCGGTGTGAATGATTGCGAAGTGGTTACAGTAGTTTGGCGAAAATGGATTAACGCTATTTTTTTTAATTTCGCGCCAACTGTGATTGAGTTCAGACAGAAAAAAAAACAATCAACAAGTTCAGACAGAAAAAAAAACAATCAACAAGTTCAGACAGAAAAAACAACAACAGAAGAAATAAAAATACCAATTTGGTGAGTTTAGTTTTCTTTTTGATAATTTTGAGGCCATCCTAACGGTTCGATGTGGAATGTCTTTTGCTGTGTAATTTTACATTTGCTGCACGAAAATGTCGGATAATCTGGTAAAAATCAAGACACTTAAGCAGGATATTGCAGATCTTTTGCTTAGAAATAAATCTTCAGTACTTGATGACTCTGAAATTAGAAGTATGAATAGCATGATCTTGCAGGTCACTTATATGGAATTTGATCATTATTATGATATCCAGAATTCTGTAGAAACTCATGACTTACAGTCACAAAATGATGGTTTTAAAACAGTTACTAGTAAAAAAATGAATGAAGAGGCGAAGGTCGTCTGCACCTGAACAGGAAAACTTTTCTTCCAAAGGTAGATTTGATTGGTTAGCACAAATTGAAAACGACATTGATTCTGAAAACCAAAATATTGAAGACATAGATAAAACTCCACAGACAACAGAAGAAAATGTTCTTAGGCAAGATAAGCCACCTTCTGTTCAGAATTCCGCAGCTTATAATTCGTGACGAAAGTAACTGGATTAAGCAAAATAAAACATTTCTTGCAAAAGCTGTAGGAAAATTCCCTGCTGAAATATCCGGCGAGACTATCATGTCCAAACCACCTGTACAGAAGATTCTCGAAAGTTCAGCAAATTTCTTGAAGAAGGCAATGTAGGATTTCATACCTACAAGTTAAGGGATGAGAAAACCTTGAAGGTTGTTATTAAAAAACTACCCAGTGATACTCCTGTTCATGATATTAAGCAGGAACTAATCAGCAGAAATATCCCTGTACTAAAAATCACACAATTCAGTAAAAAATACAAGAAGACATTGCTACCAATCTACTTTGTTGAAACTGAAAAGAGTAAAGAAAAGAAGGAAATCTTTAATATTTCTTTCCTGTTCAGTCTGAAAATTGTAGTTGAATCCTACAAAAAGAAAGGTCACAGTGTCATAGATGTCAGCGTTACTTCCACGTGCAATCCTGCTGCTTCAATTAACTGATGAAATGCGCTGGTCATCACCTTACGACTCAGCTGAAATGCGCTGGAATGAAATGCGTTGGTCATCATCTTACGACTCAGTGCAATAGCGATCCGAAAGATGGAGACCCTACCTGCTTGAACTGTGGAGGTTCACATACTGCGAATCATAAAGGATGCCCTGCCTTCCCTAAGCCTGGGGGGGCGGGGGGGGGGGGCTCAGTCGGTAGCGCGCCAGGCTCGTAATCTGTAGTTCCCAGGTTCGAGTCCCAGCTGGGTCAGCGTTGAGATTTATCTCCGCAAAATTCCCCGCCCTGCCCACGGTCAGTAGGGGACACCGATGGGCTTGGAAAGGCCGCCGTCCGTCGGATGGGACGTTAAACCGTGGTCCCGCGTGCGGGAGAGCCATACCCTGTGCACGTTAAAGAACACGCTTGATGGCCTTGACGGGAGGCTACCATCTGTCTCCCAACAGCTGTTCCAGTGGGTCCCCTCCCCCAACCTTCTCTGAGCCTTCGGGGTCCATGTGACCTGGCCATTTAGCCCATGGTGTGCAAAAAAGTGCCGCTCAGAGGTAAAACAACCCAACCCTAAGCCTGGTCCTGAGGAAGACAATGCAAAATATGATATAGGCAAGAAGAAACAATCTCGACCTTCCTAAACAAATATGCTAAGGCTGTGATAAATCAGACAGAACCTTCCACAAGTGATGATAATTCTAAACCAACAATCTCTGTTCGAACTTTCAAACCAGATAAAATGCATTCCACTACTCAACAAGATTCTGTTCCTAAAGCAACAGCAAAAGGAAAGCAAACTGGAAAATATATCGTCTACGGCGAAACGTAATTCCATGACTAGCACAACAGCAAGTCATGACTTATAATTTTTAGAAGCTGCAAAAGGAAATTGTTGAATTGTTCGATGGTCTTAGTTTCACAGAACTTTTTATGTTCATTAAATCAATTATCTGATATTAAATCTGCGAAGAAAATTTCAGATAAATGTGCCATTGTATTCAAAGTGTTTGAATATATCAACATTATTTGTTCGAATCATGGCCAATAATTCAAATGGGAGACAACTTTTGATTGTTTACTGGAATGCCAACGGGGTTAAACAAGACCTCGAAGAACTAAAGTATTTCCAATTTGAGTACAACATTGATATCGTACTTATTGGCGAAACACACTTGAAACCTAGTGAATCGCTAAAAATTACAAATTTTTTTAATCTATCGGACCGACCGACTTCATAACAAAGTAGGGGGAACGGCTGTTCTTATCAGAAGATATCTCAAGCATTGTGAATTTCCTCTTGGCAATCTTGTCACCCTGGAAGCCACAGCTATTTGTCTTGAAGATCCACAATATGGGCATATTCTGCTAATAAGTGCGCACAAACCTCCGAATTCTCTTCTCTGCGTTGTAGATATGGATTCTATCTTTTCAAATAATTCCCCAACTCTTATGGCTGGGGATTTAAACTCAAAGCATACGAGCTGGAATAGCAAAAGATCAAATGCAAACGGTAGATTATTATTTAGCAACTCCGTTAAAAATGGCATAATAGTGGATGCCCACAAGCCCGACTTACTTTCCACATGTCAGTCATTTTAGACAAGATATACTAGACATTGGTTTTCATAAAAATTTCTTTCTTATCTGCAATCTGCAAGTTTTAAATAAACTGTCATCAGACCACAATCCGGTGTTGCTCAAATTAGTCTTGCAGGGAATACGGGAGCATCCCACTTGCAACAAAATAAACTGGAACAGATTTCGTATTATTCTTAATAAAATAGTCCCTGGTACACTCAAAAAAAGCCAAACACGTAAATCTGGATGCTGAAATCACAAATCTCAATGGAGCATTCAAGACTCACTTCAAAAATCAACCACTGTACATAAAAGGGAACTCAAACCTGAAAACCTGACATCAAGAAACAAATTAAGGAAGAAAATAAGGCCAGGAAAACCTGGCAGCGGACATGGGATCCGCATGACAAGGAATCTACAACCAAAAACATAGTTCACTCAGAAAGAGAATTCAAGAATTTCGGAATGATTGCTGGACGGCCAAGCTTAACTAGCTTAATCCACAACACGGTTCACTCTGGAAAATGATCTCAGTGCTTGAAGGAAAAAACAGAGAAATTTCTTGTTCTCCATGGAGAAAATGGATTAATAATAATAAAAAAAATAAATACCCCCTCAAGCAGCTGCATGCCACAGAGGTCTGACAGGAGCCTGTCAGTTTATACCACATAGTCGAAGGTCTATGAGGATGGCGGGACCTCAGCAGAAAAACTGCACGAACATACATGCCTTACCCGGTGCTCGAATCCAGGTCCCATACGTCAGTAGCCAAGCGCGCTAACCACTCGGTCACGGGATGGCCATTCTACGATAATAAATACAAAGCTGAAGCTTTCGCATCCTGCTTAGGAAAGCAAATTATGCCAAATGATGAACCCTATGACGAAGATTTCATAGTCCGAGATTTTAACACTCAACAGCACAACTGGAATCTCAAGTTGACTTCCTATTCTGAACTCCGCGGAATTATTTCCAGGTTAAAAACTGCAAAAGCTACTGGATGGGATAAAATCAGCAATACAGTTTCAAGGAATCTTCCCACAAAGGCTCTTACGCTTCTGCTCTGAATAATTAACAAAGCTCTTAGACTGAACTATTTTCCAGATATTTGGAAATTGGCTATCGTCACCATGCTTCCTAAAACTGGCAATGACTCTGTATTTCCTCAAAATTATAGGCCCATCAGTCTTCTATCTTGCATGGGAAATATATGAAAAGATTATTCTAAAACATATATGAAAATATTATTCTAATTATTCTAAACAGGATTGATGCATTCCTTGAAGACTAGTTATCATTCCTCCTGAACAGTTGGCTTCAAAACAAAGGACTCAACCGTGCGTGCATCGGGTGCTCCGAGTCGTTGAGGTTTCTGAGGCCAGGAACAAGAAGGAATCCACCATTGCCATTTTCCTGAATGTCGCAAAAGTTTTCGATAGAGTTTGGACCAAAGAAATCATCTGCAAGCTTATCAAATTCAAATACAAAGCATTATCAATTATTCATCAATACAGAGCTATCTCACAAAGAGGAAATTAAAGGTTCAAGTTGGCAATGACTACTCAAAATCCTATCCCATTTTTTCAGGGGTACCACAAGGCTCTGTCCTAGGTCCAACCCTCTTCAATATATACATTGTTGACATTCCAAAAATTCCTACTGTTAAAACTACCACGTACGTAGATGACACTGCTTTTCTGACTTCCTCTATTTCACATGATTTTTCTTTACGTAGAATGCAAACTATGCTTAAAGACTTTGAGATATTGTTTACGAACCGGAGGACAAAGATAAACGCTGATAAAAGTGTTGCCATGATCTTTACACACAAAAGGTTACACCACGATTCGAATTTTGAAATTTTTGATAAACAAATCGTTTGGATTGACACTGCTACTTATCTTAGAGTCACATTGCACAGAAAGCTTGACTGGACGCATCATATAAGAAAAAGTATCTGCAAAGCAGTACACAGTAAATTGATACTCTTTTTGCCGGGCACTCAACGCTTTCATTGACAAACAAGTTGCTTACGTACACGATGATTATTCGTCCTATTCTCTTCTATGCATCTCCAACTTGGAGCTACTGTGAAAGAACTAAAATGCAGAAAATTCAAACTTTTAAAAACAAGATCATGCGACAGATTGTCGGCGCACCCTGGTTCGTGCGTATTTCCATCATCCATAGGGATCTTTGCATCCCTTCTGTTCCGAACTGCACTAGAGATGCTGCAATTCAGTTTTTTGAAAATATTATAATAAATACCCCCTCAAGCAGCTGCTTGCCACAGAGGTCTGACAGGAGCCTGTCAGTTTATATGCCAAAGTAGAAGATCTGAGAGGACGGCAGGACCTCAGCAGAAAAACAACACATACAACCATGCCTTATCCGGGGATCGAACCCAGGTCCCTTAGATCAGTAGCCAAGCGCGCTAACCACTCGGCCATGGGACGGCTTGAAAATATTATGGAACATCTTAATCTCCTCACTTCAGGAGCTGTTAAGTACGATCACCTCTGCCAGCAAAAGTGTAAGAGGCCAAGATCCATCCTGGTATCAGATCAATTCTAGTGATTTTTTTTTTTTCTCTAGTTGATCTCGAAAATCAAGAAATACCCTTAGGGCGCTGATCTTTTCAGTTTATACATGTTTACATTTTAACTTTAATGTCACAGGCACACTTCAAATGGAGGAGATATAATAATAAAAAATAAATACCCACTCAAGCAGCTGCTTGCCACAGAGGTCTGAGAGGAGCCTGTCAGTTTATATGCCATAGTAGAAGGTCTGAGAGGATGGCAGGACCTCAGCAGAGAAACAACACAAACTCCATGCCTTAATCCGAGGCTCGAAACCAGGTCCCGTAGATCAGTAGCCAAGCGCGCTAACCACTCGGCCACGGGACGGCTCAAAATAAATACCCCCTCAAGCAGCTGCTTGCCACAGAGGTCTAACAGGAGCCTGTCAGTTTATATGCCATAGTAGAAGGTCTGAGAGGATGGCAGGACCTCAGCAGAGAAACAACACAAACGTCCATGCCTTAATCCGAGGCTCGAAACCAGGTCCCTTAGATCAGTAGCCAAGCGCGCTAACCACTCGGCCACGGGACGGCTCAAAATAAATACCCCCTCAAGCAGCTGCTTGCCACAGAGATCTGACAGGAGCCTGTCAGTTTATATGCCATAGTAAAAGGTCTGAGAGGATGGCAGGACCTCAGCAGAGAAACAACACAAACGTCCATGCCTTAATCCGAGGCTCGAACCCAGGTCCCTTAGATCAGTAGCCAAGCGCGCTAACCACTCGGCCACGGGACGGCTCAAAATAAATACCCCCTCAAGCAGCTGCTTGCCACAGAGGTCTGACAGGAGCCTGTCAGTTTATATGCCATAGTAGAAGGTCTGAGAGGATGGCAGGACCTCAGCAGAGAAACAACACAAACGTCCATGCCTTAATCCGAGGCTCGAACCCAGGTCCCGTAGATCAGTAGCCAAGCGCGCTAACCACTCGGCCACGGGACAACGACTTGCAAAAAGCCCGGTGCTCCATTTCATCCGTTTATGATCTCTGATCTCCAGTTGGTTAAAAACTTGGTAAGAGTGCTAAGAGTTTAGCGATTTTCTGCTACAATGGGCTGCTATGGAAGTCGCCTATCGTGCTAGCTACTGAAAATGTGAGTTATAATGGCTATTATCTATATTTTAATTAAGTTTACAAGTAAATTATTTTTGGGTGATAACGCTAATAGTTAATATTCTAAAGTCTAAAAAACACCAGAATTTCGAAATGTAATAATGCCGAGCATAGTGACTTCAGAAGTCGTCAATTCTATTTCTGTTTTTTTAGATTGTAAAATATATTTCTTTGCAGTAATACTACTAGTACTGTTCTTATCTTGAATACTAGATGGAGAAAACATAGATTGACATTTCTCTTTATAAATCTCACAATATTAGAAATGGGTCAGTAAAGAATTAATTTTATATATAGAGAGTGGAAAGAAATTTTTCAAATGGCCAACCAATATAGCTGCAATCATCATTACTTCAACTGAGGGGGGGGGGGGGGAGGGTTCAGTCGGTAGCGCGCCAGACTCGTAATCTGCAGTTCCCAGGTTCGAGTCCCAGATGGGTCAGCGTTGAGATTTATCTCTGCAAAACTCCTCGCCCTGCCCACGGTCAGTAGGGGACACCGATGGGCTTGGAAAGGCCGCCGTTCGTCGGATGGGACGTTAAGCCGCGGGCCAGTGTGCTGGAAAGCCATACCCTGTGCACGTTAAAGAACACGCTGGATGGCCTTGACGGGAGGCTACCATCTGTCTCCCAACAGCCGTTCCTGTGGGTCTCCTCCCGCAACCTTCTCTGAGCCTTCGGGGTCCTTGTGACCTGGCCATTTAGTCCATTGTGTGCAAAAAAGTGCCGCTCAGAGATAAAACAACCAACCAACTTCAACTAGGCACACCTTCATATTTACACTTCTCTCAATACTACTAACTTCACTTGATGGAGCAGAACTAGTTTTCCCTGAGTCTCAATATTTCTGAAAACATCTCAATCCCAAACCTCATTAAATCTAACACCCGATGAGTTTGAGTGGTCATGATGATGGCATAACATTAAGGAAGCACGCAGTCTCTTAACGTGGATTAGATTCGCACACTTTTTAGCATCATCATCGCCAAATGGAGCTAGGAAGGAATCATCTGAGTGAAAAATTGCTCCTCCGATCTCCTGTGAAAGAAATCGCTTAATGATATTCCTTTTTCGTACGGGAATGGAAATATCCATGATCAATAAATTCTGGTTAAATGGTTAAACTTCATTATTACAATCCTTAATAGACATTAGTTTCCCAGAGAGTTTCTAAAGTAAGAATGCTGTTAAGAGATGAAACAGTTTCTCCTCCCAACTGGGATTTTCGATTGTGCCAAAATACTTTGATGTGCTTTTGCAGTTGGATGCGCTGGTGAGCAAAGATGAATTTAAGATCCCATGTTATGTCAATGAAAAGATAATTTCAAAGGTAAAACTTCTACAATAAGTTTTCTTGTCAAAATAATGACTGGAGAACAACTTAAGATCTCAATCAAATCTATCTAAATCTCGATTTTAAGCAATAAAAACTAAGTATTTAAAGTTATAAAAGCTGTAATACTGAGCAGTAACAATACGACTGATCAGAAACTTGAAAAAAGATGAATATTGAAAGAATTATTCAATTAAATTTCTAAAATATAGACCTATTTTATTAAACGGCTAGAAATAATGCATATTAAATAAGTTTTAATTGATTTTTGGGGTAATTTTTGGGGTAATTTTTGGCTCTATCTGAAAATAAGCCCAGTTGGCAAAAGTAAAAACATATAACAAGTAAACCACCCGTGGGTGGACCCTAGAGGTTAATATAAAACACAAGCTAAAAATAGCATATGTCATGCACAGGAGACCTGAAACGAGTAGCTTTCCTCAGATAAAATCATCATTTTAGGCCTCTTGTACTCATTTACTGTGCAATCTACTTTCAGTCTTTATTTATGCTATTTAGTGTTTCCTAGCCGTTTTCAATATACTTAAAATTTAATTAGATTAGTGTTCTAAAACTCAGCGGTAGCTAATAAAAAAAATTAAACATTTTAAATCAAAATTATTTTGTAGTTAAAATATTAGAATTAAGATTAATATAAACTCATTTCTTTGCATTACGTTTCATTCGAGAAGCACATTCTATATATAAGCTGGATAAAATTTTATACACATTAAAATGAAACGTATTTAATAATAAGAAGAAATTTATTATTAGCGCTACTATTCTAAGGCTAAAATTCATTTTTTGAACCTCTTTGGCAATAGAGCCAAAATATTTTTATTTATTTTAGTTATCACCATTTTTTTATTATAAACGATATTGAACTTTCAAAATTATCATTGAAGTTAATTTGTGCTTAAGAGTCATAATGTACTGATCAAACGGCCATCGCTTTTTTTATAAACTTTCGAAAATTATAATCAAGGCAATTTATGATTAAAAGTTGGCAAAGTTGTAAAAAAAAGGGGGCAAAATAATTCTGTTTTTATTTTTATTTTTTGGCACCTCGAAAAGGATTTCGGAAGCTCAGGTATTCTTGAAGTAGGAACAAAAGAAGAGGGAATGAAACAGAAAAAAAAGGAATGTTCAATTCATGACGTCTTTCTCTCCGCACCGAGAAACTTGACGAGTAAGAAAGACAACGAAGTGAAGTGAACTTTCTCCGCTGCACATCCTCACGGGAAGGATTAAGAGATGAGAGCGGAAAAGGAAGATACGGAAATGGAGTTCTTTGGCATTGTAATTCCCGAAGCTTAAGCTCACTGAGTGGCTGGACTAGTCTTTCTGACTCCACGAATTCAGTTTGTTGTCTTTCTCCATCTGTGTAAAGAGCTCAGAGTTCTTTCACCAGCTTTTAAGGAGCTCTTTTTTCCGAGACATATGACCCCATCTGCCACAACTGTTAATGAAGAAAGAAAGCGTGAACCTCTTTTACTTCACACTTCACTGAATTTGGTTTCTTCGAAGCAAAAACAATTCACCGTTGTTCATCAGATGATTTTATTTACTAATCTGTCATCACTATACTTCAAAGGATCGGCTTTTCAGATTTATTTTCTGTTGCTTAGCATTTTCCATCAAAGTTTGGGAAAAGTTTCCCTGAAGAGCCAGTAAGTTGGAAGACATATACCAATAAACCTCACGCGACTTGATTTATTTATGCAAATGACTTAATTCTTATACCCTTAGTATTTTATTTATTGCCTAGTTCCCATAGTAGTACTACTCAGTAAAACTATTGGTACAAAGGTTTTGCCTTTATTAATCTAGTTAATCACCGTATTTGGAAGGGGCGGCTCAGTCGGTAGCGCGCCAGGCTCATAATCTGTAGTTCCCAGGTTCGAGTCCCAGCTGGGTCAACGTTGAGATTTATCTCCGCAAAATTCCCCGCCCTGCCCACGGTCAGTAGGGGACACCGATGGGCTTCGAAAGGCCGCCGTCCGTCGGATGGGACGTTAAGCCGTGGTCTCGTGTGTATGGAGAGCCATACCCTGTGACGTTAAAGAACACGCTGGATGGCCTTGAAGGGAGGCTACCATCTGCCTCCCAACAGCTGTTCCAGTGGGTCCCCTCATCCAACATTCTCTGAGCCTTCGGGGTCCATGTGACCTGGCCATTTAGCCCATGGTGTGTAAAAAAAAAAAAAAAAAAAAAAAGCCACTCAGAGGTAAAACAACCCATATTTGGAAATTAACTTCCGAAACTTCACAGTGAGTCTTTTGATTTATTTCAGTCACTAAAATCTGTTAACACAACTCACATAAAAATCAAGAACGCTCTTATAACAAGGACAGCTAAAATAAAATGCAAAGTATATGAAAGTTAACATAGGGTTATATACATATATTTAAAACCACTTTTTATACCTCAAGGGCCTATTGATTTTCAACCCAAATTTCGTAGTATATAGCATTACGTTATTCACAAACCCATACCTACTCTAGTGGTTAGTGTACCTGACTACTAAACCAACAGCGGTTGGGTTGTTTTATCTTTGACGGCACTTTTTTACACAATGGGCTAAATGGAATTTAGGACACACGGTCACAAAGAGCCCGAGAGCTTTGGGGGCCCACAGCTCTTAGATTTTACCGCTCAGAGGTAAAACAACCTAACCCAAGAGCCTCAGAATTAGAATAAGAATTCATTAAACACCATCCCAATATTTTTGGAGTGGATTGCCTTACCTCTGGATTGCCTTACCTCTGATAAATGGCCAGGTTAAAGGATCCCGAAGGGAAAGAGAAGGTTGGGTGAAGGGGACGCACTGAACAGCTGTTGACAGACAGATGGCAGCCCCGTCAAGGCCATCCAGCATGTTCTTTAACCTACACATGGTATGGCACTCCCACACACGGTGCCACTTGTTTAAAATGAAATGCGGTGGACGGCATCCTTTCCAAGCCTATCGGTGTTCCCTACTTATCAAGGGCAGGGCGTGGAGTTTTGTGAAGATGAATTTCAACGTTGACCCAGCCGAGACTCGAACCTTGGAACTGCAGACTACGAGCCTTGCACCCCCTTCCCTTCCGCCCCTCCCAATTTGATAAATCAAATGCACGAAGTCTTTTATTTACAACCTACTTTTGATATCATGTCTACTTTCACGCTTTTAGAATTGGCTTCTAGAAAATTATTTCGAATCATTTACAGCCATCAAACGAATTTCTTTTCTCCACAGAAAGTTTCGGATGCTAGAATCTGCGCCTTACCGCAGCGTTAATCCTGAAATAGATGTTATGCAAAAGGCTAGGATGGTTCATTTTGCTGACGAGACTTTCTGATCTGCGAACCGGCGTGCTCTCAGCCTTATCCCGCCATCTCGTGACAGGTGCGGGAAACCACTAATCAATAAAGTCACCCCTAGTCTCTTGGCTTCATGGGCTTTCATGGAAATGATGGGAATTTACTGCGGTTTAGAGGATTGAAGAGACTTATCGTGAAGGGATTAATGAGTAACTCTGTGGACTTTAATAACAAGAATTTCGGGAGACTCATAAAAAAAAAACACCTGTGGTGGTAAAAAGTTTCAAAATGAAACATTTACCACCACAGAGAAATTTCCAAGGTACATAAGTTCATTGTCATTTTAGATTTATATTTATCTTGTGATAGATGAGCGAAGGAACCTAAGCTCAAGTCCTATTGAAAAAAAAAATCTCTACTGATAGAGAGTTAATTTTTTTTTATATTAGATGTAATAAGAGACATTTAGACTATTTGTTTCGGTATTGCGAAGATTGTTATTGAGTTCTAAATACTGATTTTTCTGTTCAAGAAAAATATATTGAAAAACTAGAGATTAGTTATTTTTTAAGCAGCATCAACTTGTTTATGCTTTGTGCTTTTTATTTATGGACCAAAAAATGGTCTCTCATTCTGTTGGACTTTTTTTTGGATGATTGTGTGTTTATTTGTTTGTTTGTTTAGGGTTATTGTGTTTGCAAGTATACATACGTTTTTGCGTCTCACGTTTCGTGTTTGGTGTGTTTGAGTCAAAGGTTCGGGACATACTCAACATTATACCGTGGTTGTGACCCATTTGGTGTAAACTCAAGGTACACTATTGGGTCATGACCAATTTGATGTGAACCCAAAATATATCATTGGATCATAACGAATTTGTTACAAACACAGTACATTATTGGGTCATGACCTATTTGATGCAAACCCAAAATACATTATTAGATCATGACCAATTTGATGTAAACCCAAAATATATTATTAGATCATGACCAATTTAGTGTAAACTAAAGCTACACTATTGGGTCATGACCAATTTGATGTGAACCCAAAATATATCATTGGATCATAACGAATTTGTTACAAACACAGTACATTATTGGGTCATGACCTATTTGATGCAAACCCAAAATACATTATTAGATCATGACCAATTTGATGTAAACCCAAAATATATTATTAGATCATGACCAATTTAGTGTAAACTAAAGCTACACTATTGGGTCATTACCAATTTGGTGTAAACCGAAGATATCATGATACCATTGGATCATGACAAAATTAGTGTAACCTCAAAGTACACTATTGGATCATGACAAAATTAGTGTAACCTCAAAGTACACTATTGGATCATGAACAATTTGGTGTAAACCCAAGATATCATGACAAAATTGGTGTAAACTCAAAGTACGCTATTGGATCATGACCAATTTGTTTTAAACTCAAGGTACAATATTGGGTCATGACCAGTTTCGTATAAACCCAAGTTACACCATTTGGCCATGATCAGTTTGGCGTAAACCCAAGATAGTCATGCCCCCCCCCCCTCCCTAATGGATTATAACAAACTAGTATAAATCAAAAGTACCTCCAATGGATCATAACAAATCTGGTGTAAACCCAAGGTACACAACTGGGTTGCAACTTATTTGAAAAGTTTCAGATCCATCGTTAGCAAGTGCCTCAGATCTATAGGTTTGTAACACTGCTATAACACAAAGTTTTCAGTATAATTTATTTGAATACTATATAGAACGAAAGGAAATCGCCTCCTTAGCGAAATGGTATAATGATGGTTGGCACTAATATTAAAGTGTCCGGGTACGAATCGCACTGATAGTATTAGATTCGTAACATGTATTTCCTATGAGAAAACCTGTGTAAGGTAGAAAGAATTACTAGTTTTCTCCTGTTCTAAATACAAACAGAAAAGAGCACTGGGTTAATTCCAGGCAAATAATATCTAGGTCTTTTTAATCCTATATATGCTTCATGCAGTTCCATCTATTTTATATTTCACGCAGCGAATACCTGAATATACCAAAACGAAATGTGTATCCACCCACACACTCCGTGAGTAATATATCAGATCTTCATGAAAAGAAAAGCAGAAATTTTATTTCGTTCATCGTGTTGCTCTAGTCTTCCCAGCATCCCGAACTGCGTTTAACAATCTCGTCACGAAGCATCTCCCATTTCAGCATCCACACTTCAACTGCAACGTGTATTATCATCGGTATTCCATCCTATTTTTTTCTCTCTCCTGATCCCAAAAGTCATAAAAGCATGTTTATATATTTTGTGGTGGTCATGTTGCTTTAAAAAGAATGAGACGAGTTAGGAAGCAGGTGTGTATCGTTATTCATTATCTCTGCATCATATACGGTGTAAGGACATGTCTCCAGCTGAATGTGGTTTTTCTCTTTTCCTTCTCCTTTTGCCAAGAGGAAATGGGAAGCAGTAGTAGTTGACTCACAGATTATTTGACGAGAAGGCAGTCTGGAATATTTCGATGCCTTGTCCAATTTTGAAATCACCTCACGATAGTTGACTGAAAATAGGAATGGAGAAGGAAGAATATAAAGTGATAATTCCGTCAGCACGTTCCTCTCATCATTGTGTTATTACGTTTTCGTGCTTAAATTATACTGTCTTGTTCGCAAACTCTATACCCACTGTTCCCAAACATTCTACCATGTAAAGGCCGCCCTTTGTCAGATGTAAGGTTAAGCCGTGTCTCAGTGTACAGAGGAGCCATACACTGTGCATGTTAAAGAACACACTGGACTGTCTTAAGGGGAGGCTCCCATCTATCTCCTAACAGCTGTCCAGTTTCTCCCCTTCTCTCAGCCCTTGAGGAACTTGTGACCTGGCCATTACGCCCACTGTGTGCAAAACGTGCTGCTCAGAGATAAAACAACCCAATCTTCCGGAGCACAACGGCACTTTTTATCAAGTATTATTTTCTAAACGACTCTTTTATAAAGTATTATTTTCTAAATTGAAATACGTCACGAAAAAACAGATAAAGGCATTATTTATTTTATCTAATGCTACTTGGATTGGGTTGTTTTACTTCTAGCTGCACTTTATGAACACAATAGGCTAAATCTTGGGGCTTCTTTTCGCCTAACTCGCCTCTTGGGCTTCTCTGAACTCCCAAGGATTCAGAGAAGATTGAGGGAAGAAGACCCACTGGACAGGTGTTAGGAGACAGATAGTAGCCTCCCGTCAAAGCCATCCAGCGTGTTCTTTAACGTGCACATGGTATGGCTCTCCCGCACGGGGCTACGGCTTTATATTGAATCTGACAGACGGCGGCCTTTCCAAGCCCATCGGTGTCCCCTCTGACCGAGGGTATGTTGCGGAGATAAATCTCAATACCAGCCCAGGGGAGACTCCAACCTGTGAACTGTAGATTGCAAGCCTGACGTGCTACCGACTGAGAACTCCAGTGCCAACGGTACTTGGACTTACCACATAAGTGCACTTCTAAATATAGCGCAGCAGAAGCAACTAAAATTTAGTATGTACTTTGCTTTCTTCACATTTCGCATGAGAATGAAGAATTTGAATAACTTTAGCGGGAGTTTGACAAATATTTTTTTTTATTTGCGACATATAGGACAGAGAAGAATCCTAGAAAGATACTCCTAGCTTTTAACAGGCCTTCTCATACAAGGACATGCCCTACGAAGACCGAAGTCACTGCTGACCACAGCCTCAGTTAGAGTTCATACAGCACATAAAATTGCCTTGCTGGAACAGTGACTAGCTTCCTAACCACTATGCCAGTTAAGGCTCCCCCTTGTGCTGTCTTTGTGTGCGCCTACTACCCTTATGATTCCCTATCTCCAGTATTAAATACATAAATAATACATAATTATATTGTTGCGGATCACAAAAATGGATAGCCACTGAGCGTGAGTATTAAAAGCTATATTTCAAAACCAAATTCAATACAAGGTAAATTGTTACAAAGGAAATATGGATGAAGTATCTTATTAACAAATCAACTATTAACATGCACAAGTCATCAATCTTCCTGCGTAGAGCACACAATATCAGCTCTGTGTATTTTACTAAATACTACCTTTTACTTGATTTACCAGGTCACCCGAAGATCTTCACTCGTAAACCAATTCTCGTCCTGTGCTAATAACTTTTCACACACTAGCCGAACAAAAAGACAGTCCGTGTAGACATTCGAAGTTAGCCATAAAAGTTCCCACTTTTATACTTCCGTGTATACACAACACATCAAGTTACTTCTTGATACTTACGCGCACTGTCTCAGAACAGCTCACCGTCCATTTTCGAACTCTCCGACCGTTACAACACAACGACCGTTAACGCTCCACTCTTCTTCTCCAAATTCTCCCAACGTTCTTATTCGTTGGCTGAAACTTTTTGCTTTCGGTTGCCAGATTCCTTCTGTCGTAACACTGCCCCCTCCCTAGGTCTTGTTCGTCCCGAACAATTCTGGATTCCAAAGTTTCTTCAGTTCTTCGATGAAACGGGGCCAAACGATCCACGTGAACCACCTTGCACTTTGTAGCTGGACGTCGACGAATGCGATATACCACGTCTGTGTCAAAATGAAAGCGAATCTCATTATGACGTAGATTTCTTTTCTGACTGAAGCCTCGTCCACAAACATAATACGTGTAAGGCCTATAGCCCTTGTGAACACGTTTATGTCTCTGCAGGGAGAAGAATCGACTAAGAGTTTTCGTGCAAAACCTGTAAAAAGTTTTCTTCTTTGTCGAAAGTTTTCTTCTTTGGATTTTTACTTCTATCAAGAGTAACAAGGAATGAAAGTCATTAGTGACATAAAATCTAGGGAGAAGTTTCATCCTCCAGTCTGACCCTTTTGTCAGTTGACTTTCCCTTAATTCAGAACTGTCGTGATGAACCTTCAGCCATATTTCACCTGAATCAATTTGATCCCCAAGGTGCTTCACAAATATAATATCAGCTCCATAATTCTTTTTAGCTCTTCGGTCCATCTCCTCCTTCCATACTCTTGCTAGAACTGCAGCTTCTAATCCGACAACCTTACCTGTTTCTCCTGTATAAGTGAAATCAGTGATGTGTCGGGCTGCTAGCAATATTTTTTCTGTTTTATCTTCACATAGCCAGCTTGCAACATCTTCAGATACTCCTTGTTCTATTAACATGTTACGAAACTTGTTCAAAGCATTGCCGTTATGCAGAACCTTGCGGACACGTGATGCTTCATCTACCCTATTATCCACAATGTTCACCAAACGCAGTTCTCCTCCTAACTCTTCGACGAGCTCTTGCAGTTCCAAGGATCCGTCACCAAGGAAACACTGAACAGCTTCCATCACTTCCAGAGAGTTGTCAACAGAGTTTTCAAGAGGTGAATCCATGTTGCTGATAACAGCTGAACAACTCAAACTCTTCATTCCACGAGCTTGTGATGCTGCAACCACTTTCTTAACTAAATCAACAGCAACATCTTCTGTACTGATGAGATCAATAGCTCCTTTTCCGAATTCAACATCATAAACCAAAGCACACACTCCTTCAGCCAGCTTTTTGGACACAATTGAGCATATCATTAGAGGAACGCTATCTATGGTAGCCATCAGATCCTTGCAGCGGTAAATCTCCTTATCTGTTGGCACCAGCTCCTCTGTCTGTCCTACGATGCAGCATCCGACGTCTTCCATCATCTGCTCGATTTTATCTTTAGTGCAGTCGACTGTGAAGCCAGGGATGGATTCCAATTTGTACAGAGTATCTCCCGTCAATTGGAGAGCACGACCGGAGATCATAGGGACCTTGAGACCTAAAGCAGCAAGTGCAGGAGCCAAGACAAGACTCACTTTGTCGCCGACACCTCCTGTACCGTATTTATCTACCATCCGATGGCGCCACTCGGGTCTCCAGCAAAACACATGACCCGAGGAGGTCATAGTTGCTGTTTCTTCGGAATTCACTTTCTTGGAGCTCTCATTGTAATTAGCCAGGGAAACATCAGTCATGATTGCCAAATTGTTCATTCTGGAGATCAGCGACGAGTTTTGTAACATGATATTGTCCACTTTAGAGCTCTTGTAGTCGTGATAAAACTTTTCTATATCCTTATAATCTAAATGGTTATAATGTCCAAATCTGCACATTGACTGTTCAGAAAAGAAATTCAGCGTGGCTACGTTGAAATTATCTGAGGGATTCACTTCTCTCTGATCGTAACTCTGAGGCTTAGTTTCATCCAGAAAGTTAGTCTTTGAAGTACTGTCTCTGCCTGAAGCTCCTTTACTAGCATAACCTGTTACGCTTCTAAGCCATTCTTCGGAATTCTTCTTTCTTAAATCCCCACTTTCTATAAACGATTCGAGTGTGGCTATATGCTTCGGAAAAATCTCTCCGACTTCCGCGGTAAAGTCGAATGGCACTTTGTATCTATGATGAATGGACGCCTCTTCTTTACTCGGACCACTCTGCGAAACGTAAACTCTGTTTCGTTCCCCCTCATTACCACTCGTTACTCTGCCTTTGCGATAATTGTCCATGACGCATTTTGCTGACGGCGAGGAATAGAATACCTTTCGTGTGGATCTCTCTTCAGATCGTGCCAGACTTGTATACCTAGGTATTTTGAAGTGCAAAGCGTACTGTATAGTCTCACAGCTCTCTGACCTGTGTGATTGTTCTTCACAGTTCCTAGACATGTCACCAGCGACATAGACACTCTGCCATGCATCACCAGTAGTTGCGTGGTCAAAGGCATTATCTGCGCTATCCCTAAGATTCTTGATTTCCAGTAGCAGATCCACATTTTTATATGCGTTGCCTTTCTCTTTTTCTTTTCCATGTTTACAATCAGTTTTTACAATTTCAATTTCGTGTTTATAATCTAACTTAACACTATCAAGATCATCTTTTTCACTGACAAATTCAACATTTAAACTATTGCATTGTCTATTGAGTTCGGTTTTACTATCCTTGAACTGATCAATAATCTTACCAACTTGAGGAGCCACTTCATCTCTCATCTCAGTATTTTGTGCGGCCATTTCGGCTTTCAAGTCACCTATTTTATCGCTTTGGGCAGCTAGATCACTTTTAATATCAGTCATCTGCGTAGCCATATCGGCTTTCATATCAGTCACCAGCGTAGCAATAACGGCTTTCCTATCAGTCATCAGCGTAGCAATAACGGCTTTCCTATCAGTCATCAGCGTAGCCATAATGGTTTTCCTATCAGTCATCAGCGCAGCCATATCGGCTTTCATATCAGTCATCAGCGTAGTCATAATGGTTTTCCTATCAGTCATCAGCGCAGTCATATCGGCTTTGAAGCTATTTATCAACTTTACTAATTCATCCATACTTCTAGTTAACGGCATTCAATTAAATAATCATAATCCCACTTCTGACACCAAATGTTGCGGATCACAAAAATGGATAGCCACTGAGCGTGAGTATTAAAAGCTATATTTCAAAACCAAATTCAATACAAGGTAAATTGTTACAAAGGAAATATGGATGAAGTATCTTATTAACAAATCAACTATTAACATGCACAAGTCATCAATCTTCCTGCGTAGAGCACACAATATCAGCTCTGTGTATTTTACTAAATACTACCTTTTACTTGATTTACCAGGTCACCCGAAGATCTTCACTCGTAAACCAATTCTCGTCCTGTGCTAATAACTTTTCACACACTAGCCGAACAAAAAGACAGTCCGTGTAGACATTCGAAGTTAGCCATAAAAGTTCCCACTTTTATACTTCCGTGTATACACAACACATCAAGTTACTTCTTGATACTTACGCGCACTGTCTCAGAACAGCTCACCGTCCATTTTCGAACTCTCCGACCGTTACAACACAACGACCGTTAACGCTCCACTCTTCTTCTCCAAATTCTCCCAACGTTCTTATTCGTTGGCTGAAACTTTTTGCTTTCGGTTGCCAGATTCCTTCTGTCGTAACAATATGTTAGAAATATTTTCCCTATATCAGAACTCAAGAAACATAACAAATCAATGTCGAGATTGGAATCACTTCACGTTTACCGTGTCTTGCTTCAATATCCTGACCCACAAACTCGAAAAGGCCGTTTCATAAGCACTAGGCCATGCTCAGCCGTAATATTAAATTTCCCTGTTAAAAGACTATTTATCTTCGAGAGTTGGCAACAGTGAAACTGCTGAGTTCAGCTCTTCGTTAGCACATTTCTTAGCATAATCAATTGCTTTCATTGAAAAAGACGAAATCGGTATTTGAGATAATAACACTAGTAACGCTAACAAAAAGAAATTAATATTTGGGTTGCGTTGTTTTACCTCTGAGCGGCACTTTTTTGCACACCATGGGCTAAATGGCCAGGTCACAAGGACCCCGAAGGCTTAGAGAAGGTTGGGGGAGGGGACCCACTGGAACAGCTGTTGGGAGACAGATGGTAGCCTCCCGTCAAGGCCATCCAGGGTGTTCTTTAACGTGCACAGGGTATGGCTCTCCCGCACACGGGGCCACGGCTTAACGTCCCATCCGACGGACGGCGGCCTTTCCAAGCCCATCGGTGTCCCCTACTGACCGTGGGCAGGGCGGGGAATTTTTGCTGAGATAAATCTCAACGCTGACCCAGCTGGGACTCGAATCTGGGAACTACAGATTACGAGCCTGGCGCGCTACCGACTGAGCCACCAGCGCCCCAGAAATTAATATAATAGGTTCCCTTAGCTTGAAAGACGATTAATATTAATGGGCCCCATATAACAGATTCGGGAAGACATCAAAATCATTTAAATCAGAAATAAATCATTCTGCATCAGTGACTTGTGGCAGCCTCGAGTATCATCTGAAAGAATTATGATTATGATAATTACTTGATATTCCTTTTCCACAAAATTCTGCCTCTAGTCTTAGGTAGAGTAAGATATTCAAGCAGAAATGTACAACGAAATAAAAAGCATCTTAATTCACGAAATGCTGAAAAAAAAATTTAAGCCTATTTAAAGAAGAATGATATTAAACTGCAGAAATTTATTATATGGTTATAAATAATAATTATTATGTAAATTTTAATTCATTTCTGACATCAATTGTTATTACGCGTATACTACTGATATATATAAGTCATATAGTACTCTGTTGTTATAATACATTACTGTTATGAAATATTCTATCTACCACAAGTCTTTAAATACTGAACGAATATTGTTGAACAGCGAGATTTTAAATAGATTTGATCATGATTCAGTCGCATTTTTTCTTTAAGTGGATATTTTACACTGAAGTGCTATTGAAATAGGGGTAGGAGACGTTATGCAAATTCAGTATCCGCATTTCCGCGCGTCTTCCACGCATTTCCGCAAGTCCCGCATTTGCGCGCGTCTTCCACACATTTCCGCAAGTCCCGCATTTGCGCGCATGCATGGCTGAAAAGGGCGGGCGAACTCATAATCTGTAGTTCCCAGATTCGAGACCCAGCTGCGTCAGCGTTGAGATTTATCTCCGCAAAACCCCCCGCCCTGCCCACGATCAGTAGAGGACACCGATGGGCTTGGAAAGGCCGCTGTCCGTCGGATGGGACGTTAAGCCGTGGCACCGTGTGCGGGAGAGCCATACCCTGTGCACGTTAAAGAACACGCTGGATGGCCTTGACGGGAGGCTACCATCTGTCTCCCAACAGCTGTTCCAGTGGGTCCCCTCCCCCAACCTTCTCTGAGCCTTCGGGGTCCATGTGACCTGGCCATTTAGCCCATGGTGTGCAAAAAAGTGCCGCTCAGAGGTAAAACAACCCAACCCAACCCATGGCTGAAACTCTGGTCATATATAGCTGTCAGCTTTGGCTTCCCCAAGCATTCGTCGTGATGGGAAAAACGCGTAATTTAGATGCATTTGACAGAGGGCAGATCGTAGGTGCCCGACGGATGGGACACTCGATCTCCGAAATTGTCAACGAACTCGGATTTTCTCGTACGACAGTTTCAAGAGTGTTCCGGGAATATGAAAATTCCGGCAAAAAAAAACAAGTACCCGGACAAACTGCAAAGGATGACCAGCCTTGAATGATCGTGAGCTTCGTCGTCTGACCCGTATCGTACAGACCGATAGGGGCCAGATATTATCTGAAATCACCTCCCATCTGAACGTGGGTTCCAGTCGGGAAGTCAGTGCATGGACCGTGCAACGCTCACTTCAACGTCTCGGCTTCGGGAGTCGCCGACCTACGAGAGTCCTACTTCTAATGGCACGACACCGGGCTCAACGCTTTGCCTGGGCTAAAGAACATCGAAACTGAACCATCGAAAATTGGCAACAGATAGCCTGGAGTGATGAATCCCGATTTAAACTTCATCATGCTTATGGGAGACTTAGGGTATGACATGATGAAGCCATGGATCCTGCATCTCAGGTCGGAACAGTACAAGCTGGTGGTGGCTCAGTGATGGCCTGGGGTGTCTTCAGTTGGACATCTGTGGGACCTTTGGTACATGCACTGACGACTCTCAATGCATCCCGGTACATAGAACTCATGGCTGGCCATTTACACCCACTTATGGCCATCATGCATCCCAATGGAGAGGGCGTCAACCAGCAAGACATCTGTTCATCTCACAGGTCTAGGTTGGCTACTGCATGGTTGCAGGAGCATTCTGCTGACTTTGAAATAATGAATTGGCAACCTAGAAGCCCAGATTTAAATCCCATCGAAAATCTTTGGGATACCGTCGAGCAGAGTGTTCGGGCCCGTGCCCCATCAGCGACGACCTTGAGAGAATTGTGGACAGCTCTGCAGGATGCATGGGTCGCCATACCTGAGGAACATTTACGCAAGCTTGTGGAATTCTTGCCTCGTCGTGTGGCGGCCGTCATCGGGGTCCAACACGTTACTAAGCTGCTATCCCTAATTCAATGACACTTCAGTGTAGAAGCTATAGAGCTTCAAATTTAGAGTCCCTTGACATAATATGGAAATAATCTAATTTAGCAGTGTATTTCTCTATTCAGTACACGATGGGTACCCAGCTTTTAGTCATAGAAATTGGTGAGAGTGATATGAATCAAAGGAATTTAAACAAAAAGTTTATAAATTAACAAAGAAGAAATAACGTATAAAATTAGCCATAAAAATACGATTCCGAAAAAATTGTTTTCCATTTTTTTTTCTGTTAGACAAGGTAGTGTAAATGTTAATATTTTGCAGAATACTTATACTGGTTGTTCCAAAAGTCTCGTACGGCGCTAAAATTGTACCAGGCTCGTAATCTGATGTTTCCCGGATTCGAGTTTCCATTGTGCCTGCATTGAGAATTTGTTCTGTTAATCCTCGTTCTGCCCTCAATGAACTCCTAACACCCATTCTGCCCTCAGTGAGCTCCTTACCCTTGTTCTGCCCTCAATGAACTCCTAACACCCATTCTGCCCTCAGTGAGCTCCTTACCCTTGTTCTGTCCTCAGTGAGCCCCTAACCCTCCTTCTGCCCTCAGTGAGCTCTTAACCTCCTTCTGCCCTCAGTGAGTGTCTAACCCTCGTTCTACCCTCAATGAAGCACTTCTACACTTGGTGAGGCGCTAAACCTCGTTCTGCCCTCAGCGAACACTTAACCTTCTTCTACCCTCAGTGAACCCCTTACCCTCGTTCTGCCCTCAATGAACACTTAATCTCCTTCTGCCCTCAGTGAGCCCCTAACCATCCTTCTGCCCTCAGTGAGTGCCTAACCCTCGTTCTACCTCAATGAAGCACTAACCCTCATTCTACCCTTGGTGAGGCGCTAACCCTCGTTCTGTCCTCAGCGAACACTCAACCTCCTTCTACCCTCAGTGAACCCCTAACCCTCCTTCTGCCCTCAATGAACACTTAATCTCCTTCTGCCCTCAATGAACACTTAATCTCCTTCTGCCCTCAGTGAGCCACTAACCCTGCTTCTGCCTTCAGTGAGCACCTAAACCTCCTTCTGCCCTTTCTTCCGAATAGATTAAAATAAAATAAGGGTTTGGACTCCCCCCAATCTGTTTTCCTGCCCCACTCACATAATAAACGGGAGATTTCCTCCTGAAAGTAAGCGCTTACGACCAAGGTCGAATATAGGATGAGTGGGCAAGGAAGCCATGCCCTTCTCCTAGACGATGCTGTTAAAGATAATGAAAGACAAAAACTATTTAACTTCTGTGTATTTCATACATTTTTCAAGTTTTTTTTTAATTCTCTGAAACGGATATTAACGGAGGAGTAAATGTTGTATTGCAATGGGAACCCAATCTCGAAATCCACCCCCTTCCCTTTTTTTTCCGGCTCGAATGCGCCACTTACTTCCCCCCTATCCCCTCTATTTTTTTATAGATCGGACCTGGCTAGGACCACCTGATTCGATACGCGGCTCACTTTTATCATAATTTAGAGAAACTTAAAATTTGACTCGCCAAATTTTGTTCCTGATTCAGACGTAACGTTAAATTGTTTGATTTCACTTTCAACAAAGGAATTAATCCTCCTCTTGAAGGAAAAGAATCTTAAAAAACTACGTCTTTCACAGTTTTCTAATACAGCATTTTCTTTGGGTGTTGCGCGCTCTTTTACAAATGATGAAGAGCTCCAAGATGCTAACCACACCTCATAGATCTCTCCATCAGGCATGAGGCTCCTCGTGCATGAGGCTCTTAAGTTCAACGCCCACAGCTACTGCTTTTGTTTTTAGTTTGCTTTCAATACATAATCATGTCATGATTTACGATATTTGTGATAAAATATGGATGAATGGCGTTCTCTACGAGCTCATCGACAAGACCTTTCCGCAACCACTAGTCAAAATTATCTTTTCTTATTTGCACGGAAAACTTATCAGGTCTCTGGCAAAGTTTTGTCTCAGAAACAAAATTCATTAACTCAGGGGTCCCACAATGATCACTTTTGGGGCCGTCCTTTTTGACTTTTTACATATTTGAAATGCCCGACTTTGGAAGGGTTGGGTTGTTTTACCTCTGAGCGGCACTTTTTTTGCACACCATGGCCTAAATTACCAGGTCACAAGGACCCCGAAGGCTCAGAGAAGGTTGGGGGAGGGGATCCACTGGAACAGCTGTTGGGAGACAGATGGTAGCCTCCCGTCAAGGCCATCCAGCGGGTTCTTTAACGTGCACAGGGTATGGCTCTCCCGCACACAGGCAACGGATTAACGTCCCATCCGACGAACGGCGGCCTTTCCAAGCCCATCGGTGTCCCCTACTGACCGTGGGCAGGGCGCTTTGGAAGGGTCAAAGTGGCATTATATATAGATGATACTGCCCTCATATCCACATCTTAAGCCCTAAACTTGCAGCCAGAAGAATGTAAGAGAGTCTTAATAAACTTGAAGTCTGGTTTAAAAAATGGCGGATTAAAATTAACGCCACGAAGACCAATGCAATAATGTTCACCCATAGAAGGATGCATGAAGTCCCCAGACTTTACCTTTTAGATACCAATATTGATCGGAAGGACTTTGCACCATACCTGGGAATCACCCTGAATCAGCGAGACTCAATATGTCACAAATGTTTTGAATAAAGTACGAAACGCTAATGTTAGCAACATTAAAATTAAAAATAAATTTAAAATAAAATTTTATTAACCTTATAATAGGTGAAGCATTAAAAATAAACTTTTATTAACCCTATAATAGGCGAAGGTGGCTAACTCGGCAGAGACCCAGGCTCGTAATCTGCAGTTCCCAGGTTCATGTTCCAACTGTGTTATCATCGAGATTTATCCCCGCTCAACTCCTCCCCCTACCCTCGGTGAGAAAGGGGACACAATTGGGCTTGAAAAGACTGTCGTCTGTCGGATGGGACGCTAAGCCGTGATCTCGTGTGCATGACAGCCGTATACTGTGCAAGTTAAAGAACACGCTGAATGGGTTTGAAGGGTTGGGTTGTTGGGTTGTTTTTACCTCTGAGCGGCACTTTTTTGCACACCATGGGCTAAATGGCCAGGTCACATGAACCCCGAAGGCTCAGAGAAGGTTGGGGGAGGGGACCCACTGGCACAGCTGTTGGGAGACAGATGGTAGCCTCCCGTCAAGGCCATCCAGCGTGTTCTTTAACGTGCACAGGGTATGGCTCTCCCGCACACGGGGCCACGGCTTAACGTCCCATCCGACGGACGGCGGCCTTTCCAAGCCCAGCGGTGTCCCCTACTGACCGTGGGCAGGGCGGGGAAATTTTGCGGAGATAAATCTCAACGCTGACCCAGCTGGGACTCGAACCTGGGAACTACAGATTACGAGCCTGGCGCGCTACCGACTGAGCCACCCCCGCCCCAGGTTTGAAGGGAGGCTTCCATCTGTTTCCTAACAGTGATCCAGTAGCCCTTCCAAAACTTTCTCTCAGCGTATGGGGCCCTTGTGACTTAGCCATTTAGCCCACTGTATGAGAAAGAGTACCGCTCAGATCCCTTATATCCCGTACAATAGTGATTCGAACCATTAAAGCATCACGCTCCGAAAACAAATATTTACAGCAAAGTTATACCCTTCAACTAAAACATCATCTTTTTTAAAGAGATGTGTGAAGGCACAGTTTGTTCTTAACGACCACTGGATTTTATCCCAGATGCGTGACTGCGAAATCCCACAGATTCGAGTAAAGGTGGAACGTGCATCTTTTTCCACACAAGATCTTCTCCTACTGCTAACAACGTTAGCGACCCAGTTCCCTTTTCTCTTTGGGATATAAACCCTTTTATACTCCCACTCGTCAGCACGTGTTTCCTCTAAGTCTAATTACGAGTCACCAACTGGCGATCAATGGAGCTTTAGGTCCTTGGCCAACGAATCATTAAGCTCAATTTCGGGTTATCTCGTTATAAAGCAGACACAGGGGAAGGTAAGAACACAGATCGTAATAAGAAGGTCATCACGGATTGACGACTCTGTTTACAAGAGGATTGTTAGGCTCTTGAGCTTCCCTGTTGGCTAGAGATGACGAGGAGAAGGGGAAGCTTCTATCTACAAGAATGGTTGGTTGGTTGATTGTTTTACCTCTGAGCGGCACTTTTTTGCACACAATGGGCTAAATGGCCAGGTCACAAGTACCCCGAAGGCTCAGAGAAGGTTGGGGGAGGAGACCCACAGGAACGGCTTTTGGGAGACAGATGGTAGCCTCCCGTCAAGGCCATCCAGTGTGTTCTATAACGTGCACAGTGTATGGCTCTCCCGCACACGGGCCCACGGCTTAACGTCCCATCCGACGGACAGCGGCCTTTCCAAACCCATCGGTGTCCCCTACTGACCGTGGGCAGGGCGGGAGTTTTGCGGAGATAAATCTCAACGCTGACCCAGCTGGGACTCGAACCTGGGAACTGCAGATTACGAGCCTGGCGCGCTACCACTGAGCCACCCCCGCCCCATCTACAAGAATGAAATTTTGAGTTCTTTTATCTCTAACCGACACTTTTTTTGCACACGATAGGTTGATTTGAGTTGTTTTACCTCTGAGCGGCACTTTTTGAACATATTGGCTAAATGGCCAGGTCACAAGGAACCCGAGGGCTTAGAGAAGGTTCGGAAGGGAGGAGGGACCGCCTAGACAGTGTTAGGAGACAGATGGTAGCCTTCCATCTTCTTTAACTTGCACAAAGTATGGTCCTCTCTCATAGGGGGCCACGGCTTAATGTCCCATTCGATGGACGGCGTCCTTTCCAAATCCATCAGTGTCCCCTATTGAGGGCAAGGCGGAGAGTTTTGGGAAGATAAATCTCAATGGTGGCCCAGGTGGGACTCGAACCTGGAAACTACAGATTATGAACCTGGCTCGCTACCCACTGAGCCACCCCGGACCCACACACGATGGGCTAAATCTAGTCACGGAGACCACAAGAGCTCAGAGAAGTGGGGGGGAGAGAACTCACTAAAAAGTTATTAGGAGATAAATAGATGCCTCTCGTCAAGAACACCATCGTGTTCTCTTAAATGTTCTTGCAAATGGGGCCACGCTTAACGTCGAATCCGATGGACAGCAGACTTTCGAGGCCAGTCTATGCTCCCTCTCTGATCGAGGGCAGCAAGATGGGTTAGCTGTGATTAATCTTCACTCAGGCACAGTTGAACCTGGGAACTTCAGATTACAAGTCTCGCACGCTACTGATTCAGCCAATCCCTGCTCCGTTTGATACTTTTCAATGTTATGTGAATGGAAAAACGACATTCAACGCTCTCTAACATTGAAAATAATTCTTTACGGAAAAATATCACTGACGATATATTGAAGTCATTCAGTTTCTCTAATATGCTTTTCAGCAATATTTGTTTAGCATATAAAGACTAGTTAAACCGCGCCAAAAGTTTGGCGCGAAACCTACGTATGTCCATTCATAACTTGCTACCTCATTAGTACTTCATTCACTATTTTTGTCTGCAGCGCCCCCAGAAATTTCGGACATATTCAGAGGGTTACTCCTAAACCCATGACCTCTAGAGTTGGTTGGTTGTTTGGGGTGTTTTGGCGCATGAGCTACTGAGGCTATAATGCGTCAAACGAGATAAATAGAAGCTAAAAATCAAGTACCCCTGAACCAAAGTTAAAACCAAGTGCTGTAAAAGGCAAAAGATAAAACCAACAAGATGTATATATATATAACAGAAAAACAATAAAAACAAGATGTAAAGATAACAAACCAACAAGATGTATATAGTAAAAAACAACCCAGGTGTAAAGCCTGGGTTAGATATAAAAAATGCAAGGTAAAATCAAAGTCCATTAAAATAGCCACAATGCTTCAAAAAGGTAAAACCTGGCGGGAAAACACAATGATCAGATAAAAGATGTCCGAGTGTAAGAGGCTCGGACATAAAATTATGAAAGTTAAAATACATTCTTCGTTCGAAATTAAAAGCTTGACATTCAATTAAAATATGCTTCACAGTTAAAATGGTGTCACAAAACTCGCACTTAGGTACGTGACCTCTAGAGATCCACTCTCTTAACCCAATGCAGCCAGAACTAAATGGGGTCTCAAATTTGGTACTTGAGATATTGACACCTAATTTGGGATCAATAGCTCAAGTATCTGCGGAACAACAGGAAACTGAAATATTTCCCACACTGCGGACGTACAAGAAACGCGTGTCCGTCCATACTGTCGACCACCTGGAATCAGGCTATTAGATACATTAATTAAGGTTTAAAGATTTATTAAAATTAGAGCATTTAACAGCGCTCGTCCTAGACAATTTCTTCCACAATTCGCACAACCGAAAATATCATTGCACACATTCGTAAATTTGCATATACGATTTATCATAATGGTTATTTTTTTTCTGTTTTAACTTTTGAGGAAACTCTTAGGACTAACAATGCTGCTGGTAAACCTAATCAGCTTCCATATCTCTATAATAGTAAGCGAAAATTTTTCGAAAATCAAGATTTAGAACGATTTGAGTGAGATTTTCAATTTATCGCCAATGACATTTTTCCATAAAAACGTAGTTTTCAAAGTTAGGGAGCTTTGAATGTGACTTTCCATTCAAATAAATGGAAGCATTCCAATAGTTTTGGTAATATTGAGTATATGAGCAGAGTTGGAACCGTATAAATTCATATTGTATAATAGCCCCATTTCAAGCGGACGAACGCACATTTCTTGTACTTCTGTGGCGTGACGTCATCCGTGGCAGAAATTTTCCGTTCCATCTGGTTCCGCAGGTACTTGACTTAACAGTCCCAAATTTGGTGTGGTGGTCCCACTTAGCTATAGCTGTGTTGGGTTATGAGATCCGGTTCCTACCTGCCATGGGTCGGGAGTAATATCTTTACAAGTGTTCGAAATTTCTGGGGGCGCTGCCATCGCCTACCTTAGGAATGGAGTAGTACGTTATCGATCGAGAATCTTGAATGGAGCAGTACGTTATCGATGGGAAAAGGTATGAATGGCATGACCTTTCGCGCCAAACTTTTGGCGGGGTTTAGCTAATAATATGTAAATAATTGCAGATGTTTTTGACAGTATTAATAATATAGTATTAAATTTTTAGAAAGCGAAACGAACTAAAACGGAAATTTTTTTGAATGTGCTTCAGTAGTTTCTTGATCATCTGCTCGAGGATTAAACGCAGTTGGTTAAGAACTTCTGTTCTTCTAATTATCAAAACAGTATAACATATATGTTCATCTCATCTGTTCAAGTGTTGTTATGGTGCTTCTGCAGTTGCAGCTTTTTGCCCAAAATGAGACATCCACGTAACCATTCTTGTGAATATATTAAATTTGGGTGCCAGTAACCAATATAATAATATTTACCCATCTATATATACACCGAAGAACCAAAATATTATGACCAGCACGTCTTTATGCAAATCGAAGCAACTGCAGGTAAACGACAGGGCGTGTGAAGGTCATGAAACGGTATAAAATAACACCCAATACTGAGCTCTGTTAATCAGTGTTAGTCTTGTTCTTCTTCAGACTTCTTCGGAATGGGTTATTCTTCAGATGGAGTTATTCTTCAGATGGGAAAGGCAGCGGACTTAACTGAGTTTGACAAAGGCCAAATTGTAATGGCCAAACGACTGGGTCAGAACATTTCCGAGACGGCAAGGATTATGAGGTGCTTATGGTCAGCAGTGGTTAATACCTTCAAAAAGTGGTCCGAGGAGGGAAAATCCACGAACCACCGGCACGGTGTGGGCCGACCACGGCTCATTGATGCTAGAGGTGAGCGAAGGCTATCATGCTTTCGAGCCAACAGTACGAGCCAACAGAAGGGATACTGTAGCGCAACTCGCACGTAATTTGAATGCTAGTGACGGGAGTAATGTGTCACAACACACAGTACATCGGACCCTGCTGAAAACGAGGCTGTGTAGCCACAGGCCGCTCCAAGTGCCCATGCTAATCTCGGTTCACCGGCGAAAGCGTCTACAATGGGCAGGCGAGCACCGAAACTGGACCTTGAATGAGTGGAAGAAGGTCGTCTGGTCCGATGAATCTCGTTTCCTGTTGCACCATATGTGCCGCGTTTACCTGGAGAAGTGTTGGAACCAAGATGCACAGTGGGACAAAAACTAGCTGGTGATGGAAGTGTAATGCTTTGGTCAATGTTCTGCTGGGAAACCCTGGGTCCAGTCATTCATGTACAAGAAACTGTGACGTCTACCACCTATCTAGACATCATTGCAGATTAGGTACATCCTTTCATGGCAACAGTATACCCCTCTAGTAGTGCCTTCTTTCAGCAGGACAATGCGCCATGCCACACTGCCTGGATTGTTCAAGAATGGTTCGCGCGAACATGAGGAAGACTTCCAGCATTACTCTGGCCTCCAAATTCCCCAGACATCAATCCAATCGAGCATCTGTGGTTTGTGTTCGAACAGCATATCCGATCTGCAGCGGTTCAACCACGTAACTTACAAGAGTTGAAGTATCTGCTGGTAACGTGTTAATACCACAAGACACCTTTAGAAATCTTGTAGCGTCCATACCTCGCCGGGTAAGAGCTGTTTTGGCAGCACGTGGAGGACCAACATCATCTTAGGCAGGTGGTCATAATGTTTCGGCTCTTCGGTATTATTACTGGTAGTAATAGCTATAAATTATGTATATATAAAAATATATCATAACAATAGTTTCTTTTGTCAAAATATTTTGTTACAAAACATTTATTAAAATATTTTTGAAAGAGCTATTATTATATTTTTAGAAATTTATACATATTAATTAAATTGATATCTTATATTAGAATTAAAATTTTCTAGTGTTTAACACGATTTGTTGAAAGATGCTCAGTTTATCTAAGAGATAACATTTTGTTCCTAGGGGGATTCTAAGCGTTAAAGAAAAAGCACCCTATTTGTTCTTAGTCTTGTTAATGGACACAACGCAGGTGCAGAAGTGTTCCAATAATTCCTTTTTGTCTCTAACTAAACATGCTTCCAGATCGTTTCCTCAAGCCGCTTACCACCTGATACTCCAGTAAAAGTTCTATGACATAGAAACGGTTGTAAAAAAGAAGTCTTAAGTTTCAGAAACTGTCGTAAAAATCGTAAAAGTGTTGTTTCGTTCTAAAACAAAGAGAAAGCATCACATCTTTGCTTCATTTTCACGTTTGTCTTCAATACAATTACAAAATGGTTTCGTTTAGCCCATAAAATGTCGGAAAACACTAAAGTTCAAAACAACTTTGTTCTATATTTTTAGGTAACAAAAATCATCCTTTTAAAGATTGTTTTTAATTAATCATGAGAATTAACAAATTATATTTTTTATAATAATGTGAACTATTCTGTTTGTTAACTCAGGATAAGTTTCTGCAATTTTTTTAAGTTACCATGTCGAAAACACTTTAAAATTAATCCGGAATCTTAATGGTTAAAATATTCTAGATATTACATAGAAGCATCTAAAAATAAAATAATATTTTTGGTTTCGGATCTAAATGTTTCAACATAATTGATTTCATAATAAATTTAAAAGTATTAAATTAATTTTTGGAATTAATGGTTACTGAGAAAAAACAAGTCTTCTCCACAGTCAATATCAAATGGCAAAACTATTGATTGTCTTTTTATTTAAGGTGGGGGAGTGAAAAATACCCCCCTCCCATTTTTCTTCACCGAAAAAAAGTAAAGGTAAGGGACAAGAGACTAGATTTCCATTACAGTATAAGATTTTTATCTCCGGTTTTAGAGGTCTTTAAAAAAAAAATTTTAATATCAATTTAATAAAAAAAATAAAAAATTTGTCTCCATTATCCTTACTAGTCTTCTCAAAGGAGAGAGGGGACTATCGCACTCTCCCTTGCCCCCTCCCCTTTAGATCCGGCCCTGTAGCAATGCGTAATATTATTATTATATAGCTAACCTATACACTAGTGAGCAACGAATTAATAAAATTCGTATAGGCTACATTTGTTTGTATACTCTAATTCGGTGGCTCGTGAAGGGATGGGAATTCTTTTCCCGTCGAGCCTGCTTGTAGTACTTCACGCAACTGGTAGGTAAACGGAAATTTTGCTAAGAGAACAATACCTTAAAAATACCTTAATGTGTAGCCTGTTGGGACACGAAACTTTCGAAATGTTGCTAAGTCACGTATTCGATAAGTGGATGAAATCGAAAAGAACGAAGTCTATACTGGGTTAAAGCTTACAACTGAAGAAATTTTATAAAAGTTGCTGTAGGCAGTTCATCGATTATTACTGCCATTTCTTTACTTGGCGGTATTAGTTCATTTTCGAATTTGTGACGTATCAATAAATAAGGAATCTGCGTAGGAAAAATGAGTGATCCTGGTAAATGTTGAAGAGGTATGAGCAACATTGAAGAGAAACGCAATAAAGTTAAATGCATCACTTTCCTCAATCAGTTATTCCATTTTTAAAGTTTAAATAACTACTGGTAATTTATTAATTATATATATGTATATACTGTATATAAAATTCTTTAATTTCTGATATTGCTTTGGCGGGAAACCAAATGATTTTTTTTCCTTTTTATTCAATATCCTTTGAAGTTATTTAAATAAGTCGTAACCACCTACAGGTTACAACTACAGGTAATCCACGTTTAGGCGGGAGATGCGTTCCGGGGAGATCCTCGTTAAACAGGAGGGGATGGGTAATTTTCTGCTTGTTTTTTTTTATATCTGACTGATCTTTTTTAACATTTTTTTTTGTATTATGGATGTTTTATTTCAGCAAAAATTATTATAATGTGCAGTTTTTATAAAAACTAGTGTTGCTAATCATGTAAGATATTAATTAGATCATTATTTTTTGTGGTTTTCACGTCAAGTAAAGATATTCACCAAAAGAAGTGCACAAAACTAGAATCTTGAATCTAGCATTCCACACTTGAATGAGACACTTCTTCTGTGAGCTTATATTTTTGGGGGGCTTCTTTTATAACGCCGCCGATGGATGCATGCGAAACGAAGATTCATCACTGTACGTTCTACGCTTTACTAATGTCACAACAATTGGGCGGACCGATACACCAAATATGTTCGCACATTTCTCTATATACATAATTTTATGATATTTTAAAACGTTTTACTGAAAAAAAGTAAAAGTAACCGCGTTATAGCATATCCACGTTAAACATGTTAGGCTGTTTATTTCAGCGGCACTTTTTTTTTCACATAATGGACTAAATGGCCAGGTCACAAGGACCCAGAGGATTAAGAGAAAGTTGGGGGAAAAGGACCCACTAGACAGCTGTTGGAATAGAAATGGTAGCCACTCTTCATGGCCATCCAGTGTGTTCTTTAATGCGCATGAAGTATGGCTCTCCCGCACACGGGGCCATGACTTAACGTTCCATTCGACAGACGGCGACCTTTCCAAGCCCAACAGTGTATCCTACTGACCGAGGGCAGAGCGGGGGGTTTTGCGGAGATAAATCTCAGCCCTGGTCCAGCTGGGACTCGAACTCGGAAACATCAGATTACGAGCCTGGCGCGGTACCGACTAAGCCACCCTCGCTCCCGTTAAATGGGAGTTACCTATATACAAAATTTTTTCTACAAACTGTTTATTTTATTCTAATCATTTTAAGTGTATTAAAATACGTACCTACATACCGATTTTTCTAAAGATTCATCTTCTGTCGTTTAATTGTCCTCTTTCTCTGCGAGAGCTTGTGCGATCTATCACGATGGGTTCTATCGGCAACTGCTCTCCGCATCCCATAGCGTGCATGCACTCTCAATCTCGTACAGCATCCCATAGCTGCATGCACTCTTTCATCCTCGTACAACATCCACCTAATCTCTGATGACAAACCTTAAATTGGCGAAAAGGAAGAGTAACTTTTTCTCACGTTTCTTTGCTGCACTTTGTTTCTTTCTGGGAGTGGATTGCTTTCTATAGATTATCGATCTGTCACTCTCCATCAGAAACCGAAATTCCGTAAGTAGTCCAGATGGCAGCCAGGAATTGTTGATGCACCACCATGCTCTCTTAGCATCAAATGATCATGTTGTACTGTATACCGATACACAAACCTGAGCTTCACATCATTGCAGAGAACTGAATCGAACTTTTTCTAACGGGATAAAGTGGATAACAAGACTAACCAAAATTTTTCAGCCTGGTTGACTACCGACTATCCAAGAAAAAAGATTTATTTTTATAAAAATTATTTTTATTATATCAGCGGAAACTTTTTTTTACCAACATTTTCTGCTGCTTGAACCTGGCGCTCTTTTGACAGGGAACTCCAGCTCTGACGTCAGAGGTGAGTTGTTTTTGGGTGAGACTCTATCGCTCATGTTTCCCAGATAAAGATGATAACAAAACTTTTGTTACTGAAATAAAAATTCAGTATCGTAATAGTGGAAACTCGAAGGATGTTTTGGGGCGGGGGTGGCTCAGTCGGTAGCGCGCCAGGCTCGTAATCTGTAGTTCTCAAGTTCGAGTCCCAGCTGGGTCAGGGTTGAGATTTATCTCCGCAAAATTCTCCGCCCTGCCCACGGTCAGTAGGGGACAGCGATGGGCTTGGAAAGGCCGCAGTCCGTCGGATGGGACGTTAAGCCGTGGTCCCGTGTGCGGGAGAGCCATACCCTGTGCACGTTAAAGAACACGCTGGATGGCCTTGACGGGAGGCTACCACCTGTCTCCCAATAGCTGTTCCAGTGAGTCCCCTACCCCAACCTTCTCTGAGCCTTCGGGGTTCTTATGACCTGGCCATTTAGCCTATGGTGTGCAAAAAAGTGCCGCTCAGAGGTAAAACAACCCAACTGAAATAAAATTCCATGATATAAATAACTTCACCTCTTTTAATGAAAAATATTATTACACAATTAAGATACATATATTTAGATAGATTTCGTGCAAGAGCTATTTTGCGTTAATGTTACAATAGTTAATAGTGGGAAATAGGAGAAAATGTAGTTTATAAAAACCTCACACAATATGTTAATTTCCTCAAAATGATTATATTTATATCTATTTTGTTAAACACTAACTCAAATTAACTTTGACTGCATAACACTTTTATATTTAACTTACCTTTGCCGTATAATTTGTAGATTATCAGCTATTACATTTCATTCCAATAAGGGACAATTCCACACAAGAAATCATAATAATGTTGGAAACCTCTGATATAGAACATTAATATATGATTAATATTTACAAGTATTATGAAATATATAATAATAAAGGTTTTATAACCAGTATTAATTTTTATTTTATATTAAAATTATCTTCGTCTGCATTACTTTTATACTATGCCACACGACTCACACCTTAAATGGAATGAATAATCTTAGTTTTATTAAAAACTTACTGTGTGGGATTTGACGAGGGACTCCCAGCATTGGTCAATGCTATATTAATTATTCGGGTATTGTCCCATGGGCGAATGGTTAGCACGCTTGGCTACTGATCTAAGGGACCTGAGTTCGAGCCCCGGGTAATGCATGGTTGTGTGTGTTGTTTTTCTGCTGAGGTCCTTGCCATCCTCACAGACCTTCTACTATGGCATATAAGCTGACAGGATACTGTCAGACCTCTGTGCGGGTAAGGCATGGTTGTGTGTCTACTATGGCATATAAACTGACAGGATCCTGTCAGACCTCTGTGCGGGTAAGGCATGGTTGTGTGTCTACTATGGCATATAAACTGACAGGATCCTGTCAGACCTCTGTGCGGGTAAGGCATGGTTGTGTGTGTTGTTTTTCTGCTGAGATCCTTGCCATCCTCACAGATCTTCTACTATGGCATATAAGCTGACAGGATCCTGTCAGACCTCTGTGTGGGTAAGGCATGGTTGTGTGTCTACTATGGCATATAAACTGACAGGATCCTGTCAGACCTCTGTGCGGGTAAGGCATGGTTGTGTGTGTTGTTTTTCTGCTGAGGTCCCACCATCCTCACAGACCTTCGACTATGACATATAAGCTGACAGGATCCTGTCAGACCTCTGTGTGGGTAAGGCATGGTTGTGTGTCTACTATGGCATATAAACTGACAGGATCCTGTCAGACCTCTGTGCGGGTAAGGCATGGTTGTGTGTGTTGGTTTTCTGCTGAGGTCCCGCCATCCTCACAGACCTTCTACTATGTCATATAAACCGACAGGCTCCTGTCAGACCTCTGTGGCAAGCAGCTGCTTGAGGGGGTATTTATTATTTTTTTTTAATTTCTGACATGCAAATTTTCTTTCCGTTGCAAAAAGAAAAAAGGCAACTCAGGCTTAAACTAACCTTAAACCACGTAAATAATGGTTTAGGATTCGAATTTTCAAAGAATGAAAATAAAAGACCACGATTAAATTTTCCTTTTCGTGTGTCTGTTTACTAATCACCAATGGCAAAAAAATTAGTATCAATAAAGTTTTCTTTCTCTGACAATAGATGGCGCTGTCATTCAAATCTGAACGTTGCCAATAAACGTGTCCGAATTCCGCGGAGCGAGTCAGTCGCTAACAGCAACAGTGGCTAAAGAGGGAGCAGCAGAGACCTGACTGACGGACCGAACACTCCGATTTCTCTCTAGGCCAGCCAAGCTAGTTGGACAGACGGACAGGCATGTTGTCTTTGTCGGTCGCCAATCAGGTGAGATTCCGCGGTAGGAAAGGAGATACCGTGACGGCACTTCCGGTGACGGTTGAGTTCGAGAAATTCAACCGGTGTGAGAGAAGTTCCCGGATGGTGAACAATGTGGAGTGGAGAAAGGTGACCTCAGCTGAAGTGGGCAGTAAAGAGGTGAGTGTCAGATGACCACTAGATTTATCTGAGGTCAAGCCTTACGCCTTTGTTAGATGAGTTTCCAAGATTCACATGAAGCCGCTGCAAACAATGTTTCAGAAAACGAAAGCCCAGTCGGAAGAAATGATCCAACGGATACAGATGAGATGGAAAATTATTTAGCTTCTCTGATTTTGTTGCTATTCGGTCAGAACAGCGAATTTTCATGAGTTGCTTTCTAGTTCTTGAGAAATTATAAGGGAGGATGGGAAAATTCACTTTAATTGTTGAGTGGGTGTAAAGACCTGGGGCAGACCCCACGGAGTTCTCCGCAAAATTCCCCGCCCTGCACACGGTCAGTAGGGGACACCGATGGGCTTGGAAAGGCCGCCGTCCGTTGGATGGGACGTTAAGCCGTGGCCCCGTGTGCGGGAGAGCCATACCCTGTGCACGTTAAAGAACACGCTGGATGGCCTTGACGGGAGGCTACCATCTGTCTCCCAACAGCTGTTCCAGTGGGTCCCCTCCCCCAACCTTCTCTGAGCCTTCGGGGTCCTTGTGACCTGGCCATTTAACCCATGGTGTGCAAAAAAAGTGCCGCTCAGAGGTAAAACAACCCAACCCCACGGAGTTGAGTGATTTAATAGCTGGGGTCCTTCTTAGTTATCAAATATATAAAGGTAGAAGGATACGTGACTGGATTTTTACTTTTGACTTTTGGCAAAACAAAAAAATCTACCTTAAATAAACACTGTGGTTTTATAGTAGATAAATTCCCATGTAATATTCTTATACATATTATACTCATGTAAGGTTTTGTCGAAAAAATTAGTTTCGTTTACAGTGAGATGCGAACCCACAATCTCTTGATAACATGTCAGATGCTCTACCATTGAGCAATCGAGAGCAAGTTCACTCTTACCAACCCTAAATAAACACTGTGGTTTCTTAAACATGCATAAATTTTGTATTTCTCAAAAAGTTTTAAATAGATAAGCTAGACTCATAGGAATTTATCATAAGGATAAAAATTTAACATAGAAAAATGCCAACATTCGTCGCATAGGACGCTAAAGTCTGTTTTCGGGGTTAAGAAATTTATATTTATGCGATTTGAAACGAACTCTAGAAACGCGACGCAAATAATTCTGGCAACTTTATTAACGAAACAATCAGTTTGTAGAGGGGGGCGGGGGAGACTCAGTCGGTAGCGCGCCAGGCGCGTAATCTGTAATTCCCAGGTTCGAGTCCCAGCTGGGTCAGCGTTGAGATTTATCTCCGCAAAACTCCCCGCCTTGCCCACGGTCAGTAGGGGATACCGATGGGCTTGGAAAGGCCGCCGCCCGTCGGATGGGACGTTAAGCCGTGGCTGCGTGTACGGGAAAACCATACTCTGTGCACGTTAAAGAACACGCTGGATGGCCTTGACGGGAGACTACCATCTGTCTCCCAACAGCTGTTCCAGTGGGTCCCCTCCGCCAACCTTCTCTGAGCCTTCGGGGTCCATGTGACCTGGCCATTTAACCCATGGTGTGCAAAAAGTGCCGCTCAGAGGTAAAACAACCCAACTTTGTAGAGAAAGTGAAAAGGTCTCACAATTCATTCCCAGCTGGATTCACTGTGACGTCACTTTGTTGAAAATGTTGGTAAAAAAAGTTTCCGCTGATATAATAAAAAAATATTAAAAAAATATATTTCACGATTCATTTCCTCATTGGTATCACGAGTCATTTCCTCATTGACGTTCTTTTAGTAACGTCACATATGGGGAGAATTTATTATTTTAATTTTCATATAATATTATTGCAGGTCGCTTTATGTTATACCTTAAAAATCAATAAAACAATAATTAATGTAATAATAATAATCAAAAATATATTAAAATGAACGATTAACAGGTTTTTTCGTCACGTGAATCCTGTAGTTCGTAATAGATTAAAACGAGATTTAAATGTAATTAATGATTATTACAATTTTCAGTTGAATTTAAATTAGAAAGTTAATCACTATCCGAACTGTTTAGTGCTATTTAGTGATTCAAAATAATATTCCAATCAGTGGGCACAGAATGGTAACTGCCAAGAGAATTGTGCTCGCTCTAGAAGGGTTCTGTAGTATTTCACAAATGGATCGCTAAGACTGTGGCTGGAATGTTATTCACTTTTCCGTGCAGTAGGCGCCTTAAGTCCTATCTTGCTGACACGTATCAAACAATTATGTTTGGACCGCAGTCACTTAACATGTTTCGACTGGGGCGGGGCTGGCTCAGTCGGTAGCGCGCCAGGCTAATAAATCTGCAGTTCCCAGGTTCGAGTCCCAGCTGGGTCAGCGTTGAGATTTATCTCCGCAAAACTCCCAGCCCTGCCCACGGTCAGTATGGGATACCGATGGACTTGGAAAGGCCGCCATCCGTTAAGCCGTGGCCCCGTGTGTGGGAGAGCCATATCCTGTACACGTTAAAGAGCACCCTTGACGGGAAGATATTGGATGGCCTTGACGGGAAGCTACCATCTGTCTCCTAACAGCTGTTTCAGTGGGTCCCATCCCCCAACTTTCTCTGAGCCTTCGTGGTCCTTGTGATCTAGCCATTTAGCCCACTGTATGCAAAAAAGTGCCGCTCAAGGTAAAACAACTCAACCCAACCTATGCTTCGACTTGTAAAGTCTTCATCAGAAGTTGTGGAAACGATTCTACATCGGAGGCTACATCTCATTCGAATCATCAAAAGGTCCTAGGTTCGAGCCCCACCAGGGCCAGCATTGAGATTTATTTCCGCAAAACTCCCAGCCCTGATCTCGGTCAGTAGGGGGAGGCGATGGAATTGTAAAGGCCGTCGTTCATCGGATGAGACGTTAAGCCGTGGCCCGCGTGAGGGAAGCCATACCCTGTGCAAGTTAAAGAGCACGTTGGATGGCTTTGACGGGAGGCTACCACCTGTCTCCCAACAGCTCTCCACTGCGTTCCCTCCCCTCTACCTTCTCTGACACTCGGGGTTCTTGTGGTCTGCCCATTTAATCCATTGTGTTCAAATAGGCATCTATTTGCACATAATCAAAGGTAAAACAACCAAACAACACAAAGGTTCTTGTTCATACATGAGGAACAACTTCACACCATAGTACTATGGACTATGAAAACAAGGGTGTCTGGATACACTTTGGAGAATAGGGTACAGTTCTATCAAAAGCAGCTCGTTTTTCAAGTAACAAAACCATCTTAGAAACACATTCATTTCCTTCACAATTACAGCCGGTTTACAACCTAAAGTCCTGACAAATGGGTATGGTTACAAGAAAGGTATTATACTCTTAAAAGACATTGTGAAGATAAAGTTGCACATAAACCATTTCTATGCATGAACTATCATACTGGTTTCCACAGCATGAAATTTGCACAGGTGTACTCCTACTCCTATTTTGAATCACCTTGTATACTGAATTATAAATGATGACAAAACCCAGATGCTCCGCAATACATGGACTGCACTACATCTATATGGATAATGCCAAATCTCCACTACCTGGACTTGGTTGTTTTACCTCTGAGTGGCACTTTTTTGCACACCATGGGCTAAATGGCCAGGTCACATGGACCCCGAAGGCTCAGAGAAGGTTGGGGGAGGGGACCCACTGGAACAGCTGTTGGGAGACAGATGGTAGCCTCCCGTCAAGGCCATCCAGCGTGTTCTTTAACGTGCACATGGTATGGCTCACCCGCACAGGGGGCCACGGCTTAACGTCCCATCCGACGGACGGCGGCCTTTCCAAGCCCATCGGTGTCCCCTACTGACCGTGGGCAGGGCGGGGAATTTTGCGGAGATAAATCTCAACGCTGACACAACTGAGACTCGAACCTGAGAACTACAGATTTGGCGCGCTACCGACTGAACCACCCCCGCCCACGTCGAGGGCAAGACAACACCATATAGATGCAGCTCACCCCACGACTACCTATGGCGAACAGTACTACAGAAGTAAAGTTCATCCATCGGTCAAAACCTTGTATACTGAATGTGAATTTTACATTGTTTAAAATGTAAATTAAACTATGCGTACCAGAATGGTTTTGGAAGTAGTTTACATATTTGATCACTGTAGGCCATTTCTAGGACGATTCTCCACATCCTACTCACCCTCTTTCTGGGACCGTCAGGCACGCTGTTCACAATTACCTCTTCTATGATTCTATTTATAGCCCTATTCCTATTTTTAACCATTATAGCAGTAACAAAATCATGAATTAATCTGGGAGCATAAATATTAAAGTTGGTTTCCGTACTGAATAAATGAGTAGTGACTAGCACTGACTTATATTGGCATATATCCAGAACTGGATGTTAGTATACGACAATGACCAGGGTTTCCAAGAGTTTATGTTATGTCCCCTGATTGATTTGACATCATCCTGAAATACTCTTTGAAAACTTACAAAGCAACGAAATTAAGAAGAAGGAAGTAAACAAACCTCAGAAGATTGCGAAATTGCCTTGTCTGATAATTAGAGGCCCATATTTTAACCACACAGTCCCAAAAATTAAGAAACAACTTTATATTACGTAAACGGGAAGCTAAAATCGAAACTCTAACCTTTTTTTTGAAACAATGTGATTGCCGATAAAGATGGGGCGGGGGTGGCTCAATCGGTAGCGCGCCAGGCTCGTAATCTGTAGTTCCCAGGTTCAAGTCCCAGCTGGGTCAGCGTTGAGATTTATCTCCGCAAAAAATCCCCGCCCTGCCCACGGTCAATAGGGGACACCGATGGGCTTGGAAAGGCCGCCATCCGTCGGATGGGACGTTAAGCCGTGGCCCCGTGTGCGGGAGAGCCATACCCTGTGCACGTTAAAGAACACGCTGGATGGCCTTGACGGGAGGCTACCATCTGTCTCCCAACAGCTCTTCCAGTGGGTCCCCTTCCCCAACCTTCTCTGAGCATTCGGGGTCCATGTGACCTGGCCATTTACCCCATGGTGTGCAAAAAAGTGCCGCTCAGAGGTAAAACAACCCAACCCGATAAAGATCTCAATCAAATATATCAATATCTCGATTTTCAACAATATTCGCTCAGTATTTAATGACTTATGGAAGTTTGAATATTTAACAATTACAATGCCAGTCGAAGTTATAATATTCGACATTAGCTTCTCATTGACATAACATAGGATTAGTCCTTAATTTATGGATAATAATGTAATATCTTGCACACCGATGTCGATTTTAAAGAAAAAAATTCTCGAGTCTAGTGAGATACGAACCTTGGACTTCGACGATATCAGGTTTACTAGACATTTATAGGAATGTCAGTTTTTTCATGAAGCGTTCGCAAAGACTTCATGTATATTCAACATTCACTCTTGAAAAAAAAATGCAATTCCAATTTCCGTTTTGCCATCGATGTCAAAGGACACCAATGGGCTTTGAAAGGGTCCATCCTTCAGATCAGTTATTAAGCCTTGGTCAGTGTTCAGGAACGCCACACCTTTTGCACGTTAAAGAACACGTTGGGTGGCCACGACGGAAGCCTTCCCTGTGGCCACTAACAGATATTCAGTGTATCTTTTCCCCTAACATTCTCTGAGACTTTGGGGTCTTTGTGACCTGGACATTTAGCCCATCGTGCGCAAAAAAAGTGCCGCTCAGAAGTAAAACAACCCAATCTAAAAGAAATGCTTTATATTCGTACACATTATCAGAAATAATGCATCAATTGGTGTAAAGAATAATTTTTAGCACGAAAAGAAATGTTTCAAGTATTGCGACAATTGTTAAAGTACGTGTTGTTTTCCAACATATTAAATATGCAGTATATAATAATTATTAGCAAAAATACCGTTCAGTACTACCCGTCTTAAGCTAGACTCTCAGTCAAAACAGTTATTACATATTTATTTGAAAAAAAAAGAACAAAAGGCTATACAATCTTTGCTAACTTAATAAAAAAATTTTATAAACTGTTTTAATATTAAGTCTGCAAATGTCTTTCAGAACATTTCCGAAGATTAAAAATTTACTCTCTCTATGTAGCACAATTTTCAAAGCATTAATTATTCAGCTTGAAAGACTTATTATTTTCCAAGAGTTATAGCAGTTTTCTCTATAGTATTGCTAAGAAAACTTATTTTGTTTCGAAGTTTCTCATTGTCTGCTTGAATTTTTCCTTTTCAGACGATCAAAACAATAATTCGATGCATTCCAGAATCACCTGTAAACATACAATTTTATTCATTGAATCGTTAGCATAAAAAATTTGCTACAGACTCTTGTTTTTAAAAATCAACTTCGAAAGTTTCTCAAATTCTATTTGCTTTTTTCGTGATGCTTTATTGAAAGATGCAAACATCGTATCTTGGAAATGCTGAGACGCAATGTAAATGTAAAGCGATGAATTCGTGAATATGTATTCTTATATCTGTTTTCTTGTGCGATATTATCAATTTATTCGAACTTATTCAGAGGATGTAGCGATAGAGTGTTATTCAAAAATTACTTTTGTTCACGTTGAAATTTCATTTCTTTCATAATAAATACAACGAGAGATATAAATTTCGACTATATTAAATCTCTATCAAAAATAATATTAAAATGCCTTCGAATCAGTTGTGCCAATTGAAACACGAAAATGGGTTGGGGGGTTATCTTTGAGCCCCCAACCCATTTTCGTGTTTCAATTATGGGTTATCTTTGAGCGGCACTTTATTGCACACAAAGGGCTAAATGGCTATGTTACAAGGACCCCGAATAGAGGAACATGGGTTTCAGGAGATTAGATTTTGATTCTGAAACTAAAATATATAAAATTTTATTTGACTTTCTAACCTCTACAGATTTATGGAACAGAATTTAAAAAATAAATAAATAATAACAAAAAGAGTAAAAAGAAAAATACCTAAAAAAGTATTATTGTTGATTATTTTAAAAATTGTATGATGAGAAAGCTTGTATAAGGACTTCTCAAATATCTGTAACGTTGAATAAATAAATAAATAAATAAATAGATAAATAAATAAATAAATAAGGACCCCGAAGACTCAGAAAAGTATAGGGGAGGGGACTCACTGGTCAGCTATTAGGAGAGAGATGGTAGCTTCCCGGCAAGGCCATCCAGCGTGTTCTTTAACGTGCACATAGTATGGCTTGCACACGGGGCCACGGTTTAACGTCCTATCTAACGGACGGCGGCCTTTCCAAGCCCATCGGTGTCTCCTACTGACCGTGGGTAGAGTGGGGAGTTTTGAGAAGACTCGAACCTGGGAACTGTAGATTTCAATCCTGGCGGGCTACCTCAGTCGGTAAACCGTCAGGTCAGCCCTGAAACTTGGGAAAGAAAAAAGATTGAAATGTATCAATATTTAATCTAACAACAAAGGTTTCTGATGGAGCTGAACCTCCATCAGAATTGTAATTGGTTTCTGCAACATGATAGCGAAGAGAAAAGATATACGGGTATAACAAAGAGTAAATATGAATGTACTAAGAATGTATGCTATTGGTTAACAACATTTTGACGTCATCTGACAAATGAACATTAGATCGTGTCCTTGTGTTTAAAAGTTCGTAAAATATACGAGAACGCCTATAGGAAAAGGAATCACAAACTAATGCTATAAAAATAAACATCTTAGCAATTGAAAAAGATTGGTTGCTCTACCTGGAATTCGAACCCATGTCTCTCAGAAGAATGCCGAGCGTCTTAACCACTACACAACCAAGGAACTGACCATTTCTTCAACTGGCGGCTTGGCTGCCCAACTCCTGATAATAGATGGCGCCACTGGTGAATCAACAGGAAGGTCTATACTGTATGTCACTTAATTGAAGAAATGGTCAGTTCCTCTGTGGTCTAGCGGTTAAGACACCCAGCATGCTTCTGGGGGACCTGAGTTTGAATCCCAGTCAAGACAACCAATTTTGTTTTCAAGTGTTCCTTTCTACGGGACGTTTTCTGTGATAATTTATTACTGAACACCTCAGCAATAATAGCGTAATAATCATAATAACCACTCCACTAGGGGCCGGAGTTGGTTCAGTCGGTCGGGCCCAGCTTGTAATCTGCAGTACCCAAGTGGTGAAATTTATCTCCGTTAAATCCCCACCTTTCCCTCGGTCAGTAGGGGATACATATGGGATTGGAAAGGCCACCATCCCTCGATTGGGACGTAAAGCAGTGGCTCCGTATGCGGGAGAGCCATGCCATGTGCCTGTTAATGAACATGTTGGATTTTCCTGACGGAAACCTTCTATTTGGCTACTAACGATTGTTCAGTGGATTTTCCCCCCTAACCTTCTCTGAGCCTTGGGGCACTTTTGACCTGGCCATTTGGACCGTTGTGTGCAAAAAAAAGTGCCGTTCAGAGGTAAAATACTTTTACAAATGTGCATATCAATATATAACTCTAATTCAGCGCATCTCAACCTTTTATTCCTTATAAAAATCTTTTTGGGCTGGTTGTGTCATTGTCGTCATCGTTATCCTCAAGCACCCATGGGCTATGGAGGTCCAACCAGATTGTGCAATTTAGTTCTCCAAGCACATCTGTCCTGAGCTACATCTGCTGCATGAATTAGTAAATGATTTAAATTGATGCAAACCTCAGTAAAGCTATCATTAGTTTCTGAATACTATGTGACTTTAAGATCATTGATTTTTTACTTAGAAAATTGTAAAAATATAGGCAAATTTCGAGCTATGTCACCCCGTGAACCCATTTATGTTTGCTGGTTCTCTAGGCCAGAATTATGCTTGTTGGTTAGTCAGGCCAGAATTATACTTGCTTGGTTAGCCAGACCAGAATTATGCATTCTCAAGCGGCGCCTCCGTTGAAAATTCAACTTGTATTAATCAAGTAAGAAAAGTACTACTCATTGGCTATTAATAATATGAATAATGAAATTATTACATGCAACTTACCGCAATCTTTAACAGTAGCAGTTGTTCAGCAGATGCAGCGTCTCGAACTTTTGACTCGATTTTGATTTTTGTCACAATTTAATTCAATCACTTTTTCTCTTTTGGACTTCATAAACTAAATAGAATGTTTTTTTCACTTCCTATTGGCGGGTTGTTTTTCCTCTGAGAGGCGCTTTTTCTTTTTGCACACAATGGGCTAGATGGCCAGGTCTCAAGAACCTTAAAGCGCTCACAGATGTTTAGGGAAAAGAGACTTACTGGACAATTGTTAGGAGAAAGAGCCAGATGAAAGCATTCCGTCAAGGCCATCCAGAATGTTCTTTTAACAAGTGACAGGGTAAGGCTCTTCTGAACAGGGGGAGGTGGGGGTGGCTCAGTCGGTAGCGCGCCAGGCTCGTAATCTGTAGTTCCCAGGCTCGAGTCCCAGCTGGGTCAGCGTTGAGATTTATCTCCGCAAAATTCCCCGCCCTGCCCACGGTCAGTAGGGGACACCGATGGGCTTGGAAAGGCCGCCGTCCGTCGGATGGGACGTTAAGCCGTGGCCCCGTGTGCGGGAGAGCCATACCCTGTGCACGTTAAAGAACACGCTGGATGGCCTTGACGGGAGGCTACCATCTGTATCCCAACAGCTGTTCCAGTGGGTCCCCTCCCCCAACCTTCTCTGAGCCTTCGGGGTCCATGTGACCTGGCCATTTAGCCCATGATGTGCAAAAAAGTGCCGCTCAGAGGTAAAACAACCCAACTCTGAACAGGGGACCCCGGCTTAACGTTACATTTGATGGACGGGGTCCTTTCCATGGCCAGGGATGTCCCCTTTCTCACCGAGAACAGAAAGAGCGTAGGCAGAGAAAAGGCTAAACACAACCACAACTATAGTTTTGCAGAAATATCTGTGAATGTTTCCTCGTGTTTTTTACTACAGAATGTTTTATACGGACTTCATTGAATGATATTTCTCCATGAATCAGTATTCTGACTGGAAAAAGCAACTGTCAAAGTGTTAATAAATATATAATAGTGAAAAAGTTTAAATATAATAATTAAAGCTAGTAATTGATAAATTCGCGTAAAATGATACGAATCATAGAAATGAATAAATATAGAATAATATAAAATATTGGTAAATTTGACATAATGAACCAATAATGCTTTATTTTTAGGGGACACATATGGGATTGGAATATGGCAGATCATATTTTAATTAATAGGAAATGAGCCAGTTTGAAAGTAAAAATAGATAAACTTTAAAATCTCAGATTCTTTATAAATGAAATAAGCAATTTCCTCTTGAACAAATAAAAATACATATAAAACTGAATATTGCATTTTAATTATGTATTAATGTTTTATTATCTATGTTGAATATAATTATTGAATTTTAGCATTTAAAAATTATATATATTTTTATATATATTTTAATTAGCTCATATATCTATATATCTTCTGTGGCTACGAAAAAAAGCTGTAGCTATTCAAATTAATGTTCGAAACCTGACTTCTCCTAAAACAAGGATGCTAGTGACTTACTTTAGACAACAATAAAATTCTTAGAGAACAAACCAGCCCAATCAGCTATTTTCTACTTTTCATACTTTAGGCGAAAATAACATTCTTAGGAATCAAACAACCCAATCAACTCTTTTCTGGGTTGGGTTGTTTTACCTCTGAGCGGCACTTTTTTGCACACCATGGACTAAATGGCCAGGTCACATGTACCCCGAAGGTTCAGAGAAGGTTGGGGGGAGGGGACCCACTGGAACAGCTGTTGGGAGACAGATGGAAGCCTCCCGTCAAGGCCATCCAGCGTGTTCTTTAACGTGCACAGGGTATGGCTCTCCCGCACACGGGCCACGGCTTAACGTCCCATCCGACGGCCGGCGGCCTTTCCAAGCCCATCGGTGTCCCCTACTGACCGTGGGCAGGGCGGGGAATTTTGCGGAGATAAATCTGAACGCTGACCCAGCTGGGACTCGAACTTGGGAACTACAGATTACGAGCCTGGTGCGCTACCGACTGAGCCACCCCAACTCTTTTCTGCTTTTCATATTTTAGACCAGTGGTACTCAACCTTTTATCTTTCATGTACCCTCTGAAAATATGTATGTAACTGGCGTACCCCTTGTATTCATAGATAAAACTATAGTTATAGTATAACAATGGCTATTTTTACTTTGTTACTAGATCTAGCGACTTCTGAGCTCTCACGACGTACCCCAAAATATTTTACAGCATACCCCACGTTGAGAACCCCTACTTTAGACGAAAAAAACTTTCTCTGAAATCAACCAGCCCAGTCAGCCCTTTCCACCTTTTCAATCTTCATGAATATTTCGTTAAATAATTCGATCTTAAGTACAAATTGTGTTTCTCTCAATGACTCAGAAAGTATTGTGTGATGATACGATAAACAGTTACGGTTTTATTACAATATAAATTCGCAGAAATAGGAAATCAGGAACAGAAAACCAAAAAATAAACTTCGTGTTTTTTTAACTTTTCGTGTTCTTTTATGAACAAGAAACAGAGAGAGAGTAAAGGAGAAAGGAACAAAATAAGCACAAATGAAACCCCAGCCGACTGCAAAGTGGATTTTTGTTTTCCAGGCAAAGCCCAAAGAGCACGGATGTGCATCTACGGAGGACATTGCAAGATAGAGAAAGGCACTCAAGTCTGCTTTCTGTAGATACACACCAAGATAGGGAAAACTTTTATCTTGTTTTTTCTATGTCTTTGATACTTTATTTTCGCTGTTCGCTTTGAGTTCCTTTATTTGATTTCGAAGTTGTTTTTAGCTTTTTCTTACTTCCTTTTTCGAAGTTAAATGAGATGAGAAATTACCAAATGAAATGAAGTCGTACATTTTCATTTTCCCTGGAAGTGAGGAGACGAAGATTTAAAATATTCTCTGGAAGAAGAGAAAGTTTTAGGGTACGAGGGGACAAGGTGACCATGTCCCCCACCCCTTGGAGAATTTAAAAAACCGGAACGAAGGCAAAAAATTGAACTAGCAAAATCGAGAGAAAATAAATATTCTACTATTAAGCGAGAATAATTTCTGATAAAAACGAAAAACGATATAGCCAGCTCTGGTTTAATCCATTCATTTGACTTTCTCCTCCTTCTCACCCCACAACGGATTGAAAAGGCAGTTTCGGTCGGATAGTATTTAAACGTGGACCCTGTGTGCAGGATGATCATACTCTGCGTACTTTTGATCTCTAATTAACGTACTTTTGATGTCCTTAATGGGAGGCTTTCATCTGTCTCCAAACAGTTGTCTGGTGGATCCCCTTATCTTACTCATCTCTGAGACATTTGAAGTCCTTGTGACCTGGCTATTCAGGAGTCCTCATGAACTGGCCATTGTGTACATCAAAATACCCCCTCTATCCTAATTTTTTCTAGAAATATGTATCCCCCCCAAGTACTTTTGATGTCCTTAATGGGAGGCTTTCATCTGTCTCCAAACAATTGTCTGGTGGATCCCTTTATCTTACTCATCTCTGACATATTTGAAGTCCTTGTGACCTGGCTATTCAGGAGTCCTCATGAACTGGCCATTGTATACATCAAAATACCCCCTCTATCCTAATTTGTTTTCTAGAAATATGTATCCCCCCAAGCAGCTGCTTGCCATAGAGGTCTGACAGGAGCCTGTCAATTTATATGCCACAGTAGAAGATCTGAGATAATGGCAGGACCTCAGCAGAAAAACGACACATACATCCATGCCTTACCGGAGCTCGAACCCAGTCCCTTAGATCAGTAGTCAAGCGCGCAAACCACTCTTTATGAAGAATCTTTATGATTGAAGAATCTTTATGATTGAAGTCACTTTATAAAAAATGCATATGTCCTTAAATGTCCCCTGGAAAACTAGTAAATTTAATATTGCAAACTATATATTCATGCTAGAAAGTTGGAATTTTCTTTGTGGAGTATGGTGGTCAAGAGGTTTTATATAAGAACGATTTAATCTCTTTACTCTCTAGGAATTCAAAATAAATAACTTTTTTTTATTATTTTTAAATGATAAATGGTCTGTAAATAGTAGCTAGGCATAAACTGGAAGGAGAGCTCTGTAGCAATCCACAGTGATGATGCACAGAACCGGCCAGGTCTAACTCCTAATGTCCGACCCCGCCTTCTCGTGGTGCAGGCCGTTAGTACCTTTCAAAAGAGATATTCTCTTTTGGAAGGGAACGGAAGAAAAGGGCTGCCAGCTCACTGTAGCCTACTGATCTGTTAATTTGTGCCCACTTTTTCTCAACCCTGCTGACGAGTGGTCAACTTCACAGGGTCCTCGTGCTGACCATTTATATCCAGTAGACTGGATTGGTTTATGGATTTGAACTTGATTATGGATCCTGGACTAGATTTCTGTTGTGCTAGGTGACTTCAATGGTAAAGTTGGTACTGACTCTCACTTTTGAGCAGGAGTTTTAAGTACCTTTGGCATTGGTAATTCCAAAGGCGGTGGAGAACGTCTTCTACAGGTAACGTCTTCTACAGGTAAGTAAACTTAATGGTTTACAAATAACTAACACATACTACGAACACCAGAACATTTATAAATATACATGGGTTTCACCTAATGGGTTGCACAGGAATATGATTATTATTATTATATTTTAATTTAGTATTATATTTTAATTAACAGAAAATGGGCCAGTTCAGTTAGGAATACCAGATCATACAGGAGAGCCGAAATTGGGTCTGACCATTACCTGATCAAAAGAGTTTTTCCGCTGAAGCTTAAAAAATGTGCTAAGGTTAAAACAAATTAGCTATAACACTGAATGCCTTAAAGATCCAAATTTAGTCAAAACATACCATGCTCGGCTACTTAGTCGTTATGACAATCGTGGTTTGATTACTGATGAAATTGAGAAAGCAGGCTTTTCTTGAAACCAACAGTACTCTTTTGGGTAAAAGGGAACAGAGGAAAAAAAATTATTTGAGTGATAAGGCTATGGAACTCATTTCTGAAAGAAGGAAGTGTAGAATTAATATCAATCAACACCCTTACTAGTCCTAACAAAAGGCATTACAACGAGCTTAATAAACGTGTAAAGGATCAGTTAACAGCTGATAAGAATCTTTGGCTTGATGGCTTAGCTGACAAAGCTGAGGAAGTAGTTAGACAGCACAACAGCAAGGGGTTGTACCAGATTGTTAATGTTTTATGTGCGAAGAAACAGACAGCTACACGGGGATTGAGGGGTAAACATAGCAAGGTGGTTGAAGGTGAGAATTCTGGGTTGACTAGGTGGGCTGAGCATTTCAGAGAAGTTCTAAACAGTGTGATTATTTCTACTCCCATTATTTGTAATAAGGATAGATGCTTTACTGGCTTTAATGATGGCCCTATATCAAATTCTGAAGTCACTTTGGCTATCTCTAAATTAAATCTGCATAAATCCCCAGGAGTGGACGAAATCACCACTGAAATGCTTAGAGCTGTGAACATTTGTGTTGTCACATGGTTAACTGAAATTTTAAATATTTTTATGATAAAGATGTTGTTCCTAAAAAATTTTCTAGAACTATTATTTTCCCAATTTTTAAAAAAGGTGATTACAGTTCTTATGTTAATTATAGGGGAATTAGTTTACTTTCTGTTCCAGGTAAAGTTCTTTGCATGATTATACTTAATAGAAAAAACTGCGTGATGAACAGTGTGGATTCAGAAGTGGTAGGGGAAGTATTGGTCAAATATTTTCACTTCGGCAGATTCTTGAGTAATGTTTAGAGTTTCAGAAACCTGTGGTTGCTTGTTTTATAGATTTCAAAAAGGCTTTTGATTCTGTTGATCGGCATAATTTGCGGTTGATTGTTAAATCTTATGGAATTCCTGATAAGTTAGCTTATAGACTGATAGGGCTGTTCATGAGAATAGTAATAGAGTAGGTTTCATGATAAACAGAGGAAAAATTAAAGTGATGAAAATTGGTCAGGCAGATAGTGCTTCAGTTGCTTTGAGTGGCTGTTCTCTTGATCAAGTGTCTCAGTTTAATTATCTTGGGAGCTATGTAACAGATTCTGGTGATGTGCAGCATGAGATAAATAGAAGAATAGGAAAATTGCCGCTGGGACTTTTAAGAATCTATGGAGAGTGTGGAAATATTGGCGTATATACCTAAAGACTAAAATTAGGCTATATAATAGTTTGGTTCTTTCTAAGGTTAGTTATGATAGCGAAACATGAACCTTTGTAAGCAGGATGACAAAAAAACTTGATGCTTTTGATTCTAGATGCTTACGCAATATCTTGGGCATTAGGTTGTTTGACTTTGTAAGTAATGATGAGGTTAGGCAAAGGAGTCATGAACCTCCTTTGAGCAGTGTGTTGTGCAGAGAGAGACTGCGTTGGTTTGGCTTTGTTGCCCGTATGCACAGCTGCAGATTAGAAAACAGGATTATGAACGTGTGGCCAAGGGTTTCAGGAAAAGGGGGATACCTAGGAAGCATGGGCAGACAATGTCAATCAGGACCTTGCTTGAATTGGCCTAGAGTGGTCAAATGCAGTAGCAGTAGCTCAGAAGAGCCACGTCTGGAGATGAAAATTGCATAGTCTGGTTGGACTTCCGTAGCCCATTACTGCATGAGGATTTTGTACATATCTATGTATGTAAGTGATAAATAAAAAATTCTTTACTGGTTGCTTTACGGATTTTTTTTTTGCATAATAGTTAATAAGATATACTTTGAGAATTTTCTCAATCATTAGATCGAATTCCCACCGGTATAGCCGGAAAATCATAACCTTCATTCTCCTTGAAAATGAGCATCCATATTCGCCAGAGGAGATTTATCTTTCGATTTCTTCATGAAAACTTATCATCGAGTAGGTTTCATTTAGTCAAATGCAATTGCATAGTTACAGTTTGGAGATTGTCGCGTCATATTGGAGTTACCATAGCCGAAAGCAACTCAAATATAATATATTAACAATAAAAATGTCTGTTCTAGACAAAGTTTATGCAAATAGCAAACCGGGATGACTCGTGGCAAATATATATGGGTATAACATATAATATATATAACAGCAGTTGTAACGCCCCACGATGCAGTGGTTGCGATGTGTTATTAAAAGATTGCCTGGGGGAAGAACTTTTAATAGTTGCTGCCTTCGTTTCGAAACAAGATTTGAAGTTATTAGTGATATACTCTCACTCTGCAAGTTACGTGGGATCGAGTCCCAGCTGGATCAGCGTTGAGATTTATCTCCGCAAAATTCCGCGCCCTGCCCACGGTCAGTAGGGGACACCGATGGGCTTGGAAAGGCCGCCGTCCGTCGGATGGGACGTTAAGCCGTGGCCCCGTGTGTGGGAGAGCCATACCCTGTGCACGTTAAAGAACACGCTAGATGGCCTTGACGGGAGGCTACCATCTGACTCCCAACAGCTGTTCCAGTGGGTCCCCTCCCCCAACCTTCTCTGAGCCTTCGGGGTCCATGTGACCTGGCCATTTAGCCCATGGTGTGCAAAAAAGTGCCGCTCAGAGGTAAAACAACCCAACCCAACCCTGCAAGTTACGTTGCATCGTGCTTTTGCTCACTGTTGAACGAGTGTATACGATATTTTGTATCATGTCGTGTAAAAACATGTAAAAAAAAATAGGAAAAGAATGTGACATAAATATTTGGAAATAAAATTGAAAGTAAAAAAACTCCCAACTGTTGGAAAATATAAGTTTATGAAAAATTTCGGAATATTATTGGTCAAGAGGCGACAAAATTGCGACAAAAGAATAATGAGACTGAAATAAGATAAAAAAATGCAATATGAGTATCATTCCGCAATAAGACACTATAGACCAGGGTTTGGGAACCGGCGGCTCTGAGGGCGGGGGTGGCTCAGTCGGTAGCGCGCCAGGCTCGTAATCTGTAGTTCCCAGGTTCGAGTCCCAGCTGGGTCAGCGTTGAGATTTATCTCCGCAAAATTCCCCCCCTGCCCACGGTCAATAGGGGACACCGATGGGCTTGGAAAGGCCGCCGTCCGTCGGATGGGACGTTAAGCCGTGGCCCCGTGTACGGGAGAGACATACCCTGTGCACGTTAAAGAACACGCTTAATGGCCTTGCCGGGAGGCTACCATCTGTCTCCCAACAGATGACGGGAGGCTACCATCTGTCTCCCGTCATCTGTTGGGAGGTCTTTGACGGGAGGCTACCATCTGTCTCCCAACAGAAGGTTGGGGGAGGGGACCCACTGGAACAGCTGTCTCCCAACAGCTGTTCCAGTGGGTCCCCTCCCCCAACCTTCTCTGAGAATTCGGGGTCCATGTGACCTGGCCATTTAGCCCATGGTGTGCAAAAAAGTGCCGCTCAGAGGTAAAACAACCTAACCCATGGTGTGCAAAAAAAGTGCCGCTCAGATTTAAAACAACCCAACCGGCGGCACCGAGCACTCCAAAATAGGGCTCTTGACGCTTTGTGGTTCAACAGTCGACTGTGGAATTCTTTTTTTGATTTTCATTAAAAACAGGAACCAGAGAAGTTCGCAGACGATAGTTTTTTAAAAGCACTGATGCAATTTATATGCTCTAAATACACTCCAAAATTTAATAATTATTCGAGCAGATTCGAATTCAAAAGTCACATTGATGAATGATAGTTTTTTTAACCATTCTTTGAATTTTTTTATGCGCTTGAATACCTATTTTAAAGTTTACGCCATGCTTTTATTTTTGTCAATAAAATAAAATAATATGCGCCTTTTTTTATACTTTTATTTCTGTTGACTCAATAAAAAATAAATTTTGCAGCTCTCAAAATTTGTTGGTTTGCCTTTTTTCTTTTGCTATTTTGGCTCTTGACCACAAAAAGATTCCCGACCCCTGCTATAGACACAATGAAGTGTGACCTTGGCAGTCCCCTTAAACCGTAATCAGTTGGCATTACTTTGTTGTTTCATAAGGACGTGCTTTGTGCATCGTGTATTACTGCGCAGTCAGAAACTCAATCAATGGAGCAACGTGTCAACATCAAGCTTCGTGTAAAGCTAATGAAATGCCCACTGAAACACATGAAATGTTATGAACAGCTTATGAAGATGAGGCTCTGTCCAGAACACAAACATTTCGATAGTTTATGCGTTTGCGAGAGAAAAGATATGATGTGGAAAATGGCCCCGAGTGGAAGACGAAAACTACATCTAACCGAGAATTATGTTCTATTTTTCTTACTAAGCCAACAGTCTGCGCAATTTACTCACAAGAGACCGTCGATTTACACTCACAATAATAGCAAATAAACTAAATGCGAATAATGAATCGTTAAGGACCATAATTACCCTAGACTTGGGTAAGAGAAAAATTTGTGCAAAGTTTGTGCCAAACCAAAAGGTTGCACTACTCAATTCAACAATTTTGAGAGAAAATGTTAATAAGAGGGTTGCCCTATGATCGTTGTTTTGTTTCATTTCAGTCTCATTACTTTCTTGCCGCGCTATGTAGTTCTACACGGTTATCACTTTATTAACTTTTTGTTGAGTCCAAATCTAGAAAAATATCTGGAGAGGGTTGGGTTGTTTTACCTCTGAGCGGCACTTTTTTGCACACCATGGGCTAAATGGTCAGGTCACATGGACCCCGAAGGCTCAGAGAAGGTTGGGGGAGGGGACTCACTGGAACAGCTGTTGGGAGACAGATGGTAGCCTCCCGTCAAGGCCATCCAGCGTCTTCTTTAACGTGCACAGGTATGGCTCTCCCGCACACGGGGCCACGGCTTAACGTCTCATCCGACGGACGGCGGCCTTTCCAAGCCCATCGGTGTCCCCTATTGACCGTGGGCAGGGCGGGGAATTTTGCGGATATAAATCTCAACGCTGACCCAGCTGGGACTCGAACCTGGGAACTACAGATTACGAGCCAGGCGCGCTACCGACTGAGTCACCCCCGCCCCATGGTTGTGTCTAATATGAATCTTCATAATTCAATACGTCGTGTGTTGTAACGGACGTACTTATTGCACTCGTGTGAAATAAAGAAACGTTTTCTGAATTTTGGTGCCTGCAACGTGCCAGTTATGATGTTCCAGAAGAAGATGACACGACTGTATTTGAATAAATGTAGATTTTTATACATGAATAAATGTAGATTTTTGTAGATGAATAAATGTAGATTGTTGTACATGAAAAAATAAGACATCCTCTGAAAATAAGCCCTAATGCGTCTTTTGGAGCAAAAATTAATATAAGACCCGATCTTATTTTTTGGAAACACGGTAGCAGGCATCAAGATGTAATATCGTTAGGATTACTTTAAGATTTAGTTCTTAATATTTCAGTTGGTAGTTACAAAATTATCATGGATTAAATAAAGAAATAATAAAATACTTAATTGAAATATTTGAAATATTGAAAAAATATCCATCATTCTTCTATTTTGAATATTTTAATTGCATGATATTTAAATAAAATTAAATTCTAAATTCAAGAACAGGATATTACAGTTAATTAATAAATTGCAGAATAGGATTTTACTTAAACGTTAGTGTTAGTTTACACCAGAATATGGTGTTAAATATAAAAACGGTGTAAAATCCTGATCGTGCACCATTTTGTGGGGTAAGTTTACACCATATACTGGTATAACATTACGCACTTTTTTTATACTGCACCAAAAGAAACTTTTCTCAACTTATCTTAGAAAATGTTTCCTTAAAGCTTTGCATAACGGTTAAAACCGTAACGAAGGTTTGTTTTACCTCTGAGAAGCACTTTTTTGCACACCATAGGCTAAATAGCCAGGTCACAAGGACCCGAAGGCTCAGAGAAGGTTGGGGGAGGGTACCCTATGGAACAGCTGTTGGGAGACAAATGGTAGCCTCCCGTCAAAGCCATCCAGTGTGTTCTTTAACGTGCACAGAGTATGGCTCTCCCGCACATGGATCCACGGCTTAACGTCCCACCCGACGGACGGCGGCCTTTGCAATCTCATCGGCGTCCCCTACTGACCGTAGACAGGGTGTTTTAGCGGAGATAAATCTGAAAGCTGACCCAGCTGGGACTCGAACCTGGTAACTGCAGATTACGAGCCTAGCGCGCTACCGACTGAGCCACCCCGCCCCTGTGTGACGAAGGTAGTACAATGCTTAATTATTTTCTCTATATTGATACTCTTATGAAAAAAAGTTTCAGAATATTCATTAATTTTTCCTCATTATAATAAAGTTTTGAAAATATGCTCAACACTTTCGGCTGTCAATTAGCATAACACGTTAACTGAAGCGACTTTTTCTCGACGTTGAACATTTTCTACCTTAACCCATCTGCTATCTACTTCAGGTAGCTCATTTCCTGAAGTTAACGGAAAACATCGAGTTTGACTGATTTTTAAAGTGATTTTCGGCAGCTCCGGAAAAACAATGTGTCAGTTAATGGCTTCCTAAGTGATCCCGTTAAATTCTGCGCTTCCGTGGCAATTTTGAGTCAGTACATATCACAATTTTGAGACAGAAAACATAAAGAAGTACAAAGACGAGAAGGTTTTAAAAATATTTTGTTGTTCTTGTCAAGTTATTTGATTTGAAAAAGCAAAACAAACTGTCATCACACTTGTGAAACAAATCTCAGTATACCTTTTTTTTTTCTTGGCAAACGTTTCCACAAAAAAAGTTCCGCATTAAAATTTATGAACTTGCTGTTTACTTTGAAAACTAAGCGAAATCATGTTATTATGTGCTCTAAAGCATCCATTTTTTTCAGCTTTTTCTCTAGGTGCCCACATCGAAATATTATAGGTACAAGAAGTGCTGCACTTTAAAACTGAATGTCTCTGGGTGTTTGAGTATTTTTTTTTAAAATAATTTAATACTTTAATGTTTTAGAAGCCGTCCCGTGGCCGAGTGGTTAGCGCGCCTGGCTGCTGATCAAAGGGAACTGGGTTCTAACCTCGAGTAAGGCATGGATTATTGTTTTTTCTACTGAGATCTTGCCATCCTCACAGAGGTCTGACAGGCTCCTGTCAGACCTCTGTATCAAGCAACTGCTTGAGGGGGTATTTTTTTATATTAATGTATTTGAAATTTTTAAGAAACATTATTTCAATACTATAACAGATGATAAAAAAACAAAACTACGAAATATTACTTCTTTATATAATTTTATCTCTACTGACAGGTGGAACTGAAGGATAGAACTAATCCCGCCTTCTCAATACACTCCTTCGTCTAGCGGGGCGGGGGTGGCTCAGTCGGTAGCGCGCCAGGCTCGTAATCTGTAGTTCCCAGGTTCGAGTCCCAGCTGGGTCAGCGTTGAGATTTATCTCCGCAAAATTCCCCGCCCTGCCCACGGTCAGTAGGGGACACCAATGGGCTTGGAAAGGCCGCCGCCCGTCGGATGGGACATTAAGCCGTGGCCCCGTGTGCGGGAGAGCCATACCCTGTGCACGTTAAAGAACACGCTGGATGGCCTTAACGGGAGGCTACCATCTGTCTCCCAACAGCTGTTCCAGTGGATCCCCTCCCCCAACCTTCTCTGAGCCTTCGGGGTCCATGTGACCTGGCCATTTAGCCCATGGTGTGCAAAAAAGTGCCGCTCAGAGGTAAAACAACCCAAACAACCCTTCGTCTAGCCATACCTCCCCACCCCCCTCGGGGATAGGGTTGGCTCAGTCGGTAACGCGCCAGGATTGCAATCTCGTGTTTGTAGGTTCGAAATCAGCGTTGACATTTATGGCCGCTAACCGCCCTCTTTCATAAAGGGAACACCGATGGGCTTGCAAAGTCCGCCGTCAATTGTATGGGATGTTCGCCTGTGGCTTCGTATGCGGGAGAGCCATAACTGTGAATTTTAAAGAACACGCTAAACTGAGGGGAGCAAACCATCTCTCTCCTGCCCACTGGATCCCCTTTCCCCGCCATCTCTGAGCCCTTGGGTTCCTTATAACCTGTCCATTTAACTCATTGTATGCAAAGAAATGCCGCTCAGAAGTAAAATAACTCAACCCACCCGCTTTCTTATTTACTCTTACTTAACCTAATAATTGAATGCCCACGAATGATCTCATTAACTCATTAAAGACCACTTTTGAAGAACTCTCAAAAGCCAATTTTATTAAAAGACATAAGGCAAAGCCTTTTAAATGAAATCAGGCCTGGACAGTGCAATAACAGAAGAATTAACGTTTAAATATATATAGAGAGAGAGAGTGTGTGTTACACCTAAGTGTTCCCTGGTTTGTGAAAAACAAGACCACTCGCACTGATTTGAGCACTGACCACATACACACCCATATTCGGAAGCTCGCGCAGACCTTTTTCAAGGCAGTGGGAGATAATCCTTATGATATAATTAGATTTTTGATTGATTATGATCCATTGGTTTTGAACCAGTTCAAGCGTCCTAAGAATGTGGTGTATGACACCCGCATATTTAACTTTTAATTGTGCTTCTTTAGCAAGTTTGTTTTGCCGTGTTGCCCCTTTGAGATTTATGTGTTTTACTTTTGTTTTTGCCAATCAGGCACTATTTTAGACTTCGAGATATAAGCCATAAGCTTGGAACTCTTAATATTAATTAAAGCATTGTCTCGCAAACTTTTTTACTATGCGGCACACTGAATCTAATTTTTTTTCCGCGGCACACCTAAAAAAGAATAAAAGCAAACTCTATATAATCGTCATTATATTTGCGCTTTGTTGAAGTCATCAGCCTGGTTTTATTTGAAGATTTGCTCTCGTTCTTTAATTCATAACTCGGTGTTTGTTTTAAATATTTGTCCATTCTATTATGGCTTGAAATAATCAAAAATTAATACCAAAATTTGGAAAAAGCTTGATAAATACTTACAAGATCCCAGTTGATAAAATCTGAAAGATTTTTGTTAAAGCACGTCGATAACACAAGTCAAAATGAAATCTTTGGAATATCTAGTGTCAATTTGAAAATCTCTCGCGGCACACAGTTTGCGAGACACTGAATTAAAGATATCAGATATCAGTGTTACACCAATTAAATTTATTTTTAATAAAACTAAACTGAAAGTATTAATTTTTAAAATCACTAACCAATTTTAAAATACTACTAAATGTTTTAATATAGTCGTAATGAATAAATTGTTTTACATGGTTTTGAAATAAACGGATTTTAATTAAATTTTATATAAATTAAATCGATTAAATTTTTTTGCATATATAATTTCTCCCTTCCCTATTTTTGCTCCACTGCTCTCTAGGCCTAGTGTATCAAGGCAGCACAAATGGTGCTAAATTAGAAAGAGTTTGGTTTTTTTTTAAATTACCGATAGTGTAGTAGAAATGCGTTAATATAAAATTCAATGGTGTATAACTATGGCTTACTAGTTAAATTTTCAAGTGGGGCAAAGTTTGTAAAAATTTGAGTTTCAATTTTTTTGCAGACATAAAGAACATACAGGGATCAAAGATGAAAGAAAAAACACCATCTGCGTTCAAATTGTCTTAAACTTTTCTGTGTATATTTGTTCTTCAAATATATTTCCTTTCCTCGAACCTTCCTTTCACTGCAAACTGAGTCTTGAATTTGAAGTGTTAATTTCCTACCACTTTTATTTTAAGTTATAAAATTTAATAATTTAAATATTTCTACAAAAAAACTAGCTTTATTTGTTTGAGTTTTCCATTTCTAGAAAGTATCTTTTATGGTACTATATACAAAATCATATCAAATTACAGATAACTCCATGTTATGTCGATGGGAAGTTTTGCAATATCAGTAGCTTCGAAAGTAAGGGTTTGATGAAAAGATACGACTAAAGTTATATTAAAGATCTCGATTTTCAACAATATTCTTTAGGCATTTAAAGAGTTATGGAGACTTGAATATCCAATAGTAGTAATGGTAATTCTAAGATACATACTAAATTGACGAAAATTGAAAACAATATTTATATTAACTTCAAAAATATATAATTTTACACAATGCTTTAAATAATACTACTTGTTTAAGCTTAATTCACTTCTGAGGTATGCCCGGATCTATATAATAGTAAATTGGGGGGGGGGGAGGTGTACAAAACTCAATCAAACCGGGGAAAAGTAAAGGAGGGGAGATTAGATTTCCATTGCAGTATAACATTTCCCCATTCGTTTTAGAGGTTTTTAAATAATTTCTTGCCTCTGTTACCATTACTAACAGGGGCGGGGGAGGCTCAGTCGGTAGCGCGCCAGGCTCGTAATCTGTAGTTCCCAGGTTCGAGTCCCAGCTGGGTCAGCGTTGAGATTTATCTCCGCAAAATTCCCCGCCCTGCCCACGGTCAGTAGGGGACACCGATGGGCTTGGAAAGGCCGCCGTCCGTCGGATGGGACGTTAAGCCGTGGCCCCGTGTGTGGGAGAGCCATACCCTGTGCACGTTAAAGAACACGCTGGATGGCCTTAACGGGAGGCTACCATCTGTCTCCCAACAGCTGTTCCAGTGGGTCCCCTCCCCCAACCTTCTCTGAGCCTTCAAGGTCCATGTGACCTGGCCATTTAGCCCATGGTGTGCAAAAAAGTGCCGCTCAGAGGTAAAACAACCCATCCATTACTAACATCTTCTAATGAGGGCGGGCTTTTTTAATGGACAAGGGACCATGCCCGCAGGCCCCTTGTTCTCAACTGTCAATCAGGGGATTTCTCTTTTAAAAAATGTCCTCTACGATACTATGACAATGTGTCTTTTCTGTAGTCACATGATACATGGAAACCACGTTGTTTAGTGGAAGCATCTACCTCTAAAATTTCTTCATGCATATGAAGCACAAGAAAAATGTTGAGCTTCGTGTCAGGAGAGTGAAAAATGGAATTATTCTTTGAGGAAACTTCGTCGGATTCAAGGTTAGTGGTTTAAGAGTATGTTTCCGATATGCCGATATATCGATTAATACTCAGTGACTTACAATGGGGGAAGGATCAACGGATTCCCCCCCCCTTCCTTGATGCTCTTTACGGTCTGAAACACTTCCACGATGACCAAACTACCTTGCTTGACAAATGTATCCTGCCAAGAAAGCCAAAACCATAAATCAAAGTGATAGGAAGATGATCGCAGGAAATAACGCATGACATCATCAATCGAAGCTGAATAGAAAAAGAATGACGAAAAGAAATTCTTCACAGCAATTCCTATCAATTCATATCTTAGTTCTCTGGTTGGTAGGTGGCGACATGTACATAGAAAGGTCTTAAGATCGAAATCCATCGCTCCTTCAAGAAATGAAGTAAATGCTTCAATCCGTAAAAGGAACTTCGAATAGTGACATTTAAGCTTCAGGGATGTCTACCTTTCTTTCTTCCGAAAAGTGTTGCCGATGGGTTAAAATAGGATTCTCGCAAAAGAAAGTAAGTGAGGTGACCGTAAGAGCTGCCATCTTAAATTTTTGATTGCCGATTTAAAAAGTTTGTTAGATATTGATATTTAGTTACTTGGAATTTTATTCTTTTTGGTTATGGGTTGGTTTGTTTTACTTATGAGTAGGACTTTTTTATATACAAAGGGCTAAATTGCCAGATTACAAGAACTCCGAGGGCTCAGAGAAAGGGACTTACTGGACAGCTGTTAGGAGACAAACGGTAGCCTCCCGTTAAGGTCATTCAATGTGTCTTCAATGTCCACAGGGTATGGCTCTCCAGCACACGGCTCAACGTCATATCCGACGAACGGCCCATTTTCATGTCTCTGAGTGTCCCCTTTGTGACCAAGGATGAGGGGAGGGGGTAGCGGGAATAAATCTCAATACAGGCACAGCTGGGACCCGAATTAGGAACTACAGATGAAGAGTCTGGCGAACTACCAAGTGAGCCAGTCAACGCTCTATTACAAAGCATTAGTTGTAGCTCTATCGGTCGAATTATAATACCGATGACTGTAAAAAAATTTTTAATTATATTTTTATTTTTTAAATAGAAGAAGGTGATCTTTTACCCAAAAGACGGAGATAACCAGGGAGCTCTATTGGGTTTGTCATGGATTCTTATACAACATACAGACATATGCCCCCGCTGGTTCAATAGTCAGGTACGTTAACCACTAGAGCAGGTATGGGCTTGTAAATAACGTAATGCTACCAACTTTGGGTTGGAAATCAATGGGTCCTCCTCGAAGTGTAAAAATAAAAAGTGGTTTTTAATTCGAACTGGCGTTATATATATATATGGATATTTTATCCACATGTATCTCTATGGGTACACCTTCTGATCTTCATTAAATATAACATATTACAAAATTCTAATATTCAACTATCATGCGCGTATGAATAATATAAAATCTGATCAGAACATCTCCACTATTGGAAATTTGTTTTGAAGGCATCCATCAAACCCTACCTATCAGTCCCCGCCCTGCCCACGGTCAGTAGGGGATACCGATGGACTTGGAAAGACCTCCGTTCGTAGGATGTGACGTTAAGCCGTGGTCCCGTGTGTTGAAGAGCCATAACCTATGCACGTTAAAGAACACGCTGGATGCCCTTGACGGGAGGCTACCATCTGTCTCCCAAAAGCTGTTCCAGTGGGTCTCCTCCCCCAACCTTCTCTGAGCCTTCGGGGTCCATGTCACCTGGTCATTTAGCCCATGGTGTGCAAAAAAAGTGCCGCTTAGAGGTAAAACAACCCAACCTACCTATCGGTAACTCTGAATTCATACAATAGAATTATGATTCTATTTATATTCGGTAATCATTATATAAACGCTAACTGTCACTTTGCCCTTGGTGAATAATGGAACACGGATGGGATTGGAAAGATATTTTCCGTCGGATGGAAGGTTAAGCCATGGTCCCGTGTGCAGAAGAACCATAAATAGTAAAGAACATACTGTATTGCCTTGTGGACTTTCATCTGTCTCCTAACAGTTATCAAATAGATCCCCTTGCTCTAGAGGCGAGTGTTCCTCAGTCGGTAGCGCGTCTGCCTCATAATCTGCAGTTCCCAGGTTCGAGTCCCGCCTGGGAGTTGAGATTCATCTCCGCAAAACTCCCTGTCCTACCAACGGTTATTAGGGGACATCGGTGGGTTTGGAAAGACCGCCGTCCTTCGCATGGAACATTAACCATGGTCCCGTGTGTGGGAGAGAACCATACCCTGTGCACGTTAAAGAACACGCTGGATGGCCTTGATGGGAGGTTACCATCTATCTCGTAATAGCTCTCCAGCGTGTCCCCTTCCCCCAACCTTCTACAAGCCCTCGGGGTCATTGTAACCTAAACATTTAGCCTATTGTGTTCACAAAAGTACCATTCAGAGGTAAAACAACCCCTACTCAACTCTGAACCCTTAGGATCCTTGTGACCTGCCCTTAGGATGTTGTCTGCTGCTGATAAGAGGTGAAACAACCCAACACATCTGTAATAATTATGTTCTTTTTATAAATCTAATATAATTCATAAAATTAGTAAGAGTTTAAAATCATCTTTGACTGTTTCCTCGAAAAATGACCTAGGGAATGTTCCAAACATTGAAAGCTTTGTTTTGATTTCAAAGAATATTACAGAATCAAGAGACTTAAATTTTAAGCACTTCTCCAAAATTAATCGCCTTAAAGAAAACGTCCCGAAATTGCCGCCTGATTTTAATGGGCTTAGTTTAATCATCAGTCTCTAATGCTTCTTCTCAAAGTGAATTTGAAGAAGGGCATTTTACCTCTCTTCTGTAGACACAAAAACGGAGAAGCAATTTTAAAGCTTTTGTTGTTCTTCTGGATTATTTAAATTCTCTTAACGCTTTCTGAACAAAAATAATATCATATTTTTCTTCTACAATTCATTCTTTTTTTACATGCGAATAATCAGTTAATTTTTTTAAATACATTGAGCGAAAGCATAAATTAAATCTTCAGCTATCTCGTAACAGTTTTGTAGTATTTTTAAAATTAATTAAAAATATAAAACATTTTACATAAAACAATTTCTGGTTAATAAAATTATATTAAAATACAAATTGGAGATAAAGATAATTATTTAATGTAATTTAAATACCAAACCTTTTCTTCTTGTTTTCTCTCGCTCTGTAGTAATTTACTACCGCTAGTTAAATCTCCCATTGTTTACAATGAGGATAGATGCATTACTGGCTTTTATAATGGCCCTATATCACATTCTGAAGCCGCACTGGGTATCACTAAATTAAAACTGCATAAATCCCGAGGGGTGGACGAAATCACCACTGAAATGCTTAGAGTTTGGAACATTTGTTGTTTGCAAATTTATACTATAGAATTATATATGCAAATAAATAATTCTATAGTATAAATTTGTGTTGTCACATAGCTGACTGAAATTTTGAATATTTTTTATGATAAAGGTGTTGTTCCTAAAGATTTTACTAGAGCTATTCTATTTCCAATTTTTAAAAAAGGTGATCGCAGTTCTTGTGATACTCATACAGGAATTAGTTTACTTTCTGTTCCAGGTAAAGTTCTTTGCATGATTATACTTAAAAGAATTAAGAATTTGGTTGATGGACAACTAGGTGATGAACAGTGTGGAAAATTTCTACACTGTTCATCACCTAGAAGAGAAGTGGTAGGGGATATATTGATCAAATATTTTTTTCTTAGGCAGATTCTTGAGAAATGTTTGGAGTTTCAGAAACCTGTGGTTGCTTGTTTTATAGATTTCAAAAAGGCTTTTGACTCTGTTGATCGACATAATTTGCGGTTGATTGTTAAATCTTATGAAATTCCTGATAAGTTAGTTAGTGTAATGAAAGCTCTCTATAATAACACTGAGTCATGTGTGAGAGTTGGTACGTCTTGCAGCAATGGTTTAGCATAACTAGTGGAGTTACACAAGGGTGCATTTTGTTTCCTTTTCTGTTTTGTTTGGTTATTGATTATGTTATGTGAAATCCTTTGCAAGGGAAAGATTTTGCCCTTAAATGATCTAGAGATTTCAAAATTTCGGATTTAGATTATGCAGATGATTTGGCCCTGTTGGCTAATGATGTTGATGAGATGAATTCGTTCATTAGGGCTGTTCGTGAGAATAGTAATAGAGTAGGTTTCATGATAAACAGAGGAAAAATTAAAGTCATGAAAATTGGTCAGGCAGATAGTGCTTCAGTTGCTTTGAGTGGCTGTTCTCTTGATCAAGTGTCTCAGTTTAATTATCTTGGGAGCTATGTAACAGATACCGGTGATGTGCAGCATGAGATAAATAGAAGAATAGGGATTGCCGCTGGGACTTTTAAGAATCTATGGAGAGTGTGGAAATATTGGCGTATATACCTAAAGGCTGAAATTAGGCTATATAATAGTTTGGTTCTTTCTAAGGTTAGTTATGATAGCGAAACATGAACCTTTGCAAGCAGGATGACAAAAAAACTTGATGCTTTTGATTCTAGATGCTTATGCAATATCTTGGGCATTAGGTGGTTTGACTTTGTAAGTAATGATGAGGTTAGGCAAAGGAGTCATCAACCTCCTTTGAGCAGTGTGTTGTGCAGAGACTGCGTTGGTTTGGCCTTGTTGCCCGTATGCACAGCTGCAGATTAGCAAAGAGGATTATGAACAGGGTACCTAAGGGTATCAGAAAAAGGGGGAGACCTAGGAAGCATGGGCAGACAATGTCAAACAGGACCTTACTAGAATTGGCCTAGAGTGGCCCAAATGCAGCAGCTGTAGCTCAAAAGAGACACGTCTGGAGAGAAAAATTGCACAGTCTAGTTGGACATCCGTAGCCCATGGCTGCATGCGAATTTTGTATGTTTATATGTAGTTTAATTGTTGCAAATATTAAATAGTAAAATTCTAAGTTCCATAGCAGCTTGAAATCTTTAATATTAAAGTCAAATTTATTTACGTTTTAAGAAAGTTATTAAATATCATTCACTAGATTGTAAAACGAAGCAAGTGTCTTTGCCTCCTGCTTAATCTCCAATCCAAGGATGACAAATATTTTCTGAGCCCAAATGTCTCACTTTTTAGTTCTAATATTTCAGAAGGAATTGGATTTATTGCTCCTACAAAATCGTCTTGAATTCCAAAAATAAATTTTATTTCTTTTTAATAACAACAGATAGTGAAAAACGGTGACGAAAGGTCATAAGCCCATTTCTTTTCCCTCTATTCCTGACCAATAGATGAAAAAGTCGAAAAGCGTGAGAAAGAAAAAGTTGAGGAAGAAATATTTTCTTTCTCTCTCTCTTTGTTTCTATTTTTTATGTACATATAAAAATAAATTGCAATTTACTACCGCTAACGAAATTGTTTCATTAATTATATAGTTAAATTGTAATATATTTATATGCTTTGTAGAAGCTTATAGTTTTTATGAAATTAAATGTCATTTCAAATAGCATTTCAAGAAAATTATTCATAAATATTATTTTAACCTGAAGTGTCGCGTCTGTCAAAAGAAACCAGTTGACTATAAAACACTCTCATCATCTAAATGCAAAATTTTTAACACACGTTGATTATTTTCATAACAGTTAAAAGTCTGGTTATATTTTCCACTTTAGCCTCTTTTCATGGTGAAACTCCAAAATAAGGGAAGTTCCTACAACTGAGAGAGATAATATTTTGTTAGTACGAATACAATCCTAAGAGATTGGCTCAGTCGGTAGCGCACCAGGCTCCTAATCTTCAATTTTCCGGTTCGAGTTCCAACTGTGGCCCTCGGTGAGAAAGGGGACACCGATGGGCTTGGAAAGGCCGCCTTCCATCGAATAGAACATTAAGACATGATTCAGTGTGCAGGAGAGCCATACACTGGGCACGTTAAAGAACACGCTGAATGGTCTTAACGAGAGGCTACCATCTGTCCAGTGGCTCCCCTTCTCCCAAACTTCTGTGATCTCTTGGGGTCCTTGAGTTGTGGGTTGGGTTGTTTTACCCCTGATCGGCACTTTTTTCCACACAATGGGCTAAATGGCCAGGTCACATGGACCCCGAAAGCTCAGAGAAGGTTGGGGGAGGGGACCCACTGGAACAGCTGTTAGGAAACAGATGGTAGCCTCCCGTCAAGGCCATCCAGCGTGTTCTTTAAAGTGCACAGGGTATGGCTCTCCCGCACACGGGGCCACGGCTTAAAGTCCCATCCGACGGACGGCGGCCTTTCCAAGCCCATCGGTGTCCCCTACTGACCGTGGGCAGGGCGGGGAATTTTGCGGAGATAAATCTCAACGCTGACCCAACTGGGACTCGAACCTGGGAACTACAGATTACGAGCCTGGCGCGCTACCGACTGAGCCACCCCCGCCCCTGGGGTCCTTGAGACCTGTCCATTTATCCCATTGTGTGCAAAAACAAAGCCCAAACAACTTAATATCGCTTAAGAAAAAGTTAAAACATTTCTAAATGTGAAAAAAAAATTAAAAAATTGCGATATTAGTGATAATAGAAACATTTTCAAATTTAAATATATCGAATACGAAGAAAATCTCGAAATTAAAATAAATTGAATAAGAAACAAATCTTCAAATGGAGTATTACCAGTAACAATCTCTTCAAAAATTCCTCTTAAAAGCTAAGATGTTCTACTTCCTTTCTTGAAAACTAAACATCCAAGCTTAAAATATTACCCCGTGTGAGAAATCTGCCGCAATTTCTTTCGTTGCGGACAAAATCGCCTCAAACAGTCACAAAATAACAAATGGCTCTCAGTTTAAAACCAAGAGCCGTAAATATCGTTCGGATGGCAGAACACAACAGTAGAGTCGAAGTTGAGAAGAGCGGGAGGGGTGGTGCAGAATGTGAGCATTTGCCGGACAGCCATAATTTAAAGACTGTCTTTATAAGCAGCAGGATTTTTACCTTCTCCACTGTATGTGAGTATAAGTCGTTTTCCAGAAAGAAATGATGAACATTTGTTTCTCTTGCCTCCCTTCGGAGCGTCACCTTCCCAGGATAGGTGTGGAGAAAAATAAAAGGAGGAGGCGGTCGATCGCTCCTCGTGCTCACCTCCGTAGTTGCACGTGTGCGCAGAACGTGTGCTTCGTAGTGTGCGTCTACGGCGTTCACCCACCTCTTGAGATTTTTCTCTTGAATATCTGCTCTGCTCTTCATCAAGCATCTTTGATATTAGGGATTGGGAGAGGAGGATTTGGCTAGGTATGAATTCGTGGGTATTCTCGGAGGATTTGGCTAGGTATGAATTCGTGGGTATTCTCGGAGGATTTTGGTTGGATTGTTTTATTTTTGTGCATTCAATGGGCTAAAGAGCATAGTGGCGACAACCAAGGTCACCTTGATACACCGCGCCTGGATAGCTGTTGAGCAAAAGTAGGGAAGAAAGGAGAGAAATTAATTATGCATAAAAATTTAAGTGATTTAATTTGACTAAACTTCAAATGAAAAATAAATTTTTAACCATTCAAATAATGTATTTGTTACAAATTTGAAATATTTAAGAACATTTAAAAATTAATATCTAACTTTTCAAAATTAAATAACTACCAGTTTTATTTTTAAAGTTATTAATATAATTACTACTGATATATTTCAACTCAGTTTGGTTATTGCACTGTCTAGGTTTAGTGTATCAATATAATTTTGTACAAAATGGAATAAATGGCAAGGTCACAAGGACCCCAAGAGCTGAAACTCAGTTTGGTTTCAGGCGAAATAGATCAACTGAGCATCAAATTCTCAGAATGGTGAAGAAAATCGCAGAATCTTTGAATAAGAAAGAAACAGTTGCTGCTGTCTTTCTAGAAGTGGATAAAGCTTTTTACCGCGTCTGGACGGCTGGTTTTATATACAAGTTAATTATGACAGTTGTACCTTCGGGTCTTACCAGTATTTTACAGTCATATTTGCCAAAGAGAACTTTTCAAATGCAAGTTTAAAACCTTTCTATCTACAAAGAGAGTAATGGCCTTTGGAGCACCACAAGGCTCTCTCCTAAGCCCTTCTCCCTTTTCACTCTACCTTTATTATATGCCATCTTTAAATCGCATCTATTAGCCCAATATGCTGAAGATATCGCCCTCCTTTCCCCCTCATTGGGTCCAGTGATTGCTACAGACAGGTTGCAGAGATGTCTTGATGAGATGGAAGAGTGGTACGATGAATGGAAGTTCAAGATAAACACTGAGAAGAGCACTGCCATCCTCTTCAGTGCAAAACCTATTAAAAACACAAACTTTTAAGTTTTTTAAATAAACCAATTGAATGGCGAAAGACCAACAAATATTTGGGTATAACCCTACGTCAAAAGCTCAAATGGGACCCTCATATTCATGATATTATAACTAAAGTCAATGCAGTGAGATGTCAACTAGGACTTCTCCTTCGGAGAAATGATATCTTGATGATTGACCATAAATTATTATTGTATAACATGGTAATTTGTCCGATAATAACTTATGCTTCCCCTAAATGGGCGAACACCACCTCCACGAATATACACAGGATTCAGGTCTTGCAAAACAAAATATTGAGATATGAGGCGATGCCCCTTGGTTTGTTACTAACAGACAACTTCATAAAGACTTGGGCATCGACCACATATATACTCATATTAAATGTATCTCAAAAAGGTTTTTTGAGGCTGTTAAAAATAATCCTAATGAGATTATTTCTTCTTTGCTTGATTATTATCACAATGTTCTTAATAAGTACAGGAGGCCTAAAATGATGGCTTTCTCTGAGGAAAGCTACTCGTTTTAGATCTCTTGTGCATGATATATGCTGTTTCTTAGCTTGTGTTTTATGTTAGCCTCTAGGGACCCACCCACTGGTGGTTTACTTGTTATACGTTTTTACTTATGCCAAATCGGCACATTCTCAGATGGAGATGGTAATGGGTATGTTTTACCTGGAACATCGCATATCCATACACGATCTACGATCTACGACTTTAGTATTGATATTATTAAATACTTATGGTACGGTTGGGGGAAAAGGAAAAGACAGAGTCACCAAAATTGGACAAAGGGTTGTTTTTTAACGTTATTCAATCTGTGCGGAATTACAATAATCTGTGGTTTTTTACCTTCACTTCCTCGGACTAAAATTCATTCTTCTCTTATGCTTTTGACAGCCTCCCAGAACAATCTATTCTTGTGTTATGTGTTTTCTAACCTGCCCCCCCCCCGCTTCTCGCCCTACCGGGATCGTTAAAAATTCATTCCATTTTACGTTTATGCATCTTCTCCCCTACCACAAAATTTATTCCTTTGTTATGCATGTATTTCTCCTTTGACAAAAAAAAAATCTTCTTGTTATGCCACTCCCTCTAACCCACAAAACGCCCACACTTTTAGTGGTTAAATTCATTTTTTTTTCATTCTTTGGTTCTCTTTCTCCACCATGGCAAAATCCATTGGTCTATTTTTTTCACTTCGACAAAATACATCTTCCATTTATTTTTATGCATCCTCCTCTTCCCCTAGAGGGCGACGGTTGGCTCGGTCGGTAACCCGCCAAGCTCGTAATCTGAAATTCCCAGGTTCGAGTCTCAACTGGGTGATCGTTGAGATTTATCTCCGCTAAACTTTCACTCTGCCCTTGGTTAGAAATCGGACATCTATGGGCTTGGAAATGGCGCCATCCGTCGGATGGGAAGAAAACCCGACCCCCGTGTTTAACATGAACATACCCTGTGCACCTCAAAGAACAGGCCTTGACAGTAGACATCCATTATATCTTCTAATAGCTGTCCAGTGGGACTCCTTCCCCAGCTTCCTCTAAGCATTGGGGGTCCTTGTGACCTTGCTGATTTAGCCCATTGCGGGAGCAAAACTGCAGCTCAGAGGTAAAAATAGTACTTTTAGAATGCTTTTATTTACTTCTCCTTTTCCCCATCCCTGATAAAATAGCTACGCAATTTATTATTTAAATAATTTTTTTAATTTTTAACGTAGATGCTGAATACAGTACTAAAATCACGCCAATATCGACGACAGAATTCCTTATTTGAATTGCAATAGATATTATTAATAATTCACGAATGTTAATATTTTAAAACATTCGAATGAAATTCAAACGAAAGAAGAAGAAAACCCCTGAATTAAACAAAGAAAGCACCTTGTTTCTTTGATGCCACATAAGCTTAATCAGCTACACTAATAGAGACAAAATATGCAAATGGCATTTCAGAAGATAGAACCTTGCTGCCTAATGACTATTCCTTCCTCTCTCTCCAATCATTTCTACGTTCCCACAGGAATACTAGCAGAGTTGTCATAAGATTGTAGCAACACATCATGTACCCTAAACAGCGAAAGCGAACATAGATCAACTTATTTTTGACTTCATTAAAAAAACATTCATTGCCCTTAGTAACAGGAAGAGCAGTATAAATATTTCACACCCTAACCATCAAAGGCTCATAAATATTTCCTCACAAGGTTAAATTAGCTAGGCCATGGCTCAGAGGATCAGGAATATTTGTGGTTACTTTAGATCTACAGAACACAGGGATGATGATTGAACGCTCAAGATCTGGAGTACAGACATTAATTCAAAGCAATGGTAATTGGAAATATACGAAATGATGAAGATTGTAATTAGCGTAGAATAAAGGAGAATAATTGATTAGCAGAATCTTACGAGCACGTACTACCAGTTAATCGTTTCATTGCAAAGAGAAGGTCTATTTATTTTTGTTCGCAGTATTTCAACACCGTCACATTCTAAACAGTCTTGTCATAGCAATTCACCGCTGCATTTACCAGCCCAAATAACGTGTTAATAACACTAAATATACCAGTTTTCGCTTTTATATTACAGTCGATACGCAAGTTAAAATTCAACAGGGTCTGCAGAGAGTCCAATGACTTTTCAAGCATTAATTCAAGAGAAACCCCTGAAATTTAATTGTTTTGCGGGTTGGGTTGTTTGGGTTGTTTTACCTCTGAGCGGCACTTTTTTGCACACCATGGGCTAAATGGCCAGATCACATGGACCCCGAAGGCTCAGAGAAGGTTGGGGGAGGGGACCCACTGGAACAGCTGTTGGGAGACAGATGGTAGCCTCCCGTCAAGGCCATGCAGCGTATTCTTTAATGTGCACAGGGTATAGTTCTCCTGCACACGGAGCCACGGCTTAACGTCCCATCCGACGGACGGCGGCCTTTCCAAGCCCATCGGTGTCCCCTACTGACCGTGGGCAGGGCGGGGAATTTTACGGAGATAAATCTCAACGCTGACCCAGCTGGGACTCGAACCTGGGAACTACAGATTACGAGCCTGGCGCGCTACCGACTGAGCCACCCCCGCCCCATTGTTTTGCGGAAAGTAAACATTGTTTTGCGGAAAGTAAACATTGTTTTGCAAGACAGCAATTTCATGATTGCGTCCTGTTTCACGCCGACAACCAAACTTATAGTTTATCTTCTTTTGACTGCGTAAAGCTTTTACCGTAATCATGAATAGGCACGTAACCAGGATTTAGTTTCTGGGGGTGGGGGATAAGGATGCGAGAATTTAGTTTCGGGGAGGTCCGAAAAAAAATTTTTTTGTGGGGGCGTATGAGAATTCAGTTTCGGGGAGACTCCGAGAATTTAGCTTCCAGGGGCGGGTGGAGACTGAGAATAAGATTTCAGTATTCCTAATTTCTAAAATATTCCACCAAACAGAAAAGGTTTAAATGTTATTCAACATGGAATGAAATTTTATAGTTGTTTTTCTTTTCAAATATATTTTAGTGTCGGACATAAAATATGGGGCTAAAATAAAATGATGCAAAGGCAACTGTTTCGGATTTCAAAGCAAGTAGACAGTTTCCTGTTTAGTGTAAGACGATAAGATTTTCGCGCGTGGGGTCCCTGCTGCCCCCTTCCCCTGAATTAGAAGCTCTTAACAAATTCGTCAGTCTATTAGAACCTATTGAAAAATTAGACAATCTATTAGAAGCTACTGTAAAACTGGACAATCTGCGAGAAGCTACTGAAAATATTGCACAACATGGAAGAAGCTACTGGAAGAACTGGATAGTATATAAGAAACTACTGGAAGAAAACGTACAATATACAAGATAGCTGTTGAAAAAAATGAGACAATCTACAAGAAGCTACTCAAAAAAACTGCACAATCTGCAAGAAATTACTGAAGAAAACTAACACTCTTCAAGAAGCGGCTGGAAAAACTGATGCAATTTACAAAAGATACTGGAAAAATTTGATATTCTAGCAATAAGTACGCAAACTCGAAAAACGTGAGTTAAAACGGAACAATTTAGGAGAAGTTGCTTAAAAAATGGGCAATCTAGGTATAACTGGTTGAAACTGGAAAAATCAAGAGTAGCTACTTGTAAAACTAATCAGTCTACAAGTAGTTACTTGGTTTATTATATCCTATGCCTAGGGTACAAAACCGAGAGATCTGCAATTACTTATCAAACGAGAAACCAAATACTTCTCTTTCATTTTTAATACATTTAAACAAAATTCCGCCCTTTAATTTTCTTAATGCATTTATATTCTTTCTTTTCGATTCCCGCCCACACATTTTTCAAATGTTACACTGCCAGAACTATTTTCGAAAATCATCACCATTGCATAACAACCTTTATCCACAATGGTCAATCAATGTAATAGCTTTTATCCAACCACGCATCCCCTTTTATTGTGAAATGGAACTCATTTTCTCAGATGGATTAAGTGCATTTTTGACAGGCAAATGAAAAACCACACCAAAGGAAAGGAAAAAGAAGTGACAGGTAAACGAAGTGCAGCGCTACTAAATCCTTCCTTATGAAAGATCCAGTTGTAATTGTATATCTGTGATTCGCCCTTTGAGAGTTAAGGGTGAAACGCATAGGCACGAGTAAAAGCCTTCAGTCGCAATATTCCTTGTCTTTATCGACACTTTTCCGGACCTCTCACGCACAGAGGTTGTCCCGTTAGCAACAACTGACAGAAAAGGTCACTTAAGTACATCTTGGATTGCAGGGAAACGCCTGAATGTTGTTTTTCCCGTCGATCGTCGCTTGTTAAGGATGACAAGCTTTTGTGTCTTGCAGCTGCGACTACCCATTTCCAATTTATCGCTCAATATGCAAGTATCAAAGATGTTTGCAATGGCTCGTCATGTTCTCTTTCTTTCTCTGTTTGGATGCGATAGTCGGGCGTAAGAAGCTGGCACGAAAGAGCACACCCAAACGACAGCTGAGCGATGGGAAGTTAAAAATAGTAGCAGACTACAGCTGATGGCAAATGGAGCGCATCTTCTGCAAGGAAGAAACAAAGAGATGGGTATTAATCTGCCTGGTATTGCTTCCCCCCCATTTGGAAGCAGATCCGTCTTTGGACACGCGAAGGTTTGTACAGTTGTGGATCTACACTGTAAGAGAGGCCAGTTATTTATTATTTACACCACAAAATGGTGTAAGGTCACAACATAAACTGGTATCAAAATTTATATAAAAAATCATATATACATATCCTTTGTTTCAAATGTCATCAACGGCGGTAATGTAAAAGTTATTACTTTGATACCTGCTGGTAATAAGTTTCGCTTTTAAATGGTAAACTCTCATCTGAATGTGGTGTTACACCAGATTCTGGTATTATAAAAAATAAAATGATATATTATTCCCTTTCATGATGTTAGAGTTTCCCTATTCGTGTGTATGATTACACCATGGTGTTATTTTACACTTGTTTCTGGAGTTAGATTTACACTCTTTAGGTATGATCTTACACCAAACATTAGTGTTACTTTACACCATAATATGGTGATAACCTAGCTGCAACCATAAACTGATGAAACGTGTCCATTTTTTGTAGTGCATAGTGACACAAATTAGAAAAATATTTGTATATAATTAAAGAAATGATGGTTTGTAAAAGATTTAACAACAATGATATTTTGTGGTGAAACATATTAATTCGTAATATCTGTGTAGAAGTCAAAAATTAGGCCAGGGTTCTCGATCTGAAATCGTATAAGACACAAATCAATTAATTCACAATACGTGGGGAGGGGGGGGCAAGATGCAATCGAGTCAGGTCTTGAGAAATCAGCGAAATATGCACAAATCTCATAATTTTTTACCTCCATTATTCTTTTTAGCAATTTGAAGGGGGGGCATTACCAAGGCCACAGTGATACATCAGGCTTGGACAGCCTTGAACGAAAGGAGGGAAGATAGGAGGGAAATTAATTATTAATTATGCATAAATATGTAATTGATTAATTGGTTTAAATTTTAAGTTAAAGCCATTTATTTTCAAACTTGTTAAAATAAAATAATTTATTAATTAGAATTTTATAAAATTAATTACCCGAGTTTAAAAATAAATAGCTACCAGTTGAATTTTTAGAGATATATATATAATTAAATCTGCTATTTTTTTTTTCCAAATTAAGTCTTCTGCAACTGCATTATTTAGGTCTCTTGTAGTGAGGTGGCTTTTGGCATTACCCTCTTCCCTCCCCCCAGATCAGGCCCTGTCATTACCAAAATATTAAGCTAAATATCATTTTTAATGGTTTCATCTTCGACTGAACGCGACCTACCTTCCATTCTCGCGTCAGGTCATCTGAGTCGAGCCAAGCAAATAAACCACATTTCGCTATCATGATTATCGTTGAAAGTAACTTGCGGGTCTTACAAATGATTTCACAGGTCACGTGTTTGAAACCTTTGAATTTGGCAGATGCAAACATTCCAAAAATGATATACAGTATATACGTATGTGAAATCGGAAATGCATATTCAATATTTCGGTAAGAGAAATTTTTTCGTATGTATAGAGACAAAACAAATTACATGGGCTAGACCTCTGTGGCAAGCAGCTGCTTGAGGGGGTATTTATTTTTTATTTACAACCTCTGCTGTTCAAATTTTCCACCTTTAGCATTCAATTTTATAAAAAGCAGTGAATCCAAGTTCATGCGTCAGTCTCCACTGAGCTAATACAAGACTGTCGTTCGTTGCTGATGACGGATGACGGAGATGGAACATCATCGACAGAGGAAAAGTTTTAGTTCTCCACACGAAAAATATGTCTTTTTCTCTCTGAATTAAAAAACACGAGTACTTTTCAGGTTCTCTGAAACAAATGTCAGGTTGACTGAAAGAGAAATCAGCAAAAATCTGAAACAAGTGTCATTAATTTGACACAAAAATCGGACTCTTCGAAAATAGAAATAAGATTCTCCGAAATAGAACTCAGGATAGTTTTAACGAGAGGCTATCATCTGTCTCCTAACAGTTGTCCAGTGGGTCCCTTTCCCCCAACCTTCTCTGAACCTTCAGAGTCCTTGTAACCTGCCATTTAGCCTATTGTGTACAGTCACTCAAAAAAGTATCCGAACACTATGGTTGATTACAGAATTCAGAATTCAGATTCACTATGGTTGATTACAGATCTGACAACCTTCGTGTCACGTGACACGAAGGTTGCCAGATCACTAATTTCTAAAAAAAATCGTTGCCAGATATTTTTTCTGAATTCTGTAATCAACCATAGCGTACGGATATTTATTTGAGCGACTGTACACGAAAGCGCCACTCAGAGGTAAAACAACCCATCTCGTGGAAGTATCCCAATGCTTTGGGCATTACACTCTGATCACTTTTAACTTTAAAATTCCTAATTTGACACGTGACAATTATTAGACACGTATTACTTCACTGTTGCACCCTCTTAAAACCTCTTCTTCGCCTTTCCTTAAGTTTGCCCCTCTTGCTATTTTTCGTAGCCTCTCACTCAGTTCCTACTCTAAAGAACAAGTTACTTCAAGATCGAAGCACAGTTCCGTTCATTAAACATTACCTCTCGTGGACCTCTCACTCACTACGTCACGTCACTAACGAGTGCACGCAAGGCTTACATCGTAGCTCGCGCACTCTCAATCTGCAGTGGCGATACTCAATTCTCCTCCCAGAAGCATTACAGCGTTTGATGGAGGCAGATTATTGCGGCTTTGTTTGAGCGAGATCGACAACGTTTGCCGCACATCCCAGTTGAATTTCCTCTCTCTCTCTAGAGTGTTCGACCGTTGTCATGACAGCATTGATGACTCTCGATTCCTCCACCACCAGTGTACTCAAACGCTGGGTAAAGTTCTGTGCTACTAAGGGATGATCGTAAAACCAGTTTACAGCGCTGAATTGCTGGATTCAGCAAACAGCGTTGATTGCCGTCATTGTTGTACAGTAAGGTCCAATTGTATGTAGGTTGGGTTTCTTAATGCATCTTAAACATTGATAGATTAAAACGAGGTATTAGTCTTTTATTAAATAATATTACTTTTTTATCTTCCGTTTCGATTCTTTGTGATTTCACCGATAGTTCGGTTGTTTTACCTCTGAGTTGCAGTTTTTCTGCACACAATGGACTAAATGGAGGGCTCAGAGAAAGTTGTGGGGAGGGGACCCACTGGACAGCTGAGTTTAAGGAAATTTAAGGAAAAAGAATTTAAAGGTAGCCTCCCGTCAACGCCATCCAACGTGTTCTTTAACGTACATAGGGTATGGCTCTCCTGCATAATGTCACGGCGTAACAACCCCCTAGACGGATGCAGTCCTTCCAAACCCAGCCATCAGTGTCCCTTATTCACAGAATGCAGAATGAGGTTTAGAGGGGAAAATCTCAAAGCAGGCATAATGGGGATTCGAACTTGGGTTGGGTTGTTTTACCTTTGATCACAAGGACTCCGAGGGCTCAGAGAAAGTTGGGGGAGGGGACCCACTTGACAACTGAGACAGATGGTAGCTTCCCATCAAGACCATCGGTGTGGACCCCGTGTGTCGCTGGTGGATGCACGATGGAAGAAGCCGCTCACCTTGTCGCCTTCGAACGCGTAAACGAACATCAGACGCTCCTCAGCAGAATCGGCTTTCATCACTGAAGACCCACAGACTGTCATTCTTCCCTCCAATGAACTTGTTGTAGACACCACTGCAAACGTGATCGGCAGTGACAGTGGTAACCCGTAGTCCTGCTTCCAAAAAGACGATTGCATATCGTTCTTGTAGACACCCTTGGAACGACAAAGGATCGAATTTGTGACGCCGTCCTTCCGCTATGCCACTGCCACCCTCCTGATACGCCTATCCTCTCGTGCGTCTGTAACTCTGTCTTGCCCAGAACCATGTCTGTGAGTGTGCGAATGCTCTTCTGACCATCGACGCCACCATCGTACCACTGCCGATACCTCTCGTTCAACGCGGTTTGCAATTTAACGAAAAGACCAACCTGCTTCCCGAACACCCACTATACTTACCTTGCTCAAACTCCGCTAACTGAACAAATATTGCGCGCCAGCGTCGTCCAGGCATGGTAGCTTCTTCAAAGAGCACTGAACAACACGACACAAGACGAATAACTTCTTTCTTCGGGCCCTAAGCCTTAAACACGCGCTGTCGTCCTTAGTGACGTCATTATTTCATCCAATGACTGTCAATCTTGGATCACGGTTTCTGCTGCCCTTAACTATTAACGTTGGTTGGGTTGGGTTATTTTACCTCTGAGCGGCACTTTTTTGCACACCATGGGCTAAATGGCCAGGTCACATGGACCCCGAAGGCTCAGAGAAGGTTGGGGGAGGGGACCCACTGGAACAGCTGTTGGGAGACATATGGTAGCCTCCCGTCAAGGCCATCCAGCGTGTTCTTTAACGTGCACAGGGTATGGCTCTCCCGCACACGGGGCCACGGCTTAACGTCCCATCCGACGGACGGCGGCCTTTCCAAGCCCATCGGTGTCCCCTACTGACCGTGGGCAGGGCGGGGATTTTTTGCGGAGATAAATCTCAACGCTGACCCAGCTGGGACTCGAACCTGGGAACTACAGATTACGAGCCTGGCGCGCTACCGACTGAGCCACCCCCGCCCTACTATTAACGTATGATTATTATAATATGACGTTCCTAAAGGAATTCTTTCTGTGTGTGTATGTGTGAGCGGGTATTCTTTTTTCAATTTCCGCCAATGTATTATTGAAATTTGGCACTTTATATTGTTGAAATTGGCACTTTATATTAGTGAAATTTGGCAATTTATGTTATTGAAATTTTGCAATTTTTAATATCAAAATTTGGCAATTTACATTATTGAAATTTCACAAGCTATATTATTCAAATTTGGCAACCTATATTATCAAAATTTGGCACTGTATATTATCAAAATTTGGCAATTTATATTATTGAACTTGGGCTATTACAAACTGAGTGATGTCTATTGGATAGTGATTGCGGAAGTATATTAGGACTTTACTAATAATCTCATAGTTTTGAGTTCTAAAACTGTTGTAAGCTAATTCCTTTAAGGATTTTTACCACGCATAGACTCAAGAGATAAAAAAATAAACTGGATTGTTTCTCTGAGCGGCACTATCTTGCAAACAATGGTCTAAATGACTCAAGACCCCAAGGGGCTCAAAGCTGGAGATAGGAAAAAGCTCTACTGGGTTTTACACCACGAATTAGAAGGCAGGTGGCAGTCTCCCCTCAAGGCCCGACAAAGGGTGTTTAATGTATACATGGTATGGTCTCACACAGGACCACGGCTTTACCTTCCTTCCGACGAATGTCTGTCTGCCTTTCCATGTCGATCGGTACCGTCTTTTCATCGAGCACAGAAAAATAGTTGAATAACAGAATAAAACCAATAAGGTAACATAAAGTCAATTTGGGAATGCAGTGCCTTCTAGAATTAACATTTGTTTTTTGGAAATATGAGACTGTGAAAAGAATTTAAATATTTAAATTGCTTTAAATATTTTTTTATCAACATTCGTTTAGTATTAAGAGAATTGCGACAATTGTCATACTTAAGCGCAATCGTCATTTATCTCAAAAATGTTTATACACTTTTACCATAAATGACGATAAAAAACAAAGCAGAAATAATCATTAAACAAACTTCTATCGATTCCTTTTTTACGGTAAACGATTTTCTATAACTCTTATTATTATTATTATTATTAAGGATTTGATTAAATCTTAAAATGAATTCTTATGAGTCGCTATACTGTTGTTGAAGAAATGCTCCGGATTCCGTAATTAATAACATAACTGATAATTAAAACTCTCTCTTTTGTTCCTAATTAATATTTGTTTCTGATTATAAAACTATTAATTGACGATTACAGAGAAACCTTTAATCGAATGAATTATTTCGGAATCTTAATCAGATTTCACAATCTGTATTTCCATACGTTCGTTTTGCTGACCATAAAATTCTACACTTGAATTTGCAAATTGAAGCGTTTCGATTCGGACTTCAGTGTATTATATGCTTCATACAAACACTTACTTCATACCTAAAGATATTGATCATTCTTTATTGAAGAAAATAATACAGTTCCTCAAACAGCTTTATCAACATATTTTCTAAATTAAAACTGAAATCTCTTCTTTTTAAACGTGGATTTTTTTTCATCAACAATTTCCTTCACGCTGTTCAATAACTGGACGAAAAATAATGTTGTTAGTTGCATTATTTTCCTTATCTTATTACTTATTTAACGATTTATTTGATTTGCATGCAATTCCCTTGCAGCGGACGCTATTGCAGGCACTAAATCTAATAACGTTGTTTGCCCATACAATGACGTCCAATAATAGTGCTATTTTTGCATCAAGACTTCATTGTTAGAATGGAGGACTGAATAATTAATCGCGTGATTGGCTTCATGCACGCCACAGCGAAAATGAAGGCATTATTAATATTGATCCGTTGTTTCTAATAAAGCTTTGGGCAATGAAACGCAATTTGCGCTAAGGATATTCGGCTTCATTGAAGCGATCGTTTAAAAGGGAAAAAAAATCCTATTGCCGTTTTCTCTAATAATTCTATATCGGAATTAAATGCAGTAATGAGTACATGTAATGAACTACACGAGTCGGAAAAGAATTCATTTTTCTGATACTTTTCGTATAGTTTAGCGAAAGAACTTGTTTACGATGCTTCAGGGTGTAAATCAAAAAAATATAAGAACTGAAATATGTAAAACTCTGTTTAAAGATATGAAGCGATTTTGAAAGTTAGTAACACAGCTACTACTATTGCCCTGAGGCCAAATTAAAAAAATGGAAAATCTTATTGTTGTATCCGATACTTTGATTCTTTGTTAAAGAGAAAATTGTTACTTAAGTTTCGTAAAAGCGGTAATGTTTAGGAATTCGCAGACTAATATACCTGAGGCAACTGGATTTATCTGTGCAAATGGTCTAATTTAGAAGTTCTTTGATTTCAACTGTTTTACCTTAGGATGAATGTCTGCTAACATCATCCGAAGGTCGAGACATGACTTCTCCAGGAGAACTTTTCAATAAACGGGGGAACATTTACTGACTTTTCGAAGTTTGGCAGTTAAATAAAGCCCTAAATATGATTATCGACTATCAATTTCGGAACAAAAAAAGTAAAATAATTTTAAACAATAAAATGTAATAAAATATTGGTAAATAGTGAAAATTTAATTAATAGTTTTTTTAATAAATAATGAACATTCAAATTTTAAAAGTTCAACACAATTTTTTTAGGTTACTCAAATTTGAAAAAAACTTCTTCTAAATAAATAAATTTTCTCACGTTATTAAATTTTCTTTTCGTTACAAAGAATAAGCTTTCGTTTATCGCTTACAAAACTATCCAAGAAAAATCCAAGTTAGATGGAATATGCCCGGTAACTTTAATTAACTAAATATAGAGGTTTTAGTTAAATTCTATATGTTAAATTTCTAGTCGTAAGTTGTTTACTTTTAAAACGTTAATTTAGTTTTAACTATTAGATAACTTTCATAAAGCGCAATAAATAAATTGTTTTATTTTAAATCATAATAGCTTGTAATTAAAATCTATGCAAATTAAATCACTTAAAAATTTAAACACGTTTAATTCATTTTCTTTTGTTCGACAGCTGTCTTGCTCATTAAATCAGATAAAGCCTGGACAGTACAGTAACAGATTAATTTACTTTTAATATACAGATAATTTATTTAAATTTATATTCTTTCAAATTCTACTGGTAGTTAATAGCAGTTTTTAAATCTTGTACACAATTTGAAATATTCATAAATATTTTTCTGCAGTCTTAACGAATATGTTACTTTATTTTTAGTTGACTTAAAAAATAAAGAGATTTTAATCAGATGTAGGTAAATTAATTGTTTATCTTTTTATGCATATTTCATTTCTCTCCCTTCTTCCCTTCCATTGTTCAATGTCTATTCATGTCTGATGTATCAAGGTGACCTTGTCCAAGCCGTATTTAAGTGAATCTTACAGCACGCTAAAACTGATGACTGAAAAAAATATGAACGAAGCGAAACAAAACACTATTTTTTGGGAAATTTGGATGTTTGGACATATACATATACTGCAACATAGATATAAAATTTAATTTTCTTTTTTTTTTTTGAAAAGGGAGAGAAAGTTAGCAGTTAGTTCGACATATAGAAATACATATCCTGGGAAAATAAAATGACCATTTAGCATCTATAGTCCAGATTGAGATTTTGTATGTGTGTATATAGTGCCGACAGTTTCTCTAATATGGTTTTTTGGACAGCCATAAACAACTATGACATCACCATCCCTGGCCAAAGCTACCTTAATGCTTTGATACATAAGTCATTGGCCCCGGGTTTGGCTTAGATCGGTAGCGCGCTAAGCTCGTCATCTGCAGTTCCCAGGTTCGAGACTCAAGCTCGGTCAGTATTGATATTTATCGCCTAAAAACTACCTGCCTTCGATTCTTAGAAAACAAAAATGTGAAGGGTGCTTCACTGCCATCATATCACTAATGCACTGAGGCCGCCTATACAGGGGTTGTGGTGTGCTCAGAGGTCGAAAAACCGGTGGCTGTTTACTCAGGATTTTGTCCCCTTCATGATTTTTAGCTTAATAGTCAACTGTAAATTTTTTTATTCCATAAATTAAAAAATACACAGGATTATGTTGGATGACGATTTTTTTAAAGCTCTAATGCAACGAAATGCTCTAAATAAGCTCCAAATTCGAATAAATTAGCAGAGAATTTTTAAAAAGTCCCGCAGTTTTTTAAATAATTTTTTCAATAGTTTTATTATATACTTTTGAATATACCTATTTTAAAAAATATATGCGTTTAATATAAGTTTTCCGTAAACATCTAGAATTCATTGAATTCCAACGGGAAGTGGACAATTCATTTTTTTATGCTATATTTTCACAATATCTTCTGCTCTTCGCGCAATGTTGTTCAAAAACACTAGTTTTGCTGATACTACCAGTAGATTAATAGGTATATAATTTTAATAAACGAAGATTATGAAAAATGTATGATCCGCAACCCATTAATATTAGACTCATTAATTTTAACCATTAATGCTGCACCTTTATTTCTACCTTTCAGCGATGCAAATGCAACTGGGATCTCAGATATAACCATTACTTAAAACAAAGTAAGACAGCTTTATCTGCGTCGATATTTCGACCGGCTTGGAGCCTTGTTTTTTCACTAATATGGTTCAATCTTGTTAAGCTAGCAAACATCGGAAGAGCTTAGTAAGGTGTTTAGAGCCCGCACTCCACGAAAGCAAAATCTTCATGTTCCGCTTAATTAACGTTTAAATAGTTTTACGGATCAATACGCTTACCTGGTTGCTATGTGTGTGCCTCTGAATGCGGGCTTCTCAAATCGAACATTCAGGAAGGATAATTGCACAAAGGTTCTCCGAAAAATTATCGTTGAAGTGGATGCGTTCAGCTACCTGCTAATATGGTAATTGAATTTCCATTTCTCATTTAATGATAGCAGCGTATCGATCATGTTATATATTCATGGAGGCTGTATATGTGACGAAGATAAGGCTAAAATATTTTTATATCAATTCTCAAATAAAATGGTTTATTTATAAAATATTCTGTCAATTTAGAATGCTAATAATTATTATCGTTATTTCTATTTCTCTTTACTTCATATTTCGATTTACCTCAATGTTTCTGGGTTGTTTTACCTCTGAGCTGCACTGTTCTGTATTTAAGGGGCTAAATGACCAGGTCACAAGGACTCAGGGCTCGGAAGGGGTTAAGTTGTTGTTTTACCTCTGAACGGCACTGTTGTTCACATAAGGGACAAAATGACCAGGTCACAAGGACTCAGAGCTAGGAAGGGATTGGTTTGTTGTTTTACCTCTGAGAGGCACTGTTGTCCTAATAAGGGGCTAAATGGCCGGTTAACAAAGACTCAGGGTTGGGAAGGGGTTTGGATTGTTGTTTTATCTCATAAGGGGCTAAATGACAATATTCACGGGGACTCAGATCTGGGAAGGTATTGGGTTGTTTACCTCTGAGCGGCACCGTTGTTCACCAGAGGTAGCTCCTTTTCTAGATTGGTTCATTTCTCATATTTCATGTGAGAAAATTTTTAAAAATGCAATTTTTTTTATTTAAAATAAAGCAGAAATAAATACAACATTAGCAAAATAACAGAAAATTATTTCACTGTCCTACGATCTATATAATAATCCAAACTAAAGCCACAAAGTTTAAAGGTAAAGGTACTAAAATGTTTCCAAGTATTTTGGATACTCTTAGAATATATCATGATACCAGTTTTTTAGTATCATGATAAATGCTAAGATAATTTCTGTGAGATAGAGAATACTTAGAAAATAATTAAAGGCCGCATGTTTCTTTTTTTACCTACTAAAGACTGATTATAAGATTTAAATTATAAAAAATGTTTTATTTTTTTCACAATTGCAAAAAAATTATGCATTTAAATTTTTTCTGAGCCCGAGAAAAAACTCGTCTGTACCATTTTGAGCTCTAGCTCATCTTTAGAACATACGACTGAATATATTTTATTCATTGCTCGCATTAATAATTTTTCATAATAAAATTAATATTATGCAAAATTTTAAAATTCAATAAGCTGTTATTTATTCTAAAAAATAGTAATTTATTTTATTCAATAATTTTATATAATCATAATAAATTATTTTACATAATTTCCTCTTAAACTATATAGATGGTAGATACCTGTGGCTTTGCACAAGATCACATGTAAGACTAGTTCCATACTCTGACGTTCATGACGTAATTTCTAAAACGAATATCGAGTTTATCCTCTTTATTACCTAATAAATATACGAGTCACAAATTTTAACAAAAATTTACTAATTCTATCATTATTTCATTTTATTTCTTTTAATTAAAATCACTTTTAAATTTTATTACTGGTCAAAAATAATAAGCATAAATATAAGAATTATCTATGTCCTACTAAAAGTAATCGTTTTCTTTTTTAAATATCAACTGCAAACTGTTTTGAATCCTTCTTTGTGCAACCAACCATAAGCCTGGGTCATTTAACAAAGGAAATTCGCATTAACCGAATTATTCAGCATGGCAAGACTCTCCCACAGAAGTAGCAGCAGTTGCAAAGCTTCTAATAACGGAGCATAAATCTGTTTGTCTTCCTCGATGTTGGGTTCTCACGCACGGCCCAAACGGAAGTTTCTCACGAACGCAAAGCATTCTTGGATTTATTTTATTCCCCCATTAGTCCCGAGAAGCATTATTCTGGTTTCCATCGCTTTAACAACATTGTTCCATTATTGTTATCCTAACAGTTACTTAACGGCGACGTCCAAAGTCATGCATCATAGGGTTTCCAACAAGGATTAATTTGCGATTATTTAATCTAAACATTAACTGCAGGGGCGAGCTTTAAGTCGAATGAGAAGGGCGTTTGTGGACAGATTTACTATGCACAGTTAGTGGTGAACTGAAAAGTACGTGGTTTATGCTCGCTGTCTAATTCTATTGTGGAATGACACGCAATGTCTGTTAGCTGATGATTCTGCGTTGAAATAGTTTGAATCATTTGCTATGATGAACAATTGTTTTAAGAATATGTGTCAAGATTTTATTATGTGCGGTTTTGAAGTATTTTTTTTTCCAAAACATTTATTCAACATAATATGTTGCATTTAACCCTTTCAGGACCATAAGGTTTCTAAGAGTAAATATTAGTATGTAACTGTTTATTTTAATTTGTTTAGACGTAAAATAAATAAAAATCATAAGAAAAATACATAACAATGTGTAGTTTTTTTGGAATTTTATGGGAAATATTTTTCCCAATGGATTATAAAGGTAACATAAATTATAGTTAGGCTTATTATGCAATGTCTTTTATTTATTGGTTTATTAGAACAAAATGTTAACTAAAATAATACAAAATTATGAAATAAAATTACTATACAAAATGATGTGCTAATTATGATATTCTGCGAAGCAATTTCTTTTGGTTGTGAAACAAAGATGGACATTGCACAGATGCAACATTATTGCAAAGATGGACATGGACTAAACGTTCCCGTTTAAGTAATTGCGTTCGGCATACGTTCTATTTTGACATTCTGTATAAAAAATGCAGATAAGGTTATAATTAAATACGACAATCACCAATTTTAAAATGGGGAAAAATGTTTCCCTTAGTCGTGAAAGGGTTAATGTAAAGGTTCTTTTCATTTTTTGTCTATATCGTATTGTGCCAGCGCTAAGATCTCCCCTAAATTTCACCCTGCCATATTCGCTAAGTTACAGCTGATTTAAAAAAACTTTCATATTATTATTATAAATTTTAAATGCATCAAAAAGTACTTTTACTGGTGTTTTATACTAATAGAGGTAATATCCAGTTAACCAGAGCAACTTACGACATACCGGCTTCTGACTGTGCACTAAAGAAATAATTAAATTTTAAATAATTGGGCGTTTTAAATAAAATTATATCTCTTAAAATTCAACTGGTAGTAAATTATTTTTAAAATTTACTAATTAACGTTGAAATATTAATAAATATTTTAATTAAATATTTAACATCCGTACGAGAGCTCTTGCTCAAGCATTATGCATAGACTCTTTCACAGTTATTTACCATTTACTCTCTAATTCTATGGATTATTTTTAATAATTTGATGGAGAAAAAAGTTATCATCGCATTATAGTGAATCCGCGTTGTTTGGAGGCGTGTTAAACAAAGGTTACCAATATTTATTATTTTTGATTATACTTTTTTACAAAACAAAATTTTTGAAACTACCAGTATTTTAATAATTAATATTCCTATTATTGTTTATACATCTGTAGTATCAGTGCAGTAATAATACTCTTCCAATGAATACAGAATAAATGTTGACGCGTTCTCGTTCAGTGTTTATCTTTTCAAATAAAACCTAAAAGTAAAAGCTTGAAATATAAATATTTTCAGACTTCGCCAAATATTTGCGAATACCAAAAAACAACTTAAATTCCATTTACTTCTAGACTAAGCCTCGACATTGTTTGTTCAGATAATCCTTTTCCTTTATAATTAAGGAAATGCACATACACTTTCAATACCAAAGCAGAATTTGCGTTTGATAGAAATCCTCATCGTGGGAAGAAACCGCACTTTTACCAATGGAACTGATTTTACTTCTAGTTTCTCAATATTGCATCTCCGAATCAACACGAGGCTGATTTCTCTCTGCATTCTAAAACAAAGCAAGCTGCATTTCTTACTTCTATTTCTAATGGAAATATATGCCATGTTAGCATTACAAAGAGAAAAGGATTAAAGAGAGAGCAGTACAGACAATCCGTGCTTTTGCTTGTATTGTCTCTTTACAAAAGAGTCTGTAGCGAGTGGCTTATTTGCGTTTTTGGATAGAAATAAGAGTTTTGTTTTAATTACAGTGGACCCCCGATATAACGCGCATGTCGGGCGGGAAACAACACCCGCGTTATAAGGTGAACCGCGTTATACCGAGCGGCGCGGTGGCGACACAATAAATTTCACACTGTAAGCTTTTCTTTTACTCATCATGCATACAATAATTAAACACTATTCAAAATACATGCAGGAACTCAATACATACACAATTACTCAATACGCAGTAACAATAAAATGCGATACTCACTAACGCCGCACGGACCTGTACAAACATGTTTGAACTTATCGCGAACATCGCCCGCGCTATAACCGAGTGCACGGTATAGCGAGCAGCGCTATAACGAAGGTCCACTGTACGTGTAAAATGGGTGAAACATATCTATTCGATTTCATGTAATTCTTCTCAAAGATGAATGCGAATAACATAGAGCAAGGAAGTTGAGCATTTCAGAGCTGCCATTTTGTGCACACAATGGGCTAAATGTCAAGGTCACAAAGATCCCAAATGCTTAGAAAGGTATCTCAGTCGGCAGCGCAGCAGGCTCCTAATCTGCAGGTTCCCGGGTTCAAATCCGAACTGTGACAGCGTTAAGACACCGCTAACCCCACCTTGTAAAAAAGGAGACACCGATAAGCTTTAAAAGTCTGCCGTCAATTGTATAAGACGTTAAGCCGTGGTACCGTATGCAAGAGAGCCATGCCCTGTGCATGTTAAAGAAAACACTGGATGGCCTTAACGAAAAGCTCCATTCTATCTCGTAACAGTTTGCCCAGTGAATCCCCTTCCCCCAAACTTCTCTGAGCCCTTGGGGGTCCTTATCACCTGGCCATTTTTGCTCATTCTGTTCAAAAGTGCCGGTCAGAGGTACAACAACCTATCTCAACCATATCTAAATCCTGAATTCCAAAGGGCAAGGTGGCTCAATCGGTAGCACACCAGGCTCGTAATCTGCAGTTCCCAGGTTCGAGTCCCAGCTGGGTCAATGTTGAGACTTATCTCCCAGAACTCTCCGCCCTGCCCACGGTCAGTAGGAGACACCGATGGGCTTGGAAAGACCGCCGGATGGGACGTTAAACCGTGGCCCCGTGTGTGGGAGAGCCATACCATATGCACGTTAAAGAATAACTGGATGGCCTTGATGGGAGGCTACTATCTGTCTCCTAACAGCTGTCCAGTGGGTCCCCTACTTCAACCTTCTCTGAGCCTTTGGGGTCCTTGTGACTTGGCCATTTAGCCCATTGTGTGCAAAAAAAGTGTCGCTCAGAGGTAAAACAACCCTCATTGAATTTCTAAACCAATAAATCAATATTTAGATAATTATGGAAGTTGGGATATTTAACAACAGGACGCCAGTCCTAAGAAAACAATACAAAATTTACGAATATTGAGTTACTCGCACAGGTTTCTGAAAAGGAAATTCCCGTGCATGCTAAAGAACACACTAGGTGGACTTACGGGGAGGGTTCCATCTGTCTCATAAGAGCAATTCAGTGGGTCGCTTTCCCCTAAATTTCTCTGAGCCATTGTTACCTGACCATTTAGTTTATTGTGTGCAAAATAGCGCCACTCAGAAATAATATAACCCAATTCCTTATATATCGATTTCCTCTACGTACCCTTGTGTACCCATTTATTCTATAATAAAATAAAAATAACCCCCTCAAGCAGCTGCTTGACACAGAGGTCTGATAGGAGCCTGTCAGTTTATATGCATAGTAGAAGGTCTGAGAGGATGGCAGGACCTCAGCAGAAAAACAACACACACATCCATGCCTTATCCGGGGCTCGAACCCAGGTCCCTTAGACCTGGGTTCGAGCCCCGGATAAGGCATGGATCCGGGGCTCGGGTCCGGTACAAATACCCTGTAATTTGTACTCTGTAAAACCATGCCAGATTAGCACAGCGAAACAATAGTCCCAAAAATTAAAGAACACTGAAAAGAGCAAACGGCTCGCGAATATAATACGAAAAAAAAATAATGCCAGTCAACCGATAAATAAGCCGTGACGTCACTTATTCGTTTTTAGCGAATCATGTTTCGTACGTTATTGATCTGATGCCATATTAGCCTGGCAGTCAATTATATTCTGAAGAAGGCAATTCAATCAAAAGTGATGCATTTAACTTTCAGCTGATCAATAGCAGCTCTCTCTCTCTCTACAATGCTTTGTTGAGGTAAAAGGCAATCCAGAATTGCGTCCATCTACTGCTTCCAGCGTCACGGAAAAATGTTCATTTCGCACAAGACAAAATATCGACTGAAACGGTTTGAGTAAAGCGACATCCATTTTAGTGCGACCTGGAAATTCATCAGTTTTCGATAAAATGTCTCAGCCTTGTTTCGAAACATTAGATTATTGGCAAAGATGGTTGAGACTGCAGACGTGAATTATGGTTATTTGCCGAGATAAAGGGTTGAAAGTTTAAGCAGATAAATCAAATAATTTAGCTGTATATGGTCCACTTTTTTATCACTGAGGCAAATGCATCATGCAAGAAAATGGGTTAAATATCAACTCTCCATTTATATCATTCAAAATGAATAATTGTTACATAAGTCAGAGACTTAGGTAAACATCCTCCCCATAAGTCCGGATCTAGAAAACTTTAAAGAAGATGGTGAGTGACTGTATTAAGCCACGAAAAGATAAAATGCCATTCCAGTTTTGTTTTGTTTCTTTTTTTTTAGAAATTTTTCTACCGAAATAGTTAAATGCTCACATCATCCCTACCCTTTTTCTAGTGGTCTTCTGAAACAACAGGCTGGAGCTGGGCCAGTAGGTAATGCGCCAGGCTCGCAATTTGCATTTCCAGTGTTCGAGTCTTACCTGTTTCAACGTTTAAATTTATCTCGTCTAAACCCCCATCCTGACCTCGGTGAGAGAGGAGATACCGATGTGTTTGGAAAGCCCCCGTCCGTCCGCTGGGACTTTAAACCATAGTCCCGTGTGAGGAGAGCCATACTCTGTACGCTTTAAAAAATACACTAGATAGCCTTGACGGGAGGCTTCCATCAATCTCTTAACACTTATCAAGTGGTCCCTTTCACCCAACTTTCCCCGTTACCTGCCCATTTAGCAAAAATATATGCAAAAAGGACAGCTCAGAGGTAAAATCTCCCAACCCAACAATTTTTGTAATTAAACAAAAGTTTTTATTTTGAAACTTATTTTCTCACCAGCGGTATAGTGTGTCAGTTCATCTTCAAGACCCAGCGATGTTGTTTACACTTTAACTTTGGAGATTTTTTGGCGATCTCCAGGGATGTCTCCTAATAGCTGTTCAGTGGGAGACAAATGCTAGGGATACATTTAATAGTGACACCATTAATGCTAATGACATCATTGATAATGCTAATGACATCATTGATAATGCTAATGACATCATTGATAATGCTAATGACACCATTGATAATGCTAATGACACCATTGATAATGCTAATGACACCATTGATAATGCTAATGACACCATTGATAATGTTAATGACACCATTGATAATGCTAATGACACCATGGATAATGCTAATGACACCATTGATGATACTAATAACATTATTGATAATACTAATAACATTATTGATAATGCTAATGACAATATTGATAATGCTAATAACACCATTGATAATGCTAATGACATCATTGATTAATGTTTCATCTGCCATAACCTATTACTGAGCCAATAGGGGCGGCGATTGTATCAGCCAGTAGGGCACCAGGCTCATAGCCTGCATACCCAGGTTCGAGTCACAGTTTTGCCAGCATTGAAATTTATCTCAGCTAGCCACCCTGTCCTCTCTCAGAATGGGGACGCTGATGGACTTGGAAAGACCGCCGTCTAACGGATGGGATGTAAAGCCGTAGCACCGTGGTCAGGAGAACCACACCCTGTGCACGTTAACGGGTATAGGGTGCGGCTCTCCTGCGCACGGTATCTTGATGAGAGACTATTATTTGTTTCCTAATAGCTGTCCAGTGGGTCCCCTTTCCGTAATTAACTCTGAATCCTTGGGTCCTTGAGCCCTGGCAATTTAGCCCATTTTGTGCACAAAATTGCCCCTCAGAGGTAAACTCAACTGAGCAAATAGAAGCGGGGGGGAGTAGCTCAGTTGGTAGCGCGCTTGGCAGTTCCTGGGTTCGAGTCCCAACTATGTCAGAGTTGAGATTTATCTCCGCTAAACCGAACCCTGCTCTCTCGAGAAAGGGACCCTGATAGATTTGAAAGGAACCCCCGTCCGTTAGTTGGGATGTTAAAGTGTAGCTCCTTCTTGAGGAGATCCACACTCACTGTACATTACAGAACAAGCTGGATATCCTTGACGGGACGCTTCCAGTTGACTTCTAACAGTTGTCCAATGAATTCCCTTACCCAACTTTTTCTGAGCCTTTGGAGTCCTTGTGACCTGGCCATCCACTCATCAACAATATCCCGAAATTATCCATTAGATATCTACGATGACCAGTGAATATCCATTTGCCATCTCAGATATCTTCTGGATATATTCTGGATATTGTGGTTTTGTAGGCATTTAGCCATTTTCGTACAAACAAAAAAAAACGGCTCAAAGGTAAAATACTAAATTAAGGAAATATCAATTAAATAGAGATATAGAGTTTTATTACAACATTTGACTTATTTCCCGTGATTTTCCCCACAAAATTATTTCTTCAAATGTACGATGCTTCGAATGCTGCTATACACCGACATAAAATATGCATATCGCCTAATTAGTAGCGTAGCCGCTTAATAAAAGATCGACTTTAATTCGGCATAATTTATAGACTTTTGAAGAGGATTTGTACCTCGCCTTATCATAAGAGCCTTAAAGTTAAGTAACTTTCCAATTTAGGATTGTGGTATCGGTTAAACTTTAATTTAAGACCGATAAAACTGAAATTTTATTAAAGGGTTTGGGAGAGAGAATTGGATTTTAATGACATTTCGTAAGTTGGGAAACTGAAGCTTTTCCGTATTTATGTCCTAAAAATAATAAATCGGAAAATTTTTAGGACATAATATAAATTTACTACATAGTAAAAAAAAAAGGGATGAAAAACGCTGAAATTTTAATATTTAATTGAGAAATGTGTTTTGACTCTTGATTCATGGATTTTTTTGGGGGGGTGGGGTAGAAATATTTTCAGGAGGTGCAAAGAAATAAATTCATATTTCAAGATAAAAATATTTCGTCCAAGAAGCCTTTAATGAGCGCATTTGCGAAAATGGAAATTATGCATACATCATCCCAGGGTTAGATTTTTGGGGGTGGAGGGGGGAACCACGCCCCCATTCCATCATCACCGCCCTCAACCCACCACCAAAACCACCCACCCATCTCTTTTGAGAATGCCGGAACGGAGACGAAAAAAATCTTAAGTCTATATTACCCTTATATTCTCAAGAAAAAATGTTACAGACCACTAAAAGAGGAAATATAAATAAATTTCTGTTGGGTTGTTTTACCTCTGAGTAGCACTTTTTTTGCACACAATGAGGCCACAAGTGATCTTATTGTGTGCAAAACCCCCTAACTAATGTAACCTGACCAGGTCGCAAGGACCCTAAGGACTCAGGGAAGGTTAGGGAGGAGAGGACCCAATCGGAAGCTGTTGGGAGACAAATGGTCGTATCATGGTGTGGCCATCCAGCGTGTTCTTTAACGTGCACAGTCTATGACTCTCCCGCGAACGGGGTCACGGCTTGACGTCCTATCCGACAGATGGATGCCTTTCCAAACCCATCGGTGTCCCCTACTAACCGAGGGCAGGGCCGCGAACGGGGTCACGGCTTGACGTCCTATCCGACAGATGGATGCCTTTCCAAATCCATCGGTGTCCCCTATTAACCGAGGGCAGGGCGGGAAATTTTGCAGAGATGAATCTCAACGCTGACCCAGATGGGATTCGAACCTGGGAACTGCAGATTACGAGCCTGAGGCGCTATCGACCGAGCCACCATCGTCACAAATGTAAATAAATTTGAAATTCTTAAAAACTGTTAATCTTCCTATATGTGCCCTAAAAAAGTACTTAATTGTACTTAAGTAAATTGTACTTAAGTTAAATTTACTAAAAAAGTACTTAATTGGATTATGGTAATCATACCATAATCCAATTAAGGATTCCCGATAACAGAAACGTACCCAGGATTTAGTTTACGTGGGGGGAGTATGTGGGGGTGTTGGGTTGGGTTGTTTTACCTCTGAGCAGCACTTTTTTGCACACTATGGGCTAAATGGCCAGGTCACATGAACCCCGAAGGCTCAGAGAAGGTTGGGGACCCACTGGAACAGCTGTTGGGAGACAGATGGTAGCCTCCCGTCAAGGCCATCCAGCGTGTTCTTTAACGTGCACAGGGTATGGCTCTCCCGCACACGGGGCCACGGTTTAACGTCCCATCCGACGGACGGCGGCCTTTCCAAGCCCATCGGTGTCCCCTACTGACCGTGGGCAGGGCGGGGAATCTTGCGGAGATAAATCTCAACGCTGACCCAGCTGGGACTCGAATCTGGGAACTACAGATTACGAGTCTGGCGCGCTAACGACTGAGCCACCCCCGCCCCCTGTAGGGGGTGAGGACCGAGGATTTAAATTTACTTTGGAGGGGGAGGGGGGGCGAGAATTTAGTGTCGGGTGCAGAAGGTGTCTGACAATAAGATTTGAGTAGGGTTTCTCAATTGCTTTTATCCAGTTACAAACGTAATTTTACAATTACAAAAATTCAAATTCGTGGAATGTTTCTGTTACAAAACTAAATTATATGTTAATTTTAAATAGTTAACTAATATGTGAATACTTTTTAGGGATATATTGAAATAATTGATGGTCAAAGGTTTCGACAATATGAAAAGATGTTTCCGTCTCCTATAGACTTTATTAATGCTATTATTATCATTACACAAAATACATTATATCTGGAATTCTCAATTATATTTACAACGGACCAGACAATTTATCTTTTGCATTGAGGAAGGATATGAATAGGAAAGCAACATACAATTGCATTTAAATATTTAGTGTATTTCACCTCTATTTTTTTCCACATCTCTCCTATATAAACAAATGCTTCTCTTCTGCTTTTTCTAATGCATTTTTCATATATTTTTCCGTAGTCTTTGAAATATTTCTCTCTGTCTGGATGTGCTTCCCGGCAGTGTTTTAGACACTCCTGTTATCCACCGTTCAATACGAATTTTATGGTATGAATTTTACGTTCAAGTCAACAAATACTTTTTTTAAAAAGTAGTGAAAAATTGTAAATATGTCTTTTATTTCAGATCGCACAACACAAGCAGCCAATGATCTGCAAAAAACTGTCGATACGTTAACTGCGCAGTCTCAATCAGGGCCTCTCACAGATCCCGAGAGGCCTGGGCCCACTTTCAGTTTTTGAGGCCAGTACCATTTTCAGCTTTTGAAGCCTGGGCCACTTTCAGCTTTTGAGACTAGGGCCACTTTCAGCTTTTGAGACTAGAGCCACTTTCAGCTTTTGAGACTAGAGCCACTTTCAGCTTTTGAGACTAGAGCCACTTTCAGCTTTTGAGACTAGAGCCACTTTCAGCTTTTGAGACTAGGGTCACTTTAAGCTTTTGAGGTTCGGGTCAATTTCAACTTTTGAAGCCTGGGCTCCTTTCAGGTTTTAAGGCCTGGGCAACTTTCAACATTTCAGATCTTGGGCCGCTTTCAACTTTTGAGACCTAGGTCACTTCCAATATTTATTATATTTATATCCAATATTTGAGCCCAGCCAATAACTGAAATTAGGCCATTTTATTTACGATCATTTAAGATTGCCATTTTATTTACGAACGTTTTTAATTTAAATTTGGCATAATCTACATAAAACAATCTACCCCTCAAGCAGCTGCTTACCACAAAGGTCAGACAAAAGGTCGTTAGTATAGTATGCCATATAGAAAGTCTATAAGGCGTGATATGAACAGAAAGACAACATCAGAAAAGAAACACCAATGTTAGCAGAGTCCCAAGTTAGAAATCTTTGAATATAGCTCTTCATTCACATAGCATGAACGTGTCCCATTACTTTTTGTAACATAGTGTATATACATAATTCAGTCAAGAGATTTTTCACATAGACGTTGAATGGAGCTTGAACGTGGAGAACAGATGGGAAACAATGCCGTCGAGCATCCTATAATCACTAAGTCATGATACGTCATTTTGGGCCTCATTAACATAACGAGAATTTAAAAATGAATGATAAAGATATCAGTGACTCGGAGCGCTCCGTTCTTTCACGATGTCATTTTTCAGAAATCATTTCCATTTTTGCTTCCCCATATGGTGTCTCCCCCCCCCGTTTCCACTTCATTACTTACCGAAGAATCCTCGTCCTCTGAGAGAAGCCTAATACAGCATCAGTTCTTTGACATCATCAGCGTTTAACAGAACCTTTTACGAAGCGGCTGTTAACGCGATACCCCTTTCACTTTCTTTTGCCGGCACTTCCCATATTCCATCGGCAGCAAAATGTCACCCAAAACATTATTAATTATGTCATTATGGCAAAGAAATTTCCGCTTCGAGCGGATATCATCTCGTATTTCTCCCGAGATATATCCGGAGAGGGAGTAGCTAGAAAGCTGATTATGAGAAGGGAGGGGCGGGGGAAAATAAAACGGGAGGAAAAAAGAAAAAAGTGAAAGGGAATGCTTTGCGGAAATTAGGAGAGGGGAGAAAGAAGGGGTATTCATTATGAGCAAAATGAGTGTGAAGTTTGATGGTCAAAATTCTCGCTTCTGACTGTTTTCGCAATTAGTTACGTTTAGTTAGATTAATTTAAAAATAGAAATTAATGATGAAATCAGGAGACATTTCATTAATGTGTTCACATTATTTCTTCTGGATGATATGAGAGAAGTTATGGCAAGCCCTGTTATTGAGAACAACACTTTATTGGGTCTTTCTGAAGTAATGCAAGTATCTGGAGTTGTTAATGGGAGTTTCTTTTCAAGAGGGCGCATTTTTCTTACTGATGTTTTAGAATATGTTAATTAAGTGCACGAGTTAGGGTAAGTAATGGAGGTTGCGATAGTTGATTTATCTCGCAAATGAGGCAGATACTTAAGAAGTGGTAGATGCTGTGTGGTGTATGTTAGCGGACGATAAATCTGGTCGTTCTCAAAGCAGCTGCAGAGTATGGGATGCGCGAAATTGAGTTAAGGCAACCTATAATCAATTTTTCTTGGAGATAATTGAAGTGAGTAATGACTGGAATTATCGGATGTATGATTATCTTTCGCTTTGACGTTTTAGTTATTGTTGTTCTTTTACGTTATTTAACCTTCCGTTCTCTGGAATACTTTGTAGAAAACATTCATCCGGAAGATTTTTAATTTAAAGAAGGAGAAAATAAAATATTTAATAGTACGTAGTTTCAAAGAGACTTTAACGACATATGAGATCAGGCTCTAACTTATTATAACGATCTATTTATTTAATTATATCTAATTACTAAAGTACCGGTAGCATTAAAATAAAAGGAAATATTTGATATAATAAATTTTTCTTATGTTACAAAATATTATTAAAGAGGAACTAAGAGCGATGTGTCTCCCCGCTTTTTTTTTTTGAGAATGCTATTAAAGGTAATAAAAACAAAAGAAATTGATAAATTTATGTAGATTTCATACATTTTCCGAAAAATACTATAAAGATATCTAAAACTGAGGGAGAAATATACTATAATGGAAATCCAGTGACTTTTCTTCCCCCCCCCCCATCACCGCCACCATTTACTTTTTTCCGGTTCGAATGAGTTTTTTGAAACCCATCCCACCACACTCTCCCGATTTATTTAATTTTTTTATATCCGGGTCTGATAAAAGAAAGGGAGATGAGGGGGCTCAGTTAGTAGCTCACCAGGCTCATAATCTGCAATTCCCCGTTTGCTTCCCAGCTGGATCAGCATTGAGATTTATCACCGCGAAACTTCCCTCCCTACCTTCGGTCAGTAGGGGACACCAATGCTCTTTGAAAGGCCGCCGTCCGTCGAATGAGACGTTAAGTCGTGGCACGTGTGCAGAAGAGCCATAACCTTGTGCACGTTAAAGAACACACTGGATGGCCTTGATGGGAGACTACCATCTGTCTACTCACAGCTGCCTAGTGAATCCTATCCCCCAACCTTCTCTGAACCCTTGGAGTCTTGTAACCTGGACATTTAGCCCATTTGTGTGCAAAAAAATGCCCCTCAGAGGTAAAATAGTCCAATCCAGTCTGATACAAGATGATTACAAATGATTGGATCGGTTACAAAAAAATATATTTCCAAAGAGCTACAACACAAACAAAAAGGAAACTTACACTGTTGTAAAGAAATGATCAAAAAACGTTCCTTTTGTTCCCTACTGAACTTCAATACGTGATCCGCTTAGTACTCTACACATATCAAAGCGATAATCAGTTTCCTGCCAAAAACATTTAAGAATATGACGATCAATCCTGTTTCAGTAAAATTATTTCATTTTTTCCCAAAAGGTATCCCGCGTCCAGCCTTCGGTGACAAAGGGAACACCTGTAGACTTACAAAGACGGGGTGAGCCATCTGCAGTTCCCTGGTTCGAGCCCACCTACGCCGACTTTAAGATTTATCTCCCCCTAAATCCCCCATCCTGACCTCGATGGGCTTGCCGCCCGACGAATGGTATATAAAGCTGTGGTCCGTGTGCACAAGAGCACGTTAAATAATAACTGTTAGATAGATATAATTACGAATTAATATTTTATTAAAAATATTCATAATTATCTAATATTGAAATAATTATCACTCAAACTTTCTAAAATGTATATTTATTTCATTCAAATAATATTATCTTAGTGAGGAAGTTTCTTCTATTCGAAAGTTACCGAATGCGCTACCAGCAAACTCGAGAGAAATTGCGCTGGCATTCCTTTGCTCTTCTAAATTGTCCAACTTGTGGTAGCAGAAAAACTAATTAGAGTAAACAACAGAGTGCAGGAGAATTTTTTTTGTTGCTTAATGAAAACACCGAGAATGGCACGAGACGTTATACGACATACCAAGAATAACAGCGGAAGGATCTGTTATTATTAGCTACTGTTGCATTGCAATCTGCTGGTTTTCCCGCATCTCATACCAACAGCTCTCATCAAAATACTACGCAGAGAATGAACAGAATTTCTTTCATTAGTACTTAGCTTCATCGGCACTGAGAGATAGTGGCATTTATTTCAAACACCTTATGAATACTGATTTTTTTTTCTGTTCTTTAAATATTTAAGGAAATGTTTATCTGAATAAATTACCGATAGTGACGGCCCTAAAAGACAAAACATTTTGAACACAAATAAATCGAAAAGTTATAATAGTGATCTTATAAATAAATAGGCGTTAAATATATATAAATATAAAGTCAAGTTCTCTATTTATAATATTATTTCTATCTCAAACAAACGCTAAATTTTGAGTCTTTATCTAAAACATAAAAAATAAATATCAGACAGACATTGTACTTTTGGGTCTTTATTTAAAAACTAAAAAAGGAAGCACGTTTAATGAGCAACAGATGACTGAAAAATATTCGAAGGCATTTCAGGAATAATGGCACTCAAATATGAAATCTCTATCAAATTCTTCAGCAATTTTCCGTCCAGAAACGCCTTTCACAAGTTTTTCTATCAACCTGTTAACGATAGGTAAAATAACTGGCAGAGTGGTTGTTGTTACTAATCTAAGGGACCTGGGTTCGAGCCTTGGGTGAGATATGGACGTTTGTGATGTTTATCTGCTGAGGTCATACCTTCTACTTTGGCGTATAAACTGACAAGCTCTTGTTAGACCTCTGTGGCAAGCAGCTGCATTTTTTTATATCACTTTTCAACTGCTTAGGAGCGGACCCATAACCGAAACAAATATTTTAACTTAATTATGCGTTGTAAGCAATAATTCCTGTCCGTCACATGGCAACACCTCCTATAACAGAAGGCCAATGTACCAAATTTTGACGTCACTTAAATAGTCTTACTATATAGACTAGGGGTTCTCAACGAGGGGTACGCGGTAAAATATTTTGGTGTTTAAAAATAACACTTAATTAAATGTACACTTTAAATTGTAAAAATAACACTTAATTAAAATGTTAAAAATAACACTTTTGGTGTTTAAAAATACACATTTAGCCCATTTGTGTGCAAAAAAATGCCCCTCAGAGGTAAAATAGTCCAATCCAGTCTGATACAAGATGATTACAAATGATTGAACCGGTTACAAAAAAATATATTTCCAAAGAGCTACAACACAAACAAAAAAATAACACTTAATTAAAATTTAAAATATTAAATTAAAAAATTTTGAACTGAACTCACGCCAAAAGAACTAAATAAACAGCCACGATATTCATCGTAATTCTGAAAGCTTTCCGCAAGAAACGGAAAATGAAATAAGAATAATAACGACCGTGTAACTGGAACACGAAACATTCCCTTCGGGCCACGAGTGCGGGATAAAACAAACACAGGAATGTGTGTGGCCACATTTTCTGGTCAGAAATGCCCTTTGGCTCCGAGAGAGCACAAAGAGCGTTGACGGAGCCAAAAAAACAGAAAGAAGAGGTCTCATTCCCCATTCCCTCCTCCTTATCAGCAGCTGTCAGCGATTGGGTCAGCTGAAGTTGAGGAACAGCATTCCCTCCAAGTGGCGTCTCTCTCTCTCTGTCAGCCTGTAAATGAATGTAAAAGAGCAGACTCCTAGTAATGGACAAGGTCACGCATGCAAAAGACTCATTTCGGGAATTCTTTATCTGCATTCGTTGGTTAAAATGCATACGGAATACTTTAGCCTTGTCTGGCCTCGCTTTCAACTTTTATTTTACTACCTCCACGCTTCAGTAGTGGCGACGTTAGCTTTCGTACTTGCAAAGAATAATTATATAATATAATTCAGATCAGTTAATGATATAATCATAGTTAATTTTTCTATTTGATATTAAAATATTATATTTAATTAATTAAAATATAGATACAAAGTGTATTAATATTTTTAATAATAACTAACCAATGATAGTAAAAGATTTGTTTTTGGAAAGTTTTCAAGAAGTTAGGAAATTTCCATTTCTAAAAAATCAGTAGTTCGCCAATTTATATCAAAAACAATATTAAGGAAATTGTTCAAAATTCCCTCTTCCGAAAAATCTTAATTCTGGCTACACCTTTGCAAATATCCAATATTAATATTTAATATATACAACTCGGAAAGTAATGCCTCAATTTTGCTTTTAAAAAAAATAATTACCCCTCAATCAACTGCTTGCCACAGAGGTCTGACAGCAACCTGTTAGTTTAATACACCATAAAGGAGATCTGTGAGAAAGGCGAGACCTCAGCAGAAAGACAACACAAACATCTGTACCTCACCTGGGGCTCGAACCTAGGTCCCTTTGATCAATAGTCAAGCAACGTTAGGGGGCGGGAGTAGCTCAGTCGGTAGCGCGCCAGGCTCGTAATCTGCAGTTCCCAGGTTCGAGTCCCAGCTAGGTCAGCGTAGAGATTTATCTCCGCAAAACTCTCCGCCCTGCCCACGGTCAGTAGGGGGACACCGATGGGCTTAGAAAGGCCGCCGTCCGTCGGATGGGACGCTAAGTGGTGACCCCATGTGCGGGAGAGCCATACCCTGTGCACGTTAAAGAACACACTGGATGGCCTTGACGGGAGGCTACCATCTGTCTTCCAACAGCTGTTCCAGTGGGTCACCTCCCCCAATCTTCTCTGAGCCTTCGGAATCCTTTTGACCTAGCCATTTAGCCCACGGTGTGCAAAAAAGTGCCGCTCAGAGGTAAAACAACCCCAATCAAGCAACGCTAACCACACGACCATCTGAGTGGCCAATTTTGCTTTAACAGATCAGTATTTATTCTACAGCATTTTTATATGTAGAGTGAAAAGATACATCCTTCTCTCCTCTTTTCATCGTAAGTACGTCGTCTTCTCACAGGTAGCACTACTTTAGCATTAATCAAACATGGCAGTCCTCATGAACATTGAAAAATCACTTTTTTGTCAAGGACCTAGTGTTATTTTTAAGGGACAGTTAAATTCTTCTTCCCACCAAATGAGGGCGTCAATAATTTGTTTCAACAAGTCCAAAAAAGAAGTAAACAACCTGCGCAAAGGTCGCACATCTCAACATCTCGGCCATCTTTATTTCTGACGTCCGGTCAGTCAAGGCAACACCTCCTACAACAGAAGGCCTGTGAACCAGGTTATGATGTCAGCATAAATAGTCCTGTAACGTAAATATATCTTATATATTTTTTTCTATTATTATCAGTGGTGTACTTTTACACTAATGCTTATTTATAAATATATCTTATTTAGAAGAAAAATTATTCGCACTGATTAGCATTATGATAATTGGAAATCATTTCAAATAATTTTTCTTCTAAATACGAATTATTTGAAAATAAACATTAATAAAAATATTAATATAAAAATCCACCAGTAATAATAACAAAAATAATTGTATAAGAATTATCGACATTACAGGTCTGCCTACGGTGACGACATAACTTCAAGCTCGGATAATTCTTCTTGTTTCTGACGTCACCATGTACCCACTTTTAGTCTTTTGAAACAAACAACCTTCGAAGGGAAAGCTTATCCATTTTTGATGAATAACGAATTTGAAAGGAAATCGAATCCTATTTAACCCAAAAATAAATTTTCCATTTAGCTAAAAGCAGAACAAGCGAATATATATAGAGACTGACACATAGACCAGAAAGAGAAAACAGTTTATTTTTTTCTTTTTAATTAAGCTAAAAGGTAAAATTATTAATTAAGCTAATTTGTAAAAGGATAAATACAGAAATGTATTTATCCTTTTTATCATATAGCCTTTTTATTGTACAGTCTGTATGTTTTACGGACTATGTTTACTAATTATTGCGCTTTTATGCAGAACTTGTTTAGTATTAATCCAAGTCACATCTGTTTCTACAGAACAAGTTTTAGCAAAACTAATGAATAGTAAAGTGCTGTCCCTCGCTAGAACGCATTAAAACTGAACCTCCCCAGCCTCTAACGTTAACAAGAATTAAGAAGATACCAAAGAAGAAGTCATCCACTACATCCAAGTCTTCTTCGCAATTTGCTCATCCAGACGCCAGCCAACGCTTCTCTAAACAGATCCTCTGAGATGACCCGAAGTGTTATCGCACCACAATAAATCATAATAAATCCTCTTACATCAGCTAGCGGTGATCCCTAATGTGTGTAGAGGATGCTCTGCTGCTGTTTGAGAGAAGCAGAGCCCCCTTCAATTGCGTCCAGTCTTGGCGACAGCTGCACAACACGTCAGTTGGCAGATAGCGAGGAGCGTGCAATGAATCATTTTGGTCTATGGCTCACAGCTTATATAATTTGCATCCAACCGTCTCTTGTCCTGCCTCCGCTTCCTCATCTTCTCGCAACAGGCTTCTTCTGGTAGCTTCCATCTTCTCAGTCTCATTTGTCATTCGAGATCATCTCAAGCGGTTTTAATGAAGAGAGGGAAAACAACTTGACTAAAATGGAGTATTCCGTTGTAGAATAATAGCGCGCCAATTCCGGAACTAGGTTGTTTAATTCCTGGGCAACACTTTTCTGCACACAGTGAGCTATTTATCCAAGTCACAAGGGCCCCAAGAATTCAGAGTTGGATATGGGAAGCGGACCCACTGGATAGATGTTTAGAGACAAATGGGAGCCTCCCATCAAGGTCAGTAGGCGACACCGATGGGCTTGGAAAAGCCGCCGTCCGTCGGATGGGACGTTACGCCGTGGCCCTGTGTGAGGGAGAGCCATACCCTGTGAAGCTAAAGAACACGCTGGATGGCCTTGATGGAAGGCTACCATCTGCCTCCCAATAGCTGTTCCAGTGGGTTCTCTATCTTCTCTGAGCCCTCGGGGTCCTTGTGACCTGGCCACTGAGCCAATTGTGTACAAAAAAGTGCCGCTCAGAGGTAAAGCAATCCAACAACCCAACCCATCAAGACCATCCAGCGTGTTCTGAAACGTGCACACGGTATGTCTCCCGGTTGGTATTTAAGAAGTTACCGAGTTCTTTTTTTGACTCTCTGTTGATGTAATATGATGCTGTTCCTAATGAAATTGCCACTGAGGATACCAATAAAGGCCATGACAGCGATTTCCATGACGACATGGATGGAGATGTTCATATGTAGATATACATACACCCATCCCTCGATTTACACGTAGATAGGTTCCTGGAAATCACCTTGCAAGTCGACACCAACAACTTATGGAAAAACGGGGAATAGGTTATGAAAAAATCTTTGATATAAATGAAACGTAGCTTGAAAATTTTATTTATACGCATTTATCTCTAATTTAGTTGAGCAGTACTAATAAGCATTAATGTAACATTTGTTTTGTACTTTATTTGCATTAATTCAGATAGGTTTAGATTAATTTCTCATACTTCAGAAATAAAGTATCACAGGAAATGTCCTGTTGACAAGAAACACTTAAAATAATGTGTTGAAGAAAATTTTGATTTCACGCATGCATGCTTCTGGGAGACGAGGGTTCGAATTCCGCTGAGGACGAAACCAAATTTTTTTCAGCAAATAATTTCGAGTAATTTCTCATACATTTCCTTTTGACGAAAAATAATCATCGTCAATGTAGACTTACACTATTGAATTTCAAAACTAAATTTGAAAGAAGAATATTTGCGAACTGAATGTAAATCAATCAATTTTATTTCATCATCATATACAATTTATAATAATAATAAATAAATACCCCCTCAAGCAGCTGCTTGCCACAGAGGTCTGACAGGAGCCTGCCAGTTTATATGCCATAGTAGAAGGTCTGAGAGGATGGCAGGACCTCAGCAGAAAAACGACACATACATCAATGCCTTATCCGGGGCTCGAACCCAGGTCCCGTAAATCAGTAGCCAAGAGTGCTAACCACTCGGCCACGGGATTTATAGCACAGAAAAATATGAGTGAACCTAAAAACCACATGGTTTCTCTGGGCCACTAAAGGAAATTAATACAAATAACAATAACGACTTACTCATTACAAACAATATGTGTCATTTTTCTGATATATGTACAATACATTTTTACTTTACACTTGATTATTTAACATAGGTGCAACATCTTCCAAAGAAAAGACAATGCTTTTTAAATTCTGCTTAAACATATTAATTTTTTTACTTCTAAATTCAAGTGGGCAACTGATTGAAGATTTTAGGTGCGATATACGAATAATGCTTATGAGCAATTCTTTTTTTGGGGGTGTCGAAGGAACTGAGTATTTCGGACCTTTCTCTCTGAAGTTGTATAAATCAGACTGAATGTGAAAATTTTAGTGCCTTATTTTGTAAAATTTGTATTTATGGGATATTTTGTGAAGTAGTGTACTTACGAATCATCTATATTTAGATTATATACTCGTAATAGTCTCCAATGCCGTCCCATGGCCGAGGGGTTAGCGCGCTTGGCTAGTGATCTAAGGGACCCGGGTTAAGGCATGGCTGTTTATGTCGTTTTTCTACTGAGGGCCTGCCATCCTCTCACCTTCTACTATGGCATATAAACTGACAGGCTCCTGTCAGACCTCTAGGGCAAGCAGCTGCTTGAACGGGTATTTATTTATTTTCTTTAATAGTCTCCAAAGTTAAATTTGTTGCTAAAATGAGACAAAAACGGCGTTTACTAATCCTAAAATTTCAGTGTAGAAAAGTCAGATCTCGCTGCCGATTCAAAACAGGCTTCATTTCATTAAGATGTCGCGAGACATATTGCATTAAATTGGCAAGAATATAATTTTAGAAAAATAATATAAATATAACTTGTTACAGATGAAGATTTCATTAATATAGGAATTCATTATTATTATTATTATCTATTTATAAATAAATAAATATTTCCTCAAGCAGCTGCTTGCCATAAAGGTCTGACAGGGGGCTGTCAGTTTAAACACCTCAGTAGGAAGTCTCTGAGGAAGGAGATAATTTAGCAAAAAGACGATACAAACAGCCATGCCTTATCCGGGACTCGAACCCAGGTCCATTTGATCATCAGCCAAGCGCGCTAACCACTCGAAAACAGGACGGTTAATTATATTGTTGAAAATAAATTATATCAATTAAAATTATTTAGTTGGTTTTTACTGCGGGGTGACAATCTAATAATCTCTCTTGGCGTTATCGTGCAAATCGGAGGATAGATTTACTATTCCTTTAAATATGATGTTATTTAATAGTTGCTTTCATCATCATCATCATCATCATCATCCTCAAGCAGCCATTGGCTATGGAGTTGAATATGTCTAAAATAATAAATATAAAAATAAATATATTATGTTTACAACAATAGCACAAAATATTAAAGACTGAAACTCTTAAATAAATTTAGTATATTTAGCTATTATTACTTCATTATTGTTTCATTTATTTGTTAAATATATCCTACAGCAACCTGCAATAATATATTTAAAAAATGCAATATAAAAAAAATCTAGCAAGGTAAATTTTAGCCTTGGATTGGTTCAGTTGCTTGCATCACTGGTTCAGTTGCTTGCATCACAGGTTCGTAATCTGGTGTTCCCAAATTCGAGTATCAATTGTGTCGGGGTGGGGGTGCTCAGTCGGTAGTGTGCTTGGCTCGTAATCTACAGTTCCCAGGCTCGAGTCCTAGCTGGGTCAGCGTTGCCCACTGTCAGTAGGAGACACCGATGTGCTTGGAAAGGCCGCCTCTGTCAGATGGGATGTTAAGCACAGTCCCATGTGCGGGAGAGCCATACCCTGTGCCCCGTTAAAGAACACATTGGATGGTCGCATGGGATGGTTACCATCTGTCTCCCAGCGACTGTGCCAATAGTCCTCTCAATAACCTCTGAGCCTTTGGAGTGATTGTGACCTGCCCATTTAGCCCATTGTGTTCAAAAAAGTGCCGCTCACAGGTAAAACAGCCCAACCAACTGTGCCGTGACCTGTCCTCGGTCAGAAAGGCCGCTGTCCGGAGGATGAATCGTATAGCCATGGTCCCGTGTATTATTAGAACCATACCGTATATGTAAAAAAGCTAAACTCTGTGCACGTTGAAGATCACGCTGAATGACCTTGACGGGAGGCTTCCAACTGTCTCTTAAGAGCTGTTTTACGTATCTACCCTACCCCCAAACTTCTCTGAACCCTTGGGGTCTTTGTGACCTGGCCATCTAGCCCATTGTGTGTTAAAAACGTGCCTCTCAGAGATAAAATCAACCCAACCTATGCATTGGAATGATTTTAATTTGAAATATTTACTTTTAACAAGTTATAAACATTTTGTATTTAAAATAACTAAGAATTATGTAAAATAAAGTAGCAATTGGTAGAAGTTTGTATATACAGGGTGATTCAGTTAAGCGTGTACAAACTTCTGGGAGGGGTAGGTTGCACAAAGACGAATCGGAATCATATATCAATACAGGGCCAGTAACGGCATCTTCACGCGGTAGATGGCGTTGCACGGCCGCGGGACAGCACAACGTCCTCGCAGGTAACCGTCATTCGCGAACCGCCTGCAGAGGTAGTAGGATGGCCGATTACACAAACGCGGAGTTGGCCGATATGCATCTTGCATACGGGGCTGCGTACTGCAACAGCGAGCCAGGTCCATTTGATCATCAGCCAAGCGCGCTAACCACTCGAAAACAGGACGGAAACAGGCCGTTGTGTGCGTGTACCAGGAACGGTACCCGATGAGGCGTACTCCCAACCACCAGATATTTGCACGGCTGCATCAGAGGTTATGTGACACTGGTTCCTTTCAGAGACCTGCCAGGAGTCGGGAACGATGGGCACGGACCCCTGACATGGAGGAGAATGTGCTACCTCATACAGAAGACATTCCAAGTGCCAGTACTCGAGCAATCACCCACCGGGTCTGTCTTTCCCAATCCACCGTATGGAGGATTATGCACGATAACCAATTGCATCCATATCATGTGCAGCGCATCCAGACACTGAAGCCTGCGGATAACCCACAGCGCATTGCATTTGCGCAATCGCAATGGTACCTGCAGAAGAGTGTGGCAGAACCCCAATTTCCTGCTTCTGTGCTATTCACAGACGAGGTATGCTTTACACGGGAAGGTAGCTTCAATGCACACAACGCGCATGCATGGGCGGTGGAGAACCCCCATGCTACACGAACACGTGCAGCACAAAACCGTTTTGCTGCAAATTATTGGTCCGGCATTGTCGGGGACCACTTAATAGGCCCATACCTCATGCCTGTTCGTCTGGACGGAAGGAGTTACCGGATATTTCTGGAGGACGTCTTGCCAGAACTTTTGGATGAACAACAGGTCCCTCAGTCGCTGCGCCGTGCAATGTGGTTCCAGCACGATGGGGGGAGCCCCGCCCATTTCAGCGATGAAGTTCGTCAACACTTAAACGTGACATTTGGGCAACAGTGGATCGGGCGTGGTGGTCCCGTTCATTGGCCTGCAAGATCCGCCGGACCTATCATGCCTTGATTACTTCTTCTAGAGTTACATCAAACGACTGATGTTCGACACCCCCGTTGAAAGTGCTGAGGACCTCGTCGCACGCATCTCCGTAGCTACCTCGGAAGTCCGAGACACGCCAGGAATCTTCCAAAATGTACGTGATTCCATGCGCCGACGATGTCAAGCCTGTGTTACAGCTCGTGGTCGCAACTTCGAACACCTTCTGTGACCTATGTGCATTTCACAAATGTACCTATTGTGATTAATAAAAAGCATTTTGTTCACTTACGTGCTGCTCTTTCATTCACGCCCTCTCTGTTCGCTAGCACATGTTGATCCCGTTACCGAACCTGCATTGTTATATGATTCCGATTCGTCTTTGTGCAACCTACCCCTCCCAGAAGTTTGTACACGCTTAACTGAATCACCCCGCATATATAATAAAAATATATACATTGATATAGATTGTATCAAATATTTCTAGCGCGTTTAATACTTGGAATTTTATTACAGTTGTTCTAATAGGATTGTAAATGGAATATTTACGATTTCTTCTGTAATGTGTATGTAATTGTATACCTTGACCAAACCTCGTTGATAATGCTTCATACAATCAATCCCCATTAGACTAAATTTAGCATTTCGCCCTATTTCTTGATAATAACCACTCCCTACAACTACCTCACTAGGCCCAGCATGGCTTCATTTAACGTAGCAAATCTCGCTCGGAAAGTGATGTATCTGTTCGGACTGACTGCTAATAAGCCTTCTCCTGTCAACAATATCATTCGAGTGAGTTCATAGTATTAAAATGATATTTGCGATACATATACCTTGTAAATATTTCCTCATCATCCTTGTCAACGACGTTACGTTAGCAAATTCGTTCGTTGGAATCTCTTAACCATCCCAATCGATTGTTCCTCAGTATCTGTGAACGTATTCACTAGGGGATGAAGCGCGAGACACAGCACGAGAGTCAAATGGCCAATAGGATTTTAGAGCACGGTCTCGCTCCGTGAAATATCGCTCACTCCAAGAACCGTAAATTAGTGAGCCATAAATTGCTGAAAGACCGGGGCTTAATTCCAACCACGTCAACGCTGGCGAGCGTGTTTATGCGGATACGTGCTGGAGAGAACGTTTATGTGTAGAGGGGTGGAGATGGATGGACAGAGAGAAGGAGCGGCACGAATAGAGCGAGCATTGACGCGAGAGAAATGGAAAGAATGTGGCATCGTGATTTATTACGTGAAAGATTGTTAGTAGTAGTCATAAACTTTGTATGCAGTGAGAGACTAATTAACGACTTCTCTTGAAATTCTATTCAGGATGTGATGATCAATTTTCGTCCTTTGGTCAGGTAGACGTTCCTCATTAATGGAAAATGGAAAAGTGACACAATTAAGGATATTAAAAAAATGTCACTTTAGACATTTTTTTTTTGTCATTTAGACAAAATACCGATTACTATCAGAAAATATTTTTGGATTTTTTTTTAAAATATTAATGCCCAAATATTTTGTAATTTAAATATTTAAATTTTTTCTTTAGTCTATATGCTTTTTATATGTTTTCCCTCTAATATTTTGTCATTTTAACTATTTATATTTTTTTTATAGTGAATTCTATTCATATTATACGTTTTTTTTTATTTAATTTTCAAATAATAAATATAACGTCAAAAAGAATTGGGATAGGATTCATGAAATGTGTGGAACACATGAAAGATAAAATGGATTGCCAAAGGGAATAATCGATATGTTAGAGGTATGGAGTTAGCAAACAAGTTTAATAATCATTAGAGATTCCAGGTGCTTTAGTTGGTAATATGCCAGACAATGAAGACTACAGACAAACTAATTATTCCAAAAGTTCTTCCTTTTTTCAGGACCATATCACAGAAAAACAGAGATTTGAAGCTGAAAAGGGCCTTGTAAATAGAAAGGCTCCGGGTTTAGACGGAATATCAGTAAATATAATTAAAGAAATTAATGATAAAATATCCCTTCTCTATTGAAAGTTGATCAGATTATCCCAGTTTATAAAGGTGGTAATCCTACTCAATTAGACAATTATTGTCCAGTTTTCCCTGCTGGCTATTTTTTCGAAAATTGATGGTAGAGGTAGCGAAATAAAAAAAATGTTCTCTTTTTGGAGTTTGGAGAAGAATAATTATTTTTCTAATAATGAATATGGTTTTAGAAAAGGATGTAGTATGGAAGATGCAATTCTGGATTTGACTTCCCGGATTTATTATAACTTAAACGGCAATCTGAAAACAATCATTTTATTCTTAGAAATAAAAAAAAGGCTTTCGATACTGTATCACACAAAATACATTTATGATGTGATTCAAAATATTATACTGGTACTTATTAGTATACAATGATTACTATATAGAGGTAAGCTGAAAGTTTTTGCGTAATAAATTGATTTAAATGTTTTAAAAAATTTTTGCCTGGCACAGCAAAATTTAAAATACCTTTCTTTGATACTCCTTATATCTGGAGGCCCTAAAATGTAGCTCAGTTAACTTATGGGTAAGTTCGGCAATGCCTGAAACGTATTGTTAATTACAACAAATCAAAGTTCCTATCCACGGTTATTTAACTCACGATATTCTATAAAATTTGCGGAAATCTCAGATTTTTTTTAATGATTTTTGAAATATGATACTTTTTCAAGTTTTCTTATATTTTCAATGTTTTCGAATTTTTTTGGAACACTAATCTAATATATGAAGAAGAAAGTTTATTCGTGTGTTTGTGCATTTGTTTGTCTGTCCGCTTGTGCACTCGGTTCGCAGAAGAGCTAGAGGCTCCAAACTTTGCATGAACGTTCCCTCCACACAGGGGGAAAATATAGGCTATGTGCGAACCCTCTGGGGTCAACCAAAATTGGTCTGGGCTGGTTTGAATTTCTCAAAATCCCCATAGATTTAACATTAGAGGTTGAAAGTTATTCAAAACAAATGTTGCCACTAATAAATTTGAAAGAAGGAATGCATCAAACTAATTTCTTTTTGATTCCGCGTAATAAAATCATTGTTCAGTTTGCTGGGTGAAAAACAAGAGCATTTCTGTGGAAATTGAGGTCATTCTAATAGCACGAGCTTGAAAGGAAAGCTTCAGAAACTAAGAATTCGTATCGAAACAACTCTTCTTAATAAAACAACCACCAAATATAAAAAAAAAAAAAATAAATACCCCCTCAAGCAGCTGCTTGCCACAGAGGTCTGACAGGAGCCTGTCAGTTTATATGCCACAGTAGGAGATCTGAGAGGATGGCAGGACCTCAGCAGAAAAACGACACACACATCCATGCCTAAATCCGGGTCTCGAACCCAGGTCCCTTAGATCAGTAGCCAAGCGTGCTAACCACTCGGCCACGGGACGGCACGAGCTTGAAAGGAAAGCTTCAGAAACTAAGAATTCGTATCGGAACAACTCTTCTTAATAAAACAACCACCAAATATATATTTCAGTTTTTCCGAATTCTTCCATTAATCTGTTAGGTAAAACAATATCATTACTAGGCCTCCAAAATCGCAGTACATATTTACATAAATCAATCAAACTTAGATTTATTAGCCAACGATCACCACGTATTTACCTGGGGCGGGGGTGGCTCAGTCGGTAGCGCGCCAGGCTCGTAATCTGTAGTTCCCAGGTTCGAGTCCCACTGGGTCAGCGTTGAGATTTATCTCCGCAAAATTCCCTGCCCACGGTCAGTAGGGGACACCGATGGGCTTGGAAAGGCCGCCGTCCGTCGGATGGGACGTTAAGCCGTGGTCCCGTGTGCGGTAGAGCCATACCCTGTGCACGTTAAAGAACACGCTGGATGGCCTTGACAGGAGGCTACCATCTGTCTCCCAACAGCTGTTCCAGTGGGTCCCCTCTCCCAACCTTCTCTGAGCCTTCGGGGTCCATGTGACCTGGCCATTTAGCCCATGGTGTGCAAAAAAGTGCCGCTCAGAGGTAAAACAACCCAACCACGTATTTACCTGAATCAAATATTCCCTTCATAAATGTTCCAAATACATTGTAGAAGGAAGTTTTTCTTCCTCACTGAAATGTTTCATCGGCAACACCCTTGTGTCGCTACTAAGAGATTCCCAACGTAACGTTTTCCCCACAGAAACAGCTTTTTCAAATGCTCGAAAATCGTCTAAATAAACCATTTAGTAATCCCCAAGAGATTAAACGAAAAGTATTATGAATTCAATGTCAACGAACGACAAGGCACTAGCATCTTACAAAATACCTCAATGGCCACGCCTTCAGCCCCCCCCCCCACCTTAAAAAAAGCAAGCTTTCTCTTTCTCCTTTGGAATCGAGGTACGGGTTTCGAAGGGGCAATGACGCAGTTACCACACCACGTGCTCTCAGGTATCACGTGACTGCCCAGATAAACACGGCACATTTCGTGATGCCACCGCCTTAATAATTAATTCCTTAGAGTGTGGAGCTCAGTGCAGTGGTCACGTGGTTTGAGAGACGGGCAGAGTGTAGTACGTTGCTGGCTGGCTGACGGACTCCAGCGATCGATGTTTACGTTCGTCATACCTAGTTTCGAGAAAACGTGTGTAGATACATGCTTGCTACCTTTATTTTTCAATGTTTAAAGTGAAAGAGGGTAAGTGTTGTTCTAAGGTGGCTTTTTTTTTCTCAGTTCCACAAAAGACTGATTATTTTTTCGTTTGTTTAAAATATTTTTAGCGACATTGTAGGCATTGGATCAGTGATTCCCAACCTTTTCTGGACCACCGCCCCCTTTAGAAGAGAACAAAAATTTCAACGCCCCCCTAATCAATAATAGTTAATTTTATATGAATTAAAATATTGTTGCATATTATCTGTACCTAATTTATCTGTTTATTTATCTATTAAAAATCATAATACCGCCCCCATGGAAGGCTCCAGCGCCTACTTGGGGGCGATATCGCCCCCGTTGGGAATCTATGCATTGGATGAATGGTACTGTTACTAGTCGCCAACGAGTATTGCAAGTCAGGTAAAAATGGAATAATTTTGGTGTAATATGATAGCGGTAGATTTAAAAGCATTATTAACCATGACACTTAGCACAACACCAAGTCGATAATGGCGCGTCGTCCCATTAGCATTCATCCACACAATGAATGTTTCAGCATGGGAAACACGTATTTCCTTCAAGAATCGACATTCTGCTTCCGAAACGTTCACATTATGCCGCCTTTGTTACGACGCTTCTACCTACTTTTGCATGATTCATAACGTCGATGAATGCATTATAATATCTTCGCGTCTACGATCACACTCTAAACGTCGTTAAATTCAAAAATTTACGTTAAAACTCAGTTTCCCAATATTCGCCAAAAAAATTGCTCTTAGGCGCTCTTTTTTTTGTCTTCCACAGATACGACCCAAAAATAAATTACACATCCAGATATAGCGTTACACACGAACTATCAAACTTCCCAAAGGTCAGAATCAGTACCAACTTTGGCATTGAAGTCACCTAGAACAAGGGAAATATCTCCTTTCTTGACAGAATTAAAAATATCCTGAATTTGTCCTAAGTGTCTCTCATCCTCATCAGTGGGAGCATAACAGCAGATAACATTCAAGTCTTTAAAGCTTGTCTGAAATTTTGCTGTAAGAAACTTTTCATTAATCCACTCATATCCTACAAGAGACTGCATGGACTGATATTCCCCAAACACACATCCGACGTTTCATCCTCTCAATGCCGGACCGTGTAGCAGCGGTTATTGCCGTTCATGGTGGCTACACAAGATACTGATTTCTTTGTATTCCACAAGTCTAACCGAGTTGTATTTGTAATCATTCGATCCTTGTAACATAAGTTATGTATTAACTAAATATGGATTTCATATCACTTGGCTTTCCTGGTGTTGCACTTTTAATGGCAGCAGTGTATATAAGATATTAGTGTATAAACACTGCCCTACCAAAAATGCTTTTTTCCACGCATAGTAGTTTTAATTATATATTTACTCTTTAAAATTATTCTGGTTGTTCTTCTTTTTTTTAAATTTAATAAGTAATTCTAAAATATTTAATTATATTCTAATAAATTCAAAATGAATAAATATTTTATTTTATACTATTCTAAACTAGGAGTGTGCAGTTAAATTTCAGACAAATTATATCACTTAAATTTTTATGCATATTTAATTCCCTCCATTTCTTTCGATGACTGACCAGGCCATGTGTATCTAGGTGGCCCTGCTTATACAGGGCCGGATCTACGGAGCCCCTCTCCTCGGGGGTAGGGAGGAAGAAGAACCTTTGAGAATGCTGGTAAGGTTAATAGGGGAAAAAAAGTATTAAACGTAGATATATTTCATGAATTTTTCAAAAAGTTTTAAAGTCCTCTAAAACGAAGGAGGACCATGGCTTCGTCGCACTCTATCGAGATATTTAGACAGATTTTGGTACTTTGCGGTTCTCGATGTACTTGAGCGAATGGTCCCAAATTCCGTTGGAGGGTTCCCACTACCTAACCCCGTGTTGGATTAAAATATCAGGTACCTAACTGCAATGGGACGCCTTAAAATAATAATGACTTTGGAAATATGGCGAATCTGGCAACGGTAGCATTAGATTTGAATGTTATTATGACTCTTACGTTCAAGTTAGGGAGCTGTAAATGGCAACAATATGTTTGATAGCTGTTACCGCTTCCCGTAGGAATAGCATGGTACATATTTTTGCTTCTAGTAAGCCCCCCCCCCCTGTTGGAATTTCAACTTGAAATTTGGCACTGCAATCCAGAAAAACCGGAACCAATCAACCCGGAAACATTCTCTGAAATAAGCGTCTATTATGATTTCCCGATGAGTTATGGCTGCCACAGACACCGTGTTTTATTATTATAGATATATAAATATGTAAATCAAGCTTTAGATGTCGAATTTAAATATTTAGAGTCATCTATTGCTTAACTCAGTATTCAGAGTTTATTTTCTGAACAGTAAATTCACTTTAAAATTTCTATCACACTCACAGGCATTCTAATTAGGTAGCTGTATTCAAATTCGCATCAAAAAGCAATAATATAACGATTGGTGCTCTAGTTTCGGGATAAACAAGATAAACAGGATAGCGGGAGTAAGGGAAAATTAGCAGCCTGGATTGGCTACTTGCTATGCCAAGCCCGTAGTCGGGTTGGGTTGTTTTACCTCTGAGCGGCACTTTTTTGCACACCATGGGCTAAATGGCCAGGTCACATGGACCCCGAAGGCTCAGAGAAGGTTGGGAGAGGGGACCCACTGGAACAGCTGTTGGGTTATTCCCGTCAAGCTGTTGGTTAATCCCGTCAAGGCCATACAGCGTGTTCTTTAACGTGCACAGGGTATGGCTATCCCGCACACGGGGCCACGGCTTAACGTCCCATCCGACGGACGGCGGCCTTTCCAAGCCCATCGGTGTCCCCTACTGACCGTGGGCAGGGCGGGTAATTTTGCGGAGATAAATCTCAACGCTGACCCAGCTGGGACTCGAACCTGGGAACTACAGATTACGAGCCTGGCGCACTACCGACTGAACCCCCCCCGCCCGCCCCCCGTAGTCGGGAGGTAAGAAAAACCTCCTAAGCATAACAATGCAAAGAAACAGAAATATTCACTTTGAAAGCTGAAAAAAAACAACAAAAAACAGGTTCAACCAGTTTTGAAAATAAACTGTTTGAAGATCGTCTGACCTTCGAACGTTATGAGAGTTTAAAAGTCACTAATAGTCTCAAATGAAGCTGAGGAGACCCGTGTCTTTCAGAAACTGCAGCAAAATTTTAGAAATCCTGTACATAACAGGAGAGTTTTGTCTTCTGTCCAGGATGGAGCTGATGTTGGCATCTGAGACGATGGCATCTGTGATGTTGATCTGTGGAGACTTGTAAGCATATTGTTTCTTTGGAGATCATACAGTGGACGGTGAATTAGAACATGTTCAACATTTTCAAGTTGATTACAAGTTTGACAGAGGAGTGAAGTTTTCTTTCCAATTTGTGAAGTTTTTCACTTAATGACCAGTAATCAATAGTAAGTCTATTTAAAGCCGTTTCTTCCCTTTTGTTCGGTTCAAAATTCCCTCATGGAAAGGGCGGGATGTCAAATATTTTTCTGTAAAATCTACCCACATTCAGATCAGTTGTCTTCAATTAGTGAGTCGACTACTCTGAAGTTCTGTTGTCTTCCAAGTAGAAATCTCTATAACACAGAGGATTCAGTTAGATGGCAAGGTAAAAGCTTCTTCTGCGGCTTGATCAACCCTCTCATTACCAGGGACTTCTTGCCAGTTTCTTCTTCAAACAAACTATTAATTAGCAGCCAATATGGTTTTATTGGTAGCTATTGCCTGAAACGTTAACACATAATTTCCCGAAAGAAAATCCCAGTGTTCGTTTAAATTGCACAAAATAACGTGCAAAACCTTTTTTTTAAAATAAGTTTCAGTAATATAGTTCATATCGCTTTAGAGATTTTTTTTGGGGGGGGGAGGGGAGGAATCCATATTGGCGGTGATTTCCTTCACAAGGGTCGTTATTACAATAACTTCAAATTTCCTACTGCATAGTGGGGCGGGGGTGGCTCAATCGGTAGCGCGCCAGGCTCGTAATCTGTAGTTCCCAGGTTCGAGTCCCAGCTGGGTCAGCGATGAGATTTATCTCCGCAAAATTCCCCGCCTTGCCCACGGTCAGTAGGGGACACCGATGGGCTTGGAAAGGTCGCCGTCCGTCGGATGGGACGTTAAGCCGTGGCCCCGTGTGCGGGAGAGCCATACCTTGTGCACGTTAAAGAACACGCTGGATGGCCTTGACGGGAGACTACCATCTGTCTCCCAACAGCTGTTCCAGTGGGTCCCCTCCCTCAACCTTCTCTGAGCCTTCGGGGTCCATTTAGCCCATGGTGTGCAAAAAGTGCCGCTCAGAGGTAAAACAACCCAACCCTACTGCATAGTAATACTCTCACTAATGTCGACTGAATCAATGATATATGCATAAACTAATGCATACTACATATATTACTAATGTATATAAATACTTATATTTTTTCTGCATAATAAAATATTACTTACCCGAAGTCACCGGTAATGGGGTCTTCTCCAACACATATTAATAATTGCTGTTTCTAATAGCCAGTTATTGGTGGTGCTATAATCAGTGATATCTACGTATCATTGACTATTGTGGGCCCGCTTCACTGCTGCCCAGCTCTCGCTTTAATTTACACACGGTTGTAAGCGATGAGGCAACACGGTAAAATGACCATGACTTAACTTCTCGATTGACACTAACACGGTAAATACTGGAAATTTCTGGTCACACTTAAGGCTTGCCCCATAATATCTCGCGAGCGCGCTTATAATGAAGGCGACGCAAGACATTTTCGAGGATATTACTTCTATAAATGCTTATTGAAACGAAATAAAATGGGCAAAAGGTCTTAGATAACAAATATTCATGTAAAATATTATTTTTCCTATTTATTATAATTCGGAGTTTAATATTTTGGTATATATTAGAAAAATGTTAGTGCGGCCTGGCCTTTCTGGCCCCTAATAACAATCCGCTCCTAGTATCATATTAAAAATTAGACATCATATGGCAAATTTATTCGTTTTATGTTCGAAACGGGATTTTTTGGCTGACGGGTTAAATTGTTTGCTGCCCATCCTCGAGGATGAATGAGTTTTTTAAATTTTCTAGCCCTGTTAATCAACCATTTAATACAAACCTAAATAATTATTTTAGAAAATACAGAAATTTAATATTAAAATTAATCAAAGAAGCAAAATCAAAGTATTACATTGCAAAATTTTTAGATAGTGACGGTGATACTAAACAACATTGGAAAATTATAAATGATTTGTCTGGTAGATAGCAAAAGAAAATAAATGATATTATTTATTCTTTTAATTAGCCCCTTCAGAAAAAAAAATAAATGATATTATTTATTCTTTTAATGAAAATCCTGTGTTGTTTATTGATAAATTTAATACCTATTACACAGAAATTGTTGGTAATCTTGTAAAGGAAATTCCTGATTATGCTTATAATGAAAGTCATAAATCGATTTCATCTCTAAATTCTGTTTTTATTGATTATATATCAGAGAATGAGATTTTTGGAGTTATTGCATCATTAAAATTAGGAAAAGCAGTTGGAAGTGATCAGATATCTATGGAGACACTAAAAGAGATAAAAGTTATATTGTAGATGTATTATGTTACCTATTTAACTTATCGTTATCATCTGGATGTTTTCCCTCGATTTTGAAAGATTCAACCGTTGTCCCAATATATAAAGGAGGTGAATATTTAGATATCGCAAATTACAGACCGATATCCTTGCTCTCAGTTTTTTCAAAGATTTTCGAAAAGCTACTTAAAACTATAACTTTAAATTTCTTGAATAGAAATAAATTTTTTTTCTGATCATCAGTATGGGTTTAGAAAAAATGTAGGTACTGAGAATGATATATTACAATTGTCTTCCACAGTATACAGATCTATAAATGATCATTTGAAAACTGTTGTGCTATTTTTGGACATCAAAAAAGCATTTGACTCGGTTTCGCATGATTTGCTGATAAAAAAAAATTGAAATGGCTGGAATTCGAGGAAATGTTTGGAAATGTTTGGAAACATATTTAAAAAGTAGAATTCAAAGAGTAAAAATGGTAAACTTGTTTAGTAAGGGAATTGAACTAAAATATGGAGTTCCACAGGGTTCTGTGTTGGGGCCAATATTATTTAATGTTTTTATAAACGATCTTTGTAATCTTGAACTTAAAGGAAAAATAATAACTTTCGCTGATGATACAGCTTTGATATATGCGGCTGACAATGAGAATATTTTAATTTAAGAAATAAATGAAGACTTGGGTAATATTAGAAAATGGTTCTTAAAAAATAAATTGTTATTGAATATTAATAAAACGAAATATTTATATTTCAATTTAAATCGTAATAAAGTCGATAAGTTAAAAAATAAATAATTTAATCATTCTGTAAACTGTATAGGACAGGGGTGGGCAATTGTTTTCGTATCTACACTGCGCATGCGTATTGACGTGGCCGTCCTAGTGGAAAATGCGAGACGAAACTTCGGTCGCGCCCGGGAAGGAAATCTCGGTTCAAGGCGGATTTTTCTGACTGTCTTGGCGGTCACACAAAAAACTCTTAGCGGGCCGAATGTGGCCCGCGGGCCGCTATTTGCCCACCCCTGGTATAAGACATCAGTGTGCATTTGAAGCAATTGAAAGTGTAGAATATTATAAATATTTGGGTGTATATATAGACAGTCAGTTAAATTGGAATGAACATATTAAATATTTGATAAAAAAAATTAATGCAATAATTCCAAAATTGTTTTAAATTAGAAATTTTATGAATCTTACTTTTTTAAAGCTTATATATAATGCTTGGGTTAAGTCATATTTAAGTTATGGAATAATATCTTGGGGAGGAATGTTTTATAGTAATATTAAATCCTTAGTTACTATTCAAAATAGAGTAATTAGATGTGTATTAAGAAAAAGAAAATATGTAATATTAAATATTTTTATAATGATCTTCAAATTTTACCACTACGGAAAATGTATGTTTTTAATGTGATCTTATATTTAAAAAAGCACTATAGAGAAAGTGACATTAAAAAATGTAATACAGACTACCAGAACAAGTGCACATATTAATTTCGTTGTACCACTTCCGAAGAAACCTATTACGCAAAAACATTATATATTTTTGGCGCCTAAAATATTTAACAGTTTACCTGAAACTTTAAAGGATGAAATAAATTCTTTTACGTTTTATCGAAAACTAAGAGATTGGATTTGTAATATAGATGATATAGAAAAATTTGGTACTTACGTATTAACGCCACCGCAGCGTGTAATAAATTAATAATTCCACACTTTAACTAGTTATTCTATGAAATAACTAATGATAGACAATTAAAGTGTAAAATAAACAATCTGACTGAATTATACAGCATACAAAATGTTATTTATATAGACGCAATAAAATCATTTGTTACAACAGGGATTACTAAAATGGCATTTGGAATTGCCCTAATGTGCGAAGGCCAAGTAAGAACGAATCCGTAAAGTGGTGAATCTCTTGAATATGAATCTTCGTGTCACGTGATTCACTCGTCCGCATTATAAAAAACGCCCCGGATGAGCGGAGGCCAAGTGAGAACGAATCAGTAAAGTGATTCGTTCTCACTTGGCCTGCTCATTTTGGGGGCGTTTTTTATAATTCGGACGACTGATTCATGTTGACAGACGGATGACCTGGTTTCAACTCTACTCTCGGACACTAGAAATAGTCTTTTTTTTTACTTTTGAACTTTAACGATACGGAAGCCGTTAATGTGCACATTACCTAGGTAAAATGCAGAAAACTTTTGATTCCGCACTTTAACGGAGCAAATCAGTTAATCTGCAGATTAGCTAGGTAATGTGCACATTAACGGCTTTCGAGCTTTAGCGGTAACATATATATATACAGTAGATATCTCAAATTTTAGTTCAGCAGTAAAAATGAACATTAATGTAACATTATTTTGTAATAGATTTGGGTACTTACGTATTAACGCCAGCGGTGGCGTTAATACGTAAGTACCAAAAATTTATTTAGGTTGAAGGGTTTTTCTCCTATATTTCTGATTGTAAAATTTTCTTTTTATTTGTTTGCTCTTTAGGATGTTAAATTTTTGAATAAAAATTGGTGTATTTAAAGTTTATTATTGATTTTGTTACTATGTTGTTGATGTAACCATGACAGAAAATATTAATATGGTAATATACTTAAAATGTTGTTTCTAATGTTTATATATGTTTTTTATTTTAACCTTATACTCCGCGTGCGAGTCTATGAACTCTTGTGGAGTTGTACATTTCCAAAATATTTGCAAATATTTATATTGTATCATAATTTAATATAAATGGAAATAAAGGATACTACTACTACTGTTTTATCGGGTATTGGGAAAAAAGGTAGTTAACTTCGTAATGAAAAAATCTTCCTTAATCTCAATCAAAAGCTTGACTCGCAGTGAAAAAAAAAGACAATTCTGCTCACGGATGAAGCAACTTACCTCTTTAAATTGCATGTCACCTGAAAACAAAGCCTGAAAGCAAAGTATCAAAAAGGAACATTTTGACCTAAAAATAAACTCCCTCTATTCTACTTTCCCAGAATGTTATAGCCACTCTTCTTAAAACTTCGCTGCTCCAGACCAAAGAAGTCTCCTTCGTCGACCACATAGTACATGCATTAACTTACACGAAAGCAATGGGCCAACCTTCCTTAAACCCTACACTTCCTCTTCGTTTTAGTGATGTTTTTAGTTTTCTTTCCCTTCAGCACCGTCGCTGCTATACGCGCCCTCTACTGGAAATAGCCAGAGCAGTGCACGCGACTTCACGGCATGAAATTAAACTGACGATAATGTTGCCATTCTCCGGTAACAGAAAACAGCAGAAAAGATGGAAAATAAAAGGAAATAAGAGTATTTTGGAAATCTCATATAGAGAATAAGTTTTTCACGAGACAGGAAGTTTAGCTTGATGGCTGAACATTGAACAGAATGTTACAATAGAGGGAGTAGTTCCTAGATTAAGATTTTCGATGTAGTAATATTGATATCATATTTTGCGCAGTTATTGTGAGAGGGGAGATTTTATCCTCTGCCATTAAGGAGATGAGAAAGGAATTTCTCATGGACAGTTTACTTAATCGAGAGGGTTGGGTTGTTTTACCTCTGAACGGCACTTTTTAGCACACAATGGGCTAAATGGCCAGGTCACATGGACCCCGAAGGCTCAGAGAAGGTTGGGGGAGGGGACCCACTGGAACAGCTGTTGGGAGACAGATGGTAGCCTCCCGTCAAGGCCATCCAGCGTGTTCTTTAACATGCACAGGGTATGGCTTCCCACATACGGGGCCACGGGTTAACGTCCCATCCGACGGACGGTGGCCTTTCCAAGCCCATCGGTGTCCTCTACTGACCGAACGCATGGCGGGGAGTTTTGCGGAGATAAATCTAAACGCTGACCCAGCTGGGACTCGAACTTGGTAACTGCAGAGTACGAGCCTGGCGCGCTACCTACTGAGCCACCCCTGTCCCCTTTTAATCGAGTGACTTTTCCTGTGAAACATTTGTGCCATTCGGTGCATTAAAATGGCAAAAAAAAATTTCCTGCTCGACTTTGAACAGAATTGAGTCTAATTAAATAATACGGTTATGGATAAATCGAATGGCAGTAATGGGCAAAATGAGCATATCTGAAAAAAAAACATAGATCTGATTGGTGTATGCTATAGTGCAGTGTCTCTCAACCTTTTATGTTTCACATATCTCTTGGAAATGTATATGTAACTGGCGTACCCCTTGTATAGATAGATAAAACTATAGTTATAGTATAACAATGGGAATAAAATAAAACACATATATACACACACACACACATTAAATTTTGTGTTCATAAATTACATATATCGATATATACAAAAAATGACATAAACAGTTTAACAAATCTTATAAATTTATAAACATTATACTGGGTAATCAGATCTAGCGACTTTTGAGCTATCATGGCGTACCCCAAAAAGTTTTACCGCATACCCCACGTTGAGAACCCCTACTATAGTAAATGAAACATTAAAATAACTTTGTTAAAATGGTCAGAAAATACGAAATGAGAGTTTAATTATGTACGAATCTGCAATTCCGTAATGAATAGAAGTTACTGACTGCTCTTCTCGTTTTGCATGTTCTGTGAGAAGCTAAATAAAGCTTTTGAGTAATCTCCATCCTTTGTGAGAAGGTGTACGCACTTCTTTTTTTAAAAAAATGTTCATATAAAAATTTAAATATTTTCCGCATCCCTTTTACTCCCTTTCGATTATTGTAATTACTGTTGGTAATATCCGAGCGACAATTTTTTGCACTTAATATCAGGTCACAAGGACTTTGTCTGCTCAGAGAAGGTTGCGAAAGGAGATTACTGAAGTTCAGACAGATGGAAGTCTCCCGTCAAGTCATCCATCAGGAAGTATGTCCTGCTCACGGCACCACTGCTTAATGTCGCATCCGAAGGACAGTGACCCATCGGGGTCCCCTTTCTCATCGAGAGAAAAGTGGATGCTAAGGGAAAAAATTTAAACGCAGACACAGTTGGGACTCGAACCTGGGAACATCAGAAGACGATACAATCCCCACCCCCTTGTAGTAATGTAGTCTAAGGTAAACTTATATTAAGACACTATAATGGTTCCTTTACTATTCATGGTACCTGTATAATCGTACAGTGTCTTTACAGCATAATATAAATGAATGTTTTCGTTTTCTGAAAGTGTTCGACATTTTATAATAGTATATATCTAAGGGACCTGGGGTCGAGCCCCGGATAAGGCATGGATGCGTGTGCTGTTTTTCTGCTGAGGTCCTGCCATCCTCACAGACCTTCTATTCTGGCATATAAACTGAAAGGCTCCTGTCAGACCTCTGTGGCAAGCAGCTGCTTGAGGGGGTATTGATTGTTTTTTATATCCCAATAAAACGCTAGAAGTAAATGCCCCATGTTTATTAGTAGCATAGGATAAGTGGAAACGGAGACAACTATGAGACTGCGCAGTTGACGCTTTTTGGGATTAGTCAATCAAGTATTTCGGAAGTAAGGAATATCGAAATCTGCCAACAAAAAATCAAATCTTCAATGAAGGGCACAAGCTCTAATGTGCTTGACCTTTGGAGAGACCTTGAGCACAATCGAGCAGAAAAAATGTAAAAATGGAGGCCAAGAGAGTGGATTTCTAATACAGTATATTTGCACCTCCGTTTTACAGGTATTAGAAAAATTTCTTGAAAAATGCATGAAATATAAATAAGTTTAATGTTTTTTGTTTCTGTTAACCATTCTGAAAGGGAGAGGGAAACAAGGGGTATGGCCCCCGTTCATTCCTTCCCCCTCGATCCACCCCTGTGGATCATTAACCTTAATTTGAAGCAATAATATCAATCTTTTGTGTATAACCTTTTTAGCTCATAAATATAGAAAATTGAAATGAACTTTCTGGCAAGCTTAAATTCAAATATTAATTCACTACAATAAAATTCCCTTGTCCAATCTCACAACTGCCATTTTATATTCATTTTAAATTATCCTCTTCCGTTGAAACTCTCAGGTGGGTAATGAGTTCAAACCTTCTATTTTCACGCAGTTACGAGAGCTAATCAGGTGAATTAGTTAAAAGCGGGCTTCGATTGCCACCCATCATCAGATAAGGCGTGAATATTTGGGAAAAGGTCTCGCTTGTCATCCTTAAATAATGACCTTTTCCACGTCACTCCTGCTCTAGATGGTGTTCGGCCACACCTTCGTCGAGTTCTACACAAGACTTGATCAGCTACTTTGTTTCGCTCTTCGTTCCACTCATTTAATGGAAGCGAAAGGCTACTTCCATGCTCTCTCCTCGACGGTATCAGAAACACCGGGAGGATTGCTCGTTAAATGAACCTTGTGAATTATTCTGATCAAAACCGCAACCGTGAACTTTATACGTCGTCCATTTAAATCAGTCGATTAGTTAGTTTGAAGCCACGTGATGCGCATGCGTAATGTTTAAATACATGTCCAGGCGTTGATCCAGCCTGGGGACACGTGAATGCCAGCGGGAAAACAAATGAGACGCCATTAATATCCCGCGCGAAACCCAATGCGTGTGTAACGCTATATCTGGAGTGTAATTTATTTTTGGGTCGTATCTGTGGAAGACAAAAAAAGAGTGCCTAAGAGTAATTTTTTTTTGGCGAATATTGGGAAACTGAGTTTTAACGTAAATTTTTGAATTTAACGACGTTTAGAGTGTGATCGTAGACGCGAAGATATTATAATGCATTCATGGAAGTTATGAATCATGCAAAAGTAGGTAGAAGCGTCGTAACAAAGGCGGCGTAATGTGAACCTTTCGGAAGCAGAATGTCGATTCTTGAAGAAAGTACGTGTTTCCCATGCTGAAACATTCATTCTGTGCATGTGTGCTAATGGGACAACGCGCCATTATCGACTTGGTGTTGTGCTAAGTGGCTTAGCAGGAAGTTGTGCTCTGGGTGCGAGCGCTTTATAGATTTATATTGCAAGTTGCTTAGATAGTGAATGTGACTTTTAGCATTGTGCTCTGGGTACGAGCTCCTGGATGCAAGCGCTTCATAGATTTATATTATAAGTTGTTTAGATAGTGAATGCGACTTTTAACATTGTGCTTTGGGTGTGAGCGCTTTATAGATTTATATTTCAAGTTGTTTAGATTGGACTGGATTGTTTTACCCCTGAGAGGCATATTTTTGTCCACCATGGGCTAAATGGCCAGGTGATATGGATCCGGAAAGCTCAGAGGAGGTTGGGGGAGGGGACCCACTGGAACAGCTGTTGGGAGACAGATGGTAGCCCCCCGTCAAGGCCATCCAGTGTGTTCTTTAATGTGCGCAGGGTATGGCTCTCCCGCACACGGGGCCACAGCTTAACGTCCCATCCGATGGACGGCGGTCTTTTCAAGCCCATCGGTGTCCCATACTGACCGTGGGCAGGGCGAGAGTTTTTCCGGAGATAATTCTCAACGCTGACCCAGCTGGGACTCGAACCTGGGTACTACAGATTGCGAGCCTGGCGCGCTACCGACTGAGCCACCCCCACTCCTGCCCCTGATTGTTTAGATAGTGAATACGACTTTTAACATTGTGCTCTGGGCAAAGAAGGTCTAAGGAGAAGAAGGCTAGCTTCGCACAAGCGTAAGTGGCGCCGTTCTGCGGAATTTTACCGAAGCTGAACGTGGCAAATTGATGTGCAGGCACAAAAACAACTGTAAGGGGCGATCTGCGCATGCGCAATGCAATCATTTTAGCCCAATGCAGCTACGGTTTGTCTTACTATTGGTATGTATATTGCGATTTAACCAGTGTTTCCAAATGTCTAACAGCCATGGCTGTTTGGCACAGTGGTAGCTGACCCTAAAGTTATTCAATGAGTGTTTTATCTCGTTCAGGAGTACATTTTACGATACCTGGAAAAACCGTTGTATGTTTATTTTGAGTAAATTTGCAGAATTTTTAAAATTAATATGATATGTAAATTAATACATTTAATCATCTTGCGAACATGTAAGTCAATGTATGTTGCAGTTTTGTGTTCTCTGGAGCATATCGATGTATATAGGTGTCTGCAGTTTGTTCTAATAGTAAATTTTTTTATGGTTGATACGAGAAGTGCCTGCTGCCATCTATTGACAATTTATCCAAATAAGAAACTCGATATGACTTTTATTGAAAATATCTAAAATTCTATAAAATATAATTAAACAAAACATGTTATCTCGCATAGAGCCATAAATTTCAATTTATTATAATATATTAAATATTGTAGAATGTTCAAAATATTAAAATTCTTTTCTTGAGCACAGCTACTACCTGTTTTACAAAATGAGATTTTATTAAAGAAAGTAATTTTAACTAATCCTTGTAAAAAGAAAATTATGATGGTAAAATTTCAGAAATGAACACTTTGAACAGAGCTAAAGTGAATGTAAAATTAGTGACGTGGTGTAAACCATTGAAAACCTTGCTGGGCGGTGGATAAATAACGCAAGGAACTGGCTCCTTTCCATGGCTAGGTGGCTTCACTGCAATGCACGAAGTTGCCATATTTAGAGGGCGCTGCAATCGAAAAGTTTACATTAAGCCTATGGAAGCTAGCTCTCTTCTCCCTTAGACACTCCTTGCTCTGGGTACGAGCGCTTTATAGATTTATATTACAAGTTGTTAAGATAGTGAATGCGACTTTTAGCATTGTGCTCTGTATGCGAGCGCTTAACAGATTTATATTACAAGTTGTTTAGATAGTGAATGCGACTTTTAACATTGTGCTCTGGTGCAAGCCCTTTATAGGGTTGGGTTGTTTTACCTCTGAGCGGCACTTTTTTGCACACCATGGGCTAAATGGCCAGGTCACATGGACCCCGAAGGCTCAGAAAAGGTTGGGGGAGGGGACCCACTGGAACAGCTGTTGGGAGACAGATGGTAGCCTCCCGTCAAGGCCATCCAGCGTGTTCTTTAACGTGCGCAGAGTATGGCTCTCCCGCACACGGGGCCACGGCTTAATGTCCCATCCGACGGACGGCGGCCTTTCCAAGCCCATCGGTGTCCCCTACTGACCGTGGGCAGGGCGGGGAATTTTGCGGAGATAAATCTCTACGCTGACCCAGCTGGGACTCGAACCTGGGAACTACAGATTACGAACCTGGCGCGCTACCGACTGAGCCCCCCACCGCCCCAGCCCTTTATAGATTTATATTACAAGTTGCTTAGATAATGAATACGACTTTTAACATTGTGCTCTAGGTACGAGCGCTTTATAGATTTATATTTACAAATTGTTTAGATAGTGAATGCGAGTTTTAACATTTGCAATGGTTCAAGTTGCTCTATAATCCTTTTTGGTCCATTACCAATATCAGTGGAGTGTCTGAACTACTACGATTACAAGAATTAAGGTAGTAGGATTTTTTTTTCCGATCGTGGTTAGAGACAAGATTACTTATTGATATTAACCAGCACATTGGGTCTAGGTATTGGGTTGGATTGTTTTACCTCTGAGTAGCACTTTTTTGCACTAAATGGGCAGGTCAAAAGGACCCCAAGGACTCAGAGAAGGTTGCGGAAGGGTACTCACTGGGCTGCTGCTAGGAGACAGATGGAAGCCTCCTGTCAAGGTCATCCAGCGTGTTCCTTAACGAGCACAGGGTATGAATCTTCTATACACAGAGTCACGGATTAGCAACAAATCCGACGGATGGCGGTCTTTTCAAACCCATCGATGTCGCCTTTGTTACTGAGGATGGAGAGGGAGTTGGTGGAGATAAATCTCGATGCAGGCACAGTTTGGACCCGAACTTAGTAACTGCAGATTACGAGCTTGGTGTGATACCTCTTCTAGGTTTTCAGTTGTCTAGACAGTGATATTTTACTAGGTAAAATATCACTGTCGAAACAACAGTATATTTTTCAGAGAATATTGTGTTTTTTGTTTTTAGGTTGTGTTGTTTTACTTCTGATCCGCACTTTTGCGCAGACAATGGACTAAATGACTAGGTCACAAGAACCCCAAGGGCTCAAAGTTTTTTAGGATAATATAATTCACTGCATAGCTGTCAGGAAACAGATGGAATCCTCTTTAACTTGCATATATGTCTCTCTGTACACAGGGCCATGATATCTGATGTACAGAGAGCTTTGCAATCCCATCAATGTTCCTTTTCTTCCCGAGAGCAGGTGGCAGTTATCGGAGATAAATCCCTAAGCTGGCACAGTCGAGACTCGAACCCCTGGCGACATCAGTTAGAAGACTGGAGTGCTAACGACTGAACCAACCCATAGATAGAGAAATGGGGAACTTGATAGTGCATCACAAGCTAAGCTCGCCACCAAAATGGCGGTGTTTTAGCTCATATTGGCGTTTGTATTTACATTCGACTTAGCTAGTTTTATTTCCATATCGTTGATAAACTGCCTCTTAAGTTTTTGCTCTGTCAGCAAGATGGCAAAATCTTCGCTTCAGGTAAATGCTCCAATATAGCAAAGAAAGAGAAAGAAAACGATATTATTTTTTACAAGAAAATACTCATTAATTTTGCTTTTTAAAAAGGCACTATTCGTTTGAGAGAAATTTTTTATTTTAGTTATACTTAAATAGGATAAAACGTATTGTATAGAAGAAGCAATAAATGAAAAATGGACAGTTGTAGTTGCTATGTATTATACCTAAGTTACTTCATACTGAGTATTCCTTTTGAAAGCATTTCCAAAGCAAACAAATATATTGCAGAACTAAGCAAACTTTTACATTTGCTTATAATTTCTCCTCTCTCCCATTGATGCAATTAATCCATTCCCATATCTTTATTATAGTAAAATAATGTTGCGAATCCATTTTATTGGGAAATTCCATCCCACTCAAAGTTAAAATATAGAGCAATAGGAAATCCTTAAAAATGCAAGTGAAAAACATTTCTTCAATTATGATATTGCCATCATCAATAATGTTAGAACTTTGGTTTGTGGGAACAACATAATCATTTTTAACAGATCATCTTAGACCACCCCGAATGCCATACTCTCTTGAATAACATAGAAAATAAAGAAGAAACATATTCCATTCATTAGTTACCCTCTTTTTACGTAATTTGTTTCTCCCATGACTTAACCATTTTTTTCTGTGTTCGTTGACTAAATGGGAAGGTCACAAGAGGCCCGAAGACTCGGGCATAATTGGAGAAAAAGATATTGGGGTAGCTGTTACCGGCAGATGTAAGCAGATACTACATCGGATATTTCTGTTGCTACAATAGCCAAACTTTATCAAGCGTATGGGGGGGCGGGGGGGGGGGGCTCAGTCGGTAGCGCGCCAGGCTCGTAATCTGTAGTTCCCAGGTTCGAGTCCCAGCTGGGTCAGCGTTGAGATTTATCTCCGTAAAATTCCCCGCCCTACCCACGGTCAGTAGGGGACACCGATGGGCTTGGAAAGACCGCCGTCCGTCGGATGGGACGTTAAGCCGCGGCCCCGTGTGCGGGAGAGCCATACCCTGTGCACGTTAAAGAACACGCTGGATGGCCTTGACGGGAGGCTACCATCTGTCTCCCAACAGCTGTTCCAGTGGGTCCCCTCCCCCAACCTTCTCTGAGCCTTCGGGGTCCATGTGACCTGGCCATTTAGCCCATGGTGTGCAAAAAGGGCCGCTCAGAGGTAACCCAACCCATTATCAAGCGTACTGGTAACAATAACAATCTACTTTCAGAAGTGTCTTTCACAATAGTCATTAGATTTTAATTCACTTTTCATGGAAAGTTAAAAAAAAGCAAATATTGTGATTGCGAAACTTTCGCTTAATTGTACATTTTAAGAATTACTGAGCCCTCCCCCCCACACACACACACAAAAAAAAATCCACAGTGTTATTTGTCATTCATGACTTCTATATGCGCGGGCATCTAACGTTGAATGGCTTCAAGCGCTATTCATTAAAATTTCATTCAATCGTTATTCTTTTATTTTTCCATTCAGTATTTTTTCATTCAGTGGAAATGTAATCTTTAATAACATTCATAAAGTTACGTTCAACTCATTAAAGAAAGATTCGTCAGTGAAAAAGGATTAATTAAGAAATTAATTATAAGATTCATATTGCGTTACAGTTCTGCGCTGAAAGAAAATGTTTGCGCAAATGTATAACTTCACCCGCAGCTTTATTTTGTTATAACTTCACTTTTAACTTTTCATTCCAATTCTTCAATTTATTTGATATCAACCGAAAACCAATTTGAAACTGTAATAATAGCAATTATTTTATTTTTTGGTTGTTTTTATTTCTCTATTATATGTTATTTCATTATTTACTATTCTTGTTTAATATTTATTATTCTCGTTTCATTTGTCTTTTAACTACCGGTTGAAAGATCAATTTCAAATATATATAAAAATATGTGTGAGATAAGTAATTGGGAGTAAATGGAACTTTTTCTGTCTAGAACCGTTTCACTAAATGAGGAACTGTGACATAGAGTAAATCAGTGAAATGAAAAAATATATCATTATCGACAAGTTTTAAAACCCCATTTCTTCTATCTGGCATTGTTTTTTAAAAAATAAATGCTCTAGTAGACAAACTAAGTTAGAGGCAGCAATTCTAGCCGACATATTCTGTCGTCTCTGTGTTATACAAAAGACATAAATTCAAAAAGGGGCTAAAAAAAAGGGATAAAAATTAGGAATCAATGTTTTACCTAACAAAGAAATTGAAGAGAATTTGAATTTCCAAGAGGGGCATAATATTTTCGAGATGAAATGAGAGATTAATTGACTGAATTCGCAACACTGCGAGTGATTAATTTATCATCGTGATGTGTCAAGGGAATTCAGAGGGAAATAATGAAATATTTTGAATTAATACCAAAAAAGCCCATCATTTTCATCTCTTAATAATATTTATAACCTTTCTGTAAACAAGGCAGACACAATAAATACATGAATAACATTTCTTAAATAACTTCCTTCGTTACCAGAAGCAACATCTTCTTAAACCTATCATACGGAAATATGAGCCCCTTCAGAATATGTTAGAGGCGACAATAGTCTAACTCAATAGCGCATCAGGACCACAGCGTCCTTTACCGGAGTTCAGAATATCTCCGCATGCTTCTGCCCTCGGTAGGCAACAGGACACCGATTGTCTTATAAAGTTGACGTCCTTCGGAAGGGACATTAAGCCTTGACTAAGCAGAAACATTCACTGGAATCACCTCAAAGAATACTCTGGATGCTCTTTATGTGAGATTTTTGTCTTTCCTAACAGGTTTTCAGCGAATACCCTACCCAGCTTTGCATCTTTGGGGTCTTCCTAATTGGGCGGAGGTTGCTCAGTCGGTAGCGCGCCAGGCTCGTAATCTGCAGCTCCCAGGTTCGAGTCCCAGTTGGGCTAGCGTTGAGATTTATCTCCACAAAACTACCCGTCCTTCCCTCGGATGGCTTCGAAAAGGCACCGATGGGCTTCAAAAGGCTGTCATCCGTCGGATGGGACGTTAAGCCGTGGCCCCGTGTGCGGGAGAGCCATACCCTGTGCACGTTAAAAAACACGCTGGATGGCTTTGACGGGAAGCTATCATCTGTTTCCTAACAGCTGTCCTGTGGGTCCCCTTCCTCCAATCTTCCCTGAGCCTTCGAGGTCTTTGTGACCTGACCATTTAACCCGTTGTGTGCAAAAAATTACCACTCAGAATCAAAACAACCCAAATCCTTAATGTCCATTCCTTTAAACATACTATTTTTTCTCTAATTTGCCTTCTCCTTAATGTTCCTTCGCCCAGTTAAATCCCAAGAAAATCACCTTCCCAAAGATAACATCACAGCTTTCCACTTCAAATCCCACACAGCTTCTGTTATGTAAAGGAATCCTCAACCAATGTGCTTCCCCTGAATCTCTTTTGCACCATCTGCTTTTAATCGTCGTCTCTCTTGTCTGAATGGATTAACTGATAGCTGGCAGTTTGCCAGGTGCCGCCAAAGCCATAACAGTCGTACATCGTGTCAAGCTTCAATAAATGCAACGACTGTGACTTAAACTGCATCATCAACTCATGGCGCAAAGCATTGATTATATCCTTCATTAACCCATCGCTCAAACGCCATTCATGTGTAGAAGCAACTCCCTTAGCATTTATATGTAATTTTCTTTGCATGGATACAGATAAGTACTAAAATGCACTCAATAGGACTAATGGATGCCAGTGCATATCTCATTCAGTTTGATTCAGTTAAGATAATACCCTAATTTTGAAGCTTTATGAATGTTATTATTGCTTTAGGAATCAGTCTACTGGCAGTGCTGGGTAACACGGATGGCAACTAGATACAATGAAGCAGTTTTGTAACGAGAAGGTCCAATCACAAAAAATAAAAGCAAAAACGTTGAGTTTCCCTATGGGAAACCAAGTCTACGGTCACCTAAGGGGCTCTGGACTATCGAAACCACGTCCAGAGCCACCTAAGGGACCACCTGAATATTTTATAACCACGTCCAGTGTCATCTAAGGGGCTCTGGACTTATCTTTCCCACTGGGAAAACAGTGGCACCTAAGAGGCTCTGGAGTTATGGGAGGATGTCCAATAGGTTCCAGGACACTTTGTTATATTCCATATTCTTTGTTTTACATACACAGTCTGGTCAAATTATTATGAACAACTACCTAATAGCTCGTCGTATATCTATCACGATACAGATTTGATTCCAGAATTTCAAAGTTTTCAATCTGCGCATAGTTCTCGTTGAATTGGGGTTTGAAGAACTGTTAGCATCAGTTGATGAACTGTAGCATCTCTGTTTGCCGTACAGTTTGCATCAACAAACGCCTGTCAAAGATTTTTTTCCTTACGCATTTGCCAGGGTTGGTAGAATACTTTTGCGACCATTACCATTCTCCATACACTTGAATATTGTGCTCTATGATTTTCCGATGAGTTCCATCACTTCCATTACGGATTGCTCTTGTCTATCTCGCTCCAACGATGAACCCCCTTTCAAAATCAGTTAATTCAGCCATTTGACCTATGTCGCGGGGCGGGGGTGGCTCAGTCGGTAGCGCGCCAGGCTCGTAATCTGTAGTTCCCAGGTTCGAGTCCCAGCTGGGTCAGCGTTGAGATTTATCTCCGCAAAAATTCCCCGCCCTGCCCACGGTCAGTAGGGGACACCGATGGGCTTGGAAAGGCCGCCGTCAGTCGGATGGGATGTTAAGCCGTGGCCCCGTGTGCGGGAGAGCCATACCCTGTGCACGTTAAAGAACACGCTGGATGGCCTTGACGGGAGGCTACAACAGCTGTTCCAGTGGGTCCCCTCCCCCAATCCTTCTCTGAGCCTTCGGAGTCCATGTGACCTGGCCATTTAGCCCATGGTGTGCAAAAAAGTGCCGCTCAGAGGTAAAACAACCAAACCCAAACCCTATGTCGCAGTTGTCTTTGCTTTCCACCAAGCCTCTACGCCTTTTATTGGACTTGTAGAATACTAATGTCAGTAAGATTGGGTTGGGTTGTTTTACCTATGGGCGGCACTTTTTTGCACACCATGGGCTAAATGGCCAGGTCACATGGACCCCGAAGTCTCAGAGAAGGTTGTGGGAGGGAACCCACTGGAATGGCTGTTGGGAGACAGATGGTAGCCTCCCGTCAAGGCCATCCAGCGTGTTCTTTAACGTGCACAGGGTATGGCTCTCCCGCACACGGAGCCACGGCTTAACGTCCCACCCGACGGATGGCGGACTTTCCAAGCCCATCGGTGTCCCCTACTGACCGTGGCCAGGGCGGGGAATTTTGCGGAAATGTCAATAAGAAATTTTGCATACATTGACATGTTTCATGATACTTCGTGCATGAGTCCATAATAATTTGTAAAGACATGCTTATTTATTTATTTACTTATTATTCATTTATTTTCCTACCATGAGGTAACAGGACAATATTATATTCTAATAATAACCTTCGATTTATTTTTTTTTTGTGTGTTTTCATATCAAATGCGAATGATATGGAGAGTGTGGAGAAATAGGCGTATACACCTAAAGACTAAAATCAGACTGTATAATAGTTTGGTTCTTTCTAGGGTTAGTTATGGTAGTGAAACTTGGACACTTTGTAAACAAGATAACAGGAAACTAGATGCTTTTGATTCCAGATGCTTACGCAGTATCTTGGGCATTAGGTGGTTCAACTTTGTAACTAATGATGAGATTAGGCAAAGGAGTCTGCAACCTCCTTTAAGCAGCATATTGTGCAGAGATAGACTCCGTTGGTTTGGCCATGTTGCCCGTATGAATAATTATAGATTGGCGAATAGGGTTATGAGCAGTGTGCCTAGAGGCCTCAGAAAGAAGGGGAGACCTAGGATGCAGTGGGCAGACAATGTCAAACAGGACCTTATTAGAATTGGTGTGCAGTGGCCAGATGCAGTAGATGTAGCTCAGGATAGACTTGCTTGGAGAACTAAATTGCACGGTCTGGTTGGACCTCCGTAGCCCATGGCTGTTTGAGGATGATGATGATGATGATTCCATTTTCCATTGGGGCCGAGTGGCTCAGTCTGTAACGCGCCAGGCTCGTAATCTGCAGTTCCAGTTTCAAGTCCCACCTGGGCCAGCGTTGAGATTTATCTCCGCATAACTTCCCTCAGTGAATAGGATACACCAATGGACGTGGAAAGGCCGTCATCCGTCGGATGGGACGTTAAGCCGGATCCCATGTGTAAGAGTCCCATATCATCATGTACACGTTAAGGAAATGCAGCGTTACCATACCTGCTTCAGCGAAAGTGTGCTAAAAGCAATGACGTTGGGTTGTTTTACCTCTGAGCGGCACTTTTTTGCACACCATGGGCTAAATGGCCAGGTCACATGGACCCCGAAGGCTCAGAGGGGAGGGGACCAGGTTTTGGGAGGGGACCCACTGGAACAGCTGTTGGGAGACAGATGGTAGTCTCCCGTCAAGGCCATCCAGCGTGTTCTTTAACGTGCACAGGGTATGGCTCTCCCGGGGCCACGGCTTGACGTCCCATCCGACGGACGGCGGATGGCGGTTTTAACGTGCACAGGGTATGGCTCACACGGGGCCACTGCTTAACGTCCCATCCGACGGACGGCGGCCTTTCCAATCCCATCGGTGTCCCCTACTGACCGTGGGCAGGGCGGGGAATTTTGCGGAGATAAATCTCAACGCTGACCCAGCTGGGACTCGAACCTGGGAACTACAGATTACGAGCCTGGCGCGCTACCGACTGCGCCACCCCCGCCCCAAGCAATGACGTAATTAATAAAATATACCAGAAAGAACTGGCGCAAGAATTCAAGAAACGAAGAGATCCCAAAAACACATTTTGAGACAATCAATCAGTTAAAAATGGACCTTTGCCTTTTGAATATTTTTTAAAATGTGGCATCATAAATTACCGCATTTGAGACAAGTGAATTTTACCATTAATTTTGGCTTGCTTTTTAATGCTATCGTTTATAGTCATGATACTGGTGAAGATGTGTGGCTCAGTTTTAAGCGCACCCTTTCTTGCCTAAAACAAATTACAACATCAAGTTGAACCGAATTGTGCACGTACAACAATGGAACAGTGACTGTTTTACTGTGAGAAACGCGAGATATATCATATAGTGTGGATCGTCATGATCTGAATAGAACACAGCTGATTTTAAAAATATAAGATTTCAGTAGGAGAGTTGTAATAGGATTGTTTTACCTCTGAGCGGCACTTTTTTTGCACACAATGGGCTAAATGTCCAGGTAACAAGGACCCCAAGGGCTCAGAGAAGGTTAGGGGAAGGGGACTCACTGGAACAGCTGTTATGGGACAGATGGTAGCCTCCCATCAAGGCTTGGAAAGACCGCCGTCCGTCGGATGGGACGTTAAGCCGTGGCCACGTGTGCGCGAGAGCCATACCCTGTGCACGTTAAAGAACACGCTGGATGTCCTTGACGGGAGGCTACCATCTGTCTCCCAACAGCTATTCCAGTGGGTCCCCTCCCCCAACCTTCTCTGAGCCTTCGGGGTCCATGTGACCTGGCCATTTAGCCCATTGTGTGCAAAAAAGTGCCGTTCAGAGGTAAAACAACCCAACTCAACCCATCAAGGCTGTCCAGTGTGTTTTTTAACGTGCACAGGGTCTGGCTCTCCTGCACACGGAGACAAGGCTTAACGTTGCATTCAATAACCTGTGGCCTTTCCAATCCATTGGTGTCCTCTCCTTTGTCACAAAGGGTAGAGTTTAATCCCTAAATCCTGCCTTGTATTAATTTATTACATATATATATAAAAGCTACCTGCAATAATATTGTGCAAATATATTAAATATTCCTCCATTCAAGTTATTTTGGGTTTAACTATCGAGGGACCTTGGAAGAGCATCGTTGCATTTTTATCTGTGTAAATATTTGTTCTTCAATTAAAATTAAGCACTCGAATCACACTTAAAATGCATGCAAATTTTTAATAATAATGGTATCGTTCATATTTTCTCCAGGAGCTGTAACATGAATAGCATTTTATCTGCATCATAATGACACCAACAGATATGAAACACAAAGTCTGATATTTGCCAACAAAACCGCCCCTTAAAGAGCAGCAAACGCTTCGCTGAATTTATTTCTCTCTCTCCTTGAAGAGATGCGATTCGACTGCTCAGCATCCGGGAGCAGATCGATGATGCCCAAGAAAGATCCCTTTCCTCCACCATCCGATCCGCATGGCCGAGTGTAATCACATCTGCGCCTTCTCAGCTCACCAACAGCAAAAGAATCCAAAAGGAAAAGAAATGTCTCTCGCACACATTTTGGCCACACATTTATTGGGACAGGCTGCAATCCAAGAAATACAAACCATGGAAGGAAAAAAAGTACAGCAGTCGCATTACTCTGGTGAATGGGGATAGCTTTTCTCACTTATCAGTTGGCCTGAGGAAAGCTATCAGTACGAGAAAACTTTAACTCGCGATCAAAATACATCAAGTGTATGCTGTACTTTAGGAATGTACACTAGGTGACAAAAGTTTTCTCTATATTTGCATCAGCGGAAATCCAAATATAAAAGCTTATCACATCTAATATAAACTTTTCCCGAGAAATTTATATTAGAGACACCAAATGGGTTTCTTTGGCAGTTTCATCAGTTTACAAGAAGGTTGGATTGTTTTGCCTTCAAACAGCATTTTTTGCAAGCAATGGGCTAAATGGGCAAGTCACAAAGCCCCCAAAAATTCAGAGAAAGTTTGAGAAGAAATTACTATTAGGAGACTGATGGAAACATCAGTGATCCTTTTCAAATAAGGTGGGGGTGGCTCAGTCGGTAGCTCGCCATGCTCGTAATCTGCAGTTCCTAGGTTCGAGTCCCATCTGGGCCAGCGTTGAGATTTATCTCCGCAAAACTCGCTGCCCTGCACCCGATTAGTAGGGGACACCGATGGGATTGGAAAGGCCACCGTCCGTCGGATGGAACCTTAAGCCGTGGTCCTGTGTGCGAGAGAGAGAGAGAGAACCATACCCTGTGCACGTTAAAGAACACGCTGGATTGCCTTGACGAGAGGCTATCATCTGTCTCCTAACAGCTGTCCAGTGGCTCTCTTCCCTGAGCCCTTGCAGGTCCTTGTGACCTGGCCTTTTAGCCCATTGTGTGCAAAGAAAGTGCCGCTCAGAGGTAAAACAACCCAACTCGTTTTCTAACTGAGGACAGAATTAGGTTTATCAGAAAAAAATCTCAAAACTTGCATAGTTGACTCGAACATGGGAAGTCATATTACGAGCCTGGCCAGGGCCATTAAATACACTGAGCAGAACAAACATTGAACAAAATGAGGGATGGGGGGGGAGAAGGAATTGGAAAAAAAAAAGCGTCAAGACTGATGTGATCTAATTTGTATAAATTTTAACTTAAATCTATTTAATTTTAACCTCTGCAAAATAAAATTATTTGTTATTATATTTTTATGATTATATATAAATATTTTAAAACTATTTATAACATTTTTAAATATTTTTGTAAAAAAAGCCCACCAGTATAAATTTAATATTAAATTTTAATTAAATCGCCTGTGTGTGTGTGTTATAATTAAAATTTAAAATAATAATATATACTAGAAATCAATTCGTAGACAGTCACTCCAAAGACAATATCTGCTATTCCTCTGATTTCTGAGTTCTACTGCCTGAAATTGCCCGGTTCACCAATTTTTAGCTCTCCGTCACTAGTACATATATAATTTGACCATAGACTAAATTTGAACTTTCACCTCAAAGGACCCTCCAGACAAGGAGTGTCTAAGGGAGAAGAGAGCTAGCTTCCATAGGCTTAATGTAAACTTTTCGATTGCAGCGCCCTCTAAATATGGCAAATTCGTGCATTGCAGTGAAGCCACCTAGCAATGGAGAGGAGCCAGTTCCTTGCGTTATTTTTCCACCGCCCAGCAAGGTTTTCAATGGCTTACACCACGTCACTAATTTTACATTCACTTTAGCTCTGTTTAAAGTGTTCATTTCTAAAATTTTACCATCATAATATTCTTTTTACAAGGATTAGTTAAAATTATTTTCTTTAATAAAATCCCATTTTGTAAAACAGGTAGTAGCTGTGCTCAAGAAAAGAATTTTAATATTTTGAACATTCTACAATATTTAATATATTATAATAAATTGAAATTTATGGCTCTATGCGAGATAACATGTTTTGTTTAATTATATTTTATAGAATTTTAGATATTTTCAATAAAAGTCATATCGAGTTTCTTACTTGTATAAATTGTCAATAGATGGCAGCAGGCACTTCTCGTATCAACCATAAAAAAATTTACTATTAGAACAAACTGCAGACACCTATATACATCAATATGCTCCAGAGAACACAAAACTGCAACATACATTGACTTACATGTTCGCAAGATGATTAAATGTATTAATTTACATATTAATTTTAAAAATTCTGCAAATTTACTCAAAATAAACATACAACGGTTTTTCCAGGTATCGTAAAATGTACTCCTGAACGAGATAAAACACTCATTGAATAACTTTAGGGTCAGCTACCACTGTGCCAAACAGCCATGGCTGTTAGACATTTGGAAACACTGGTTAAATCGCAATATACATACCAATAGTAAGACAAACCATAAGTTGCATTGGGCTAAAATGATTGCATTGCGCATGCGCAGATCGCCCCTTACAGTTGTTTTTGTGCCTGCACATCAATTTGCCACGTTCAGCTTCGGTAAAATTCCGCAGAACGGCGCCACTTACGCTTGTGCGAAGCTAGCCTTCTTCTCCTTAGACCTTCTTTGCTCCAGATACGAAATTTCGTAATGCTTCCGACTCTACACCCAAATTACCTACAGACACCAATTTCATGACAACACCCAGGGAGACATTCATGTCACAACAGAATAGACGGGCCAGACCTGGACAATTTCCAAAATTAAATGAAAATTTTAATTGTAATTTATTTATTTGAAACACGATAAAAAATAAAACAATTTTATATATTAAAAGAAAGTAAAATATTATTAAATAAATAAAAACATTTGCTGTTCTTTTCAAACAAATAGCTACTAGTGAGTTTTTAAAAATTGATATTATATTTCTTTCTATTTTATTAACTGTGTAGAGGTAAAGTTAGCTGCAATGTAAAAAAGTTTCATTATTCAACATATTGAGTTTGAAATTTTGCTTCCCCTTGATATAACGTGGAAATTCTCTACTAATATTACAAGAATCATTTTCATACAATTCTACACAGTCATTGCCCATGTCCAATAGAATCCGATATCTTCTTTTCTTTCGGATAATTAAGTTGCAGATAGAGTAAAACTCCATTATAATGCGGTTTCAGGAAATACAGTATGCTCCCGTGTTATCGACACAGGAAATTCTGTGGAAAATAATCAAATATTAAGCTATATGCTTTATAACAAATTTATTTGTAAAATACTAAAAATATTATATCGTATTCTGATATAAATGCATACTTTATATTAATCGATGTGTTTAAAATATCGGATATTTTCCTTTGCCATGACAGCTGATGGCATTTCTTCATCACATACGTCTTAATGTTTTGCATATATAAAAAGATGAAGATTATCAAAATCCCTCTGTCTCTCCATCCGATTCATCATTTCACTGATGTTATCCAAAGACCGCTGCCCGTCAAATGGGACTTTAAGCCGTGGTCCCGTGTGTGGGAGAACCATACCTTGTGCACGTTAAAGAGTACGTTGGATGCCTTCATGGGAGGCTACCATATATCTCCTAACAGCTGTTCGGTAGGTCCCCTTCCTCCAACCTTTTCTGAGCCCTCGGGGTCCTTGTGATCTGGCCATTTAGCCCATTTTAGGCAAAAAAGTGACGCTCAATGGTAAAACAACCCAACGTCCCATTCTCGTAAACCGATTTCTTTTTGGGGCGGGGGTGGCTCAGTCGGTAGTGCGTCAGGTTCGTAATCTGCAGTTCCCAGGTTCGACTCCCAGCTGGCCTAGCGTTGAGATTTATCTCCGCAAAAGACCCCGCCGTGCCCTCGGTCAGTAGGGGACACTGCTGGGAAAGGCAGCCGTCCGTCGGATGGGAGGTTAAACCCATGACCGTGTGCGGGAGAGCCTTACCCTATGCACATTAAAGAAACGCTAGATGGACTTGAGGGAGCTACCATCTGTCTCCCAACAGCTGTCCAGTGGTTACCCTTCTCCAACCTTTTCTGAGCCCTCGGGGTCCTTGGGACCTAGTCATTTAGACCATGCGAAAAAAGTGCCGCTCAGAGGTAAAACAACCCAACCTGATTCCTTTGCTCTGAGCATTGGATCAGAAATAAATAAAAAGCTCAATTCATTTCCCTCCAAATGCTACTTGCGAATGACCTGCGACAAGTTCGATCATGTTTGTGAAGAAAAGTTTCGCTTCGAATCTCCGAAGAGGGTGAACAAGTTTTACAGATAACCGAAAATACTTCCTAAACCACTTGATGCAACAAACTGTGAAGGCTGCAGTCGTATTCTCCAAAATCTCATTTCCAAACTCTGCAACTAAAAGATCTGATGATTTCCATATAACGAGCTTTTCAAGTTTCGATCTGTTTACCAAGCTGAATAAATTAACAGCTTCTTTCTTAGAGAGATTAGACGCGTGGAAATTGTCAGTGTAGTAAATTAACAACTTTTCTAAAAGAATGTTTTGTGTTACTTTCTATCACTTTCCGAATTTAAGTTTCGTTGTATTTAATACCTTTTTTAATAGGATTAAATATGACGAGATTCAAAATATATCGAGATTTAATGAATGTATTTATTTAGTATAATACATGTTTCCAAGTGAATCATTAATTTTAAAAAATGTAATTATTAAGGCAAAAATATAAATATTAAGGCGAAAAATGCAATTACTAAAGCAAAAAAAGTATATAAAGCAAAAAAGTAAATGCTAAAGCAAAACATTTAGCAAGAAAATTAACTGAGGCACAAAATGTAATTTTTTAAGACAAAAAAATATAATTACTGAGGCAAAAATGTAATTTTTTAAGACAACAAATGCAATTATAGAGTCAAAAATGTAATTATTAAAAGGGAAAAAGTAACTATTGTGATAAAACCATTTTTTTTTCTTTTGGTTTTCACATCAAAATATTATACGCAAATTTTGCATCGAAACATAATTTACATAAACATTTTTTTCTTGCTTACAGCATTCCTTTAACTTCTACTTTATTGCAATAGCGAAAGTAGAGAAATAAATAGTATTTAGTTATTAAAATACTTGTAGTATTAAAAACTACCATATTTTTATAAAATGTTAATATATAATTAAATATGTTTTACGACTACTAAAATATACTAATTTCCTTTTTTTTACCTCAGATGACTTATTTTTATAAGGTTAATTATACAAAAAGAATTAAATCTATTACTACCCAAGAAATCCCATATCCATTTCCTTTCTACCACAAATTCCAAATATTCATAGGCATCGTAAGTAATTGCTGCAAGTTTCATCCTGAAACAACGAAACCTCAAAAGAAATGGGAACACGAAATGATAACGTTAAATAATCACCACTTTAAATTCTTGAATCAAGTAAGAAACCACTCCTTTACGCAAACAGAATTTTTCTTTTTCCATCCGGGACTCAAAATGCAATTTGGAAACAAAATCCAACCAACGTTTCAAACAAAATGCGGTTTTGTATGAATAATGCATTTTTGTCTCCGTAAGCTTATGTCCTTCTTATTCTCTCTCGCCTCGTGGGATTATTTAAAACAGACCATGTTCTTAATGCATTCTGTACATAGCACTAAACAACAATGTTTTCGACAGAGTTGCTTTCTGTGCTCAGTGGAGTCTCTTTTCTGTACGAATTCGACGCAATTTTGTTTAATGCAGAAAGAGATGAATTCGAAACACCTGCGATGATGTAAATAAAAAAGTCTACTAAGACTTAAAGGATTAGGAGATATTTTTCAAGTATGATTTTAGTCATTCTGACGATTTACCAAAAAAATTGAACTGCCGTTCAGGAGCTTCGGGACAATAACACAAAAAAATAAAAACTACTCCCAGGGTTTTTCGCAGCAAATCTAAATTGAGCTACATAATCAAGTTACAAGGACCCCAACATCGGAAGAGATTTGAGTGTCCATTCTCCTGAAGAGTTTTAACAACGTTTGAAATGTTTTATCAATTCGGTTTTGCTTTTAGTATTTATGCTTTATGACCGGTTTTGTTATTTAGTACGAAAAAAAAAAACTCTCAGCAGCAGAGCTTTATTATTCAAATTTCTTTACTTACCTTTCTCATAAAAAATAATAACTTCTGTGAATCCTACTTTTTCTCAGTGAATGATTTTCAAAAATACATGAAGTCTGGGAATTGCTCTCTTTTGAAATAATCCATCAAACTAATCCTCAATCACATTACCCCCAAAACAGAGGAGCGATAGTTGACTTAACCGGCAGCGCACCCGGCTCGTATTCTGTAATTCCCATCTTCCAGTTCAACTTTATTCCAGCGTTCAGATTTATCTCTGCTTAACTGCCCTCCGTGAAGAAACTGCTAACCTGCCCTCCGTGAAGAAACTGCTAACCTGCCCTCCGTGAGAAAGGAGACACCGATGGGCTTAGAAAGATCACTGTCCGTCGGATGGGACGTAAAGCCGTGGCTCCGTGTGGAGGAGTGCTATACCGTGTGCTCGTTAAAGAAAACGCTGGATGACTTTGACGGCAGGTTTCCATCTGTTTCGTAACAGCTATTCAGTGGATCCTCTTTCCCCAATCTTCGCCAAATCTTGTCTTGGCCTTCGAGGTCCTTGTAACCTGGCCATTTAGTATATTGTGTGCAAAAAAAGGCCGCTCAGCGGTAAAACATCCCAACCCAAAACACGACCTCTAAAATATTCTATTTTATACTTTTGCGCACATTGTGTTAAATGGCCCGGTCATAAGTCCCCAAAGCAAGGGGACATACTGGATAGCTGTTAACCATCAAGGACATTAACACATCAAGGACATTACACGCTGGATGGCCTTGACGGGAGGCTACCCTCTGTCTACAAACAGCTTTTCCAGTGGGTCCCCTCCCCTAACATTCTCTGAGCCTTCGGGGTCCATGTGACCTGGCCATTTAGCCAATAGTGTACAAAAAAGTGCCGCTCAGAGGCAAAACAACCCAACAGGCAGAGTTGATAAATACTTATTTTTTTTGCAATTAACAGCTATTTCTTGGATGTCTTTCGTCAACCACGTTCCCTGTGTGCGGGAGAGCCATACCCTGTGCACGTTAAAGAACACGCCGGTTGGCCTTGACGGGAGGCTACCATCTGTCTCCCAACAGCTGTTCCAGTGGGTCCCCTCCCCCAACCTTCTTTGAGCCTTTGGGGTCCATGTGATCTGGCCATTTAGCCCATGGTGTGCAAAAAAGTGCCGCTCAGAGGTAAAACAACCCAAGTCAACCACGTTGTGAGCTTTAGTGCCTTTGTGAACTGCCCATTTAACCCATTGTGCATCAAATAAAACCTCATCCAGGATTAAAGAAATCGAAGCAAAGGCTAGAAACGTAATAACCTTTTCTTACAGAAACAGAGGGGCGGGGGTGGCTCAGTCGGTAGCGCGCCAGGCTCGTAATCTGTAGTTCCCAGGTTCGAGTCCCAGCTGGGTCAGCGTTGAGATTTATCTCCTCAGAATTCCCCGCCCTGCCCACGGTCAGTAGGGGACACCGATGCGCTTGGAAAGGCCGCCGTCCGTAGGATGGGACGTTAAGCCGTGGCCCCGTGTGCGGGAGAGCCATACCCTGTGCACGTTAAAGAACATGCTGGATGGCTTGACGGGAGGCTACCATCTGTCTCCCAACAGCTGTTCCAGTGTGTCCCCTCCCCCAACCTTCTTTGAGCCTTTGGGGTTCATGTGATCTGGCCATTTAGCCCATGGTGTGCAAAAAAGTGCCGCTCAGAGGAAAAACAACCCAAGTCAACCACGTTGTGAGCTTTAGTGCCTTTGTGAACTGCCCATTTAACCCATTGTGCATCAAATAAAGCCTCATCCAGGATTAAAGAAATCGAAGCAAAGGCTAGAAACGTAATAACCTTTTCCTACAGAAACAGAAGCCCAATATACGAGGTTCTCCTCATCAGCTTTTGTCGTGTGAAAGACGACGCAACTCCTGATTCTATTAGTAATAGGCAAACGGAAGTGATCTCAGAATCTTTAGTTTGTTGGCCGTTTCTGCGACGGCGTGCCCAACAGGTGGCAGGCAACGAAAGTCTCATAATGGCGACTAATGAGGTCGCTGCGATCAATATGGCGACTGCTGTTGCCCGTCTGGGGACAGCAGAGTGGTCGATGAACCTGCGCGAGAGATCTCGCCTTGACTCTGAGAGATTAAGAAAGAAAACAGACGAGGTCTTTATCGGATTAGGCTCATGAAAATGCAGCAGACATTACAGACGCCTTCACAGATAGAGGAGGCTTACTGAAAAAAACAAGGTTTATTTCTTTTGATCATGTTGATCAGGTTTTCTGCACTCTAAGGTCTCGTGGCATTAAAAGCCTCTGTGGCGCCGTGCATATACAGAACAGATCGACAAAGACCAGAAGAAAATTACGATAAATCGAGTTAGTTGCTGCAGAAGCTAGATGGGATATGGTAGTTTCGTTTAGAGCATAACATCAGCGTACACTGCATGTACATTTCGGTTATTGATAGAAAACATAGTTGACTGATAGGCCTGATAAAAAAATATATTCTTTGGAACGATCGTTGAATTTTTTTGATTCCGTAACAAACAAAAAAATCAATAACTAAAGCTCCATAGTAAATATACAGATTACCTGTATAAATAGACTTCAACAATATTTCTGAAAAAAATTGGAAAAGTTGCCTGTCTTGAAATATAGATGGCGCAAGGTGCACCACATCTCTGTGACAGATTTATAAGGTCTTATTGTGAAAAACTTTTCCTCCGATGCGTGGTGTAATGATAGCACGCTCTGGCTATGAATCTGAAAAGTTGCGGGTTCGATTCCCGTCGGCGATAAAAACTTTTTCTGAAATATTAACTAACTGAAGCTCTTTTGTGATTTATCTTTTTCATAATATTGTTTTTAAAAACAGAAGAGAAAATGTTCTTACTTAAAACTTGAACCTCTGTGGGTTGTTCCTTGGTAGGGTGGAGCAGAGGTGGCTCAGTCGGTAGTGCGTTAAGCTCGTAATCTGTAGTTCCCATGTTCGAACCCCCAAAAAATTGTACCAGGGTCGAGATTTATCTCCGCCAAACATCCACCCCTGTCAGAAAGAGGATATTGATGGGCTTGGAAAGGCCGCCGTCCGTCGCATGGGACGTTAAGCTGTGGCCTCTTGTGCAGGATTGGATTGTTGCTGTTTTACCTCTGAGCGGCACTTTTTTGCACACCATGGGTGAGGGTACCCACTGGAACAGCTGTTGGGAGACAGTTGGTAGCCTCCTGTCAAGGCCATGCATTGTGCTCTTTAACGTGCACAGGATGGCACAGGGTACAGCCCGTGGTCCACATACAGAGCCACGGCTTAACGTCTCATCCGATGGACGGCGGCATTTCCAAGCCCATCGGTGTCCCCTACTGACCGTGGGCAGGGCGGGGAATTTTGCAGAGATAAATCTCAATGCTGTGCTGTCCCATCTGAGATTCTAACCTAGGAACTATAGATTACGAGTCTGGAGCACTACCGACTGAGCCCCCCCCCCCCCCCTTTGTGTGCAGGAGAGCCATATCCTGCTCACATTAAAGAACGCATTGGATGGCCTTGATGGGAGGCTACCATCTGCCTCCTAACAGCTGTTAAGTGGGTTCTCTCCCCATCCTTCTATTAGCCCTAGGGGTCAGGTTTTTGGTGCAGCTCATCACATTCTGGAGATGAACTCCTTCAGAATGTGTTTGGTGCAGTCCATCACATTCTGGAGATGAACTCCTTCAGAATGTGTTTGGTGCAGCCCATCACATTCTGGAGATGAACTCCTTCAGAATGTGTTTGGTGCAGTCCATCACATTCTGGAGATGAACTCCTTCAGAATGTGTTTGGTGCAGTCCATCACATTCTGGAGATGAACTCCTTCAGAATGTGTTTGGTGCAGTCCATCACATTCTGGAGATGAACTCCTTCAGAATGTGTTTGGTGCAGCCCATCACATTCTGAAGATGAACTCCTTCAGAATGTGTTTGGTGCAGTCCATCACATTCTGGAGATGAACTCCTTCAGAATGTGTTTGATGTAGTCCATCACATTCTGGAGATGAACTCCTCTAGAATGTGATGGGCTGCACCAAATGTCGTGGCCGCTGGAGGACAATGAATTTGTCTCTTAATTATCTTCACCCTTACTTTGGTGAAACGACAGGTTCCCGGTTTGTTACACCCGTACCGACGTATGCCTCAGACTTGCTGCATCAAATGATATATTAAAATATGTCCAACATTTCACGCACGAGAGTTGTATATGGACGACACAGTTTATTTACACTTATATACAATCACGTGCTGGGGATGCTCTCAATCATGCTCTCTTCACAATTAATTTTATCATTCTTGTCAATTACGGTACAATCATCAACGCTCTACCAGACAAATCCTTCTTTAATACATCTCAACCTCATCCTTCTGACATTTAATTTTCTCATATTCTACATTATTATTTACTTTGCTCTCAATCAAATCACTAGGCTCTAAACTTCTTTCTCTGATATTATTATTATTCTTACTATCATCTTTCTCCTCATCAGGTGGGCGGGGGTGGCTCAATCGGTAGCGCGCCAGGCTCGTAATCTGTAGTTCCCAGGTTCGAGTCCCAGCTGGGTCAGCGTTGAGATTTATCTCCGCAAAATTCCCCGCCCTGCCCACGGTCAGTAGGGGACACCGATGGGCTTGGAAAGGCCGCCGTCCGTCGGATGGGACGTTAAGCCGTGGCCCCGTGTGCGGGAGAGCCATACCCTGTGCACGTTAAAGGACACGCTGGATGGCCTTGACGGGAGGCTACCATCTGTCTCCCAACAGCTGTTCCAGTGGGTCCCCTCCCCCAACCTTCTCTGAGCCTTCGGGGTCCATGTGACCTGGCCATTTAGCCCATGGTGTGCAAAAAAGTGCCGCTCAGAGGTAAAACAACCCAACCTCATCAGATACCTTACGTAATATCCTACACTTATGATAAGTGTACCAGATAATACCACATAATCCACCACCACTTATGATAAGTGTACCAGATAATACCACATAATCCACCACCACTTATGATAAGTGTACCAGATAATACCACATAATCCACCACCACTTATGATAAGTGTACCAGATAATACCACATAATCCACCACCACTTATGATAAGTGTACCAGATAATACCACATAATCCACCACCACTTATGATAAGTGTACCAGATAATACCACATAATCCACCACCACTTATGATAAGTGTACCAGATAATACCACATAATCCACCACCACTTATGATAAGTGTACCAAATAATCTGGATACACTTATGATAAGTATAACCAGATAAATATTTCCTTCTCTAAATTTAGCTATAACCCTACTACATAAATCCCTATTTAAATCTATCTTATCCTCAACCTCCTCACATTTAATTTTATCGCTCTCTATATTATTATTTACTTTGCCCTCAATCAAACCACTAGTCTCTAAACTTCTTTCTCTGATATTAACACATTTACTATCATCTTTCTCCTTATCAGGTACATTGCATAATATTTTACATTTATAACCTAGATAAATATTTTCATCAGTAAATTTAGGCGAATTCTTTTCCACCGCAAATTTAATTGCATTAAGTGCATCGCTGCTACACCTTTTCCCATCTATCACCCATAAATTTACCCATATCCCTAACCTTATTACTGAACACCTCGTTCGTATCATTTACCTTATTATCAAGTATATTGATGTCGACATGGAGCTCCCTCAACGGAAAAATACTCCGATCTTTCCAGTTATCTAGTTTTCGGCTTTGTAGTTGTTTTGCCAGCTGCACTGGACATCCTTGTAGTTGTAGTTGCGTTGTAGTTGTTTTGCCAGCTTCACCAGAAATCTTTTTACTTACTAGCTTCTCAGCATTATCAAACTTAAGAAACTTCGGACATTTGTCAAACTTCGACATCACCTCATCATTAACTTTTCTGCTGGCCTTTACAAGCCCATCGGTGTCCCCTACTGACCGTGGCCAGGGCGTTTCGTAGAGATAAATCTCAACGCTGGCCCAGGTGGAACTCGAACCTGGGAACTGCAGATTACGAGTCTGGCGAGCTTCTGATTGAGCCACCCCCGCCCCAAATGAATGCCACAGCTACGGGACCTATTTCAGTACAACGGAAAGATTAAGATGCAGTATATTGACCCTAAACACTACTGAAGCATCACAATGACTTATATTGTTCACCAGCTGGACACGAGATCTAGTGGCAGTTCATCCGGCTCTTCCGAAATCTCTTTTGGGCTCAGTAACATCCACTCTTGCATTCCAGTGATTACGAAAGGTGAGGATAAGATTAATGGCGTTCAATGGATGATCTACTAAAAGGAAGATCGCTGGTCCATCAGAGACATTGTTCAATAACGAGATCTTGTTACCAGAAGAACGGGGCGGGGGTGGCTCAGTCGGTAGCGCGCTAGGCTCGTAATCTGCAGTTCCCAGGTTCGAGTCCCAGCTGGGTCAGCGTTGAGATTTATCTCCGCAAAATTCCCCGCCCTGCCCACGGTCAGTAGGGGACACCCTACTGACCGTGTTGGAAAGGCCGCCGTCCGTCGTATGGGACGTTAAGCCGTGGCCCCGTGTGCGGGAGAGCCACACCCTGTGCACGTTAAAGAACACGCTGGATGACCTTGACGGGAGGCTACCATCTGTCTCCCAACAGCTGTTCCAGTGGGTCCCCTCCCCCAACCTTCTCTGAGCCTTCGGGGTCCATGTGACCTGGCCATTTAACCCATGGTGTGCAAAACAAGTGCCGCTCAGAGATAAAACAACCCAACCCTACCAGAAGAACGAAAATAAGTTTCGACAAAGAGGTATTGCAACGGGGGTGATGTTCATGTTTTTTCCCCCAAAGAGAACACGCCCCCCCCCAATTTTTGAAAAACTTCTTACATGTTTTTTATTAATCTAGGTTGTTGTTTCACCTCTGAGGGCCCTCTTTTTTTCTTGTACACAATGGGCTAAATGGGCAGGTCACAAGGATCGTGAAGGCTCCGAGAAGTTGGGGGAAGAGCCCACTGGACAACTGTTAGCAGACAAGTGTTGGCTTCTCGTCAAGGCCATCTAGCGTGTTCTTAATGTGCACGGTGTATGGCCCTCCCACATACGGGGCCACGGCTTAACGTCCCATCCGATGGGCGACAACATTTCCAAGAGCATGGTCGTCCCTTACTGACCGAAGCCAGGGCGAAAAGTTTCACGGAGATAAATCTCAACCCTGGCCTAGTCGAGACTCGAACCTGGGAACTGCAGATTACCGACTAACCTCCCCCCCCCCCCCACCAGCTCCCTCAACAATGATAACAGCTGAAACTCAAACCTGAGAACTGCAGATTACAACCCTGGAGCGTTACCAGCTGAGCCTAGCATAAAACACTGTTGAAAATTCTTGTTCAAAGAATCAAAATAATTGCTTTCAAGAGTGAAATGAGCGAACAAAAAACCTTCTAAACTCCCACTAATTGCAATCGCAAAAGTTCGTCTCATTCACGAGCATTTCAGCCACCTTAACAATTGATTCTAGTTTCCACTCTGCAAATTAGTTCCTTCGCATCCATTACGATGACCAAACAAAAACTGCTAAAACTTTCTTGGTAAATGACAAGTTTGACTAATGGCAATAAACCACGGAATTTCCCTTTCTCTTCGGTTGTCATAAAAGTTACTACTATTGCATGGGGAAACATATTTCAACGACTAAAGAGGTTACCGGCTATCACGAGCTCCTAGCGACCCCCCTCCCCCTTAGCGACCAACAGGCTGCAAACGAGTTTTGGAAAAGTGCCAAACTTGGAACAAGAGTGACGACAGTAGTGACGTACAGGAAAGATGGGTCTAACAGCAGAATAACGGGTGGCATGTGAATAGGTGTTATAAGCACTAAGGTCGGGAGAAAGAACCCTAAATAATTAAGACAGGCTGATTCACAAAGTTTGACAGTTTATTCTTTCAGTGCGCTTTATCGGGGTTAAAATGAGATCTCAGTTGTGTCAGGTGATTTGGATTGTCTCCAATTCACTTGCCATATTCTGGGTAGGGCTCTTATGTTGTGCATAATGTGCCTTGCCTACTTAACGAGGCAGTTTCGATCTATATTTGCTGGATGTTTATGTGAAGTCTGCTAATGAATAATTCATTGCGAGTGTCGTATACTCCTATAATAGAAGGAAGCAGAGACGTGGGATTAAATTTTAATTAAATTCCGAACGTGACTGTGATATCGGAACTGTGATCAGGTATATCCATCGATTAAAACTATAGAAAGCACCGTGATAAGCACAGATGGTTAAAAAAGAAAGTTTGACGCATGAAACAATTGAATCATTATTTCTGTTTTAAATACGCATATAATCTTGTTCGGAAAAAGTTTTAAAATCTTAATGTAAGCTATACGAAGTTTTAGACTTAAAATGGTTTTCTGAGCGTGGCATAAAACACATTCGATTAAATCAGTTGACTAAAGTTCGATTTAAAAAATTCCTTTTGAAGATTGCTTCATTTGTTGATGACTGTTAGAGCTTTCTTTCTGGGAGTTTTTTGGAATCGAAGATTTAATTCCGATAAGTTCACTTTCATAAACAATTGCTACTCCAACACGAGGCATTAATTATTGATGTCTATTTGCTGAGAGGGGGCGGGGGTGGCTCAGTCGGTAGTCGCGCCAGGCACGTAATCTGCCAGGTTCGAGTCCCAGCTGGGTTAGCGTTGAGATTTATCTCCGCAAAACTCCCCGCCCTGCCCACGGTCAGTAGGGGACACCGATGGGCTTGGAAAGGTCGCCATCCGTCGGATGGGACGTTAAGCCATGGCCCCGTATGCGGGAGAGCCATACCCTGTGCACGTTAAAAAACACGCTGGATGGCCTTGACGGGAGGCTAACATCTATCTCCCAACAGCTGTTCCAATGGGTGTCCTCCCCCAACCATCTCTGAGCCTTCGGGGTTCTTGTGACTTGGCCATTTAGCCCATTGTGTGAAAAAAAGTGCCGCTCAGAGGTAAAACAACCCAACCCAACTATTTGCTGAGATCGCATTTTACTCACAAGAGTTGGATTCTTTTTCACTGAGAGGCAGGGGAGAGGGAGGATGCTCAATCGGTAGCGTACCAGACTCGTAGCTTGCGGATCCCAGGTTAGAGTCCCACCTGGGCCAGTGTTGATATTTATCTTTGAAAAACTCCTACTCTATGTTCAGTCAGTAGAGGGAACCGATGTGATTTGAAAGGCCGCCGTACGTCCGAGGTAGCGTAAAAGCCGTGGTTCGTGTGCGGGAGAGATATACCCTGTGCACGCTAAAGAAAATGCTGGATGGCTTTGATGCGAGGCTACCATCTGTTCCTAACAGCTCTCCAGTGGGTGACTCCCCCAACTTGCTCTGAGTCCTAGGGGCCATTGTGACCTGCTATTTAGCCCACTGTATGCAAAACAGTGCCGATCAGGGGTAAAACAACCAAACTGAATGGCACACAATGGGCTAAATGGCTAGTTTCGCAGACATCAAGACCTCAGAGAAGGTTAAAGAAAGGCATCTATAGAATAACTGCTTAAAAGACAGATGGAAACCTCCCATCAAGGCCGTCCAGCGTGTTCTTAAACGTGCACAGAATATGCTCTCTTGCACATGAGCCCAGCTTAATGTCCGATCCGATGGACGGCGGCATTTCCAGGCCCATCGATGCCACCTTTCTCACCGAGGGAAGGTGACGGCTAGCGGAGATCAATCTGAACCTAGGCACAGTTGGGACTCGAACCTCGGAACCCGAGACTACCAGCATGTGCTAAAACCCAATTAACTGATCCCCACTTCTGGGTGTTGAGAAATCGGAAAAAACTGCAATGTTTTCAGAAATAAGAGTGTTTATGTATTCCCAGAATTCGAGAAAAGAGCATATTGCAAGAAAACCAATGACTAAAGCAAACAAGGAATCATGAGACCGCACTCGCAAAAAATTACCCTAATGAATCTAACATTTCAAAAGAAAAGAATCCCTGCGAGCAAATGACTTCGAATGAGAGCAAATGGTACATAATTACTTTCGCCTCAGATCTTGGAAGATTTTCTGTTGGACATTCATCAAGAACAAATCTCTTTTAGGCTCAATAACATCCACTCTTGCATTCCAGTGATTACCGAAAGGTGAGGGTTGGGTTGTTTTACCTCTGAGCGGCACTTTTTTGCACACCATGGGCTAAATGGCCAGGTCACATGGACCCCGAAGGCTTAGAGAAGGTTGGGGGAGGGGACCCACTGGAACAGCTGTTGGGAGACAGATGGTAGCCTCCCGTCAAGGCCATCCAGCGTGTTCTTTAACGTGCACAGGGTATGGCTCTCTCGCACACGGGGCCACGGCTTAACGTCTCATCCGACGGACGGCGGCCTTTTCAAGCCCATCGGTGTCCCCTACTGACCGTCGGCAGGGCGGGGAATTTTGCGGAGATAAATCTCAACGCTGACTCAGCTGGGACTCGAACCTGGGAACTACAGATTACGAGCCTGGCGCGCTACCGACTGAGCCACCCCCGCTCCCCGAAAGGTGAGGATAAGATTAATGGCGTTCAATGGATGGTCTACTAAAAGGAAGGTCGCTTGTCCATCAGAGACATTGTTCAATAACGAGATCTTGTTACCAGAAGAACGAAAATAAGTTTCGACAAAGAGGTAGTGCAACGGGAATGACGTTCATGTTGTTTTTTTTTCCAAAGAACACGTCCCTCCAATTTTTGAAAAACTCCTTACATGCATCCATAGTAATTATGGAGATTATCTCTACATATAGAATTCAGGTTCGAGTTCCAGCTGGGTCAGCGTTGAGATTTATCTTTGAAAAACTCCCCGCCCCATCCATGGTCCGTAGGGGACACCGATGGGCTTGGGAAAGCCACCATCCGTAAGATGCAACGTTAAGCATTGGCGTTGTGTCTGCGAGAAAGTCATAACCTGTGCACGTTAAAGATCAGGCTGGATGAGCTTGACGGGATGCTGCCATCTGTCTCCTAATAGCTGTCCTGTGGGTCACCTCCCCCCAACCTTCTCTGAACCTTCGGGGATCCTTGCGACCTGGCCATTTAGCCCATTGTGTGCAAAAAAAAGTGCCGCTCAGGGGTAAAACAAACGCAACCCAACCATCTGTCTCCTAACAGCTCTCCTCTGGGTCACCTCCCCCCAACCTTCTCTGAACCTTCGGGGTCCTTGCGACCTGGCCATTTAGCCCATTGTGTGCAAAAAAGTGGCATTCAGAGATAAAGCAACACAACCTTTTTCTATAAATGATGGGCTAAATGACCAGGTCACAAGGATCCCAAATGCTCAGAGGAGGTGGGGGGGGGGAGATCATCGTAGAGTTTTTATGGGACAGCTGATAGCCTCCCTTCAAGGTCATCCAGCGTGTTTCTCAGTGGGCACAGAGTATGGCTCTTCTGCACACGGTTCCACAACTTAGGTCTCATCCGACGGACGACGGTTTTTACAAGCCCATCGGTACCCCCTTTCTCAAAGAAGATAGAACAACAATCCGGAATTTAAAAAATGGAAAAACAATATTCCAATATATTGAAATACTGGTTCACTCTTCTTTTGTATCCTTTCCCGCCCCAGCCCTATATTTTCTTCTCCGCCCCCCCCCCCTCACCACCACCACCAACATCACCTCCGTCATTGACCCACATCATGCTCCTATCCCAGATAGCTGGCTCGAAATTCTTTTCACTAAAGCATCGTTCATTTACCAGCTAATTGCCTGGTCTAACGGAAATGAGCAAGCTCGTCCTTTTCCTTTCATCGCATCCCTTTCTTCCTCATGGGTCGCTCTTTTCGTTTGCTTTTCACTCCATCGACCCAATCAGAAAACCGAAACCTCAATTTCGCTTTTATTTTTCCTATCTCCCCAACAGTGAGTCCATTCCGCGCGTGCGCGGTCAGCTGATGCCGCGGCAGGATCTCGTGTCAGGATCAATAGCATCCATCGCGGCAGGATCTCGTGTCAGGATCAATAGCATCCACCTGGGTATCTGCCCGCTACCAACAGGTCTGCCAAGACGGATGACCCTTAATGAAGGCTCCATTCTTCGTTTACTCCCCCACTTTCGTTCAATCTTCACATAAACACACACTCATCTTTTCTCTTTTCCTGAGGAAGAATGTTCCTTGTCTTCTTTTTCTGTCTTTTCCACATAACGGATTGCCTTTCCAGTTCCTTTCGCAGTTTCAAGCAATGATGGGGAAAAAATGGACGGAAAGGAATATGCAATGTAAAAGATACACTTTTTTGGACTGTGGCGGCTGAAAATCGATATTTAAAGAGAATCTACATGAAGAGAGCATTTTTTTAGGGGCGAGGGATGCCTCAGTCGGTAGCGTGCCAGGCTCGTAATCTGCAATTCCCAGGTTCAACTTCCAGTTCGACCAGCGTTGAGATTTATTTCCGCAAAACTCCTCGCCTGCTCACGGTCAGTAGGGGAAATTAATGGGCTGAGAAAGGCTACCATCCGTCCGATGGGACGTTATGCCGTGGCCCAATGTGCGGGAGAGCCATACCCTGTGCACATTAAAGAACACTGGATGGCCTTGACGGGCGGCTACCATCTGTTTCCCAAGAGCTGTTACAGTGGGTCTCCTCACCCAACCTTCTCTGAGCCTTCGGGGTCCTTATGACCTGGCCATTTAGCCCATTATGTGCAAAAAAGTGCCGCTCAGAGGTAAAACAACCTAACGCACTTTGTTTCGAGGTGTAATCTTTCTGAAGAGAGAATAAATTGCAACAACTTAAGAGACAAAATATCTGCCAACGTTTTAATCTTACCCCAGTTTTTAAGGTTTACACATAGTATTTGCAGTGTCGTTTATTTTAACCACTACTTAGTATTTATATATATATTTAGAATAGTGTTGCGTACTATGTTATCAAAAAATTGAACTTTTAAGTGCTGAGATATATTTTAATTAAAGTTTTATCTGTTAAAATTCGGCTGGTTGGACATTTTTCTATTTAATTTTCAATAAATTTTAATAAAATCATAGGTTTTTTATTTTAACTTATTTTAAATTAAACAGCTTATGGATAAATTTTTGACTAAGTTATTCACATGTATTTCACATTAAATTTTGTAAAAAAGTCGATTTTCGATTTTTACCCAAATATTTTTCTGTTTTGCAACACTGAGCGAAGGCGGCCTGAAAACTGCTGCTGCTGACTTACCAGTTTTGCTGCATTTGCGGTCTGCAAAACGGCGTAACTACTACGAAGAAGTTTTAGCTACCCGATGAAATTGGTCACAGTTTGTAAATAACGGAAGTACAAATTGTTATATACTCAATCAAAATGGTCACAGTTTGCCAATGACGACACTACGAATTTTTAGCTACACAAACAGAAATTGGTCACAGTGTGCTGACTACAGAGCTATGAATTTGAAGCTGCGCAAACAGAAATTATACAGAGTTTGCTAACAACTACAGAGCTGTGAATTTGTAGCTGCGCAAACAGAAATTGGTCACAGTTTGCTAATGACTACAGAGCTGTGAATTTGAAGCTGCGCAAACAGAAATTAGTCAGAGTTTGCTAACAACTGCAGAGCTGTGAATTTGTAGCTGCGCAAACAGAAATTAGTCACAGTTTCATAACTATTACACAGCTGTGAATTTGTAGCTACGCAAACAAAAATTAGTAACAGTTTGATAACTACTACAGAGCTGTGAATTTGTAGCTACGCAAACAAAAATTAGTTACAGTTTGATAACTACGACAAAGCTGTGAATTTGTAGCTGCGCAAACAGAAATTGGTCACAGTTTGCTAATGACTACAGAGCTATGAATTTGTAGCTGCGCAAACGAAAATTGGTCACAGTTTGCTAACGACTACAGAGCTGTGAAATTGTAGTTGCGCAAACAGAAATTGGTCACAGGTTGCTAATGACTACAGAGCTATGAATTTGTAGCTGCGCAAACGAAAATTGGTCACAGTTTGCTAACGACTACAGAACTGTGAAATTGTAGTGCGCAAACATAAATTGGTCACAGGTTGCTAATTACTACAGAGCTGTGAATTTGTAGCTGCGTAAACATAAATTAGTCACAGTTTGCTAACGACTACAGAGCTGTGAATTTGTAGCTGCGTAAACATAAATTAGTCACAGTTTGCTAACGACTACAGAGCTGTGAATTTGTGGCTACCCAAACAGAAATTGGTCACAGTTTGTCAAGAAAGCAAATACGAATCGATGCATACCGAACGGACACTTTCAGGAACACTGTTATTACACTGGTTTCCATAAATTAAGGAAAATAAGAAAAATCGCGATAATTCGCCAAACAATTGTGCGATCCTCACCAAACTTGTTGATGTAACCAATAAAGTAATTCCGAGTGAGCATATCGTATGCAAATGAGTCTAGGTTGCGTCAATTTGCGTAATCGGATAGCGGCATGAAAACGGGTGGTTTGGAGTGGATCGTTATTTTGCTTTTGTAATGTTACTGTACGCTAGATGGCCAGTAATTTGTATACCCCTCACGTCACGTCACAGGTGAGAGTGGTTGAATTGGGTACGCACTCACGTTAACTGGACAGAAGAGCAATGGAGGTCGGTACTCTTCACAGATGAGTCCAGACGTTGCTTGCAGAGCGATTCTGGACATTGCTTGATATGGAAAGAACGAGGTACTCGCTATCATCCCAGTAACATCCGTCAAAGAGACGTTACGGCGGAGGTTGCATGTGTGTTTGGGGTGACATTTCCTTAGATGGATGCACAGACCTCTATGTGTTGACGAGTGGGAACCACAATGCTCAAAAGCATAGAGATGACATCCTGGAACCTTATATATGTCCTTACGCTGGTGCAATAGGTGAAACATTCATCTTACAAGACGATAACACTTGTTCACACAGAGGTCCACTAATGGAACAATACCTTCAAGAGGAGACCATTATACGCATGGAGTGGCCAGCTCGATCTCCCGACCTAAATCCAATTGAGCATGTGTGGGATGCTCTAGGGAGACGTGTTGCTGCCCTCAACCCGCCACCTGAAACATAGGGGGAGCTTATTACTGCTTTAAAGGAACAATGGTCGTTACTCCCTACTGAGCTGATTCACAACATCATAAACAGCATGGAACATTGCTGTAAGGGGTGACCACACTCCTTATTAAAGAACTTTGCCCATTGCATTCTGACACCTCATTTTTAGACAAGTTCTGTGTTATTTTTTGACGAAAAATGTTTCTAGTGTAAAATATTTTATACCCTTTTGAAACTAGTATTGTAATTCATGTTTTCATCAAATTTCATTAAAATCATTCTTATAATTTTTTGTATATCATAATTTCTTTCAATTTTCCTTAATTTATGGAAACTAGTGTACTTGAGAAAAGAACGTTGTAACATCGTTATAGACTAAGTGATGTCTTTCATATCACACCTCAAGAAGCATTATTTTCCTTTGAAGGTATTTTCCCCACATTAAATCCATTTGAAAAAGCCTTATTCTCCTTTTGAGAAGTCGTTTTCTTATTACCAGAGAAATAAATGAAATCAACTAAGCTCATTTTAGTGTGCATAGATCAGCTGTTATGTAGTTTAATAATCCTTTTCCAGTCTGATGACGTCAATGACAAGCATAATAGATTGGAACTTCCTTTTCGATTCAAATAAAATCATTGATATTTCGCCTTTTCAGAAGCTAACCCGATTAACTACGAATTCTGCGAAGGTCGAATCTTTCGCTCAGATTGTCTCTGAATCTGTACGTTTTAAAAATTTTAGAGTGCGCCTTCTGAAAGATAACTCAATTATTAAAGATAATTTCAACGATAAATTTATTCAGAAGATGTTTACAAATACGAATTTATTTAAGAATCTTCTTTGTGAACTAATCGGTTTAAATTCCGATAAGACCATATGCCCTTACTAGAAATAATGGCATTCAGAAATAGTTTTTATAATACCTTTTGCACTATTAGGATTATTAATCTTCCTGTCAGATTTTCTGGGGATGTCTTTAATAGTATACACCTATCCCTCGATTTACACTGAAGATAGGTTCCGCACAAAACCGTGTAAATCAAAATCAAAACCGTGTTAATCGAAACTGAATTATGCACATTTTAGTGTTTTTTTCGTTTTACACGGTTTTGTGCGGTTTTTTTCGTTTTACACGAAAAAAAACACTAAAATGTGCATAATTCAGTTTCGATTAACACGGTTTTGATTTTGATTTACACGGTTTTGTGCGGAACCTATCTTCAGTGTAAATCGAGGGATAGGTGTATACTATTAAAGACATCCCCAGAAAATCTGACAGGAAGATTAATAATCCTAATAGTGCAAAAGGTATTATAAAAACTATTTCTGAATGCCATTATTTCTAGTAAGGGCATATGGTCTTATCGGAATTTAAACCGATTAGCTCACAAAGAAGATTCTTAAATAAATTCGTATTTGTAAACATCTTCTGAATAAATTTATCGTTGAAATTATCTTTAATAATTGAGTTATCTTTCAGAAGGCGCACTCTAAAATTTTTAAAACGTACAGATTCAGAGACAATCTGAGCGAAAGATTCGACCTTCGCAGAATTCGTAGTTAATCGGGTTAGCTTCTGAAAAGGCGAAATATCAATGATTTTATTTGAATCGAAAAGGAAGTTCCAATCTATTATGCTTGTCATTGACGTCATCAGACTGGAAAAGGATTATTAAACTACATAACAGCTGATCTATGCACACTAAAATGAGCTTAGTTGATTTCATTTATTTCTCTGGTAATAAGAAAACGACTTCTCAAAAGGAGAATAAGGCTTTTTCAAATGGATTTAATGTGGGGAAAATACCTTCAAAGGAAAATAATGCTTCTTGAGGTGTGATTTGAAAGACATCACTTAGTCTATAACGATGTTACAACGTTCTTTTCTCAAATACACTAGTTTCCATAAATTAAGGAAAATTGAAAGAAATTATGATATACAAAAAATTATAAGAATGATTTTAATGAAATTTGATGAAAACATGAATTACAATACTAGTTTCAAAAGGGTATAAAATATTTTACACTAGAAACATTTTTCGTCAAAAAATAACACAGAACTTGTCTAAAAATGAGGTGTCAGAATGCAATGGGCAAAGTTCTTTAATAAGGAGTGTGGTCACCCCTTACAGCAATGTTCCATGCTGTTTATGATGTTGTGAATCAGCTCAGTAGGGAGTAACGACCATTGTTCCTTTAAAGCAGTAATAAGCTCCCCCTATGTTTCAGGTGGCGGGTTGAGGGCAGCAACACGTCTCCCTAGAGCATCCCACACATGCTCAATTGGATTTAGGTCGGGAGATCGAGCTGGCCACTCCATGCGTATAATGGTCTCCTCTTGAAGGTATTGTTCCATTAGTGGACCTCTGTGTGAACAAGTGTTATCGTCTTGTAAGATGAATGTTTCACCTATTGCACCAGCGTAAGGACATATATAAGGTTCCAGGATGTCATCTCTATGCTTTTGAGCATTGTGGTTCCCACTCGTCAACACATAGAGGTCTGTGCATCCATCTAAGGAAATGTCACCCCAAACACACATGCAACCTCCGCCGTAACGTCTCTTTGACGGATGTTACTGGGATGATAGCGAGTACCTCGTTCTTTCCATATCAAGCAATGTCCAGAATCGCTCTGCAAGCAACGTCTGGACTCATCTGTGAAGAGTACCGACCTCCATTGCTCTTCTGTCCAGTTAACGTGAGTGCGTACCCAATTCAACCACTCTCACCTGTGACGTGACGTGAGGGGTATACAAATTACTGGCCATCTAGCGTACAGTAACATTACAAAAGCAAAATAACGATCCACTCCAAACCACCCGTTTTCATGCCGCTATCCGATTACGCAAATTGACGCAACCTAGACTCATTTGCATACGATATGCTCACTCGGAATTACTTTATTGATATAAATATTTTGCTCTATATAGGAACAAAAGCATCCAGTAGTGGGAATCTATTGCGGGTCTGTAAATAAATAATTGATAAATACCCCCTCAAGCAGTTGCTTGCTACAGAGGTCTGACAGGAGTCTGTCAGTTTATATGCCACAGTAGAAGGTCTGCGAGGATGGCAGGACCTCGGCAGGAAAACAACACGAACATCCATGCCTTACCCGGGGCTCGAACCAAGGTCCCTTAGATCAGTAACCAAGCGCGCTAACCACTCTGTCACTGGCTAGTTTTTAAACTGCTTATGTGTATTTTTAGCACAGATTCGGAAAAAGTATAGAGATGACATCCTGGACCCTTCGATATGTCCTTACGCTGGTCCAATAGATGAAACATTCATCTTAAGACATTCAAAAGGAAGTTCCAATCTATTATGCTTGTCATTGACGTCATCAGACTGGAAAAGGATTATTAACCCTTTCAGGACCATAAGGTTTCTAAGAGTAAATATTAGTATGTAACTGTTTATTTTAGTTTGTTTAGACGTAAAATAAATGAAAATCATAAGAAAAATACATAACAATGTGTAGTTTTTTTGGAATTTTATGGGAAATATTTTTCCCAATGGACTATAAAGGTAACACAAATTATAGTTAGGCTTATTATGCAATGTCTTTTATTTATTGGTTCATTAGAACAAAATGTTAACTAAAATAATGCAAAATTATGAAATAAAATTACTATACAAAATGATGTGCTAATTATGATATTCTGCGAAGCAATTTCTTTTGGTAGTGAGGCAAAGATGGACATTGCACATAGTACATATATTATGCGTCCTGACAGTTCTGTTTTTGTTTTCTAAACGTTTCCGTTTACGTAATTGCGTTCGGCATACGTTCTATTTTGACATTCTGTATAAAAAATGCAGATAAGGTTATAATTAAATACGACAATCACCAATTTTAAAATGGGAAAAATGTTTCCCTTAGTCGTGAAAGGGTTAAATTACATAACAGCTGATCTACGCACACTAAAATGAGCTTAGTTGATTTCATTTATTTCTCTGGTAATAAGAAAACGACTTCTCAAAAGGAGAATAAGGCTTTTTCAAATGGATTTAATGTGGGGAAAATACCTTCAAAGGAAAATAATGCTACTAGTGGACCTCTGTGTGAACAAGTGTTATCGTCTTGTAAGATGAATGTTTCACCTATTGCACCAGCGTAAGGACATATATAAGGGTCCAGGAATAATTCGATGTCTTTTTGGTTCCTTTGAGCTTCGACTCAAAGGACTGCTGACTGTGTAACCATTCATGGCTGTATAACACTTATATATTAATATTTTGTATAAATAAATTTTTTATAATCTCTTATTTTAGTAAGCAAATAAATGGACTATTTTTATTTTCGGTTATTTTTCCTAATACACCTATTCCTCGATTTACACTGAAGATGTAAAGTGTACCTCAGTGTTTTACCTCAGTGTAAATCGAGGGATAGGTGTATTAGGAAAAATAACCGAAAATAAAAATAGTCCATTTATTTGCTTACTAAAATAAGAGATTATAAAAAATTTATTTATACAAAATATTAATATATAAGTGTTATACAGCCATGAATGGTTACACAGTCAGCAGTCCTTTGAGTCGAAGCTCAAAGGAACCAAAAAGACATCGAATTATTCCTGGACCCTTATATATGTCCTTACGCTGGTGCAATAGGTGAAACATTCATCTTACAAGACGATAACACTTGTTCACACAGAGGTCCACTAGTAGCATTATTTTCCTTTGAAGGTATTTTCCCCACATTAAATCCATTTGAAAAAGCCTTATTCTCCTTTTGAGAAGTCGTTTTCTTATTACCAGAGAAATAAATGAAATCAACTAAGCTCATTTTAGTGTGCGTAGATCAGCTGTTATGTAATTTAACCCTTTCACGACTAAGGGAAACATTTTTCCCATTTTAAAATTGGTGATTGTCGTATTTAATTATAACCTTATCTGCATTTTTTATACAGAATGTCAAAATAGAACGTATGCCGAACGCAATTACGTAAACGGAAACGTTTAGAAAACAAAAACAGAACTGTCAGGACGCATAATATATGTACTATGTGCAATGTCCATCTTTGCCTCACTACCAAAAGAAATTGCTTCGCAGAATATCATAATTAGCACATCATTTTGCATAGTAATTTTATTTCATAATTTTGTATTATTTTAGTTAACATTTTGTTATAATAAACCAATAAATAAAAGACATTGCATAATAAGCCTAACTATAATTTGTGTTACCTTTATAGTCCATTGGGAAAAATATTTCCCATAAAATTCCAAAAAAACTACACATTGTTATGTATTTTTCTTATGATTTTTATTTATTTTACGTCTAAACAAACTAAAATAAACAGTTACATACTAATATTTACTCTTAGAAACGTTATGGTCCTGAAAGGGTTAATAATCCTTTTCCAGTCTGATGACGTCAATGACAAGCATAATAGATTGGAACTCCTTTTGAATGTCTTAAGATGAATGTTTCATCTATTGGACCAGCGTAAGGACATATCGAAGGGTCCAGGATGTCATCTCTATGCTTTTTCCGAATCTGTGCTAAAAATACACATAAGCAGTTTAAAAACTAGTCAGTGACAGAGTGGTTAGCGCGCTTGGTTACTGATCTAAGGGACCTTGGTTCGAGCCCCGGGTAAGGCATGGATGTTCGTGTTGTTTTCCTGCCGAGGTTCTGCCATCCTCGCAGACCTTCTACTGTGGCATATAAACTGACAGGCTCCTGTCAGACCTCTGTAGCAAGCAGCTGCTTGAGGGGGTATTTATCAATTATTTATTTACAGACCCGCAATAGATTCCCAGTACTGGATGCTTTTGTTCCTATATAGAGCAAAATATTTTAGCCACTTTACTGGTCAACATCAGGAAAGTCTTCATGCCTCATTCTTTTTCTTTTATTTAGCTGTTTCTCGACTAATCACTAAAATCAATTTATCTAGCTCTTTCAACGCCTTATATTTGTTCTTTAAAATGGTTGACAGAGTACTACTAGGAATTCCTAACTCTTTTGAAATATCTTTTTTCCCCTACTTTCAACAGCTGTGAGCACTTTTGCTTATCACTTAATACATTCAACTTTCGCTTTGCAATATAATTAAATTTGTATCAAGAGAAACTAGCGCCATATTAAAATTAAACCACCATTTTTGTGACGGATGGAGGAAATGTTTATCTATTAGCCGTGTGGGGAGGGGGAGTACAGTCGCTCAAAAAATATCCGAATATTATGGTTGATTACAGAATTCAGAAAAAATATCTGGCAACGATTATTTTAGAAATTAGTGATCTGGCAACCTTCGTGTCACGTGACACAAAACAAAATTTCATGGGAAAAAAACTGTTAAATGAATCAAGCGAATTTCTTTTAAAAATTCTTCATAAAATTTCGAGTTATCGAGGTGACGATGAAAAATAGTTCGACTTAAAGAGAGAGAGAAATATGATAAATGTATAAGAATTCTGTTGGGAGATTAAAAACCGCTGAGTTAACGAGAATTCGAGATATAGATGCTCCATTTAGCTGGAGTTGATTGTGTATTCATAATACATTAGCATAAAATGTAAGTGGTGTTGGCTCAGTCGGTAGCGCGCCTGGCTCGTAATCTGCAATTCCCAGGTTCGAGTCCCAGTTGAGTCAGCGTTGAGATTTATCTCTGAAAAACTTCCGCCATACCCTCGATCAGTAGGGGACACATATGGCCTTGAAAAGGCCGCCCTCCGTCGGATGGGACGTTAAGACGTGACTCCGTGTGCGGGAAAGCCATACCCTATGCACGTTAAAGAATACGCTGGATGGCCTTGATGGGAAGCTATCATCTGTCTCCTAACAGCTGTCTAGTGGGTCCCCTTCCCCCAACCTTTTCTGAGCCCTCAGGGTCCATGTGGAATAATGTGGTTCTGAGCCCTCGGCCATTTAGCCCATTTGTATGAAAAAACACGCCGCTCAGAGGTAAAAAACAACCCATAAAATTAATGAGTATGTAATATTTTTAGAATTATGAGCAAATTTTTTTCATAATTGAATATATGTATAAGGGTCGTTGAAATGAAAGTGGACAGTTCGGATATGTAGGTAAATCCTTTATTGATCTGTTCAAATTCACCATGCCTTTCCAGACATTTGTCCTGATACGAAAAAAGCAACATGACACCTTCTTTCCTACGGCTGCATTGGTTAGTGCTTTTTGTTTTTTGGGTTGTTTTACCTCTGAGCGGCACTTTTTTGCACAACATGGGCTAAATGGCCAGGTCACATGGACCCCGAAGGCTCAGAGAAGGTTGAGGGAGGCGACCCACTGGAACAGCTGTTGGGAGACAGATGGTAATCTCCCGTCAAGGCCATCCAGCGTGTTCTTTAACGTGCACAGGGTATGGCTCTCCCGCCACAGCTGAACGTCCCATCTGACGGACGGCGGCCTTTCCAAGCCCATCGGTGTCCCCTACTGACCGTGGGCAGGGCGGGGAGTTTTGCGGAGATAAATCTCAACGCTGACCCAGTTGGGACTCCAACCTGGGAACTACAGATTACGAGACTGGCGCGCTACCGACTGAGCCACCCCCGCCCTGTTTTCAAATGAGACCTACCCGCCGGTCAAAGTGCGTTTCCATGCTCCAAATCCCGCGATGAAAAAAGCCTTCTCTACCCATATGCATAAAGTGTTGGAATGGGTTGTTTTACCTCTGAGCCGCACATTTTTGCACACCGTAGGCTAGATCGCCAAATCACAAGGATCCCGAAGGCTCAGAGAAGATTGAAGAGAGAGGACCCATTGGACAGCGATTAGGAGACAGATAGTAACCTCCCATCAAGGTCATCCAGCGTGTACAGTGTATGGCTCTCTCTCCCGCACACAAGGACACGACTTAACGTCCCATCTGACAGACGGCGGCCTTTTTAAACCCATCGGTATCCCCTACTGACAGAGAAGAGGGCGGGGAGCTGGCCCAGTTGGACTCGAACCAGTTGGCTGGCCCAGTTGGCTGACCCAGTTGGAAATCTGAACGCTGGCCCAGTTGGGACTCGAACCTGCGAACTATAGATACGATCTTGGCCCGATAACGGATGAGCCCCCCCCCCCCCCCCCCCCCTGCATAAAGTGTATTATATCTCCACAATTTATATCAACTCGTCGATGTATTTTCCTTGCATTTTTGAGGGAGGGGGCGGGTTGGGTTGTTGGGTTGTTTTACCTCTGAGCGGCACTTTTTTGGAACACCATGGGCTAAATGGCCAGGTCACATGGACCCCGAAGGCTCAGAGAAGGTTGGGGGAGGGGACCCACTGCAACAGCTGTTGGGAGACAGATGGTAGCCTCCCGTCAAAGCCATCCAGCGTGTTCTTTAACGTGCACAGGGTATGGCTCTCCTGCACACGGGGCCACGGCTTAACGTCCCATCCGACGGACGGCGGACTTTCCAAGCCCATCGGTGTCCCCTACTGACCGTAGGCAGGGCGGGGAATTTTGCGGAGATAAATCTCAACGCTGACCCAGCTGGGACTCGAACCTGGGAACTACAGATTACGAGACTAGCGCGCTACCGATTGAGCCACCCCCGCCCCTTGAGGGGGGGGGGTTCGGTGAGAGGAGGCGTACGATGATCCTCAGGCCACGTTTCATAAATAATCATGTCTGCTGACTGCTTATCACTGAAAGTAGATAGTAGAGATGTGTTAAGGCTCGAGTGTTTTCGGGCTAAGCTCAAAATAATTTAAATTTCAAATATTTCTTGTAATTGCGCAAAAAGTTTAGAAAAGATAAAAAATGTTTTGATTACAATTTCAACCTTTTAATCAGTCTTTAGTAATTAAACAAAACCACCCTGCAGCGTTTAATTAATTTTTACCTATTCTTTATCTTTAATAAATGAATGGCTTTTTGCGCTTTTAATTATTTTGCCCACGAACTTTCAGTTTCGACAAGTATTTCTAATATTTTCCGTTCCAAATAACATTAGCATTTTAATTTTGCCATAAAATGATTACAATTAATAATATAGGAATAAAATAAAAGATAACTACTTTTTCTCATTAATATTTTTTGAAAGTTTAAAACGATTAAAATGTTGGTGCGTCACATAGTTAATATTTGCCACAAGTTGATGATTTAAGATAATTTAGTTAAGTTGGTCAGTCTTGTGAAATTCTGCATTGAAGGTTTCAATTAACTGTTCCTTTTTCTGCTTTATGTGAATTGTATTCTAATAACTAAATCTGGCATCTTTGCATTGCAAAATAAAGAGAAAATAAAGACTCGGGCTCTAAAAATGGAGTAGCGCGCCAGGTTCGTAATCTGTAGTTCCGAGGTTCGAGTCCCAGCTGAGTCAGCGTTGAGATTTATCTCCGCAAAACTCCCCGCCCTGCCCACGGTCAGTAAGGGACACCGATGGACTTGGAAAGGCCACCTTCCATCGGATGGGACGTTAAGCCGTGGCCCCTTGTGGGGGAGAGCAATACCCTGTGCACGTTAAAGAACACGCTGGATGGCCTTGACGGGAGGCTACCATCTGTCTCCCAACATCTATTCCAGTGTGTCCCCTCCCCCAACTTTCTCTGATCCTTCGAGGTCCATGTGACCTAGCCATTTAGCCCATGGTGTGCAAAAAAGTGCCGCTCAGAGGTAAAACAACCCAACCCAAAAATCTAAAAATGGAGTCCTAACATCTCTAGCATATATATGTCGTCATATATCTTTATTTCTATATTTAATCCTTTTTTTAATATATATCCAAGTAACTAGTCATTTCCTCTTGCGTTGTTAAATAATGTTCATATTTTTCTATCATCCTTCCATTTATTTTTGAAAAAGAATAAAATTTATCCCTGATATTAAGCAATTTGCCATATGATTAAAAAATTGCTGCAATGTAATGAAATCGTCGGGAAGGTTATTTCAGGTGTCTAATAAATTTTTCAAAGCAATTTTTTTTCTGTGATGGATTCTAAAAAAAAGTTTGATTTAATTTTGTGATGACCAATGCTATATTAAACAGATAAATTTCGGGAAGTTGTGCCATGACGCACACGAAAAATAATCTTCCATTCCTGAATGGCATTTCGTTCTCACGCTGAAATGAATTATATTCACTAATTAAAATATTCGAGGTAACTGACAACGGAATGAGAAATTTCAATTAACTTGCTCAGAGAAAATTTATGACCGCCTCGCAGTTCTTCGAGCTCTTCCGTAAACGATGTGTTCATCTTTCTTAAAGGTCATATTCGGAAAAATCTGACTTGTTCGCGGTGAGTCTGAACGCAAATTAATAGCAACGACGTTAACATAATTTGCTTCCAAAGTTATGGTATGATTCCAAGAGATAGCTTTTAATGTGGGCACAATTATGGACTCTTTCTTATTGGACTGCTAGTTGTTTGTCTGTCTGGAATCTCTCTCTCCGCTAATTCTGTTTTGGAGTCAGCGAAGATGGCGGAATTCGGAAAATGCCATAACCTACATGGATGGAATCAAACAGAAACTGTTACGATACAAAAATAGAGAAAGTTCCTCTTTTCCGCACTCACATCCCCCCCCCCTTACTTCTTATCGGAATGGGATGTGGAGACCACTGTTGCACTGTGAGCTCTCCGCTTCTCTTTTTCTTTCTAAAGGTTGTTGGATACTGATGCTTCTGCGTTATTGTGATCCCTCTCCTTCTCTTTTTCTTTATATCGAGATGTTGATGCCACTCCATCACCGTGATATTTCTATATCGTATTGGTGGGATGCTGAGACCACTTCAGCACTGTGATCTCTCTCTTCCTTTAACGTGTAGGTGGGATGCTGAGACCACTATGAGCTTGCTCTTTCTTTTTCGTGTAGGTAGGATGCTGATACCACTGCATCACTCTAAGCTCTCTTTTTATCGTGTTGATCTGATGCTGACTCCTTTGCATCACTGTGAGATCTCTTTTTTATCGTGTAAATGGGATGCTGACACCACTGCATCACTGTGAGATCTCTTTTCCTTTACCATGTAGGTAGGATGCTGAACCACTACATCACTGTAATCCTTCTTCTTCTCATTGTTTCATAAATATGGGATTCTAACCTCACTGTGATGCATTTATATATTTTCTTTTGCTTCATGGATATGGGATGGTTTTATCACTGCATCCGGGAGATCCCTTCCTTCTCTTTTCAGCTGTCATAGGGGTGAGATTCGACGCAGTTAAATCACTATGATTTCTCTCTTTCTCAATGTGGTGGGATGTTGATGCCTTTGCTTTAATCAATCTCTCTTCTCTTTTTCTTTCTTCCGATAGTTGTATGCCGATTCCAGTGCCTCACTCTGTTCTCTCTGTATCACTGTGATCCAACTCTTTCCTTTTGATGGAGAAGGGATACTACGAAATTAATGTGATCTATATATATATATAATTTTCTCCATGGTGATGGAATGTTCAGTCACTGCATCCTAGAAGTTCCTCTTCTCTTTTCAGTTCTCACAGGGTGAAATGCTAATGCTATTGCGGTACTATTATCCCTCTTCTTCCCTTTCTGGGATCGATGGAACGTCAACGCCACAGCATCACTGTGATCTCTCTTTCTCTGTTTTCCGCGTTTCATAGAGATGGGATGTTGACACTGCTGAATTCGTGAAATCTGTCTTCTCGTTTCCTTTTCAAAATTATGTGGTTCTAATGCACTGCGTTACTCTGAGATTTTTCTGTTCTCATTTCTCATAGGAATGAGATGCTGACGTCACTAATTCACTGTGAACCCACTTTCTCCTGGGAGGGTGATGCTAAAGTAATTGAATCACTGTGATTTCACTCGTTCTCTTTTTCATGGATAAATGACGCTGAAATAATTGAATCACTATCATTCCACTCGTTCTCTTTTTCATAGATATCAGATGCTGAAGCACCTGAATCACTGTGATGCCACTCGTTCTCTTTTCATGAATATGGAATGAACAAATAACCGAATCAGCACGATTCCACTCGTTCTCTTTTTCATGGATCTGGGATGCTAGAGTAACTGAATCACCATGATTCCACTCATTCTCTTTTCCATGGATGTGGAATGCCGAAGTAACTGAATCATTGTGAATCCATTCCCTCTTTTTCATGAATGTGGGATGCTGGAGTAACTGAATCGCCGTGATTCCACTCATTCGCTTTTTCGTGGATGTGGGATGCTGGGGTAAATGAATCACTGTGATTCCACTCGTTCTCTTCTTCATGGACGTGGAATGCTGAACTAATTGAATCACCGTGATGCCACTCATTCTCCTTTTCATGGATGTGGAATGCTGAACTAACTGAATCACCGTGATTCCACTCGTTCTCTTTTTCATGGATGTGGGATGCTGAAGTAACTGAATCACCGTGATTCCTCTCGTTCTCCTTTTCATGGATGTGGAATCCTGAACTAACTGAATCACCGTGATTCCACTCGTTCTCTTTTTCTTGGATGTGGGATGCTGAAGTAACTGAATCACCGTGATGCCATTCATTCTCCTTTTCATGGATGTGGGATGCTGAAGTAACTGAATCACCGTGATTCCTCTCGTTCTCCTTTTCATGGATGTGGAATCCTGAACTAACTGAATCACCGTGATTCCACTCGTTCTCTTTTTCATGGATGTGGGATGCTGAAGTAACTGAATCACCGTGATGCCATTCATTCTCCTTTTCATGGATGTGGGATGCTGAAGTAACTGAATCACCGTGATTCCTCTCGTTCTCCTTTTCATGGATGTGGAATCCTGAACTAACTGAATCACCGTGATTCCACTCGTTCTCTTTTTCTTGGATCTGGGATGCTGGAGTAACTGAATCACCGTGATTCCACTCGTTCTCTTTTTCATGGATACGGAATGCTAGAGTAAATAAATCACCGTGATGCCACTGCATCGCTGTACTGCCACTTCTCCACTTCTTTCCTTCTTCATGGTAAAGGGATTCTAATGTTGCTGCGTCAGCGTGATCCCTCTCTTTATCTTTTCTCATAGAAATGCGATGCTTCATCTTTTCTCCTTCTCATGCAAAATATGTGAAATAATTGTCAGCTGAAAAATCGAGATTTTGATGAAGAATATGTTTCAGATATTCCTGAAAAGTAAAATGTGAATTTTTACAATGTTGTCCCTCAGTCGGGAATTTGTCTATATTTTAAAAAACATATTTTACAAGACAGCTCTATAGGTCTAAAATCTAGCTTTAAAACAGCATTTTTTCCCAGCCTGCCTTTCGTTATGACATCTATCGAATCTAACTTTCATAGCTACGTTAGTTGCCTAGATTTTTTTCTCCAAGTTTTAATTTCAATAATACTTAGAAATCTTAGCTGCTCCTCTTTTGGACGTATCCTACATTTTGTGTTTTTCTGTTGTGTATCAGCTCTAAAAGAAAACATTTTGATGACTGTTTCGGTTAACAAGCCTTACTGATGAATTACTTTCGTGAAACCTGTGGAGAAACGTGTGAAAATCTAATGAGAAAACTTATAAGAAGCTTATGAAAAGGCTTATAAGAAACTTATAGAAAAACCTTTGGAGTTCACGAAAAATTTGTGGGAAATTTAGAAAAAATATTAGAAGCTAGGATTGAGTTCTTAAGTATCTCTCTCTCTGTTTATATATATAGCAAACCAAAATAAATCCTTAACGCTGAGACAAGCATTACCTCTGAGTATTGGTCTATTTAAAAACTAAGAATTTTTGTAGCGGCTTCTGATAGCCCCTACCCTCTACTTTTTCTATTAACAACACTCATCGACAAACGAACTGAAATACAATGATCTGTAAAATCAGATACCACATTGCACTATATCCAGTAAAATATTTAAAATATTACAAAGCACACGTGAAACAAGCTAGGAGAGATGTAGCGATTCGTCAAAGCCACGAAAATGATTTTTCAGCTTTCTAATAAGAGACCACATGGTGCCCGAATCATCCACGTCTCAGAAAACTTTAGCAATTTCTCCCTTCCCTTCCGAACTCTTGCTAAGGCATACATAACCAGTTCTGCTGCATCAGCTGCTCTTCTTAACTCATTTGCATATCCATCTCGCTATCTCTCACGTGGTAGTCTTCGCCTCAGAGATCATTACTAAGAGCACGCGTACAAGGCACGCCACGAGGTCTCTCAGGAATTTTTCGAGAAAAGAAAAAAAAAAGTCTTTGCCGGCTTTCCGTTCGGTCTGAGGATGGGGGGCCTTCGTTAAATAGAAACGCAGTTGTAGGGCGAGGCTATTCTCGAAGAGATAAATTACAAGAGGCCTTCGCTTCGTATTGGGAAGAAAGGTATTAAACCGAGTAATGGAGTGATGAGAAACTCTACGTCAGAATCCGTAGAGTGTCATTTAACATTCGAGGTATGCCTATATCCTTGATGCTGATATTCTGTTCGTAGCTCTACGGAGTTCCAGGAATCTCCTGGAAATTCTATCCAGATTTTTAGATGCACAAATTGCATCATCGGCGTTTTTGCTTTTTCCTTCTAGAAGAGTAGAAAACGTAATTCATTGTTGTTTCAGTTGGCCGTGTTCCAAACGTCTGGAAGTAGTTTACGAATTTGGTTGGTAAGAGAAAAGACATTTTTTAAGTCTAGCCAAGGGGTTCCCAACCGTTTTTGAGTCCGACGTCCCCTTTTACTATGCTTATTTATTACTTATACTAATGCACCTTTTACCAAATATTGCTTTATAATGCCCCCTTTTACTAAGCATTCTAAGTATTCTCTTCTAATGCCCCCTTTTACTAAATATTGTTTTCTAAAATCCCTTTTACTAAGTAGTGTGATCTAATGACCCATTTTATTAAACATTATTCCCTAATGCCCCTTTTACTAAATATTGTTTTCTAAAATCCCTTTTACTAAGTAGTGTGATCTAATGACCCATTTTATTAAACATTATTCCCTAATGCCCCTTTTACTAAATATTGTTTTCTAATGCCCCCTTTTACTAAACATTTTAAGTATTCTCTTCTAATGCCCCCTTTTACTAAATATTGTTTTCTAAAATCCCTTTTACTAAGTAGTGTGATCTAAAGCCCCATTTTATTAAACATTATTTCCTAATGCCCCTTTTACTAAGTATTGTTTTCTAATGGTCCACTTTAACGATATATACTTTTTTCGCTATATTAAAAGAATTTCGAAAACATCCCCAAAAATTTCTAACAATACCATATTTATTACATTATTATTATTAAATAACAACAATATTAAAATCTTTAGTAGTTTAATAATATAATTAAATACATATAACATTTGTTTAGTTCGGTAAAAAAAGTTTTAACTACTACCAAAAACAGTTGTAGCCATAGTAACGAGAAAACAATACTTTTTTTTTTAAATAGTATGGTGCTGAATACGAATGTCCACTTCTTTCCTCTGAGCTGAAGAAAATTACACAAGAAAACAAAAGAAAATCCTAAATGATGATAGTTTTCATCCTTCCGGTCTCATCTTCAGTGCGAAAGACACATCGCCGCTAAATTCTCCAGACGACAGTTTTGACCTCAGAGACAATGAGTTGGAAACTTTGGTCGTTTGTTGTTTCCCTTTCTTCTCTTTCCTCTTCATTTCTCTCCGTTTTCCTTCCTTTCCATTTCAGTGCGCATTCTGTCGCTGCTCACTGAGGACCTGAACCTGCTCCACTTCGTCGCAAGCAGGAGTTTCCCTCGCCCACAGACGTCAACTTAAAGTGGATGCTGCATCTGAGATTTCGCATCACTTTGGCTCACTAATGGACTTGTCAGCCTCCAACGACACTTGAGAAAAGATGAACACCTAGCTCCCAGTGTTGACTTGAATCCCCTTCCCGACTAAGAGATTAACGATCTTCCTTTGCTATCCACGTGCGCATGTAAGTGTAGACGTACACACAAGAGCTGACTGAATTCTGGAAGCGTGTGAGCGTTCGTTCTCAAGGAGCATGAAGAGGATAACACCGTTAGTGCATTTGTCCTGCCTTTGAGTAGCGGGGAGTGTAACAAGTGAGGCAGTACGATCGTCTATTTATCCACCAGTGACTTGAGCAGCTTACAGTTGAGTCCGTCCTCTCTGTTTGGAAAATGATAGCAGAGGTTTTCATTGCCTTGGCTGGACAAACAGAGATGCAGATGAGGATTAATGCAATGAGGGAGGAGAGTATTCCCAATGGAAGTTTCACTTAAAAGGTTTTCGATGCAATGTTATTTAACTGCATCGAATTTAAATGGATGGTCAATCACTTCCGTTTCCGATCTTTCATATCGATTTTTTTAACGTTTCTAATGAAATGCTGAAATAAGAATACTTTAGATAAAGTCCTCCCAATCCGTGGCTCATTGTAAGAGAAATGGCTTATAGAGCAAATCATCAAAATACAGAATCGGGCTCATTTCTTCTGATTCTTTTCACCAAAGATTTTTAGGTGCATAACTCAACGATTTTGTCGATTCATAATACTCATTGAAAATGTACGTTTTTGTTTTTTAATCAAGGTATTTTCTTGATCCCTTAAAAATACAGTTTTTGTTTTCCATTTCGTTACTGATTAGAAATGCATGTTTTCGTTTTTAAGTACAGATTTTTTTTCCTCTGACTCAAAGAAAATAGCTTTTCTCCGACTAGTGGCTCTTCAATAAGTGTGGATTGGAAGACAGTGATAATAATAACGACGATAATGATCATAACATCGACAACAATGATGATAATAACGACAATGATGATAACAACGACGATAATGATCATAATATCGACAACAATGATGATAACAACGATGAAATGATCATAATGTCGATAACAATTATGATAATAGCGACGACAATGATGAACAACGACGATAATGATCATAATATCGACAACAATGATGATAACAACGACGACAATGATGATAACAACGACGATAATGATCATAATATCGACAACAATGATGATAATAACGACAATGATGATAACAACGACGATAATGATCATAATATCGACAACAATGATGATAACAACGATGAAATGATCATAATGTCGACAACAATTATGATAATAACGACGACAATGATGAACAACGACGATAATGATCATAATATCGACAACAATGATGATAACAACGACGACAATGATGATAACAACGACGATAATGATCATAATATCGACAACAATGATGATAACAACGATGAAATGATCATAATGTCGACAACAATTATGATAATAACGACGACAATGATGAACAACGACGATAATGATCATAATATCGACAACAATGATGATAACAACGACGACAATGATGATAACAACGACGATAATGATCATAATATCGACAACAATGATGATAATGACGACGAAAATGATGACAACGGCGAAACGATCATAATATCGACAACATTGATGATAATGACGACGACAATGATGATAGTAACGACGATAATGATGATATTAATGACAATTATGATAACAACGACAATGATGATGATACTGATTATAGGAGTGGTGCCTCGACTGTGATAATGATAGTGCGAATGATGACAATCGCGGCAATGGTGATGAAGATGATAACAGTCATGATGATGAAAGTAGGGAGAATATCTATTTACAGTCCTTGTGAATAGGAAATATTCGTGAAAATATCCGAATTTTTTGCAACTGGGGCCCATATTTTAAAATTGCTCTATTGAATCTCAGACTTAAATAAAGGTATATAGTGGAAAGCTACTCAAGAATTTAGACATTAACTCTAAAGGTCTACGTAAAAGGTGAAATTGCAACAATTCAAATCTATTTCATCAGCAAAAATACGTAAACTTGCAATACAGTATTAATTGAATATTTAAATATATATAATGAAAATAAATGCATATTACATATTAATTATTATTCATATTATACGCTAATGGGTTATGTAAAAAACTATAATAAAAACCTACGAAAGATTACATTTTTAAATAACTACCGCTAGTTTATTAAATTAGTTTAATAAATATTCCTCCCCCCCCAAACTAAATTTTACTCTAACTGAAGGAATTCTTCTTAATCCATAGTTTTACTGGTTTTTGAATCCATTTCTATTCCTCCTTTCTCTTCAAAACAAATAACTTCCTATAGTCAAAGATATATAAAGCAAATGAGAAATTCTCATTAATATAATGGGAAAGGATGCCTTTCGCCTTTAAAGCTTTTCTTTCTTTATCTGAATATATTTCTGTATGTCTTTTTCTAAACATCCATTAAGAGTAGAAATTCAAAATATTCCTTTTTCATGTAATGTGTCTCCACAAAAGAATTCTAAAGTTCCCAATTCATGTAATGTGTCTCCACAAAAGAATTCTAAAGTTCCCAATTCATGTAATGTGTCTCCACAAAAGAATTCTAAAGTTCCCAATTCATGGGTTAGATGCATCACGATGGCATTTTCTTTATTAAAAGTAGTATTTTAAAGTTCCACGGAGCTACTCAAATAAAAATAGATTGATGACATTCATAATAATAGCTATTTCTTTATTAAACAGTTTCGATATTTTTTTCCAAATTCCATTATTGGCCTCTCATTCGAATCAGTAGTTATATATTGGATTTAACAGTAATACCGTATTTCTTCGATTCTAAGACGCCATCGATTGTAAGACGCACCTTAATTTCAGTACCACCAACAGAAATAAAGCTTTGATTCTAAGAAAAAATAAATAAATAAAACGCTAAAATATGTGTAACAAATATTTTTATTATAATAGAATTTAATTTACTAACAACAATAGTACCTATTTATCAGTATTACCCTATTACTTCCTTCTGAATCAATATCAGAGTCTGATTCTTCAATCTGAATTTCTGAATCAATAAAAATAAAAATAAAGAATCTGAATCAGAAATTCTGAATCAATATCAGAGTCTACTTCACATTCAGAGTCTGATTCTTCTCAGCCGTCTTTATCTTCATTATCCCATAATATATCGTCTTCTGAGCCATCGAGATCATTGGTGATGCAACATTTTTTAACTGAGTGCTGCACTATTCTTTCTGGGATTAGCTTCCAAGCTGTTGATACCCATTCCGCCAATTTTGATGCAGGTGCTTTCTTAATTTTTCCAGAAGGTGTCAGCGGAAGGTTGTCAGTCAACAGACAGGTGGGGGCGGGGGTGGCTCAGTCGGTAGCGCGCCAGACTCGTAATCTGCAGTTCCCAGGTTCGAGTCCCAGCTGGGTCAGCGTTGAGATTTATCTCCGCATAACTCCTCGCCCTGCTCACGGTCAGTAGGGGACACCGATGGGCTTGGAAAGGCCGCCGTCCGTCGGATGGGACGTTAAGCCGTGGCCCCGTGTGCGGGAGAGCCATACCCTGTGCACGTTAAAGAACACGCTGGATGGCCTTGACGGTAGACTACCATCTGTCTCCCAACAGCTGTTCCAGTGGGTCCCCTCCCCCAACCTTCTCTGAGCCTTCGGAGTCCATGTGACCTGGCCATTTAGCCCATGGTGTGCAAAAAAGTGCCTCTCAGAGGTAAAACAACCCAATCCAACCCAACAGACAGGTTCCAAGCTCACTATAATTCACTCACAGAGCTCCACTATAATGAAATGATGGTGGCTTCACATTTGGAAAGCGTGGGAAAGTACCCATGCCACTACCGTTTGATTGTTATCGCATTCTCCAATGGAATTGGAGAATGCGATAACGGTCAAACTTGGAGGCGGGGTTTCCGCGGAAAATCAAAACGTGTGGTGCCGTGTGCAAAGCGCGGGAAATTTTGAAGAAAATAAAACTACCATTCTAAGACGCACCCCATTTTTAGAGACGTTTATATGGGGGAAAAAAGTGCGTCTTAGAATCGAAGAAATATGGTAGATGCTTCTTCTTCAAAATAAACTAATATTCCGGAAATCATTCAGGGTCTTTCGCTCCTCTCCTCCGGAAATTCTGTTAAGAAAGATCCGTGAACTATGTGGTAGAGTTCTCCCAATTGAGTCTGGAAAACCGAAATTTCAAAACTAAAATCATAAAATTGCCAGTAATCTTGGGATTGGCAATCAAAAAAACATCCCAGAATTTTCTGAAGGGAGGAGGTAGTTTAGTAGAAACTGAAAGTTCTTGATTAACATCATTATAATCTTAAGAGCGATTGATCTCCTAATGCAAAAACATCATGGGCATCATTTGGGCACTAAATCAAATTCTGTCAATCAATCTTGTATCCTTTAAAAATTGTAAAATTAATTTAAAAGTATATTTCCTTTTTTATCAAATTCTGGTGTCCCAGTAGATCTTTGAGGGTAAATTCCTTAATTCCAATTTCTTCCAGTGAGTGAAATATTGATCATTATGAGTATCAAATTTACTACAAATACGCAACACATGAGCGATTGTTTCTTTTCTTCTATATGTATCACAGGCAGATGACTCAGCTCTGTTCATCTTATGCATTTGATCATCCAGTCTTGTAGGCCCTGTTCTGAGCCTGGTAATGGTTACTATGTCCTTTTTAGTCAGTCCGAAATCTTGAAATGTCAATGGTTTGACTAATCAAATTTCTATGATTCAGATATAATGCATAATGAACTTTAAAGTAATAACCACATATCAAATATAACTAGCTTTTATTTATTAAACAAACGGTAGTTATAAAAATTATCTCCACTAATATATAAATTTGTATATATTAGACTCAATATTTAAAAATTCGTATATTAAACTTAATTAAACACTTGCTATATATATATATTCAAGCCGTCCCGTGGCCGAGTGGTTAGCGCGCTTGGCTATTGATCTACGGGACCTGGGTTCGAGCCCCGGGTAAGGCATGGCTGTTTGTGTCGTTTTTCTGCTGAGGTCCTGCCATCCTCTACTCTCATCTCAGACCTTCTACTGTGGCATATAAACTGACAGGCTCCTGTCAGACCTCTGTGGCAAGCAGCTGCTTGAGTGGGTATTTTTTTTATATATATATTAACTTATTTAATCATGTGGATTTTTGGAGGAAAATATGTTTGCTCTAATATGCGCATTGTTTACTAATTTCTTTCAATATTTTGAATCTATGATTTGGTGGGAGATAAACTAGCCGTGAAATGTTTTCCTGCCGTTTCAAGTGATGACCAACCTTTCCTGCATTAAACAAACTGTCTCTATCATCTACAAAAGCGAGTCAACGCAGCATAAGTAACGTTACTATTACATGATTTATAAACTAACGCATAATAATGTTATTAATTAACGTGAAATGTTGCTCTAACTATCACACCCTGAAGATTAGTGGAAAACTCAACTAAATAGAATGTGCGCCAAATGTCAAACGGGATGCACTCTTTTTCTTTTGAAAACGAAACTTTGGTAATTACTGCATTTTTTTTTTCGTGAGGGTTTAGACTTTCGATTAATTTTACTAATGACAGGATCATCATGGTGTTTTTCCTATATATTTGTGTATATAGTATACACAGGAATCCCAAAGATACATTTGGATTGGAGTTGAGTTGGGGTCAGACTCAGAATAGTTTAAATTTCAAATATTTCTTGTAACTGTGAAGAAAAATAAGTAAAAGCATAAAATATTTTATTATAATTTCTACTTTCTAATCAATCTTTAGAAATTAAAATAAGCATCTTGAAGCATCTGATTATTTTTTACCTATTCTCTGTCTTTAATAAATGAATAGCTTTTAGCGTTTATAATGATGTTACCACGAACTTATAGTTTCATTTAGTGATTCCAATATTTTTCCTTCCAAATAGCATTAACATTTTAATATTGGCCTAATTATTATAATTAATAATATAAGAATAAAATAATTGATTAGCGACATGTATTTCTGTATAAATTTGCCAATAAATTGGCAATTATAGACAAGCGAAATTTTCCCGCCAAAAGATGCGAACGACGAAAATGTAAATTAACAACTGTTCCCAGACTCAGAAGTAAAAAAGATAAAACCATTTATTTTTGCTACACCAGACTTTTCCACTAGCAGTTATTATGAGCTATTAAGAACTACCATATTAATTATTTAATTTTATAATTTATTTAATAATTTATTTTAATTATATTAATTTTATTATTATTATTTATTATTATTAATTATTATTATTATTATTTATTATTATTAATTAATTTTAATAATTTATTATAATTTTCCCGCCAAAAGATGCGAACGACGAAAATGTAAATTAACAACTGTTCCCAGAATCAGAAGTGAAAAAGCTAAAACCATTTATTTTTGCTACACCAGACTTTTCCACTAGCAGTTATCATGAGCTATTAAGAACTACCATATTTAAGAACCTTTTCATATATCTCATTCCAATCCAATAGGCTACTTTCCCTGCAATACTCGGAGATATGTGCCAATTTGATATCAAATAGAATTTGACGCATCTCTCCGAGTATTGTATGTAGCTAACCAATTATTTTATTTCTATATTATTAATTATAATCATTTAGGACAATATTAAAATGCTAAAATGCTATTTGGAATAAAAAATATTAGAATTTCGTCTCAATTCAAAAGTCCCTTTCGTGTACATCAAACAAAAAACAGAACGATATACAGAACTTTCGCCTACAACACAAAAGCGATTCGCTCTCTCACTCACAACTTTGCCGTCCGTCGGATGGGACGTTAAGCAGTGACCCCGTGTGCGGGACAGCCATACTCTGGGTTGGGTTGTTTTACCTCTGAGCGGCATTTTTTTGCACAGGATGGGCTAAATGGCCAGGTCACATGGACCCGAAGGCTCAGAGAAGGTTGGGGGAGGGGACCCACTGGAACAGCTGTTTGGAGACAGATGGTAGCCTCCCGTCAAGCCCATCCAGCGTGTTCTTTAACGTGCACAGGGTATGGCTCTCCCTCACACGGGGCCACGGCTTAAAGTCCCATCCGACGGACGGCGGCCTTTCCAAGCCCATCGGTGTCCCCTACTGACCGTGGGCAGGGCGGGGAATTTTGCGGAGATAAATCTCAACGCTGACCATCTGGGACTCAGCCATACCCTGTGCACGTTAAAGAACACACTGGATGGGCTTAACGGGAGGCTACCATCTGTCTCCCAACAGCTGTTCCAGTGGGTCCCCTCCCCCAACCTTCTCTGAGACTTCTGGGTCCTTGTGACCTGGCCATTTAGCTCATGGTGTGCAAAAAAGTGCCTCTCAGAGGTCAAACAACCCAACCCAACAAAACTCACAACTTTCCACAGAGAAAAATTTTCAAAGTTTTTCGAAAGATTTATTTCCTTAATGTTCCACTCAAAGAGTTTACAGCTTCTCAAGCCTACGCAGTAACAAGTTTACTCTCCTAAAAGTCAAAAAACTAAATATCCTTTTTTCTGTAGAGATCTCCTTTGTAGAGTTCATCTTCTTAGAACAGAAAATTTAGCCTTTGGGCAGAGGGAGAAGAGCCAACTCTTTCTCGATCGGCCTTTTTTTTATTCCTTACCTCTGTGCACCATCCCAGGAATCAGAAGCTCTATGCAGCACGTACTTCAACGTCTCTGTGAACGTGAGAGAGCTGAACCCACTCGTGCCCCTCGGCTACCGATCGAAACCTAAGTGCCTCTGCCAACGCCCTCACTGGCTGTTAGAACGCAAAGGTTCCTGCAGTAAAAAGCACGTGTGTCCGCCTAAAGCAGGAATCGGCGTCGTTTTCGCGGATCTCGGATGTCAAGCAAAAAAAATGTTTCGTCAACGGAACGAAGGTGTTCTCATCGTTATTAGTTTGCATTATTGACTTTGTTGTCATTCTTACTATCCAGACTCAGTTCCTTCTACTTTTTATCCTTTTTTTAACGACGTTCCCTCGTTATCTTTTTAAATCACTTTTTGTTTTTTAACCTTTCTCTTAGTTTTCTTCTTATTTACTTTTAGGCCATTTTCTCTATTTTTCCCTTACTTTTTTCTTCTAGTTACCCTTCGTGTCATTCTGTCTATCCATCCATCCAAACATCCGTTTTTTTCCTGTCATTCTTTCTTTCTGATTTCTGTCATTCTATCACTCTCTTTTTTTGCCATTTTTCACTTTTTCCTCTTGTTATTCTTTCTCTCTTCTTTTCTGTCATTGTTTTTTTCATATTTTCATCCTTCGTCTTCTCCTTTCTGTTATTCCTTTTTCTTATTTTCATTCTTCGTCTTCTCCTTTCTACCATTCTTCCTTCTTCCTCTCTGTATTCGTCTTCTTTTCCTTTGTGTCATTTTTTCTTTTTTCTTCTTTTCGTTCCTCCTCTTCTTTCTGTCATTCTTTCTTTTTCTTCCTTTCATTCTTCCACTTTCCCTTTTCCTCAATTTTCCTTTTTTTTCTTTATTCTTCCTCTTTTATTTTTTGTCATTCATTTTAGTTCTCGTCTTTTTTTTGGCATTCCTTCCTTTTTCTTCTCTTTATTTTTTATTTTTTTCCTTTGTGTCATTTCCTTTTTTGTATTTTCATTCTTTCTCACCTTTCTGTATTCTTTTCCTTTTCCATTTTTCTTCTTCGTCAATTTTCCTTTTTTTTCCCTTCCCATTTTCCTCTTTTTCTTTTTCGTTGTTTTTTTTTTCTTGTCTCTATTCTTCCTATTTTTCTTTTCTGTCATTATTTCCTTTTTATTTTAACTCTTCTTTATTTCCTTTCTGTCATCCTTTCCTTTTCTTACTTTTATACCTTCTTTTCATTCTTTCTCTTTTTATATCTGCCTATTTTGTTTTGGTATTCCTTTCTTTAATTCACTCTTTCTACAAAGTCTATCTTTTTCTCAAGCGAATATTCGACTAACAGTTTTGCATATATATATATTTGAATATTTCAATTAATTTTTTACTTATGATTAACGACTGTGCGCAAAATTTATTTATTGCTTGCTGCATTTTGTTTAAGCTGCCGAAAAGGAATTCATAATTTCCGTTTCCATTATCATTTGCTTTCAAAAGAATAGTCCCCAGAAGTCAACAAATGTAACTTTTAAAGTTTTCGAATGTTAACTTTCTTGCTTCTTTCAGTATAAAGAAAAACTTTTGGAGCTTTCCTCATGCCGTTTATTCGACATGAACTTAAAGAAATTAGAGAGCGTATAAAAGCAGCGCAGATATAACAATGGCGACAGCCAGACTTTCTCGCCTAATGTGTCGGAGTGCGACAGCATTAAATCAATCCTTTATATGAGAGAAAGAAATGTCATTCCTTCTGCAGATGCCATCGGAGATTCCTTCTTGATGGCTTTTGCTTGCTGTTTTCGTTGAAGAGTTTGCCTCTCCTTCTTTTCTGAAATGCATTCACTGCGACGTCATTCCCACTTAGGCGTAGCTGCATCACAGTTAAAAGCGTTTTACCTCTAGGAGATGGGGCGGGGGTGGCTCAGTCGGTAGCGCGCCAGGCTCGTAATGTGTAGTTCCCAGGTTCGAGTCCCAGCTGGGTCAGCATTGAGATTTATCTCCGCAAAATTCCCCGCCATGCCCACGGTCAGTAGGGGACACCGATGGGCTTGGAAAGGCCGCCGTCCGTCGGATGAGACGTTAAGCCGTGTCCCCGTGTGCGGGAGAGCCATACCTTGTGCACGTTAAAGAACACGCTGGATGGTCTTGACGGGAGGCTACCATCTGTCTTCCAACAGCTGTTCCAGTGGGTCCCCTCCCCCAACCTTCTCTGAGCCTTCGGGGCCCATGGTGTGCAAAAAAGTGCCGCTCAGAGGTAAAACAACCCAACCCAACCCTCTAGGTGACACCTTTGTCCCACTCAATGGGCTAAATGTTCAGGTCACAAGGACCTCAAGGTCTCAGAGAAGGTCGAGGAAGGGGACCCACTGGGCTGTTAAGAGACAGATGGAAGCCTCCCGTCAAGGCCATCCAGGGTGTTCTTTAACGTGTTCAGGGTATAAAAGTATACACGGAGCCACGGCTTTACGTCCCATCCGACGGACATCTGCCTTTCCAAGTCCATCGGTGTCGCTAACTGACCGAGGACAGGCTGGAATTTTGCGGAGACAAATCTCAACGCTGGCACAGGTGGGACTCGAACCTGGAGACTACGGATTATGAGCCTGGCATGGACTGAGGCCTTTTCATACCCAACGGTTTTATGTAGGAAATGAGAGAATAAAAATCTTTTGCTTATTGTCCTCTCTGAGGAATGAATTCTTTAAACTGTCGCTTTTTATATTTCCTTTAAAAGCACAATTAAATCAATTTTCCACTAAGCTTTCATAATGAAGGATCTGTAACGACTGATTGTTACGTGCGTTCCCTAAAGTGCAACACTACCATGAAGGTAAACTCTGATAACTGAAACTTAACATTTGGAACATGCGGCTTACGCAATGGTACTAGTATTTTTACCGTTGGAATTCGGGGTTGGAGTAGCTCAGTCGATACTGCACCAGGCTCGTAATCGGCAGTTTCCAGGTTCGAGTGGGGTTGGGTTGTTTTACTTCTGAGCGACACTTTTTTCTACACCTTGGGCTAAATGGCCAGGTCACAAGGACCCCGAAGTCTCAGAGAAGGTTGGGGGAGGGGACCTACTGGAACAGCTGTTGGGAGACAGATGGTAGCCTCCCGTTAAGGCCATCCAGCGTGTTCTTTGACGTGCACAGGGTAGGGCTCTTCCGCACACGGGGCCACGGCTTAACATCCCATCCGACGGGCGGCGGTCATTCCAAGCCCATCGGTGTCCCCTATTGACCGTGGGCAGGGCGGGGAGTTTTGCGGAGATACCAGGTTCGAGTTCCACCTGGGCCAGCGTTTAGATTTATCTCCAAAAAACTTCCCTCCCTGCCCACGGTCAGTAGGGGACACCAATGTGCTTAGAAAGGCCGTCGTCCCTCGGATGTGACGTTAAACCGTGGCCCTATACGCGGGAGAATCATACCCTGTGCACGTTACAGGACACACTAGATGACCTTGACGGGAGGCTACCATTCTGTCTCCTAAGAGCTATCCAGTGGGTTCCCTCCCCCGACCTTCTCTGAGCCCTCGGGGTCCTTGTGACCTGGCCATTTAGACTACTCTATGCAAAAAAAGTCCATTCAAAGGTAAAACATCCCAAACCGTTGATATTCAAATATTTTTGACGTGAAAAAATAGAAATTTTCTTTAAGTCGACTCTAATTCTATCAGAGATGGATACTCGGTTTTTAAGCCCAACTCGGGATGATGGCAAGGGGAATTCCGTTGGAGAAATTTGGGATCGGGTAATCAAAATTGCCGTGTCTACGTGGAACGGGAGTGGGGACGAAAATGGTAAACGAACTTTTTCAAGAAATAATTTAGCTGAAGAAAATGTGTTTCGCCATGAGTGGGACTCGAAATCGCACTTGGCGATGAAATGAAGTAGCCATTGATAGTTTAGTGGTCAGAATTTTGGGTTGTTGTTTTACATCTGAGCGGCACTTTTTTGCACACCATGGGCTAAATGGCCAGGTCACATGGACCCCGAAGGCTCAGAGATGGTTGGGGGAGGGGACCCACTGGAACAGCTGTTGGGAGACAGATGGTAGCCCCCCGTCAAGGCCATCCAGCGTGTTCTTTGACGTGCACAGGGTATGGCTCTCCCGCACACGGGGCCACGGCTTAACGTCCCATCCGACGGACGGCGGCCTTTCCAAGCCCATCGGTGCCCCCTACTGACCGTGGGCAGGGCGGGGAATTTTGCGAAGATAAATCTCAACGCTGACCCAGCTGGGACTCGAACCTGGGAACTACAGATTACGAGTCTGGCGCGCTACCGACTGAGCCACCCCCGCCCCAGTGGTGAGAATACCTGGCATGTAAGTGAGAGACGTGGGTTCCAGTCCCACTCCTAGAAAAACTTTTTTTCAGCAAAATTATGGGTTCGAATCCCAATCTTCGTGAAACTGTTTTTTTTTTCAGCAAAATTATTTCTTGAATTCTATGTCAGCAGTTAGTCTGTGTATTTACTATTGATTAAATTTTTTCAATCGATGAAATACAAAAATGGAGGGGAAAAAAAGCGATTTAAGATTTTAAATTGCATTCTATTTTATTTTAATTTGGTTGTGGGACTTATGCCAGTATTCGCTTTAGGTTTTAATATGAAAACAAATTTTTTTCACATGTCGATAAGGTAAAAAAAATTTTGACCTGGAACACTCACAATATATGTGATAGAACAAAGCGCCGTGCCATACTGGGAACTCGAACCCGGTACCCGGCATTCACAGTGCCACCACGAGTTCCCTGAACCACCAAGGTGGCCCTTTCTATTATATAGAAGCCCCTGGATATTTAACGCAACATGAAATGGCATTCGAAAGAACCTTGTACAGAATTCCGGATCAGTTAATCAAATATTTGAGAAATAAGGAAAGTCGATATCTAGTTAAAAAAAAGATAAAATTCTTTGATCAGCTTGCATAATAACTGAGCTCTCTTCAACAGTGAACGAAGGGGCGGGGGTGGCACACTCGGTAGCGCGCCAGGCTCGTAATCTGTAGTTCGCAGGTTCGAGTCCCAGCTGGGTCAGCGTTGAGATTTATCTCCTCAGAATTCCCCCGCCCTGCCCACGGTCAGTAGGGGACACCGATGGGCTTGGAAAGGCCGCCGTCCGTCGGATGGGACATTAAGCCGTGGCCCCGTGTGCGGGAGAGCCATACCCTGTGCACGTTAAAGAACACGCTGGATGGACTTGACGGGAGGCTACCATTTGTCTCCCAACAGCTGTTCCAGTGGGTTCCCTCCCCCAACCTTCTCTGAGCCTTCGGGGTCCATGTGACCTGGCCATTTAGCCCATGGTGTGCAAAAAAGTGCCGCTCAGAGGTAAAACAACCCAAACAACCCAACCCAACAGTGAACGAAACAAGCGGCATGCGCTGGAGAGCTGCCAAGAGTTACTTCAGCAAGACCATGCATGAGGTCGAGGTTATTATTATATTAGAAAATTGGAATTGTACTTCCTATAAATAAGCAAAACTTGACCAAATTCCTTACAGCTCTTCTTTACAAAGTCGCCATTTCATTAAGTCGCTCCTATGAGCAGGTACCCTTAATCAATCCGTCACAAATTCATGTTTGCACTGCTAACACTCTAGATGGAAATAAGACTATGTATAAAAATATCAATAGTGTGAACAGGTCAATCACTAGTTGCCCGTGTAGATAGAAAACAATGCGAAAATAAACCTTTCATTTTTAGTTCAAGACTTTTGAAATCTGTTTTTAATCAAAAATCTCAGGATCTTTTTTTTTACCACGATCACCAATATTTTCTATTTTTTCCATACTTCGAAATATAGAAGTCATAAGAAAGCAAAAATATCATAATCATATGCACATCCTGAAATGACTATTAAACGTTCTAAGCGGTATTTAAAAGTTGTTCTGATCTTTAAGTATTAAAGCTGCTTATTTAGAGAGTGGTAGCTTAAATCATGTAATAATAATAATAATAATATATAATTAGTAGCGGTAGTGTTACAAATCTTTTTGATTGTTAAATATTATATTATTATCATTTTTATAATATACGATAATATATTTATTTATATATAATATATATTTTAATATTTTAATATTTATGGATATTTGTTATATTAAATATGTGCTAATACTTCGCATTTGTATAAGATATATATCCTAAACAGGTAATATTTGACACAATTGATATGTAATTATTTTATTACAAATATATTGCTATTTACATTAATGTTTAATTATTATATTAAGATTTATTAACATTTGATAACTATAGTTTGTATTATTATATATGCTAATTTTCATTAGCACTCTTTTTTTATATATTTTCATTAATATTCCCTGTAAAGAAATAATATAAGCGCATTAAAAAAATAAAAGGAATGTTCCCTTTCGTTAATATCCCTCTGCAACAAACTTATTTTAATACTAATCAAGTTTATTAATATTTTATTTAATATTTTTTGCGTGATAAAATCATCATTATTCTGATACTTATTATGAATAATGATCATTATTCTGATCATTATTCTGATGCATTATTCTGAATGCCTATCTTTGGATGCAAATTTAAAGAATAACTTTGCCTCGTCAATTTCTGAAATGTCTTCATTATCTCATCATGATAAAAGGGGGCGGGGGTGGCTCAGTCGGTAGCGCGCCAGGCTCGTAATCTGTAGTTCCCAGGTTCGAGTCCCAGCTGGGTCAGCGTTGAGATTTATCTCCACAAAATTTCCCGCCCAGCCCACGGTCAGTAAGGGGACACCGATGGGCTTGGAAAGGCCACCGTCCGTCGGATGGGACGTTAAGCCGTGGCCCCGTGTGCGGGAGGGCCATACCTTGTGCACGTTAAAGAACACGCTGGATGGCCTTGACGGGAGGCTACCATCTGTCTCCCAACAGCTATTCCAGTGGGTCCCCTCCCCCAACCTTCTCTGAGCCTTCGGCGTCCATGTGACCTGGCCATTTAGCCCATGGTGTGCAAAAAAGTGCCGCTCAGAGGTAAAACAACCCAACCCATCATGATAAGCAGGATGCTTCTGCAACATCTTCGTTTCCTTCCACTCTCTTCCTCTCGCGGTGCATAATTCACGCCGGAATGTTCTCTCTGCTAAGCAATAACCGTCTCCATAGAATCGAGGAAGGGTCGAGAAATGAACACCTTGGGATTTCGATTCTTTCAAGCACATTCAAGGAGGTCTGTAATGACTAAGTAAAAATACATTTTGGTCCTTTCTAAATACATGAGGGGTTGTTGGAGAGTAATTCACGTTTCTCAAAGAAGCGAACTTTTCAACTATAGACTATAAAATGTTTCTAACTCTAATGCTGTAAGCTAAAACAAAACATGCACTGATATGTGTCATTCAAAGAACATTGAGAATTTAAAAGTACTTTAACTGTCTTGATCATTAGATTATTTCACCTTTCTTATGGGTTGGGTTGTTTTACCTCTGAGCGGCACTTTTTTGCACACCATGGGCTAAATGGCCAGGTCACATGGACCCCGAAGGCTCAGAGAAGGTTGGGGGAGGGGATCCACTGGAACAGGTGTTGGGAGACAGATGGTAGCCTCCCGTCAAGGCCATCCAACGTGTTCTTTAACGTGCACAGGGTATGGCTCTCCCGCACACGGGGCCACGGCTTAACGTCCCATCCGACGGACGGCGGCCTTTCCAAGCCCATCGGTGTCCCCTATTGACCGTGGGCAGGGCGGGGAATTTTGCGGAGATAAATCTCAACACTGACCCAGCTGGGACTCCAACCTGGGAACTACAGATTACGAGCCTGGCGCGCTACCGACTGAGCCACCCCCGCCCCTGTTATAGGAGGTGTTGGTTTAACTGGCATATATTACTGGCGCCAATAGCCGACTAGCGACCTGTGGTTCAACGTAAAGGCCTTATGCATGCAAAAAAAAATTACATTTGGAATGTTCCAACTTATTGGCGCCAATTGAACTCGCGCCCGTAACCAATGCCAGTGTAGAGTTGTCTTTATATAGAGTTGCTAAACGTTAAAGGCTCTCTATGAGAATGTATTGGAAACCAGTGATTTGAACAGACATCTTTGCTAGCTTTAGTTTGAAAACTAAAAATCATATTAATAAGTAATGCAAGTTTATAAGATTTTTTTTCGCCAGTTTTTAATTTTTATGTGCATTTTTTTCTATACGATCGTATAATTACTTTTTTCTCTTTCCAGGTGGCTTCACCTACTGATTTACTACATGCAGTAGTGGCGCTGTATAACATCTGTCTACCTGACGTCACTGTTCAATCTCTCTATAGGACTGTTTGTGCAGAAGGAACTAAGACTCTTCTGCTTCTAAGAGATACCTCAGGTATTTGACAACTTTCCTTAGTAATCTTAAGTAATTTTCTCCTAACTAAATCAAAATGAATCAACTCTTTTTTTTAATTATATCATTACATATTATATTATATTCCTATAATTTAACTTCATTTTAAATCCGTAACTAATGATTTCAACATATCTAGTTCTATCCCTTCTAATGAAAGAATTTGTGACACATATAAGCCGTGGTGGCTCTTAATCTGTAGTTCCCAGGTTCGTGTCCCAGCTGAGTCAGCGTTGAGATTTATCTCCGCATAATTCCCTTCCCACGGTCAGTAGGGAACACGGATGGGCTTGGAAAGGCCACCGTCCGTCGGATGGGACATTAAACAGTGTTTCCGTGTGAGGGAGAGCCATACCTTGTGCACGTTAAAGAACACGCTGGATGGACTTGACGGGAGGCTACCATCTACCTCCTAACAGCGGTTCCAGTGGGTCCCCTCCCCCAACCTTCTCTGAACCTTCGGGGTCCTTGTGACCTGGCCATTTAAGGCATTGTGTGCATCAAAGTACCGCGAAGTATTCAGAGGGAAAACAACCCAACCCATTGAATTAATTATATTATTCATTTATATTTTTTGCAAAGGGAATAAAAAACTAAAGTTTGAAAATGCTTTAAAAATATGCTTTTAATAAAACGAAAATTATTTTTTGCCAAATTAATTTTTATAAAGTAATTAGTATCAATTAATAGCAGTAAATGAAGCAAGCATCTTCCAAAATAAGTTTTAATTCAAATCTAAAATTCTTATTCCGTTCATGTTATATTGTAACGGATTTTGAGGTATATCTTAGATATTTGATTGTTTTAACTTTGTGAAATATGATTAGATCACAAAAATTTCATATTGAAAACTTCCCAAAATGTTCAAACAAATAAAGCTCCTAAGGGCAACATGCATTGTGAAACTTCTTTATACCCACATCATTCATCAACAAAAGATTCATTTTCCGAGATCAGTTTCCACCAAACTTTCTAACTAAGAAATCTGCAATAACTGCAAATAATATCATCGATATCCCAAAGTAAGAAGTTACCAAGAAGTTTGTGTTGGGTTGTTTTACCTCTGAGCAGCATTTTTATTTTGTAGCAATGGGCTATGTGGCCAAGTTACAAGAGCTCAGAGAAGGTTGGGGAGGGGACCCACTGGACAACTGCTGGGAGGCAGATGGTAGCCTCTGGTCAAGGCCATCCAACGTGTCCTTTAACGTGCCCAGGGATGGCTCTCCCGCACACAGCCACAGTTTAACGTCCCATCCGACGGACGGCGGCATTTACAAGCCCATTGAATCTCAACTATTCCTGCTTTGAAATTTATCTTCCTACCTCTAGCCTAGGGGACAAAGAAGAGAACACCAATGGGTATGGAAAGACCACAGGTATCGAATGCAACGTTACGTTTGTCTCCATGTACAGGAGAGCCAGACCCTGTGGACGTTAGAAAACACGCTGGATAGGCTTGACGGGAGCTACCATCTGTTCCCTAACAGCTGTCCAGTGAGTCCCCCTTCCCCTAACCTTGTCTGAGCCGTTGAGGACCTTGTGACCCGGCCATGACCTGACTAAATGGCCAAGTCACAAGGACCCCGAAGGCTCAGAGAAGGTTGGGGGAGGAGGACCACTGGAACAGCTGTTACAAGACAGATGGTAGCCTCCCATCAAGGCCATCCATTGTGTTCTTTAATGTGCACAGGGTATGGCTCTTCCACCCACAGGTCACTGTTTAACATCTCAGCCCATCTGTGTCCCCTACTGACAGTGAGCAGGGAGGGGAATTTTGTGGAGATAAATCTCAACGCTGACCCAGCTGTGACTCGAACCTGGGCACTGAAGATTACGAGCCTGACGCGCTACCGACTAAGCCACCCTCGTCCCACCCAACAGAACTATACCCTCTGCACATTAAAAAATACTCTGGGTGGCATTAACGGGAAGCCAAAGCTTACCCAAAAATAAACTTTTATTTAAACTAAATTTCCTCTTAAAACGTTTGCTTGCATTGCATAAATAAATGTCATCTGTAGTTTTGCTGAGGACACGAATTTCTGGGGTAGAGCAAAAATAAAAATAATAAATACCTCCTCAAGCAGCTGCTTGCCACAGAGGTCTGATAGGAGCCTGTCAGTTTATATGCCATAGTAGAAGGTCTGAGAGCAAAGAAGAATAAAAATTCATAACCTCCGCATTTCCATTTTCTTGCCCTTCAGGATTCGGGATCACTGAATTTAAATAGAAAAAGGCATTAAACGAATCGATCATTTGCCGAAAGATTACGACTTATTAGCCATCTCGACGTTTTGGCCGTTTTCTATTTATACCCTGGGGTGTGTCACGTGTCATTTGGGCGCGGAACGGGGCGGGCAATCGCTTGGTCCATAAATCACGACCGTGACGTCAAACATTGCTTTATCGAAAAGTAGGAATCGTTGGACTTGTTTTAACTCCGCCGAGGTGACGGTAAACGACGTTGGATCTAGGGAAAATATCATGTACAGTCACTCAAAAAAGTATCCGAACGCTATGGTTGATTACAGAATTCAGAAAAAATATCTGGCAACGATATTTTTTAGAAATTAGTGATCTGGCTACCTTCGTGTCACGTGACACTTTTTAATATGTATAATGCGTATGAATATATAATGCAATGAATATGGAGCGTGTGCAGTTACCGTTCACAGCAAACTGGAGCGGTTGCGGTTAATGTTCACAGCACATTGGATCGTGTGCGCTCACAAAGACCTGGATCGTGTGGGCTCACTCACGGAAATATTGAGCGTATGCAGTTACCGTTCACAGCAAACTGGAGCGTGTGCAATAACTGCACACGCTCCAGTTTGCTGTGAACGGTAACTGGAGCGTGTACAGTTGCTGTACACGCTCCAGATATTTTTCCTGAATTCTGTAATCACGTGACACGAAGGTTGCCAGATCACTGATTTCTAAAAAAAATCGTTGCCAGATATTTTTTCTGAATTCTGCAATCAACCATAGTGTTCGGATACTTTTTTGAGCGACTGTAAGTGGGGGCAGTGACTTAATTGAACCGGAACCGAACAGAACACTGTTCTGGTATATATCTTATTTTAAAAAAATGTTCTCACAAAAAAGCTGCAACATGTGCTGTATTTTTTGTTCGTTCTAGTGATTTTTGAAAAAAAAAAATATTCTTGAAAAATACGTGCAATATATATTATTTATCCCGAGTACCTTACATGTTATCAGGCCCTCTGAGGCCCCTGAGTTTGGATTACATCTGGCTAATGACAGTTATCGCTTCATATTCATTTTGAAATATCCCATAATTTTTATGAGCAGTATATATCGATTGCCTAATATTTAGCAGAGATCCTTAGGCTTGGTTAACAATCATGCTTCTTGAAGTTGCTGGTCGTCTGCACTAATCTGGAGGGGGAGGGGGGAAGAGGGTGTAGCTCAGTCGGACGGTGGTCTTTCCAAGCCCATCGGTGTCCCCTACTGATCTTGGGCAGGGCGGGGAGTTTTGCGGAGATAAATCTCAACGCTGACCCAGCTGGGACTCGAACCTCGGAACTTGTATATTAGTGGCAAGGATTATCTCAGTGAGTAGCGTTCCAAGCTCTTAACTGCAGTTCCCAGGTTCGAGTCCCACCTGTGCCAGTGTTGAGATTTATCTCCGCTAAACCCCATTTTTCCATCGGTTGGAGAGGAGACACCGAGGGGCTTAGAAAGGTCGGTGTCCGTCGGTTGGGACATAAAGCCGCCGCCTAGTGCGCAGGAGAGTCATGTGTGCATGTTAAAGAACACTTTGGAAGACCTTGACGGGAAGGCTTCCATGTGTCTCCTAACAGCTGTCCAGTGGGTTCACTTTTCCCCTCTTCTCTGAAACCTTGGGTCATTGTGACCTGACCATTTAGCCTACTGTGTGCGAAAATTTCCTTTAGAGGTAAAACAATCCCCCGCTTGTATGCAGGGCCGGATCTAGGAGGGGGGGGGGGGGGGGGGGGGGTGAGAAGAAAGGAACCAATGGAGCCATGCTTTTGAGAATGGTAGTAAGAGTTCGGTTGTTTTACCTCTGAGCGGCACTCTTTTGCACACCATGGGCTAAATGGCCAGGTCACAAAGACCCCGAAGGCTCAGAGAAGGTTGGGGGAGGGGACCCACTGGAACAACTGTTGGGAGACAGATGGAAGCCTCCCGTCAAGGCCATCCAGCGTGTTCTTTAACGTGCACAGGGTATGGCTCTCCCGCACACGGGGCCACGGCTGAAAGTCCCATCCGACTGACGGCGGTATTTCCAAGTCCATCGGTGTCCCTTATTGACCGTGGACAGGGCGGGCAGTTTCGCAGAGATAAGTCTCAATGGTGACCCAGCTGGGAACCTGGGAATTGCAGATTACGAGCCTGGCCAACACCACCTAGAGGAGAAGGCCGTACCACTGATTTGTGACGTCAGCATTACTAGACCGGACTGCCGGCAGAATAGATTGAGAGATAGCTTATCCTTGTTAATAGAACTTCCCATTTAGACTCGAACCTGGGAACTGCAGATTACAAGCCTGGCGCGCTACCGACTGAGCCACCCCTATGAATGAAGTAGTACGTTATCGACGACAGTTGTGACTGGAGATAGTGTTTAACCGTGGAAGGCTCTGAATAAACTCATCGATGTTAAGGTTTCGCGCCAAACGACTGGCGTGGGTTTAATTAGTATTTCTAATATTTTGCGTTCCAAATAACATTAACATTCTAATTTTGTGATAAAATGATTATAATTAATAATATAAGAATAAAATAAATGATTAACGATACGCATTTCTGTGTAATGATGTGTCAGAGAAATTATTTCCCTAAATCGGGGGCTCAGGCTAAATGATCGTCAAAATGGTTCAGTCAATGACTTCGGATTCGGTCTAAAGAACTGTTGAAATTGTTTGGACTCGATAACTTCAGGTTAAACAATTGTCGAAATGGTTCGGACTCGATAACTTCGGGTTAAGCAATTGTCGAAATGGTTCAGACTCGATAACTTCCGGTTAAACAATTGTCGAAAATGGTTCGGACTCGATAACTTCGGGTTAAACAATTGTCGAAATGGTTCGGACTCGATAACTTCCGGTTAAACAATTGTCGAAATGGTTCGGACTCGATAACTTCGGGTGAAACAATTGTCGAAATGGTTCGAACTCGATAACTTCGGGTTAAGCAATTGTCGAAATGGTTCGGACTCGTTAACAACCGGTTAAACAATTGTCGAAAATGGTTCGGACTCGATAACTTCCGGTTAAACAATTGTCGAAATCGTTCGGACTCGATAACTTCCGGTTAAACAATTGTCGAAATCGCTCGGACTCGATAACTTCCGGTTAAACAATTGTCGAAATCGTTCGGACTCGATAACTTCCGGTTAAACAATTGTCGAAATCGTTCGGACTCGATAACTTCGGGTTAAACAATTGTCGAAATGGGTCGGGCTCGGCAATTGTTGAAATTGTTTGGGCTCAATAACTTCGGGATAAACAAATGTCGAAATGTTTCGTGATCAGGCTCGAAATTTTTAACCCGAACTCATCTCTAACAGACATACGTGCATTACTAAGAAATGGGTAAATAGAAAAAAACACAGACAGACAAAGATCGAAATAAACAGAGACAGTCAAAAGGAGATAGACAACACGGACTAAAATCAATTAACTGGACAGGATGAAAAATCAATAGCCCAATTCTTACGATGCTAGTAAAATCAATGGCTCGGCTCAACAGCAATAGTAAAAATCAATGATCCGATCCATTCCTAAACTGAAAAAGTAACATCTGGTTTCACTAGCATTTCACTTTTATTGCCCCCTTTTTTAAATTTGTTTCTACTTTTGTTGGAGCAGGGTCCCAGGTGGCTCAAAAGATCAGCCACCACTGTTAAAACTAACTGCTATTCTTTTTTCCCTGCAAACTGCTGGAACTCTTCCAACTATTCACCCTTAGAGGTTCGTGATACTCGGTAAAGAAAGGAAATTCTAAGAAACTGGCTTCTGGATTCAATGCGGCATGTCTCTCTAATGAGATCTTCCATGATGGTCACGCATCATATTACTATTCGTAAAGGTAGTTTCGCAAAATTTTGTGTTACTTTGTGGCAACACCCAGAAGAGGCAAACCAAACGGAATTGTTGTTTTGATTCGAAATGAGTCTCTTCCACGAGTCCCTCGCGCTTTAATAATGGAAGCGGTTGACGGTTTCTCTCTGAGGCCATTTGCATTTCGAGCGACAAAGCTAGGCCGAGATGTTAGGTGGCAGATGGTGACGTCTTTTCATCACGTCTTGCTCCAAATATCTAATTTCCTGACACCGTACATGACGTCGCAACACGTTATTTGAAACGGAGAATTCATTTCCGATTCCAATGCTTTGTGCTGCTCTGGCATGGTCGAAGTCAGCTAACAATACTGTAACGTTAGCATAGCAAAGGTACTCTGGTAACTTTCTTCTGCATTATTTTTTGTTGGTATTGAATGAAACTGATTTTCCTCACTCTGTGGATTTCTCCAAAGGCATATCATCCACCAATGTTTTTGTTTTAAGATTGGATTGTTTTACCTCTGAGCGACACTTTTTTTATAAATAAATAAATAAATACCCCCTCAAGCAGCTGCTTGCCACAGAGGTCTGACAGGAGCCTGTCAGTTTATATGCCACAGTAGAAGGTCTGAGAGGATGGCAGGACCTCAGCAGAAAATAAATACCCCCTCAAGCAGCTGCTTGCCACAGAGGTCTGACAGGAGCATGTCAGTTTATATGCCACATTAGAAGATCAGAGAGGATGGCAGGACCTCAGCAGAAAACAACACGAACATCCATGCCTTACCCGGGGCTCGAACCCAGGTCCCACAGATCAGTAGCCAAGCGCGCTAACCACTCGGCCACGGTGGTGAGGTCACAAGGACCCCGAAATCTCAAAGAAGGTTGGGGGTAGGGAATCCACTTGAACAGCTGTTGGGAGACAGATGTTGGGAGACTGATGGACAGTTTGGTTGGGAGACAGATGGTCACGCATCATATCACCGGATTGTCGAAGACACTGCTACAGAAAAAAAAAGAATCCTTAAATAACTAGCATTCGTTAACGTCAATTTTAAGTCAAATCAAATTGAGGGGGGTAGCCTCCCTCAATTTGAAACTCCTTAATTGAACGTTTCTAAACCAAAAAACGGATCTGGCAACCTTCGTGTCACGTGACACGAAGGTTGCCAGATCACTAATTTCTAAAAAAATCGTTGCCAGATATTTTTTCAATCAAATCAAATCAAATTGAGGGATTAGCCTCCCTCAATTTGAAACTCCTTAATTGAACGTTTCTAAACCAAAAAACGGATCTGGCAACCTTCATGTCACGTGACACGAAGGTTGCCAGATCACTAATTTCTAAAAAAATCGTTGCCAGATATTTTTTCTGAATTCTGCAATCAACCCTAGTGTCGGATAATTTTTTGAGCGACTGTACTTCTAATTAAGCACAAGCGGAACACGAGATTCTTTGTTGAAAGGAAAGCTTCAAAAACTAAGAGTTCATATCAGAAATTAAAAATCATTAACTTAATTTGGAAAATATGTGAAAGTTAATAAACGTAATATTTTAATTACTAAAAGTTTTAATATATTAGGTATTAAATAATGTTTTTCAATAATAATTTTTTTCCTAATACGTATACTTTTACATACATTTTTTTTCAGACCATATTTTCTTTTGGTTTGGGGCGGGGGTGGCTCAGTCGGTAGCGCGCCAGGCTCGTAATCTGTAGTTCGCAGGTTCGAGTCCCAGCTGGGTCAGCGTTGAGATTTATCTCCGCAAAATTCCCCACCCTGCCCACGATCAGTAGGGGACACCGATGGGCTTGGAAATGTCGCCATCCGTCCGATGGGACGTTAAGCCATGGCCCGTGTGCGGGAGAGCCATACCCTGTGCACGTTAAAGAACACGCTGGATGGCCTTGACGGGAGGCTACCATCTGTTTCCCAACAGCTGTTCCAGTGGGTCCCCTCCCCCAACCTTCTCTGAGCCTTCGGGGTCCATGTGACCTGGCCATTTAGCCCATGGTGTGCAAAAAAGTGCCGCTCAGAGGTAAAACAACCCAACTCTTTTGCTCTAAAGTTACATATGCCTGGCAAACTGTATCCGAGGAACTATGGTGGGTACGAAATAATTTGAAAAGTTCGATTATCTTATCTGAACGAGGCAGTTCCGTTTTTTGGTTTAAAAACTTTCTGACGTGGGAATGTTCATAAGGTATCTCGAAATATGTCCATTTTTTTCCTTCCCTAAACGAGAGGGTGAAATATTAAACAGGGGGGATTGTTCGTAATGATTTTAATGCCAAATGAAAGCTTGCGACGAGGGGAGGGCCATCTTTTCTATATTCTAAAGGGTTTCAGACCGGAGAAACGCCGGGTAAATCTGTTAGTAGTTAAAAAACTTGGATTACTTCACTTGTTTGTTAAAAGAGTGTAAGATTCATAGAAAACTAATTATCGTTATTAATAATTGGGTTGTTTTACCTCTGAGCGGCACTTTTTTGCACACAAAGGGCTAAATGGTCAGGTCACAAGGACCCCGAAGGCTCAGAGAAGGTTAGGGGAGGAGACCCACTGGAACTGCTGTTGGGAGATAGATGGTAGCCTCCCGTCAAGCCAATCCAGTGTGTTCTTTAATGTGCACAAAGTATGGCTCTCGTGAACACTAGATCACAGCTTAACGTCCCATCCGACGGACGGCGGCTTTCTCAACCACATTGTTTTCCCCTACCGACGTTTTTCGGATATAAATCTCAACGTTGGCCCAGATGGGATTCGAACCTGGGAACTGCAGATTGCGCGCTACCGACTGAGTCACCCTCGACCATCTTGCTATTAATATTAGCAGGTCCGGGTCTAGAGAAAAATAAATAGGGGGGCAAGCAAGGGACTGGATTCCCATTGCATTTTCCCCTTCCTTTTAAAAGGTCTTTATAAAATTTCCTGAAAAATGTTTTAACTGTTCACAAGTTTAATAAATTTTGTCTCCGTTACTCTTACTAACATTCTCAAGGTGAAGAGATTATATCTTGCGGGCTATTGGAGAAAATTTTGAGTCGGTCGGGGACCAATTTAGAATAATTTAAATTTCAAATATTTTTGTAATTGAGAAAGAAATAATTAAAAATATAAACTATGCCTTTATTATAAATTCGCCATTTTAACCAGTCTTTAGTAATTACAAGCACTATGTGGTCTGTGATTGTTGTTTTTTTATTATGTATTTCTAATCTTTAATAAATTAATGGCATTTGATTTTATAATAATGTTGCTGAAGAACTTTCAGTTTCTATTAGAATACCAAAATATTTTTCTTTCCAAATAAGATTAAAATTTTAATTTTGCCACAAACTGATTATAATCATTTTAAAATTTGCAATAACAACAGAAAATGATAATAATTATTTTTAAATTTGCAATAAAGTATTATATGTAGAATTAAAAAAATTATTAGCTGTAGGCATTTCTATATATATGTATTTTACGATACTTCAGAAAAATGTTTTCCCAAATCGGACTCGAGTTCAATAATTGTCGAAATGGTTAGCAGGGCTCTAAAAATCGAAATCAAACTCGTCTTTAATGACTATGAAACTAAATTTTACTCTTTTAGTGGAGAAATGTGGCCCTAAGAATTAAAAAAAGCTATATCTGTTAAGCCGTCCCATGGCCAAGTGGTTAGCACGCTTGGCTACTGATCCGTCCCATGGCCGAGTGGTTAGCACGCTTGGCTACTGATCTAAGGGACCTGGGTTCGAGCCCCGGATAAGGTATGGTTTTGTGTGTGTTGTTTTTCTGCTGAGGTCCTGCCATCCTATCAGATCTTCTACTTTGGCATATAAACTGACAGGCTCCTGTCAGACTTCTGTGGCAAGCAGCTGCTTGAGGGGGTATTTATTTATTTTATTTATATCTGTTAAATATTATTATATATTAATTAAAACCCGCCAAACTTATGTCCATAATTCTTCAATCGATAAGTTCAGTCACTGCTTTCCACGGTTAAGCTCCGATATTATTGTATTATTTATTGTAATTATATTTTTTACTCCCAACGTACTCCATTCACAAGGTAGGCGCCGGCAGCGCCCCCAGAAATTTCGAATACTTTTCGAAAGATCACTCCCGACCTACGGCAGCGCCCCCAGAAATTTCGAATACTTTTCGAAAGATCACTCCCGACCTACGGCAGCTAGGAACCCGATCTATTAACCATTAGCAGAGAAATTTACAGCGATATATGTTTAAGTAAAAAACCATTACTCATTCGTCATCGTCATCATCTTCAAGCAGTCATGGACTACGGAGGTCCAACCAGATCATGCAATTTAGTTCTCCAAGCATATCTGTCCTGAGCTAATTGGATTGTTTTACCTCTGAGCGGCACTTTTTTGCACACCATGGGCTAATGGCCACGCCACAAGGACCCCGAAGGCTCAGAGAAGGTTGGGGGAGGGGACCCACTGGAACAGCTGTTGGGAGACAGATGATGGTAGCGTCCCGTCAAGGCCATCCAGCGTGTTCTTTAACGTGCACAGGGTATGGCTCTCCCGAACACGGGGCCACGGCTTAACGTCCCATCCGACGGACGGCGGCCTTTTCAAGCGCATCGGTGTCCCCTACTGACCGTGGGCAGGGCTGGGAAATTTTGCGGAGATAAATCTCAACGCTGACTCAGCTGGGACTCAAACCTGGGAACTACAGATTACGAGCCTGGCGCGCTACCAACTGAGCCACCCCGTCCCTGTCCTGAGCTTATCTGTTGCATCTGGCCACTGCACACCAATTCTAACAAGGTCCTGCTTGACATTTTCTGCCCACCGCATCCTAGGTCTCCCCCTCTTTCTGAGGCCTCTAGGCACACTGTTCATAGCCCTATTCGCCAATCTATAATTATTTTTACGGGCAACATGGCCAAACCAACGGAGTCTCTCTCTGCACAATATGCTGCTTAAAGGAGGTTGCAAACTCCTTTGCCTAACCTCATCATTAGTTACAAAGTTGAACCACCTAATACCCAAGATAACTGCGTAAACATCTAGTCTTGTCGACACACTACTGAAATAGTCCATTTGCCGCGACACACTTCTGAAAAAAATCATTTACCGCGACACATTTGTGAAACAGTCCATTTACAACGACACACCTACAGTAAAAAGTGATTTTTTGCCTTATTTTAATAACTGAAATTTTAATTTATTCAAAGAAAAACTGGTATTGAACTCAATATTTGATTTAAAATCATAATATGAAAATTAAAAAAAGTACCAAACTACAAATTATTATTCAGTATTATTGTTTTTCGGTAGTTTTCGCGACACACCTATAGGAGGCACGGGTGGTTCAACTGGTAGCGTTCCAGAATCATAATCTGCAGTTCCCAGGTTCGAGTTCCACCTGAGCCAGCTTGAGATTTATAGCCGCAAAACTCCTCACCGTACCCTCGGTCAACAGGGGAACAGATGGGCTTGGAAAGATCGCCATCCGTCGGATGGGACGTTAAGCCATGGCCACGTGTGAGAGAGAGAGAGAGAGCAATACCCTGTGCACGTTAAAGAACACGCTGGATGGCCTTGACAGAAGGCTATCATCTTTCTCCTAACAGCTGTCTAGTGGGTCTCCTCACCCCAATCTTCTCTGAACCTTCGGGGTCCTTATGACCTGGCCATTTAGCCCATTATGTGAGAGAGAGAGCAATACCCTGTGCACGTTAAAGAACACGCTGGATGGCCTTGACAGAAGGCTATCATCTTTCTCCTAACAGCTGTCTAGTGGGTCTCCTCACCCCAACCTTCTCTGAACCTTCAGAGTCCTTATGACCTGGCCATTTAGCCCATTATGTGAGAGAGAGAGAGAGCAATACCCTGTGCACGTTAAAGAACACGCTGGATGGCCTTGACAGAAGGCTATCATCTTTCTCCTAACAGCTGTCTAGTGGGTCTCCTCACCCCAACCTTCTCTGAAACTTCGGGGTCCTTATGACCTGGCCATTTAGCCCATTATGTGAGAGAGAGAGCAATACCCTGTGCACGTTAAAGAACACGCTGGATGGCCTTGACAGAAGGCTATCATCTTTCTCCTAATAGCTGTCTAGTGGGTCTCCTCACCCCAATCTTCTCTGAACCTTCGGGGTCCTTATGACCTGGCCATTTAGCCCATTATGTGAGAGAGAGAGCAATACCCTGTGCACGTTAAAGAACACGCTGGATGGCCTTGACAGAAGGCTATCATCTTTCTCCTAACAGTTGTCTAGTGGGTCTCCTCACCCCAATCTTCTCTGAACCTTCGGGGTCCTTATGACCTGGCCATTTAGCCCATTATGTGCGAGAGAGAGAGAGAGAGAGAGAGAGAGAGAGCAATACTCTGTGCACGTTAAAGAACACGCTGGATGGTCTTGACAGAAGGCTATCATCTTTCTCCTAACAGCTGTCTAGTGGGTCTCCTCACCCCAACCTTCTCTGAAACTTCGGGGTCCTTATGACCTGGCCATTTAGCCCATTATGTGAGAGAGAGAGAGCAATACCCTGTGCACGTTAAAGAACACGCTGGATGGCCTTGACAGAAGGCTATCATCTTTTTCCTAACAGCTGTCTAGTGGGTCTCCTCACCCCAATCTTCTCTGAACCTTCGGGGTCCTTATGACCTGGCCATTTAGCCCATTATGTGAGAGAGAGAGCAATACCCTGTGCACGTTAAAGAACACGCTGGATGGCCTAGAAAGAAGGCTATCATCTTTCTCCTAACAGCTGTCTAGTGGGTCTCCTCACCCCAACCTTCTCTGAACCTTCGGGGTCCTTATGACCTGGCCATTTAGCCCATTGTTCAAAAAAAAACAGACTCTCAGTGATAAAACAGCCCAACACAAAGCGACACACCTGGACCTTAGACGCGATACACCGATTTGGAATTACTATTTTGGAGACTTCAATTTAATTAATATTTCTACGCCATTAAGAGTAAACTTATTAACATCCATGCTTCCCAACAAGTAGGCACAAAACTCAAGTGTTTGCGACAGTTCCCTTGAGATTCCCGTGGCAAATAATTTGCTTAATGAAGAGAACCTAGATTAACGAAGAAAAGCACATACAGCAACGCAAGTGTTGGGAGTTGCGATCATTCGTGTAGTTGTAGTAATTGGCTAATGCATCACTTGGGAACAGGACTTAGTCATTTATCTCGCTTAGAAAGAAAAGCTAGAAGTTCTCATTAAGTGATTTGCGGTCTATAATAGAGCCAGAAATTTCACTCATTTATACCCACTGACATTCCGCTTGGATCTGTTGTCTATTTCCGTTCATTAATGATAAATAATACTAGAAATAATCCTGGCTGCAACTCCACGAAATGGTGTTAATCGTGGTGGATATAGGCTTATATCACTGTAAGAATGTTTCTGATAAATTTGCTGGGAATTGATCCGTACACACACGACTTGCTTTTCCAGTGCTATAATCTAATATCTGTTATTTAGAAGCTTTCAGAGTTATTGTCTAATTCTGATGGGAATAACATTTGTAGCAATAGGCTTCCACCTAACAAGACAGAAGAAAAAAATAATTTGCTTTATTCTGATCACTATTAACGTAATTTAAGATGAATACCAGATGTGAACAATAATCCTTTAATAATAAATGTAGAAGAAAATGTGAATGATTTAGATCAAGTCCTTTCAAAGTCTTTGGAAGAGGATGCAATATATTAAATTTTAACTTTGGCTTTTTCTACTATAAAGTTGGTTGGTTGGTTGTTTTACCTCTGAGCGGCACTTTTTTGCACACCATGGGCTAAATGGCCAGGTTCACATGGACCCGAAGGCTCAGAGAAGGTTGGGAGAGGGGACCCACTGGAATAGCTGTTGGGAGATAGATGGTAATCTCCCGTCAAGGCCATCCAGCGTGTTCTTTAACGTGCACAGGGTATGGCTCTCCCGCACACGGGCCATGGCTTAACGTCCCATCCGACGGATGGCGACATTTCCAAGCCCATCGGTGTCCCCTACTGATCGTGGGCAGGGTGGGGAATTTTGCGGAGATAAATCTCAACGCTGACCCAGCTGGGACTCGAACCTGGACACTACAGATTACGAGCCTGGCGCGCTACCGACTGAGCCACTCCCGCCCTCTACTATAAGGAATAAAAATTTATTAATTAGGAAAATGGCCAATTAATAACAACTGAATGTCTGCTGTGACTATCATCATTTGGGTTGCTTTACCTCTGAGCGGCACTTGTTTTGCACACAATGGGCTAAATGGATTACATGGATCACGTGAGGTAAGAGAAGGATCACTTGTGGGAGAGGAGCCACTCCCGCCCTCTACTATAAGGAATAAAAATTTATTAATTAGGAAAATGCCCAATTAATAACAACTGAATGTCTGCTGTGACTATCATCATTTGGGTTGCTTTACCTCTGAGCGGCACTTGTTTTGCACACAATGGGCTAAATGGATTACATGGATCACGTGAGGTAAGAGAAGGATCACTTGTGGGAGAGGAGCCACTCCCGCCCTCTACTATAAGGAATAAAAATTTATTAATTAGGAAAATGCCCATTTAATAACAACTGAATGTCTGCTGTGACTATCATCATTTGGGTTGCTTTACCTCTGACCAGCACTTGTTTTGCACACAATGGGCTAAATGGATTACATGGATCACGTGAGGTAAGAGAAGGATCACTTGTGGGAGAGGAGCCACTCCCGCCCTCTACTATAAGGAATAAAAATTTATTAATTAGGAAAATCCCCAATTAATAACAACTGAATGTCTGCTGTGACTATCATCATTTGGGTTGCTTTACCTCTGAGCGGCACTTGTTTTGCACACAATGGGCTAAATAGATTACATGGATCACGTGAGGTAAGAGAAGGATCACTTGTGGGAGAGGACCCACCTGAGAGTTGTTGGGAGACAGATGGTAGTCTCCCGTCAAGATCATCCAGCGTGTTCTTTAAGGTGGAGCGGGTACGGCTTTCCCGCACATGTGGCCACGACCTAACGTCACATCCGACGGACAACGGCCTTTCCAAGCCCATCCACTAGCTGAGGGCAGGGCGGGGAGTTTTGCGGAGATAAATCTCAACGCTGGCCCAGACGGGACTCGAACTTGGGAACTGCAGATTACGAATTTGGTAAGCTATCAGATTACGATTTGGTACGCTATCAGATTACGAATTTGGTAAGCTATCAGATTACGAATTTTGGTACGCTATCAGATTACGAATTTGGTAAGCTGTCAGATTAAGAATTTGGTAAGCTATCAGATTACGAATTTGGTACGCTATCAGATTACGAATTTGGTAAGCTATCAGATTACGAATTTGGTAAGCTGTCAGATTACGAATTTGGTAAGCTATCAGATTTACAAATTTGGTAAGCTGTCAGATTTACGAATTTGGTAAGCTGTCAGATTTACGAATTTGGTAAGCTATCAAATTACGAATTTGGTAAGCTATTAGCTGAGCCACCCGAACCCTTGTGACTATCAGAGAAATTAGTTCCAGTTCATCATAAAAATTTATGTTTTGAATCATGCATAAATCTCGATGCATTTATGTCATAAACGAATTTCAATAATCAATCCGTAGTAAATACACAGATTGCCTGTTGATATACAATTCAATAAATACATATACGGAAAAAAATGAGATTTGCTGATAGCACGGGACTCGAACCCACTTCTCTCCAGATTAATGCCAAAGTGTTCTAATCACTAAACTAGCTACCTGCTCACTGATTCATTTCCGCAATGGGATTATAAAATCGCCTCTCCCGATCATAGATGGCGCCATGAGCGCCAATGTTCGGAAACGTTATAAGTCCCATTCAGAAATGAATGAGGGAGCCTGTAACTAGTTTAGTGGTTAGAACACTCTGTCATGAATCTGCAGGAATGTGGGTTCGAGTCCCGCTCTGTCGACAAAACCTCATTCTTTCCGCATATGTACTTGTTGAATTTCAATAATTAGCTCGATGTAATAAATGCTGAAAGGAATCTTTCTTTTACGAATGTTGAAATCTAAGTCATTTTTTATTTCGTAGACCTTTTTACTCATCGTTGTGAAGGGAGCAGTATTGGTTCAGTCGGTTGGGTTGTTTTACCTCTGAGCGGCACTTTTTTTGCACACCATGGGCTAAATGGCTAGGTCACAAGGACCCCATAGGCTCAGAGAAGGCTGGGAGAGGGGACCCACAGGAACAACTGTTGGGAGGCAGATGGTAGCCGCCCGTCAAGGTAATCCAGCGTATTCTTTAACGTGAACAGGGTATGGCTCTCCCGCACACAGGGCCACGATTTAACGCCCCATCCGACGGACGGCGGCCTTTCCAAACCCAACGGTGACTGTGGGCAGGGCGGGGAGTTTTGCGGAGATAAGCTCACCGTTGGTCAGCTGGGACTCGAAACTGGGAACTGCAGATTACGAGCCTGGTGCGCTACCGACTGAGCCACCCCTGTTCAATCGGTAACGCGACAGGCTCGTAATTTGATGTTCACAGATTCGAGTAGCAACCATGCCTACGTTGAGAGGTTTACCTTCTTAAACCTTGATCCTGCTCTAGGTCAGAAAGCGGACACAAATGGGATGGAAAAGATCACCTTCAGTCGGATGGAGCGTTAAGCCGTGTTCCCCCTTGTTCGCTAGAGCCATACCCATCGCACGTTAAAGAACATGTTGGATGTCCTTGACGGGAAGCTACCATCTCTAACGGTTGTCCAGTGAATATTCTTCTAACAATCCTTGGGGGTTTTGTGACCTGTTCATTTAGTCCGTTGTGGGTAAAAAAAAGTGCCACTCAGAGGTAAAATAACTCTTTACTACAAAATCAGCCACACGACAACTTTGGGGCGGGGGTGGCTCAGTCGGTAGCGCGCCAGGCTCGTAATCTGTAGTTCCCAGGTTCGAGTCCCAGCTGGGTCAGCGTTGAGATTTATCTCCACAAAATTCCCCGCCTTGCCACGGTCAGTAGGGGGCACCGATGGACTTGGAAAGGCCGCCGTCCGTCGGATGGGACGTTAAACCGTGTCCCCGTGTGCGGGAGAGCCATACCCTGTGCACGTTAAAGAACACGCTGGATGGCCTTGACGGGGGGCTACCATCTGTCTCCCAACAGCTGTTCCAGTGGGTCCCCTCCCCTAACCTTCTCTGAGCCTTCAGGATCCATATGACCTGGCCATTTAGCCCATGGTGTGCAAAAAAGTGCCGCTCAGAGGTAAAACAACCCAACACGACAACTAGAAGAGCTAACTAAATTTCAGTGAGAAACAAAACGCATCACTTTAAAATGCTTGTCAGTGGTTCTCCATCGAAGTGCTTAGGACTGTGAGGAATTTTGTTTGCGATTGAATTTAAACCATTTTTAACTTATTTAATCTACTTCAAACTCTAATAAGATTGCAAATGTTCTTTCTTATAAATATTTCTCGCTAATTTACTACATACATTTACAAAAAATTATAACTTTTTATCATACTTTTTTTCCGTAATATATTTCTAGAGAGAATCAGCATTTAATCTTTTTTGCCCTTTTAGTGAGTTGAACAAACACACAAAATTCCACGAATAAAGATTGAAAGCTTTCAAGTTCAAAACCAAACATCCAACGACTCTCTAATTCACTCTACCAAGTTCCAGAATTCAATCTTAAAAATAAATTCAGTTTCCAAGAAACAATTTCAGAAAAGCAATTAATTAGAATGTTGCAGTTGCGATTTGCAAAAATACAACTTAAAATTAAAAAAATATATATTTTCCTTGCCAAAAACAGTCATAAATAATTAACCATTACGTCTAAGAAGTTTAGCAACATCAAAATAGCAGATATTTAAAATTACTGATTTAAAACAAAAAATACTACTTCATATATAAAAAAATGAAAGAACTGTAGATTGAAGTAGACCCTCCCCACTCAAAAGCAGGGGGAAAGAAACTTAACGATAGCCGTACATTTGAAGCGGAAAAAGTTCTTTGCTATAGAACCAAGAAAGTGCTTAGCTTTAGAGAAATCCTTAATTGCCTTAACCCACAGGGAAGCTCTTTTGTATCTTTTCAACTGCTGTACGCTCTCTCATCATTTTTGATGGGCACACTTAACGATTCTTCCTGAGAAGCGTCTTATGCTACGTAAACGAAATCAGTGAAATGAGCATTGGCGAACTTTGAGGGTCCTCGTAGAAATGATTTCAAGTTGAATCCTTTCAATTCTCGACCCTTAATCAAAAAAAAACTGTATTTAGTACTTTTCTGAACTTTTTTCTTTTTCTTTGATGCTTCTCTCTTAACATTTGCCAAGTGAGCATTTTTTCTTGAGTTCTTCACGGCTTTTCTGAATAATGCCATTCCCGAGAATCAGCAGAATGACGTCTTCTCCACGGAAGAGAAACTGCACAGGTGTCTTCTTTTTATGGCTTCTTGTTTGTTTGGGGCGGGGGTGGCTCAGTCGGTAGTGCGCCAGGCTCGTAATCTGTAGTTCCCAGGTTCGAGTCCCAGCTGGGTCAGCGTTGAGACTTATCTCCGAAAAACTCCCCGCCCTGCCCACGGTCAGTAGAGGACACCGATGGGCTTGAAGAGGCCGCCGTCCATCGGTTGGGACGTTAAGCCGTGGATCCATGTGCGGGAGAGTCATACCCTGTGCACATTAAAGAACACGCTGCATGGCCTTGACGGGAGGCTGCCATCTGTCTCCCAACAGCTGTTCCAGTGAGTCCCCTCCCCCAACCTCCTCTGAGACTTCGGGGTCTATGTGACCTGGACATTTAGCCCATGGTGTGCAAAAAAGTGCCGCTCAGAGGTTAAACAACCCAAATCTTATTTGTTTTTAAGATTTATGGATCGGGGGTGGCCTGACGATCTGTGAAGGGGTTCAAGGGAGAGAAAGATTTTCCTAAAGACAGGAGAAAAACCAAATGAAACAGTCTGTTACATTGAGTTATTAAGCTACTGATGGTTTCAAAAATTCTTTTGTTATTTTAAAACAATAATAATTGGCTACGCTCTAACAGGATTTGCCCAGTTTGCTATTATCCAGTCATTCTACTGAATTAATTAATATATGTATTGATATAAGATTGAGAAGGGATGGCTCAGTCAGTACAGAATCGAGCCTGTGTTCTAGTGATCCCTGGTTCGAGTCTTTATTGAGATTTTCTCTGCTAAAACTCTTGACCTTGATGAGAAAGAAGACACGATGGACTTGGTAAGTCTGTCAAAAGGAATATTAAGCTTCTCTAAGGAAGTGGGGATTGATCAGTCAGATGGTTTTGTAAAGTCCGCCGTCCGTCAGATGGGACGTTAAACCGTGGTTCCATGTGCGAAAGAGAGAGAGAGTCGTGCTCTGTGTATTAAAGAACATACTGGATGGCCTTGACGGAAGGCTACCATCTGTACTCTAACAACTATCCAGTGGTCCCCTCCCCTTAACTTCTGTGAGCCATCGGGGTCGTTTTGACTTGGCAATTTAGTCCATTGCTTTCCAAAAAGTGCCACTCAGAGGTAAAACAACCTCTCTGTCATAAAAATAAAAACTTCACTTTGTGAAATGCAATTATAAAATTCATTGATTTTAAATAAGAATTGCAAAAACTTTTTTTTTTTCAAAGGAAAAAAATTGCATTCATTCTACGGTAAACTGAGTTGTTTACGCTTGGGCGGTGCTTATTTTTTTCTCAGCACTTCTCCATAAAACGGAAACCAAAACTCATCTCTCTCTCAGAACAATCCACAGCTCTGAACAGCAATTCCCTCTTCTGTAACAGAACATTACTCGTGCTGCATCCTCCCTCGTCGGTCACTGCGTGCTTGCGAGACTTTCCTCTCTCTGATAACATCCCTGGCCACAACGCGGAGCGCATACAAACAAAAATTACGGTTAAAGAACAACATTGTAAAAAATGCTCGTGTTTTTGTTTTCTTTCATTCTCGCTGTAATGATAATCTTTACCGTTCGAAATGCTAAACAACCACTACCGTATGCGTAAAATTTAAACGAAAATTCGAATTGTTACATTTCTTGGAATGAGCCACTGTTTTTTTACCAGAATTCCCCGCTCGACAACAACCAATAAAGATCATCCACGTGACTCGCTCAAAGCCTGTTATTGGTGCACGTCGAGATGCGTGTCCAGCAAGTTTGTCGAGTATTGGAAAAGGAAAAAATCTGTTCTGGTAAACGCTTTCCACCGCGGCGAAGAATTTCCATGCAGACCGCGTTTGTATTGTAATGCGATATCGGCTTTCACCTGCAAACCTTCGATATCTTGCATTCCGTTGCATTTTATGAAGAAGCAAATGTGTCATTATTTATTCAACCGTTATTCCCTGATCCTGTAATGCACCCTTATCTCTTAGCGAACAATATTGGATGGTGCTGGTATGGACAAATTGCAGCAGATATGGCTTGCCTTTCTTGGGGGGAATAAAATGCACTTTGAGGAATTTCGTGGTTTTCATATGTGATGAAAATTGAAAGCGAGAATGTTGGCTACCAGAAGATTTTTTTTTATTTCATTTCAGGTTGTTTAAATTAAGAGAAGCAAATATCGGAATTTAGTTATTGTGTTAGAATTATGGATCAGTGTGGATTGTTATACGTCTGAGCGGTATTTTTTGTGGCACACCATGGTCTAAAGCAGGCATGTCCAACCTTTTGACAGGGGCGGGGGTGGCTCAGTCGGTAGCGCGCCAGGCTCGTAATCTGTAGTTCCCAGGTTCGAGTCCCAGCTGGGTCAGCGTTGAGATTTATCTCCGCAAAAATTCCCGTCCCCCCTGCCCACGGTCAGTAGGGGACACCGATGGGCTTGGAAAGGCCACCGTCCGTCGGATGGGACGTTAAGCCGTGGCCCCGTGTGCGGGAGAGCCATACTCTGTGCACATTAAAGAACACGCTGGATGGCCTTGACGGAAGGCTACCATCTGTCTCCCAACAGCTGTTCCAGTGGGTCCCCTCCACCAACCTTCTCTGAGCCTTCGGGGTCCATGTGACCTGGCCATTTAGCCCATGGTGTGCAAAAAAAGTGCCGCTCAGAGGTAAAAGAACCCAACCTTTTGATTTCCCTGGGCCACATTGAGTGAAGATTTGACTTCCCTGGGCCACATTGAGTGAAGATTAATCGTTTTGGGCCGCACATAAAATATATAATATAGTTAATGTATATGAATAAAAGAACTTCATTTATTGTCTTATGTTTCTTATTATAAAATTAAAAAAAGGGCAACATAAAACTAGAGGGATATCAAAAACTCGCTGAAAATCACATAATCATGTTGAAATCTTTTGTCGTAAACACGTAAACTTTACGATTTTGTGGGCCGCATTACTAGCTGTCCAGGGCCGAATGCGGCCCGTGGGTTGGACACGCCTGGTCTAAAGGGTCCTGATCCCAAAGCCTTTAAGGATTCAGGACTGAGAGGGAAACGGCTTCACCGGGCATTCATTAGGAATATAATGGAAGCATCCTTCAAGGTCATTTATTGAGTTCGTTGACGTGCATAATGTAAGTTGGGTTTTTTACCTCTGAGCTGCACTTTTTTTGCACATCATGGGCTAAATGACTATGTCACAATGACCCCGAGAGCTCAGAGCATGTTGGGGGCAGGATAACCACTGGACAGATGTTAGAAGGCAGATGGCAGCCACCGTCGAGGCAATCCAGCGTGTTCTTTAACGTGCAAAGGGTATGGCTCTCTCTCTCACACACACGGGGGGCGTCGGGTGCTCAGTCGGTAGCGCGCCAGGCTCGTAATCTGTAGCTCCCAGGTTCGAGTCCCAACTGGATCAGCTGAGACTTATCTCCGCAAAATTCCCCGCCCTGCCCACGGTCAGTAGGGGAGACCGATGGGCTTGGAAAGGCCGCCGTCCGTTGGATCGGACGTTAAGCCTTGGCACTGTGTGCGGCAGAGCCATACCCTGTGCACATTAAGAAACCAGCTAGATGGCCTTGACGGGAGGCTCCCAAATGTATCCCAACAGCTGTTCCAGTGGGTCCCCTCGCCCAACCTTCTGTGAGCCTTCGGGGTCCAGGTGACCTGGCCATATAGCCCATGGTGTGCAAAAAAGTGCCGCTCAGAGGTAAAACAACCCAACACAATCCCACACACGGACCAACGGTTTAACGTTCCATCCGATGGACGGTGGCCTTTTCAAGCCCTCCGGTGTCCCCTACTGACTGAGAACAGGGAGTTTTGTGGAGATTAATCTCAACGCTAGCCGGACTCGAATCTGGGAACTATAGATTACAAGCCTGGCGCGCTACCGACTGAGCCACCCCCGCCCTTGCACAATACGGATCTCTTGCAGATGAGGCCACTTGTTTAATGCCTCATTCGATAGATGACTACCCTTCCAAGCTCATCAATGACTCCTTTCTCACGAGAGCACAGATGGGAAATGGCTTCGTTTTTGGGTTGTTCTACCTCTGCACAGCACTTTTTATTTTGCACGCAGTGAAATAGATGGTCAGGTCACAAAGACCCCAATAGCTCAGAGAAGGCTGGGGAAGGGAATTCACTGGGCAGCTGTTAGGACAAAGATGAAATCCTCTCACTAAGACCACTAATGTGTGCCTTAAAGGGCACAGGATATGGTTCTCCTGCACACTAGACGGAGCTTAACGTTCCATGCTACGGACGGCGGCTTTTCCAAGCCTATCAGTGTCTCCTGTCTCACCAAGGACAGCGGAGAAAGAACACAGTTAGGACTCGAACCTGGAAACTGCAGATTACGAGCCAGGCGCGCTAACCGACTAAGCAATCATCCCTTATGTTTTGGTGACTGTGCTAACTGTTAGAACATAGTTCGAGATTTAAAACTTTTGTAAAGTTACTGGCGAGGGCAGAAAGAAACATTAAACAAGAAAACCTCCGTTTTTTGGTGTTTATGTTTCATTTTTAACGCTTAACCACATTTCAGCTCTTAAAATGCATTTCTTTCAATAGTGGAACTATAATGCCGAGATTTTTCCTTACTTCAGAAGCAGTTGAAGCAGACACAACCATCTAGTTGGAGGCCAATAAATTTTAGAACCTGAAAAAAGGTTTCCCAGCGTGGTAAGACTAAATGCTCAATTCAGTCTGATGGACTATGTATTTTTCTGTTAACTGCTGGAAGGATTGTGGATTTCGCTCACGCAACACATTGAGCTTTATATTCTTTCAGACCTTTTATGTTTCCTGTTCATAGTTTTTATGTCAGCAACTAGTACGACATTTTTTATATCTTACAATGTGAAAGAGAAAAATGTGTGTGGAACAATTTCTTTGAGTTGGGTTGTTTTACCTCTGAGCGGCACTTTTTTGCACACCATGGGCTAAATGGCCAGGTCACATGGACCCCGAAGGCTCAGAGAAGGTTGGAGGAGGGGACCCACTGGAACAGCTGTTGGGAGACAGATGGTAGCTTCCCGTCAAGGCCATCCAGCGTGTTCTTTAACGTGCACAGGGTATGGCTCTCCCGCACACGGGGCCACGGCTTAACGTCCCATCCGACGGACGGCGGCCTTTCCAAGCCCATCGGTGTCCCCTACTGACCGTGGGCAGGGCGGGGAAATTTTGCGGAGATAAATCTCAATGCTGACCCAGCTGGGACTCGAACCTGGGAACTACAGATTACGAGCCTGGCGCGCTACCGACTGAGCCACCCCCGCCCCCAATTTCTTTGAGAGGTTCATTTCCTCATCTATTGTGTAATAAAGAGACGAAATCCTCTTTTCATTCAGAAACATTGTTCATATTTGGTTATTTTTTTTATTTTTTCACGTTATAGTTTAATTTATAAACCGAAGTCTGAGAGTTTATTAAGACGTTCGGCTTATAAATATCGATTTCATTATAAAGAAAAGTGAAACAATTAGAGTTGGAAATGAAAAATCTTAGCCGTTTTTAGAAGTGACGTTCACGTTTATTTTTTGTGACTTTACTGGATAATTTTCAGTTGGCACGAATCATTTCTAGTATTTTTAGTTCTTCATATCGTTGCTTTTCTTTCATGTAATAAAACACAGAATTAAAAAAACTGTTTAATCCATATATATATGTATGTGTCTGTACATATGTTTTACGGTACTTTTAGGAAGTCCGCAAAACTCCCCGCCCTGCCCACGGTCAGTAGGGGACACCGATGGGCTTGGAAAGGCCGCCGTCCGTCGGATGGGACGTTAAGCCGTGGCCCCGTGTGCGGGAGAGCCATACCCTGTGCACGTTAAAGAACACGCTGGATGGCCTTGAAGGGTGGCTACCATCTGTCTCCCAACAGCTGTTCCAGTGGGTCTCCTATCCAAACCTTCTCTGAGCCTTCGGGGTCCTCGTGACCTGGCCATTTAGCCCATGGTGTGCAAAAAAGTGCCGCTCAGAAATAAAACAACCCAACCCAACTTTTAGGAAGATAGAACACTATGAAATATTAATTTGTTGTATTTGTTTATATTCAGTCTATATACTATTAATGTATTCAAATTATTTATTATTGTATTCAGTCTTTTAATACAGACTTGTCCCAAGGATCACCGTGCATATAGAGGTTTGGACACCAACAAAGTTTAAAAGGTTTTAAAAAAAAAACTTTCGGCAAACTCCTCTCTTACACAGTACTCTCCACTTTTGAGTTTTATTTAATCGTTTTAATTTTAATGAAACTAAATATTGAACTTTATTGTTTTCGCATTGTAATTACGATCAACTCTGAAATCAAAATTTGGTAAACAATATGGGGTAACCGTTCTCTTGCTTTGCAAAGAAAAATTTTATTGAGAAAAAAATAGGTCTTATAAACTACTACTACCCTGGTACATGTGCACCGACAAAAAATTATTTTTTCCATTTCACAACGAAACAGAAATGCACACAATGTGCTAAATGGTCAGGTTACAAGGACCCCGATAACTAAGGGAAAGTTGGGGGGGGGGGGGGTGACCCACGGGAGAGCTGTTCGGAGAGAGACGGTAGCCTGGTAACTATTTCCGTGGTAACTATTTCCCTGGTACATGTGCGCCGACTGAAGATTCTTTTTTTCCGTTTCACAACAAAACAGGGGGCGGGGGTGGCTCAGTCGGTAGCTCGCCAGGCTCGTAATCTGTAGTTCCCAGGTTCGAATCCCAGCTGGGTCAGCTTTGAGATTTATCTCCGCAAAATTCTCCGCCCTGCCCATGGTCAATAAGGGACACCGATGGGTTTGGAAAGGCCACCATCCGTCGGATGGGACGTTAAGCCGTGGTTCCGTGTGCGGGAGAGTCATATCCTGTACACGTTAAAGAACACGCTGTATCGCCTTAACGGGAGGCTACCATCTGCCTCCTAACAGTTGTTTCAGTGGGCCCCCTCCCCCAACATTCTTTGGGGTCCATGTGACCTAGCCATTTAACCCGTGGTATGCAAAAAAGTGCCGCTCAGAGATAAAACAAACGAAACAGAAATGCACACAATGGGCTAAATGGCCAGGTCACAAGGACTCCGATACTCAGAGATGTTAGGGGGAGGGACCCACTAGAGAACTGTTGGGAGACAGACGGTAGCCTCCCGTCAAGGCCATCCAGAGTGTTCTTTAACGTGCACAGTATATGACTCTCCTACATATGGGACCACGGTTTAATGTGCCATTTGAGGGATGACGGTGTCCCCTATTGACCGTGGGTAGGGAAAAAGTTTTGCGGAGATAAATCTGTACTGTGAGCTCAGATGGGATTCGAACGTGGGAACTGCAGATTACGAGACTTGCGCGCTTCCAGCTGAGCCATTCCCTCGCTAGAAAGGAATACCAATAGGAAATAGTAAAGATAATAATCAAGGAGACTGGTAAAAAAAGAATAAGAAATAGGAAAGATAATAATCAAGGAGACTGGTAAAAAAAGAATAACCAATAGCAATAGGAAATAGGAAAGATAATAATCAAGGAGACTGGAAAAAAAAGAATAACCAATAGGAAATAGGAAAGATAATAATCAAGGAGACTGGTAAAAAAAGAATAAACAATAGGAAATAGGAAAGATAATAATCAAGGAGACTGGTAAAAAAAGAATAAGCAATAGGAAATAAGAAAGATAATAATCAAGGAGACTGGTAAAAAAAAGAATAACCAATAGCTATAGAAAGACTGATGAAAAGAATAACCGCTTTCAGAGATAATCACCACGTCATCCAGACTGCTTGTTGTCAATATTTAACGTCCTTATGAGTTTCTGCACAACCTTGATTAAGAATGCACTTTGAATCATGATTGCGGAAATCTGTCACAAAACTGATACTGGGAAGCGAAAATTTCGAAAATTAACTGCCTTTAGCCGGTTACGTTGGACGGCGAATCTATGAAATAAATCTTATTAGGAAACACCTGGGACCACTAAGACAACGATCACGATCAAATTAGGCCCCTGACCATCTGAGCGGTAATAACTGAAAAGTTTGCTTAAATATTTAAGTCAACAAGAATTCTTCCATGTCAAAGGAAGACAAATTTGATTTGGGGAGTGAATTATTGGGAAATGAATTTCCTTTGATAGATCTTCCAAGAATTATATGGCTTACTCTGCACAAATAGTGTGTGCAAGTTCGCGAAGCTATTTAAACGGAATGGCGTGAATTGCTAGGAGAAAGAAAAAGGAAACTCTCCTCGGACTGGTAATCAGGGATGCATCTATGAAGGGGTCGTTCCAAGGTCACCAGTCCCCGGACATTCGTTGATCAAAAGGAGGTAAGGAGGGAAAATTATCCATGCCTAAAAATTTCAGTGATTTAATTTGTCGACACTAACTGATATTTATTTTTAAATCTCGTAAAATAATTTATTAAATAGTTCGTTAATTTTAAAAAAATATTAAATATTTTAGTAAGTTTTTTAAATAAATAACTACCAGTATAATATTTAGAGAGTAAATTATAAATAAAACTGCCATATGTTTCAAAATTTATTCTTTAGTTATTGGTCAAAACAAAGATTGGGGGGGGGGGCAATGGGGTTAAGTCTAAATCGAAAATATGTGTCAGTTGGGTTGGGTTGTTTTACCTCTGAGCTGTACTTTTTTGCACATCATGGGCTAAATGGCCAGGTCACAAGGACCCCGAAAACTCAGAGAAGGTTGGAAAAGGGGACCCACTGGAACAGCTGTTGGGAGACAGATGGTAGCCTCCCGTCAAGGCCATCCAGTGTGTTCTTTAACGTGCACAGGGTATGACTCTCCCGCACACGGGGGCCACGCTTATCGTCCCACCCGACGGACGGCGGCCTTTCCAAGCCCATCGGTGACTACTGACCATGGGCGGGGAGTTTTGCGGAGATAAGTCTCAACACTGACCTAGCTGAGATTTGAACCTGAGAACTGCAGATTAAGAGCCTGGCGCGCTACCGACTGAGTAAGGCACCCCCGCCCCTTTATGGGTCTATTGATTTTGACTTGCTTGTGTTTCTGATTTTCGGAAACTTCCTTAAGAGCCCCACAAAAATCAGTTTTGTCTTCAGGTCGAGCTGAATAATCATGGACTGAACAATTCGGTGTGAAGGTCATTCATCCGATACACGGCTCAGTTAAACATGAAGACATGAGCTCAGTTAAACATGAAGACATGAGCTCAGTTAAATATGAAGACATGAGCTCAGTTAAACATGAAGACATGAGCTCAGTTAAACATGAAGATATGAGCTCAGTTAAACATGAAGACATGAGCTCAGTTAAACATGAAGACATGAGCTCAGTTAAACATGAAGACATGAGCTCAGTTAAACATGAAGACATGAGCTCAGTTAAACATGAAGACATGAGCTCAGTTAAATATGAAGACATGAGCTCAGTTAAACATGAAGACATGAGCTCAGTTAAACATGAAGACATGAGCTCAGTTAAATATGAAGACATGAGCTCAGTTAAACATGAAGACATGAGCTCAGTTAAACATGAAGACATGAACTCAGTTAAATATGAAGACATGAGCTCAGTTAAACATGAAGACATGAGCTCAGTTAAACATGAAGACATGAGCTCAGTTAAACATGAAGACATGAGCTCAGTTAAACATGAAGACATGAGCTCAGTTCAAGATGAAGACATGAGCTCAGTTAAACATGAAGACATGAGCTCAGTTAAATATGAAGACATGAGCTCAGTTAAACATGAAGACATGAGCTCAGTTAAACATGAAGACATGAGCTCAGTTAAACATGAAGACATGAGCTCAGTTAAACATGAAGACATGAGCTCAGTTAAACATGAAGACATGAGCTCACTTAAACATGAAGACATGAGCTCAGTTAAACATGAAGACATGAGCTCAGTTAAACATGAAGACATGAGCTCAGCTAAATATGAAGACATGAGCTCAGTTAAACATGAAGACATGAGCTCAGTTAAACATGAAGACATGAGCTCAGTTAAACATGAAGACATGAGCTCAGTTAAACATGAAGACATGAGCTCAGTTAAACATGAAGACATGAGCTCAGTTAAACGTGAAGACATGAGCTCACTTAAACATGAAGACATGAGCTCAGTTAAACATGAAGACATGAGCTCAGTTAAACATGAAGACATGAGCTCAGTTAAACATGAAGACATGAGCTCAGTTAAACATGAAGACATTAGCTCAGTTAAACATGAAGACATGAGCTCACTTAAACATGAAGACATGAGCTCAGTTAAACATGAAGACATGAGCTCAGTTAAACATGAAGACATGAACTCAGTTCCCTTGTGTCTTCGATGTGTACCCATGACGAATTTGTCACGCTGTACTGTAGGGAGTCCTTAATTGGAGGATAATTTCGCCATGTTCTTATCACACCTTGCTACACCGCCATAGTTTCTGCAATCAACAAAAAAAATCAAACCGCAAGTGGGCAAAGGAATTGCTTTTTCTGACTCATAAACAACTTTCCCTTCTTCCATCCTACTCATTTCATACTCTTCAACTGGGGGCGGGGGTGGCTCAGTCGGTAGCGCGCCAGGCTCGTAATCTGTAGTTCTCAGGTTCGAGTCCCAGCTGGGTCAGCGTTGAGATTTATCTCCTCAAAATTCCCCGCCCTGCCCAGGGTCAGTAGGGGACACCGATGGGCTTGGAAAGGCCGCCGTCCGTCGGATGGGACGTTAAGCCGTGGCCCCGTGTGCGGGAGAGCCATACCCTGTGCACGTTAAAAAACACGCTGGGTGGCCTTGACGGGAGGCTACCATCTGTCTCCCAACAGCTGTTCCAGTGGGTCCCCTCCCCCAACCTTCTCTGAGCCTTCGGGGTCCATGTGACCTGGCCATTGAGCCCATGGTGTACAAAAAAGTGCCGCTCAGAGGTAAAACAACAACACAACCCAACCTACTCTTCAACTATTTTTTTCATGGTACTAAGAACAATTATTTGATCAGAAATAATTCTCCATATGCTAATACGAATTATTAGAAGTGAATAATAATTTTAAAACTGTTCCTAAAATTACTATACACAATATTTGCAAAAGTTATGAAAGTATAGTTTTTTTTCTTACAATTGAACAAAATTATGTTATATATCAAATACCTAAATGCAATAGGGGCGGGGTGGCTCAGTCGGTAGCGCGCCATGCTCGTAATCTGTAGTTCCCAGGTTCGAGTCCCTGCAGGGTCTGCGTCGAGATTTATCTCCGCAAAATTCCCCGCCCTGCCCACGGTCAGTAGAGGATACGAGGCCGCCGTCCGTCCGATGGGACGTTAAGCCGTGGCCCCGTGTGCGGGAGAGCCATACCCTGTGCACGTTAAAGAACACGTTGGATGGCCTTGACGGGAGGCTACCATCTGTCTCCCAACAGCGTATTCCAGTGGGTCCCCTCCCCCAACCTTCTCTGAGCCTTCGAGGTCCTTGTGACCTGGCTATTTAGACCATTGTGTGAAAAAAGAAAGGCAAAGCAACCCAACAAAGGGGTTTAGGGGGTTATAATTCTCCTCCTTTCCAGAGTTTGAACATATATATAGTACTAAGGTACTCCTAGAAAAATCAAAGACTAAAGCATGTCCAAAATCGCCACCATTGGAACTTTCTATGTACACCATCGTCTGTCACTAGTATTCTAAGAAACTTAGCCCTTTTCATGCAGGGCAGCACCAACTAACTTTCCCAATGTGTCGCTTCGACGCTAATACAAAATGTTAACGATCACACTTGATAGAATTTGGAGTCGTTCTCGGAGCAGAATGTGATGATAGGGGAAAAATCCGAAATAATTTCTGAAGCACAGTAACGTAATTTAGTGTTAATAGCCCTGCTTTGGAAGTGGTCGTGTTTTGCTACTAAATATAAATTATGCAAAATTTGCAACAAACACGCACTCTAGCGTGCTAAGCACACTAAGTGCTTTTCGTTACGAGGCTTCGACCATCGCTAAAAGCATTTGCCGAAAACAGTTGGAAAAAGAAACGAGAAAATTATAGTAAGAATTAAAACTTACAATTATTTTTTTCTCTTCTAATTAATATGTAATTTCTATGTATTATTCAAGCGGAAATAGACTATTACGTGCCTTATATTTGCATCTCTGGACAATTTCTACTTACTCATTCGGATTCGCAAATTAGATTATGTTCAGTCGCGAGACGGTTACGGTTATTGGATTTTGCTGTTTAGCATATGGTTACGGATTCTTTTTTAACGAATTGCAATTTAACATTAGTCTGGCTTAATAAATCAGGGATATATATTAATGCGCTTGCTATATATAAATTCGGGCCCGAGCTCAAAATAGCACAGACGATATCCCGCCCTGGCGGGCTCGGGCTCAGAATTATTTTAAATTTTAAATATTTCTTGCAATTGTGAAAAAAATAAGCAAAAAAAAAATTCATTATAATTTGTCCCCGTGTGCGGGAGAGCCATACCCTGTGCACGTTAAAGAACACGCTAGATGGCCTTGACGGGAGGCTACCATCTGTCTCCCAACAGCTGTTCCAGTGGGTCCCCTCCCCCAAATTTCTCTGAGCCTTCGGGGTCCATGTGACCTGGCCATTTAGCCCATGGTGTGCAAAAAAGTGCCGCTCAGAGGTATATCAATCCAATCCAATCATTATAATTTGAACCTTTTAATAAAGATTTAATAATTAAAAATTATCACCGTGCGGTTTTTGATTATTTTTTACGCATTCTCTATATTTAATAGATAAATATCTCTTTTCGTTTATAATGATATTACCAACAAAATATCAGTTTCTTTATAGAAGAATCTATAAAAATATATCTAGAATTTCTGATATTTTTCGTTCCAAATAGCATTAACGCTTTAATTTTGTCACAGAATGATTGTAATTAATAATATGAGAATAAAATAAACGATTAGCGACATGCGTTTCTATTCATAGGTCTTATGATCCGTTAGAGAAATTTCTCCACCAAATCAGCCAGGCTCGGTCTCAACAATGTCGAAATGATTAAGGCTCCATAACGTGGGGCGCGGACTCGAAACATTGACCCCGAACTCATCGCAAATCTCTTATTTTGGAGTGAATGCTGGACTTCTTTTTTTATTACTTGGTGATGCTTTTTTATTTATAGTGGGTTAAACGGATAGATAAAGTAACAGCGTTGAGAAGTAGTATTTGAGAGCGATTAAGCAATATATCAAATTAAAAACATCCAGCAGGTTTTCAATGTGTATGAAATATGACTCACCTAGGTTGGGTTGGGTTGTTTTACCTCTGAGCGGCACTTTTTTGCACACCATGGGCTAAATGGCCAGGTCAGAAAGACCCCGAAGGCTCAGAGAAGGTTGGGGAAGGAGACCCACTGGAAAAGCTGTTGGGAGACAGATGGTAGCCTCCCGTCATGGCCATCCAGTGTGTTCTTTAACGTGCACAGGGTATGGCTCTCCCACACACGGGACCACGGCTTAACGTCCCATTCGACGGGCGGCGGCCTTTCCAACCCCATCGGTGTCCTCTACTGACCGTGGGCAGGGCGGGGAGTTTTGCGGTGACTTACCTGTACAATCACAAACTTATCATTATGACTAATATTAGAGTTGGGTTGTTTTACCTCTGATCACCACTTTTTTGCATAAAATGGGCAAAATGGCCAGGTCACAAGGACTCCGAAGACTCAGAGAAGATTTGAGAGAGAGGACCCACTGGAACAGCCTGCTGGTAGATAAATGGTAGCCTCCCGTCGAGGCCATCCAGCGTGTTCTATAATATGCACAGGATATGGATCTCCCGCACAAAGAGACACGGCTTAAAGCTCCATCCGACTGACGACTGCTTTTCCAAGCCCATCAGTGTCCTCTACTGACCGTGTTAGGGCGGGAAGTTGTGCGGAGATAAATCTCAACGCTCGCCCAGCTGGGACTCGAACCTGGGAACTGCAGATTAAGAGCCTGAAGCGCTTCCGACTGAACAGCCACTCCGTCCCCAACTAATATTATCAGATCTCTCCAAGTTCTCAGTGTCGTCATTGTTTCTTTTTAATCTTTAGGAAATGTGCGTTGCCAGAAGCTTTCTCATGCTCAGGAATTACTTATTACTTTTAGAATTACTATTTACTTATATTTTTATTTATATTATACTATATTTATTTTATATTATATTATACACATTCATTATTTCATACTCAGAAGAAACACTGAAAGCTTCCCATCCGAATTCTCCAAGCCATTGGTGTTTTTCTAGTCACTGGTTTTAAGGGAACAGGTACGTCATTTATAATTGAAAGTTTCAGGATCGTCAGTGTCTCTTTTCCAACTGAAAGTTTCAAACCTTCAGTGTCTCATCTCTTACCGAAAGTCTCACACCTTTAACCTCTCATTTCCAATCAAAAGTTTCAAACCTTAGTGTCTCATTTCTGATCAAAAGTTTCCAGCCATCAGTGTCTCATTTCTAATTCAAAGTTTTAAGCTCAAATCGCACATTTCTCAGCGAAAGTTATATTTCGATCACGGTTCCATTTCCAACCAAATATTCGACGACCATCACCATCTCATTTTCAACGTAAAATTCAAATTCATCAGAATCTTATTTATCAGCGAAAGTTGCAACTCCATCGGTGGCCTATTTCTAAATCGAAAGTTTCAATCCCATCACTGCCCGTTTCTCACGGCAAATTTCCCTCCCATCAGCATCCCATTACTAACCGAGAGCAGCACCCAAATGGGGTGGCTGAGTAGGTAGCGTGCCAGGCTCGTAATCTGTATTCCCAGGTTCGAGTCCCAGCTGGGTCAGCGTTGAGATTTATCTCCGCAAAATTCCCCGCCCTGCCCACGGTCAGTAGGGGACACCGATGTGCTTGGAAAGGCCACCGTCCGTCGGATGGGACGTTAAGCCGTGGCCCCGTGTGCGGGAGAGCCATACCCTGTGCACGTTAAAGAACACGCTGGATGGCCTTGACGGGAGGCTGCCATCTGTCTGTTCGAGTGGTTCGAGCTGTTCGAGTGGGTCCCTTCCCCCAACCTTCTCTGAGCCTTCGGGGTCCATGTGACCTGGCCATTTAGCCCATGGTGTGCAAAAAAGTGCCGCTCAGAGGTAAAACAACCCACAACACAACGCAGCACACAAACAAGAACGAAAATCTCATCGGAGTCATACTTGGCAATGGCATATTCCGTCATCAGGTTCCAATGATGACGTGTTACAATTTTTTTTTACTTTAAATTCTTCGAGACGTACATTTCCGATTACTCTTCATCGCCTAAAAAAAATCAAGTGATGCTGGATAAATCAAGCATCACTTGATTATCATCACTTGAATATCAACAGGTATTAATCAGAGTGGTAACAATGAAGAGGAGAATGAAAATGATTTCCTCTTTAAAAAGAACATTTTGTTTCTCCTCTTCATTGTTGTCACTCTGATTATTACCTGCTGTTTTTTTAATTGTCGGAGTCAGACAAATTTGCTCTTCCAAAACATACGCCCGTGGCTGATGTTATATTTTTTAATTCGCTCCACTGGAATGAAATTCCATTGGATTAATTGAACTATAGATTAATTGGCAATTGTTAAAACAACAGTTGAGTTAGGTCCTTTTAACTCCATACGAAGCTTTTTAAATGCTCCATGAGTAGAATGTCAGGTTACAATAGGGACGTACCCAGGAAGTCCAGACTCCCTCCCCCTGAAAATTTGGTCGTCTTATATGAAGTCTGAAACCTATCTCCCTGCTTTTAAATCCAAAACAGGTGTCTTTGGATAATTTTATTTTAGCCCCGTGGTTGGGTTGTTGGGTTGTTTTACCTCTGAGCGGCACTTTTTTGCACACCATGGACTAAATGGCCAGGTCACATGCACCCCGAAGGCTCAGAGAAGGTTGGGGGAGGGGACCCACTGGAACAGCTGTTGGAAGACAGATGGTAGCCTCCCGTCAAGGCCATCCAGCGTGTTCTTTAACGTGCACAGGGTATGGCTCTCCCGCACACGGGGCCACGGCTTAACGTCCCATCCGACGGACGGCGGCCTTTCCAAGCCCATCGGTGTCCCCTACTGACCGTGGGCAGGGCGGGGAATTTTGCGGAGATAAATCTCAACGCTGACCCAGTTGGGGCCCGAACCTGGGAACTACAGATTACGAGCCTGGCGCGCTACCGACTGAGCCCCCACCCCCGTGGTATACATAGTCGTATCAGAATAAAATGACCACCTACATAATAATGCTAATGGTAGGTGGTCATATTATTTTGATACGACTGTGTATGTCCGACGCTAAAAATAGACTTAAAAAGCAGCTATAAAATTTTATTCTACATAGAATATAATTTTAACCTTTCCTGTCAGGTAGGGTATTTTATTAATTGAGGAAACCCTACTAAAGTCTTATTTCTCGGATCCCCACCCTCACCCGAAACTAAATCCTGTGAACTTGCCTGGGTTACAGGGTCCCAAAGCCTAGAAATGTAGATTTTTTCACGTCAACGCACTAGACATCTGTAAGACATCTGTAAGACAAAGAATGACTGCAGAACACTGGAAACAGTAAATAGGTCCAGAGTTATAAAGACCCAGTAGACAGCTAAAACTTTGAGCAACAATTTGAAGCTGCAAATTGAAGCCGCGTGCAGAGACACCACGACAGCTGTAGGTATTAGCAGAATGATGTGCACCTAAACTTGCAAAAATAGAAAATAAATACGTGGGTGGGGGGAGGGGAAGGAGTGAATGTTTCAAGCCTGAATGCTCCGGAACACCGTTCCGGTATATAATATATATATTTTTTTCTATTTTAGTGGCCTTTAAAAATAGTTTTAAAAGGTATGTTCAAACATTTTTCACCTCTGTTGGGTTGTTTTACCTCTGAGCGACACTTTTTTTTTTGCACACCATGGGCTAAATGGCCAGGTTACAAGGACCCGTGGGTTCAGAGAAGGGGAGGGGATCCACTGGAACAGCTGTTGGGAGACAGATGGTAGCCTCCCGTCAAGGCCATCCGGCGTGTTCTTTAACGTGCACAGGGTATGACTTTCCCACATAAGGGCCACGGATTAACGTCCCATCCAACGGACGGCAGTCTTTACCATGCGAATCGGTGTCCGCTACTAACCGAGGGCGGGAAATTTTTGCGGAGAAAAATCTCAACGCTAGCCCAGCTGGGACTCGAACCTGGGAACTACAGATTACGAGCGTGGCGCGCTACCGATTGAGCCCCCCCCCCCCCCCGCCCTCACCTCTGTTACATGACTAGCAGTTCCATAAAGCACCGCCAGTGCAACGGTGACATAATGGAAAACTGTAAGCAGGTCAATGTGATTCTGTTGCGATGCGATTTGAGCCGTAAATCCTTATGGTCATCAGGGATTTCCACACTGTGGGATCAAAATATTTCTCTGAAAGCTAAATATTCACAAAGCTACTCCTGTCGGCATCTTTTTTCGGCTGATCTGATGATATGCATTAAAATGGAAGAATTAAGGTAAATAAATGCCACCTGCTTATTTAGTTTAGAAAATTATGCAAATTTTTCCCACTTTCCGAGACCTTATCCATTTACTTCTAATCTTCCGCAAGAAAAAGTCCTATCATCCTTTGTTTCTGTATAATATGAAAAAGAATTATTAAAACACTTCATATTCTAAATTATCTTTTAGAAGAAAATCTATTTTTTCTCAGTGTCGTTTTTCTAAGTGCATTTTTTTAGAAAATTGGTCTAAAGCTGAGGTTTGCTGTCGACTTAGATTTTAATCTCTGACCTTTTCTAAAATGCTAATCCTAGTCATATTTTTCCTTTACGATATGCAAAAAGAATGATATAATTATCATATCGAAACTAAATTTTTATTTCAAACTAAAACTGTTTTTGCTATGAGTTTATTTTAATATATTGCTAGAACATATATATGTATTAATTATACTAATGTTGTTATTTGCTAGAGCAAATAAGAGATACAGAGAATAGTCATTTAAATATTTTAAAATTAAGATTGCTAAAGTTCATTGACGTTCATGTCAGTTCTTCACGTGTGTCATCATGAGATTTGCAAAAGAAATTAAGAATTTGTGAGGAATTTTCTCTTTTTTGGAAGTTATGTTTTTCAAGACATCATCATTTAAACGTGTATTTTTAAACATTAAAATTTCTCAGTACGTTCTAGCCCAGCAACAGCATACCATCGAGCCCCAATCTATGTAACTATCGATCATAATCCTACGTTTTTTTTATCTCTTCGAACAAGAAATAACAAAACGCTGGAAGAAGCATTATATTCAACCATTTCTAAACGTTCGTGTTGCCACTTTCTAAAACATAAACAACCTAAAAATATCTCTCCGAAGAAACTAAAGCCGCAACCGCAAATAAATTGCTAGGATTAAAAATAAAATTCCTTTTGAAATCATACTGAAAAGTCCTCTGTGTTTTTTTATTTTTTCTTTCCATAATTGATCACGATCTGAAGAATATAAAAGCGTGCAAACAAAGCACAAAGTTGCACCTGTTTAGAAATCAACAATCCTTTTCCATTGTGCTCCCTCAAAAGCTTCCCCTGTGGAGTATTTGATATTGATCGTTTTATAGAAGCGACAAACCATTCATCTACAAAGCCATTACGAGAAGTGAGCTATGCATAGACTGAAAATAAATTCCTCTATAATGCAAGACAGGAAAAGATTCAGATGGGATTTTTAAACTTCCCTAAGATAGAGGATTTCATCCGAGGCGTGTTTAATAAAAAGTGATGCTTCAATTTCATGCTCCTCGATTGCAATTTGTTTTTCTTTCCCCAGAAATCCTGCAGGAATGGGAAAGCCATCATCTGCCTAGTTCTGCCAGTCAGTCAAGGGAAGATTCTCTGGGAGGTGAGTTTATATTTTCTTCTTTTTTTCTCGTTTGAACAGTTATTAAACTTTTTTAAAATATAGGTTAGTAGCTGCCTGCCTTTTTATTGTCCGCTACTGTTTTTAATATTTTCAGACTGATTTTTTTTTATGGAAAAAGAAGTCTTTTCAGTTGAACGTGCTTTATTTATGGCCATAGGCTTGAGAATATACAAAAATTAATTTTAACATCATTTCGCTGAAATTCAACGTGTGCATTTTAATGCAAAAGCAATCCCAAAAGCTGTAAATTTCTGAAATCTCAGAAAGCAGTAAAAAGGAACATACAAGATGAGATTTATATGCATTTCGTCATGATAAACACATCATATAAATGATACCTGAGAAATGCAGCAAAAATCTGTTGTTGTTGCATGTTAATCACAGTTATCTTCAGTTGTTATTGTATGTAGTTTCTATTATATCCATAAATGGCGCCAAATTCAAGTCCATTCCTGCAAACTAAGACGTGGTTTACAATTTGCAAACATTTCAAAACCACATGCAACTTTTCCGATGCTTAAAACATATTCTAAAAAATAATGTACATTGAAATGTACATCAGATTTGAAGGGTTTAATGTTTCATGACCATTTTAACAACCATTCAAAGTTCTGCGACCCCTTTTAAAAACCTTTCTAACGTTCTATGACCCATCATACACACATTTAAAGTTCCCGACTCACTTTAACAACTAGTTAAAGTTCTGCGAGAAGTTCTGCGATTATTACTGCATATACCCTATAGCTCTCACGGCGTACCCCAAAAAATTTACCCCACGTTGAGAACCCCTACCCTAGAGGATCAACCAGGTCTTCAGGTACTCTTAACCATTATTGTAGGCATAGAACTCTAAGAAAGTGGTGCCTTTCGGTTTTTCGAATGTATATACCCTATTATAGTGCAACCAAAAAATGAACGCTTCGCTTAATTTTTTAGCTAAAGAAGATGTAAGTATTATTAAGATTAAAAATAAAAAATAGCCTTATTCACTGAATCTAATGAGACCAAGTAGGCCTCATTCAACCCTTTACAAAAATATTAAATATGACCATCAAAAATATCTGCTTAAGAGAAGGAAAACAAGTGCTTTTAGCAATTATCAACTTGATGAGCATGCATTTTTCATTATTTACCTTATTTTTTTTAAAAATCTGTACCAAAAAATATTTTCCCCAATTTTCTGCGAGTGGCTTGAAAACATGTTGTGGGTCGAATTTTTAAATATCGTAATCGAAGCGTCTGATGCTTTTGCGACTTTTTTTTTTTGCAAAGAAAACGATTATATCTCTACAATTTAATTTTGAACTCAACCTTATGCGACCACACAAAATGCTCTTTCATTAATTCATTCATTTTTTTTTTATTTCTTCTCTGTTCCAACTGGTCGAATAAATCTTATGAAGTTATTTAATTAAAATTAATTATTAAAATAATTTAATTATTACAATAATTAAAATTGCGTTGATATATTATTTAGCTAATTTATGTGATCTTATTTTATTTACCTACTTTATTGAATTAAATCGTAATACATGATGTCTTTGAAGAAGCATCAATATATTAAACACACTTTTACCATAAAGAGCTGCCAGCTGAGTCAACGTTGAGATTTATCTCCGCAAAATTCCCCGCCCTGCCCACGGTCAGTAGGGGACACCGATGGGCTTGGAAAGACCGCTGTCCGTCGGATGGGACGTTAAGCCGTGGCCCCGTGTGCGGGAGAGCCATACCCTGTGCACGTTAAAGAACACGCTGGATGGCCTTGACGGGAGGCTACCATCTGTCTCCCAACAGCTGTTCCAGTGGGTCCCCTCCCCCAACCTTCTCTGAGCCTTCGGGGTCCATGTGACCTGCCATTTAGCCCAAGGTGTGCAAAAAAGTGCCGCTCAGAGGTAAACCAACCCAACCCATAAAGAGCTGATTTCCTTGTGCAAATCAATCAGTATTAGGTTTGCTATTTCTACAAAGAGAGCTAACAGAAATGGGTTGGGTTGTTTTACCTCTGAGCGGCACTTTTTTGCACACCATGGGTAAATGGCCAGGTCACATGGACCCCGGAAGGCTCAGAGAAGGTTGGGGGAGAGAACCCACTGGAACAGCTGTTGGTAGACAGATGGTAGACTCCCGTCAAGACCATCCAGTGTGTTCTTTAACGTGCACAGGATATTGCTCTCGTGGACACAGAGCCACTGCTCAATGTCCCATCCAGCGGGATGCAGCTTATCAGGTTGGGTTGGGTTGTTTTACCTCTGTGCGGCACTTTTTTGCACACCAATGGTAAATGGCCAGGTCACAAGGACCCCGAAGGCTCAGAGAAGGTTGGGGGAGGGGACCCACTGGAACAGCTGTTGGGAGACAGATGGTAGCCTCTTGTCAAGGCCATCCAGCGTGTTCTTTGACGTGCACAGGGTATGGCTCTCCCACACACGAGCCACGGCTTAACGTCCCATCCGACGGACGGCAGTCTTTCCAAGCCCATCGGTGTCCCCTACTGACCGTGGGCAGAGCGGGGAATTTTGCGGAGATAAATCTCAACGCTGACCCAGCTGGGACTCGAACCTGGGAACTACAGATTACGAGACTGGCGCGCTACCGACTGAGCCACCCCCGCCCCAGCTTATCAGGTGTCCCCTTTTAATCAAGGGCAGAACACAGTTGGCAAAGAAAAATCTCAACCCAGGCACAGTTGGGAATCGAACTTAGAAACATTATTTTACGATTCTGGCGTGCTACCGATTGAGCGAGCCCGTCGCCGTTATAAGGTTAATAAAATTTAACTTTAATACTGTTGTTGAGTTAGTGATAATATTTTATTTCTTTTATTCCTTTTAAGCAATTTAATACCTTCCAGCAAAAATATTATTGATTTTTGCTGCAGTATCATTGCATGGCATAAAAGTTAGGTAGCCGTTCATCGACAAAGTTGGCATTCCAAAATGTTTCTGCTCCTGCGGAACCGAAATGATTCGAAATGAGTTTATTTCCATTTTAAAAGTTTCTTTTTTTTTTCCTAAGTCCAACAGGAGTACTTAAGAGCAAAGAAACGAAACTTTGAAAGTTTTAAAATAAATGGAACTTCCTAAATGTATCGTAGAGCAAACTTAGCGAACGACTCGAAACAAACTGTCGGCAAATTTTTCTTCAGAATCCATCTCATGACGATTGCGTTTCATTTTACCAACGCAACAGATCTCTCTCTCAATAAGTTCTCGAAGTCAGCGAAATCGGTTTGGAAAGAAAAGTAAATTCAAAAAAACGACTTTTTTTCTTTTATATTTTTGTTCGTATTCCAAAGTAAAACTGCGTTGCATCTATTCAAGTCGGTTCCTTTTTCACTCAATACGAATTTACCGTTTACCTAGAAGGTCTCATCTCAACCCAAGTAAACAGCCATGCGCACATGAGGTTGCCCATCAAAGAGAGATTTCCCTAAACGCAGCCGGGATGACTGAAAACTGTTTCCTCTTCTTCGTATTCATCCGTTCGCTGCATCTTCTTTTTCCCCTCTACGGAAAAATCCATCAAATGCCAGCTACATACAAAACATCTTTCTAGAGAATTTTATACTGATGGGCAAAATTTAAATTTTAAATTATGGTGTGTCTTCTTCTTCTTTTCTTCAACTTTTTTCTCTCCAATATCCGATATATTTTTTTCTTTTCATTCTTTTTCCACTTTTTTTTACAATCCATGAATCTTGATAATTCTCTCTTCTTCTGTAACTTTTTTTTTCCAGTACTCAAATTGCAGAACCTTGTTCGAGGTTCTGGTATTAAGGATGTGTCAGATGCAGTTCAATTCTTTCCTTTGTTATTCTCTTACTCTTGTCTTTCAATGTGGCCGTTAACAAAGCCTCTTCTTCAGATAAGAATGCATTGAAATATGAGCTGACGCCGAGCATTCTCCTGTGCTGTCATTCACTCTGACCATTCCCGTTTCTTTTTGAAATAAAATGGAATCCTATCGAATTGCAAAAATAGTTTTGCAATAAGAACAACGCGGACAGGATAAAACCGAGAGCTTTTCGTGATTCCCACGAAAAATAAAATAAAATATTTTACATCCTGGTTTGTTTTTTTTTGTTTTCAATATACGTATTCTCCTTACACTTCCTTCATCTGAGACAGTCAAAATGAAAAGAACTTTCTTCACTTTTTTCAATCATATTTCGCGACCGCGGAGTTGCTCAAATTTCTTCTCTTCGACGGCGAATGTGACTTTCAACTTAAGGTCGAGGGAGCAAGGGCCATATTAAAAGAAATTCTTTATGACTGGCGCATTCGCACTGAGACATAAATAAGGAGACAAAATTCTGAAGGGTAGGTTTCTGTTTTAAAGGGCGAGGAAGAGTAAATTGCTTCCCAAGTTGAATTTAGAGCCTGTTTAAATTAGAAGTTTCCTGAAATTTTCCTTTTATATTTTAGTTGGAGGTTGGTTCAGTTGCTAAGTGCGCCAGGCTCATAATCAGTAGTTTCCAGGTTCGAATCCCAACTGTGTCCTATGTTGAGATTTATCTCCGTCATTCCATAATCTATCCTCCGTCAGAAAAGGCACACCAATGAGCTTGGAAATGCAAACGTCCGTCGCATGAAACGTTAAGCCATGGTTCAGTGTGAAAAAAGAAAAATATCCTGTGCACATTAACGGACATGCCAGATGGCCTTGACGGGAGGTGTGCAATCATCTCTTAGCGGTTCGAAAATGCCGCCGTCCGTCAGATGGAGCATTAAGCCTTGTTCCCATGTGTAGGAGAGCCATACCCTGTGCACACTAAAGAATATTCTGGATGACCTTTACGGGAGGCTTCCATCTATCTCCTAGCAGCCCATCTTTGAACCCTTATCTGGTCATTTAGCCCATTGTGTGCAAAACAAGTTGTGTGCAAAACAACCCTTGTGTGCAAAACATTGTGTGCAAAACAACCCTTGACGGGAAGCTTCCAACTGTCTCCTAACAGCTCCCCAGAGAGTGAATTCCTTCAGCCTTCTTTGAACCATTGGAGTCCCTGTTATCTGGTCATTTAGCCCATTGTGTGCAGAAAAAGTGCTGCCCCTTGACGGGGGGGAGGGGTGCTCAGTCGGTAGCGCGCCAGGCTCGTAATCTGTAGCTCCCAGGTTCGAGTCCCAGCTGAGTCAGCGTTTAGATTTATCTCCGCAAAATTTCCCCGCCCTACCTACGGTCAGTAGGGGAACCGATGGGCTTGGAAAGGCCGCCGTCCGTCGGATGGGACGTTAAGCCATGGCCCCGTGTGCGGGAGAGCCATACCCTGTGCACTTTAAAGAACACGCTGGATGGCCTTGAAGGGAGGCTACCATCTGTCTCCCAACAGCTGTTCCAATGGGTCCCCTCCCCAACCTTCTCTGAGCCTTTGGGGTCTATGTGACCTGGCCATTTAGCCCATGGTGTGCAAATAAGTACCGCTCAGAGGTAAAACAACCCAAAGCCCCTTGATGGGAGGCTTCCATCTATCTCTTAACAGCTGTCCAGTGGATGCACTTCCTCAACCTTCTCTGAGCCCTTGGGGTCTTTGGGACTCGGCCATTTAACCTACAGTTTGCAGGCAAATGCGGCTCAGAGATAAAACAACTCAATCCAATTTGGGCACGTTAAAGAACATGATGGTGACTTGACGAAGACTTGGAAATTTCTCCTAAAACCTTCCCATTGGGTGCGGGGATGGCTCAGTCGGTAGCGCGCCAGGCTCGTAATCTGCAGTTTTCAGGTTCGAGTCCCAGCTGGGCTAATGTATCTCCAAAAAACCAGCTGGGCTATCTCTACAAAACTCCCCGCTTTGCCCTCTGTCAGTAGGGGACACCGATGGGCTTAGAAAGTCCGTCATCCATCGGATTGGACGTTAAACCGTGGCCCTGTGTGCATGAGAAAGTCAAACCATGTGCACGTTCAAGAGCACACCTTGGCCTTGACGGGAAGCTACCATCTGTCTCCTAACAGCTGTTCCAGTGGGTCCCCTCCCCCAACCTGCTCTGAGTCTTCAGGGTCTTTGTAACCTGGCCGTTTAGCCTATTGTGTGCAAAACAGGCCGCTCAGAGGTTAAACAACCAAAGGCTTATAATAACAATTCGCCATTAAACCGAAAGTAATCACTCAACCTCTTCAACTATTTCCCTCTTTAAAGAAAGAGTAAATTCGAAACGGAAAAATAAACATTGCTCATGATTTACTCAGTCACAGAGAACGAAATTCAATGAGTATGGTTCCAATAAGAAAGTCCACAATACCCCCCCCCCCCCCCGCTTTTCCTTACGTGAAGGAAAAATGCAGGTATACGTAATAAATCCGCGTACTTGACGACGTAAAAGCACAGATCCGTGACGTCATTGAGAATATCCCAGAGGAAATGCAATCTGCATTCGAAAACATGCTGCGGGAGCACGTTTTTGTACTCAGTATGTACGGAAGGGGGGTGGGGCAACTTTCATCACTTGAAGTCAGCATTTATGCATAATAACACATTTCGTGCGTATAAATTGACTTTCCTCATATCGATCGACACATTTCTGTCATGTCTGTCTTCGCATAAGAGCTATGTACACTCAGTGCTCACTGAATTATGACCACCTCCCTCCATGTTATGTCGGCGGAACTTTTAAGAAAAGAGTTTTGTGAGTTGTTTTACCTCTGAGCTGCACTTTTTTGCACACAATGGGTTAAATGGCCAGGTCACATGGACCCCGAAAACTCAGAGAAGGTTGGGGGAGGGGACCCAGTGGAACAGCTGTTGGGAGACAGATGGTAGGCTCCGTCGAGGCCATCCAGCGTGTTCTTTAACGTGCACAGGGTATAGCTCTCCCGCACACGGGGCCACGGCTTAACGTCCCATCCGACGGACGGCGGCCTTTCCAAGCCCATCGGTGTCCCCTACTGACCGTGGGCAGGGCGGGACAGAATGGGACTGAAAATTAATTAAGGCTCTCAATCAAATCTTTCTAAATCTCGATTTTAAAGATATAATAAATATTAAAAATATAATAAAGAGTTATGGAAGTATGAATATTTAAAAACAGCAATGCCTAACTTTAGAATTTAATTAAGAAGTTAATAATAATTTGGATAAGAACTATTATTTCACACCATTTAATACAACAGATGTGTATTTGAAAAGTTAATGTAAATAATTTTTCAACGTTTTTCAATTTTCCCAAGACTTGTTTCTGTTTAATATTCGAAGTACAAAGCGAACATTATGGAAAAAAATCGAGATTTAGATAGATTCGATTGAAATCTTTAATTTATCTTCCGTTAGATTTTCTCATAAAACGATGGGGCGGGGGTGCTCAGCTGGTAGCGCGCCAGGCTCGTGATCTGCAATTCCCAGGTTCGAGTCCCAGCTGGGTCAGCATTGAGATTTATCTCCGCAAAACTCCCCGCCCTGCCCACGGTCAGTAGGGACACCGATGGGTTTGGAAAGCCGCCCGAGGCCGTCCGTCGGAACTGGACGTTAAGCCGTGGCCCCTTGTGTGGGCGAGCCATACCCTATGCACGTTAAAGAACACGCTGGATGGCCTTCACGGGAGACTACCATCTGTCTCCCAACAACTGTTCCAATGGGTCCCCTCCCCCAACCTTCTCTGAGCCTTCGGGGTCCTTGTGACCTGGCCATTTACTCCATGTTGTGCAAAAAAGTGGCGCTCAGAGGTAAAACAACCCAACCCATAAAACGATTATAGAACTATGAAGTTACCTTCCACTGACATAACATGGATGGGTTGTTGTTGTTGTTTTACCTCTGAGCGGCATTTTTTTTGCACACCATGGGCTAAATGGCCAGGTCACATGGACCCCGAAGGCTCAGAGAAGGTTGGGGGAGGGGACCCACTGGAACAGCTGTTGGGAGACAGATGATAGCCTCCCGTCAAGGCCATCCTGCGTGTTCTTTAACGTGCACAGGTACGGCTCTCCCGCACACGGGGCCATGGCTTAACGTCCCATCCGACGGACGGCGGTCTTTCCAAGCCCATCGGTGTCCCCTACTGACCGTGGGCAGGGCGGGGAATTTTGCGGAGATAAATCTCAACGCTGACCCAGCTGGGACTCGAACCTGGGAAGTACAGATTACGAGCCTGGCGCGCTACCGACTGAGCCACCCCCGCCCCCATAACATGGATGGAGGTGGTCATAATTTAGTGTCCACTGAATGTATATCAAAACGATGGTAGAAACATGTATATCAATCTTTACCGTTCAATCAGAACAGAAAGAATTAGAATCTTTAAATTTTAGGCCAATCCTGACTTTTAACAAAAATAGAGCTGTTACTTTACATGTTAAAGCGATCTTTGCTTAAAAACTTTTTCGCCTATTTTGCAGAAATTCAATGTGGTCTAAAGTTATACCGCAGTTCAAGTTCACTGAGCAGTATTCTTCTTTCTGCACACAAACGAATAAATGGTCTGTTCACAAAGACCCCAAGGGCTCAGAGAAGTTTGCGAAAGGGGACCCACTGAATAGCTGTTAGGATGTAGATGGAAGTCTATCGTCTCAGCAATCTAGAGTGTTCTTTAATGTGTCGGCACAAGGTTCGGGGCGGGGGTGGCTCAGTCGGTAGCGCGCCAGGCTCGTAATCTGTAGTTCCCAGGTTCGAGTCCCAGCTGGGTCAGCGTTGAGATTTATCTCCGCAAAATTCCCCGCCCTGCCCACGGTCAGTAGGGGACACCGATGGGCTTGGAAAGACCACCGTCCGTCGGATGGGACGTTAAGCCGTGGCTCTTGTGTGGGAGAGCCATACCCTGTGCACGTTAAAGAACACTCTGGATGGCCTTGACGGGAGGCTACCATCTGTCTCCCAACAGCTATTCCAGTGGGTCCCATCCCCCAACCTTCTCTGAGCCTTCGAGGTCCTTGTGACCTGGCCATTTAGCCCATGGTGTGCAAAAAGTGCCGCTCAGAGGTAAAACAACCCAACCAAAGGCACAAGGTTCGCCTTGCACGGAACCATGGCTTAACATCCCGTCCGACGGACACATCGGTCTCCTCTTTCTTACCGATGGTAGGGTAGAGGTTATAGGAGATAAATTTCAATCCGCACAGTGGGGGTTGGCTTAGTCGGTAGCGCGCCCGGCTCTGTAGTTCCCAGATTCGAGTCCCAGCTGGGTCAGCGTTGAGATTTATCTCCGCAAAATTCCCCGCCCTGCCCACGTCAGTAGGGGACACCGATGGGCTTGGAAAGGCCGCCGTCCGTCGGATGGGACGTTAAACCATGGCCCCGTGTGCGGGAGAGACATACCTGTGCACGTTAAAGAACACACTGGAGGGAAACAGCTACCATCTGTCTCCCAACAGCTGTTCCAGTGGGCCATCCCTCAACCTTTTCTGAGCCTCCGTGGTCCCTGTGACCTCGCCATTTAGCCCATTGTGTCCAAAAAATGTATCGCTCAGAGGTAAATCAACCCAGGTCTGAAACCTGGAAATGCAGATTACAAGCCTCGGATGATGCCAACCCTGCCCTTTTTTTGGAAGTGCTGAAATTAAAAACAGGGAGAGGTCAGATAGATGAAACACGGTAAGTTCATTTGGTTTACCTCTAAGCGGCACTGTTTTTTTTTTGCACACAATGGAATAAATTGTCAGGTCAACTGTAGCCCCAGGGCTCAGAGAAAGTTGGAGGAAGGAGACCCACTGGAACAGCTGTTAGGAGACAGATGGTAGCCTCCCGTCAAGGTCATTCAGCGTGTTTTTAACGTGCACAGGGCCACGGATTAATGTCCCCTTTCCAAACCCATCGGTGTCCCTACTGACTAAGGGCAGGGCGGGGAGTTTTGCGGAGATAAATCACAACATTGGCCCAGCTGGGACTCGAATCTAGGAACTGAAGATTACGAGCCTATCGTGCTACCGACTCAACCATCCCCCCACACCTGACAAAAAAAAAAAGCTTCCAAGGTGTCTTAGATGATAAATACAAAAATATAAAACGATCATAGAGAAGTAGTTGAGAAATCGTGTTAAACGGAGGGTCAGTCGTGTTAGTCGAAAACCAACTCCATTTTAAACTAGAAAGATAACATATCGCCCCTGTGAATAGGAGATGCTCGTTTTCAGAGAAAAGGAAATTTCTTTTAATTTTCCGAATTTTTCTCAGTTTAACAATAATAATTCGTACCAACGGTGGGGGCTGGGGTGGCTCAGTCGGTAGCGCGCCAGGCTCTAATCTGCAGTTCCCAGGTTCTTCCAGCTGGTCAGCGTTGAGATTTATCTCCGCAAAATTCCCCGCCCTGCCCATGGTCAGTAGAGGAACCGATGGGCTTGAAAGGCCGCCGTCCGTCGGATGGGATGTTAAGCCGTGGCCCCTGTGTGGGAGAGCCATACCCTGTGCACGTTAAAGAACATGCTGGATGGCCTTGACGGGAGACTACCATTTGTTTCCCAACGGCTGTTCCAGTGGGTCCCCTCCCCTAACCTTCTCTGAGCCTTCGGGGTCCTTGTGACCTGGCCATTTAGCCCATGGTGTGCAAAAAAAAGTGCTGCTCAGATGTAAAACGACCCAACCCAAAGTACCAAGGGGGATTTGGAAAAAGTTAAAAATTCATTCGACATTTACGCTTTGTGCATTCACATTCGGCATTCACATTTCAGAACCAAAATTTCAAAAATAGTCAAGGAAAGAAAACATCTCTTGCAATATTAGTTCGGAATTTTGCCATTTTAAAACTTTTTCCACCGTTAGAGGGCGCAGTATATATAATTATAACTATAGAAAGATTTCCATCCTAAAAAGAATTTTCACTTTATCTCTAAAAACAAAAAAAGTTCGATGTCTACAGACAAACGGACGCCAAAGTAAAAACCTTACCTCGTTTTTTCTGAACACGAGCTAAAAACGTGTTAATCGAGACTGGGTGTAGTTTTTTTTTTTCAAGTGAGTCTTTGCTTAGTTAGGGTTGGCCACACTTAGTTTAAAATGATGTGTAAGTTATAACTGTACAAAATTATCATTATATATTTCAAAAATTAATTACTAACTTTTTAAAAATAAATAACAACCAGTTAAATTTTAATAAAGAAGATATTAATTAAACCTTAGTATATTTAAATTCTGATTCTTCTGTTTGTGAGTTGTCTAGGTCGCTGGATTTCCTACGTAACAACTCTGCATCACTTAATGGATTGCTGTTGAGAGCTGTGGTATGGGGAGGGGCGGGCTACTTTTTGAATTTCATTATCTCAGAGTGTGCTTGATATCCTAATGCAAACTTTCTCCTTTCTTTCCTCTCCTTCCTCCTTGGAGGACGAGTCCTCTCTGTTTGCTTAGTCCCCCAACCTGCCTCTGCTCTCACTTCTAAGCTTAGTCTTTTAAGCCCAGTAGAAGAATCCAGCGCGACTGAAATGCGCCGAAGGACAAGGGGGGGAAAAAAGGATTTCGACTCGGAAGCAGAGGGACGTAATTAAGGAAAGGAAAATAAAGATGAAGTTAAGAAAACTGTTTCATTCCTCGAGACCCCAATCTGCTTACATCTCAAATAGAATTCCTTTTGCTTTTTTTATTCCTCATAAGTTACTTTTTTCCGTTTTGTAGAGACGAAAGTGACTTTTCTCTACACAAAACGAAAACTAATTTTCTTTCGTTAAACTTTAGCTGAAAAATTGGGCTCGGATTTGAAAGAAAGTATTTTTCAGTAGCTCCGTTGGGTGGTTTTACCTCTGAGCGGCACTTTTTTGCACACCATGGGCTAAATGGCCAGGTCACATGGATCCCGAAGGCTCAGAAGAAGGTTGGGGGAGGAGACCCACTGGAACATCTCAAATAGAACATCTGTTGGGAGACAGATGGAAGCCTCTCGTCAAGGCCTTCCAGCGTGTTCTTTAACGTGCACAGAGTATAGCTCTCCCGCACACGGGGCCACGGCTTAACGTCCCATCCGACGGAAGGCGGTCTTTCCAAGCCCATCGGTGTCGCCTACTGACCGTGGGCAGGGCGGGGAATTTTGCAGAGATAAATCTCAACGCTGACTCAGATGGGGCTCGTACCTGGGAACTACAGCTGTCACCTAAATAGCTGTCCAGTGAGTCCCCTTCCTGGGTCTTTGTGACCTGGCCTTTTGGCCCATTGTGTACAAAAAAATGCTGCTCAGAGGTAAAACAACCCAACCTTTCGATAACTCCTATATCCTTTTCAGTTAATCCCCTTTACATTTCATTACCGAAGTGTTATTCATGTACGCATTATGCACAAAGAGTACAGAAAGAAAGATTATTCAAAAACGAAATTAAACTGTGAGCAAATATCTCATTTTTTTCCGATTAACAAACGTACAAATAAGAAAAAGTTTGTGCAATCATTTTCATTTCTGTCTACGGCCATTTTCTTTGACAGCAACTAAGCCTAATTTACATGATTGCTGCGAATAATCCTCTTCCAGTGTTTTTGAGATGCGAAAATATTTTTTTTTTATTTCGTTAATATGAAAGCTTTGATTCCAGCTAAAAAATATTCTTCTGCTGGTTCTATTAACTATAAATCATGTTAATTAACGTAGTTTATTCCAAAACAATATTTCTTTTTGAGTGAGATAATTACAAAAAGCCTCTAGAAATAACTCCGTAACATAATTTAAAAAATGCTTCTTGTAAAATTGCCGTTACTTGTAGCAAATTAAACAAAAAATTGTGTTTTGGATAATAATGTTGGTAATTACCGAGTAGTTTTTTAATATCTTACATTTCACTATCACGTTCTTAAAAAAGGAGCTTAATTACTAATCCACTGGGTATGCTGCAAACTCTTATGTGAAAAATAGATGCAGCACAGTAACATAAAAGTGTGTCTGTGTTTTATCGAATTTCTTGTTTAATTCCTTATTCTGGACTATTAATCTTCATTTGGAAATTCAGTAAATGAAGCTTGTCTCTGAAGAGTGTCATTGTCAGCTTTTAATCTTTTTTTTTTTCGTTTTTGAATATGAAGTATCATAATTATTTTATTTGAGATAATATTCAAAAGACATTTCAGAACAGTCTGCTTTTCATAAAACCCACGTTTTCGAAATAATTAAATACTTTTACTTTAGAAATGAAAGCATTAAAACTGATACGAATAACTACCAATTCAGACGGGATAAAAACATAAATTATGAAAGTCCTGCATTACATAAGGAAATTTTTAGGCACTATTATTCGTAATTAGCATCGAAATTCCTTTCCTCTCTTCCGGTCAGCATGAAAAATATCAAGAATGATCATTTGTTTTCTAAAGTTCTCAAGAACTAAATTTTGAAACTTGATGATGTGGAAACTTTTTTTGCATTAAATTACTAGAACTGTTTTTTTGTACCATAGATATTGAATGTTTCTACCTTTCTGACTTTCACACTTCTGGATTACTAAAAAAAATTTTGTTTTCAGTTGTTTTCGTTTTTTGTGTATTTTTTTGGTTTAGTTGTTTTCATTTTTTGTGTATTATATTCAATGTGACGACTGATGTTTCCAATTTAAATTGTTTCTGTATACAGATTTGGGTTGGGTTGTTTTACCTCTGAGCGGCACTTTTTTGCACACCATGGGCTAAATAAATGGCCAGGCCACAAAGACCCCAAAGGCTCAGAAGAAGGTTGGGGGAGGTGACCCACTGGAACAGCTGGGTCCCTGGGAGACAGATGGTAGTCTCCCGTCAAAGCCATCTAGCTTGTTTCTTAATGTGCACAGGGTATGGCTCTCCCACTCACGGAGTCACGGCTTAACGTCCCATCCGACGGACGGTGGCCTTTCCAAGCCCATCGGTGTCCCCTACTGACCGTGGGCAGGATGGGGAGTTTTGCGGAAATAAATCTCAACGCTGACCCAGCTGGGACTCGAACCTGGGAACTGCAGATTACGAACCTGGCGCGCTACCGACTGAGCCACCCCCGCCCCTCTCCAAGCCCAACAGTTTTCCCCTTCAGACCGAGGGCAAAACGGGACTTAGAGGAGATTTATCTCAACTCCTGCACAGTTGGGTCTCGAACCCGGGAACTACAGATTATAAGCCTGGTGACCTTCCGACTGACCTGCCACTTTTAATACCAAAATTATGTTATATCGATGTGGATTCAGGTTCAGTCCTCCAGTCAAGGCTATCCAGCTTGTTCTTTAACGTGCACAGGATGTGACTCTCCACACACGTACCATGGCTTAACGTCCCATCCAACGGACGGCTGCAATTTTAAGCCCATCGGTGTCCCCTACTGGCCAAGGTCAGGGTTGGGTTCTACGGAGATAAAGCTCAATGCTGACCCAGTTGTGACTCGAACCTAGGAACTACAGATTACGAGCCTGGCGCGCTACTGACTGAGCCACCCCCGCCCCAATATCTGAATATTAATTTGTGTGTTTCATGGAATATAAAATAAATACCCCCTCAAGCAGCTGCTTGCCACAGAGGTCTGACAGGAGCCTGTCAGTTTATATGCCACAGTAGAAGGTCTGAGAGGATGGCAGGACCTCAGCAGAAAAACGACACATACAACCATGCCTTACCCGGGGCTCGAACCCAGGTCCCTTAGATCAATAACCAAGCGTGCTAACCACTCGGCCACGGGACGGCTTCATGGAATATGCACACTTAAAACATTTTGCTACATTCTTTTACACCCAACAACAAGAAAAATAAATTTTTCAAATTTTTTATCTGTTTCAGAAATCAACAATAACCCGTTAACCCAAGGAGGTCAAAAGGACGCCAAGACAACAGACGAGACCTCCCCTTCTGACAGAGGGGACAACGGAAGGAATGAAGTAACGTCATGTCCCTCTCCAAACTCCATTTCAGAAAAGGACATCAACAACTCCTCCCCAATGCGCAGCAGCAGCCATCAGAATACGACCACTATGACCAGCAGTCTGACCGAGGGTCATTTGCAGGACGAATGGAGACCATGGACACCGAGAAGTAATAACAATTACACAGTCGAGCGGTATGTATAGTAAATAACTATTTTAGAAGTAGGCAATATAAACACATCTGACTATAACCTATCTCGGGTTGGGTTGGTTGTTTTACCTCTGAGCGGCACTTTTTTGCACACCATGGGCTAAATGGCCAGGTCACATGGACTTCGAAGGCTCAGAGAAGGTTGGGGGAGGGGACCCACTGGAACAGCTGTTGGGAGACAGATGGTAGCCTCCCGTCAAGGCCATCCAGCGTGTTCTTTAACGTGCACAGGGTATGGCTCTCCCGCACACGGTGCCAAGGCTTAACGTCCCATCCGACGGACGGCGGCCTTTCCAAGCCCATCGGTGTCCCCTACTGACCCTGGGCAGGGCGGGAATTTTGCGGAGATAATTCTCAACGCTGACCCAGCTGGGACTCGAACCTGGGAACTACAGATTACGAACCTGGCGCGCTACCGACTGAGCCACTCCCGCCCCACCTATCTCGGAGTAGCTGTAGTTGCCAGAAGCACAAAAAGTGGTGATCCTCGAAAATTCACCAAAATCGATATGAATATGAAATAATAATATAAGATATTAATGTAAATAAAATAAATAAATATCACAGAGGTCTAACAGTACACTGTCAGTTTAATACGCCATAGGAGGTCTCTGAGGAAGACGAAACCTCAGAATAAAAACAACACAAGCATCCATGCTTTAACTGGAGCTCGAACCCAGGTCCCTTTGGTCAGTAGTCAAGCATGCTAACCACTTTGCCACACATTGACTCAATTACAGTTATTAACCACTCGGCAACGGGACGATTCAGTTAAAGTTTATTAACCACTCGGCCGCTGGACGACTCAGTTATAGTTTATTAACCATTCAGACATGGAACGACTCAGTTATAGTTTATTAACCACTCGGCCACTGGACGACTCAGTTATGGTTTATTAACCACTCGGCCACGGAACGGCTGAGTTACAGTTTATTAACCACTAGGCCATGGAGGGGCGGGGGTGGCTCAGTCGGTAGCTCGCCAGGCTCATAATCTGCAGTTCCCAGGTTCGAGTCCCAGCTAAGTCAGCATTGAGGTGTCTCTCCGTAAAACTCCCCGCCCTGCTCACGGTCAGTAGGGGACACCGATGGGCTTAAAAAGGACGCCGGCCGTCTGATGGGACGTTAAGCCGTGGTCCCGTGTACGGGAGAGCCATAAAGAACACGCTGGATGGCCTTGACGAGAGGCTACCATCTGTCTCCCAACAGCTGTTCCAGTGGGTGAAATATATCGAAATAGAATAAATCCAACAAATCTTTCTCCTCCAATTCCCCTTTTCTATCACGAATAATTAATAAACTGAAGATGACTCATATTATTTGTTTTATTCCTATTGTTAGAAGAAAATCCCTCCCATAACCTTCTATGAGCCTTCGGGGCCCTTGTGACCTGGCCATTTAGCCCATGGTGTGCAAAAAAGTGCCGCTCAGAGGTAAAACAACCCAAAAAAAACTAGGCCACGGAACTGCTAAGTTATAGCTTATTAACTACTCGGCCAGGGAACGGCTCACTTACAGTTTATTAACCACTAGGCCACGGAACGGCTCATTTATAGCTTATTAATCACTCGGCCACGGAACGGCTTAGTTACTGTTTATTAACAACCGGCCACGCAACGGATCAATTATAGTTTATTAACCGCTTCGGCACTGGACGGCTCAGTTACATTTTATTAACCTCACGGCCACGGGACGGCTCAATTATAGTTTATTAACCACTCAGCCACGGAACGGCTCAGTTACATTTTATTAACCTCTTGGCCACGGGACCGCTCAATTATAGTTTATTAACCACTCAGCCACGGAACGGCTCAGTTACATTTCATTAACCTCTCGGCCACGAGACCGCTCAATTATAGAAACGTCTCAGTTACAATTTATTAATCTCTCGACCACGGGACGTCTCAATTATAGTTTATTAACCACTCGGCCACGGAACGGCTCAGTTACATTTTATTAATCTCTTGGCCACGGGACCGCTCAATTATAGTTTATTAACCACTTCGGCCACGGAACGTCTCAGTTACAATTTATTAACCTCTTGGCCACGGGACCGCTCAATTATAGTTTATTAACCACTTCGGCCACGGGACGACTCAGTTATTAATATACACTGTAATGAATGCTGCATGTCTATGTTAATTATCTATTAGTAGTATTATAATAACAAATACGTTTGAATGCTAATTATATTTTTTGCATTAAAAAAAGTATTAAAAGTTTTGTAACCACAGTAAATCATTAATTATAGAAAGTTATAGGACTAAGCCATTTCGGATAATATTAATTTTTAAAGTCTGCAGAATAAATGGAGTTGTAACACATTTCTTTAAAAACTCCAGTAGATTATTCTACAATTCTGTTTAAACAATTCCATGGCTCTTATTAAATATTAAGCGGATAGTAATGTTTTACTTTATTTTTAGTATTGCTGAAAGGAGTATCAAACTTCGCTTGCCCCTGTAAAGCTATCTTATCAGCAGACTTCACTGGCATTGTGATAGCCTGCTTTACAGGGAACGCGCATTTCTATACGTCAAATAACTTCCTAAAGGAAAAGCCTTCCTCTTAGACAAAAATGGCCGTTTATTTGACAATAACGCAAAGTTAGAAGAATTAAAACCGCAACCGTATGGGATATTACAATTCCGATGTCACCCTTCTGAAAACTCGCCTAAAATACATGACGATATCTTTTTCACAACTGTAAAAACTCATAACTCAGTGAAAAAAAATTGCCTTTCATATTGAAGATTATAACACCTCCTATATATAAATTAAAAATATAACTCTACGCAAAATTTTTAATAATATTTTTTAAAGTTAAAATGTTAATTTAAAACTTCTAAAATCATAACTTGAGCTTTTCCTTCATTTTTACAAATTGCCACTTTTTTTTTATCTCTGAGATAACCACAGGCAGCCGTAAATGTTAGCAAATATTCTGTATTTTATACAACATGCAAATGCAATGTAAATTTAAGTTATAATACGTCGTAAAAATTCAACAAATATTTTAGTAGAAAAAAATGAGTTCCCGGGGAGTAGGATTCGAACCCACCCTTCCCAGTTACATCCCAAGTGTTCTGGAAGCAACTGGGAGGCCTGGGTTCGAATCCCACTCATCAGCGAAACTAATTTTTTTTTCAAAAAAAAATTCTTTGTTAAATTCTATGTCAACGGGTAATATGTGTATTTATTATTGATTGATGCTGGCAAAAACGCATACGTAAATCGGTGTTGTTTCATGTATACCATAGGTTCAGGCCTATCGACTACAGCCCAGAGAAAGTGGTGACCCCAAGCCAACACAGGAATCGCCTCTCAACCAATCACATGCCGTCGCTGAGCGATAGCAGCAGAGGTGAGCCAGAGATTCCGATGGAGTCGCCTTTCTCTGATGTCTTCAGTGATTCTGGAGATGATTCGGAGACTGGAAGGTAAGAATTCACAGATTTTTTTTCTCTTTATATCGAAATAGAATAAATCCAACAAATCTTTCTCCTCCAATTCCCCTTTTCTATCACGGATAATTAATAAACTGAAGATGACTCAGATTATTTGTTTTATTCCTATTGTTTGAAGAAAAGCCCTAGACAGCAGACTGTGAGTACAGTCGCTCAAAAAAGTATCCGAACACTATGGTTGATTACAGAATTCAGAAAAAATATCTGGCAACGATTTTTTTTAGAAATTAGTGATCTGGCAACGTGACACGAAGGTTGCCAGATCACTAATTTCTATAAAAAAATCGTTGCCAGATATTTTTTCTGAATTCTGTAATCAACCATAGTGTTCGGATGCTTTTTTGAGCGACTGTACCCACCAATTACTGTTTGGGATTTTCCTCGTCTTGAATCGAAATAGATGTTTGAGATATAGAATTGGGTTGAATGATTTAACCTCTGAATGTCAATTTTGTTCATAAAATGACCAAGTTATAAGAGACGCAAAAGATCAGAGGAATAGCAGGAGACCCACTGAACAGCGGTCAGAAGACATCCTCCCATCAAGATTATCCAGCATGTTCTTTAGTTGCGAAGGGAATGGATAAATAGCCAAGTTAAAAGGACCCCAAAAGGTCGTAGTTGCCTATTTAGCTCAGCGGTCAGTAGGGGGAAACTGTTGGGCTTGGAGATGCCACCTTTCGTTGCCATGGCAACATGTGCAAGAGAACTATACCCTGTGCACGTTACAGAACACGCCAGATGGCCTTGCAGAGAGGCTTCCATCTGACTCCTAATAGCTGACCAGCGAATCTGCTCTGAAGTTACACGTACAGCTCTTGAACAGTTATGCTGAAGAAATGTACAAACAACTCACAAATACGAATTGACGAAAAGTTCAACAGAATCAGAAACCTTACTCAGTTAATTATTAAATCACCGATAATAAAAAGAACTTCAATTAAAAACATATTAAAGTATTAATTTGTAATTAAAATTAATGTATAATATAGTATAAATATTATGAAAATATAACTTCACCTATATACAAGAATAATATTTTATATTAATACAGAAGATTATTAAAATATAGTGTTTTAATAATTTAATCTTTATTTTAAATTAATAACTAGTTTTTGTTACCATAATAATATACTATATTATTATGGTAACAGTGAAATATACAGAAGTTTAATTATTAATACTGCTACAATAATAATACTAGGGCCACATCTAGGAGGGGGGGGGAGCAAAGCGGTCATACCTTCCACACTTTAAGACTGCTTGTAATGGCAATGTAAGCGAAAAATTATTAAACTTGTGCATATTTCATGCATTTTTTATTTAAAAAAACGCTCTAAACGAAGAGGAGAATATCACACTGAAATGAAAATTCATTCTCTTACCACCCCTTCCCCCCCCCATATTTTTTTTACTATATACGGGCCTGGGTACTACTACTTTACAGTAAAAGAAATCTTGATTTGACAGAAAAATTAACTAGTCCATAAGGATAATGCTATTGACTGCCCAAGGGCTAAATATTGTATCATGCCCAACATGTAGTTCAATATTTCTATGCAAATATAAGAACTTCTCCATACTCTGAAGGGGGCGGGGGTGGCTCAGTCGATAGCGCGCCAGGCTCGTAATCTATAGTTCCCAAGTTCGAGTAACAGCTGGGTCAGTCGTTGAGATTTATCTCCGCAAAAAATTCCCGCCCTGCCCACTGTCAGTAGGGGACACCGATGGGCTTGGAAAGGTCGCCGTCCGTCGGATGGGACGTTAAGCCGTGGCCCCGTGTGCGGGAGAGACATACCCTGTGCACGTTAAAGAACACGCTGGATGACCTTGACGGGAGGCTACCATCTGTCTCCCAACAGCTGTTCCAGTGGGTCCCCTCTCCCAACCTTCTCTGAGCCTTCGGGGTCCATGTGACCTGGTCATTTAGCCCATGGTGTGCAAAAAAGTGCCGCTCAGAGGTAAAACAACCCAACCCATATACTGAAGCCTCCAAAAAAAAAACATAATATGTGAATGTCGTTATGAAGCTCGACCAGAACATTGCAAAACATTTCCTTCAAACTAAAACGTATACTTGCCTCACCGAAACTATTATGAGGCAAAAACTTCATGAATATTGAAAAATATCGAAGGCTCCTTGATAATTATGTAAAGCATGTCAGAAGTTTCAATTCCCAAACGTTCTTGGAAAGAAAGAGAATTAACGAGTGGAAATTTACGAAAGGAAAATTCTTCGAATGAAACAACTTTTACATTTGTCTTATGCTAATTTCTTTTCTCCCCAAAGCATAGTGTTTTATTATTTACGTTTTTGGTTCTTAAAACTTTTTGTAATTTTCTATAAATCATACGTTTCGTGTTTCGTAATTACTTCATTATTCATTAATATACTGAAACTGGCAACACGGTGTGAATTTGTAATTATCTTCTTTAGCGTCTTGACCGTAACCATCAGCTTTAAAGGCGTCTTAACTTTCGTAAATTGAACTTCACTGACTACACTACAGACATTTGTTTCAATGAAAAAATACTCGTCTTACGTTTTAAAATTGTATTAATTGGAGAATTCTTTCTTCTTTACATCAAATGGAAAATAAATTAATGCTATCAGGAACTGCCAATTCCTCATCCATCATTTTTTTTTTCAATAAATTTAAAAGGAAAATTTTTGGATTGGGTTGTTTGACATCTAAGCAGCGCTTTTTTTCACTCAGTGAGATAAACGGCCAGGTAACAAGGACCCCGAGGAGTCAGAGAAAGTTGGGGGAAGAAGACCCACGGACAGCTGGTAGGAAGCAGTTGGCAGACTCCCGTTAAGACCATCCAGCGTTTTTTTTAACGTTCACGTGATATGGTTCTCCTACATACGGAAAGCGGCTTTTGCAAGCCCATTGGTAGCTTTTGCTGATTGAGGTCCGGGATGAAAGTTTTGCGAATATTTAAAAGAAAGAAAGCAAATGTTTTATGACAGTACTTTAAAATTCCAAAAAAAAATATGTTTGAAAACTTTTACTATTTTTACAAAAAGCAATGAATGGTGTAAAAACATATCTGATATTTACTATACAATACTAGATTTTCTGAAAGTACAAGTTGGAAATTTTAGCGGCTTGTTGAAATTAACAGCACTTTATCAAAAAATGGATGACCTTAACGACTTGGATTGGTTTACCTCTGGACAGCATACAGTTACTTTCCAAACAGAGATTAAAAAAAATTAAAACTAACAAGAAATATTAACTCTGTTTCCTTCCACCAAAATTCTCGGGGATGCGCACAGAAGCAACAAGGGTCAGAACAGAAGTAAAATTCTCCTCAGCTGAGGATTACAGATATTGGATGGCAGCCAACCAAACACTGTTCCGACTTTTTCCGCTTCTCCCCCCCCCCCTTATTGCTCCGCAACATCGCTGCTCTCACCGTAGTAATGTATGACTGTAAAGCCAGCAACTCTCTGCACTGCAAGTCTGTGATGAATGATTCAGGTGCGTCGATCCGTTCCCTCGCGCTGCTGTGTTACGTTTTGCATGAGCACAGCTCGACCCTCGTTCCTCCTGCGCACCTCAGATAAGGAAAGACCTGTGCGCGAGCATACCTCAGAGGCTGATGGCTCTTGTAACATTGCCATGACAACGGTGGACGGTAGATAACGAGGATTTCCTTTTTCAGCAGCGTGAGGATTTTTCAAAGGTGGAAGTTTTCATTTTGAAGAGTTGCAAGTAAGGACACAGCTATCTGAATAGGGCTGGGCATTTTGGATGTCTGCAGTTGGGTTGGGTTGTTTTACCTCTGAGCAGCACTTTGTCAAATGGGCTAAAACAAAATGGGTTAAATGACCAAGTCACAAGAACCCCAAGGGCTCAGGGAAAGCGGAGGGAAATGGAAGTCACCTGTCAAAGCTATCCAACGTGTTTTGACTTGCAAAGGGTACATCTCTTCTGCACGTGGAGACACGGTTAACGTCCCATCCGACGAGAGAAGGCCTTCTAACCTTATCGGTGTCCTTATTCTGACAGCTGAGATAACATTCACATTTTGGACTCAAACCCGAGAATGACAGATTACGATCCTGGCACACTACCGACTGTGTCCCCCCCCCCCCCCCCCACACACACACACACACACATACCACCCCCACCACCCCTTTAAGTCTGGTTATAAACCTATTTCAATAAATTGTAAATAGATAAGTTTTAAAATTTAAATATTAAAAAGCATTCTAAATTATTAATTTTTATTTCATTTCCTGCTTTCTTTTTTAAATTTCTTTCTTTCCCTTGGTCCTTTGTGCCTTTTTTATGAAACCTTTCGACACACTGTTCCTAACTCTATTCACTAATCTCTAGCATGAAAGCGGGCAGCATGACCAAACCAACGCAGTCTCTCTACATAATATGCTGCTTAAAAGTTCCTCACTCTGTCCTGTAACCCAGTGGTTCTCAACCGTTTATGCTTCACGTACCCCCTGGAAATGTGTATGTAACTGGCTTACCCCTTGTATACATATATAAAACTATAGTTATAGTATAACAATGGTTATTTTTACTTTGTTACTAGATCTAGCGACTTTTGAGCTCTCACGGCGTACCCAAAAAAATTTTACCACGTACCCCACTTTGAGAACCCCTACTCTAACTACATTTTGTTTGCATAATGAACCTCCTAATACCGAAGATACTACGCAAGCATCTAGACTCAGAATCATCAAGTTTTCTGTTATCTTGATAAAACTATTTCAATAACCAAACTATGGTTCGTCCTAAACTACTATTACTACACTAACTAGTTTTAATCTTTCAGGTGACTAAGTTTTAATCTTTTAGGTGCATCCACAAATTTTCCCACATTTTCCTAACTAAATGCGCTCTTAGGCGAACAGTTTCTACGTTCTTTGTAAAGGCTGATTAAAGACGAAACGACGCTTTATCGAGCCGAACAGGAGTACGTAAATAGATGCGATCTTGGGATCGATGAACGGAGGAGCGAATGCCCCAGTCCCAGTGGCTTGATGGCGTGTGAACACTTCTGCAAAGCCTTCAATCTGCTGAACAGGAATGATAAGATTTCCTCGTAATTAACGTCAAGAAGACACTTAAACATGATTTCTTTCCAGAGGGGTTTTGAAGATAATAAATAATAAGATCGTCATCATTAGCTGAGAAGTTCTGAATACTGAACTTCTTTGGCGCCAGAATTCTTTGCTCAAAGACAACGCAAGTAACAGATGGGTGGCCAAGTACTTGATATCACACAGGAGGCCATAAGAGGAAATAAGATATAAAGTTCTTTATTCCCTTAACAGATCTCTGTCATCATTTTTCCTTCTACGGTTATTTCTCATTATTTTCTTCATCAAACTATTTTCATTATTTTTTTTTCTTCTTCCCATTCCATATTAATTATTTTCCTCTTCCTAGTATTTTATTATTATTTTTTTCTCTTCGTCATTATTATTTTCTTCTCCCATTTCCCCATTATTATTTTTCTTCTAACATTTTCTCATTATATTTTTTCTTCTCCCAATCTTTATTATTATTATTTTTCTCCCAGTTCCTTAGCATTATTTTTCTCCTCCCAGTTGCTCATTATTATTTTTCTTCTTCCAGTTCCTCGTTATTACTTTTCTTCTCCTAATTCCCCATTATTATTGTTCTTCTCCCAGTTCCTCATTATTATTTTATTCTCCCAGTTCCTCATTATTATTTTATTCTCCCAGTTCCTCATTATTATTTTATTCTCCCAGTTCCTCATTATTATTTTATTCTCCCAGTTCCTCATTATTATTTTATTCTCCCAGTTCGTCATTATAATTTTTCTTTTCCCAGTTCCCCATTATTATTTTTCTTCTACCAATTTCTCATTATTATTTTTCTTCTTCCAATTCCTCGTTATTACTTTTCTTCTCCCAGTTCCCCATTATTATTGTTCTTCTCCCAGTTCCTCATTATTATTTTATTCTCCCAGTTCATCATTATAATTTTTCTTCTCCCAGTTCCCCATTATTATTTTTCTTCTAACATTTTCTCATTATATTTTTTCTTCTCCCAATCTTTATTATTATTTTTTTCTCCCAGTTCTTTATTATTTTTTTTCTCCTCCCAGTTGCTCATTATTATTTTTCTTCTTCCAGTTCCTCGTTATTACTTTTCTTCTCCTAGTTCCCCATTATTATAGTTCTTCTCCCAGTTCCTCATTATTATTTTATTCTCCCAGTTCGTCATTATAATTTTTCTTCTCCCAGTTCCCCATTATTATTTTTCTTCTACCAGTTTCTCATTATAATTTTTCTCCTCCCATTTCCTCATTATTATTTTTCTCTTCCCAGTTTTTTCAGGCTAAATTGCAAAATTTTATTTGAATTTAAATGTAACACAAACGAAAACTTGTGATCCTTCCATGTTTGGTATTAATTCCTCAGTTTCTTCTGGTCCTTATCAACTGTTTCCTTCTCCCGGGTCCTTATCATTATTTTCCTTCTCCCAGTTCATTATCATAATATTCCATCATCTAATTTGTTTATCCTTTCTTCTTCCTTCCACTTTCTTACCATTATTTTCCCCATTCCTGTTCTTGTTGATCACTTTTTTCTCTCCCAAATGTCACTGACTTTAAAGGTCAATGAATGTCACTGTGAGCATTTTGCAGGATTGGCGAACAAGTGATTCTGAGCATTTTTGCATCACCCACAAGGATCACACTGAACAAAGTGCCAATTATCAGAATATTTTTTGTTAGCAGGCCTTGTGCTGCTTCTATACATTTTTATTCTTTAAGAATTTTCTTTGCTACTTAAAAGTAAAGTACCGATTATTAGAATATATATGATACAAAATTTATATCACAATTAAACAGTGTAGATGGTAAAGGGGGCGGGGTGGCTCAGTCGGTAGCGCGCCAGGCTCGTAATCTGTAGTTCCCAGGTTCGAGTCCCAGCTGGGTCAGCGTTGAGATTTATCTCCTCAAAATTCCCCGCCCTGCCCACGGTCAGTAGGGGACACCGATGGGCTTGGAAAGGCCGCCGTCCGTCGGATGGGACGTTAAGCCGTGGCCCCATGTGCGGGAGAGCCATACCCTGTGCACGTTAAAGAACACGCTGGATGGCCTTGACGGGAGGCTACCATCTGTCTCCCAACAGCTGTTCCAGTGGGTCCCCTCTCCCAACCTTCTCTGAGACTTCGGGGTCCTTGTGACCTGGCCATTTAGCCCATTGTGTGCAAAAAAGTGCCGCTCAGAGGTAAAACAACCCAACAACCCAATCTAGATGGTAAAGTACCTATATTCCAACTGACAGCATCTATAAGGGAGACCATACAGATAAATGAAGCTCAGGAGGTGGCCATGAGCAAAAATCAAGTTTGAGAAATACTGATTTTTAGCTCATTTTGTGCACACAAGTGCCGCTTAGTGATGAAACAAACAAACCTTTTCACCTGACCACTTAGACCATTGTGTGCACAAAAGTCCTTTCAGAGGTAAACGAACTCATCGTTTTGACCTGACCATCTAGGGACGGGGGTGGCTCAGTCGGTAGCGCGCCAGGCTCGTAATCTGTAGTTCCTAGGTTCGAGTCCCAGCTGGGTAAGCGTTGAGATTTATCTCCGCAAAATTCCCCGCCCTGCCCTCGGTCATTAGGGGACACCGATGGGCTTGGAAAGGCCGCTGTCCTTCGGATGGGACGTTAAGCCGTGGCCCCCGTGTGCGGGAGAGCCATAACCTGTGCACGTTAAAGAACACGCTGGATGGCCTTGACGGGAGGCTACCATCTGTCTCCCAACAGCTGTTACAGTGGGTCCCCTCCCCCAACCTTCTCTGAGCCTTTGGGGTCTATGTGACCTGGCCATTTAGCCCATGGTGTGCAAAAAAGTGCAGCTCAGAGGTAAAACAACCCAACCCAACGCAAAATTCCCCGCCCTGCCCACAGTCAGTAGGGGACACCGATGGGCTTGGAAAGACCGCCGTCCGTCGGATGGGACGTTAAGCCGTGGCCCCATGTGCGGGAGAGCCATACCCTGTGCACGTTAAAGAACACGCTGGATGGCCTTGACGGGAGGCTACCATCTGTCTCCCAACAGCTGTTCCAGTGGGTCCCCTCCCCCAACCTTCTCTGAGCCTTCGGGGTCCATGTGACCTGGCCATTTAGTCCATGGTGTGCAAAAAAGTGCCGCTCAGAAGTAAAACAACCCAACCTAATCATCTAGCCAGTGTCTGGGTTTTATGGCACAACAACAACTAAAGACATATTGCGCCTCCAGTGTGTGTGCAAAATGCCGCACAGTGATAAAACGAACTCGCCTTTTTAGCCTAACCATTTAGCCCAGTGCTTGACAAAAAATCCCGCTCTGTAGTAAAACAAAACCAATCTTTTGACTTGACCATTGCGCTCTTTACGTGCAAAAGAAGTGCTGCTCCAAAGTAAATCAATTCAACTTTTTGACCTCACCATTTAGCCATTGGTGAATGAAAATTCCTCACAGAGATAAAAACAACCCCAAACAACAACAACCGGAAGCACTATCATTTCCAGCACATTTTTTTTTCTGTATCAATAACTCATTGATTCTTCACACTTAAAGGACTTTTTTAAGTTTCACTCTCCCTTTCTTCCATGTAATGATTTAAGATGCATTTTTTTTCATCGACAGTTCTGCAAAATAGCTCCATTTGAAACAAAAGTGATACAAAAACGTTCCAAAATCGATATATTGTAACGCCCGTTTCCAAGCATAAAGTCTATCATTGCACATAAATGTTTACTCCGATCGTTGGAAGTGGCAACTGTCGTGCTTGTAAACATAAAAGCCCTCGTTGCAGCACCCGTTTGCCAGGATTGCTTCACCAACTTCCATATCGCTGATTTTGATGGTTTATGGCTTCCTGAACGATGTTGGTATTCACCTTGGCACAGTTGAAATGGTTCATACTTTAAGTTTCTCTCAACGACAAGCATGCGTTCTTCCACAATGAACCATCCTCAATAAGTTAGTTTTTGCGGAAAACATCAAAAGAAAAAGGAAGAAAATCGAACGGGAAATGACATAACATGAAACTTGCTCTCTGATAGGCTGCAACAAAGACTAGGGACTTTTAAGACAAGACTTTTTAAATTCCTGTGTGCTGTTGTGTCTTGGTGTTTAACTCTCACTCTCTAAGTAGGCAGAGGGAGGAGGGGTGTAGATTCGTAATCGCGCCAAACTCGTAATCTACAGTTCCCAATTTGAGTCCCAGTTGGGCCAGCGTTGAGATTTATCTCCGCTAAACTGCCACCCCCCCCCCCTTGCTCTCTATCAGTAAGGAACACCGATGGGCTTGTAAAAGCCGCCGTCCGACGGATGGGACGTTAAGCCATGCCCCCCGTGTGAGAGAGCCACACCATTGCACGTTAAAGAACAGGATGCATTGCCTTGACGCAAGCCTACCATCTGGCTCCTAACAACTGCCAGTGGATCCTCTTCTCTGAAACCTTGGGGTCCTTGTGACCTGGCCATTTAGCTCATTGTGTGCAAAAAGGTCCCGCTCAGAGGCAAAACAACCTAACACAACCAGGTTCGAGTCCTGTTCCAGCATTGAAATTTATCTCTACTAAACCTTCGATCAGAAAAGGGTTAGCTATGGGCTTAGAAGGACTCCTTCCGTCCGATGGGATGTATCCGTGGTCCCAAGTGCACGAGAACCACAGCCTGTGCATATTAAAAAGCATCCTTAATGACCTTGGTTGGATACTTCCGTAGAAGCAAAAGGATGCTATTAAAACGCAATAAAGCATCAAAGAACTACTATTCAAATATATACACCGGCCACTGAATTAGAAACCTTTATGGAGATGTACGTAAACGACACTTGCGCAGCGTATATGCAAAATACGTGGTCATGTGCATCATCACGTGATCTAGGCGACTATTTAAGCCTGCTGCTCGTCAGTAGTGTTGATCACAATGGGAAAAACAAAGGATTTTTCGGGGTTGGATAAAGGTCTCATTGTGGGCACCCACAATGAGACCTTTATCAAGACCTTTATCATAACCGTCTGGCTGGAACGACGATTATAAAAGCAGCAGAGCTGACTGCTTTCTCAAAAGGTGAGATATTTCGGGTTTTTAATCAGTGGAAAAATAACCCACATCGCTTGTCTGAGTCGTAAGTGTGGCGCGACGACAATCTGTCAGGAATGAGATTGCCATCGTCTGAGGTTTATAGGGAGAAACAGGACTTCCTGCGTGCAGCAAATGATCGAAGCATTCAATGAAGACTGTTCCCGAGCCATATCTCAGAGAACTATGCGCAGGGAATTGAAGAGGATCGGTATTAGCAGTCGCATGCCTATATGGAAGGGGGCGGGGGTGGCTCAGTCGGTAGCACGCCAGGCTCATAATCTGCAGTTCCCAGGTTCGAGTCCCAGCTGGGTCAGCGTTGAGGCTTATCTCCGCAAAACTCCCCGCCCTGCCCATGGCCAGTAGGGGACACCGATAGGCTTGAAAAGGCCGTTGTCCATCGGATGGGACGTTAAGCCGTTGCCCCGTATGCGGGAGAGCCATATCCTGTGCACGTTAAAGAACACGCTGGATGACTTTGACCGGAGGCTACCATCTGTCTCCCAACAGCTGTTCCAGTGGGTCCTCTCTGCCAACCTTTTCTGAGCCTTCGGGGTCCTTGTGACCTGGCCATTTAGCCCATGGTGTGCAAAAAAGTGCCTCTCAGGTAAAAAACCCAACCCTATACGGAAACCACTGATTTCTGCGAAGAGTCGGAAAGTTCGTCTACAGTGGTGTCAGGAACACCGTGACAGGACACTGGAAGAATGGAAAAAGTCATGTGGTCCAACGAGTCGCCGGTACGCCTTGTTTTGTACCGACGGTAGGCAGAGCGTTTGCCTAGAGCCCCATGAAGCAATGGATCCAGCTTGCCTTGTAAACACAACTCAAGATTCTGGAGGCGGTGTCAGGGTGTGGGGCACGTTCTGTTGGTATGGAGTGGGTCCCCTGATATCGCTGGAAGGTCGGGTGTCCTACAAGGATTATCTGAACATTGTTGCCGATCAAGTCCGTCCTACATTGTTGACTTTTTATCCAGCAGGTGACCGCTGTTTCATGGACGACAATGCTACTGTCCATTGCGCAAGATGTGTTCAGCAGTGGTTCAGCGAGTATGACAGCGACTTCCACCATCTTCCCTGGCCACCTCAAAGCCCGGATCTGAACCCCATTTGAGAATGTATGGGACATGTTAGAAAAACAGATCTGGGAGCAAAGTCTTCTTACGTCAAATCTGAGCCAGTTAAAGGACTGTCTGGTGAACGCCTGGTATGCTGTGGATATAAAGGCACTCCAACACCTTGCGGAATCTATGCCAAAACGCATAACTGCTGTAATTCGGTCTAAAGGAGATCGAACTTTGTATTGAATAAAGGTTTCTAATTCAGTGGCCGGTATGTGTACCTTGAAAGATAAGGAACGCTACAACATATAGAAACAAGTTGGGTTGGGTTGTTTTACCTCTGAGCGGCACTTTTTTGCACACAATGGGCTAAATGGCCAGGTCACATGGACCCCGAAGGCTCAGAGAAGTTTGGGGGAGGGGACCCACTGGAACAGCTGTTGGGAGACAGATGGTAGCCTCCCGTCAAGGCCATCCAGCGTGTTCTTTAACGTGCACAGGGTATGGCTCTCCCGCACACGGGGCCACGACTTAACGTCCCATCCGACGGACGGCGGCCTTTCCAAGCCCATCAGTGTTCCCTACTGACCATGGGCAGGGCGGGGAATTTTGCGGAGATAAATCTCAACGCTGACCCAGCTGGGACTCGAACCTGGGAACTACAGATTACGAGCCTGGCGCGCTACTGACTGAGCCACCCCCGCCCCTATAGAAACAAAAGAACGCTTCGAAAGTATTTTAGAAACCAAGTGCAGCTATTAAAATAAATAAGCAACGAGGAGTAAGCTATGAAAATAGCTTCGAAGAAAATAGTTAATATAAAATACTTCAGAGCAAAAGGCCGTCGTTAAAATTCCCTAGAAACAAAAGCAATTATTAAAGTTATCTTTCAAATAAAAGTTGCTATTAAAAGATTTGAGAAGCAAAAGAACGTTATTAAAATGCATTAGGAGCAAAGGACTAATAAATATGAAGTAATTAATTACACTTTTGAAGCAAAGGGTCACTATGGAAATTCCCTAGAAGCAAAAGGCAACCATGAAAACATCTTGAAAGCCAAGGGCAGCTATTAACGACGAAAAATAGTCAGATATTTCTAATTGCCTTAGAATCAAAGGACCTTTATTAGAAAAGCTTAGACTCTAAGGGTGGCTATGAAAATATCATATAATCCAACTAAGGGATTGTTTGATTTATAGAAGCAAAAGGCCGTAATTAAAATACTCAGAATCTCAAAGTCGCTGTTAATGAACCTAAGGGTAGCTATTGATGAACCTAAAGGTCGCTACTGATGAAGCCAATGGTCGCTATTAATAAAATCAAAGGTGCTGTCGATGAGACCAAGAATCGTTATTAATCAATTTGAAGATAGCTATTAATGAAGTCAAAGGTCACTGTTAATAAAACCAAGGTTCATCAATAGCGACTCTCGGCTGCTACTGATGAAACCAAGGGTCGCTATTAAAGTACTTTAGAAGGCAAAGGCCAAATCACTTGTAAACTTTAACTTGATTTTTCAGTCAAATTAATAACTACCTATTTCAATAGAATGATACAGAATACTACGTGAATACTACGTGTTTAATACAGCACTATCATCATTACAATTGGAGATGTTTTCAAATGTATGTGGTTGGGTTCGGTTGTTTTACATCTGAGCGGCACTTTTTTGCACACCATGAGCTAAATGGCCAGGTCACATGGACCCCGAAGGCTCAGAGAAGGTTGGGGGAGGGGACCCACTGGAACAGCTGTTGGGAGACATATGGTAGCCTCCCGTCAAGTCCATCTAGTGTGTTCTTTAACGTGCACAGGGTATGGCTCTCCGGATTGGGTTGGGTTGTTTTACTTCTGAGCGGCACTTTTTTGCACACCATGGGCTAAATGGCCAGGTCACATGGACCCCGAAGGCTCAGTGTACATTGGGGGAGGGGACCCACTGGAACAGCTGTTGGGAGACAGATGGTAGCCTCCAGTCAAGACCATCTAGTGTGTTCTTTAACGTGCACAGGGTATGGCTCTCCGGATTGGGTTGGGTTGTTTTACCTCTGAGCGGCACTTTTTTGCACACCATGGGCTAAATGGCCAGGTCACATGGACCCCGAAGGCTCAGAGAAGGTTGGGGGAGGGGACCCACTGGAACAGCTGTTGGGAGACAGATGGTAGCCTCCCGTCAAGACCATCTAGTGTGTTCTTTAACGTGCACAGGGTATGGCTCTCCGGATTGGGTTGGGTTGTTTAACCTCTGAGCGGCACTTTTTTGCACACCATGGGCTAAATGGCCAGGTCACATGGACCCCGAAGGCTCAGAGAAGGTTGGGGGAGGGAACCCACTGGAACAGCTGTTGGGAGACAGATGGTAGCCTCCCGTCAAGGCCATCCAGCGTGTTCTTTAACGTGCACAGGGTATGGCTCTCCCGCACACGGGGCCACGGCTAACGTCCCATCCGACGGACGGCGGCCTTTCCAAGCCCATCGGTGTCCCCTACTGACCGCGGTCAGGGTGGGGAATGTACGTGGTAATATTTCTCGGAAACAAAAGCCATCTGTTCGCACAAGTGCCATTGAATTTAAAAAAAGCCCTTTTGTATAGCTTTAGTTCTTTTTCATTAAAAGATTTGTTGAGGTGAAATCCTTTAGATAACTTTATTATACACTAAAAAGTCGCTCTTTATTTTAAATGTTGACGATTTGGAATAAGGCGTTAATAAGTTGTTTTCTATGATACGATGGATGATGATGATGATAAAAAATGAATTTCTTTCGCCTAATTTTAGTGACATGGAAGAGGATGATGACCATGAAGACTTCTCCCGGGGTCTCGATGCTTTCCTGAGAGCAGTAGTGGCCAGGAAGAAAGAGAGAAGAGTTGCTCTAGAGAGATATTCCCTCCAGTCGACCCACGTGGGGATAGAGCACAGGCTCATAGCAGCAGCCACTTTCAATAAAAATTACAGGTAAGTGTTGAAACGGTTGAACGGTGAACTTGTGAATTAAAGGTAAGTGTTGAAGCCTTTGGACGGTTGAGCTCGTGTGTTACAGATAAGTGTTGAAACGGCTGAACTCGTGAATTAGAGGCAAGTGTTGAAAAGGTCGAACTCGCGAATTTTAGGTAAGTGCTGAAACGGTTGAACGGTCGAACTCCTGAATTACAGGCAAGTGTTGAAACGGTTGAACTCGTGAATTAGAGGCAAGTGTTGAAACGGTTGAACTCGTGAATTAGAGGCAAGTGTTGAAACGGTTGAACTCGTGAATTAGAAGCAAATGTTAAAACGGTTGAACTCGTGAATTAGAAGCAAATGTTGAAACGGTTGAACTCGTGAATTAGAGGCAAGTGTTGAAACGGTTGAACTCGTGAATTAGAGGCAAGTGTTGAAACGGTTGAACTCGTGAATTAGAGGCAAGTGTTGAAGCGGTAGAACTCGTGAATTAGAGGCAAGTGTTGAAACGGTCGAACTCGTGAATTAGAGGCAAGTGTTGAAACGGTTGAACTCGTGAATTACAGGCAAGTGTTGAAACGGTCGAACTCGTGAATTAGAGGCAAGTGTTGAAACGGTTGAACTCGTGAATTAGAGGCAAGTATTGAAAACGTCGAACTCGTGAATTAGAGGCAAGTGTTGAAACGGTTGAACTCGTGAATTAGAGGCAAGTGTTGAAAAGGTCGAACTCGCGAATTTTAGGTAAGTGCTGAAACGGTTGAACGGTTGAACTCGTGAATTACAGGCAAGTGTTGAAACTGTTGAACTCGTGAATTAGAAGCAAATGTTGAAACGGTTGAACTCGTGAATTAGAGGCAAGTGTTGAAACGGTTGAACTCGTGAATTTAGGTAAGTGCTGAAACGGTTGAACGGTCGAACTCGTGAATTACAGGTAAGTGTTGAAATGGTTGAACTCGTGAATTAGAAGCAAATGTTGAAACGGTTGAACTCGTGAATTAGAAGCAAATGTTGAAACGGTTGAACTCGTGAATTAGAAGCAAATGTTGAAACGGTTGAATTCGTGAATTAGAGGCAAGTGTTGAAACGGTTGAACTCGTGAATTAGAGGCAAGTGTTGAAACGGTTGAACTCGTGAATTAGAGGCAAGTGTTGAAACGGTTGAACTCGTGAATTAGAGGCAAGTATTGAAAAGGTCGAACTCGTGAATTAGAGGCAAGTGTTGAAATGGTTGAACTCGTGAATTAGAGGCAAGTGTTGAAACGGTTGAACTCGTGAATTAGAGGCAAGTATTGAAAAGGTCGAACTCGGGAATTAGAGGCAAGTGTTGAAACGGTTGAACTCGTGAATTAAAAGCAAATGTTGAAACGGTTGAACTCGTGAATTAGAGGCAAGTGTTGAAACGGTTGAACTCGTGAATTTAGGTAAATGCTGAAACGGTTGAACTCGTGAATTTTAGGTAAGTGCTGAAACGGTTGAACGGTCGAACTCGTGATTTACAGGCAAGTGTTGAAACGGTTGAACTCGTGAATTAGAAGCAAATGTTGAAACGGTTGAACTCGTGAATTAGAAGCAAATGTTGAAACGGTTGAACTCGTGAATTAGAGGCAAGTGTTGAAACGGTTGAACTCGTGAATTAGAGGCAAGTGTTGAAACGGTTGAACTCGTGAATTAAAGGCAAGTGTTGAAACGGTTGAACTCGTGAATTTAGATAAGTGCTGAAACCTTTGAACGGTTGAATTCGTGAATTACAGGTAAGTGTTGAAACGGTTGAACTCGTGAATTTTTGAACGGTTGAACTTGTGAATTTTAGGTAAGTACTGAAACGGTTGAACAGTTGAACTCGTGAGTTACAGGTAAGTGTTGAAACGGTTGAACTCGTGAATTAGAGGCAAGTGTTGAAACGGTTGAACTCATGAATTTACGGGTAAGTGCTGAAACGGTTGAACGGTTGAACTCGTGAATAATAGGTTAAGTGTTGAAACGGATGAACATCGGATTTCCCAATTCTCTGATGTTTTCAATACAAGGATTTATAGAAAACAAAAAAGAGAAATAATACACTGCATTGACAAATGTGTTAAGAATTCCTGTGCTGTGCCAGTGGAAATTCAAATCCAGAGATTATACTATTGAAATGGATTTTTTTTTATAGAAAATAAAACTAGAACAAGAAGACCTCGGTTCTATGGCATGGCTTTCTATTTTCTTTGCCGCGTATTTTATTACTGGTAATTAAAAAGCATTTTTCAACACTGGGCTGCTGATCTAAGGAACCTGGGTTCGAGCCCCGGGTAAGGCATGGATGTTTGTGTTTTTTTTTCTGCTGAGGTCCCGCCATCCTCACAGACCAACTACTATGGCATTAAACTGACAGGCTCCTATTGTTATCTATTTAAAATACAAAAAAAAAATGCGTAGCACAATGTTTAAATAATTCGAAAATAAATTACTGAAAATATAATATTTTTATTCAGCAACATAATTTATTTCGTAATAATAATTTAAGAAATATTTCGATGTACGTTATTTTACAATTACTACCTTAAAAGGCTACTTTATTTATATTGACATTAAAAGCGTGTTGGCTATTGATCGAGGGGGCCTGGGTTCAAGTACCGGGTTGGGTTGTTTTACCTCTGAGCGGCACTTTTTTGCACACCATGGGCTAAATGGCCAGGTCACATGGACCCCGAAGGCTCAGAAAAGGTTGGGGAAGGGGACCCACTGGAACAGCTGTTGGGAGACAGATAGTAGCCTCCCGTCAAGGCCACCCAGCGTGTTCTTTAACGTGCACAGGGTATGGCTCTCTCGCACACTGCTTAACGTCCCATCCGACGGACGGCGGCTTTTCCAAGCCCATCGGTGTCCCTACTGACCGTGGGCAGGGCGGGGAGTTTTGCGGAGATAAATTTTTACGCTGACCCAGCTGGGACTCGAACCTGGGAACTACAGATTACGAGCCTGGCGCGCTACCGACTGAGCCACTCCCGCCCCTCGACTCCCGGGTAAGGCATGGATGTTTGTATTATTTTTCCGCTGAGCTATGGCGTATATGAACTGACTGGCTCCTGTCAGACCTTGGTGGTAAGCAGCTGCTTGAGAGGTTATTTTTTCTTTTTTTATTAAAACTAAGTTTTAGAATCACAAAACAATTTAAAGTCACATAGGATTATTTTTCGGAAATCCGAACAGAGAAGCATTACTCCGTAGTAAATACACAGATTTCCTGAAGATGTGGGGCGGGGGTGGCTCAGTCGGTAGCGCGCCAGGCTCGTAATCTATAGTTCCCAGGTTCGAGTCCCAGCTGGGTCAGCGTTGAGATTTATCTCCGCAAAATTCCCCGCCCTGCCCACGGTCAGTAGGGGACACCGATGGGCTTGGAAAGGCCGCCGTCCGTCGGATGGGACGTTAAACCGTGGCCCCGTGTACGGGAGAGCCATACCCTGTGCACGTTAAAGAACACGCTGGATGGCCTTGACGGGAGGCTACAATAGGTCTCCCAACAGCTGTTCCAGTGGGTCCCTCCCCCAACCTTCTCTGAGCCTTCGGGGTCCATGTGACCTGGCCATTTAGCCCATGGTGTGCAAAAAAGTGCCGCTCAGAGGTAAAACAACCCAACCCTGAAGATGTAGAGTTCAATAAAAACATGTGTGGAAAAAATTATTGCCAACGGTGCTGAATCCCACACCAGTTGCTGCACGAAATAACTTCCCTTCTCGCTTCCCCGTTCTGCAAACTACTTCTTGAATGGCATGAATAACGATTCTTTTCTTATTTCCAGAATCCCAGGTACAAGAGTGGTGTATTTATCCCTCGTGACTGTCAGAAGGAGATTCAGAAGATGCGGCATAGGAAAGTTCCTGCTGAAGGTAATTTGGGATTATGTCCTCTGAATGTAAACATCGTCTTTAATACTTGGGTTGTTGGGTTGGGTTATTTTACCTCTGAGCGGCACTTTTTTGCACACCATGGGCTAAATTGCCAGGACACATGGACCCCGAAGGCTCAGAGAAGGTTGGGGGAGGGGACCCACTGGAACAGCTGTTGGGAGACAGATGGTAGCCTCCCGTCAAGGCCATCCAGCGTGTTCTTTAACCTGCACAGGTTATGGCTCTCCCGCACACGGGGACACGGCGTAACGTCCCATCCGCCGGACGGCGGTCTTTCCAAGCCCACCCGTGTCCCCTACTGATTGTGGGCAGGGCGGAGAATTTTTGTGGAGATACATTAATACTTGGGAACCGAAATAATGAAATGTCTGAAGAAGAATATAAGGTGACTGAATGTAAAAGAATGTAAAGGTTGGGTTGTTTTGCCACTGAGCGTCACTTTTACGCACACAGTAGAGTAAATGACTAGGTCACAAGGACTCCAAGGATTCAGAGAAGGTTGGGGAAGGGCGAGACAGATGAAAGCCTCCCCTCAGACTATCCAGTGTATTCTTTAAAACGAATGGTATGGCTCTCCTCTACACGGTGCCATAGAACCATATAACCGACGGAGGTCTTCACAAACTCATCTCTGTCCCTTTTCGCCGAAGCACAGGAACAGTTACCATTTGAACTTCGGAACATCGGATAACAACCCTGGAGCTCTACCGACTAAGTCAACTCTCCTCTAAGCTTACAGCGTTGAGATTTATCTCCGCAAAACTCCCCTCCCTGCCCACGGTCAGTAGGGGACACCGATAAGTTTGGAAAGGCCGCCGCCCGTCTGATGGGATGTTAAGCCGTGGCTCCGTGTGCGGGAGAGCCGTATTTTGTCCACCTTAAAGAATACGCTGTATGACCTTGACGGGAGGCTACCACCTGTCTCCCAACAGTTGTTCCAGTGGGTCCCTTCCCCCAACCTTCTCTGAGCCTTCGGGGTCCTTGTGATCTGGCCATTTAGTCCATTATGTGGAAAAAAGTGCCGCTCAGAGGTAGAACAACCGAACCAACCTCTAAGCTTAAAGAAAGGAATTTTACTTCTGAAAATTTAACATAAATATTATATATATATTCAAAATGACGCACAGATCTATTGGTATAAATGTCAAGGTATTTTCGTAATTAATATGTATCAGAAAGGTGTTTCAGTCCATTATCAATGTTTGCTTCCTCCATTTGGCAAGTCATGATTCGCAAATGAATTACATGCGTGGCAATAAGAGCCATTTCCACTACAAGTATATGATTCACGGGGCGGGGGTGGCTCAGTCGGTAGCGCGTCAGACTCGTAATCTGTAGTTCCCAGGTTCGAGTCCCAGCTGGGTCAGCGTTGAGATTTATCTCCGCAAAATTCCCCGCCCTGCCCACGGTCAGTAGGGGACACCAATGGGCTTGGAAAGGCCGCCGTCCGTCGGATGGGACATTAAGTCGTGGCTCCGTGTGTGGGAGAGCCATACCCTGTGCACGTTAAAGAACACGCTGGATGGCCTTGACGGGAGGCTACCATCTGTCTCCCAACAGCTGTTCCAGTGGGTCTCCTCCCCCAACCTTCTCTGACCCTTCGGGGTCCATGTGACCTGGCCATTTAGCCCATGGTGTGCAAAAAAGTGCCGCTCAGAGGTAAAACAACCCAACCCAATGTATGATTCAGAGTACTTTGACATTGATCAAGATATGCTGACACCAAAATTTATTACGAGGGTAAGTCAAAAGGAAATTTTCCTAGTTCGCTCATTACCACACTAACAAACATCTGAGGTTATGCCATCACCACATGTTAGTACCAAATAGTGTCACTAAGTGGTAGCAGTTATCACTTCTACACACTCGTACTGTGAGGGACAGAGTAGGAGTGAACATGACGAAAATACTGCACGTGTATACGAAGCTAGGAATCTGAGCAGCAATTCGGTCTCTGTTGTTACAAAAGACCCAACCTGTGATAAGTACATCAACAACTTGTGGCTGTGTATGTCTCGGATGCTCTGCCAGTGCAACATGTCTGAAAATAGAGGACATTTTTTTTTATCCTTCTTGTCCACAACAGACCTTCTGCGCATCTAGAAATTGGCTTTGGATTGGATTGTTTTACCTCTGAGCGGCACTTTTTTCCACACCATGGGCTAAATGGCCAGGCCACAAGGACCCCGAAGGCTCAGAGAAGGTTGGGGGAGGGCACCCACTGGAACAGCTGTTAGGAGACAGATGGTAGCCTCCCGTCAAGGCCATCCAGCGTGTTCTTATAACGTGCACAGGGTATGGCTCTCCCGCACACGGGGCCACGGCTTAACGTCCCATCCGACGGACGGCGGCCTTTTCAAGCCCATCGGTGTTCCCTACTGACAGACGCCTGGGCAGGGCGGGGAATTTTTGCGGAGATAAATCTCAACGCTGACCCAGCTGGGACTCGAACCTTTGGAACTGCAGATTACGAGCCTGGCGCGCTACCGACTGAGCCACCCCCGCCCCCTAGAAATTGGCAACTGTTCACCACTCACCAGAGAGTTCAGATCTGGCGCCATTGAATTTTTATTTAGTGGAGAGCTTGGTAAGCTGAAGAAGCATATCCAAGAATGACGCTTTCTAAATGATGACGTCATGAAAGAGGAAGTCATAAAGTGGTTCTGGAACAAGACACGTCCTTCTATCGCAAAAACTTCAATAACTAATCAACAGTAAAAAGTAACTCATCAAGTCTGATGACTACGTGCGAAAAATAATGCACGTATATTAGGACATTCGATGAAATTACCTATCCTCCGCAGAAATGAAATAGGGAACCTCACTTTCTGACTCACCCTCGTACAATCTATAAATTAAAAGAAATTCTGAGAAACAATGTAGAAAGAAGTAATAAATGTCAATTCAATAAAATGCGTTTATTTTATTTTCTTCCAGAAACTGAAGAGTCCTTCCCAAGTTGGACCCTATGATGCCTTGGTTGTCCGAGCAGAATCTTCGGCGCTAAACTTTTTTCTGAAAAATGGTTTTACAGACGACATCATTCTCAACAGCAGATTCAGGTGAGCGGCCATTAATGAGATATCCTCACACCTGAGGCTGGAAAGGCCGCCGTCCGTCGGATGGGACGTTAAGCCGTGGCCCCGTGTGGATGAGATTTATACCCTGTGCACGTTAAAGAACACGCTGGATGGCCTTGACGGGAGGCTACCATCTGTCTCCCAACAGCTGTTCCAGTGGGTCCCCTCCCCCAAGGGGCGGGGGTGGCTCAGTCGGTAGCGCGCCATGCTCGTAATCTGTAGTTCCCAGGTTCGAGTCCCAACTGGGTCAGCGTTGAGATTGATCTCCGCAAAATTCCCCGCCCTGCCCACGGTCAGTAGGGGACACCGATGGGCTTGGAAAGGCCGCCGTCCGTCGGATGGGACGTTAAGCCGGGGCCCCGTGTGCAGGAGAGCCATACCCTGTGCACGTTAAAGAACACGCTGGCTGGCCTTGACGGGAGGCCACCATCTGTCTCCCAACAGCTGTTCCAGTGGGTCTCCTCCCCCAACCTTCTCTGAGCCTTCGGGGTCCTTGTGACCTGGCCATTTAGCCCATGGTGTGCAAAAAAGTGCCGCTCAGAGGTAAAACAACCCAAATCACACCTGAGGCACCGAAGACTGATTCAATTAATGTAACTTGGAAAAAAAAGTTATTCTTAAGTTTAAATCAACATCAGCAATTAATATAGATAAGAAAAATGAACGAAAAACATTTTGAAAAATAACTCACTTCCTTCCCATGATGGCTTTGGATTGGATTGTTTTATCTCTGAGCGGCACTTTTTTGCACACCATGGGCTAAATGGCCAGGTCACATGGACCCCGAAGGCTCAGAGAATGTTGGGGGAGGGGACCCACTGGAACAGCTGTTGGGAGACAGTTGGTAGCCTCCCATCAAGCGTGTTGTTTAACGTGCACAGGATATGGCTTTGGGTTGGTTGTTTTACCTCTGAGCGGCACTTTTTTGCACATCATGGGCTAAATGGCCAGGTCACATGGACCCCGAAAGCTCAGAGAAGGTTGGGGGAGGGGACCCACTGGAACAGCTGTTGGGAGACAGTTGGTAGCCTCCCATCAAGCGTGTTGTTTAACGTGCACAGGATATGGCTTTGGGTTGGTTGTTTTACCTCTGAGCGGCACTTTTTTGCACATCATGGGCTAAATGGCCAGGTCACATGGACCCCGAAGGCTCAGAGAAGGTTGGGGGAGGGGACCCACTGGAACAGCTGTTGGGAGACAGTTGGTAGCCTCCCATCAAGCGTGTTCTTTAACGTGCACAGGGTATGACTCTCCCGGATACGGGGCCAGGACTTAACGTCCCATCCGACGGACGGCGGCCTTTCCAAGCCCATCGGTGTCTCCTACTGACCGTGGGCAGGGCGGGGAATTTTGCGGAGATAAATCTCAACGCTGACCCAACTGGGACTCGAATCTGGGAACTACAGATTACGAGCATGACTACCGACTGAGCCACCCCCCCCCCCGCCCCCCCCATGATGGCAATGCAATCGTGGAAAATAAATTCAGTTCGAATTTTTCTCTTCAATTTACGAAATGTTTTCCATTGTTGTCTTTCTGTTCGATCATTCAATGTCTGAGCTGTTTAAATTATTACTGTTGGGTTATTTTGACTCTCAGCAGTAAATTATTAAAGTCAAAGTTTATATTTTATAAATACTCCATCCTAAATGGTGACCCTGTGAATAAAAGCCTTGTGATACAATTGGATAGGGTGATATATAGCGGGTTAAATGGCCAGGTCACAAGGACCCCAAAAGCTCCATGTATAGTAAGGGAAGGGGAGCTTCTTTACACTGGTTAGAAAGCAGATGGAAGTCTCCAAGGCCCGTCAAGGCCATCCAGTGTGATCTTTAAAGTAACAGGGTACGGCTCTTCTATACATAATATATAGGCTTGGAAAGGCCGCCCTCCTTGGACAGATGTTAAGCCGTGGTCCATGTGCAAGGAGAGCCATGCAAGTACATGCTGAATGACTGTAATGGGAGACTTCCATCTATCTTCTCTAGCCTTCTCTGAATCCTTAGGAACTTGTGATCTGCTCATTTAGTGTTTGTGCTCAAAAACGTGTTGCTCAGAAGTTAAGAAACCCAACTTTGCATATAGACAGGGACGGATTCAGAAATTTCCAGTGCAGGAGATTCATGTATTCAAGTCTCGTTTAAAGGGGGCGGGGGTGGCTCAGTCAGTAGCGAGCCAGACTCGTAATCTGCAGTTCCCAGGTTCGAGTCCCAGCTGGATCTGAGTTGAGACTTATCTCCGCAAAGCTCCCCCGCCCTGCCCACGGTCAGTAGGGGACACCGATGGGCTAGGAAAGGCTCCCGTCCGTCGGATGGGAGGTTAAGCCGTGGCCCCGTGTACGGGAGAGCCATACCATGTGCACGCTAAAGAACACGCTGGATGGCCTTGACGGGAGGCTACCATCTGTCTCTCAACAGCTGTTCCAGTGGGTCCCCTCCCCCAACCTTCTCCGAGCCTTCGGGGTCCTTGTGACCTGGCCATTTAGCACATGGTGTGCAAAAAAGTGCTGCTCAGAGGTAAAACAACCCAACCCAGCTCATTTAAAGTACTCGAGTCTGTTTATCGACGACTGCCTCATCTAAAATAGATAACATTGAAGCCCTCAGGGAGAGTATAACCCTTAATCTTGCGTTTGAGTGCCCACTATTTGGAGCCCATGATTTAACATTCCATCAGATGGACGGTGGGCTTCCGGCCCATCGGTGTCCTCTTTCGTTTAACGGAGAAAACACATAGTGAGGACTTCAACCTAAGAATAATGAGGTTAGTCTGGCGCGCTACCGATTGAATCACCACCCACCACTTTGTTACAATGATTAATAATATACGGTGAAACAATGGGATATAAAATGTGGTCTTGAAACAATTTACTGAAAAAAACTGGTTTCGTGCAATTATTTTAGCAAATTATTTCAAGCGCTTCTTTTCAACACGACATTTCCTATGATATTTCATTATTGAATAAAATGAGGGGTTTTCGTAAAATTTCTTCTATTATTCATCAGATTTTGAGTATTTATTTTATCATCAAATTATAGGCGAAATATTTTTTTTTAATGCGCAATTTTATGGCAGAAATATTCGCCATTTTCGAAGGCTCTCGGTACTTATCTACAAACATTGCACTAAATCAAAAAAATATTTTGTGTACAGTACTGTACAAATTAGTTGGGACAATAGGAAAATGCATTAACAAAGACACAACTAAAATATTTATTTGTTTAATAGTGTACATAGTTAATAGTGAATGTGACCCCCTCCCCCCTTAGCTTTAATTACTTCTTCCATCCTCTCAACCATTGATGCCACTAGCTTTCCACACATCTCCTTCACTTCAGGGTCGTGGTACCACATTTTCATGACACTTTCTATCATTTTGGTTTTCGTCGTGCAATTCATCTTAGATAGGCGCGCTTTAATAATGGCCCACAAATTTTCAATGGGGTTTAGATCGGGTGAATTTCCTGGCCATTCCAATACCTTCAAATGTTGCTGGGCAAAGACACTCTTAGCAAGCTTAGAATTGTGGCATGGAGCCAGATCCTGTTGAAATACCCCATCGCTGTTAGGAAACAGCTTCTGCAGTGTTGGGACCATTTTCGCCTCCATAACGAATATGTACTTTTTGTTGTCCATCATTCCTTCAATGGGGTGAAGCGTCTATAGCCCGGAAGCTGAACGCGCAAGTTTAGGCTTGCAGCAGAAGGTTACGAACAACTTTAGACTTGCAGCAGAAGGTTACGATCAAGTTTAGACTTGCAGCAGTTTAGACTCTGCAGCGGAAGGGACTTAGCATTCATTCGCTTGTCCCAACTAATTCGCACAGTACTGTATAATAAGCAAATCTGCGGCCAACTTTTGAACGAAGAAATTCAAACACTAAAAAGAGGATTGGATTGTTTTACCTCAGAGCGGCACTTTTTTGCACACCATGGGCTAAATGGCCAGGTCACATCGACCCCGAAGGCTCAGAGAAGGTTGGGGGAGGGGACCCACTGGAACAGCTGTTGGGAGACAAATGGTAGCCTCCCGTCAAGGCCATCCAGCGTGTTCTTTAACGTGCACAGGGTATGGCTCTCCCGCACACGGGACACGGCTAAACGTCCCAACCGACGGACGGCGGCATTTCCAAGCCCATCGGTGTCCCCTACTGACCGTGGGAAGGGCGGGGAATTTTGCGGAGATAAATCTCAACGCTGACCCAGCTGGGACTCGAACCTGGGAACTGCAGATTACGAGCATGGCGCGCTACCGACTGAGCCAACCCCGTCCCTAATAAAATGCAAATATTAGTATTTTATTAGTAATTATATAACATAACAAGAATTTCTCTTTTATACCTTAAATTTAAAAAGCTGCTCTTTGTCACACCCCTCTGCGAAAAGGGGTCAAATTGTTTCTGTCAATGGAATATCTCTTGACATTCGACCACTGAAATTTTAAATTTCTACCCTAAACAGATCACTTGCAACATTCGTTAAAAGTTTCGCCTTTTCCATATTTTCCATATTTAGCGACCTCTAATGACATAAATTAAAACTATCTACCGATTTGAAAAATGTGAATTATATTTAATTAGTGCCAATCCAACCAAAAGCGAGGGGCGAGGGGCTGGGTGGCTCAGTCGGTAGCGCGCTAAGCTCGTAATCTACAGTTCCCAAGTTCGAGTCCTAGCTGGGTCAGCGTTGAGATTTATGTCCGCAAAATTCCCCCGCTCTGCCTACGGTCAGTAGGGGACACCGATGGAATTTGAAAGGCAGCCGTCCGTCGGATGAGACGTTAAGCCGTGTCCCCGTGTGTGGGAGAGCCCTACCCTGTGCACGTCAAAGAACACGCTGGATGGCCTTGACGGGAGGCTACCATCTGTCTCCCAACAGCTGTACCAGTAGGTCCCCTCCCCCAACCTTCTCTGAGCCTTCGGAGTCCATGTGACCTGGCCATTTAGCCCATGGTCTGCAAAAAAGTCCGCTCAGAGGTAAAACAACCCAACTAAAAGCACATTTTCCAAATATTTCTTAAAATAGTTGCCTTTTCCACCCTCCAACTCATTGCTGCCAATGGAAACTTCATAAACTTCCCATTCTACAATCAAAATTACAAATTTCTAGCATAAATATATCGCTTGTAATATTCGTTTAAAAATTCAGAATTTTCGAGTTTACCACCGTTAGACGGCGCGATTATAGCTTTTGGGAGAATCGGAAAGTGCGAATTCTAATAATTTTTCTCTATAAACAAAAAATTTCGATGTCTACAGACGACCAAACAGATGACAACACATTATCACTTTTTTTTAAGAAGTTATATTTGAACAGCAGTGTTCAAAAGAAATAAAATCTTAACACAAGTGGAAATGGAGAAATAATTGGACAACAGCTACCACAACATTTATAAAAAGAAGTAATACAAATTGATATTGCTCGTTCAGTCCACAATTAACTTGTTCGGTTATCAGAGTGGTATATCACGGATGTATTTCGGCGATATGTCCAAAGTTTTAAAAAATATATTTTACTCCTAAATTCTTACTTAAGGTACAATTGTATCAATTCTATTTCTACTTATAACAAATTTCATTTATTAAGAGTCACATTAAATTTCCTTTTGCTATTTTTGTTGTTAAGAGACCATTAACCATGATTTCAACACATAATGATAATACGTCATATGTTTTTTTTTATCCACTCTAAAGGAGTTTCGATGAAATAGAGTTTGTGGCAACACGGAAAGTAAGGAACTTAGCGGCCAAAAATTGCCTTTTCAGATTTCGTATGTTTTGTATAAAATTTTAAATGTTCTTTCTTGTGAAAGAAAATGCATGGTTAACAGAGCTTTTTTTTTTCTAGTTTGAATCTGAGAGAAAAATTTTACTTTTTTTCATTTATTCAGTTCACTACCTTAGGTAAAAGAAAATAACAGTATAAAAATTAGAGCTAAGAAATAGATATGCTCTGCTGTTTAGATATTCGCCTAGTTATGACATGTTCCATATTTTGTTTCACTTTTTAGGTGTATATTTACTTTTCATTAAGGCTCCGAAATCATTGATTTAATTACAATTGTCATTCTTTAAATATCAAACACTAAAAGAATATAACACTCGAAAGCTGAATTACAAACATTTCTAAAAAAAATGCTGTGCTTGTACATTCCCGCACTCAAACTGTTTCACGCCTGCCAGTAGATGGCACGACGTGCTATCGTTACATTCCTGTAATTCCCCGGGTAGTACTGAAGTTCTTAATGCAACGTTCCTGATAGATGGATTAGCAGGGGTGGACTTAATATTTCGTCAATACCTGTCTAGCCCCCCCCCCAAAAGGGGGGGGGCTAAATCGGTAGCCCGCCAGGATAGTAATCTACAGTTCCCATGTTCAAGTCCCAGCTTGGCCAGCGTTGAGATTTATCTCCGCAAAACTCCCCGCCCTGTTCACGGTCAGTAGGGGACACCGATGGACTTTGGAAAGACCGTGTTCCGTCGTATGGGAAGTTAAGTCGTGGATCCGTGTATATGAGAGAGTGAGACATACCTGTGCACGTTAAAGAACACGCTGGATGGCCTTGACGGGAAGCTATCATTTGTCTACCACTGCTGTCCAGTGGGTCTCCTCTCTGAGATTTCGGGGCCCTTGTGATCTGGCCATTTAACCCATTGTGTGCAACAAAAGATGCCGCTCAGAGGTAAAACAACCCAACCCGAAAACAATTGTTATTAATCAGTGAAAACAAAAAGTGGACTACAAACGGACAGACAGACGACAAAATGACAGACAGACGGACAGACAGACGACAAAATGGGAACAATAGCTCGTTTTTTCAAAAACGAACAACCGCTTCTCAGATGACCGATTTAATGATTTACTCTCACGAACCAACTTCGTGAGAAAAACTTAACTGTTGGCAATCTCAGTATCATGTGATCACGGCCATTAAGAAATATGAGGTGTTTAATGGCTAGTTATCATGGAAGTGTTCATCTCATTTCGTCACATCTAGATCTTTATATTAGTAATGTTTCAAACAATATTTTGCTAGTATACAAATTGATTTTATTTGTATATAAAATGTCAGTGAACTTTCCACTTAAACCATTTTTTTCTCATGTTCTAGAGAACTCGAAGATGACGGTTGTCCTAAAGGAACTCTCATCTGTTATCTGCCTCCATTTGATGGTAAATAAAAAAAATTGAGAAAAGTATTTTTGTAATAATCATCCTTTATCATCATATGACTATATTCGTATATAATAAAATTCCCTTCCCAAAGAACCAAAGAGTAAAATAATTATTCATGTAATGCGAACGTTATACTTTCCTAATGGTTGAGTTGTTTTACTTCTGAGAGGCACTTTTATGTGCATAATGGTCCAAATGGCCAGGTCACAAGAGATCACAGTTGATAAGAGGAAGCGGACCCATAAACAGCTATTAGAAGACAGCTTCCATAGAGACCATTTAGAAGACAGCTTCCATAGAGACCATCTAGAAGACAGCTTCCATAGAGACCATTTAGAAGACAGCTTCCATAGAGACCATTTAAAAGACAGCTTCCATAGAGACCATTTAGAAGACAGCTTCCATAGAGACCATTTAGAAGACAGCTTCCGTAGAGACCATTTAGAAGACAGCTTCCATAGAGACCATTTAGAAGACAGCTTCCATAGAGACCATTTAAAAGACAGCTTCCATAGAGACCATTTAAAAGACAGCTTCCATAGAGACCATTTAGAAGACAGCTTCCATAGAGACCATTTAGAAGACAGCTTCCGTAGAGACCATTTAGAAGACAGCTTCCATAGAGACCATTTAGAAGACAGCTTCCATAGAGACCATTTAGAAGACAGCTTCCACCTGCCTCCTCCTGCACAGAGGGCCACGGACTAACGTCCCATCCTCTTTCGTCCCCGTTCTGATCGAAAACAGGGGGGGGGGGGTCAGCGGAGATAAATCTCAATGCTGGCAAAGGTGGGACTCGAACGTGGAATCTGCAATTACGAACCTGACACTCTACCGACTGAGCCAACCCTCGGTCCACTGCAAACCCAGTTAATATAAAGTCTTGTTTAACATTGCCCACCCACCTTATCCTACAGTAACGTCATCCAGAGTCTACCAGATCTTTAGGCAGATAATTCATAAATCAAAAATAAATTATCACCGGTAGACAAGAAACATTTGAAATAATGAGTTGAAAAAATTGGTTGTCCTAACTGGGATTCGAACAAGTTCTCTCAAACCTTTGCACGAATCTGGTCCAACTACAGAGTTCTATATATAACCCTGCCATGATTCACAACGGAGTAGAGCACAATGGGAAAAAACTTTGACCTTAGTATACGTTTTAAAGTAGTGAAAAGCTATTTCGAATAATGATTGTAAAACATGGTTAAATCAAGTTTAGCTGTAAAATACACTAATCGTCGTAACAAGGACTAATGTCTTAATTTCTTCAAGTTTATTTAATCTCGTGTTTCAAGTCAAAATAATTCATAGTTCGTGATTATTCTACTGGTAACAAGCTTTGTTAACAGTTTCTATTTATAAGTCACAAATAATCTAAGCTATATTAATGATTATAGATTTCTTATTAATCTGCCATTATTAGCGCAATGTTTAATAAACAAGAAACGTCTGGCGAAAACTAAAAATCAGTTGGGTTGTTTTACCTCTGAGCTGCACTTTTGTGCACACCATGTCTAAATGGCCAGGTCACATGGACCCCGAAGGCTCAGAGAAGGTTGAGGGAGGGACCCACTGGAACAGCTATTGGGAGACAGATGGTAGCCTCCCGTCAAGGCCATCCAGCGTGTTCTTTAACGTGCACAGGGTATGGCTCTCCCGCATACGGGGCCACGACTTAATGTCCCATCCGACGGACGGCGGCCTTTCCAAGCCCATAGGTGTCCCCTACTGACCGTGGGCAGGGCGGGGAATTTTGCGGAGATAAATCTCAACGCTGACCCAGCTGGTACTCGAACCTGGGAAGTACAGATTACGAGCCTGGCGCGCTACCGACTGAGCCACCCCCGCCCCCTAAAAATCAGTTGTGGAGGCAGACAAAACATTAAATATGCAATGCCTATTTCAAACAAACTGTTACATTAGGAGAGATTTATCAAGAAAATTTATGTATACGTCGATTAATGAAAATTACCAGAAGAAAATGCATTTTTTTGTAAATACACTAGGTTGTGATATTTACAATATTCAGTTAGCAAGATTGTTATTTTATTTACAGATCTATTAACATAATATTTGAATGTCTTCATAATAAAAATATTAACAACTAGAAGAACGCATATCGCCTCTGGAACACATGACAAGCTCGTTTTCAAAGATACACAACTTTTTCCTTCATCTACTGTTTCATTCCTTAGAAGTTTTAATTTGAACCAGCGGATGAGGGGTTGGGTTGTTTTACCTCTGAGCGGCACTTTTTTGCACACCATGGGCTAAATGGCCAGGTCACATGGACCCCGAAGGCTCAGAGAAGGTTGGGGGAGGGACCCACTGGAACAGCTGTTGGGAGACAGATGGTAGCCTCCCGCCAAGGCCATCCAGCGTGTTCTTTAACGTTGGGTTGTTTTACCTCTGAGCGACACTTTTTTGCACACCATGGGCTAAATGGCCAGGTCACATGAACCCCGAAGGCTCAGAGAAGGTTGGGGGAGGGACCCACTGGAACAGCTGTTGGGAGACAGATGGTAGCCTCCCGTCAAGGCTATCCAGCGTGTTCTTTAACGTTGGGTTGTTTTACCTCTGAACGACACTTTTTTGCACACCATGGGCTAAATGGCCAGGTCACATGGACCCCGAAGGCTCAGAGAAGGTTGGGGGAGGGACTCACTGGAACAGCTGTTGGGAGACAGATGGTAGCCTCCCGTCAAGGCCATCCAGCGTGTTCTTTAACGTGCACAGGGTATGGCTCTCCCGCACACCTGGGCCACGGCTTAACGTCCCATCCGACGGACGGCGGCCTTTCCAAGCCCATCGGTGTCCCCTACTGACCGTGGGCAGAGCGGGGAATTTTTGCGGAGATAAATCTCAACGCGGATGAGGGTAAAAATGCAAATAGTATTTCATTAGTAATTATACAACATAAAAGTATTCGTCTTTTAATTCTTAAACAGAAAAATTTATTTCCCATACCTCTCTCAGATTATTACTGTCAGTGGAATCCACCACCAAAATTTCAAATTTCTAGCATAAATACATCGTTAGCAATATTCGTTTGAAATTTTGGAATTTTCAATTTCTTCAAGCACTAGATGGTGTAATTATAGATTTACAGAGATTCAGAAACTGCATATTGTAATATTTCATCAATACCTATCCAACACAAAAAGAATTTTTAATTATCTCCGAGATAAAAATTGAAGTAAATTAATTAATGCAGTTTTACAATTTCTGTAAAGTATAACTGTCTTGCTGAGGTCCCGCCATCCTCAGACCTACTATGGCGTACAAAGTGACAGGCTCCTGTCAGACCTCTGTGGCAAGCAGCTGCTTGAGGGGATATTTAATTAATATTTTGTAAATGTCTGCTTTTGATTTGATAAAGTTTAAAAGCATGATCGAAAATTGTTTTTTTTTCTTCTATTGTATGTATCTTTATAAATAATATAAAAAAAACCCTCCTCAAGCAGCTACTTACCACCGCTGGTCTGATAGTAGGTGTCAGTTTATATGCCATAGTAGAAGATCTATGAGGACGGCAGGACCTCAGCAGAAAAACAATACGAGTACCCAGGACCTTCGGGGCGGGGGTGGCTCAGTCGGTAGCGCGCCAGGCTCGTAATCTGTAGTTCCCAGGTTCGAGTCCTAGCTGGGTCAGCGTTGAGATTTATCCCCGCCCTGCCCACGGTCAGTAGGGGACACTGATGGGCTTGGAAAGGCCGCCGTCCGTCGGATGGGACGTTAAACCGTGACCCCTGTGCGGGAGAGCCATACCCTGTGCACGTTAAAGAACACGCTTGATGGCCTTGACGGGAGGCTACCATCTGTCTCCCAACAGCTGTTCCAGTGGGTCTCCTACCCCAACCTTCTCTGAGCCTTCGGGGTCCATGTGACCTGGCCATTTAGCCCATGGTGTGCAAAAAATTGCCGCTCAGAGGTAAAACAACCCAACCCAGGACCTTCAGATCAATAGCCAAGCGCGCTGGCCACTCGTCCACGGGCGGTTTACAGATTTAGTTCCATTTTTTTCAATATTCAAGTTAAACATCTTTCACATAAAAATGCGCATAAAAATATTATTGATTCACCAGAATTGCTTACGCTTTTGATGTCAATTATTAATCATGTAAAGAAATATTACAGTAATATGTATTTATTAATACACAGGAAAAAGCTTTTTACTTTTCATTTTACCTAATGAAACCATCTTTTTCCAGCTTCTGCATATACAGAGCCATATAAATTCATTAGGGAATTTCCATGTTACCTTATGTGAAGAGAAACTAATTTCGAAGCTCTATAACTTGTAAAAATACTCTTTGTGTGGAAAAATATTGAGGAAAATAAATTAATGATCTCAACCAAATCTAATATCTATTTTCAAAAAATATTCAGCATTTAAAGCTACGGAAATTGGAATATTTGCCAACCTTAGTGCCATTAAAGAATTAACCGCAGAATTCCAGCTACCATAACTTTTTAAATTTTGAACGAATATTATGCAGATTGATATTTAGATAGATTTTATTGGGATTCTTAATTTATGTCCAGCAATGTTTTTCGATACAAAACGTACTTTGAAGTTCCAAATTATTCCATTAGCATAACTTTGAAATAAATAGGAAATAAAATTCCCATTAACATGACGTTGAAATTCCCTAATAGATTGGTACAGCTCGCTACTATATAATGACTTTAATGATATTTTACTGATATTATTTTATATTCAGTACTTGTTTTTCCTGTTAATTTTTCTAATTAAGGTTTTTCCATTAATGCATTTTTTCTGAACCTTAATGTACAATGTGATTTGTATTTGTTTTGGAATAAATTGTCAAAATGTGTGAGCACTGATAGAAACAGTGCATTTGTCTCTATGCCATGGGTTGGGTTGTTTTACCTCTGAGCGGCACTTTTTTGCACACCATGGGCTAAATGGCCAGGTCACATGGACCCCGAAGGCTCAGAGAAGGTTGGGGGAGGGGACCCACTAGAACAGCTGTTGGGAGACAGATGGTAGCCTCCCGTCAAGGCCATCCAGCGTGTTCTTTAACGTGCACAGGGTATGGCTCTCCCGCACACGGGGCCACGGCTTAACGTCACATCCGACGGACTAGGGCCTTTCCAAGCCCATCGGTGTCCCCTACTGACCGTGGGCAGGGCGGGGAATTTTGCAGAGATAAATCTCAACGCTGACCCAGCTGGAACTCGAACCTGGGAACTACAGATTACGAGCCTGGCGCGCTACCGACTGAGCCCCCCCCCCCCCCCTCTATGCCATGCAAACTGAGTACAAAGAGAGGGGAAGAGAAAATAATGACGTTTTATATCCTATGGCAATACCCACAAATAAGCTTTCATTTCGCACATAACTATTTACGATAAGCAGCCGCGTATGGAAGACGAAAAAACAATAATAATTATCCAATAATTTCGTTCAGGTAGGCGGGAGAAAATCTGAAAATTTTTATACACCATTTACTCCTCACCTCATAAACTTTCATTTGATATAGAATCCGTTACGATCATCTGTTTGACAAATTCAGTGACCAATGTCATGCGAAAGCACTAGGAACATGATTTAAGAAAAAATGTTTCCAATTATTAAATGCATTTCTGTATCAAGAAGTACCTAGGCAGTAATTACCTTGACACCTTTGGGTTTGATTTTCGAAAATAATAAAGTCTTATAATGTCTTCGTATCATGTATGGGAGCTAAACAGACATGAGCTACGATTCTGGTGTTTTGCCCAACTATTCGGCCATGACATTAGCTCCATACTGATCTATGGCATCCAATGGAGCATCTCTAGTTATGCCTCTAGCATATGTAGAACTCTCTGGCCTCTAAGATATCGAGTGTATTTGTATATAGAACTTTGTGGGTATATCATTATTTATGTACATAATCAAACTCCTACTACCCAAGATACCGTCCACGTGTTTTTCTTTTAAAGGATTGTTATATTTGTAGAGCCGTCCCGTGGCCGAGTGGTTAGCGCGCTTGGTTTCTGATCTACGGGACCTGGGTTCGAGCCCCGGGTAAGGCATGGATGTTCGTGTTGTTTTTCTGCTGAGGTCCTGCCATCCTCTCAGATCTTTTACTATGGCATTATAAACTGACAGGCTCCTGTCAGACCTCTGTGGCAAGCAGCTGCTTGAGGGGGTATTTATGTTTTATTTATATTTGTAGAGTGTGTAGAAAACAAACGGATAAATTTAAAAACTAAAGCCTTTTAACAATATTTTTCTCAGTTTGTTATGGTGGTGAAATTTGTACTCTTAGCAAACAAATTAACAAGAAGTTAGATGCATTTGACTGCAGCTGTTTAGGTGGTTGTTAACAAGATCTTGAAATTTATTCGTCTATTTTTCTGCACACTCCACGATGCAACACTCATTACAAAAAACATGTAGCCTTTACCAAGAAGATATTAAGATGCAATGATTTATTACTACTTTCAGTAAACAATTAAATGCTTTTTCTTCCTTTTTCTGCAAAGTAAGAATTATTTTTGTTGACATGTAAACTTATTTCTTTAATGTTCTCTTCGCATTTTCAAGTGGAAACAAAAACGTACAGTTTTGTCCCTTTCTCAGGATTTTTTTATTACATCTGTTGAAAACAATAGTTTAGAATGAATTCCTTTGACAGGTTTATGGATCCAACTTGCCTATTAAAATAAATTAGTGCACATTTAAGAGTAATAAAAGTGTTCGTGATGGCAATCGTCTTTCTCGCCAAGTCATAAACATTTCCAAGAGACATTCTATTTAATTTGAAACCACCACAGTTCCTCCCAACTCCTTTTACTATCGATAATTTTATTTCTGCTTCGAAATTTCTGCGCAAATTAAACTCCAAGGAAGTTATAAAATGGAAATGGGTTTCTCGACATTCTAAATGGGCTCGCGTAGTATCCTAATGATATATAACAACTTGTGAATGAGCGAGAGACGGAAATTCTAGCTACGATTCAGTCTTATTAGAAGCATAAATATTTGTATGAAAAGAATCGATACGAGACCAGAGAGAAATTACCGAGGTTAAGGATCGATAATTTCTTTAAAATGATTTACTTTTGGTCTTCAGAGCAAAAAAAAAAATGCCCTCGTGGCCGAGCTGTCACTCTGGTAAAGCTGAAGTTTTTCAAGTGCTTTTAATTATTTAACACTAGTTTTAAAATATAATTAAAAATAATATGGATCAGAGTTAGAAGATATATTACTACCAGATTTATCCGACGTTGATTAAGTCTTTAATTCAATTTAATTAAATTTTCCATAATACATAATAAGTGACACTCCCCATGCCGCAAGCTTTCATTTGCACAACTCATTACGATCGATTCCAGTGAATTTGCCCTTCCTTTTTAGTGGGAGAGGAGAAAAGGGAGAATATAATTTGAGGTATCTTGAGAGGGGTGTGAGTGACTCAGTCGGTAGCGCGCCTGGCTCGTAATCGGCAGTTCTCATTCAGCCCTCGTTGAGAAAGGAGACTTGGAAAGGTCGCCGTCCGTTGGATAGGACGTTAAGCAGTGTCTCTGGGTGCGTGAGAACCACGTGCACGTTAAGAAACACGCTGGATGGCCTTGAAAGCGACCATCTATCTCCTGTTCAGTGGGTTTCTTTCTCCAACCTTCTCTGAGCCCTTAGGGTCCTTGTGCCCTGGCCATTTAGCCCATTGTTTGCAAACAAGTGCCGCTCAGAAGTAAAAGAATTCCAGACAAGTTTATAGAACATTTTTTCTTCTCTTGGACCCTAGAAGACGTCCCTGAATTTTTACCGCGCACTTCTGCTACACCCTATATAGAAGATTCATTATTTATTTATTTATTTATTTGTTTGTCTTATAACAATATTTTCCTTTTTTTTTTTAAGTGACTATCATTTTTTTTCAGGTCACTATCCGCCACTGCCAGGAGCTCAGGAATGGAACAGTACTGAGGCTGTTGCCGCAATGGATGAAGAAATTGAGAAATGGTATTTTATTTTCTTAAGGAACGTGTTGCTTCTTGCAAATGTATCACTAATGCAGTAGCACTTTTCGCAATTTCTTAAATCAGGCTAAGTAGAAAAATACAGTGCGCCCTCGTTTTATGGAATTTTGCTCTTATGGAAATTATAAAACATGACAATAAATAATAAATCAAAAGTTAGTTCTTAGGAAATATGAGTTAATCTACAATGTGAAACAACAATAAAATTTGCCAAAACTAACTTTTATGAAGAAATTCAGATTACATATACAGTCGCTCAAAAAAGTATCCGAACACTATGGTTGATTTCATAATTTAGAAAAAATAACAACCTTCGTGTCACGTGACACGAAGGTTGTTATTTTTTCTGAATTATGTAATCAACCATAGTGTTCGGATACTTTTTTGAGCGACTGTACAAGCGATCAGATCGCATAGATTAGAACGGAGGACGATGATACTGATTTACAGCAGTAGTAAAAGTTAGTACTCTGTACTACTTCTGACCCTCCTACTCCCTCCTTCTTTCCGTGGTCAGCTGCTAGCTCAGTGATCACAGCACCTGACATGTCATCGGGAGTTCGTGGGTTCGTAACTCACCCGGCTCAAAACAATTGGGATTGGCTCAGCGGGCAGCGCGCGAGGCTCGTATTCTGCATTTTCAAGGTTCGATTTCCAACTGTACCACCATTGAGATTTAGATCCGTTAACCATCCAATTGCCCTCGACCAGAAATATACTTATGGACTTAGAATTAGGATACTTATGGACTTAGAACGGCCACCATCCATCGGATTGGACATAATGCCTTTTAATAGTGCAAGAACCTTGTACAGTCGCTCAAAAAAAGTATTCGAACACTATGGTTGATTACAGAATTGAGAAAAAATATCTGGAAACGATTTTTTTTAGAAATTAGTGATCTGGCAACCTTCGTGTCACGTGATTACAGAATTCAGGAAAAATATCTGGAGCGTGTACAGCAACTGTACACGCTCCAGTTACTGTTCACAGCAAACTGGAGCGTGTGCAGTTACTGCACACGCTCCAGTTTGCTGTGAACGGTAACTGCACACGCTCAATATTTCCGTGAGTGAGCCACACGATCTAGTATCAAAATAATATGACCACCTACAGTCGCTCAAAAAAATATTCGAACACTATGGTTGATTACAGAATTGAGAAAAAATATCTGGCAACGATTTTTTTAGAAATTAGTTATCTGGCAACCTTCGTGTCACGTGATTACAGAATTCAGGAAAAATATCTGTCTTCGTGTCACGTGACACGAAGGTTGCCAGATCGCTAATTTCTAAAAAAAATCGTTGCCAGATATTTTTTCTCAATTCTGTGATCAACCATAGTGTTCGGATACTTTTTTGAGCGACTGTACACGTTAAAGATCACACTAACTGCTGTTTAGTCCTTCCTAACCCTCCTTTAGACCATGGGTAGCGCCACGGGTTGATGCGGATATTCGATGTTAACAGGGATACCGGATAAAATCTTTAGGAATATGGGCAAACTTACAGCTTATTGATGACGGACATGAGTGAAAAATCTTTAGGTTATGGAAAATTAGCTGATTTGAAATTGCAATAATTATATACACTTTTTAAAAAAATTGCACTAGGAAAAAGTCACAATTTAAAAAGAAATCATTTTATGTGGAAAAAGCTATCTTTATGCTCATATAGCAAATATAAGTTTTAAAAAAAAATTGCTCGAGTGTTGCATAGAAAACTGGAATTAAATCTGTGAAAATTTCGGTCATGGAGATCACGAAGTTTACAGAGTGAAATGTATAAAAGAGGTGGTACTGGTTAATTAAAAGGAATATCTTCCCATAATTGCGTAGAACTTCATTTTAAAGAGCAAAATTTACTGAGAATACCACCCAAAATTGCATTATTACACTGTAATTTTTTTCTGATATTTATTAAGGCATATTTTTCTGAAATCCAGCCTTTTATACACTGGCTTCCATAAATGAAGGAAAACTCAGAAAATTTTGATAAACAAAAAACTATGTGAATGATTTTAATGAAATTTGATGAAAACATGAATTTCAATCTAGTTTCAAAATTGTATAAAATATTTTACACTAGAAACATTTTTCGTCAAAAAATAACACAGAACTTGTCTAAAAATGAGGTGTCAGAATGCAATGGGCAAAGTTCTTTAATAAGGAGTGTGGTCACCCCTTACAGCAATGTTCCATGCTGTTTATGATGTTGTGAATCAGCTCAGTAGGGAGTAACGACTATTGTTCCTTTAAAGCAGTAATAAGCTCCCCTTTGTTTCAGGTGGCGGGTTGAGGGCAGCAACACGTATCTTTAGAGCATCCCACACATGCTCAATCGGATTTAGGTTGGGAGATCGAGCTGGCCACTCCATGCGCATAATGGTCTCCTCTTGAAGGTATAGCTCCACTAGTCGAGCTCTGTGTGGATGAGCGTTATCGTCTTGTAAAATGAATGTTTCACCTATTGCACCAGCGTAAGGACATACATAAGGGTCCAGGATGTCATCTCTATATCTTTGATCACTGAGGTTCCCACTCGTTAACATTACTGGCCTTCTAGCATACAGAGCTCCCTCATGAAGCATTCTACGAACAGTTGAAGCTGATACAACCCTCCCAGTGGCTGCTGCAAGAGAGGATAGTAGCTGAGAGGGAGTAGACGTCTGCTACTTCGTGCTGTTAATCGCAGATATCGGTCTTATACAGCGGTCGTAACTCTAGCCCTTCCTCGGCTAAACCTCCAAGACACGGAATCCGTACCAAGAAAATGATTCCACAGTCTATGGACCACAGAAGGACTCACATTCAGCCATCGTACCACGTCTAACTGACTTTGGCCTGCTTCGAGCCGGCCAATAGCTCTCCAGCGCAGTTCATTTGCAAATGATGTCTCGAGGTCATTCCTACAAAATGGCTATTTCTAATTTCTTTATTCACATTTACAACCATAACAATCCACTCCAAAATACCCGTTTTTATGCCGCTATCCCATTACGCAAATTGACGCAACCAAGATTAATTTGCATACGATATGCTCACTCGGCATTACTGGTTACATGAACAAGTTGTATATTAGTTAAAATACGCTAGTTTTGATAAAATTTTGCGGGTGATGATAGAATTTGTACTATCTGCGCATGGCACTACCCATGGGGTCCTTATGACTTGTACCTAAAAGATTCCAACTATACTTAAGAGAAGGAAACAAAGGAGTAAAAGAGCATGATGTAGAAAACGATAAAAGAATGATTTTTAAAATGAATGCTAATAACATGTTATATAGATATACGGTCAGGGCCGGATCTAGCAGGGAGATGATTTGACGAAGTTAGTAGCTGGAAGGAAGGTGGAAAATATTAAATATATTAATTACATGTATTTTTATTTTAAATTTAAAAACCACTAAAACGGAGGGGAAATTTTTATATCAGAACAGTGATCCCGATTCAATCTTATCCCCCCCCCCTCTCCCTTTACTTTTTTCTAGAACTGAGCCTGTATACGGTCATAACCAAAAAGCCATATTGCTTTGAAATATATGAAATTTTTATCATGAAAGCATCCAATGTTTTATTGCCTGTTTCTGCGTTGTCTTGACCACGGTTTCCAGAACAGACATTCAGTATTTTCAGAGGCTATTTTTTGTCGGAAATATCCCGCGTCTATTAACAATATTAAATGTAGTCCTAATTTATCGTCTAAATGCCTCAAAACGCCCAAAACAAAGCATTCACTAGCAATTTGACTTACATTGAAGAAACCTTACACTGTTGGATATAAATTGCTTTACATATTTCTTTAAAACTGCAACAAGTTCCTAGATTTTTCAATGAACTAATTTTTTTTCATATTTTTTTTAACTAGGCGACAGAAAAGTTTGGAAGCGTATCAAACTCAAGTAACATGTCTTACCAGGCTACAACAGGAAGTCCTAAGGCTTCATAACTTAGTAAGTAAATCTGCTGCATGACAATTGGAAATATTTAGGAAAAACAAATAATGCTTTTAACAAATAATAAATAAATGTTTTTGTTTAAACCAGTGGTGCACACACTTTTTTTTTTTGACATCGGGCCGAATAGAAAAATATTATATTTGATGTAGGCCTAGAGTTGGGGAAAGTATGTGTGTGGGTGGGAAGGGGGTGCAGTAAAAAGAACAGAAAATTTAAACTTTTTTAATCATATTTTACTTTTATTATGCACAGGTGCAAAATAATAAGGAAAAAATTAAATATTCGTAAAAAGTATTTTAATGTCAAAACTGAAGTTGGCTTATCGAAGCAATATGTGAAGGAAACTGAAATGACCCCAGAAATGAGCTGCTGAATATTAGGCCTCACTGACGTTGTAGCTAGTTGTGTGATGTTATTCAAATTTTCATCTTTCGTTTTATTAAAACACCACTCGCTTTAGTAGTACCAGAATAAAAAAAAAAGGTTATACGTAGTATTCAATTTTTCACGCTGTCCGGATGGAATTGTTAAATGGGCCAGGTACTGGCCTGGTTAAAGCCGTCTTTATTAGAATGACTAGAAGAGATAACGTGCATTATCACTCGTAAAAGTCTCAAAAAGAGACATGTGTTGGATGTCGTAAACGTTATGAAATTTCGATCATCTTTCGATATCAAATTTGATAAATCTAAAAATTTGTGTCTAGAGGAATTTCACGTCATAGACCGTAGAAAGTTACGAAATTTGGGATCCAAAGTGTTCTTCAAAGTCGAATAGAGGCCGAATATCGATTTCATGCTGGATTTTCATTGGAATTTACATGTGCTAAAATATATGAAAATTGGTATCTAGGGTATTTCGGGTCCTACATCTCAGAACATTACGAAATTCGGATACAACAGATCCATCAAGGTCAGAAAGAATTTTTCGATCTAAGTGTACAAACCCAAAAACTGGTGTCTAGGAGTATTTCCGTTCTACATCTTAGACACGTTACAAAATTTCTAAGCCAACTGGTCCTAACATGTGCCAGAAAGATGAGAATTGGCGCATGTAACCATTTCAAGTTGTATATCTCTGAAACGTTCAGAGATACATCATGTTCAAAATTTAAGAGGGGCAAGGGTAACGGTTGAGAAATCAAGAGGTGCCTAATGTGGTAATTTATTTCTTGTATTAGATATGTAACTGATTGCGAGTGAGGGAGTTTACACTAGTTCTTACTAGTCTATTACAGAAGTGGTAGAATTTGCACCTAGGGATAATTTGGGACAGATCTCAAATTTGAGATCAAATGTAATTATTATAGTACATTGGTGCACAACCTATGTTACCAACAACCCTACCACTTTTTGTGCGACCCACAATGTACTACAACCCAAAAGCAACTTATGTTGATGATGTCAAAAATTAAAAGATATTTAAATTATTCATTATTCTTATTGTTACAAATTTGTCCCCCCCCCCCAATAGGGGACCACCCTGTCGTGGTGGGGGGCCTAGGGTCCAGCAACCCGGTCGAAGGCTGTGCCGACCGGATTGGGTCCCCGGTTGGACATAGCCAAGACCAACCGAGGTCGACGATGCCGCCGACCGGTGATGTTGACGGTCGGATGGTGATGGTGTCTGAGACCTCACCTCTCAGGTGCTCTGGGTGAGCAGTTCGAGGGCTCTTCTGAAAAGATTTGTCCCCCAGTAGGTCGAGCCCTCACCAAAGTCTGGGCCTTACTAAGAGTCTCCACCCCGGATTATTTACAATTTTGCTACATCAAATTAATAACATTATAAAGTAATTTTCTACTTACTGCAATTTTTCCTACTGCAGTCTGCAGGCTCAGCACAGGTTGTGCATCACTATTACAGATTATATAAAGTTTATTTTATGTTTTACCCTAGGTTAAATAGAGGTTGCATTGTAAGCTAAGCATGATCCATATATGCTAAAAATGTGAAAATTGCTTCCTAAGAATAATTTATAACATAGATCTCAGTAAAAATGATAGAATGTAGTTTACATGATCTATTCTTCAGATTTTTTTTTTCTTTTGGATGAAAATACCAAAGAAATACATATCGAAAATAGTTTTTTTTTCCTTATGCAGTTGAGGAGACAAGATGCCACAATACAGTTTCTCAAAAAAGAAAATCAGAGGCTCCAGGGTAGACTTAGCAAAGGTGAGAGGTTATTAATTTATGTTTAAATTCATCAGAATTTAGAAACCAATGTATTAAAAATTACTGTTTAATGTAAGATATAAACAGGTGTACCTTTAACAGTGACAATATAAGTGACGTCTAGGTAGATTATGAAACTATAGTATCAGTTGACACTCTGACAGTTCTCAAAGATCACAGGTTGACAAAGGACAGGTTCAATGACTGAAATTGAACCTGTGATCTCTGAGAACTGTCAAAACATCAACTATGAGGTCCCCTAGAAAGTCTCAACTGGAGGGAGTTTGTTCAGCCAGTAACCTGATGTTCTAAGGTTCGTATTCTACTTGGATTGAGATTTTCTTTTCTAACTACTGCCCATCCTCGGTAATAAAGTGACACTTGAAGGCTTGAAATATCCACTGTCCATCAAATGGAATATTAAGAAACTACCTGTGAACAGGGGACCATAACCTTTGCACATTCAATAACATGCTAAACGGCCTTGTCTGGAGGCTTTTTTATCTTTCTCCTAACGATTTTCTCGTCTATAAATGGTATCTAGGCATAAACTGGAAGGAGAGCTGTGTACCAATCCCAGTTATAATGCACAAAACCGGCCACGTCTAGCTCTAAATGTTCGACCTCGCCTTCTCGTGGTTCAGGCCGTTAGTAACTTTCAAAAGAGAAATTATCTTTTGAAAGGGAACGGAAGGAGAGGGTTACCAGTACAGTGTGGCCTATTGATCTGGTCATCTATGGCCATTTTTTTTTTCAACCCTGCTGAGGAGTGGTCAACTTCATTGCGTCCTGGTGCTGACCATTTATGCCTGGACTGGTTTATGGATTTGAGCTTGATTATGGATTCTGGACTTGTTGCACTGGTGGGCCTCTGTTGAGGGAGAATCTGCACTGTGTTTTCTGTTTGCTTGTGGGTTGCCAGCCAGTGAACACAGACACAGGATACCTTATATCAGTTGGTGGATAATCCTGATCAGAGGACATCGCAGGTACCTGAACCTCGCTTAGCTAATTGTGCATTGTCAATCTTAAACTGGAGTAATGTGTCTCAGACCAGTCTATGGCTCTTGAAAAGGTGGTGCCTGAAGTTCCCATCAGCATCGGTGACTTCAGCCCTTAGGGGAGGAGGAACAGGTCTTTACCCCATGACTACGATCAGGGGGCTGTTTGATAATGTTGGTCCTACCTCTCTCAATGAACCTTGTTTCTTTAAAAATCCTACTAATAATTTTCTCTCTGCAGGAACGTGGAACATGAGTATGTTAAATAGAGATTATTCTCTTGATGTCCTCACACAGAAATTCCAGCATTATAACTTAGATATTCTCGGCTTGCAAGAGACCAGATGGACAGGTAAAGGTGAGATACTTAAAAATAACTTTAAATTTCTCTTTTCAGGGAGGGAGGATGGAAAGCATTTCCAAGGTGTATATTTGCTTCTCAGCAGACACGCCAGTGATGCTCTTTTAGGATATGATTGCATTAACGAAAGATTTCTTACAGCAAAATTTAAAACAAAAAATAGACTTGAATGTCATCTGTTTTTATGCCCCCAAAGAGGACTCTGAAGAGAACGAGAAAGATACATTTTATAGCCAGCTTCAGGATATTTTGAATTCTGTGAAGAAAGGAGATGTTTCTCTTGTGCTAGGTGACTTCAATGCTAAAGTTGGTACTGACTCTGACTTTTGAGCAGGAGTTTCAAGTCCCTTTGGCATTGGTAGTTCCAGTGGCAATGAGAAACGTCTCCCACAGGTAAATAAACTTGTTTTGCGAATAACTAACACATACTACAAACACCGGAACATTTATAAATATACATGGGTTTCACCTGGTGGGTTGCACAGGAATATGATACATTATATTTTAATTAACAGCAAGTGGGCTAGTTCAGTTAGGAATACCAGTTCATACAGGGGAGCTGAAATTGGGTTTGAACCTTACCTAGTCAAAACTGTCTTGCAGCTGAAACATAAGAAATGTTGTGCTAAGGTTAAAAAAATTACCTTTAACACTGAAGATCTGAAAGATCCAGATATAGCCAAAACATACCATGATATGCTGCTTAGTCATTATGATAATTGTGGTTTGCTTGCTGCTGAAGTTCAGAAAGAATGGGATCAGTTTAAACAGGCTTTTTTTGAAACCAACAGTAACTCTTTTGGGTAAAAGGGAACAGAGCAAGCAAAATTATTTGAGTGATAAAGTTATGGAACTTATTTCGGAAAGGAAGAAGTGCAGGATTAATATGAATCAACACCATACTAGTCCTAACAGAAGGCATTACAACGAGCTTAATAAACATGTAAAGGATCAGTTAACAGCTGATAAGAATCTTAGGCTTGATAGCTTGGTTGACAAACCAGAGGAAGCAGTTAGATAGCACAACAGGGGTTTGTACCAGATTGTTAATGTTTTATGTGCGAAGAAACAGGCAGATACACAGGGATTGAGGAATAAACGTGGTAAGGTGGTTGAAGGTGAGGATTCTGTGATGGCTAGGTGGGCTGAGCATTTCAAAGAAGTTCTAAATAATGTGATTATTCCTACTCTCATTGTTTGTAATGAGGATAGATGCATTACTGGCTTTAATGATGGCCCTGTATCACATTCCGAAGTCGCATTCTCTATCTATAAAATAAAACTGCATAAATCCCCAAGGGTGGATGAAATCACCACTAAATTTTTTAGAGTTAGGAGCATTTATGTTGTCACATGGCTGACTGAAATTTTGAATATTTTTTATGATAAAGGTATTGTTCCTAAGGATTTTACTATCATTTTACTATCATTGTCCCGATTTTAAAAAAAAAAGGTGATCGCAGTTCTTATGATAATTATAGGGGAATTAATTTACTTTCTGTTCCAGGTAAAGTTCTTTGCATGATTATACTTAATTGAATTAAGAATTTGTTTGATGAGCAACTGCGTGATGAACATTGTGGATTCAGAAGTGGTAGGGATGTATTGATCAAATATTTTCACTTCGGCAGATTCTTGAAAAATGCTGCTTCAGAAACCTGTGGTTACTAGTTTTATAGATTCCAAAAAGGCTTTTGACGCTGTTGGTCGACATAATTTGTGGTTAATTGTTAAATCATATGGAATATCTGATTAGTTAGTGCAATGAAAGCTCTCTATAATAACACTGAGTCGTGTGTGAGTTGGTACATCTTGCAGCAATTGGTTTAGCATTGCTAGTGGAATTAGACAAGGGTGTATTTTGTCTCCTTTTCTCATTTGTTTGGTTATTGATTGTTATGCGATATTCTTTGCAAGGGAAAGATTTTGGCTTTAAATGGTCTAGAGATTTCAAAATTTCTGATTTAGATTATGCAAATGATTTGGCCCTGTTGGCTAATGATGTTGATGAGATGAATTCGTTCATTAGGGTTGTTGATGAGACTGGTAATAGATAAGGTTTGGTGATAAACAGAGAAAAAAACTAATGTGATGAAAATTGATCAGGCAGGTGGTGTTTCAGTTGCTTTGAATGGTTGTACTCTTACGCAAGTGTTTCAGTTTATCTTTGGAGCTATGTAACTGATACTGGTTGTGTTGTTTTACCTCTGAGCAGCACTTTTTTACACACCATGGGCCAAATGGCCAGGTCAGAGGACCCCGAAGGCTCAGAGAAGGTTGGGGGAGGAGACCCACTGGAACAGCTGTTGGGAGACAGATGGTAGTCTCCTCTCAAGGCCATCCAGCATGTTCTTTAACGTGCACAGGGTATGGCTCTTCTGCACACGGGGCCACAGCTTAATGTCCCATCCAACGGACGGCGGCCTTTCAAAGTTCATCGGTGTCGCCTACTGACCATGGGCAGGATGGGGCGTTTTGCGGAGATAAATCTCAATGCTGACCCAGTTGAGATTCAAACTTGGGAACTGCAGATTACAAGCCTGGCATGCTACTGACTGAGCCATCCCCACCCCACTGATACCGGTGATGTATGGTATGAGATAAATAGAATAGGGATTGCTGCTGGGACTTTTAAGAATCTATGGAAAGTGTGGAAAAATAGGCATGTACACCCAAAGACTAAAATTAGGCTGTATAATAATATGGTTCTAAGGTTAGTTACTGTAGCAAAACATGGACACTTTGTAAGCAGAATAACAAGAAACTTGATGCCTTTGATTCGATGCTTTTGCAGTATCTTGGGCATTAGGTGGTTTGACTTTATAAGTAATGATGAGGTTAGGAATCATCAACCTCTTTTGAGCAGCATATTGTGCAGAGAGAAACTGCATTGGTTTGGCCATATAAATTTTTATATGCAGAGCTGCAGATTGGCAAACAGGATTATGAACAGTGTGCCTAAGGGTTTCAGAAAACGGGGGAGACCTAGGATGCGATGGGCAGACAATGTCAAACAGGACCTTGCTAGAATTGGCCTAGAGTTGCCAAATGCAGCAGCTGCAGCTCAGAAGAGGCACATCAGGAGAGGAAAATTACACTGTCTGGTTGGATCTCTGTATTTTGTAGATAGTAACAATTGTTCACTGAATCCCTTTTCCCTATTCAACTCTGAGCCCTTGGGGTCTTTCTTCCTGGTCACTTATTCCATTGTGTGCATAAAAAGTGCTAGAGGTAAAAGAACTGTCTCTCCAGCTGACACTCACACTAAGTCCACTGAAAAAGGCAGTTCCTTCTATCTTAAACATAAAATTTCGGTTTATTACCATAAAATATTTATATTAGTTAAAATCCTTAACCATCTATATAAAAATTTCTGGATCTATGCATTTGCAATTGCATTAGGACATTGAATTGCAGTGGTTTATGTTTGACTCAAAGGGAATTTGTGAAATGAGCTTAGAAATAGTCTCAATAAAGTACGACGGCAAAAAAGTTTCTGAACTATAAACAAATTTCAGCAGTCAAGATCTACAAAAAAAAGAAGTGAAATCTCTGTCCATACATAGCTTTGCAATCAACAGTTTGATGCTATCCAAAATCATCATTCCAATCAGTATCGTGAGTAATGAACATTTGCAAAAAAACTTTGTCATCTATGGTGGCAAAAATACACTGAAAGCATAATTTATTGCACATTACACCCATCTATAAACCTGCCCTACTCTACCACAATATGTGACCAGCTGAAAGCCTTTGTGGGCTATAAATAGATCAGGCACCTATTTGTTGTACAACATACCAGCAACTGTTATGATGGGTTAACATGGCGATCTAAGCGAGTTCAATCGTGGACAAATAGTTGGTGAGAGAAAGATGCGATGCTCCATATCCATTACTGCAATATCTGGGATTTCCACATGCGATCATTACACATATGTACCAGGACTACATGAAACCAGCAGCTGCTAGGGAAAATGAGGTATAACAAGGCCATGGTGTTTGAGGTGAATGCCACCTCTCCTATATCTGAACTGGGGGCCACAGTGCAGATAACATTGGCATTCAAAAATAGGGCAGCTACGAAGGTTTATGCAAAGCTCATTCGACATAGGATAGCACAACTGGCCTATGGCAGTCAATGCCCACATCGAGTACCCTCATTAACAGCATCACATGGCTATGAGGCTGCAGTAGGCAAAGAAAAATCACCAATGGACCTTGGAAGACGAAACAGGTAGCTTGGTCCAACTACGCCAACAGATTGTGTGGGGCATAGACCACACGAGGCCAGGGATTCCACAAGTCCCAGTGGAGGTGGTGTAATGTTCTGGGGAGTGTTTACCATTACCACCTTGCAGCTTCTTGTACCTATCGAGACCCCATTACTGCACAAGCCTATGTTGATGTACTCACCAACCACCTACACCCACTCACAGCTACACTTCCCATAGCACGATGCCTTTTTTCAAGCAAAAAATGCCCATTTCATCATTCCCATTTGGCAAAGGACTGGTTGGAGTATTCCAGTGAGTTCACAACCCTTGAATGGCCCACTTTCTGACTTTCTGAATTTGAACACTATTGAGCATCTATGGAACAAAGTGCAGCGATGCATTTGAACCTGAAACCCACCACCAGCAATTCTCTACACTTTATGGATGGCTGCCCTGGATTCATGGAATGCAATACCACCCGAATGTTTCCAACACCTGGTAGAGTCCATGTGTTACTGCTGTTGTGAGAGCAAAAGGTGGACACATGCGTTATTAGATGGGTGTGTATAATAAATTGTTCTTTCAGTGTATATTTATGTGCAAGATTATAGGCAAAGAGTACTTAATAAGTATGCATTGTCAGGAGGATACAAATTACAACTATTTAAATATTATGTTCTCTTGTGAATTAAAAATTCAGCTCATTAATGATTATTTTTATGAAACAATCATGCAATGTATGTCGATATGGTGTAAATGGTTGAAGGATTTGAGCAAAGTACTTTTCACTTATGGGGACATTAACTCATCCCATATTAATACATTCCCAACTGGAAAAAAAAATCACTTAATAAATGATGGTACAAGAAGTTTTAATTTTGTCCAAGGTATGAAATTCAAGTGGAAGGGCAGAAGATATTTTTTTTCCCAAGATGCAAAATGCAGGTGGAAGGGCAGAAATTTTGTGCAAAGTGTAAACTTTGGGAAGAAGACAAAAGGTAAATTCTGTGCAAAACCAGTTTTTCTAACTATGGCTCTTGTCACTCGCTATTATTCCCATTTCCTTAAAATACTTTTTGAAACAGCCTGTACATATAGATTACCAGAATTGCCAACCTTAGAGGCACGGATGTCAGCAGGGGGTGGGGGGAGATTGCTCCCCTGGGAAAAAATTATCAAAAATTTATATTGAGTAATATCAGATGTACCAAAAATTAATGGTTTTTAACAAAACGTAAATCTTGATGTGTTTTTTCCACCTGAAGCATGTCAATTACTTTTATTATTTAAAAAATTTTACATATATTTTTCAATAAGTTTCCTTTTTTCATTTTCATGGTATGATGTATGAATTGCAAATACAACACGAATGCTGTATTTGCAACTGCACTCATTTATGAACGACTCAACTTAAATATTTCTATCTTTAAACACTGTTTTTTAAACCATTTTTTTTCTCTCCATCAGGAAATTATGAAATGTAAACATTAACTAGCCAAGTAGACTTTTAGTTATTTGGTTTAGTGAATAATTTCTTACAGGTTATTTAATAATGTATTTGTGTTTATTTAGTGGAGAGGAAGTCAGCACAAGCCCTAATTGAAGTACTAGAAAAAGAGGCTGCAGACTTCGAACGTTTCTGTACCATCCAGTTCCAGCAGAATGAAACCAGCTGACCAGTTTCATCAGGGACAACATCCATCCACGGCTGAGAACTGTACAGATTATTTTGATACAGTGTGAAAAGCTGCTATACGCAATTATGCTTCAGCAGCCAACTGCTCTTCTGTGTTGAACCTGATACTTTCATGTATATAAGGTGGTTTTCTAGTCAATAATCAGACTATTTTTCCCCATGTTGAAGACTGTTGAAGTTTATGAATAAAAACTTCTTAATGGAAATTCAATAAAAGAAAATAAATGATGTAAATATCACTTATGTACACAAAATCTAATGACTATGAACTGCTACTGTTTATGTTCACTGAGAAGTTTATTGCATATTTTACTTCTTTGTGATTTGCATGCCTCAAAAAAGTTTACCTTCAAATTTTGTCTATTTTTATATGCACAACTATTAACATAGTGAGAGCCATGAGAGATGAGAGAGTGATTGTTTTTGAAACATTACATATTTATTTGCTAATTTCCTAGTGCATTAATTTAAAATTCTGCATTCAAAATGGTTTGCCTTATGGAAAAAAAGAACTGTTCTAAATACTGCTATAGAAAGTTATGCTGTTAGTGACTGATATATTGTAAATCTGAAGTTTTATTTAAATCCATATTATTTTGTCATTATATATTTATTCTGTTTGAAAGATTTAATACTCTGAACAATTAAAAGCATTCAAATCATGCTATTAGAAATCAGATTTCTCACAGCTGAAACAAAATAACTCATGTTGCACCAACAGTTATCCCAGTTGAAGTTCAAATAAATGTCGTTATACGAAAACGTATGTTCTAAGCACAATAGCGTTGTTTCCCTTCCCATCACATCTAAATTTGGACTATACATTCCTTCAAGATTTATTCTACCATATCATTAAGTATGACAAACATTTCCACAATCTTATGGCTCTTAGAACTAGATTGTGCATCCACAGATAGATCTTATCATGTGAATTCTTGTTAGGCTTCAAACACTGGATTAACACTGAAAAAAATTTCCATTATTTCCCAGCTTAGAAAGAAAAAAGTCATTCACTCCCTGCTCAATCAGATGGAATTCATCAAGACAGAAAAAAATAGTACAGTTCAAATCATCCCCACTACACTATCAGAATATTTTTCATCATAATTCATATATATAAGGTGGGGTTTTTTTTTTCATCATCCAAATATTTTCAAGCTAAACTTTCTCACTTTATAATCTGCAGGTCATGACTACAAAAATGGAAATAAGCAACTTATCACATTCTTCACAAACACAATAGTCTTTTGCCTAAACGTTTAAAAATGTTTATGTTAAATCTTACAAAAATTCTCTTATTGTTTTGTTGACTACATTATTAATGACTTGCTGTTTTGTTGAATACATTATTAATGGTTATGGTTTATACAAAAGTATTACTCAATGATGTATGTATCCTATTAAACTTCAATAGGATTTATGTTAGATATCTAATGATTGTTACTATAATCTATAGAAATCAAAGTTTAAATGCTGCTGCAGTCAAAATGAAAATTATATAAATTTCATAATCATGTTGATAATTTGAATGTCTGCAACTCAATATGTTTTGCACAATATCAGTTTAATCAATGCTATTGAATACTATCAAATTATTATAGTAAAACAATATTAAATTCTTTATTACAATCACATACATTTCACTTACATTATTATTTACAAGTTTTTGATTTACCAAAGCTGGTTTTTCAAGCATGTCTGTAAATTAATGTCTAAAGTCACAAAACAGCAGCTTTCCATTTTGATACTAAAATGCAGGTTTATATTCTTCAAATATTCAATAACAAATATTAAATAACAAATATCAGTGGCAAAATGGTATATATATATATGAGTATATATCTTTCTTGTTATGTATGAAAATGTTTGTTCATAATGTTGACTGTGTAATCACTGATTCTTCTACATATATTGTACAGTTCTTCCATCACACACACGCTTTGAGGAATTTTCCAGTTTCTCATTTACCTTGCGCTTTTTGCTGAAATGTTCTATCTTCTCTTCTAAACTATCTGCAAATAAAGAAAAAAAAATTTATTGGTACCATAGTATCTAACAAATAATTAAAAATTTACATCACTACTTTAAATCATAATACTGTCTCTCAAGCTCATATTCCATAAACAATCTGGCCCAAATTATTTCTATAACTGATTCTACAGAAGAACTGTGATATCCCTATGTATTTTTGCTTTTATAATCAATGTAAAATGTACATTTCATTTTTACTTACGATTCATGCCAGTAAAGCATACAACCATCGCTTAATATTATTAAATCATACTACCAAATATCATAGCAAATGTAAAACTCATATATAATGGCAAAAGAACCACTTTACTATAGTAACCAGAAATAAATATTTCTTCTCTGGGGTATAAGGTAGAAAAAAATATTAAAATATTTAGAGATTTTGTTAAACAGCCACACTTAACAAAATCTGTGGATGTGTTATTAAAGAAGTGCATTTAGAATTACACTTGGAATAAGCTCCAAGTAAAACATAGTGGTTATGCATACAATGAAATTTTAATATTGAAACCTATTGGACTCTCTACTGCCCATTTTTTTTTTTACTTTTACTACCATATATTTTTTATGTTTAGTTTTAAGTTTAAACTTTATTTTTTTCCTACAAAAAAAAAATGCATCAGATATTTTAACTTTGAAGTTACTATGGTCGCAACAGCTACAGAAAAGTGTAAAGGGTAATAGTTTAAACTATAATGTTGTCTCAAAGTTAACTTGAGCAATAGAGGGTTAAAAAACTTAAAACTAGGAACCTATATATGAAATTCGCAATTTCATTGGACATACTAAAAATAAATACATCATTTGATAGAATTCAAAATATCCATCACTTCAATTTTCAAATAAGTAGCAAGTATGAAAAATTTAACCTTCTGGTACTTGAGCACTGTTCATTTTACGTTAACACGATTTTAGTACTGCTTTATATAACAGGAACCTTACTTTCTGACTTACCCTCATAATTTGCAAATTACAGTCCATTAGAGTCTTTATACCAACTAATATGCAAAATGACTAATACTGGTAACAAAAGTATGCACCAACCAGAAATGAAAATGCTGGAAGATTGCTTAAAAAATTACTTCTGTCAATTATTATCAACTTTTTTGCCTATGTGCTAAAATTTGATGAATATTCTACCCATTATAGATAGATTCTCTAGTAGCTCAGTATATCATAATGTTGACAGATATCTATATGGCAGAAGCTGATCTGTCACTTATTGCTGAAACTGAGTTTTAGCACATCATTTCTTGCAGTTTCTACGTTTTGACAAACTATAATATATAAATTAGAAATATATAAAATACAAAAATCTTAAATTTCATTAAATTCTATTAGAATCCAGATTTCTCATGTGCTTTTGTCCATTTTTGATTTCCTGAAAGTGCCCAAAAGTAACATATCATTTAAAATGGTCTAATATCACATAATAGGAAAGTTATATGCAATATTACTTAGCTAGTGAAATTTGAATATATTAGTGTTCCACAATTACACTATTCTCTTCAAAACCATGCATAAATTAATATAATTTCGATATCTTACTTTGATAAAATCTTTGAAAATATCAACATTAACAACAAACATCATTTAGAAAAGTGCAATTTATTAAGAATAATAAATGAGTAATAAATAATTTAATTATTTATTACATAATAGAAGAGAAATAATTAGAGAGAAAATATTAGAAAATAATTAAGTTTAAGAAATTTATATAATCAAATAAAGCTAAATAACCAGCAATAGATTAATATATATGTCAGGTGATTATTAGAATTCTAAAATTACCTAAAAATTGTAAAGGAAATTTACTGATATAATACAAGTTGAAGCATACTTTAATCAAATTCAATCAATTATATTACTATTATTCGATCAGCTGAAATGCAATAATATGTTAATATAACTATTAAGTATACACAATAATGTAATAATGTATAAGTCAAGTGATTTATTTTTATAAAACAATAAGGGTTTAAGAGAAAGAGTGGTAGGTGAGAACTTAATGATTCAGTATTCAAAGCTTTGGTCTTAACATCTCAAACCAAATAATTACTTCTTTATAACAGCCTTTTCTACTCTAAATTCATGTCACCTAAATTCATCATAAAGTGTGTTTGTTGTTCTATAATGTACAATGGCAATTAACCAGCAATAAATTCAGGGACAGCTTGATATTTTATGAGTTCCACTGCAAATGTTATTTAGGGTCTTTTATTTGAACTTTTCTGGTGTGTAGTAATATTTTACTCAATGCTAATCAAAAGTGAATCTTAATAGCAAGACCTGGATCACCACATTCTAGGCAACCAATTACCACAAACTTTCCACACACACATATATAAAGCTGCTCTGAACTTATTTGATTTGATATTCATCATTTTAAAAATTATGTTACATATACATACAAAAAATTTCAATAGCATAATAATGCTTTTAAAATTTCAGAGATTTAAAAGAAGAGAATTTCCACTTTATATTTTTAAAATATCATAAATTCCTGCAAAGAAATGCAAAGATATTGTTAATTGTTCTTGCTGTGAAAAAGGCAATCTGCTTCATGCATTATTTGTATAAGCTAAAGCTTGTATCATAATTTTCATCTAAGTGCCAAATTTTTTTATTCATAAATTGCAGATCACTATATGCTTTAGCATATATCATCCCTTATAAAAGCTTGATCTGGTGACACATCTTTTTAATAATCTAAATTCAGTTAAATATAGATATATTTGGGGGGAAATTTAATAAGAATGATTAATCATAAAATGACTAATATCATTCCAACTGATTGTGTTAGTTTATTAAATTACCTAGGTTTATTATAATTAAAGTTACTGAAACATTTTAAGATGCACATTTTACACTGACCTTAACTATGTATATATCCAAAGATTCCTACAGAAATCCACATTATAGAAGTTGTTTTTATTTATTTGTTTATTTATGCTAAAAAGTAAAGTGTACAGCTGATTCTACCTGCAAAAGGAAATGAAATTGCTGTAAAAAATTAGAGTCTTTAAATATATTTAAAAATGTGTCCATAAATTCCTTGGCCAACTATATTTGTGACAAATCATTGCAGAGCTGTTAATTGACAAGATCATAACATAAATAGTGACTGATACCAACAATTTTAAATTGAATGGAATCTTAAACATACATAATAGAAACTTATCTGGAAAAAAAAATTCAGTGTTCAATATGCAACTTTTTTTCAAATATTTTACTTAAAAATCAGCCATTTTAGATATTTTCAAGAAGTCCTTCTCTGTTAGGAATATATAACTATGAAACAATTTTTTTATCAATACTTTTATATTATATACATATTGTATTCAGCAAAATTTACTTAAGCAATAAGACTTTTAAAAAATTAATGCACAAAATATTATAAGTAGCAAGATATAATTTGCTGAAAAAATGAGTTCTGCCATGAGTGGGACCCGAACCAGTCTCCCTGCGACATGCCAGGTATTCTGACTGCTAAACCACTGACAAAGTTCATTACATCATCAATTTTGACTATAAATTTTGTTTGTTTTAAAAGTTTTGCTTCCAAAAATATTAATAACAGAAATTGCTTGACTTAGAAAAATAACTCAATCTTAAATAATTATGTTGTGGCATATGGTAATGTAAGCATTTAAAAATTATGAACACAAATGTTACAACAATTCTACGTAGATTTCTACATCTAAATGTCCAGGATATTACCTTTTTATCAGTAATCAGAATGAATATCTTTGAATTAAAAGACAGAGCTACATTATTAATATTTAAAGCTACGTCTTGTGATATAAATGTTTAAATCAAAATGAGTTAAAAGGAAATATACAAGTGTGTAACTTAAGTTTTATACTAATTCTATTATATTGAAATGTGTAAAATATCAAATACATGTAAATGTATAATCAGAAAATGCATCAATAAAATGTGTATCATAACAAAGTTGTATGTTTGTTATTTCAAAAACATTTCAAATTTAAAAATTGGATACACTTGTAATTATCAGATGTGAAAATACATCCCTAAAGCTAAATACCAAGACTGCTCAAATGACTACCACAGGCCATACCTGATCCCATGAAGGAAAATCTTCAGCCTGTTAAGAATTCTGAAAAATAAAATTTTTTCATAAAAGAAATACAAACTTATGGTGAAAAATATGCAACTTCCTGTATCACTGCAATTGCATATGTTTTTGTCCTCAACTCTAAACCACAAAATCCCCTATATTAAAAAAAATCTGGCCTACTTAAAAATGCAATTGTGCTACCCTGAAATATAATATGATACAAAATACATATTTAAAAAAAATCTATGAAACAATAGCCTTATAGTAACTATCATTGATTTGTGGAACAGATTGTAATGGAAACAGCTAATACCTTTTAAATTACAAATAAAAAAAAATTGCATTTAACAAATTTTGAAATAATCTCAATTACAAAAAACTGTTTTGCAGGTTGATTACTAGATTATTTCTCTCCATATACTATACAACACAGAATTCTACAAAACAATGCAGGTAAAGAATTATTAAACAATCTGACCAAATTTCCAGGGTTCAGGTTGGTTTAATTTCCATGAAATTCCATTTTATAAAAAGCCAACTCAGTAAATATAATACTTAAAAAAGAAATGAATGGTTGCTATTATAAGCCTTCTAAGTAGCTGTAAAAGAATTAAATGAAACAAAACATAGAGGGGAACAAATGGCAAATGAGTGGGTTACAAAGTTTTCTAAGTCATTTAGAGATCTGGAGCAGAAAAAGCAGAAAATTTTACGTTTTAAAAACTTCAACGTTATATTTTTGTGCAAAATGTTTCATTTATAAAACTGGATTTTTGCACGAAATAAACTATTAATGCATAGGATAAACTACCAGTAAAATTAGGCAGTTTCAAAAAGAAAATTCTCATCTTGCAGCTATTTCCAGAAGGTAACACAATGTATTACACATATAAATATCTAGTATTCGTAAAAGGGCCAAGGGAGTTAGAAGAAAATGTGAATTAAAGCTAAAAGTTGTCTCAGCTGCATTATTGCTCTCTGTTATGCACTTTTAAGCAAGATTAAAAAAGTTCAGTGAAGGCTACAAAATATTAATTTTAATGATAAATGTTAATATTCTTCAATATAATATCCTTCTGCAACTATACACTTATTCCATTGTGCCTGCCACTGAAAAACGCTTTTAGAAGCCTTCTTCAGTAAATGTTTTTGGGGTATCTGTCACATCTGATAAAATTTCTTGAACTGACTCAAACTGATTCCTTCCATGCCATTTTAATTTTTGGAATAGCCAAAAATCGCATGGTGTAAAATCAAGCAAATAAGCTGCGTATAGCATGACAGGAGTGTTTCTTTCAGTCAAAAATGCCAGATAGTGATGTGTGACATGTTGCATTGTAGTGATGAAGGAACCGGCCAGTTTGCAATTTTTTTTTTCATCATTAGCATCATGTCCGATCAACATATTTTTTCATCAGAGCATCTTCACTGTAAACTATAACAAGCATTTCATGTGTTTCCATAGCTGACTTTCCAAGTTTTAAACAATATGCCATGTTTGCATGTTTTTCACATTTTGTAATTTTCAGTACACATGACAAATAAGAAAAACACATTCACTCAAATCAGCTTTCCATATGACTAGCACATAACAAGTTAAAACTTGGTGCAACATGCTCAAAAGATTTCTTTATAAGCCCAAAAATCTTTTACTACTATTATGTATTCAAGATCATTTTTTATGTATTCTACAAAAAAATTTAGATACTATTATGTATTCAAGATTATTCACCAAAATGTTTGATGAATAAGATCATTCACTAACATTTTGATTAAACCTGTATATCCTTAGTGTAAGAATTATCTAAAGTAATATTTTGAAGACTTAGGAACTTAGAACAATCTGATGTTAATATACGTGTAAAAATTAGTTACAAATCATTCCACTATATCGCAACAATTTTACTAATGTTGTGCTAATCTTTATTTTTGATTTATAACCCAAAACATTAAAACCACTATATTTTACACTAGGTATAAACATGAAAATGACATGAAAATATTATAATGAATTCAGAAATTATTCTTGATAAAAAATGTTGGCATTCAGAGAAATGATAGAGCAACTGAGAACTATTTAGTAATATGAAATCTGTCAATATAGCTTTCTCATCATTTTGCATAAAAGCTATTGCATTGCTAATCTCACTATGCCCTAGAAGAAACATGGATATTGGTGTCCATCCTCCCACCATTCATTAATTCATTCAGAATATAGCTATTATTATACATGATATTAAATATAAATCTTATGCAAACATCACTGCCATTGGATATCATGGCCATGAACTGCATTAGAAAATGACTGCTGTGCAATTCAAAGGAATAATTGAATCCATTTTAGGTAACAGAATCCAAAGTAACAGAATTTTTTTAGGCCTAGGAAACAGAAATTACACCTTTGTGTGACTGCACAAAGAAATAAAAAAAAAAAACATGCACTAATGCTAATTTTAAAATGTTAAAAATCAATCCATAGTGAATGCACAGTATTTCCCGTTAAGATAGACATCAAACATTAATTAATCAGATTCTGAAAAAAATTTATCGCCGACACGGCAGGAAACGAACCCGCATCTCTCCAGATTCATGTCAGAGTGCGCTACCATTATACCAAGCGTCGGACAATGAAATTTTTCAGAATAAGACCTTATACATCTTCTTCACTGAGACGTGGCTGACACAGTGCCATCTATACTCAAGGAGATGCAACTTTTTCAGTCGTTGCTATTGATTATCAGATGTTAATGAGAAGGTTGCTAATGCTAAAGTGCTAATATATAATTAAAAATCAATCCATAGTGAATGCACAGTATTCCTTGTAAGATAGACATCAAACATTAATTAATAGATTCTGAAAAAAAATTCATCGCCGACACAGCGGGAATCTATTAATTAATGTTTGATATAAAACGTTAACTCTTAATGGAGTTGCACAAAAATACAATGTAAAACAAATTCTGTCTAAGCTAAAGTCAAGTATTTTTTTTTACAATCAAGAGCCCAAAAATTTTGTTAACCCAGTAGTCGGGATCTTTTCTAACAGCTAATCAACTCTTATAGCAATTAGAGTTGGGCTGTTTTACCTCTGAGTGGCACTTCTGTACACACAAGAATCTCAATGGCTTAAAGCAAGTTAGGGAAAGGGAACACACTGGATAGCTGTTTTACCATTCATCCCCCCAACAGTGCATGGATTGCAAATCAGTATATCATTGTTCACACTATTATGTTTCATTGTTCACAATATTATTTATTAATTGTTATAATCTGCAGTAGCTCAACCACATAACTTACAAGAGTTAAGGGATCTGTTGATAACCTGTTGGTACCAGATACAACAAGACACCTTCAGAAATCTTGTAGCGTCCATGCCTCACTGGGTAAGAGCTGTTTTGGCGGCATGTGGAAGACCAACATCATATTAGGCAGGTGGTCATAATGTTTTGTCTCTTCGGTGTATATAGTGTCATAAAGAAAATGTTAAAAACTGATAACTAATTGGGAGTTACTTACTCTAGGTCTTTCTAAAAGTGGCTTATAAACATGACGCTTTACACCTAGTAGCAATGTTTCTTCTATATTACGTTGGTTGGCTGAGAGCAAACAGTGCATATCTAGGTCAATAATACATTAATTTATAATGCACTAGCTACATTAAAAAACTTAAGTTCTCTGTCATTGGGCAATAAAATTTTGAAATTTATCTTCGAACCATTTGCATATTAAAAAGTTTTTAGGAGCAAACTCAAAGCTTTTCAGAGCAAGGACAGCACTCTGTCTTCAGTGAAGTGACACTATGTGGTGATGTTACAGCTGTTAAGAACTTCTTTCCACATGTTGTGAAGGGTAATCCCATCTATGGTAATGAAATTTTGTATTGCTAGTGACAGTCATTTGTTTTGGCTGACATCTGCCTGATGCTCTGTGAACCTCTCCTATAGAGAACATTTAGTTTTTCTGATATAATAAACAATGGAATCATCAAACAATGTAGGAGAAATCTGTATATGTTCGATTTTTGAAGGAAGTTAAATTTGTCTCTGCCCCTTTTTGTAATTTTCTTCAGATTTGGACCTGGGCTTAAAACAATATTAATTTTTTGGGCTCTGAATAATTTGAGGACTGATTTATGCAGGATAGGAATGTAAGATATGGATCCAGCAAAGGTTGCCTGCTCAAAGTCAGTGATTAGGAGGAGAGCCAAATCTGTTGTCATTTCTATACAAATAAATAAAAAATAAATACCCCCTCAAGCAGCTGCTTGCCACAGAGGTCTGACAGGAGCCTGTCAGTTTATATGCCATAGTAGGAGAGAACTGAGAGGATGGCAGGACCTCAGCAGAAAAATGACACACACATCCATGCCTAATCCGGGGCTCGAACACAGGTCCCTTAGATCAGTAGCCAAGCGTGCTAACCACTCGGCCACGGGAGGTGGCTTTTGATTAGCTTTTCTATTGATTTTGAATGGTTGTCATGAGATGCAGCAAATGAATCTAATGTTTTGAATTTCATTTTTAAGCAAAACCGCATTTGATGAAACCCTGAAGGCTATGGATGAGAGAATGGAAGGCTGCAATTTTGTACATTCCTAGGGTCCATGAGTCAGCACATATGATAGGTAAACTTTCAGTATATTGACTAGATCAAGGCTTCTGCATATAAAGATTTCCCCTACACATTAATTGGGTGTATACAGATTTCCCCTACATTTGCCAGATAATTCCATTGTTTATTATATTAAAATATGTTCTCTACAGTTCTCTGTAGGAGAGGTTCACACAGCATCAGACAAATGTCAGCCAAAACAAACAACTGACTGCCACTGCCAAGCTGGCGATACAACACACAGTTACCATAGACTGGAAACACACCACACTGCTAGCATATGCATCCACTTTCTATGAAACCATCGTTCATGGGACTATTAAAACAGCGACCTCATCTTTCCCCACCTGCAACCAAGACACTGGAATCACCCTTCTCAACACATGGAAGAAAGTTCTTAACAGTCCTAGCATCACCACATAATGTCACTTCACTGAAAATGGAGCACTGCCCTTGCTCTGTAAAGCTTATGAGTTTGCTCTTAAAAACTTTTCAATATGCAAATAGTTTGAAAGAAAAACTTCAAAATTTTATTGCTCAGCAACAGAAAACTTGAAGTTATTTGAAGTTTCTGAACAAGGTCTTTTTAACTGTGTACTAGCTACAGTCTGCAAAAAAAATTTTTGCAGTGTATAGTCATGTCCAGGCATGGATGTAGGGGGAAAAAAACAAAGAGGGGAGAAACTCAATCAAGCCAAAAATAAAAGAGGGGGTGGGGCAAGAGACTGGATTTCTATTATAGTATATTTCCCCATTTATTTTAAAGATCTTCAAAAAAATTCTTGAAAAATGCATGAAAAAAATTCATAAGTTTAATGTTTTTTTGTCTTTATTACCCGTACAGAATTCTCAAAGGAGGGAGGGGGCATGCCTCCCTTGCCCTATCACCTTAGATCTGGCCCTGGTTATGTCACCCTCTGTAGATTTCTGCATTAATTTCTTTGTTCAGAGAACTCTAAATTGTCACACAAATGAAATTATTTATAGTACAGAGGAAAGTTCAGAAGGTGATCACTATGGCAGATGGATGTCAGGTCCCTCACAGTTGCAGAGCCAATCAAGGTTCTAAATCACGTTCTGTTATAGGTAAGGATTTGATTTTTTATACATCATGAGATGCACTGGGAGGAATCTGCATACAAAATATGGGACCTGTTAGTCAACCATCTGGGGAACCACAAGGTGCAAAATTTACAATTAAAACTCTACAGTTTGCAAAGTAATTAGGAAATCCCAACAATGACTGCCCACTCTGGAGCAGAGCTGATGTGAGCATGTTGTAGAAGAAACATGTGCATTCTTGTCCACCCACCCATTCACCCATCTATGCTAAATAGTCAGATAAGAAGTCTATTCACCTGTATGAATATGGAATGATCATTTTTAAGGAGAATTGTAGGAGAATTGTAGCATCCTCTATAGTGGAAAATCAAATTATTAGAAGATTTGGGAAAGTAAATGATGGTATTTAATTAGAACCCATTTAACCCAAAAACAATTTTCCATTTATCTTTTCAAATTAAAAAGTTTAATGTCTACTGAAGAAACTTAAAAAAAATTGAAAATAGCTCCTTTTTTAAATAAGCTAAGATTGAAAAGGGTGCATCAAAACCACTCTCTTCTAGGAGGAAAAAATGCACAGCTAAAATAGTTTGCAGCCATTGTGATAGATTATTTTTCTTTATTTGAAGAAAGTTTTACTGCATTACCACAATATCAGAAGTATTATAGAAAAATATTATATTGATATATACACTGAAGAGCCAAAACATTATGGCCAATGTATCTTATGCAAATCAAAGCAACTGCAGGTAAATGACAGCGCATGCAAAGGTCATGAAACAGTATAAATAACACCTGATACTGAGTTCTGTTAATCAGTCTTATTTTTGTTTTTCAGATGGGAAAGGCAGCAGACTTAATCAAGTTTGACAAAGGCCAAATTGTAATGGCTAGATGACTGGGTCAGAGCATTTTCAAGACGGCAAAGCTTGTGAGATGCTCATGGTCAGCCATGGTTAGTACCTTCAAAAAGTGGTCAGAGGAGGGAAAAAACCCCGAACCGCTGGCAAGGTGTGGGCCAACCACAGCTCATCAATGCTAGAGGTGAGCAAAGGCTATCCTGTATGGTACGAGCCAACAAAAGGGATACTGTGGCGCAATTCGCCCATAATTTGAATGCTGGTGACGGGAGTAATGTCACAACACACAGTACATCGAACCCTGCTGAAAATTAGGCTGCATAGTCACAGGTTACTCCAAGTACCCATGCTAACCTCGGTACAATGTCGAAAGTGCCTACAATGGGCACATGAGCATCGAAACTGGACCTTGAATGATTGGAAGTAGGTCGTCTGGTTCGATGAATCTCGTTTCCTGTTGCACCATATCGACAAACGGGTATGTGTACGTCATTTACCTGAGGAAGTGGGATACACTGTGGGACAAAAATAAGCCAGTGGAGGAAGTGTAATACTTTGGGCAATGTTCTGCTGGGAAAACCTGGGTTCAGTCATTCCTGTGCAGGAAACTATTAAGTCTATCACCTACCTAAACATCATTGCAGACCAGGTACACCCTTTCATGGCAATGGTCTATACCCCTCAGTAGTGCCTTCTTTCAGCAGGATAATACGCCATGCCACACTGCCCGGATTGTTCGAGAATGGTTCACAAAACATGAGGAAGACTTCCAGGTATTGCCTTGGCCTCCAAATTCTGCAGACATCAATCCAATTGAGCATTTGTGGTTTGTGTTGGAACAGCATATCCAATCTGGGGTAGCTCAACCACATAACTTACAAGAGTTAAAGGATCTGTTGGTAACCTGTTGGTACCAGATACAACAAGACACCTTCAGAAATCTGTAGCGTCCATGCCTCACTGGGTAAGAGCTGTTTTGGCGGCATGTGGAAGACCAACGTCATATTAGGCAGGTGGTCATAATGTTTTGTCTCTTCGGTGCATATAGTGTCATAAAGAAAATGTTAAAAACTGAAAACTAATTGGGAGTTACTTACCACAACTAGGTCTTTCTAAAAGTGGCTTATAAACATGACGCTTTACACCTAGTAGCAATGTTTCTTCTTGATTTATCAATGGCTCTTTTGATATATAAGTCTTTTCGATTTCCTGTAGCATTCTTCTTATTATAGTAGTCCTAGTTTCATAACAAAAATGTACAAGATCATTTGTGCACAATTAATGCCTAAATATGAATAAACTACAATGAATCAAATATGTTCTAAACTGCTATAAGTATTTAATTTGTATAGTTTATTTCTTAAACTCTGTACATAATTCTTTTCCTAATCTCTACTTTTTTTGGCCACTGAAATAGCAATGCAGGCTTCCTTTGCTTGCATTTTTATACACTCACATGGCCTAGTTTTTTTTTATTTCTTTTCTTAACACCTTTCAATTTCATCATGTTTTTGTATTATGGTGACCTCAGATAGGATTTAGAAATGCAGAAATTTTCATAGAATGGCAAAACTTAAGTATACAGTATTTAGTAGCGATCACAGGAGCTGAAATTTTTGACTGCCTCACTTGCTTCAACTTTACTGACTTAATGGAGAAATGCATTTGAAATTGTTACATACTTTAAAAGTGTCTTTAAAAAAGGTTGGTTAATCAGTTTCATAGTGAATGATATTCTATATTTTCAGCTCTTTTTTTAGAAAATGAGAGAAAACTAGGCAAATGGAAAGTATATTTGATTACAAAGCAAAGAACCTGGGTTTGAATCAGAAATAATGTAAACATTTTATTTTTATTACAATAATGTTACCTTTCTGCTATCTTTCCCTCCTCAGTTTTCTCTGAACAAATTAATTAAGTTTAAGCAATGGTTCCAACTGTTGCTATGATGGCAGAAGTTGCTAAGGTTTTGTGCAATGCTCTTGGGGGTAATAATTCATTAAATGTGTAACTTTAGATTGAAAGGCATGAGAATCACATGCTCAGTTACAGGAAGATGTTTATTGCACTGATGTACTGTGAATTTAGTTCAGTGATGAAAACATAAATAAGCTACTTGTCACTTTTAAGATTTCATTGCAGTTTAATTATATGACACAGCAACCATTTTTTTCCCTTAAAATAGAGAAAAATTCAATGGAAATTTTGATACAATAGAAACAATAATTACTAATAGCATAAATGGCAAATATCCTTGACTCACTTTGCTGACAGATGAGTCCAAAAGTTTTGGAGTTGCATAATGAGAGTTCTTTGGTTTTCATTATCATAGATCCACTGTACATTCTCAAAGTCACAATCAAATAATACAAGGGGAAGTTCTAAAAAATGAAATCATATTAGCATTAATATTCTGGATTCAGTTATGCTTGGTCTTGAATTCTGGCCCATTGTGTTTTAATTTAATTTACAATCAGAGCAGACAACAATATCATATAACTATAATCATATAGTTTACTTGATGCATAGTATTAATGGTGCATAATGTTATGAAACTGCTGAAAAATAATGAACACATAACCAAATCATGTACCTATGTGGTAGATTACCATACAGGTACTTGAGGCATTTGCTGGGGTCCCGACACTCGTAGGAATCTCGAAAGAATCAAAATTTGATTACTTTTTCAACATTGCAGTTTTAGTAAAATATTTCAGAATCAGTATAATTTACTACTTTAGTACACATTTTGCGTTTTTATTTAGGTTAATACCAAATATATTATTTTTGTTTAATACACTACAAAGAAAAGATATTTATTTTTGTTTATAATTCATTTTTTGCTAATTTTTCAGTGTGTGCAAGTTTATATATACACGTTACCTTTTCTATTTATGCATTTCTGTAATTCACTTTATATGACCTACTGCATATATTTTTTCCATTGATAAGTTGAATAAAGTTTTGTAGATTGAGCACCCCACTCCCACCACCCAGACAGTTGAGGCATTCCCAACCTTTTGTGCCTGACGCCTTCAGATACCTCAATCTGCCACTGCATATAACATAAAATAAAGAACAGAGCTGATTGCAAATTTACCAATTAAATTATAAGTTCACAGCAATGTAGTTTAAACAGTATTTAATACATGATTTATGCTGTTTAAAGGGAGTGAGCTTAGGAGCAATCACATATACACTTCGACTATCTCAAGTATAGTCATGGTAAGAGTTGTTACAATTGTACGACAGAACTTAATGAAATCTTTAAACGATAAAGGTTCAAAGTAATAGTCATAACATTACCATTTTTCAAGGAAAGTCCTGCTGATTACAGCTGGTTAAGTGACAAATATGATCCGCTTTGGTGCAGTCTTCATTAAAGATGCAGGCACACATAGAAGTAGTCATAGAGATGATCATAATAGTAGCATATATGCTGTCTGTTCACAAGTATTAACAGTCGATGTATACGTATGGTATCTGGAGTATTATACGCATACATTGACTGTTAATACTTGTGAACAGACAGCATATGTGCTACTATTATGATCATCTCTACGACTACATCTATGTGTGCCTGCATCTTTAATGAAGACTGCACCAAAACAGATCATATTTGTCACTTAACCAGCTGTAACCAGCAGGACTTTCCTTGAAAAATGGTAATGTTATGACTATTACTTTGAACCTTTATCATTTTAAAGATTGCATTAAGTTCTGTCATACAATTATAACAACTCTTACTATGACTATACATGAGATAGTCAAAGTGTATATGTGACTGCTCCTAAGATCACTCCCTTTAAACAGCATAAATCGTGTATTAAATATTGATTTTTGCAAATGTACCATAAATTAGACTTCTTATTAGATGATAACTGGTTAATCAAAAATTTTATATCAAAACTGCAAACATTTGTTTAAAATATAATAATTATATTGAGGTAACTAATAACCCTTAGGGGAAAAAAATACCCCCTCATGCAGCTGCTTGCCACAGAGGTCTGACAAGAGTCTGTCAGTTTATATGTCATAGTAGAAGGTCTGTGAGGATGATTAGGACCTCAGTACAAAAATGACACATACATCCATGCCTTACCCAGGGTGCAAACCCAGGTCCCTTAGATCAGCAGCTAAGGATTCTATATACTGCATTACATAGGGGAGGAGATCAGAGGTAATTTCTATGTGTCAAGTCTAGTATGTGTCAAGATAGAGGCTTCTCCAGATAGCAATTAACAAGGTGACAACAGTATGGGAGGGCATTATCGTCCTATAGGAGGAAAGCATCACCTATTGTACCCACACATGGTGCATAAAGGAGTCCAAGATTTCATCCCTGTATCTGCAACAGGTGATACAGTCTTTTGGACATACAGATCTCTGCAGCTACCCAAAGATATCCCTCCCCAAATCATGACACTATCACCATCAAAGGTGTCCCATTCTTGGATAATTGTGGCATGATAGCATGTTCCTAGTACCCTCCATATCAACTGACACCACAAATCACTACGGAGGGCAAATCTCGATTCATCTGTGAAGAGCATGGACCACCATTCCTTCTGTGTCCAGTTGGCATGATGTCTGTACCAGTTAGATGGACCTTCTTGTGGCATTGAGTCAGGGGCATGCACACCACTGGCTGCTAGATATAGGCACACTTCATGAAGACTTGAAATATGGTGATAGTGGATATCACTGTTCCACTTACTGCTGTAAGGTCTGATTGCAGATGATGTGGTGATGACATCCTGTTCCTCTGGGCACATAACATCAGATAGCAGTCATTCCTTGGGATTGTTGCTCATCATCATCCACTACTGAATCATCTGGATGCATTCTGTCCTTGTTGAAATCTGTCAAAGTTTATGCACCACTGAACAAACCATATTATGCCATCTGGCAACATTTGCTTGACATTGGCCTGCTTTGAGCTGACCTATAGCTATCCACCATGCTTCTTCCAATAAATAATGTCTGGTAGAACTTTGCCAACAAATCTGCTACCTTGAAAATCCCACCTTTCACTTTGCAGAAGAATAGAACGCTTTGAAAAAACCACTTTTGATGCTCAACCTATTTGTATGCACCATTGCCATTGTCATTCATTTGCATACTATACCTCAATCCTGCTTGGCACCAAATATTTGCCCTCTTAGGCCTGGTAGAGGGTGAAAAACACAGCATTTTATAAGATATAAATGAAAATTCTTTTTGTGTTTCATAGATATTAATAAAATATTACTATTTGCATTTTCCCAATCATTCTTTGGTTAGAATTTCCATTGTCACAAGGTGACAAAGAAAGAAAAGCTTCAGTAACACCTTCTAATGGTAGAAAAAGTTGAAAAATGACAAAACTTTAAATGACAATTGCAAATGATCTATTTAGGAATTTTTATTGAATTTAGCTAGAAATTTTAATTTTTGATGTAGAATGTGATGATTTACATTGACAACAATTATTATCCCCTCACCCTCGGGGATACAACTTTCTTGTTTCACAAATGAAAAACTCCTTTCATGTTGTACAGGTACTGATAAATTATTACTATCTAAATTTTCCCAATTATCCATTAGTTCAAATTTTCACTGTTAAATGGTACTAAGAACAGAAGAAAAAAAACTTCATTCTCTTTAAAACATTAGTATTCCATATTTGCTAGAGGCAATATGATATTACTCTAGTTTTAGAAAAAATTATTGCTTATAATTAATGACTATTGCCATAACACTTACTACTTACAATGCTGATTCCTGTACAAAAAAATTAAGATACTTACAAAACAAAACTGTTAGTGGAGGTCCAGTCATGTTTTGTATGACATTACATAGAGGGGAGGAGGGGTAAATTCTGCTAAAACACCATTATGTAACTTTTTTTTTTTCATTTTCAATCTCAATATGAATATGCTTCACATAATTTATGAAAAACATTTTTCTTACCTGAAGCCATATTGTAGTGTGGTTTCCTTGGATAGCGTTTCACATCAAGCAACTCTGAAACAACCTGTAAATGTCAGAGACTTCAAAAACTAACTTTCATGATATATTTTGCTAATAACAATAAAAATATAATAAGAAAATGACATTTTATGAGTATTTTTTTTTTACCTCAGGCTTTTCTTTACTCTGGCCAACAAGAAATAAGACACCTACAATGCACCTTATTTGATGCCAAAGGAATGCTTGTCCAGTTATTGTCAATTCAAATAAATCATATGGTCCTTCTGCACTGAAAATGTGCAAAAAATAAATATATCTTGCTATCAATCATAACAATATTGTATATATATATATGAATTAATATTTCCTCATGCAACTGCCTGCATGAAAACATTTCAACTGAAATCAGATTTAATTACTATTCATTCATTTTTTATTTATTTATTTGCAACATAATACGAAGAGCATTATATTAATAGAATTCATAATAATTATATTCAATAGCATCATGTGAATTATATTTTAAATCACATAGTAGCAGGGACAATGTATAGGTAAAAATAGGAAATACTATTAAAACCTTCAATTTTTAGGTAATATTAACTACAAGAGTTATGATAGTGATGACTGCTGCTTAACAAGATTTAGTATGATGTAGAAATTAAAAAATTTGGAATGGCATAATTGATAATTAGTAATTCACAAGTTTAATACAAAAGATAAATGAATGCAAAAAACTTTTAATAGAATCTAATAGTGCATGGTAAGGTCATTAGCTTAAAAGTTTACGGTAATGAATTACTTTTACTTCAAAACTGATTTTCTAAGTCATAAGCCATATTAAAAAAATTAATTCAACAATATCACTGTATAAAAATTAAACACTTCAAGTTTGCAATTACTAGTAAATGAGGGCGGAGGGTTTCATTATAAATATAATAGTAAAAAAAACTTAATCTTCTAAATGAAAGCATTTTATAAGTGCTTCATTTTCATACAGTGGTATTGTTAAATTAAATTTTATTAATATCTAAATTCACTGTGATGATTTAAAGATTTAATTGTACTGATGCTCCAAGTTGCTTGTGTTTCATTTTGTTCAGTATTAGTAAAATTAGCAACCATTATCTTTGACATCTGTCATTAGATGTAATACTTCCATCTGATTTGTAATTTCTGGTAATTTCCTTAGTTTTCCCAAAAAAATTCTGGAAAATTCAATTCTGGAAACTTGATGCAATTATTATTTATGATTTGCAGCAATCATTAATTATTTATGATCTGCAATTACACTAGGCCCTTGATTTATGCCGGAGTTAGGTTCCTGGAGATGCAGGAATATATTGAATTGGTGTAAATGAAACCCAAATTATAATGCATTTGAATGGGATGCATTCCAGGTGTACGAAAATTGAGACTCTCTTTCATACAATAATACAAAAATTAATTTTAAACATAAACATTATATACATGCATTAAAATCACATTTATTTCATAATACATAGCTGTATAATATAAAGAAGTAGGCATTACTAACGAGAGGAAGGTCATGTTTTGTGTATTGTCAGGGTCGAGTGGATCATCTTCTGCCATCTTTGGATTAGTTAAAGGCTTTTCAGATTGCTTTTTAAAATAAGAAGGGTTATTTGCACTGCTTGACACCTCCTATTCTGCAAAATATGGTAATAAGGCTGAAACACTTCATCGATTTCTCGTCTAATAGAACAGCTTCTTTCCAAGTCTTCAAGTTCACAAACCAAGTTTTAAAATAAATTCACTGTTAAGTAAAGAGCCACTACTGAACACAACATAGTACCCATCTTTAATCTGAGACACAATGCTCAGTTCACCATTATTTATACCACAGCCTTTTGTCTAGGTTCTAAATTCTAGAACCTTCAAGAAGAGTAGAGTCCACCCACCCAGTAGTGCAGCATAGTGACTTTTTTTTTTTTGATGGTGGTAGCACAGAATAGAATTTTCAAGAATTTTTGTGGGAACTAAGGAAATTATTAGAAAATTCTGAAACCGGCAGATATTCAAATCAACATAAATCAAACAGTCATAACTCAAGTGTCTACTTACTATTATTAATATTATTAACAATTGCAATTATTCATATTAACTGCAGCAATACTAAGTTGCAATTTTTTTTTAAGAATCCTAAGGAGAAAAGAAACTTTTTACATCTGAAAATTGACACAATTAATTTGATATCTAAAAAGTGACATAGCATCAAAGAAATCTATTAGACTAAGCCACCCCAAAGAAAAATGGACTATGTCAAAGATAATACATAAATTCATCGTAGTTTAAGAACTTATTTAAACATTATTTAATTATAATAACTTATTTTAGAATTTTAGAACTGCTATCAGATGGCATCCACAGAATTTTGAAGTCATTCTTTTCACAGGCACTAGATTTTTTCAGATATATTTTTTGTACAGTAAAAACTCTTATTTCTGGATATCAACAATGAGAAATTTCTACTATTAATACCAAAGTATCAGTCATCCCATAGTAGCTGCCAGTTGGTATACAAGTTACAAGTACATGATGTTCGTTAGAAGTGAGCCATTGCATAAAATGATTTTGCCAGTTGTTGCTATAGTGAAGATTTTAAGTTCATTTGTAACCATGAACAAATTCAAACTTTCTGTGAGAAGGGAAAAAAAATATCAGAAAATAAAAGTAGATGGAATCCAAATTTGACATATTTTTCTGTATAAGTTTAAGAAAGGGCAAAATGATACTCAGGTCTTGGGAAATATTACTGACATCTCGAGAAACTGGTGTCACAAAGAACCTACCTCAACTGTTTGAAATAGTTTGGCTTAGCAATTTTAGCTCTCAGTACTCTGGATGGCCATTAGAGTATTATGAAGACATGATGAGAACATTAGTGGAAGTAAATCCAAGCCTGTCAGATAAAGAAAGTGTTAACTTGGATCTAACCATTCACAACTGTTCTTTGTCATCTTTCAGCAATAGGAAAAGTGTCAGTTCAATTAATGGGTTGCATACGAACTTTTTCCCACAAAATCACATGCAATGAATTAATGTCTTTCATGGAAAAACTGCCAAATTTAAGAAACTGTCTGACTGAATTGTGATTTGGGATGAAAAGTGTATCCTTTATGCTATATTAAGTGTGAAAAGCAATACATAGACCAAGGCATTTACCCCCTTACACAAGTCATTTGAGATTTTCTCTCAAATAAACATGGAATGACTCTATAGTTCTATGATATTAGAAAGTTTTTTTTTTCCACATCACAGAAATAAAAACCCACTATATTCATGCATTTCCCAATAAAACTGGTTTAGGAACAGAAAACAATTGTTAGATCATTTCTCTTTTTTGAAAAACAAGCAATCTACAAATTAATCAACAGATAGTCGGATATTTAAAAGCTTCATGCAATACACACACACATATTCACTTCAGCACATTTTTTCATACAATGCATGCTACTTATGCTTACTAAAATATAATTTATTAAATACAACTGTGCAGTTCCATACCTTGACAAAAGAGGTGAAAAGTCTACCCTGGATATTTTTCTTTGATGGTTAACAACACCATTTGCCACATTCATCTTGCAAAAGTTCCTAAAGTCATGTTCTCCAACAAGACACTGACCAGCTGTATGCATTTTCTACAAATAAAGTATTAATCATATTTTTTAAACAATGCTTATCCCCACTGCATAACAGTTACTGCTAAAATGCACTGAAAAAACTTAAGATAAAAATACAAATTAGTACAGTAAAATAATAACTAGAGAAATAAATATTTCAATATAAAATAGAAAATCTCTCATTGAAACAAGAAATGATGCTCAATAAAAAAATAAGCATTAGTTTAGTATGATCAATGATACAATATACTAAAATAAACTTGCCAACTGTTTATTTGTAAAAAAAAAAACTCAGTTGTTTCTTTGACAATTCCAAAACTACTGTTAAAACTTAAGTAGCAGCAAAAGTTAACCAAGAAGCCATAATAAATACTAAATCTTCAAAACACTTACTAGATTATGTATATTATCTTATCATTAGGTAAATATTGATGAAAATCTTATAATCAGACAATACTATTTTCCTTCTCTTTTCCCACCTTTTAGTTTCTCTTTCCTCATTCAATCTTGTTTTCTTACCTCATTATATATTGCAATTTCTTTTTCCTCTTCCTATCCCATTTCAATTTCCATCTCCACCCCACTCCAGCCAATTTCCCACACCCCTAACATTCTTTCATCTCTTTTCCTCTGGTTTTCATTTCCTCCCCTTCCTGTTTCTCTGATTTACCTCCTCCTTTTGGTTTCTTACCCATCAGTTTTTCACACTCAATTGACTTTACCATTGCTTTCAACATATACATAGCAAAATCTACATACAATAATGACAGTGCAAAAAAAAATGCATCGCTTATATTCTGTGCTATTTTGTTTTAATCTTCTCACAACTATACACTGAAAATAAGAGTACATTTTCTTTTCCTTTGGCTTCTTCTCCAATGATATATTTCAGCTACTAGTCTATAGCCTTCTTTAAAATCTGAAGGCTTGAAATAATCAACATACAAAACACTAAGTGAAATCTGTTAACCACGTTTTACAACATATCAAAAAATAAAAATCAGCAACAACTACAGATGCTGAAGAAATCAACCATCAAAATAGCTTAAATATATCCTTGAAGAACAAGCTTAAGAAAAATTAAGTGGCATCTTACACAAAATGCAAAAATGACTAAAATAGATTAAATTACTATACAAATAAATAGAACAATGTTACAATCCATCTACTTAAGTGTATCTTTTTCAAACAATGCAGTCATAATTTATTGGCTGAAAGCATAAAAATGCCAATTAATAACCAAGTACATTAATCAAAAATAGTGTCTGCTTTTTGATATGATAGTAAAATGATGAATTAAATTTACCTACTCTGCATATATTAACTAGTTTTAGAAACTATAAGAGATATATAATGGTAGTTAAGAGATTGTGAATCAAATGTGATTAATAGACTTGTAAATTTGAATTCTGAATATAAAATTTAAAACAATTTGGGAAATGCTAATAAACTACATGAAGTGATTTTGAAAGCAAACAAGATGGTGTCAATTCTATGGTGATTGGCAGCACCATAGTTATTAAAAAAAACTCTTCAGTTGTTGTTTGGGTTGTTTTACCTCTGAGCATCAATTTTTTGCACACCATGGGCTAAATGGCCAGGTCACATAGACCCCGAAGGCTCAGAGAAGGTTGGGGGAGGGGACCCACTGGAACAGCTGTTGGGAGACAGATGGTAGCCTCCCGTCAAGGCCATCCAGCGTGTTCTTTAACGTGCACAGGGTATGGCTCTCCCGCACACGGGGCCACAGCTTAACGTCCCATCCGACGGACGGCGGCCTTTCCAAGCCCATCGGTGTCCCCTACTGACTGTGGGTAGGCGGGGGAAAAACTCTTCAGTTGTTTCCCAAATACTTTCATATGTATTTAATCTGTAATACCTGTTTAAGATGAAAGAATGAATAATACTGCAACATCAAATATATATAATTAATTAGATATATATATATAATTTTGCAATAATATAATATTATAATATATATTTATAGGTTTATTTATAGGTATAAATATAGGTTCGGTGATAAACAGAGAGAAAACTAAAGTGATGAAAAGTGGTCAGGCAGGTTGTGCTTTAGTTGTTTCAAATGGTTGCACTCTTGAGCAAATGTTCAAGTTTAATTATCTCAGGAGTTATGTAATATATATTGGTGATGTGCAGCACATGATTAACTGAAGAATAGGGGCATACACTTAAAGACTAAAATTAAGCTGTATGATAGTTTGGCTCTCTCTAATGTTTGCTATTGTAGTGAAACTTGGACCATTTTTAAGCAATAGGAAGGTTGATGCTTTTGATTCTAGATACTTATGCAGTATCTTGGGCATTAATAAATAAAAATAAATACCCCCTCAAGCAGCTGCTTGCCACAGAGGTCTGACAGGAGCCTGTCAGTTTATATGCCAGAGTAGAAGGTCTGAGAGGATGGCAGGACCTCAGCAGAAAAACAACACAAACATCCATGCCTTACCCAGGGCTCGAACCCAGGTCCCGTAGATCAGTAGCCAAGCGCGCTAACCACTCGGCCACGGGACGGCATTAGATGATTTTATTTGTAAGTAATAATGAAGTTAGATGAATGAGTCACAGCCACAATTGAGCAGCATGTTGTGCAGCAAGGCTGCACTGATTGGCCATGTTGCCCATATGCATAACTAGAGATCAGCAAATAGCTATGCACAGTGTGCCTAAATGCCTTGGGAATAGGGGGAGACCTAGGATGCAATGGGCAAACAATATCAAACAGGGCCATGTAAGAATTAGCCTAGTGGCCAAATGCAGCAGTTGTAGCTCAGGACAGACATGTTTGGAGGACTAAAGTGCATAGTTTGTTTGGACCTCCATAACACATCACAGCTTGAAGATTACATATGCAAAAACACCTGGTTTATCTACTGAGTCACTTCTATGCCACACTACAAGTGCTCTACAACAGACACAATTATTGGACACTCTTTCTTCTACTCCAACAACTATAAGGTCTAATATTATAATTTAAAATAATCTAATTTTTTCTACCTCAAGAATTAAGTGTACCATAAAAAAATTTACTGTGGTTAACCATGGTGTTCAATTCGCTATTGATTGAAAGATAAAATTAACAATCACTATTTTAACCTAAATAAGCTCACTTTTGAGTTATAAATATTACTTCACAGGCAAATATAAGCTTATATATACTTTGTTCATCAGCATAAATGTCCAAATATATAAATATGTGTTCTTTGTTCATCTGCATGAATGTACAATATATATGGAAATGTAATAAATTTTGATTGATTGAATATACACTGAAGTGCCATTGAATTAGGGATAGCAACCTAGTAATGTGTTGGACACCAGTCTACCTAGTCACCTAGTAAGCAAGGACTCCATGAGCTTACGTAAATGTTCCACAGGTATGGCAACCCATGCATCCTCCAGAGCTGTCCACAATTCCCTCAAGGTCATCGCTGATGGGACACGGGCCTGGACACTCTGCTCAATAGTATCTCAAAGATTTTCGATGGGATTTAAATCTGGGCTTCTAGGTGGCCAATTCATTATTTCAAAGTCAGCAGAATGCTCCTGCAACCATGCAGTAGCCAACCTGGACCTGTGAGATGAACAATTGTCTTGCTGGTAGATGCCATCTCCATTGGAATGCATGATGGCCATAAATGGGTGTAAATGGTCAGGCATGAGTTCTACATACCAGGATTGAGAGTCATTGGTACACGTACCAAAGATTCCACAGACGTCCAACTAAAGACACCCCAGACCATCACTCAGCCACTAACAACTTGTACTGTTCTGACCTGACATGCAGGATCCATGGCTTCATGGGGTTGGCACCATACCCTCAGTCTCCCATTGGCTTGATGAAGTTTAAAACAGGATTCATCACTCAGCTATCTGTTGCCAATTTCCAATGGTCCAGTTTCAATGTTCTTTAGCCCAGACAAAGCATCAAGTCTGGTGTCATGCCATTAGAAGTGGGACTCTCGTAGGTGGGTGGCCAAGACAATGAAGTGAGCCATGCACTGACTTCCCAGCTGGAACCTACGTTCATATGGGAAGTGATTTCAGATAATGTTTGGCCCCTATCGGTCTGTACAATGTGGGTCAGACAGCGAACAATCATTCAAGCTGCCCACGATCATTCAAGGCTGGTTGTCTTTGAAGTTTGTCCAGGTGCTTGTCTTTTTTGTCGGAATTTTCACATTCCCGGAACACTTTTGAAACTGTCGTATGAGAAAATCCAAGTTCATTGACAATTTCAGAGATCAAGTGTCCCATCTGTTGAGCACCAAGGATCTGCCCTCTGTCAAATGCATCTAAATTCCCATGCCTTTCCCATTACACTTCTCACAATGAATGCTTGGGAAAGCTAAAGATGACAGCTATATATGACCAGAGTTTCAGGCATGCATGTGTGCAAATGCAGGACTTTCAGTACTGAAGTTGAAAAAAAAACTCCTATCCCTAATTCAATGTCACTTCAGTGTACACATTAAAATATAGCCTACATTAAGCTTCTCTTCTGGAATGTGAAATGTGTCTAGATATCATCTGATCTACAAAATGTATAAATCTCTACTTTTGCATTTGAGCAAAGGTTAAATAAGTTACTGTAGATAGTCTTAAAATATAGTTTGATCTTTATGCTGAAATTCTGATTAATTTAACATTGATAATTAGCTGCCAAGATTCTGTGTATGTCTGGACTGTGAAACACTGAGTCTACCTACCATGACTCAGTAAGTATATAAGTATCTACTTTTGCATATGATCAAATGCTAAATAGTTTACTTATAGATAATATGTAAAAGTAGTTTGACAATACATGAAAGTTGGCTATTAATATTGCTAATACACTGAATGGAGAAATTATTATATACACCCCAATAACAATATGCAAAGCAGAAATATTGCATCCAGTCATGCAAGATGCTGAAACTAGCAATGCCTATAAATAGAGCAGGTCTCTATGCATTGGAAACTAATCATGGAGAAATAATCATAAGTGAGTTTGACATAGCCATATATCAGGGATACCACAGAGATATGACAACAAAACAGACTGCAGCACCTCATCGACGTATCGTCATGCTGTCATTGTACCCACTATGCATACAAGTGGTGAACAGTTGTTGAAACTGATAGCACCCCATGTATGTATGCATGCATGCATATATGTATTGTTATTATTAGTTATAAAAGCAAACTGCTTAACTATAATATTTTCTACAATTTGCTGTAGAATATCATGCGTAATAGTGACACTATTTAATCGTCAATGAGCTATAAATGTTACTCTAACTGAAGAACAAACTCATGAAGGTGACTATGTTCAGTCTAGAAATAGGTAAATGTGAAAAAAATTCTAATTACTAAATGTGAAAATTACAGAATTAAATATTCTTCTACAATTGATTTGCCAAACACTAAAACAGCAAAATAATTCTAAAGTTAATTAAGCTGTGTTATGCCATTGTGTGGAAATACTCCTGTCATCAGTGAATGAAAAAAGAGAAAAGTACTAATTTCTGCAGTATAATTTTTATGATTTTTATATTTTTTATTAATAATAAAACCTATAGTATAATACCTTGACATCAAGAGATCCTTTTGGAAACCAATATTTATATGTTCTCTGAAGACAGTCAAACCTAAAAAGGTAAATATATGAATCAAAAACTTGACAATTTTTGCTAATATTCTATGACAGAGGTTTTCAAACAGTGGTACATTAAAGCCTTTTGGGTGCTATATGGAAATATTTGATATCTGCATTATATATTGTACACTAATGCAAATTAACAAGGAAAAATAAATTAATATACTATCTGTGAGTAAACATATAAATATGTATACCCTATATATTTACAATACCTATATGCATAACTTTATTCAGAATAAAATGGCTGGTGGTACCAAGGAAATATAAATGTTAAAAGGTAGTACATTCCCACAAAAAATGTGAGAACCTCTATTCTATAACATTAAATCAGAACTAGGTTAGTCATACTAAGAAAAAAATCTGAACTATGTTCAGAAACTGTTAAATCAGAACAATGTCAGTCATACTTCAAGAAAAAAATTATTAATTTCCATCAAATAAAATAGGATAAGAAAAGAACAATAAACACAGTCAACAATATTTTTCAACCTTCAAGTTCTTTTTTTTACAGGCAACCACATCTTTATTATAGTTTAAAATTGAGACATTCAGCTACTTGAGTAATAATTTAAATCACTAACTTGAGTATCTTCATTTAAAAGCACTATTACTATTTTATAATTTAATTCCATTTGATATTTCTTGTTGACATAATTCATATGTTACATAATTTTATAAATTAACACTTAGCAAAAACAACATATTGAGCATAATACTATAGCAATTGCTACTGTCAGAATAGAGGGAGGGGGGGGCTCAATAGATAGCATGCCAGGCTCATAATCTGTGGCTCCTAGGTTCACTGGTTGGGTTGTTTTACCTCTGAGTGATACTTTTTTTTTTGCACAATGGGCTACATGGCCAGGTAACAAGGACCCAGAGGGCTCAGAGAAGGCTGGGGGGAGAGGCCACACTGGACATCTGTTGGGAGACAGGTGGTAGCCTCATGTCAAGGCCATCATTGTGTTCTTTAACATGCACAGGGTATGGCTCTCCCACATATTTTGCATTGTTTAACGTCCCATTTGACCATTCCAAGCACATTGGTGTCTCCTATTGAACGAGAGCAGAGTGGGGGTTTTCCAGAGATAAATTTCAATGCAGGCCCATGTGGGATTCGAATCTGGGAACAACAGATTACGAGCCTGGAGTGCTATTGACAGAGCCATCCCCATCTCCATCTCCTCCCAGTTTCCCTGGCCAGCATTCAGATTTATCTCTGCAAAACATCCCCATCCTGCCCTCTGTCAGTAGGAGACAGATGGCAGTAACATAATACACCGATGGGATGTAAGCCATGGCCCCATGTGCAGGAGAGCAATACCCTGTGCATGTTAAAGAACACCGGATGGCATTGATGGGAGGCTACCATCTGTCTTCAAGCAGCTGTCCAGTGACTCCCCTCCCCCTAATCTATTCTGAGCCCTCACGGTCTTTGTGACCTGACCATTTAACCCATTGTATACAAAAAAAGTGCAGCTCAGAGGCAAAGCAACCCAACCCACTATCAGAATAGTAACATGCTGTGCATAATAAATTGTACTTATTACTATCAGAATAAATAATAATAATAAATACCCACTCAAGCAGCTGCTTGCCACAGAGGTCTGACAGGAGCCTGTCAGTTTATTATGCCACAGTAGAAGATCTGAGAGGATGGCAGGACCTCAGCAGAAAAACAACATGAACATCCATGCCTTACCCGGGGCTCGAACCCAGGTCCCGTAGATCAGTAGCCAAGCGCGCTAACCACTCGGCCACGGGACGGGCAAAACTTTTTTAAATATTTCTTCCCCTAATCTTAATTGTTTTTAATTATTTTAATATATTCATTTAAGTTTCCTTATTTTGATTAATCTAAAGTATCAGTAAGCTGGATTTTTGTAACATAGATTAAGCTCTAAATACAACAAATGAAAAAAAAAACACAAACGAAAACAATTGCAGCATAAAAAAATGTATTCAAAGTCATTTAACAGTGTTTGAATATTAAACAAAATGCAAATGTTTAATGATGCCAAAATTATACTTTAAATTTAAAAAACTTGGGATAAAAACCATATTCTTCCAACTCTACAAACAAAGTGATATCTGGAATCTTTTCTTGCAAATGGGATGTCAATGTACAGCAGATGTTGCCTAGTCCTGCTTTTGATTGTGTGAAAGAAAGGTTGTTCAGGATTCAAGTACAAAAGTCCATGGATGATTTTGTAGCATAAAATTAAATTGTATTCGTCTTCACTCTAAAGAGTGCAGTGAAAGTTAATTTAGTCTCAGTTGATATGATTAGTTGTGAAAGAACAATAGTTTCTTTTTTTTCGTAAAAGATCTCTGGGTTTTTCAACAGTTTCAGCATCAGACACAACGTGGGAACCATACCAAAGATGTGTATTCTAGAATGTGCTGAACGTGTGATGAATGCTTTTACAAAAATGCTTGTGTTACACTTGCTGTAGCATTTCAAAATCATGCAAATGACACAGTTGACCTTCATAGCAATGAAACTGCAATGGTATGAAAAGGATAAGTTGGGAGTTAGGATGAAGCCCAACAATGTTCTTCACAGTATAATTTTTATACAATATCTGCCAGTTGATCATCAAATGCAACCAGAAAGCACTTTCCCAGGACTCTTTCTTAAACTCCAAACAAACTACTTCCCTGGCAACTCTATCAACATTAAACTTTCTCTTCTCAATTTTATATTTGCCAGTCTCAAGAGTTTTATTGACTCTACCAGTCAGTTCAGACAATTTAAACAGAACTTCAGAAAGTTCCAAACAGAAGCTGAACCTATCAGCAAGTCTTACAAGAAGCAATGCTTAATTCATGCATAACAACCTACTGTGAATATATGTACATCCAAATATACAAAACATTAAAAATAGTTTGAAAAAAAAAGTGAATGGCTAAGCCACAAATGTCAACATGTCAGAATGTGAAAGTCATGTCAAGCCAAACATGTCAGAAATACATAATCAAAGAAAGACTTTATACAAACATATTTAATACAGGATTTCATGCCTCTAGTGTAAAACCAGGAGAATCCGTGTTTGAATCTAAAAGGTAGCTTGATGGATTTTTTCACCTTTGCCTATTCTACAAGCAGATTCATTGATAGTATGAGTTCCTGAATTGCCACAAAAGCCAGTGGCAGATACAGAGATTACAACATCCAGTAAATGAAATCTGAGAACATTAAAACTAATCCCATGTTAATAATCACTCAGTTTCTCATTAGTCTAAAGAATGCATAGTAGTATTGTGACAATATGATATAACCAAGTATAAAGACCAATGGGGACATGAGTTGGCTCAGTTGGGAGGAAACAAGGCTCATCTGATAATCTGCAGCTCCCAGGTCATGTCCCAACTGAAACAGTGTTGAGATTTATCTTTACTAACTTCCACTCTGCCCCCAGTGAGAAAGAGAAGACTGATGGGCTTGGAAAAGCATCCATCCATCAGATTGAACATTAAGCCTTAGTCCCATGTACAAGAGAGTCATATCCTGTGCACACTAAAGAACATGCTGGATGACCTTGACAAGAGGCTTCTATCTGTCTCCCAATAGCTGTCCAGTAGATTCCCTTCCCCTAAGCTTCTATGAGCCCTTGGATTCTTTGTGACTTGGCTATTCAGCCCATTGTATGCACAAAAGTGCCATTAAGAGAAAAAAACAACATAACCCAATCAACTTATACGGGGTGTTTCAAAAAGGACGCAACCCTAAATATATAGGAGTAGAACTTATGCACATTACATTTTATGCCATAATATTAGTCAGTTGGCATTACTGTACTCAAGGTTAACAGCCTTTAGCAGTTGAAATGACCTTGTCACACACTAGTCTCACTCAAGCATTCATTCCTTGTGTCAAATATGCTGTTTTCCAAAAATGAACGTGTATTTATTGTTGAGACTTATTGTGCGTACAAATCTTACAAACATGTGAGAGAGATGTTTGAGTTCGTTTCCTCGGTCAGCAGTTCCCAACAAGTCAACAATATCTTGTTTGATTGATAAATTTCGTGACACTGGGTCTGTACAGGATCGAAAGAGCCCAGGCCGGCCATCACTGTTAACTGCCGAAGTTCTTGATGATGTGTCTCAGCGTTTAACTCACTCACCCAGAAAATCTCTTAGAAAGTTATCTTCACAGGTTCGACTGTCACCAGCTACTGTTTTCAGGGCTACAAAGAAGTTAAAATTTCATGCCTACTGCATTGGTGTTGTTCATGAACTGAAAGAACCAGACCATGAAGAACGCTTATGATACTGTCGTTGGTTTCGTTCTTTTGTTTATGAAAATGGAATTGAAGTGTTGGACCATGTTAATTTCAGTGACGAGGCGTGGTTTCACTTGGATGGGCATGTGAACAGTCAAAACAGTCGAATATGGAGCAATGAAAATCCTCACACTTTTCATGAAAGACCATCACACGCATGGAAAATTGATGTTTGGTGTGCAATTTCCCATCATCATGTGATAAGGCTTTTATTTTTTGACTCAACTGTAACTGGAGAAGTTTATCGTGACCTCATCCAACAGTTTATTGCACTATTGGATGTAAATGAACGAGATTGCTGGTTTCAACAAGATGGCGCGACTGCCCATATTGCAAGTGACACAATGGTCATGTTGCAGGAATTTTTTGGTGATCACTTGATTTCAAAAAATTTGTGGCCCCCAAGATCCCCAGATCTTACTCCTCCAGGTTTTTTCCTTTGAGAATATCTCAAATTTGTAGTGTTTCAAAACAATCCTCATACATTTGAAGACTTGAAGGTTAACACCTAGAGATTTTAAACATAAGAAAACAAACATTACGAAAGGTGGCTGCAAATGTCATGAAAAGGATACAAACCTGCATCCAGGTTGCAGGAAATCACTTTAAACATCTGTTGTAAAGGTAGATATATATCTAATTTGCATTTTTTGAAATTTGAATCTTTTGTCAAGTTTAAATAGAAAAATACAACAGAGGGTTCAGTCCTTTTTGAAACACCTGTACATAGCCAAGAAATCTCATGTTAAAATCCAAGAAGTGGCTCGATGGATTTTTTCACACTTGCTTCTTCTTCAAAACATCTTTATTAATATTTCTACCATCTATTCTACCCTTCATATAATTTTTTTTCCTTAGAGAATCATTTTTCACACACACTTAGAACACATACATCTTATTAATTACAGTTTATGAAGGCAACAATTAACTGCTAATCAAATTTAATGTAACAACTAACAATAAAAGTCAACTTTAGACATTTTGCAATTTACAATGAAATACTGTAAAATTATTGAAAGATAAAATGTAAGCAGCAGAACTAAAATTTAACCAAAGAATTACTAAGATAATTAAAAAATAAATTTAGATTTACCATGCACACACCTGAGGACACAGAAAAGCACAAAACAAAATCAAACATAAGAATGAGAAAGACTAGAAAAAAAGCATTATTTATGACAAAGTCCATGCATTTTCTCACATCAATCTTTGATGACATATGTAATATTATGTCAGAGCTTAATTGACCTAAATAAACATTTAACCAAACTTTTTACCAGGAAAATAGTCAACAGTTAAATATCTATGCTTCAATTAAAAATTTTATGTCTTAATTATCAATGTTATTGAAATTCTTATTATATATTTATATGCTTTCTGTTTCACTCAAATGAATAATTTGTGTTAAGAAATATTTCTTACCTTGCACTGAAATTTGGCTCCACTGGTGCCCATGCAGTTACTCTTATTTCTTTGGGCAAAACACGATTTAATATTATAGGATAAGGAATTTCTTTATCACTTGTGGCTATAACAAAATATATAATAAATACAATATTCAGACATTAGGCAATGCACAGAACATTATTAGAAAATGACAGTTATTTCAATCAATTATGGAATCTTATTTGAATGCCTTTGTTGGTTTTTCATTTTAAGTAACAGAAGAAGTCACACAGCAGTAAATATTATATGCTATGATACTTAGCATACAATATAGACCTGGTTCTAAGAAAAGTTTAAATACACTAATAATACATATAATATACACTGGGTCACTAAAAACCAATTTATTAATGTCATCAAAATTGCATAATTTAAAAAAGCAATTTTGATGAAAAATAACCTGTGGGAGAAGCACATGACCAAAGAAACAATGTAAGCATAAAATGCACATATGCTCCAACTGGTAACATATTGGGTTCATAACCTAAATTCACAGGTTTGATTACCAACCTATAAAGCAGATTTTTTTCATTTTGAATGCAAAAACACAAATGGACTTGAAATGACTATTGTCCATCTTCCACCATACTTCCATTTGTGAAACAATTCATAAAAACAAAAATTGCTGACAAATGAATTTCCTAAAAGTAAGCACTACTACCCTTGTTAGGCTTAAATTGCAGTTTAACTGGCAGAATGCCAAATTTTTTTTCACTTAGAAGAAATTTTCAGGTTATTATTGTCACCCATATGTGAAGTGCATAGTGTATTCTGAATATATATATATATGCATTTACTAAATTTAATGCAAATAAAAGAAATAAAGCAAATCTCAAAAGACAATTAAATTTAATAATCTTAGCCAGCAAAATCAAGACTTAAAAAAAGACTGGATAACCAGGCATGCACAAACCCAGCCAGCAGAATATTGGCCTGAAGGAAAATTGGAAAATATAAAATATTTTTTTAAATATGGCTCTACAAAAGCAAATGGTGTTTTAATAAGATGAAAGACAAAAATTTGAATAACATCATACAACTAGCCACAAAGTCACTGAAGCCAAATGTTCAGCAGTTCATATATGGGATCCAGTCCCATCCTTTACATACTGTTTCAACAAGCCAACTTCAATTCTGATATTAAAATAAGTTTTATAATAATATTCATTTTTTATGATTAATTTGTATTTATACATATGACAAATAAAATGTTATGAATAAATTTCAATATTTTGGGTACTTTTTATTGCACCTCCCCCCTACCTATTGGCCCACAGCAAGCATAATATTTTTCTATTTGGTCTTATGCCAAAAAGCTTATATCTTATGCCAAAAAGGTCTTATATCAAAGCAATAACAAATATGAGAAACAATCTGGTAAGGTCAAAATGGCAACATTTGAATCTGCACTTTCAGTTCCTATGTATTGTTTACTGTAGTTCAATATTAACTACAATGATGAAACAGCAACTTAAGATCCCTAATCTATATAACTTTGAAGCTAGTCTTTGATTTAAAGATGTGCTGTGAATCATCAGACATGACAATATATAGAACCAACCGAGATGGTAATTTATGGCCAATTCCACATTTTCACATAAGAGTAAATTTCAACTGTAAAAATTTAAATATTTAAACAGTTTGTAAAAATGAACTTTCTACATGCTAAAAAATTGTAACTTCCTATTCAATTAATGAACACAGCTCCCACACTTACGAACTTCTTACACTGATGAATATCTGAACCTGTTAAAACATGAAATACTGCATATTTTCCTCCTGCTGTGATTCATGATTGATGTTGTCAACCTTAGGGAAATTTCAGCAGATTTAGCAATTAACTCATTGTTTTTTGTTGATTTTTCAAAGATATTGTTTTCACTTTGTCAACTGTCTATCTGTAGATAATCTACATATAAATAAAAAAAAATAAATACCCCCTCAAGCAGCTGCTTGCCACAGAGGTCTGACAGGAGCCTGTCAGTTTATATGCCATAGCAGAAGGTCTGAGAGGATGGCAGGACCTCAGCAGAAAAAAAGACACATACATCCATGCCTACTCGGGGCTCGAACCCAGGTCCCTTAGATCAGTAGCCAAGCGCGCTAACCACTCGACCACGGGACAGCTGATCTACATATTTTAGAGATAAATTAAAAAATTTTTGTTTGGATGATTGGATTGGTACTGATGAAATGTTACAATTTCATGTTTACTAAGTGTTCTATTAGTTCAAATTTCCACCATTAGAAAACATAAAATGAAATTTTATTGTTTCAAATAGAGCATTTCGTATCTGTGTATAATTAAGAGGAAATTTTGAAATATGAAATCTAGGTTAAAACTATATTTCATAATTTTAAACTTTAAAATTTAGATTTAAATACTTACAACATGTGAACATATAGAAATAACAATTTTGAGTCCTATGAAAGAGCCTACATATAGCCTGCAAAATCCAAAAAGTTCCTCCCAAAATACTTCCAAATAGCAATGCATCAAACATTGTCCCCAAAAGCACTGTATGTGCTGCACATTGCTATGTGTAACTAATTTATATCTTTCATTAAAAAATAAAAGAACTCATTCTAAGTATGCACCTCTTCACTCACTTCATACAAGTTTATTCTTAGCAGTAATGAAGGATATGTTTTAATGGATCGAAAATTTATTTCCTATGAGAAAATCAATTCACCTTGAACATTCAATTTATAGACATTAATCTTATGAACATAGTTCAAGGTATGACTTATATTGTAAGCTGAGATTCACCTGTAGTTTGAAATCATTTCTAGAAGATATTATTTATGAGAGAGAAGAAATTGTGAAAACTATATTGGTTTACAAATCTAATTTCCTTTTCATATCACTAGTATTTTTATTATTATTATTCGGGGAAATGACAAACTTTAATGTATTCTGAGAAATGAGTTCATTATTTTTATTTTACCTGAAATGTGATCAACTTTTGATATTTTGTTTCTAAATTATTTAATGTTGAATGCTACAACAATGCAAATATACTACAGATTTTATCACTATTTTAACAATAATTTTCTTAGCAATGAAATAAAACAAGCTTAGCTCTTTGCAACAAATGTTAGAAATTTTTTAATTTATAAATATATTGAAAATTTCTCTTTAGCAGCCAATAATATTTCTATATGTGCACTTTTTGTGTTTGGGAGACAACTAACATCCATTCTACCTCTTGCTGTTATGTTTTATTAAAAGGCTGCAATAGTTCCCACATTATGTGGGGCATTCAAAAAGTTCTTGACATGCATCTGCAGAACAAAAACCATTGCACTTACCTCAACAAAACTTTTACTATCTTTACAAGTACTCCCCTCCAGCATCTATGCAAAGTGCAGATGTCTAAGACAATTCTGGAATTTCATATATGGAGCTCTTAAAACATGAACAGATTACTAAAAAAGGCAACTGGATCTTTTGCAGTCTTTCTCTTTTAGTACTTTACATAGGTATGCAATTTTATTTCTTTTTTTCAAATCAATCAGTACAAACTAATTTCACCAAAACTTACAACACCTTGAATCTTGCAAGCAAAAATGTTGTGTGTGTTTTGTGCAGAACTATAATAATAGCAATTATTTAACCTTTGATCCTTAACCCTTTGGCATGCCTTAATGTCTCTGACACATACAATAAAATGAAAAGCATTCATATGTAAACACTCTAATATGTTCAAGTAACTGTACTCATCTCTTCAAACATTCGCCTCTCTGTCAATAGGTGTGAGGTGTCAGATACTGTTCCACAGATAAAAGGTAAGCCATTGCACAGCTGTTGCAGGGATTGGTTTTATGAATCAGTTGCAATTATCAGATGCAGTTGAGTTATAAAATTGGAAAAATCCATAATATTGCCAGCAAGACTATAGTGGGTCCATTTTACAAGATTTCATACACATCCTCAAAAAAAAAAAGATTGCTTCCCAAGACTGTACCAAGCAAGGAAACAAAATACAAGAACTAGTACAAATGTGTACAATTGCAAGGTGTTCTACCCAACAAGAAACCTTTCATCATTTCAACATATTGCAAGTAAGAATTCAATAATTTTTAATGTATTTTTTAATTCAACTTTTTAACTCTGATTGAATAAAATTAGATATAAAAATTGGCAAAATTTCAAATTATACATACTATGCAAAATTCCATTTTAAAAAATAGTAATTCTGGATATGATTAGTGTAAAAATATTATAAGCCAATGAGAAAAATATTCATAAGCCAATGGTTAAAAGTCCGTCCCATGGCCGAGTGGTTAGCGCGCTTGGCTGTTGATCTAAGGGACCTGGGTTTGAGCCCCGGGTAAGGCATGGTTGTGTGTGTTGTTTTTCTGCTGAGGTCCTGCCATCCTCTCAGATCTTCTACTATGGCATATAAACTGACAGGCTCCTGTCAGACCTCTGTGGCAAGCAGCTGCTTGAAGGGGTATTTATTTATTATTATTATACAATGGTTAAAGTGCCCAAAGAGGATTTACAGTTTTTCAAAATTAGATTAAGTAGCCTTCATTTTAATTTGAATTATTTTTATTTTATTCCCTATGTATATATCTGCTAATCACTGCAACATAAAGTTCTATACTTAGTTATTTTCCTGCTAACAAAAAGTTAAGATTTATCTTGGCCACAATCACATGCATTGTGAAAAAACCTGACACTTTAAGAGTTAGAACATTACTTTTATTTGACACTGACAAACACTATAAGTTTTGAAATACACACTGAATACACATACATACATGGTTTTGAAAGTAAAAGCATTACCTTTCTTTTCTTCAGGTCTGTAATCATCAGGAGTAATTACCCCCTTTCCTTCCAATAAATTTGTCCTAAGGTCTAGTGAAATCACCTGTTGCACAGTAAAAACCTATATTACAAAACCTTAAAATATTTTGAATGCTAAAATTTGCATTCATATATAAGTGTTACAAGTGATAATATATATAAGTGATAAATAAGTGTTTTGACAGAAAAAAAGATTAAAGTCCTACTAAATGAGGACATTAAATCTTATGGGCTCAAGATGCTAAGACACTGGCTCCAAGAGTCAATGCATTAGCATCTTGCAAATGAAAAAGTTAAGAAAAAGTCAAAATCTCCATTATTTAACACTTTCACTACTGATTTCAAACATTGTATCTGTTTCTGTACACTTTTCTGTCATCAGTTTTTAAAACAATTATCAGTCTTTATAAAAAGTAAGTTCGCTTTCATATTTTTAAAAAAATATTTCTTAGCTTCAGATTTCTGTTCAGCAAGAAATCAATCCAAAAAACAATAAAACTGAGCAAAAACTATCCATGTTATTAAAAGCTTAGTTTCTACAAAAAATTACTGGTCTTAAGAGTATTATTCTCCTGTCTATGAAATCTATGTAGCCTATTTTCAGAGCAGAAATTTGTTACATAGTAACAATTTACACTATAGTGCCAAATTTATAACTAAAATTACACTACTAAAATTAAAGAATGACCTCATGTCAATGGAAGACCAAATTTGGAGCTTTGCAACTTCTAAAATATGCTTTTAGTGAAAAACAGAAATGAATAATAAGTCAAAGGTTAAAACTAGGAATAACTCAAAATTAAAAACAAATAAATTAAAAATTGCTACCTATCATTTTTCATTCATCTAAATCCACCAGTGAAACATAATAAATATCCTCCCTGATATTCATTTGGACACATAAGACAAAGAAGAATCCTAGAAGCTACTCTTAGCTTTTACAAGCCTTCTACAAGGACATGCCCCAGAAAGAACGAAGTCACTGCTAACCACTGCCTCAGTCAAAACTAACACAACAAACAAAGTTTGCCCTGCTTGAATAGTAGCTAACTCTCTAACCAGTATTGAAGATTATAACCTCTCTAACCACAAACTTAATCTCTAACCAGGGTTAGAGATTAAGGTTTGTGGTTAGAGAGGTGATATATATATATGGAGCAAAATATGAATTTATAAGCTAGAGTGTAATATACAAAATATAAATAGGTTAATTTATAATAGTAAGTATAATTAGGTTAACTATAATGTAGACACTTAAATAGTTAAGATCTCCACATGTTTGTTAAGATCTCCAAGATCAGGTATGCACTGTCACCATGAGCTAATGTGATACACCATGTGCCACCACTGCAAGTAAAACTTGATTAAAATCAAGGTGTTGTTTTACCCTCTGAGCAGTACTTTTGTGACACACAATAGGCTAATAGGATAGGTCAGTAAAACCTCAAGGCTCTGAGAAAGTTGGGGAAGGAGATCCATTAGACAGCTGTTAGGAATCAGATGGAAGCCTCCCATCAAGACCATCCAGCATACTTTTTAACATGCACAGGGTATGGCTCCCCTGCACATGGGGAGACAGCTCAATGTCCCATCCAATGTACAGTCCTTTTTCACCAAGGGCAGAATGAGAGTTAGGAAAGAAAATTCTCAGCACAGACACAATTAGGACTCAAAACTGGAAACTGCAGATTATGAGCCTGGAGTGTTATCAACTGAGCCAACCATGGCAAGGAGATAGAGGAATAAATAAATCTCTGGCTTGCTGATGTTCCAAAGGGAAAAAGAGGCAATTGCCTCCCACTGGAATTTGATAAATATATCTATATATAACTGTATATATATAAGCTCACTGGACAAAAAATTAGTCATCTCCCGCTACAAGAGGGTTATGTCTGTTCGACAGCAACAGAGGGCGCACCAGTAATAAACGCATCCTATAAATAGCTTGCCATGAGCTACAGGGTTCATACAGTGACAAGAAGTGGTTGGTGCCACTTAGGTGTTAGTAGCTCCGTGAAACATGGGTCGCACCAAAGATGTGAACGAGTGGTAAAAAGGTATTATTGCATTTGGCCAAGCCAAAGGGCATAGTGTACAAGAAGTTGTTGCCTTTGCAGGTGTGTCAAAACATACTGTCCAAAGGGTCTTCCAGCAGTAGCATACATCGCAGTACACTGCTAATCATCGCCAGAACTGAGGCAGAAAGACTGTGCTCACCAATAGGACCGCTGCAGTGTGTCACACATTGTTAGGGCAAACTGCTCTGCAACAAGGCAGGAATTGCTCCAATCAGTCAATGCAGACCTATAACAAGCTGTTACGAACGAACACACCAAAGGGAACTGCATGGCACAGATATCTGAAGTAGAGTACCACGGAAAAGACCCATGTTAACAGATCTGCACAAGGCTGCACAGCTACAGTGGGCATCGCACCACAAAGACTGGACTGTGACTCTTGGAAGCATGTGATCTGGTTGGATGAGTCATGTTTTTCCTTGTACATGAATGATGCGAAGCAACGGGTACATTGTAAGTCGCATGAAGTCTTCCATTCAGACTGTGTGCAAGGTTCTGTTCAAGCTAGAGGAGGATCTGTGATGTTATGGGGGTGTTTCACTTATGAGGAAATGGGTCCTTCGGTTGCAGTGATATCACACTTGAACCAGAAGGGCTATATGGAGCTATTGGATGACCACATGTTGCCTTTTGTGCAGCATCTCTACAGTGAACACCAGAAGGATACCGCAATCTTCCAAGACAACAATTGTCGTGAGCACAGGGCTCAAAGTGCATTGGATTGGCATGACAAGCATTATGAAGCTTTCAAATATCTCAACTGGCCCACCAAATCCCCGGATTTGAATCCCATAGAAAACTTATGGGACTATTTAGGGCAACGAGTGAAGCACCATCCCAGCCATCCGGCCAATCTGGCCGAACTGCAGCATTTGCTGCTGGAAGAGTGGATGAATATTGATATGCACTACATCCGCACACTAGTGAGATCCATGCCAGACAGGATTTCGGCTGTTCTTTGGTCGCATGGAGGCGTTATGCGCTATTAAGTGACATTCAGTCAGGGGTGACTAATTTTTTGTCCAGTGAGCTTATCTAAGGATGTCTGTCTGCAACAACAGAAATGGCTGCCCTGCTATCATGATTCTTCAGGTGACCTTGGCAATATGTGATGTAACAGTCATGTGATGTTGGTTGGTTGGAGTTTTATGGCACATTGGCAACTAAGACCATATGTTATATTTGAGTGAATGTAGTACTGAAACAATGCAACTTGATTAAAATCATAATATCTACATAGGTAAAACAAACAGACAGGTGTTTCATGATGTTTGAAGTTTCCTTAGAAACATGTTTCACATGGCGTGACAGTCACTTCAGTGACATATCACAATTACTGTTCAGTGTTTTTAAAATTACAGTAATATATTACAACACAGGAGTATGTTATGTTGGATACAGCTAGTAATCTATATTTTGACTAGAACCCAGAAATGTAGTCTATTAAACAAAACAAAATATCTCAAATATTATTTTTAATGATATACAAGTGCAGAAATTATATAAAACACATTTCTCTAAATCAGTGGTTCGCATTTTTTTCGTGTACTACCAAACACCTAGCAACTTTTTTTTTCAGCAGTACTAGGAAAACATGAACTTTCAAAATATCATTTTGCTAACAGTAAAAAGCACTTTCAAACAAGATATATGAATAAAATAAGGAGTACTGAAATATCATTTTTCTTCTTTTTTTGCATTTATCATGCTATATTGTTTTGCACATATCCATATGTGAATGAATACTGGTACTAAACTTGCATACCACTGACAGAAACTTCTCATTCCACTAGTATAGTAAACATACCACAGTTTGGGAATTACTGTTCTAAATAAATGATCATATAAAAGATATATAAAATAAGAAATTAATTAATTAATCCAAATATTCATAAGAAATTTATATTTTAATACAAAAAGGAAATATATCACACTGCATATTTACAGCATAAGAAACAAATCATGTAACTAAAGAATAATTTTTAAATTACTTCAAAAAATAAAAAAGGGATACTCCATATTTTAAATTGAACTATTCTACACTTTAACAGCTCACCTGTGAAAATGCCGAAACCCCTTTATCTGTGCGTCCACACCTCTGATAATTAGAACTCTCTCTTGACTCCAGAAGTTTTGTTCTTATAAGAGCTTTAAACAACTGTGCCTCTATTGTATCTTCTGCACCTTCCTGGCTTGCAAATCCTCGGTAATCCCAGCCTAAATATAGCACTTTTAAAGCTACATGTCTCTTCTTATACCTGCAATGTACACAGCTATAATTATGTGCACATAACAACAGATCTTTTTGTCTACTTGAGTTTTTCCAGTAAAGTATGTATGTAACTTTACAATATACATTAAGTAATCTAATGATGCATGATTTTAATGCAACAATGTTCTTATCTATATATACATATATACACACTGAAGTGCCATTGAATTAGGAATTAGAAATAGGAAACATTATCCAAATTCAGTACCATAAGTCCCGCATTTGCGCACATGCATGGCTGAAACTATGGTCATATATAGTTATCAGCTTTGGCTTCCCCAAGCATTCATCGTGAGAAGCGTAATGGGAAAGGCGCAGGATTTAGATGCATTTGACAGAGGGCAGATCCTAGGTGCCTGACGGATGGGACACTTGATCTCCGAAATTCTCAACAAACTTGGATTTTCTCATGACAGTTTCAAGAGTGTTCCGGGAATATGAAAATTCCAGCAAAAAAACAAGCACTCAGACAAACTGCAAAGCCTAACCAGCCTTGAATGATTGTGGGCTTCGCCGTCCTGACCCACATCATACGGACCGATAGGGGCCAGACATTATCTGAAATCACTTCCCATCTGAATGCGGGTTCCAGCTGGGAAGTCAACGCATGGACTGTGCAATGCTTATTTCATTGTCTCAGCTTCTGGAGCTGCCGACCTGCGAGTCCCACTTCTAATGGCATGACACCAGGCTCAATGCTTTGCCTGGGCTAACAAACATCGAAACTGGACCATCGAAAATTGGCAATGGATAGCCTGGAGTGATGAATCCCGATTTGAACTTCATCACACTGATGGGAGACTTGAGGGTATGACATGATGAAGCCATGGATCCTGCTTGTCAGGTCGGAACAGTACAAGCAGGTGGTGGCTCAGTGATGGCCAGGAGTGTCTTCAGTTGGACATCTGTGGGACCTTTGGTACATATACTGATGACTCTCAATGCATCCCGGTACACAGAACTCATGGTTGGCCATTTACACCCACTTATGGCCATCATGCAACCTGGTACGTAAAACTCATGGCTGACCATTTACACCCACTTATGGCCATCATGCATCCCAATGGAGATGGCATCTACCAGCAAGACAACTGTTCATCTCACAGGCCCAAGTTGGCTACTGCATGGTTGCAGGAGCATTCTGCTGACTTTGAAATAATGAATTGGCCACATTAGAAATCATGGTCCACATTAGTCCACAATGGTCCACATTAGAAGCCCAGATTTACATCCCATCGAAAATCTGTGGGATACCATCGAGCAGAGTGTTCAGGCCCATGCCCCATCAGCGACGATCTTGAGAGAATTCTGGACAGCTCTGGATGATGCATGGGTTGCCATACCTGTGGAACATTTATGCAAGCATGTGGAGTCCTTGCCTCATCATATGGTGGCTGTTATCAGGACTAGATTGCTATCCGTAATTCAATGGCACTTCAGTGTATATTACTGTTATATACAGATGAGACAAATAATGAAACACTAGATACATTTTGCATGATTACTTATCACATTTAGATGGCTACTAGAAAAATTTATTTCCATTCTCTCTAATCCATTATTGGTGAAAATGATTTATATTTTCATAAGCCTACTTCTTGTGGATGAAAGAATTTTCTTTCAGAAGAACCTATAAAAAATAGTTTTCCTTATTATTGGCTTAGTGGGAATATTGATAGTCTTATACAGTTTAGATTTCTGTGGTCCGTTAATTTTATTACAGATTATTTTACTTAGAATGAACAAAATGGAAAATATAAGAATCAATTTTTATGAAAGAGAGAAAAATTGTCAATATTGGCTGTTTTGATTTCCTGTGATACACTCAATTGATTTACAATTGTTTCTTTCAGAAGAAAAGAATCTTTTAAATATTCATTTTATTGAGTGTCAGATTATTGAAAATATTGATAGTCTTATGCATTTTCGTCAGTACATAATACATTAGGAGTTTGTGTTCAGGCTTGACACTTGTCAGTCAACCATCTGCAGGCAACTAGTGATTAGCAAATTGCTAAAACTCAGAAAATGAATTGCTTACAAATTGTGATTTTTCAATTAGAAAAATTGCTTAGTAGTTAAAATTTGATTAGTATTTCTTTTATTAATGGTGGCATCTATTACAAAAAGAGCTCAAGTTCACCTTTTCTTCATGGCTACACCAACACCTATTTCTGCTTTAAAATAAGATGCAGAACTATAACACTTACATTTCTCTCTATTCATATCTAAATTGTGAACCATTCTTACACCAATTCATAATCAGAGATGATAAGTGGGCCCTGTATATCAGCATGAAGTACTGGAAACTGGTTGAATAAATCAAGCACTGAAAGTGCTTGATTTATCCAAGTTTCCAGTACTTCATGCAAGAACCAGCTGCAAAGGCTGCACTACATCCAAAGGTGTAGGGCAGCCATGCTCCAGTGGAGTCATCTATTTTGAGTTGCTTCCAAAGACCCAAACTGTTATAGATAATCTTATGCACAACTGGTATTCTTGTGCATAACACTAGGTCATATACTTCTGGCATCATCAAGTCAAAAATTGGGGACTTACAATGGTGAGTTGGCACATCCACCATACTCTCGACCTGAAATAATATTGGCCTATTCTTCTTTGCAGCTGGTAAATTCCTATACCAGTAGAATCCAAAAACTACCAAAACAATGGCAAAAAGTTATTCATTCATATGGAAAATATAATGTTGATTAGTGTTTGTTATAATAAATAATGTTTGTATTTAACAGAACCTAATAAAATGCCATACAAATGAAGCAACCTGTCATAACTCATTAAAATTGTGTGGGTAGATGCAATAAACAACAGCTGAAGCAAAGTTGTACAAGTGAAATACAGAATCATACAGCTTAAGAAATTCATTACATCATAAAGAAAAAAAAATTACTTAGGCATACTTTCCTTTCACAACCTTTACAAATACAGAATCTTCTTTTAAATTTTTGGACAATCAGTTTAAACCTAAAATTTTTCATGGAAAAAATAAAAGGTTACGATCCAATAATTATTTCCAGCTTTTCCCTTTTTTTGTGGAAAAGAAATGATGAGCTAATCCTTTACAGCTTATGATACTCCCATGTCATTGGCTTTCATTTAACACAACTTCTTGCTTTTGTATTTGGAAGATATAGTGAACTTATGTATTTTGGTGAGAAGAATGGGGGGAATATTTTTATAGCCTAAAACATTCCCCATGTCACAATTCCTTATGATCAATAAGGAAGATATGATGGAACAACTAGCTATTTACCAGAGCATTATAAGTCCACAAAATGACAAATGACAAGAAATAAATAATTTGTACAATTTCTTAAAAACGTTTTTAGTGGAAAAATGTGATTGAAGCAAAATTTCTGAATTCATCCAATCAAAATCTCATTTCCAACAATATTCATTTATTATTTTTGGAAAAAGTATTGAAGCTGGAACCTTTAACAACAGTTGCTCATTATGACAAAAAAATTCAGAATTGCTGGGATGAATTAAGATATTCAGCTTCAGTTACATTTTTCCACTAAAAACGTTTTTAAGAAATTGTACAAATTATTTATTTCTTGACATTTGTCCATTTGTGAACTTACATTGCTCTGGTAAATAGCTAGTTGTTCCACCATATCTTCCTTATTCTGACAAAAATTCAGAATTGTTGAAAATTAAAATAATCATTACACAAAGTAATAAATATCTGTTATATAATTTAGTGATGCTTAATATAACTTTAATTTTAATTTTTAGCAGAAAACAGAAAGCATTCATAGCATATCATTCCTAATTACCATATTTATTAGAACTGCATAATTACATTGAAACTTACCTTTTAAAATCAAAAGGTTTTTCTTTTCTTCTTTTCTTTAAATTACTTTGGTTGTTTTTTAGCCTAAGTTCAAGTTGCTGTATTTTTAGTATGAGTTCCTAACCAAAAAAAAAAAATTATCATAAAAGAGAAACCACAAATGATACTTTCAAAAACAATTACCATTTTAGTGTCCAATTATAAAATTATCTATTTTTTTTATGGTTGTCCATTATTTTAAAACCAAAATCAATGAAAACATTAAAAGCTTCTGCAACAGTTTAAAAAACACATTTTTAACATTTTTAAACCATCTTCTCTTTTAACTCACACTTTTAGTATCATATCTGCCAATCTACAAGAAATTTTCCATGACATTTTGTATCTCTGTTAGATATCAGTCAAATGTGAAAAAAATTCATCTGGTGATTACCCAGATTTGAAAATGTAATATTCTAATTACACACCAAATACTTTGTCAGTTCAGCTAAGAAAGAAGTGTTTGTACTTGCTTAGATATTCTTAGCATTGCCTGTCAGTCCACTACCAACTGTGATCTGTGAGCTTATTACATAAACTAACAAATGATGTTTGATAAAATATTATGCATGCGAAAATTTCATCCATCCATATACTGAATTCAAACAGAGGATCTTCTGGACATGCATCATATGATCTACCAGCAGAGCTGTGAAGTGTTGTTTAACACTAGCTTATAAGCAATAATTCAATGTTAGGATGCCATATACTATTCATTGTTTAAACCAGGAGTTCTCTAAGGTTTAGTCACTGATTTCTTTCTGATCATTGGCCTCTTCTGCAAGGTCTAATCTTTTCTTTATTTCTTTCTCGAGATTAGTACTCTTTATTAACTTTGAGAGATAGCAGAGAGGCAGTTTCTTCTGCCTCCACTATCTCGCCCTCCTGTTGTGACTAGTGTAGGGAGCCCCTTATTGGAGGCTAATTTCACCATGAACTTACAACACCTTGAACCTTCTCTAAGGTTCATGAAAAGTTCTCTGAGAGGATGGAAAAAATTTTACAAATAGCATAAAAATGAAAATTTTTGCATGATAAACAAAATAAATATCCCCTCAAGCAGCTGCTTGCTATAGAGGTCTAACAGGAGACTGTCAGTTTATATGACATAGTAAGTCTGTGAGAAAGGCAAGACCGCAGCAAAAAGACAATGCAAATATCTATGCCTTACCCAGGGCTCAAACCCAGCCCTAAGTCACACTAATCAGTAGCTAAACATGCTAACCACTCGGCAGTACCTAAAAATTTAATCCTTACAGGGTCCAAGACAAATATAGAGATTGACAGAATCTGAAAGGAGAGACTCAGCTATGCTTGTTTTTAGTACAACAAAAATAGAAATTACTGTTTAAAAATTTCTTACATATATATTTTAAAACTATGCAATTCAAGTGTGAAAAATAATTTTTTTTTTCATTTGGTGCACATTTTATTAAACTACATATAAATATTTGTTAAAGCCATCCGATTCCCATTTCTTAGAAGCACTATAGAATATTGCCAATTTGTTTAACATTACTATCTATCCCGATTTTTTTAACACAAGTTTAATTTGACTATCAACAAATTTTTTCCTTAAAGTTTCGAATAGCTCCTGAAAAATTGACAAAAATCTGCTATTTTTAAAAACAGAACATTTTGGAAGTAATTACTAAGCATGCACCTTTGTTGTCCCTGTTTTACATTCTTACTGCCTTAAACCTATTTCAGTATTTCTAGAATTATTTTTATCATTTATCCCAGCATACTATGTGGTGTTTACTGCTCTTCAAATCAAAACTATAACTAAAAAAAAGAGCCTGCATAATCAGGCTTAAGACTGGCTGCAGCCCACAGCATCACAGGAGAGGATGTTGCAGATGTTACTAGTTGCCCCCTCATACAGAAGAGAGAGGTGGCCTTCTGCTAAGTGGCTATGTGGTAATTGTTTACATGGAAATAATATAATTTATTACACACCAAATTGCCTTTCTATTCAAGTACATTACACTGAAGTGCAATTGAATTAGGGATAGGAGATGTTATCCAAATTTAATACTGCAAGTCCCACATTTGCGTGCATGTGTGGCTGAAACTCTGGTCATATATAGCTGTCAGCATTCATTGTCAGCAGCGTAATGGGAAAGGCATGGAATTTAGATGCATTTGACAGAGGGCAGATCTTAGGTGCCCGACAGATGGAGCACTCGGTCTCTGAAATTCTCAATGAATTTGGATTTTCTCATACGACAGTTTCAATAGTGTTCCAGGAATATGGAAATTCCAGCAAAAAAACAAACACCAAGACAAATTGCAAAGCACAACCAGCCTTGAATTATCGTGGGCTTCGCTGTCTGACCCACATTGTACAGACCTATAGGGGCCAGACATTATCTGAAATCACCTTCTATCTGAATGCGAGTTCCAGCCGGGAAATCAGTGCATGGTCCATGCAACATTCACTTCATCATCTCGGCTTCAAGAGCCATCAACCTACGAGAGTCCCACACCAGGCTCAATGACTTGCCTGGGCTAAATAACATCGAAACTGGACCATCGAAAATTGACAACGGATAGCCTGGAGTGATGAATCTCGATTTAAACTTCTTCACGCCAATGGGAGACAGGGTATGACATGATGAAGTCATGAATCCTGCATGTCAGATCGGAACAGTACAAGCTGGTGGTGGCTCAGTGATGGCCTGGGGTGTCTTCAGTTGGACATCTGTGGGACCTTTGGTACATGTACTGACAACTCTCAATGCATCCCCAGTACGTAGAACTCATGGCTGGCCATTTATACCCATTTATGGCCATCATGCAACTGGTACGTAGAACTCATGGCTGACCATTTACACCCACTTATGGCCATCATGCATCCCAATGGAGATGGCATCTACCTGCAAGACAATTGTTCATCTGACAGGTCCAGGTTGGCTACTGCATGATTGCAGAAGCATTCTGCTGACTTTGAAATAATGAATTGGCCACCTAGAAACCCAGATTTAAATTCCATCGAAAATCTTTGGGATACCGTCGAGCAGAGTGTTCGGGTCAATGTCCCATCAGTGACGACCTTGAAAGAATTGTGGACAGCTCTGGAGGATGCATGGGTCACCATACCTGTGGAACATTTATGCAAGCTTGTGGAATCCTTGCCTCATTGTGCGGTGGCCGTTATCAGGGTCACACGTTAATATCCCTAATTCAATGGCACTTCAGTATATAATCATTTCTGTCTATTAATAGTTTTTTTTTTTATAAATGTTTATTTGCATTGTAAGATGCATTTTTTTACTACATGACTCCAAAATTCCCTATTAAAATAAAACAAGTTGTATTTTTTGTAAAATATTTTATTTTCTGAAAATCCAGAATTAAATGCTGATTAATTTGGCATATAACATGTCAAAATTCCTTCCTCAGTTATTTGGCAAAAAGTTCTTATATTTTTTTAGCAGATCACAGTGAAAAAATAGCTGGGCCTCTGGATGTAAACTAGTTTTTCAGGTGGGATCCTGGATCATTTTATAATTTAAACACAAATTATATTTTGTACCTTGGAGCATGTAAAACAAAATTGGTAAACGCACACAATAATGAACTGTGAAAGACAATAATTTTTATGTCAAGGTAAGTTTTTTTTTTTATTATTTTATAAACTTATTTAAATTAAAATAATAAAATAATTTGTAAAAGTGCAAAAAACACTCGGTTTTCTTTTTTTTTTTTGTTTTCAATTTTTATTGAAGTAAAAATAAAAAATATACAGTAAAATTTTGCAATATTTAAAAACATGTTTGAAAACTTGAACTAGCATTTCTTTTCTCTTCAAAATTTTGGCCATTTTATTAATCACAATTAAATGCTTTCTTTTGGTATATAACATGAGTATTTCCCTTCATTATTTACTTCAGGGTGAGGTTCTAAAGTTGGACATTTTATTTTCTGAAAACACTTCAAAATTAACTTGGCCACCAGAGTGAGACCAGTTTCATAAACTTGACACTTTAAGGTTTAATAGCATTCTCAAGGGATGGAAGGGGAGCATAGCCCCCTAGATTCAGCCCTGGATATAACTTTTTTGCCCACATGGTAAAAGTTAAAAATCAGTGCTTTGCAGGAAAGGTTTAAAGAACTAGTAAAGAAGTCCAAAGAAAAGTTAAATGAACTATTAAAATACAATGAATAGAAAATAATTTAGCTAATAAAAAATATATAACATTACTTTCTAAAAATGCTAATGCTTTAAATACCATCAATTTACAAGGTTCTAACCATTTCCAGGTCTGTAAATGGTAGCTAGGTAGTCACTGGAAGGAGAGCTATGCACCAATCCCCTGTGATGATGCATAGAACCGGCCAGGCCTAGCACCTAATGTCCAACCCCGCCTTCTCGTGGTGCGGACCGTTAGTAACTTTCAAAAGAGATACTCTCTTGTGGAAGTGAACGGAAGGGGAGGGCTGCCAGATTAGTGTGGCCTACTGATCTGGACAACTATGGCTACTTTTCTTTTTTTTCTACCCTGCTGAGGAGTGGTCAACCACACAGGGTCCTGGTGCTGACCATATAAACCTACTGGACTGGACAGATATATGGCTCTGAGCTTGATTATGGATCCTGATTTTGCTGCACTGGTGGGCTTCTGTGGAGGGAAAATCTTCCGCTGTGTTTTCTTTTTGTTTGTGGGTTGACAGCCCCAAGTGAATAGATCCACAGGATATGTTTATCAGCTGGTGGATAATCCTGAGCAGAAGTCATCGCAGGCACCTGAACTCTTTGCTTCTATTGGCATCGTCAAATTCTACATTGGAGGAAGTCTTCCAGTGTAGATGGCTTCAGCCTTTAGTAGTGGGGGAACGGGTCTTTGCCCCATGTCTGCGATTAGGGGGCTGTTTGATATTGTCGGCATTCCCTCTCTCAATAAACATAGTTTCTTTAAACATCCCACTAACCATTTTCTCTCCATAGGTAGTTGGAATGTGAGGACTCTGCACAGAGCTTTTTCTCTTGATGTCCTCACACAAGAATTCCACCGTTATAATTTAGATATTCTCGGCTTGCAAGAAACCAGATGGACAGATAAAGGTCAGATTCTTAAAAATAATCTTAAATTTCTCTTTTCAGGGAGGGACGACAAAAAGCATCACCAAGGCGTGGGTCTGCTTCTCAGCAGACACGCTAGTGATGCTCTTCTAGGATATGAGTGCATTAATGAAAGGTTTCTTACAGCAAAATTTCAGACAAGCGTTAAAGACTTGAATGTTATCTGCTGTTATGCCCCCACTGAGGATGCCAATGAGGATGAGAAGGATAGGTTTTATGAACAACTTCAGGATATTTTGAATTCTGTCAAGAAAGGAGATATTACCCTTGTTCTTGGTGACTTCAATGCCAAAGTTGGTACTGACTCTGACCTTTGGGGAGGAGTAATAGGCCCTTTTGGTATTGGTAGCTGCAATAGCAATGGGCAACGTCTCCTACAGGTAAGTAAACTCAATGGATTCAGAATAACTAACACTTATTACAAACACCGCGACATACATAAGTACACATGGGTTTCACCTGATGGGCTGCATAAGAATATGATTGATTACATATTAATTAACAGCAAATGGACTAGTTCTGTTAGGAATACCAGGGCATATAGGGGAGCTGAAATTGGATCTGACCATTACCTTGTTAAAAGTGTGTTGCAACTTAAACTTAAAAAGTGTTGTGCTAGGGTTAAAAAATTTACTTTTAATACTGAAGCTCTGAAAGATCCAGTTATAGCCAAAGCTTACCATGATAGGTTACTTAGTCATTATGACAGTCATGGTTTGCTTACTACTGAAGTTGAGGAAGAATGGGATCATTTTAAACAGGCTTTTTTGGACACTAACAGTACTCTTTTAGGAAAAAAGGAGCAGAAGAGGCAAAATTATCTGAGTGATAAGGCACTTGAGCTTATTTCGGAAAGAAAGAACTGCAGGAATGCCCTTAATCAATACCCTACTAGTCCTAATAGAAAGCATTACAGAGACCTTAATAAACTTGTAAAGGATCAGTTAGCTGCTGATAAAAATATTTGGCTTGATGGTTTGGCTGACAAAGCCGAGGAAGCAGTTAGACAGAACAACAGCAGAGAGCTGTACCATATAGTTAATGTTTTGTGTGGTAGAAAACGGACAGGCATACAAGGATTGAAGGATAAACAAGGTAAGGTTATAGAAGGGGAGGATTCTGTCATGGCTAGGTGGGCTGAGCATTTCAGTGATGTTCTAAACAATGTAGTTAGTTCTACTCCCATTGTTTGCAATGATGATAGATGCATTGGTGGCTTTAATGTTGGCCCTATAACACAATCTGAAGTTAGTTTGGCTGTTTCTAAACTTAAACTTCATAAATCCCCAGGGGTAGATGAAATTACTACGGAAATGCTTAGAGCTGGGAATGTTTCGGTTACCACTTGGATGACTGAAATTCTGAATCTCTTTTATGATAAAGGCATGGTTCCTAAGGATTTTACCAGAGCTATTGTTATCCCTATTTTCAAAAAAGGTGATCGCATTTCTTGTGATAACTATAGGGGTATCAGCCTACTCTCTGTTCCAGGTAAAGTTCTTTCCATGATTGTGCTTAATAGAATTAAGAATCTGGTTGACAGGCAATTGCGTGATGAGCAATGTGGATTCAGAAGTGGTAGGGGATGTGTAGATCAGATATTTTCACTTAGGCAGATTCTTGAGAAATGTTTAGAGTTTCAGAAACCTTTGGTTGCTAGCTTTGTTGATTTCAAAAAGGCTTTCGACTCTGTTGATCGTCATAATTTGTGGTTGATTGTGAGATCATGTGGTATACCAGACAAGTTAGTTAACATTATGAAAGCTCTCTATAATAACACTGAGTCGTGTGTGAGAGTTGGTAAGGCTTGTAGCAATTGGTTTAGCATTACTTCTGGTGTTCGACAAGGGTGCATTTTGTCTCCTTTTCTCTTTAGCTTGGTTATTGATTATGTTATGCGAAATTCACTTCAAGGGAAAGATTTTGGCCTTAAATGGGCTGGAGATACGAAAATTTCTGATTTAGATTATGCTGATGATTTAGCCCTTTTGGCAAATGATGTTGATGAGATGAACTCTTTCATTCGAGCTGTTGATGAGACTGGTAGTAGAGTAGGTTTGGTTATAAACAGAGAGAAAACTAAAGTGATGAAAATTGGTCAGGCAGGCTGTGATTCAGTTAATCTGAATGGTTGCAGTCTTGAGCAGGTGTCACAGTTTAATTATCTTGGGAGCTATGTAACAGATAATGGTGATGTGCGGCATGAGATTAACAGACGAATAGGGATTGCTGCCGGGACTTTTAAGAATCTATGGAGAGTGTGGAGAAATAGGCGTATACACCTAAAGACTAAAATTAGACTGTATAATGGTTTGGTTCTTTCTAGGGTTAGTTATGGTAGTGAAACTTGGACACTTTGTAAACAAGATAACAGGAAACTAGATGCTTTTGATTCCAGATGCTTACGCAGTATCTTGGGCATTAGGTGGTTTAATTTTGTAACTAATGATGAGGTTAGGCAAAGGAGTTTGCAACCTCCTTTAAGCAGCATATTGTGCAGAGAGAGACTCCGTTGGTTTGGCCATGTTGCCCGTATGAATAATTATAGATTGGCGAATAGGGTTATGAACAGTGTGCCTAAAGGCCTCAGAAAGAAGGGGAGACCTAGGATGCGGTGGGCAGACAATGTCAAACAGGACCTTGTTAGAATTGGTGTGCAGTGGCCAGATGCAGTAGATGTAGCTCAGGATAGACTTGCTTGGAGAACTAAATTGCACGGTCTGGTTGGACCTCCGTAGCCCATGGCTGCTTGAGGATGATGATGATGATGATGATGAACCATTTCCACAGGAAAATTTCCATTATATTAATATTAGGGTAATAATATGTTTAGCATACTTACTTCTTTGGTTAAATTTTGAAGATCTGCGTCTAGTTCTGGTTTAATAACTTCATTCATCATTCCAGGCTTATCTTGAAAGAGCTTTCCTGTAAAAAAGAGCATTATGAGCATTAAACAAAAATAATAAAAAAACTTAAAATTATACTAGCAAAAATATCAGGTTTTTTTTGCTCAAACTACAATTGTTTGCTCTGTCACATGTGTCAATAGTCACAAAATTAAAAAAGTTAAAATGCACACAAACTTCAAGCTTATACATTTTGCTTAAAGCTCAATATCAATAAGCCCACCGCATTTCTCCACGCAATGCATTCCAAAAGAATGCATTAAAGATTCCATTTCTTGCGATACTTCTCGGTCATTCCTCTTTCACTGTGCTATCAAAAAATATAAAATCCTTAAATGGTCCCATTTTGAATCATATGGTACAATATTTCACGCCGGAGAAAAAAATTATAGTCCAAATTACTATTCTTCAGTAAAGTTGCAAAATAATTTCCTAGGTTTGGCATTGCACTAAACAACTTGTTGTCACATATTTTATTCTTATTTTGGTAATTATGCAAACCTCCCAGAGGTATTTAATGCTCAAGCTGATCAGTTAAGATATGCACAACCTAATAGATAAAGGAATGAAATAAAAAATTTCTAAACAAAATCTTAACCTAGTTTATGTTAACCTAATGCAACTTTAAGAAAATAAACTGAAAGCTAATAAAACCTTACCTAACATAAAGAATTCACAAATTCTAACCTAACTAGACAAACACAGAGGAATGGAATTAAACATTTAAAACAACCCTCAACAGAAAGTAAAGCCCCCTTCCTGTAGATTAAACAGAAGAGTCCTGGTTATATATTAGAGCATTGATAAGGACAATGGCAGCTGGTGTAGTGACAGTTAATGGAGAGAACTCTGGGCATCCAATGATTGCTATAGTAGCATTTCCATAATGGCAAAGGTCAGTAAGAAATGCTTGATATGCACTCAAATTTTATTATATAGATATTGGGGCTGCTCAAATGGTAGCCTATGAAGAATGCATTAAAGACAAAAAATGAATATTTATGATAATTATTGAACCATAGGTTGAAATAAAATGAAAGTATCTTTTTGTCTCATTTTTGTCTGCTAGCCAGCTTACACTAAGCTTACTAGCTTTCAGATATTAAATGTATCTTTGCATGCTTTTCAATGAGGAAAATTTTAACCTTTTTAAAATTATACATAATACAAACAAAACGTTCATTTTGGTAATCGCAAAGAAAGCAATTTAGTTCAATACCTCTTTAACAAAAGCTTATATCCCATTATGTTCTGAATATGTCTTCTGAATAAATCAACTGAACTGAAATAAATTTCACATACAGTTATTAAAATAGGTGACATCAGTTTAAGCCTAATTTCTTAATCTAAATTTCAGGAAGTTATATTTTTTAATACAATTTATGATAAAAAAAATTGGGGCAAAAAAAGTATGGTTCACAAAGAGTACGACTTCTTTCATTTTTAATAGTAAGGTTTCTATTTAAGATGAAGCTACAAATTACCCCTGATAGATTCATTCAACAATACTACAGAAAAAAAAATGTCCAAATGTTACTGAAACCTTCATAATGCAATTGGAGAAGCAGTACTTGCATTAGTCATGAAATGAATGTAAAAGAAAACAAAATCATTCAACATGAAACAATGCTGATTAAACTTTTTTTCTTACAAAGGCCACTAGCTCCCATAAAATTTGCAATAAATGATAAAGCAACAGCAAAACCAGCTTATTCATCCATGATCCCTCAACATTAAAAAACTCTACAAAACTGATGGCAGTACATATGGAGCTCTAAAATTATGTGCAGTTCAAACATTTTTGACCAGTAACTAAGTCAGAGTGCCATCTCACAGCCAAGTGGAAGCATGCTTGGCTACTATCACAGGGACCTGGGTTTAAGACTCAGATAAGATATGGATGTTGCTTATCTAGTTAAGTGTGATGCCCCATCGTTCACTTTTACTTTACCTTAACCAGTTTTGTTTAATTTACGTTATATTTATCATTTTGGGGATTTTTTATTTCCTTTTTGGCATCACAGCACTCACATCCAAGAGATTCTAGGAGTTGTGGATGTGCCGCAACTCCGATCTTCCGACTGTACCGTTAAAGCGCGTGCCAAGGACACGCCCCCTCTTGCGTCATAGCTTGCGTCGTTCGTCATAGTATGCAAATGTCTTTCCCAGCATGCGCCAGCTACTGTCTTTTAAACCGTGACCTGTGAGTCACAGGGGGAGTTAGTGCAGTAGCACTAAGGAGAGCACAAGGTGCGTAGCACCAAGCACAGTGCGTGTAGCACAGGAGTAGCAGTTATGTGTTCTTCATTGATGTCTTGGTGAGTTGAATTATTTTGGAAATAAATCTGTTTTGTTATAAACCTTTTGAGTCTGTACAATTTTTTCTCTTGAGCAACGCGAATTAAGGATTTTTGAATTATAAAGTTTACTTGATAATCATTTTGATTCTTACTCATTAACGCTCGCTGGTATTTGAACCCTAAATCAACTTATTATCAACTTATTCTACTTTTGGCAATTTGTTAATTATTGCCTGGCACCTGTCTAAGCTATCCGGAGCATAAAAACTTCAAGTATTTTGCATTTGTTTGGAGCGTTACATAAGTATGGATTTCCCTTCTGTTGAGATCTTGCCTTCCATAAGATCTTCTCTATGGCATATTATACTGAATCTTCTGTCAGACCTCTCTGGTAAACAGCTGCTTAAGGGGTAAAAAAAATACCCCCTCAAGCAGCTGCTTGCCACAGAGGTCTGACAGGAGCCTGTCAGTTTATATGCCACAGTAGAAGATCTGAGAGGATGGCAGGACCTCAGCAGAAAAATGACACATACATCCATGCCTTACCCGGGGCTCAAACCCAGATCCCCTAGATCAGTAACCAAACACACTAACCACTTAAGTCACATATTTCATAATATAGTCCATAAATAAAATAAATAAATACCCCCTCAAGCAGCTGCTTGCCACAGAGGTCTGACAGGAGCCTGTCAGTTTATATGCCACAGTAGAAGATCTGAGAGGATGCAGGACCTCAGCAGAAAAACAACACGAACATCCACGCCTTAGCCAGGGCTCGAACCCAAGTCCCTTAGATCAGCAGCCAAGCACGCTAACCACTCGGCCACGGGACAGCTCATATAGTCCATGCAAAAGAAAAAATATAATACTGAAAAGTATTTTGAAATACAATAAATAACAAACACAGAGTTACCTGTTACTTTTTAAATATAAATTAATAATTATAGTTATTTTTGATTTTGTGTCTTAGATATAGTGTATAAATTAATAAATATTTTGTGGAAAAAAATTTCACCAATATATGAGTGTAGGTGCCAAAATCACGGGAAGAGTGAAAAGTCATATTAAGTGGGAAAAACTGAGCTGGCATTAGTTCAATGGTAGAATACTCTGGCATGTTTCTAGAGATGCAGGTTCAAATCCTGTACATCAGCAAAATGTTTTCCACAAAATATTTACTGATTTTGAAATACATTTACTAGTTTAGGATTTAGATTTAAGTTTCATCATGGTTTTTTTATGCTGCACAGTAATCATCACTGCCATTATTGCTCTAATTGGTAGATCTAGTTCATCTTTGAATAAGGGGAGTACTTTCATGAAAAAATGGAGTTGTACTTTTACATATAGAATTTCTATAATAAATAAGAAGTTAATGAAGGTAACCACATTATTATGGAATAAACACACAAAAATCCATAATTGTAATAGCTAATATAGCCACACAGAAGGGCATGTCTCTAAGAAATTTGATTCACTCCTATACATAGCAAAGGGTACTTTCTCCATGCTGCCACTGTAGTCCCCAGGTTCGAGTCCCAGCTGAGTCAGCATTGAGATTTATCTCCGCAAAAATTCCCCACCCTGCCCGCGGTCAGTAGGGGACACCGATGGGCTTGGAAAGGCCACCGTCCGTCGGATGGGACGTTAAGCCTTGGCACTGTGTGCGGGAGAGCCATACCCTGTGCACATTAAAGAACACGCTGGATGGCCTTGATGGGAGGCTACCATCTGTCTCCCAACAGCTGTTCCAGTGGTCCCCTCCCCCAACCTTCTCTGAGCCTTCGGGGTCCATGTGACCTGGCCATTTAGCCCACTGTGTGCAAAAAATGCCGCTCAGAGGTAAAACAACCCACAACCCAACCCATGCTGCCATGCTTCTAGTGACACAAGCTACTGTACAAACAAGACAAAAATATATGGTGCTATGCAATATATGAGATTTTATTGAAAAACTGCTTTCTAACCTACTTGAAGGAATTTGTTTACACAATCAATAATAGTTAGAAACCAAATCTGAATCATGTTTACAGTTAATTGCTCATTAAAATTTTTTATACGCTAACATCTTGGGTTGTCAGGTTGTTTTATCTCCGAGTAGCACTTTTTTACATAATATGGGCTAAATGGCCAGGTCACCAGGTGAAGAGGTCACACAAGACCAGACCTATGCAAACTTTTTAACTAATGGGCTGCATAGAAAATTGAAAAAGATGGGTGGGCCCCCAAAGAAATAATAATCAATAATGATTGTTGGATTGGAAACAAAAAAAGAGAAAAATAAACAATACTAGTTTATTAAAATTAATTATTGTAATAAGAATTTGTTTCATTGAAGTTGGTTTTTTTTTTATCATCTATACGTTATTTGTATCTTTTACAAATTTGCCATCAGCAGCTTGCAAGGCTACACAAAACAAAGTGACTCGTATTTTGCCCAAGCCTGTACTAGACAGCTTCAGGAAATGGATGGAAACTACGCATCATGGCTATCCAAGTGTGTTCTTTATTTAACCTTAATACAGTGCCCTACGATTTATGTCCCATCCAATAGACAACAGCCTTCTCAATCCCATCAATGTCCTCTATCTGAGTGCATGGTGGGGGTTTCGAATAGATAAATCTCAATACTGGCAAAGATGGGACTCGAACCTAAGAACTACAGATCACAAGTCTGGCATGGTACCAATTGAACCAAACCCTGCCCCAAGCTCATATCAACATCATCAGAAAAGCAAATGTTTCCTCTGGATATGTTCAGAGTCTTTTGACACTCTCCTCCAGATGGCATAATTGAATAATGCCAAAATGCTGATAACTTTTATGTTACATAACAATAACAAAACACTTTAAATCCTATGACAAAGTTTCGTATCTTGTAAAAACGAATTGTTTTATTGTAGAAAACTTTGCATTTAGTCAGATCTTGTCCAAGTTGTGCAGACTTAGTTCGAAGACGTTTTCAACGAGCACGTTTCTCTTATACAACTCATTTTTTACATTTTTACAAAATATGAAAAGTTTGAGTTCTTGTATTTTTCAAGGATGATGTTTTTCAAGATGTGCGCATTCAGCGTTCAAAGCAGATTCGTTGTGTAAATGACACTTCGTCGGTACTGCTCGAGCTCAGAACAATTTATCTCTAACGAAGGGTAGGTAAAAATTATAGACTCACTTCTTATTCTCTAAAACGTTTAAACAAAATAGGGAAAATATACTTAGGTATCGCTAGTAGATGAGCAATAGTGAAATTTGACTCTTAATGTGGATCCTTATATTTCATAAACATAGTTGAATACTAACCACGCTTCAATCAAGTTCACTGAACACAACAGTTACGGTCTAAAGGTCTTTCAAACAAAAAACCTGAAACACAAACTTGTTGACTTTAACAAAGAGCGATGGATATCAAATATAGGTTTAAAGCGTTGAAAAATGGTAAAATAATGGTTAGCGACTGGAGATCTAATGTAGGGGGTGACTTGCCACAAGGATAGTGGAGAGCAGTGGAGAGTCGAGAGTAAGGTTGGCTGAACGGCACTGAACTTCTGCGATTCGCTGAAGGAAACTATGTCATCTGGAGCAATCTCACGGAGCAATCCAGCCTGCCATGCGAGCGCCTTTTGTAACTTTATTTCTTCACTTAAATTTATTTGTTAATTTATCAACTACTCTTAAAAGTTAATTTTGTTACTATCAATTTGTATTAAAATGTTCATCCAATCACCATTTTCAAACCATGCCGGTGACAACTTGGATTGAAATCACAATTCTATACACAACTTCATTTGAGGATCTTAAACCTTTTGACAGTGCGATTTCATATATTTGTAAAACGTTTATGCGAACCTCTTGAATCGTAGAGATTCAATCCCTGTTCTCTACAATGTAGGAAATTTTTTGGCTTAAAATATTAGAAAATACAAAAGTATCAGAATTCAATGACCCTTTTCAAGTTAGTAGCGAACCACAGTTTGAAAACAACGGGTCCTAAATTGTGATTCATTTTAAATATCAAATATTTTCAATATCATCAAAATAGTTAACGTAATTATAATTAAATAATTTGCTAGAATGCCGTAGCAAATATTACAAATTATACAGTGCTGTACCAAAACATTTGAGAATTTCATGTAAATGAGATTCTAATTTCGGATCTTTATAACTTCTAAAATATGCATTTAATAAAAAAATGTGAGGGAGGATGAATGAAACATTCTTGATTATGATAATCAACTCTTTAAGCCTTGGTTTTTAACTATGTTTGTTCTGTATTTAAAGAGTTGTGGAAGTTGGAATATTTCATAAAAGTAATGCATCATAGGATTTTCACCTCAGATTTCAATTAAAACTTAAATAAGCATTGTTTCAAACTATTTATAAAATAAATATACACATTTTATAACTTTGCGTAATGATTATTTCAATATTAGACAATTATTAATGATTTTTATAAAGCAAGATAATTTATTGTTAAATATTACAACTTCCATAACTCTTTAAATAATGAACAAATGTTGTTAAAAAAAAATGATATCTAAATGGATTGGATTATGATCTTCGATTTATCTTCAGTCACACTTTTCAATAAATGCATAGTTTAAAAGTTATAATGCTTCAAAGTTAGGTTTACATTAACATTACATTGGAATTCTCTATTATATTTTTGGGGCGGAGGGGGGCTCAGTCAGTTGCGTGCCAGGCTCATAATCTGCAGTTCTCAGGTTCGAACCCAAGCTGTGTCAGTGTTGAGATTTATCTCTGCAAAACTCCCTGCCCTTCCCACAGTCAGTAGGGGACACTGATGGGTTTGAACAAGCCGCCGTCCTTCTGATGGGACGTTAAGCCATGATTCTGTGTGTGGGAGAGCTATACCCTGTGCACGTTAAGGAACACACTGGATTGCTTTGACGGAAAGCTGCCATCTGTCTCCCAGCAGCTGTTCCAGTGGGTCCCCTCTCCCAACGTTCTCTGAGCCTTCAGGGTCCTTTTGACCTGGCCATTTAGCCCATTGTGTGCAAAAAAGGTGCCGTTCAGAGGTAAAACAACCCAACCCTACTATATTTTTTGGAGGAGAATAAGGAGAAACTAAATATTTCTGTTAAATAGAGCCTGACGTTAAAAAATATTTCCACTAACTCTCCCCCTACCTTCAATGGCAAAGGAGACACTGATGGAATTTGGAAGGTCACTGTCTGTTGAATGGGACGTTAAGTCGTGGCGCCGAATGCATGATAAATTAACGGGAGAGTACCATTTTCTAGAAGCTGTTTCTTACGTCAACCTTCTCTGAGCCTTCTCCTGAGCTATTCTGATCTGGCCATTTAGTTCATTGTATGCAAAAAAAAAATGCTGCTCAGAGGTAAACCAACTCTAATATTTGGTAGGACAATGTATCTACTACTTTCTAATTTCTTTGAAATTAAAAGCAAGCTATTTTTACATTTACTTAAGATATTTAAACTGTAAATATATTAAAGAGTATATTAAATTTAAAAAGTGATTATCATACTTATCAAATGGTAGCTAGGTAGTCACTGGAAGGAGAGCTATGCACCAATCCCCTGTGATGATGCATAGAACCGGCCAGGCCTAGCACCTAATGTCCTACACCGCCTTCTCGTGGTGCAGACCGTTAGTACCTTTCAAAAGAGATACTCTCTTGTGGAAGTGAATGGAAGGGGAGGGCTGCCAGATTACTGTGGCCTACTGATCTGGACAACTATGGCTACTTTTCTTTTTTTTCTACCCTGCTGAGGAGTGGTCAACCACACAGGGTCCTGGTGCTGACCATATAAACCCACTGGACTGGACAGATATATGGCTCTGAGCTTGATTATGGATCCTGATTTTGCTGCACTGGTTGGCTTCTGTGGAGGGAAAATCTTCTGCTGTGTTTTCTGTTTGTTTGTGGGTTGACAGTCCCAAGTGAATAGATTCACAGGATATGTTTATCAGCTGGTGGATAATCCTGAGCAGAGGTCATCGCAGGCACCTGAACTCTTTGCTTCTATTGGCATCGTCAAATTCTACATTAGAGGAAGTCTTCCAGTGTAGATGGCTTCAGCCTTTACTGGTGGGGGAGCGGGTCTTTGCTCCATGTCTACGATTAGGGGTGCTGTTTGATATTGTTGGCATTCCCTCTCTCAATAAACATAGTTTTTTTAAACATCCTACTAACCATTTTCTCTCCATAGGTAGTTGGAATGTGAGGACTCTGCACAGAGCTTTTCTCTTGATGTCCTCACACAAGAATTCCACCATTATAATTTAGATATTCTCGGCTTGCAAGAGACCAGATGGACAGATAAAGGTCAGATTCTTAAAAATAATCTTAAATTTCTCTTTTCAGGGAGGGACGACAATAAGCATCACCAAGGCGTGGTCTGCTTCTCAGCAGACACGCTAGTGATGCTCTTCTAGGATGTGAGTGCATTAAGGAAAGGTTTCTTACAGCAAAATTTCAGACAAGCGTTAAAGACCTGAATGTTATCTGCTGTTATGCCCCCACTGAGGATGCCGATGAGTATGAGAAGGATAGGTTTTATGAACAACTTCAGGATATTTTGAATTCTGTCAAGAAAGGAGATATTACCCTTGTTCTTGGTGACTTTAATGCCAAAGTTGGTACTGACTCTGACCTTTGGGGAGGAGTAATAGGCGCTTTTGGTATTGGTAGCTGCAATGGCAATGGGCAACGTCTCCTATCCATTCTGTGGGAATGAGATAAACTTATGAAAGCATGGAAAAAATACTCACTGCTATAAAATATGACCAGTTTAAGTGGGCAATATGTGGTGACCTAAAAGTCAGATCTCTCTTGCTCGGTCTTTAAAGAGACTTCACAAAATTTTACTGTTTTCTGTGTTTGTGGAACAGTAGGGCTAAAAAGAAACACTACAAAACAAAAGACTGACCCAAAAGAGATGTTTTTATTCCTCGAAAGAGTAATGTCTTCTAGTTGACCCCTCTGATGTTCTGCTCCCTCCACTACGCATCAAACTGGGGCTTATGAAAAACTTTGTAAAGGCTGTGGACAAAACTGGTGGTTTGCACTTGAAGGAATTTAAAATGCAAGTCATGAATCCTGGTTAATCTGTGAGATTCATTCTTCCTAATGAGATAGTAAAATGACAAGTGGGAATGGTTTATCATGCAGAATCTTCAAGATGATAACTTCAAACAATCATTTGTTTGCACAAGCTGAGTAATAAAGTTCTACAGTTATATTTTTATGAAGAATTCTGATCAGAAACCTTTCACTGAAAAGTATTTTCAATAAGTTTTAGGGAACAATAAGTTAACCTAAACCAATAAAATAAGCATATAAATGTGAAAAAATTAATTTGTGAAAACTTAGTGGTAAACTTGAACTATGACATAAGAGTATGTCTAAGAATTATTCTTTCTAAAGCAAGAAATAAAAAAATGGAATTTTCACAATGAGTGATTTAAATGAGTAATACTTAGGTTATGGATTGCATTTTGGATATGCACACAATTGTTTTTTACTTCTCCTGGATTTGAATGATTGAACCCATTTTTTTAACTGAAATACTCATATAAAAGTTTTATTTGCTGCTCACTAAATAGCGTCACTAGTGTAACTGAACATTATTATCATTGCGCTGCTATATGATTATTACTACTATATTTATATATATATATATATCTTATTTTCGGAATGGTTTAGGGGAGAAACACTCATATTTTAGTTGAAAGTTTACATTATTAATAAAAAAAAGCTTCAACAGGGGCAGTAAAATGAAAAAATTCCAATTCGTATTTCTTCAGCGAGAAACGTAACTGGATATGGCCATCGCTAAAGTTACAAAAAAAAAATAAATTATATGCTATAAAAAAGGTAAATAGTACTACATTCATTTCAGTTATCAACAGTTATCATTTCAAACAAAAAAGAAGTTTACAGAGAACGAAACAATTAATTACTGAGATGGCAACATAAACTTTGCATAGTAACTTGTTCCTGCGATGGCAGCACAAACTTTTGAAAACCGGCACGCTTTCTTATCATTGGCCGTATTGAGATTGCGCCATTCAGTTCTCCTCCTGTATACCTGGTTTAGCAAGGAAAGTTTTTCTAAGTGAAGTGCTAATTTCCGGGCCTGGGTTTCTAACCATTTTAGTGGGTTGAACTTAGTTGAACCTGGTAACCGTGCATACAATCTAGGGTTCTACACATTTCACAACCTGCGCAGACCATGGTAGTACAAATGGTGGAATCTGTTTGATCATTTCAAACCATAATTGCAGTTGCAGAAACGGAGTCTTTAGATAGATTTCAAAATTTGGAGTCTCTGGATGAAAACAGGAGATGAAAACAGAAACTGTAAGCGAAGTATTTATAGCTTTCTTTTTCCTTGATAAGTTACACAGATAACAGAGAAGGGTAGTTGAAGCTACTCCTAGATTATACAGGCTTTCTTGTACGATAACAACACAAAACAAACATGCCATTACTACGATTCGAAACGGGATCCCAGCTGCTGTGTCAATGCTAGGAAGACGTGATAGCAAAAGGCAACACAATTGGTCGCAGGATGTTGTCAACTAACGCTGTGACTCTTAAGGTACCTCGTAGCACTACTAGGGGGAGCAGTATGATGGCCGTGTGTCACTGCAAAATGTAGGCCAAATCAGGGCACTGGCTTGACTCCTTCAGACACTTATGCATTGGTAATCTGCTCCCAGGCAAAAATGAGATTCATTACTGAACATTAAGTGCCGTCCCGTGGCCGAGTGGTTAGCGCGCTTGGCTACTGATCTACGGGACCTGGGTTCGAGCCCTGGGTAAGGCATGGATGATCTATGGGACCTGGGTTTGAACCCCAGGTAAGGCATGGATTTTCGTGTTGTTTTCTGCTGAGGTCCTGTCATACTCTCAGATCTTCTACTGTGGCATATAAACTGACAGGCTCCTGTCAGACCTCTGTGGCAAGCAGCTGCTTGAGGGAGTATTTATTATTATTTTTTATTTTTTATATGACACCAGTCGGATGCAGTCCATGCTTCCTAGGCACACCACTTCAGAAAGCGCTGCCGATGTTAGGTGGTTAGTGGTAGCTGTCGTAAAGGATGGTGAGAATGTAGTTTTGCCACTGCCAGTCATCCTTTAATGGTGCGTCTTGGTACAGCATGTTCTGTGGAGGATGTTACATGTCTTCAGATGCCAGACAACGATGTCATTGGTGTCATCCTGGATGCTCTCACTATCGTGCAATCCTCCCATCCAGTTCTTTGCCTGGGCTGGCCAGTGCCTTCGTAGCAGATATGTTTGCCTTCCTGTAACCACTGCCGCCAACATCGTCCTACTGCAGCATCACTCTGACCCAGATGCTGGCCAATACGTCGATATGACCAACTAGTTATTTCGAGGTCCATGATCTCTGTCGAACTCGCTGAATTGTTGGTACAGTCGTCGGGTGCATCATCGTGGCATCCTCATTGGCTACTGATCTCAACACAATTGCAACAGTGGTCAGAATAGCAACGCTCCTTACATACACCCTGGGATGCACGTTTCCCCTGTGAGCTGGGACTGTTCTGTATGTTTAGTGGCGTCGAATTTCTAATCATTTCCATGACTGCCCCCACCGAAATTTGCCCCCTCTGACAAATTTCGATGGTGGCAGAGCCTCCCTGAAAAGTTTTTTAACCCTACAATGCAACGTGTAGCAAAAATGCTACATGTAATGTAACTGGCAGTTTTTTTTTTGTGTTTCTTTTTCTTTGTGTGTGTGTCTTTTTTTGTGCATTGAAAACTAAAAAGTTATCAGTGTACAAAAGAAATCTCTATTAAATTAATAGAGATTTCTTTTGTAAAAAGGGTTTAACAACTCTTTAAATGCATATTGCAGAACCTACGATATATTCTTTTAATGATATTTAATGTTACTGTAGGTAAGTATGCAAGTCTGTAGGTAAGTATGCAAGTGTAGGTTTTTAGCTAAGTACCGAAGTGTTTTATAATACTAGTTTGCACTGACAACTTCTAAAAATATTCAGGGATATTTTAAAAAAAGCAGTATATTATAGAATATTATATTCTATTCAAAATATTATTTTGCATAAAGTGCAATGAATAAACTCTGACATTTCATCTGAGAAAACTGATGATTTGTTTTTATCGGAGGACCTATTTATTTTCTGTATTTTAATACACAGGCGTTTACCTTCATGTCATCGACAGTGTGAGAAACTCAGATGGTACAAATGTAATACACGATCTCTTGCAAGAATATGTTAAATTTATGAGAGTAGTGTTAACAATTCCTGCATCTTCGTATTCCGCAGAGAGGTCTTTTTCCGCTATACGAAAATTAAAAGCGTATTTGAGCTCGACTACATCTCAACAAAGGTTTAATGATTTCGCCTTACTTCATATTCATAGAAATCAAGACATAGAAGTAAATAAATAGTAAATTCATTTATAGCCACGACAGAAGTTAGATAAAATACATTCTTAGTAGAGTTAATTTTTAAAAATTATGGCACTTTTTCTTTCTTATTTTAGATCTTAATGGCATCCTCAAGTTTTATATTCCTTAATAAAAGTAAATTTTTGATTTAAATAAAAACCGTTTTTAATAGAAATTTGTTTTTTTTTTTCTGAGATTTACAAAACGAATGTGTCTGGTATCCTGCTATTGTATGTGTGCCTCCCCCCTCCCCCCTGAGAATTTAAAAACTCGGCTCTTGTGACTATAAGTATGGATTTTTCTTTCTCACATTGTCTTTCTGCTGAAATCTCGCTTTCATAACAGGTCTTCTGACGTCTTAATTGACAGTTTCTTATCAGACCTGTGAGAAACAGCTGTTTGAGGGGTGTAAAAAAATTATTCAACTAAGAATTTAATTGTCTAATGCTTTTTCATCTCTTACATCTGTTGGAATTTAATCTTCGTTATCAGAATTTACAGTATTTGTATACATAATAGATATAATTATTAGTGTCAACTTCTGATATTTTCATTAGAGACCTTGATAAAGTTATTATTAACTTTTTAATTACACCAAACAAGAATTTTGATATAAAATAATGCTAAAGCGTGATTTGGGTTTTACCTTGACGAACAGTGGCTGTGGAACTAAACGAAAAAGTCCAGCAGTTTTGCATTATACACCAGCGAAGTTAGTTTCAGTTGATGTTCCTTTTCTTGGAATCTTTTGTTTATCGGAAAGGATTAAGGCTAGGGGAGAATAGAAAGCAATATCGATCGCCTTCTGGAAGGATCAATAATAACTCTTTGATTAAACTGACATTACCATCCTCTCAGACCTTCTACTCTGGCATATAAACTGACAGGCTCCTGTCAGACCTCTGTGGCAAGCAGCTGCTTCAGAGGGTATTTATTATTTTTTTATTTACGACAATTTTTAAGTTGAAACAATAATAAGGACAGGTGACTCTGCCATCTATCATTCGTAATAATAACTAAAAATTTTCATCTCTTTACATTTCTCGCAAAATCTACAATTTATAATGCGAAAAAATTGTTTTTTCAATGCCATTGATTTTAAAAGTATCTCAATATTTCCAAGCTTATTTCACCAATTCTTTCGTAAAATTTGTATGATTGGAGGAAGAATATTGTAGTAGTTTCACGTTGACATTATCAAACCACGGGTTCCGATTCGAGTCGGCGGCAGCCTCACCCTGCCCTCGATCAGTAGGGGACACCGATGTGCTTGGAAAGGCAGCCGTTCTTTGGATACCACCTTAAGCCGTGGCTCTGTGTATGAAAGAGCCATCCCTGTGCATGTTAAACAACGTGGTGGACGGCCTTGATGACAGGCTACCATCTGCCCAGTGAGTCATCTCTCCCAAAGTTCTGTGAGCCCTTGTGATCTGGCCATTTAACCCATTGTGTTCAAAAAATGCTATTGCCGCTCAGTGATAAAACAACTGAACTGCGCCTGTGAATAGTTTTATCATTTTTCCAATTTATAGATTTCCAATATTTGAGATTACTTTAGCAATCCCCCCGCTCTCTGAATGTGCGCCTGAGGTATGCATAAGCAACTTTTGTCCCCGGGCGGTTCGTAAAATTGTTGGGGTTTTAAATTATTTTTTCCTTCTCTCTACGACTCTCTGACTTAGTGACAGAAATCACGGATCGATATTTTTATAATTTACACATTCGCAGGATTTGCAGACAGATTGAGAAAGAGATCAAAATGTCTAGAATTACAAACAGACCACACATGAATCAGAAAAGATAGGCTTTTTTAATCGTATATGTGAAAATAATTTTTTATTTGCACTGTTGTTACTGAAGGTAAATGTTATTGAATTGAATTTATCTTTTCCTTACCTGGAACATCAGCTACATTGAACGTTCTCAATCGTGAAAAACATTTGGTTTCAGATCCGAAGTCTCTTGTTAGTAAGTACTGTTCATATTTTGCTTTTTTGGCAAAAACCAAGTTATTCGACAAAAAATCCACTCAAATTTTTAGTAAATGGTGTAAATATGTAACTGAGTAATTTCAAAAATGCGTTTAATTTAATCCACAGAAATCGAGATCCGACTCGGGGATATTTGGACGTCCCGAAAACTTTCTTTGTGACACGATGACAGCTGTCTAAAAAGCAGGATCTACGGGCTTCATTTATTTCTATATCATATAATAAAAAGATTATAAATAAATATAAAAAATACCCCCCTCAAGCAGCTGCTTGCCACAGAGGTCTGACAGGACCCTGTCAGTTTATATGCCATAGTAGAAGGTCTGTGAGGATGGCAGGACCTAAGCAGAAAAACGATACATACATCCATGCCTTACCCAGGGCTCGAACCCAGGTCCCGTACTTGATGGATTTTACGTTTTAAAATGCTAACATATTTCAACAAGACAAGTTTCTTTCATGACAATGATCAACAAAATAACAGTTTACCGTCGATAGTTTTGTCGGCTATCATTTGCTGTCGATAATAAAGAAAAAAACTGTCGATACATCGATAATTCTCACCACTACCAGGTCCTTTTGATCAGTAGTCAAGCTCTCTAACCACACGGCCACTGACACGTTTACACTAATTGCAATATCCAGGAACCGCGACTATCTTCGACTGAGCATTTAACCCCAATTCTGCTGTGGTGGTTAGAGTCTGTCAGTGAAAATGAACTATTTTTATTGTCCATAATAAAGTATTAATTACAGAATAAGTCTATAGTCAGTGTTTGGCGGTAATATGAACGCATAGCAGCTTTAATATGACAAATTGTTAACGACACAAGTTTTCGGCGATAGCTTTTCATACTTCAAATGTGCTTCTATACTCGCTATTGAAGAGTGCAACAAAAATGGGTAGATCTTCAAAAGACAAGAGGGATGTATATTATAGATTAGCTAAGGAAGAGGGATGGAGAGCTAGAAGTGCTTTCAAGCTTCTACAGATCAACGAAGAATTCAACATTTTTAGCGGTATGTTGGATATTTATATTTATCCATTATTGTTATCTTTTTTAGACATAATGACGGGTTCCAGGGTAAGATTTAAGTTCTTCGTAGACCATAAGCATTCTTATAATCGTAGGCTTACAAAATATATAAATAAAATGTGTCTTTGTGTGCATGCGTTTTTTCTCCTCTAAATATCCCATGTAGCTAACATTACAGTTCTTTTCATTGTGGAAGTGACTCAGTAAGTAATGCACCAAGCTCGTAATCTGCAGGTCCCAGATTAGAGTCCCAGCTGGGCAGCAATGAGACTTATTTCTATAAAACTCCCCACCTTACCCACAGTCAGTAGGGGACACTGATGGGCTTGGCAAGGCCATTGTCTGTCAGATGGGATGTTAAACCATGGCCCCATATGCAAGAGCCATACCCTGTGCATGTTAAATAACATGCTGGATAAAAGTGAGCATTAATTACAAACAGCTTCTGTGCATGTTAAATATTATGTTATGTTTTACATTATGCTACAAACATACCCTGTGCATGTTAAATAACATGCTGGATAAACAGTGAGCATTATACTACAAACAGCTTAGCAGGCATAGATCTAGAAAAAAAAAAATAGGAGGGCAAGGAATTCAAACAGGAAACTGTAAAGCGGAAGGGGAAAAAACTGAATTTCCATTGCAGTTAACATTTCCCCTCTGTTTTAGAAATCTTTAAAACAGTTCTTGAGAAATGCATGAAACATACTTAACTTTAATAATTTTTTTCTTCTCAAGGGGCTATTTAAATTGCTGTTACTAATTACTAGCATCCCAAGAGGGGAAGGGCATGCCCTCCTTCACCCCCCCCCCCTCCTCTAGATCTGGCCCTGGAGTTAAGCAATGAACTATGGTTAGTAGTGACTGAACAAATACTTCAAACCACACTATTCCATATAGGAATGGGGAATTAGTTGCTGACTGTGAATGACATCGAAGCCACAAATGGCATCTGCATGCCTAAAAAAATTGCCTTCTATATAAACAAAGGTGGGCAGTCTCAGAAAAAGCAGAATAATTAATGTGTCATGTCATCACACAGGAAAGCATGTGCATAAAAGGAACTCATCTGAATCACGGCAAGTATCAGTTTCGATGTAATAGATGCTGTATGGATTCCAAATAAGCCCCTCATGGAAGCATCCAGAGTTGAACAATATCAAAATGCCAACATTTAATTTGATTCAGGGTCTCTTATTGATTTAGTTTCTTGACCATGGTGACACCATCAATTCACAATGATATTATTAATACTATATACTTAACTATTGATCTCAGGGACTGGGTTTGAGCCCTGAATAAAGTATGGATATTTATTTGTTGTCTTTCTGCTGAGGTCTTGCCTTCCTCACAGATCTTTTCAATGGTGTGTGGTAAACTGACAAGCTCTTGTTAAATCTCTGTGGCAAGTAGCTGCCGAAAGAGTAATTTGCTGTTTTTATTCAAGTATCAAAAATTATAGCAATTGCTCAAAATGCTGTATGAAAACACCATTAACTAACTTAAACATATTGGGGCGGGGGTGGCTCAGTCGGTAATGCGCCAGGCTCCTAATCTGCAGTTCCCAGGTTCGAGTCCCAGCTGGGTCAGCGTTGAGATTTATCTCCGCAAGACTCCCCGCCCTGCCCACAGTCAGTAGGGGACACCGATGGACTTGGGAAAGACCGCCATCCGTCGGATGGGATGTTAAGCCGTGGCCCCGTGTGGGGGAGAGCCATACCCTGTGCACGTTAAAGAACACGCTGGATGGCCTTGACGGGAGGCTACCATCTGTCTCCCAACAGCTGTTCCAGTGGGTCCCCTCCCCCAACCTTCTCTGAGTCTTCGGGGTCCATGTAACCTGGCCATTTAGCCCATGGTGTGCAAAAAAGTGCCGCTCAGGTAAAACAACCCACAACCCAACCCAACTTAAACATATGTAAATTCCCACAGTTAAAGGGTGAAAAATTTTGCTATATATATTTTTTTTGATTGAGAATGAAAATAGGAGTATTATGTTTCCAAGATGTTATGACTGTAGTATTGATTCTTCTTTAATAGGAAAAGCTTATTTTTAACATCAAACAAAAGGAAACCTCTGCATTATCTTGTATGGATTTTCCTTATTGAAGTTGATGATTTCTAATTAATATTAATTTTTGTTTAAAAATAAAACAATTTTTATGACAAAATTGCATTTTTCTAGTTGCCAATTTGATATTCAGATGTAAATACATATATTTGCATTTGCCCTTTTACTGACATTAAACTGTAATATACTACCATTTTGTATTCAGCTGCTTCATTTGACTTTAGTCCATATCAAAATTTTAATAACTTTCACTGTCATATCCAACTACTGCCAAAGCATGTAACATATACAATTTTTTTTTACTTCGAGCACACTACTCTCCAGTGGCAATTCTCTGAATTTAGTAAACAAAAATAAGTGCCTTTACAACTACAAATATGTATACCTATATATAACACTTTATCACAGAAAAAAATGACAGTGAAGAGAAATGTATCATGTTTGTTTTTCATTAATTTTTCAAAAGTTTATGGGCCTTTTGTAGTGAAAACACAGTTGCAGGTGCTGTGTATCTGGATGTGATTGAGAAGTTTTTAACACAAATCAGTGATGATGATAAAGAAAGAAAAGCAATTTTTCAACAAGATGGTGCATTTCATACCTACTGCCCTTTAGCATAATCAGTAAATGCATTGCTTCTTCCAGCAGCTTTTTTTCTCTCCAAGTTGCCAGTTTGATTATTTTACATTTTATTTTCCACAATTTTTGCTGTATTTATAATAGAGGGTTTTCCCTGAGTAAGGCCTAAATTGATATTACCGTTTACTTTGATAGTGATAGCTGGCTCAGAGGTTGCATTCTTGACTCTGGGTAATGATCTTTTCTCCTGCACCGGATTGAAACTGTTTTACAGGTTGGGAACAGTCCAATGCCATTGCTGTTTCATATAGTAGTATTTATTGCAAAGCTTGCTTGTGAAGGAAGGTTATGATCACTTTTGTTTCACACACAACTACTTGGTAGAAGTTTTGAAGTTGCGTGGGTAATCACTGCTTTTACTACTTAGAACGATGTGATATTAATAATATCAATGTGAATTGCTATTCAGGTGCAGTACTCAAGTTTCTTCTTTGATTTTAACAACTTTTAAACATCTAAACTTAAGTAAAAATTTTCTAAGTGAAAAATTTACAAAGCCTTTTTCAAGCCTAGCTGCCTGAATTAATCAAATTTTGCTCTTTTGAATTCAGGTATTAGTTCTCTGCTTTGTGTCTAAATGAAAGCATGAATAAGGTATTTTAAATTAAATAAAGAAATTGAGTAAACAAAGATGTTTGGCTTTAGAGGCAGAACTAGTACAAGAGCATTAATAAGGAGTAAATTAAATAAAATTGAATGAATGAAAGAAGAAATATGGAGCACTAGATTAAAAAGAGAGATACAGATAAAATTTGCAGGATTTATAAGATCTGAAGATAATGAGAGTATAATAAATCAGAATGTCAATAAAATAAGGAAATTATACAGGTTGATTATAATTGAAGTTCCTTTTTCAGAAGCCACTGTAGACATGGAATGAACATAATGTATTCATATGTGGGATCTACATGTTACAAAGACCCAGAATATGGAGTGCAGACAATGCCAAACAGGACCTTGTTAGGATTGTCCTTAAGTGTTCAAATGCAATGCTGTAGCTCAGAATAGATATGTTCCAAAGACTGAATTATATGCTTTAACTGGATCTCCATAGCTGCTTGAGGATTTGTATTGTTTATAACTCCTATATCTTTTTGTTTTTGCATATGTACTTCTTTATACCACTGTATTATATTATTCCTAGGTGTTCAGAAAGTTGTTGATCTGTGTGCTGCACCTGGAAGTTGGAGCCAAGTATTATCTAGAAAATTAAGGTAAATTCATTGGAAAAGAAGATAAGTTACTAAAATCTATTATTCATTTGCACCAATCTTAATAGAAAAAGAAATAAACCTACGTTAAGTTTTAACTACATGGACTTGTCAGAAACTAAGCCAATTAACTTAACAAAAAAATTATTCAAGAAAATGTACCTTTGTAATCAACTTCTGAATATATTTCCAATTGAAAATACCTTTAACAATTTAATTAGGCTTCAAATCTTTCAAATAGATGTATTCTAAATTCTGAACCAGGTTCTGAGGCAATCTTAATTATTAGAATGTGCAAAATTTAGAATTAATTTGTTTAGGTTCTGACAAGACCATATATAAACATCTTTAACACTTCATTAGATGCAGTTCTGAGTGAAATGTCATTGGGCACTATGTATCTATTAGAGACAATATTATTTTTTCATTGTATATTTGTTTTATGTCCATTGAACAGTTTTCTTTTTTAACCCATACCATACTCTTACTCTCACATATGGTCCTTTCCTCTCTTTTTTTAAATGAAATCAATTTTACACTTTATTGAAGATAATACAGGCCCATATAGTTACTGTGATTATATTATGGTAGACAATAAATTACATATAGTTACTATGAAATAATATTTATTATAAAGTTTAGTAATACAATGAAATATAACTGTGTAAAATTTATAAAATTAGGTCTAGCAGTACCACTGTGTATAGTTGCAATGTTGTCATAACACATTTGGCAAACAGCAATATATTATGACTTTTTTTATAATTTAAGTTCTGTTATAGTTATGTTTTATTATGACTGTAACATGTGAAACAGTATTTTCTCTTGTTGTTAATGAAGGCAAAAGTGTAAAGTTCTTGTTTTGGTAGTTCTGATTTTATATACTCTGCAGTTTCATCTGCAATGCTTTTGGCATACTTCTTCCAATTGCTGACTGCCTGGCAAGTTATTCCAAGAATATGCATAATTTTAATTAATTCATATCATTTGAAATTAAGAATGAAATTACTTGATTGGGTGCATTTCTAAGGATGCAAGGTAAACACAATGTATTTTAAGCTAACACATGAAGAGAAGTTATGAAGGTTCTATGACATTCATGGTCACACATCTTTCAGTTACAATGTATATCTGTGAAATTAACCTGGTTGCATCTGTTCAGATCCATTGCTTCCAATGAAAGATTAAACTTAAATGTAGTGCATTGATTAAATTGAATACTTTTTAAATTTATTTGCTACCTACTGAAAAGTATTGTAATGTGTTTTCATTAACTTACTGCTTTCTGCAATGTCTATATATTAGGGTAGACAATAAATTTCATTTATTGAGACTTTTATCCTTTCATGCAACTTATAAAATACCTTGAAAGCAAAATCATGGAATTTCAAAGTATTTTTGCATTTATTAGAAATTTTAACATTGCCTTTTGGAGTTTATATTTTTAACGTTATTTCACCTTTTTTTTGGCAACAGAGGTAATGCTGATAGTTCTGATGATATAAAAATAGTTGCTGTTGATTTGCAAGCAATGGCACCTCTGCCTGGAGTTATTCAGATACAAGGTGATATTACCAAGGCAAGTTTTTTAAACCTTTCATCTGTTGGAATAAGTGTTTTTTTTTTATAATAGTACTTTATATACTTCACCCTTTTTATATGCAAGACATTTTTCAATATAAAAAAAGGTGCATATATAGAGATGTACAAAAATAAATGTGAAAAAAAAAGAAAGCTTGAGTTATAGTTTTTTGTTGCAAACTGCTTTTATTTATTTTTATAAGGGTTTTTTGATGGATTTTTAAAATAAGTGAAATTAAAAGGAACACTGTATAATTTCAAGACAAACTTACTGCTTGAACAAAAGTACCTTGCTGCATCTACTCACAAAAGTATACTTCTGAATTTTTATTTTTGATAACTACTAAAAATGATTTCTTCAAGTTAAAAAGTAGTAAATATTGTGTATTTTGCATTGTATAACACCAAAAAGTTTACTTTCATGTGCTTTGTAAACTACCATGCATTTATTTTACCATATTACTTTGAGTTCAAGTTCCACCAAACTGAAGTATTTCTTGTATTACATTATTTGACACAATAATCCCAAAAATTTGATAAACTGGATATACTCGTTATTTTTTGTAAAACAATACACCAAACTAAATCTTGTCTTAGTTGGAATGCACAGCATTGGAATAGGTAGCAACCTATGATTTTCACGTTCATGTTTCAATTATGCTAGATTAAGATTTCTTGTTTAGTTCATGCCTTAGCACCAATGAGAAAAGAAGCACTGCTGGGTTTTGAAATGTCACCATCTTTTACATGAAATATTATTTTAAGCTTCAGCTTGATGAGCAGGAAAGCCATACCCTGTGCAAATAAAAAAATCATGGTGCATGGCATCCATCTGCCCTTGAGGTATCCATTAAGTCCCCTTCTTCAACCATACTCTGATCATAAGGTCTTTCTGGCCTGATATGATTTTTCCACCTTGGAGCAAAAATCTGCTGCTTAGAGAACAACCAAATCTATTGTTTACAAATGAATATTAAATCAAAAGTTTTAAAGAAAAAAATCAGTTTAATTTTTAGCTTCACACTATGTCCACAAAACTAGTGCATACATATACATATAACCCCTCAAGCAGACTAGATTACGCTAGAAAATTTCTTCTTCAGCAGTAATCAGTTAAATAAAGAATAAATGAAATAATCTTTAACTGTTACTAAGTGTTAGTGGAGAAAAAGCCCCATAGGATAAGAAGCTCCTTTATAATTTACTTTAAAGTTACTCACTGTTAAATATCATATGATCCAACCTACTGTTATGTTTGAAACCATAAATAGGTTGGATTATATGATATTTAACAATGAGTAACTTTAAAGTAGCCGTCCCGTGGCCGAGTGGTTAGCGCGCTTGGCTACTGATCTACGGGACCTGGGTTCGAGCCCCGGGTAAGGCATGGATGTTCGTGTTGTTTTTCTGCTGAGGTCCTGCCATCCTCTCAGACCTTCTACTCTGGCATATAAACTGACAGGCTCCTGTCAGACCTCTGTGGCAAGCAGCTGCTTGAGGGGGTATTTATTTATATATATAACTTTAAAGTAAACTTACCACCAGTAATCTTTAACTAATTACTGGCTGTAAGTGTCTCTTGTATTATTTCAAATAAACATAAACTCTCTCTGAAAGGAATATTTTTTTCATGTGTTTAATGCAAGATAAACAAGTGATCCATATAGTATCTACTTTTTTGCCTCTGTTCTAGCTATTAACCTTTTTTTAAGCTTAAAAAGAATATCACCTGTACAAAGCAGGAGCTACCATCCTGTTTCAAAAAGTGACAATATATACAGGTGGTATTCTTTTTAAACTTAAAAAAAAGGTTAATAGCTAGAACAGAAGCAAAAAAAGTTGATACTATATGGACCAGTTATTTGTTTATCTTGTATCAAACACATGAAAAAAAAATATTCTTTTCAGATACACTTTATGTTTATTATATTTATTCTAGTATAATTACTTTTTAATATACTTTCATTCAGGTGAAAACTGCAGAAGAAATTATAAGTCATTTCCAAGGTGAGACTGCCGATCTGGTTGTTTGTGATGGTGCACCAGATGGTAAGCTTTATTTAATTACCTCTGTTTGTTTGTTTCTTCATAATATTTACCCATTTTGGATTTAGATAACAAATAATGTATAATTAATATTTAAAATTTTATGAATTATTTTTATCATCAAAAATTATACAAAATGTACTTGCCATTGAGTTAAAATTTGATTGAAATAAAATTTGTGAATGTGTCACTTAACATATATGCTTTTTTAATGTTTGAATAATTTTGTTAAAAATTTATATTACAGCTGGGTAATTTGGTTTTAAATAGCCATGAAATGCTTTGTTTATATAATGACATAAATCTGTCTTATTTTGTTTTACATTTTTCTGAAAATCATCTTTTATCCTTTTCGGCCTTTTTCTTGTATTCTCTCTCGCCAGTTTTTTTTTTTGTGTGAGTGTTGTTTACATTTTGCCATTTTAATATCAGAAAATTTATTATCATTGACACTGAAATATTGGTAAAATCGTGGCTAAAACTGAGTGTGAATTTTACCTTCCATTTCACAACCAAAGTGATCACATCCTTATTATCAGGCATAGAAAGTTTCTGAAAATCATGGTAGGGAATTTTGGAACTTGTCACATGTCAAGAAAGTTCAAATTGCTACAAGATTTTTTCTTCCCTTTTTATTATTACTATCCTGTTTTGTTTTTACCATAATTGTTACTTGCTATTATTTAAAGATTTTTACTAGTTATTGCTTTAGAATAAATCTATTTCCCTAAGTTTATATTGTTTTATTAAAAATAAATAATACCAAAGGCATGCAAATTAATGTATCTCTTTATATTTTTTTTAGTAACTGGTTTACATGACCTTGATGAATATATCCAAGCCCAGCTATTACTGGCTGTAAGTGTCCTTGTAAATATTTGCAAACAATGTGATGTCTTTTTCGAGTTTTAGTATTTTTTCTTCTACATTGATCTAACTTTTCAAATATTTATGATTTACAAAAATGCTTAACAAGATTGTCAAAATGGCAACATTCCTTGATGATTTACAGCAGTTGATTGATATAAAACTGTCAAAAGCTTTAAAGTTGCTGTAAAATACTTATTTTATATATAGCTAATCACTAATCACTAAAACTGTTCTGTGAATGATTATTTGTTTTAGAGATTGTTCACTTATATTTTTGTAAAATAGAAAAATGACATCTACGTAATATAGGTTGTGTTGATTTCCTCTTCTCCCACACTAATTAATATGCAAAGCTCTTAACTAATATGCAAAGATCTTTGACTGTGCCATTGGGAGTGGTAGGAAAAAATAAGATATTATTGTTCCATAAGTTAGATAAATTTAAAATGCCAAAATGTTTGGCATTGATTGTGCCACAGTCCCTTTTAATTTCCAAGCATTTAACACTACAAATTTTCAGTTATTAGCATTTATTTTTTACACTTTGCTGTGCTTTTATCACCAAAGTGCTGCTGCTTATATACTTAGCTTTTAATCTTGATAGTCAACAGGAATAAAATGAAAAGCTAAATTCCTTTTTTCCACTTCTCCACTCTGCACACATTTGAATGAGCACTCCCACCACCATTAATAAGAAAACTATATTGATATACAAGAATAAAGAGAAACTGATACTCAAAAGCAAAGATTTGAAAACAATATAATATAGTGTTTCAATGGCCATCAGGATATAATATCTAGTGTTGGTATGTGTTTCAGCCTGATGATGCAACTCTGTTTTAAATCTTTGCTTTTTTTAGCAATTATTTTATATGCTAAATCATTAATCTAATAGATACTTTTCAAATAATACTTTTCATTTTTGCACTGAAGAGCCAAAACATTATGACCCAGCTCATCTTTATGCAAATCGAGCAACTGCAGGTAAACGATGGTACATGTGAAGGTCATGAAATGGTATAAATAACACCTGATACTGAGCTCTGTTGATCAGTGTCACTCTTCTTCTTCAGGTGAGAAAGGCAACTGACATAAGTGAGTTTGACAAAGGCCAAATTGTAATGGCCAGACGACTGAGTCAGAGTATTTCCGAGACGGCAAGATTTGTGGGGTGCTCACGGTCAGCTGTGGTTAGTGCCTTCAAAAAGTGGTTCGAGGAGGGGAAAAACATGAACCGCCAGCAAGGTGTGGGCCAACCACAGCTCATCAATGCTAGAGGTGAGCTAAGGCTATCCACATGGTACGAGCCAACAGAAGGGATACTATGGTGCAACTTGCCTGTAATTTGGATGCTGGTGATGGGAGTAATGTGTCACAACACACAGTACATTAAACCCTGCTGAAAATGTAGCTGCTCTGAGTGCCTATGCTAACCTAAGTTCACTGTCAAAAGCTCCTAAAATGGGCATGCAAGCATCAAAACTTGGCCTTGAATGATTGGAAGAAGGTCATCAGGTCCGATGAATCTCATTTCCTATTGCACCACATAGAAGGCCAGGTATGTGTGTGTTGTTTATTTGGAGAAGTGTTGGCACTAGGATGCACCATGAAATGAAAACAAGCTGGTGGAGGAAGTGTAATGCTTTGGACAATGTTCTACTGGAGAACCCTGGGTCCAGTCATTCATGTGCAGGAAACTATGATGTCTACCACCTACCTAAACATCATTGCAGATCAGGTACATCCTTTCATGGCAATGGTATTCCCCTCTAGCAGTGTCTTCTTTCAGCAGGATAATGTACCATGCCACACTGCCTGGATTGTTTGAGAATAGTTTGCCAAAGATGAGAAAGACTTCGAGGTATTGTCCTGGCCTCCAAATTCCCCAGACATCAATCCAATCGAGCATCTGTGGTTCATGTTGGAACAGCATATCTTATCTGCGATGGCTCAACTACATAATTTACAAGAGTTAAAGGATCTTCTGGTAATGTGTTGGTTCCAGATACCACAAGAGACACCTTTAGTAATCTTGTAGCATCCATGCCTCACCAGGTAAGAGCTGCTTTGGCGGCACATGGAGGACTAACATTATATTAGGCAGGTGATCATAATGTTTTGGCTCTTCAGTGTATATGAGGATTGTTGGGGGGGGGGGGGAAGAATGTGAATAGCATTTATTCAGTTAACTATTAATATTGACAAATACCAAAATACATAGGTGGTTACAGTGATTCTTGCTAAACAAAATTCATTTTTAAGTGTCATAGAATAAGTTTGAGTGTCTGTTCATTGAATTGAATCTGCAAAGAGATCTTGACAGTATAATATCAGATTCAATTACTGCTATGATTAATACACACACTGGCCACTGAATTAGAAACATTTATGCAGATGTACGTAAACATCACCTGTGCAGCATATATGCAAAATACATGGTCACATGCATCTCCACATGATATAGGCAACTATTTAAGACTACTGCTCGTCAGTAGTGTTGATCACAATGGGAAAAACAGGATCTTTCGGGGTTCGATAAAGGGTTTATTGTGGGTGCCTGTCTGGCTGGAGTGACGATTTTAAAAACAGCAGAGCTGACTGGTTTCTCAAAAGGTGAGATATCTCAGGTTTATAATCAGTGGAAAAATAGCCCACATTGCTTGTCTAAGAGGCATAAGTGTGACACAACAGCAATCTGTCAGGAATAAGACCGCCATCATCTGAGAAGGCTTGTACAGAGAAACAGGACTTCCTGTGTGCAGCAATTGACTGAAGCATTCAATGAAGGCTGTTCCTGACCCATATCTCAGTGAACTATGCACAGAGAATTGAAGAGGATCGGTATTAGTAATCGCATGCCTATATGGAAACCACTGATTTCTGTAAAGAACCAGAAAGTTCATCTACAGTGGTGTCAGGAACACCATGACTGGACACTGGAAGACTAGAAAAAAAGTTATGTGGTCTGATGAGTTGCTGTACACCTTGTTCTGTATCGATGGTAGGCAGAGAGTTTGGCGAGAGTCCCATGAAGCAGTGGATGCAGCTTACCTTGTAAACACAACTCAAGGTTCTGGAGGTGGTGTGGGGTACATTCTGTTGGTACAGAACAGGTCCCCTGATTTTGCTGGAAAGTCGAGTGTCCTCCAAGGATTATCTGAACATTGCTGCCAATCAAGTCCGTCCTGCAATGTTGACTTTTTATCCAGCAGGTGATAGCTGTTTCATGGACAACAGTGCTACTGTCCATTGTGCAAGATGTGTTCAGCAATGGTTCAGTGAGCATGACAGTGACTTCCACTGTCTTCCCTGGCCACCACAAAGCTTGGATCTGAACCCCATTGAGAACATGTGGGGGAAAAAAACAGATCTAGGAGCAAAATCCTCTTCTGTCAAACCTGAGCCAGTTAAAGAACTGTCTGGTGAAAGCCTGGTATCCTGGAGATGTAAAGGCACTCCACCATCTTGTGGAATCTATGCCAAATCATATACGTGCTGTAATTGGGGCAAAAGGAGGTCCAATTCAGTATTGAATAAAGTTTTATAATTTTAATTCATTGGCTGGTATGTGTATATTCCAACAAATATTTCTCCAATAATCTATTGAAAGTAATATCTATATATATATATATACTTATAGTATATAGGTATAATTATATACAGTACATTTTGTAGTCATTCAGTTACATGATTATAAACATAGATGGAAATGTAATTTATTACATGTGACATGATATCTTGCTTGTAACTTGAAACTCAAACTTCGGAAAATAATTATAATTTAAATTGTTCAGTTGTATAAAAGTAATTTATACGGCTTAGCAAAAGTTGTCAAAAAACCAGATCAGGCATTTGAAAATCAAAATTGTATTATTCACCAAATGCTTTGTTCACTTTCTCACAGCCAAGTAGTTAGCATGTTTAAATATGGGTGAAATTGACAATTCTTAACTGCCAGGTAATGTGTAACACTTTCTTTCTGTGGTTTCTCTACAGATTTACACAGAGATGTGATCAAAATACTTTGGTAAAGGGCTGTACTTTATTTGGTTTTATTCTTTTAACTTTTTCTATTTTATTTCTTATGACTTTGCAATAGTATGTCATAATAAGGAAATGAAATAAAAAAAAACTGCTTTAAATAAATCAATTTTGTAGAGAAATTTGAAACATAGTAATTATAGTTTATCTAAACATTTTATACTATATATATGGTATTTGCATTTTGTTTATTTATTATAATTTTACAGGCTTTGAATATTACAACCCATGTGCTAAAGGAGGGTGGAACATTTGTTGCAAAAGTAAGTGATGCTCACTAAGTGATATAAATGACTAATGTAAAGTCTTAGTTATCTGTGTTAAATGGGATCACCTTGCATTATTTAAAATTTTATTTGCATGGAACGGAATGTATGTATTTTAGTCTTGCAGCTGGAGAGAGTGTCCCAATTCTTTCTGTGACTTCATAGAATTGGTCATTAAATGACAATATACTATTTAAACCACACCAAAAGTTTGGCACAAAACATGTTCATTGATCTCTCTTCTTCAATAAGTTAATTCACTGCACTATCCATTCATAAGGCTGGCAATGGCAGCATCCCCAGAAATTTTGGACACTTTTCAAGGGATAACTCACAGTACTAGGAGCCTGATCTGTTTTATCTCAACAGGGCTAGAGCTAAGTGGAACCACCACATAAATTTAGGGCTGAATGCTCAAGTAGCTTGGAACCATGGGGAAACTGATAATTTCTGCCACCAATGATGTCACAAGTGTCTTGTCTTTTTGCCTGGAATTATGGCTACTATATAATATGATATGAAACAATAAGGCACACTACAAAACTACTTACTGTAGATATGAGAGCTTGAATAATTAGAATTCTTAATCTAGATCAGAATAATACCTTTAGCTAGGTTTCCAAGTGCTGTTTTAAGAAAGCAAAATGAGTATGGAAGTGAAGCTTTTTGATTCATGGGAGAAATAATCTGTTTGTGATGTTGTATTTAGCATACAGAATGCATTCAAATCGAATGACTAAAGGGTAAAACTTGTATTGCATTACTGTTGATAGTAAATTTAGAAACTATTAAAATAAATGCAGATCACCTTGTTTTGCATGATTCTGTCTTTGACAAAAACCTGTTAATTTGAGTATTCTTATAATTTGAATTTGCAAATAAAGCCCAAAAATATTGTCAAAAGACTGAAATCATTCTTACCAAAGAAAACCCCTTAATTTATAAGAGAAAATTCCACTCAAAGAAAACTAGCAAATTTATTGTGTTTATAATGCTTATTTATAAAGCCAACTTATGTTTTCAAGTAGCTTACTAAATGTAAAAAGCCATTATTTTATCAGCTCTCTTTCTGGTACAAGAAGCAACTTCTATGAAGGTTTTTTTCTTCTTTTCTAATGGGAAAAAATGCAAGTGATTTTTTTTCATGTTTGCTGATAAATTATTCAAGCAATTGTATATCTAGAAAAATCTTTGAATGCAAGAAATACATATTTTTTGTAAATTGAGATATTAAATTTATTTTTATTTTCTCTACTGCATTATAACCTTTTGCCAGTACACCATTAAATCTAAAATAACCAAAACAGTCTTTTTTTCCAAATGTCAATAAGAGAAGCCATTTGTATTTTAAATTATTTAACTTCATTGTCAGTTTCATATTTAATTATTTTAAAATATTTTGCTGTTATTCTCAATTGCATTTTAGACTGAAAATAGTTTATTTTGTTTTTAGATTTTTAGGGGAAAAGATGTTACTCTGCTGTATGCTCAGCTAAAAATATTTTTCCCTCTTGTGTCAGTAGCAAAGCCACGCAGCAGCAGAAATTCAAGCATAGGTAATTTTTCCTTTTGTCTTTGGAGTTTTTTCAACAGTGGTGTTGTGAATGGCTTGTGAGATGCAAATGGTTCTTAACCCTTCCAGGGCCCAAGTTGAAAAACAGTTTTCTATCCAGGGGCCAAGCTATTTTCTGCCTATGCTCAGCCAAAAAAAACTTTAGAACTTTTTTGCCAAATAACTAATGAAAGGAATTATGGCATGTTGTATGCCAAATTAATCAGCATTTAATTCTGGATTTTCTGAAAATCAAATATTTAACATAAAAGACGATATGTTTTATTTTAATAGGACTTTTTTAGAGTCGTAGTAAAAAAATGCATCTGGCAACACTAATAAAAATTTATTTAAAAAAAAAACTAAAACAAAAATGATTACAATGCACATGAATAGAATGACTATATATTTCTGAATAACAAAAAAATTATTTTTTTGGTTTTAAGTAAATATTTTTCTTGTTTTGTAATTTTTTTCTCGGTACCATACTTTGAGAAAATTCCAGGTTTTGAGCCAATTGTGCTGTCAAATAAACAAGTCAACTTTAGAATTTTTTAAAAAAATAACCAATCAATGGAAATAGGTCATGTTATTTACGAAATTAAACAGAATTTAATTATGAATTTTATGAAAATAAATAATATAAATAAATTTGCAAGCATATTGATTTTAATAAGCCTTTTTCAATGTGATATGGTGAAAAAAAATATCACACTATACAATTAAGGCTTCATTTTGGAAAACCTGCTGAATAAAAATAGTTAAATTATATATTTATCAAAAGTAAATTTCCTCCTGAATAATATAATATTCTCCTGAAATAAGTTTTTTATTTCTTTTAATGATTCTTTTCAATATCATATATTTTAAACACAGCAGTGTTATACAACATGACTTGGCCTTCTCATATTCATGGAATTTTCTGAACTGGTTATGAAATAGAAAAAAAAACGTCCTTGGCTGCTTTTTTTACTAAACATTGTGAATTTTTTCTTTAGGTGTTGAAGTTTGGTGATCTTGGCTAAGTGCAGCCCTTCCCGAAATTGCCCTCCAAAATGATGGCCGATTTCCATAGCAAGGAAGTCTATTTTGCTTCCGTATCCAAGACATTCAATTTCAGAAAACGGTACAAGCTCAAAGTTTTTTTTATTAAAAAAACAAGAAATAATAAAAGAAAAATTACATATAACCTAAATGGGATTAATAAATAATATATCCGCAACAACTTTTAAGCCGGCTTCCGATCTAGCCAACCCAGAAAGATATATCAGTAATTGATAAATCAGCCAATCTAAAAATCGCTAACTAACAGAAATAAATCTGCAGAAATTAATTTGCTTTCATATCCAAGACTTCATTTATTTTCAGAAAATGATACTATATCAAAGTTTTACTCGTAAAAGTAATAAATAATAAAATAAAAATTAACATATTGCCTAATGTGATGTTAAAATATCCACAGCAACAAGTTGTAGGCCAGCCATACGATGTAACATAACTATGAAAAAAATCAATACTTATCGATCAGCCAAAAGATCGCTAATTTCTGAAAATGAATCTACTAAAATGAAAGCTAAGATTTAAATATAAAAAAAATACTAACTTGACAAAGAGTATCGAATATGCTGGACCAAAACTGAAAAACTAAAACAGCACAACAGAGATATCATGTTTCAGCCACCTGTGTCTTGTTGACTCAGTGAAGCATAACTAATTAAATACAGCTGCAACCAGAATTTCTAAGAAGGATGTATTTACTTCCAATTTCGATTTAAAGGCGGGAAAGATGCATAGAATGCTGGGGAAAATGATAAAAATAACGGAAATACTGAAATATGTTTGTGACAGAAAAGAGTGTGAAACGGAAAAGAAAATTGGTGTATTTTGTAATTCCAAAATCTACGGTTTTTAAAAATAGCAGTTTTTTCGAAAATATAACGAAAACTTTTTTGATAATAGCTCAAATCAAACTTGTGAGCTTAAATCAGAAGGTTGCTTCAGCAAATAGGAACATTAACAAGCCAATCGACAATATCGTTTAGTGCTTCTAAAAAATGGCAATCAGACGGCTTTATAAAATGATTTATATTGTAGTTTAGTAAAATATGCATCAAATTAAAAAACAAAATATTATTTTTGATGCCTGAATTATATATTTTTATAAGATATATATATATAAATTACAACGGCAATTTTTATTTTTTAAAAATCGATATATTTTTGTTGTACTAAGACTGTATGCATACGTCATCGACATTCGCAACTTAGATTCTCCGTATATATACATACGGGTTAGGCCCTGGAGGGGTTAATGCAATTTAACCAGTTTTGCAAATTGTTGACACAATAAATCGTTAAATTTTATTAGAATGTGAATAGTAATGAAATATTTTGTCTTAGTTAATTTTTTAACTCTTACAGACAAACTGTCAAAACTTGGCCATGATATTTAACTCTACCCTGTAATTGATAAACCATTCATGATGTACTGTTTATTTGTATATATATATATACATTTTAAATGATATATAGGGATAAATACATGTTTATAAACTGAAGGGTTTGTATAATGACTAAAATTTTATGTATAACAATTTTGTTGTTTCATGAGTTAAGTACCCTGAAACCAAATCGAAGATTTCTGTTTTTTTTATGAAAATACGAATAATGTTGCCTTAGTATTTAATTTTAAGAACATGCCAGTATGTAAATTTCAAATTATGTGGATGCAACAAAGATAAATTTTTTGAAAAAATTTAATTTTGATATTTTTCATGAAATGATAAGAATTGTTTTTATATGTCAATATTTATTAGACTGAGAAAGTATATTTCCAAAGTTCATCTTTATATCTCCTCTCATTAGTTCATAACTGACTCATTCATTGCAAGCATGTACCTAGTAATAACCCCATGTATGCTTTAGTTTTGGTACTGAACTTTTTTTAACTCTAATATTTCTAAAAACATGCAGTAGTAGTGTTTTTTATATTTCACACAATGTTAAATTTTTTTATCACTTTACAGAAGCATTTGCAGTGTGTCAAAACTACTCACCACCTGAAGGTTATATACCAAATATGTTTAATCCTTTGTTGGACCTGAAATATGGTAATTTCTGTAATAATATATTATAGTATTAGAAATATATTTCTCTGTATTTTATCCATTTTTGATTTTAAAATGTTAATATATAGAAAGTTATATTTCAGCTAGTTTAGTGACTACTAAGGACTACTTAGGACATACTTAGGGACAGAGGTAGCTCAGTTGGTAGTGCACCAGGCTTGTAATCTGCAATTCCCAGGTTCGAGTCCATCTGAGTCAGTGTTGAAATTTATCTCCACAAAACTCCTTGCCCTGTCCATGGTCAGTAGGGGACACTGATGGGCTTGAAAAAGGCCACCGTCCATCAGATGGAATGTTTAGCCATGGCCCCGTGTTCAGGAGAGCCATACCATGTGCCCATTAAAGAACATGCTGGATGGCCTTGATGGGAGGCTACCATTTGTCTACCAACAGCTGTTCCTGTGGGTCCCTCCCCCTACCTTCTCTGAGTCTTCAGAGTCCTTGTTGACCTGGCCATTTAGCCCATTGTGTGCAAAAACATACCGCTCGGAGGTAAAATAATCAATCAACTAAAAATATTTTAATTAATGTTCAAATATGATGAGAAAGAAATTAATGAAATTTTCTTCAACATGCTTTGAAAACAAATATCTCATTTTCGTGTTTTGAATTCTAGTGACTTGGAAATGTTATCTTGGTTCCCTAGTATAAGTTTTTTATTTTAAACAGAAATCACCTTTTATTTTTTTACAAAATATGAAATTTGCCTTTAAAGCTATAATAGCATAGATTTTGCTTGAAAAAAAAAAAGCCAAAACCTGAAAATTAATTTCTCATACATTGCTTTTGGTTAACATTTTAGTAGACTTTGGATTTTACAAGTTTTTTTTTTATTTCTGAAATTATTTATATTGTTACTCAAATATAATACTATGATTAAAAAGAATGACAATTATTTTTAAACCTTAACAAAAAAGAAATTATACTGTGATATTTTTAATTACATTACAAGTAATTTCTTTAAACTTATTTAATCCACGATTATGCTGTTTAACCTAAAGCCCTTTTGAGCAACAAGTTCACCTTACATTTAGCACTGTTTTTACATAGTCAAGATATGAGTTGTTTCGGTTACGGTAAGTTATAACTTTGGGACTTTTTTATCATTAAAAGGTTCCTCAGTAAAGATGAAAATCATTACCATTTCAAAGATGTCTGTCAACAGTCCTGCTGGCTTCAGCCGGTTGTGCTATCCTTCTTGCAGTATTTTTTCAGAGTCCATTTTTCAGGATGTTATCTGAAGCACTGTTGGTTTCACTCAGATGATCATTGAATTGTGGCACTGATATTTCTTTCTGAAGTCTGTATACCAGTCCTGGTTGACTTGTTGAAGATATTAATTCAAGTATGTTCAGCACTATCATATAGGCAGAATTACTCATTTTCCAAAACTCATTTGGTGACTCATAGTATGCCCCAAAGGATTCTCCATATTTAATGTTCAAATGTTACAAAACAACCTTAACAGACTTCACCCTCAACTTGTTAAAACATTTAAAACATTTTTTTTAAAAAGACCAATTTAACTCAGATTTTAAGTTAAGAAATTATACTGCTAAAATCAAGAATAATGTTAAAATTTGGAGAAGGGCCCATCATTTCATGGAGTCAGGGGGACATGTTTTGCCCCGACACCTGTGGGGATTCATCTGGCAGGAAGCCACTAGGTGTTTTCTTTAAATAAGAGCATCCTTCTATCCATGGCTGTCCGCAAAAAATTTTCCAGGGCGGGGCAAAGCTTGGAGACAAATAATTACATCAGTAATTTTTTAGGGTTTTTTTTTCACAAGTAGATTATAGAATACACTATTGCATCAATACAAAAACACATACATAATGTATACGAATTAATTACGTTTAAATTGTTATGATTATAATTTGTGGAATTTTTTACTCAATCCCAGGGGGAAGTGCCCTGTTTGCCCCCTTCTGCGGACACCTCTATCGGTGAGTTTTTGTTTTTACACGTTGCTCGAGCAACACGAACAAAAAGGCTTTAGGTTAAACAGCATAATCATGGATTAAATAAGTTTAAACAACTTGCTGTGTAGTTTAAATTATTAAGTAATTTCATAATTAATATTACTAAGTGCTGAAAAGTTAGTGAACCAGGGCAAAAAACAACAACAAATGTCTATATCATTAGAGTGGCACAGCCAAGATATTGAGGAGAATGAACTCTTTTAAAACCATTCAGTGTAAACTTTAAAAAACTGATAATTTTTAATGAAATTTTGCCAAAGGGGGGGGGGGGAGTAAGCCCTCAGTTTAGGGAGGGGGTAAACACATTTGCCGAAATTGTCCTCCCACATGAGGACTGTTTTCCATACAAATGAAGTCCTTTTTGCTTCTGTATCCAAGCTCTTATTCATTTTCAGGAAACGATAAAAGATCCAAGTTTTCTTACTTGAAAATGAAGAAATAATAAAAAAAAATTAACATGTAACCTAATGCAATGTTTAAAAAAAATCCAAAGCAGCAAGTTGTAAGTCAGCTATTGTCATAACCAGCCATAGCCACTGATGTAGCATGTCCAAAACATCAATAATACCTGTAATTGTATGGAAATAAAATCGAAATAAATATCTAGAAGTAAAAGCAAAGTTTTAATTGTGGAAGTATAAATAAAATACTCACTGTGTGAATGGATATCTAGTTTTGTAAACAATTCATAATCAAATGTACGAGACGCAAAACTGACAAATATAAACATCTGTTCTTGGTGGGCATGACCTACTTTTATGCCTCAGCTTTCGAACAGCATCAACAACAAGATCTATTTAATTATAGTTTCGATTTGAGGAGTGGGAATAATGCAGAATGCTGGGATAAATGATATTAATGATAAAATTAATTATAGGAATATTGAAATAGGTTTAAGGCAGAAAAGAGTATAAAACAGGGGGAAAAACAGAGTAGGTAGTTCATTATTCCAAAATCTTCAGTTTTTAAAAGTATCAGTTTATTAAATTTCAGGAGATTTTCGAAAATTTAAGGAAAATTTGTTGATAATAGTTCAAATCAAACTTGTGAGTTTAACTCAAGGGGTTACTTCATTATAGAGTAACATTAACAAAGAAAATTGGCATTGCCATATATCATTTCTAAGAAATGTCTTTAACAAATTATTTATAGCTAATAAAATATGCATTAAATGGAAAAGAAAGTATTGTTTTTCAAGCTTTAATAATGTATTTTTATAAGATATATGTAAGAAAATTTTCAAATGGCAATTTTTTTTTTTCAAAAGCTCTAGTTTCGTGTGTTGCATTAAAAACTGATATAGGCATTGTCTGTTTCTCATTTCAGACTCTCAATTTGTATAATAATTGTGGGTCCTGGAAGAGTTAATATATTTTTTATCCCCATTGTATTTTCTAATAAAAAATTTGCTTCCAAAGGTTTGGGATGTTTGGTTATGTGTACCTGATACAGCAGTTTATTTGGAACTAATTGCTCATTTTGTCTGTATTGTGTTTATGTTTAGTATGAAATAATGCATTTTTTACCAATCATTTATATGAAGTTTCTATTATCTAGATGATTATAACCAATTAGAAGGTCCTAACCGTATTATAGTTCCATTTTTGGCCTGTGGAGATCTCAGTGGATTTGATTCTGACAGGACATACCCATTGCAAGTAAGTGTTTTTTATTCTTGGTGTTTTAAACATATTTCTTTATGTAAATCACAGTTCTCTCATTGTGGGTATTTTTTTTTTGCCTGTTGTGATTTCATATTTTTACCATCATAAAATTTAAGTTTTTTTTTCTCTCTTATTTTTGTTTTTGATATTAAGAAGCAAATAAGTCAGTAGAAAGAATCAAAATGTGTCCTGTAGACATGGAACTCATGAAATAATAAGCTAAAAAAATTGGTTTTGCCGTGAATGGAATTCGAATCCATATCTCCTGGAAACATGCCAATTATGCTAACCACACACCATCATCGGCTAACCTTTTTTCAACCAGTGTGGCATATAAACTTTCCAGATTTATTTATTTGATTCGCACAATGATGCCATTGATACCCGGGGAAGTGGAAAACTGTGTTGCCACATAAAGATGGAGTTTAATATTTGTCACTCATGCTCATGGCATTAAATCAATAATTTAGTAGAAAGAAGCACAGGGTGTGTCCTGTAGACATGAAATAAGCTGAAAAAAAAATTGTTTTGCCATGAGTGGGATTCAAATTCAACCACTACATCATCATTGGCTAACCTTTTTTCAGCCAGTGTGATATATAAACTTTTCGAATTTATTTATTTGATTCGCACAGTGGTGCTATCTATCTGGGAAAGTTTATATGCCACACTGTTTGAAAGAGGTTAGCTGATGATAGTGTAGTGGGTTCAAATCCCACTCATGGCAAAACCAATTTTTTTCAGCCTATTATTTCATGAGTTTCATGTCTACAGGACACATCCTGCAATTCTTTCTACTAAATTATTGATTTAATGCCATGAGCGTGAGTGATAAATATTAAATTTCATCTCTATGTGGCAACACTTGTCCACTTTCCTGGATAGATGGCACATTGTGCGAATCAGCTAAATAAATCTGGAAAGTTTATATGTCTGGCTGAAAAAAGGTTAGCTGGTGATGGTGTAGTAGTTAGCATAACTGGCATGTTTTCAGGAGACGTGAGTTTGAATCCCACTCACAGAAAAACCAATTTTTTTCAGGTTATTATTTCAAGAAGTAAATATCGTCAAAATGCTGAACAGCAGGGATGCATAAACATTTTTGGCATTGGTCCAAATAGAAAAATAGTGCATTTGTTGTGGCCAATAGTTGGAGCAATAAAAGAACAAAAAATGTTAAATTTGTTTCTTACATATCTTATGAGTGATTTCTTATTAAACAACATTAAACTAAATTATATAGTAATATAACTTTTAGTTACAAAACTGAAGTTGGCTTTTCAAACAGTATGTGAAGGATGGGACTGGATCCCAGAAATGAACTGCTGAACATTCAGCTTCAATGGAATTGTAGCTAGTTATACAATGTTTTTCAAATTTACATAATTCTATGTATTAAAACACCATTCACTTTAGCAGAGCCAAATTTAAAAAAAAAAAGATTTTATATTTTCAAATTTTTATGTGGACTGGATAAAATTGATAAATGTGCCCAGATCGGCCCGTGGGCCAAAGTTTGTGCATGCCTGCTGTAATCAAGTATCAAATATTTTAAATTTATTTGCAGTTTTTTTTTAACTCATCAAAGTGAAAAAATGCACACTGTATTGTATAATCATAGAAAATTTACTGTATAATAAAAATTACACAGAACTTCCATTTTTAAACATTATTTTTGTATTATTTTTTGTTAAACCACATGCCAAAAATTTATTATGCTTGGCTACTGATCAAAGGGACTTAGTTCGAGTCCTGGGTAAGGCATGGATGTTTATGTTGTTTATCTGTTGAGATCTCATCACTATCACAGACCTTCCACTATGGCCTTTAAACTGACAGGCTCTTGTTAGACCTCTACGGCAAATAGCTGCTTGAGGGATTATTTGCTTATTTTTTATTTATTATTTTCAGTTTGGCTTAGTAGTTCTTCTAATTAAATTATTTAGTGATATATTTCTTTTTCAGCTGAAAGAAGGTGAAGAATACGTTTATCATCCTCCTACACAAAGCCCTATAGATCCACCATATAAGGAGGCAGTCTTATTAAAAAAACAGAACAAACTGGCAAGACCTGAAGAATCTGTTATACATCTCACAACAACACTTTCAACTTCAAGCAATACAGATGAACAAAAAGAAATTTTTGAAACTATTCCATCTACATCATCAACAAATACTGAAGTAACTATATATCATTCAGCTTCCATTGCTGAATCACCATATCTTACTACTTCTGAAATATTAACAGAAAATTTATCCACATCATCCTTTAAGCCAGAAACAACAGCACCTGTTAAAATCCAATCGGGTTCATGTTCACAAGTTGAAAAATGCATGGAAAATTTATCATTATCAACCAATTCGTGAAATAAAGTTATTGTTTTATAACAGTGCATTAAGTTATTTTTATTTGCATAGTTACATTGAAAAGAATTAAAACTTTGTCGCTGAAATATTTTTTAAATTTAATACTTTTATTTTTTATTACTTTTAGCAGTGACTATTTATAGTTAAGCATACACACTTTACAAGCCATTTATTTTTTAGTATTTAACTCTGCTACATTGTTTAATAGATGTAAATTCATTAGAATCATTATTTGTGCACACAATAAGCTTATATCAGAAAAAAGTTAATACAGTTATCGTTTTAATTAAGATTAAATATGCTTATTTCTTTGCACACTCACCATTTGTTTGTTCCCAAATGCTTCACACTGAAGGGAAAAAATTAGTTGTGTGACATATATAAAATCATGACATTTAGTTTTAATAATATTAATGAAATTAATTTATTTTTTAACTAATGATTAATCCATGTCTTATTATATTCTATCGTTTTTTGATGCTCACTGAAGACATACATATTAAATTGTTATTGCTTGTAATTTCTAAGAATTAATTTGATGAAATTTCTAAAAATCATATAATTTTTGCAAAATTAGCTGATTGTGAAAGTCTTTTTTTCTTCTAAGCTACCAGTAAGTTATTTTTATATAGCATAATGTGTAATATTTTTTTTATATATAATGTGTGTGAAGAGTATGTTTCAAAGAATGATAATAAATTGTGAGTAAAAATTTGTGTAAAATATTCATAGGAAAGCAGCTTATTTGCAATTAAAAGGCATATATGTCAGAGTAGGAAGCACTTTCAGAGAAAATAAATTGGAACTGCAGATTTGCTGAGAATTAAAATGCTAGAAATGGAAATACTTTTAGATTATTAACAGATGATAATATTCATACATAATTAACATCTGTTATTTTATTAATGACTTTGAAGAAAACATTTTTCCCTGAAAAAAAATATATATATATACAACATTCACCACAATAGAATAAATATGCATGCTTCAGTCTCATTGTTTATAGCTTTTATTATAACATTATGTTTAGATTTTTTAAAGTAAAATAATGTAAAGTCTCATAACTGAAATTCAAATACTCATTATATGTATTGAAGTATAGATTGAAATTTGAGCAGAATTACACACAAACAAATACAGTTCATCCATTTTGATGAAGTTTGAGATGACATGCTGTGAACACTTGCAGCAGTGATTTCTTTAGGAATCTTTGAGCTCCCAGTAAACAGCGTAATTTCACGCCAGGAGCCAACTGAAATAAAGATTAAAAATTGTTTAAGAATTATTTAAATGGACATTGTTTTATAATGATGTATATGAATGTATACCTTAATCATGAGCCTTGAGTGACATATATATATATCTTATGATTATGAAAAAATGCTTAGGAAGAAATTGTCATTTGTCAATAATGATATTTCATTAGATCCAAATAATTTTATGAATATTAACCCATCAACTAATTATTTAACTATTATTAGCTCAACCATTATTGAGCAGGTTGGGCTTACAAAACACTTTTCACCAGAAAATAAAATTCTACACGTGATCTTAATGCTAAACTCCAATCAATTGCCATCATAATGCAAAAGTGTCTTGAATGTACATTATGTGAAGGACCCAAAGTTAGATTAGCCATACTTATCAGACATTTAAAACAAAATTTTTTATTTTATATTTCAAAATGTATAAATTAAAATAATCATGATGGAATAGTCATATTTTTCTCTTATTTTCACATAATCTAGTTTGAGGTCATTTTAGTTGACAATCTTAGTCATAAGACGAATCCATTTGTCATGACTAGATATTATCAGAATGTTATGATTTGTTCAACACACTCCATGATCTATGGTCCTTATACTACATTAGTAATTTAAATACAAGTTGAGCTACAATATTATGAAAGATAATTGAGGATTTTAATTATAATTGATAATTTGCCTTGTGTTTAATGTGTTTATTAGTCCATATTTGTAGTGTGAAAGGTTTTAAAGAAACATTAAAAAATTTACTAAGTAAACATAGTGCAGCAATTGACTCGCTGACTGGCTTAGGTGTAGCAAAAAAGAGTTTTCTCATTTTTATGTATCAGAGAACCACCTGAAAGTGATTTGCATAAATCCATGTTTTCATCCATAGCCTCCATCTAGCTCTAACAGTGGACATTATTCTTTAAGGCAGGACTGTTTAAACTTTACATAAAGTATGCCAAAAAATAATTCTGTGCAGCATGTTAAAAATAACGATACAGAAAGTAAAAGAAGAAAAGAAAATTCATTTTGTTGTACACAATAGGCAGCATAAATAATATGTTTACTATTTTTGAAGCATAGTATTTTTATGAGTAAGAAAACTTTTATTTAAATACTTTTTGACATTTTTGTGCCTAATTATTGAAATTTATGAACTGAAAATGACTAGAATGCTCATTTTTTTGAGCACTCTGATTCTGCTTGTGTAGCACATATGGCATATATGCTAGAATTTGGGCAACCGTGTTATGAAGAATCATTTCCTGAATAAAAACCACTACTCAAGACACTCATGTCCATTAGCAAATGAAGATAGTGGATGATTGGCTTTCTCTGTGTATGAGACAGCTTTGTGGCATAATTCTGTAACTTAGTAGTTTCCTATCTGAGGCTTCTCTTAATGGGTGGAGGTTGGCTATGTTTGTAGCATGCCAGCTTGTGATCTGCACTTCTCAAGTTTGAATCCCAGCTGTGCCTGAATTCATAATGTTTTCTTCAAACCCTGTTCTGCCCTAGGTAAGAAAGAAAATACCAGTGGGGTTATGAAAGCTGTCATCCATCAGATGAAATGTTAAGCCATGGCTTATGTACAGAAGAGCCCCATACCCTGTGTGCATTAAAGAACACACAGAATGGTCTTGATGAAAGTCTCTCATCTGTGTCCTAACATTTGTTTACTGGATCCACTTCCCCAACCTTCTTTGTGCCCTTGGGGTCCTTGTGACCTGTCATTTGCCCAATGGATGCACAAAAGTATTGCTGAGAAGTAAAACAACCCAAAGCTTTTATTTTACCTAAATTGTATTTTCCCCTTTGACTTATACTGTAACTTACTCTTCTCACTAGTTAAAATTTCAGCAATTTTCTTTCAATTTCATATAATTTCCATAGAAGAAAATATTGCACCTGCGACCAAAATTTATTTTCTTAGCTAGTTAGCATTAGTTAAAATAATCTAATATTTGACTCTAATGCCACAATAGTATGTAATACTGCAACTTGATATAAAAGGTCTGGAAAAATGAGTAGTTTTATTTGAAGATCAGTAACACACAAAACTTATTTTTCCTATTCATAAGAAACTAATTTTTCTTTTGTAACTGACAGACTCCTGTCAGACCTCTGTAAAATAAATACCCCTCAAGCAGCTGCTTGAGGGGTATTTATTTATTTATTATGAGAGAAAAATAATTCATCAATTTACATAACTAAATATATTAATAATAAGTTTATGGTAGTTTGATCTAAAAACAAATTGGCCAGTGATTTTTCTTTTATGTATCATAATATTTTAAAGATCAGTGCACCCACTGGCATCTTACCTCCTATTGCATTAGAAATCCTCTTCCTATATAATTCAGGTGTGGAAGTAGATGGAGCTGAAGTAGTAGTGAACCACTGAAACCAAGTGTATAGTGGGAAATCAGTACTGGATGTGAGTGTTCCTATTTCTTCAGCAAGCACAGATTTTTCTTTGTTACTTTGTTCAAGTATATGCCTGGTAGATTCTTGACTACTTTCTGCAAGTTCTATTGTTTCTTCTTCATCTGTTCTTGTTATAGAATTCATGTCAGGGAAACTCCTTGCTGGAAATAGATGAAAAATATGTGCATATTTTAAATTCTTATTGATTGATATAAAAAAAAACAATGATTTATTTCCCTCATTTATGCAGATCTATTTAGAACACTGCAACCCAAAATATTAGACTGCTACAATCCACACTTCACCTACTCTAAATATTCCACTCTGTTTTCCCACTCCATCTTCTTTCAGTTGTTCTTATATTTATTTTCTCTATTTCTAAAGGGGGTGGGGGTGGCTCAGTCGGTAGTGCGCCAGGCTCGTAATCTGTAGTTCCCAGGTTCGAGTCCCAGCTGGGTCAGCGTTCAGATTTATCTCAGCAAAATTCCCCGCCCTGCCCATGGTCAGTAGGGGACACCGATGTGCTTGGAAAGGCTGTCGTCCGTTAGATGGGACGTTAAGCCGTGGCCCCATGTGCAGGAGAGCCATACCCTGTGCACGTTAAAGAACACGCTGGATGGCCTTGACGGGAGGCTACCATCTGTCTCCCAACAGCTGTTCCAGTGGGTCCCCTGACCCAACCTTCTCTGAGCCTTCGGGGTCCATGTGACCTGGCCATTTAACCCATGGTGTGCAAAAAAGTGCCGCTCAGAGGTAAAACAACCCAACCCAAATCTATTTCTAAAGACAGATATGGATAACTCTACAGGTGAAACATAATTGATCCCTTTAAAATACCAATTGAAGACATCTACAACAATAAAATTACCATATGGCTATATAGATATGACTTCTAGAGCATTGTAAGAAAGAATTGGACACAAAAATTACAAGAAATAAATTTCCAGCTATTGAATTTCTACACAGTTATTAATAATGTAGCTGTAGCACTTTTTCAAGATGATACTATCATTTCTGCTGTTAATCACATTTTAATCTGTCGTGTACTGAAAAAATAATGATCATTAACTATATTGTAATGGTGAAATCCTAATATGCCTTGAGCCTAAAAGATTATACTATGTTTTCCCACTCCATTTTCTTTCAATTGTTCTTATATTTTGAATTTGACTCAACCTAATAAATATGTGATTACTTGGATACCTTTATAATATAAATGTTTTAATATAAAATAATAAATACCCCCTCAAGCAGCTGCTTGCCACAGAGGTCTGACAGGAGCCTGTCAGTTTATATGCCAAAGTAGAAGGTCTGAGAGGATGGCAGGACCTCAGCAGAAAATCGACACATGCAACCATGCCTTACCCGGGGCTCGAACCCAGGTCCCTCAGATCAGTAGCCAAGCGCGCTAACCACTCGGCCATGGGACGGCTGTTTTAATATAATATAAAATTTAATTTTATAATGTTTTATGAAAATAATTTATTAATATTAATGTAAAATGTGATTACTTGGTTATACCATTACTAAAGGAATATCCAAGTAATCACATTTTTATGAACAATACATTTTAAAAAAAAAAAGGTACTGCCAACCAGCTTTATCGACGTTGCAGCAAACACATGATGATGTCGCATCAATTTCGTGAGCATCATACTGCTGTATTATATATCACAAATCATATTGAAAAGTAACTTTTTTGTTTAAATTTACCTTCCATATATCTTTTAATCTGCCATTATAACTGATGAAGGGCTTGGGTGTAAACCCAACATTTAGATCCTATTATATTTTTTATTTGTGCTTTTTAAGAAATATAATTGTTTCTATAAATTATATTTTTGTGCTGCATACAAGTAAGTGAAAGTAGAATTTCAACAATTGGAAAATCTATTTTAAGTGCTTTCTTCTATCCATCTAATAATCTGAACCTTGCTTCGTGTAAAATGTTCATTATTTATGAAATTATTATTCTTACAACAGGATCTATCACATCTACTGAACTTTATATTTCATCTAACACATTTTTAGTGTTCTTGCTTTATATTGTACTGCAGTGAATGACTTATGTACTACAAATCGTTAACCTCTTGGATTGTTACTAGAAAATGTGACGTCAAATATAGTTCATGTGAATATTTAGTGTCATTACAGCCTACTCCTTAAACTGGGAATGCTTGCTTAGTCAAACAAGGCAAAAGCCTGGAAAACTGGGTTGTGGGTTTTTTTTACCTCTGAGTGACACTTTTTTGCACACAATGGGCTATATGGTCAGGTCACAAGGACCCCCGAAGGCTCAAAGAAGGTTGGGGAGGGAACCCACAGCTATTGGGAGAGAGATGGTAGCCTCCTATCAATGCCATCCAATGTGTTCCAATGCGGAACGCACATGGGGCCACGACTTAACATCCCATCCGATGGACAGCAGCCTTTCCAAGCCCAACGGTGTCCCCCACTGACTGCAGTCAGGGTGTTTGTGGAATAAAGGCTCAATGCTGGCCCAGCTGGGACTCGAACCTGCACGCTATATTTCAGAAAAATTATCTGGCAACGATTCTTTTAGGAATTAGTGATCTGGCAACCTTCGTAGGTTGCTAGATCACTAATTCTGAAAAAATCGTTGCCAGATATTTTTTCTGAATTCTGTAATCAACCTTAGTGTTCGATATTTTTTTGAACGACTGTACACCTTCAGGTTGTTCCTAAACATTGCATTACGAATAATTTTGTGCAACCATATCGATTTTTTTTCCATTAAATTTTGTTTTTGCTCTCCCGGAAAATATTTTCTAGCTACATTTTTGGGCGTTATACTGCCTTAAATGCCTTTTTAATGTTAAATAAAAAATAAATACCCCCTCAAGCAGCTCCTTGCCACAGAGATCTGACAGGAGCCTGTCAGTTTATATGCCATAGTAGAAGGTCTGAGAGGATGGCAGGACCTCAGCAGAAAAATAACACGAACATCCATGCCTTACTCCGGGGCTCGAACCCAGGTCCCTTAGATCAGTAGCCAAGCGCGCTAACCACTCGGCCACGGGACGGCAACAATAGACAAAAAATAACAGAATACCAGACTAAAGACAAATTGATATATCAGTGCCAAGGACAAAATGGTAATCTGTGGTGTGTTAAAGTGTCATTGATCCCATTTCAACATTTTGTGGTAAACATACATTTTAAGTTTTTATTCATATACTGGAAAATAATGATAAATATAACATTTTAACTCTATATGACAGATTTTCGTGGATAACCTCTAGAGTTTACAGCATCAATTTGACTGAATAGGGCTCTGTCATATTCAGAAAATAGCATGTCTTGACATACGATTTGGAACAAATTTGAATATTTCTTCGTGATATCTCCTGACACCAGTCATTTGGACTTTGAAACTCCGCTATCTGCACCGCAATTATCGACTGGAAAAGTTCAACAAATCAACTTTCTGCTGTACGTGCGTGAGACAGTCTCTTGCCTGACATAATTTAGTACAATTTCTCAAACTGGTTCCATGCAGTAGCGTATTTTGGAAATGTTTTTTTTTTGGGGGGGGGGATTTGAATTTTTCAAAAAATTTAAACATGAGTAATCAATACGTAAATATTTAAAAAACAGCAACTAATAAGTAAATAAAAACCAGTGGTACATTTTGCACCAATGCCTTATAGTTGCTAAATGTTTGAAAAGCATGAAAATGCAAAGTAATTTTTGAAACGTATTATACTTCCCCCCACCCCTCTCTGCAAATCTCCTTAACCCACTGAGCCACGAGTTATTTTTCGTTCATCTATAATGTATTTTTATAATCTATTTTCATACCATGAATCATTCTTAATTGCATACATATCGAACTGAACATCTAATATACATAGACGTTTGTGGATGATAGGGAATGATGCTAATTCTAATTTTGATGCAGAAGTCGCAGAGCTGTGAAAATTTGCATCTAGGGTTAGTCCGAGCCATAGATCTCGGAAAAAAATCGCAATTCGACCTCCAACATGTCCTTCAAAGTCAAATAGAGGTCAAATAATGGTCAAGCCTTGATTTACGAGGGCTAGAAACGTAAAAATTGGTGTCTATGATGTCTCTGGCTATAAGCTATCGGAAACGTTACTAAATTTCGTATACGGAGGGTCAATCAAGATCAAATTTAGATCTATCGATGCTAGAGACCTAAAAAAAAATGTTTGGGGTGTTGATCTCGGAAATGTTGCGAAATTTTGGATGCGATGAGTCAAGGGTTGAATATAGATCCACCATTGCTAGAAGCCTAAAAATGGGTGCCTGGAGACATTTTGAGTCGTATAGCTCAGTAATTTTGTCAATTTTTGGGTGTGATGGGTCCTTTAAAGTCAAATTTCGATATACCTGTGCTGGACATCTAAAAATTGGTGATTAGAGCTATTTCAGGCAGTGGGACTCTGAAATGAAGGAATTTTCAGGTCCGGTATTGCAATTAAGGTCTAATAGGGGTCGAAGTCACGGTCTAGAAATCAAGAGGTGCTGAGGCCGATTGATTTCCAGTAGAACAATATCTATTTTGACTTCCGACTTTATTTTTTGAGGAAATCGTATCCGTTTCATCAATAAATTATTATTTGCTTGGTTTTTCACCGAGGAAAGAACATCACTCCTCTCATTACTGTAATTATTTTCGATGATATTGCTGTCATTTCAAATTTGAATCTTTGTCATTGAATTTAGTAGTAAAAGACAGGAATAAAATATGTTCAGAATACAATCTTTTAATCACGTGTTTAATGAATTAGAACTTCCACGTGTTTCGGCATATCTTCCAATATACAGCGATTAACAGTTGTTGACTTTCATATGACTAATTTATAGCTGTTGAGTCTGTCTTTTAATATCATCTTATAAGTCAGTGGCGTAAGCAGAAATTTCCAATGGGGAGGAGGGATTTGGCATTTTCGAAGCACATTTGATGCAACTGAGTCTGTTTTTCGATGACTGCCTTAGAAAGCATGACATTGAAGCTCAAAGAGGGTGGGATCACTTTTATAAAGATTTTTGCTCAGTAAAATTTTTGTATCTGATCCTTTTTATGCAAGCCAAAACGTTGGAAACCTTACATGACATCTGCTTTTGAGCATATTAGCCCACCCCCGGATCGTTTTTCTTTTTCGTCTATAAATCATGGTTGGGTTGTTTTACCTCTGAATGGCACTTTTTTGCACACCATGGGCTAAATGGCCAGGTCACATGGACCCTGAAGGCTCAGAGAAGGTTGGGGGAGGGAATCCACTGGAATAGCTTTTGGGAAACAGATGGTAGCCTCCCGTCAAGGCCATCCAACGTGTTCTTTAACGTGCACATGGTATGGCTCTCCTGAACACGGGGCCACGGCTTAACGTCCCATCTGACGGACGGCGCCTTTACAAGCCCATCGGTGTCCCCTACTGACCGTGGGCAGGGCGGAGAATTTTGCAGATCGATCATGGTTAATGAATTAAACAATTTGTAACCTTTTACACTGATAAGTTGAAATGAAAACCCCTAAACAGCAAGCGGGTTGCACGAAAAATTTCTAAATTCCTTTTTAGAACAGATGAGATTTTTTTTACCGAACTCTCCTGTTTTATTTTTTATGCTGATAAAATTCCTAAAAATTTTTTAAAAAAACTAAATTTTTATCCAGTATTCGAACTAGGGAAAGACATAGATTAAATTCAAAAGTTAAAATTATCTAGCAAAAGTGGAAGGCCAATTTGCATTGGCTTCGATTGCTGCAGCCAATAATCGATTGGTACGCCACTTGTTCGTGCATATGCAATACAAATGCTACCTGCGTGAATGAATTGATCCATGCTTACGTGAAAATGCGATTTGGAATGTCTCAATGTTTTGGCGCCAACTGAACTGCCTCCAACAATTACGTTTATGGCACGCCAGTGTTATTTGAATCCTTTTGCATAACTTTGGGAAATAGAGATATAATATGCAGATGAATTGAATAGGATAAAACTAATCAAAATCAAGGCTTGGTACACTGTTTAGAGTGCAAGGATTAACCTTAGGATTCTTAATTTCCAAGATTTGTCCAAGATAAATTTTGTTGTTTTTTTCTAAGTGGCACTTTTTTACACTTAATTAGCTAAATGACCAGGCCATGTTCATCATTCTCTAGTGACCCCATAGTATTAGGAGGGTTAATCACCCTTACCATTTTACTCAACAATATTTTTCTAATATTTACTTCTGACATTTTTTGGTTACAAATTACAGTATATTGTCTTCTGATAACTATTTTAAAATATTTAACAAGCGGAAAATCGTTTTCCTGTAATGTTTTATGATTAAGTAAGAAAATTTTCATTCTTCAAACAGGCCCAGTAATTATCATAAGAGTTCAGGCTGCAAAATTCGAGACCAAACTCATCTTTAATGTATACTGTAAATAGAACCAAGTCACTCGTTTAAAAACAGCTGTTTTCACTTTGTTGTCTGCCAGTCCTAAGAAAATAAAATTTTATAAATTATTGTTTTACCTCTGAGCGGCCCTTTTTTTGCACAAACTGGGCTAAATGGCTAGGTTTCAAGGACCCCTCAGGGCTCAGAGAAGGTTGGGGGAAGGGCACTCACTGTCGAGTTGTTAAGAGACAGATGGTAGTCTCCCAACAACGCCACCTAGTGTGTGTTTTTAGCGTGGGCAGAGTATGGCTCTCATGTACACAGCATTTAATGGTGAATTTTACAGTCTTTATTGATGAATCTGTCTACATTCTATATACTGTTAACGAAGAATCTGCAGGTATTGTCATTAACCCTTTCACTACCACTGGGCTTATATGTCTCAGTGATAGTAAAATACACCATACATATATCGTTCCTTTAAAGCTACCAAATTGATTTTCAATGTGACCATTTGTCAGCGTGCCAAATGTGGAAGCAGAAAAAACAACCGAACAAAAACTCTTTATATAACATTCAAAATTGCTCTTTGGAAAAAATTTGTTTCTGCACTATATCATATTTCATAGGAATTGTCATTGTTTTGAATTCGTTGCACTCATTCCAATAAATAATTAATAAAATCATTAGTATATAGATTCCATTACATAGAATAGCACAGAGATCAGGGCCGGACTTACGCATAAGCTAACTAAGCTATAGCTTAGGGCTTCACGATATGAGGGGCCTCAAAAAAATGTATTTCAAGTTCTACTGTATTGCGAATTTTTTTCTAATATTTAATCTATTGTGCAAACACTGCCCATCTTTGCTTACCAATGCTAGAATAATGTTTACACTAAAGTTTCGTGTTTATTTTTCAATGTTCTCCAGCAATCAGTATAATTATATACACAATCGTATCAGAATAATATGACCATCTACCTATAATGAATAACCACCCTTGCCCTGGATGACAAGGGCGAGACTGCGTGGCATGGATGCAATGAGGCCCTGGAATGTTGCCAGAGTCACACATGCCCATTCGGACTCTAGCAGAGCACGGAGCTCCGGAGATGACGTGGCTGTGGGTCTGTACGCTGAACCTGTCAATCCAAATGGTCCCACAAGTGCTCTATGGGATTGAGATCGGGCGATTTTGCCGGCCAAGGGAGAATGGAGACATTGCTGTCGTTCCTGGAACCAGTCACACACTACTTAGTGACATGGCAGGGTGCATTGCGCCATCACCACCAGGGTAAACGTCCAACATGAAGGGATTCATGTAGTCAGTGAGGATAGACAGGTAGTCATTGGCATTCAGGGACCCATCCAGTGGTACCGTCATACCAGGAAAACATCCCCCCAGACATGCATACTGCCACCGCCAGCCTGTACTTGACAGACAAGCATGTCTGGGTGTTGGTTCTCATGTGTCTGACACTATCCGCCGCCACCCGTTACTTCTGTGGAGTAGAAACCTCGATTCCTCAGAGAAGGCAACCTTTTTCCATTGTCCAATGACGATAGTCCCGTACGAACTGCAGGCGTCGTTGCCAATGGACCTCGGTTAACATGGGTGCTACTGTTATCGGAGACACATACCTGGGTGCCCCAGCGTTCATTTGAGTGGTCAATTGCTGCACTGTTGCGTATCGATTGCCCTTTCCCAGTCGACGTTCTTCTCTGGGGTCGATGGCCTTTGGGGCTCCACAGTTATGACTCTGGAGGTACTCGGTGTGCAAGGCAGTCTTGCCCACGAAGTCTGCTATTTTCGAGATGATACCATCCTTGGCGTGGTAGCCAATGATCATTCCTTTTTGAATGTCCGTCAAATCAATACCTCTGCCCATTGTGCTCAAGTTATGCCCTATGGATCATCTGTCCTGGCCGGCTGCTTATATCTCTGTGATCGACCTTGTCATGTGCACTCTGTGACGTGCCTGGGCAGGTACATTAATTCTGTGGGTAGTCACATTATTCTGATACGACTGTGTATATATTTAGACTTTCGAAATTTTGGGGCCTATTAAATATGTTTAGCCTTGGGCCCCAGAAGCCCATATTTCTTCTCCAGTGGTAGGGGGGAAGGTGCTTAAGGAGGAAAGGGAGGAAGAATGGTCGGACTTCAGCCCCCAGCTCAAAGCAAAAAATAATGCTGTATTGAAAGGCACATAAAATACACAAACATAAAATATTCAGGATTTTTTTAAAATGCATTTAACGTTCACCATTATTAATGTGAGACATAACACAGTTGTCTCTATAAAAAATATTCAAAGAAAATGAAAGATCCACCACCTGCGGTGACGAAGCACTTTATTAGCGTAAATATTTTACTAGTTAAATAAAAATAAATACCCCCTCAAGCAGCTGCTTGCCACAGAGGTCTGACGGGAGCCTGCCAGTTTATATGCCATAGTAGAAGGTAACCCAAGACAAAAGTTTGGCGCGAAGCGTAAAGGTATTGGACAGAAAAATGGAAACCGTTCCGTTTTCTGAATAGAAAATCACATTCAGAGCTCAATAACTTCTTCAAATGATTTTTAAAGAAAAATATGTCTAAATATAAACGTCTCAATCAAATCTATCTAAATATCGATTTTGAACAATAAGCCGTCCCATGGCCGAGTGGTTAGCGTGCTTGGCTACTGATTTAAGGGACCTGGGTAAGGCATGGATGTATATGTCATTTTTCTGCTGAGGTCCTGCCATCCTCTCAGACCTTCTACTATGACATATAAACTGAAAGGCTCCTGTCAGACTTCTGTGGCAAGCAGCTGCTTGAGGAGGTATTTGTTTATTATTTTTTGTTCAGTATCAATGTATTTTAAATGTTGGAATATTTAACAGGCCACCAAACATTGATCCCAAAATTTAATTAATATTAAAACAGATTAAGAGATCAGTACTGGACGAAATATACGCTACTAGGGTCAACTATAATCTCCTTAACCTGTTTTAAATTTTTGGGCCCAATACTTGAATTTCCGTTTATAAATCTCACTTTATTCAAAGCTTTCCACCGTACCGGGTAGATGACGGCAGCGCCCCCCCCCCCCCCCGAAAAAAAACGGACACTTTTCGAAGAATTACTCCCAACCAACGGCAGCCTACCCCAACAGGGTTAGAATTAAATGGCACTACCACATAATTTACGACCGATTGCTCCTCTACCTATGGAACCACGGAGAAACCGACAATTTCTGCCACCGATGATGTCACACGTCCGCCCACCTGAAATTACGGCCGTTATATATTACAAATATTTTCGTTGATATAAATTCGTGATCCTCAAACTTTTTTAGCTCAAGGCACACTAAAAATTTAATTCGACACTACAGGAGATTAACCCATGCGCAGTTTGCCTTCAATAATAACCATTTCTATGGAGTCGTTTCTAAACGCAGAGCTATTCTGTTAAAGTTTGACATGTATTGAAGTTAGTGGACGCCGTACGTGTTATGGGCATGTTTCGTGTTCATTTTGGTTTTAATAAGATTTAATACGGATTTCGATTAAACGGAAAACGTTAAACGATAAATCAGCGACAGAAAGTAGCAACAAAATGATTTATAAATTTCCTTTTATCTGCAGTATTAGAAATTTTGCGACACACCCTTTAAGAGCCACTGATGTATCGATTGGCAGAGTGGAAACAATTATTCAACATTTCAAGTTCCGAAAGATCTGTGCCAAATGGATAAACTCACAGAACAGCAAAAAAAAAAAGGCGAGACTCGTGGAAGGATATGCTGGCAATGTTCGAACCTAGTGGCCCCAAACGGTTATCAGACATTGTCACATGTGATGAGACGTTTTCTTAACTTCCAGAAAGGTCGATAACTATGGGTTGTGGTAAGAGTAACCGTGTGTCCCCAAGACTTTCATTCAAGGAAAAGGATGTTAATTTTTTTTTTCAATTCCCAAGGAGTGTTAGCAATGGACACCTTACCTGAAAAAATGACTATAAATCGCTAATACATTGCTTTCCCAAAATGGTTGAGATGGAGCAGCACCCAACAGGCGTGTCAAGGGTTCTTCTTCATGACAATGTCAGTGCTCACAAAACCCAGCAAATTATGGCCTCCTGGAACAGGAGAAAACTGAACAGTTACCCTATCCAGCATATTCACACGATCTTGCACCATGCATTTTTGGTTGTTTCCAAAAATTAAAAAGGAACTTTCACAAAACCCAGCAAGTTATGGCCTCCTGGAACAGGAGAAAACCGTTGTTTTACCTCTGAGCGGCACTTTTTTGCACACCATGGGATAAATGGCCAGGTCACAAGGACCCCGAAGGCTCAGGGAAGGTTGGGGGAGGGGACCCACTGGAACAGCTGTTGGGAGACAGATGGTAGCCTCCCGTCAAGGCCATCCAGCGTGTTCTTTAACGTGCACAGGGTATGGCTCTCCTGCACACGGGGCCACGGCTTAACGTCCCATCCGACGGACGGCGGCCTTTCCAAGCCCATCGGTGTCCCCTACTGACCGTGGGCAAGGCGGAGAATTTTGCGGAGATAAATCTCAACGCTGACCCAGCTGGGACTCGAACCTGGGAACTACAGATTACGAGCCTGGCGCGCTACCGACTGAGCCACCCCCGCCCCAGGAGAAAACCGAACAGTTACCCTATCCAGCATATTCACACGATCTTTCACCATGCATTTTTGGTTATTTCCAAAAATTAAAACGGAACTTTCTGGAAAGCCTTTTTCAAAGGTGCAACAAGACCTTGCAAAATGCGTTCATTCAGAGTTGCGAAGTATTCCCCAACAGGAGTATCACCAAGTTTTTCAGAATTGGCATAGGCATCTACAACTTTGCATAGATGCTGGAGGGTAGTGCTTTGAACAACAGGAAAGTTTCGTTGAGGTAGTGCAATGGTTTTTGTTCTGCAAACGCATATCAAGAACTTTTTGAACACACCTTGTAATACCGAAATTATTATAAATTTGAGTTGTGGGTGACAATTTTGAAAAACTCAGTTCCCCCCTGCCTCATCTGCAAAATTCTTTTGATATTCGAATAGTAAACTTCTGAACACAAACTAGTTTAAAAGCGAAGAAAAATGGTAAAGGGTTAATGCGAGTATCAATGAATCGACCAAAGTACAATGGTATCCATAAACTTTATTCAACTTCCGCTGAATGATACATTACACTATTTACCAGTTAAAAAAATTGGAGTAACAATCATAAAATCGGCTTTCATACATTTCAATTACGATATAAAATTCTTTTTCTGCCGACGAGATCTGACAACTGATACTCTAATATTTCATCCAGCTATTAGAACGACAATTTTGAAATCTCTAAAATAAGAGACAAGATACATTTTAGTTTCAATTTTTATGTAATTCGTTAAACATCTATGGAATTTGTTACTCCTATAGCTGCAGTAGATTTGCATTTAACAACAAAATCGCCTTTTTCAATCCATTTTAAAACAAGACTTTTTGACATTCTCTGAAGTTGGAAAGCCGCTGGCTGATAGCTTCTGTTCAAAACAACCCAATTCTCTTTTGCCACTCATTTCCGTTCTCGTATGTCTGCTTCTCAATCAACAACAGATGGAAGCCACAATTGAAGAATTATTATGTCAAATAAGAATATCATTTACTTTCGACTATACATAGAAAATATTACTAGTCGTTACGTTGCTTTCAGTGCTAATGGTGAAGTTCGGAATGAATTTTTCTATCGATAACGAGTACACAAAATTTCACTTTTATATATATCAAGACGTCTAGGCATTCTCTGCTGATAATATGATACATGATTCTCTACAGATGCAGATTATAGCATTACTGTATATCTCATTACATTAGAATAGTTTCAATATAAGCAAAAAAAAAAAAACAATTTTCCCACAAAAATTTGTCGCTTCTATGTTGTGCGTGGGGAGAGCCGCATTTGGGGATTCATAATTTTGAAAGTAAGCTTTTTAGGAAGGGGAAATTTTTACGCAGGTTGTACACCTCAATCAGATTTATCCAAATCTGGATTTTTTAGGCTGCATTCGTTTCATATTTAAAGAGATATTGAAACTGAAATATTTAACAGCAGACGTTGCTTATTAAGCTCATTCTAAGCATTTTCGGAACGATTTATAACTTTCGAGGTAAATTATTACGACTTGCAATACTGCTTTTAAATATTTCAGCTTCCAGAACTCTTTACATATTACACATATACTGCTAAAAAAACTGAAGAATCTGAGATTTTAATATTCACACAAGAGAGAACAGAACAATTTTAGCAAAATTTATTTAATATTCACACTAGAGAGAACAGAACAATTTTAGAAAAATTTATTCCATTGCTACCGCTTATATTCAACCACCAAGAACCAGTACCGATCCGCAGGTGATAAGGGTAGCACAAGTAGAAAAGATCTGTTGATATCAGATATTGTATACCTTGAAATACGTAGGTTAAAAATGTGCAACTACCAAAGCGTGAAACTTTTGCATTATGAATGCATTAAAAAGAAAAACTTACATAATTATCTGAATAAACCACGAAGATATGAAAAAAAAAATCCTTAATTTGATGGAGAACTTTTATTTTTTCTGTCACGCGTGACGACAAGTTTAAAGGTTGGGTTGTTTACCTCTGAGCGGCACTTTTTTGCACACCATGGGCTAAATGGCCAGGTCACAAGGACCCCAAAGGCTCAGAGAAGGTTGGGGGAGGGGACCCACTGGAACAGCTGTTGAGAGACAGATGGTAGCCTCCCGTAAGGTGTTCTTTAACGAGCACAGGGTATGGCTTTCCTGCACACGGACCCACGGCTTAACGTCCCATCCGACGAACGGTGGTCTTTCCAAGCCCATCGGTGTCCCCTACTGACCGTGGGCAGGGCGTTTTGCCGAGATAAATCTCAATGCTGACCCAGCTGGGATTCGAACCTGGGAACTGCAGATTACGAGCCTGGCGCGCTACCGACTGAGCCACCCCAGCCCCTAACAAGCTTAAAGGAATTACTTTAGTCACCAGAAATTTGTGTATCACGACTGCTTTCATCTGAAATTAAAACACTTTGGGCGGCTTAGGTGTTTAAATGGAATTCAAATGAAGTGTAACTTATTCGTTATCTTTTAAACTAAAAGAACACTTTCGAAAAGTCGCAGAAAACTAAAAAAAATTTGCTGATAGCAAATACGAAGTATTACAAGTACACTTAGCTTTCGTAAAGGGATAAAAGGTAAAATTACAAAAAAAAAATACCCATTTAAATCAAGCATCGAAGAATAATAGTCTTGTTACCGTCCCGTGGCCGAGTGGTTAGCACGCTTGGCTACTGATCTAAGGGACCTGGGTTCGAGCTCCGGTATTAGGCATGGATGTGTGTGTCGTTTTTCTGCTGAGGTCCTGCCATCCTCTCGATCTCCTACTGTGGCATATAAACTGACAGGCTCCTGTCAGACCTCTGTGGCAAGCAGCTGCTTGAGGGGTATTTTTTTTTTTTAAGTACTATGTAAATCGAGGGATAAGAATATTTGACTTGCCAATGTGTTCATTTGAAAATGCTTTTTATAGCCAGAAGTCTTGGCGACTTTTAGGAAGTGCTGGATTTAAATCCGAAATGGAGTCTAAGAGTCTACAGCTCAACTCTTCATAGCTGTTTTTAAAAAATTCTTGCTTTGGCCTCGTGTTGCACTATTTAAAGCCATCAAATTTTACTCTTAAATAAATAATGACCACGCAAGCTGGAGGAAATAAAACATCCAGCTTTTAATACTGTTCTTTTTTTTTTGGTATACAAGGAGTACTGATTGTATAAGTAAAGTTTTGCATGTAACAAGATCAATAAAGATGAAACAATGAGTATTTATCGATCACTGCACTACAATACTCCTTTGCATAACAATTATATCTAACAATATTCGCTATATCAGCCAGAAAACAGTACGAATATTTTGCTACAAACGCAAATCTCTTCATTATTCGATATTTTTCGCATTCATACGAATTAAGAGTTGGCTCTTACTAATACAGGCTAGCATGAGAGATTCAGAATTACATTTTTATGTAATAAACCTATAAGTGCGAATATATACACAGGAACAGAAATTCTGAAGGCAAAATTCAACTTAATATAAACTGTATCAGGAAAGCATGATTTTCTAAGACACCTTCATAATTACATGAAACTAATCCTTCATAATACAGCCTTATATACACTAGATGTGGCTGGTAAAAAAAAAAAGCATTAGAAAACAAAAATGCCAGTATAAGACATAAATTAGCGTTTTAGAAGTTAAACCTATTAAATCCACAATCATCCTTTGTTATAAAGAACTTTTGAGTAAATTCACAAATGAATATATCTTTAATTCAAAGTTTGAATTATTCAGTCCAATCTTCGAAATATATTTAATCTTAAATTCTGAAAATATACATTTTGAGACAATCTGACAGGGCGAATCGAAATATACAAAACTTGGAATCGATTTCGCTTCGAACAAACCCAAATACATTTGGCAATTTGATTATAAGAAATAACTTTAATGAATTCGATCACAAAACTAATTATCGTGGAATGTAACAAGATTAAATTTTTCCGGAAAGATTTATTTTATTATTTAGCATCTTATGGAAATGTGATAAAATTCATCACCATTGATAAGTTACTACAAATAGGCTTTTGATTTGATAAGGCTGCTCAAACAGATTTTTCAATTTGTAGTCAAATGCTGCACTTGGAAGTTTAAAAAGATTTTTACCTTTATTGAACAGTTAGGCCACTGTAACAAACTGAGAGTATAAAAAAAATACATCGGCGTATAAAATCTTAATCGCAACTCAAATTTTAAGAACATTACGACACTAATTACGTTCACATGAAATTCCCCAATCCCTTTTAAGTTTCATCATCCCAATACGAATTCACCGTTTTTACAGAACCAGGAACCCTCCTGAATTAAGGACAAATAAAAGAATCATATGCTGTATCTCGTAATAACTTCAAGAAATAATAAGTGAATCACACCAGCTTCAAAATTATACACAAATTCATAGAACCATAAATCTTCAAATATTTCTTGTATTTCAACAGGCAGGAATCAGCAATCGCATTTTCGACTGCAGCCTGTTCAGTGAATTGAACAAAAAGCTGAAACAACTGCGAGGCAATTTACAAGCATATAAAATAGATATATACAATGTTAAACATATATATACTATAGATTCGATCGAAAATATAACAGACTAATAAGTATGAACATTAAGGTTTGGGGAACTGTTTACAGATGAATTGTCATTTCCCAAAATAAAAACTGAAATAAGCACTTGTTAAAACATCAATATATATTTACCTACATAAAGCTTCACAGAAGCAACACTTAATTGAGATGTAAAGAAATACCATACTCAACAAAAACTTAACTAATTTTGAAAATTTCTGTTTCTTTACCTAACACAATACTCACAATGACTGTTTCATGTTAAGTCGATGTCAAGTGTAACAGGTTAGCATGTTTCTTGTGTACTTGTTTCACACTTTGTTCAATGGTGTATAAAAATCATATATGTAAGGCGCAGCTCCACAAGCACAATCGCAAAAGTATTTATGTCCAAATTTAGAGCTGATGTGTTTCCTCATGAATAAGAAAAAATCCATACAAAAAATAACTGCAAAATAAAGTGCTTTGTTCAATACAGAGAATTTGGAAATTTGCATTCTTCTAATAATGTCATCACACTATATCTCTGTGCTATAAGGTTTATACAAATCAGTATATATTAATTTATGGTAAGTCATCTACATTATAAACAAATTATTCCAGCTAAGTGGTTAGCACGCTTGGCTACTGATCTAAGGGACCTGGGTTCGAGCCCCGGGTAAGGCATGTATGTATGTATGTATGTATGTATGTATGTATGTATGTATGTATGTGTCGTTTTTCTGCTGAGGTCCTACCATCCTCTCAGACCTTCTATTCTGGCATACAAACTGACAGGCTCCTGTCAGACCTCTGTGGCAAACAGCTGCTTGAGGGGTATTTATTTTATTTATTAAACCTCTCTACTACATTCAACGGTTAATTTATAACATATTGTGGTACTCCAGATGAGTTTGGGCGAGCTCAGGTTCAACCATAATTGAAATTTTCAACTCTTTTTTGAAATTGTATCCCGTGGCCGAGTGGTTAGCGCGCTTGGCTACTGATCTAAGGGACCTGGGTTCGAGCCCCGGGTAAGGCATGGCTGTTTGTGTCGTTTTTCTGCTGAGGTCCTGCCATCCTCTCAGACCTTCTACTACAGCATATAAACTGACAGGCTCCTGTCAAACCTCTGTGGCAAGCAGCTGCTTGAGGGGGTATTTTTTTTATTTATTAAAAAAACGGTAAGCAAAAAATCCTTTTAAATATGATTTCAATCTTTTCTAAGTGTTAAATAATTAAATTTTTTTTCAAGTATTTGCTTTCATTAATGAACTGCCTTTAGCATTTACAATTATGTTGAATTTTCGTTTCTATGACCTAAGAATTAGCTTAGTATTTTTAGTTTCAAATATTTTATTTGCATTCAAATAATTATTTTACAGTTTGTAAGTCTATTATACAAAGAATTAAAAAAAGGTTTAGTATCATACATTTCTTTATGTTATGTTAATTTTTTTTCTCTAACTGGCTTAAGTGGGCTTTGCTCAAAAATATGATCCAAATTCATCTTTCTGTAGGCAATTAAAACAGATAATTTAAGCTAAAGTTATATGACAATTCGAATATATGTCACAGAAAGGTTTTGAACCAGCACTATAAAAATTGACCAAATTTATTGGAATTGCAAGCAGTCATGCCAAATAATTTAAATTTCGCATGATTTCTTTGCAGTTCCAAATGTAAAGCAATACATACTTCTGATTAAATCTAATTAGAAATAAGTTTAGATTATTTCTGAAATTGCAAAATATTTTTGTGCACTGGCTATCAAAAATCAAAGTCTTCAATTATGCTTTAACAAATTTTATAAAATTTTATTATGTCCCTAGAAAGTATATCACCCTGGAATTCGATCTCAATAAATGAATATGTAGCAGTGAATTAGTATTTTTTTCCAGTACTAAAAATGTACTACAGGGCCAAAAATTTTAAAGATAATCCCCACTTAGAGGAGTCTAGGAATGTTGAAATAATTTGATGCTGGTGTAAAGAAAAATTCCTAAGCCAGCTAAATCTTTGGTTGACTCTTTAACTTAGTTGCAAAAATGTTTAATATGGTCAATGCTAGTATATCTTTCACCTTGAAGATTTTGTTCAACTTTACAACTGAACAAAAAGTTCAATCAAGAAACACCAGCTTTAGTCAAATTTGTCAATTGTAAAATTAAGCAAGGTGAAGTAACCTTGCTCAATTCAACTTTTTCAAGGTGAAGTAAGTATCTGCATTCACTATAGTGGCTATTTTGTTTAGTTCTGTTTTGGAAGTCAGCCAGAATAAGGATTTCCTGACACCCAACCTCAAATTCTCTTAACTCTCAAGACTAGATTCTCTAGAACTCACAATGACAAATTATTTATACGAAGTATAAAATAATGCAAATAAATACCCCTCAAGCAGCTGCTTGCCACAGAGGTCTGAATGCTTTAAAAAAGAGTATATATCAATGGTGATGCACTTTTATTGATCACTACGTATACCTTTTTCAATTGGAGATATTGACAGAATCTTGTGGTATTTTCAATAGTTTGTAACATTTCTTACATTGAACAAAACCACAAGTTTAATTAAAAAGGGGTACACAATGCTAATTTGACTGCCTCAGCCTATCACACCATGGTAAACAAAAATATTGCTGATATATTTGTCCAAATTCATCTTATTTTCTGTTCAGGCAAATGTTCTATACACCCAGTTCCCAAAACACAACACATGCATTCTTAAAAATATTCACTTAAGGTCATATTAGTTAGACAGGAATTTCTCATGAGAAATAAATGTAAGTAGGGATAGGAAAGATGTGTCCCGGAATCCTAACGTGATAGACATTTTTAATTTTATTCCTTTGACTAAATTTTGATTAATGTTTTGTGTTTCTGCATATTTCACATATGTAACTCCCTTTTGCCCAAAACAAACAATAAAGAGAGAAACAAAAAATGGCTAAATGCAGTTTCATTTAACATAAGTAAACATACATGATACTGCTTACCTATATGGATAGCCATATTAACGTTTTCACTAATGTTCACATCTTTGGATCACATCATTCATCAACAATGAACTCCATGTGAAAGAGAAGAGCAAAGTGGAAGTAACACATATCAATGTTTAGGCAAGAAGGTAACACCCAGAATCATGAAGACTGGAAATGAGAAGGTGATTGTTGGGTAGTGAAGATGACTGTACGTTAATGAATGTTTATGATTTGCATGCGACCCCTCAGGGTGAATTTGTATAAGTGTACATGGCCATCACCAGCAATAATTAAAATTATCTTTATTCAGCAAAGTATAACATGAGATGTCTTGTACACATGAGACTTGTGAAAGAGCTGAAAAAATTTAGTTTTGCCGTAAGTGGAATTTCAATCCACATCTCCCAGTAACGCTAAAATTTTTTGGCTAAATATTTCATGATCATTAGTGTTTACAAATATATTAAATGTTTAAACAAAAATTTGTATAGGCAAATGTGAAAAACCATTTTGGAAGTGCTGAAATTTTGAACAAGATCAGGTAAGTGAAACATCTTTTTATATGGTAAATACAATAATGTAAGCAATCATAGAGAAGTAGGGGAGAAATCATGTAAAACCAGTCATGTTAGTTAAGATGCCCTACTTTAACAACTGTGTTAAATCAAAATCATGTTAGAATTTTTGTTAGTCATGGACTGTGTGTATTGATATGATTTGCTTTACTGTTGTCAATAAAAGGTTTTCATTTTAATAGTGATGAATTAGAACATTGTTCCAGCCATTCCAAATATACCAATTTATAAATGTGAGTGAAATGTAAAATTTCATTAAATGTTCAACAACTATATTAGTGTGCTAGAACGTACACTTTATCAATGGAAAGGTACATTCAAATCTCTATAATGTTGAAAGCAAACATTTAGGTGAAAAATGCACTGGAGATAAAGGTCAGTCAAATCTTGCTAAACTTGATTCTCAATTTTGGTATTTAAAGAATTCTAGAAGCTGAAACATTTAAGCAGCAGCAGTAACAATAATAGAGATTATTACTACAGTTAACTAAAGTTATAAACCAAGGGGCATGTCCCTGGTTTGTATTTTTTAGTATATTAGAAACCAGAACAAGCCAAATAGAGCTTCTAGGTTATCTCCATCATTTGTGTATTATATATATAAACAATAACAGATCAAACCACTTATGAAATATATGTAGAAACTAGATAATACACCTGTCCCTCGATTTACACAGACACAAAAATGCAACGTTTTGTTCTACACAGTGATAGTTTTAGTCAAGAAAATGGAAATAGTTACATTTTAAAGATTATAGACTTTGTTTTAAAAATTGCGGATTTTTTTTTTTCTTTCTTCAATTTATGCAGATATATGCTATGAACTAGCAGAGGTATAAAGTCAAGGGAGATATTAGACTGTCATCCCAGAGTAAAAATTAACTGAATGGTTTTGATATTATTTTCAACAATAAATTCCAATATTAATAAAATTGTCATCTGTAACAAGTTATATTTATATTCTTTCAATGAAAATATATTCTTGCCATTGTAATGCAATCTGTCTTGTGGCATCTTAATGAAATGAATCCTGTTTTGTTTCTTAAACAAGATTAAACTTTTGTAGATTGAATTCTTTCAGACTACTAAATATGTAAAAAAAAACCTCAAGCACCTGCTTGCCCCAAAGGTCTGACAGGAGACTGTCAGTTTATATGCCATAGTAGAAGGTCTGTGAGGATGGCAGGACCTCAGCAGAAAAACAACACAAACATCCATACCTTACCCGGGGCTCAAAACCAAGTCCCTTTTATCAGTAGCCAAGCACGCTAACCAGTCAGCCATGGGGTGAACCCGTGTTTTAGTAGCAAATTTAACTTTATAGACTATTATATAGACTAAATACAGCTGATTTGTAAGTACACTATTTTCACACACAGTATACTTATGAATAACTAAAAATACTTTTTTTTCCCACAAAGTATAATATAAATACTTATTTTACAAAATAAAGCATTAAGTGTTGGTACAAAATGCTTAATTACTCATTTATATTCAGTTCATAAATATCCTCCTTTCAAATTTCATCCTGAAATTCAATGGTGTACGTCTACATTAATGCTAAATATTTTTCATGACCAAAAAGAAAGGTCTGAGAAATTAATATGAGTTTATCTGAATTAGTGCAAATAAGTACAAAATAATGTTACATTAATGTTTATTATTACTTCTGAACTCAAATTTGAGATAAATAGTATAAATAAAACTTTCAATGTACATTTTATTAATAAAAAGTTTTTTTTAACTTTTCCCCCCTTCTTCCACAAGTTGTTGGTCTTAAATTGCACAGAGATTTCCCGGAACCTATCTACCATGTAAATCAAGGGATGGGTGTAATTCTTTTATACTTAAATGAAGATTGAGGAGTGATGTTGCTTAATGCTGCATCTCCCATAACTCTTTAAATACTGAATAAATACTTAAGAAAAATCAAGATTTTAAGTTTTGATCAAGATGTTCAGTTTATTACCAGAAATATTTCTTTTTTGCAAAAAATTTATTTTCAAAGTTAAAAGCTTTTAGCTATTTAGCTATGTATATACAAAAAAGGGGTTTTTCTGAAGCTTATCTTTTCAATGTGCATGTAAAATAGTGTGAAGTTGGTCAGTAATATATTTTCTGACAATAAATTTACTCAGTTGTGCATTTATATTATGACGCATTCAAGCTTTTTTTTTTATAAACAAATTCTTTTACCCTTTCACTACCATACCAGTCCAAAACAGCAGAGATTTTAAATGTACTCACCCCCTTCCTCTTCACTACCTCCTACCTGCAGCTTGGGCCAGTATGGTAGTGAAAAGGTTAAATAGTTGGGTTGTTTTACCTCTGAGCGGCACTTTTTTGCACACCATGAGCTAAATGGCCAGGCCACAAGGACCCCGAAGGCTCAGAGAAGGTTGGAGGAGGGGACCCACTGGAACAGCTGTTGGGAGACAGATGGTAGCCTCCCGTCAAGGCCATCCAGCGTGTTCTTTAACGTGCACAGGGTATGGCTCTCCCGCACACGGGAGTTAAATAGTAAAAGCAATATCCTACAAAACTAATTTTGTAGAAATTAAGCCTTATTTTGTAAAATTAACAAAAGAAATAATGCTATAAATTTCTCTGAACACCTTTTCATTGGAACATCGCACCTAATAAACAGCAATATCACATAAATATATATTGTTTTCTAATAATTACACTATATAGTTTCCTACAATCAACATACAACAATGAATGATAAAGATGATATAAAACTATGTATTAACAGACCATTTATAAATTTTTCTAGCTTTTTAACTGCTGCAATACCTTATTAGACAGAGTATGGCTTACAGCTTCATTTCTATTTGGCTCTGAGGTCTGTAATACTGCTGCACACAAGAAGAGCTAACATTCAAAATTCAACATGTCTATTTGGTTAGCAAAATTCCCTTTTTGCAATTATGGCAACTTCAGCTTTATGCACATATAGGCTGGGTCTCAGACAGGTATGTCAGACATCCCAAAATCTGCGGAGCATCAATTTGTCTCACCCCCCCCCCCCACCACCACCACTTTCAAATGTCACATGAAATTCATTCCTATTGAGTAGGTATTATCTCTTACATAATGAGCTAAACATCTGTGTGTGTATTTTTGCTATACAAATCTTCACTGTACATTCTAACTCCATATAACTTGGGTAGTCTGACAGAAAAGTGTCTGGCCTTTCCAGGAAGGTTGCAAATTAAAATTGGTTTACTGAAAGCATTTTTAAATATTATATATGACATATTAAACACCAAGGCTTAAACAGTAGTCTGGGCACAATTTGTAGCTAGATATAAGCAAGAAATTGTAGTCCAGGCTACTATTCAAACATTTATGGTATTTCATAAATGTTAAAATATAGTTGGAATAACAACATAAGACACTGCATCTTTCTCCCATGTTTTTTCAAAAATGTGCTTGGACTGACAGCAGTGGAAGTTCTCAGCAAGCAGCACAAAATTCATGGCATTCACATTTTTTATATTAAAATTTAACTTAATTATTTATAATTAATAACTAATAATCAATAAGCAGGCATCATTCACTATTTGATATATGTCCCATAAGTTGCATCCCATGACTACCAACCTGGTTCCCCTAAATCTTACTAATTATTATGCAACACACTTATAAAACTAGTCCAGATCTAGAAAATAATAAGCTGGGAAGATTGGATGACTGGACTGAAAAGGATCAAACTAGAATACTGCTTCAGAATATGTTTAGCTCTATTTTAGAGGTCTTAAAAACATTGTTTTCTTGCAAAATGTGTAATTGGGTTTTGTTTTAGTATTCTCATGGGTAATGGTGAGGACCCCCCCCCCCCACCACCCACTCCTCCAATTTGATCCTGTACAAGTGTGTAGGAAACACTTCTTGGAAAAAGTCATAAGATTAGATGCATAGTGTCTCAAGACTGAACCAAATATAACAATCAGTACCTCAATAATCAATTCCAAGATTGCTAAACAAAACTTTTATATATAAAAATAAACATTTTTCAGTAATAAATTCAGAGTGCACTGCATGTTACCAGTGATTTTGATATTCATCCTCAGTTTGATATCACATTGGACAAACAATCCCACCCCCCTTTCCTAAACCATGTGGATAAAGGATGCACGTTATCCACATGGCATATACACAGTCGTATCAGAATAATATGACCACCTACCATACATATACTATGGTAGGTGGCCATATTATTCTGATACGACTGTGTATATGGATAAGGCATCCCAAGCATATATGCTTGGGCTCAGTGCTACTAGTGATAAGGGATGCATGTGCATCCCTTATCACTAGTGGCACTGAGCTCAAACCATGTTCTGCTAAAGCATTCTTTTCAGCTAATTGAAGCTTGCCTGTGCAAATATCAGAATCCTCAAGAATATGGATATATTAATCATTGCACCCAGGTCTCGGTCTACAAAAAAATAAAGGGGGAGGTGGAGCAAAAGACTGGATTGCCATTCCACTATAAAATCTTTTCCTCCATTTTAATGATCTTTAAATAATTTCTTGAAATGGGTGAAACATACATATTTTAAAAAATTTTACATCCATTCTGACAGGGGCAGATCCAGAAAATGTCTTTATGGGATGATATATGAGGTAGAGCTCCTTTTTCAATTAAGAGGCCTGTTGGTGAAAAAATTGATTTTTCAACTTTTCTGGGCCTTTTGGCCACAACACAGCCTATTCTTTTCCTAAATTGTTTTGGACACAAAAGCAATTTCATAAAATAAGATCTCACCCACCCCTCGATTTATATGGTAGACAGGTTCTGGGATATCACCGTATAATTCAAAACTGTACAAATCAAGACCAATAAATTATGGAAAATATGATGATTGGTTAAAAAAAAAATCATTGTTAGGAATAAAACATATATTGAAAGTTTTATTTATATATATAACTCAAATCTATCTCTGATTATCAATCTCACATCTGATTTTGTTATCAAGAGAAGAAATTGAGTCATTATATTTACCTATATCATTCCTGTCAGATACATTATTAAAGATGCAAAAAGGTGTCAAGGAATTCAGTTTATGTGAAGTAGAGAACGAGGTTCAATCGCAGTCGACCAAAAATATTCAGCTGCACTGAATGGTGAACGAAGATTTTTCAACTCTACAGGGTGATGATAGAGGACGTGATTTTAATGACATATCGTGGTCCAACTAAATCAGTAATGAATCGTTGACCTGGATTGCTCATTAAAATAGAGATGGACCAGTTCATAATCTTTCAGTAGGATCAGAACTCTTTGGAATTTTAAATTACTGCTGAGTGTGATTCAAGTATGCATGAAATGATTAATGAATAATATGAACTACTATGTTGATCATCTAAAGCAGCCCCACTCAATTTATGACACAAAAATATGCTGAATTTGCCTGATTTCTTCCAATTATTTGACCAAACATATTCAGGTGCATAACTAAATGATTTTACATTCAGCAATTCATTAATTTAAAAAATATCATTTTTTAATGGAAGAACATAATGCCCAACACAAAGGACAGATATAACCTAGCTTTATTAGGCTTGTCCTTGTTTCTTACACAACACACTTACATAAGGACATGCCAGCTTGTCTTAGCAGTTAACACATGGATACCTAATATTTTTGCTCCTAATCGATATTTCCTTGATTCCTTAAAATTAGGTTTGTTTTCCTAATTCCTTATAATTTCGTAAACTTGAATTTTCATATATATGAAACTACTTTATAAAAATAAAACTAAAGAAATGTTCAAATAACTTGGTGTTACCATTCCACAGTTACTAGAAAGTGTGAGAATTGAATCAATGTTTCATTATAATTGCTACCAGATAATGAATTTTATATTTAAAATATTCAGTACCATACTCCAAAAATGGCACACTGTACATTTCTACAACTGACACAAAAACTGATGTATTTATACACCGACATAAAACTAATGTTACAAAAAGAGCAAGACAATGTTACTGAATGTTTTTCTTTCCCTCAGATAAAATAAAAATAAGTCTACTGACCCTGCTCTTTAAAAGATGATCATCTGTTACAGTATTATAATATTCAAGCAACTGATTACATAAGTCTGACACAGCACCAGGTGTTCTGTTACTTTCTAGTACATTTAAAGCAATTTCCATAGGATTTCTACTGTTTTTAACCATTTTCAAAAATAAATCTAATTTTTGTGCATTTAATGGATACTGAGACACCTCACCTTTTCCAATATTATTAATTGATGCTAATGATGCAGTAATTGGATCACTTTGATCATAATGTAATTTAAGATGTATGTCATTACTGTGTTCAGTTTGTCCATGTTCATAAATGTATTTGAACCCATCAACGTCAGTTTTTACAGCTACAATCATGGGATTATCTCCTTTCACTGAAGTCTGCCTGTTGTCAGGAAATGGCAATTCACTTTCTACTGTATGTTCATACATTTCAGAGTCTGAAATACGGCCAACATCAGATAACGTCACAGTTGGTTTGCTATTTATTTTGTTGCCTCCTCTGCCTCCTCTACCCCTACCTCTAAATCTCCTTCCAGCATAGCCTCTGCCACGCTTCATTATACTTTTCTTGATAATTCTTGCTGTAAGAACAGATGAGCCAAGACTTCTACCACGCCACCCACCTCTTCTTTTTCCTTTCGATCTAAAATATCTTCCTCGTCCTCTGCCTCTACTTTTAGTGAGTTGTGGCAGTGCTTTTTCGTAAGCATTTTGGTATGATGCACTGTTTTCCCTTTCCTCAGTTTGGGATCTGCTTCCCTCAGTATGGGATCTAGTGTGCATTCTTGAAGGTTTAAAGTTTCTAGTCGGATTGTCTTCATTTTCAATAACACAATCATTAATGCATAAACTATTCTCTTCTTCAACAGTAACTAAAATTTCATATTTAGATCCATTATAGTTGAATTCAAGAGTTTTAGGTAGGGCAACTCCAGGTTTAATTTGCATAAAAATTTGCCTCGAGTTTGTTTCAATATGAGAATACTCTGGTTCGTACATTCCTAACTTTAGAGTACTTATTTTAGAAACTATTTTGCCATACGATGATAGCTTCCTCTCTATTACACTATTACATAACTCACTTTCAACATCTGAAAGGCTTACTTTGGTTGCTGGGAGAATAGCATATTCCACATCTGTATGTCGTCCTCTTAAACGCACGCCAGTTGACACCACTACATCGACGTCTTTACGGAAACGTAAATATATTTTAACTTTCCCATCCTTTTGATAAGCACTACGGATTTGATTTGCACCAACTATACTACCGACAGCTTTAACATATTCTATAATATCAGGAACATCATTTAAATTTGGAATAAGAACTGCATGCTGAGCAGTAATAACCTCACCAGATACAGTATCAGTAACGAAGTCATTATTGGAGGTACCTGCCATTATCTTTCAGTTTATAAAAACACTTCACAATATATAATTTCAAAACCTTTACTAACTTTGGGAAAACATTTTTCTTTTATACTGCTACAAGAAATCTTTAGCACAAAGCACCCTTTTTCGCTCCATACAATTCAACTACACGAAACGGTTACAGATATTAGTGTATTACTTTCACTGTGGTCGGTAAACATGATATAAATGCCGGGCTTTGGTTTGACGTTAAATTTCTCTGATTCCGGCTTTCAATGGCCAAGCAGTTGGAGCATATGGCTGTATAGCAAGTATGTGCATCAAATCTGGGATGAGGCATGGCTGTTTATGTTGCCTTTTTTCTTGACCACTTACTATTTCATAGGTATTTTTTACGACCTATCGGCTGCTCCCAGGGCTAGACCTAGGAGAGGGGGAGGGGGGGTGGCCATGCCATCCACCCCACTCTTCAGAATCAAATAATAGTAAAAGAGCCAAAAAAGTATGAAATCTATTTATATTTCATGCATTTTTCTAGAAAATTTTTGAAGCTTGTAAAACGGAGAGGGAAATGTTATACTGTATTTGAAATCCAGTCTTTTGCCTCCCCCTCTCTTTGCATTTTTCTCTGCTCTATTGAGTTTCTTGCCCCCCCCCCCCCTTCAATCAAGGACGGTCATAAGTCTCAAATCTGTAAGGAGTCATTTAGAGACTATGAAGCATTTTGTAGTCGAAATATGACACTCTTTACTAATGAATTCTGTAGTAATCAAGATCATAATAAAAATAAGGTAAATAAAAGGGAGACTAAACCCCACGGAACACATCTCTTTGAGAATGCAAAAATAGCTACTTGTCCAGTGAAAGAAAAAAAACATGCAGATCTCTTGCAGGGGCCATGGCCCTCTCCCTATGACTGCCACTCGATTTCTTTCTAGATCCGGGCCTGGTTGCTCCAATACACATTTCGTTGAATTCGAAAGTTCCTCAGTCGAAAACAAACGTTAGCGCTCTTCACCTTTCAATTTCGCTTTTTCGAAACAATGTGAATAGTTTTGAAGTCCGTGAAAAAGGTTGAAGATTAAGGTCTGGAAGGTGCTGGTGAGAATTTATAGTTGATAATCAGATAGAAAGTTACACTTTTCCAATTCGTTGCAGTTATCATTCTCCGATCCCAAATACTGTCTCAAACCTCAGACATTAGTTGCAACAAGTACACCGAATTCGTTTGATTTGCATGTCTAGTAGATGATCTGATTATTTGTACGTTGCTTTTTTGCGTTTCGTCTGCTAAGTATGAAATAAAATCTTTAAAACATTCATCAATATCTGGTTTTGTAAGTGGGAAGGTGACTGAGCAGCTTGTGTGAATGTGGCAGAAGTAGAAGTTTCACCAACATTTTCTTCGTCAGTGCTTCTTTCATGTTCGTCTCTTTGGTGATGCTTCGCATGATTTTATTGTCTAAATTTTCTATATCAGTTAGAGATGTTAATCCTATTCCTGATTTTTATTTTCAATTTCTGCCATTTGAATAACTTTCTCATTTTGTATTTCTTCTGTTATATGGAGGAAAGTTTTTACTTTTTACGATTTATTTTTGTTTAGCGGACAGTTCACTATGAAATGGTCTGTTTGGCGGTATCTACGGCATACTCTAGTTACTCCCATGAAATTGATTGTTTTCAGAAATTCTACTACTCGAAAAAAAATGTGGAATGTTCTCTTTGAAAATCATGGTTGCAATTGCAGTGCCCTTTTTTTTCTTCTTTGAAGGTGTCTTGATTGTAGATTTCATCACAAATGTTTTTTATTTCTCCATATTTCTTCGAAGTTTCTTTTATCTCTTCGTTTGTTATGTATGGATTTTCTTTTTTGTTACTTACGGATTTTTCATTTACATCAGATGGCCAAACTGGTAGATTAGGATTTCTTTTTTTTTTTACATTTCCGATTTGCCCAGTGTAGTATAAGTTGAGACCCATTGTTGGCTATAAATAGTTCAGATACTACTTGCTGTATAGTGTACCTGAGACTGTAATGATGGGTAAACATGACAACCTGAGCGAGTTCTATCATAGGCAGATGATCAGTATTGGGAAAATTAGGTGCAAAATGTCTCGGATTTCCATCTGAGACTCCTTTGTGTATACCAGGACCACATAAAAACCTGCAGCATCTGGAAAAATCGTTTAACAATAATTCGCTGAGCTGCAGTTATAGAGAACCCAGAAATTAAATAACCCCATCAGAGACAACCAAATAAAAAAATCCCCCAGAAAATCGCAAAAATTTAAGTGATTCCACCAGAAACAAGTGAAAAAAAAATCATAAACAATTCACGGCCGATTGGAATTAAGTCCCCAGAACTAAATAACCCCATGAGGGACAACAAATGTAAAAAAAAAAAATAAGAAATCGTAAACAATTTACCGCCAATTCGCATCATCAAAAAAGCCGTCAGAGCAGACATGCAAATTATAAATCCGATCGTCCCACATTTCCCACTTAATATAAACGTATTTAAGACGTACTACTTTTTTCACTACGTTACTTTATGAATCTTACTTATGTTCTGTTATGCCACAACTTATACAACTCGTGTGCCATCTGTAGTGCGCCGAGCGATTTAAACTGCAGAAGTACTAAGAGTAGTTTTAGCGAATTGCAGGTAACTTAATTTAAAAAAAATGTAATAATATAGTGGTATGCAAAACTAAATAATGAAGCTCATGTTTACAGTAATTCACCAGGAGCTAATATTTTTAAGTTAAGTATTTTTATTTTCTCTCAGCATAATTTACACTGACAGAACACCATTTTGGTGGCTAACTGGACTCACGGTTGTAAATTTTGTCCCACGTTCCCATCAGAAATTTGCTGGCTGTGAGCTATCTAGTTCCCCTTTACTATGTCTATGCTCCCATATCGTAAAGTTGGAATGGAGGGCCACCTTGCAGAAGAAAATGTTGGCATTCAAAGAGTGAACAGCTACGGTTTGTGCAAAGACCATTAGATATATGGGATAAGATTGGGCTATGGGAGTCACCAGCTACATCGAGTACTGTTGTTAACAGGAGTCACTGGGTTATGAGGCTATAGTTGGCAAAGGAACATTGCCAATGGACCATGGAAGACTGGAAATGGGTAGCTTGGTATGACATAAAAAGGTTTCAACTACAACACGCTGATTAGTGATTAAGTGTGTGAGGGAATCGAAATGAAGCCAAGTGTGGTAGAAATCGAACAGGTATACAGGGATTGAAGGATATACAAGGTAAGGTTATAGAAGGTAAGGATTTTGTCATGGGTAGGTGGGCTGAGCATTTCAGTGATATTCTAAACAATGTGGTTAGTTCTATTCCCATTGTTTGCAATGATGATAGATGCATTGGTGGCTTTAATGTTGGCCCTATAACACAATCTGAAGTTATTTTGACTGTTTCTAAACTTAAACTACATAAATTCCCAGAGATAGATGAAATTACTACGGAAATGATTAGAGCTGGGAATGTTTCTGTTACCACTTGGATGACTGAAATTTTGAATATCTTTTATGATAAAGGCATTGTTCCTAAGGATTTTACCAGAGCTATTATTATCCCCATTTTTAAAAAAGGTGATCGCAGTTCTTGTGTAACTATAGGGGCATCAGCCTACTTTCTGTTCCAGTAAAGTTCTTTGCATGTTTGTGCTCATAAAATTAAGAATCTGGTTGATGGACAATTGCGTGATGAGCAATGTGGATTCAGAAGTAGTAGGGAATGTGTAGATCAAATAATTTCACTCAGGCAGATTCTTGAAAATTTTTTAGAATTTTAGAAACCTTTGGTTGCTAGCTTTGTCGATTTCAAACAGACTTTTGACTCTTGTGATCGCCATAATTTGTGGTTGATTGTGAGATGGTATGGCATACCAGGCACGTTTTTACATAATGAATGCTCTATGTAATTACACTGAGTCGTATGTGAGAGTTGGTAAAGCTTGTAGCAATTGGTTTAGCAGTGCTTCTGGTGTTTGACAAGGGTGCATTTTGTCTCTTTTTCTCTTTAGCTTGGTTATTGATTATGTTATGCGAAATTCACTTCAAGGGAAATTTTTTGCCTTAAATGGCCTGGAGATACGAAAATTTCTGATTTAGATTATGCTGATGATTCAGCCCTTTTGGCAAATGATGTTGGTGAGATGAACTCTTTCATTCGAGCTGTTGATGAGACTGGTAGTAGAGTAGGTTTCGGTGATAAACAGAGAGAAAACTAAAGTGATGAAAATTCGTCAGGCAGGCTATGATTTAGTTAATCTGAATGGCTGCACTCTTGAGCAGGTGTCTCAGTTTAATTATTTTGGTGGCTATGTAACAGATGCTGGTGATGTGTGGCATGAGATTAATAGAAGAATAGGGATTGCAGCCAGTACTTTTAAGAATCCATGGAGAGTGTGGATAAATAGGCATACAATATACACTTAAAACCAAAATTAGGCTGTATAATACACTGAAGTGAAATTGAATTAGGGATAGCAACCCTAGTAACATGTTGGACCCCCTCTGGCCCTGATAACATATATATATATATATTTAACAGTTGCCACACGACGAGGCATGGACTCCACAAGCTTGTGTAAACGTTCCACTGGTATGGCAACCCATGCATCCTCTAGAGCTGTCCACAATTCTCTCAAGGTCATCGTTGATGGGACACGGGCCTGAACACTGCTCGGCGGTATCCCAAAGATTTTCGATGGGATTTAAATCTGGGCTTCTAGATGGCCATTTCATTATTTCAAATTCAGCACAATGCCCTGCAACCATGCAGTAGCTAACCTGAACCTGTGAGATGAACAGTTGTCTTGCTGGTTGACGCCATCTCCATTGGGATTCATTGGGTGTAAATGGTCAGTCATGAGTTCTACATATTGGGATGTATTGAGAGTCGTCGGTACACATACCAAAGGTTCCACAGACGTCCAACTGACGACACTCCAGGCTATCACTTAGCTCCCACCAGCTTGTACTGTTCCGCCCTGACATGCAGGATCGAATGGCTTCATGTGGTTGGTGCCATATCCTCAGTCTACCATCGGCGTGATGAAGTTTAAATCGGAATTCATCACTCCAGGCTATCCATTGCCAATTTTCGATGGTCCCGTTTTGATGTTCTTTAGCCCAGACAAGGCCTTGAGCCCGGTGTCATGCCATTAGAAGTGGGACTCTCTTTGGTCGGCAGCTCTCGAAGCTGAGATGATGAAGTGAGCATTGCACAGTCCATGCACTGTCTTCACGGTTTGAACCTGCGTTCAGATGGGAGGTGATCTCAGATAATGTCTGGCCCCTATCAATCCTTACATGCGGGTGAGACAGTGAAGCCCAGGACCATTCAAGGCTGAATGTCCTTTGCAGTGTGTCCGGGTGCTTTTTTTTTGTCAGATATTTCATATTCCCAGAACACTCTTGAAACTGTTGTGCAAGAAAATCCAAGTTTGTTGACAATTTCGGAGATCGAGTGTCCATCCGTCAGGCACCTACGATCTGCCCTCTGACAAATGCATCTAAACCCCGCTCCTTTCCCATTACGCTTTTCATGACGAATACTTGAGGAAGCCAAAACTGACAGCTATACATGACCAGAGTTTCATCCACGCATGCGCGCAAATGTGTAACTTGTGGTAGTGAATTTCGATAACGCCTCCTATTCCTAATTCAATGGCATTTCCGTGAAGTTTGGTTCTTTCTAAGGTTAGTTATGGTAGTGAAACTTGGCCGCTTCATAAACAAGATAACAAGAAACTTGATGCTTTTGATTCTAGATGCTTATGCAGTATCTTGTGCATTGGTTTGGCCATGCACAAGATACTGCATAAGCATCTAACATGCATGTGTGCATGTTGGTTTGGCCATGATGCCCATATGGATTAGCGAATAGGGTTATAAACAGAGTGCCTAAAGGCCTCAGAAAGAGGCGAAATCTAGAATGCGACGGGCAGACAATGTCAAGCAGGACCTTGTTAGAATTGGTGTGCAGTGGCCAGATGCAGCAGATGTAGCTCAGGGCAGATATGCTTGGAGAACTAAATTGCACAGTCTGGTTGGACTTCCTTAGACCATGGGTGATTGAGGATGATGATGACGATTTTTACATCTCATCTGAATTTTACAAAGTCACTTCGTATTTTGCCAACTCCCCTAGATTTGGCCAAGTTGCTTCCATTTTGCCAATTCACCATAATTTTACAGAAAAATTTTAATTACATTTCATCTGAATTTGCCAACTCACTTCGAATTTTTCCAACTTCCCTCGATTTTTCCAACTCTGTTACATTGCACAAAAGCAATCCCAATTTTCACAAGTTGTCTGTATTTTACCAATTGGCTTCGAATTTTGCCAATTCCCCTCGATTCTGCCAACGTGTCAAAATTTTATAGAAAGAATCCCAGTTTTTTCAGCTCACTGGAATTTCATTAAGTCAGTTCGAATTTTGCCAACCCTCTAGACACACATTACATTTCCTTCTTCTTTCACTGGTCCAATTTGTAAAGGGGGCCTCGGCCCCCTTATCATCTGGCCCAAGAAATAGTGTCATCGGTGGTTGCAAATGTATTAAATATAATTTTGAATTTGGGTGCAAGAGGGGAGCGACTGAAAGCCGATGGGCGTCCAATATCGAAAGATGGTCCTAAGATGGTAGAATGTCGTAAAAAATCGCAGAAAAGAGAGCAGTAAAGTGGTGGCCAAATTTAATTAAATATAATGTGTGTGTGAAATGAAAATTTAATTAATAATAGTCAGATTATGAGTTGTTATCAATTTTGGATGCTACCAAGCTGGGCTGAGTGGGAGCATGAAGTCGGATTCAGACAGAATCGTCTCAGCCAATGAGAGGCAAGGAATTTTGGTATTGGCTGAGAGCTGAATCCAAAATGGAGGCAATTTTGAGAGCGAGCTGATTCGAAATGAAATGATATTAGCTGGTTCGAAATGAGATGATGGTAGTAGTGAAATTTAGAATTTAATTAGAATAAATGTGAAAATAAAAACCAAAACAGCGAAAATTATTTAAAAAGTGGGAAATAATGCTTAACAATTTGGAAATAGTCCCACACAGTGAAACATTCACGTTGTGGGCTCTTCTCTAATGCAGTTAGATAGAGGTCCTGATATTTATGCAGGACGAGGCCAGTGGGCGAAATTGTTTTCCTAAGAGATTTTATTGATGTGGGGATTTCCAATTCAGCGGATGCTAATTTAGGGTTTGCCAAAAATTTTAAGAAGTCAGTGATGTCCTCAAAAGTTTCCAAAAATTCGTGGCCGTCGGAATTTTGAGTGGGTTCCGGTGTGATGCTGTGGTCGATGATGAAATTTTGAAGATTGTCTGTGAGGGACGAAATGCAGGCCGAATTAGAAGATTTTTGAATTTTGTGTGGGTCCTCTTTAGGGGGGAATCAGGTGGTGTGGTGGGGCATTTCCATTTCGGATAAAATGGTTCCTCAATAGCAGGGGTTTGTGGTGGAATTTGAGGCGTAAGTTGGGTGGGAGATGGCAGTGTACTTACGCCTATGTAGTTCAACAGCTGGCTGTTGGGGCTTGTCTTCCTGCGTAGTTGCCTCGGTGTGGGCTGAGTTTGTAGCAAGTGGGATGGCAGGATGTTCTTTGCGATTCTGGAATGATACACAGTCCTTGATGAGATGTCCAGACTTCTTGTACCACTTGCAAAGTAGGGAGACGCCAGGGTAGAAAACAGTGGCCGAAAAATTTTCAATTTGTTTGAAAATTGGGGATTGCCTTTTCCATTTCTAGGTGCACAATTCTTGTTCCCGTTTGGATCGATTCCAAACCCGGTATTCCGAGATGCTCATCAGTTATGCTTGTGACAGTTCCAAAGGGTCCAAGGGCTGCAGCTACAGCCTTGTTAGTGATGAAAAAAGGCAATTTTGAGATGGAGACTTTCTTAGTTGGATATCCGAGTCGAATTACTTCCACTTGGTGACCGTTGAAGAAGTCGGGTGGGAGTGCTGCAAAAATGTCAGCGCTGGTGTCTGATGAGAAGGTGAGAATGGAGGTGGAGTTGTTGATTTTCTGAGCAATCGAGATTGCAGTTGGTTGCACTTGGTTGGCGATTAGAGTCACAATACAGTCATAAGTTAATCCTGGGTACTTCAATCGAAATGAACGCTTTAACCGAACATCATTCTTGTAATCCACATTGAAGTTAAATTATTCTAGAGAGCTATATCCAAAACACGTCTACTTCCGTCGAAATCTGAAATTGGAATCCTCCTCTAGAGTTTGCCAACTCTCCTAAATTTCACAAACCAATCCCAATTTTTTGAACTAGCCTGTATTTTACCAAGTGGATTCGAATTTTCCTAACTCCCCTAGATTTTGCCAACTCTTCATAATTTTACAGAAAATTATCCAAATTTTTGCATCTTACCTGAATTTTGCCAACTACCCGAGATTTTGCCATGTTGTTTCAATTTTTCGAACTCTCCTTTTTTCATAAAACAAATCCCAATTTTCACAACTCGCTTGTATTTTACCAAGTGGCCTCGAATTTTGCTAACTGCCCTATATTTTGCCAAGTTCTCTCGATTTTGCCAACTTCACTAGATTGTGCTAAATTGCCTCGATTTAACAACTACCCTAAATTTTGCCAAATTCTCTAGATTTTGATAACTCCCCTTAATTTTACAAAAAAAAAAATCACAATTTTCACAACTCACCTGGATTTTACAAAGTCGCTTCGAATTTTGCCAACTCCGATTTATTTTGGGGGGATTTAAATCTGGGCTTCTAGGTGGGCCATTCCTCCATAGCTACGCCCCTGCCAACCTCACAATATATAGTTCCCAGGTTCGAGTACCATCTGAGCCGGAGTTGAGATTTATCTCCGCGAAACCCCCATTTTGCTCTTGGATGGAAAAGAATCATAGATAGGCTCTGAGAGGTAATAAAATAAAAAAAAAAATACTCCTTAAATGAAATGTCACCTGAAATTCCACGAGTGTGAAAAAAATCCAGATTAATGGGTAAAACCGATACTCTAGCAACACTTTTGTAACAAGTTCTGTTACTGTTCTGTGATATCCTTATCTACAGAAAATTTTCTTATGTATTTGCATTAAAAGTTTCTTTAAGACTTGGATATGTCCCAGCTGCTTAGCATAAGCATCAAAATGAAGTTGTTGACCTATGAACAAAAATAACTAAATACAGCAACTAAAAGATCAACGAAAAAAGCTAGTGACTTCAGCCTCTTACACTCCTATTCCTGTAGAGATGCACCACTGGAAAATCCTATTGGTATAGAAACTACTGTTACTTCTAAACCTGCAAGACCCCCTGGGTCACTTCCTATTAACTTTTTTTTCTCAAATCTTTGCACACTTCACTTCATGGTCCCCAAAATATATTTCACTGGCTTCGTTGGCAGAATCGATAACTTTTAATAATCTTCGCCGTTTCATAACGACACGGAAGGATATTCCGCACAATATGTGGCAGAGTTTCAACATCATTTAAGAATTCACGGAGAGATAATTGTTCGAACAGAGAGTTAAAAAAATTACGTTAAAAAAGCGAGTAGCTCGAAGTCTGCCTATGCAGACTTCGAAACTTCTTTTTACGGCGGGGGCGGGGTGGCTCAGTCGGTAGCGCGCCAGGCTCGTAATCTGTAGTTCCCAGGTACGAGTCCCAGCTAGGTCAGCGTTGAGATTTATCTCCGCAAAATTCCCCGCCCTGCCCACGGTCAGTAGGGGACACCGATGGGCTTGGAAAGGCCTCCGTCCATCGGATGGGACGTTAAGCCGTGGCCCCGTGTACGGGAGAGCCATACCCTGTACACTTTAAAGAACACGCTGGATGGCCTTGACGGGAGGCTACCATCTGTCTCCCAACAGCTATTCCAGTGGGTCCCCTCCCCCAACCTTCTCTGAGCCTTCGGGGTCCATGTGACCTGGCCATTTAGCCCATGGTGTGCAAAAAAGTGGCGCTCAGAGGTAAAACAACCCAATCTTTTTACGGCAAAGCACGTGGAGTTGCTGAGCACACCAAAGTGAAGGCATAGGGCAGGAAACCTGGTAAAAGTAAGCAGTGATCTAACAAGGGTCCGTTAGTCTTCAAGGGAAGACTCAGAAAGGAAATTAAGTAACGAAGTGGATGATAAGAAAAATCACATGAAATGAGAAATTGTTGTTCTTTTCGAAGTGGAAGTAGAGTGGTGTCCCAGAACGGGGTGGCTCAGTCGGTAGCGAACCAGGCTCGTAATCTGTAGTTCCCAGTTTCGAATCCCAGCTGGGTCAGCGTTGAGATTTATCTCCGCAAAATTCCCCGCCCTGCCCACGGTCAGTAGGGGACATCGATGGGCTTGGAAAGGCCTCCGTCCGTCGGATGGGACGTTAAGCCGTGGCCCCGTGTACGGGAGAGCCATACCCTGTACACTTTAAAGAACACGCTGGATGGCCTTGACGGGAGGCTACCATCTGTCTCCCAACAGCTATTCCAGTGGGTCCCCTCCCCCAACCTTCTCTGAGCCTTCGGGGTCCATGTGACCTGGCCATTTAGCCCATGGTGTGCAAAAAAGTGGCGCTCAGAGGTAAAACAACCCAATCTTTTTACGGCAAAGCACGTGGAGTTGCTGAGCACACCAAAGTGAAGGCATAGGGCAGGAAACCTGGTAAAAGTAAGCAGTGATCTAACAAGGGTCCGTTAGTCTTCAAGGGAAGACTCAGAAAGGAAATTAAGTAACGAAGTGGATGATAAGAAAAATCACATGAAATGAGAAATTGTTGTTCTTTTCGAAGTGGAAGTAGAGTGGTGTCCCAGAACGGGGTGGCTCAGTCGGTAGCGAACCAGGCTCGTAATCTGTAGTTCCCAGTTTCGAATCCCAGCTGGGTCAGCGTTGAGTTTATCTCCGCAAAATTCCCCGCCCTGCCCACGGTCAGTAAGGGACACCGATGGGACGTTAAGCCGTGGCCCCGTGTGCGGGAGAGCCATACCCTGTGCACGTTAAAGAACACGCTGGATGGCCTTGACGGGAGGCTACCATCTGTCTCCTAACAGCTGTTCCAGTGGGTCCCCTCCCCCAACCTTCTCTGAGCCTTCGGGGTCCATGTGACCTGGCCATTTAGCCCATGGTGTGCAAAAAAGTGCCGCTAAGAGGTAAAAAACAACCCAACCCAAAGTGTCCCAGAACTGAGGAACAAGCTAGTAGTCAGAACTTCCTGACGAATTCCATATCCTCGAAGAAGTTGAAATAAATATATTTCTCTCTATTCAGACAATTGTTTTTCGTGTTTCTTTTCATGACATCTGCTGAAATAGGAATTCTATGAAGAAATCGTGAGAGGAATATGGAATGCGAGAAAAATACAGAAATTAGCGCAATCATATAAAAGAAAAAAAAAATCAGTTATAGTAGAAGTGGTGAAGTAAAAAAGTCACAAATCACTACCGTTTGGTGTAATGACGCGAAGATATGATAGGATGACGTCACATATTAGTGCAGTGGCATCAGGATTCTCTTACACCTATGAATTATTTATGAAGCGTTTTACAAAAAGCGTTCTAGAATTCTCTTCACAGAGCTCTATGCATTGTAATAAAATAAATACCCCCTCAAGTAGCTGCTTGCCACAGAGGTCTGATAGGAGCCTGCCAGTTTATATGCCAAAGTAGAAGTTCTGAGAGGATGGCGGGACCTCAGCAGAAAAACATTACTATATCCATGCCTTAACCGGGGCTCGAACCCAGGTCCCTTAAATCAGTAGCCCAGCGTGCTAACCACTCGGTCACGGGACGGCTACGCTTCAAAAATATTTATATTTAATACTGCAGGGAAAAAAACCCTGAGCAGCAGTAACAAACGTCAGCAAACAGCCGTGAAATAACAGACATTCATCAAACATGAAATTACCAACATATATTAAGCTTAACGTAATTTCAGTTTCATTAGGATTTTTAACTTTAGTCAACTGTACGGTAGTTTCTGTCATAACGCATTTCAGGAAGCAGTTAAAGAAAATTCTACATACTTCCCTCTTGCAATCATTCAAGAAGCAAAGCCCGCACATGGGATGAAAACAATCAACACTGGATGCATGCGTGCTCTCTGCTCCAGGTGAGTGACCTCTATGCACGTGGTCAGCGGGGCTCAGATCACCTGTGATGGCTACTTACAGTTCATATACAATGGCTCTGTGGCTCCTCTGGGCTCACGTGAAGACGCACGTTAGCCTCATCCCACGTTCCGCTTCAGTAGACTCGGAGATTACGCACGCTATTGATGGAGGAACATGTTTTCAGTTTCGTATCTTATCGAAGCGAGCAAACCAACATCAGTTATCAGAGCCATTGCGAGGTGTTAGCTGCTCCGTTGAATCTGCGGAAGAGCACTGGAAAAAAAGTCTTTTGCGCATTGATTTACGCAGCGATCTGTCTTCCGCCTTCAACGAGGTTTGACTTTTATTCTTTCTTCTCTTTGAGATCAACAAGAAGTTTACAAGACGGAAAGAAAGAACCTCACTAGCACAAGACAAAAGCATCCACGCTCTCTGGGTGATAAAGTAATTCCTCGATCATGTAGTCAGAAGTAATACAAAAGATTTTCGGTTCCAAATCAGAACACAACATAGAGAATTTAAATTATCTGCATATGTTTATTGGACCATGCTACAGCTTCATCCTGCAGAGTTGTTTTATCTAGATAACTCATTGCAGATGATGTACAGTAAAAAAAAAATAAAAATAAATACCCCCTCAAGCAGCTGCTTGCCACAGAGGTCTGACAGGAGCCTGTCAGTTTACATGCCATAGTAGAAGGTCTGAGGGGATGGCAGGACCTCAGCAGAAAAACGACAAAAATAGCCATGCCTTACCCGGGGCTCGAACCCAGGTCCCTTAGATCAGTAGCCAAGCGCGCTAACCACTCGGCCATGGGACGACAAAATAAATAAATACCCCCTCAAGCAGCTGCTTGCCATAGAGGTCTGACAGGAGCCTGTCAGTTTATATGCCAGAGTAGAAGATCTGAGAGGATGGCAGGACCTCAGCAGAAAAACAACACATACATCCATGCCTTACCCGGGGCTCGACCCAGGTCCCTTAGATCAGTAGCCAAGCGCGCTAACCGCTCGGCCATAGTACGATTTTCAATAAGAGTTGGGTTGTTTTACCTCTGAGCGGCACTTGTTTGCACACTATGGGCTAAATAGCTAGGTCACATGGACCCCGAAGGCTCAGAGAAGGTTGGGGGAGGGGACCCACTGGAACAGCTGTTAGGAGACAGATGGTAGCCTCCTGTCAAGGCCATCCAGCGTGTTCTTTAAAGTGTACAGGGTATGGCTCTCCCGCACACGGGGCCACTGCTTAACGTCCCATCCGACGGACGGTGGCTTATTACAAGCCCATCGGTGTCCCCTACTGACCGTGGGAAGGGCGGGGAATTTTGCGGAGATAAATATCAACGCTAAATCAGCTGGGACTCGAACCTGGGAACTACAGATTACGAGCCTGGCGCGCTACCTACTGAGCATTGCGCTACCGACTGAGCACCGACTTGTTCATTTGAAGAAGAAGGTTAATACGCTTCCATTCTCTCTTTCTCTCTTCTGGATATGCCACTTGGTGCAATGAAGGCTTATCCATGGGCGCATGACTGGCTCTCTAAAGGGGCGCAAAAATTAAAATTTAAGAAATTCACAAATGAAAGAAAAACGAAACTTATTTTCGACAATTTTGTAAATTTCTTCTTTGTAGAAAAACTGCAATAAGGTGCTAGAAGCACCAAATTTGGTATACGACTTCCTTTTATCATAACTTAAATCAACATTAAGGCAATGCCCACTCCACTACCAAAAAATAAAAAAATGAAATAAAAAAAGTTGAAAAAAAAACACTTGGAGCCACCAAATTTGTCATACACTTTCTTCTTATTATAAAGCAAATAACGACTTAACCCCACAAATCTTCGTCCTCCATAAGAAAACGGAGGAGGGAATCAATTTTTTTTACACACGTCAATAGTAATGAGTTGTATGTCAAATGAAAGGTGCGACGTGGGGGTGTTATCTACTATACTTAGAGCTTAATTAAGGCCCTAGCAATGCCAGGTAAATCTGCTAGTTACTGCATTAAAAAGACAAGAAAGTGTACAATAACGATGGGCGCAGTAATTGTGTAGTGTGAGACCAATTCCATCGACTGTAAGTGCAGAGGAGGAAATAAACTGGAAAACGTAAAGAATTTATTGATCAGTGTTTCTCAAGTATTTCACCGCGCTGTTTACGATTTAAAAAGAAAGTGGAGAATATAATACATAACTTTTTTTTTATCATACACTAAGAGGGACTGAGTGGTTAGCACGCTTGACTACTGATCTAAGGGACCTGGGTTCGAGCCCGGATAAGGCATGGGCGTTTGTATTGTCTTTCTGCTGAGGTTCTGCCATCCTCACAGACCTTCAACTATGGCATATAAACTGATAGGCTCCTGTCAGACCTCTGTGGCAAGCAGCTGCTTGAGGGGGTTATTTATATTTTATTTATTATAAGAGGGATAGAAATGTTTGAAGTTGAGAAGGTGGGAATCATGTTTGCAAACAGCTTTCCTCGACCCCAAAAATTTGCTTTTCCACCAGCTCTTGCATCTGCATTTAGAGCAAAATAAAAAAATAAAATAAATACCCACTCAAGCAGCTGCTTGCCACAGAAGTCTGGCAGGAGCCTGACAGTTTATATGCCAAAGTAGAAGGTCTGAGAGGATGGCAGGACCTCAGCAGAAAAACGAACCGACTAAAATTTTAATTAGTCCAGTTGATGATTTGCTCCCTGGTTTGCCTTTCTTGCTCTGCCCTAGCAACAATCCTGATAAAATATATTCAACGTGATCAAATATATTTTTAATACATTTTAAACATAGTATATGATCAATAGTAAAGAATCACAGGATAAGTCCTGTAAACATGGAACTCATGAAATAATGAGCTGAAAAAAATTTGGTTTTGCCATGAGTGGGATTCGAACCCACGTCTCCAGGAAACATGTCTGTTATGCTACCACTACACCACCAATGGCTAACCTAAGGTCACACAAGCTGAGAAAAGGTTAGCCATTGTTGGTGTAGTGGTAGCATAACAGGCATGTTTCCTAAAGACGTGGGTTCAAATCCCACTCATTGCAAAACCTAATTTTTTTCAGCTCATTATTTCATAATATATGATGTTCTTAAGAAACATGAATTTCTTCTCAAGTAAGCCAATGTTACAGAGGTCTATAAACACAGAAGTCCACAAATAGAGAGTTATTGTCGTGGCTATCGAACTGACCTCGTTTTACTCGAGAGAACTTTGAAGAGTATTAGAGAGAGAAACAATATTGTCTGTCGCCAAAGCCCAGTTAATACAAATGATGGTAAACAATACAGTACTAGCGCCATTCATGAATAGGAAACGTGTAATATACTCACCACTCATTTCTCATGAGGGATCAGGGCTCAGTCCTCTGGACCGCATCAAGTTTGGCAGTTTTTTTAAGTGGATTTCAGAACAATGGGCTGCCACTTCAGAATTTTTTTTTTTAGAGTTTTCAGCTAGTTTGCTCGAGTAAGATTAAAAAAAAAAAACCCCGAGGCAGAATGAACAGCACAAAGGAAATTGTTGTTTTGCAATACAGTAAAGATCAATAATCGTTTCTCCGTTATTCGAATTATCAGGGGAATATTATTTATATTGTTGTACATAATTGTCATGAGAGAGGGAACTAGCTCAGTTGGTAGCGCTCCAGCCTCGCAACCTGACTTTTCCAGGTCGAACTCTGCATTGTGCCTGAGTTAAGAGTTTCTCTGCTAACCGTGAGGGGAAAATAGAAAAAAGACTATGCCAATTGAGCTTGCAATGATAGCTGTTCGTTAGATGGAATGTCAAGCTGTAGTTCCTCTTCTAAAGACTTAGGATCGAGTCTTCCATAAGGCTGCGCCAGTGCCTCCTTAAAAAGGTCCGCAAAATTCCCCTTCTTGCCCACGGTCAGTAGGGGACACCGATGGCTTGGAAAGGCCACCGTCCGTCGGATAGGACGTTAAGCCGTGGCCCCGTGTGCCGGAGAGCCATACCCTGTGCACGTTAAAGAACACGCTGGATGGCCTTGACGGGAGGCTACCAATCTGTCTCCCAACAGCTGTTCCAGTGGGCTCCCTCCCCAACCTTCTCTGAGCCTTCGGGGTCCATGTGACCTGGCCATTTGCCCATGGTGTGCAAAAAGTGCCGCTCAGAGGTAAAACAACCCAACCCAATTCCTTAATGAAATTGTATTCTTCCTAAAAAGCTTAAAGTTTAGAAATGCTTTTATTAGGAAAGACTTTCTTTTATCATTAATTGAGTACCAAGTCATCAAGTTAATGAGACTGCAACAGATTTCCCAAGAACTGCGAAATCTCATTACTCCAAATTAACCGACCGTCTCCGGTACAGACTGATCACTGCACATCTCTTTATTTGCAAGTATAACTAAATCTCTAATTAACATCAACTTAAGAAATTTTTGAAATTCAACTTGTGCATATGTTTTGCAATTCTTTTCGCTTTTATGGGTTTAATTTGTATTGATTTTCAAATGGCAATACTGCATTGATAAGAAGAGCTCTTCACATATATATGTGGAGAAGAGCAATTCCTAGCCTCTATACTAACCAGACGTCATAACGTAGTAACTTCTGGTAAGTATTTATGTATAGGGCCTCCTATAGCTGAATGGTTAGCGCACTTGGCTACTGATCAAAGGGACCTGGGCTAGAGATCCGGATAAAACATGGTGTTTGTGTGTCTTTCTGATGAGGTTCGGCTATCCTCAAAGACCTTCTACTATGGCGTAAAAACTGACAAACTCTTGTCAGATCTCTGTGGCAGACTCAAGCAGCCCCTTGAAGGGGAATTTATTTCATTTTTATTGTAATATAGAGGGGGGATGAAGGGGCCTCCCACCCCACTAGGGCGGGGGTGGCTCAGTCGGTAGCGCGCCAGGCTTGTAATCTGCAGTTCCCAGGTTCGAATCCCAGCTGGGTCAGCTTTGAGATTTATCTCCGCATAACTCCCCGCCCTGCCCACAGTCAGTAGGGAACACCGATGGGCTTGGAAAGGCTGCCGTCCGTCGGATGGGACGTTAAGCCGTGGCCCCGTGTGCGGGAGAGCCATACCCTGTGCACTTAAAGAACAGCAGGATGGCCTTGACGGGAGACTACCATCTGTCGTGGTAGTCTCTTCAGAGCTAGTTCCAGTGGGTCCCCTCCCCTCTGAGCGGCACTTTTTTGCACACCATGGGCTACCCCCAACCTTCTCTGAGCCTTCCGGGGTCCATGTGACCTGGCCATTTAGCCCATGGTGTGCAAAAAAGTGCCGCTCAGAGGTAAAACAACCCAACCCAACCCACCCCACTTTTGAGAGTGTTAGTAACCGGAATGGAGGCGAAAAATATATTTTTCATCATCATATAATAGTCTTAATTCCGGGCGAACGGGCGTAATTATATACGTGACGTTGTTAGTGGGAGAAATCCTTGAGTTCCCTGAAGTTCCGTGGGTACTTGAGCGATCGGTTACAAATTTGGTGGGGTGGTCCCACTTAGTTCTAGCCCTGTTGGGTTAACAGATCGAGTTCCTAGCTGCCGTGGGTCGGGAGTAATCTTTCGGGAAATGTCCAAAATTTTTGGGGGCGCCGCCGTCGCCTGTCTTGCGACAGTTGTGAATAGTACGTTAATGGTGGAAAGCTGTGAATGAAGTTATCGATGGGAAGAGTCATCAATGGACATACGTTTGGCGGGATTTAACTAATGTATATATATTATCTGCATTTTTCAATAAGTTTGTTAAAGATCACTAAAATGGAGGTAAAAATTTTTATACTGAAAAACCATTTCGGTATAAAATTTTTATTCCGTCTAGGTCTTGCCCCCTCCTCCCCTTTATTTTCTTCTAGATTTAGACCTACATATGCATACTGCGTAAAAGTTGCCAAATCGGTTTGTCATGTCGCTCAAATTTTATATTTATTTATTTATTGTATATTTTGTTATATTTTATTGTTGTATATATTTTTATGTGTTCTTGGAAATGTTTGTGCTGGGATGACTCACTGTTGTTGTTTTTCGGGTCTAAAGCTGCTGCGTGTAAGTAGTGACGAATGCCATCAATTGTTTTTGCCGTGAATGACTAGCCTAGGTTGTTGGGTTGTTTTACCTCTGAGCGGCACTTTTTTGCACACCATGGGCTAAATGGCCAGGTCACATGGACCCCAAAGGCTCAGAGAAGGTTGGGGGAGGGGACCCACTGGAACAGCTGTTGGAAGACAGATGGTAGCCTCCCGTCAAGGCCATTAAGCGTGTTCTTTATCGTGCACAGGGTATGTCACTCCCGCACACGGGGCTACGGCTTAACGTCCCATCCGACGGACGGCGGCCTTTCCAAGCCCATCGGTGTCCCCTACTGACCGTGGGCAGGGTGGGGAATTTTTGCGGAGATAAATTTCAATGCTGACCCAGCTGGGACTCGAACCTGGAAACTACAGATTACGAGCCTGACGCGCTACCGACTGAGCCACCCCCGCCCCAATGACTAGCCTAAGGCGCTAGTGCAACGCAAGAGGCTAGGCGGTAGATTTGAAGCTTTAGTCTGTGCGTAGCTATTAAACGAAGAGGCCGTTTCGACACACGCCAAAGGGACGCCGCCTTTCTCAAAAGTAACCGTTGAAGTGAGGATGCGATTCCAATGGGCAATCTAGATTCTGAAGTGAATCTGTTTTATTTTTGTGGATTCAGAGGAACCACAGTGTAGGCAAAGGTTGGTTATCGTTTCGCCGAGTTTTCAGGTCTGTAAAGTGAGGATTCGCAGAGCGTGCGATTCTCCACCTCATTATATTATTGTTTGCAGCAGCGAAGCAGCAAAGGCCCACGGAGTGGAGCTCATTCCCAGCACGTAGCTGTATATATTGTGAATAAAACTGTGTCGTCCCTATCTAGCTCTCCTGCAGTTAATTGATGGACAGTTCCCATTCTTCATTCAACGCAGCAAAGCTGAGGCATACAGTGCCACGGGACTAAAAACCCGCGAACTTGTAATTTCACCGAAGTGAGGGTGAAATAATTATTAAGCAACAATCGCATTGTCCTCCTGCGGCCACGACGTTTGGCTCAGTCTCCATAGCTCTGAGAAGGGAGGACATCACATCTGTCATAGTCCGACAGAACCTTTTTCTTTTTGGGGCGGGGGTGGCTCAGTCGGTAGCGCGCCAGGCTCGTAATCTGTAGTTCCCAGGTTCGAGTCCCAGCTGGGTCAGCGTTGAGATTTATCTCCGCAAAATTCCCAGCCCTGCCCACGGTCAGTACGGGGACACCAATGGGCTTGGAAAGGCTGCCGTCCGTCGGATGGGACGTTAAGCCGTGGCCCCGTGTGCGGGAGAGCCATACCCTGTGCAAGTTAAAGAACACGCTGGATGGCCTTGACGGGAGGCTACCATCTGTCTCCCAACAGCTGTTCCAGTGGGTCCCCTCCCCCAACCTTCTCTGAGCCATCGGGGTCCATGTGACCTGGCCATTTAGCCCATGGTGTGCAAAAAAGTGCCGCTCAGAGGTAAAACAACCCAAACAACAACCCTTTTTCTTTTTTGGGTCATCACACGGTTTAAAAAGCTTGTCGTAGCACCCCTACTCCATGCGCTGCCTGGAAGAGAAAGTTTACCACCACATCTTTCAGAACCTTAGTTAGCGAAGGCTGAAATCACATCATCTTAGCTTAACTGATAAAACTGTTGGGGCAAAACCAGGTAAATTTCTTTATAGCCTGTAACACTCCGCAAGTCACAAGCTTTCATTTGGCACATAACTTGTCACTCTCACCTTCAAAAGCTATAATATGGAGCAATCATTTAATATTTCCCCTTTTTTAAGAGATAAGAAAGCATGAAGGGAGTTTTATAGATCGCAATTTTCCGTTTGGTACATCCTTTGCTTGCTGTTCAACGGGTTAGGAAGATGTGCGGGGACTCAAACGTTTTCGCAAATGACGAACGAAAAGCAACAGGAAGACATGTTTTGGATTGGGTTGTTTTACCTCTGAACGGTCGTTTTTTGAACACAATGGGCGAAATGGCCAGGTCACAAAGACCCCGAGGGCTGAGAGAAGTTATTGAAAGAAGACTGTCCAGTTGGGAGATGGAACCCATTGGACAGATGTTAGGAGGCATATGGTAGCCACCGGTCAAGGTCATCTAGTGTGTTCTTTTGCATGCATAGGGTATGTCTATCCCGCACACGGTGCCACGGATTAACGCCCCAGCAGACGGACGGTGTTTTTCCAACATATTATTCAATGGCGTAACCGAGTAACAATTGGGGAGACTGCCAGACCGTGCAGTGGATGCTTTGACAGTTCAAATGAACGTAGGTAAAAATGACAAGTGATTGATAAAAACCCAAAAATTATCGCAGCATTGTACAATTTTATTACCTAAAAATCCTCATTGATTGACTATGGGGAGAGAAGAGGTGATTCAAAATTTTTGCCCTGTGCGCGATAATATCTAGTTCCGACACTGATTTAACTACTATATTAGCTTTAAATTTCTTGAACGCACAGCTCGTTGTTGGGTTGTTGTTTTACCTCTGAGCGGCACTTTTTTGCACACCATGGGCTAAATGGCCAGGTCACATGGACTCCGAAGGCTCAGAGAAGGTTGGGGGAGGGGACCCACTGGAACGGCTGTTGGGAGACAAATGGTAGACTCCCGTCAAGGCCATCCAGAGTGTTCTTTAAAGTGCACAGGGTATGGCTCTCCCGCACACGGAGCCACGGCTTAACGTCCCATCCGACGGACGGCGGCCTTTCCAAGCCCATCGGTGTCCCCTATTGACCGTGGGCAGGGCGGGGAATTTTGCGGAGATAAATCTCAACGCTGACCCAGCTGGGACTCGAACCTGGGAACTACAGATTACGAGCCTGGCGCGCTACCGACTGAGCAACCCCCGCCCCACGCACAGCTCGCATGTTCCGGTCAGATGATTAATATTCCAATAGTTCACTGGAAAGACGAGCGTCGTTTCTCCTTCACATCTGACCTCATAGCATAAATCACAACTCCACTGGTAATAAAATCAACAACTGAACTTTCAGGTTCTTGAGATGATAGAGGACGAATGAGGGTCGTTATCATTTCATTGCAGTCACGGATAGTTGTCGAAGCGTTTTTATATACCTCATACCTTTAAATACATTCTCCTAAGGTAGGGGTTCTCAACATGGGTACGTGGTGAAATTTTTTGGGGTACGCCGTGAGAGCTCAAAAGTCGCTAGAGCTAGTAACAAAGTAAAAATAACCATTGTTATACTATAACCATAGTTTTATTTATCTATATAAGGGGTACGCCAGTTACATACACATTTCAAGGGGGTACGTGAAGCATAAAAGGTTGAGAACCACTGATATATATGTTTTATTTTATTTCCATTGTTATACTATAACTATAGTTTTATTTATCTATATAAGGGGTACGCCAGTTACATACACATTTCAAGGGGGTACGTGAAGCATAAAAGGTTGAGAACCACTGATATATATGTTTTATTTTATTCCCATTGTTATACTATAACTATAGTTTTATTTATCTATATAAGGGGTACGCCAGTTACATACACATTTCAAGGGGGTACGTGAAGCATAAAAGGTTGAGAACCACTGATATATATGTTTTATTTTATTCCCATTGTTATACTATAACTATAGTTTTATCTATCTATACAAGGGGTACGCCAGTTACATACACATTTCAAGGGGGTACGTGAAGCATAAAAGGTTGAAAACCACTGATATACATGTTTTATTTTATTCCCATTGTTATACTATAACTATAGTTTTATCCATCTATACAAGGGATACGCCAGTTATATACACATTTCCAGGGAGTACGTGAAGCATAAAAGAACCATTGTCCTAGAAGACAAATATATTGAGAACCATTGTCCTAGAAGACAAATATAATCTGCGCATTCACATTTATTAATGCATGCAGAGACCGCTGGTGGCCTAACGGTCTTTAAACGGATTTCACGCAATAGAGAAATAACTGAAGTACTGATAACATCGGGGCGGGGGTGGCTCAGTCGGTAGCGCGCCAGGCTCGTAATCTGCAGTTCCCAGGTTCGAGTCCCAGCTGTGTCAGCATTGAGATTTATCTCCGCAAAATTTCCCGCCCTGCCCACGGTCAGTAGGGGGCACCGATGGGCTTGGAAAGGTCGCCGTCCGTCGGATGGGACGTTAAGCAGTGGCCCCGTGTGAGGGAGAGCCATATCCTGTGCACGTTAAATGGCCTGGATGGCCTGGACGGGAGGCTACCATCTTTCTCCCAACAGCTGTTCCAGTGGTCTCCTCCCCCAACCTTCTCTGAGCCATCGGGGTCCTTGTGACCTGACCATTTAGCCCATGGTGTGCAAAAAAGTGCCACTCAGAGGTAAAACTAAAACAAGCTGATAACATCAATGACATAACGTGAGCGGCAACTATGAGACTGGCAGTTGACGCTTCTAAGTTTCCGTAAATCATAAGTCAATAACTTATAAGAATCACCAGTCATTCCAATTATGGTTCATGCGAACTGTCAAAGCATCAACTGCGCAGTCTCACCATTTGCCATTCCACTACGTTATTAGATAATACGTTGAAAAAATTAACTTCCTCAGTTTCGGCTGTGGCTGATCAGAAATAGGCGAAAATCTGCTTAAACGGAATGCTGATTCACAATCATCCAATATGTTAATATCCATCTCTATTCATTCGACGAGGTGGACAAACCTTCTCCGAATTCTTCAGTATCAGGCTCGAAAGACATAGGTTGCACTTCACTTAAAGTTTCAAAATTAAAGCATCAAGAAAAAAAAACTTTCACCTTCTTGTTTTCGTCATAATACGTATTCATAATTAATTTTTCAGGAAATTTCTGCATTAAAATTGAGATTAAAATTTTCTTCGAAACCGTTCAACATAATACCTACCTGAATCTAACATCGCCCGGAGAGATCCTTAGCTGATTAGTGAACAAAAGACTTTTTTTTTCCATCTTTCAAAGAGACACAGACGTCATGCCCTTGCGATGATCTGAATCGGAGTTGTCATTAGCCGGTGGAATCTGAACCCGAGACCTACTGATGACATCTCATGTCGGGAGGTCGTGGGTTCGAATTCCACCCGGCTAATGACAATTTTTCCTCTATAATAATGTAACGTATATAGCTTACAGTCGCTCAAATAAATATCCGAACACTATGGTTGATTACAGAATTCAGAAAAAATATCTGGCAACGATTTTTTTTAGAAATTAGTGATCTGGCAACCAGATTACTAATTTCTAAAAAAATCGTTGCAAATTTTTTTCTGAATTCTGTAATGAACCATAGTGTTCGGATATTTATTTGAGCGACTGTATATGTGCTTGCCTGTTATTTCTTATTATTAATTAAAAATTACTTAATTTTTAAGTTCTAGAGCTAATGAACGAGTAGCAAGTAGAGATACCAACACGAAATAAGTTACTCAACCAGTTAAATGATACAATGTTTACATGCATTGAAATGATTCAAAAATTATTGAGTCACCAGTGTGAATACATAATTCTATTTACGGCCAAATTTACCCAACTGTGAAGAACATGACGTCATGAACTTTGTTTAAACATGTCCCTTTACACAAGGACCGGCTTAACGCTCTGGATCCTATTGCTCTTACAGATGGAAAGGAAAGAAGCATTCATCTGTAAGAAAAAGATTCCACTGCTTTCGGTTCGCTGATTTGCTCAAAATAATAAAATTATAAAGCATACTGTAAGTTCTTTAACCAAAGATTCCTTTATTGAAAAGTTTTCATTCACTTAATCTTCGTGTAGAAACAGTGGCGGACCTGGCCAGGGTGCCATCGGGCAAGCTGACACCCTGGTCATCAGGCCCCTGCAAGTGGACCCTGATGAAGTGCCCACAGGGCACTTCATCATTAAACATTAGGCCCTTAAACATTAGACAATATGTTAAAAATGATAGCCTTATAGTTGTGGTCTTTGTCTCCTGGCAACCAATATTTTTAGACTCAGTCCGCCACTGCGTAGAAAGTTTGAAGTGTTGTTATTTTTTGTCTCCTACTGAATAGTTAGTTTTTGCATATAGTAATGAAAATTAATTATGAAAACATTGAAGGTTCTGAATGGTAAACGAGAAAACAGGGACAAGACGATTTACCCACATTTCAGAATCACGTATTTAAATTTACTTGTATGTTCCCCGTCTTGTCAAAGAGAATCTAGGCACATCCCATAGGTTCAATAAATCTGAGGGGCCCTCAGATAGGAGACGGGGGGGGGGGGGGGGGGGGGGGGGGGCAGGTTTTGCCTTTGTGCTTAGGGTCCGAAAATATCGCTATTTATATATATATATAAACAGCGACCTTGTGTATGATATCTATAAGACAGTGGTTCTTAAAGTGTCCCGGATATATATGAGGGGTCCTCGAGGCGCTTCCAGGGGGTCCGTCATATTATTTTTGTGTTCCTAGTATAAATAAATAAATAAATACCCCCTCAAGCAGCTGCTTGCCACAGAGGTCTGACAGGAGCCTGTCAGTTTATATGTCACTGTAGAAGATCTGAGAGGATGGCAGGACCTCAGCAGAAAACAACACAAACATCCATGTCTTACCCAGGTCTCGAACCCAGGTCCCTTAGATCAGTAGCCAAGTGTGTTAACCACTCTGCCACGGGTTATGTTAGAAAAAAAATGTCATTAAACGACTGAGCTACAAATTTCATTGTAACTGATATGAACGTTTTATCAACATGGTACAAGCATTAAAATATGTTAAATATTTTATTTCAGTGTGTTTTAAGTTGATATGCAGATAATTTAAATGAGGAGAGGTGAGGGGTTTTTGAGTGGGCAGTGTTGTTAGGGATCCGCTGACTTCAAAAGTTTGATTCAGGGGATCCTTAGACTAGAAAAGTTTAAGTTGGGAGTCCGCAGATATGAAAAGTCTGAGTTAGGAGGTTCGCAGACTCGAAAAGTTTTAAGTTCAGGGGTCCACGGATTCGAAAAGTTTGAGAACCACTGCTATAGGGTGATAGAAAAGCCGCGCAACCCTCCAGAGATATAGATTTTGTTCATTGCAAAAGACAATTTATAGTTCAAAAGATGGAAATGTCTGCCGCCTTTATTGAAAGCTGCCTTAAATTTTTTCATCGTGAAAAAGTGATGTTTTGTTAGAAAATATTTATCATTTTATTGGGTTTCTTTTATTTATTATTTTCTCCTTCATTTTGTGTAATGATACTAATGTAATCCAGATCATATCTGTCAAAACCATATACATTCCCCGCTGATAAGCTTCGGTTTAGTGGAATTGGGTTGGGTTGGGTTGTTTTACCTCTGAGCGGCACTTTTTTGCACACCATGGGCTAAATGGCCAGGTCACATGGACCCTGAAGGCTCAGAGAAGGTTGGGGGAGGGGACCCACTGGAGCAGCTGTTGGGAGACAGATGGTAGCCTCCCGTCAAGGCCATCCAGCGTGTTCTTCAACGTGCACGGGGTATGGCTCTCCCGCACACGGGGCCACGGCTTAACGTCCCATCCGACAGACGGCGGCCTTTCCAAGCCCATCGGTGTCCCCTACTGTAGTGGAATTGCTTACGTAAAATAATTCTATAGATCAGGGGTTCTCAACTGTTCGTGTACTGTACACGAAGGTTGCCAGATCACTGATTTCTAAAAAAATCGTTGCCAGATATTTTTTCTGAATTCTGTAATCAACCATAGTGTTCGGATATTTTTTTAAGTGACTGTACACGTAAGTTTTAGTGAAGATTCTGAAACGTGGGCAAGTCGTCTTGTCCCTGTTTTCTCGTTTACCATTCAGAAAATGGCATTTTGAAGACAGGCGTAACCGACTCTACTAGACAAGCAAATGACTTCTTCAGTCACACGCAAAGATTTACACATCACGCATTAGTTAGTAACCGCATTCCTACTGTGACCCCAATCACAAACTTTTGAAGCACGCCAAACGAGATCATCAAAACATCAGTCGTAATTTTTTCAGAAGTTGACTCTCGAAGATTGTATGGCGCTTTTCCTTTTCAGTAAGTTAAAAAAGTTGTTTTCGAGAAAAATAGAACAAATAACAGCAGTGCATTAAAGAAAATAATTATTTCTTCGATTACGTTAATGTACATTTCGTTTATTTCAATTTATGAAAATAACGAACACCCAAAGAAAATATTCCTAATTGAGGTCACAGAGAAAGCTAAGACAATAAGTTTACTGTATTAATATGTTTTTTGCATGCAATGGTTATTTCCGTATACCTTAAAAAGTTTTGCATTTATCGATTAAAATAGCCAGGTGTGACCTGAGGGTCATTGGGTCCCCTTAGACAATTCGATGATCAATATACAATTTAGTAATTTAAAATTTTTTGTTTAAATTCAGTTTGTCACTACTGACTAAGCTACAATCAAAACAGTAACGCATTCACTGTAATTAAATTTTTTACCTATGTAGTGTATAATACATAGTCGTATCAGAATAATATGACCACCTATCATACATATAATATGGTAGGTGTTCATATTATTCTGATACGACTGTGCATTATATAACATAATATTTTAACACCCGTTGAAGGTTACCCATTCGCCACACACTGCACCGCGCCCCGTGATTTTGTAAGCCAGTCCTGCATAAACATAATGGCTTTTTTGTTCGGAAACTAAAGATAGCTGAACTCGAAAAATTATAACTCAACAAAATTAATAAAAAATAAATAAATATCCCTTCAAGCAGTTGTTTGCCACAGAGGTTTGAGAAGAGCCTGTCAATTTAATGCGTCATAGAGATCTGTGAGGAAGACGAGACCTCAGCAGAAAGACAGCACAAACAGCCAAGGTTTAACCAGGGCTCGACCCAGGTCCCTTTGATCAGTAGCCAAGCGCGTTAACCACTAGCCCACGGGAAATAAAAAAATATCGTATCGATTTTCTAAAAAGCAAGGGATGTTTATTTAGCGAATAATAAAAGAAGACACTAAAATGAATTGTTGTATTTACACATTTTAAAAACTGCCTGAACAAACAATTTTAAATACCTATTTACACTTATTCGTATGCATCATGGTACCTTTCCAAAAATTTCACTATTAAATTTTTTGCACGTAGTTCTTGTTGAAATGGGATTTGAATTATTGTTCGTTAGTGGTCATCTCTCTCCGCTGATGAACTCTACTCTGTTTTGCCGTACAGTTCGTGCCAACAAATTCGAGCCTTTTTCCTTTCGCATTTGCCACGATTGACGGACTTTTTTTGAGCCTTTGCCACGATTGACGGACTTTTTTGAGCCTTTGCCACGATTGACGGACTTTTTTGAGCCTTTGCCATTCTCCACGCATTTAAGATATTGTGCCCCGTGATATTTTGCTGAGTTCCATCACCTCGGTTACGAATGATCCTGCCCATCGCGCTCTAACGATGAGCCCCTTTCGAAGTTAGTCAGATTAGCCTATTTACCATACCGCACTTGACTTTGCATTACGGCTTTCATAGGACTTTGCAGTGTGGTAGAATATTTGCGTCAGAAAAACATTTTGCATGCATTAGCATGTTTCATGGTACTTCGCGCACGATGCAATATGCATAATATTTTTGCCAGGCATCGTATATGTTCAATCATAAACTTAAATATCAAAATATATACTATTTCTAGTTAGTGAGCTATTCTCAGCTTCATGTAATCTCGCAAAAGAATTTGGTGGCCCTGGCCGCGTACAGCCGTAACGGGACAACTGAACAAAAAATGCCCTGCCCTTAAAGCAACCACTGAAAATAACCACAGAAATCCTCTGAAGGGAATAAAAAGATCGTTCGTCCTATTAAAATTTCAAAGCAAAAATATTTTAAAATTATATTAATAGAGAGAAAACTTAGATTTAAGATCAGTTTGATGGTGCGGCTATCAATACGACTGCAGTAGCCTCGCATTTGTGGAAGACACTAAAAGGAATTGTTGTATTTACACATTTCAAAAACAACTTCGCAAAAACTTTTAAACAGTGTCATAGATGAGAGAAAAAGGGAACTTTTCTTTACTGAGCCAAACTTTAGTAACCAATGTCGTCAACAGTAAAATAATTATTTGCCATCTAGTACGATTAACTATGAGAGAACTAACCGAGACAACTGCACAGTTGATGCTTCAACAGTCTCTCACAAATCATTGGTTGACTAATAGATGATTTTTTAGGTCCTTGTCCTATGATCTCGCCCAGCCTTCAAAATCTTGACGAAAAGGCACACGAAAAAATAAATAAATGTTGCTATAAATGTGCATTTGTTAATTATGACAATATTTATTCTAAAATGTTTTTAATCTTAGTGTCTTTGCATCGGGCCAATTTCCAAGACAGTACTTTATATAAACATACGAATTATTTTGTCCAGAAACTGAAATTAAATGAATCAATAAAATTAAAAACATAGGAGAAAATACTCTCTCATAAAAAGTAGCAAACTGGCTGACCCAACTGCGTAACGAATAATAAGAATCAAATTATTTCAGTGACAATAAACAAAGCTTCCGTAAATAACTTTCAGACGATGAGTCCATTGACCTAAAACTGCAGCAACATTCTTATTGCGTTGAATTTAACGTTGCAACATTTTGCCCATGGCTTTTTCATTCCCCACTCCCCACAGAGATTATCCCTGCCACACTGAATAACCCTTTCGGCAAACGTGTCTAGCGATTCCAGGGTTAGCTTATATTAATAGGATGATTACGTATCTCTCAACTGGCAACAACGCCTTTGTTTAAAAATGGAGTACAGAAGAGATTAAAGAACCAGTGGTGCAAGACTAATGTGTTTAATAATCCACGCTAATGAGTGTGCCGATAAAATTAGTGTGTTTTAAAGGTAGGATCTCTGTCATTTTTGAGCACTCGCCGAAATGGCATTTATACCGACATTTCGTCTTTAAAAGTTTAAGTCAAAGTATTGCATCTTTCAATTTCAAAGTATGATGACCTCGACAAACGACTGTGAATTCGTGTGTACTCCGTAGTGAACATTTGCAAGAAAATGCACACATTACATTGATATTAAAATCTTTGTTGATATGCACAAAAAATATAGTTTTTCATAAAAAAAAATTATAGAGGTCATAAAAAAGTTTTAATGAACATGCGCTAGGCAAAATTTTTATGAAAGTATTGTTTGCATCCCTTTCCCCATGTTAGCAAACTTAAGCTTTGATCATAACCTTCTCCCTATCTCTCACAAATGCGCTGAAGTAATATTTTAATACCCTCCTGAAAAATCTTGCGAATGAAATTATTTACAATTAATCACCAACAGAAGGATTTTGCCATATTTTAAACGTTGCAAATTATTATAAAGAATATTTGCCGAATGTTACTTTTTAGGTCGTAATTTAGTGTTGCCAACTTCATTTTTGGAATGCTCATTTTTCGCTATAATTCTGATTACTTTAAAAATTTATCAAATAATGCAATATAATACTATTTTAGATAGAGAAAGTATTTAAGACTTTCTCAGTAAATGTTAATGAGAAATTATGTGTAATTCCTATAATGCTATCTCTGTATGTGTAACGGAGTCCGATTGCCAGAGACAATACGAGATATTGTAGTTGACGTAATGCATGTGTGAGTCAGTCTGTAGTTATTATTTATCGTCCAAAGAAATTTTCCATTGACTATGAATTCCATTCCTAGCTGCCGTGGGTCGGAAGCAGGGGGCGTAGCGAAGGACTATGGTTGGGGAGTTAGAAATCAAAAATTTTCCAACTCGATATTCAAATTTTGCCAACTGAGCAAACTTACTTAGATTTTCGCTCCGGGGGGGGGGGGGGGGGGGGAGAATTTTGAAGCAATTTTCACAAATCTGCATTTTTGCCATTTGATTTCCAATTTTCCCAGCGAACCGTAATTTGACATTTAATTTCCAATTTCGCCAACAAGCCAAAATTTCACAGGAATAATTCCAATATTTACATCTCTTCTGAATTGTAGCAAGTCAGTGCGAATTTTCCCTTGATTTGCCCAACTGTCATTAATTTCACGAAACTAATCCCAACTTTACATCTAAATTTGCCAAATCACTTCAAACTTTTCAAACTTCACAAGATTTTGCCAAGTTTTCTCGATTTTGTCAACTCTCCTTAATTTTACAAACCCAATTCCAATTATCACAACTCGCCCGTATTTTCCAAGTGGATTCGAATTTTGCCAAATGCCGTACATTTTGTTAAGTTTCCTCGATTTGTCCAACACTCCTTAATTTCACAAAACAAATTCCAGTTTTCACAAATCGCCTATATTTTACCAAGTGGATTCGAATTTTGCCAACTACCCTAGATTTTGCCAACTCGCCGTAATTTTACAGAAAAAAATCGCAATTTTTACATTTTCCCTGAATTTGCCAAGTCACTTCGAATTTTATCAACTCTCCTTAATTGCACAAGAAAGGCACAATTTTCACAACTCCCCTGTATTTTACCAAGTGGCTTCGAATTTTGCCAACTTCCCTAGATTTTGCCAAGTTTTCTCGATTTTGTCAACTCTCCCGAATTTTTCCAACTGCTCTAGATTTTGCCATCTCGCCACAATTTTACAGAAAAAAAATCTCAATTTTACATCACACCTGATTCTTGCAAAGTCACTCTGAATTTTGCCAATTCCCCCAAGATTTGTCAACTCTCCTAGATATTGCGAAGTTGCCTCGATTTTACCAACACGCCATAATTTTACAGAAAAAAGATTGCAATTTTTACATCTCACCTGAATTTTGTTAACTCTCCACGATTTTGCCAACTGCCCCTAGTTTTTCCAAATACCCCTAGATTTTGCGAACTCCCTAAGTTTTGCCAACTCTCCTAGATTTTGCCAACTCGCCATAATTTTACAGAAAAAATATCAAAATTTTCACATCTCACCTGAATTTTGCCAACTCCCCACGATTTTACCAAGCCATTCCGAATTTTGTCAACTGTCCCTAGATTTTGCCAACTCCCTACGTTTTGCCAACTCGCCATAATTTTACAGAAAAAAATTCCTAATTTTTACATCTCACCTTAATTTTTGCCAAGTCACTCCGAATTTTGCCAACTCTAAGATTTTGCCAACTCACCTGTATTTAACTAAGTGGCTTCGAATTTTGCTCTAAATTTCTCTAAACTGCTCTAAATTTCTCTAAAACTCTAAAACTGCTCTAAATTTTCCGTCTCTTCATTTTCCAAACTGCCTTGGATTTGCCAAGTTGCCTCGATTTTGACAACTCCGCTTAATTTTCCAAAAAACAATTTACAAATTTTCACAACTCACCTAGATTTTACGAAGTCGCTTCGAATTTTGCCAACTATGAGTTACTTTGGGGGGGGAGCCTCCCCCCATCCTCCCATAACTACGCCCCTGGTCGTAAGTGATCCCTTGAAAACTTCCCGAAAATTCTTGAAGTTCTAGTATTCTTTAGCATTACATAACATTAAATATTATATATATTTATGAAATTAGCCATATTTCTTCTGATAATAAAAATTATTTTTTACATCATTAATTATTAGTGCAGTAACACTCACTTACTATGCTGATTACTGTATTAAAAAAAGAGTTTTTCTAGCACATAAAACAATTACTAAAAAATAGCCAAAGACCAATATTTTAGTAATTTGGAAAAAGTAACGATCTTTACAAAAAAGTTATACATAACACGCAGGACGGAAGTGGGCGTGGGCAGGACGTACGGGGGGGAGGGAGAACCGCTCTCCCCACGAAATCCTGTTTTATACGAATTCTCAAACTTGCCTACCTGCATTGAAATCCAAAACATGTCTTTGTATATTTAATTTTAGCCTCATCGCCTTTGTCACAGATCTGTCTTCGCATATAAATTCGCAGCCTCTGTGGCAAGCCAGTTGCTTGGAGAGGAAGGAGGGGATTTATTATTTTTTTTAATTATATCTCCGGCACTACGATTAGATTAATAAATGCTATAAAATCTTATTCCATATAGAATATCATTTTAACTTTTCCTGTCTGGTGGAATATTTTAGTAAATCCCACTCAAGTTTTATCTGATACCGCCCCCCCCCCCCTCGAAACCAAAACTAAACCCTGAGCACGTGCCTGGGTGGGGGTTAAACAGCGTCACGTAATTTGTGACCCAAAGAGCCAGATGCACGTTAAACAACATGTCGGATAGCCTTCTTAGAAGGTTAGATCTGTACAGCTATCCGGTGGACCTCTTTTTCCAACACAGGTCTCAGTCCTTTGGGGGTCCTTGTTTACCTAGTTATTTAGCACGTTGTGTGCAAAATACTTGCCTCTCAGAAGTAAAATAACCAACGACTTATGAGATATTTTCTAAGAAGTCAATTGAATCCCGTGTAATTCCTTGCAAAGTCATCCCGAAATAATGTCATTGCCAGTTCTGAGCCTGATCTTGGTCAAGAAAATAGTAACGGGTTTTAGATAGTCTATAGGGACGAGCACGAAGAGTCATTCCGTGATGAAGACTCCGTCGACTTAAATAAGAATGACCTTCCTTAGTGCGTCATCACCCATCGTACAGTCTCAGTGACATGTGATAGCGTAGAAGACAAAGACAAGGTCGCAGACAGAATACAACATTGTATTTCAAAGACAATAAGTGCCGCATTTATAGTACTGCACTCTCACCCTATTATATATCGTAACACGTTTCAGAGGCAACTTGAGGTTAGATACTTCAAATGCTTTCTTTGTTTTTGCTGCCTGACACCTTTCTTTCTCATTCATCAGTTGGCTCTGTTCCGTATAAGGGCGTTGAAGTGTTTATTAAAGATTTTTTTTCCTTCTGTAAGATGTCAGTGTGAATGACTGGCAACCAACGGTATCAAAGGACAAAATCGAGGAGCTTTGTGTTTTCTCTAGTTCACGAGGATGTGACTATCAAAGAAGTCTTTTCTCCAACACTTTTAATGCTTTTTTATCATAGAAAATTCTCATTTTTTGCCCTCTCTAACAAAGAACAGAATGCAATGTCTTTGAAAACAAAAGAATGCTCTTGTATTTAAAGAGAAAAAGGGAATTTTTTGCGCTTCCTTTTTGTATGTAATTTATTTTTATCCCCACAACTTTTTTTGTACGTGTTCATGCTTGCATATCAATCGACGCAGTCTACTGCCAGAATCCCATGAAATGCATGAAGGCAAAGTCGCTAGCATTGATTGTCCCCACAGGTTTCCAGGATGGTGCCCCAGCTCTGCCAGTGCAGAGATTTTCTCGTATTTTCCGAGCTTCATCTTAGATGAGGAGAGTTACACTGCCGGACTTGGAAAGAGCGTTGTCTTTCTGATTGACGTTAAACCGGGATACCAGGTAGTAAAACTGTCCATCTGAATAGCCTTGAGGATAGTTTTGATGGGTGTTGTTTTACCTCTGAGCGGCACTTTTCTGCACACCATGGGCTAAATTGCCAGTTCACAAGGATCCTGAAGGCTCGGAGAAGGTTGGGGGAGGGGACCCACTGGAACAGCTGTTGGGAGACAGATGGTAGCCTCCCGTCAAGGCCATCCAGCGTGTTCTTTAACTTGCACAGGTTATGGCTCTCCCGCACACGGGACCACGGCTTAACGTCCCATCCGACGGACGGATGGGAACGTCCTTTCCAAGCCCATCGGTGTCCCCTACTGACCGGGGGCAGGGCGGGGAATTTTGCGGAGATAAATTTCAACGCTGATCCAGCTGGGACTCGAACCTGAGCTGAATCAGGAAGTGGGCCATCAAAATTACGACCTCCAAGTAATACGGAAATAATAAACTTTGGGAATGAGGTAAGGTAAAGCAGAAGACTGGTCTAACTGAATCAGAAAGTAGGCCGTCGAAATTAGGACCTACAAACAGCGTAGAAAATATAAAATTCGGATGTCATGCAAAGTGCAAATAGAGCTTGCTAGGACTTCCACTCAGTTCATTGCAGCAACTTTAATAATAAAACCATAACTTCATGAAGAAATCCACGTTTGCCTTTTCAGTTACATAAAACTACACAGGCGATGCTCAGATTTCAAAAGTTTCTTCAGTGATGTTTATAATCCTTTGTGTTAGATAATTCAATATAGGGACTTATCGAAGTTTTCTGCTGTATATATACGCTTCGAAAGATGGCAGATAAGTCAACGTTTGTTTCAGCACTTCCGGAAATAATCACGAAAAGAAGCAAGTTCACTGAATTCACGCAAACATCTCGCTTGAATGCGCGCCTGCTGGCACCATAACGCACAAGGGGACATTGAAAGCTAAAGAAGCACGCGTTCTGCATTCGGAGTGGAGCCTCTTTCAGGTTTTGCGGTGAAAAAAGAGGACACGGGATCACCAGACTCTTGTATAACAAGCTAGATAAAGTGGTTGAGACTGGGGAGGGAGCATTAGGGGGAAAGAAATAGGGAGGAAAAATCAGCAACGCGTAGTCACGGGACCAATGCGTCTGCTGCGACTACCAGTTGAGCTATATCATTACCGCTCTTGACCCAAAAAGCGAAGAACCACGTTTATTATTTCTAGTAAAATGAGAAGTGTGTCAAGTATAGTATGCTGGGCAGAGATGAAATGACAATTGTTTTACGGCACAAGCGACTATCGCCTCGATGCAGCTTATATCTGCTATTGTGTAAATGAAGATAAGGGTTCGGCAGCCTATCTGCCGAAGCGTCTTCATCTTTGATGGAGAGAATTAACGGTCAAAGGCTCAAGCGTAGAAATATCCTCTTGCAGTGAGCACTGAAATGGTTGCGCTCATGATTTTCTTTTATCAAAATAAGACAGTTATCTGAATTTTTACGTTCTCACTTTAAACATGGGACGTATTCTCTTAAAATTTCGTTTAAAATGGTTAATTAAAATGAACCGCTTTTAGCACAGTACAAGTGGTAATGGCGAATTACTGCGCAAGTGTATGAAGCGTTGGGTTGGGTTGGGTTGTTTTACCTCTGAGCGGCACTTTTTTGCACACCATGGGCTAAATGGCCAGGTCACATGGACCCCGAAGGCTCAGAGAAGGTTGGGGAGGGGACCCACTGGAACAGCTGTTGGGAGACAGATGGGAGCCTCCCGTCAAGGCCATCCAGCGTGTTCTTTAACGTGCACAGGGTATAGCTCTCCCGCACACGGGGCCATGGCTTAACATCCCATCCGACGGACGGCGGCCTTTCCAAGCCCATCGGTGTCCCCTACTGACCGTGGGCAGGGCGGGGAATTTTGCGGAGATAAATCTCAACGCTGACCCAGCTGGGATTCGAACCTGGGAACTACAGATTACGAGTCTGGCGCGCTACCGACTGAGCCACCCCCGCCCCATTGTATGAAGCACACTCGACGTTCAGGGAGTTCTCGAAAGAGTCAAAACTTATGGAACCAGTGTAATCTACTACTTACCTACATATCTCGTGTGTTTACTTAGGTTAATACCAAATATAATGTGATTTTTTTGTTAAGTACAATACAAAGAACAGAGACTACCACCAAGGATACAGGTACCCCAGAACTAACCCTCCTCCCCCCCTCCCAGTATGTCTTGTGGCCCCGTGCAAATGACTGATTTGTCTTTCTCTAAGGTCACATTGGATGAATTCATGTGTTGAAGCGTTTTTTCCCCATCATTCCATTTTTAAGAGGATATTTTATGGTATGTCTGGTGTTTTTGTCGATACCATCAGAAACGGAGAGCACATATCCAAAGTTTTGTTCGATATCAAATAATACTTGGTAATAAACAACCAATTGGACATTTTTCTGTTTTCCAGTTTTCGCTTTTGTCGGCAACTTAAAAATTATAGAGTTCGAAAGCATTTCTGACCTTATCAAATATTTCTCCATGCTTGTTCATCAGTTAATGGCATAGTATGAATGGCAACGGATAAGACTCTGAAGATACTATGAGACTGCGCAATTCGACAATTCTCAGAGATTGACCAATGACTGATACACCATTAACCAATAATCTTTGAGAATTGCCGAAGCGTCAACTCCGATGGGAGACGATTGCATTTTTGAAAGGAAAATGGCTAACATTGTGAAAGCTTCACGAATTCAAAGTAAGTTTTACTTAGGGAGCTAATTAAAATTCTCATGTTCAACTGAGTTCCAGTAAATAAGAAACCTGACCATTTTAAACAAAATATCGAAACTGTTCACCTGGCGGCCGAAGAATCTTTCGCGGTCCAGATCTGCTCCATTTACAGAATGTTGTTCAAATCTAATTTAAAGGTATAATGAATGCAAATGCCTATTTCAGCCACAAACGTGATGATTGCAAAAGTACGTCGATTCACTTATCCTGTCCACAGTGTGTTAATAAAGTAATCATTCAAGAGAATAATTTATATTTCAATAATTATACCTAGTAGTAGTAGTAATCATTCAAGTGTGAAAAATCATCACACGGAATGGATGTAAATGTGTGAAACATTTTTCAGGAAAAAATTTTCATTACATACCAAGTTTAATTAATATTACTTTATCGCAATTTTCCATGCAAACAATCCGTAAATTGTATCCAGATGATGTCTCAACCATAAAGTGCTGAAATCCAGCACCTAAAAAGTTAAGCATCTTAATGATTTAAATTTTTTCACAAATATTAACAAAAATATTAGTTTGCTTTGTGTCTTCCCATTTTATAATCACGTTGTACCACATGTAGAGAAGTCCCCATGACCAAGTTATAAAATGTGGGTCGGGTTCAAAGTGTGTATGCTTTTTTTACGAATCAAAACTTTTTTATTGCATAAAATAAATACCCCTTCATGCAGCTGCTTGCCACAGAGGTCTGACAGGAGCCTGTCAGTTTATATGCCATAGTAGAAGGTCTGTGAGGATGGCAGGACCTCAGCAGAAAAACATCACAAATGTCCATGCCTTGAACCCAGGTCCCTTAGATCAGTTGCCAAGTGCGCTAACCACTGGGCCACGGGACGGATATCATAATTATTATTCAATTGGCAACAATAATTAGAAGAAAATGAAAAAAAAAAAAAAAGATTTTTTCCCCTTTACTACGGCCAGAGGAAGATTAGCTCCTTTTTTTTCTAGGGATGCAAGGAAGATCAGGATGCGATAAAAAAAAACTGGATTTCGATTTTCACATATAGATAATGCACAAGTACAAATTATCAACAGAATAAGGTCCTGTCGATGGTTCATATTTGTGCTTAAAAACGTTTTTCTCGAATTCCGTGGAACTTGAGTAAAAATAATCTTATTTTTACATTATTATATTTTATTTAAAAAGTCTTGCTCCTATGAGGGGCGGGGGTGGCTCAGTCTGTAGGGCGCCAGGCTCGTAATCTGTAGTTCCCAGGTTCGAGTCCCAGCTGGGTCAGCGTTGAGATTTATCTCCGCAAAATTCCCCGCCCTGCACACGGTCAGTAGGGGACACCGATGGGCTTGGAAAGGCCGCCATCCGTCGGATGGGACATTAAGCCGTGGCCCCGTGTGCGGGAGAGCCATACCCTGTGCACGTTAAAGAACACGCTGGATGGCCTTGATGGGAGGCTACCATCTGTCTCCCGTCAAGTGGGTCCCCTCCCCCAACCTTCTCTGAGCCTTCGGGGTCCATGTGTCCTGGCCATTTAGCCCATGATCTGCAAAAAAGTGCCGCTCAGAGGTAAAACAACAACCCATCAAAACTATCCTCAGGGCTATTTCAGATGGACAGTTTTACTACCTGTTACTCTGAGCCTTCGGGGTCCTTGTGACCTGGCCATTTAGCCCATGGTGTGCAAAAAAAGTGCCGCTCAGAGGTAAAACAACCCAACCCAACTTGCTCCTATGAGGACATGGGGGCCTGGGACGGTGCTATAGCGCCTAACGTCACTCGCCAGTCAGCCTGTATGGCAACGTTCAATATTTCTTCCAAAATGTTTTAATATTAGGTATTCATAAGTACGGCCATTTGGCTTGAGAACTCAGGGTCAGTTCATAGAAGACTGTCGCAGAATCCAATCGGCCCTTCGTCTCTCTTATCAAGTCTTCTGAGCAACTATTGTCGAATATGATTCTTGCGATTCTTCAAACTGGCTCTGAATCATACGGATTTCCTAGATGTTATGAACACTTCTTTTGATAATTACAAAACCAAATAGAAATAAATGCAGTAAATAAATAAAAACAGCTTACTAATCTGAGTGTCATGAATGTAAAAATAATAATGTCAAACAGGCTACGCAAAGGAGGAATCCAGAAGCTGATTTTCCAGAGCTTTGAGTCTAGCAGGTCTTTATATCTCTTTTTAGTTTAGACACGAATCCAGAAAAAAAAATATTGAGAAGGGCAAGTAACGCAATCGAGTCGGAAAAAAGGAAAGGGGGAGGGGGAAGAGAATGGATTTCCATTGTAGGGTAAAAAAGGTTTCGTGGAAATTGCGTTTAATATGCACAAAGTTTTAAAAAAAAACTTAGAGGGGGCATGGCTCCTCTTTAAAGGAGAGATAGACACCCCAATTCTGACCATACGTAGAGTATATATGCACTCGACTGCCACTTTATAAAGAACAGTTCTCTGTTATGTCGATAGTAATTCAGATACCAAAACTCAGTAAATTCTTTAAAATTTTTATGAAAAAAATTTTACTGATGATAATTTAAAGATCTCAGTCAAATCTATTTAATTCTCAATTTCCAACAATGTTCTTTTGGTATTTATAGAGTTCGGGAGTTTGGAATAGTTGACAGCAATAATGTCAGTTTAAATAACTGTTCTGAAAAGTTAAAATAAGAACAATAACCTAACTTCACTAAACTTTTCTAACACATGTAAAGATTCTTTTTAACAGTTCGCGTAATATATTAATTTTCGTCAATTTTGAACTTTTTTTGCAGAACGAGCTAACTTGCTAAATGTTCAGTTTGTTCACTCTTTAAATATTGAATGCATGTTGTTGGAAATCGAGATTAACATAGATTTGATCGAGATCTTTAAATTATGTTCAGTTAAGTTTTTTTCTGCAAAAGGGTTATTTAAGAAGTTACTGGGTTGGGTTGTTTTACCTCTGAGCGGCACTTTTTTGCACACCATGGGCTAAATGGCCAGGTCACATGGACCCCGAAGGCTCAGAGAAGGTTGGGGGAGGGGACCCACTGGAACAGCTGTTGGGAGACAGATGGTAGCCTCCCGTCAAGGCCATCCAGTGTGTTCTTTAACGTGCACAGGGTATGGCTCTCCCGCACACGGAGCCACGGCTTAACGTCCCATCCGACGGACTAGGGCTTTTCCAAGCCCATCGGTGTCCCCTACTGACCGTGGGCAGGGCGGGGAATTTTGCGGAGATAAATGTCAACGCTGACCCAGCTGGGACTCGAATCTGGGAACTACAGATTACGAGCCTGGCGCGCTACCGACTGAGCCACCCCCGCCCCAAGAAGTTACTGAGTTCTGCGTCTGAGTTACTATTGTCATAACATGGAGCTGTACCTAGCAAACTGGCCTCTGGGTATATATATATAGGTATCTCATAATATCATTGCCGCCATGAACGTGTCGAGCTCTGTCAACCTCCATTTCCCTCCCCGAGGCCTTTTTACAACTAGTCCGCCCTCATTGCAGATTGAGGACGAATTGGCAATGTTTAGCACGTTTAGAGAAACAAGACTTTCGTTGACCGTGAACTTCTAGCAATAAATTAGAGCAGGGTGTGTTCCATGATCACCTTTAATCACAAATGATCAATTATAAGTTATGATATTCATTGTTAGCAGAGGGAAAGTTTGATGATTGTGTCATGCATTATATTATAGGAAATAAAGTTAAATTCTTTCATAACTGAATTCCAAATGACTGACACCAATTTGATGAAGTTGACATAACTTTTTTTAAATGTAATTTTTTGATTGTTTCTCCTTTTGAAAATTATATATAATGACGAAAATTAGGAGCTAGGTTCCAGGGGATGACATCGCATCAATTTTGTCTCATTACAAAAAATTTTCCACACTATTAAATCCAAATTTTTTTTATCTCTTTAAGGTTTGATCTTTGTTTTATTTCTTTACAATTGATAATTTATTGGTTATCATTAAAAACTACCCCATCTCTTTATTCTATATTTAAGAATAAAGTGATTTCATTTTAATTTACAAGTATGGCTCTAATCATTTTTAATTTACAAGTATGTACAGTAATTCTTAAAACTACCCCAGTTTCAGGTCAGAGGTCAGTAAATTTTTAAGAATTTACTGACCTCTGACCTGAAACTGGGGTAGTTTTAAGAATTACTGTACATACTTGTAAATTAAAAATGATTGTAGGAAAAGTTGTTATTAAATGGGGATACCCTTATTCAAGATTTACTAAGTCCGAGTGCAATGGTACCGCCAATCACGCATTTTTCCTACTGTTTAAATAATTAAAATGTAAAATAATATGAAATATTATAATATGAAATAATATAATAAATTATAAAACGTCATATACAAAATATAAAATGTAGTTATAAAGTACTATTATCTACAGGTACTGAATAGGAAAATGGAAACAGTTCTATGATATCTCAATACAAAATCACATTCAGAGCTCAATAACTTTTTCAATACGATTTTGAATGAAAAATATGCCTAAAGATGAAATAGCGATCTCAATCAAATCTATCTAAATCTCGTTTTTAAACAATATTTATTCAATGTTTAAAGAATTATCAACTCTGGAATATTTAACAGGCTACAAAAAATTGACCCCAAAATTTAATTAAAACAGTTTAAGAGATCAGAGATCATAGTTGACTCTAGTACAGAGTATTGGGTACATTGCAGCCAGTACTGATCTTTTTAACCTGTTTTAATTATGGGTTCAATTTTTTGTAGCCTGTTAAATATTCCAGCGTTCATAATTCTTTGAATACTGAACAAATATTGTTTAAAATCGAGATTTAGATAGATTTGATTGAGATCTTTAATTTATCTTTAGACACATTTTTCATTCAAAATCATATTGAAGAAGTAATTGAGCTCTGAATGTGATTTTCTACTGAGATAACGTAGAACTGTTTTCAATTTTCTATCCACTACTCGCATATTTGTAATTAAAAGTTTTTCTTTTCGTTTTTCCAACATCTAGACGGTCAGAGGTCAGACGGCTACCAAACTTCTCATACAACTTCATCTCACCATGACTTGGTGCACTATAGTTTTTTCGATCCCATAAAACTAAATAAATACCCCTCAAGCAGCTGCTTGCCACAGTGGTCTGACAGGATCCTGTCAGTTTATATGCCATAGTACAAGGTCTGTTAGGATATCAGGACCTCAGCAGAAAAACAACACATACATCCATCATTAGAGCGAGGCTCGAGCAACGCCGGGTATTCCTGCTAGTCATATTATATAATAGTCGTAATTCCTGGGTGGGCAGACACGTGTGAAATCATTGGTGGCAGAAACTGGCAGTTTCCCGTGGTTCCGCTGCTACTCGAGCGATCAGTCCCAAATTGGGTGGTGGTCAACCCACTTGGGGTAAAAGATCCGGTTCCCTCGAAAAGTGTCAGAGATTTCTGGGCGCGCTGCAGTCGCCCACCTTGTGAATGGAGTGATCTTTATGAGTAGTGAGTAATACCTGTCGACAGCTGTGAATGAAGTTATCAATAGACGTATGTTTGGAGCCAAAATTTTTGGTGGGATTTAATTGTGCCTGGAGTGGTGGAAAGATGTGAATGAACTTATCAATAGAAGGAGTTATCAGTACGTTTCGCGCCAAACATTTGGCGTGGTTGTAATAGTAAATTATAAAGCTAGATTTAAAGTATAAAATCATCAAATAGATGATAGATGCCGATGATTAAATACAGTAATTCTGGCCTTTTCGAAAAATTCTGGAATTCATTTCCCTAGAGAGCGCACTTCCTGATCTCGTCAAATTATAGTTTTGTTGACAAAATTTACGAGGAAAAAAATTATAACTCTAGTGCATTCCTTGTGCTCGTAAACCCAACTGTAGCTGCCTTGTTGCGCTTGAGGCAGATCCTATACAGGAGGTGGGTGGGTGGAGAGCGCCACAATTAAAGTTACTAAAATACTGGGTTCTTTTACCTTTGAGAGGCTTTTTTGCTGCATAAATAATAAATAAATAAATACCCCCTCAAGCAGCTGCTTGCCACAGAGGTCTGACAGGAGCCTGTCAATTTATATGCCATAGTAGATTTGTGAGGATGGCAGGACCTCAGCAGAAAAACAACACAAACATCCATGCCTTACACTGGGTTAATAAATGGCCAAGTTGCAAGGTTCCCGAGGGCTCAGAAAAGGTCTGAGGAAAGAACCCACTGGACAGCTGTTGAGATAGATGGTAGCCTCCCGTCAAGGTCATCCAGCGTGTTTTTTTAACTTGCACAGGGTATGGCTCTCTCGCACAAGGGAGCCACAACTAAACGTCCTATTCGATGGACGGCAGCCTTTCTAAGCCCATCGATGTCCCCTACTGACCGAGGGCAGGGCGAGTAATTTACGGAGATAAATCTCAATACTGACCCTGCTGGGACTAGAACGTGGGAACTGTAGATTAGGAGCCTGGGCAACTACCGTCTGAGCCATCCCCACCTCTGCTAGCACAGGTGTGTTTCGAACCTGGGAATTAGCAGATTACAAATCTGGCGCGCTACCGATTGAGCCAACCCCTATCCCATTTACTAAAGGATAATTTACTCTCTAATAATAGACTTCATAAAAGACTCTAAATTGAAATGGTGAGTTGAAAAAAATTTGGTTTCGCCATGAGTGGGATTCGAACCCACGTCTCCAGGAAACATGCCTGTTATGCTACCACTACACCACCAATGGCTAATCTTTTCTTAGCTTATGTGACCTTATAAACCTTCCGGGTTTTATTTATTTGATTTGACACTAGTGGCGCCATCTATCCTGAAAGTGGACAACTCTATTGTCTCATAAGAGATGGAATTAATATTTGTCACTCACTCTCAGGGCGTTAAATCAATAAATCAGTAGTAAATAATCACAGGATAAGTCCTGTAGACACGAAACTCATGAAATGATGAGCTCGATGTCTACAGGACTTATCCTGTGATTATTTACTACTGACTCTAAATTGGTTGAAAATCGGTAAACACTCGATTAAATAGCAAACTACTATTTAGAAGTTACGAAATTAACTGCAATAGATCCAAACACTTCGATTGAAGAAATTAATATTGATGTCCCTAGAATTCTAGATGTTTAAGTGTCTAAAATGAAAGATAGTGAATGCGTTTCTACGTGGTTCACGTGACATGAAATAGTCCCCTCATTTTGGAGGTGAAGAATGAGTCATTGGAAATGGGAACTAACCCTTCCTCTTTTAAATGAAACGTTAACCTAAAACCAACATCTCCTTAAGAGGTACTTAACCCGTCCTGATGACACGACACATAAACGATATGGAGAGCTTTAAGTTATTGCGAATGGCTTCAAAATAGGAAACCCAAAACAAAAAACTGCTTAGGAGACTGCAGTTCACTGGGTCGAAGGTGAATAACTTGGACCTTGTGGAGGAGGTTCTTCAAGCATTTTCTCGACCTTCTAAACTCTGTCCCCCCCCCCCCTTCCCCCCACACACGCACTAGGCTTGTTTATCTTTCGGCAGTAATTTTTACTCGGTCCATTCCAGGACACCTGACAAAAAAAAATGATGTCATTACGAAGCAAAAGAATTTCAGTGTCAGAGATTTCAATTGTTCGCAGTTTGCCTCTTCTTTAAAGGATTACTGCTGAATGAATCGTAAACAGTTTTCGGTTTAGATTTTATTTTTAACCAAAAGCCAATATTTCACAAAAGAAGTGTGTAATTTTAACTTAGAAACAGGTAGAGCAAACCTTTAGGTTAGATTGTTTTTTTTCTGAGCTGCACTTTTGAGCTCACAATGGACTAAATGGTTTGGACACAAGGACCTCAGGGTTCAGAAAAGATTGGGGAAGGGGACTCACAGGACAGCTTTTAGATGGTAGCCTCCCGTCAAAGCTATCCTGCGTGTTCTTTAACGCACACCAGGGTTAAGTTGGTTGTTTTAGCGCTAAGCGGCACTTTTTTGCACACAATGGGATAAATGAGCAGGTCACAAAGACCCCGAGAACTCAGAGAAGGTTGGGGGGAGGGGACCCACTAGACAGCTGTTGGGACACAGATGATAGCCTCTCGTCAATGCCATCCAGCGTGTTCTTTAACGTGCACAGGATATGGCTCTCCTGCACAAGGTGCCACAGCTTAACGTTCCACCCAATGGACGGCGGCCTTTCCAAGCCCATCGGGATCCCCTGCTGGCGAGGGAAGGGCGGGGTTGGGTTGTTTTACCTCTGAGCGGCACTTTTTTGCACACCACGGGCTAAATGGCCAGGTCATAAGGACCCCGAAGGCTCAGAGAAGGTTGGGGGAGGGGACCCACTGGAACAGCTGTTGGGAGACAGATGGTAGTCTCCCGTCAATGCCATCCAGCGTGTTCTTTAAAGTGCACAGGATATGGCTCTTCCGCACACGTGGCCACGGCTTAACGTTCCACCCAACGGACGGCGGCCTTTGCAAGCCCATCGTGTCCCCTACTGACGTGGGCAGGACGGGGAGTTTTGCGAAGAGGAATCTTAACGTTGGCCCACTTTGGGACTCGTGCACAGGCTTTACATCCGATCCGGTAGACGGCAGCATTCCAAGCCAACGGGATCAAGGTGGGGATTAGCGGAGACTCAACTCTTGAGCAGTTGGGACTCAAACCTGGGAACTGCAGATTACGAGCTTGGTGCGCTACCAACCGAAACAACCTCCGTCCTGGAAATCCTGGCCAATCGCAGATTTAATTATAAGCGCTTATTTGTGCAAAGTGGGAAAAATTTCATTATACACGGTTTTGAATCTCGTATTCAATGTGAGCCATACAAAATGATATTTCACTTTCAAGGCATTCATAACATAGAAGAAAGCTAATCACAATCACCAGAATGGCTGTTCCGTCTCATCTGGCTGACACCTATTATCTGTTTGGAAGCATCAAAGGGAACTGTGGATTTGGCGCTCATCTAATGCTGTATTAAGCTTGTGACGTCACAATCAAGCGCGAATTTCTTGCTGCATGCGATGATCAATTGTTTACTTACTGTCGTACTGCATTGAGGCTGCTCCCATGCAATTTCTGTTGTAATTTCTCTTTGTCTTTGAACTGAAACCATTAAATTGGCTTTTCCTAAACGTAAAGCTTCTTCAAATTGTACGCCAGTAAAAAATCACGTAAGTTATGACTTTGCTGAAACGTTCGTTTGTGTTCCTCTGAACGGACATAAAAATAAAAAATAAATACCCCCTCAAGCAGCTGCTTGCCACAGAGGTCTGACAGGAGCCTGTCAGTTTAATACGCCACTGTAGAAGGTCTGTGAGGATGGCGGGACCTCAACAGAAAACGACACATACATCCATGCCTTACCCGGAGCTTGAACCCAGGTCCCTTAGATCAGTAGCCAAGCGCGCTAACTACTCGGCCAAGGGACATACAATAAATTAAACGGCCAGGTCACAAGGACCCCTAGAAGGTTTGGGAAGGTGATCAACACTGGGCTACATATGTCCCGACAGAGACGCAAATTATGTACTATAGATCTTATTTTCTCAGTTGGCAAAATTTTATTTCCGAGTTGCAAAATTTTCGATACCTTTCCCCTCCCCCCCCACCATAGTCCTTCGCTACGCCAGTGAATGCACTTTAACACTTTTACTGGGAGGGAAAATGGAATTTATCCAACATTTACTACGTCGAAAACATGTACGTTATCAAGAAGCAAAAATTAATCGATGAAAGATTTGTAAAATTATTTCTTCCATTATAAACAAGATCAAACAGTTTCAATTTAAGTTCAATAGGAAGTCCGGGGACTATGTTACGGACAATTCCGTCGTAAATTGGGGAGGAATAGAAAATCCTAACTATGAAAGAAGGAAAGACTAACGCTTGGTCCTACGCCCGAGTATATTCAGAGAAAAAGATACCGTCGGCTGTAATCGTAATATTTATCTCTTTAAAAAAATATATACTTCTCTTGGTAAGTCATCTGGATATGTATTCTTGATGTAACACACTCTCCACCGGAATTCCTGATTTCTAGCATAAATATATCGTTTGCAATATTATTTCAAGTTTAATATTTAGCAAATTCTAACGATATAAATTAAAGTCTTTTGGGGATTTGAAAACTAGCAATCGTAATATTTTGATAGTACCTACTGAAAAAGAATGTTTCTTTAATCTCTTAAAACCAAAAGTTTCGTTTCCCATTCATCCCTTGGGGGTGAAAGGACAAATTCTCGGTGCCCCTTGATTATCACACCCCACCACTAAAAATCATATTTCTAGCCCAATATAACTAATAATACTATAAATACATACTATAAATATATATAATATTTTATAGTATTAATATACTATAAAATATCATATTTCTAGCCCAAGTAAATCGTTTGCAATTTCTGTTTAAAATTTTCGAATTTTCCACCGTTAGAGGGCGTAATTAAAACGTTTGGGAGATTCGAAAAGTGTAAGCCGTATAGTATACCTATCCAACCCCCAAAATATTTTCACACTCACGACGATTGGCAACAAAAAATTTTCACCCTTACACCCACCCGTGGGTGTAAATGTGAAAATTTTTTGTTGTCAATCGTCGTGAGTGTGAAAAATCATTGTTGTCAATCGTCGTGTCAAACTTCGTGAACTTCACCACCAAAATTTCAAATTTTTAACACAATTACACGCCTTACAACATTCGCTTAAAATTTTGCTATTTTCCAAAAATTTTCCCCCTTAGAGGGCGCAATTAGAGCTATTGGGAAATTCTGAAAATGCAAATCGTAAAATGGCATCACTACTTATCCAACCAAAAAGAATTTTTAATTTATGTCTAAAAACAAAGAAGTTGAATCCCTACAGACGGACAGACGACAAAGTGGAAACATTAGCTCGTTTTTTCTGGAAACGACCTAAAAAACGAAGAGTTAGCAGATAACCCGGAATATTACATCATTACCAACCAAAATAATTTGTGGGAGTCAAAGGAATGTCTAAAAAAAAAAAAAAAAAAAACCAAAATAATTTGTGGGAGTCAAAGGAATGTCTAAAAAAAAAAAAAAAAAAAAAAACCAAAATAATTTGTGGGAGTCAAAGGAATGTCTAAAAAAAAAAAAACCAAAATAATTTGTGGGAGTCAAAGGAATGTCTAAAAAAAAAGGAATGTCTAAAAACGAGATTGCTTACCAGTCCTGATGATTTCTGCTGCAAATATCAGATAGATGAAATACCAAATGCAAATGGCCATTCTTCATACCACGTATTTAGTAATCACTTCCACAGCATAGTCCGTTACTTGTACATTGTATACGACAAACAATCTGCAACGGTGAGCATTTCACCATCGATGCTTTACGAACTATTTAACGAAATACTTCAATCCTTTTTTTGCCGAGATGACCTTTCTCTGTTCTACCTGATAAGGATCAAATTACCACTTTTTCTTTTCTCTCACTTCAAAATAAACTGCTGTTATTATTACACTTCTGTCCTTAAAGAACACCGAAACTAGTTTCTACTATTACAGTTGACCAGTAGAGTAATCGTATTTTTACAGTGTAAGAAACGAGCACTTTGCCATCAACGCATTCCAACACGTGTTTGAAGGGTTTCCATAGAAACCATCAGCATCAGAGGAGCATCAACGCGCGCGTTTCCATCACGACTGCTTCCTACGCTCATCGGATTTGTCGAGCCAAGCGTTCGATGCGTCCATTCCTGGATCGCCCACCGGGCAAAGCGGCGGCCGTTTCAAGCGACGACCTTTCGAACCGCCCTCAATAGCTGCAGCCAATCGGAGTGAAGAATCGTGCACGTGACCTCAATACTTGTGAATGGCAAGTTCATTCGTCATCGTCATCACGACGGAGGATGAGAGATTCGGTTTAAGCATCCAGAAGTCGGTTAAATGAAGAAAGATGATGATGTGGTCCTCTTTGACCTTCCGTGCACAATAATTGGAATGACGTGAAATGAGGCATTTGCTTCACTACACCATAAGAATGAATGCAGTAATTGAACAATTCCAACAGAAAATAATAAAAATAAATACCCCCTCAAGCAGCTGCTTGCCACAGAGGTCTGGCAGGAGCCTGTCAGTTTATACGCCATAGTAGAAGGTCTGTGAGGATGGCGGGACCTCAACAGAAAAACAACATGAACATCCATGACTTACCCGAAGCTCGAACCCAGGTCCCTCTGATTAGTAGCCAAGCGTGCTAACCACTCGGCCACGAGACGGCTATTCCAACAGAAGAGGAAAAAAAATCTTTTTTTGCCATTTATTAGCATAATGGAAGGGCAGACCTTAGACATAGTCGGTTAAGGGGAAGCGAGGTTTGGCACAAGGGAAGCACACCAGACTCATACATTATATTCCCAGGATCGAATACTCAAAGTATTTGGGTAGAGTTTCTCTCTTATAACTCCCTCAATGTTCGTGATGAGAGAAAGAGCATTGATGCCTTGGAAAGAAATCCGTCAGTCGAATGGGATAATAAGCATGGCTCCATGTCCAGGGGAGCCGTACCTCGTACACAATGGACGACATGAGGCTTTCATCTGTCCTCAGACAGATGTCCAAAGGATACCCTCCTCCTAATCAGCTCTAGGCACTGAAGTATTTGTGACCATATTTCATTTTTGCAAATGTTATTAATATAACCTAAATTTTTGCTGTATTTCAATGAGAATGAGTAAAATAAGCAGCACGTATAAAAAGTCAGTCTTACAAGGGAATCACTGTCAAAAAGTGTGTGTGGAGGAGAAGTGTAGCTTCCATGTGGATTAACGTAAAATCAGAGCCCATTGTGTACTTAAAAAAGTGCCACTCAAAATGCGAAATCTGTGTCTAAGGTGCTATGGAGAAAAGAACCGCTGATGGTTCGATTGATTCCCATTATATTATTTACGTGTTAAAAAACGTGTTAAAAACGTTGTGTGTAGTTTAAACGTTTCTTGAAGATGGCCTCTCCAGCTTGTGAACTTTACAAGGTCAAGGTGTATAGTCTTGATCCTCGTTTCCCAGTTTTTTGGCAGAAAAATATAGGACGAGTATTGATAAAAAATAAAAGATTAAAATGTTATAAATATCAGATACTAGCAGAATTTTTCGACATTGCTCGGGCCTAAATAAAATGACTCAGAGTAAACGTTCGGAACGTGCGCCCGGACACTCGTTTTACGTCTGGGGTGACGTCACTGATGGCGGTAGTTTTCTTCACCATGTAATTCCGCAGATGCTTGACCGACTGATTCCGAATTTGGTGTGATGGTCCCATTTGGATCTTTCTGCTCAGAGTTTAGAGATTGGGTTCCTAACTGCGGTGTGTAGGGTAGGGGTTCTCAACGTGGGATACGAGATAAAATATTTTGGGGTACGCCGTGAGAGCTCAAAAATCGCTAGATCTAGTAATAAAAGTCAGTGATTTATTTTATTCCCATTGTTATACTATAACTATAGTTTTATCTATCTATTCAAGGGGTACGCCAATTACATACATTTCCAGTGGGTACGTGAAGCATAAAAGGTTGAGAACCACTGGTGTAGGGGATTGAACCCGCCGCAAGCATTCGAAATCTCTGGGGGCGCTGTCGTCGCCTATCTTATCAATGAAGAGTTGAAAGTTATGAATGGAGTAGTGCGTTATAGACGGAGAAAGTTATCAACGGAAAAGCGCTTAGCGATTAACTTTTGGGAAAGGGCCTGAAGTTATGGGATCGAAATCCTTACAGTGCACTAAGTTACGATGAGATGAAGCTGTAGGCGAACTTTTGTGGTCTTAACTCTTACCATTTAGGAAGCGTTCTTGAACAAGCAGACAGACTTTCTAAAATATATAATGGATTATTTCAATTTACGTTGAATTATTCCATTAATTCCATTTAATTTATTTCTGTTGCTTAGGAATCTCGATGTTCTTGAAATATGCATGCGTCGATATCATCGATTCAAAGTATTTACTCCGCGAATAGTTCGAGGGCAGCTAAAAATATTATGGATGACCAACCCTTATTATGGTCCTGAATTGTTTAGCTCCTGTTTTTCCCTTGCTAATATTTACACTTTGTCTTTTTTTAACAATTTTTTTGTTGGGTTGGGTTGTTTTACCTCTGAGCGACACTTTTTTACACACCATGGGCTAAATGGCCAGGTCAGATGGAGCCCGAAGGCTCAGGAAAGGTTGGGGGAGGGGACCCATTGAAACAGCTGTTGGGAGGCAGATGTTAGTCTTCCCGTCAAGGCCATCCAGCGTGTTCTTTAACGTGCACAGGGTATGGCTCTCCCACAAAAGGGGCCACGGCTTAACGTCCCATCCGACGGACGGCGGCCTTTCCAAGCCCATCGGTGTCCCCTACTGACCGTGGGCAGGGCGGGGAATTTTGCGGAGGTAAATCTCAACGCTGACCAAGCTGGAACTCGAATCTGGGAACTACAGATTACGAGCCTGGCGCGCTACCGACTGAGCCACCCTCTCCCCAGTTGTTCCTATAGAGCCCGTGACTTCAAGTGAGCGGTACGCAGAGGAGAAGCGACTCCCTCGCATACCAGTAGTGCTCCATCAGTCGTTCCGTCCCTCGATATCTGTCGACAGTCGCTTTTCTGGTACTCGTTGAAATATAAAATAATTATTAAATATCACATTTCATAAATGGATATTGTGTGGAGTTTTCAATACCATTCCGAAATTTTGTGAATGTCCACATCCAAATTTCGCCAATAAGCAATTTGGCAATGTATTGAGCAGACTTCTGAAAGAAGTGGGGAAATCAAACTCATGAGCATTACAAAGTGATAATCTGCAGTTCCCAGGTTCGAGTCCCAGCTGGGTCAGCATTGAGATTTATCTCCGCAAAACTCACTGCCCTTCCCACGGTCAGTAGGAGTCACCGATGGGCTTGGAAAGACCGCCGTCCGTCGGATGGTTCGTTAAGCAGTGGCCCCGTGTGCTGGAGAGCTACGGAGCCATTGCTTAGAGTTAAAGAACATGCTGGATGGCCTTGACAGGAGGCTATCATCAGAAACCATCAGAAAAAAGACCATCAGAATAATAAAAAATACCATCAGAAAAAAGAGGCTACCATCATGGAACAGCTGTCTCCTAACAGCTGTTCCAGTGGGTCCCCTCCCCCAACCTTCTCTGAGCCTTCGGGGTCCATGTAACCTGGCCATTCAGCCCATGGTGTGCAAGAAAGTGCTGCTCAGAGGTAAAACAACCCAACTTTCGAGTGGTAGTTTTGCACACACAATGGGCTAAATAATCAGATTACAAGGACCCCGAAGGACTGAGATTTGGACAGGGGAAGTGGACTCGGTGGTCAGTTGTTAGGAGACCCTCCCTCAGGGTCATCTAGAATGTCCTTTAACAATGTGCAGAGTATGGCTCTCCTCAACACGGAGCCACGGCTTAACGTCTTATCCGACAGATGCGAAGTCCTTTGGAAAGCAATGGTGATTTCCAAGCCCATCGTATTCACTTTCCCACCAAGGGCAGGGTGGAGGATAGCGAAGATAAAATCTCAATATTGGCATAATTGGGACTCGAACCTGGGAATCGAACATTAAGATCCTGGCACGGTACCAACAAAACCAACCCCTCCTCCTCAAACACTTGAAAACTCGAGTGTGTGGAATAATTAAGTGCAATACGCACTCCATAAATCATCACATTTCTTCACCCTGATAAGATATGGAAGGAAAATACAGAAGAAGTTATTACAACTCCGACACCATGCTTCAACAGCCAAAGTAATGCAGAGAAAATTACAGGACCAACTATTTGATACAGAGCCCAGTAATGTCTGGATGTGTAAAGCCGAAGAGAACAATGATTTGAAACTTTTCCAGGTTCCGATCCCGATATCTGTCTCCGAGGCCGTCGTCGTTCCATCGCTTCATTTTCCGAAATTCGGCTAAAGATTTTACAATGGAATGGAACGTAAAACATTTGGAGATTTTCCCACTCACTGAGTAGCAAATGGGACAGGAATGGGCTCGAGAAGCTTTTGAGAGCGTTAAAAAAAAGGCTATGAAATTAAGCATAAAATAAGGATTGCACAGCTACCTACATGCATATAAACTCTAGTATTTTTATAATATAGGTTACTATTTAGATAATAAAATTATATTCAAACTAATGTTTTTAAAATATTTTAGTTATATTTAAAAAAATGCAATTATTTTAATATTTTTTTTAAAAAATAGAATGAGAAATCAGGTCGTCTAATCCCCCATCCCCCCTAATCGACGCAAAATCCATTCTTATGCCATTTTTCGCACAGTTGGTCTTGTGAAAGATCGGATGGGATTTTAAATCGTGATCCTATGTGCACGAGATCCATACTCTATGGAAGTTAAAAAAAACACGCTGGATGGCCTTGACAGAAGGCTTCCATTTGTGTCCTAACTGCTGTCCAGTGGGTCCCCTTCCCCAACCTTCTCTGAGCCCTTGTGAACTCGCCATTTAGCACCTTGTCTGCAATAAAAAGTGCACTCAGAGTCTTCCGATATCATCGCCCTGAAACAGGGCAATGCAACTGGCCGTTTGAAACATCGACAGTACTTGTAGGGTCATTGGGGCAGAACGATGAAGTTCTGCCCCAATGACCCTACAAGTACTGTCGATGTATCAAACGGTATCAACTATATCAAACGGATGAAAAAAATTTTTTTTTCCCCACTGGACAGTAGCAGTTTTTTTGAAAGGCAGCCGTTCGTTCGATGACCAGGCTCGTAATCTGCAGTTCCCAGCTGGGCCAGTGTTGAGATTTACCTCCGCAAAACGCTCTACTCTCAGTCAGTAGAAGACACCAGTGGGTGTGGAAAGGCAGCCGTTCGTCGGATGGGATATTAAGCCGTCGCTCCGTGTACGGGAGAGCCATATCCTGCGAAAAACCCTGCTTTAGGAACACGCTGGGTGGCCTTAACGGGAGGTTATGAGTTTGTATTAGCAGTTGCAAATAATATTAGTAATAATGAGTGTTTTTGCCACATCAATTTCATTTATATTTTTCAGACAGAATAATAAATATATATTCCGATTTCCAAATCTTTAGGTCCTTTTGAACTTAATGTATCCAACCATCGACAGTTTGCTGGCTATCGTGCAGGCTTCGTCATTAGGAAACTAGGTTTTTTTATTGAGATAGTATTTTGATAAGTTTTCAACGTGGAATGGAAAGATTTGGGTTGGGTTGTTTTACCTCTGAGCGGCACTTTTTTTGCACACCAATGGCTAAATGGCCAGGTCACAAGGACCCCGAAGGTTCAGAGGAGGTTGGGGGAGGGGACCCACTGGAACAGCTGTTGGGAGACAGATGGTAGCCTCCCGTCAAAGCCACCCAGCGTGTTCTTTAATATGCACAGGATATAGGCTCTTCAGTGCACGGAGCCACGGCTAAACATCCCATCCGACGGACGGCTGCATTTTCAAACCCATCGGTGTCCCCTACTGACCGAGGACAGGGCGGGCAATTTTACGGAGAAAAATCTCAGCGATGACCCAGCGGGACTCGAACCTAGGAACTGCAGATTACGAGCCTGAGCTCGCACTAAAATGTATATAAAACGTACATTCGCACTAAAATGTATACATATTGCTTGTTATCATTTTTGTTTTTCCTTTAAAAAAAGGTATTTGCTTTTTTTTAACACAATTCGGTGATCTTTTCCAAATTCTCCAACATTCACGTCTTGAATTCTGAAAGAAAACAAATTCTGATTCTTCCCCTGGTTAAATTTAAATAATTGTACTTTGAACGACCGACACTAGATGGCAGCACTATTCATAAAAGAAATTACCGCTGAGAGCCGTGAAATTTTTTTCCAATATCTTAGCCGTGGCCAATGACGGTTAGCCAGGTATAGTCGCCCTTGATATTGCCGCCCCATCGATGAAGTTATTTAGTCCTCCCCACACGGAAAATATTGATCAAAATTAATTTATATTTTACGTAGCTTTTTTACCAGTTGTCTAGCTCGGAAAATTTTCAATTTGGCTTTTTTTTTTATCAAAAAAAAAACGTGTTTTCGGTTTTATTTCTGCGTTTTTAAACCGATTTTTAACAATAAAAATTTTGTTGTTTGTTAAACAATAAAAAAAAAATTTTTTTTTTCATGCCGAAACGCTTTTTTTTTAAAAAAGCTTGGTAAAATTTATTTTCTTACTGAGCATTGGAGAGCCAGAGCATGGGAGGACATTATTCAGTTTCTGGGACTTTTTTATAATTCGGTCGACGGTGCACTGTTTCCGATTTTTTTGCTTTTTGGTATGTGTTATGACCGATGAGATTTAGTTTTGGGGGCTTTTTTATATTGCCGGTTGGCGATGTATTGTCGATGGTGTTTTTGCTTTTGTGATTGGTGTTCAATTTCATTAATTGTGGTGATTTATTTGTCTATTGCTTGTGTGTATCGGTAATGGTTCACACCAAGACGGAAACGCGCCAATTCCCCTTTCTCGCCAAGGCCGCTATAAAAGGGAAGTACCCAAATTCCTTCAGATGTCAGACAGCTGTGGTCAGGGGCGTAGCTATGGGGGGGATGGGGGAGGCTCCCCCCCCCCCCCCCGAAGTAACTCGGAGCTGGCAAAATTGGAAGCGACTTCGTAAAATCTAGGTGAGTTGTGAAAATTTGTAATCTTTTTCTTTTGTAAAATTAAGGGGAGTTGTCAAAATCGAGGCATCCTGGCAAATTTAAGGCAGTTTGGAAAATGGAGAGACGGCAAAATCTAGAGCAGTTGGCGAAATTTGAAGCCACTTAGTAAAATACAGGTGAGTTGGCAAAATTCGGAGTGAGTTGGCAAAATCTTGTGGAGTTGACAAAATTCTTAGCGACTGTATGAATAATGAGTGACTGTGTGAATGTAGGCGAGTTGTGAAAATTTGGATTTGTTTAGTGAAATTAAAGAGAGTTGGAGAAATCGAGGAAAGTTAACAAAATCTAGGGCAGTTGGCAAAATTCGAATTCACGTGGAAAATACGGGCGAGTTGTGATAATTGGGATTGAGTTTGTAAAATTAAGGAAAGTTGACAGAATCTAGAAAACTTGGCAAAATCTTGGGGAGTTTGAAAAATTTGAAGTGACTTGGCAAATTTAAGAGAGATGTAAATATTGGGATTAGTTTTGTGAAATTAAGGAAAGTTGATAAAATCAAGGGGAGTTGGGAAAATTCACACTGACTTGCTACAATTCAGGCGAGATGTAAATATCGGGATTATTTATGTCAAATCAAGGCTAGCTGGCAAAATTGGAAATCAAATGGCAAAATGCAGGAGAGTTGAAAATTGCCTCAACCCCCCTCTACCCAACACGGAGCGAAAATCTAGGTACGAACCTGACAGAGACATTATTTTCTCAGTTGGCAAAATTTGATTTCCGAGTTGGAAAATTTTCGATTTCTCTCCCCCCCCCCCCCCAGCCATAGTCCTTCGCTACGCCTCTGGTTGTGGTGTATGTGGTTTGGTTGCGGACTCTGTTCAACACATCGTTTTGGAATGTCATAAGTTACTCGTATGAGATCAAATTGGTGGTGGCCACAAGAAGGCTCATCATGGAGTTCTGAAGGGAAACTTTGTTGGCCCTTAGGTTTTGGAATTGAAGGCAATGTTATCTACGATGGAAGAGACGATAAAGAACTCAGTGAAGTTAAACGGCTGTTAGAATATTGGCAGAGAGATTTCAAAGGAAATGAAATTTAACGGTCAAATTTTTCTTCCGAGAAGAAGGAAGTCAACAACTTCAACTAACTAATTAACAATTAACCGCTTTTAGATGAATATGGCCTGGCTAAGATAGATCTAGATTTCATCGAAAATACGTCTTGCCCCTGAAATAAGGCAGATACATTGAAATATATAGAGGTTGTCTCAAATACCGAACAAACTCTCCATAGATTAATTAATTGCCCAAAAATAAGAAGAAAATATTCTGACACTTCTAGTACAAGCTTACAAGCTATGATTAACGAGTAAAACGATTTTTCCTCATAGTAATAATCCTATGAATAATAATCCTATTTCTTTACCTCATAGTAATAATCTGCGACGATTCACCTACCGTATATTTCCGCAGATAAGACGATAGTTGAATCATAAAAAAAGGCCCCCAAAATCCGGGTCGTCTTATAGGACAGATACAAAAAAAATAGATTGAAATTTATATAAATTGAAACCATTACAAAATAAAACAAATCACTCACCAATGTATTTAAAATCCTGCAAAATCCTCACCTTCATTATCTAAGGCAAATAGCTCCTCAAGTACATCCTCACTTTCGTTGTTGAGAAGCTCGTCATATGGGTCCCATTCGACGCTTTTGTGAATAGTCAAGGTCATTACCAGAATGCCCGAATCAGTGCGAATGTTTGCGAATAGGACATAATTCCGTTATACGCTATACAGTATTATTTTCCAGATGATGATCGCCGATCTAAACTAAATTCATAGGCCGTTGATAGTTTGGGGTCGTCTTATAGGATAGATATATGCTAAAACTATAAAACTTTGACGAAAATTTATACCTCGTCTTATCTGAAGGTCGTCTTATCTGCGGAAATATACGGTAATTATTCTCCCATTGTTTCCAAGAAAAGCATTTCCCGCAAAAAGGACAAACATTGTTTATTCCTTATCTATGAGACAACTATATTTTATAAGCGATTTGAGTTCTTCTATTTTCCTTTTTAAAGAAACGCGCCAAAAAAGCACCAACTGAGCCCATTTATTCAGACATGCTTCCCGCGCTGGATGTGGAAACAGCAGATATCATGTAACCATAGGCAGATGCCGGCAGACGGCAGCACGGTCTCCACTGATGTCGAACTGAGTCGTAGTAGAAGACTTCCTTCAGAAAAGACATCTCATAAGTCGTAAATCCTCCCAAGACGTAGATGTCTTCGTCTGAAAGCATAGGCAAAGGAAACAATTAGTAACTGTCTCACCTTACTTTTCTTTAAATCTAGTCTACAGATTATGTCTACGGACTCCCCCATTGGTGGATTATACTGCAGAGACTGATTGGATTGCTTGAATTCAGAAAGGCATTTTTGTATGCACAATGGACTAAATGGACAGGTCACAAGGAACCTCAAAGACTCGGATCTGGGAAGGAGATCCACTGGACAGCTGTTAGAAGACGGATCGAAGTTTTCGAACAAGCTGATCCAGTGTGCTCTTTAACTTTCTTCTTACATGGGAACACCGATGGTCTTGGAAAGGCTGACGTCCGGCGGATGGGATGTAAAACCGTGACTTCATGTCCAGGCAGGTGTGGGAGAGCCTTGCCCTGTGCACATTAGAAAACACGGTGGATGGCCTTGAAGGGAGGCTTCCAGCTATCCAATGGGTCCCCTAATCAACTCTGAGCTCTTGTGATTTTGTTACCTGGCATTTAGTCCATTGTGTGCAGAAAAGTGTCGTTCAGAGGTAAACAACCCAACCTTACATGGGGCACGACTTAACGTTTATCCGACAGAGGAGGGTCTTCTCAAGGTCAACAGAAATCCTCTTCCTGAAAGAGGCCAGAGGAAAGGTTTAGCGGAAATAATCTCAACGCAAATGCAATGGTGGATTCGAACCCGGAACAATCCCATAATTAGTCTGAGAAAAAGAGCTAGCCTCTGATCAAACACTTGATTTCTGTCATTTTTCTTTTCCCTATGTTTTCATTTTGGTTACGTTGGAAATCTTGAATGATTGACTCAACTATTTTTTTTCGAGGCATAAATTCTAAGTACGTTTCAAAGTTCGGAAATGGAACTAGAACCTCCAATTATATAAAATACGGTGGCAACAAACTGTTCATCGTCCTGCAACAGTCATGAAAAAAAATTGTTTAGTTCCCAGTCCAAGTTGAGATATTTAAAAACGGGTTTCATTATCGTATGAATTCGTTTTTTGTGTGTGATTTACGAACCCGAATCTAGAAAAAAAACTCTTGCATGTGTTGGGGGGAAATGACTTGTTTGAACAGGAAAAAAAGTAAAAGACTATAATTCCATTTAAGTATAACATTTTCTTCTAATCTCTTTAAAAAAAATCTTGAAAAATGCATAAAAAATAGGTATAAATTAAACTTTTTTTTGCCTCCATTACCCTTACTAGCATTGCCAAAAGGGGGGTGGAAGTACCCTTCCCCCATATGAGGCCTTGTGTTTAATCATAAAATATCGACAGATGAAAATTTTCGTGCTCCAATTGAACATGTAACTATTGGCAGAAAACAAAAAACTGAGTGAGATTCAAAATTAAATAACTGTGGGAAAGCAACATTTAATGAACCAGCCAAAGCAATCGTAGTCGTAGAGAGAGATATACTAACCAGCTTTTCCACAATTCTCTTTCATTTAATGTTCTAATCTTTATTCTGTTATTAATCAATTAATTTTTTTTACTTTTATTTATTGAATTAGCCTTGACCACAGTAGCCCATGGCTGTATGAAAGTTTTTGTTGTTATTGTTGTTATTGGGACAAATGTCTGAATCACAATCCTTCCTTGCTTTTTAACTGTGGAAACTTTATCGTTTCGTCCAACGAAGCAAGCAATTTATTTCTAAACCACACGCTGATAATGTAGCGGAATATAATTCCGATACTTATTAGTAAGCGAAGGTCTAAAAATAAATAAGGAAGGGAGAGGGGACAAGATCGAACCTGAACTCTTTACAGTATAAAATATTTCTTTTTGTTTCAGTGATCTTTAAAAACTTCCTGAAAAATTGCGTGTAACATAAATATACAAGTGAAACCCACGCAGCGAAACTATAGCCATTGATAACTTCTTTCATAGTTTTCCACACATACTACTCCATTCAGAAAGTGGGAGACGGCAGCGCCCCCAGAAATTTCGGAAGCTTTTTGAGGGATCACTGCCGACCCAATCTGTTAAGCCAACAGAGCGAGAACTAAGTGGACCACCCTACCAAATTTGGGGCCGCTCCCCCAAGTTGCTGCTGAACCACAGGGTAATTGACAATTTCCGCCACTGATGACGTCACACATGTCTCCAGCCCTCATTACTCCCATTACGACTATTATATGATGATGATTTTTAATAATTTTCTCCCCTGTTTTGTTATTATCATTCACAGGGGGAACATAGCGCCCCCTCCCCCTAAACACACCCTACATCGGGACCTGCTTATGAATTGGCTTACATCGGGACCTGCTTATGAATTGGCTTACATCGGGACCTGCTTATGAATTGGCTTACATCGGGACCTGCTTATGAATTGGCTTACATCGGGATCTGCTTATGAATTAGCTTACATCGGGACCTGCTTATGAATTGGCTTACATCGGGACCTGCTTATGAATTGGCTTACATCGGGACCTGCTTATGAATTGGCTTACATCGGGACCTGCTTATGAATTGGCTTACATCGGGATCTGCTTATGAATTGGCTTACATCGGGACCCGCTTATGAATTGGCTTACATCGGGCCCGCTTATGAATTGGCTTACATCGGGACCCGCTTATGAATTGGCTTACATCGGGACCTGCTTATGAATTGGCTTACATCGGGACCTGCTTATGAATTGGCTTACATCGGGACCTGCTTATGAATTGGCTTACATCGGGATCTGCTTATGAATTGGTTTACATCGGGACCTGCTTATGAATTGGCTTACATCGGGACCTGCTTATGAATTGGCTTACATCGGGACCTGCTTATGAATTGGCTTACATCGGGACCTGCTTATGAATTGGCTTACATCGGGACCTGCTTATGAATTGGCTTACATCGGGACCTGCTTATGAATTGGCTTACATCGGGACCTGCTTATGAATTGGTTTTTGTGCCAATAGGTTTATATTTTGTCATTACGGACATATTTCGTATTTCTGTTTACTTATCAGAATTATAATTGAGAGCATTGCTCTCCTTATTCCTCGATTGCCACTTGAGTGGCGATATTTATATAAATTGAATCAAATTTATGATTGTGGTCTGGGGAAAACAAACTTAATTATCAACTACTAAAAAAAAGTCTTTAAGTGCGAATAGTTCCGACTAGGTAACTCACCCAAAGCAGCTGCCACCACTGAATGACAAGGAATTGGCAGGTGCACGGCGTTTTTCCATCCGTTTGCAATAGCATCATAGACGTAGACATCGACAACGCTGACGAGATCGGGTTCGTCACCGACCTGTACCGTTCCTCCGAGAGCATAAAGCTTCTCGCTGCACTTCACCAGCTTCACGAATCCAGTGGCTGCCGGAAGCTTCGGTTTCTTGAACCACCTGAAAAGAGGGGAAAATCAAATGTTGATCATGACTGAATTTAAAGACCTGAACGAGTCAACTCCTCAAATGATCTGGAGTATTCAAAATTTAGAGATTAGTTTGATGATTGATGAATTATTTTAAAAGTCATAAGTAGTGAGGCCAACATCATTGCACAAGGGGGAAATCAGAGTGGGGGGATAAATTGCAGATAGATTTAAGATATCAATTCAAATCTTGATTTCAAAATATTCAATAAATATTTAGTATTATTTTCAGCGATTAGCAGATTTTGTTTGGCAGAAAAAGACCTCACTTGCTCCGGTCAGTGGCGGTCCGCAGGGCGGGGGAATACCACATCCTCAAAGGGAATACCACACCCTCAAAGGGAATACCACACCCTCAAAGGGAATACCACACCCTCAAAGGGAATACCACATCCTCAAAGGGAATACCACACCCTCAAAGGGAATACCACATCCTCAAAGGGAATACCACACCCTCAAAGGGAATACCACATCCTCAAAGGGAATACCACACCCTCAAAGGGAATACCACACCCTCAAAGGGAATACCACATCCTCGAAGGGAATACCACACCCTCAAAGGGAATACCACATCCTCAAAGGGAATACCACACCCTAAAAGGGAATACCACACCCTCAAAGGGAATGCCACACCCTCAAAGGGAATACCACATCCTCGAAGAGAATACCACAGCCTCAAAGGAAATACCACACCCTCAAAAGGAATAGCACACCCTCAAAGGCTAAAGGCCACCCGCAAAGACACTGAAAATCATTGTGCAATTCTAATGAAGCCCATTTTTGAGAGTTGTTTACTGTCCCCCTCCCCCCTCCAAAAAAAAGGGCACTTGGAACAGCCCTGACTCTAGTATGACAATGCAGCTACGAAATTTATTATTTAATTAGACAAGTTATGGTCATATTGTGGTTCTATAAACCTCAGAACCTTATCTCGAAGACAGCAAGTTATTGTCCGTAAAGAGCAAACTGGTCACACCATTCTTAATGAGAAATTGCCTTTTATGAAGCTTTCTGCCTCTTTTGTCATCTCCTTGAAGGTGAGGTCCATTTCCTTATACCTTGAAAGAAATATTATGTCCCCCTTTAAGTTGAGTCAAAAAACTTGGTCTTGACAACATCAATCTCATGAATAATTTGAATCCTAACATATATAATCATAATTATATTAAATATTGGAAATTTGTGAATCATATTATTGAAATGCCTGGAAGGTTCCTTTAAATCTGCTGATGGGACTTTCTTCATATATTGATGTACAATTCCTGGACAAGTTAACATGAACACCTACTTAATTTTTGATCGTATGCATCATGGTAAAGTTCCCAAATTTGAAAGTTTTCCATTCTCTGTGCTTAGTTCTCATTAAAATGTGATTTAAAATGATTTGAAGTACTTCTAGCGGTCATCTCTCTCAGCTAACGAACTGTAGCAGCTCTATTTTGTGGTCAGTTCGTTCCAATAAACGCCTGTCCCTTTCTGTCAATGGGGCAGGGATGATTCAGTCGGTAGCGCGCCAGGCTCGTAATCTGTAGTTCCCAGGTTCGAGTCCCAGCTGGGTCAGCATTAAGATTTATCTCCGCAAAATTCCCCGCCCTGCCCACGGTCAGTAGGGGTCACCGATGGGCTTGGAAAGGCCGCCGTCCGTCGGATGGGACGTTAAGCCGTGGCCCCTGTGTGGGAGAGCCATACCCTGAGCACCTTAAAGAACAAGCTGGATGGCCTTGACGGGAAGGCTAACATCTGCCTCCCAACGGCTGTTCCAGTGGGTCCCCTCTCCCAACCTTCTCTGAGCCTTCGGGGTCCTTCTGACGTGGCCATTTAGCCCATGATGTGCAAAAAAGTGCCGCTCAGAGGTAAAACAATCCAACCCTGTCTGTCAAAGATTGTTTCCTTCCGCATTTGCCAGGATTAGTGGATGTTTTTTTGAGACCATTGCCATTCTTCCTATACTTGGGATATTGTGCCCCGTGATTTTCCGCTGAGTTTAATACTTCCGTTACGAATGCTCCTGCATCATTGCGCTCCAACGATGAGCACCCTTTCGAAATCAGTCATTTTACCCATCACACTAACTTTGCTTCCCACCATAAATTTAGAGTTTTTATAGGACTTCGTAGAATCCTAACGTCAGTAAGAAATGCCCACGAAATGTTTCATGGTACTTCGCCCACGAAATGTTTCATGATACTTCGCCCACGAAGCAGAGGTGAAAATAATTTGTCCAGGCAGTGTATGTCAAAGGCATAGTCCACAACTGTAGCTAGCAAAAAAGAAGTAGAAACCTTTCCTTCCCAGTTTCGCTAAATCTGATGTTTCTATTATATAAAAATCTTACCTTCCCGTTTCGATGTCCAAGCAATCGAAACTGTCAACGATAACGACTTTGTCCCGCCTGACGGTCATTCCCCCGACGACCCACAGCATGCCCCGATACGATGCCACCCCCATCGCCATCCTGGGGAAAGGAAGCGAACACGTCATTTCCCGCCATTTGTTATTGGCTGCGTCGTACACCTCGAGCGATGACAAGATACTGGAAAGAAAGAAAGAATAAAAAAAAATCAATTCTGTTGCATTTCTTACAGGAATTATAAACATATTCATTACAACCCGCAAACATTTGGTGGGGAAACCATCTCTCCTCTTCATTGATATCTTGCGCAATTGCTGGCAAATATTTAGAGCGAAACGTTCAATTCATAACTTTTCCCGCCAAACGTTTGGGAGCGTAACGTATCTTCATCAATAATTTTCATAGGTAGACGAGGCGACGTCAACGCTCCCAGATACCTCACATTTACAAAGGAATCCCCTTCCTGCAACCTTCTTGGGGTCCTTGTGACTTGGCCATTTAGCCCATGGTGTGCAAAGAAAGTGTCACTCAGAGGTAAAGCAACCCAACTCTCCTCTTATATCAACTAATTCTCCTCTTCTTCTTGCAGCTGATGCTCTTCCCCTAACTTTTTTTTTATCTCCGCAAAATTCCCCGTCATGGCTCTCCCGCACATGGAAGGGCGGGGGTGGCTCAGTCGGTAGTGTGCCAGGCTCATAATCTGCAGTTTCCAGGTTCGAGCCCCAGTTGGGTCAGCGTTGAGATTTATCTCCGCAAAATTCCACGCCCTGCCCACGGCCAGTAGGGAACACCGATGGCCTTGGAAAGGCCGCTGTCCGTCGGATGGGACGTTAAGCCGTGGCCCCTTGTGCGGGAGAGCCATACCCTGTGCACGTTAAAGAACATGGTGGATGGCCTTGACGGGAGGCTACCATCTGTCTCCCAACAGCTGTTCTAGTGGGTCCCCTCCCCCAACCTCCTCTGAGCCTTCGGGGTCCATGTGACCTGGTCATTTAGCCCATGGTATGCAAAAAAGTGCCTCTCAGAGGTAAAATAACCCCAAAAAATCCTCTAACTTTCCCCACTTCATAGAGTGCAACGGTTAGCAACGGTCTGAGCTCAAGAAGCATTTTTTTTGGGGGGTGGGGGGGGGTGTTGGTATGTAAATCCGGATGGTGGTAGTGGGGACTATTGGCTGAATAAGGGTAAATTGGACAACCCCAGAAACAGAGGCTGCAGTGTACAGTCGGAGAAAACGGAACATTTCTCAAGATGCTGCAACACGTAGGAGATTCCCAAATCTTTGTTTAGAAAAAGGCCGAGAAATCAGTGGATTTAGAGATTGATCGTAAATCCCTTTTGTCGACTCACCTGCCAGATTCGTCTTTACCACCAACGACCAAGATAGAATCATTGACTACAGCCACGCCGTGGAACATCCGGGCATGATGCAAAGGTGGAAGAGTCTGCCACTTCTGAGTGTCTAGCTGGTACCGATAGCACAGTTTCTGCGGGACTACGTTGCCTGTTTTCGAGACGGAAGAATCACAACCTCCTACGAAAGAAGTCACAAGTTGTACAGACGAAAGAAAACTTTTTATTTATAATGAGATGAACATGTGATAACCTGATGATTGATGAATCATCAGGTGAAAGAAAGAAGGAAAAATAATTCATTTCTGAATTTTTTTCCAAACTAAGCCAAAAGTTTTCAGACAATTCCATGTTGTGGGAATTCAACGCGTCACATTCAAAAGCTCCCTGACTTTGAAAACAAGATTTTTACAGGAAAAGGGCGTTGAAGTTAGATCTTTTTAAAGCTCGGTTTTCAAAATATCCATTCAATGTTTAAAAAATATTGAAGCAGCAGATGTTGCTGTAAACGTTCTTCCTAACTCTTTTTTTTCCAATGCAAAACTAAAAGAATCACAGCACAAACTTCAATAATTGCATTCATTTTAGGGAAGGATTTCTTCTTACAGTTCTTATTTACGTTTTAATTTTTTTAGATGAATTCTTCTGACTTGCAAAAAGGCGGGGGTAGCTCAGTCGGTAGCACGCCAGGCTTTTAATCTGCAGTTCCCAGGTTCGAGTCCCAGCTGGGTCAGCGTTGAGACTTATCTCCGAAGAATTCCCCGCCCTGCCCACGGTCAGTAGGGGACACCGATGGGCTTGGAAAGGCCGCCGACCGTCGGATGGGACATTAAGCCATGGTACCGTGTGGGGGAGAGCTATACCCTGTGCACGTTAAAGAACACGCTGGATGGCTTTGACGGGAGGCTACCATCTGTCTCCCAACAGCTGTTCCAGTGGGTCCCCTCCCCCAACCTTCTTTGAGCCTTCGGGGTCCTTGTGACCTGGCCATTTAGCCCATGGTGTGCAAAAAAGTGCCGCTCAGAGGTAAAACAACCCAACTGACTTGTAAAGCTATTGATAAACTCCAGCTTCAATAATTCTTAAATATTACGGTCATGTCACAAGGACCCAATGGGCTCACAGGAGGCTGGAGAAGGGGATCCACTGGGCAGCTGTTAGACAGATTGATGACCGACCGCTATTTAAGGTGAGAAGCAATGAAGACTGCGCAGTTGAAACATCAGTGATGTTTACAGGTCATTAAGTTACCGAATAACCAATAGTTTCATGGATCATCATCAGCTGCATCACAGACCATATGTTGATTGAAAAGTGACTGATAGCGTAATCAGCCAATGATCTACGAGAATCATCATTTCATCAACTGCGCAATCTCATTGTCTCAAGTTGTTTCCAGTACGCTTCGCCGCTGGGATCTCCCGAGAGGCCATCCCTTGTGTCCTTTAACATGCACAGGGTGTGAACACGACTGAATGTCGCATCCGACGGACGGCGGTCTCTCTAAGCCCATCGGTATTCCCCAATGATCGAGGGCTTTGGGTTGGGTTGTTTTACCTCTGAACGGCACTTTTTTGCACACCATGGGCTAAATGGCCAGGTCGCATGGACCCCGAAGTCTCAGAGTAGGTTGGGGGAGGGGACCCACTGGAACAGCTGTTGGGAGACAGATGGTAGCCTCCCGTCAAGGCCATCCAGCGTGTTCTTTAACGTGCACAAGGTATGGCTCTCCCACACACGGACCCACGTCTTAACGTCCCATCCGATGGACGGCGGCCTTTCCAAGCCCATCGTTGTCCCCTACTGACCGTGGGCAGGGCGGGGTTGGGTTGTTTTGGGTTGTTTTACCTCTGAGCGGCACTTTTTTGCACACCATGGGCTAAATGGCCAGGTCACATGGACCCCGAAGGCTCAGAGAAGGTTGGGGGAGGGGACCCACTGTAACAGCTGTTGGGAGACAGATGGTAGCCTCCCGTCAAGGCCATCCAGCGTGTTCTTTAACGTGCACAGGGTATGGCTCTCCCGCACACGGGGCCACGGCTTAACATCCCATCCGACGGACGGCGGCCTTTCCAAGCCCATCGGTGTCCCCTACTGACCATGGGCAGGGCGGGGAATTTTTGCGGAGATAAATCTCAACGCTGACCCAGCTGGGACTCGAACCTGGGAACTACAGATTACGAGCCTGGCGCGCTACCGATTGAGCCACCCCCGCCCCAAGGGCAGGGCGGGGAATTTTGCGGAAATGACCGAGGGTAGTGCAGGGGAATTTTTCGGAAATAAATCTCAAAGCTGGCCCAAGTGGGAATCGAAACTGGGAACCACAGATTACGAGCCTGACGCGCTATCAACTGAGCCACCCCCACTTCCGTCCCCATATTTCCCCATAAAAATCTTATTTTGAAAGTTAGGGTACTTTGAATGGGTCTTTCCTTTCATATACCATGGAAGTATCCGAGCGCTTTCAATAATGTATTTACATTGTGGATAAGTTTTTCTAGTGGTTTAAAGAGCACTCACCTATGCAATAAATGCTTCCAGCTAATAAAGCGATTCGGATGTCGTGTCGAGGTTGAGGAAGTGTCCCTAAATCACGCCAACAGTTTTCGTCCGGACAATAGCTCAGTATTGCATTGCCTGCAAAAACGAGTAAACAACAAGGCTTTAACTGCGATAGCGGCTTGGAGGCTAAATACAAATACTGGACAGGAAAACATTCCCTTGTTAAATCAATGGAGAATCAAATTCGAATGTCCGTAATTTCTACAATAATAATATTACATGGAAATAGGACTAGATAAATTTAAATTTCGTTCAAATCTATCTAAATGTCGATTTTCAGCAATATTTGTTAGCTATTTAAATTAAATTCAGCACCCTCTAAACTGCAGTATCTTTGGCATTAGGTGGTTCAACTTTGTAACTAATGATGAGGTTAGGCAAAAGAGTCGGCAACCTCCTTTAAGCAGCATATTGTGCAGAGAGAGACTCCGTTGGTTTGGCCATGTTGCCCGTATGGATAATTATAGATTGGCGAATAGGGTTATGAACAGTGTGCCTAGAGGCCTCAGAAGGAAGGGGAGACCTAGGATGCTGTGGGCAGACAATGTCAAACAGGGTTGTTGGGTTGTTTTACCTCTGAGCGACACTTTTTTGCACACCATGGGCTAAATGGCCAGGTTACATGGACACCGAAGGCTCAGAGAAGGTTGGGGGAGGGGACCCACTGGAACAGCTGTTGGGAGACAGATGGTAGCCTCCCGTCAAGGCCATCCAGCGTGTTCTTTAACGTGCACAGGGTATGGCTCTCCCGCACACGGGGCCACGGCTTAACGTCCCATCCGACGGACGGTGGCCTTTCCAAGCCCATCGGTGTCTCCTACTGACCGTGGGCAGGGCGGGGAATTTTGCGGAGATAAATCTCAACGCTGACCCAGCTGGGACTCGAACCTGGGAACTACAGATTACGAGCCTGGCGCGCTACCGACTGAGCCACCCCCGCCCCTGTCAAACAGGACCTTGTTAGAATTGGTGTGCAGTGGCTGGATGCAGCAGATGTAGCTCAGGACAGATATGCTTGGAGAATTAAACTGCACGGCCTGGTTGGACCTCCGTAGCCTATGGGTGCTTGAGGATGATGATGATGAACGGTGGTAATTTAAACTAACGGGAGATTTAAAAACTTCAAATAGTAATTTTTCCGAATAAGAAATTTTTTAATATATCTCTTAAAACAAAAAAAGTTGCAATGTCACTATCCATCCCTGGAGTAAGGGAGCAAGGTGTTCCTGTCAATGCAAATTCCTTAACCAAACACACTCTATTATCACCAAAATTTGAATGCTGACAGGTGAATTTGAATTTTATGATACTTTGAGTAATAAAGTATCACAGGAAAATGTCTTGTAAACAAGAAACACTTGAAATAATTAGCTGAAAAAAAATTGGTTCTTCTAAGTGGGATTGAACCCACATCTCTCATAACCACGCCAGGCGTCATAACCGCTAGATGTCTCTCGTAGCCCAGCGGTGATGATGCTTGGCATGCTTCTGAGAGACTAGAGTTCGAATCCCACTCAGGGCAATTTTTTTCAGCTAATTATTTCAAGTTACACTACTTGATTTCTAGTTTCTTACTAAACCAAATAACGATCAATGAGAAACCTGCGATAAATGGCAATTGGAAAGATGAATGAGTACATTACCTATTCCCTCATCATCAATGTCGAATCCTCCGACAGCAAAAATCACATTTCCCGAACACTGATTCTCAAATTCACTTTCGCTGCTGTCCACTGCATGCCCGGCTAGAGGAACGGGGATCTCCTCACTGTTCGGGTTCGTATTTGAAGGGGCTTTGATGGCGCGAGTTGAAGCGATGGGGATCGAAGAAGTCAACCCCGTCACCAGGGGGCTCACAGTAGAAAGCAATCCGGAAGCAGTCTCCTCGTCCAAGTGCACGCTCTCAGGATTGTAACTGGAATCGGTGTGGCGCAACTTGGGTACCCCAAGCGAAACTTGATTCGAAGAAGATTTGTGGATCTGGATAGACAATTAGTGGACTGTTAGCAACAGAGATCAGTACAGAATAGTTGGGTTGGGTTGGGTTGTTATACCTCTGAACGGCACTTTTTTGCACACCATGGGCTAAATGGCCAGGTCACATGGACCCCGAAGGCTCAGAGAAGGTTGCGGGAGGGGACCCACTGGAACAGCTGTTGGGAGACAGATGGTAGCCGCCCGTGAAGGCCATCCAGCGTGTTCTTTAACGTGCACAGGGTATGGCTCTCCCGCACACGGGGCCACGGCTTAACGTCCCATCCGACGGACGGCGGTCTTTCCAAGCCCATCGGTGTCCCCTACTGACCGTGGGCAGGGCGGGGAATTTTGCGGAGATAAATCTCAACGCTGACCCAGCTGAGACTCGAACCTGGGAACTACAGATTACGAGCCTGGCGCGCTACCGACTGAGCCACCCCCGCCCCCAATAATACAGAAGAGACCAAATTCAATATTAGTAACGCCAGAAGCGGATTGAAGTCTCTGATAGGCCCGAGGGAATTTTTCAATGAAATCGCCCATATTAAAAAGCGTTAATTATTAGATAATTTTTTTTACGTATATTTTAAAAACCTTCCATATATTTTATTTCTAATTGCTTAGATATTGATTATTTGCACATCAAGAATATTCTTACAGAAAAATTACAAAAATCAGTCAATAACAAACTGTCTTATTAATCCGTTCAAAAATATAATAATTTGAAATATTATAAATAAATAATAACCCCCCAAGCAACTGCTTACCATAGAGGTCTGACAGGAGTCTGTCAGTTTATACGCCATAGTAGGTCTGTGAGGATGGCGGGACCTCAGCAGAAAGACAACACAAACATCCATGTCTTACACAGTCTCGAACCCAGGTGCCTTTGATCAGTAGCCAAGCATGCTATCTACTCGACCACGGGATGGGTTGGGTTGGTTTGTTTTACCTCTGAGCGGCACTTTTTTGCACACCATGGGCTAAATGGCCAGGTCAAATGGACCCCAAAGGTTCAGAGAAGGTTGTGGGAGGGGACCCACTGGAACAGCTGTTGGGAGACACCCGTAAATGACTCATCCGTAGCCTCCCGTAAATGACTCTCCCGCACACGGGGCCACGGCTTAACGTCCCATTCGACGGACGGCGGCCTTTTCAAGCCCATCGGTGTCCCCTACTGACCGTGGGCAGGGCGGGGAATTTTGCGGAGATAAATCTCAACGCTGACCCAGCTGGGACTCGAACCTGGGAACTACAGATTAGGAGCCTGGCGCTCTACCGACTGAGCCCCCCCCGCCCCCCACGGGGTGGTATTGAAATATTATACCACTCTAATATCAGTAAAATAGGCTACGGATTCATTTGATTAAAATAATAGTTTGAAAATCATACTTTTTATGAAAGGGAAAACAAAAATCATCAGTGAAAAGAGTTGCCCACTGTCCCATCGATCCACCGTGGATTCCCTCCATCCTTCGATATGTGAATCCACCCCTGAGTAACGCATAATTTTTGTATTGTTTACTTCTAAGCAACACAGTTTTAATTCAGTGATAAAGTATCGCAGTCCTATAGACAAAAATGTCCTATAGACAAGAAAAACTTGAAATAATTTGCTGAAAAAAATTTGGCAGCTGCTTGAGGGGGTATTTATTTTTATTATTTTTTTTTGTGCGGGAGTGCTTATGTATCACATTGTTGAAAAAAACGGTTAATCTCTGTTGGTCTAGCGGTTGGCGACGCATGGCATGCTTCAGAAAGACTGGATTCGAATCCCACTCAGAACGAAACCAATTTTGCTTTTATCAGCAAATTATTTAATGTGACACATTTTTCTTTCTCGTCCATAAATAAGTAACGCATTTTAAACAGAATTCCCCCCCCCCCTCTCAACACTCTCATTTTTGCCAGCATCTTCAATTTCCATATTGTAATAAACATACCGAATGTTACGATAGAAGTAATAGTTAATTGCAAGTGGCATTGAAATAAATAGTCAATTACTAATGCAACGACTTTAGGCTGCGTCTCCAAAAACAGAAAAGCCACATCCTGAGTAGAAACTAATGTGTAGCTCCGTGCACAGAATAGTCATATCTAGTGTAGGAGCTTTAACCGATGGCTAAAAATGTAGAAGAGTCCTTTTACTTTTATTAGGCCGCGGCTCTCTATGTAGCTATGCTCTAAGAAGTTACCGTGTGCAAAAAAACCGTAAGCATTTCCTCTTCCTGTAAGGCTCCCACATTTTTCCTAATAGTCGCTTTGTGGTCCTGTAAGGCTACCGTAGTCCTCCTAATTAGACGCGTTGTGATCTTGTAAAGTTTCCATATTACTCCTAATTGTTGCGCTTTGATTTTAAAGCGTTCCCGTATTCCGCAACTGTTAGGAGTAATAACTCCTAACAGTTGTGCTATGATCCTGGCCAATTATCCCCTCTTGAAGCAAAAAACGTTTTCTCACGGGTGACCCAACCCATTTTGAATGTTATCCATAGTTGAAACCTCAACATCTGTGTTACAAGCCAAAAGCATTTTTTATAAGGCTATCAACCAATGGCAGTTGTAGCCTGAAAGTACATAAAATGATTGGTTGGTTGTTTTACCTCTGAGCGGCACTTTTTTGCACACCATGGGCTAAATGGCCAGGTCACAAGGACCCCGTAGGCTCATAGAAGGTTGGGAGAGGGGACCCACTGGAACAGTTGTTGGGAGACAGATGGTAGCTGTTTCTCTCCAGTGTGTTCTTTAACGTGCACAGGGTATGTCTCTCCCGCACAAGAGGCCACGGATTAACGTCCCATCCGACGGACGGCAGACTATTCCAAGTCCATCGGTGTCCCCTACTGACCGTGGGCAGGGCGGGGAGTTTTGCGGAGATAAATCTCAACGCTGACCCAACTGGGACTCGAACCTGGGCACTGCAGATTACGAGCCTGGCGCGCTACCGACTGAGCCACCCCCGCCCCACACACATAAAATGACATTTAAATTGGATTATTTCTTCAAATCTTCTTGTTATCCTTTAGTTTCCTTACCATTCTTCGAGATCTTCCAGGGAACAATTTCTTCCTCGTTTCGAAGCCACGGAAGTGCGATTGGATGATCGTCGCGGCCTTGTTTCTCTTCGCTCTCAATTTCTCGAACCACTCGCGAGTTCTGTGTCCACGGAAGGCAGACTGGATTTTAATGGCCGCCTTGTTTTTCCTGTACTCAGGATAGCAGACCGGATCGTAAACTGTCGTGTCCTGAAAGATTAAAAAGAACAAAAATTAAATTGGGTTGTTTTAGCATTTAGCGACACTTTTTTGAACACCATAAGTTAAATGGCCAGGTCACAAGGACCCCAAGGTTGGTCGAGGGGACTCACTGGACAGCTGTTCAGAGACAGATGGAAGCATCTAGAGTGTTCTTCAGTGCACCGATTATTGCTCTCCTGCACACTTCTTTACGTCTAATCCAACGGACGGCGGGTGTTCCAAGCTCATTGGTGTCCCCTTTGTCATTGAGGGCAGAAGTGGGAGTTACGCAGAGAAATTTCAACTCCAGCCCAGTTGGGAGTCGAACCAGGAAACTGTATGACGAACATAGCGCCTTACCGAGTGAGCCACACACTCCTCCTGTGTGATTGTATCCAAACTTACACTTTCATAACTACAACGTACCACCTCCCACGAAATTTTCTATTGTTTGAAATATTCTTCATTGATATCTTAATCATCATCTCCCCCCCACACACACACGCTTCTCGATTGTTTGCATTCGCCTATATCAATTACCACTACAAGAGTAAATACAGTGTGCTAAAAAAGTCCCCTCCCCTTCTCCAAATATAAGATGCGCTACTGGTCAGTTGGATTACGCTGGTTTAAACATACATCCATAAATGCAAAGCAAAACGAGAAATTAATCAATGTTTAAGTATAAGATATTTAAAAAATAAAACACATCTGCCACTATCGAATTTTTCCTCACAGAACCTTCAAAGAGTGCTTGGATTCACAAGTTAAGGGTTGGTTGTTTTACCTCTGAGCGGCACTTTTTTGCACACCATAGGCTAAATGGCCAGGTCACATGGACCCCGAAAGCTAGGAGAAGGTTGGGGAAGGGGACCCACTGGAACAGCTGTTGGGAGACAGATGGTAGCCTCCCGTCAAGGCCATCCAGCGTGTTCTTTAACGTGCACAGGTTATGGCTCTCCCGCACACGGGCCCACGGCTTAACGTCCCATCCGACGGACGGCGGCCTTTCCAAGCCCATCGGTGTCCCCTACTGACCGTGGGCAGGGCGGGGAGTTATGCGGAGATAAATCTCAACGCTGACCCAGCTGGGACTCGAACCTGGGAACTATAGATTACGAGCCTGACGCGCTACCGACTGAGCCACCCCCGCCCCCTAACACAAGTTAAGGAATGCAGCTTTAACCTTTAAGATACACAACTTGATTAACATTGCTTTAACCGTAGGAGTAACAGATACCTACCCAAAGCACAATGGGTTCTCCTTCCAGTAGATACTTTCTGGGAGGACAAGAGAACTCCTTGAACAAAGATTCTTGACCCAAGGTCCTTGCTGCCACATAACTGTAATAGAAAAAGAAATATCTTGTGACAACATTTCCTGTAATTATAAAAAATGAGAAAAATTTTCATACCTTTTCTCGGAAACGAAGAGACTGGATTTGTGATATCGAAGATATAGAAAAATTGCTTTAAGGTTGGAGGGACTGTCCCTATATTCAGTTTGTTAAATTCTTTTCATTCGTCCTTTTGTTTTGCTCTTCGGAATGTTAAAATTTTGAATTAAAAAATGGTGTATTTATAGTTTATTTACCGATTTTGTTATTATGTTGTTGATGTGAGCATTGATAGAAAGTATTGATATTGTAATATATTTAAAATTTTGTTCTTTAATATGTTTATTTTAATGTGTTATTTTGTTCTTTTATGTGTTTTTTTTTTAACTCATACTCCACGTACGAGTCTTTGAACTCTTGTAGTGTGGTAAATTTCCAAAATTATTGTAAATAATTGTACTGCATCATAAATAAAATAAATGGAAATAAAGGCTATTACTACTACTACTACATTTCACTCAGCAAATATATTATCAACTGCTCCTTAGAGCAGAAATGGCAACGACAGTTTTAAGGGGCTACACGCGTATTCAAATCAATACTCACCCTTAATTCCTTAACTGAAATAACGGTTAGACAGATTACTTTCTAGGTAGAGAGCCTGAGCGGGTAACATAAGTTCTATCCGTAAACGCAAGGTCTTATCCGAATAGTATTCACTACTTAATAACCGTCGAGGTTTTGCAAATGCTTCAGGTCTGATATACGTTTTCGATTAAAAGAGATCAATCTAATTGTTTATTAATAGTTAATAATTAACGGAAAAAATAATATGATAAAAAATAAACTATAGTTCAGAAAAATATGTCTTACTTGATATTAGATAAAAATTTAACAAAATATAATTTTGCAAATTCTTCTGCGTAAATTTTGCTCTTTTAAATGCATTTATCCACGATTAAGGAACGACATTCCTTTTTATTAACCACTCTACTTCTCCTCTACATTTCATTCCGTAAATTTCGTGATCTCCACGACGGAAATTTCACAGATCTCACAGTCGTATCAGAATAATACGACCACCTACCATACATATACTATTGCAGGTGGTCATATTAATCTGATACGACTGTGTAATTCGTTTTCTGTGAAACAGTTCAATTAATTTTTATCACTTATATTTCCTTTCACAGAAAAAGGTGCTTCTTTCAGGTGCGTTTTTTTTTTTATTTGTGGCTTTATCCTAATGTAATTTTTCGTTTTAAAATGAATTTCATCTTTAAATAATTTTTTTCATTGTACAAAGTAATTTTTTTTATTCCTGTCAACCATCAATAATGCCGTAATATTTCGCCATGTTCCTAAAGATTTCATCCGCTATTTTGTCACTCGCAATTTTATCGTTTTCTTCATTTATATCTTTTAGCAGCTATCAGGTTTAGCATTAATCATTTGTCAGCGGATGTCTTTTAAATGAGGATATCCGCTCAGGGCTCTATTTATATGGCTTTTTTTTTTTTTCGGGGAGTGAATGCACCGGAGTTCAAAAATATGATTTCTTATTTTATGCATTTCGAGCTTGTAAAAGTATTTCTATACATTTTAGCTTGTAGAAGTATTTTTATACATTTAAGCTTGTAAAGCAATTTGTATGCATTTAAGCTTGTAAAAGCATTTCTCTACATTTAAGCTAGAAAAAGAATTTGTATGCATTTAAGCTAGAAAAAAATTTGTATGCATTTAAGCTAGAAAAAAAATTTGTATGCATTTAAGCTAGAAAAAAAATTTGTATGCATTTAAACTTGTAAAAAGAATTTTTGTACATTTAAGTTTGTAAAAATATTTTTTTACATTTAAGCTTGTAAAAAAAATTTTTTTTTATTTTTTAAAACATATTTATGCCGATTTTTCAAATTTCTAACTTCTCTGGAAGCGCTGAAAAAGTGAAATTCTACTTGTATATTTTCCAAAGGCAATAAAAAAAATTGTATGTTTTCCAAAGGCAATAAAAAAAATTGTATATTTTCCAAAGGCAATAAAAAAAATTGTATGTTTTCCAAAGGCAATAAATTTTTTATACATTCTGAGATATTTTAATCGGTAAAAAGCAAAAAATATTTTTGTTTTTTACCTTTTCTGTTGTTTTCTTAGTTTCATAATATTCTTTACATTACATTTCATGCATGCAAATTGACTTTGATAATTTACATAATTCACTTGGGTTTCGTAATATTATAATTTTAGCACAAAAAACCTTCAATCAACATCTATGTACTGTGATACAAAAGGTTTCCGGACATTCCATGTTATGCTATAATTCTTAAATATTTTTGAAAAAGTGATTACAAAATAAATTTAGATCACGCGATGAACACCCGGCTACATAGAAATTATTACTACCAAATCCCAAATTTTAGCAATAACTACGGTAAGCGCAGCAGAAAATATAGTTCCACTTATTTTTAATGGAACTGTACATTTTCTGTAAAAGTTGTATGTAAAAATATATGTAAAAGTAGTGAAAAGTTATCACTCTTCTACCACGGAGTCTTCCCAGGTTCGAGTCCCAGCTGGATCAGCGTTGAGATTTATCTCCGCAAAATTCCCCGCTCTGCCCACAATCAGGAGGGGACACCGATGGGCTTGGAAAGACCGCCGTCCGTCGGATGGGACGTAAAGCTGTGGCCCCGTGTTTGGGAGAGCCATACCTGTGCACGTTAAAGAACACACTGGATGGCCTTGACGGGAGACTACCATCTGTCTCCCAACAGCTGTTCCAGTGGGTCCCCTCTCCCAACCCCTCTCTGAGCCTTCGGGGGTCCATGTGACCTGGCCATTTAGCCCATGGTGGGCAAAAAAGTTCCGCTCAGAGGTAAAAGCACCCAACCGAACCCAAAGCCACGGAGCCCATCTAAACATCTCATCTGATGGGGCTGTGCCCTTTCTAAGAGCATCGTTGGAGCTCTGATGAAATTAATGATTTGGTACAAATCTTCCACTTAGGAAAAACCGTCTCAGAAATCTCATCATTTATCTTCAACCCTTCTCGCATCATCGGACGTGGTTTGATCAGAATTAAATATTTAAGAATGAAATCTCTCTAACACCCGGCAGTGCAACATAGAAAAACTAGCTCTGACTTGCCAAATGGACTCCAGTAAATTCGTTTTGACTCCTGGCACCTCCACGATGCCTGGCAGGAACGGAGGATGATAACAGGCGATGATCTCCTCGAGGCTCATCAGAGGGAATCGGACACAGGACATCACTTGCACCGTGTACTGCTCTCGATTCATGTACTTGTAGTGCAACCACTTCAGAGCTCCCACAAACACAATCACTTCACTAGAAACGTGAGTGAAATAGTATTTCAGTTACGTTTGCATAATTTAATATACGTTACAATTATTTAACATGATTACGAACTTACTTCCAATCAGTGGCAATTGGAGAGACTATGAGTCTGCGCAGTTGACGATTCGACAGTTCTCATATATTATAGGTCAATGACCTGTCAATTAACCATTGATCTAAGAGAATTATCAAAGCGTCAACTGCGCAGGCTCGTAGTCTTCCCAGTTGCCACTCATGCTACCCCTCTGCTTCCAATATGAAAACCAAGCATCTCTAACATAAAAATGCTCAAATCTCCTTAATCAGAAAAGATGCATGAGTAGAGTTAGCATTTGTATGTCTTAATACCTGTCTTCACATATCAATAAAATAAGGATTTGCATCAAATAAAGGCATTTTAATAATTGGAAAATATCTTCAACCCAACTCCAAAAGGTTTGAGCCTAAAAACGCACTCTAAAGTGTTTTAATGGGGGTGTGATGACTACTATCATCACCAGAGGTATTTTAAGAGTATATGCCGCCTCAAGCAAGCAACAATTTTCCTCCCTCCCTCACCTATTCAATGGTTAATTATAAACGCTCATACCAGTGGCCGAGTAGTTAGCGCGCTTACCTACTGATCTAAGAGACTTGGGGTCGAGCCCCGGATAAGGCATGGATGTTTGTATTGACTTTCTGCTGAGGTCACGCCATCCTCACAGACCTTCTACTGTGACGTATTAAACTGACAGACTCCTGCCAGACCTCTGTGGCAAGCAGTTACTTGAGGGGATATTTATTTATTTTTACTATTATTTATTACCCATAAAAATTGTTAATAGCATAAAATGCAAGGTCAGTACAGAATTGTACATTATACTGATTGTTTTAGGAAAATAATTTTGAGCATCATACGCTTAAACATAAGATTACGGAACTCGGAAGTATTAAAGGCAAACTAGTTTATAGAGAAGAAAGCAAAAAAAATAAATAAAATGGAAGTAACGTTTCATTTTTTGGTAGAATTACTTTTCTTAGAATACTTAATTTTTGTTTTATTACGTATTAATGACAATTTAATATCCCCGAATATATCCATTATCGAATATTTCTCGCTCTAAAGCAGGGGTTCTCAACGTGGGGTACGCCATGAGAGCTCAAAAGTCCCTAGATCTAGTAACAAAGTCGCTAAGTTGGCAACACTACTGTGCAAAAATGTCATTTTTGGTGTTTATCGATAAATGTAATTTATGAATACAAAATTTAAAATGTTTATATTGATGTTTTATTTTATTACCATTGTTATACTATAACTATAGTTTTATCTATCTATACAAGGGGTACGCCAGTTACATACACATTTCCAGGGGGTACGTGAAGCATAAAAGGTTGAGAACCACTGATATATATGTTTTATTTTATTCCCATTGTTATACTATAACTATAGTTTTACCTATCTATACAAGGGGTACGCCAGTTACATACACATTTCCAGGGGGTACGTGAAGCATAAAAGGTTGAGAACCACTGATATATATGTTTTATTTTATTCCCATTGTTATACTATAACTATAGTTTTATCTATCTATACAAGGGGTACGCCAGTTACACACACATTTCCAGGGGGTACGTGAAACATAAAAGGTTGAGAAGCACTGATATATATGTTTTATTTTATTCCCATTGTTATACTATAACTATAGTTTTATCTATCTATACAAGGGGTACGCCAGTTACACACACATTTCCAGGGGGTACGTGAAACATAAAAGGTTGAGAAGCACTGATATATATGTTTTATTTTATTCCCATTGTTATACTATAACTATAGTTTTACCTATCTATACAAGGGGTACGCCAGTTACATACACATTTCCAGGGGGTACGTGAAGCATAAAAGGTTGAGAACCACTGATATATATGTTTTATTTTATTCCCATTGTTATACTATAACTATAGTTTTACCTATCTATACAAGGGGTACGCCAGTTACATACACATTTCCAGGGGGTACGTGAAGCATAAAAGGTTGAGAACCACTGATATATATGTTTTATTTTATTCCCATTGTTATACTATAACTATAGTTTTATCTATCTATACAAGGGGTACGCCAGTTACACACACATTTCCAGGGGGTACGTGAAACATAAAAGGTTGAGAAGCACTGATATATATGTTTTATTTTATTCCCATTGTTATACTATAACTATAGTTTTACCTATCTATACAAGGGGTACGCCAGTTACATACACATTTCCAGGGGGTACGTGAAGCATAAAAGGTTGAGAACCACTGATATATATGTTTTATTTTATTCCCATTGTTATACTATAACTATAGTTTTACCTATCTATAAAAGGGGTACGCCAGTTACATACACATTTCCAGGGGGTACGTGAAGCATAAAAGGTTGAGAACCACTGATATATATGTTTTATTTTATTCCCATTGTTATACTATAACTATAGTTTTATCTATCTATACAAGGGGTACGCCAGTTACACACACATTTCCAGGGGGTACGTGAAACATAAAAGGTTGCGAACCACTGATATATATGTTTTATTTTATTCCCATTGTTATACTATAACTATAGTTTTATCTATCTATACAAGGGGTACGCCAGTTACATACACATTTCCAGGGGGTACGTGAAGCATAAAAGGTTGAGAACCACTGATATATATGTTTTATTTTATTCCCATTGTTATACTATAACTATAGTTTTACCTATCTATACAAGGGGTACGCCAGTTACATACACATTTCCAGGGGGTACGTGAAGCATAAAAGGTTGAGAACCACTGATATATATGTTTTATTTTATTCCCATTGTTATACTATAACTATAGTTTTACCTATCTATACAAGGGGTACGCCAGTTACATACACATTTCCAGGGGGTACGTGAAGCATAAAAGGTTGAGAACCACTGATATATATGTTTTATTTTATTCCCATTGTTATACTATAACTATAGTTTTATCTATCTATACAAGGGGTACGCCAGATACATACACATTTCCAGGGGGTACGTGAAGCATAAAAGGTTGAGAACCACTGATATATATGTTTTATTTATTCCCATTGTTATACTATAACTATAGTCTTATCTATCTATACAAGGGGTACGCCAGTTACATACACATTTTCAGGGGGTACGTGAAGCATAAAAGGTTGAGAACCACTGATATATATGTTTTATTTTATTCCCATTGTTATACTATAACTATAGTTTTATCTATCTATACAAGGGGTACGCCAGTTACATACACATTTCCAGGGGGTACGTGAAGCATAAAAGGTTGAGAAGCACTGATATATATGTTTTATTTTATTCCCATTGTTATACTATAACTATAGTTTTACCTATCTATATAAGGGGTACGCCAATTACATACACATTTCCAGGGGGTACGTGAAGCATAAAAGGTTGAGAACCACTGATATATATATTTTATTTTATTCCCATTGTTATACTATAACTATAGTTTTATCTATCTATACAAGGGGTACGCCAGTTACATACACATTTCCAGGGGGTACGTGAAGCATAAAAGGTTGAGAACCACTGATATATATGTTTTATTTTATTCCCATTGTTATACTATAACTATAGTTTTACCTATCTATACAAGGGGTACGCCAGTTACATACACATTTCCAGGGGGTACGTGAAGCATAAAAGGTTGAGAACCACTGATATATATGTTTTATTTTATTCCCATTGTTATACTATAACTATAGTTTTATCTATCTATACAAGGGGTACGCCAGTTACATACACATTTCCAGTGGGTACGTGAAGCATAAAAGGTTGAGAACCACTGATATATATGTTTTATTTTATTCCCATTGTTATACTATAACTATAGTTTTATCTATCTATACAAGGGGTACGCCAGTTACATACACATTTCCAGGGGGTACGTGAAGCATAAAAGGTTGAGAACCACTGATATATATGTTTTATTTTTTTCCCATTGTTATACTATAACTATAGTTTTATCTATCTATACAAGGGGTACGCCAGTTACATAGACATTTCCAGGGGGTACGTGAAGCATAAAAGGTTGAGAAGCACTGATATATATGTTTTATTTTATTCCCATTGTTAAACTATAACTATAGTTTTATCTATCTATACAAGGGGTACGCCAGTTACGTACACATTTCCAGGGGGTACGTGAAGCATAAAAGGTTGAGAACCACTGATATATATGTTTTATTTTATTCCCATTGTTATACTATAACTATAGTTTTATCTATCTATACAAGGGGTACGCCAGTTACATAGACATTTCCAGGTGGTACGTGAAGCATAAAAGGTTGAGAACACTGATATATATGTTTTATTTTATTCCCATTGTTATACTATAACTATAGTTTTATCTATCTATACAAGGGGTACGCCAGTTACATACACATTTCCAGAAGGTACGTGAAGCATAAAAGATTGAGAACCACTGATATATATGTTTTATTTTATTCCCATTGTTATACTATAACTATAGTTTTACCTATCTATACAAGGGGTACGCCAGTTACATACACATTTCCAGGGGGTACGTGAAGCATAAAAGATTGAGAAGCACTGATATATATGTTTTATTTTATTCCCATTGTTATACTATAACTATAGTTTTATCTATCTATACAAGGGGTACGCCAGTTACATACACATTTCCAGGGGGTACGTGAAGCATAAAAGGTTGAGAACACTGATATATATGTTTTATTTTATTCCCATTGTTATACTATAACTATAGTTTTATCTATCTATACAATGGTTACATACACATTTCCAGGGGGCCAGTTACATAGATATTTCCAGGGGGTGCGTGAAGCATAAAAGTTTGAGAACCACTGCTCTAGGCATCTATCTATCTGTTTAATGGAAAAATTGCTACTGATCATCAATCAGTGGTGGCGCCACCGTAAATGCGATTGCACTGCAGGGGAAATTTGCCAATAAACTAGCAACCATAGCTAAAGTAATGTAGTAGGTGAGATCTATTTTCAATACATAATTTTCAGTTGCTTTTTAAAAATGTCATTAAATTTAGCTAAATTAACAATTAATATCTAAGATTGGAATTGGAGAAAGGGAAAGCAGAGTCCAAATCCGTTCCGGGTGGCAGATAATCAAGTTCGCTTACGAGCGAGAAAATAGCTAGGGCCGATCCTGATCAATACTATTTAGCAATTCGTTGCATGCTGCTTGTAGCATGAGCACCGAGTTCGTCATCACAACTGAAGTGATTGGGGCGGGGTGGCTCAGTCAGTAGCGCGCCACGCTCGTAATCTGCAGTTCCCAGGTTCGAGTCCCAGCTGGGTCAGCGTTGAGATTTATCTCCGCAAAATTCCTCGCCCTGCCCACGGTCAGTAGGGGACACCGATGGGCTTGGAAAGATCGCCGTCCGTCGGATGGGATGTTAAGCCGTGACCCCGTGTGCGGGTGAGCCATACCCTGTGCACGTTAAAGAACACACTGGATGGCCTTGACGGGAGGCTACCATCTGTCTCCCAACAGCTGTTCCAGTGGGTCCCCTCCCCCAACCTTCTTTGAGCCTTCGGGGTCCTTGTGACCTGGCCGTTTAGCCCATGGTGTGCAAAAAAGTGCGGCTCAGATATAAAGCACCCCAACTGAAGTGATTGGCAGATCAAAGCAACAAGCAACTCATAGACTGTTCTTGTAGTGATTTAATGAGTTGCAGAACGTCGGTCTACATATCTCACATTCTTAATATTCTGTTCAATTCTTAATATCCTGTTCAATCGCATTCTCAATATCCTGTTCTGTCTGTGTGAGATCAATCCATATGGTACATTCGTTGATTCTCAAGGTATTTGGTTGCCTGAATAAACAGAAGGGGGCAGTCATTTACTCCCATTGCGATGGATACGTTACCCAATTTCTTTGGAGATTGATCTTACATAGACATAGAGAGTGTCATCGATGTGATTTTGACCCTGTAAGATCCTGTCATTAAAAACAAGGCTTGGCAAATTTAACAAAAGTAACTTTTATCACGTTTTTAAATTATCATTTTCATTACTAAAGTCATATTTCACATATAATTTTAATTTTATTATATAAGATGAAATTTTACTATAAAATGAACTAAAAATTTAAATTTTCTCATGTAAGAACCGCAGTCGCTGGAAACAAATCTTCATTCCTCACTTCCGAGAACTTCCAATCTCACTGTATCTAAGAGATCTGATCTCTATTCTGTCTCAGATGGCAAGGTTGAGGATTGGGTTGAATCGTTTTAACTATGAGCAGCAGTTTTATGCATACAATGGGCTAAATGGCCAGGTCACAAGGACCTCTAGGGCTCAGTGAAAAGCTGGCAGGGGGATTCACTGCATAGCTGTTAGGAGACAGAAGGAAGCCTCCCACCAAGGCCATCCAGAGCAGTGGCGCACTCAGGATTTAATCTTGGGGGGAGCCGAGCACTCCTTTGTTCGCCTTGAGTTCACAGCGGCAGTCACTCCCGAGAGTTATAGGGTGTCCCCACCTTATGTGACCACTAATTCATAAGTAGTATAAGAATAGAAGAAACGACACAACATTAATATAATAAAAATAATTTTAATTTGGAAAAGATTTTTGGAAAATTTTTCAGTGCTTTTTTTTTTTTCCTTTTTCTTTGGGGGGTGCCAGGGTCCCTTGGCCCCCACTCTGGGTGCGCCACTGATCCAGAGTGTATTTTAAGGTGCACCGAGCATGGCTCTCCTGTACACGCAGCCACGGTTTCATTTCTCATCTGAAGGGCTGTAGTCTTTCCATGCCCAATGGTTTCCTCTTTCTCACTGAGGATAAGATGAGGGATAGCGGCACAGTTGGGACTAGAAATTGCACTTACGACCATGCGCGTTGTTGGCTAGGAAAACCAATGCCACACACAGCTGTTAGAAGACATTCTCTCAATGTGAGTCATTGAGTGGTTATGACCCTCCAGCACACTGAGCCACAAATTAATATATATCATTCGACGGATTGCCTTTCCAAACCCTTCATTGTTCCTTTTCTTATCAAGGGCAAATCGGGAGTTAGCGATGAAAATCTGAAAGCATCCAGACTGGATTTGGGTTGGGTTGTTTTACATCTGAACGGCACTTTTTTGCACACTATGGGCTAAATGGCCAGGTCACATGGACCCCGAAGGCTCAGAGAAGGTTGGGGGAGGGGACCCACTGGAACAGCTGTTGGGAGACAGGTAGCCTTCCGTCAAGGCCATCCAGCGTGTTCTTTAGCGTGCACAGGGTATGACTCTCCCGCACACGGGACCACGGCTTAACGTCCCATCCGACGGACGGCGGCCTTTCCAAGCCCATCGGTGTCCCCTACTGACCGTGGGCAAGGCGGGGAATTTTACGGAGATAAATCTCAACGCTGACCCAGCTGGGACTCGAACCTGGGAACTACAGATTACGAGCCTGGCGCGCTACCGACTGAGCCACCCCCGCCCCATCCAGACTGGAAGCAAACAGTAATAACAACGCAAGGTTAATAGGAAAGCATATGCCAATAAAGAGAATCACACATTGCCCTATTAACCTTCTAAGGAGGATCGCACCGTGCACAATTTGGATTAAGAAAATCGGAAGAGATTATTTTCTCTCCTCGTTTAAACAATTCTGCTTTTCTGTTTACCTTCGAGCTCCAATCTCATCTGCAGAAAGGAAGTCCACTACTTGATCGACATCGAGATCCAAAAACTCCTGAGTCGTGACTAATTCCTCAAAGTGCCGCACCATGACTCTGAAGGCTCGGACGCTTGGATCCAAGAGATCCAACTTCCTCGCTGTCACGTACAAGTAGATGGTGTTGGCAAGGCAGGTAGAGGAGATGGACAGCAACTGTCGGAGATTCACGATCGTTTCTTTAAGCAATTGGTTTACTTTCAATGAAATAAAGGCAATCATTACTAACTCTTAAGATTTGCACAGAAAAGTAAATGCCACTTGGAAAAGATGGCAAGAGTGGAGGCAACATTCTTCCTTACCTTTATGCATCTGTTGAGAGCATCTTTCATCCCCAGCCTCCGAGCTGCCCTGTAGACGTCACTCAGTTCTTGGCAGGTGACTTTCAACTCTCCGGTGTACATGTAAGTGAGGAGGATCTCGAATGCCAATTCAGTCACAGACGGGATCTCCAACTAGCAAAAAGGAAAAATTCTGTTTAAGAAGGTGGAAGCTTATAAGCAGAGGAACTCCTTCTTATAACTAAATGCATTTTCATGTATGAGGAACTATTTGCTATTATTGAACTACTTAGTTTTTTTCTTTTACTATTCATGTGTTATTTTCTTAATTCGAATTGTGCGATCCTCTCTTAGCAAGTTAATAGGGTCAGGGCCGATTTATCCATTAGGCCGACTGGGCACAGTGCCTAGGGCCTACGAACCTTTTAAGGCCTATAATATTTCACTTGAAAAAAATACATAAACAAAAAAAATCCCAAAATAAGAAAAAACATCACATTTTAATTTAAATTATTTATTTAGATTTTCAATAGCCTCATTGATACAATCACAAACCCAGTAGTATAGGTCTAGTAGATACTTTTAGTTTAATGTTTAAATGTTCACTTTGCGACATTTTGTACAGTCGCTCAAAAAAAGTATCCGAACACTACGGTTGATTACAGAATTCAGAAAAAATATCTGGCAACGATTTTTTTAGAAATTAGTGATCTGGCAACCTTCGTGTCACGTGATTACAGAATTCAGGAAAATATCTGGAGCGTGTACAACAACTGTACACGCTCCAGTTACCGTTCACAACAAACTGGAGCGTGTGCAGTTACTGCACACGCTCCAGTTTGCTGTGAACGGTAACTTGACACGCTCAATATTTCCGTGAGTGAGCCCACACGATCTAGTATCAAAATAATATGACCACCTACAGTCGCTCAAAAAAGTATCCGAACACTCTGGTTGATTACAGAATTCAGAAAAAATATCTGGCAACGATTTTTTTTTAGAAATTAATGATCTGGTAACCTTTGTGTCACGTGGGCCTTCGGTATGTACATTCTGTAATCAATCGTAGTGTTCGGATACTTTTTTTGAGCGACTGTACGTACAAATTCAGAAATTATCTCTTCGAATGCGATTTGTCGCATAACATCATTTTCAATTGAAAGTGATGACAATCTTTGCTGCCCCATTGTTGATCGGAGATTATTTTTTTTCAATTTCATCTTTGAGAAGCTTTTCCTCCTTCCGCACTTGTTCCGAAAATGAAGAGATAGATTCCGAAATGAAGAGATAGATTTCCGAATCATAACATTCGGAAAACTTGTTATGAGCTTATCATCGATTTGTGCACGAATCATATACCTTATGCGTAGTTGCATTGCACGTATCGAGAACCAGTGTCGGACCCAGGATTTTGTGTCAGCAGAGGTTCAGAGGCGTTCACGGTGCATTCAAATTTGCGAGTATTTTCGAAATTCATAAATTGTTTTTTGTGCGTGCAAACGATGAAATTATCATAAAAATGAGTAAAAATATCCGACATGCAGACCTCTAGAAATAAAAGTGCATAGGGCCTACGAAGGTCTTAAAACGGCCCTGAATAGCGTAATATGTGATTCTTTTTAGTGGAATTAAATAAATTAATATGTGATCCTCGTTTCTATATTAATATTGAGATGAGTTAACAGGTTAATAATGCAATGTCGATTCTCGTTCGCAGTTTAATAATGAAAATTTTTATTCTCATTTGAAGTTTAATAATAAAAAATGATAATTTCGTTTTCAGTTTAATAAAGGGGCGGGGGTAGCTCAGTCGGTAGCGCGCCAGGCTCGTAATCTGTAGTTCCCAGGTTCGAGTCCCAGCGGGGTCAGCGTTGAGATTTATCTCCGCAAAATTCCCCGACCTGCCCACGGTCAGTAGGGGACACCGATGGGCTTGGAAAGGCCGCCGTCCGTCGGATGGGACGTTAAGCCATGGCCCCGTGTGCGGGAGAGCCATACCCTGTGCACGTTAAAGAACACGCTGGATGGCCTTGACGGGAGGCTACCATCTGTCTCCCAACAGCTGTTCCAGTGGGTCCCCTCCCCCAACCTTCTCTGAGCCTTCGGGATCCTTGTGACCAGGCCATTTAGCCCATGGTGTGCAAAAAAGTGCCGCTCAGAGGTAAAATAACCCAACCCAGTTTAATAAAAAAAATACTAATCTCGTTTGCAGTTTAATAATGAAAAATGCCATTCTCGCTTTCAACTTAATAATGAAACATGCTAATCTCGTCAACAATTAAATAATGAATAATGCGATTCTCGTTTGCAGTTTAATGATGAAAAATGGATCCTCGTAAGTTGGATAATAGTGGAAATTCGTATTACTCAACGTTTCAGTTGATAAAACTGAATTAATTTTTAAATAACTGGTAGTGTTTGCCATTGCTTATTGTAATTGCAACCACCGTAATCTTATCGCAATCTCTTGCGAGTGTTTTGGGATTGCATTTTCCCTGCACTTCTGAAACTGTAAATGTGTATAATTGAAAAATTGGAATTAAGCAGAAACTCTATTATTAATTAGGAATGTAAGTAGTTTGGATAATCGATTTCAAATAAAACAGGTATTGTTTAACATATATAAAAATTTTCATTGCGTATTACTCGTAAAGAAAGTTTTACAACAAAAAATATTTAACTAATTACACTTAGGAAATTATACAAATAAATCGAAAAATCACATACAAAAATTAAAAATAATCTTTAAATGCGAGAAAAATTATATATAATCAAATTACCACACATCGAGTGCTAGTGGCGACTGTGCTATGAACTTGAAACTCGATCTGTATTGTCGGTAACAATGTACAGTCGCTCAAAAAAGTATTCGAACACTATGGTTGATTACAGAATTCGGAAAAAATATCTGGTAACGATTTTTTTAGAAATTAGTAATCTGGCAACTTGCACGTGACACGAAGGTTGCCTGATCACTAATTTCTAAAAAAATCGTTACCAGATATTTTTTCCGAATTCTGTAATCAACCATAGCGTTCGGATACTTTTTTTAATATATATATAATGCGTATGAATATATAATGCAATAAATATGGAGCGTGTGCAGTTACCGTTCACAGCAAACGGGAGCGGTTGCGGTTAATGTTCACAGCACATTGGATCGTGTGAGCTCACGAAAACCTGGATCGTGTGGGCCCACCCACAGAAATATTGAGCGTGTGCAGTTACCGTTCACAGCAAACGGGAGCGGTTGCGGTTAATGTTCACAGCACATTGGATCGTGTGAGCTCACAAAAACCTGGATCGTGTGGGCCCACTCACAGAAATATTGAGCGTGTGCAGTTACCGTTCACAGCAAACTGGAGCGGTTGCGGTTAATGTTCAATTAACTGGCAATTGTCTGGCAACCTTCGTGTCACGTGACACGAAGGTTGCCAGATCACTAATTTCTAAAAAAAATCGTTGCCAGATATTTTTCCTGAATTCTGTAATCAACCATAGTGTTCGGATACTTTTTTGAGCGACTGTACAGTTGAACTGAAAGTATGCTGTAGTTGGAAAGTTCAGGCCTGTTAAGCCCCCTAATTCCTATAACGTCGTGCGGCACTGTGCCTTGAAATAAATACACGGTGAGCGATATTTCAGGACGTGCCATGCAGTCGGCGGATAATCGAGTTTTTACCGCAAAACTAAATTTTGTTCACAGGAAATTTGTCATGAACCGAGTGTGATACGAACTTACAGGCAATGGACAGGGAAATGGAAACATTCTCGTCTTATGAATGGGGAATCAAATTCGAAACGCTGTAACGGGTTAAATGAAATTTTGTGGAAACATATGACTGAAGATAAATAGGAGATATCGATTAAACTATAAATTTCGATTTTGGACAACATCCGTTCAGGAGAGTTATAGAAGTTTGAATACTGAATAATGAAAGCAATAAATGAATTATAAGAATTCACCTCAGAAGTTAATAAAACTTTAAAAAAATATTATTTGAAACCAGTTAATAAAATAAGTGTATGCTTTAGAATGTTGTGCAAATAGTTCTTTCAATAATTGTTAGTTTCGTACAAGTTTCTTAGGCCTGACTTTGCTTCTGTTAAGTATTCGACCTTCCATAGATGTTTAAATATTCAACAAATATTGTCGAAAATCGAGATTCAGATAGCTTTGAATGAGATTTAATTTTATCTAATCCTATTTTCCTATAAAAAGTTATTGTAGAAATTATGGATTTTCGAATTTGAATCTCCGTTGACTTAATATGTGAATGTTCCTATTTTGCTGTCCAGTATACATACTTCTCGTGGGCATCCGCAAGTTTAGCACTTGACATGATATCAGGATTTGGGTTGGGTTGTTTTACTTCTGAGCGGCACTTTTTTGCACATCATGGGCTAAATGGCAGGGTCACAATTTTGCACACCATGGACTAAATGGCCAGGTCACAAGGACCCCGAAGGCTCAGAGAAGGTTGGGGAGGGGACCCACTGGAACAGCTGTTGTGAGACAGATGGTAGCCTCCCGTCAAGGCTATCCAGCGTGTTCTTTAGCGCACATGGTATGGCTCTCCCGTACACGGGGGGCCGGGGGTGGCTCAGTCGGTAGCGCGCCAGGCTCGTAATCTGTAGTTCCCAGGTTCGAGTCCCAGCTGGGTCAGCGTTGAGATTTATCTCCGCAAAATTCCCCCGCCCTGCCCATGGTCAGTAGGGGACACCGATGGGCTGGAAAGGCCGCCGTCCGTCGGATGGGACGTTAAGCCGTGGCCCCGTGTGCGGGAGAGCCATACCCTGTGCACGTTAAAGAACACGCTGGATGGCCTTGACGGGAGGCTACCATCTGTCTCCCAACAGCTGTTCCAGTGGGTCCCCTCCCCCAACCTTCTCTGAGCCTTCGGTGTCCATGTGACCTGGCCATTTAGCCCATGGTGTGCAAAAAAGTGCCGCTCAGAGGTAAAACAACCCAACCCGTACACGGGGTCACGGCTTAATCTCCCATCCGACGGACGGCAGCCTTTCCTAGCCCATCGGTGTCCCCTACTGACAGTGGGCAGGGCGGGGAATTTTTGCGGAGATAAATCTCAACGCTGACCCAGCTTTGGACTCGAACCTGGGAACTACAGATTACGAGCCTGGCGCGCTACCGACTGAGCCACCCCCGCCCGACATGATATCAGGAGGTCGTATTCGACGTATTATTGCTCTTTCCTCTTCTAATCTAAAAATAGCAAACAATTTACAAGTGATCATTAGTGTTAAACCTGAATTGAGTGTTGTGTTGTTTTACCTCCGCAAAGCACTTTTTTTTATCACTCAATGGGATAAATGGCCAGTTCATAGGGACCCAAGGTATCCAGGAAAGCCATATCTTGCTTTCCTGGATTCCTTGGGTCCCTATATCAATCGATTTTTTTAGAAATTAGTGATCTGGCAACCTTCGTGTCACGTGCAGGTTGCCAGATCACTAATTTCTAAAAAAAATCGTTACCAGATATTTTTTCCGAATTCTGTAATCAACCATAGTGTTCGGATATTTTTTTGGGCATGTTAAAAAACACGCTGGATGGCTTTAACGGGAGGTTAACATCTGTCTCCTAATAGTGGTCCAGTAGATCCTCTCCCCCCAACCTTCTCTGAACCCTCGGGGTCCTTGTAACCTGGCCATTTAGCCCATTCGGTGCAAAAAAAAGTGCCGTTCAGAGGTGAAACAACCCAACAAGGCCCTCAAGGGCTCAGAGAAGGGGACCATATGACAGTTGTTACAAGACAGATGTAAATAAATAAATAAATACCCCCTCAAGCAGCTGATTGCCACAGAGGTCTGACAGGAGCCTGTCAGTTTATATGCCATAGTAGAAGGTCTGTGAGGACGGCAGGACCTCAGCAGAAAAACAACACACACATCCATGCCTTACCCGGGGCTCGAACCCAGGTCCCTTAGATCAGTAGCCAAGTGTAAGCTCCTCATCAAATCCATCCAGTGTATTCTTTAACGTGCACTGGGTATGGCTCTCCCGCACACGGAGCCACGGATTTAGCCACATCCGACGGACAGCGCCATATCCAAGCCCATCGGTATCCTCTTTCTAAGAAGGGAAGGGTGGGGCTTAGAGGAGATAAATATCAACACTAGCACAAATAGAAATCGAGCTTGGAAACTACAGATTAGGTTATCTCCGCAAAACTCCCAGCCCTGCCCACGGTCAGTAGGGGACACCGACGGGCTTGGAAAGGCGGTCGTCCGTCGGATGGAACGTTAAGCCGTGGCCCGTGTGCGGGAGGGTCATACCCCTGTGCACGTTAAAGAACACGCTGGATGGCTTTGACGGGAAGGCTAATATCTGCATCCCAACAGCTGTTCCAGTGTGTTCCCTCCCCAAGTGGTCCCCCTCCCGCGGAGGCTACCATCTGTCTCCCAACAGCTGTTCCAGTGGGTCCCCTCCCCCCAACCTTCTCTGAGCCTTCGGGGTCAATGTGACCTGGCCATTTAGCCCATGGTGTGCAAAAAAGTGCCGCTCAGAGGTAAAACAACTCAACCCAACTCCCTCCCGGGGTCCATGTGACCAGGCCATTTAGCCCATGGTGTGCAAAAAAGTGCCGCTCAGAGGTAAAACAACCCAACCCTACAGATTAGGAGCTTGGCGCGCAATCCCCTGAACGAAATCCTTCCCCAATTGATTGCAAGAATGAACAGATAGATAAAAGCTATTAAGTATTAAATCTTACGTGATGAACATTGTTGACACCAGGTTTCAGTAAAACTTCTTTAAAGTAAGGTGAGTAGCAGGCCAAGACGGCCTTGTGCGCTTGAAAATCTTTGCCGTGCACCACGATCAGTATGTCCGTCATGGAGTTCTGTTTCCATAGCGACGCTGTGTATTCTCCGAGCCGGGCATGATGCTGCTCTTCGGCAGACAGCGAACCGGATAAAATGGAGGAACGCCGTGGTGACGTCATCCTCCTCGAACGACTGCTCAGGTTCTCAGGACACGAAGAGCTGAAACGATGAGTGGACCGATCTTCTCTCAGCTCTTGGACGCTCTGAAATAAAATGCAAATCAGTTTTATTTTATGATGCATAGAGGCCCGGATCTAGATAAAATAAAGGAGAGCCAAGAGACTGATTTCTATTGCTGTGTAACATTTTTCTCTCCATTTGAAGGTATAAAACTTTCTTGAGTTTGGATTGGATTGTTTTACCTCTGAGCGGCACTTTTTTGCACATCATGGGGTAAATGGCCAGGTCACATGGACCCCGAAGGCTCAGAGAAGGTTGGGAGAAGGGACCCACTGGAACAGCTGTTGAGAGACAGATGGTAGCCTCTTGTCAAGGATATCCAGTATGTTCTTTAACGTGCACAGGGAATGGCTCTCCCGCACACGGGATCATGACTTAACGTCCTATCCGACGGACGGCGGCCTTTCCAAGCCCATCGGTGTCCCCTACTGACCGTGGGCAGGGCGGGGGTTTTGCGTAGGTAAATCTCAAAGCTGGCCCAGATAGGACTTCAACTATCTGACTGAGCCTCCCCCCCCCCCGTTTTGATTTGAGTTTTTGGAAGGGAGGGGAAGGAATTTGAAGATCGACAACCCCCCTCCCTCTCTGGATGCGCTCCTTTAGTAATTAGATGTCACGTAATTAGATGCCTATTTCGTACGGCGTGATTATTTCGTAATTTTTTTAGCAACTCTTTGACTTCAGTTGCTCGCGCACCATCCTTCGCGTTCTTAGGTGCGCCACGTGGCCTTAACAATGATCTCGAATAGCATGCAACAATATAAAAAAGGAGACCGAGAACTTTTAAAAGCACACCTCTAATTTTAATTGGATATACTATTAAACTTAAAATACATTTCGCAAATTTTTCTTTACCTCTTCTTCTGTGCTCATGTCTGTTTTCATGCAAGGGGGTTGCCTAAGTGTCAGATGTCAGAAATTTTACGCACGCAGATAACTTCCACCTAGCGTTGGGGGCATGTAAACCAGAGTCGCAGGGACCTGAACCTAAAACAGAACACCAAAACCACGTGTTGTATCTGCTCCAGGCTCACTGCCTCTGCTTTTTAGTTTTTGTTGCTCTAGTGAACACTCGAGCGAAAAGCTCCTTCACCACGTGGTAGGAAGTGGAATGATACGTCACATCCTGTTTAGCTGCGAAACAATGTCCTTCTGCTGATGTGACGTATTTGATGACGTAGGTTTTTGCTTAACAAAGAATGATTGAGCTTGGTTCTCTTCTGTACACATCCATCTTCTCATTCATTTTCTAGTACGGAAGGAAAAACTGTCAGTGATTCTTCTTATATGTTGTAAAGTCACTGAGTATCTCACGTAATAAGCTAATTATGGGTTTTAATTTGTTCTCTTCCTTTCATCTTGGATCTTCCAGTGTCCACTTTCTACTTATTATTCCATAGAAAGATTAGAATATATATTTTTTAATTCATTATTTCTATGTGTCTCTATAAAGTGGTCGACGTTTTATCGATTATTCTTTCTATTATATTTATTTTAGTTGTCGCGGATGCTGTTGTTAACATCCATGGGGCGGGGGGTGGCTCAGTCGGTAACGCGCCAGGCTCGTAACCTGTAGTTCCCAGGTTCGAGTCCCAGCTGGGTCAGCGTTGAGATTTATTTCCGCGAAATTCCCCGTCCTGGCACACGGTCAGTAGGGGACACTGATGGGCTTGGAAAGGCCGCCGTCCGTCGGATGGGACGTTAAGCCGTGGCCCCGTGTGCGGGAGAGCCATGCCCTGTGCACGTTAAAGAACACGCTGGATGGCCTTGACGGGAGGCTACCATCTGTCTCCCAACAGCTGTTCCAGTGGGACCCCTCCCCCAACCTTCTCTGAGCCTTCGGGGTCCATGTGACCTGGCCATTTAGCCCATGGTGTGCAAAAAAGTGCCGCTCAGAATTAAAACAATCCAATCCAAAGTTAACATCCTTGCCTGTGGATCAAAGAGACCTAAGTTCGAGATCCAGATAAAGTATGAATGTTTTATTTATTGCCATTATAACCACAGATCTCAGTATGATGACCATGGAAATCGGCAATTTTTATATCGGTAAAATGGTTAGAGAAAAAACCTCACTTTCCTCACAGACCTTTTCTATGGCCATCATACCGACAGACCTCTGTGGCAAGCAGCTGTTTAAAGGTTAAAGGTAAGTTTAAATAGTAAGTCTGAAAAACAGAAGTACAATAACCTGTATTAACAAAAAACTTGCAATTTCTCAAATCATATTATTATTACCCCACAAAATAAATACCAGTCGTTTGGATAATTCGAGGGCAGGAGTTCCTCAATCGATAGACTGCAGGCTCATAATGTGCAGTTCCTAGCGTTGTTGGGTTGGGTTGTTTTACCTCTGAGCGGCACTTTTTTGCACACCATGGGCTAAATGGCCAGGTCACATGGACCCCGAAAGCTCAGAGAAGGTTGGGGGAGGGGACCTACTGGAACAGCTGTTGGGAGACAGGTGGTAACCTCCCGTCAAGGCTATCCAGTGTGTTCTTTAACGTGCACAGGGTATGGCTCTCCCGTACACGGGGCCACGGCTTAACGTCCCATCTGACGGACGGCGGCCTTTCCAAGCCCATCGGTGTCCCCTACTGACCGTGGGCAGGGCTGGGAATTCTGCGGAGATAAGTCTCAACGCTGACCCAGCTGGGACTCGAACCTGGGAACTACATATTACGAGCCTGGCGCGCTACCCACTGAGCCACCCCACCCCCTCGAGTCCCCAGTTGTGCCAGCATTGAGATTGATCTCCTCTAACCCCCACCCTGTCCACGGTCAGTAGGAGATACCGGCGGGCTTTGTAAGACCGCCGTCCTTCGGATGGATCATTAAACCGTGGCCCCGTGTGCGGGAGAGCCATACCCTGTGCACGTTAAAGAATGCGCTGGATGTCCTTGACGGGAGGCTATCCATCTGTCTCGTAACAACTGTCCAGTGTATTCCTTTCATGAATCTTTTCTGAGCTCTTGTGGTCCTTGTGACCTAGCCATTTAACCCATGTGTGCAAAAAAGTGCCCTCAGAGGTAAAACAAACCAACTCTTTAGATAATTCTCCGGAAAAGTTTCTTTGTTTTTTTATTCTTTTATTTTTCTCTTTTTATTCCTTTCAAACAATCAGTTAACGATTAATCTTTGAAAGTGAACCAACTCTCATCCCTAAATGAGGGGCGGTGGTGGCTCAGTCGGCAGCGCGCCAAGCTCGTAATCTGCAGCTCCCAGGTTCGAGTCCCAGTTGGGTCAGCGTTGAGATTTATTTCTGTAATAGTCCCCGTCCTGCTCACGGTCAGTAGAGGACACCGATTGGCTTGGAAAGGCCGCCATCCGTCGGATGGGACTGTTAAACCGTGGTACCGTGTGCGGCAGAGTCATACCCTGTTCACGTTAAAGAACACGCTGGATGGCTTTGACAGGAGACTACCATCCCAACAACTGTTCCATTGGGTCGCTTCCCCCAACCTTCTCTGAGCCTTCGGGGTCCTTGTGACCTGGCCATGGTGTGCAAAAAAAGTGCCACTCAGATGTGAAACAACCCATCCCTGTATGCTGAGGATAACCTCTTAAGAGCTGCTCTAAAATACAGAGTAGGTTTCTGAACATTGCTTCAGCCAACCGACCACTTTTCTTAAATGCAACGCGCACTTCTCTCCTTCAATGAGACACAAATTTCGCTTCTCAGGTTAAAAAGCCAATCCAACATTGAACCGAACAAAGATTTCTCTCCGAAGAATCTCCCTGAGCATCTCACGCATTGATAAATTCCACCTGAAAGAAACCAAAAAAAAAAAGGAAGGGGGAGAGATTAAAAAAAATGCCAAAAACATTTTTCCTTTTAGTTTTTTCAAAAACAAACTTCGCTCATCTTAGCGTTACAAGCACGAGCCATGTCGAACCTAACAACCCTCTAATATTCTCGCATATTATTCAGTCGAGACAACGAAAACAACTTCTTAGTCATGTACCGCGACAGTGCAACTGATTCAAAGGCCAACACCTACCTTGACCCAACATCTGGAGCGTTAATGCAAAATACCGTTCATTTTCTCGTCCGCTTCGCAGTGGATGCTCTACTCGAACCGGGCCATTATGACGATCGTTTGTCTCTTTGGGCGGGGGAGCACACGGAAATTGAGACTCGCCGCGTGAGAGAGTGTGGCACCTTCGCTCTGGAAGAAGAGTTCTGACTGCTGGAGCGTTACGGGGTCTCAAAAGTTCACAAATGAGCTCAGAGGGTGGGGTGCACGGGCATAGAGCATCGTCGTAAACGGATCACCTTTGTGTTACATCCGCAGTCTTGCCCTGTCAGAGAGTCGGCTGTGTCGTCAGATCACGAGACTCTTTTTCTATTGTCGTGGCACCAGATAGAAGAGTTGGTGACTTGGACAGAGTGACTCGTCTTCGTGAAACACTGAAAGCTGCTAAAAGTGTGGAAAAGGTAGCACGAGGGAGACTTTTTTTCCCCGTATAGAGGTAAGAAATGCACTTTTCTTTGATTCTGGATTTAAAAGGAAGAGTTGGGTTGGGTTGTTTTACCTCTGAGCGGCACTTTTTTGCACACCATGGACTAAATGGCCAGGTCACATGGACCCCGAAGGCTCAGAGAAGGTTGGGGGAGGGGACCCACTGGAACAGCTGTTGGGAGACAGATGGTAACCTCCCGTCAAGGCCATCCAGCGTGTTCTTTAACGTGCACAGGGTATGGCTCTCTCCCGCACACGGGGCCACGTCTTAACGTCCCATCCGACGGACGGCGGCCTTTCCAAGCCCATCGGTGTCCCCTACTGACTGTGGGCAGGGTGGGCAATTTTGCGGAGATAAATCTCAACGCTGACCAAGCTGGGATTTTAAAAGGAAGATCAGCTGTCTATGGGTATTATTGCATGGGGAGCTCTCAAGCTAATGATGGTAATTGGTTTTTAAAATTCTTCTTTTAGACCAGTAACAAACATCTATTTTTTAGCTGTTTAGTGTCTTTCGCTTTTACCGTTATTTATCCATGAAAAAAAGAGAACGTCCAAATCTTTACTGTTGATCTTGTCTGTTGAAGTTTTTTGAAGAAATAGCTAGTTGGAAGGGTTGGGTTGTTTTACCTCTGAGCGGCATTTCTGAGCACACAATGGGACAAAATGATTAGATCGAAAGGACTCTAAGGGCTCAGGATTGGTTGGGAGAAGGGAATCCACTGGGATCTGTTGGGAGATAAACAGGAAGCCTCTCGTTTAGGCTATCTAGCGTTTTCTTTAGCGTACACATCGTATGACTCTTCTGCACACGGCCCATCCGACGGGCCTTTCCTAGCCCATCGGTGTCCCCTATCTCACTGAGGGCAAGAGAAGGGCTAACAGAGATAAGTCTCAACGGCGTTGCGTTTGGGATTCGAACCTTGGAACTGCAGATCACGAGACTGACCGGCTGCGAACTTAGAGATTTAGCCAATCCCTTTCGGAAGACGGCAAGAAGTAATTGTTCTTGGAAGAGGTGCATAATCTCTTCTTGTCTCCAAGATCAGTTTTTTTTGGGGGGGGGAGGGGGGTCATGTCTCTCTAATTTATTTATTTTCATTTATTGTTCCATTTTTATTGTATTTTTATTGTTGTAAATATTTATATGTATTAAGTGTGTTTTTGGAAGTGCTGTTGTCAGGATGTGACTCACGCGCTGTTGTTTTCGGGTCTGAGCTGGCTGTCTGCACATGCTGAGAAGGCGAAAGACCTTTTACGACTCTTTACAACTAGCCTCGGGCGCGAGAGGAGCGCTGGAGACGATCCGGGCAATAATAAGCAGCAGTCTTGAACCTCGTTGTCAAACAGGAAGGACGTTTGAACATGCGTCAAGGGACGCCGCTCTTACTCAAACAAAACCCATAAGGAGAGGGTTCGATTCTATGTGAGAATCATGGTTCGATTCTTGGTGGAACCGAGTACAGTTCTGTGTGAACTGAGGTGGGTTCTGCATGAACCTGATAGTAGGTGAGGATTATAAATGTCCTTTCGTCGAGTTTGAGGCCGGTAAAGCGAGAATTTGCAAAGGGCAGATCTCCACCTTATTACATGATTGTTGGCAGCAGCAAAGCAGCAAAGGCCTATGGATTCGAGCGCATCCCCAGCACGTGGTTCTATAGAAATGTGAATAAAGTGTTTCGTCTCTTTACAATTCTTGTGCGTGAATTGTTGGACATATATCCATACATCACTTGGCGCAGCAAGTCTGAGGCATACCTCGGTACGGGTGTAACCACCTGCGAACCTGTTATTTCATCTAATTAAGGGGCTAAGCGATCTCCTCTGCTAAAGAGCGATCACTATGTCATTGGAGTCGCAACACGACATTCCGCGCCGTTCAGTTCAGCAGCATCACTAATCATACGTGATTGCATTGATCAGAAGAAGAAAGAAAGTGCGTCGTTGTCTTACCACGGCACACCGCAGTGGAGAAGGCCTCAGCAGGGTTTCCCACATACTAAAATATTCCATCCAACAGGAATGATTAAAATGATATTCTGTAGGGAATAAAATTTTATAAATCTATCGCCATTATCATATGTTTAAAATTTATTTTTTATAGTCGGACATATGGTGATAGAATAGAATTGTGCAGTCGCTCAAAAAAATATCCGAACACTACGGTCGATTACAGAATTCAGGAAAAATATCTGGGAACGATTCTTTTAGAAATTATTGATCTGGCGACCTTCGTATAACATGAAGGTTGCCAGATCACTAATTTCTAAAAAAAATCGTTGCCAGATATTTTTCTGAATTCTGTAATCAACCGTAGCGTTCGGATTTTTTTTGAGCGACTGTACAAAGACAACTGTTTTGGATTTCAAAACAGGAAGAAAGTTTGAGATTTCGTATAAGATGACAGGATTTCCGGTGGGGGGAAGACCAGACTCCCTAGTCCCCCTTCCCCCAAGGTACGCCATGCAGTGGGCTAATCAGTGTTTCTCAACCTTTTTTGCCCGTTGCCACTTTCTGGGTTTCGCCCCCCCCCCCCCCCCGATCAAAAATTTGCAATGGGCGACAGCCTTTTCAAACCAAACGGTATCCCCTTTTGACCTTCGGTTGGAACATGGAATAGCAAAGAAAATTTAAACAGAAACACAGTTGGGACTCTAATCACGGAACTACATATTACGAGCCTGAGAACCTCGAGACTAAGACAACCAACAGAAATTTACTCCTGTTTGAAGCAAACTTAAGCAACCGAATGATCAGGTCTCAATTTTTTAGTATCTATCGTGGCCGAGTGGTCAGCGCGCTTGGCTACTGATCTACGGGACCTGGGTTCGAGCCCCGGGTAAGGCATGGATGTTCGTGTTGTTTTCTGCTGAGGTCCTGCCATCCTCTCAGATCTTCTACTATGGCATATAAACTGTCAGACCTCTGTGGCAAGCAGCTGCTTGAGGGGGTATTTATTTATTTTTTATTTATTTAAAAAAAAATCACTATACTTTCCAGCATTTCATCATAACCTTCTCTTTGTTTCCTAGGTAGATCTTAACCCAAAGAAGAAACTCAATCATGTCCTTCATGTCTACATCACTTCCTGTCATGGCAGTACTCCTTACCTCATGCGTCGTGAGCGCAACATCCGGTACCCAAGCGGTGACATTCATCATGAGGAAAGTTGCCTTCTCCACCAACCAATTTGGAATTGACCTCTATCGGGCTCTCAATATCACCGACCACAACGTGGCTATCTGTCCCTTCTGCATTGGCTCTTCTCTTGCCATGGTGCTCCTCGGAGCAGAGGGCAACACGGCGATGGCCCTGAGACAAGCGCTCTACCTGTGGGGAATGCATCCTCAAGAGATTCATCTCGCTTTCCACGACCTCATCGCTCACCTCGGTGTCAATCTCCGACCTCCAGAAGATGCAGTCGATACCGGTTTCCCTGGTTATGGAGGCCCTCACTTCCAGAGTCAGGAGAAAGGAAATCCAGACGGCAACATCCTCCGCATCATCAACAACATCTACATCCAGAGACACTTCGCCATCCACTATCCGTATCAGTTCTATCTCCAGCGTTACTACAACACTAGCGTCTTCCCTATGGACTTCGTGATGAACGCCGAAGAAAGCACGAAGCACATCAACTCTTTCTTCGAGCGTCTCACAGAAGGGAGAACTCGGCACATCCTCACGCAGACTCCTTCTCCGTCGACCAACCTCCTCCTCCTCAGTGCGATCTACTTCCGAGGCACCTTAGACATGAACATGACTCTAATCGAGACGGGAAGATCCGACGACTCTTCCGATCTTCAGGCTGCATCATCCAGTGCCCAAGTGGTGGGTGCTAGGAGTGGCAGAGCACCAGTGATGCTAGAGGCGCGGAGAGCTCGGGTGCGCTATGGCATTCACGAGTATCTGAACTGCACTGCAGTCGAGGTGCCGTTTCGAGGAGGATTGATCTCTTTGGTTGCGTTGATACCCAATGATCACGAAGGGATGGGACTCCTCGAAACACGTATGAGTGCACAGAGGCTTACGGACATCATTAACTCCATGCAAGTGAAGAGAGTTAACTTCCAGGTATGTAAATTCTCTTATACCTTTGTAATCTTCAAGACTTCATATTTTGGTTTCACCTTTCCAAACTCAACATATAATAATTTTAAATCTGAATGATTGAAATCCTTTATTAAAAATTGCAAAATTATTTTCATTTTTATACCTTAATAGCTGATTCGTGGCCGAGTGGTTAGCGCGTTTGGCTGTTGATCTAAGGGACCTGGGTTCAGCACCGGGTAAGGCATGGATGTGTGTGTCGTTTTTCTGCTGAGGTCCTGCTACCTCTCCGAGTAAGGCATGGATGTGTATGTCGTTTTTCTGCTGAGGTCCTGCTACCTCTCCGGGTAAGGCATGGATGTGTGTGTCGTTTTTCTGCTGAGGTCCTGCTACCTCTCCGGGTAAGGCATGGATGTGTGTGTCGTTTTTCTGCTGAGGTCCTGCTACCTCTCCGGGTGTGTGTCGTTTTTCTGCTGAGGTCCTGCTACCTCTCCGGGTAAGGCATGGATGTGTGTGTCGTTTTTCTGCTGAGGTCCTGCTACCTCTCCGGGTAAGGCATGGATGTGTGTGTCGTTTTTCTGCTGAGGTCCTGCTACCTCTCCGGGTGTGTGTCGTTTTTCTGCTGAGGTCCTGTCATCCTCACAGACCTTCCACTATGGCATATAAACTGACAGGCTCCTGTCAGACCTCTATGGCAAGCAGCTGCTTGAGGGGGTATTTATTTTTATTTTTTTATACCTTAAATTAATGTCGAGGAAATGCTGTGGAAAACGGATTTTTTTGTTTGACTTAATAATAATATTATTGATAGAATTTAAACTCGATTTCTTATTCTTTTAAACTTTTTTGATATTGATGTTTCCTTTAATTGTTTCATAATAACTCTCGTAAGGTTGCCTTGATTATTTTGATTTTAGATGAGAGGATTATTTACACAAAAGTAAGCTGGAAGTTCGAATATTAACTAGATCCGTCGATTAGAAGAGAAAGCATAACGACAAAAGAGATAACGATAATATTTATATACATAACGATAAATTCTTTTATGTTCATGTAATACAATATAAAATGCATTGGACCCACAAAGCTAGGTAGCTTTTCTGTAGGCAATTGAATAATATATTAATACGCATACATATGTTATCTCAATTATCAGTTTCACGAAGCAAACAAGATAAATATATATAAAAAACAAAAAATCGTGGAATTTTATCGAATTTGATTTAAAATTTTAATAATTTTTAATAAATTTTTAATCAGATTCGTTAATCTATAATTCCTAAATCTATAGAGATACTTCAAAACGGTTTTGAGTATCAAATATTTCGTTCCTTTCATTATTTCATCTTTACTATTGGGCTACTTTACGAAATATGCGATTGATAGCAACAGGGCGAAAATCCCGTACTCCAATTGGACATTCATTCATTTTGCATACTGTTATGGCATTGTTCTGTTTCGTCATCAGTTTCAATGAGGTTTTGATTGTGGGCTTGTTGGTAAACAATAATAGCATTACAAGAGTAATTATTTACATCCATTAATCGAACTAATCTCAGTTATTATCTCTAATTGATCTATTGATTAGCTATTCATTTATGGAATCCTTATGTGAAAGGATTCCAAGGATTCCAAGCCTAGCTTGTCGAGGCATGTTATCGCCATATCTGGGATTCAGTTTTGTAAAGGTTTAATTATTTTGCAAGAAAAAAAGTTTCATTTATTCAATTTGCATAATTATAAGTTTGTAATTGTGTTATGTGTCCGAAATGTATGGAAAACGTAAAATGATTCGTTAAAAAATAAACTGGAAATAAACTACTTCACACCAGATATTTCATTTCCGATGTTAATGGCTTAATTACAGTTCCTAAGTTGCTAAACGAACCAAAAGTAAAACGTTTTCAACGATGGATATTTGCGATTTGTCTGACATAGTATATTCAAGTAGGAACACCTTACAGCACCTTTCGGCTTAGAACAAACCTAGTGGGGGTTCCTCCCCCCCTTGAGAATGCTGGTAAGGATAATGAAAGCCAAAAATTATTCACCTTCGATATATTTCACGAATTATTGAAATTTTTTTTAAAACCTGTAAAATGAAGGGGAAAATGTTACCTTTCTCCAGGTCGATTGCGTCGCTTGTCCCTAAATGTTCGATTGCATCGCTTGTCCCTAAATGTTCGATTGCCTCGCTTGTCCCTAAATGTTCGATTGCGTCGCTTGTCCCTAAATGTTCGATTGCGTCGCTTGTCCCTAAATGTTCGATTGCATCGCTTGTCCCTAAATGTTCGATTGCGTCGCTTGTCCCTAAATGTTCGATTGCGTCGCTTGTCCCTAAATGTTCGATTGCGTCGCTTGTCCCTAAATGTTCGATTGCGTCGCTTGTCCCTAAATGTTCGATTGCGTCGCTTGTCCCTAAATGTTCGATTGCGTCGCTTGTCCCTAAATGTTCGATTGCGTCGCTTGTCCCTAAATGTTCGATTGCGTCGCTTGTCCCTAAATGTTCGATTGCGTCGCTTGTCCCTAAATGTTCGATTGCGTCGCTTGTCCCTAAATGTTCGATTGCGTCGCTTGTCCCTAAATGTTCGATTGCGTCGCTTGTCCCTAAATGTTCGATTGCGTCGCTTGTCCCTAAATGTTCGATTGCGTCGCTTGTCCCTAAATGTTCGATTGCGTCGCTTGTCCCTAAATGTTCGATTGCGTCGCTTGTCCCCTAAATGTTCGATTGCGTCGCTTGTCCCTAAATGTTCGATTGTGTCGCTTGTCCCCAAATGTTCGATTGCATCGCTTGTCCCCAAATGTTCGATTGCATCGCTTGTCCCCAAATGTTCGATTGCATCGCTTGTCCCTAAATGTTCGATTGCATCGCTTGTCCCTAAATGTTCGATTGCCTCGCTTGTCCCTAAATGTTCGATTGCGTCGCTTGTCCCTAAATGTTCGATTGCGTCGCTTGTCCCTAAATGTTCGATTGCGTCGCTTGTCCCTAAATGTTCGATTGCGTCGCTTGTCCCTAAATGTTCGATTGCGTCGCTTGTCCCTAAATGTTCGATTGCGTCGCTTGTCCCTAAATGTTCGATTGCGTCGCTTGTCCCTAAATGTTCGATTGCGTCGCTTGTCCCTAAATGTTCGATTGCGTCGCTTGTCCCTAAATGTTCGATTGCGTCGCTTGTCCCTAAATGTTCGATTGCGTCGCTTGTCCCTAAATGTTCGATTGCGTCGCTTGTCCCTAAATGTTCGATTGCGTCGCTTGTCCCTAAATGTTCGATTGCGTCGCTTGTCCCCTAAATGTTCGATTGCGTCGCTTGTCCCTAAATGTTCGATTGTATCGCTTGTCCCTAAATGTTCGATTGCATCGCTTGTCCCCAAATGTTCGATTGCATCGCTTGTCCCCAAATGTTCGATTGCATCGCTTGTCCCTAAATGTTCGATTGCATCGCTTGTCCCCAAATGTTCGATTGCATCGCTTGTCCCTAAATGTTCGATTGCATCGCTTGTCCCTAAATGTTCGATTGCATCGCTTGCCCCTAAATGTTCGATTGCATTTATGGAGTAGCCATTGTTACACGTGATACGTGTGAAGTTCCATTGCAGCTCATTGTTCCCAACTATGCATATCATTGGGAAAATTCGTTTTCCGAACCCAATGTATTGTTACGACAGAAGAATCTGGCAACCGAAAGCAAAGTTTCAGCGAACGAATAAGAACTTTGGGAGAATTTGGAGAAGAAGAGTGGAGCGTTAACGGTCGTTTTGTATTGTAACGGTCGTTGTGTTGTAACGGTCGGTGAGTTCGAAAATGGACGGTGAGCTGTTCTGAGACAGTGCGCGTTAAGTATCAAGAAGTAACTTGATGTGTTGTGTATACACGGAAGGATAAAAGTGGGATCTTTTATCGTTAAGTATCAAGAAGTAACTTGATGTGTTGTGTATACGCGGAAGTATAAAAGTGGGAACTTTTATGGCTAACTTCGAATGTCTACACGGACTGTCTTTTTGTTCGGCTAGTGTGTGAAAAGTTATTAGCACAGGACGAGAATTGGTTTACGAGTGAAGATCTTCGGGTGACCTGGTAAATCAAGTAAAAGGTAGTATTTAGTAAAATACACAGAGCTGATGTGTGCTCATGCAGGAAGATTGATGACTTGTGCATGTTAATAGTTGATTTGTTAATAAGATACTTCATCCATATTTCCTTTGTAACAATTTACCTTGTATTGAATTTGGTTTTGAAATATAGCTTTTAATACTCACGCTCAGTGGCTATCCATATTTTTGTGATCCGCAACATTTGGTGTCAGAAGCGGGATTATTTATTGAATGCCGTTAACTAGAAGTATGGACGAATTAGTAAAGTTGATAAATAGCTTGAAAGTCGATATGGCTACGCAGATGACTGTTATGAAAGATATGAAAGCCGATATGACTACGCTGACGACTGATATGAAAGATATGAAAGCCGATATGACTACGCTGATGACTGATATGAAAGCCGATATGACTACGCTGATGACTGATATGAAAGCCGATATGGCTACGCTGATGACTGATAGGAAAGCCGTTATTGCTACGCTGATGACTGATAGGAAAGCCGTTATTGCTACGCTGGTGACCGATATGAAAGCCGATATGGCCACGCAGATGACTGATATTAAAAGTGATCTAGCTGCCCAAAGCGATAAAATAGGTGACTTGAAAGCCGAAATGGCCGCACAAAATACTGAGATGAGAGATGAAGTGGCTCCTCAAGTTGGTAAGATTATTGATCAGTTCAAGGATAATAAAACCGAACTCAGTAGACAATGCAATAGTTTAAATGTTGAATTTGTCAGTGAAAAAGATGATCTTGATAGTGTTAAGTTAGATTGTAAACATGGAAAAGAAAAAGAGAAAGGCAACGCATATAAAAATGTGGATCTGCTACTGGAAATCAAGAATCGTAGAGATAGCGCAGATAATGCCTTTGACCACGCAACTACTGGTGATGCATGGCAGTGTGTCTATGTCGCTGGTGACATGTCTAGGAACTGTGAAGAACAATCACACAGATCAGAGAGCTGTGAGACTATACAGTACGCTTTGCACTTCAAAATACCTAGGTATACAAGTCTGGCACGATCTGAAGAGAGATCCACACGAAAGGTATTCTATTCCTCGCCGTCAGCAAAATGTGTCATGGACAATTATCTCAAAGGCAGAGTAACGAGTGGTAATGAGGGGGAACGAAACAGAGTTTACGTTTCGCAGAGTGGTCCGAGTAAAGAAGAGGCGTCCATTCATCATAGAAACAAAGTGCCATTCGACGTTACTGGGGAAGTCGGAGAGATTTTTCCGAAACATATAACCACACTCGAATCGTTTATAGAAAGTGGGGATTTAAGAAAGAAGAATTCCGAAGAATGGCTTAGAAGCGTAACAGGAGATGCTAGTAAAGGAGCTTCAGGCAGAGACAGTACTTCAAAGACTAACTTTCTGGATGAAACTAAGCCTCAGAGTTACGATCAGAGAGAAGTGAATCCCTCAGATAATTTCAACGTAGCCACGCTGAATTTCTTTTCTGAACAGTCAATGTGCAGATTTGGACATTATAACCATTTAGATTATAAGGATATAGAAAAGTTTTATCACGACTACAAGAGCTCTAAAGTGGACAATATCATGTTACAAAACTCGTCGCTGATCTCCAGAATGAACAATTTGGCAATCATGACTGATGTTTCCCTGGCTAATTACAATGAGAGCTCCAAGAAAGTGAATTCGGAAGAAACAGCAAATATGACCTCCTCGGGTCATGTGTTTTGCTGGAGACCCAAGTGGCGCCATCGGATGGTAGATGAAAACAGCACAGGAGGTGTCGGCAACAAAGTGAGTCTTGTCTTGGCTCCTGCACTTGCTGCTTTAGGTCTCAAGGTCCCTATGATCTCCGGTCGTGCTCTCCAATTGAAGGGATATACTCTGGACAAATTGGAATCCATCCCTGGCTTCACAGTGGACTGCACTAAAGATAAAATCGAGCAGATGATGGAAGACGTCGGATGCTGCATCGTAGGACAGACAGAGGAGCTGGTGCCAACAGATAAGGAGATTTACCGCTGCAAGGATCTGATGGCTACCATAGATAGCGTTCCTCTAATGATATGCTCAATTGTGTCCAAAAAGCTGGCTGAAGGAGTGTGTGCTTTGGTTTATGATGTTGAATTCGGAAAAGGAGCTATTGATCTCATCAGTACAGAAGATGTTGCTGTTGATTTAGTTAAGAAAGTGGTTGCAGCATCACAAGCTCGTGGAATGAAGAGTTTGAGTTGTTCAGCTGTTATCAGCAACATGGATTCACCTCTTGAAAACTCTGTTGACAACTCTCTGGAAGTGATGGAAGCTGTTCAGTGTTTCCTTGGTAACGGATCCTTGGAACTGCAAGAGCTCGTCGAAGAGTTAGGAGGAGAACTTCTGCGTTTGGTGAACATTGTGGATAATAGGGTAGATGAAGCATCACGTGTCTGCAAGATTCTGCATAACGGCAATGCTTTGAACAAGTTTCGTAACATGTTAATAGAACAAGGAGTATCTGAAGATGTTGCAAGCTGGCTATGTGAAGGTAAAACAGAAAAAATATTGCTAGCAGCCCGACACATCACTGATTTCACTTATACAGGAGAAACAGGTAAGGTTGTCGGATTAGAAGCTGCAGTTCTAGCAAGAGTATGGAAGGAGGAGATAGACCGAAGCGCTAAAAAGAATTATGGAGCTGATATAATTGTGAAGCACCTTGGGGATCAAATTGAATCAGGTGAAATATGGCTGAAGGTTCATCACGACAGTTCTGAATTAAGTGAAAGTCAACTGACAAAAGGGTCAGATTGCAGGATGAAAATTCTCCCTAGATTTTATGTCACTAATGACTTTCATTCCTTGTTACTGTTGATAGAAGTAAAAATCCAAAGAAGAAAACTTTCGACAAAGAAGAAAACTTTTTACAGGTTTTGCACGAAAACTCTTAGTCGATTCTTCTCCCTGCGGAGACATAAACGTGTTCACAAGGGCTATAGGCCTTACACGTATTATATTTGTGGACGAGGCTTCAGTCAGAAAAGAAATCTAAGTCATAATGAGATTCGCTTTCATTTTGACACAGACGTGGAATATCGCATTCGTCGACGTCCAGCTACAAAGAGCAAGGTGGTTCACGTGGATCGTTTGACCCCGTTTCATCGAAGAACTGAAGAAACTTTGGAATCCAGAATTGTTCGGGACGAACAACACCTAGGAAGGGGGCAGTGTTACGACAGAAGAATCTGGCAACCGAAAGCAAAGTTTCAGCGAACGAATAAGAACTTTGGGAGAATTTGGAGAAGAAGAGTGGAGCGTTAACGGTCGTTTTGTATTGTAACGGTCGTTGTGTTGTAACGGTCAGTGAGTTCGAAAATGGACGGTGAGCTGTTCTGAGACAGTGCGCGTTAAGTATCAAGAAGTAACTTGATGTGTTGTGTATACACGGAAGGATAAAAGTGGGATCTTTTATCGTTAAGTATCAAGAAGTAACTTGATGTGTTGTGTATACGCGGAAGTATAAAAGTGGGAACTTTTATGGCTAACTTCGAATGTCTACACGGACTGTCTTTTTGTTCGGCTAGTGTGTGAAAAGTTATTAGCACAGGACGAGAATTGGTTTACGAGTGAAGATCTTCGGGTGACCTGGTAAATCAAGTAAAAGGTAGTATTTAGTAAAATACACAGAGCTGATGTGTGCTCATGCAGGAAGATTGATGACTTGTGCATGTTAATAGTTGATTTGTTAATAAGATACTTCATCCATATTTCCTTTGTAACAATTTACCTTGTATTGAATTTGGTTTTGAAATATAGCTTTTAATACTCACGCTCAGTGGCTATCCATATTTTTGTGATCCGCAACAGTATTATCACATCTTATGCAGGCTTAAAAAATGAACTAAACAACTCGAATTTTTTTTTTTGGAACAGGAATAATTTTTAAAATGGATTACGTAATTGATTCAGCTCGCCTTCATTTAGATTGAAATATGAAGATGTGTTTTATGATTTTACTAGTAAATAGGATAAACTTGTTCTTTTGCTGATAAGTTAGCTTTTATTTTAACTGATAAACATTTAGATTTTTAACTGATATTTTTAACTGACTTGCTGATAAGTTAGCTTTATTTTTATTTTTAACAGAAATTAATAGTTTTTTTTAGCAAATGCAATCTTGAAATTAGTAAAAATAATAAACTTATGAAGCTATTATAAAATTGAATTAGCCATTAAAAAAAGTCCTGTGAATATTTCTCTGTCTCGCTTATTATTCAAAGTGTTAAGTGCTTTATTGGACTCTTGAAAATTAACACTCAAACAAGTGTGGATAACAGTAAAGAAGAAAAGGTTCAATAAATTATCAGTTTATTGTTTATCCTTGTTTATTTACTCACTTATTTATGTGAGTAAATAAACAAGGAATATAGTTCACCCTTCCAAACTGGGTCGGATTATAATAGGAGGCCTAAGGAGCCCCAGGCTCCAAACAAGGGTTGTTGTTTGGGTTGTTTTACCACTGAGCGGCACTTTTTTGGACACCATGGGCTAAATGGCCAGGTCACAAGGACCCCGAAGACTCAGAGAAGGTTGGGGGAAGAGACCCCCTGGAACAGCTGTTGGGAGACAGATGGTAGCCTCCCGTCAAGGCCATCCAGCGTGTTCTTTAACGTGCACAGGGTATGTCTCTCCCGCACACGGGGCCACGGCTTAACGTCCCATCCGATGGACGGCGGCGTTTTCAAGCCCATCGGTGTCCCCTACTGACCGTGGGCAGGGCGGGGAATTTTGCGGAGATAAATCTCAACGCTGACCCAGCTGGGACTCGAACCTGGGAACTACAGATTACGAACCTGGCATGCTACCGACTGAGCCACCCCCGCCCCGCTCCAAACAAGAGGAGGCACCCTAGACTGCTAACACCTAGCAGTATCTGATATAGAAATTAGTATTTTTTCGGACTTACATAACTTTTGAAGTTACTACAACAATAAATTTTTGAAACACTATAAGCTGATATAAATCTCAGCCAATTACTACCTATAAAGACTATGAATTATTTTTCTTTCAGCTATTAAGAGTATTTAAGTGGTCCCATCCAGGGAGAGATCTAAAGAGAAGCAATGGGGGCCATTCCCCCTTCACCACTCACTTCCAGAATGTTAGTGAGGTATTCATCTGACTAACATTCGAATTTCAAGAAAGAAGGCAAAACATTATTAAGCTCATTTATATTCCATGCATTTTAGAAGAAATTTTTTAAGACCTGTAAAAAGAAGGGGAAAATATTATGATGCATTGACAATACATGTTTCGGGCTCGATTGTGTCTCTTGCCCTCCTCTAGATTTTTTTCCAGATCCGGGCCTGGTCCCATCCAATAAGAGTCTTAAAAATTACATTATACTCAAAGAACAGTGATACTCATTAAAGACGAAGTTTCACTAAGGTAATCAGTATTATTTATTTTTATTTTTATTTTTTTTTGGGGGGGGGAAGGGGGATCAGATGGTAGCGTGCCAGTTCGTAATCTACAGTTCCCAAGTTCGAGTCCCAAATGGACCAGCGTTGAGATCTTTCTCTGAATAACTTATCCCTCTGCCCTCGGTGAGTAGGGGATACCGATGGACTTGGAAAGGCCGCCGTCCGTCGGATGAGACGTTAAGCCGTAGGTCCATGTGTCAGAGAGCCATACCTTGTGCACGTTAAAGAACACGCTGGATGGCCTTGACGGGAGACTATCATTTCTTTCCCAACAGCTGTCCAGCGAGTCCCCTTCCCCCGACCTTCTCAAAGCCCTCGAGTATTAACTTTTGTCCTAGCTGAAGTCCAATGTAAACAATGCATTGCTTTTCCATATTTAGTGAATTTGAATTTAGTAAATCTCAGCTGGGCCAGCGTTGAGATTTATCTCGGCAAAACTCGCGGCTCTTCTCTCGGTTAATAGAGGACATCGATGGTCTTGGAATAATGGCCGTCCATCTGATGGGCTTTAAGCCGTAGCCCCGTGTGCGGGAGAGCCATACCCTGTTAACGTTAAAAAGGTCCTTGTGACCTGCCCATTTAGCCCATTGTATACAAAAAAAAGTGACGCTCAGAGGTAAAACAACTGAACTAAATTTTTATTGCTTCATTTCTGGCAGCTGAAAGGCTCCAAATTTCTGATGTGCCCCAGGATTACTTGATCCAACTCTACCTCCAAGTACTGCAGTGCTACAGGAAATTCTGTTACACAACTGAAAATGCAGAGTAAAAGAGAAGTAGCGCAAACCTGAAACTGGATCACCATTCCACTTCATAATCAAAGAGTATTGAAACATGTCAACTGATTTCAATAACTTTCAAGCAAAAAACATACCACGAGGACGCACAGAAATCTTTTCGATGAAGAATCGAGCATTTCAACACGCTGATCATTTAAACATCTGGTGAACAACGTGACTAATAATACGACGAAAAAATTCTATGAAATGGCTCCTCTTCAATTGGTACTTTAAAATGCGACAGCGTTGGTCTGAATAATTTATGAAGCTGCACGATTTAAAGCGGAAGAAAGCTTAGAGCAATTGCCACCTGTGTTATCTAAGTAGGACTGGGCGTTGACTAAAAAGGCAAATTAACGGTTTGAAGTTAAAAAATCCCTGACAGCAAATCACAATACAGTAAAATACATGTTTTCGAATTTTGGGGATTTTAACGCTAATAAATTTTAATGCACAGCTGACGAAACCACTTAATATTTAGTACGGGGGTGACTTCAGATGATTGTATATTTCTGTTTGTAGTGGATTTAACTGTACATATTAAGATATTTGATCATAATAATTTGAAAGTTTATTTCAAGAAAGACAAGGTCAGAGAAAACCTGCTTGGGACTTAGTTCAGAAACGCTACATTAAGTAAATACAATAAAATTCCGATTTAGCGTTTCCGCATTTAGTGAATATTAACTTTTGTCCTAACTGAAGTCCAATGTAAACAATGCATCGCTTTTCCATATTTAGTGAATTTGAATTTAGTAAATCCCAGCTGGGCCAGCGTTGAGATTTGTCTCGGCAAAACTCACGGCTCTTCTCTTGGTTAATAGAGGACATCGATGGGCTTGAAATAATGGTCGTCCATCTGATGGGCTTTAAGCCGTGATACGTGTGCGGGAGATCCATACCCTGTTAACGTTAAAGAACAGCTGGATGGCCTTGACTGGAAGCTACTATCTGTCTCCCGATAGCTGTCCAGTAGATCCCCTTCCCCAACCTTTTCTGAGACTTCGGGGTCCTTGTGACCTGGCCATTTAACCCATTATGCTAAAAAAAAGCGCCACTTCACCACGAAATAATCAAGTGGCAGAAGTTATCTCCAGTTACGGCATCGATTGACCAATCCAAATCCGTGACGCCTGCCTGAAAGAATAACTACACAAAACTTTCCTAGTTTGTGTTAACCGATCTTTAAAAATATATTTTCTAAGGGAAGAATGCACTTCTTTACAAGAAGGATGGAGATAATGTAGAAGCTCAACCAGACTTGTCGTAGTGTCTCGTACAACATGCAAACGCATGCACGAACACCCAACCATGCATCTGGAACTCTAACCCAAACACCGGTAGCTGCAGTGTCATCGCGGGCCAACCACTGCGCCACCAAGGGACAATATATTTTGTTTATTTCACAAACATGAAATTAATATGTTAAAAGCGCAGCTTCATTTAATTCTCCTTTTTTTAATTATGATTAAAAAACTCCTTTCATTTCTAGATGCCAAGGATTTCTCTGGACCAGACTCACGGCAACTTAACCAAGGCTCTCTACAATCTAGGCCTCGTGGATCTCTTCACCCCTGGTTACGCCAACCTCTTTGGTATCAGCAATTTTGGTTGGCTGCACGTCACCAACATTACCCACAATGCTTTCGTGGAAGTGCGCGAAGCGGAAAACAGTGGCCAAGCGCATCACCAGGGAGGAGAGGACATGGTGTCGATCTCTTTGGACAGACCTTTCCTCTGGTTCATTATGGACAACATTGGAGGACTGGCCATTGCTATGGGGAAAGTAGTGAGACCCGAAGCAGATCTTCAGTATCATCAACAGCATTATCATCATCATGGATGATAGAAGGACTAACAAGGGAAGTTATAGCTTGAAAAACTTGTTGGAACAATGACTGCTGCTCTCTAATTCGTCTACTGTCAGTTGTTGCAAAGATGTTAGGTTTAATTAGCGTTGGTAGAAATAAGAACACCTTCTCACTGATGCTGTTACTTCTAAAGTTAAACTTATCACTGAGAACTATATGATAACTTCTTAATGTATATATAATTGGCATTCTTTGGTAACGAAATATAGGAAATTCAATAGAAACCCGTAAGAGAGCACTTACCTGTGACCTTTTGGCCCAATCGCATAAAGCCGCGGTAAGCATTTAGACTAGGAGTCTCAAACACGCGCGCGGCCTACGAAGTCCTTTTGTGAAGTCCGCAAACAGTACGTTCTGTCATAAATAATATCGAATTGTGGCTTACTAACTTCGCTCAAAAGCGATGATCTCACGCGAGCATGGAGAATATGACCGCGTTCAAATGGAGAAGAATCCACTACAAAAGAAATTTAGATTTGTTTGGATTTTCTTTTTGGTATTAAAAGAATACTAACACAGCAATGCAAGTAATTATGTTTGCATATTACTGCTTAAAATAAAATGCAACCTGCCGTATATTGAAAAGTAACTGACTTGGTTCTCCTCATGCTTAGAGCTTGAGACACCTGATTTAGACGTGCACCTCATTGAACCACTAAACGCTGGAGATTTTTTCCCGAGGGATTCCTCAATTGCTGGTCAATTCGATTTCACACAATTCTGCTGCACTTTAGCGTCCGACCAGAATCGGCATTCCTTGAATTCCTTCTTGAGAGACTCTTGAAGATGCAGAAATCACTGAAAGATCTGAACCCCGTGGAGAATGCTGCAATATCACCCATCACATCCCACGTGATAGTGGAAGTAGGTTGTCGTGAAGGAGGAGGTTTGCGCGCGAAAGATATCCTGGAAGCTTATTCTTAATGGTTGTACTCAATCTTTTATGGTTTTTGCTAGACAAGAATATGAACGTGCATCGTTATGATGAATCTTTGATTGGTTTCATCCTGAAAACAGCATCATTTAAAGTTAATACAATTTGGGGGTTTGCAACCGATGGTTCACGAGTTCCTGCTGATCATCAAGTCGATCATCTGCTGTTCAGCGCATCGTCCGATTCCGTGATTGATTCTTCCACGCAGAATTTTCTTGATTTGTAAGTTTTAAATCTCGAGCAGATTCTTACTTTGAAATCCTTATTATTTATAAAAAATCTTCTATGTTTCAGAGGGTGACAATACAATATAACACAAGAGAAATGGTGTTTAAAAAATTCATATTGCCCAAACCAAATAAAGAGTTTTTAAAAGATTCTTTGGCTATTCAGCTTTAAAAAATGAAATTTTTACCAAATTATCTGAGTGAAAAAGTAAGATGATACAAAATTCAAAAACAAAGTTAAAAAAGAATTGTTGAGCTAATTTGGCATGTTTTTCCAATGTTTCCAATTTAAAAAAATTATGTTTTAATATTTTTATTTAAATTATTTCTAATGTCCAATTTTTTGTAATTTTTTGTAAAATGGTTGGTTGGTTGTTTGGGGGTTTATGGCCGAGTGGTTAGCGTACTTGGCTACTGATCTAAGGGACCTGGGTTCGAGCCCCGGGTAAGGCATGGATGTATGTGTCGTTTTTCTGCTGAGGTCCTGCCATCCTCACAGACCTTCTACTGTGGCATATAAACTGACAGGCTCCTGTCAGACCTCTGTGGCAAGCAGCTGCTTGAGGGGGTATTTATATTTTATTTATTTATTGGCGCATTAGCAACTAAGGCTATAATGCGCCAAACGTATGTCCAAAAAGCAAAAGGATAAAAATCATGTCACCCCTCAACCAAAGTTAAAAATAAACTATAAAGACCAACACAAAAAATAGAATTCAGAATAATTTTATGAAATGAGCAAAACGCTGTATTTAAACTCCACTGGCAAATTGTAAAAACTCCTGTGGGTTACAGACTTGAAATTGTATTTACCGCTCTACACTTCTAACAGTTTCATATTATGGGATGATGGAATTATTTATGAACGATGGGCCCTGAGCCGGTTTCTATTGAATCGCCTGATACATTGAAAAAGAAGAACGCATTCATATTTATATTCAGCTGAAGTCATTATTCTTTTAAATTTTGTTTTTTGACACTGCATTATTTATTTGTAAACATGGGCTTTAATGGTTTCTGACTGCTAAATATTTGTTAACAAAAATGTTATCTGAATAATTTTAGACTTAAAATTTGATCTCATAATCCTGTTAGCTGATGTAAAAACACACATTGCTGTTGATCACACCTTGTTCATGACTCTCTATTATGCCAATGATGATCTGACAATTAATAAAGCTTAAAAAAAGAAAATATTTATCACATCAACATGGAAACAAACTCTGTACAGAATCTATATTTATTGTTTATTTTGTCAAAAGCATTGTTCTGTAATAAAATGTTTTGTGCAGTAGAAGCAAGTTCTAATCATTATGCCAAATCCTCTACATATTAAATCTTCTTTATGTTAATTTTGTGTGAATAAAACTTTAGTTGGCTTGCGTTGGTTTACTCCGGGGTGGTATTTTTTGCACATAATGGGTTAAAAAATAGCCAGGTCACAAGGACTCCAAGCCTCGCAGCTAGTTATGGGAAGAAGAGCCGATAGACTAGGGTTTTTCACAGTTTTTAATTCCCATCCGCTTAAAATAAAGACTAACCTACTGCTCCATGGAGGTGGCTCACTCGGTAGCGTGCCAGGCTCGTAATCTGCAGTTCCCAGGTTTGAGTCCCAGCTGGGTCAGCGTTGAGATTTATCTGCGCAAAATTCCCTGCCCTGCCCACGGTCAGTAGGGGACACCGATGGACTTGGAAAGGCCGCCGTCCGTCGGATGGGACGTTAAGACGTGGCTCCGTGTGCGGGAGAGCCATACTCTGTGCACATTAGAGAACACGCTGGATGGCCTTGACGGGAGACTACCATCTGTCTCTCAACAGCTGTTCCAGTAGGGTCCCCTTCCGCAACCGTCTCTGAGCCTTCGCGGTCCATATGGACTGGCCATTTAGCCCATGGTGTGCAAAAAAGTGCCGCTCAGAGGTAAAACAACCCAACCTAATGCTCCATGATAACGCTCGACCTCACATCTCACAAATAACGATCAGCAAAGTCCATCAGTTACAGTATGAGACTCTCACCCAGCATATTCACCGGACCTATCGCCAACAGGCCACCATTTCTTCAAGCATTTCGACCACTTCTTAGTGGGGAAAGCATTCAGCAACGAGACAGTAGTTCAAAACAACTTTGAAGAATTCATCGCTTCCAGGAACTCAGATTTTTTTACCAACGGCATATAAAGCATTTGTTTTGCGGTGGTAGAAGTGTATTGAATCTGTTAGTGCGTATTTTGATTAAGTAAAATTATTTTTAACAAAGTAACAGCTGTTGAATGTTTCACTCACAATTCGGCCATTTCATTTGCAACAACCTAACATAATGTTAAAGAAAATAAAGCAATAGCAGCCTTTTAATGCCTATGCCTTTACATCTCTCTAAGATCCGGCAAGTGATTAATAGCTTCGCCCACCATCTTTTCTTTCTATAATCAATATTTTACATAAAGATTTCCTCTTTTCTAATTAGTTTCTATCTTCTAGTAGTTTTTATTTTTCCCCCCACTGGTGTTCCAAACGTTTATTGGTAGGAAGCAAAACCCCAGAAGTTGGATATCGCCATCTTTCTACTCGGCCATACGATTTCATTTGCAAAATCCTCAGCAGAGAACGAAAAGGACACGTCCAAAGGGACTCCAATAGTCATGTGACCAGCAGAACTGGTTTCATCTCGAGCAAATACGCATGCTAACGATTGCGTGGGGGGAGAGAGAGAAGACGTTGACACGTGAGCCAGTTGAGAGTCGACTGTCTTTCCCATTTGAGGCTGAGACCGATTTCGTTCTAAGACAATGACAGAAATCGAGAGTCACTTTCGGTTGTGTTTTTTTGTGTGATCTGTTTGCTAAGTCTCCTCTGTATTTCTGTGACATCTTCTATTGCATGTGGCCGGCGGGTACTCTAAATTTTCCATTTCAGAAATTCGGATTAAACTGAAGCAGTCATCTCGATTTCTATGGTGAGGGTCGGGAAGGAAGGCAAAATGCCTGTTTTACGTGTTTGACCTGGGAAAGTCATCTTATTGAACGTAATTTTAAGTTCATGCCATTTCTCCTTTTTGCTTACTACAAGCATCGATAATTTTAAGAGATTTTCAAATTTAAATGTGATTTTAATTTTTGTATTTTATTCTAGGCACTATTTTGCACACAATGGGCTAAATGGCCAGGTTACAAGGATCCCAGGATCTCAGAAAAGTTTGGGGAGGGGATCCACTGGACAGTTGTTAGGAGATAGATGGTAGTCTCCCATCAAAGCCATCCGGTTTTTTCTTTAGCCTATACATAATGAGTCACTCCTGTACACATAACCACGGCTTAAAGTCTCATCCGACGGGGGGCGGGGGGTGCTCAATCGGTAGCATGCCAGGCTCGTAATTTGTAGTTCCCTGGTTCGAGTCCCAGCTGGGTCAGCATTCAGATTTATCTCCGCAAAATTCCCCGCCCTGCCCACGGTCAGTAGGGGACACCGATGGGCTTGGAAAGGCCGCCGTCCGTCGGATGTGACGTTAAGCCGTGACTCCGTGTGCGGGAGAGCCATACCCTGTGCACGTTAAAGAACACACTGGATGGCCTTGACGGGAGGCTACCATCTGTCTCCCAACAGCTGTTCCAGTGGGTCTCTTCCCCCAACCTTCTCTGAGCCTTCGGGGTCCTTGTGACCTGGCCATTGAACCCATGGTATGCAAAAAAGTGCCGCTCAGAGGTAAAACAACCCAACCCATCCGACGGACGGCGGACTCTTCAATTCCGTCGGTGTTTGTTTTCTCACTGAAAGTAGAACGGGAATTAGTGGAGATAAATCTCAAAGCTGGCACATTTGGGACTCGAACCAGGAAACTGCACCACCCCTTCACTCTAAGTAAAACCAGATCATCGAGCAAACGAAGATCAAGTGAGTTTACTACTAATAAGATCCTACTCTGTGTAAGAGAGAGACTATCTTGTAGATTAATTTACACTCGGAAAACTTTTCTTAAGGTTGATATTGGACGTTTGGTCTGTGTTCTAGAGCGATTCTGCAAATGTACTAGCGAATATTGTAAATAGTAATTAAAATTTAATCACTATCTGTAAAATTCAATTTATTCTTTACAAATTCCTAAACAATAGAACATTTGATCAGACAACAAAGAAATAAAAGATACCGGACACCAATCTCAAAATAGTTCTCAAAATTTGTACCCTTCAAAAATAACGTCTGTGTGGTGTGGCCTCAGTCAGTTTAGCGTCAGGATCTTAACCTGCAGTTCTCAGGTTCGAGTCCCAGCTGTGCTTGAGCTGAGATTTTTCTCTTCTAAACTTGATCCTGCCCCTATGTGAAAGGAGGCCCCGATGGGCAGGGCCAATGTTAGCTGTTTTTCCTCCCGGAGCGAACTTGGACTCTGCCACCCCCTTTTACAAGTCTCATCTTATATATTAATGATAAATTTTGCTAAATCTGATATCCTTTTTAAAAGCAATTGAAAATCATCTGTTAAAAAATAAGTCGTACTTACTCCGGTCAAACTTACTGCAGTCACAGTTATTAGTTTGTTTGCTTCTTACCGGCAAGCAGGGGCGGGGGTGGCTCAGTCGGTAGCGCGCCAGGCTCGTAATCTGTACTTCCCAGGTTCTAGTCCCAGCTGGGTCAGCGTTGAGATTTATCTCCGCAAAATTCCTACCCTGCCCACGGTCAGTAGGGGACACCGATGGGCTTGAAAACGCCGCCGTCCGTCGGATGGGACGTTAAGCCGTGGCCCCGTGTGCGGGAGAGCCATACCCTGTGCACGTTAAAGAACACGCTGGATGTCCTTGACGGGAGGCTACCATCTGTCTCCCAACAGCTGTTCCAGTGTGTCCCCTCCCCCAACCTTCTCTGAGCCTTCGGGGTCCATGTGACCTGGCCATTTAGCCCATGGTGTGCAAAAAAGTGCCGCTCAGAGGTAAAACAACCCAACCGGCAAGCAGTCGACTACTTACAATCACTTCTTACCGATCAATAGACAAATTTGCCGCCCCCTGTCGATGTGTTTCTGTAGTCTTCGTTCATCTTGATGGGATGTTAAGCCATGGTCATGTGTGCAGGAAAACTACACCTGGGTATGTTAAAGAACACACTGGAACGCCTAGACAGGGTTGGGTTGGGTTGTTTTACCTCTGAGCTTCACTTTTTTGCACACCATGGGCTAAATCGCCAGGTCACAATGACCCCAAAGGCTCAGAGAAGGTTGGGGGAGGGGACCCACTGGAACAGCTGTTGGGAGACAGATGGTAGCCTCCCGTCAAGGCCATCCAGCGTGTTCTTTAACGTGTACAGGGTATGGCTGTCCCGCACACGGGGCCACGGCTTAACGTCCCATCCGACGGACCTGGCCTTTCCAAGCCCATCGGTGTCCCCTACTGACCTTGGGCAGGGCGGGGAATATTTGCGGAGATAAATCTCAACCCTGACCCCGCTGGGACTCGAACCTGGGAACTACAGATTACGAGCCTGGCGCGCTACCGACTGAGCCACCCCCGCCCCGCCTAGACAGGTGACTTAGTTATGAGCTCAGTTATGAGTCCTTGTGACCTGTCCATTCAGCCTATTATTAAAATATAAAAAAAAATCACTCCTCAAGTAGCTTGCTTCGTAAAGAAGTCGGAAGGATCCTGTCAGTATAATACGCCATAAAGATCTGTGAGGAAGGCGAGACCTCAGCAGAAGAACAACACAAGAAAGAAAACATCCATACTTTTTCTGGGGTTGGAAACTAAGTCCCTTTGATCAGTAGGCAAGTATTTTAACCAATTGTATGTAAAAAAAAATGCCGCTCAGAGGTAATTCAGCAATGTCATTGATTTCTCTCTAATATTTCTCTATGAGACGCAAAGCATCGGCTATAAGTCCCATCATTATTCAATTTAATAATTAACTACTAGATGTAAAAAAATCCCAGAAGTTTAGCTTTGAAATATCATATTGAGAAATCCAACAAAGAAATCTTCCATAAAAAATTTCATTTTCATAGTACCAAAATTTTCAACACATTAAGTATTAATAGAAGAAATGAAAAATGTTTAAGAACATTCAAAAAACTGTTAAAAGAATATTTGTTAACAATTGACGAAATTGATAGTATTTATGAGAGTATTTTGAGATCCCAAGCACAAATAAAAATAAATAAATACCCCTTCAAGCAGCTGCTTGCCACAGAGGTCTGACAGGAACCTTTCAGTTTATACGCCATAGTAGAAGGTCTGAGAGGATGGCAGGACCTCAGCAGAAAAACAACACACACAGCCAACCCTTAGCCAGGGCTCGAACCCAGGTCCCTTGATCAGTACCCAGGGTACTGCCAAGTACAAATATAAAAGCCATTCATTCATGCTTTCCCAGCTCGGTAAGAATATTTTACTCAAAAAAACTGAAAATGTGTTTAACTTCGGTGCATGACAATCATTGCACTTCCCAAGAAACCTTAAGGGTCGTTCATTTTCAAAACCAACTAACCGAACAACTCGCATTGATCACTATCTTATAAACTTGACCTTGAAGTTGTAAACGAACTACTTTAACTACTACTTCCAGCCAGATCTACATCGGATGTGACATCTGACCTTGGAGAAAACAATGAGCTAATTAAAATACTAGCCACATGAACAGTCTCTTGACTCGTTTGAACTTTTTCTCTCAATTTTCGGCAACTGAACGATCCGTAAGAGGCCGCTGCGATCACCAGACAGACCGGTAAAGAGAGAAGTGAAGGGGATAGGTAGGGGGCGGAAACACTCCCAAATCACAGGAAGCAAACCAACAACTTGCCTCGCCTTTAGTCGCTTGTCTGCCATGAGGTTTGTGGGTCGGGAAGGTGAGCCACCTTATTAAGGCAAAAGTTCGCCGATGTGTGCAGAACATCTGATTGCAATGATAGTCTTTTTCTCGGCATTGCGAAACTATGTTGCAGTCTGGAGTGAGATACAATAAGACGCTGTCTTCAAACGATTGCACGAAAGAAATCTTTTAAGATTTGTAGGTTTTATGCGAACAGCTTTTAAAGCTTCCCACGTGTTTTGCATCTAGGTGGAATCTGCAAGCTTGAAGAATGCAGCCTTTTCTGCGTAGGTAAGAATACAATCTGATTTTTTGAAATTGCCTTTAAGCAGTGTGACTGATTATACACAGAAATAGACTGCTAATTTAAATCCTTGATGAGGTGATATTTCGTTATTGGGTTTTTATTTCTTTCGTTTTTATGTTTTTTTGTTATTAAGTTCAATATATGATGGGATTAATAACCATATGCTTTGTGTCTCATGTGGAAAAACACTACATTACAAAACGTTTGTGGAACTTCCCTGTCATATTAATGGAACCTCACATTCACAACTCCCTAACCTTCAAAAGAAGCTTTTTACAGAAAACTTTCACTAGATAAACTGATTTAACCCAGATATTTCTAATCATCGATTTTCAACATTGTTCTTTTAACCTTTAAGAGTCATTAAGTTGGAAACATTTAACAACAAACGCTGCTGTTATACTGGTTCTAAACGTTTTCAAACATAATTCAAAGAATCATAACTTCTAAATTCGCATTTATTTCAGTAAGCTGTTTATTGTGACAATTATAATTTGTGTTTTAGTGGGCTTTAGAAGTAAAATGTTATGATCAGTGACGATGTTTTTAAGTGATTGAGGTTCTATAACTCTTTAAATATTACACGAATATTGTTGAAAATTGGGAATTGAAAGATTTGCGCGAAATCTTCAATTTATCTCTTGTGACATTTTGAGGCGGGGGGTGGCTCAGTCGGTAGTTCGTAATCTGTAGTTCCCATCTCAAAGTTGAGATTTATCTCCCCAAAACTCTCCGCCCTGCCCCTGATTAGTAGGCAACACTGATGGCCTTGGAAAGGCCGCCGTCCGTCGGATGGGATGTTAAACCATGGTCCCGTATGTGGGAGAGCCATACCTGTTCACGTTAAAGAACACACTGGATGGCCTTGACGGTAGGCTACCATCTGTCTTTCAACAGCTGTTCCAGTGGGTTTCCTCTCCAAATCTTCTCTGAGCCTTCGGGGTCCTTGTGACCTGACAATTTAGCCTATTGTGTGCAAAAAAGTGCCGCTCAGAAGTACAGGTAACAAACCAACCCTGTGACATTTCTCCGTAAAAAACTTTATTTTCAAAGTTAGGGAGCTTTGAATGTTATTTCCGTTCACATAACGTGGATGTGACAGGTTACTTTTTGCAATATAGTGTATGCTTGTGAAATTAATGATATTGCTGAATCGTTTCGTTGATCAGGGAAATGCACATGGCTCGCATGCAACACTCGAGAGGTTAAACTACTGCTGGAATAGCTTTTACACTGATATTAAATTAATATGTAACTTATTAAATTACAACGTTAAAATAATGCTTTTGAGCCTTATGTGCTTAAATCTTAATTGTGGGATTGTGCTCTCAATAAATGAATGAATATAAATATTTCCTTTGCAAGGGCAAAGATATGGAAATACTCTTTTAATTGCATAACAGAATTTGTAAACAAACTTACAAAATTCGTTTCCCAAAGACAAGAGGAACTATAGAGATCATAGATTACAAAGTCTCGATTACAAGTACACTGGTTTCCATAAATTAAAGGACAACCCATTACGTTATGCCAATTTGAGGCTAACGTCGAAGCTCTATAATTTCTAAAATAAGATTTTCTCTTTTAAAAAATGCGATAGCAGATAAAAATCTTAATCTGATATATCAATATCTCGATTTTCAACAATATTCGTGCAGTATTTCATGAATTATGGAAGTTTGAATATTTAGCGATAACAATGCCAGCTACAAAAATTGACTTCAGAAGTTAATTAAAACTTATTAACAGGTATTATTGTATCAAAGTGTTTAATAAAATAAGTTTGTATTTTAGAATTTGTGTAAAGAATTCTTTCACTATTCTTCAGTTTTGGTTTAAGTTTCTTAAGACTGGCATTGCTGTTGTTAAATATTCAAACTTCCATAACTCATTAAATATTGAACAAATATTGTTGAAAAACGAGATATTGAGATATTTTATTGAGAACTTTATCTGCTCAGAGATTATCTGCTTAACATTTCAGAGGAGAGCCATCTAGTAGTGCTGTAAAAAACTAATTCACATAAACAACTCAATGGCATATATCAGTTTTAAATTTTTTTTATTGAATATCACAAATTTTTAATACATTGTTTAACACAAGGCATGCGATATTTTTAACATGAACTTTCATTTTTTAACACAAGTCTTCAAGAACATAGGCCTTCAGGAACACAAGTCTTCAAACAGATATCTTCAATAAGGAGTCCAGTCAATTAATTTCCTTTTCTTACGACGGATGGGGTGATGAACAAAATCGACAATGTCGTCTTGAGGGTGACCAAAAGTCTCTGATATTTTCTGTCTGGACAGTGGTACTGATAATATTTGCTGTGGAATGTCAACCTTGACCTCGTGGGGGGCTTCCAATTGTTTGTTAAATAACAGGTAATTTTTCAATACAGCCAGGTACTTTTCAGTTTTATTATCAACGTCAGATTCCAGTATTTTCTTTCTCTCTGTGTCTATATCACGCACTTTTTTTTCGTATGTTTCGCCTTTGAACGGCCCGGACTGAAATCATTTTCGAATTAAAGATCCCAATAGAAAGTAATGCAGCCGTGAAGAGGGGGAGCAAAAATCCCGATCCCTTTTGCAGGAGACGTTTCTTGTGACGGGCAGATGCACGTTTGGAAGCTAAACTTCTTATGATAGTCTTGTGACTTCGTAAATTCTTTAATACTCGATGGGAGACAGGTATATTGCCTTTTAAGAAATTGGCACACACTTCACATAGAGCATGCATCTGAGGGTCAGAGATGTGCTTCAACAGAGCTGCACGTTGCTTTCCCCCAAGTTTTGGTAAACACTGAAGGAACGGGCCTTGAGATCTAACTTTCATTTGGGACATAGAGTATCTCGGGTTCTTCAGAAGGGAGGATCTTGGCATGGAGCCTTTCAGTATCTAACGTTCTGGGATGGAGGTCCACGCACAAATAGCCACGCACAAATAGCTAGTCTATAGGCATCGGTCAGGAGTTTGGAATGATGTGGAAATACTATTGAGATATGCGTTCGCTGGCTACAGACTGTTCCATCAAGTCGTCCAGCACCAAAAGCATAGGTCTGAGGGGATCAAATTCCAGATCTATAGGTAGTCCTTCGTAAAATTCCACAGTTTTCTTAAAGGTTTCAAAGGCAGGTTGCCACTCCCAGTAGCAGTAAACGACACATTGGGGTGGGGGTTCAAACACTTGAGCGGCTTCTTTGATGAGTTTCAGAGTGAAAGTCGTCTTTCCACACTGAGAGGGAGCAGCAATTAAAATATTTGAAGGAGTTCGGAGAGCCATCGTACCACCACGCAGCCATTAAAGTCTACTCGACACGTGTAATCGATGTGCAATACTGTGGGAAGAGTCGAACCGCTCGCTCTTTTAAACAGGAAATACCGACAGTGAGCACCACAAGTGTCTCCCATGGGGTCCTGCGAGGTATCGAGGGATGCAACATGTGACGTATGCCTAGCTGACTGTAGTATTCTTGCATGGACACATCTGGACTTGTCCCCAGGGGGTCAAAGTGATCCACATGCATTCCTTTCTTGTAAACAGCTATCCAGTGGGTTCCGAGCAGGGACGAAGGATCAGTATTGTAGATAAACAACGCTTTTGACTGGTCGATTCTGCGAGGTAGTCTGTCACGTGGGAACACACCTAGACTTGTAGGTAACATCGAGAGGATGGATTCTAACTGATAGGTATTCATGAGCTGTAATCAAACAGGATTTTACGATCCAGTGGGATTTCCAGCAGATTCTGGTATTCTGCATACAGGATCACAATGACTGATGTGGGTAGTGGCTTGGCAAACTTTAATTCGACTTTCACACTACCACTCTTTATTAAAGAAAACACTTGATTACATTCACGCTGCTCGGGGGGTCAATTGGAATCTAAACAGTGTAAAACCCTCGCCATAGGCTTTTCGTGATAAGTTAATACCACTATCGGATTTCCAGGCGTCCACAGCTTCCAATAATCCTTGGTAACATCGGAGATAGCGTCCATTCGTAAAGTCTGGGGTGTAGGACTGCTGATCACTGTCAATGTGAAGACTGATGTAGTTTAAGTCGAAATGTTGGAAGTTCAAGGGATTTTTTTCATACGATCCATTCAGATTGGTGCTTTCCATCATACCCAGTACCAGACGTACCGGAAGTTGACCAAGAAATAAAATGTCACGGTTCACACTCGTCAGAACTGCAGTAATAGAGAACATGCGTAAATCCGTTCTTTGTATGGGGGACTTGGCACTCTCTGAACCCAGTAGGCGAGCGTGTGCAAGGATGACACCGGAAGTGGATTTGACTTTGCGCACAGAAAATTCAGCTTCGTGAATCTGTACTTTGTAAGAGGGGTCCGCTTCACCTGTCACGAGACAGAATTCGGGCTTGGACCTTAACAAACGCAGTCTCAGATCGACCTGATTGAGTAGGTAACGTTCTTGATTGAACAGGTCGGCACCGATCCACGAGATGAGTTCGTTACCTGTTGACTTGATGTACCCCTTGCACTGATGCCATCCCTCGTTCTCCAGACTGGTCAGTTCCATTTTATCGGGGGTGTCGAGGTATCAGAGTGACATACCGAGCTGACTTCATGTGGCATCGGTACCGTAATTCAATAGTCTCCAGGTACACCCTGTAGGGGTACAGGGTGTGAGAAACACTCACTAGGTGATCGTTGAGGAAGACGTCTACTTGATTGAAGAGGGCGGGAAGAAATGATTGCAAGGGGCAATCACTTCCGACGGGAGTGTACCATCGGACTTCACAATCTTCAAGACGAGGTGCAGGTGACAGCGGGATAGATCAATGCAACCATCTGCCCCTTTCACGATGAATTCAAGTGGAGCATTACCTTCCAGCGAAACCACAGGTAAATAATTGACATAGCAGCCTCTTTCCAGTTGAGAGACAGTGGTGGGAACCAGAAACAGGTCCAGTTCGGAATTGGTACAATCGCCAGAATCAGCGTAAATTTTCTGAATGCTCATGATGAAAACACGTCCTTCACAGTACAGAGTCTCTTCACTTTATGAACACTAGGATGATGACGACGGCATCCTATCCCTTTTCTGCCCTGCAGCTTGGAACTGGCACGTTGCAATAGGTCTACACTGGCTTAATGCAACCCTGCTTTGGCGGCCATTTTGAAGTTTTGCCCTTGGGCCATCTCTGAAACGAACCGTAGCCCCCCCCCCCCCTTACGTATGGTGGACAGCGCCAGTCGTACGAGAGGGCTGATGAAACGTCTAAGAGTGGCAAAGATGCTACCGAGCACATCACCTCTCTGATAACGAGGGCCCCAGAACACACCCTGGCCCGTTTGGCTCTTGTAGATCCGATGGCTCACATAGGTGTCTGCAGAAGTTAGAACGAATTTAACCCTCATGGCAGAAATGTAACTTGACTAAAACTTTACCGAATTTAAAATTCAGAGGTTCTCCTGTATCGGTACGAAGGAAGATTCTCACACTCTCGAAACTGTTTCTTGCCAGGTGGTAGTAACCAGGTTGTTGATATATTGCAATGATGGCTTTGTTATTACTGGTTCTGACGGCAGGATTCACAACTCGCAACAGTTCACCATGAGTATCACCTAACAACTGAGGTGCAATCAGGTCTGAATACAAATAAATACCATACATTCCTCTGTTCATATCGATGGGGTAGTCACCAACTGCTTTATTCAATGGAAAATCTAATTTAGTAATTCCTAGCATATCTCCCAATCCTGGGTTTGAATGAGGAAATTTAATGAAATGTAACTTGTCTGCATCCATCAACATTGTGTGATCGGCCTGTTGCTTGAAACGGAAAGCTTTTCTCAACTTGTAGGGCATGACCTGGTTCATCGCATCGAATAATGATTCAGCAGTTTCGTATCGTCCGTGTGGCACCTTTCGTTCGTGGAAACTACCTGGAGGAATCACGTAGAAATAACAATCATCATCTATCGCGAATGTTGCGGTATTGCAAAGTTTGCTAGTAAATCGCTGGTGGAAGGGTTTGTCAACTTCTCCCTCGTCGACACACAGAAGCCTGCCGAAATTCGTTTTAGGGAACATCAAACCTTATCCCTCACTTGGTTTGAATACCCAGTAACCACTGTTAAATGACACCAATATTTCTTTGGGGAGCTGAGTGGAGAAGTGAGACAACAGTTCCATTCGAGTTATTTTGCCTGGTTTAAGTTTGATTTCCCAGTATTCTTCAAAGGGAGCAGGAGCATGATATTGAAACATGTCATTAGAGCCGTCCACATTGTACCAGCTCACGGGTAAGTGAACTTCTGCTAATCCCACTTTCCATTTTCCACTTAGTCTTAGGGGTTGTGCTAGACGAACCCTGAAATCACTCTGTGAATTGTTTGGGTAAATATTCTGACTAGCCGTGAAGGGGAGGGTCAGGTAGAAACTATCCATTTTTTAGGAATCCACGAAGGTTTGGGATAACCGCGAAATTTGACCAGTGCTTTTTGACCTTTTCTCTCGATTATTTTCTCAACAGTGTAAAGTTCGGGTTCGGTCACTTTTTGAAGTTCCGATTTATAAAATGTTCCCTTCAACACTTCTCCCTCTGAATCTCGTATGACGTATACAGGGGGCTGACGTTGTAACACCTTGTCGACTATAAAAATTTCTTCGGTCCACAAATGCGTACCTGCCTTCTTGAAGAGTACTTTTAGACTGGCTTGTCGAACCGTGTCCCCCACTTAAATGCTGGTTTTTCTTTTACTACATTTGGATTGCGATAGAGTCGAACCCACACAACGTCTTCATTGTGTAAGGTCACGACGTCCTTGGGAGCCATATCGTGTGCACTATGAACTGTGGCATTGTATCCTCATACAACACGTTGCAGCACGTCCAAGTACCGGTATGTGTTATTGCGTGTATAATATCTCCCCAGTCTCTCGCATAGTGTGCGATTCCATCTCTCCACCAAAGCTGCTTTTTTGTCAGAGTAGGTGACGAAGAACCGAATACCTTTCTCTTTCAGAAATTTCTGGAACACTCTGTTGGCAAATTCGGTACCTTGATCCATGTTTAAATTCATGGGAGATCTCCCCTTGGAAAGGATTTTTTTGAAAGCCGACACCCTTTCTTTCCCTGTTTTTGTCTTCATAGGCACCACCCACCCATACCTTGAGAACACATCGATGACCGTTAATATGTAACGATAACCGTCGTTGAAGCGAGTTAGATTTTTCACAACCACGACATCGGCTTGCTGTTGTTTGTCTAAGCCTGTGACGTAAACTTTGTTACGGGGGAACTTTCTGCGAACAGGTTTATGTAACGTGTAGGCGGGTTGCTTTTCTAATAATTCTTGGACGAGTTTCAGTGGCAGTCCTGTATTCTGAGCTAACTTTTTTACACTACCGAATCCTCTTTCAGGATCGAAATAATGGGATTCCAAAGTCTTGTTTTCTGCTGCACCCAAACGTCGTATCCCACCAGGTTTTGCCATTGGTGTAACGAAAGTGTAACACCTGTAACTGTAGGGATGTCTCCTATAAACTGTCTGATGTCCACTGTTAAGTTACACACGCGAATTTTGTATTCACTGTCTAAGGCTTTTGACTCTCCACACTGAATATTTTTACCAGGGGCCAAAAGTTCTAATACAAGCAGCACTATCGTTAACACTGTTATGATTACACTTCCAACACTAGCTAACACCTTCTTTCTCCTATCCATACCAAGACTAAAATGACATAGGATGAAAAGACAGACACATTATATGGGTTACAATTATTTAATTCATATAATTCTGATTGCTGCCACCAAAAAAAAGTTTAGTGGGCTGGAAAATTTCAGATGAACGTAGATACCAAGGGAGTTTGTGATCGGGGAAGTTAATAAAGGGGGCGGAACTTTTGATAAGGAGGAGGTTTTAATGAAGGGGAGGGAATTTTAATAAATGGGTTTTTTAATAAAGGGGGAGGAATTTTTGATAGGGGTTTTTTTAATGAGGGGGAGTCAAACATTGGGAAATTTTCCATTAAAATAGAGGGCTTTTTCTAAAAATAGTACTCATCCTATACACTAGATGGCATCACGGGTGCTTGATAAAGGGGGAGGAATTTTGATAAGGGGGGTTTAATGAGGGGGAGTCAAAAATTGGAAAAATTACGACTAAAATTGGGGTTATTTCTAAAAATTGTACTCATCATATACACTAGATGTCGCCACGGGTAGTTAATAAAGGGGGAGCATTTTTTAATAAAGGATTTTTTTAATAAAGGGGGATTAATTAATCATTAATTAATTATTAATTATGAATTATTGATTGTGAATTATTAATTATGCATATTAATAATGGGGCGTGGTCATATCACTTGACCGAAAGTGGATGTAGTCGGTTACGTCATGGGGGGAAAGCACTGTGCAAAGGGGAACGGTAGAGTGCAACTAGACTACTTTCTTATCAGCAGCTAACTGATCCTTTACACGTTTATTAAGCTCCCTGTAATGCTTTCTATTAGGACTAGTAGGGTATTGATTAAGGACATTCCGACAGTTCTTTCTTTATGAAATATGCTCAAGTTCCTTATCACTCAAATAATTCTCCTTCCTCTGCTTCTTTTTTCCTAAAAGAGTACTGTTAGTTTCCAAAAAAGCCTGTTTAAAACGATCCAATTCTTCCTCAATTTCAGTAGCAAACCATGACTGTCATAATGACTAAGCAACCTATCATGGTAAGCTTTAGCTATAACTGGGTTTTTGAGAGCTTCTGGACCTTTATGACGCGGTTTCGTGCTTTGAAAATACTGGTTCAAAGTCACCTTGTATATGTAAATATATCCCAGCTTCTCAAGATCGGGTGAGTTCACCAAAAGGCTTGAAAAGGCTCCTCCTTCAGATGGGATGCTAAGCCGCGATCCCATGTACACAAGAGCCAGAGCCTATGTGCCTTAAACAACATGGTGGATGGCCTTGACCGGAGGTTTTTGCTGTCTCCTAACAGTTGTTACTCAGCTCTGAGTCCTTGGGGTCTTTGTGATCCTTTTTGTGTTCACAAAACTTCACTCAGAGATAAAACAACCAAAACAATAAGTTCCCATGATTCTTTGGATGAGTACAGTAAAGGCCAGATTTGGGGGGGGGGGATAAAGAGGCCTGGGCCCAGCCCCCAAGAAATATACAAAGAAGTTTTCTGTTGAAACCTACAGTAACTTCATTTTAAACAGAAATTAATATATTATGTGTTGCATTTCTTAAATTATGCAAAGTTCGAAATTAGTAATAATAATAAGATATATGTTGGAAATCTACAGACGGTGCCGTTACAATTGATAAAACATTTATTGTGCAAAACACGCCACTAGGGGGAAGACCCAATAGTCGTCCCAAACATCCCCCAAAATTCTAAGAAAGTAAAAAGTTTCAGGGTGCTTGTGTGTATTAATTGACGGTGAACAATAATCTATCTTTCTTGGACAAAATAAGCCTTGATTCAGGTCACCAAACGATTTCTCTGAAGTCTTCCCCTTAGACAACAACAATTGGGATAAAATTTCGATTTGTAGCCGCGTGTGTGAGGGATATTCACTGAGAATATTAAAACAATATTAATTAAATTCTTGTTAATATATGATGTGTACAGCTTATAATTTATACCTTCACATATGATATTTGCCAGGCATGTACCATGAGAAAAAGACTTGAGTAGGGTTTCCCAGTTAATAAAATATTCCATCGAACAGGAAAAGTTAAAATGATATTCTATATGCAATGAGATTTCATAGGGTTTTTTTTTTTAATATTTTTATAGTATCAGACGTAAAATGTTGGGTAAAATAAATTATGGAAAGAAAACTGTTTTGGGTCTCAAAGCAAATTCCATCTGTATGAGGCAACAGAGTTGTTTACTTCCTGTATGGATGGCGCCACTGTGCGAATCAAATAAAAAAAAATTTGGAAAGTTTATAAGGTCACACAAGTTATGAAAAGGTTAGCCATTGGTGATGTAGTGGTAGCATAACAGGCATGTTTCCTGGACAAGTGGGTTCGAATCCCACTCATGGTAAAACCAATTTTTTTCAGCTAATTATTTCATGAGTTCCATGTCTACAGGACATATCCTGTGATTCTCTACTACTGGCATATACAGAAGTTTGAGATTCCGTATAGGACAGGATTTTCGGGCACCCCCCTCCCCTCTTGGTACGTCCCTAGTATTTGCATATAATATTAAGTTACTTCAAAAAAATTATAAATTTCAATATAATGAAAAATGGTAAGCACGAAGAAAAAATCAAAAGTTTCCCTAAGAAAAAAAATTAATTAATAATGTTAATTAATAATAAGGTTAATTAATAATTATTAATGAATTAAATGAAGTATTGCAATCGATTACGTTACATGGCTCTGTTTACAATGGCCAGTAGAATATCATATTCTTTTACGTCACTATCGATCATACTCGATCTGGTATTACTGTAACGTGCAGTGGTTCTCAAACGGCAGTACGTGTATGCCTGTGGGTACTTTGAGCGTTGTATTCAAAATGGCTTCAGCAGATATTCGCTGTCGACTATCAGCTTTGACACATAATTTAAGTAAAATCGCCGAAAAGCTGTGGCAGCTGATCTCTCATTCGATTCAGTGAATAAGTCTATTTTTCATTTTTTTAATTTCGAGTCTTAATAATACTTAAATCTTTCTTAGGTAAAAATTTTAAGCGAAGCTTTTAATTTTTGGTTGCATTATAATAGAGTACATACATCTGAAAAACAGAAAGGCACCACTTTCTTAGCGTCCTATGCTTACAATAATCTTAGAGGTACCTGAGGACTTAGCCGACCCTCCAGGGCAGTAGTTCTCAACTTTATATGCTTCACGTACCCCCTGGAAATGTGTATGTAACTGGTGTACTCCTTGTATAGACAGGTAAAACTATAGTTATAGTACATCAATGGGAATAAAATAAAACATATACAGGGTGTCCCTGAATTCATGGCCCAAACGTGAGGGGATGGTATTACACACTGAACCCACCAATATTCGTCATAGAATATGCGGCCGCAAACGCAGTGTGGAGTCGGAAATGAAGGACAGACACAGAGGTTTCCAGAGTAACATTTATTGAAGATCATTACAACAAATGTTCAAACGTCCGTCCACCAACGTTGATACAGGCGGCACAACAGCAGAATAGTGATCGGCATACCTGCTTGTAAACACTGGGCTTGTCGCGCACATCGGTGGCTGCGACGGACAGTTGGGGTACCGGATACTCCTCCGATTGCACGGGCATCTCCGTACACGACACTCTTCAAATGTCCCCACAGAAAGAAATCGATACAAGAAAGATCGGGCGATCTGGGGAGCCACGGGATGGGTTTGGCCGATCCAGCGCTTTTAAGCCGTGCTGCCTCGTCTGTGCCCCCTACCAGCACTAGGCTGCGTTTGCGGCCGCATATTCTATGACGAATATTGGTGGGTTCGGTGTAGACTACCATCCTCTTACATTTGGGCCATGAATTCAGGGACACCCTGTCTATATATATATACACATTAAATTTGTATTCACAAATTACATATATCGATAAACACAAAAAATGACATAAACATTTTACTGGGTAATTGACTTTTGAGCTCTCACGGCGTACCCCAAAAAATTTAACTGTGTACCCCACGTTGAGAACTCCTACTGCACGGGATACCTCACCCAAAAAGGTTGAGAATCACTGTGGTATAGGTAGACGTATCCCGCAGCAATTAGTTATGCCGTTTCGTTCCGTTCCGAGGCAGTTACTTGACGACAAAGGACTTATACATGCGCTTTAAGCAAAGACTGTCTCGGATGATGCTCTGGACAATCGACAGGAACATGGTTTAGCAACTGTTCTCTGTTGCGGGGTTTTGTTCCCTGACCATTGTGCGCACTTCCTTCATAATATCTAGGTGCTCTACGCTTTTTTGACTAATCTTCAACACCTTTAGAGATTCATCTCCTACATGCTGTTTCACTACAAAGATGCCCTTTCGAGAAATGTTAATCCTCTGGCTTTGCACATCTTTATCATTTGTGACTCGGACTGTGCGTCGGAAAGGGCAACCCTTCGGAAAACCCGTTGGTCTTTGGTAACATTTTGCATGATTTATGCTACAAAGGGGTACGAGTATAACTATTGAGACACGTACACTGTAGCCCCAATTTATTCATAGTGGGTTGCACGTCAGCGAGGTACATTTGTATACGAAATCCGAATTTCCTCATCCATGTTCCTAATGATTACTAACAAGTTTATTTGCATGCAGTATTTAAATTTAAATGGTTAACTAATTATGGTTTCTTTCTAGGACTGAACGAAAAGTACGAAGAAACCATGGATATCCCAACATTCATTTGTTTACAAGAGGGCCGATTTCTTTGTGACCAAAACATACCAAACGAAGTAATGTGGATACATAGGAGAAGAATTCCAATAGCAAGCAATTTTCACTGCTCTTAAGCCTCTTTTTTCTTATGGCAATAAGATAGACAAACAAGCTTTAATCAGTTATAATAATTTTCAGAAATCTGATGAATAACTTGGAATTCAACATTAATCGATGCTTCTAAATCTTTACTCTGATCTCAACAAAAATGAATGTAATGAAGTCATTGTTTTTGACTCTGTGCTTCGCTGTACTATGTGCAATATTTTATTTATTTTTTAGTGGCAATAGCGGCTTACAAAGATATCCTAATACCATCAAAAAACTGATCAATCCATTAAAAAGATTCCCTTTTGTGGTGGCCTACTCTGATCAAGATATTTCCCAATGCGAAGAAGTTATAAAACCCATTTTGAATGAAATTAATTCTACTAATAGGCAATGGAAGAACATTTCTCATTCAAATTTATTTTTATATTCAGCATTTTATGACAATAGATTTCATATTGATGGCAAAATAAAGAACTTCATTCGAATCTTAGGTATGTCAGAAGGGCAAATCTCTCACTTGTTGTATTGTCGTATTTGGTATGCTTCTAACAAAACTACCGTTGCTCAAGTTCAACAAGAAGAAATTTGGATACAAAACTGGGACCATGCTGATTCAACTCAATATTACAGACCTTACATTTTATCATGTCCACTACCTGATAAACTAGCTGTGAGAAATTCGTTACCTACAGCTGTTTCCCTAGTCCGAGATCCATGTGATCAGCCAGACAATATTCTAACACTACAATCCAGACCTCCACAGAGGTCACAAGAGAATTTTGTTGTTTGTTTGAAAGCTATGGATTTTAATGACGACATAAGCCTACGGTTCATTGAATGGATAGAACTTCAGTTCCTGCTTGGAGCGGACAAAATATCCACCTATCTGTTTAAAGTTCATCCCAACATTCTTAAAGTGCTAAAATATTATGAGAATTTAGGTCGACTGACGGTTAAATTGCATACGCTTCCAGGAAAGGACCCTAATGATCCCATTCTTCGTTCAAATTTTCTCAAAACTAAAATATGGCAAAAACGACGTCACGAAATTATTCCTTATAACGACTGTTTTTACAATCATATTTCCTCTCATAAATATGTCGTAATATTGGATTTAGATGAAGCCATCATTCCCACACAGCATGATACTTGGTCTGAACTCTTGGATTACATATTTTTGGATCAGGTTGGAGCCCTTTTGATTTATTCTTCTCTGTCTGTGAGCAATGTTTATTTTTTTAACGACTTTGGGACTTACACTAAAGATGATACTGTTCCATCTTACATGCATATGTTGAGACATATCTACAGATCTGCCAACTTCAGTACACCTGGCTTCGCAGTGAAAAGTTTTTTTGCCACAAACAACACATTGGCATTATTTAATCACTACACATTATTTCCGCTGTATTCAGGCCTGCGACGAAATGCCCTCATCAGCAGACATTTGGCCCAACTGCATCATTACCGAGCAACTTGTCCTCCTTTGATGGAGAAGGAGTGCCAAACGAACTTTATGAAGTTTTACAAAAAGGATACTGTGATATGGAAATTCAAGAAACAACTAGTAGAAAATGTAAGGCGTGTAGTCAAAGAACTTCATTTTGTTTAACATTAAATAAATATATTAAATCCCTAATAAAGCTATTAGAGATTGTGACAAAACTAAAAAAAGCTTTTTAGCGATAACCACCATATAGATGTGATCTACAACTTAGTCACAAGGCAAATGTAATTAATATTTTGAAAGCTGTTACTTAAATGATTTTTTGCAATCAGTTTGTCTTAGCATTCTTTGTAGTAGGTCCAAGTGGTCAAGGCCGGATCCAAGACGTTTTTCTAGGAGTGCGTGGGGATTTGAACAAGGTTTTACATATCTGATAACAGAATAGGAAAAAACTTATTCACTAACATTTTCGATTTATATTAAAAGCAATTTTCTTTAAGTTATCTTTAAGTATAGTTACAGAGAGGGAGATGACCCATTACCTCAGGATCCCTACTTAAAAACATATAATGAGTTTCTAGCCCATCTTGTTTCACATGTACACCATATACCTCTAAAATCAAAAATCTGAAATTTATCTAGTTTTAATAACAGTGCTTGAAATTAAGACAGAAAGAATCTCTCGATAACAATTTTCTATTTTATTTTTTCCCTTAAAAATATAAATTCTAAATACCATTAAAATACAATGCTATAAAATATGCAATATCAATATATTCCTGTTTCTCACTAATAATCATACCTACAAAGTAAGTTATAACAACTATAAACGCCAAAGATGCGAACCCAGTCCTTAGTAACTGTGTCATCGAGGCTAATTATTTTAGAGAAGTGGTTTTTAAAATGCTCAAAGGTATTAGTCATTCAATTAATTGCACAAAGGAAGAATTTTTTTTATGAAACCACCATAGCTAATTCAAAAGAGTTCATAAAGTTGAATAAAGTTCATATGTTTTATAACCAAGAACGTATAAGTAATAAAGAAGGGACAGCTGCCTAGAACTAATGTAAGAACGTGTCCCTGGAAGTCTGCTTCTTTGCATTACTGTTTAAACCCTCGAGTGTAAAAGGCAATAGAGGGCGTACTTTAAACTTCTTGACTACTTCTATCCGTGAGTTAGAAAGGAATTGAACAATCTTTAAGTACTCGATAAAGCTAACATCAAAAGTATTGCTTTTGATTATTTGTCTAAAGAACATGTTTTAAAACATTCTAATATTAATAGCGGTAATGATAATTCATACAATAGATTTCTAAAGCGTGTATTTAAATTTGATACTTATAACTTCAATATTATGTATTTTTGCATTTTACAATTACTAGCATAAAACTTATAAAGGTAAAATGTAACCTAATATTTGCTGATTTAGGTTTATTACATGTCCTTTAATATCATGGTAAGTGCGAGCTCCTGAAATTTGACTCTGCATTACGTTTTGAACTTTCAAGTTAAGTTTGCCGCAAGACGGCGCCCTTTACGCTTTTGCTCTCTCTCCCTTCTTGTCTCTTACATGGGGCGGGGGTGGCTCAGTCGGTAGCGCGCCAGGCTCGTAATCTGTAGTTCCCAGGTTCGAGTCCCAGCTGGGTCAGCGTTGAGATTTTTCTCCGCAAAATTTCCCCGCCCTGCCCACGGTCAGTAGGGGACACCGATGGGCTTGGAAAGGCCGCCGTCCGTCGGATGGGACGTTAACCCGTGGCCCCGTGTGCGGGAGAGCCATACCCTGTGCATGTTAAAGAACACGCTCGATGGCCTTGACGGGAGGCTACCATCTGTCTCCCAACAGCTGTTCCAGTGGGTCCCCTCCCCCAACCTTCTCTGAGCCTTCGGGGTCCATGTGACCTGGCCATTTAGCCCATGATGTGCAAAAAAGTGCCGCTCAGAGGTAAAACAACCCAACCAAATAAAAATCAACAAACAAAACCAATAAAGAAACAAACATTATCAACTGTTTTAGTAATAATAAGTAATAAGAAAACGAAACAAACATCCTATTTCCAAGCCATCTATCTCCGCGATATACTGACGTACAAGTTTTGTCCCGTTCAGTTGTTGCATCATTCGCCAAGGTAGTCGGACGTGGGGTGACTCCTTTACCATCATTTTATATATTTTTCGTGTTTCATAAAGAATTTATTGATTATTTGAAAAGGTTCTAACAATACTTAGAAGACACCAAATAATAATATGCTCCCCAAATTTCGGTTGGCACGTGAGAAAATTTTGCATCAAAGATTTGGCGTTTTTGGCACGCACACTTAAATAGGTTGCCCACCCCTGAACTAGACTTCTTGTCTTCACAGATGTCTCGAAGTCCGGCGCATCAGACTGTAATGTAATCATTGCATATCAGATCCCACAGTAGTGTTCCATCTTCACTGCACAGTTGCATGCTATCAGCCTCTCCTTGGACAACATAGCGGCTAAGTATCAGCATTGGTGGGTGCTTTACAATGACTCGCTTAACTTTCTACAGGCTTTGATCTTGGTGAGGCATCGTGGCCTCACCATCTCTCGTTATGCATAGAGGTCCTGTATAGTTAGAGGCTGGCCATCTCGGTGATTCACTGCCATTGGTTGATTGAGTCACTTGGTATATGGGCGCCATGTTTTGTCGTACCGTGAGACGAAACCTATGTGTTAGGTGTGTACCTAGTTAAAACTCAGTTGTTATAGTTTTATACATTTCTATCACTTTTTTTGTCTATAAAAGCTGTCATATTTTATGAATGCCTCACTACGCTGCACTTGGATGTAAAAATTTCACTCAAAGAAATAAATTAATGAATATTTTTTTTCCGAGAAACTCCATCAGAAGAGAGCAATCGGCTGCAAAAATGAAACGAACTAACTGAAAACCAACAAAATATTTCTCTTAAGGTTCGTTTGAAAAACGAGCTAATGTTTCACTTTGTCGTCTGTCTATGCCAGTATTTGTTCGTCTATCTCTATGTTAACTGTTGTCTGTATTTCTACCTGTTTATCCTACTATAGAAAACAAATTTTTTTACTTTTAGAGCAAAGTGAAAAATTCTTTTCGTGTTGGATAGGTGTCGAACAAATATTGCGATTCGAAATTTTGAAAATTTTCAATAGCTTTAATAGCGCCCTCTAGCGATGGGAAAAGATGGAAAATGCTAAAATTTCAAACGAATATTACAAACAAACTATTTGAACTGGAAATATGAAATTTTGGTAGTTAGAGTGTCGTCTTAGGAAGTATTTGAACTGGAAATATGTAATTTTGGTAGTTAGAGTGTCGTCTTAGCCAAAAGGGGGTGCGAAAATGATACTTTTTTTAGGAGATAAACAAAACAATATATAGTGCTTGTAAAACAAAAATATATATACTAAATATATTACTTCATTTTCCTAACAAAATATTAATGATTTAAACAATATATGATAATCTCAGCGTTTCCTGTAGAAGTTTAAACGTCTATAAATCAATAAATGTTTTCTTGTGGAAAAAGCCGCGTTAGTTCAACAGGTTAGAATACTCTGGCATGTTTCTGGAGAGATGCGGGTTCGAATCTCGTATGTCGACGAAATTTTTTTCCACAAGATTTACATTTTTCGAATACCTATCAGTTGGAATTTCCAATGTTAGAGAGTGCTAATGGTGGTAAATAAAACTCGAAAGACGCCCTCTAGCGGTGGGAAAAAAGCTGGAAAATGCCACATTTTTAAATAAATATTGCAAACGATCTATTTTTGCTAGAAACTTACATTTTTGATCATAGAGTGTAATGATCAAGTCGTTTACATTAATAGTAATGATTTGTCCCATTGGTAAAATGCAACTTTTCTGCTTGAAGAGATAAATGAAAAACTTTTTTTTTGCACATTACAGGTACTAATAAAATATTAGTAGTTTATTTTCTTAATTATACAGTAGTTCGAATTTCCACTGTCAGAGGGTACTGAAAATGTAAAATAACTAGAAGAACGCATATCGCCTCTGGCGCATATGGGAATCTCATTTTCAAAGAGAATGAAGTTCTTCCTTTGCCTACTATTTCATTTCTTAAAAGTTTCAATTATGGATGTTTTTATTGTTTTTTTGCTGAGGTCCCGCCATTCTGATGAATCTTCTACTGTGGCATATAAACTGACAGGCTTCTGCGAGACCTCTGTATAAGCAGCTGCTTGAGGGTTTATTTATTTTTTTATATATGATGGGGAGACTGCGCATAGTATTTTATTAATAATTATAAAACATAAAAAGTACTTGTCTTTTAGTTCTAAATTTAAAACGTTGGTTTTCTCTTGCTCCTCTGAAAAAAGTGGGTAGATCATTGTTGTCAGTGGAATTTTTACCATAACAGAACTCTACACACCGAAATTTCTATCATAAACAGATCACTTGAAACATTCGTCAAAAGTTTTGCAGTTTCGATATTTGGTGATTTCAAATGATATAAATTAAAACTACCTCTGAAAATGCGAATTACATTTCATTAGTAACCAACTGAAAAAGAGATTTCCAATTATCTCTTAAAACAAAACCGTTCTGTTTTTTACCTACCTTGGGCTTAGTGTGAACTCATTGTTGTCAATGGAATTTTCAAAAGTCACGTTCCATGACCAAAATTTCAAATTTTTAGCATAACTACATCGTTTGCAAAATTCGTTTTAAATTTTGGGATATTTCGGGGGGGGGGGGGGGGGTTGCACCGTTAGAGGGCGCAATTATAACTTTTGGGAAATTCGCAAAATTCAGATTGAAATATTCCATTAATACCTGTGCAACCCAAAAAGAATTTTTAATTTATCTCTAAAAACGTACTTTTCTGGTAAAACAAAAAAAATAGTTGCATTCACCTCCCCGACCCCCCTGGGTGTAAAGGGTCAAGTAATTGTTGCCAATGGTAACTTCGTAAACTTCACATTTCAACACCAAAATTTCAAACTTATAACATAACTACATCGTTTGGAATATTCGTTTGATATTTTGGAATTTTCAACTTTTTCCACCGTTAGAGGGCGCAATTATAACTTTTGGGAGATTCGAAAAATGCAAATTGTAATATATCAGTAATACCTATCTAACACAAAAAGAATTTTGTATTTAGCTGTATAAACAAAAATGTTCGCTGTATACAGACAGACAGATAACAAAGCAAAATTATATCTCTTTTTTTTAACAAAAAAAAGCCCTCAAATTTAATTTTTCTTTTTAACCGTTTTCTAAAGTGTTTCCAATCAAGAACACTGAAATCTGTATCAAATATTATCCTACCCTTTTCCGGAATCCATAAGTGCTGTGGAATACAATTCAGCTATGCACACTAAACAATCCGAGAAATAACAAAACATGGCGTCCAATTTTGAGATGGCCAACCTCTACCTGTATACAGGGCCTCTAGTTATGCAGAATGTTATATCTACTAGAGGATATTTTATTTCATCTGAAGTAATATGGAAAGTATAAACTGAAAAAAAATTAATATTGGTGGCCAAGTGGTTCGGAGGCTCTGCTACTGATCAAAGAAACATCGGTTCGAGCCCCAGATAAAGCGCACATATACAATATTTAAAAACATCTGGAAAAAATTATCGGTGACGCGGTGGGAATCGAACCCGCAACTCTCTACATACATGCCAGAGAGAGAAACATCTAGAGAGTTGAGGGTTTGATTCCTGCTGCGTCAGCGATAATTTTTTTCAGATGTTTTTAACTATTGTTGAAGTCTCTTTCTACAGGTAAACTCTGAATTTACTATGCATTTGAAGTATATTTCAGAACAAAAACCGAGGTAGAAAATTATTTCAACTTAGAAATGAGCAATTCGGTTTAATGCATACATGCAGTGTATTAAATTTTTAAATGAAGAATAATATTAATTTATTCTTTACATTTAATTTGATAATAAAAGAGTATATTTTTCATTAAAATGCTTACATCCATCTGTATTATTTTTTTTTCTTTATTTGTGGTTACAAAATAAATACAACTAAAAAAAATTAAAAAAAAGAGAAAAATTAGAAAAAAATGGCGCAGAAGTCGCTGCTACTGCATTGCCTAGAGGCGCTTGAAATATAAATCCGGTAAATTTTCTTTGGTTCCAATTGATTTTTTCGTCAATTAATAATCAACAATAGCTTTAGAAACACTTTTTATTACACATGTTTACCATCCTTCTTCTCGGATAGATAAAAATAAAACGGCATTTTCTCTTCCCGAAAAATTTTTCTACATCCGAAAAGGCTTTTATTTCCTAAATGCTCCGACAGGTCCTTAGGAAGCTTGTGAATAGCCGCCTTTATTCTGTGGTGAATAGAATGCAATCCTGAAACTTATGCATATTAATGCAAACAATGCCTAACCTACTCATACTCAGGGCCGGCTCCAGGCCTATCAGCGCTCTGTGCAAGATTTTTCAGTGCACCCCATTCAACTTAGGATTACAATAAATCGATGAATTTGGAGCACATAATTGCGCCTCATAAATTCGGCTCCCTGTGCGGTCGCACCGCTCGATCGCCCCTTAAGCCGGTCTTGCTCATACTCATATCTGCAAAATGTTTTTGGTGTACTACACCGAGAAGTTGCTTACAAGCCCTTCAACCAGTTTCAAACGACTGTTCATGCCCGAGAGGGTACATAGGTGACTACTTTATCACATACTCTGTGGTCCTTATAGGTACCTCAAATGTCTCATCTATGTATTCATACGGGCAGTAGAATATGATGGGATCCAAGTGGGTTCAGTCAAAAAAGGTTTGGTTAAGTTACTCTACTTCCAACCATGGCTGTTTTTCGGAGAATTACTTTTTTTTTAATCAGCACTTTTAAACCGTAACTGTATGTTATACAATCTGTTTTCTCGGTATTATGTATTCGACAAAGTAAATAAATATATTTATTGAAAATGGTAAGTAGCTAAACCGTCTTAGCAACCAAATAGCTGATGTGTTTGCGCTTATCTTGCGGAGAGTTAAAGGGATTCGAATCTTTGATAAAACATAGATAAAGCTTTATCTCGCCACCTACATTGATCTCTATTGTAAATTATACTAACAGGCTTCTCTGAGACTTCCTGTCAAGTTTTCTGATGATTTCAGTATCGAAAATTAAGTGGCCAAACCGATTAAACTTTATTTAAACTTTAGTTTTCATGAAAGCAATATTTTTCTATCGGTCTATCCAGGTTTATTAAAAATTTCTAGCATCATTTCTAAACTCTTAAGATTTAAACGATAAGTCATGTTTCACATGCAATTTAAACCAAAACATATACAAACTGCATAAACATTTTTTCCAACATCTGTCGGTCAAGTAGCTTATAAAAAAATAAATGATTTAGATAAGATTTGCAATTTATGTATTTGAACTGATAATTTAACTAATGGGAACAAATGTAATTCAGATATCACCACAGAGCTGAAAGATAAACAAAATTGGGAACAAATAATCACAATTCAAAAACACAACTAACACAATGAATTATTTCACCTGACTAACGATTAAGACTGATCCACACATATCTGAAAAATTACCACAAAAATAACGCATTTACTCCATTACAAATTATTGTAAATGATTAGTTATAGACTCTTAGAACTAAGAATATTTTAATGGTGATTAAGATAACATTTGCACCTATTTTGACAATTTGCATATATTTGCCTGTAAAAATACTGCAATTATCCAACACTTTCAATACATCATGGTCTTTAAGTACTTTGGAAAAGTTTTGTACAGTTCTTTGTGAAAGATTTTGCTTCACCTAAACTCCAAAGATTATAAAATATTTTAGATGTGGTGCACTTGACTACTGCTCTAAGGGACCTGGGTGAAGCATAGATGTTTGTGTTGTTTTTCTGCTGAGGTCTCACCATCCTCACAGACCTTCTACTATGGCATATAAACTGAGACTCCTGTCAGACTTCTGTGGCAAGCAGCTGCTTGAGTGGGTATTTATTTATTTTTTTTATAAAATTTAGCATACACTATAACCAAAACCTTTATGACTGAGTAGAATTGTTTTGCAAGGCAGACTATTATGTGCTATTGCTTCAAGTTTCCAAAATGCAGCAGTAAAGAAATATACTTTATGAGTATGAAAAACTAAAGACTTACATAATAGTAAGTTAAAAAAATAGATTAAAACTAATGCATCCTAAAGAGAAGAAAACAAATTCTCAAGAATCAAGGGAGTTGTATGTGTATTAATATAAAACTTTTATGGTTTATGAAGGCTGCACTAAGTGCATAAAACCAAATTAGTTGTAAAATTTTAGATTAAAATATACTAATGTGCACATTTTTATTTTTAAAGAACAGTAAAAAATTTGTTTTCTAAAAATCTTTTTGTGTAATATTTAGTTGGACTTTGTTAATGTTAGGAAGTATTTTCAAGGTCATTGCAGAAAGTTAATGTAAAGAAAGAACAACTATAGATTGAATCATTTATTTCTACTGTCAAAAAATTACAGGAAATGGAATAGATGCTTTCTGATCAGTTGACTTGATTAGAGTTCAATATGTGGCAGTTGCAATTTTTTTATTTATTATTTAGTATCCTATAATTGAAAAAAATAAAATAAAAAATGTTTCTAATTTAAAAGTATTCCAATTTTAACTCTGAAAAAGGGGAATAATTCATATATACACTCATAAATTAAAAAAAAAATTATCTTCATAGAATATACCCCATTCCCTAGTTTTGTTATAAAGAATACCAATGGATTTCTTTTTTCCAGAGTTTCTTTGGATTTGGTGTAAATGCAGAAATAGATATAATTCTTGATGGAGCAGATACAAGGAAAATGGCTGAGATGAAAACTGAAGATGGTAAAAAGGAAAAGCGGTATCTCTATTACGATGGAGAATCAGTTTCAGGAAAGGTATGTGAACTTAAGTTCACAGCTGTTTTAAAGAGAAAAAATAAGAAATTTACAAATATCAAATATTGGGCTTTCCTTTTTTCTTACTAATCATCAGTAAGATTTTTATACTCAATGGTTCTAAAAATATCTTGTCACTTACATGAAATATATTACTTTACTGGACACTGACTGAATTAGCAAAAAATTTTAGTCAGAGAGTATTAAAAGTATTTTTACCATTGCAAATTTTTTAAACATGATTATGCTGTAAGTATAAAATGTATGTAGAGGGAAAATTGTCTTGAGCTAGGCGAGACCTGAACATTGCAACCTGCTGATGGTTGATGACATGTCATATGACTAATGAGCTCAAAAATTTGTTAACTTTGAGAATCATGTTAAATAACATGCAATTTATACATATCAATACAGTCCCTGTGTTTGGTGCACCACTTTATTTATTGACTCTGTAATGCTCCAAAAGATTGTTAAACTTCTCTTTGGACTTTTTGACTGATCTAAATTTAACTAAACTTTCCGGATAGTATTGGGTGCCAGGCAATATTAACTTGCCAAATAAAGTTAAATGAGCATTGCTAAGTATGTGGACATTACTTATTAAGTAAGAAATCAAAATATTGTCAAATTATTAAAGTTAAATCTTAATAAAAATAAATTATTGTTGCTCAAGAGAAAAAAATAGCAAAGTCAAATATTTCATATAACAAACAAAGTTTATTTCCAAAAAGCCTGAGCAACTAAAAGCTAACATCTCTAATAACAACTCCAAAAAACTGACTTCTCCTTACTGGCATTTTCTCATTACTATCTATCTACTGACCCCGTGACCTAACATCACTTAGTAAACATGTGGTATACAACTAACACGTGTGTTGCATGCTGGGAAAAACATTTGCATAAACTTAGGATCGCACGCTAGTTACGATGCAAAAGGGGGCATGTCCTTATGCATACATTAGCAGCTGTCAATCAGAAGTTGGAGTTATGCATGCACAATTCCTTTAGTGGTCTGCATGAGGAAAAATGATGGGTCAACTGAAATTTAAACCCAAAAATAATAAATAAACGTAAATAAAGTAAAACTGGTTAAGGAAAAGTAAAAGTGAATGGGTGAACCATCACAAGCTGAGTAGTCTTCAGTCTGAGGCTAGTGTTATGCCTAATATTCTCTTAACCCTTCCATGATCCTGCCTGAAAAATGGTTTATATCCAGAGGCCCAGCTATTTTTTCACTATGATCAGCCAAAAGAAAAAAAAGTATTTTTAAAATTTCTTTTGTGAAAAAGCTGATGTAGTGAATTATAGCATGTTATATACCTAATTAATCAGCATTTAATTCTGGATATTTTGAAAATAAAATATGTTACAAAAAAGAGGACTATATTTATTTTAATAGGGCATTTTTAGAGTAATGTAGTAAAAAAATACCTCTGGCAATGGAAATAAAAATTTATTTTATAAGGACTAATAGGCAGAAAGGATTATAAGGCATATGAACAGGAAGACTATTTATTTCTGAGTAACAAAAATAAATAAATATTTACTTAGAATAAGAAAATTACTCCATTTTTGTAATTGTTTTTGTATTTACCATACTTTAAGAAAAGTCCAGTCTTTTTGTCAACTGTGCTGAGTCAAATAAACAAGTCAACTTTGGATTTTTTTTTTTAAATAACCAATAAACCAAAATAGGTTATGCCAATTACCAAATTAAATAGAATTTAATTATGAATTTTACATATGAAAAAAAATTAACAAAATTATAAACATATTGATTTTAATAAGACTTTTTTCACTATGATATATTGAAAAAAATAGACTGGACTATGGAATTGAGGCTTAATTTTGGAAAACCTGATGAATAAAAACAGTTAAATTATCTATTAAATAAAAGGAAATTTCTTTGCAAATACTATAATATTTACCTAAAACATAATTTTTATTCTTAAATTTTATAAAAGTTTTTTTATTGGAAAATGAAGAAATAATAGAAGAAAAAGTAACATATAACCTAATACGATGTTAAATCAAATATTCACATCAGCAAGTTGTAAGATGGCCATTCGATGTAACATAACTGTAAAAAATAGATAATAATCAATTAGCTATGTATTATATATATAATATATATAATATATTGTAGAAATAAAAAATAAACATGCAGAAATAAAAATTAAGGTTCAAGTGTATAAAAGGAAATAAAATACTAGCTTTACAAAGGGAGATGATATCCAATGTGTGAGGAGGAAGTATTTGATTTAAATCAACCATGTAAACAACTACTGCCAGTCTTGAAGAAGCTGTGGCTATGAAGGCTTTTTTTTTGTTATAGTTGTGATTTCAGCAGCAGGAACAATGCATAGAATGCTGTGATAAATTATAGGAATACTAAAATAGGTCTAAACCAGACAAGAGTGTACGAAAAAAACAACAACAGAAGTACACGCTTGGTAATTACCATATTTTAACGTGTATAAGGAACCCCCTGATTTTTCATCAAAGATATTTTTATTTTAAGATATATAAAATTCGAAATTTTTTATTCATCATCGGCGGTCTCTTTATGTGCGTGCCATTGCTTGACAAACACGTGCACTTCTCCTCCAATAGGGAGACGCGACCCATTGGGTGTCGGCCTGAGGCTTGTGATGTTGCAAGTTATGAAGATTAGAGTTTCGAGGAATTGAGTAATTTGTTAATATCTATAATACTATCCATATATAAGAAAAAACCCTATTTTTGGGACCCAATGTTTGACAAAAAGGGGTTCCTTATACATATTAAAATATGGTACTTCAAAAACCTTCTGTTTTTAAAAATAACAGTATATTTGTTATTTTCACGAGATTCTCAAAACTTTAGGAAAAATTTGTTAATAATAGTCCAAACCAAACTTGTGAGCTTAAATCTTCAGCATAGAGTAACTTTAATAAACAAATTGTCAATACCATATCCTCTTCTAAGAAATGACAATCAGATGGCTTAAAACCTGATGAATAAAAACACTTAAATTATATATTAATCAAAAGGAAATTTCTTTGCAAATACTATAATATTTACCTGAAACATAATTTTTATTCTTAAATTTTATGAGATAAAAGTCGTCCGTCCATTGGATGGGACATTAAGCCGTGACCCTGTGTGTGGAAGAGTCATACCCTGTGCATGATAAAGAACATGCTGGATGGCCTTGACAGGAGGCTACCATCTGTCTCCCAACAGCCATTCCAGTGGTTCCCCTCCCCAAACCTTCTCTAAGCCTTCAGGGTCCATGTGACCTGACCATTTAACCCATAGTGTGCAAAAAGTACCGCTCAGAGGTAAAACAATCCAGCCCAATTCATGGGGTTCAATACCAGATATCATTATTATGGATTATACTTTGCTAGCCTAACATAATTATTTTGCACTAAATTCAAAGAAAATATTCTTTATTTGATACACTTTTCAAATGAACCTAAAATTGCACAGAACATTTTAGGAATATCTGCAGAACCCTTCTTTTAAACCACTGTTCTAAAGATAATGATTCATTGCAGTAAAAGGATATGCAAACTATGCATTTATCAATTTGATGATTCTCCTGCACATACTAAGTAGATGAGCAGTATAAATAGTAATTTTAAGAAAACGTATATATCATTGCAGCAAGTTTGCATAGAATGAACATGTATTAATAAAGGCATTAATGTATATAAATTCTAGAAAATGCTAAAAACTGAAATGCAGTCATTTATTTTATGTGGAAAACAATATCATTTTAAAAATCATTTTTTAAGATCTGGTAATTCTACTAATACTGCTTTTTTTCCTTCACTAATGCAGGTAAATGTTGCATTGCGGAAGCCAGGCATTAAAGTGGAGCATCAAGGGATTAAAATAGAATTTATTGGCCAAATAGGTGAGTTTAATATTATTATTATATATACCTGAGTATAATAATGAGCAGAATTAAGAGTTGTCTTCTTGTTCAGAAATTTATTAAAAATAACCTAAAATTACAGACAAGACAGACAAGACAAGACCTAAAATTACAGACAAGAACAGAATTAAGAATTGTCTTCTTGTTCAGAAATTTATTAAAAATAACCTAAAATTCTCTATCATTGAGTCAATGACAGAGAATTTTAGGTTATTTTTTAAAAAATGAGCAGTTTGCAAGCACTGAAAGGAATGAAACAATACACAGATCTGTTACAATTTGTTAAATTTAGATCAAAAGTTCTAATGAAAACAACATCTGGCAGTCAGTTCCAGTATTAGACTTTCTGAAGCTATCACGTGACACATAACATCCAAGAATTTTGTAGAGAAATTAAAAGCTCTAGAAATAGTAGTTGAATGCCAATTTGTAGAAATAAAAACTTCGTTCCTAAGTATTAGTAGGAGACCTACATATGTGACCTTTTATGTAATTTTTATATATTTTATATTCCAATATTTTTGCTCTAAGCCAGGGGTTCTTAACCTGGGAAGCCCACATCCCCAAGAGGTACAAGAGGAACATTTTGAAATCAGATTTTTAATTTAATTTATTATTACCAACCAAGGAGACCTATAGAGTGTGTGTGGGGGGGGGGGGGGGCTTCCATACATCACTGCAAGAGGCACATGGCCTGAAAAAGGTTTAAAAAAAACCCTGCTCTGAGCTGTTGGAAATTCAGGAAGCACAGTTTATTGCAAATTTTTACTGCTAAAAAACTAAAAAATTGAAAGTAGCGTCAGTGAATGTAACATAAGCAACAGTTAGGTATATAAGTTAATTAAAAACTCCAAAATCAAGGTGAAATTTAAAAACTCCAAAATCAAAAGTGAAAATGTCATAAGCAAAGCCTACAAAAGCAAGGGGCAGGCATATTTCCGTGGAAAATGAGAGGTTTAACAGTTTTGATAATTATTAGTATATTAATCGTAGTGTAGCTAAACTGAATACCAATTATCGAAAATCACTAATCAAACCATAATTAAAAAAACTAACATACAGAAAAATAAATATAACAGTAAAAAAGCAAATACCTAACAACTAAAGAAACCCAATGTTATAAGAAAATTTACAAAGTGGGAAAAATATGCTGTCACTTATAAACAATTTTATGTAAAGAGAGATGGCATTTTGACCTTGTTACCTGTATGTAGAATGAAAAAATTTGCAAATAGAGATATGAATTATGTAAAGGCTTGAATAAGAGAAAGTGAAGAATGAGGTGGACTGACAATGTCAAACAGGACTTGATTATAATTAATCTTCAATAGCCTAACACAGAAGCTGTTGCTCATGGTAAACTTGTTTTGAGAACAAAATTGCACAGTCTAATTGAATCTTCTTAGCCTTTGCTTCAGAATTATGCATTTTGTGTGTATGTATATTGTGGTTGGGTTCCATATACAGGTATTGCAGAGGTCTTAATACATCTGTATATGCACAGGTACTACAGAGGTCTTAATACATCTATAAAGTTTATATTTGTTATTCTGTGTCAAGTTTGCATATAAATAATAATTTCTATATTGTTTTCAGAACTCTATTATGATAGAAGTAATCATCATGAATTTACATCTCTTGTTAAAGAATTAGCCAGACCTGGTGAGTTGATACAAAGCAGCAGTTATTACTTTGAATTTGTAAATGTGGAAAAACCATACGAGTCATACACAGGAACAAATGTAAGACTAAGGTAGGTCTTAAAGCTCAAGGATTGTCCTTTTCACAATCAGTAATATTAATTCTTTTAGTGATAATATGCTAACTAAAGCCACCATCATTAGCTTTGTTTTCTTTACCCTGTATTTTTTTTTTATGTGTGGTATTAATCACCAGAAAGCTTCCATCAGAATCCTTTATTTTAGCTTCCATGAGCATAATGGATAAACATTTAAAAAATAAAAATTTGTATATTTCTGAATCTAGAAAAAAAAAATTGCTCCTCAAGCTACTATTTGCCAAAGAGATTTTACAAAAGTCTCATATGATATACTATAAAGATCTTTGAGAAAAGTAAGATATCAGCAAAAACACAACACAAGAAATTAAACATCCATTCCATATCTGGGGAGTCAAACCTAGGTCTAAATATTAGATTTTTTTTAGTGCCATCTGGTTAAATATTAGTTTTTTAACATTAGTTTTTTAATAAATTATTATTCAAATAGACATTTTCTTGATCATTAACTGTCATTATATCAAACAAATTATGGACAGGCATCATTGATTTACCAGAATGCCAAAGCTTGGAATGGATTTTATAATGGTTTTAAAAAAAAAGTTGCTTTGCATCAGTGACAGAATGTCATGAATCAATGTTTCAACCGATATATAAATATTTAGGTTGAGCCATTCATTAATGAGTGTAGTTGTAAAACAACAACATCATAGCATAATACGAAGAATGCTCAAAGAGAAAGAATATGAGAAACTTATTATTAAAAATACATTTTTTGTATTAATAAATACAAATAAATGACATGCTTCCAGAAACAAAAGAAAATGTTAAAAAAAAAAAGCACAATGAATTTTTGTTAAAGAAAAAACATTAATTTTTGATACACCAGAGAGAAAACTAAAGTGATGAAAATTGGTCAGGCAGGCTGTGATTCAGTTAATCTGAATGGTTGCAGTCTTGAGCAGGTGTCAGAGTTTAATTATCTTGGGAGCTATGTAACAGATAATGGTGATGTGCGGCATGAGATTAACAGACGAATAGGGATTGCTGCCGGGACTTTTAAGAATCTATGGAGAGTATGGAGAAATAGATGTATACACCTAAAGACTAAAATTAGACTGTATAATGGTTTGGTTCTTTCTAGGGTTAGTTATGGTAGTGAAACTTGGACACTTTGTAAACAAGATAACAGGAAACTAGATGCTTTTGATTCCAGATGCTTACGCAGTATCTTGGGCATTAGGTGGTTCAACTTTGTAACTAATGATGAGGTTAGGCAAAGGAGTTTGCAACCTCCTTTAAGCAGCATATTGTGCAGAGAGAGACTCCGTTGGTTTGGCCATGTTGCCCGTATGAATAATTATAGATTGGCGAATAGGGTTATGAACAGTGTGCCTAAAGGCCTCAGAAAGAAGGGGAGACCTAGGATGCGGTGGGCAGACAATGTCAAACAGGACCTTGTTAGAATTGGTGTGCAGTGGCCAGATGCAGTAGATGTAGCTCAGGATAGACTTGCTTGGAGAACTAAATTGCACGGTCTGGTTGGACCTCCGTAGCCCATGGCTGCTTGAGGATGATGATGATGATGATGATATTACACAAATAAATTTTCCAGGTATCCCACAAAATGCAAGTATATTAATTAAAAATAATCTATTACAGTTGAATTCAATTGTAATAAACCCAATATATATTGAACCTCTGGCTAAACATAATCCCTTTAGCCTTATTTTATGCTTTATGTTGTCAGTATATATTCTTCAGGTGAAATGAACATATAGTTAGTACCTTGTCTATAATATCTATTATCTATCTAGATATACAAACTTTTTTCTTGTTCTTTGTAGTAAGTTATTGGAAATAAATATAGGCAACTCCTGAGATTTGACCATCTTACATTATATACTTGAATTCAAATTTAAAACAGTAGCATTCTAGTGACATTTTGAAAATTGCATGAAAATAATATTTCAGAAGTCCAGTTTTCTTACTGCCAACTTTTCTGTAAAAAAATAGATTTTTTTTTTAGTCTTACTAAGTTTCAATAACCAGATGTGATGCTATCACTTTTTACATTTAAAATGTGATTATTGTAAATGTAATTAATTAATATTGTAATATTGTTAAGTTAAAATTTATATTTCATGTTTAAATAACATATTTTTCAGAATTTTAAAACTTTTTATACAATTAACTTTTCTGTCTTTCAAGTACTAATTTGCTGACCATTCATTAGATATTTCTTGAGAGTAACAGTAGTACGGAGATTATCTGATATTGTGAGAGAAATGGATCTTGTTGTTCATACTCTCTCGTCTTACCCAGAAATTAATTCACCAATTAAAATGGAAGTTGGTATTGAAGACTGCCTTCATATAGAATTTGAATACAATAAATCCAAGTAAGTAAAATTAAAATAAATTTTATCAGAAGAAATAAAATTGTGCTAAAAACATTATATTGGTAAAGTTTATGATATAGATGTTGCTACAGTATATCAGGTGCTAAGATGAAGTGTATCAATACATCCAATGTCTATCTCTGTTATTGGGGACAAGATTTGGTTCAGTCAGTAGCATGTCAGGCAAGTAATCTAATGTTGCCAGGTTTGAATCCCAATATTGAGAATTTTCTCTCCTAACCTCTTCTGCCCTCAGTTAAAAAGGGGACACCAATGGGCTTGGAAAGGCTACTGCCCATCAAATGTGATGTTAAGCCATGGTTCCATGTACAGGTGAGCTATATCTGTGCATACTAAAGAACATGCTGGATAACCTTGACATGAGGCTTCCATCTGTCTCCTAACCTGCTATCCATAGGATTCCCTTTCTTGAGCCCATAGGGTCCTTATGACCTGGCCATTAAATCCATTATGTGCAAAAAAAGTAGTTAAAACAACCCAATCTAATGTCAAACCTAAGCATGTTGTACAAAACTGGAATATATTGAAAGAATTATTTACATGAACTTTTAAAATATGCTTATTTCATTAAATTGTTTCAGATAATAATGCTTATTAAAGTTTTAATTAACTTCTTGTAATTTACATTGCTGTTAAATATTTGAACATCCATTTAATATTTAAATATTGAATGAATACTGTTGAAAATCAAGATATAGATAGATTTGATAATAATCTTTATTTTCAGTAACATTTTACAATATAGCTTATTTTTAGGGGCGGGAGTGGCTCAGTCAGTAGCGTGCCAGGCTTGTAATCTGTAGTTCCCAGGTTCAAGTCCCAGCTGGGTCAGCGTTGAGATTTATCTCCACAAAATTCCCCGCCCTGCCCACAGTCAGTAGGGGACACCAATGGGCTTGGAAAGGCCGCCGTCCATCGGATGGGATGTTAAGCCGTGGCCCCGTGTGCGGGAGAGCCATAACTGTGCACGTTAAAGAACACGCTGGATGGCCTTGACGGGAGGCTACCATCTGTCTCCCAACAGCTGTTCCAGTGGGTCCCCTCCCCCAACCTTCTCTGAACCTTCGGGGTCCATGTGACCTGGCCATTTAGCCCATGGTGTGCAAAAAAGTGCCGCTCAGAGGTAAAACAACCAAACTTATTTTAGAAGTTACAGTTCTACTAGCATAACTTGGAAATTCTCTTAATTTTTGTTGATATATAACATTTTAGTCAGTATATTCCATATTTATTTTAGGTATTCATTAAAAGTTAGAAACACTGATCTAAATGCTGTTCTAACATAATACCTTTCCTCTAACACTCTAGCATAACTAATGTTAATCTGTAAGATAAAGACTGAAGTATGTGCAAAACGTTTTTAAACACTTACAAGAACTGTTGAGCCCTATTATGATAATTTCAGTAAGGTTGTTTTTAAATGTACAGTGAAGTAACAGTTTTAATTGTAGCATTAAAATTATACACTGCAATTTTACTACTATTTTACATATTTTCTTAAATGTGTGCTTTGCTTTGAATAGAATAAATCATTTGAATATGCTACATGATTAATTATACTATACATTTTGTTGTATTGTTTAAAATGATTTTAGTCTATGACCGATAATCAAAATGAAGAGCATAATTACAATGGCATACTCATGGGAGGGATATCTCTCCCTTACCTAGTGAGGGCTTCAATGTGATATATTTTTAAAGCAGTCCTTAAAAAAATAGAGATCCAAGTACATCAAATGTGACTCAAACATGTAAAAAATAAATATTGAAGTTTCTGGGTATGCTATTGCTTAGTTATTATCTCTATGCTTAAGATTTCTCATTTTTATTTTACTGTTTATCTTATACATATTGAATTTTATAAGTTTTAAAATAACTTAAAGTTTTCTCTCATTGAGCAATAAAATTTTGAAGTTTTTCCTTCAAATTATTTGCACATTGAAAAGTTTTTAGGAGCAAACTCAAAAGCTTTTCAGAATGAAGGTAGAACTCTGTCTTCAGTGAAATGACACTAAGTACTTAATATACATTAAGGCTGTTAAGAGCTTCTTTCCACATGTGAAGGGTGATTCCAGTTTCTTGTTGCAGGTGAGGATCCTTTTTATAATTGCCATCAGATTTGGAGCTGGGGTGAAAACAATATTGATTTTTTTTTGGCTCTGAGTGAATTGCTATCTGATTCGCACAGGACAGGAACATAAGATATGGATCTGGCAAAGGTTATCTCCTCAGAGTTGGTGATTGGGAGGAGAGCCAAATTTGTTCTGTTTTCGTTTTTATATTTATTGATAAGCTTTTGTCCATTTTTGGGTGAAAGCCATGGGATGCAGCAATGGATTGAGTGTTTTGAATTTCTTTTATAAGCAAAAACTCGTTTGATGATACAGTGAAGGCCTTGTGGATGACAGAATGGAAGGCTGCAATTTTGTATGCCCATGGCTCCACTATACAGGGGAAAAACTCAAAAATGACATCAGACAGAAACATTTAAAGAAGATCCAGTGGCTCACTGAAACCTCAGATAAGCCTTTTTTTTTTACCTTACTTTTAAACCCTTTCCTATTATTAATCTTTCTGATAAAAACTTTTCCCATAACGAACTTACTGCTCTGGAACATGGCATTTAATTCAGCCTATTTCATAGAAAATTAGATAAGAAAAAGATCATCATTAATGCAAATAGACATCTGGAAGAGCAAATATTAATGTCATGATACAGAAAGTCTTCAAATTCATGAACTAATAAAAGTCTCCCTCTTATTCAGAAAGAAATTTCTCATATGAGTATTTTTCAGGTCTCATCTCCAACATTTTTTCTAGAAAATAATCTATGCAAATATTTATCTAGCTTCATTTGTGAGCACCTATTTTTCATTAAATCTACAGCAGAATTTCTCAACAAATTCAATGATATATCCATCCTATCTTGGAAAGGCCGTCGTCCGTCGGATGGGATGTTAAGCCTTGGCCCCATGTGCGGGAGAGCCATACCCTGTGCATGTTAAAAAACATGCTGGATGGCCTTGACGGGAGGCTACCATCTGTCTCCCAACAGCTGTTCCAGTGGGTCCCCTCCCCCAACCTTCTCTGAGCCTTCAGGGTCCTTATGACCTGGCCATTTAGCCCATGGTGTGCAAAAATGTTCCGCTCAGAGGTAAAACAACCCAACCCTTTGTGAACTGAATGTCATTCATGAAGCACTAGTCACCAAAAATAATTATTTTCAGTTGGCAACAAAATCTACAAGCAGGACTCAGGGGCCACCATGGGCTCACCCCTTTCCAGCATCCTGTTCGAGATTGTCCTTCAAGACCTCAAAATAAAATTATTCAACTAGGCAGCAATTTTACCTGTTTTCTGGTGCCCCTATGATGATATATTTTTAATTTAGAATGGCAGCAATGAGCAATTAAACTGCCTTGTTATTAGAGACAACAGTATCTATTCTACGTTATGTTTCACGAAGGAGGAGGAAAACAGCAATGCCTTCCCCTATTTCGATGTTTTTATTCAAAAATATGATGCAAGAGCCTTGACAACATTAATATATCAAAGCTTACCTATGTACTGCCCATCATATGTGCAGACTCATGCACCCCATGGGTGTATAAAATTGCAGCCTTCTGTTCTCTCATCCATAGTGCCTTCACCCTTACATCAAACAAATATTTGCTTAAAAAAGAAATTCAAAACATTCAATCCATTGCTATGTTCCACGACTTCCACCCAAAAGCAATAGAAAAGCTTATCAGTAGATATAGAAATGACAACAGAACAGATTCGACTCTTCTCCCAATCACCGACTCTGAGCGGGCAACCTTTGCCAGATCCATATTGTACATTCCTGTCCTATGTAAATCAGTTCACAAATTACTCAGAGCCTAAAATATCAATATTGTTTTCACCCCAGCTCCAACCCTGAAGAAAATTATAAAAAGGGACAGAAACAAATTTAGTTTCCTTCAAAAATTTGGTGTATACAGATTTCTCATTTCTTCTCTATTTGCCAGGTTGTCTTATAATATCTATTTGTCTGTTGCTTATAATATCAGAAAAAAACAATCGTTCTCTACAGGAGAGATTCACAGAGCATCAGACAGATGTCAACCAAAACAAGTTAACAACTGCTTCTACAGAGCTAACAATACAACATGCAGCTACCATTGACTTAGAGCACTCCACACTGCTAGCACATGCATCAACTTACTATGGAACCTTTGTCCTTGAAACTATTGAAATAACGACCTTGTCCATCCCCACCTTCAACCAAGACACTGAAATCACCCTTTAAGACACATGGAAAGAAGTTCTTAATGGCCCTAAAACATCACAACAAAGCATTTTAATATACAAATAGTTTGAAGGATAAACTTAAAATATTTTTCTTAGTGACAGAGAACTCTAAGTTATTTTAATTCTGTGCAAGAAGGCCTTTTTAATTTTGTTTTTATAAGTTTATTTTTTTTTAGGTATCATCTAAAGGATGTAATAGTTGGAAAAATTTACTTCCTTTTAGTACGTATCAAGATAAAACATATGGAAATAGCAATCATCAAAAGAGAAACCACTGGTTCAGGACCTAATACATTTAATGAAAATGAGACAATTGCAAAATATGAAATTATGGATGGTGCACCAGTTAGAGGTTCCTAGTTTATATTCTTATTTCTCTTTAGAACTTAAGAGTTTTCATTTTAGTATCCATTTATGAACATTTTGCATCTACCTTTAGTCTCTTACTTTTTAATCTTAATTTTTTAATTCATTAATACATTCAGAATGATTAAAAATCTTCCACTTTGTGCAGATATTGTATGCAGTAGCAAGCAGTGTAATTTTTTCAGGATGAACAACCATTGAAAACTGAACATTTTAACTCATGAATAGTTAGCGGAAATTATTTTTCAGCTAACTATTCATAAGTCCCATGTGTACTGAATATCTCCTGTGATTCCTTACTATTGAACATTTTAGCTTCTATTTTCTATTGATTACCATACATATTAGGTTGCCCAAAATGTAATGTTTCAAAGTTTTTTTTTACAGAAATTCTTTAATAATGTATATTTCCAGTTTTTCCCCGATTGATATATTTACAATATTTCTCTAGTTTCATGATCTCTTGTATTTGTTCTAATGATGAATAAGAACATATATTTCCACATGAAAAAATCTATCTGGCATTTTACACAACTTTTGTGCAGCTGCCTTCACACTTTCATCTTTAAAAGAGCTGCCTGTGCAATGTGTTCTTTAAAGGACTTAATAGATGAAAAGTAGGGGCAGTACAGTTATCCCCAAAGTCATGATTTATGAACTATCTTAATGCACAGTGCTTCTAAATACACTAATTGTACACTGAAACACTGTAAAATATGTTCTTTTTTATAGCAGTTCTTTTCACTGGAATCAACTATAAGCTATGATACAATATTCACCATACAAAAGAATGTTGAAAAAAACTTAGTCATATACTAAGGAGTTAATGAATGAGAAGTTGATACTTATGTATCTGCAGCATAAGACATGTTGTTTCCTCTGCTGTTATTAGATTCAGATTTAAAAATTGTGAAATTGCAGATGGTATCATAGCTTATAGTTGATTACAGTGAAAAGAACTGCTACAAAGAACATATCTTACAGTTGAAAAAACTATATGAGGCTTGCCATTTAGATTCATGGCTTCCCTGTGCTTTATCCACTGCCTCATTGTGTTTATATTTTTTAACCAATTGCAATCTCTGTTGGTTTAAGTAGAAAAAAAGTCAACAATACACCATTGTCTAAACACACATCATTCTTATTGGCCATTTTGTATTGCTACTTGTGTGCTGCTTTCTGGCCTATATTTGTAAAATTTTCAGACCTCTGGCAGGGAGCTCGAATCTAATGCTCTTTTCAATATCAATGTTAAGTCTCAGTTATTGATTTAGTCGAGATCAGAAGTATTACTTTTGGGAGCAATCGTCTTACTATAGGAAGGGGACTGTCTATTGGATGGGATGTTAAACCAGGATGCCATGTCCTGTATGCAAAGAAAAATGCTATATAGCATTATCTGCCCCTAGCAGCTGTCCAGTGAGTCTGCTTTGAGGATCTGTGATTAATTAGCCTATCATATAGCAAAAGGAACTCAAAAGTAATGTAAAAATTCACAGTTGAAATATTTAAATTAAAATATATTTAATTTTCTGTCATTGTTTAAAGCACTTTAACTTAAATGTTTTGCTACCTAGTATCAACAACAGTGCTCAGGAACAAAGCAATCTAATCCATTTCTGCTATAATATGCAAGATGATTAATTATTATATGCATATTAATATGCAAGATAGATATTTCTGCTATAATATTGCAATATCTTTCAATTTGAAATATATAAACCTAAATAAAATGTTTAACACTGAAGAATGATACTTGATACCACCAGGTTTATTAATTGACTGCTTTACAATATTATTATTTTTTAAATATACATAAAATATGATTTTTTTAATTATGGAAATTGGTGTGTAATTTTGATCATAATAATTATGAAATATCTACAGTATAAAAAGTTAGAAAACTAATTTGAAAAATCCACATTATCAAAGTGAAATATTCTCAGTCTTGGAAATATATCTAATGATGAAGCAAGCAAGCAATTGCATTCCCTGATAATATAATTGAGTGTAAAAATATAATAACTCCTCAAGCAGCTGCTTGAGATATACATAGAGATGCCATAGATATGCCATAGAGAAGATCTGTGAGAAAAGTGAGACTTCAGCAGAAAGACAAACATCCATGCCTTATCTGGAGTTCGAACCCAGGTCCCTTTGATCAGGAGCCAAGTGCATTAACCATACAGTTGTGGGACAGCTAATTGGGGTGATGACTGCAAATGATATTTTATAATTTTATAATACAAACTTATGGGAATAGATCAAGAAATCAGTTTATACAAGAGGAATGATTGCATTGTATTTTAGTAATTGGCTAAATATTAATGTGATAATCTAAATAAGGATAAACAGTGCATACCTTACATCTAGGAAATATACACCTGATTATTTGCATCTAATTTATAGAAAGCTATATTAATTGATGAAATATTCAAGACAGTAGAGTACATTTTTTTATATAAAAATAATGTTATTGAACCCATTGTGGGTAAAGAAAAGGGCATTGAGAGTAATCCATCATCCTGATTTCCTACTAAATAGTCTATAGGAGCATCAAATGTTCGTATCATTGGTTGCCATCCAGTGAACCTTTACCACAACACTAAAGCTCAGGATCCACCAACAGAAAATTTTTTTGTGTGCTGCAACAGGTTGCAGATTCACTACTCCAAAAACACCCTGCACTTGTTCATCGCAAAAGTATTGTGGTCCTTCAGGACAATGCTTGCTCTCACACAGCGCAAGTGACCCGAATCAAGCTTCACAACCTTAGTTGGGAAATTCTACCCCACCCTCCATATTCTCCAGACATCACACACACTGACTACCACCTTTTCTTGGCATTAGACAATCATATGTACAACTGAAAGTTTCAAAACTAAGAAGCACTGGAAACGGAGTTGGCCACTTTCTTCACTTCTAAACATTGCGAGTTCTACCAGAGTGGCATTTACAAACTTGTATCTCATTGGGAAAAGAATGTTGGGAAAACCACGTAAACTTTTTTGGTACCTGATAGAAAAAATATTATTTTGGCTCATATAAAGTGTTTAGGCTAACAAATTAATGCATTTATTAATCATAATTTTTAGGTGGAATAAGCAAATTAGCAAACTGGGTTCATCAGAGTTAACAGAAATAATTATTAGATAATGGATATCTTAATATTTGTCTCATTTATGAAATAGCAGTTTTGTTTCATTTAAAACAAATATTTACATAATTTTACTCATCAACAGTAATGATCACTGAAATTGGTATAATTTTTTGGTTGAGGTTTAAGTACATTAAAATACAAGCATTAATTAAGTATTTGATGAATCATGAAGATATTTTTTTTTGCATTTGCAGGTGAATCCATTCCAATAAGATTATTTCTGGCAGGATATGAGTTAACTCCAACAATGAAAGATATAAATAAAAAATTTTCTACACGTTATTATTTAAATCTTGTGTTAGTTGATGAAGAAGAACGGCGGTATTTCAAACAGCAGGTAAGATAAATATGTAGCTGTATTAATGATCTTATTCTACTTTTGACTACAAATTATAATCTTTTAAGAAACTTACTTGTGGATTCTGCATCTTAAATTCTTTTAAAAGGATGCAGTTCAACTAGTTGTTGGTATGTCAAGCTCTTTGGATGAATAAATTCAAGCCAAAAATTTATCCAGCATTGAAATATTTTCTGACTGTTCCCTACCCTTGATTAGGAATGAGCTTACACAGCTGAATATCCTATCTGTCAGGATGTTTAGCTATAATAAGGGTTTTGACAATGTGCAGGAAAGCCATGATCTCTGTACATTAACCCTTACCATGCCTGAAAAGCTAAATTGTATCCTGTGCAAGGCTTTTTTTCAACAATGTTCTGTCAAAAAAGGGGAACTTCAGAACTTTTTTTGCCAAATGGCTAGTGAAAGGAATACTGTAGCATGTTATATGCCAAATTAATCAGTATTTTATTCGAGATTTTCTGAAAATAAAATATTTAACGAAAAAGAGGACTAGTTTTGTTTTAATAGGATTTTATAGAGGCATGTAGAAAAAATGAATTTGGCAATGCAAATAAAAATTTATTTAAAAAAAACCAATGGACAAAAATTATTATAATGCACATTCAATTGAAAGGCTATTTGTTTATGAATAAAGGAAAATAAATGTTTTCTGAAATGAAGAAAATTACTCTCTTTCTCAATTTTTTTCACAGTACTATATTTTGAGAAAAGTCCAGGTTTTTTATCAGTTGTGACTAGTCATATAAACAGTTTTAAATTTTTTTAAAAAATAACCAATGAACAGAAATAGATCATGTTATAAATACAAAAAGAAAAAAAAAATAATTGGAGGTAAAAAAAAATGACAAAAATTTTTAAAAATAGTCAGGGAAGTAAAATTTTATAAACTTTTTGAAAAGAAAATTGCATGATTTTACTCTTTCTTTTGCCTTTTAAGTTTAGTAAAAAAATTAATTTTTGCCATATTTTCTGAAATATTTGACTATTTTAATATATATATAATTTATAATATTTTTATCATTACTTAAATCTTTGTTTAATTTTTGCACAATTATTTGATCATTTATGCAAACAATATACAATGCAGATTTTGTCCCAATCGTTAAACTCTAAGACTAAGATGTGTTACAAAAATTTATTTTGCTTTAAAACAAGATTATTTAAATAAAAAGTGAAAAATAAATAACTAAAAAAGATTTAAACAACTGTGAAGAAATTAAATAAAAATATTTCAAAGTTTTCCTGTTTGTAGTCATGATACTGTACATAATAGCTTTGAATATAAACTGTTTGTCATGGTCAGTGTTCAGAGTATTAGTAATTTTTAGCCATTTTGCACAAGTTGTGACAGATGATGTTCCAGCTTGTGCCAAAAGTTTTAACAAGGGAAAATTTAAAATAAAATTTTCTCAAAGCACAGCTAAACTAGGAGTTTAAGGCAGTTAAATAGAAGAATCTATTTTCACTAATGAAATATGGTTAATTTGAAACACAAATAACCTAAAGTTGGTCCCTGAAACCAACTTTAGGTTATACGTATTATAAAGCCAAGCTGTAAAAATAAAATAGTAAATTATAAAAAATTTCCTATTTGCATTAGTGCAAAAGAATTTCAGGAAATTTCAAAAAATTTCAGGAAAACACGAGGAATTTAGGCAAACTAACATTCTGCCATATTATTTGTTCATGCAAAAATAGAACATGTTTTAAGTAAAAGTCACTAATATGTTTAATGCATCATTAGTCATGTTTTTGTCCCACTTATTTGCTTGACTTTTTAGAAAAAAATAAATAAATATGCACTTTTTATTATCTGTATTAAGTGTATAGTTTACATTTTCATTTTCAGGAAATAGTTTTGTGGAGGAAAGGAGAGCTAACAAGAAAGACTCTGCAGCATAACTGGTCAGATGAGGTCAAATAGCACAAATGCATGTGGTAGTTTTCACTTACAGTTTACTTTGTTCCAAACTATAATATTTGGTTAAATAAATATAAATGAAGACTCCATCAAAGGAAAGGCCAGCACAAGAAATTGGTAGTATTTATTTGTCTGTGTGAGAAATTAAATATATTTGAAGGTTATTTGTTTTTGAAATAGCAAATTTAATACAATTGGTAGTATTTATTTGTCTGTGTGAGAAATTAAATATATTTGAAGGTTATTTGTTTTTGAAATAGCAAATTTAATACAATTTTATTAAGAAAGATGACAATTTAAATAAATAATTGTATTTTAAGAACCATGAAAATTAATTAATACAAGATATATTTAAAATATATGTAAATGAAATAAAATTACTCATAATGATAAATCGATTTTTATAAACATATTGCATAACTGGCTGCCAGTTGTGTGTAAGCAGAATTGTGTTTTGTTATGTAGTTGTACATGAAGAGTGTAAGTTATAAAAGAGTATTAAAAGAATAATCTTTACTAAAATGGTGTATATATATTTTTAAGTTTTGGCTCTTTCAGCATTGTCTTCGATTGCATTTTAAAGTGCATATTTGAAAATGGAGATAATTTTTATTAAACCCCTCCTGTTATATGATAATATGAATTTGTGATCTAAACCTGTTAATTGGTCTATGCATACAATAAACAAAGGAGTATGAAAATTAAGGGATAAGCAATAATCAAGTATTTAAATTTTTAGTAAACACTGGCAGCTTATTGAAACTAGAGATGTGTGCGATTCTAACTAGCTTAGTTTTCTGTAATTTTTAAAGTCATTGTGGTAATAGCTTCAGGCTGTGTGCAGGTTCCAGTAAAATAGTATAATTGTATTAAAATATTGCATACATGAAAAATATTAATAGTTTTTATGATGAAGCAAAAAATAAGAGCAATTTTATATGTGCTTTGGAATAAGTGAATAGCGATAGTGTGTGGGATGTTTTAAGGATATTGAAAATAATAAAATCATAGGGTATTTATTTATTGTTATATACAGAATATGAACATAAAAATTTAGAATTTCTAGTGCTTGTAACATATCATATAAACAGTAAACTCATGTAAACTTATATGTGCTTGTAACATATGCATAAAATTAAGCATTTATAAAAAATATGACATATATAGTACTACATATTGTTTAGTTGTTTTTTTTTTAAAGTGCTATAGGAATATTTCTTGAATAAAATTAAGAACTATTGTTAAAGGACCATACAGAATTTGTATTATGTATGAGTCATCCAAAACTAATGAAAATGTATGCTTCCCTCATTAACATAATGCCAAAAAAACACCTTGGATTGTAAAAAATGTTCCTCATGCAGCTTCTAACCACAGGACAGACTGTTAGTATATATCACCAGAGGATGGGAAGTAGGAAAGATTTGGCAGAGAAAACAGATCTTAATAGCTTAGTGGAATTTGAACCCATGCCCTTTCATTCTGTAGCTAAACATATTAACAGCTAAAATGACTTGATTTAGATAATGACTTTAAAATTTCCACTATCACTGTTATGATGCTAATGTCATTCAAGTCAAAACAATAACTTTGAACAAAAGAAACAAGCTACAACAAGTTATTTGTTATTTGAAAGAGGAATAAAGTTTATATATTTAATATATCTGAAATTATAGAAATAGTTTATATATATATATATCATTGTTATTTATGGAGCATTAAAGTAATCACATGAAAAATGAATCATAAGAATAAATGTGAAAACTATGCATAATAAACATAATAATTAAGAAGAAAGGATAATTTAAAATACAAGGCAGGACATTGCTGTACATTTATAAATGTATATGTGGAATTTCAATGAAAGAAAGATTACTAAATTCAAGTTAAAGCAAAATAATAAAAATTGTAAGAAAAAAAAAATGTTCAGTTTTCAAATTTTCATTTATTATCTGTGACTATCCTCAAAAACAGTTTTAAGAGAAGGGATGAACACCTTCAGTTGTAGAAGAATTCCCTGAGCACTGTCACTAATGATGGCCAAAATTTAGAAAAATAGCAAGCAAGAAGAAATTTTGTCTTCTGCTTTTCTTTATCTTATTTTAACAAAATTAAATTAATGCAAACAGCGATGACTACAATTATTAAAGATGGCTATATTGAATAGGAAGATATAAGGATTGAAACTGTGTTGGAGATGTAAATGTGCTGTTAGTAAAATAAAAGTTTTAATTCAAATGCACAAATAATTTTACTTAAAAATACAGAATTCTGCATATTATTGAATATAGGATTGGCTTAATCAGGGGCAACTGCACGATGTTCCATACTTACAGTAGTCTGCATTAAAAATTAGTTGTTTTTACTAAATATAAAAATTTTAGAAGTAATTTTGGTTAAAATATTCATTATAGAGAAAATGTTTTGTTATTTATGTTAATTCAAGATATTTTAGTAATCAGTAATGTAACAGTGCAATAATTATTGTATTTATGTGATGATTTTTGACTAATAACAATGCATTTTTGCATATATCAAAAATGCTATAATTTTGAAATACAGACTTTTGCTGAAAAATGTGTATAACATAAACAGATGTTGTAAACTTTAATTTTTTTAATTCTGACAATTTATATTAAACTTTTTTTAATTGTGAGGCTTACCACATATTTTGCATTAGACCCTGTGCATTTTCTAGGTGTCCTGTCAGAATAGCAACAATTTTACAAGACTCGTATCATGCTTTAATTTATATAATCGTATAAGAAAAAATGTTAATGTATGTCTATGTTACACTACATGATATGTAACTGCAATGAACTTTTTATTTGTACTCAGTGACTCTTGAAGCACAGAGTAACAAAAGTTTATTTGTCTCAGGAAGAGAAGAATTAGGTGACCATCAATTCTTCCCTCATAGGCAGCACAAGATCCATGTTACTATCCAGGTTTTGAAATTAGCTGTGGCAATGGAACTCAATTGTTACTGCACAAATTTTACTGGAACACTTTGTTAGGAACTGTAAAGCTAACAATTCTTAAACAATGGTTATTTACCTTGGAGAGACTACAGGATTTTTACTCATGGTTGCTTGAATAGTGTTACATAGGTAAAATCTGTTTCATGTTAATTAGAATTTCCCCTCAAATTTCCCCTACCCCTTTTACTTTAAATTGAAATTGTAGTTTATAGAAATGGTGAAATTTGTATATGCCATTTTGTTAATCATATACAAAATGAAATATAGAAATAATGTTAATTCTCAAAGCTGGGGAAATTTACTCGCCCACTTACCAGTGGTAAGTGAGTTTTCTGACATGGCTTGTTACTTCCAAAGCTGAAAAAAATTTTTCAAGTGAAATATTTTCATGGCAAAGAACAACTTTCACCTTTGAATGCAGTATAAATTTTGTTGCATGCTCTTTTTTTTTAATGTGCATAAAGGCAGGGAAAAATTTTTTTTTAATCGTCTCCCCCACATTGCTATGTGCTTTTGCTCTGTCTTATGGTAAAAACTGCTGTCTGGTCAGATTTTTCCAAAATTCCCTACCCTTATTAATGTTATCTAATGTTTGACTTTAATTACATAAAATTGTAAATACATGTAAAATTGTATAAAAAAAGCAGTAGACAGAGTAGTATTCAGTGTCTATGAGTATATGTTGTCAGCTTTTCGGCAATTTTGTTATTTTCCATTTTATTATATGGGTTAATATGAATATTGCATTATGGTCAGGGTTTTTATTTTGTATATATTAAGGGAAGTATTTTCCCCCAATAATTCCAAAATTAAGTAATTCTAGATAAGAACAAGTACAAACCATTTGTAAATAACTGTTTTGATCATGCGAATGAAACGTTATTGTGTCCTTTAAACATTTGTAAACTTAAAGTATAAAACTTAAGTCAACTTTAAGTAAAATTTGTAAACATTAAAAGTATAAAAATGCAAAAATACTTATTCAAAATGTGCAATTATAGTTTTTTATTCTCTATTTATATGTCAGTAAAATATATACTATATACTTGCAAGTGTATATTGCTAAAATTGCATAAAGTTTATTGACTTATTATGCTTCAAGTATATAAGAAATAAAATAATTCTGATACTCACACAAAGCTGCTGAATGTCTGCTGGTTATATATGTATACACTTTCTGATTACATATATAGTAAACTAACTCAGTAGATAAACTAGTTCAAGTTTTATTCAACATTTAACATATATACATTTATATACAAACATATTAAAACTAGCATTTCTCCTTTTACGAGAATTAGTGTTCATTGTAATTATATTATTTATTCCAATAATGTGTAATGTGATACTTTCAATCAAACATTTCCAACTCGAGACAATGCTCCTTTGTGGGATGTAAATAAATATCATCTATAACTATGCTTATAGATGTGGAAAAAGATCTTTACAAAGGTTTGTTAGACTAATGAAGAGCATATTTATAAATAATGAAATATTCATAAACGTTCAGCATGCAGTAGTCTACTGTAGATATCAGTGTTATAAAAATTTGGTTGCATATTCCAGTACTATTTTATATCAAATGTTCTCAATATTTCTTATGCATCGTCTTATTTACCTGTAAGGTATCTATTACTGACTTTGATGATTTACAGTATGATAAATAATTTAAATAATATATTTATATTACAGATTTTTTTTCACTGTAATTACACCATTTACCTAATTACATTAATCCTCAAATTAAGATCATGTGATTAATTATCATGGGCTCTTAAGATGTTCTTTTTGTTTTGTATGCTATTCCTATTTGTGAGTGGGGTGGATGTGGCTCAGTCAATAGTGTGCCAGGCTTGTAATCTGCAGTTCCCAGATTTGAGTTCCATCTGAACCAGTATTGAGATTTATCTCTACAAAACTCCCTGCCCTGCCCTCGGTTAGTATGAGACACTGATGGGATTGGAAAGGCCACTATCCTTCGGATATAATATATAAAGACATAAAGACGTGGCCCCATGTGCAGGAGAGCAATACCCTGTGAACATTAAGGAACATGCTGGATGCCTTAATGGGAGGCTACCATCTGTCCAGTGGGTCCCCTCCCCCAACATTCTCTGAGCTCTCAGGGTCATTGTGACCTGGCCATTTAGCCCACTTTGTGCAAAAAAGTGCCATTTAGAGGTAAAACAACCCAACCTCTATATGTGAGCTTTTAGTAGACTTGAATTATGTATTCAGTACATATTATTAATTATGTGGAAGGATATTTCTCTGGTTCTAGTGCTTATTTGAAATTTCCAAACAAGTGATTAATCTTTGGATGGTATTTAAACTCATTGGGCAGCTGAGGTATGAGAAGAAATATTGTATAAATATAATGAATGCAAAAAATTTTAATTGAAAAAGGTATTTCAAATTTACCTTGAAATGGCATGACTTGACATCTCTGAATTATTTTCCCACAAACTATGATTTAATTTCTCAAAAAATATAATTTATATTTAGATATGTTGAAAATAGAACACAGTAAATTGATCAAAATTGAATTTTTTGTGCAGTACACAAGGGCTAAATTTTTGTTGGCCTAGTAACACTAGGGTTCGAATATCATTAGACATTAATTTAGGCAAATAAAAGTGAAGCTGCAACCATTATGGATATTTGGAAAGTTTTCGTATCATATAGAAATAATATTTTTGAGGAGAGTGTGTTGGGTTGTTTTACCTCTGAGCGGCACTTTTTTGCACACCATGGGCTAAATGGCCAGGTCACAAGGACCTCGGAGGCTCAGAGAAGGTTGGGGGAGGGGACCCACTGGAACAGCTGTTGGGAGACAGATGGTAGCCTCCCATCAAGGCCATCCAGCGTGTTCTTTAACGTGCACAGGGTATGGCTCTCCCGCACACGGGGCCACGGCTTAACGTCCCATCCGACGGACGGCGGCCTTTCCAAGCCCATCGGTGTCCCCTACTGACCGTGGGCAAGGCGGGGAGGAGAGTGTGACTAGAGTGCATGTTCAGAATCATTGCTGTCTTATATTTATACACCTGGATCTTACAAATTCTTATTGTACAATAACAGATTTTATATTACTTTTCACATTGCTAAGCTCTTAATGTTCATCTTATTCAGTTTACAAAGAAAAATTATTTTAGTAATTTCAACTAATGACAATGTGTAACAGTTTGAAAAATAGGTTTTAGTTACTAAGATAATTCCTTTGACATTAGTACAATAGAACTCTAGTTATCTGAGCTTTAATTATCTAGACTGAATATTTTTCATGCTATTGACATAATTGTTATGTAGAACAGCGATTCAGTAATGAAACTAGAACATCAAATGTTCTTATGCATATACATTATGTATCTACATCACCAGCTGACTTAAAAAACTGACATCACCACCTTACTTAAAAAAGTTTGATATTGTGTAACAAAAAACTTATTCTAGTTTTAAACAAAAAAGCCAACTTTATAACACTGTATTGTGCACTTTGCAATCAGTGCCCTCTGTGTTTTAAGTATAGTTTGCAAAATTTCATATGGAAGCAAATTGATAATTTTCAATAAGGTACCTAATTTTAAGAATTTGTATAATGTTTCATGCGTTTATAATGAAAATCTGAATTATACTGAACATAATTACACTGATTAACTGTAGCCTCATTAGACCAAATAATTCGGGGTAATAATACTAAAATTTTGTTAAAATTCGTTAATTTTAGAAAATGATTTCTAATTGAATGCTTTATGAAACATGAATTCCTTCACCATTTATTTCACCCTTTTTTTCCGCCTCCACATTTTTTAAAACCTCCCATTTACTAATACATATATTAAGAATTTCTGATTCCACCTATCTTTTAACAAGGGAGGTGGATCCATAATTTCATCTATGGCTGCATGAGGACAAATTTTTAATTGTATTCAGTTTCATTCTTTTTCCTTCACAGCCATTTAAAGCATTTCTAATTCCAACCATAGTTTTGCTTTTTAAGCTCCTAAGGCTTACTAGCCGTCCCATGGCCGAGTGGTTAGCGCACTTGGCTACTGATCTAAAGGACCTGGGTTCGATCCACGGGTAAGGTATGGCTGTTTGTGTCGATTTTCTGCTGAGGGCCTGCCATCCTCTCAGACCTTCTACTATGGCATATAAGCTGACAGGCTCCTGTCAGATCTCTGTGGCAAGCAGCTGCTTGAGGGGGTATTTAATTTTAATTTAAAGGTTTACTAAGCTTTCCACGGATTTGTTTTGATGAGTGGACCTCTTGGCTTCTAACATCAAGTGAAAGATTCTTGTGGCTTCTCTAGCTAATTTTATCTTTCCACAAGGCCAGATGTCTGAAACAGATCACATCACTTGAAGGGACGGGGGTGGCTCAGTTGGTAGCGCGCCACGCTCGTAATCAGTAGTTCCCAGGTTCGAGTCCCAGCTGGGTCAGCGTTGAGATTTTTCTCCGCAAAATTCCCCGCCCTGCCCACGGTCAGTAGGGGACACCAATGGGCTTGGAAAGGCCGCCGTCCGTCGGATGGGACGTTAAGCCGTGTGCCCCGTGTGCGGGAGAGCCATACCCTGTGCACGTTAAAGAACACGCTGGATGGCCTTGACGGGAGGCTACCATCTGTCTGCCAACAGCTGTTTCAGTGGGTCCCCTCCCCCAACCTTCTCTGAGCCATCGGGGTCCATGTGACCTGGCCATTTAGCCCATGGTGTGCAAAAAAGTGCCGCTCAGAGGTAAAGCAACCCAACCCATCACTTGAAGTCTATAACAATTTTCCTGTAGAGTTTACTTGAAAATCCAGTGCTGTAATTCACACCGCATAGAGTACAATACTTTAACAATTATTACATTACGTGGGATCATTTGAATTGCATGATATAATGCATATGTATTAGTTTCTTTTCTAGCCTTTATCACCATAAAATCATCTGCATTTGGGGATGAAGTTGTATCCCGAGGTCACATTTAAAAATCATTAGAATGTTGGAAATGCAGTTTTTAGGTTCTATCAGTGTAAACTAGAAACTACTGTTATCTTTCTTCAATATGTTTACTCTTTCAATATTTCAGTACTCATATTTTTAAAATACGCACTCAGAGGCATCGATTTCCCAAAATTATTGAATGGAAAGGGGAACTTAAACGTCAGTGAGAGGAAGTAATATTCCCATCCATCAACCCCTTGATATTTATTCTGATAAAATGTAGTGAAGAACAAGGCCGTACCGAGATAATGCTTGCTCATCTTGTGTTCTCTCATGGTGTACCTTATGTAAATCGGACAAAAAAAAGTACACAAAAATGTCGTACATAGGTAAAACAACCCAACCCTGATAAGCGGGGATAAAAATGGCTTTCCTTTTCTGTAGTTGGCCCTTCTGTACAAACTAATATCAAATGTTTGTCAGATTTAAAATTAGATTTGAAATTAGGCTTGCTGATAAATTATTTTGAATCGTTAAACAGATTTTTGCCTTTTTAATGCATAATTTGTAACCAAAAACTGCTTTAGTTTTAGCTAATAATACTATTTTTCATTTACTTGCGTTGTGTATTGTTAAACAGTGCATTTATTTTGTAAACCGAAACAGCGTTAGGAATAGAAAATTTTATTGATCTGTTTTTTAATCTTTTGGAGCAGGGAATCTTAATTTGTTTTATTCTATGGCGTGAATGTCAATAGTATTTTTATTCCTCCTAAATGATAAGCATGTTTTAGTAATGAAACGTTACGAACTGTGATATTTACAGTAAAACTTACAAAATCTCGTTAATATGTTCAATGCCGATTCCTCAACTATTCTGTTTATTTAAAAATTAAATGCAATAGACCCTCGCCAATTCGACTGTTTGCTGATCGGCCTGGGCATTGCTACACAAAATAGTCCCTGAATAAATTTTCTTTAATGTTAATTTAAAACTATTTTTAAATTTTCAGCAAATTTGACAGCTAAATTGTTTAATATATTAAGTAAAATTCACATAAAATTGGGTTACCATACGTCCTCCAAAAGGAGGACATGTTCTCCTTTTTCATCTAATGTCCTGTCAGAATTTTGAAGAAACATGAAATGCCCTCTTTTTGTATAAATTCATGTTTCAAACTAAAAGCACTCTTTTTTGGAATTTTTTTAAATTTCTTGAACCCATAACTATAATATCATTTACTGTTAACCGTGAACTAATTTACTGTAAATGCAAAGCATGAATGCTAAATTAACCCTGTTAATGCTGTAAAATTTACTATTTTCCGTAATCTCAATATGTGCAATTTACATGCCAGGTTGGAAAAGTATGAGCTTTAAAAAACTGTCAAAAATTTTGCTTCCACCCACAGATGGATGGAGCTACGACAATTTTTTTTTCCAACATAAAATGCAGTGAAGGAATTAAGGACTACTCATAGTTTGTAAGATCCTTCTCATACAAGAGCATGCCTTACCAAGACCGAAATCACTGCTGACCAGTACCTCAGTCAGAGTTCATAAAAACAAGAAGGTTTACCTTGCGCAACAGCAGATAATTACTAACATAATGCCACTTGCAACATAACACTTGATTGCTTATCAAGTAGGAATAAATATCGTCAATCAAATATTTTAAAATATATTTAATAAGTATTATGCCTTTTTCTGATTCTTAGTCGGTGCTTGAGATAAAACATGTAGGAAAAAAAACTTATTTCGCAAATTGAAAGCATGCCTCCTTTGTCCTGGCGTATTATAGCCTTAGATGTTAATGCGCCATAAAACCCTAAACCAACCAGCCAACCTACTTTGTCCTCCATTTTTGTTTTATTGTCCTCCTTTGACCACCATTTCTAGCTTTTTTTGTTCTCCTTTTAGGACACTAGAATGTGATAACCCTACATAAAACTCATGTTACTTTGGCTTTGAAACTATACTGCTCACAAAAATTAAGGGATATTTCTTCGCTTCATATTCATTTTAAAATATCCCCTAATTTTTGTGAGCAGTATATATTTTTAGTTGAGAAGTATAACAACCACGAACGGAAAAAGTGTACCTTTTATATTTCTATTACATAGTCATAACAAAAAAATTCTGTCATTTAAAAAGTTGTATGCAATATTAAATCGTTATTTGAAAAACAAAAATTTTTAACAATTGTTGACAACTAATGCCAGCTATGACCAAAGACTATATTCATCCTTCCATTTGCTTTGCTATAAATATATAACCTGTTATTGCCGCTATAAATATATAACCTGCTATTGCCTTCCTTGACATGCATTTTGATAAGTGGATTGGGGCCCTTTGAAAGTAGCACACTAAGTACTAATAAATATAAAAAAAAAGATAATATGAAGCAACTATTTTCTTATCTCGGAAATAAACTCCGGATTTAACTCATTGCGAAGCATAAAGGGACCCCAGCCACTTATCAGAATGCACGCGTGCTAAAACGTGCCCTGCATCCTTGCTCACTGTTTATTTTAGCTTCACACCAAGCGAATGAGTGAGGAAACATAATTTAAAAAAGAAAAGGTGACACGGCCTGAAAATATAGGCATTTAAAAAACTTTCCCAAAAATTTCTGACATATTTTCAAATAGAGCGCCACGATCTATCGATGTATACAAGAGACTAGAGATGATGACTATATATAGTATATAACAGGCGCACCAGTTAGATCTAGGAGCACTTCAGGTAAATTATCTATCGTGAGGTTCAAGGTGTAAGATCATGGTGAAATTAGCCTCCAATGAGGGGCTCCCTACAACTCATTGGAGGCTAGTTTCACCATTATTACACGCCTCTAATAATGCGAGTCCTTGGCGAGCAGCACAAGCGAATTTGTTCTCGTCATTCATGCGAAGTTTGGACTGCTATCGCGTTCCTTGACATGCATTCTGATAAGCGGATGGGAGCCCTTTGAAAGTAGCATTTATCTTTCGTAATTTATATTCTTGCTTTGCAACCAAATCTGTGTATATTATTAAATACACGATATTCGTGCCATCACCGAAATCGTAATTAACGGAAAATAACAGATATGGACTATTTTTACTAGTTGTAAGTCTCGCAAAATGTAACGGCTTGCGAGATTTACATCCTTTCAATTCTTAGCATTTAAGTTACTACAAGACCATTGAGCTATAAGGAAATTAAAGGGGGCTACGTTTAATTGAAATCGGCTTATATTTAACGACTGTGTGAGCGAATCAACCTAAAGGTTATCTAAGTGTTTGGAGAGTTCCCATTTCCTGTATAAAAGAAATCGGTGCTATTTTGAACACTTGTACAGGTGGGGTAATTTGATATACTGTAATGTATTTCTTTTGTATTGCATTAATTTTTAAGCAAGGAGAATAGCAGTTTATTTGAATAAATGATTTCAAAGCACTAGAACAATCCGAAGTATTTGCTGTTTAAATGTTTAGTATCCGATTGGGAACTGGCATTGAACAATAAATGAGTACATCGTGGGTGGCTGTGATGCTAAATGAGTGATATACCGTAGAGTTTCAAACTTAAAACATGCCAGCTTATGGCGGGAATGGATGCTTTAAAGACATTCAATATCTTCAATCATTTATATTAGATCAGTTTTATTAAGAGAGTAGTTGCTTTTCTCTTACTTTCTGTTGCATTTAGCACTATCATTAGTTGTGCAAAGTTCTATATATTCTATTATTGCTGTTGGTATGTAATATTAAATCGTTATTTGAAAAACAAAATTCTTTAACAATTGTTGACAACTAATGCTAGCTATTATGACCAAAGACTTCATATTCATCCTTCCATTTGCTTTGCTATAAATATATAGCACGAGTGCCTCATTTTCATTGTTGTATCATGTCGTTGAGAATGTATATAATTCATCCACGCTTTCCGAATTAAATTTTCTAGTTAAATTCATATTGTAAAATATGTACCGAAAAAAATAAAGTAACTGAATAATGCAATTATTTTGACTCGGTTCTCACTTTCATAACACTAAAATTGCCGGTTGTCTAGTATCATATATTCCAACTTTAAGCCCAGCACCTTCTATATGATTGTGGTATTACAGGAACCAAGCTCATTACTTATAAGTGTGGTTCGGTTGTTGGTCAAGCTCTAAACAATATATAAATGAAACTCAGAATAGTCTGTATTACCTACAAAGCAACTTTATAGCTTTAAAACTTCAAAAATATATTTGTCGTGCGAGATAAAAACAAAACATGACAAAGACCAAAACAGCGCACAAAATAGAATCTGTATTTGCTTTTTATCAGAAATCAATAGTAACCTAGAATTCTTTTTCAATAAAATGCCGTGCATCCTTACCTGGAACAAACAAGAAATCATCTGAATCAGAAATGATGGATCTGTTCTAGTACCTTTTCGCCTCATCGGCGAAATAGCCTTTTTCCTCAACGGCTGTTGCCCAATAGCTCCTGAATACTTCATAGTGTGGAAGGAATTGTCTGCCACAACACTTTCGGCATTCATATTAAGCATGTGTAAACTCAATGTATTTTTCTTCACTGACTCTTGTTTTCCTTTCGAATGGCAAAACAAATCTTTAAAATTGTAAGGCTATTTTCTAATTAATTTTATATTTGCTTGTGAGGAAAAACAGTCATTGAACTAGCTTAAGGTTAGCATTGCTTAGAAATACAGTTCATAACAAAATTTACAAAATTCCTTATGCATAAGACATTGACAGGTTTCGCCTAATATTCCAAATACAGACATTTTGTTGAGAATTTCTAAGTTAGTTGCTGGGGAGATAGTGGGAGAAGTGAGGACTGCAGAATTCTCAAGGCAATGGCCTTCCCCCCTCCCCAATGGCGGGCTTCAATAACTTTCATTTTCGTAGGGAAGTCCACGAAAGTTTCAAACAAAACAAAAATCCCCGTACCCCCAAAGTTTCTGGAAAAGCCACTGATCTAGTCTTGTGCATTGAGCTTAAAAAAGGTCTTCGCCGGTGGCGGAGCAAGGTGAGGACAGGTAATAGCATGACACTTGTTTACCAAACCGACCTCCCTTAATATTTAGAAAAATATTTTTATTGAAACAGAAATACATTCATTTTATCGTCATATCGTGTAGTGTACATCAAGAAATCACTTCCATTCGGTTATCTGTGTGAGTGAGCACACAGCAATAAAACTGAGCATAGTGTCTTGATGCAGATGAAACACTGGAACCATATTCCCCTGGTGTTTGTATAAAGCAACGAGTGTCACAAAATATATATATATTACAAACCAACTCAATAACAGTTGGTTTCCCATCTGAATTTAGATTTCTAATTAATGCAAAAATATGTACAATTGGAAAAAAGGGACACAATGCACATGCCTCTTCTACCTATAGGGAAATTTTTATTCGCTGAGACGATCAGAAGTATAACTTCTAATTTCGCTTAACCCCCCCCCCCCCCATACTTCATACCATGGTCATATGCAAGTAAAATTCGACCACTCGTCTCTCTGGCTCCTCAAATATTAGACATGCTGTTCATTAGTACGTGAATTTTTCTAGTAATGTTGAAAAATTCAAGTCGGAGCTCTCTATATTTTGCAGGCTTAATAAAAAGTTGAAGGAAAATATTTCACGCTATCGAAAAATCGGACAGCAAAATAGGTTTTCCGCTCTAACGCTCAATTCATAAAGCGTTTTTTTAGCCTTCCTGTGAAGATGTCCTTCGTTTTTTTATTTCGCATGTCAGTGTGAACATCCTTAAGTACTAGAGACGACCCAGGCTAAGAATATATTTCACCCACAAAAAAAATTTAGGTATAATACATTTAATCAGTCTTTAGCAATTAAAAATAAGCGCCATGCTGCTTTGTTTCTTTAGGCATACCGTCTTTAATGGTTCTGTTTATAATGCTGTTCCCACAAACTTTGTTTCTATTAACATTTCTTTTTCGTTCCAAATAGTATAAAAATTTTGTCATAAAATGATTAGAGGCATGTATTTCTGTACATAAATCTTTGACGAATGCATCCGAGAAATCTCCCCCCCTCCCAAAATCGGGCTCGGAGTCCGAACGCGTCTCTAGTAGATACTGTTGCTGTAATTTTAAAACATGCTTCGATTTTCAAGTCAATTTCCCAAACGTTAATAAATCTGGTCAAACACAAGGTTACTTTTTTTATTAATTCTTAAATATTTTTTCACAAAGGACATTTAATTATAGGTTTTTCACAGTTAAAAATCACTGTAACAACACCACTTGCTATATTTAACCGATCGCGTACCTATTAATCTTAACAGTCCAAAATTTGCTCAATTATTTCAGCACAACAAATGAACTATTTTTATACACAAACTATTGGCAGGATTCGCCCAATCTGGAATAGCAAATATTATGAATGTTAAACTGAATACCATGACTTAGCTTTCACATCCAATATGACTTGGACCATTCTATGAAACGCACAGTGATTGAACAAAATGGCACAAGAGTCTAAATTTCAAATAACTAAGCTACACTTTCAGAAATTGCAGCTTTTAATCTAGAATCTTCTTACTTCATGAATTTAAAAATAAAAATACCCCCTCAAACAGCTGCTTGCCACAGAGGTCTGACAGGAGCCTGCCAGTCTATACGCCATAGGAAGGTCTGAGAGAATGGTGGGACCTCAGCAGAAAAACAAACGTCTATGCCTTACCCAGGGCTCGAACCCAAAAATAATAAGCCGATTTCTGATCATGTAATGGAATTCAACGTTATTGAAATGAATATCCAATTTCGGTGCTAATCTGATGCACCAATAAACGATTTTTCCTGATATTAAGTAATTTTAAAACTTTGGAGTAACCAACTACCAAACAAAATCGCAACGTGTATACAGAGAAAATATCTCATATAATCACATACAAAAACACAAGAATTTCAGATAAACATGAAATGGCATTAACAACATATTGTAAAAAAATCCAATATGAAATGGCGAAATAAAATAATTTGATATTTTGCAGGAAAGCTGTAAATGTTATTTATGCAAAAGATTATTTTTAGTTCATTGAAAATTTCGAGGTAAAAGTATTACACATGAAATATTTTGTGTATTTTGCTTATGAAATAAAATTGCATTTAAACAACAAGCGACACTATGAGCAAATGGAAGTTACGTTTTGCAGATAATGGCTACATAAACATTGCTATGAGCCTTTCGTGTGCAACATATACTTGAAAGCTATTTAATCTTCATAAACCCAAAACTTAAATATCATTTAAAACTGTAATTTCAGACTATATTCCTCATTCATCTACTATTAAAAGTGAAATCCCTTTATTTCTTCTAGCATAAACACAGTAATATCACTATGACGGTATAAATTCATATGCTCATAATACGAAATTAAATTGAAAAACAATCGTTAATTCAGTGATAAAGTATCACAAATGTCCTGTAGACGAAACAACACATGAAATAATGAGCTGAAAAAAAAATGGCTTTGTCCTGAGAGGGATTCGAACCCACATATTCCAGGTATGCTAACCACATCATTAACGCCTAGTTTTGTTCTTCGGGTAGTACTTTGTAAACTTACCCACATTATTTTGACTCGCACAGTGGCACCATCTATCGGGAAGTGGACAACTATGTTGCCTCTTGTGATAAAAAGTATCACATATGTCATGTAGACCTGGAACACATGAATAAACTGAAAAAATTTGGATTTAGTTTGGTCGTGAGTGGGATTCAAACTCATATTTCCCAGTAACCCATTAATCTTATTTTTAGTACTATTTATCTAGATATTCATACGAGCTTAACCATTCACTAATAGGTACACTTTTGCTTGGTGCAATTAAATGTTTATATATGAAACCATGCCTGAATCTAGAAAAAAATTAAAGGGAGTAGGGGGAATGATGCAATCAAGCAGGGGAAAAAAAGTAGGGTGGGGAAAGTCAAGAGACCGAATTTCCATTGCAGTATAACATTTTCTCCCCCCCCCCCCTGGCATGGATGAAACTTTATCTAGATTTTCAAAATATTTTGCATTCCAACTTGAACATTGAGGAATTATCAACGACACAAAGTTGTACGGGTTGTTTAACCTAAATGAGCTTTTGTGTAATTAGCCAGGCGCCAAGGATCAGAAAAGATTGGGGTAGGGGATCTACTGGGAAGTTCAGAGATGAAACCACCCATTAATGCCATTCAAGGTGTTTTTTAACGTGCAGAAGGCATCGCACTCTCATGCATACGGGGCATGACTTAATAGTCATCTGAAGGACACGAACTTTTCTAGTCCAGCAGTATTCACTTTCTCACCTAGAGTCAAGTACATATAGAGAAAATTTCAAGTCAGTTGGGACTCAAACCTTTGAAATTATAAATAAAATAAATACCCCCCCCCCCCCCCAAGCAGCTGCTTGCCACAGAGGTCTGACAGGAGCTTGTCAGTTTATATGCCATAGTGGAAGGTCTGAGAGGATGGCAGGACCTCAGCAGAAAAACGACACATCCATGCCTTACCCGGGACTCGAACCCAGGTCCCTTAGATCAGTAGCCAAGCGAAATTACTTAAAAATTCTTATTTCTTGGTATTTGTGCGAGCCTAATATATTTTCAAGGTTTAAGGAGTAAGATAGAGTTTTCAAGTAAAAGGAGGGATATTAATTATGCATAAAAAGTTTCAAATAATGTAATTTAAAATTTTAAGTCAAACGCTATTTTAAAATAATTTATTCATAAGAATTTTATTAAAATAATTGAGAATATTTTCAAATTATATTTTAAAAAGTAACTGCCAGTTGAATTTTTTTTTTAATTTAACTATAACTGCTAAGACCCATATTTTTCGAAAATGGGTCTTACTGCAGTGTCCAGGTCTGTTGTATCGAGGTGCCCTTGGTTGGGGGTTGAATGTTATGTGTCTGAGGCTAATATATTTTTAAGTACTTCTGGAGGGCTGGAGAGAAACGAACTTTTTACTGCCATTTCTAATTTCCAGAGAATATATTTCGCTAGCATCCAAGAATTAAAATTAGGGAGACATTTTACCTGCTTAAAAATGGAATAAAGTTAACGACTACATTTACAATATTGCAAGCAGTATGATAATCAGGCGGTTAGCAAATTCCATATGTATAAAATAATTAAGGAAGCTGAATGGGAGCCATACACAGTCTAAAACTAGAAATGCCAAATTATTAACCTTAAGGCAATTTTTTATTAATAGATGGTTAATCAACTTACGATCTTGATTGCCACTACACAGGTGGACCTTTCTCATGCCAAAAGCGCTAGAGAAGATTCGAATTCAAATATTTTTTGATTATTTTCAGTTCTTTCGAAAACGCAAATTAAAAATGACTTATGCATACTAATAAATGATAAATACCCCTCAAGCAGCCGCTTGCCAGAGGTCTGAGTAGAACGCCAGAGTAAGAGATCTGTGAGGATAGCAGGACCTCAATAGAAAAACGACACACATCCATGCCTTACCGGGGCTCGAACCCAGGTCTCTTAGATCAGTATCCAAGCGTGCTAAACACTCGGCCTTGGGACGGCTTATTAGGGCTGCTCATATTTCCAAACGGCCAGATTTTTAATTTTTTTTGATATTCAGATCCTTTTTGCAGATAAGAGGTAAAACACTGAAGAATTAAGGAAAAAGGCTGTTTTACACAACTCTGCAGCCACAGAGTATCTTTTGCAGGATATTTCAAAGTTACCCTTACCTACGCTAATGATTGATATTATTGGGTATGTATTGCCCGGTAGGATATTTTTACCCTAACTCTTCAAATAATTCATACACACTCCAATAACAAGGGAGTAAAAACTTTTAACAGCTGCCATACTTCCAATAAATCTTTTGTGGAAAAAAATTTCGCCGACATACGGAACTTGAACTCGCATCTCTCTAGAAACATGCCAGAGTATTCTACCATTGAACTAATGCCAGCTGTGTCTTTTTTCCACTAATTCTAGACTTTAAACCAGTGTTGGCAAACGAAATAAAAAAAAAATTCGCGGTTTTTCGTTATAGCAAAAATTTAAATTTCGTTATTTCGAAATATTTTTACTATAAATGCAAAATAATTATATGCTATCGTTTTTATTATATATGTATGTAGTAGTGTTGTCCAGTGGTTCGCAACAATTTAATCAATCCACTTGTTAAAAAACAAATTATTTTATACAATCGAAACTACTGAAGACATCGTTTCAGGGAGGGGGGCGGTCCATGAATTTAGTATTGGGGATGATTCGAGAATTTAGTTTCGAAGTGGATCCGAAAATCTAGTTTGGGGTACGAGTCTAAGAATGACTCATACTCGTACACCAAACTATCAGGCAAGGTTAAAACGATGTTCTGTATGGAATAAAATTTCATTTTCTTTGGGGTTAAAATAAAAATTATACAAAGACACCTGTTTTGAATTTCAACCCTCTACTACCCTGGATACGTCTCTGCTTGAAGAAATTTACACAAATTTCTAGGAATTGTTCAAAATAAAATGGAGCATTATTAATAATTTCTGAGCATAAGTATGCAATCATAATTCTTAGTACAAATATTTTAAAAACAAGTTGCTAAAATGTCTCGAGGAAATTTAGAGAAAAAGCGAAATTCTCATCAGAATAGTTATCATAACGCATAATCGATGAAAATGGTGGGAAGATCGAAACCGAAAGTTCGACTATTGGCAATAAGTTAACGGCCCCTTCCTCCAATTCTCTATCCTATACCCAAATTATCTCATCTACATAGGTCCTTTTCTAACAGTGTCTAAGTCGATCATGGAGAATTGTAATATAACTGGGATTTTCACCTTTTTATAATTGTCCAGTTCCCTCTATGGTTTTCCTTCTGCATGAAATGGGGACTCGCCCTTTCTCACTGCAGCTCTCATCTGACTATCACAAATTCCTTTATCTGAGGGCCATGTACGAGGAAGGTCCAATTCCCAAATTCTTTTGGAATGCGTCACTGAAGGACTTTTTGTTCGTTGATCATAAAAGTAAACTGTACATCTGTCTCCCCCTCTACAGGGAGCCACCTTGACATGGTGGGGAGCTTGTGGCCCAGTACGGTCGAAGGCTCTGCTGACTGGTTTTGGGCCCCGGTAGGACAGCTGACCATTTTGAGGTCGAAGGCTTGCTGAACGGTTTGGAACCTGGTTGGCAGTCTAAGACCTCCATCTGGTGCTCAGTGGAGCAGTTCAGGGCCCTGCTGAACGACTTGGTACCTCTAATAGGCTAGGGCCCTATTTCAAATCTGGGTCCAACTAAGTTTCCACCCCGGGAGCCGACTCAACTCGGATCTATATATCCTTGTTGTGGCTAACCGGGGAACAGATTAAATTTAGGTTTTGACCGATGGATGAGCTTTCCTTCTATAGGACTGCTCGCCATAGGGTAGTCGGGGATGAGCTGCATCTATATGGTGCAGTCTTGCCCCTGACCGTAGTTAGCGGCGAAAAGGACATTTCCCGATATGCTGGTAGTGCTGTCAGGCGGAACCGGTGGGTCTTGCTTATATATTACTTTCCTGTATATCAGTTTCACACAAGTTTCTAAGTATATCTTATAAACGGAAAAATCTGAAATATATCAACATAAATATAATGCAAATAACGAAATTATTTTTTCTGTTATTTGTTACTTTTTATCGTTATATTTTGAAATTCCGTTAATGTTATTCAAAAATCACTTATACAATAACGTTTTCCAACACTGCTTTAAACTCTTCAGAGATTTCGGCGTCTACTGTTGACGCCATCTATGATCTCGGGTAACAACTATTTTATATTACTTCATTATAAAACCTTTACTTGAAATACAGTACCTTTTGAGTTGGATGACCAGGATACATGACTAGCATGTATTATAAATACTTAGTGGATTGAAATGAACGGCAAAAACATAATTTATATTCAATGTTCAAGCGTTTCAAATGCGGGAAAACAGGACAATATAAGAAATTTGAACTTGATAACCTAGGTAAATCAGTAGCAAAGTATCACAGATATGCAGTAGACATGGAGCTCATGAAATAGGAAGCTGAAAAAATTGGTTTCGCACGAGTGTGATTCGAACAGAATATCAAGTACCACTTATATTTAATGCTATTCCAAAAGAATTACTAAATATAGATTCTTTTAGAAGACTTAAAATGGAATTAAAAAATTATTTGGTATTTTCTAGTTAGCTGATTTTTATGTGTTGTGTTTTGTGGATTTATTTGATGTACACCATTTTTGTGGCTGAATGACATGTTTAATATAATTTATTCATTTTCCTGCAGATAAGCTATTTAGCTTTGCGGGTCAAAGTGTAAATGTATTATTTTAAAATAATTTAAAATTCTCTGTCATTGAGCAATAAAATTTCAGAGTTTATCCTTCAAACTATTTGGATGTTGAAAGTTCTTAGGAGAAAACTCTCGAAGCTTTTCGGAGCAAAGACAGCGCTCCGTCTTCAGTGAAGTGATGTTATGTACTGACGTTGGGTCCGTTTAGACAAAGAGCTTCTTTCCACATGTCGTGTAGGGAGTTTTCTCCTAAGAAGATTCTCCTTCTGAGATCTCCTTCTGAGAGTTTTCTCCTAAGAACTTTCAACATCCAAATAGTTTGAAGGATAAACTCTGAAATTTTATTGCTCAATGACAGAGAATTTTAAATTATTTTAAATTAATTTTTGAGCAAGGTCTTTTAATTGTATACGTAAATGTACTTTTTACTCTTATGAATAAAAATTATATTCTAAAAAAAAAACTCGAATGTAACATGCCAGGTATGCTAACTACTACACTTCAGTTAATTCTTCTTCAGTTAATGTGACATATACACTGAAGAATCAAAACATTATGACCAGCACATCTTTATGCAAATCAAAGCAACTGCAGGTAAACAACAGCGCATGTGGTCATAAAACGATATAAATAACACCTGATACTGAGCTCTGTTATCAGTGTTTATTCTTGTTCTTCAGATGGGAAAGACAGCAGACTAAGCGAGTTTGGCAAAGGCCAAATTGTAATGGCCAGACAACTGGGTTAGAGCATTTCCAAGACGGCAAGGCTTGTGGTTGCTCATGGTCAGCCATCCTGTATGGTAGGAGTCAACAAAAGGGATACTGTGGCACAACTCGTCCATAATTTGAATGCTGGTGACGGTAGTAATGTGTACAATACACAGTACATTGAACTCTGCTGAAAATGGGGCTGCATAGCCACAGGCTGCTCCGAGTGCCCATGCTAAACTCAGTTCACCGTCAAAAGTGCCTAAATGGATATGTGAGCATCAAAACTGGACCTTGAATGATTGGAAGGCCATCTGATGAATCTCGCTTCCTGTTCAACCATGTGGACGGCCGGGGTACATGTGCGTCATTTACCTGGAAAAGTGTTGGCACCAGGATGCAACATGGGATGAAAACAAGCCGGTGGAGAAAGCATAATATTTTGGGCAATGTTCTGCTGGGAAACTCTGGGTAACTCCAGGTAAATCTCCATCATTCATGTGAAGGAAACTATGACACCTATCTAAACATCATCGCAGACCAGGTACATCCTTTCATGGAAACAGTATGTCCCTCTAGTAGTGCCTTCTTTCAGCAGAATAATGCACCATGTCACACTGCCCAGATTGTTAGAGAATGGTTTGTGAAACATCAGGAAGACTTCCAGGTATTGCCCTGACCTCCAAATTCCCCAGACATCAATCCAATCAAGCATCTGTGATTTGTGTTGGAACAGCATATCCAATCTGCGGCAGCTAAACCACGTAGCTCACAAGAGTTAAAGGATCTACTGGTAACATGTTGGTACTAGATACCACAAGACACCTTTAGAAATCTTGTAGCATCCATGCCTCGCCAGGTAAGAGCTGTTTTGGCAGCATGTGGAGGACCAACACCATATTAAACAGGAAAGTCAAAATATTTTGGCTCTTTGGTGTATACATTCCCGAATTTTTTTTTTTATCTGTTTCGCTTTTTTTTATTCGTAGGTAAATATTTAACCAAAAACTTTCACGAACTATTGATGTAACTGAAAATCAAAGTGGTAGCAAGAAATATTGCAGTTCTTAGACTGGTCAATGGGCCAGGGTGCAACTCTGTTTTTTGTTTGGCTGTGCTACGTTTTTTTTAAAAAAGAACTGTCTGTGAGAAAGCGCAATTCTTCCTTCCTAACAGATGAAAGTGATAAATATATACTAATATATATTGTATCATTACCCAATAAATATGTTGAAAGACAGTGCATTCTAATGATTTACTGTTCCCTAAAAAAATTTTGATAAAAACTGATCAATTAGAAACTATTTTTTAAGTAACACTTTAACACATAAAGACAAAACAACACTGTTAAAATATACAAAGCTCTAATATTCTGTAAAATCTGATTGTAAGCTTCTAAGTTTACGAGGCAACAGCACAGAACATTAAATATGTTTAGAGGTCATGATTTCATAAAGGTTAAGTAACAAAGTGTTTATGAAGATAAAAATTAATTCTGTTTAAATCTTTATGGGCTATCCTGCCAATGAACGTTGTGCTTTTTCACTGAAAAATATGCAGATACTACAAATACCAGCTACACAATACAGCACTATTGTAATCTAGAAAATAATCTTTAAGAACTTCACCAGCAAAAATAATGTTAACACTATGAAAAATGGATGTCAGTCGTTCTGGCTTACAAAATTTTGCTAAGTTTGCTGTCCATTAACTACATAATATACTGCTCACAAAAATTAGGGGATATTTCTTCGCTTCATATTCATTTTGAAATATCCCCTAATTTTTTTGAGCAGTATATTTGGTGGCTAGATGATGTTATAATATGTACAATTGTTTACACAGAGCCCCATTTATGGAAGGGCAGATGGAGCCCCACCACAACTATGACTATTTTACTATCTGTACTCTAAAATTCATTAAAACTACGATATGATTAAAAACAACTCATTTGCACTAGGCTTTCCATATTCGAGTTTCTTCTATGTATGCATATAAATAATGTAGTTTTTTCTACTGAAAATTTCAAGAAAATGAAATTTAAATGTTTATTATTTACAGAGTTCAGTTCTCTTTAGTTATCGTTTGCGTTCTCAATTTCTGATATTTAAAAATCTTTCCTTATTTGAGTTTTAACTAAGAGTAAATACATTGTTTCGTTGAAATAGTTTATATTAACTGGCTCAGCTATACTGCAAATGCTTACACAATATCTATAGTGGAAAATAATTATAAGCAATTTACAATTAGTATTCAAAGAATACATCTTGATGCGTTCCTTTATAATTTTCAAAAATTAATAATGTCATCTTTAATACTTTTTCATTTGGGCCACTAGTCCAAACCTTTACAATATCATGGAATGGCTAATATCGTTATTAACCATTATTATTAACTTTTGTCTCATTTAATAAGGTTTAATTATGATTAATCCCATGTTACAGAATAATGTTATATGTAATAATGAATTTTATAATCTTTGCTATATTATTAATGAAATGGTTGATACTGAACTATTGATACTTATAGGAGATAGAACATAAACCAATACCATGAACATAACAAATACTTGTGTAGCGCTTGGCTTTGCTTAACAATATATTAATAATGATAATTATATCTCATAAAAGAACAGTTTAAGTTAAATTATGGTAATGATTATGGCCACTTAAAAAAAAAAGTTTTTAACTCTTGCTGCAGGTCGACACTAGGCAGTTGGGCCCAGCAAATTGCAACAATAATTCAGTTTGTGACACCCAACTTATTACAATATTTTAAAAAAACTGAAAATAGACGTGTACTGAATTCAGTTGGGACCATCATGAAAGACTAACTGGATTGAATGTCACAAAGTGAAGGTGAGAAGTTACTCTGCTAAAAATGAAAGAGAAATATTTACCTTTATGAATACTTATATGAAACCTTATGAGAAAAAGATAATGAAAAATATATTTTAATAAATAGACCAGAGAACTGGTTTGTAAAAACTTCATATATTGGTGTTCATGAAATTGATACTAAAGCAAATAAACCAGATGAAAGAAAATGTTATGCCCGTCTTGCAATGCGATAAACAAGCTCCAAGACGAAAAAAAATATGCAGATGATATACTCGTATCTGCAACCTTAACTACTTAACATTCTAATAGAAGATTAATTTATATACTTATGAACTGAAAATTAAAAAAAGTTCCACATTTGTTATGCTTTAAAAACGGTAAAGAAATATCCCTCATTAAATTTTAACCATGTAATGAATTATAGCACAAGAGTTTACTGGAAATTTCTATTTGTCTAACAATTAATTTTTTGAGAAACCTCATCTGTTACGATGTGCCTGTATAACTTGCTTTAAATTGTTGATATCCAACTCCCCTGGCTATATCAAAGCTGCTTCCAGTGCGATGATAACAGACTAGTTTCAGCTGTTTCTTAGCCTACTGGTTGAACACCCAATATTTTGGAATTATATTAAATCAGCTGGCAGAATGTCTACTGAAGAATCTATAATCGCTCCTCTACAAAATGCAGTTATTCTTGGTTTTGACTATACTACTCGACACCCTGGTGTAGGGGTGGTCTGGTGGTCGGTAATAATCTGCAGTTCCCAGCTGGGTCAGAATTGAGATTTATCTCTGCAAAACTCGCTGCCCACAGTCAGGTACGGGACACCAAAGGTCTTGAAAAGGTTGTCATCAGTCAGATAGGGCATTAAACCATGGTCTTGTGTGTAGTTGAGCCATACCCTGTGCACATCAAAGAACACACTGGTCTTGACGGGAGGCTACCATGTCTCCCAACAGCTGTTCCAGTGGGTCCCCTCCCCCAACCTTCTCTAAGCCTTTGGGGTCCTTGCAACCTGGCCATTTAACCCATTGTGTGCAAAAAAGTGCGGCCCAGAGGTAAAACCCAACCCAATCCTGGTGGTATCACAGGGGTCAGGTAGTAGTCTATATCAAAACTACACTGACCAACAGACTGTAATTTGAATGCAGACTGTAAATGTGATTACATTTACAGTCTGCATTCAAATCCTGGGTAGTAGCGTGGATGTTTTGCGTCATCTATTGGATAGAGTTATTTCTACATTTGAAATTCTTCTCTTTACAAGACATTAGAAACTATCCAGACCAAATCTTTGCATGAAAGTAAATTGTGAAAGGTTTTTGAAATGACCTGTATATTTGTCAAACTTTAGACCACATGATTTCTGGCTTTGGGATAAGGTAAAAGAATCGAACATTATTCAAAACATCCCAAAGGAAATGTGCAATAGAATATTGGGGAACACTTTTAAATGATTGAAGAATGTGTAGACAATGAAGGACAACATCCCAAAATTTTGTGTAGTTTGAAATGTTATGTTTAATATGCAAGTTGAACGTTTCACTGGTTTATAATGTACTTTTTACTGGTAAGTGCAGTTAATTAAATTTTCATAGTGCATCAGCTCTGTACAACATTTCAAACTGACATCATTGCAACACTAGTGAGCATCACTAGTAAAAGAAACAAATTAAAAAATGGAAATTTCATGTGCTACGACTTGTTTGTATGATGTATATGTTGCAATGATAGCAGCATTTGCAAGCACATTAATGTTTCTTTGCTGAGGAAGTTAAACAATGCCATGAAGCAAAGAGTAAAATCATTGCTATAATAACAGTATTAAGTACAAAACTCCTTTATGAATTCTAAGTACATAAATTTGTTCATTAAAGCCACTATCTGCAATGCTATTTTGTCCAGACACCGTAAAGAGAACAGTTACCTATAGATGATTATTGGTTGGTGAGAGCAGGTGTGCTCATCTGAGCTCCTTGCTGTGATCACTGGTCAATGCCTGGCAGTCTGGGTTCGATTGCTGAGATGAATCAACTACCACACATATACAAAGACAACACAATTTTCAATATAAATGCTAAATTTACATTAAAAACTTCAAAATGTTTCACTCTCCACTAGAGCTTCTTCAGAAAAAGCTCTTTTGGATTAAAGAAAAAGCATTTTCTGAAGCTCTAGTGGAGAGCAAAACGAATTAAAGCTTTTAATATAATTTAGCATTTATATTAAAATTGTGTTGTCAACCTATGTTATTGTTGTCTATGTATATGCGTGTAGTTGATTCATCTCAGCAATCAAACCTAGACTCCTAGGTATCGATTCCAGCAGCCAACACGAACAAGAAGACGGCAGGCAACAAGTGATCACAAGGAGCCCAGACAAGTATACCTGCTATCACCAATTGAGAGTCGCATATAGGTAACTATCCTCTTTACTGCAGATGGACAAAATAACAGTGCAAATAGTGGCTTTAATGAACAAATAATAGCACACTGTGTTTTATTGATTTAAAGTATATAAATAATTCTACTAAAAGGAACTAGCTCTTGAAAATGAGTTTTTGTTTTCCTATTTTTTGGGATGTTTTACCTCTGAGTGGCACTTTTTTTCACACCATGGGCTAAATGGCCAGGTCACATAGATGCCGAAGGCTCAGAGAAGGTTGGGGGAGGGGATCCACTGGGACAGCTGTTGGGAGACAGATGGTAGCCTCCCATCAAGGCCATCCGGCATGTTCTTTAACGTGCACAGGGTATGGCTCTCCCACACATGGGGCCACGACTTAACATCCCATCCAATGGATGGCAACCTTTCCAAGCCTATCGGTGTCCTCTACTGACTGTGGGCAGGGCGGGGAATTTTGCGGAGATAAATCTCAATGCTGACCCAACTGGGACTTGTACCTGGGAACTACAGATTACGAGCCTGGTGCACTACTGACAGCCACTCCCACCCCTTTCCTATTTGTAAATGTTATTCCAGCTTAGCTCGTTTAATAACTGTAAATATGACTGTTATACATACTTTTATTTCAAATGCAACTTTCATATTCAGTTACTGTTTCACCAGTGTTTGGAGCTAGTATTAATGGATGTCTACCTTAGGTAAAATTCTTGGGTGTCCTCACTGCCTGTGCCATATACTATTGCTCAAAGTATTTTGAGCATCTCCAATGCTCATAAAACAGTGTGCTTAAAAAGAAGTATTAGTCACGTCCCCCCTTTGGAGGAAAAAAAAATCTGAAGTGCATTTAAATGTTTATAATACACGCACAATGAATAGAACTTCTTTTTGTACATACATAACAATCTGATAGCAATAACGCCTATATTATTTAATGTAATTTTGACTTTTCCTTTCACAAGCAGTGATTTTAAGTTTTAAATTTGCCCAAAAATCTAAACATTTAAACTTTAATTTTATTAAATGTTTATTATCAGCCTAGTTAAAATTCAAACACTCCAGCTAAGATGTTTTCATTTTTGTGTAATTATATTGTATATTTGTTAAATATAAGTTGATGCAATGTAAAATTCATTGCTGTAGTAATTTTATTACAGCTCTAAAATATTAGAAGTATAGGAACAAACTTCACAATAAAAGCAAAAAATAAAGCCTTCGTATAGAATTTGTTATTTAAGAATTTCCAGAATTTCTTCAAATGTATTCCCTGCAATTTATGCTTCACATCAAACTTTTTTTTTCAGACAGCCAAGTGACAATTATTGAAAGACAGTCACCATAATTTTCAAGTAAATTTAAAACAGAGCTTATCTTTCAGTTTTTGTGTTCCTACTAAGGATTTTAACTAAATCTGAATTCCCAAGTGATTCAAATGAAAAAAAAAACACCTAAATTGAAATTAAGTTAATACAAGAAAAATAATCAGAAACAGACTACAAAATAAAAAAAAGAGTTCAAACTGGACCAAAACATATTTTAGTTCAAATGCCCAGTTTTAACTAATACTCATCCATTGCAAAACATTACCTATACTGACAATATATAATCACTGACCAGGACAGCTAAATGGTGGATGCTTTGAAGAAGACAGAGGAGTAGCCTTTCTAAAATTTGCTTTGTATGACACATGTGGCTATTGAATATTTATCTTAGTAAAGATCAGGGTAAGACATGGATGTTTATGTTGTCTTTCTGCTGAGGTGTCTCCTTCTTCACAGACCTACTATATAAACCGACAGGCTCCTGTGGAATTTTTTTAAAAAGATTTTTACATATTTGCAACATCCAGTCTGTAACAATGTTTCACAATACACTGAACTTATATCTACTCTTGTATCTAAAAACTTACTATATTTAATTATACAATTCTGAATAGTTAATATAATGTAATCCTAGAAAATTGATACTCTAATGTTGAATTTAGAAGCTGAGAGATAAAGCCCTCAAACTGAAATTCATAAGACAAAAATATAATCAGCAGCATAATTCATTCAAATATAATTGTATTACTTATCTGAAAGAGTTGCACATAAAATGTAATAATTTGTCCACAGTAATTATTAACTGTAAGGAATTTTGAATTTCAACTGACTAAACTTGTTAAAAGCATATAATGAATAAGGTTTGAATTGAGATGAATAAAAAAAAGCAATTTCTCTAGTTTGCATTTAATGGTGGATCTTTATTTAAATTAATGTAAAATATATTAAAAAAAACTTATTTGCATGAAAAGGTTATAAATTAATCATTCTATAAAAGAGAATGAGACACTTTGACACTAAATTACATTAGCTAGTTAATCTGCTAAGTGTGTGGAAAAATACTTAGCAATCGTGTGAAACAATAACATTAACATCTTTTGGTTGGACTATTACATTCATAATGTCCTTACAGGTTATAAACCTTCATTTGAAAGTAACTTTCAACTACTTATTCATTAAAATCTTATGGTTTTCCCAGTGTTGAGAAATTGACATTTATTTATATGATATATATATATTACATTTATTAATTATGAGAATTGACAATTTAGTTTCAGCAATTTCACCGATTTTAAAATTGCTTACTTGTTAAATTGTTAGATTCTGTTTCCAGCATAAAACATTTTGTTTTTACATATTATGAAGTTCTTAGAAAACAAAATGAGCATAAAATACCCCATCCTCAAGTGAAAAACTGTAATATCTAAGAATGGAAAACATCTTAATTTCTCCAATTTCAAGATCAGTATCTTGTTTTTGTGTATACAAAATTCAATTGAAGCAAAATTGATTATAGTTATTTATCCAAGGAGGATAAAATATACATGATATTACTGAAAGTGTTCAGACATGTGAATGGAAAACCACATTCAACTTTAAAAATCTTTTTTTTTATGAGAAAACAGAATTATACCAAAGATCTTAAATTTATTCAAATCTTGATTTGCAACAGTGTTTATATATCGAGTTATGGAAGCTGAAATATTTAGAAGCATTTACTTCTAAATTCTTTTTCATTTGAATCTTTGCAATGGAGACTTTCATTGTTGTTTGCTAAGAGCCCTGAGTTGCTAACAATGGTAGAAATAACTTTCCTCCTTGACCATATTAGAACATATAATAAATAATAATAAATACCCCCTCAATCAGTTGCTTGCCACAGAGGTCTGACAGGAGCCTGTCAGTTTGTCAGTAGAAGGTCTGAGAGGATGGCAGGACCTCAGCAGAAAAACGATACACACATCCATGCCTTACCCGGGGTCGAACCCAGGTCCCTTAGATCAGTTAAATATAATTAAAAAATTAAATTTCTAAAACCCTCTAACCACATAGTATTTCTCTGGTCATTGTGCCAGCATCATCAGGTGGTTGATGAGTTAGTGTATGTGCATTCCATTAACTTCAATGGAACTTAGTCATTTCCATCATTAACTCATCGATCACCTGACCACAGAAACATTGTGGTTAGACGCTATTTTAGAAAGTTAATTTTCTTAGTTACATTTACATGTAACAGTCAGGGATTCTTAATATGGTCAAGGATGAAAGTTATTTCTAATATATGTATAAATATACACATTTTTTCCCTGATACTAATAAACACAAAGTTGTTAAATGCTCATAAGAAAATATTCTTAAGATAAACATAATACATCAAAGTCAAAATATCCTTGAGCATAAGATGAATTTATTTCATAATGTTACAAAGTTAAAAGGTTACAGAAGAAAACTCATCCTGAACATACAAAATGATGACAACTAATCAGAACACAACTTAGTGCAAATATTCATAATAGTTGATCAAGCAATTATAAATTCACAGCACTAAAATTAAAACAAGTTTAATGCATGATTATGCTGTTTATAAGGGAGTGAGCTTAAAAGCAATCGCATTACACAAAGAAACCACTCTTATGAAAATACAACTTAAACCATTACTTTATCTCCGATATGTTGATGATACTTTAATTTTTTGGCAACACCCTGTAGCAGAACTTGAAAAACTAATTGAAACATTTAATAGTATCATACCTTCTATTAAATTCACTCATGAAATTGAACAAAAGGGTGAATTACCATTTTTGGACATTTTAATTAAATGCAATCAATTAAGATGTAACACTGCTGTGTATAGAAAACTCACATTTATACCGAACCTCATCCCGTATGATTCAGCGCATCCATGGGAATATAAGAAATCTGCTATTAAAGCATACTTTTTATGTGCATATAGATACTCCTCCAACAAAACCATATTAAAGAGTTAAATATTATATATAATATAGCAAGAATAGTTGGATATCCTGAAAAATGCATAATACAAAAAGCAGTGAAATACAATATGCAGAAAACTTCTCAACCAAACCCCGCTCAAATTGTAGAAAAAATTAAATATACGCACAGTTTTCCATTTATACCTGGACTATCTAAAACAATTAAAAATATAGTAACTAAATATGACCTAAATATGCCACATAAGATTAATAATACAATTAAGAACCTAATTGTAAATCACAGAGATAAACGAAAACCAACCAAACGTGTTTATGAAATTGAAATACCTGATGAGAATAGAATATTGGGGGGGGGGGAACTTTTATATTGGTAAAACTTTCCGTTCATACGAACAACTATGTCAGAACATCAATCGAATATTAAAAAAGGAAATGATAACACTGCTCTAGCACAAACAATAAAACAAAACCAAATACAGTTTAATAATTTAACTAATAAATCAATAATTTCGTCATCTAATAAATTCCAATTACAATACGCAGAAAATATTTTTATCAATCTGTACAAAGACTGCTTGTGCAAAACAGACATCTCCCCCATACCTGCAGCGTGGAATCTCCTGTTGCACGAGCATCAAACAAATTAGTTAACTCACCAATAGGGGGATACTCTTATATATATCCATTACTTTGATGATCACTTTGCCTGATGAAGTCCCACATGCGTCCGGGAAGAAACATGTTGCTAGATTGTTAGTTTGTGGAAAAGGCGGGCCCAACTTTTAATGTTTTAATGTTTAGTGCTTTGGCCTTGTTTTTTAGAATTTGCACTGAAATATGTTTGTTTAAGGAGTTTGTTGAAGCAAACTTAAAATAAACCTGGAGCAAAACTACATCTGACGTTAACTATGGAATCGCTTCTTGAGCTTATCTTGTGCCACATCGAGTTTGTTATTTGAAAATTCAACTATCAATATCATCTTAAAATCTGTGAAATCAACTTAGTCTTCCGGACTGGCATTTGGAGTGTAACACACATAAACATCAGTGGTTAATTAATACCTGTGAATCGACAGCACTTGTGCAAAACATCAATGAAGAAGATAGCACAGAAGAAGCTATGTCAATTCATTCAACCAGCTGAGCCAGCAGGACTACTTCAACAAATGGTAATGTTATGACAATTACTTCGGAACTTTTAACTTGTTAAAAATTTCCTTAAGCTTGGTCATAAGCATATATAACAACTCTTACCTTGACTATTTTGAAATAGTCTTTGTGTAATGTGCATTAAACTCATAATCGTGCATTAAATTAGTTTTAGTTGATCAATTATCGTGATTTCAGATATATTTATATCCATCATCAGATTAAAGTTGTTTAGGAGATTACTGAAGAAATTACAATAATTTTTTTAATTAATCTTCAAAACATCAACTTCAATCTGATGGATATAAATATATCCAAAATCGTGATAATTGATCAACTATTATGAATATTTGCAGTAAGTTGTGTTCTGATTAGTTTGTGCCATACTTTTATATATTCAACAAATGGTATTTTCTTCTGTAGCCTTTGTAACATTATGAAATAAATTAATCTTATGCTTCTAAGGACATTTTCGACTTTCATGATGTATTATGTTTATCTTAAGATCATTTTCATATGAACATTTAACAATTTCTGTGCTAGTATCAGTGAGTGTATATATATTTGAATACTGGACATTGAGTTAACTATTTGTTATTTCCATAAATGTCAGCAACTCAGTGTTCTTAGCAAACAACTATGAAAGTCATTGGTGCAAAGAATCACTTCAGTCTCATTAGAAAATGGACTGGATCATTAGAATCTATCACCTTAGAAAGACATCAGTGCAAATCAACAACTTGGCTATCACCATGGCAGACTTCCCCCATCTAAAAACAACACGAGTGAGCCAGCTACTAGCAAGGATGGAGCAGTAGAACATCAGTGCATAGAAGTCACTTCACAGCACTGAAGACATGTTACAACAAAATCTGTTAACCTGAGGGTCTTTGCTCAGGCAAAGATGAATTATTGTGTCTTAAAATCAACTGCCACTGAGTTGTTCTCATTGCAATAAGATACAGAAGATAACTACAGTGCAAGTTCTGGACTGTAATTTTAATTCTTAGAGTTTGCCAATAACAAAAAAAATTTAAGAATATGCATTGTGTGTTAAATTTGCCTAAATGATTCGTCTTCAGAACAAAATAAATGGAAGATTTAAATAATGTAAATATTATGAATTATTTATATTGAAAAACTGAAATAATTTAGAAAGCAAAATTAGTATTATGTTTAAAATTGTTTTATTGCAATTAAAATGGCAATAGGCAATAAAATTTTGTCTTTATAAAATTTCACGTACCTTATTTTCCTTGTTTTTTTTTATTATTACAATTAAATGCCATTTCGATATAATATATATTTCTGTTCATTAGTTACTTCCTGAAAACACAAGGGTAAATTGTTTCAGAAATCTGACACTGTAAAGGGTGGTTAAATATTAAATGAATGTTGTTCGAAATTAAGATTTCATTGATATCTTCAATTTACCTTTAGTGACATTCTTTCATAAAAAATCTTATGTTCAAAATTAGATATCTTCGAATATGGCTTTCGATTTACATTATATGGAAATGTTTGAACATTTTTGGAAATAGTGTAAGGTTAACAAAATTTTTAATGGAAATTCTTGTATATCATGGAATTTCCCATGTGGCAGTTCTTGGGTAAAGTCAAATGAACAATTCTCTAAAATCTATATTTATTGGCAGTATATTTTGCACTTAATTAAAATGTAAGTTTGCAAAACAAGATGTCAGTCATCAAAATTCTGATGCAGAGCTGCTATTTTACAGTATATAGCATCTGTACCAAACAAAAAACTTGTCAAATTTCTCCTGTGTCATGGCAAACACTACATATCACAGTAAATAAAATACATAATACTACAAATTCAACAACTGACAGAGTGCCTTTAGGCATAAAACTGGAAACAAAACGTTAAGGTATAACTTTTTTTTTAGTTTAACCAATTATGTAGTCTATTTTTGGAAAAGGTAATGACTTTAATGGCATACTGATCCCACCCATATTAGGTGGAATGAATCAATATGGTTTTTTGTTGGAGGGGATATGGATTAATGGCACTATAAAAATATCTCAAGTTTTTTTATCATTCTGAACACTGCATATCATTTATATTCAAGGAAAATGTTAGAAAGGAGGAATGAATAATCATATGAAGTGTAAGTTTTTCAAAACTCAGTAAATGGATTAATTTTTTAATTTACTGTAAACTTTTTAGATGAATTATAAAAACTTTAATTCTTTCAGTTATGCCAGTCTCAAATCAATGTTACTAAAAACTACTCTTAAAAAAAACCCCATATAACATTTGCCAATGTTATAGTATTTTATATGGTTTAATTTCTATCAAACACATCACATTATCAATTTAATATTTCACACTCTGAATAACACCGTCAGTAAGACTGAAGCATACAGTTGCATGAAAATTAGTCTTACATAGAAGAAATTTGATTAATGCAGGTTTAATACATAAGCACTTTATTGCATGAAACTGTTTCCTTAACTATTTGGCAAGAGTGAAACATCAGAATAACCGTGAAACTATGTACTTTCCAGTTGCATGAAAATGAGGACTTTAAAATAACTAATATAAATTATTTCAGTGAAAGTTCTTGTGCAATTTTTGTATATCTAGCTGTAAGAATACATTAATTTTAATATGGATAAAGAGCTTCTTTAACAAGAAATAAAGATGAAGCCTTCACAACTGTACCAAGCAACAACTATGTATAAAAGACAAATCAACGACTTTATACATATGTTCAAAAAACTCAACACTAGTCACTCCTTACAACTACAGTTCTCGTGCAAGTTGATGTGATGAAGGAAATGTACAATGCATCCTTAGGATACACAATTGAAAAATAAGAAATGACGTTCTGTTATATTTACATACCACTTGCATAAGACATTTTTACAATTTAGAATATACCATCTTACACACCTTATAACAGAAAACTGTTGGCAAACCTCATTTTTGAGTATCACGAAAGTTGAAAGCCATTACAATATGCACATAATAAAATGGAGACTTCAAGGAACGGCACTGTATTTTTCCCCCTTTATTTCGACAACAGGTAAGCACCATGAATATGACTGATGACTGCAGATGACACATTTAATAGTTACTCCTCTAGCACTATGGTTAAAGATTTTTAACCAGTAAGTGGATGAAGATCCACTTTAACTTTTTCATCACTGCTTAACATACCAACTGTCGGATAAAATCCACCTTTAGGAATACACACCTCCTTCTGGCCCACTGTTTTTCCATTACGTGTGAAAAACACCTGAAAATAAAATCTTATTAAGCTATTTCTTCTAACCATAGTTTCTAATCTGAAAACAAATGAAAAATTACAATTAAATCAAATATCTGGATCCCAGAGGCATACCTAAAAAATTTTAATGGAGGATTTTTAACATGTTTGAATCCAATGTGCGTATTGTGTGTGTGGGGATATTTAAGACTTTATTTTGGGGACTATTTTTGGAAATATATATATTTAAATCCTCAAAGAGGAGGGTTACACCACCATCCCACCTCCTAGTACCTATTTAGTTTCCTAGTGCTTTTTTTTATAACCTATGTTGCAATAATTAAATGTTCAACATCACAGTATTAAAAATATTACTCTTCATAACAAATGAAAGAGAAAATGTAACATAATCTCACTAACTGCAGTACAGCAGTCAAAGCACTTTCTTAGACCAGTGGTCACCAATTAGATTTCTTTGCAATAATAGAAGAAAACGGGGGGGGGGGGGGGGGGGGGGACAAGTCACCTTAAGGCGTTACTTGTTTTTCAGTTTTTTTTATGTTTAAGGTACATCCATATGCAACTTAGATGAAAAATTGCCTTAAGCTGGTAGGATATGAATCTTTGATGCCTAAAGTCCCATATTATTAAAAAAAGAAGTAAAATATCAAATTTTAAATTAAACAAATATACAAATCACAGACAATTATAATCATATTGTAAATATACATTGTAATATAATGAGTACAAAGTAGATTTACAACTTTAAACATATATAACAACTTTGTTGGACAAAAGAAAACAACTTGATAATGGAGAGAAATATACCCAGTTTGTTTTAAAAGTCTTGTGTCCAAATGTTTATGGGCTTTCTTTTTTCAATGAAAAAAGTTACAGATGTCATGAATTTAGCCATGCCCATAAACATTTTATGACTACAAATTAATGAAAATTACAAATTGTTTTTCAACAAGATGGCATGCCTCATCATTACCTACTATAAATCAGATTGTCTACAGCAATTTCAAAGCTACCAGATCAGTTGTGGTGGCACTCTTAAATTGGCCTCATTCACCAGACTTTAACATCTCAATTTCTTTCTGTTGGGTTTCATCTAAGATTCAGCTTATTACCTGCCATTATCATAATCTGTCAATAAACTGAAAAACAGTACTGCTATCAACTAAGAATGTGGAAATTAAATCTCATTGGGATGTCTTTCATGTTACCTCTAGCATCCGTATGGAGCATCTGTAAAACTAGATGTATTTCTCTTCACCGAGATATAATTTTTCTTTGTGACATATAAATGTTTGAAGTTATAAAGCTAATTTATGCAATTACTTTACATATTGTAATGTGTGTCTATATATATGCACACTGATCCTTTGACTTAAACAGTTTTGGATTTACACAGTCCAGAAAATGCAATCATGCTTCCTTTTCTTTGGTTTCAACAATGTCAATACAGTTAAATTCATAACATGGTAGAAAACAAATACCTAATCACAAACTACTAAGTTGCTCTTGGCTACCACTCGGAAATGTATATTTCAAGTCTAAAAACAAACTACCAGGTTGCTCTGTGCCACCATATAGAAACGTGCATTACAAGCCTCCTAACCACAAACCATCAAGTTGCTCTTGGCCACCACCCGGAAACACACATTACAAGCCTAAAAACAAACTACCAAGTTGCTCTGTACCACCACATAGAAGGCAAAATTACTAGTGCCTTAGGCTAGGTTTGTTTGCTCAATTTGAAAATAAAATTACTATGATTTTCAACAATACTAATGGCTACTTCATTGTATATTAATTAACTGATTAATGCAATATGTTTATCATCATAAAATAAATAATGAAACATGCTTGATGTATTCCAATCAAGTAAATAAATCAGCACTTTAGCGTCAATTTAAATTTTAGAGGAAAAATTGTCTTGAGCCGGGTGGGATACGAACCCACAAATTACTCTGGACCACTGAGCTACCGGCCGCCGATCAAGATCTCCTCTAATTAGTGCTATGAACATACTTTTATGTTTCATATAGGTGCTATTCAGGCAATTTAGCCACAAGCGGCATTTATATTTGCCAATAGATGGAAGCATGTAGATAATAAATAATGAAATAAGCTCGACGTATTCCAATCAAGTAAATAAATCAGCACTTTAGCATCGATTTAAATTTTAGAGGAAAAATTGTCTTGAGCCGGGTGGGATACGAACCCATGACGTATTATATACTTGATTTTAATATTTATTATCTGCATACTTGTAATACATGCTTCCATCTATTGGCAAATATAAATGCCACTTGTGGCTAAATTGCCTGAATAGCACCTATATGAAACATAAAAGGTATGTTCATAGCACTAATTAGAGGAGATCTTGATCGGCGGCCGGTAGCTCAGTGGTCCAGAGCACCTGACATGTTGTCAGGAGGTCGTGGGTTCGTATCCCACCTGGCTCAAGACAATTTTTCCTCTAAAATTTAAATCGACGCTAAAGTGCTGATTTATTTACTTGACTGGAATACGTCAAGCTTATTTCATTATTTATCATCTACATACTTGTAATACATGCTTCCATCTATTGGCAAATATAAATGCCACTTGTGGCTAAATTGTCTGAATAGCGCCTATATGAAACATAAAAGTTATGTTCATAGCACTAATTAGAGGAGATCTTGATCGGCGGCCGGTAGCTCAGTGGTCCAGAGCACCTGACATGTCAGGAGGTCATGGGTTCGTATCCCACCCAGCTCAAGACAATTTTACCTCAAAAATTTAAATCGACGCTAAAGTGCTGATTTATTTACTTGATGTTTATCATCTTAATACTGTATTAAGAGTGAGGATACAAACAATAAGTTTTCATGAATGATAATAAAAATAGTCTATACTTTGTTCCATTTAAGCTGATACTTAACAAACCATATGACAGAAGCAAGACTCTCCTGGTATCATTTCACAGAGAAATATCTGCTATTGGTTACATTTTGAGACCATTTGAAGACACTTTAAATATGGAAAAATAAATCAGTACCAGAGACATTTTACTTCAAGATATATGACATAATGTACTATATCAGAAAGATTTACTATCATTATGCTTGTTTCCCTATTTTACAAAGGATCTAAAAATTCAAGTCTTTATTTAAAAAAAAAAGATAATTTTGCAATGTAAGAAATGCAGGGTGTCCATAAAGTCTCTTTACAATTTAAAAAATTTATTACAAAGGCAATTGATGAGATATCTTAATCAAATTTGTTCTATGTACTAAGTGGTTATCAAAGTCTTTAATCACATTGTATTTGTGTATTTCAGGTACCACGTTGATGAAAGAAGTATTTTTTTAAAGAAACTCTAAAAAATGGCTACTCCTCAAGAGAAGGCACAATGTGTATAATGGTTTATTGAAACGAAATCGGATACGCTGACTCAGCGAAACTACAGAACTAAGTATGGAACAGATCCATTGTCACGTCTGTCAATTCGTGCATGGCACAAGAAATTTATGGAGACAGGAACAGTGTTGGATAAAGGGAGGAGTGGACGACCAAGAACATCTGAGGAAAACATCGACCGTGTAAGACAAGTCTTTAGTCAATCTCCCACAAGGTCCATCCGTACTGCTGCCAGACAGTTCGAGTTATCACGTTCAACAGTGCACAAAGTCCTACACAAGAACTTGCGATTGTACGCTTACAAAGTGCAACTCTTACAGGCACTTGAGCCAAATGATACACCAAGACAAAAAGAGTTTGCAGTTAACATGCTGGAACGAATTTCTGAGGATGAAACGTTCCTCATCCGAGTTTGTTTTAGTGATGAGGCAACCTTTCATGTCTCAGGGAAACTGAACACACATAATGTGAGAATCTGGGGATCAGAACACCCCCATGTGACTAGTGAACTTCACCAAGATAGTCCAAAGGTTAATGTGTGGTGTAGGATCATGTGCAATTGAATCCTTGGTCCATTTTTCTTCAATGAGGCATCAATTACTGCAAATGTTTACTTTGACCTTTTGACTGAATATGAGCAACACAACTAGATGACCTTCAACCAACCATAATTTTCCAGCAAGATGGTGCACCACCACATTGGGGACTGCAAGTCCAAGGGTTCCTAAATCAAACCTTTCTAGACCGGTGGATTGGAAGGGATGGCCCAATTTCCTGGCCACCTTGTTCACCAGATATCACTCCCCTGGACTTCTTTCTATGGGGTTATGTTAAAGATATCGTGTATCGAACAAAGATACGGGACATCACTGACCTAAAGCAAAAGATCACTGATGCCATTGCCACCATCAATGAGGCTATGCTACAGTGAACATGGCAAGAAATCGAGTACTGTCATGATGTGCTTCGTGCAACTAATGGTGCCCATATAGAGGTGTATTAAATGATGGAAAAAATCTTCAATATCTACTTCTCATTTTGTAATAATTTCCAAATATTTATCTTTTCATTTGATTTTTTAATAAATCTTTTAAATTGTAGAGAGACTTTATGGACACCCTGTATAAATTAAAATATCTGAATGATTTTTAACTTTGAAGTGAATGATTTCAGTACATGAGTGACTGGATATTGCTATATTCCAACACATTGCATACAATATCATTACTACTGCTGGCTTTGCAGGCCAATAACTATTTTCTGCCAATTTGCTCATTTCTGACATTGACTTTCTACAAATCCTCCTCTTCAGTTACTTTAAGTTTATGGTGTTATCAAGCCAGTTAGACTGAATGGCCTTTAAAATTTTAAAATTGTTATTGATTGCCAAACTGGTTGTTAAAAAACAAATGAAAAAATAATAACATAAATATCAATTATGAAGCAAACATCATATAAAGAGAACCACTGGGCTGGGTTGTTTTACCTCTGAGCGGCACTTTTTTTGCACACCATGGGCTAAATGGCCAGTCCCCGAAGGCTCAGAGAAAGTTGAGGGAGAGCTGGAACAGCTGTTAAGAGACAGATAGTAGCCTCCCGTCAAGCCCATCCAGCATGTTCTTTAACGTGCACAGTATATGGCTCTCCCGCACACGGGGCCACGGCTTAACGTTCCATCCGACGGACGGCGGCCTTTCCAAGCCCATTGGTGTCCCCTACTGACCGTGGGCAGGGTGGGGATTTTTGCAGAGATAAATCTCAATGCTGATCCAGGTGGAAGAACCACTGTGCTTGCTCTTCTTTTATTAACCATTAAAAAGGGAGTGTTGTAATTGCATTTTCTATCATTATTGTGTTAAAAAAAGTAAAATAAAATTTACAATTGAAGAGAACCAGTTAATGAATTGGAATCACATGTATATGTCCAATATAATTATGGCAGTTTTCTACTAAACATCTCTGTAGTGTTTTAAATAACATTTTCACTTCTGTGTTTGTTTTGGCAGTATTGGTGATGCAACCTTTTACTTGATTCGAAAATCATTTTGACTGTATTTAACTGGCAATTATATAAATGCAGATTATTGAGTGATGAAATGTTAACTTTTTTTTTCAAAAAGCTAAAGTTGTAAAAAAACTAAAAAAAAAAATCAAACTTTTAGCTGAAGTAGGATATACTATTACCCTTATATACTTTCACAACCTTAATTTTTTATGATTAGTCATCTATATCTCTGCGGTTAGTTAAAGAAACAATGCAAAGTGAAGACAGTTTTAATTTTGAAGATGCTTAAAAAGTATCTTATCAAAATATTTAACAGGTAATAGTATTCTACTGAAATTAGAGTTGCATCATTTTCAATATCCAAGTTAGAAGGCTGTTAATGATTAACAACTGATGTAAACAGTATATTATTTTTTGTATTCTCTCATGATAGAAATTAAAAAAAAAATCAAAATGCCTATGTTATCAGACTTTTAAGTTTGAAGGAAATTAATATTATTCAATTTTTGCAATAAGTTACCTATTATCAGTGTGAAATGTTCTATCACTCTGAAAAAGTATTTGATTTTGTGTACATTTTGCAAGATTTGCTTGATAAAGATCAACAAATATTCTTTAATTCTTAATATTAATTTTCTAATGAAAAGTTATAAGCAGAAAGTTTTCTTCTGAAGCATTTAATACTTAAATAGAAGTACTGGGTATCATTATCTACTGACATTATATATGCTATTTATAATTTGTCCTAAGAAAATCAGATGTTTTCTGAGTGTCACAATTGTTTACTTCAAATATTAAAACTTGAACATGTGGAATGCCATTTAATTAAAAAGAACCTACATTTTGATCTCTAATGATGATTCTACAGGTGTTTTCCCATTGGCTTTTCTACATTTTACTTAGTAACAGAAAAACAAATTCAAAGTGACTGGATGATCAAAAATCAAACATCTCTGGAGAAATAATAAACAGGAATAACAAATGGGATATTTAAGTTTAAAACCTTTTTTTGGAAATGTAAAAAAAAAAATGATACATATAATTTTTTGTATTGAAGATAACTAATCAGTCCTGTGGCTGAGTGGTTAGCATGCTTGGCTACTGATCTAAGGGACCTGGGTTTGAGCCCTGGGTAAGGTGAATGTTTGTGTTGTTTTTCTGCCGAGGTCCTACCATTCTCACAGACCTTCTACTGTGGCATATATACTGAGAGGCTCCTGTCAGACCTCTGTGGCAAGCAGCTTCTTGAGGGGGTATTTATTTATAGTATTTAAATTGCCATATTACCTCCATTTGCTTTTTCTGATGGAAGGAATCAGTGTATAAACCAATGTATAGATCAGTGTATAAAATCTATCTTTTTGGACAGATAGCTGTTTCATATTATTTTTGCACATTATTTTTATTACTTCATAAAATTTACACATTGTGTACAAATTTATACACTGATAGCTGTTTCATATTATTTTTATTACTTCATAAAATTTTGTTTAATGTGACTGCATGTCAGAATCTCTCAATAATAATGATTGGTATACCTTATGTGTTGGTTACAACTTTTTAATAGTTAGTAATATGCATGAAAGTATTATACAGTATATTACCAAAAGTGTTTCACTTAAATGGATTACACCATGCAATTGATAATGTATTGTGATTAATGATTAATGGCATTCTTTAAATAGGCAGATATTATAAAATTTCACAGAAGTATTAAGCTCTAAATCTAGATACAATGCAAAACGTTTGAGATCTAAAAATATTATGCACAAAATACTTATGTCTATTGCAAAGGAACACTTTGTTTATGTTTTATAGCAAAAGCAAACCCAAGCATCACACATTCACAACTGATTGCAAAATAATATTGTGCTTCTAATATTTGAAAGTAAATTTTGGAACACAATATTATCAAAGAAATCTTGCATGTAACACACCATTATACTACTTTTACCTGTACCATTGCGCCATTTTCCACATTGTCTTTTTCTTTCCACCATTCCTCATCTTCTGATTCACTCTGTGATCCATCATAATCATCATCGGGATCTCCATTAGGTGATGGAGTTAGTTCACGAGAGCTGTCACTATCGTAACTACCTACATAGTCTCTTGGGAATATAATACCACAACCCATAATGTCCCCTGTGGATTAGATATTTTGTTTATGTAAGTATCAACATAAAATGCACACTGCCATTGCAATATTTTGAAAAACTGAAGTTTTAATATTATAAATGCATTAATTTTAACAACAAAAGGTAAATATGTTGCAGCAAAATATAGTAACAATTGAGAGAGACAAAATAGTTGAGAGACTTGCTATATATCTAAAGAGTTTCGAAAGTTCATGTACCATCATTGTTTGGCACATTTTTAATGTTTAAATGCTATTCTATAACTTTACCATAACTTATTTAGGGTATATCTTATTTTAATCAATATTTTAAGATTTTAAAATGCTTTACAGAACTGAGTTAATCAGCAAACAGTTATTGTAAAAATATTAGTATCATGTGCAAGCCTTATGTGATTCTACATGAATATTGCAATACAGAAAATAATTTTTATTAAATTTTCATGGAATATATAACGTATTATATAAGAGTGAACTAAAAGTTTGATTAACAATAATTTAATATACAACAGGATTTAGTTCACAAGAGCTGTTACTTTCATAACTACCTACATAGTCTGTTGGGAATATAATACCATAACCTACAATGTTCCCTGCGGATTATGAATACTTTTAGATAGATCATTCTTTAACTCTTTCAGTATCCAGCCTGAAAAACTGGTTTCTATCCAGAGGCCAAGCTATTTTCTCCCTATGCTCAGCCAAAAAAAAAACTTTAAAACTTTTCATGCCAAATAACTAACGAAAGTTATATGACAAATTAATCAGCATTTAATTCTGGATTTTCTGAAAATAAAACTAAAAAAAAAGAGGACTAGTTTTATTTTAATAGGACTTTTATAGAGGCATGTAGTAAAAAAATGCATCTGGCAATACAAATAAAAATTTATTTAAAAAAAAAACCTAATAGAAATAATTTTAACGCACACGAATAGAAAGGCTATTTACTTCGAAATGACGAAAAAATTATTTTTTTGGTTTCAAGTAAATATTTTTCTCGTTTTGTAATTTTTTTTCTCAGTACCATACTTTGAGAAAATTCCAGGCTTTCAGTGATTGTGCTGAGTCATAAACAAGTCAATTTTAGAATTTTTTTAATAACCAATCAATGGAAATAAGTCATATTTTATACCAAATTAAACAGAATTTAATTATGAATACTGTGAAAATAAATAATATAAACAAATTTACAAGCATGTTGATTTATAAGCCTTTTTCAATGTAATATGGTGAAAAAAAAAAAAGATCGCACTATAAAATTAATGCTTCGTTTTGGAAAACCTGATGAATAAAAATTATATATTTATTGAAAGGAAATTTCTCCCAAATAATATAATATTCAACCTGAAATATGATTCTTATTTCTTTTAATGATTCTTTTCAGTATATTTTAAATACAGCCAGTGTTATATAAAGTGACTTCGACTTCTCACATTCACGGGATTTTCTGAACTGGTTATGAAATTAGAACTTTCTTGGCTGCTTTTTTTACTAAACATTATGAATTTTTTGTTGTGTGTTGAAGTTTGGCAATCTTGACTAAGTACAAAAAGTTTCTGCACCAAGGCAATAAAAAAAACAGCATTATATCGTCTGTGTGGCACAGCCAAGGTACTGGGGGGGGGGGGTGCCTTTAAAAAATCATTCAATATAAACATATAAACTCTTAATTAAAAAAAATTATATTCTTCTAGAGGGGGGTGGGTGTGAAACGTTCACATTGAGTTTAATGGAGGAGGAAGCCTCCCTGAAATTGCCCTATCACATAACAACTGATTTCCACAGCAAGGAAGTTTATTTTACTTCCGCACTCAAAAATTTTTTTATTAAAAAAACAAGAAATAAAAGAAAAATTACATATAATCTTATGGGATGTTAAATAAAATATTTGCAACAACTTTTAAGCCAGCCTTCAATATAGCATAACTTAAGAAGATCGATAAATCAGCCGACTGAAAGATTGCTAACTTACAGAAATAAATCTATAGAAATTAATTTACTTCCATATCCAAGACCTCATTTATTTTCAGAATATGATACCAGATCAAAGTTGTATTGGAAAAAAAAAATAAAAATTAGTATAGCCTCATGCAATGTATATCCACAGCAACAAGTTGTAGGCTGGCCGTACGATGTAGCATACTATGAAAAAATACTTATCGATTGGCCAAAAGATTGCTAATTTCCAAAAATAAATCTACTGAAATAAAAACTAAGGTTTAAATATAAAAAAGAAAATACCAACTTTACAAAGGGTATCCAATATGCTGGATTGGAACACTATGGGGGTCACTTATAGCACACGGAACAGATATAGCATGTGTCAGCCATCTGCCTCTTGTTTGCCTCAGTGAAGCATAACTAATTAAATGCAGCTGCACCCAGAATTTCTAAGAAGGATGTGTTTACTTCCAGTTTCGATTTTAAGAGCAAAAAAAGATGCATAGAATACTGGGAAAAATGATAATTTTGGGAATACTGAAATGTTTATTACAGAAAAAGAGTGTGAAACAGAAAAAAAAATGGTGGTACATACTTTATAATTACTTCCAAAATCTAGTTTTTAAAAATAGCTTTTTTTTGTTAATTTTTTAGGAGATTTTCGAAAATTAAGGAAAAAATTGTTGATAATAGTTCAAATCAAACTTGCAAACTTAAATCAGATTGCTTCAGCAAATAGGAACGTTAACAAGCAAATCAGCAATACTGTTTAGTGCTTCCAAAAAATGGCAATGAGATGGTTTCATAAAATTATTTATATTGTAGTTTAATAAAATATGCATCAAATAAAAAAAAATATAATTTTTCAAGCCTGAATTATATATTTTTATAAGATATATGTTAAAAAAATTACAATGGCAATTTAAAAAAAAAATTACAATGGCAATATAATTATTGAAAAAATTATTTTAAAAAAAACGATTTTTTTTTTTGTTGTACTAAAAAGAGATACATACATCCTTGGCCCCTCATTTCAGATTCTGCGAATGTATACAGACATATGGAGCAACATTTGAATGCCATAATCTGAATATCATTGCTGATCAGATGCATCCATCTACGAATGGGTTTTTTCAGCAGGATGATGCTCCATGTCACAAGGTTACGATTGTCCAGGAATGGTTCTGGGAACATGATTTCAGTTTACTGTAGTGGCCTCACCAGATTTCAATGCAACTGAGCAACTGTGGGATAAATTAAACAAGCTATTCAGAGCTGAGATACACCACTAGCCAATCTGCAACACCTATGGGAAGTTATGATGTAAACATGGACCAGCATCCCTATGGCACACTTTCAACACCTTACAGAGTGCATGCCCAAAAATTCAGGCTGTTCTGACAGCAAATAGGGGAGTTAATAAAGTGGTCACCACCCTTTTCATTTAAAGACTTAAAATAGCTTATATTAAAGGTACACAATTTCATGAAAAGGGCATGTGTTACATTACAAATTTAAAGAGAAAAATTAATAAAAATGTTAATTAGGACAATTTCAAAAATTTTCTGGGACAAAAATGTAAAACTCTACATATTAGCAAATAATTCAAAACAAAGTAAGATGACATACATTTCATAATGAGAACTCTGTGCCTACTTTTTTCATGGAAAATGCAGCAATATGTTTTTTGGAATATTAATTTTAATTTTACAGCTCATATTTGCCTTGTGGTTGATAGTTTGGGGACCACTACCCTAGATAAAAGAGTTCAGTTTTGAACATTCATTAAAACACTAATCTGCTAATACCGTACTGGTGGTTTTATTGCTTCACTTGTTTACACATTTGAAACATCTGAGTATTATTGGAGATTAGAGTGAGCAAAATAACTCAGCAGTTTTTTGCTTTCAATTATACATACACAGTCATATCAGAATAATATGACCACCCACGGAATCACAATGTACCCGCCCAGGCGCAGAGTGCACATGACAAGGTCGACCACACAGATATAAGTGGCCAGCCATGACAGATGAGCATGCGTAACGTTAGTGAGTAATGTGAACACAACAGGCAGAGGTATTGATTTGACAGACGTTCAAAAAGGAATGATCATCGGCTACTTCTCCAAGGGTGTAAGCATCTAGGAAACAGCAGACTTCGTGGGCTGTTCGCAAGGTGCTGTGGTAAGGGTGTATCAAGAATGTACCGCTGGCACACCAAGTACCTCCAGACGTCATAACTGTGGAGACCCGAAGGCCATCGACCCCAGAGGAGAACGTTGCCTGGTAAAGGGCAATCGACGCATAACAGTACAGCAATCGACCACTTAAATGAACTCTGGGGCACTCAGGTACTTGTCCCCAATAACAGTAGAGCAAACCCTGTTATGCATGGGTCTCGCGGAGTCAACACTGCCTAAAGGCGCCCATGTTAACAAAGGTCCATTAACAACGACACCTGCAGTGCACACGGAACTACAATCATTGGACAGTGGAAGAGTGGAAAAAGGTTGCCTTCTCTGAAGAATCAAGGTTTCCACTCCACAGAAGTGGCGGGCGGTAGCAGATACGGCATCAGACACATGAGAACCAACACCCAGACACACTTGTCAGTCAAGTACAGGCTAGCAGTGTGCATGTCTGAGGGATGTTTTCCTGGTATGACCTGGGAATGCTGGTACCACTAGATGGGTCCCTGGACACCAATGGCTACCTTCCATCCTCGCTGACCACATGAATCCTCTTCATGTTGGACCCTTGGTGACTTTACCCTGGGGTGATGGTGTCTACCAACAGGACAATGCACCCTGCCATGTTGCTAAGGTGGTGTACGACTGATTTCAGGAACACGACAGCAATGCTTCCTTTCTCCCTTGGCTGGCGAAATCGCCCTACCTCAATTCCGTAGAGCACTTGTGGGACCATTTGGATTGACAGGTTTGGTGTGCGGACCCACAACCATGTCATCTCCAGAACCTCCGTGCTCTGCTGGAGTCCAAATGGGCACATGTCTCTGGCAACCTTCCAGGGCCTCATTACATCCATGCCACGCCATCTAGCTACTGTCATTCGGGCCAAGGGTGGTTATTCCCATTATTGGGTAGGTGGTCATATTATTCTGGTACGACTGTGCAGTTATTTGCTTTTTATATTTACTGCTATGTGCAATAATTTAAGCTTCACTTACACAAATATCATGCATAAAAACATTTACCACCAGATTACCTTTATGGCAGCGAGGTCCAAATGGATCACCAACTCCACTTCCTACAAATATTTTACCATCATCTGCAATAAAAAGGACTAATAATTTTCCAACAATAGCTATAAATTTAAAACAAATAAACAATATATGTAAAAACAGACAAATGAAGTATTTCTACCAGTGAACAATTATTCATAATGGTCAATTACAGATGTAAGGAAAATCATTTTTAATATGATTATTACTTATACACCGAAGAGCCAAAACATTATGACCACCAGTCTGTTTTTTTTTTTTATAATTTTTTTTTTTAATATGCGACTTTTTTTTTCCTCTAAAATATGACTTACCTGTCTAATACGATGTTGGTCTTCCACATGTTGCCAAAACAGCTCTTACCCAGTGAGGAGGCATGGACGCTACAAGATTTCTAAAGGTGTCTTGTAGTATCTAGTGCCAACATTTACCAGCAGATCCTCTTGTAAGCTACATGGTTGAGCTGCCGCAGATTGGATATGCTGTTCCAACACAAATCACAGATGCTTGATTGGTCTGGGGAATTTGGAGGTCAGGGCAATACCTGGAAGTCTTCCTGATGTTTCACAAACCATTCTCTAACAATCCGGGCAGTGTGGTATGGTGCATTATTCTGCTGAAAGAAGGTACTACTAGAGGGACATACTGTTGCTATGAAAGGATATACCTGGTCTGCGATGATGTTTAGATAGGCGTCATAGTTTCCTTCACATGAATGATTGGACCCAAGAGTTTCCCAGCAGAACACTGCCCAAAACATTACGCTTTCTCCACCGGCTTGTTTTCATCCCATGTTGCATCGTGGTGCCAACACTTCTCCAAGTAAATGACGCACATGTACCAGGCCGTCCACATGGTTGAACAGGAAGCAAGATTCATCAGATCAGATGGCCTTCCAATCATTCAAGGCCCAGTTTTGATGCTCGCATGCCCATTTAGGCACTTTCGAAGGTGAACTGAGTTTAGCATGGGCACTCGGAGCAGCCTGTGGCTACGCAGCCCCATTTTCAGCAGGGTTCAATGTACTGTGTATTGTGACACATTATGATTATTCATAGAATTATACATTACACCCGCATTCAAATTATGGGCGAGTTACACCACAGTATCCCTTCTGTTAGTTCATACCATATGGGATAGCCTTCGCTCACCTCTAGCATCGAAGCCCCATGGTCAGCTCACCTTGCTGGAGATTTGTGGTTTTTGCTTCCTCAGACCACTTTTTAAAGGTACTAACCACGGCTGACCATGAGCACCCACAAGCCTTGCCGTCTCGGAAATGCTCTAACCCAGTCATCTGGCCATTACAATTTGGCCTTTGTCAATCTCACTTAAGTCCACTCCCTTTCCTATCTGAAGAACAAGAATAACACTGATTATCAGAGCTTAGTATCAGGTGTTATTTATACCATTTCATAACCATCACATGCACTGTCATTTACCTGCAGTTGCTTCAATTTGCATAAAAATATACTGGTCATAATGTTTTGGCCCTTTAGTGTATGTTATTTAATCTAGTTTTGATCAATTTAAATTGAATGAGCAGACCAATTCCTTAACATTTGGCAGCCTGCTTTACCACAATTCTAAAAATTTTAGTCCAAACTGTTAAAGAAAAATAGCACAAAGTAATTTTTAAATAAAGTATGCTTAAGTTTCAATAAAAAGTTATGTTTAGAGTTATATTTTTAAACCATAAGATGAAGCTTATTTTAGACAGCAAATATTTACAAAAATATTTCTTACATATATCTGTTGCAGAATTAAAAGAATAGGTGAAACCCTATCCAAACTGAGTTCAGATTCAGCAATTGCAATATTTAAAAAAAATTCATACTAAGTCAATTCATAAATAATTTCTGTTTGTTATCACCTTTGGCTGAACAAATGTAATTTATATGAGGTGTATTGTACTAGTTTTCATTATATGTAATTTTATAGATAAAGCTTAGAAGAATGTTTTGACAACAATTTATTATCATTTCAAACTTTAGATAGAAATATTAAGAGCAAAATGGAACATGCAAAAAACACATTAGACACTCCATTTTTGGGAAATTCAGCAGGGCTCAAATGCTATGGAGACAGCAAGAAAGATATGCTCCATCTTTGGAGAACACACCATCACTCACTGACAGTGCATTAACTCGTTAATAAATTCAATTTACAAAGTTGTTGCTCAACGATTAACCACATCCTGATCACACTTCACAGCTTGATAATGAAAAGAGGATTAGGCTGCTTGGTGGGATCATTGAGATGTAGCATACTTTGGTTGGATGGTTGGTTGGTTGTTTGAGGGATTTATGGTGAATTAGCAATGTAGACCATAATATGCCAAACAAAAAGCAAAATGATGAAAGGCATAAATAACCTCAACCAAAATTTAAAACAGTAAAGCAAAAAGGCACAAACATGAAAATGGTAAAACAACAAAGAACAAATATATAACTAACACAGAATGAAATATGCATATAAATAAAAACTACTCAGTTGCAAAATTCTCAGGTTAAAGATATAGAATACAAAACAACAATGAAGTAAAATTAAAGTGTATTAAAATATCCAGTGTACTGTAAAAATTGGTAATCTACTTTGAGCTGTTTAAAAATAATCAAAGGATCACTGTGGAAGTGTACTCACAACTGCAATGGCTAAAAGAGTATAAATGATCAGAAAAAGGGCTGACACTAATTAACAGAGAGTGATCCTCCATGCAACACTAATCCACATATAGTGGAAATTATTCAGAGGAAATTTTTAGAGCTTTGATGGACTGTTCTACTGCATTTGCTTTATTCACCAGATCTTGCTTTTAGTTTTCACCTGTTCCACTCCTTAAAAAACCATCTCAATAAGTGATTTCAGAATGATATCTAGTATGCCTTTGTCAATTTTTTATAGCAAACCACCATAGTTCTGTCTGTGAAATTGCCCAGCTACCATAAAGACGGAAAAAGGTCATTAAAGATGAATACGTAGTCAGTTGAAATCCAATGTTTTTATGTTTTGAATACAAGAGAGAAAAACAGAATCTATGAATTAACCCAATATTTGAAATTATTTTTCTTATACTTATTTATAAGACACAGAAGTGAATATTTTATAGCTTTTATATAAATTTTCAACTTAATTATATATTTCATTTTTAATATTATCTACAATATTTGTATCTATGAAAAAACAAATGCTACTTTGCTTTTTTTACATTTGATACCTCTTCATTTTCACTTTTCCTACTCTACCCAATTGATAGGCTATGTCATAGAAGCCATCTCAAGAGAGAAAGCCTGGTGTTGTGATTTTCAATGTGTCCAGAGACCACCATGAAAACAGGCAAGTGATGGTGCCATGTTTAAGTATTTCATTTGTGCATTCTTAAAATTTCTTTGGCAGTGGCAATTTTATGAAGTTTTACATAAAATAAAATTGAAGGCAAGCCTAATGTTTCGTATTTTATTTATCACTAGCTGAATGTACCCAGCACTGTGCCCAGGTGTCACTTTTAATCTGTATATTCTTATTTTCACTGCATTAAAGGTAAAATTTGTAAGACCCCCCCCCCCCCCCCCCCCCCCAACACTTTAGCACAGATTTTCAACAGGAAGAAATTTGCCTGGATCATTGCTGATGTTAGTGAGCACTCTTCATAGCCCGTGGCTGTTTCTTCTTAAGCTATCAAGATTTTATTTCCATTACCACAGATTTTACTATCCTATGGCTCCCGTGATATTCGTTCTCACAGTCTAAATTTCCTGCATAGCATCTCCCTGTGGCCTAGTGATTGTTTAAAAATCAGGTTCTCACTTGGCCCATGGTTTCATTTCTACACAAATTGTGACAGCTCATGTCTCCCTTTTAATCTGCATATTCTGTTGTTTCCTGCACTAAAGGTTAGTTTTGTGAGTACCCCCCCCCCCCCCCCCCGAATTTTATCACAGTTTGAATATGAAGAATTTCCCAGTGTTGCAAAGGTTATTGCTGACTAGGTGCACGCTCTCAGAGCCTGTGACAAACGATTGAGATATTTAGTCAGATTTTGGCGTTCTGTAATTCCCCGAGGTACTTCACCAAAAGGTCCAAAATTTCGTAGGCAGGTTCCCCCTGCCCGACCCCATGTTTGGTTAGGAAATTAGGTCCCTAGCTGCAATGGAATCCCTCAAAATGCCTCCAGAAATGGGGGGAATCTGGCAACAGCAGTAGATTTAAATGCTATTTTAATTCTTTACTTTCAAAGTTAATGAGCAGTAAACATTCTCTGAAAATTTGGAGCGTGTACATTGATTTCCTGATGAGTTATGGCTGCCACAGACAGACACAGAGATCTTTTATCATATAGATTCACTGCTCATAACTAATGATTATCCAAACAAATCCCACTATTATTTTATGTTAATTATATGTGAAATATAACATTTAATAGAGAATATTTAAATATGCAGCATACATATTTTTGTAAATTTCAACTTATTTTAAAAACACTAACAACAAAAGCAACACAAAGTTGGGTGGAAGATGTAACAGTTAAACTAAGTATAGATGTATGTTGATATTTTAAGTGTAAATTTTAATGAAACAGACATTACTAAAACTTCACATTCAGATTTATTCAAATTTTGCATAGCACTTTTAATTGTTTAAAGTATAGTCTCTCTCATTGTGGATTATTTTGCAACTCACATCAGTGAATTATAATTCATTCACTTAAGATTTCTTATTATCTGAAAATATAAAATAAAGTTTGTAATAATAGAAAAGTGTGAAAAAAAAATCCACCCATCTGCCTCCTGAACTCAAACTCATACACCAGTTCTACAATTTGGGCAAAGGGGAAATTCACGCTTGCTTATGATTTTTAATGGTTGTGCTAACCTAAAGCTTTACCATGCGATTCTAAATATTGGGGCACTCAAGCTATTTATACTAAAAGGAACCAAGCATTTTATAACCATATATAAAGTAACATAACTTGCATTATTCAGATGCACAGCATCAAAGCTATGGATGAAAACAACCTCTGTGCCTTAGGCTGGCAATCAATTAGATAGGAAGGAATGAATCTCACTACAGTGATAATCAATTGTAGCAATTAGACAAGTGTGAATAAATTAAAAAAATTAAAAAATACCTATCTTCCTATATGTATCCTATAAATAGAAAATAACCCTAAAATGTATAGATAGTGCAATCAGTCACTGAATTCGCATTCACTTCAAAGGAAGATAGTGCATCGACAATCTTGTTGAGTAGGTAAATCAATGTTATCTTCTTTTGAAGTGAATACGAATTCAGGGACTGATTGTACCATCAATATGTTTTAGGTTTATTTTCTACTTTATAAAGTGCATACAGAAAGATGAGCATTTCTAAATTTTTTTGTCACTAAAAACACCTACCTTTCAGTTGATATACGACTCATACGTATCACCCACATTTTTCCACCCTCCCCCTATTTTGGAATCATGTTTCAGATAGCCAATGGTACTGGAGACATCACAAGCTTTAAGATATAACCAGCTAAGATTGATCCCCCTCTAAATTTACGTCCCATTTGGGGTGAGGGAGAATGGTGGGGGAACATAATTCAAAGTAGTCTATGACAGTCCTCATATAAGCTTACATTTGACACATAACTGTATGCCCTCACATTCGGAAGATATAATAGAAGTGAAGAATTGTTTATATTTTTTGTATTTTATAACATTAATCCTCCTAATGCTGCACATTTATCCCTCTCTGCTTTGTAAACACCATTATAAAGTTTAAGCAATGGTTGTGTGGTGGTACTGCCACATTTGTACCACTAGAGGACCATTTATCTGTGGCAAGAACACATTCCAGGTTAATTTGAATAATGCCTTTTTTTTTTCAATGTGAACCACACAGTTCGTTTTCTTATACAAAAACATGTTAATCTGTAAGTCAAATTCATTGTTGTATTAAAAGTGTATTGTGTTGCATTGGCCTGTGCATGGATAATCCTATTTTCTGTACATATTAAACAATTAATTTCACAGAAAATTTTCAAAAAAGTGCCATATAATAAACTAAAAAGAAAACATTACCTGCATGATATGCAATAGAGCCCTTATTCCAACCTGGATGCCTATACTTTGGATAATCCTTAAAAAAAGTGAAATATATATTTCAAAATTGCATAAAATATTTTCAATTTGTACTGTGTTCACCATTAATTAATAAAAGTAAAGAATATGAAGAGGTATTGGATTAATATTACCATCACTTGATATTAAATAGGAATTTCAATAAGCTTACTGCATCCAGCATTAATTTTCTTACAACTTTGCTGAAAAGCAGTTCAAAAACCACTGCAGTATTTCACTTAGACTGTGTATATATTTATTATATTAGACCCAAATATTTATTTGAAATTATTGTACATGAGAACATTTTACCTTTTTAAAACATGGCTACAGATTGGAACATAGTATTAGAGAAGTGGTAATGTTTAATGTTATTCTTTTGAGCTGTATAATATTAAAAAAAACTTCACACACTATATCAGGAAATTTATACATACATAACTTTTATTTTATTTCAAACTAGAAGAATTTCCCAGCAATGCTTGGGTCTTAATAAGTTATATATAATAAAATATAAAAATAATAAATTAAAGAATAACCCTAGCTATGTCAATGGAAAGCTAATGTTGAAGCTCTCTAACTTCTAAAATAAGTTTTTTTGCTTTCCAAAATATGATAGCAGATAAAGATCACCATCAAATATATCAATATCTCTATTTTCAACAACATTCCTTCAATATTTAATGAGTTATAAAAGTTTGAATATTTAACAATACCAGTCACAAAAATTGAATTCAGCAGTTAATTGAAACTTAGTTATTAGTATTGTATCAAAGTGTTTAATAAAATAAGTGCATATTTTAGAAGTTTGTGTAAAGAATTCTTTCACTATTCATCAGTTTCATATGTTTCATAAGATTGTCATTGCTGTTCTATAACTTATTAAATATTGAAAGAATATTGCTGAAAATCGAGATATTGATATATTTGATTGAGATCTTTTACATCACATTATACAGTTATAGAGCTTTGACGTTAGCTTCCAATTGACACCAATAACATAGGATTGTTCATTAATTTATGGCAACAAGTGTAGTAAATGGCCATATACAGCAAGCTTCTGCTTTACATAAAACCCAATAAGATCAACTACATGAGCTTTTTCTCAGCCCCTTTTTTGGGGCAAAAATAGAAGACATTATTTTCAGTTACATTATTTTTTTTCTTTCCAGCAAATTTCCCTCATGTTACTTTGATTTTTAAATGCTTTTTTGTTTTTCAAGAAGTATAATATATGTGCTCAATTTAAATGATTTTACTCTAGCACTGGTATGGAAATTCTTATGAGCCTATTTTATATGCATAAATTTCATGGGCCTGCTACAATTTTGGATTTAAGGATCATTCCTTGAGTGTTTCTTAATTCTTCGTGAAAATTACTTATAATTGCTTATAATCTGAAATTTATTTCAAATCAGGAATATCCCTTTAAATTACAATTATTATTTAAAGTTTAAGTAAATTACAAAAATTAAAATTATTTTTCTTTGGGATTATCCCTTTGTAATCAAAGAATGGTTTTGATGTGTGATTTCTGTAAACAAATCCTTTTTTGGTCTTGGTGAGCTGAGAGATTACCATTCTGCACTTTATCTTTTGGTCTCAGATCATACTGGATATACCTTAAAAAATGGCCTTAAAAGGTCGGGGGGGGGGGGGGGGGGGGTTGAGTTGTTTTACCTCTGAGCGGCACTTTTTTTGCACACCATGGGCTAAATGGCTGGGTCACATGGACCCCGAAGGCTCAGAGAAGGTTGGGGGAGGGGACCCACTGGAACAGCTGTTGGGAGACAGATGGTAGCCTCCCATCAAGGCCATCCAGCATGTTCTTTAACGTGCACAGGGTATGGCTCTCCCGCACACGGGGCCACGGCTTAACATCCCATCTGATGGACAGCGGCCTTTCCAAGCCCATTGATGTCCCCTACTGACTGTGGGCAGGGTGGGGAATTTTGCAGAGATAAATCTCAATGCTGACCCAGCTGGGACTCGAACCTGGGAACTGCAGATTACGAGCCTGGCACACTGACAGCCACCCCCACCACCATAAGAAGATAGGACACCTGCAATCTTGTTCAGTAGGTAGATCAGCACCATCTTCCTTTGAAGTAAATATGAATTCAGTGACTGCATCATCAATATGCTTTAGGTATATTTTCAACTTTTTAAGGTGCATATGGAAAGATTGAATTTTAATTTAAAATACCTTTCATATTTTTTCTTTGCCACTAAAACATCTACCTTCAGAAACTTTCATTTAATATATGACTCATACACATCAGATACATTTTCCTTTCCCCTGTTTTTGGAGTCGTGTTTGAGGAAGCCCATGACTATTAAAGACATCACAAGCATTAATTTGCAATATAACTCATTATTGTCGACCCCGTGAAAATCAACTTTTTTAGGGGGGAGAATAGTGTGAAGGGGGGGAATTGGAAACAGTCAATGATTGTCCTCATGAGCTTTCATTTGACACCTAACTAGTAATTGTAGGCCCTCACATTAGGAAGATATAGCAGAATAATCATTTTCACATTTCCCCTTTTTCTGAGGGAAGGGGGAAAAGCAGGGTGTGAATTTTTTAACCTGTAACATTCCCTATGTCACAAGCTTTCATTTCATGCACAGCTTATTACATTCAGCCCTAGCATTCCAAAGATATAGTGAAACAATCGTTTCATATGTCCACTTCTTGGGGGGTGAAGGGGCAAAATTTTTTTACCTGTAACATTTTCCATGTCAGAAGCTTTCACTTAATACATAGATTGTTACTTATGCTCATTGGGTTCTGAAGATATAAAACAATAATCGTTTTCATATTTCCATTTTTTAAGGGAAAAGAAAGCATGGGAGGGAGGGAGTCCATTTTGTATGGTTTATGACACTCTCTGAGTCACAAGCTTTCATTTGATACAAATCATTAAGTTTGTCTGTTGCATTTGAAAGGGTGGTGGAACAGCTGTTTTGACAAAGCCACAAATTAACAAATGTTGAGCAAAAAGCAATAGGAAGATAGGTAAAAGTCAAAAATTTTCAGAAATGTAATATAAATAGCAGCACAGCAACTAAAGATATAATCTGTTTAAAATGAACAAAAAGTAAAATAAAAATTAATTCTATATCAGTACTATAATAGTTGATTCAGACTGCTCAACTATTTTTTTTTACAAGGAATATTTTAATATGAAATCCAAAGTATACTTGGCATGGCACCAGTTATCTTTTATATTTCAAAGTACAGCTGTTACAGTGTCTAATGAATTCCGAAAGATATCACACAGTATAAAATGACAACTAAATTTTTCAAATTGTATAACTAAAAGGATATTTAAATTTATTTACAGCCTACATTTATTCTAAATATGACTGTGCAGCAATTAAAATATTGGCATCTGATTAACATTATTCCTCAGTCTAATATACCAGAATGGAAGTATCATAGGGACGAGCAATACGCAGGCCTTCCTGAGCAAAATATCGACCTTTATGTGTAATATTAGGTTATTGTGTTGCTGCTTTTGAATAACTGACGCAAAAGAAAATAATGAAATGAGAAGCTTTAATATTGAGTAAACTTTCATAAAATGAATTATTAAACTAATTATAAAGTTAAACTGTGAAACAACAGTAAAAAATTTTACAACAAATAATATTTTACCCGTCTTGCTAATCCAATTGCAATATAACAGTTTTCCCCTGGATCAATTATTTCTATTTCAAAATAATGGCAAGTTGTATTTAGTGCATATCTTGCTTGAGCCAGTCCTACGTCAATGATACTTTTTCCTCGCCCTGCATATTCAAGCACCTTTAAAACAAAATTAGCCTTAATTATGATTATGACATAAAAACATTTTCTGAAATCAAGGAGGCATTAATAAATCAATTGTACTAGATGGCACCTTACCAAATGCTAAGAGGAAAAAACATTATTAGATATCCTAAACAAAGAAACCATAAAATAACCACACATATTTCCAATTTACTATATATATATACTTAAAATCTATTCTTATAATAATTAAGCTTTTAATGCCACACTAAAACAAATGAAGCAAACAAGATGAATCATCACATGTAAGCATTCAAAAAAAGGAAATATTTATTTAAAAAAATATAAATACCCCCTCAAGCAGCTGCTTGCCACAGAGGTCTGACAGGAGCCTGCCAGTTTATATGCCATAGTAGGTCTGTGAGGATGGCAGGACCTCAGCAGAAAAACAACACATACACATGCCTTACCCAGGGCTCGAACCCAGGTCCCTAGATCATTAGCCAAGCACGCTAACCACTCGACCATTATTACAATATCAGAAAAAGTTTAATTATTCTTAATGCAAGAGGTAGGGCCAAAAAACGTCAAAAGCCCCTTTATCACAAGCATGGTTAGAAAACCCTTTCCCCATTGCTAAGGGCTTAAACTATCAATGCTGGTAAGAAATTCAGGGGCCAACTTTAAAGTGGACTTTCGAAAATCAAACCCAAAAGAGAAGCCTGCTTGACACATTACTCCAGTTTAGGATCAGCAATACCCCTTGAAGAGAGGGGTGGAGGGAGGGAAGCTGGCAGCTCTGAACATGCTAAAACACAGAGCTTGATATAGGCTTTTATTCTCAGGACAATTTGGGTCAAATTGTGAACAATTTTTTTAAATGAATTTCATTAAACACAAGTCTGAAGCAGGTTGACACAAGATAGTTTGGTAGTTGATGCAATATAAATGTTCTAAATACACTTCAATTTGAATAAGTTGGTCAAGAAGACTCAAACTCAAAGGCCACATTGATGAACAAGAGTTCCTATTTAAAAATTATACATTCTGATTTACTTTCCTTACATGGCCAAGTGGTCGTGAATTTGCTACTGATCTAAAGGACCTGGATTCAAGCCCCGAGTAATGCATGGATGTTTGTGTTTTTCTGATGAGGTTCTGCCATCCTCACAGGCCTTCTACTATGGCATATAAACTGACAGGCTCCTGTCAGACCTCTGTGGTAAGCAGCTGCTTGAAAGGGTTTTTTTTTTTTGCTTAAATATTTTTTACTTTAATAAAATACTTTGCTGTCTTTTATGTTATCACTGGAGCCAATAAAGGTCAATCTGTGACTCTTGAAATTCATTAGTTTAAATAATTAATGAAGTTGGCTCGACATATTTCGAATCAACTCATAATAAATAGGCACTTTAGCGTCGATTTAAATTTCAGAGGAAAAATTGTCTTGAGCCAGGTGGGATACGAACCCACGACCTCCTGATAACATGTCAGATGCTCTAGACCACTGAGCTACCGGCTGCCGATCAAGATCTCCTCTAACTAGCGCTATGAACATTCCTTTCATGTTTCATATAAGCGCTGTGCAGGCAATATTTCTAGCCACAAGCGGCATTTATATTAGCCAATAGATGGAAGCATGTACTACAAGTATGCAGATATAAATAATTAATGAAGTAATCATTAGTTTATATTTTTTGCTATTATGATTCTTAACCCAATAAAAGTTCTTGACCCCCCCCCCCCCTGCCCTAGAATTAAAGTTTCAAATATCTGCAATGACTTTTGATCAATCATCAGCTGATATAAAGTATCCTGCATATCTGTTTACTTGGGGCTGGTTAGGCCCTAGTAACACAAAGAACAACAGTGTTAGATGAATAAATAATTTCAATAAGTATACTTTAGTAGTGGCCATCAGTGCAGCAAATCCAAGATACAATAATCAAGATCACAACCATGGATAGCCCAGGTGGTATTAATGGCAAGAATAAAGATCACATCTCAATAAAATTTGGGGTGAGGTTGTAGAAGAACATATCAATAGGTACACTTATTTGGCAGCAGTCCTCTTACATTCCACTTTAAAGGAGAGCAACTACTTCAAAAGGTACAAATGACCAGTACCACTGAGAAATCAGGTACAGTCCCTGGCTAGTCACGAGCATCATCATAGGGATTGATGTCCAGTTCTCTTAGTGTAAGTCAAGCTACCATTTACAAGCAAGATCACAATGTTATAAAAATATTTGGACCTTATGTTGAATATTTTAATTGTGGGCTTGTGATTCATATATCAAGGCAAATATATGTTTCATTATTCAATTTTTGAAATGCCTGATACCTAGATAAGAAGGCAGCTTGTGCATAAGTGCCTAAAGTACAAGTGGTTAGAAGTCAGTCACCTGACATAGAATATAACTGTCATGGATCAGAACTGAGTCTGGAAGGTATCAGTCTTATGCATGCTCTAGAAAACAGCAAGCAGATGTTTATTTTGGGTTTGACCCCTTGATTCTCAGAATAGTGAGGAAAAGAAAAGTACAAGGATTGTTTCTTGAAAAACGAAGCTTCTGTTGCTTGACTTCAACAAGCTCCAGCAAGTTTCACTGATTATCACTAATCTCCAAAGAACTGACATTTGATACTGCTGGAAATGAGGGTGCAAAATAGCAAACTGAAAGGGTTCTTAGAGTGATCAGAAACAGCTCTTTGAAAAGTCCTCATGCACCACTTTATGTTGTGTCATTTTGCAGCAGACTATAAATTTTGCTTGCTAATAACCATTGCCTGTTTGTTAAAGAATTTGGATCAATGTAACCTATAATAGTCTTTTAGAGTTAAATAATCTGACAATAAAATAACCCAACTGATTCTGGAGAAGATATTTTATCACTAACCTTTAGTGGATGTGGTCACCTTCAAAGTAATCATATACACATCGCAATGTCTGTCATGACTGGAAACACTGTTAGAAATCATTTTCCAAAAGTTCTTTCAGTATTGATGCCATATTGCTCTGAATGTTTTCAAATGATTCAAAATTAGATCCGAGAGTTTTTCAGTTATAGGAACATGAAAAGTCATGTTGCAAAATCAGATTATTACAGTGGATGTTCTAACTCACTGGTCATTGTTTGCCTTTTAACCCTTCCAGTGCCCACATTATCTGTATAAGTTCACAGAATCTGAATTCAGAGGCCAAGATGTATCTGTTTTAGTACAACAAAGAAAAATCCATTTTAAAAAAAATAAAAATTGTCATTGTAATTTATATATATATATCTCATAAAAATATTTTGCTTTTTAATTTGATGCATATTTTATTAAATTACAATACAAATAATTTTATAAAGCCATCTGATTGCCATTTCTTAGAAGCACTAAACGGTATTGCTGATTTGCTTGTTAATGTTCCTATTTGCTGAAGCAACCTTCTGATTTAAGCTCACAAGTTTGATTTGAGCTATTACCAACAAAATTTTCCTTAAATTTTCGAAAATCCAAAAATTAACAAAAAAACTGCTATTTTTAAAACTGATAGATTTTGGAAGTAATTACAAAATATGTACTCATTTTTTCCCCATTTCACACTCTTTTTCTGTCAAACCTATTTCAGTATTCCCAAATTATTTTTATCATTTTTCCCAACATTCTATGCATCTTTCCCACTCTTTAAAATCGAAACTGGAAGTAAACACATCCTTCTTAGAAATTCTGGTTGTAGCTGCATTTAATTAGTTATGCTTCACTGAGGCAAACAAGATGCAGATGGCTGACCCATGCTATCTCCATTCTGTGTGCTATATAGTGTTTTGGACTGGCATATTGGATACCCTTTGTAAAGTTAGTATTTACTTTCTATATTTAAACCTTAGTTTTTATTTCAGTAGATATATTTTTGTAAATTTGTGATATTTTGGCTGATAAGTATTGATTTTCCATAGCTATGCTACATCATATGGTCGGCCTACAACTTGTTGCTGTGGATATTTTAACATTGCATTAAACTATATATTAATTTTCATTTTATTATTTATTACTTTTCCAGTAAAACTTTGATCTAGTATCATTTTCTGAAAATAAATGAGGTCTTGGATATGGAAGCAAATTCATTTCTGTAGATTTATTTGTTAGTTAGTGATCTTTCGATCAGCTAATTTATCGATCTTTCCAAGTTGCATTAGATTGAAGGCTGGCTTAAAAGTTGTTGCAGGGAGGGCAATTTCGGGAAGATGTCCCATCTGCTAAACTCATGGTGAAAGTTCCCCCCCATCTAGAATTTTTTTTTTTATTACGAGTTTTTATGTTTATATCAAATAATTTTAAAGCCCATACCCCAGTACCTTGACTCTGCCAAACAGACAATATAAGTTTTTTTTTTTGCTTTGGTGCACAAACTTTTCAGCACTTAGCCAAGATCACCAAACCTCAATACCCAAAGAAAAAAAATTCACAATGTTTTGCAAAAAAAGCAGCCAAGGAAGTTTTTTTCTATTTCATAGCCAGTTCAAAAAAATCCCATGAATGTGAGAAGTCCAAGTCACTTTGTATAACATTGGCTGTGTTTAAAATATGCAATAGTGAAAAGAATCATTAAAAAAATGAAAATATTTCACATTGAATATTATATTTTTCAGGAGGAAATTTTCTTTCAATAAATATATAATTTAACTATTTTTATTCATCAGGTTTTCCAAAATGAAGCCTTAATTGTATAGTGCGATCTTTTTTTTCACCATATCACATTGAAAAAGTCTTATTAAAATATGCTTGCAAATTTGTTTATGTGATTTATTTTCATAAAATTTGTAATTAAATTCTGCTTAATTTGGTATATAACATGACCTATTTCTATTGATTGGTTATTTTTTTTTTAAATTCTAAAGTTGACTTGTTTATTTGACTCAGCATAATTGGCTAAAAGCCTGGAATTTTTCTGAAGTATGGCACTGAGAAAAAATTACAAAACAAGAGAAATATTTACTTAAAACCAAAAAAAAAATCTTTTTTATTCAGAAATATATAGCCATTCCATTCATGTACATTGTAATCATTTCTGTCTATAATTTTTTTTATTTTTAATTTTTGTGTTGCCAGATGCATTTTTTACTACATGACTCTAAAAAAGTCCTATTAAAATAAACCAGTCTTTTTTTTTAAATACTTTATTTTCAGAAAATCCAGAATTAAATGCCGATTAATTTGGCATACAACATGCCATAATTCCTTTCATTAGTTATTTGGCAAAAAAAGTTCTAAAGTTTTTTTGGCTGAGCATAGGCAGAAAATAGCTTGGGCTTTGGGTGGAAACCTGTTTTTCAGGCTGGACACTGAAAGGGTTAAGAAACTGAGTGGGAGGTATGGCAAATGGGTTTTTGCATTGTGACAGTGGATTACAAATCGACATCACGACCTGAATTACAAGTTGTAGGCTAAGGGCAGTTGTAAGCTAGTGCAGGCAATGGGGAAAATGTTTCCAGAAATTATCAGAATTAAGAATTTAAAATTTATTGTTGCATTGATAGGGCTAAAGGACATGCCATGAAGGAAGTAGTTGAATTTACTGGTGTTTCGAAATGAACAGTCCAGCAAGTGTATAAACAGTAGTGTACATCCAATTTGACTGCTAATAGGAAATGTTATTTTGGTCACAAGTCAATGCTCACAAAACAGGGACAGCCAATGAATATCACGACTAGTGATGATTTCAAACCAGACATGAATTGCTACAAATAATAATGAAGGGCCCCTATCAGCTTATTTCAGAAATAATGTGAAGGAAACTGCATTCCATGGGTATTTGGAGCAGAGTACCTCAGAAGAGAACCATTAACAGCTGTACATAAAGCAGACCAGTTTCAATGGGCTGTAGACACTTAGAAAACTTATCTGGTCAGATGAGTCACATTTCTGTCTGTATTACAATGATGCAAGGCAGAGAGCATATTGAAGGAGTAACAAAAGCCTTCCATCTGGACTGTGTCCAAGGTGTTATTCAAGCTGGAGGTAATTCTGTAATGCTCTGGAGATACTTTACTACCATGCAGTAGGCTCATTAGTTGAGATATGACCAGTTTAAAACAGGAAGGCTATATACTGATTCTGGATGACCAAGTGTTGCCTTTTATACTTCATGTGGAGGACAAACAGACACTCCTGTGTGTTCCAGGATGACAACTGCAGGTGCACAGGGCTAAAATTGTTTGTGGCTGCACAAGGAGCATGAGGTAACAATGAAAAACCTTAATTGGCCTGCAAAGTCACCATATATAAATCCCATTGAAAACCTTTGGGACTATTGTAATTCAGACGAAGAGAGGTGTTACACACAGCATTACGTGAGAAATTATGAAGAGGACTAATTTTTTTGTCTAGTGAGCTTAGTTTTGTGGGAAAAAAATGAGTTTCACTGATGTGTGGAGTACGAATCCCCATCTCTTCAGATTCATGCCAGTGTTCCAACCACTAAATCAGCACTGGCTTCCATCATCTATCCACTAATGTAGCCTATATATCACTTGCATGTGTTACTCATGGTGCCATCCATGATCGGGAATAGCAACTTTTTCCAACACTGCTCTGAATAAGATGTAAACAAGAAAGCCACTCATGCTCAAAGTTATTAATGAAATAATCAATTAACAGTAAATAGACAGTTACCTGTTTGACATAGAAATCAATAAATAGTTTTGTGGGAAAAAATGAATTTCGCTGATGCATGGGATGGTGAATCTCATTTTTTCCACAAAACTATTTACTGATTTATTAACTTCTATTCAGACAAGTAACTCTGAGGATTTACTACCAAAAGCTAATAGTAGTCTACTAATACTCACTGCCCCATTTAATCGGATATCATGAAGTCGAGACCAGTCATCTTCATTGCTGTCTATGCACATTAACATATCTTCTTCTGGCATCCATTTGATATCCAGAGTTAATCTAACTTCTTCTCCTAAAGAGTGGAGACCTATGGCTGGAAAAAGACCACCTGGTGGCCAGGGATAAACAGTAGTACCAATCTGAAAAGATATTTAATAAAATACTTTGTCTAAAAAAAAACTGAGAAAATAGACTACTAATGCACTGACTGTTTTAATACCATGAAAAGTGGCAAATGTTTTTTTTTAAATGGATATATCAAGGTACTACACTTTTGCACAATGTATGTAGTGGTGATGATGCCAGTGTTATTGCAACTACTTGCAGAACTACAAAACCATTTAATTACCTCAAAGACATCAAAACATCAGTTGCTAACATTAGAGGAGGTTATAGAGACTAAGTCTCCTAACAGGTAAATAGATTTAGTAAATAACACTTATTTTTAAGAATCAACAACAAATGCCAATGTTAAAAAAAGTTAGTCAGCTAAAGCAAATAATATTTGCATTCTTCCACTAAAATTCCATTCTCACATTGCAGTGTATCTATCTTATGACTGTGTCTCACTGGTCACTAGCTGCGTGCTTGGAGTTTTTGCAAAAGAAGTTTGATCTTGATAATTTATGAACTGTAACCTTGAGATTAGCAATAACTGAATTGTGTGAGTCAAGTGTTGACACTCAGTCTTTCTGATATGCTTTCATTCTTAAAACTACAAGTGCAGAAACATTAAACCCTTCCTGTTCTAAAATCAGAGATCTCTTTATACAAATCTTTGTATTAGATATTCATCAAATGAACCCTTTACATGTTTCCCTGATAGAATTAGTTTCTTATTGCAATCCAAGATGATTGATTGGCCAAATAACAAGTGCAAAGGTCTGAGGCAAGAAAAAGTCTCACAGGTGACACAATTGTAGAAATAATGAAAGATTCTAACTCAGATGCATAAGAAAATGTAAATATTTCTGAAGGTAATGACATCTGTGAAATTGAAGAAAGTGACCCACAGAATGTGAAAGCATCAGAAGTGGAAGCAGTAGTGGCAACAGCTGTGAGGAAATTGATTGCAAACATAACAGAACAGAGGTCAGAATAGAATTCATAGCATGAAATCTATACACATAATTAACAATTGTGAACTAGGAAAAAAAAATAGCCAGTTCAAAAGCATTTTTAGGCAATCCCCAAATAAATTCAAAACCTGGTATCACCAAATAAAGTTTGGTGCATACCAAAAAAGATATTTCAGGTACTTTTGAAAGTGACATGTTCAAAATTATACCTCACAAGATCAGTAAACATAATGAAAAGATGGCTCTTTGAGATCTAAATCACTATCTGAACAATGGATCCGAGTCAAAGTGCCATCCAACCATGGTAATGAGATTACTGGTCTACAGACCTTATCTCGTTATCCTCTTAAACATTTAAATTAATATCCAAAATTACCTGTAGCTTGGCTTTACTGAAACCCCCTGCATGGAATAAATTATTATTACCAATAGGTAAGTCTCAAGAGAGATTCCTGGGAATTTTGAAAATTTTGCACCTGAACAAGAAAAAAAAAGTACCAAGTTTTCAACCATGCTATGACCCTCTGTACAAAATCCACCAAGTTATAGATGAATACTTTTATGTTGTATAATTACTAAAGAAATACTATTTGCATTTTTCCCATCATCTGCTAGCTCAAATTAAAACTTTTGAGGAATGAAACCGTAGGTAAAGGAAAAACTTCCTCTTTGAAAGCAAGAATCTCATATTGCATCAGAGGCAATATGCATTCCTTCTAGCTAAATTTTGCCATTGTTGTGAAATTCAACTTTTCTCTAGCAGTATCTAATGCAAATTGATCTGGAATGGTTCAATCTCAATTTCAGTAATTAAAATAAATTTTATTTGCTTTGAAATTTTTTTATTTAACTTTTTTCATAGCTCTTTACCTCTTTTTAGTTATATATTTTTCAGTTTCTATTTAAATTGTCTTATATATGGAGCAAAATGAATTTTTGTAACACTGCTACCATAGTCCTAAAAAGAATTTGCCAATCAGCAACAAATCCAAGCATGTGTATTATGCATTGTTTGCCTAAATCACCAAAATATTATGTCTTGATGCTGACTATATATACTAACCCAAACGAAATTATGGTGCTGAACTTGATTATGGATCCTGAATTTGTTGCACTGGTGGGCTTCTGTTGATGGAAAATCTTCCAGTGTTTTCTGTTTGTGAGTTGACAGTCCTGAATGATAGATGCACAGGATACCTAATATTGGTTGGAGGATAACCCTAATCAGATGCTATCACAGGTACATGAACATTTGTTGCAAATGGAAGATTTTGGCCTTAAATGATCTAAACACGTGAAAATTTCTAATTTAGATTATGCAAATGATGTTGAAGAGGTGAACTTTTTTTTTAGAACTGAGACTGGCAGTAGAATGTTTGGTGATTAACAGATAGAAAAACCAAAGTGATGAAAATTGGTCAGGCAGTTGTGGTTAATATGAGTGGTTGCAACCTTGAGCAAGTGTCTTAAGTTTAATTATCTTCGTAGCTATGGTGATATGCAGCATATGATAAACAGAAGGAAAATAGGTGTACACACCTAAAGACTAAAATTAGGCTATACAAGAGTTTGTCCTTTCTAAAGTTAGTTATCGTTGCAAAACATGGACCCTTTGTAAACAATAGGAAACTTGATACTTTGACTCTGGATGTTTACGTAGTATTTGGGAATCAGATGGTTTGTAGAGAGTGACTGCATTGGTTTGGCCATGTTGCCCATATATATTGGATAACTAGATTAGCAAATAGGGTTATGAACAGTGTGTCTAAAGGCCTCAGGAAAAGGGGGAGACCTAGGATGGGAAGACAAATGTCAAAACATGTTATCTTTAGAACTGGACTACAGCAGCTTTAGCTCAAGACAAACATGTTTGGAGCAGAAATTGCACAGTCTGGTTGAATATCTGTCACCCATGGCTACTTGAAGATTATGTAAATCATATTACATACTTTGATGGTCATATGTATGCAGTAAAGATAATTTAACATTAACATACACTTAATATCTTAATTCTTAATGGCAGCTTGTTATGAAAATATTGATGCATATAAAAATTTTATTTAAAAAAAAATTGAATCAAGTGCTAAAAATAATAAACCAACCTGTATCTAACACACCCTTAACATAATTCCTAATGTTAACCTGTCAAAAAATAATTTATGCATGAAGTAAACCACTTTTTTAATTATGGAATATCTAAAATAACTTGCAATTCCACTTCACTTTATGTTTATTTCCAGTGTTGGTTGCTCATGTGAAGAGAAGGTAAATAGTGGTAACCAGCTGGCTTAATTATTAGATGATTAAGCAAGGAGGAGGGGGGGGGGGAGGATTACAATATCCTCCATAAAATGTAATAATTCTCAATGTATAAAAAATAGACAAAGTCACCATTAAACACTGATTTATCATACATAACATAGATCAATAATTATGTTGATACATGTGCTATAACACAGATGGAGTCAATAAAGAAAGACAGTAAATTGTATCAAAGTTCTAATTTAATTCTCTAATAAGTGGAAGGTGCTTACAAGTTCATATATGTAGAGCACTGATGGACTAGCATCTGATAACTTCATTGGAATTTGCCAAATTTCACATCAAAAGTTGTTTTGCACATTTTAATGCCTTTTAAAGACTTGCATAAAATCATTGAAAAACAAGGTAATTTATAAATGACTCCATCTATGCATAGCACACATATCAATATGATTAATGATCTATATTGTGTATGATAAAATTAGTGTTTAATAGTGTTGTAATATCCTCCATTGGAGGTAGTGGCAAAGTTAAAGGATGTTGAGGAAGAGAACTTTTTTAGAGCTGTTTATGAGACTGGCAGTAGAATGTTTGGTGATAAACAGAAAGAAAAACCAAAATGATGAAAATTGGTAGGCAGGTTGTGGTTATTACGAATGGTTGCAACCTTGAGCAAGTGTCTAAGTTTAATTATCTTCTTAGCTATGGTAATGTGCAGCATCTGAATTGTCTGACCTGAATCTGAACTGAGAGAGGTTGTGGTCTCTGTTGAGCCTTCCTTATGAACTTGTCAAGAGTAAGAGTCAAGTATAGAGTTATCCATATAAGTATAATCCAATAAGCATTAAATGGCATAGTGGTTAGGAAGCTAGTAGCTGTTCCAGCAATGCAAACTTTGTGTTGTGTTAGCTCTGAGGCAGTGGTCAGCAGTGACTTTGGTCTTAGTAGGGTAGGTCCTTATAGAAGGCTTGTTAAGACTTAAAGCTAGGAGACCATTAGAATTAGAAAGCTAGGAGAACCATTAGAAACCTGAGAATAAATGAGGTCTTAGACAAGGAAGCTTCTAGGATTCTTCTATCCTATAGGTTCAAATGTTAAAAAAAAAAGATAATAAATATTTACTTATCTGTTAATATAAATTTCCACAATTCAAAATTGTGGGATTTTTTTTAATTTATTTTTGGTGATTTTTATGTAAAGTTGGATTTTAATAAATAAGGCTTGTGTAATCCAGGGTGAATCAATATTTTAACAAAGTAAAGAAAAATCATAAATCATATGCATGTTGGAACACTGATAATGTACAAGTTATCATACACTTTATATATTACTTAAAGAATATTTAATCCATGATTATGCTGTTTAAAAAGTAAGGAACTTTTGAGCAACTAATTCACATTACACTTAAGACTATGGCACATAGTCAAATTATCAGCTGTTAAAAAATAGTAAATTCTAACTTAAGGGACTTTTTAATATTAAAAGGCTCCCAAAGCCAAAGATGAAAAGATATTACCATTGCACAGAGATCTTTTAATTAGTCCTGCTGGCTTCAGCCAGTTGTACTTTCTTGTGATATTCTTCTAAGGCCATTCTTCAAGATGTTATTTGAAGAGCTGTCAGAATTACACAGATGATTGTAAACTTTAGCATTGATGTTCTTGCTATACAATCCAGATACTAGTCCTGGTTCTTTTCATTAAAGACGTTATTTCTATGATGTTTCAAAACTAGTAGAGAAATTGCACTTGCATACTTCAACAGCTTATTTTTGTGACATATAGTATGCTCAGAAGACATCTCAGTGTTTAACACTCAAACGCGAACATTGAACTTCAAAGCGCTTCAATTTTAGCATATTAAAATGTTTAAAACACCTTCTAAACGACTTGCTCATCACAAGTTTCAAGTTAAGTGCTTTGAAGTTCAATGTTTGCGTTTGAGCGTTAAACATGGAGATGTCTTCTGAGCATACTATATGTCACAAAAATAAGCTGTTGAAGTATGCAAATGCAGTTTCTCTACTAGTGTCGAAACATCATTGAAATAATGTCTATAATGAAAAGAACCAGGACTGGTATCCGGATTGTATAGCAAGAACATCAGTGTTAGTCTACAATCATCAATGTAATTCTGACAACTCTTCAAATAACATCTTGAAGAATGGCTTTTGAAGAATATTACAAGTACAAACAGCTGAAGCCAGAAGTTAGAACTTATCATTTTTTAACATCTTATACCTTGACTATGTCTTATGTGTATTGTGAGCTAGTTGCCCAAAAGTTCCTTACTTTTTAAACAGTATAATCGTGGATTAAATATTCTTTAATTCAAATTGCTGTGTAATTTATGCTAATATACATGGTCGTATCAGAATAATATGACCACCCACAGAATCACAGTGTACCCGCCCAGGCATGCCCCAGAGTGCATATGACAAGGTCAATCACATGGAGATATAAGCGGCCGGCCAGGAAAGATGAGACACAGTGCATAACATGAGCACAATGGACAGAGTTATTGATTTGATGGACGTTCAAAAAGGAATGATCATCAGCTACCGCGCCAAGGGTGGAAGCATCTCAGAAACAGCAGACTTCCTGGGCTGTTCACGAGGTGCTGTAGTAAGGGTATACCAAGAATGGATCACTGGCACACTGAGTACCTCCAGACATCATAATTGTGGAGTCCCAAAGGCCATCGACCCCAGAGGAGAAATTCACCTCCATTGACTGGTAAAGAGCAATCGACATGCAAGTCAACAACTGACCACTCAAATGAACGCTGGGCACCAGGTATATGTCCCCAATAACAGTAGAGTGAAAACTGTTACGCTGGGTCTCTGGAGTCGATGCTACGTAAAGGCACCCATGTTAACCAAGGTCCATTGGCAATGATGTTCGCACAGGGCTACCGTCATTGGACAGTGGAAGAAGAGAGTAAAAAGGTTGCCTTCTCCGATGAATTGAGGTTTCTACTCCACAGAAGTGACAGGCAGTGGCAGATACGGTGTCAGACGCACAAGAACCAACACCCATATACGCTTGTCGGTAAGTACAAGCCAGCAGTGTGCATTGTCTGGGGGATGTTTTCCTGGTATGACCGATGGCACCACTGGATAGGTCCCTGAACACCAATGGCTACCTGTCCATCCTCAGTGACCACATGCATCCCTTCATGTTAGATGTTTACTCTGGTGGTGATGGTATCTACCAACAGGACAATGATCCCTGCTATGTCATTAAGGTGGAGCACGACTGGTTCCAGGAACACGACAGTGATTTCTCCCTTGGCCGACAAAATCGCCCGACCTCAATCTAAGAGAGAATATGTGGGACCATTTGGATCGACAGGTTCAGCATGCAGACCCACAACCACATCACTTCCAGAACCTCCATGCTTTGCTGGAGTTCGAATGGGCATGTGTGCCTCTGGCAACTTTCCAGGGCCTCATTGTGTCCATGCCACACTGTCTCGCCACTGTCATCCAGGCCAAAGGTGGTTATTCCCATTATTAGATAGGTGGTCATATTATTCTGATACTACTGTGTATATTACTTAAAAAAAGCTAATACCATAAAAAATTTTCTATAAAATTAAAAGTTTATTACTACAAAAAATTAATACATATAAAAAAATGCATACTTCTTTGCCATTTTTGGTGAAAAACACTAAAACAAAAGGCCTCTGGTTATCCTGTGGTGGTAGATGATCAAACTTTATACCACAACCCATTCGATCTCCTGTTTCACATTTTGGGCCAAACATCAAACCCTTGGGAGCTCCTTTGTATAGTCTAACAGAAAACATGAACAGACTTTTTATTTTCTACATACAAAGTCTAAATATTCTAAATTTTGTTACAATATAAATATTAAAACTGAGGTGGAGCATTCATTAGAGTGTTCAACCTCAGAATTTTAATAATTATATTGTAACCTCATTTAGAAAAAAAAATATGCCTTACTTGGTGGCTAAATCTTTTAGAAGTATAAGAATTAGTTTTTATATGTGATAACCACAAATATAAAAATTACTAAATTATAATTTATTTATGTCACTATTTAAATCATTGCTTTAAAGTGCAAATAAAACTAAGAATAACTTCAAGTATATTTATTTTAATCTATTGGCATATATTTTCCCAGCCTATTGAAATACACTTTCTCGAGTATGTTTAATGTTTTACAGTAAATTCTAAATATTCTTTTCAGTTTAGCAGACTAATTTATCAAATTTTAGAATGCAGATTTCTCCAAGCTGAAATGTAATATTTTCTTGATGCTCACACTGTTTATATATAAGGGATGGCTAACTTCTGTTTGTTTGAGGGCCAAGCATCAAATCTTTGAAGATGCTGAGAAGCACAAATTATTAACCCTTTCAGGATCCCCATGGGCTGCAAGTGTTGAAAAATTACAAAATGGAAGTTTTTTTATTATATGAAACTTACATTTTTTAAATACAGAAACATTCCATTTAAAGTTTTTATATAAGTATATATATGTGTACACTTGGAGAATTTATATTTTATAGATGTTAAATAATATTTAATGTTATAATTTATGAAGACTTCCTTAATGACAAATTAAGTAGTGGCATTATGAACCTGTGCCATCATTTTTAAAGCCCACTATATGCAGTTGTCATATTCAAGTTCTTTGCCACTAATTTTGTAAATTTGGCAACTTGTGTTCCTGCCATCTGTAAACATTGAATATTATCTATAATTATTCTGTTAGAAATTTTTTCAGTTGTTAAAAACTTCATTTTTATTTACATACATATTTTGATTTTATTTCCACATATTTTTATATCATTGTAGATCTTTCGGAGTTATGCTATATCTTTGTTGGTTTTTTTTCTGATCAGGAAGTCTTACATGTTGCTGCGTACATATTTTTCTAATATTGTTTATATTGTTTGTTATTCTTTATTAGTTTTCTAATAAAAAACTGATATTTTATTATTTCCTGAGAATAAATGAGGTCTTAGATAAGGAAGCGAAAGGATTTTCTTGGCTTGGAAATAAGTCTTCTTATGGTTAGGTGGGTGATAAAGATGCAATTTTATCAAAAGCATTTTAATCCCACCTCCATCCCAGGCAAAATTTCAGTAAAAAAATTATTAGTTCATGAATTTATATTGAATGGTTTAAAAGAAGTTTAAACCCACCCCCAAAATCTCAACTTTGCCACTCTGAGGATGTCAAAATTATTTAGCCTTAATATACTAACTTTAGGCACTTTACCAATGTCCCCAAGTGCAACACTCAAGCACAAAATATGTGTTGTTCATAGCAAAAAGATTGCCAGCCAAGAAAATGTTTCTGCACTGATATATAAAGGGCAGAAAATCCTTTGAGTGTTAAAACTGCAAAATCACCTTATCCAATTCTAGTCCATGACAAGTAGAAAAAAAATAGCAGTACCATATTAGAGAAATTTTATTAATATTATTATTCAAAAAGAAATTTCATTTCCACTAATATATAACATAACTATTTTTATTCATCTGGTTTTCCAGAATTAAACTTTAACTGTACTGCCAGATCATTTTCTTCACTATATCATTCTGAAAAAGTCTTTAAAATTAAAATGTTTGTAGTTTCATTTAAATATTTTCACATAATTTTCAAGAAATTATGAATTAAATGCTTAAATGTTAACTAAACTTCTTTTGCAGCATTTATCCGTAACAAATAAATTACTGTGATGCTCAGCTGATTCAATCCATGACAGTTGTTAAAATTACATTATAACTGATGTCTGATGTTGATATAAATAAATAAAAATAAATACCCCCTCAAGCAGCTGCTTGCCACAGAGGTCTGACAGGAGCCTGTCAGTTTATATGCCAGAGTAGAAGGTCTGAGAGGATGGCAGGACCTCAGCAGAAAAATGACACACACATCCATGCCTTACCCGGGACTCGAACCCAGGTCCCTTGGATCAGTAGCCAAGCGTGCTAACCACTCGGCCATGGGACGGCCGAGATATTGATAGACTGATATTTAATAAACTATAAAAGCCATTTTTACACTAAATTGCAATTATTATAACTAAAAGTTAATGACTTTTAAACTATTATTTCAGGTTTTTTAAATGTCAGTCTACCAACATTAGTTATATTTTTAACATCTGGGATGTCATCAATTGAATCAGCTGAGCATCAAAGTAATTTATTTGCTATGGATAAATGAGCTCTAATAGCAATAAAATGGCTCCTCACTGCCAGTGCAATTTACATTGCCTACATCATCTCATGCAATGCAGCTAAGATTAACAGGATTAAAGTGTATTCACTCAGCTGTGTTAAGAACGCAAAATCTGGCGTATGCTATCGCTCTACAGTAGGCACTAACACTATGCTAATCATTGCTTTAAAACTGGCACTATAATGGGTGTTCCTTCTACTACAACTATGCTACAGGAACTCTATAAATGTTATGATGAACTATAGCTTACTGTTGAGCCTTTATCTAACATTGAATTTACAAGCCATCTGATCCTCTGGGCATAGAAAGTGAAAAACGTTTTTGCATTTTATCAAAAGTTAAACAGTTTACCTGTAGATATTACTTAATATATAGCCAGATCTTTACCCTGAGAATTTCTCAGTAAAAATTTATAATGAGCTATTAATGCTCTGCATATAGGTTTAAGATGTGAAACATCATTTTTACATGCTATCTAATAGGTATTCATTCACCTTTGTATTTGTGCAGAAGTTAAATAGTTTACTTGTGGATAGCATATAGAAAATAGCTTACCAATAAGTGGCTTATTAAACTTCCCTCCACCTGTAATAAGGGATTTATAATGATACCTGATTTTATACAATGTTAGCTGTTGAATTACTTCAATTATTAACATAGTGTTCACAGTGCCTGTCTTGTTTCTTGAGGCAATACATGGCCAGAAGCTCCAACCATACGAGTGGTCACACTGCACCAGTCCCTGGCATACTAGAAAAAAAAACTGACAGTCTGCCACATCAGATTGTTTGAGAAGCACTGGTCTACAGATTTGAAAACATTTGATTTAGGTTATGCTGATGATTTCGTCCTTTTGTCATGATTTATATGAGATGAATTCTTTTATTAGAGTTGGTGATGAGACTAGTAAGAGAGTAGATTTGGTGATTAACAGAGAGAAAACTGAACAAGGCGTTTCATAGTTTGTCTAAAAATTATTCACTCTTTTCAAGTAACTGCATTTCAATAACTGCTACACGAGTAGAAATTCTACAACTGCTGTCATATGCATATTAATGCCATTTAATGCATGTGTTATATTACTTTGCTGCCATCTAGTGAGTATTTGCAAAACCATCATGGAATTATTTTATTTTACAGGGTTTTAAAATACTATTATAAGTCAAACTTTTAAAGTGAAAAAAGAGAAGCTACTTTTGTGGAAAAAATGAGTTTCAATGATACCACTTACCAGCAATTTTTTCTAAAAACATATTTCTTGAATTATATATGTAAACAAGTAATCAGTGTATATATTATTGAGAGAAGGATTTAATTTTTGGGAAAATTATGCAATTTTAACCAATACATAAACTTCCTACTAAAATGCTTTTATCAATAAGCTCTTAAATACCTGCCATCTCCTGCATGATAACCTACTGATTCTGGCACCCAACCTGGATGCTGATCAAGAGGGTGCTTAGGTGATACAAGTCCCACTGCCATACTTCCAGCTACTCCACCATCTAGTATTTCAATTTCAAAATAATTACAATCTGGCCTCAATGGTTCAGCTGCAACATATACTCCGACATGTTCTGCATCATCTGGCATATAACTGAAAAAAAAAGTATCCATTAAAAAATATTATGAAATACATTTTTTTAATGAAAATTCTAGAATAGTTTAAATCTTGTTTCTTTCTTGAAATCTTACAACTGCACTTACTGAAGCCACTCATTACAAACAATAAAGCATGAGAACTACTAAGGAAATAGAATTTTGATACATAAAACTACTTTGAAATTAAGAATGATGAAATCTCAATTCATGTAATAGAAAATTTTAATTAGTTACACTACCATACAATGAATTTGGTCTCTATGTTCTCCCACTTTTAATGCCCTAAAAACATTATTTACCGAAAAGCATTACACTAAAATTCTATTATAGTGCTTGAAATGAAATAATACTAATCATGTGAATGAACAGAGAAATTTCACAGAGAAACTATGCAATCACTTTAATTACATTTAAATTAATATTAAGTGATGTTTCTTGAATTGCATGAATTATTCAGTACTATAAAATATCATTAATCCATTACCAAGACAATTATTTAAAACAAATTAGGGACATAGCATGAATTTTGCTAACTTTTTCATTGCTTAGATTGTTAATCAACACAAAATGCAATCCCACAGTTGAAATTTTACCTAAACTAGAGTATCTTGTAATGAGTAAATGCACATGTAAAAAATATACACCCATACCTTTGGTTCTCATTCACTTTATGAATTTTTGCAATAATAAACTGTACAAAGTCATACTTTTTTGTATATGAAGAAACATTTGCAATAATAAAGGAAATGTACATAATAGAGTACAAGATATAGAGGGTGAACTCATTGTTTTAGTAGCACAAGAATTTCTCTTTAAAAGAAAAACACTAATGTCTGTAATACAGTCAGCATCCAATTCATGTGATATATCAGGAATGAAACTGTCATTTATACATTCCAATAGAGTTTGCAAAAACAATAGCCACTCTTTATTCTGAAATGTCATGTGACAGATTCCCATAGACTAGCTCTGAAGCAGCTGCTGGAGAGCTACTCTATGGAAATTTTTGGCAATTACTAGTTAAATAGCCTACGAGAATCAACACTCTGTATATATTCTGTTATTCACCACCAACCCTGTGATTCACTACCCAACTCACTCCTCCCACCTCAACATATGCAGATGATTTGCATTCTTTTGGTGTTACAAGGTTACTTTTTTTTTCCTTTTCATTTCTTAGGTGTACCGTATTGAATGGATGTTACCAGAAATCAAAATTTTTTATTTCATTGTCAATGTATGTAAGTAGTTCAAGGTTGGTCTTGACTTTTTTTATACAAAAGAAATAAATAGGAATACATTACCAAACTATGGGTCTTTCTCTAGGTACTTTCCCTTAACATTAAACACACTTGTTCCATCTCTGTGGAAGATGCATCTCCCTCAGACTTAAAGTGATGCAAAATCTCTGTGCAAATGGCAACAAGAAATTACTTCTGATCAAATGTCAATGCCTTTAGTACCCAACACGTACATACTTTTCTGAACAGCAGGTGCTTGTAGATTATTTTTTTCTACACTATTAACATTGATGTTAACCTTTTCAGCTATCTCATGTACCCTTATCCTTCTGTTTTCAAAAATAACCTTCAGACTAGGGTATCTTGCTTATTTAGTCACAGCAGTAGCTGACACATCCATGTGGTTCATTTGTTACTCCTTCTCGGCTCTCGGAAAACTCGTTGCACCAATCACAGATATTTGTCTTTGACGTGTTTTATCCCCATACTTTCTTTCAATCTTTTCAAAATTTCATCAGGTTTCACCTCCTCTTTCACAAGAAATTTAAAAATACAACACTGTTCCATACTCACTGATACCTATACAGACTCTTGCTCGCCTTACATGATGAAACCAGTACTAGTGTGAATTGCCAGTAAATACACATAACGTATATTTACTTTTTTGGAATTATATTACATATACACATAACGTATATTTATTTTTTTTGGAATTATATTACATATACACATAACATATATTTACTTTTTGGGGAGGAATTCCACTGGACAGCTGTTCAGTGACAGATGGTAGCCTCCCAGCATGTTCTTTAACATGCACAAGGTATGGCCCTCTCCTGCACATGGGATCACAGGTTAATGTCCCATCTGCTAGATGGCAGCCTTTCCAAGCCCATCGGTGTCTACTGACCGTGGGCAGGGTAGGCAGTTTTGCAGAAATTAAGTTAACTGCAGATTATGAGCCTGGCACTCAATCTGCAGTTCCCAGGTTCGAGTTCCACCTGGCCAACATTGAGAACCAATGAAACTGCCATTTATACATTCCAATAGTTTGCAAAAACTATAACCACTCTTTATTTTTACTACTAAGACTCTCTTCGAATTCTCCACTCCAAACTCACCTCCTCCTTACTACTCCATATTCCAACTGAGCCACCCTCTCCTCTATGTTGTTAGGAAAGTTAGGAAAAATTAACTAGATACTACTGTAGTTTAGTACAACTAGCATGACTCACTATAGTATTGTTTTCATTTGATTTTTTTTAATATTTTGCCTATATGGGGTATAAATTATTGAATTTTTTGAGTGCAAGAACCAGCTGTAATTTTTTACAGTGAAACTAAAGGGAAATAGTTGTTTGATTTACCATTTGTACATTGCAAATAGTTTCAGAGGAACAAATTACATTTGTTAACTGGAGGAAACTTGTACCTTAAAGTAGAAATTTTCCGCCAAGACAAACTATCTTACTAGATATGTATATATTATAATAAAAATAAATAATAAATACCCCCCCCCCTCAAGCAGCTACTTGCCACAGAGGTCTGACAGGAGCCTGTCAGTTTATATGCCACAGTAGAAGGTCTTTGAGGATGGCAGGATCTCAGCAGGAAAACAACACAAATGTCCATACCTTATCCGGGGCTCGAACCCGGGTCCCTTAGATCAGTAGCCAAGCGTGCTAACCACTCAGCCACGGGACACTAGTCCTATAAGAGTGTTGGGACTGTACACCATTTTAATAGGTACAATTTCATAATAATTATAAGATTTTTTTTAAGTCACCATTTTATGAAGTTACTCTAATTTTTACATAAATATCCCTAATTACTGCATTACAAAGTCACAAGGTTCAAAAAACAAAAATGGAACAGCACAACACAAAAATTAAAATTATATGCAGGTTAACTACCCTCCTGTCCAAACATATACATCAAAGCAGAGACATCCACACTTGACCTAGAAACCAAAATAAAAGAAACACTCAGCAACAACATTCTCCTTACCAAAAAAAAAAAAATTCTGCTAAATATTTATTGATTCTCAGAATAGTAGCTAAACAGAACTACTCATTTAAACAGAAATTAACAGAAGCTCCACTTAGAAGACAACTGATAGAAACGATAAGAAATATACCTACTGAAGAAATCCTACAACACAGAGGAAAACATATTGGATAACTAAATACCCCCCCCCCCCCCCATAGAAACTACCATACCCACAATAACAAACATCAAGAATTATTAATTTAAATTACTCAAAAAAAAATAGAGAATACTTGCAAGAAGAAATACTGCAAATTACACTGGAACACCTACAAGAAAACTACAAAAAACATAGAAAAATATAAGATGTAGCCCTCAATAGAGAGTTAGGTGAAGCTGCAGGGGCTGATATATGTCTCATAAGGTAATTACAGGTAAAATATTAAGGTAATTCATTCAACATTGAAAACTGCAACAGCTCCACAGATGCTGAACTTGCCACCATTTTGAAAGCCCTGAAATGGGCTGAAGAAGAAACCAAAAAAAAAAAAGCCATACTCACAGATAGTAAAGCAGCTCTATAATCAAGGATCCAGCTAATTCTCACCAACCCAAACTTATCCAAGAAATTCTTTGTTCTCTCTATATTAATTCAAATAACAAAACCACCCTCTCCTCTATGGAAAAAAAAAAATGAAATCATATTCCAGTGTGTTCCTAGCCATATTGGATTTGCTGGCTATGAGATAGCTGATGAGTTAACTAAAACACTAGATACAAACACAACTAGCTACACAAGTCAACCCTCTTTCCAGTACCAAAAACAAATTTCAAGATCACTAGCAGACCTGAAAAAATTTTTGAAACTCTTACAAATACAGGAAATCACCATAGAAGATTAATAACCTTGAACAACTCTGAAATAACAGACAACTTTAATAACAGGCAAGACAATATTATAATCACAAGACTCAGATTAGGTCACTTCAAATTGAATAACATAATGTACCTCATGGAGAAAAAAAAATAAGACAAATGCCAGTATTCCTCAAAGAAACAATACCACACATTACTCTAAATTGTGAAGAATATAGCACTGAAAAAGGCTTTTTGAAAACCTACAGGACCTAGGAATTAAAGACCTCCAATTGGATACCATACTAAACTGCCATAACAAAAAGATCAGAAACAAATCATATCATGAAATAATTTTATTCCTGAAAACTAGTGGACTTCATCACAGTATATAACCCTTCCAACAAAAAGGAAAAAAGAACTCATTATTTCACAAAATAACACAAAAAGAAACTCAACTAACAAAAAGTCAAACATTACAAACCAGAAATATAACCCATACAAATAGTGGAAATGTAAAATACCAATATGAAAGATCTAAAGTAACTAAAACAAAATAAAAAAACTACAGGAACTACATAAGTGTAGTAATAACCCCAAATCATCACATTGTTTAGAACAAGCAAAAGAACAGGACCTAATACAAAATGGAAAAAAAAACAATGTGAAAAAACACCTATACAAAAAATTTTTAATTTTCTCACAAGACAGGAGTTTAACAGCAAGAGAACTTCACTGCATAACAGCTACACGATGAACTGCAAATTGTTTTCTTCCTACCTTAAAAAATAAAAAAAAAGAATCTTCTGTCCCTTCCATGCCTTTCAGCAGACTTTACCTATCCTAAACCTCTTGAAATTTAAGGTACTAATTTTATAAATTGGACTAGTTTGCAGGAAGATTGCCTGACAAAAGCAGCCCAAGATACGATGTGTCAAGTCAAGCTACTATACCTAATGGAATTATGCCTAAATATAAAATTTAACCTCAATTAGCTTGAAATTTTCAAGAGCATAGGTCAGTGCATATCACCCAACAGATTGCAATATAAAAACCATTTTTTCAAGTCCAGGGACCTTTGAAACATGCTCCTACTCAAATATTTAGAAAACAAATTTTTCAAGATACAATACTTCTTTCATCATCCTCAAGTAGCCATGTGTTACAGAGGTCCAACCAGACTGTGTAATTTAGTTCTCCATGCAGATCTGTCCTGAGCTACATCTGCTGCATCTGGCCACCGCACACAATTTCTAACAAGGTCCTGTTTGGCATTGTCTGCCCACCACATCCTAGGTCTCCCTCCCCCCCTCTTTCTGAGGCTTTTAGACAGACTGTTCATAACCCTCTTCACTAATCTATAATTATCCATATGGGCAACATAGCCAAATCAATGGAGTCTCTCTCTGCACAACATGCTACTCAAAGGAGGTTGCCGACTCCCTTGCCTAACCTCATCATTACTTACAAAGTTGAACCACCTAATGCCAAAGATACCGTATAAGCATCTAGAATCAAAAGCATCTAGTTTCCTGTTATCTAGAAGACTAGTTATCTAGAATCAAAAGACTAAAATTAGACCATAGTCTAATTTTAGTCTTTTGGTGTATATGCCAATTTTTCCACTCTCCATAGATCCTTAAAAGTCCCAGCAGCAATCCCTATTCATCTGTTAATCTCATGCTGCAAATCACCAATATCAGTTACATAGCTCCCAAGATAATTAAACTGAGACAACTGCTTAAGACTGCAACCATTCAGATTAACTGAACCACAGCCTGCCTGATCTTTCATTCACAAAGGAAAATTAAGTTTTAATGTTAGGAATAAGAATTTTCTACCATGTGATCACTTTTAATACATTGTCTAATTTAAATGGTTTCCTACTAGAACAAGGTTACTATTTAAAATTGCAGTACCCAAGTATGACTTTCAACACTAATTACTGCTTTAAAATGTTGATTTCTAAAAATTATGACTCAAGCCTTGGTCATTTATTTGATTAATGGATACTGCAGTGTTATGCATTTAATACTCTTCAAAAGTATATGCCAATGGGCTAAGAGATATTATTCTCTTAGCCTTAAAATTAGTTCCTTGCATTAGCTTGACTGGTTCATTTTTAACTGCAACCTATGGAAAAACCATGCTCCTATTTAAAATGTGGCATGCTATTTATTAACTAACCCAGTGGTTAGTGCACTTGGCTACTGATCAAAAGGACTTAAATGTTTGTGTTGTCTTTCTGCTGAGATCCTGCCTTCATCCTTACAGATCTTCTCTATGGCATATTAAACTGAGAAGCTCCTGTCAGACCTCTGTGGTAACCAGATACTTGAGAGGTAATTTATTATTTTATGGCTACTTCCAAAAAGATGAAGTAACATTTCAAGTCAAATGAAAGCATGGTAGGAAACCACTGCTTCTTTCAAAACAGGGTAATCTCCAAAGACCTGTGATAGCCCAAGATTTCCTATTTAAGTCCACCCAATATTTCTTTTAGAGACATACTTAAGTGCTCTTCAATAACAACAGCTCTCACAACATCAATGTCCTAAAACATTCAGCAGAAAGCACCTGCTATTGATAGAGACATACTGCAGAACTACTAAATAACACTCCCAAGTTTTACAATTTGCTGAAAAAGCAATGCAATTCTTGAGTGAAGATGATTAAAATGGAATGAAGCTCAAAAGTGATTAAATGATTTGACACTATCAAAGATATTAACTGTTAAATGATTTAAAAACAAAAGAAAAAAAAAACTATTCAACAATTAAAATAATTTTTCACGGTCACTGAAAAGTGGTAGGAATAGAAGACTGAAAATGTTATAGTTTCTTCCTCAGATGAAGAAGCAGATGAACCTTCCCTTTGTTCCAATAACCCCACCACTCCATCTCTACAAACATGACCATCAATGGTGTTAATTTACATTTCTTTTATATCTAGGAATTTATTCCAAAAGTTATAATGCACTATACGTGCAAGGAAAAATATATAAAAGAATCAATGACAGTTTTACATAAGTTCTTAAAGGAAAACTGAATTTGAATAATGTCACTTAACCAAAAAATTTCACTTTTCAAAAACTATCTACTATTGTAAGATATCATTGGATTGCAGAGTGGAAATGCAAAAAAACCATAAAATGAACATTTCCTTAAAAAACAAAATTAATTTTCTGTATGACAAAAGAATAGTAGACATCAGAAGCAACATGTAAATTTTGGAGTATTTTTGCTACCTGTTCTGCCATTTAAAGTAAATCAAGTTAGTTAAAATTATGTGAAAATATTACATTTCATTTTTTAAGGTATCTGATTTACATCTACCATGTTTTAAAGAGCCTGTCTGATCAAGACATCCTCCTAAACAGAGCCAAGACCACCAAATTTATTAGTTTTCTTTTAACAAAATTTAGCAATGTTTTGGTTACCCAAATTTTCTCTCCCCCTGAAAAAATGGGTGGATAATTTCTCCTAAAAGGTAAGAGAACAGGACTACCAAATCTGGCACAAAGCCCTTTTTTATCATGACTTAAAGCAGTATAATGGTTGCTTGGTCTTTCAAAATTCCTGACCCCACCTCCCTCCCCCCCCCCCAAAAAAAAGGGGGTGTGAATGATTGCTAAGTGTAACAAGTTATATCTGAACATTTCTGGCATAGTATCATGTACTACCTCAAATGTTATTCCTTCCTTTCTGTACCTCACTTCCCAAAAATAGGGAAGGGAATTTTCCTGGGTATCAATTGTAATGAGTAGAGGTAAAATGAAAGTCTGCAACATGAGGAGTGTCATCTACTATATATTTCATTTGAGAGTTAAGACCTTAACAATGACAGGTAAATCTGTTAGTTTAGCATATAAAAATTAATGATGAAGTTTTCAAGCAATACACTATGTTCAAATTTAGTAAACAAGGATATTTACTGGAAAGAATATGTACTTGCTTAGATAAAGCAAAGCTTCAAATTTTTACCTAAGAACATCTCCATCAGTAACAATTCTTTCTTGTCGCACTTGTCTTTTCGATGGCTCAGCTAACCTGTCTCTTGATTCTCTTCTATATATGCGTGACAGATGGCGCTGTAACACACCATCCATCTTTTCAAATGAGGAAAACAGCTATCACAAACAAAAAGAATCACATTATTCTACATTTAATTGCATAACTCTGATAACAGATAAAATTAGTATGATAAAAATACATGTACAATATTATTAATGAAAATACATAATAAACATAAAAAAATTATATTTCAGATGCAATGAACATACTTGCTTAGTGAAAGGTATTGAACTAATAAGCAGTATTAGCAAAAATCAGTGTTTTAAACTCTGTGAAATACATATAAATTAACAAAATATATTGTTTTTAACCAAGTTTAAAATGTATCAGAATCTTGAAAGCCTAAAATTCAAACTATGAGTATACTGGAAAAGGTGTACACAAACCTACTGGTGATTAAGATAGAAAACATTCTTTAGTACCTAATTTTATTTAATGGATACAACAATGTTCACAGGAAGTACTGACAGGGCCTGTCAGCATAATACACCACAGAAAAGATCACTGAGAAGTCAAAACACCACCACAATGGAAACATCCATGCCTTTTATAAAAGGTCTCTTTACCCCGAAAGCACACACTAATCACTCAGCCATTAGGACAGAGTAAAATAATACAATTGAAGAGAACTGGTTGTTCATAAATTGGGATAACTACACTGCCTGCCTGCCAGATTCAAATACTTTGTCCCTATGCCACATAAAGGGATTAGTATTTGTTCAAACCTTTCCAGTCTAATATTTTTTCCCTTGTTGCATTTTCTTGATACCATCTCAACAGAGAAGTACAGATTAGGGCAGATGAGTGGCTCTTATAATAATGAATTTTTTTCATAAATTTGATTCCTTCTATATCATAAATGAAAAAATTGGATTCTAAACTGATGTTAAGTGAGAAAATGAATCAAAATTTGTCTTACAGATCCTAGTTAATAAATGTGTTTTTAGTTCAATTTCAGCTTCATACTAGAGTTGGATTGCTTTACCTCTGGACAGCAATTTTTTGCATACACTGAGCTAAATGGCAAGGACCCAGGGGCTCAAAGAAGGCAGGGGAAAAGGGACCCACTGAACAGCTGTTAAACAGATGATAACCTCCCATCAAGGCCATCCAGCATGTTCTTAATGTGCACAAGGTATGGATCTCCCACACAGGGAGCCATGGCTTTGCACCCCACTCTGATGGATGGCAGCCTTTTCAAGTTCATCAGTGTCCCATACTGAGGACAAGGGGAAAAATTTTGCAGAAATAAATTTCAAGGCTAGCCCAGGTGGAACTTGAACCCGAGAACTGCAAATTACAAGCCTAACTCGCTATTGACTGAGCCACCCCTGCCAAATAATATGGTTTTATTAATTTATTTTATAGAGGCTAAATAGAGGTACTTCATTATTGAAGAATAAATTGTTTGCTATTAACAGAGAATTGTTCAACAGTTCAGTAATTTAAAAAAGGGATTATATTTGCTATTTAAGAAACATTAGTATTCAGTATCTAAGTTTAACAGTTAACACTGTATATAAGTCAGGGGATATACTACATTGCTATGAGGAGTTGAGATTTCAAACAGAAATCAGCTGCATTAACATACATTTAGCTACCATATTAGTGTATCAGCAATTTATGAATGTTCTCTCACACCTCCTTCCCAACAAAACTCATTCCACGTGGTTCACATACATAGTAGCTGGAGCCAAGACCCAATGGAACACATCTCTTTGTGAATAAGATGAGATTTAAACTACATACTCGATAAAATGGTTTGGATTACTTTACTTTTGAGCAGCACTGTTTTCCACATAATGGACTAAATGGTCAGGTCAGAAGTCACCAAGGACTCAGAGAAGGTTGCAGGGAAGGGATCCACTGGACAGCTGATGGGAGACAGATAACAGCCTCTCATCAAGGCCACCCAGCATGTTATTTAATGTGCACAGGATATAGCTCTCCCGCACACTGGTATTACGGGTTGTTTTACCTCTGAGCAGCATTTTTCTGGGTTGTTTTGTCTCTGAGAAGCACTTTTTTGCACGCCATGGGCTAAATGGCCAAGTCACAAGGACCCCGAAGGCTCAGAGAAGGTTGGGGGAGGGGACCCACTGGAACAGCTGTTGTGAGACAGATGGTAGCCTCCCATCAAGGCCATCCAGTGTGTTCTTTAACGTGCACAGGGTATGGCTCTCCCGCACATGGGGTCACAGCTTAACATCCCATCCGATGGACGGTGTCCTTTCCAAGCCCATCGGTGTCCCTTACTGACCGTGGGCAGGGCGAGGAATTTTGTGGAGATAAATCTCAACGCTGAACCAGCTGGGACTCAAACCTGGGAACTACAGATTATGAGCTTGGTGCGCTACTGACTGAGCCACCTCCGCCCTACCAGTTTAAGGAAAAACCAGCTTAAAGGAGAGTGTCATCTTGTAGGTATGGCAGGGAGTCAGACTGCCACCTCAGGCAGAGTTTTAGCCTTTTTCTGTAGGTCCCTATGAGACCTTATGATGTAATAAAGAAATGTATATATGTATTATGTAAGTCTAGTGTGATATTGATGCCACGAGAAGTCTTCCTCATCCTATCAAGAGATAAACATATGTGCCAATTTTGATACTCCTACCCGCAGTAGTTCACTCAGCATAATACGAAAACATTAACACCTAAAAATACATTGGAAATGTTTTGAAACAGGTAACCAAATATTTAAAATTAAGGATTTTATCAAATCATAATTTGCACTTGCATTTAAAAGAAAAATCTAATTTCATAGATTCTCATGTATAAATCAGCTATAGAAATTAGAAAGGTTAGGTTGATAAAATATGGAAATGAATTAAAATTCAGTGGTGTATCAGAATGATTGGTATTTTATATTCTGTATTACCAGAAATGTTTGGACACTTCCATAGTCTGTGAATGAAAAACCAACATTCAATACACCCTAACTTTGAAAACAATCTCTTACCAGAAAAATGTCACTGAAGATAAAGAAGTTTTCACTCTAATCTCTTTAAATCTAAATTTTCAATTAATAATCTATTTAATATTTAAAGAGTTATTGATGTTAGGAACATTTAACAGCAGTTAGGAACATTTAACAGCAGACACTATTAACTTATCCTAATAGTTTTTTTCAAAATTAACAAAAATGAAAAGTACTATTACACAAACTATTATAATTACACTTATTTTAGTGAATGATTTGTTGTAACAATTATTGCATTTTAGTTAACATACAAAGTTATCATGATCAGCAACAATGCTGTTAAATGCTTCAGCTTGAGCAAGGTCAATTTATCTCGATATTTTTTTTTTGTAAAAGAACTTATTTTCAACATTAGGGAGCTCTGAATGTGCCTTTCCTTTAAAAACAATATGAAAGTTTGTTGGCACTTCCATATTGTGTGTTGACATTAAAAGTATCCACACACTTTTAGTAATACAATATACTACATATATAGGTATATGATCACTTAGGCTACAGTGATGTTCAGAAGTTACCTTCAAATCTGGTTGCATGAGCATCCAACAATAGGATAGAGATTTTTTTCCTCTTCTACTGTGAAACTGATTTTATGGGCCACATTATTCAGTTGAGTAATCAACTGCAGGAGATTGTCATCTGAAGAATCCAGATGAGAAAAAAAATAAAGGACCTTTATATATTTTTCGAATAGGACAGGGAATGATAAACAAAAATAAGCTTTTGAATATGGTACAAAATTTGCAATGTGTTTTAATACCAAATATCAAAAGTATAAAATGTAATTTCAAAGTTTGTTTTATCATAAAGATAATGGATCTTTGTTATTTTGTACAAAGATCATATAATTTTGAAACTGGACTATGTCATATGCATTATTAATAGAGATGTATTAAATGGCTCAGTTGTAGGCATTCGTCTTATGTCAGAAAAATTATCAATCGCATGCAGTGACATCGATATCAACGAATTTCAAGAACACTGGAACTGGTACATACAGTTGATGTCATGTGAATATCTACATTCAATTCAACAAGTGCACTGAAAAGTGAAAATAAGGGACTGATTAAACCCCACCTTATAGCTGTCACCTTCACCAGCCAAGAATGCAAGGGACTGGTAAATCACTCTTATACTGAGTAATAAGAAAAAAGAGTTTTTTTTTCCAAATACCATCTGAGCAAAAAGTATCCTGTGATGCATAAATTGCACTGTAAAGCAATTTATAATGCATTAATGAGCGATACTAGTCGATCTCAAGACTAATTTTTTAATTGTACACACAGCCAACAATCATGCATTGTTAAATTTTTAAGCTATAGAGCTGTGATTGCAATTATTTTAATAATGCAATCACAGCTCTATCTGACAGATGGCTAAATATGCCATCTGTCAGATGGGTGTTAAGCCATGGGCCTGTATATGGGAGAGAGCCATACCCTGTACATGTTAAAGAATAAGTTGGATGGCCTTGACAGGAGGCTTCATCTGTCTCCCAACAGCTGTCCAGTGGGTAGAATTCCCCTTCTGTGAGCCTTCAAGACCCTTGTGACCGGGACAATTGATTATATGCAAAAAAGTTCCATTCAGAGGTAAAACAACCCAACTATTTGATATTAACTAAGTTTAACTTAATCGCCAATAATCAGCAATATGTAGAAGGCATCATCCAATGACTAACAATAGATCAATACGTATATATTGCAAAAGTTAACATTACAATACAAAGAGAAGAGCAACAATTATTGCACACTTTTCTCCAGTGATCATCACTAGTGGCAAGCTACATGTGCATCAGGGGTGGGGATGGTTCAATCAGTAGCAGACCAGGCTTCTAATCTGTTGTTCCCAGGTTCAAGTCCAACATAAAGATTTATCTCTGCAAAATTCCCTGCCCTCAGTCAGAGTAAGGAACAACAGTAGGTTTGGAAAACACCGTCCATCATATGGAATGTCAAGCCAAGGCTCCATGTGTGTGAGAGCCATACCCTATGTATGTTCAAGAACATGCTGGATGGCCTTAACAGGAAGCTACATCTGTCTCCCAACAGCTCTCTAGTTCTGTTCTGAACAGCTCTCCTGTTCCCAACAGCTCTCCCCTCAACTTTCTCTGAGCACTTGGGGTCCTTTTGACCTGGCCATTTTGCCCATTGTGTGCAAAAAAGTGCCATTCATAGGTAAAACAACCCAATGTATGCAGCACTGGGAATGGTGCTTGCCACAGCCAACTCAACTGCATCCATGCGTTTTTCATAACTATGAAAATTAACTCAATCGCTAAAAATCAATATGTAGGCATCATTCCCTGATCAATCAATATATATATATTACAAAAGTTAGCATAACAATACAACACATAACAAATGCTATTGTTCCCTATTTTATTGTTTTTTTTTAAGGGGTTGGATTGCCAGCAGTGGCAGTTTGTCATGCAGCAAAGAAAGCAGTGGCTTCCCACAGTCAAGTCACTGCCTCTGTACATTTTTTATATTGATGACAGTTAACTTAATAGTTAATAATAACTAATGATCAATATGTATATCATTCAATGATTAATAATAAACTAATAGCCTCCAGGTCACATTTTCATGCAGTTTGGACATAAAATAATTCAAATACATACCTCTTGTGATCGATCAGCTATGGGATTATGAAGTTATGGTGAAACGAAACCGACATTGTTAAGCAGTAAAATATCTCTCCAGTCTCCATGCTAATATCACAGAGAATTTGCAAAAAGCAAGTTTCCCCATTATATAACAATTTCACAAACTCAAATTCCTGGGAATATTTCACCAAATATTTCTGATTGTGGAGAAATTTTTAGGAGACATAGTAAAAAATTTAACACAAAATTAGTAATGAAATTGTTTACACACAACAGCAAATGGCAAAATTCAGAGGTAAGAGCAGAAACAGTTCTGCTACAGTGCTGAAAACAAAGAGTTGGGTTGTTTTACCTCTGAGAAGCACTTTTTTTTGCACACAATGGGCTAAATGGTCAGGTCACAAGGACCCCGAAGACTCAGTGAAGATTGGGGGAGGAGGGCCCACTGGAAGAGCTGCTGGGAGACAGATGGTAGCCTCCTGTCAAGCCATCCAGCGTGTTCTTTAACATGCACAGGGTATAGCTCTCCTGCACATGGGCCCATGGCTTAACATCCCATCCAACGGACGGTGGGCTTTTCAAGTCCATCAGTATCCCCTACTGACCAGGGACTGGAAGGGAAGTTTTGTAGAGATAAATCTCAATGCTGATGCAGCTGGGACTCGAACCTGGGAACTACAGATTATGAGCCTGGCACACCACTGACTGAGCCACTTCTGCCCCTTGAAGTAAAAAGAGGATCTTTGATCAGGTAATCAAAAGGTCAGTGTAATAGCCAAGCTGTCAACTTGCCTCAATTCTAGTGAAAATTTTTAATCCTTATCAACTCATTAGCTCTATCCAGATAACAATAGACATGCATGAGATCCATTCAAGTTGTAAAGTCAATCATGGCCTACAGATTAGGGAAGTTCTCTAACTGTATTATTTCCTTCACTTTGAAATTCCTGATTCTAAACAATCCAATTAGCATTTAATTGGCCAGAGCTGAGAGGGTTGCCCATTTAAAAACAGTCTATGACCTTCAACTCTGTAAGGGAATTTAGGCGTGGACTTTGCCCTATGTTCTGCCTGGAAATGGTCAGCTGAAGTCTCATAGATTTCCTCTGATTGATGTGTTGGGGACACAGCTGTGCATTTAGTAAAGAAGCTAAATTGGAAACAATTCGTCCCATTCATTAACATTCTCCTTTTATGAAAAGGGTAATTCACCTAAAATTGGATTTTCCAGAAGTGAAATAGCTGTTGCAGATTACTTGAAGAGTATGTCATAGTTGAGAAGTTCATAGAGCAATTTAAACCCATTTCATTGACATTTTCTGTTTCTCTTTCACCAAGATGAGCCAGTATATTGCTTTAAGTTTTACGAGAATTTAACCGATGTTCAAAAATTTTAACTAGGAATTGTAACACTAAAAACATTTAAAAACTATGATACATTTCACCCACATTATGGTGGCTTCCTTATTTGAAGAAGCCACCATAATGCAGTGGTGAAACTTTTGTTTAAACATTTTTAAACTTTTTAATGTTATTATCCTTAGCTCTATTGCATTTTTAAACATTACTGTTAAATGCTTTGTTATGAACAATACCCTAGCACATCTTGGTGAATGAGAAGCAGCAAATTCCGGTCAACTGCAATACTTACCATATTAGCAAAATGAGCTAAGACATATTCTTCAAGTGACTTGCAGTAATTACCAACTTGTTGTGCATCCATGGATGATTTCTCTATGAAAGAAAACCTCTGTTTTTCACATTTACCAGCTACCATCTCTGGTCCAACGGCATGTGTGCCTCTACTCAAACAGAACTACTGGTAATATATTACATGATATCATTACTCAACCTTTTCATTTCCACCTACCATCTCAGAAACGAAAATAATCCTTTAGACACTAAAGCATCTACATATACCCTTGTGCCATTTTCATTATAGTTGTTGTCAGGCATTGCTACAACAATGTGTTGAATAACAGGAATGACTTTTGATAATTTGTGAAGCATTTATTTTTACAGTGAAATCATGCAATTATATCTTATTTACATTACAATCACTGTCATTTTATGAACTGCAAGCCGTCCCATGGCTGAGTGGTTAGCGCGCTTGGCTACTGATCTACGGGACCTGGGTTCGAGCCCCGGGTAAGGCATGGATGTTCGTGTTGTTTTCTGCTGAGGTCCTGCCATCCTCTCAGATCTTCTACTGTGGCATATAAACTGACAGGCTCCTGTCAGACCTCTGTGGCAAACAGCTGCTTGAGGGGGTATTTATTTTATTTATATCATTAATTATATAACTATTAATTCTAGTTATATTTAATGGGTTGGTAGATAAGTTTTAGATCAGCTGGTGAATTAATAAAATTCCTTGAAATCTTAATCACTTGCTTCATTAAAATAATTTCATAGTATGTAAACAATCCGTTTAACTGATTTTTCAAACTTGCTTGCATTTGTTCCTAATATAGTCTCTTCTTCCACTAATAATAGTAATGTTCATCTTCAATACTGTGATGAAGATCAAAGTCTTCATGGGATTCATATCATGCATAGTTATTCTTCGTAAGGGACAATTAATAAAATATAATAATATAATAAACAATTAATTCTTTAAACAGGAATTTGATTTTCTACACTTCACTGAGAAACAATTTATGCATGTTAGAAGAAACAACTGTCATTTATACAACAATGTTTATAAAATATCACTATTATGATTTCAAGTTTATATATTGGGCTGTTCAGAAAGTTCACACACTTTACTGAGGAGATCACCACCTGGCATTTTGCCACTTGCACACTGGTTTTTTTTTTTCCTATCTTTGAGCAGCATGTTTGTGCTCATGATGTCCAGTCACAAGGACCTCAATGCTCAGAAAAGGGAGACCTTTTAGACAGCTTAAGGAGACAGATGGAAGCTTCCCATCAAGGATATTCACAGTGTGTTCTTTAACATGCATAGAATGTGGTTCTCCTGCACACAGGGCCATCATTTAATGTCTCATTTTTTTAAGTCCATTGGGGTCTCTGGAGGCACAGTGGTAGTTTAATGGGGATATATCTTGATACTAACACAGGTGGTAACTCAAACATGGGAACAGAGATTGCAAGACTAGTCCTACTAACTGAGCCAATCCCCACATACACAGAAGTGCTGACTGTCCCTGGGCATCAGTTGCTACACCTAGCACTGGATGCACAAATATTGTTTATCAAGAATTTTTTATTTTCAACATGTTTATGTATAAAATGCATTTATGAAATGTAATGTTGTATGAGTTAGCAAAGGATGCATCACAGTTGAAGAAACCAAAAACATTTCCGATATGTAGAGATAGTGCTGTTACCATTCAAACATGTCAAAAATGGGTAAGGAAATTTTGATAAGGCAATTTCAACTTAGAAAATGACCAATCCAAGGTTGAACATGGGAACTTGCAGCAATGTTTCATGTGTCCAAACAACCATGATGGCCAGCAAGCATGAGATATGATTCCTTATCTTTTCAGAAAATCAATCAATTTCAGAAAATCAGAAATTTTAAATGGATCAAGTTATCCATGTTTTGCTACTTGGTTGTATGAAAACCAAACTTTTTTGGAGTTATAATGGGAGATGAGAAGTAGTTGCTTTGCAATAATGTAGCAAAAAAAACACCAATGTCCAATGCAAGGTTACCTTTAACAATGAATCCCAGTTTTGCCTAGCATCTAATGCTCACTGTACACCAGTATAGAGATAATGTAGTCAGCACTCCAATGTAGGACAGCAGGTATTATGATCTGGGCTGCAATGTCCCAACAACTTGTTCTCTGGTGTCTCCCCCAGACATTTTGACCATGCAGCACTACATTGCTTGTGTCCTGGAACTCATATCACTCCCCTTTATCATAGGAGTGCATAGCACACGGTTTCAGCAAATAAACCCAGGCCACATAACACTAACATCACTTGGAATGTCTACTTGTCAACACTTCCACGGTCAACCAGTTGCAAGGGTTCATCACTCATTGAATGTATTTTTGTGACTTGGTAGGACATCATCTGCAAACTTATCTGCAACCAGTAAAGACTTTAGCTGTCGTGAGAGACCGGCTACAAGACATGGTGGGCCAGACCTCAGGACATTCCATGCCAGATCCACTCCATCCATGCCATGATGTGTAGCTATGTGTTTTGTGAACCATGAAAGATCTACAAGGGCAATTGATTCCCACCATGTAATCCATTTATATCAAATCAATTTGTGCCTTTGCTCTGCAACTGTAATCATGTCTTACTCATCTGCCAACCTGTCTTGTCTGTGATTTTCATCAACTCCAATCACTACTTCTGAGTGGAGCAAATGCAATGTCACAGTATATCAATAATTGCCCTTTTCTTCCATTATGTGTAAACTGTTTCTCTATGAAGTCAAGAGAATAAAATTACTAAAGGTTCTTTGTTATGAAAAATCCAACTTTTTACATAATATGATTCCCAGACTTTTGTCTACATCACAGGAAACACAATAAAATGTTTTCAAAGAAAAAAAATTTATAATTTAATAACAATTGTCATTAATAGTATTTCATCATCGATGCAGTGCTGCATGGTCAGTGTCTGGGGGACTTCACCAAAGACCAGCTATTGTGACTTACTGCATCCCAGATCATATAAGATAAACTTATATATTGCTTATCAATGAGTATTATCTAGATTACTATTGTATTTGTTCACTGGTAAATATATTGAACTGCCATTTAGGTAATTTACAAAAAGTAGAAACATAACTTTTTTTACATTGAGAGTTTATTACAGCTAAACATTTGGTGAATGCATTAAAGTCCATAAACTTATGACATGCAAGCCACTTGAACAGGTTTCCCTTTCCATAGTTATACAGATTTCAGTAATAACAAGATCATAAAAAATAAACTGATCCAATTTCTTGCATTGAGATATACACATAAGTTGTATTGTTATTCAATGTAATTTAAATACCTATGGAAAACATTTTAGTTTTTAGTTGTATTTTTCATGAATAATGGTCACTAATGGTTAACACTGATGGTCAGAAAACCTTTATTGCATATCAGGCTCCTTAGTTTAATACCACAGTAAATAATTAATGGAGAGCTACAACATAAACATGGGATTTAATTCAAAGGAGTAATTCTTTAGATTTTATGAATGCTATGTTTTTAAGTGCTATCAATTTTTTTCTGTACCCCCTGTAAGCAAAAAAAATCCCAAATAATAAGACCACCAATTCAGCAAGGTTTCATGATTAGAACTGTTGCATGACAACTTTTTTTTTTCAATTTGACTACAAGGTTTACATCTTATATTAAGTGATTTCCTTTTCCCAAACTGCAATAATTTGCTGATGAAAATTTCCAACAATCAATATTATACAACTTTACCAAAGCCCTTCCACAGAAGAACTGATTTCCATGCAAGATAGTCCTTTTTTGCTCCCATATCCAAAAGCTCATTCATTTTCAGGAAGATCAAAGTTTTTTTTTTTACTGGAAAACATATAATGAAAGAAACATTAATATATAACCTAATGCGATGTCAAATAAAATATCCACAAGTTGTAAGATGGCCATCAAACATAGCATGACTCTAAAAAATTAATAAATTGGCTGACTGAAAGATCGGTAATTTATGAAAATAACAGGTTTTTTGTTATTTTCATAAATTACCGATTAATTATGAAAATAAATTATCGCTACAGAAATGGAAACTAAGGTTTAAATTTAAAACAGTAAATAACTTTACAAAGGGAGTATATTAAATATATGTGAATAATATTGTAAACAATCTATTATGGAGCCACTTATAATGCATGAAATGGAGATCGCACGAGCCACCTGCATCCTCCTCTGCAGTTAGCGTTAATCTAGTTGCAGCTAGTCTTGAAACCTAAGAAGGCTCTGTTTTTAATTATAGTTTCGATTTGAAGAGTGGAAACAATGCATAGTATACTGGGATAAATGATATAAATGATAAAAATAGTTTTAGGGATATTAAAATAGGTTTAAGGTAGAAAAGAATGTAAAATGGAAAAAATACAATGGATGTATGTACTTCATACTTACTTCCAAAATCTTCCATTTTAAAAAATAGTGGTTTTTCATTAATTTTTAGATTTTCGAAACTTTAAAGGAAAAATTTGCTGATAATAGTTCAAATCAAATTTGTGAACTTAAATCAGGGGGTTGCTTTAGCATAGAGTGATGTTAACAAATAAATCAGCAATACTGTGTATCAGGTCTAACAAATTTTTATATCCTAGTTTAATAAAATATGCATCAAATGAAAAAAGAAAATATTATTTTACAAGCCTAAGTAATGTATTTTTAATAGATATATATATAAGAAAATTTTCAAATGGCAATTTTTATTTTTTAAAAATCGAATTTTTCTGTTGTACTAAAAATGGATACAGATCTTCATGACCTCTCATTTCGGATTCTGTCAATGTATACCACAGGACTGACCCAGCTGGGACTCGAACCTGGGAACTACAGATTACAAGCCTGGTGCGCTACCGACTGAGCCACCCCAATCCCCTTATATATTTCTGTGGGTTTGTGTCCATTAACAATATAATGTTAAAAGATGCCACAATAAATTGTTTAGTGCAGTGTTAATGCCAAAGCTAGAAAATATTTGTCATTGTTTTGCACTTTTACTCAGGAATCAATTTAATCATAATTTATTCAAACATTAAGTAGTGCACTATGTTATTCAAAACTTGGACCAATGAATTATACAGTTCAAAAACAGGACCGATTTAGTATTTTTTCTGGTACAACAATAAGAGAAGAGTAGTCATGTCATATAAAACTTAGATGAGCTGTTTTACCTCTGAGCTGCACTTTTTTGCACAAAATGGGCTAAATGGCCAGATCATAAGGACACCAGTGGCTTAGAGAAGGTTGAAGGGACTCACTGGACAGCTGTTAAGAGACAAATCATAGCCTCCTGTCAAGGTCATCCAGCATGTTCTTTAACCCTTCCAAGGTCCTGCCTGAAAAACAAGTTTACATCCAGAGGCCAAGCTATTTTCTCCTATGTTCAGCCAAAAAAATTTAACTTTAGAACTTTTCTGCAAAATAACCAATGAAAGGAATTATGGCATGTTATATGCCAAAGTAATCAGCATTTAAATCTGGATTTTCTGAAAATAAAATATTAAACCAAAAGATGACTAAATTTATTTTAATAAGGCTTTTATAGAGGATGTAGTAAAAGATTGCATCGGGCAATGTAAATAAAAAAAACTAATAGAAATGATTATAATGCACATGAATAGAAATGCTATTTATTTATGAATAACAGAAAAATATTTATTTGAAGCAAGAAAATCACTCCCATTTTGTAATATTTTTCTCTATACCAATACCTTGAGAAAAGTCCAGGCTTTTTACCAATTGTGCTCAGTAATATCAACAAGTCAACTTTGAAATTTTTTTTCAAACAACTAATCAACTGAAATAGGTCATGTTACATACTAAATTAAACAGAATTTAATTATGAATTTTAAGAAAATAAAAAATTTCAGCAAATTTTAAAGCATATTAATTTTAATAAGTTTTTTTTAGTGATAAAGTGAAAAAATAGATCAAACTATGCAATTAAGGCTTAATTTTGGAAAACCCGATGAGTAAAAATATTTAAATTATATATTCATCAAAAGTACATTTCTTCCTGAATAATATAAAATTTACATGAAACATGATTTTTATTTAATGACTCTTTTCAGTGTGGTATATTTTAAAACATTGGCCAGCAGTGTACACAGTTACTTGGATTGCTTGTATTAATGGGATATTCTGTCCGATTTATGAAATGGATGAACAATTGCTTGTATCTTTTTTTACTAAACATTACAAATTTTTTCTTTGGGTGCTAAATTTTGGTAATCTTTGCCAAGTGCCGAAAAGTCAGTGTACCAAAGCAAAAGAAAAAAAAGTCTATATCGTCAGTCATCGAGTGGCACAGTGAATATACTAGATTTTACCCTGGGGTGGGGGTGGAGGGGGGTAATTTTTAAAAACTGCTGAATATAAACTTTAAAAAACTTTTAATTAAAAAAATTTGCTGGGGGGAGGGTTAAAAACCTTTGCCAAAATTGCCATCCCACAGGACTGATTTCTGGGTCAAAATTTTTTCATTTTTTCGACAACACTTTTAAGATTTTTTTTTCTTCATTTGAAAATGAACGAGGTATTGGATATGGAAGAAAGGATTTCTCCTTCCATATCCAATACCTCATTGGGTTCGAGCCCCGGGTAAGGAATGGATTTTCGTGTTGTTTTCTGCTTGAGGGGGTATTTATTTTTTTTTATTAATTTTGTAGGAAAAGATACAAGATCAAAGTTCTTTTACTAGAAAACGAAGAAAAAAAATTTTAGCATATAACCTGTGATGTTAAATAAAATATCCACGACAACTTGTAATCTGGTCATCCAATGTAGCCTAACTCCAAAAGACTAACAGGTCACGTGGACCCCGAAGGCTCAGAGAAGGTTGGGGGAGGGGACCCACTGGAACAGCTGTTGGGAGACAGATGGTAGCCTCCCGTCAAGGCCATCCAGCATGTTCTTTAACGTGCACAGGGTATGGCTCTCCCGCACACGGGGCCACGGCTTAACGTCCCATCCGACGGACAGCGGCCTTTCCAAGCCCAGCGGTGTCCCCTACTGACCATGGGCAGGGCGGGGAATTTTGTGGAGATAAATCTCAACGCTGACCCAGCTGGGACTCGAACCTGGGAACTACAGATTACGAGCCTGGCGTGCTACCGACTGAGCCACCCCCGCCCCTCAGCCAACAGAAAAATTTATAATTTACAGAAATAAACCTACAGAAATGAAAACAAAGGTTTAATTATAGAAGTATAAATACTAACTAGATGCATGATCACATTATCCTAGGGGGTGAGAGAAGAACCTTTGCTGTAAACATCCACAACATTTACTAACGTGTAAGTAACAACTAGATCACTGCACTCAAAGAACTGCACCTGCTCTGCTGTGACATACTTTACGCTGAAGGCAGCTTCATAACAAGTCTGGCTAAGAAGGCTCTCATTTACTTAGTTTTTGATTTTAAGATTGGGAAAGATGCATAGAATGCTGGGATATAATAATATAAATGATAAAAATAATTCCGGAAATTTTGAAATAGATTTATGGCAGAAAAAGAGTGTAAAATGGGAGGGGGAAAAAACAAAAGTAGTTACTTTGCAATTACTTCCAAAATCTGCAGTTAAAAATAGTTTTTTTTATTTCTCTTTTTTTTTCTCTTCATTATAATAATACATCATATAATACAATATTATAATACATCATACAATAAATAGTATTATTAGTATAATACTATTATAAAATAACCATCCTGCATCCAAAAAATTACCATATAAAAAAGATAGTTTTTTATGTAATGCAAAGATCATGGTTTTTGATTGACGGCCTCCTGGAGGAAAACAAGTGAAATTCAGGTGAAAATGTACTATGCATATTCCTACAAAGATTTTTATGTGCTTCCGAATAAGGTCTTACATTCCACGGAAGCTGTAAAACTTGTACAAGAAAGTGATTATATATTAGAGCATGATACCTTATGCCCATTATGTCCTAAGCAAACACAAATCACAATTGGTAGGTTTATTAATAATTTTAATATAAAAAAAGATAAGAGATTATCCACATATTTTCATAATTACATTGTTATAATGAAGGCTTATTAAACACATGCATACCCATTCACCTGTTCAAATTACTGAGGTAGGGGGAATGTAATTGTTAATTTATAATTATTATTTTTTGGCAATATAGTAGTGACAGATTGAGCTTCAGGAATATCCAAATATTGAGTTCTGTAGTTGATAGCCCTACATATTATACACTTTATAATTAGAAAACCTGATTTTAGCAAATAATTAATCTTAGTATAAATTCATACCTTTTTGAAGTATGGCAGAGTGTGAGGGCTGACACAGCCAAGCATGAAACAGCAGCTGGCTTGTTCACTGCCAGCAAGTAAGGAACTGAAAAATAAATTTTGGTGTTTTAAAACCAATAAAATTAGTGCACACTCATATTCTAAGTTAAAAGTGCTAAATAGGTTATACATGGTACAATATTTTTGCTGCTCTCAGTCAAATCTGATGCTGTAAAATTAAATTCTATTTGAATTCAATGTTATGAATCATTAGATTCTTACACATTTTTTACCACCTATTCATGTGTAGCTTTAATGGATAAATAAAATTTGAGGATTTATTCCAGAACTTGAAAAATTGCCCATCCTCTCATATGTGACTACATTTTACTAGTGGACAGCTGAAAATGAAAAATTGATGCCCATGCAGCCTTAAGGATTTTTTTCTTTGCCATTACAAACCTCATCACTTTTGTTTTTTTTCTTAAGAATTCATTTGCATTCTTACTTTCCTACTCTCATTTTAGTAAATGTAACAAGACTGCAAATATAATGGAATATGAACCACAAACCAGAAATTTTTAATACCTACCTCAAACCTCTGCGAAAAACAGTCCTCTTCTTGGGACGCAAGTTGATGTGATCTATTTACAGATTCATGCCTCAAGAAAGGGGAGACTACTTTTTTCCCTTTGAAGTTGGGGCTTAAGCTACAGGGGTTTATCAAAATAATGGAAACACATACTGTTTGTAGAGAACATTTTACTAATAAGCTGTAGGCCGACCTTGGGCATTCAGAACATATGCAATTTGACATGGAATAGACTTATACAAGCCACGCACATACAATAATGGAATGTGGAACCATTCTTCCTGTAAAATATGGTCCAACTGTGCCAGTGATGCTAGAGGTGGAAAGTGTGATCTGACCTTGTGCTCCAGATATTCCCACAAATGTTCAATAATACTGAGGTCTGGAGATTGAGGTGACCAGGATACCTGCACAATTTGACATGATTCACACAATGCACGGGTGCATTATCCACTTGAAACCAGGGACGGTCATTAGGGAACAATGCCTGCAACTTTGGGTGCAGGTGGTCCCTGAGAATGGATTCGTACATTGCAGATGTGACACGACCCTGCAGAATAACTAAGGCCCTGAGGAATGCCATGATATGGCATCCCACAGCATCAGGAATCCAACTCCATGCTTCAGAGTCAGAACCAAACAGTCGGGGTGGTATGCTTCTGCAGGTTTTTGCCAGACGTACACTCTACCAGGGGTGAGAAATTGTGTAGCACGATTCATCAGACTGATGATACATTGCCAGTCTTTAGAATTACAGTTTTTATGTGCTTCTCACCATCTTACACATTTTGTTGCATTGATGTTGGTAATCAGAGGTTTGGGGGATTGCAGCACGGCCAAAAATACCAGCATGATAAGTTACCAACAAACTTATGACAGAAACTGGATCATTCTGACTGGTGTTCACTCTGCTGCTATTTGCAGTGCCGTGGTCTTGTGCTTCTGTTGTATAATACGTACCAACATTTACCTATCCCTATCTGACAATTTCATATAGCATCCACAATTTGCATGTTTGGAGGAAACGCAGCCCTTTTTGATAGGTAGTCATAATCTTCGATACAGTTCCTCATGGTACACATACTATTTCCACCATTCTGGTTACTGAAGCTCCTGCAAGACATGCACCAATGATCATGCCTTTTTTGGAGGTCACTGAAATCTGACATTGTCGACAATTACAACAGCTGTTTCACCTGTGCCTGTGGCACTTCTACGTGATAGCCAACATTGTACTTCTCCCCTTTATATACCTCACATAATGGGTGACGTTATCCCTGTGATATGCATACAGCACATTAAATGCACTCCAGTCACCATCGGTGTTTCCATTATTTTGATAAACCCCTGTGTTCCCACTGAAGTTGTCCATATTTGCAAGGCACAAGAAATATTGAGCATAGTTATGGAAATAAATCTGAATGGCATACTCTTAGATAACTTGGACCCAATTGCAGCTATGAATCATTGGCTAGATACTGGAGTAGAAACTTGTCATATTGATGGACATGGCCATATCTCATCCTGTCTTGATGGCAGTTCAATGTTGCGATATTTTCCAATATGAAAATTTGCACCTGAGTAGGTTCTACTTTACCATCTTAGCATGCCAAAACCTGTTTGACTGCAATTACCACTAATGGAGCTCTAATTAAATAATGAGGCCTCACTAAGGCACCATGACAAAACTTCAGAGACAGGTAAAGAAAAGTCAAAATAGACACCCCATCATTCAGAGTGGCCTTCAGGAGCAGTTCATTGTTTGAAACATGCAGTTGTTATGAACAAGTAAAGGGACCACCATTCTCCATTCAGCACTTGTGATGTGCCTTGCAGACCATTTCAGACATCTGGAACTAATGCCAAGTGGTTATGGTTCATCATCCATGTGAAAGGTGGTCCAACACGATATTAGGTAATGGTATAATTCAAATCACTCTATGTATATTTTGCTTAATAAATCCAGTTGGCCATACTCGTAAAGTTAGGAATGAATATCTACGAGTATTATTCTAATTTTAAACACAATTTAGATATATAAAAAATATTAATACACTTTGTAAATTGAATATCTTTTTCCTCAAAATGGGGGGGGGGGGGAAATGACAGTTATAATTAAAGCTGTCAGATCTTATCTTTCATGTCTAAATTTATATATATTCTAATCAATGGGTATAGGAGCCAGATTTTGGTTTCTGCTGATTCACTGACTGCTACTTTATTGGTCAAAATGGATGGCGGTAAATTATTTCAGGGGAAATATTGGCTAACATCAGATACAACTGAAGCCTGTTTCTCATTTGGATGTATAAAGGATCACTCTGAAATAACAGATATAAGAAATTGTTAAAGGTGTTTCACCCAATCTCTTTAGCAAACATTTTTAGAGCCTAGAATTTTTTTAAATTTTTCTTGCATACCATTTGGTAATTATTCTGTAGTGCCCTTTTGTTTTGGGCATAGGACTATGAGATAAGTTTTCAAGAGTGGTATGGTCTGTTTTCACTATTGTGTGTGAGTGGATTATTTAGCTTTGGAGGGTCCCAAGTAGGTGGATATTTTGCATAGTTATACCAAAACAGTGCAAAGCCAAAAAGGGGATTACGAGACTCAGAATCAAAAATATCAAACTTAAAATATGACAGTTTCTACTGTTCTAAATGATGAAATTCAATACAACAAGCAGTTTGAGAAAGAATTAGTCTTCTGCATTGTTTAAAAATCCCTCTCCATAAAACATAGACATAAAAATCAAAGAGAACCCCAAAAGCTAAGAGTTCAAATAATCATAACTAGAAGAATATCACCTCTGGTGAATATGGGCCTATTTTCAAAGGTACACTTTAACAGCAGTAATTCATACTAATAGATGATTAGAAAATATATATAGTAATATATTATCAGGCCTATATAATGCAAAAATAATTTCTTATTTTCCCTTAAAACAAAAAAAAAGACTGATTTACTCTTTAGCCCAGGGATGAGAAAATGAATCACTGTATATAAATTTATTATTACTATATTAAAATATTATTTAAAATAACTAATTTTTTAAATAGAGAGTGACTGGCAAAATTTTAACCAACAGTAATTTAAAACAAATATAAATTGCAGTTCTCTTAGTAGGTTTTCTGGTATCTGTTCTTTACCAATCCATGCTAACACCAGAATTTCCACCATAAATACATCATTTGCAATATTACTTCTAAGTCAGGCGTGTCCAACCCGTGGCCCTGGGCAGCTAGTAATGCAGCCCACAAAATCGTAAAGTTTACTGTTTACGACATATGCTTCAACATGATTATGTGATTTTCAGCGAGTTTTTGATATCCCACTAGTTTTATGTTGCCCTTTTTTAATTTTATAATAAAAAACATAAGAAAATAAATGAAGTTTTATTATTCATATACATTAACTATATTATATATTTTATGTGCGGCCCCAAAACAATTCATCTTCACTCAATGCGGCCCAGGGAAGTCAAAAGGTTGGAAATGCCTGTTCTAAGTTATATGTAAAATGAAAGCTTATAATGAAGGTAATGTTACATGCTGAAAAAAATATATCCTCCTCCTTCCTGAAAAAGTGTAAATGGTTGTTCCACTACATCATCGTAACATAGGGACTGATCATAACAAGTTTATGTCAAAAGTTTTAACGTAGGAAGTGACACACTAAAAAATCCCTTTACCATTTTCTCTCTATCCTTTAAAACAGAATACCAATCTTGCTTTTCTTCCAATAAAAATTTTTTTGATCTTATTTGTGACACAAAAAACTTATGATAAACACAGAGAATATTCCCATTTAAAGCAGGCTTTCATCCCATTCTTCAAATTATCATTGGAGGGGAATTCATAAAATGACCTTCCATTGTTTATATTTCTTTAAACCTAAGAATTACAGTATACTATGATTTGCACCTAGGGACACAATTTTAGTACATCATGATTTCAAATAACATTGAAGGGTGAAAATAAATTTCTTCCACGGAAAAAAAAAAACATCGACGGTCAACACTGTGAAAATGAGAATGAACTGACACTTTCCTGCAATACTTTCTTTCGTAAACAAACAATAGATGGCAGTATGGGAAAAGAACTTCCAACAACTTCCAGCATCTATAATTGAATACATATTTCTTAGGCTCATGACAAACACTATAGCTAATCTTAGCCAGCTGTGTAGTGACCTATATTTATTCCATCAGGGATTTCACTCATATATTTTTTTTTCATTTCATATATTAGAAAAACAATACATCAGCCCCAAAATCTCCCTGGCAGAATAGGAAATATCCTAGATGTTGCAGTCCATCACACATATTTTTTTTCAAAATCAGAAGGTATGTATATCACATAGGCACCAAAAATATTTCCTATTTATTCCACCATAGACCTCTGTGGCAAGCAGCTGCTTGAGGGGGTATTTATTATTTATTAGTATTCTTTTTTTACCTCTCTTTCTATTGCTTTTCACTCATCATTTGTCAAAACAGCTGTTCCAACATCTTTGGAACACAAGGGGGAAAACTTGATGATTTATGTGTCAAATGAAAGCTTATAATGCAGAAAGTGTCATAGGCTATAACAAATTTAACCCCCATGCTTTCTTCCTCCCTAAAAAACGTGTGAAAATTATTGTTCCGTTCTATCTTTGGAATGCAACAGTTGAAGCTTTCAAATGTGACAGCTATCTATACATGAAAGCTTATGACATGGGAAATGTCACAGTATACCCTCCACCCCCTTTTTATCCCCATTCCAGAAAAAGAGGAAAATATGTGTGAAGGATTGTTCTACTATATCTATCAAACACAAGGGCCAAATGTAACAAGTTGCAGGCTAAATGGAAGCTTGTGACATGGCTTACTGCATCATAAACTAGGTCTCAGCATAGCAGGTGTGTGACCTTGTTAATTGCTGGGACACATGCAGTCAAGTGGTTGGCTACATAATGGATTGCTTACAGGAAGCATTGTTGGATCACAGATTGACTAATGTCACCCAGCATCCAGTTAGTATTTATACTTTTTATTTAAACTTTATTTTCAATTCTGTAGATTATTTTATTTTCATAAATTAACGATCATTTGGTTAGCTAATTTATTGACCTTTCCTATAATGCTATATCAGATGGCTGGCTTACAAGTTGTTCCATATATTTTAACATCGCCTTAGGTTATATGTTAATTTTTCTTTTATTATTTCTTCATTTTCCAGTAAAAAACTCTGATCGTCTATCGTTTCCTGAAAATTGAAATCTTGATTACAAAAACAAGGACTTCCTTGGCAGAGAAATCAGTCCTCCAGTAGGAGGACAATTATGACAAGGATTTTTTATCCAGTTCCCCTTGGTAAAATTTCATTTTCTAAAATGAGTTTGTAAGTTTATATTGAATGGTTTTAAAAGCATCTCTTACTGTGCCACTCTGATGATATAGACTTTTTTTTCTTGTTTTGGTGACTAACTTTCAGCACTTAGCCAAGTTCACAAAATTTAATCCCATCCACCCACCCCCCAAAAAATAGTATTGGTTGGTTGTTTTACCTCTGAGCGTCACTTTTTTTCATACAATGGACTAAATAGCCTGTCACAAGGACCCCAAGGCTCAGAGAAGGTTAGGGGAGAGGACCCACTGGAATGGCTGTTGGGAGACAGATGGTAACAGGATGACTTTAATACTTCCCAGGTCCAGCTATTTTTTCACTCTGATCAGGCAAAAAAAGTTTAACTTCAGAACTCTTTTTGCCAAATAACTAATGAAAGGAATTATGGCATGTTATATGAAAAATTAGCATTTAATTCTGATTTTCTGAAAATAAAAAATTTAACAAAGTTTTATTATAATACATTTTTTAGAGTCATGCAATAAAAAATGCATCTGGCAACACAAATAAAAATTTATTTAAAAAACACTAATAGAAATTATGGGTAACTGTATTACCTACTGTATGGCTTCTGTAATGCAGCACTTCAGATGTAAGATGTGGTCTATACAATCAATATACAATCTATATATCAATCAATATACTAATTAAAAGCAATAGGTGCACTGTTTCCGATTTTCATGTTTTTCGGCTTGTGGTGACTGTGAGAACATTTAGTTTTGGGGCTTTTTTATAATTCAGTCGGCAGTGCAGTTTCTGATTTTGATGTTTTTCGGTTTGTGCTGTCTGTGAAGACATTATCTCTCTTACTCATATCTCCAAAATACTTTGGGTATGAAGTGTGACCTACAGTGCACCGCCAATCGCATCATAAAAAAAGCCCCAAAACTAAATGTCCTCACAGACACCACAAGCCGAAAATCAGAAACAGTGCACCTATTGCTTTTAATTAGTATATTGATTGATATATAGATTGAGCCATCCCATGGCCGAGTGGTTAGCACGCTTGGCTACTGATCTAAGGGACCTGGGTTCGAGCCCCGGGTAAGGCATGGATGCGTGTGTGTTGTTTTTCTGCTGGGGTCCTGCCATCCTCTCAGACCTTCTACTATGGCATATAAATTGACAGGCTCCTGTCAGACCTCTGTGGCAAGCAGCTGCTTGAGGGGGTATTTATTTTTTTTATATTTATTTTTATATAGATTGTATATTGATTGTATAGACCACACCTCGTATCGGAAGTGCTGCAGTAGGGCACAAGCCATACAGTAGGTCACACCTCATACGATTACCAAAATTATAATGCACATGAATAGAAAGGTTATTTCTGAATAACAAAAAAAAAATTGTTTAAAGTAAACATTTCTTCTGATTTGTAATTTTTTCCCCCATACCATATTTTGAGAAAAGTCCGGCTTGTTGCAGAATCCAATAGACAAGTCAACTTTAGAATATTTTTAATAAATAACTAATCAACAGAATCATCAAGTCATGTTCTGTATTATTATTCTGCTTTCACTGGCTAGTAAAGGTCACCATTTTCATTGGTTATTTTTCGAACAATGGAACATGCAGTATACACCATTTGTGTTAATAAGTATATATTAAAATTAACAAAACATTTATTTGTGTAGTCATGAATTCTCATTTCAGTCAGTTTGTTGTTCACAGTCTTCAGCCAACAGGTGGCACAAGTCAAGAAGTGTACGATGTTGAAGCGTAAAGCATGACATAGAAACTTAACCATTGGTTGTTGGTGGCCTTTGTTTTGTTTGGGTAGGTAACGTTAAGTCACATGTCATATGTGTGATTTAATGTGAAGTTATGTGTTTTTTCGCCATTTTTACTGGATTACTCCTTGGGATAACACAGTTAGAGGCGAGTGCCATAACTTGTTGAGAAAGGGCAGTGATCACATGTGTGAAGTGATTCAATGTTTATTTTACCATTTAATGAGTATTACATTTTACAGAAGGCACATTTTATTAAGGTACTGAACCTCCTCGAGCAGCAATATAAGCTTCCAATCTGGCATGCAATCGGTCGTAAATGCTGGATATCATGCTGGGGGATACCATTCCATGCACTTTCAACTTGGATGCCTAATTCAGCAATGGTTGTTGCCTGCCGCAGTCTGCAGAAGAGTCTTTGTCTGATCCAGTCCGGAGAGAGTGCTGGTCAAGGGAATTGGTGCACTTCCTGATGAGCATGTTGAGTTGCCTGGGCACAGTGTGGACAGGCATTATCCTGTTGGAATATCGCATTTGGGATTGCACTCAAATATGGCAGGACGACCGGCTCTATAATGTTGCTGATGTATGTACTGCTATTCAGTTTACCCTGTACAAACACCATGTATGAGTGATAGCTAATCTCTTCCCATACCATGATGCCCGGTCCTGTGTGTCGCTGGCAGATACACAATGGAAGAAGCCGCTCACCTACTCGCCTTTGGATGCATAAACGACCATTAGATGCTCCTAAGCAGAATCGGCTTTCATCACTGAAGACCACAGACTGCCATTCTTCCCTCCAATGAACTAGCGAGCGAGGTGACAGTGCCCTTAGTACTACTTCCAAAAGACAATTGCCTATCGTCCTTGTAGACACCTTTGGAATGACAGAGGATCATATTTGTGATGCTGTAGCCACCCTCCTGATACGCTGATCCTCTTGTATGTACATAACTCTGTGTTGACCAGAACCACACCTGCGAGTGTGCAAATGCTCTTCTGACCATCGACGCCACCATCATACCACTGCCGATACCTTTTGTCCAGCTCTGTGTGTAATTTGACGAAAAGACCAACCTGCTTCCTGAAGACTCATTATACGAACTCACTCAAACTCCACTAACTGAACAAATGTTGAGTGCCTGTATTGTCCAGGCATGGTAGCTTCTTCAAAGAGCACTGAATACAAGATGAATAACTTCTTTCTTCACGCCCTAATCCTTAAATATGCACTGCGTACATTTGCATGTTGTCAGCCTCAGTGGTGTCATTATTTCACCCAATGATTTTCAATCTTCAGCTTCAATTGATCAGTTTCTGCTGCCCTTAACTATTAACATATTAAAATATGATGTTCCTAAAAGAATTCCTTCTGGGTGTTCTTTTTTCAATTTCTGCCAGAGTATATTTAATAAGGGATTTTTAATGATAGGCAAAATAGGGGTAATTGATATGTTCCCGCTGTTTTTTCAAATTTTGGTTAAAATATTGTAAATAACAAGTTATTTAAGATATTTTGGAATTGAAATTATTTAATATTGGGAGGGTTGTTGTTGAAAGTGTTAATCAAATGTTTTGTAATGGTATGGTCACGTCCTTTTGGAAGTGGTCGTTCAGTAGCTTTTTGTGGCATGTGTATGATGAAATGTTTTTTGTAAATTCTTTGTAGTGAGGGGCATTTAAAGGGAGAAGTGGTTAGAACCAGTTAGAATTATTTTTAATCTTTGTGTATTTAGTATGATGTAGCATGTGTTTCGTTGCGAGTGTGAAAGAAAATGGCAAAACTTTATAATGTGGAGAAATTAAGATTTAAAAATGAGTTTTTATGGGGTATTAGGGTTTTAGGCGAATAGTTTTTGGTGAAACATATAAAATGAGTTTTCAGAGGATTCAAATATAGTGTATGTGTGGTGAGGAGTATGTTTGGGCAAAAGAATGTTTAAAGTTTTTCTGTGTGAGAATGAACATGGCTGTTGTATCGAACATGTGTATTTCGTTATAGCAGCTTGGGATGAATTGAGTGATTATTAGTAGTTACATATAGTATGGTAATTATTAGTGTATTATAGTGATTTATTACTTTTGTTAGATATTTAGGAGTCTTAAAATTACTAATATTATTTATGTTAATATATGAAAGCATTTGGCAGTTTTTGATATAGAAATTTTGGGTATTGTAGAATTGTCAGTGTCAAAAAGTGACAATTTTTGACGGAGTGGGATCATTAATGAGCAATTTGGGGGAGGGTTCTTTGAGCTTTAAAATGGGAGGGGGTATATTGTTTTTTGTTGTCTCTGATGAGATTATTTGGTTTCAGGGGCTTATAATTCAATTGGTGGTGCACTGTTTCCGATTTTTATGTTTATTGGTATGTGTTGTCTGCAAGGACATTAGTTTCAGGGACTGTTTCCGATTTTCATGCTTTTTGGTATGTGTCATCTCTGATGACATTTGGCTTTGAGGCTTATTTTATAATGCCAGTCGGCAGTGCATTGTTCACGATGTTCTTGGTTTTGAGATTTGTGCTTGATTTGATTAATTCTGGTAAATTATTTAGGATAATATTGTGTGGCTTGATTTATTAGTTTAGTTTGTGGAAATATATTTGTGGAGTGGTTTAACTATTGGGAAAAAAAGGGGGGGGGGACATTGCAGGAATATGTAGTATATGAGAAGGTAAATGTATTGTCTTAGTTTCTTTTGTTTTGATAAAATGTTAAAATAATTTTTTTTTAGTAATTCATTGTTGTGACGGATTTTTTTTAGTGGAATTACTTTTTTTGTTGTTACCTTTGTTTACACACAAAGTGCCATCTCTATAGTAGTGTTACTTTGCATTCAACATAAACTAAAGTTATTACCATGATAACGAAAAAATAATCTTTTTTCAAGAAACCCATTTGGGTTAGGGTCTGGAGGGTGTGGGAATCATCAAAAAAGGACCATTTAAATATAATTTAAAATTCTGTTGTTGTCAACATGCAAATAGTTTGAAGGATAAACTCTAAAATTTTATTGCTCAATGACAGAGAATTTTTAAATATTTTTAATTAATTTTTGAGCAAGAAGGTCTTTAAATGTATACTAAAGGACCATTTTGTTGCATTGTGTAAAAAAAAACTGGTAGCCAAGGATCATGAGATGCACTACTGCCCTCATTTCATATGAATCAGTTGGCTGCATTATAAAAAATATATGGTCACAGGAGTTAAATCAGCCAAGCATGGAATAAAAAAAAAGGCCTAAACACTTATAATCGCTACATTTCTGCAATATTGCCAAAACTGCCAGAAGGCAGGGCCAGACTTTGACCTTTTGAGGCTCTAAGCTATGGCAAATTTGAGAGGTTTGAGAATTTGAGAGTATATATTCTGGTTGAAAGGGATATTAAAAAATACTCAAAATTGATGTAGTGAAAACAATTTAGTATTGGTAGGCTAAGATGAACAGTGTTTGCACAATACATTAATTTAAATATCAAAATTATTTTTTCATAACAGTAAAACTTGAAATGCATTTCTTTGAGGCCCCTCATATTGTGACGCCCTAAGCTGTAGCTTAGTAAGCTGATGCACAAGTTCAGACCTACCAGTAAGTATCTGCAAAATTTAATGATATCTCCTGTGCTGCCCTATTGCTACACATAAAAATTCAAAACTTGCTACATTTGAAAAACACAGAACTACATCATCATCATCATCCTCCTCCTCAAGAAGCCATGGGCTACAGAGGTCCAACCAGACTGTGCAATTTAGTTCTCCAAGCAAGTCTGTCATGAGCTACATCTACTGCATCTGGCTACTGCACACCAATTCTAACAAGGTCCTGTTTGACATTGTCTGCCCACAACATCCTAGGTCTCCCACTCTTTCTGAGGCCTTTAGGCACACTGTTCATAACCCTATTCGCTAATCTATAATTATCCATACAGGCAACATGTCCAAACCAATGGCACAATATGCTGTTTAAAGGAGGTTGCCGACTCCTTTGCCTAACCTCATCATTAGTTACAAAGTTGAACTACCTAATGCCCAAGATCCTGCCTAAGCATCTCGTTTCCTGTTATCTTGTTTACAAAGTGTCCAAGTTTCCCTACCATAACTAACCCTAGAAAGAACCAAACTATTATACTCTAATTTTAGTCTTTAAGTGTATACGCCTATTTCTCCACACTTTCCTTAGATTCTTAAAAGTCCTGGCAGCAACCCCTATTCATCTGTTAATCTCATGCCGCACATCACCAGTATCTGTTACATAGCTCCCAAGATAATTAAATTGTGACACCTGCTCAAGACTGCAACCATTCAAATTAACTGAATCACAGCCTGCCTAATCTATTTTCATCACTTTAGTTTTCTCTGTTTATAATCAAACCTACTCTACTACCAGTTTCATCAACAGCTCGAATGAAAGAGTTCATCTCATCAACATCATTTGCTAAAACGGCTAAATCATCAGCATAATCTAAATCAGAAATTTTTGTATCTCCAGTCCATTTAAGGCAAAATTTTTTCCCTTGAAGTGAATTTTGCATAACGTAATCAATAACCAGGCTAAAGAGAAAAGGAGACAAAATGCACCCTTGTCGAACACCAGAAGAAATGCTAAACCAATTGCTACAAGACTTACCAACTCCCACACACGACTCAGTGTTATCATAGAGAGCTTTCATTATATTAACTAACTTGTCTGATATACCATATGATCTCAGAATCAACCACAAATTATGATGATCAACAGAGTTGAAAGCCTTTTTGAAATCAACAAAGCTAGCAACCAAAGGTTTCTGAAACTCTAAACATTTCTCAAGAATCTGCCTAAGTGAAAATATCTGATCCACACATCCCCTACCACTTCTGAATCCACATTGCTCATCACGCAATTGACTGTCAACCAGATTCTTAATTCTATTAAGCACAATCATGGAAAAAGCTTTACCTGGAACAGAGATTAGGCTGATACCCCTATAGCTATCACAAGAACTGAGATCACCTTTTTTGAAAATAAGGACAATAGCTCTGGTAAAATCCTTACGAACCGTGCCTTTATCATAAAAGATATTCAAAATTTCACTCATCCAAGTGGTAACCGAAACATTCCCAGCTCTAAACATTTCCGCAGTAATTTCATCTATACCTGGGGATTTACGAAGTTTAAGTTTAGAAATAGCCAAAATAACTTCAGATTATGTTATAGGGCAAACATTAAAGCCATCAATGCATCTATCATCATTGCAAACAATGGGAGTAGAACTAACCACATTGTTTAGAACATCACTGAAATGCTCAGCCCACCTATCCATGACAGAATCCTCACCTTCTATAACCTTACCTTGTTTATCCTTCAATTCCTGTATACCTGTCTGTTTTCTACCACACAAAACATTAACTAACTGGAACAGATCTCTGCTATTGTGCTGTCTAACTGCTTCCTCGGCTTTGTCAGCCAAGCCATCAAGCCAAAGATTCTTATCAGCAGCTAACTGATCTTTTTACATGTTTATTAACCTCTCTGTAATGCTTTCTATTAGGGTATTGATTAAGGACATTCCTGCAGTTCTTTCTTTCTGAAATGAACTCAAGTGCCTTATCATTCATATAATTCTGTCTCCTCTGCTCCTTTTTTCCTAAAAGAATCCTGTTAGTATCCAAAAAAGCCTTTTTAAAATGGTCCCATTCTTCCTCAACTTCAGTAGTAAGCATACCATGACTGTCATAACGACTAAGTAACCTATCATGGTGAGCTTTGGCTATAACTGGGTCTTTCAGAGCTTCAGTATTAAAAGTAAATTTTTCAACCCTACCACAACACTTTTTAAGTTTAAGTTGCAAGACACTTTTAACAAGGTAATGGTCAGATCCAATTACAGCTCCCCTATATGACCTGGTATTCTTAACAGAACTAGCCCATTTGCTGTTAATTAATATATAATTAATCATATTCTTATGCAGCCCATCGGGTGAAGCCCATGTGTACTTATGTATGTCGCGGTGTTTGTAATAAGTGTTAGTTATTCTGAATCCATTGAGTTTACTTACCTGTAGGAGATGTTGCCCATTGCCATTGCAGCTACCAATACCAAAAGGGCCTATTACTCCTCCCCAAAGGTCAGAGTCAGTACCAACTTTGGCATTGAAGTCACCTAGAAAAAGGGTAGTATCTCCTTTCTTGACAGAATTCAAAATATCCTGAAGTTGTCCATAAAACCTATCCTTCTCATCCTCATCGGCATTCTCAGTGGGGGCATAACAGCAGATAACATTCATGTCTTTAATGCTTGTCTGAAATTTTGCTGTAAGAAACCTTTCATTAATGCACTCATATCCTAGAAGAGCATCACTAGCGTGTCTGTTGAGAAGCAGACCCACGCCTTGGTGATGCTTATTGTCATCCCTCCCTGAAAAGAGAAATTTAAATTATTTTTAAAAATCTGACCTTTATCTGTCCATCTGGTCTCTTGCAAGCCGAGAATATCTAAACTATAATGGTGAAATTCTTATGTGAAGACATCAAGAGAAAAAGCTCTGTGCCGAGCCCTCACATTCCAACTACCCATGGAAAGAAAATGGTTAGTGGGATGTTTAAAGAAACTATGTTTATTGAGAGAGGGAATGCCGACAATATCAAACAGCCCCCTAATCGCAGACATGGGGCAAAGACCCGTTCCCCCACCACTAAAAACTGAAGCCATCTACACTGAAAGACTTCCTCCAATGTAGAATTTGACGATGCCAATAGAAGCAAAGAGTTCAGGTGCCTGCGATGACCTCTGCTCAGGATTATCCACCAGCTGATAAACATATCCTGCGAATCTATTCACTTGGGGCTGTCAACCCACAAACAAACAGAAAACACAGCAGAAGATTTTCCCTCCACAGAAGCCCACCAGTGCAGCAAAATCAGGATCCATAATCAAGCTCAGAGCCATATATCTGTCCAGTCCAGTGGGTTTATATGGTCAGCACCAGGACCCTGTGTGGTTGACCACTCCTCAGCAGGGTAGAAAAAAAAGAAAAGTAGCCATAGTTGTCCAGATCAGTAGGCCACACTAATCTGGCAGCCCTCCCCTTCCGTTCACTTCCACAAGAGAGTATCTCTTTTGAAAGGTACTAACGGTCTGCACCACGAGAAGGCGGGGTCGGACATTAGGTGCTAGGCCTGGCCGGTTCTATGCATCATCACAGGGGATTGGTGCATAGCTCTCCTTCCAGTGACTACCTAGCTACCATTTACAGACATCCTACGCATTACAAAAATATCAAAACAGAGGGAGTTATTCAGTCAAGCCTGGAATAAAAAAACCGCTTACAATCTGGTTACCATATTTATGTAGCATCACGAAAATTGCCTGGCATGGTATCTGCAAAACTTGAGTCAGATATCCCCTGTACTACTCTAATGAATTACTGCAGCCATGTTTACCAGGAAGGCTACCTTTCGGATAGCTCATCTATTCCTACTGTTATTTTACATGTTGTCACTTAAACTGTAATTATACAGCGAAAAAGTAACCAAAATTTAAAAATATATCATTAAAACTTTTTTTTTCAAAAAATTAATGGGAAGATTTAATCATAATATTGCTTTTAGCATTTAAAATGTTTTCAATTTCTAACACAGTTTGTTTCAAGAAATAGAAAATAATAAATAAAAAACAGTAACCTACTAACGCCGTATTATTAAAAGTTACATCAATTTACAGAGAAACATTTAAAGGAAATTATTCTTTTTGCATTATAAAACCTACGAAATCATCAAAGACAAAAGAAATTTGCGTATCTCCTCATGTTTATAATTATATTCATACAACTGAAAATAGTCTTGCCATACAGCTGGTTAAACCAAAATAAATTGGTAGATGCTGATTTCTTTTAATATGCTTTCTTTTCTACAGCATATGTCAAAAAAACGCATGAATCAATGACTTCAAAAACATCAAATTTCCACTTACATCTATTTTGATTACAAGCAATGGTCGAGTGTGGTTACTAAAGCTCTCAAATTGCTTACTACTATATATATACTTTTGTTACACCATTATCTACAATACAACCACCTACAATTGCTTCTCGTATCAAGAGAATAGTCTAATATAAGTACGCAACATAAACACACCACCACTCATAATAAATACCGAAAAATAATGATATTAAGATGTTGCCACACCTAAACTTTGCAAAATAAATTGAAATTACGAACACGAAGATGTGAAGAGCATCTGTTGTTGTCAGACGTGGCCATAACAAAATCCTCAACTATAATGGAACATTCTAAATCAACAATCTTCCATAACCCCTACAACATGCCCAAAAGATATAACACCCTCTGAAGATGAAGACAAAAAGTCATCAAAACCAGTTAGGGACATTAACTAACTGTAAATAATGTGCGAGCTCATAAATCCATCTATACACCAAAATTTAGGGTTCATCTCTACACCACAACACACGGCGAAGAACGAGTGCCTTCAGAAAGCCTACAACGAAGCATCAGTAACAGCCAGTGGGAGAACTGACGATGGACCTCCCCGAATGCCAATGGAGCAAGTGAAGCAGACTCCCGATATCGGTAAATCCTTTATGTACTCCAGCATTATTTAAATGGTAGTCTCTACAGGCTAAAAGTCAAACTATATTTCATATGTAATCTGATAAAACCTGTGTTTAAACTATGAATCTAAAAATGTATTTTTGCGTAAAAACTTTACAACTTAAAAAATTGCATTTTTATATTAAATGTATTATTTTCCTACTCATACAAACTTCTTGTAGGTTTTTTGTTCATTAATATCTATTTTCTTCTTTATTTTAATCTTTATAAAACATACACACATTTTACATTTTCTTTCAACAACAAACAATGCAGACTAGAGTTTGTCTCCGAAAAGCAATGAGAAAAAAAAGCACCCTCGTATTAACTAAATTGTTCGGGATATAGAGACATGATGACCACAGAGGAGCTTCAAAGAGGTGGGGAGGAACAGAAATAATCGGAGGGGACAATATAAATCCTACAGAAGAGCGAATACAACAGTCTCAGTATGTTGAAGATGTGGGACCCACTGTCGGCTTTCATGGATGTAAAACCCCAAATTCGCTACAATTCTTCCTCGGGAATCTTTTAAACATGTGGAGAACTATTGGCTACATGGAGAAATGATTGAGTAGATTATTTTATGAAGAAATGCAACCACGATGTTGTTTGATTGACACTGCTCGTTGTCTGAAAGTGTCCACGCAAGCTTTCTTACTAGGCTATCGATAGCGGTTCACTTTAATATTCAGTGACAAGGTGATTTCACTAAATAGTAGACGTCAGTTTCCAAAAATTGGTTTCCTTGGTGGGGAACATTTTGCCAACAGCTAGGACAAATATAATGACCAGACTTTCAGTTACCTCATGGCTCATGGGAGGCTGTGGGGTGAGATGGGTAGGAGAGATAATCCTACAACCACACAACGAGAACTATAAAAACAGCATAGGTAAATACTTAGACTTTTCGAATTTTTTTCCATAGATCATTTTCGTACCCTCTTCCTTTTGCAAAAACAAGGTGAATGTTTTTTGCAAAACTGTTATTGGAATTTATGCTATCGTTACAGTGGCCGTTTTTCTTACATTTTAAAGGACAATCCTATATTTTAGGGCGTTGTCCTATATAATTATAAAAATTGAGAAAGATGTTTTTATCTTCCAATTGGTTTTCGCTTGACATTTTCCAGGTTTGAGGATTTGTCAAAAGTTTCACCTTATCTTTCGAACGCGACGGGAAAACTTAATGATTTAAGTGGCAAATGAAAGCTTGTTACGCTGGGAATATTATAAGCTATTCCCATGCTTTCTTTTTCCTAAAAGTGGTAAAGTATGAAAACCATTCTTTCGCTATATCTCCAGAACATGAGTGCCAAAATATACGTCAAATGAAAGCCAATGATTCGGGAAATGTCGTAGGTTATGAAAAATTGACCCCTTTCTTTCTTCCCACCTAAAAAGAAGGTAAATATGAACACCATTGTTCCCTTAATCTCCAGAACGAGAGTAAGGAAAGTAACAAGCCATGCGTCAAATGAAAGCTTGTTACATGGGAAGTGTCATAAGCTATTGAAAAATAACCCCCCACACTTTCTTCCCCTCTAAAAAACGGGAATAAGGAAAATCTTTACTATATCTTTCGAAAGCGAGGGCCTAGTTACGAGACGAATGTAAGCTCATCAAATGGCCTTCGTAAACCATTTTGAATTTTTCCCCCCACTGAAAAAAGAGGGACGGCGGATTATTGTGTAGATTTTAACGACTCATAGCCTAAATTAAAGCTTGTGACATCTCTAATATCACGGGGTATTTGAAACAAGACTCCAAAAGAAAAAATGTGGTCGATGCTTATGGGTCATATATTAAATGAAAGTTTTTGAAGGTACTTTCAGTGACAAAGGAAAAAATATAAATAAATTTAAAAATTCCCATCTTCTTATACGGGCCCTAAAAAGTAGAAATAAATCGATGGTGCACTCATTCACTTCAAAGGAAGATAGTGCTCCAGCAATCTTGTTCAGTAGATAAATCGGCATTCTATCTTCCTTTTTAGTGGATACAGAATCTAGTTCAGTGACTGATTGCATCATCGATATGGTTTAGGTTTATTTTCTACATTTTAGGGTCCATATAAGATAGGTATTTTTAAATTTTTTTTTGTGGTCTATTTTATGTCGTCCTTTAGAAGTTCTATATTTTTGATACGAAATAAATATCGTTCTGTCTTCCACTAATCGTCATAAATTTATCTTTTTATTGTTGATATGATTATGGAATTAAAAACATTGGTTATAATTGTAATAAATTATTAAATAATTTTTGAAATAGTGGAATATTTGACAAATTGAAAGTTATTTTCTTGATATATTCGTTCTTTTTTACGTTTTTGAATATTTTTGCATTTTAAATAAAATTAATATATGCATATTATTTGTTTTACTTTAGAACTTTTTTTAGGATATTTACCACTTTTCCGAAGATGACTTGCTAGACCTAGCTTAAAATTAAGAGTATTATGACAAATACTGACGAAGAAATATTTTTTAATGAAAGAAATTTTCGGAAAATATGCTTTTCAATGTCCCTATTTTCTCCCGAAAAATGATCATCATAGCTTTTATAAAAATATTTTTTGATCCTTATTTCTGGTTGTCTGCTGAAAAAACTAAATCTATTGGAGATTGGAGTTTTTTCTATATTGGGCAATAAACTAAGATGTTACAAATTTTTTAATAAACCTATGCCATTTTACTTTTACACTGTTTTGATTCTCCCACCCCCCCGGCAGTCTTACGCAAATCCAGGTTTAGAAATATTAACGCTTTTTTTTAATGAAAAACTTTTCTTGTATTCACATGGCCAAAAGTAATCCAGACTGCCCAGAAATCTTGAAATATACCAGATCATTTGCTTTTCTAAATCGGGTACAGTAGGAGATGGGGGCACGTCCCTCACCTTCAAAATTGTAGGATGGCTAAAAACATACGTTTAAAATTAAGACTCTTTGTGTAATGATTTATTTTCATCTTCTTTGTGATTCTAATGCATGTGGTTTAAAATTACACTGGAAACAAATAAAAATTTGTTCCTATATTTCTCACTTCTCTGGTCATTTATTTTATCCTCTCCTACCATAAAACGTTTCTTGTTGTATGCCCGTTTTGATTTTTACCCTTTGATGTGCCAGGCAGAGAACAAATCCGAAGCACAAGGCTTTGTTTCTACAAACACTGTGGACGAAGGTCCACCGAGTTTGACCTTGTTTAGTTAAAATATTTATTGTTCTTTCTGCGTAAAACACCGTCCGGAAGTTGGAAAAAAAAATCTGAAAATAGCTATTTCCATACTGCAGCCCCGGGTAAGGCATGGATGTGTGTGTTGTTTTTCTGCTGAGGTCCCGCCATCCTCACAGACCTTCTTCTATGGCGTATTAAACTGACAGGCTCCTGACCGACCTCTGCGGCAGCAGCTGCTTGAGGGGGGTATATTTATTTATCTAATCTCAGTAACAGAAATATAAAATTTTCGTGGCAAAATTGTATGCTGCACTCTAGATAAAGTAAGTATAATTATTTGCGTTTCAGCCTGTTTCAGAATTTTGAATTGCATAATAAAATCTCAAATACGTGCATATAAATTCCCTAAAAAAGTTTGAATTCACATGATTTCTTCGTGTAACCTCCCATCGTTCTATTTCACCTGATGTTTATTTCACATGATTTACTCAGAAGTGTGGTTTTATTCTGCCTTAATACAGAATTTCTTGGATGCCTTAAATTACGTAAGTCTGAAACAAATTAAAACATAAAACTATATTTAAAGTACAGCAATGCAAATAAATATTAGTTTTATTTTATTAACCGATTTTACTGAAATTGGAGTCTAAATACATTTTTTCTACATTTCCCACTAGAGTATTTCACGCATTTTTTAAAATGTTTATATTTGAAAACTAGACAGATTGTCTGAGTTCCTTCAATCAATAGTGAAGTGTGCTAGTCATTGGACTACCTGCAAGAAAAGTTGTTTCAAATGTGTGGTTTAGCAGTGAAATTTTGCTTTTAAATTTAATGGTTCAAAATGAAACTGGGGTCTGAAAAAGTAATTTTTCAACTTTTAATTTAAAATTTTTTCTCTAAAGGGGCAGAAACATCGAAACCAGGCCCATCCAATTGGCAACTCATAAAACAAACAAATAATATGCTAAATTTTTCTCTTTTTTCCACCTTTCCGATGAATATTTTAGGTGCAACTAAACCAGGCATGACCAACTGTTTTTGCCCCCGGGCCGGATTGGAAAAAAAAATATTTTCACGGGCCGGATTGGAAAAAAAATATTTTCACAGGCCGGACGAAATATTAAAATTGAAAAATGTTAAGCAAAACACTTATTTCTTTAAGTAAACAAAATTTTATTATGAAATTTGTTTATGAATAATTGTAAGTAAATCAATACAACAAATTAACATAATAACTAATGCGACGTGTTGAGGCGGTTTGCATCGCTTATTATTTTTTTAATATCTGGTTCTATACTTGTAGTAGCTATTCTTAACACAGCCTCCAAATGTAAATCATTCAATCTTGATCTTGTTGTACTTTTATTTAGATTCATTAAAGAAAAGGTTTGTTCACAAACATAAGTTGAGCTAAAGATTACAAAATATGTCTTGGCAAGTTTTTTTAAATATCCATATTTTTCATTATTCAATTGCTTATAAAAATTACACAAATTTTCTTGCTCTTCTCGATATTTCTCATGCAATAATTCATCACATTGTAAATTAATTATTTCTAATTGTATATCAACAGGAACGTCATCAACTTGTACAGAAAATGGATTTCAGATAATAGATAAAATTTTATCAATTTTTTTGAAGCAATCGAATCTCTGCTCGAAATCTGTCATTAGTGCAAGGATGTTTTTATTAAATGTATTAACCTTTTCTTTTAAAATATTTAAAGATATGGTCTGTAACGTTGGAAAATGATCAAATTTACATTCAGCCAGAATTGTAGAAAAAAGGCTAAGCTTCATTTTAAAAGCTCTTAATTTCTGTATTAAATCATGAGCAAATAAATTTTTTCCTTGTATACATGTGTTAAATTCGTTCAAATGTGTGAGAATATCCAAAGAAAATGCTAAATCACAAATCCAATTTGGATCTAATAATTCAGGAAAATTCTCATTTTCTTTAAGCATTAAAAATATTTTTATTTCCTCTTGAAGGTCCCACACACGTCTTAAAACTTTTCCCAAACTTAACCAACGGATTTTATTGTGATATAGTACATCTAAATGACTGGTATTTAGTTCTTCAAGGAGATCAATAAATTACCTGTGATTTAATCCTTTTGATCGTAGGAAATTCACTAATTTCACAACTACATTTGTAACATGATCGATTTTTAAAATATTTTTGCACTATGCAAAAATATTTTACTCGCCTGCTGGCAACGTCGCTTGAACATCGAGTGCGGATGAGTATAAAAGTTTTAATTCTTTATAACGGAATCTTTTTTAAAAAATTCCGAAGTGTCGAGAATTCATTCGATTAATTACTAGAAGTTAAATGTTAATATTGAAAAATTGTTCGCGGGCCACATAAATTCATTACGCGGGCCGTATGTTGGCCATGCCTGAACTAAACACTCGCCAATTCATGGTATTCATTAAGAATGTATATTTTTGTTCTTTCAACAAGATGGTTTCTTGATTCCTTAAGAATAGTTTTTTTTCCTCAATTGATTACATTACTCCTTAGAAATGTATATTTTCGCTTTTAATACATTTTCCTGCTGCTCTTTACGAATATCGTTTTTTTTTTCTTAGTGGCTCTTCACTAAGTTTGGCTTGGACGGGCATGATCTAAACAATACTTACTCTCGTTAAAGTACGGCAAAGGGAGATTAAAGCAAAAAAGTTTTCGTATCTGAAATTTAACTCTATTACTGAAAATAAGTGTGAAAATGACTTTTTCATCCAGAAGTTAAACAATCTAATTAAATAATACCAAAGTTTCCTAAAAAAAAAGATTTAGTGGTTATGTTTTAATCCCAAGAAATTAAGGAACAAAACTGAAAGATAAAAATCTGTTAGTCAATATAAACGTTGGCATCTGCTATTTGGAAAAGTTTTTGTCCAAGCTGTGTGCATTATAAATGATAGAGAACATTTTGAGCACCGTAATGGTTTTTGAATGCTCTCATTATCTCCTTTTGTTAAAGAATTAGGGATAATAGCGAAACTGTTTGTCATCAAAATAAGATGTATTTCTTTTTGTTTATTTCGCTAAGGCTAGACCATACATTGAGTTACATGAGAGACTGAGACGATCAAAGTTCGGCTCAGCATACATCACACTAAAATACCCCCTCAAGCAGCTGCTTGCCACAGAGGTCTGACAGGAGCCTGTGTTTATATGCCACAGTAGGAGATCTGAGAGGATGGCAGGACCTCAGCAGAAAAACGACACACACATCCATGCCTAATACGGGGCTCGAACCCAGATCCCTTAGATCAGTAGCCAAGCGTGCTAACCACTCGGCCACCCGAAAACAAAGCTTTCATTTGACGTATAGCTCGTTACTTTCCGCACTTGAGTTCAGAAGATATAGTGGAACAATCATTTTCACATTGTCCCCCTTTTTCAGGGGTAAAGCATAGGGAGTCAATTTTTCATAGCCTATTCCCAGCGTCAGATTTCATTTGACGTATAGCTTACTTTCGGCATTCGCGTTTTAGAGAAGCGGAACAATCGTTTCGCATTTCCCTTTTCTAGGGGGGGGGGGGGTCAATATTTTAGTCTATACTGACCGTGTAACAAGTTTTCATTCGACACATAGCTTGTTATTTTTCGCAGTCGCATTCAGGAGATATAGGAGAACAATCATTTTCATTTCCCTTTTTTCAGGAAGGGAAAGCATGGGGTCAATTTTTCGTAGACGGCATTCTCCGTCAGAAGCTTTTATTCAACGTGTAGTTTACTTTCGGCCTTTGCGTTCTGGAGATATAGCTTAAGAATAGTTTTCGCATTTTCCCTTTTTTAAGGGGGAAGAAATATTGGGAAGGGGGAGGCATTTTCTTATAGCCTATGACACTCCCCGTGTCACAAGCTTTCACTTGGCACTTAAATCATAAGTTTCTCCATCGCGTCCGAAATATATGGTGGAACAGCGTTTTGTCAAATCCATAAACTGACCAAATGACAAATGTCAAAGCCAAAAACAATAAATAAAAAAAAAATACCCCCTCAAGCAGCTGCTTGCCACAGAGGTCTGACAGGAGCCTGTCAGTTTATATGCCACAGTAGGAGATCTGAGAGGATGGCAGGACCTCAGCAGAAAAACGACACACACATCCATAGCCGAAATCCGGGGCTCGAACCCAGGTCCCTTAGATCAGTAGCCAAGCGTGCTAACCACTCGGCCACGGAATAGGAAGTAAAAATTTCAATTACTAAACAAAAATATTTCTTTACCAAAAAATTTTGCTACCAGTACACTATGCCTTATCCTTACTGGTATGCCGTCAGGAGAGACAAAGGGTCATGGGTAGGCCAAGACCGTCTCAACTACAGGCCTGCTTCAAGCTGCATATCACTTGACGTCAGTACCATGGGATTACGCTTTTCGGCTGCAGACGATCAAATGCTATAGTAGAATCTGTATTAAATAATGAGGCTGTTTGTGTAAGTGGCATTTTGCTAATACGTTATTACAGAAAAGTATTGATTGTGTTTGAAACATTTTTCTAAATAATTATAACAAAGTGAGGAATGATAAAAACTATAAAACAAAAACAAGAAAGCCAAATGACAAAACCGAGATGTTTGAACAAATAATAATCCAAGATTTCTTTTTATTCATTTATTATTTAGTTCCCCTATTAGTGCAAAATTATCGTTTAAAAGTAATTAATAATTCTTTTTTGCAGTGCAAGATGTTTAAAAAACATTAATCCTAGGGGTCATTTTTGTCGTGTTTGCAATTTTCTAACATAAACCTTTGTTTTTATATTAAAAAAGAGGTAGAAATATTTTGCATTTTAATTATTATGTGAAATTGCATTGCAAAAGTTTTATTATTCATCTGATTTTGAATAAAATTATTGAAATATAATCTATATTTATACTTTAATTTTACAAATGGCAGTAGCAAAAAACTTTAAAATATTGTTATTAAATAAAATTGAAATAAATATACCGTTTAATTTTACAGCTATCAGCAGCATAACTTTAAAATTTGATTTGGCAAAATTTCACTGAAAAAATTTATTTTAAATCATGAGGTGTCAATTGTAAACGTTTCCGAACGATATTTGCGAAAATCTGTCGAATATAAAGGAAAAGTTTCCTAGAGCATACTTCAAAGCGCTTTGGTGAACGTATGCCCTCCCCCCCATTGACGTCACGATTCATTGGAGCAGGCACGTTCCTTCACGACGCCCCGGGCAGGCACGGCCGTAGCGCGTCGTGTTATGCTTCCCCTCAAGCAGCTGCATACCACAGAGATATGTCAGGCATATGAATGTCAAGATGTCATAGGGCCCTGCGAGGAAGGTGAGATCTCAGCAGAAAGATAAAACACAAATATTCGAAGTCCCTTTGATCAGTCGCCAAGCGTGCTAATCACTCGAATCTAAATCCTGTTTTAATGAAACATTAATTAGCCATAAGGTGTATAAATTAATTACACAATTATCGATACTGTGCATAAATACCCAGGGCCCGAAATTAAATTCTGCAAATGTGTCTGCCTTAAAACGAATTTTCGTATAACCCCTATTGGAGAATTTTTTTTTTGCATCTCATGGATGTTTGGGTTGTCTTTCTGCTGAGGTCTCGCCATCTTCTCAGTACCTTCTGCTATGGCGTATAAACTGACAGACTCCTGTCAAACCCCTGTGGTAAGCAGCTGCTTGAGGGGATATTTATTTTTAAGGTAATTACTAATCGAAAAATTAGTATCATTAAATGATTTAGGGCAAAATAAAGTCAACAATTTACCAAGTGCAAACAGTTGCTTGAGGATAGTACGTTTATTTTTGAAATGATACAGAGTTTCTTTTTAACTCTACTTGTGCAGTTAATAGTACAATATACCATAACGAATTTTTTTAATTCTCTTAACCAATAAAAAAAGGGAAATCAAGTTGAACGCGACAGAACTATGATAAACTTGCCACTTGTTACCTCGTAAGAGTTAATGAGGAGCTGCAATGCAGTCTATGGGCTAAAATATACACAATCACGCATCTATGGTCGATATTTTAAACAATCGAAATGTAGTTTGAAAGTCTCAGAAAACATTATTGCCATTCCTTTTGTTCAAACGTGTTTGAAAGGATCAAATATTGTTTATATTTAGTTTAGGACCTGAAAAAAAAAATCTCCAATTGGGGTTCGTTATATGAAAATTCGTTTTACGGCAGGCAGGTTTGCAGAATTTAATTTCGGACCCGGAGGGGGTTAAGAATACATGAGTAGGGTTTCACAATTACTAAAATATTCTGCTGAATAGAAAAGGCCAAAATATAATTATACAAAGACAACTGCTTTGGGTTTCAAAGCAGGTAGACAAGTTTAATATTCATTATTAGACGACAGGATTTACAGGGGGGCGGGGGTTATATTCCTGTTCTAGGAATGTAACCCTTTTGTAAATCTAGGACTACCTATATTAAGAGGATCAAGATATACTAATCATTAGTTCCGCATTAAACACTAGAGAACCCCCCCCCCCCCCCAATAACAATGCATATTGTTAAACACAAAAGTGTTTCCACATTAAACTAAAAATTTTAAAAACATGTATTCCTAATAATGAACTTCCGTTCCTCACTTAAGGAAAAAAAACCCACGAAATTCAACTAACACTATTTTAAACAGCGATTATGGCTCAACAAAGATCTTTTGTACCACTTAAAAAGCTATAGGGCAAATTAATTTCATATCAGGCAACTGTTTTAACTACCACAAATCAATGATGAGCCTTAGTTCCCGCAATTTATCATCATAGATAGCTATTTTAGTAGATTAGGAGTGGATATTTATACTTATCGCCAAACAACTTCCCGCATTTGGTAAAAATCCTATAACAGAGCAATCTCAAAACAGGCAATAGTTCTAACTAAGGCATATTCCTACACTAACCTTCGTTATGAACTTAAAACACCCAGACTGAAATAATCTAAACTGAGACAACTGTTTTAACTAGAAACAAACATATCATTAATTTATAGTAACAACGCCGATAGGTATCTTATTGCAGTTCAACATTGCTGCATTCTGACGAAATATCCAAAAATGGCGTCTGGGGGCCATACACTTTATCGTAGTTAAATTTGAATTTAGAAAGGCCCAGTTTAGAACTTCGCTCCAATTCTTTTATACAGCCCTAAAGTTTGTAATTTGCAAAAATACTCAAATTTGAATACGTAATTTTCCATTGATTTTTTTTAATCTACGCGAGTTTGCACAAATATGAAATGGAAATTTACCGCAAATAATTAAAAATTTAATTTTCAATGAATTATATCTCCGCCATTTCAGGACAATAAGAGGAAAGGAGTGAGTATAGGCTTTCCTCAGTCTATATTTTGCTTACGAAGTCCCAACATAATGCTGTCGTTCAAGTTGTTACTTCTGTACTCTTGTACGTCACTAATTTCATTGATCTTAGAATTTTAACGAAATCAATCATCTTTCTAATCGACTTTTTTTACGATAGGGCCACCAAAATGGCAAATGAAATCTATTTATTATTAATGACTTATTAGCACATCTTCCATTATTTTATTTCTATTCCCACTCAATAGCAATCTTAAAACATTTTGGTGTGGTGGAGGACAGAAATTAAATGTTTTAACTCATTCTTTAGCTGTTCCCTGTATAAAGAATTTAGCAATCATATTATATACATACCTATTCATTTTTTTAAATTATGCCATCTATAATAATGACCATGGTGGGCATTTATTCGTAACATGGAGAATATATATAAATTTCTACAGGCGTTTGCAAATGATTACTTTTAGAAGTGGTTCCGAAACTGTGATCTCCGGACTACAAAGGTTCCTCAATGATAGTACAAGGGGTCTGGATGCTATTTTCAACAGTTCAGAAAGGACCAACGAAAATAGTAGATTTACACTGACTATACAACTTCTGCAAGTATTCTTACGATTTCTTACTTCAATGAATCTTTCTAATTTCCATTGCTGGAAATGATCTTATATTTACAAATTTAGCAAGGATTAATTTCAAATCAGTGTTTGACAGAAGTATTTTACCAAATACTGCATTGGGTTTAGCATAGTGAATTGGCATAATTTATGTGAAGGATAAAATTGAAATAATTCAAGCGAAAAAAATTATTATTAAAAGTTGATGAAAACATTTCGTATTATTTGTAATACTATAAAGTTGGAGTAGTTGTTCATTGTAAGACTTATGAAATAACGGGTGACATCACCACTGTAGAAAACCTATACGGAAATCCTGATGTAATGTTTGCTGGGAGTCAAAATTTTTCCAATCTTAAATACAGGAAAATCTAAAAAAATTGGGGGAAAACACTATTTTTGCCTAAAATACGTAGTTGAATAATTAAATATTTCAAGATAAATGTACTGTAAACTTATTACTATATACATGGACTAAAAACTTTACACACTGAAATGCAAATATTATTCTAAAAAGTCATGGGAAACACATTCGTATTGTCAAGAAAAAAGTTTCTAAAATCGTTCCGAAAATGCCCCAAATCCTACATAAACTGCCAGAAATCAAAGGTTATGCCACAGAGGTCTGACAAGAGCCTGTCAGTTTATATGCCATAGTAGAAGATCTGAGAGGACGTCAGGACCTCAGCAGAAAAACGACATGCACATCCATGCCTTACGGGGCTCAAACCCAGGTCCCTTAGATTAGTAGCCAGTGTGCTAACCACTCGGCCATGGGATGTTATTAACACATTTAAAAAGTTTAAAAATGGTAAAGTACAAAACTATTTTGGAAATACAATTAACAATAAAAAACAAAATTATAAATATAGATGTCATTTTACTTGAATAGAAATTTAAGAATTTGAAATGTTTGAACAGTGTCTCTAGCCTAGGACACAATTCTTATTCTCAAAAATTTTATCATTAGCAACAAAATAGTACGAAGTCGCTTGAATGTTCTCCTGTGTGTGTGTGTGCTCACGTTAGAAAACATGATTTGAAAAACAATTCCCATTAATTCTAAGCTGAATCACAATTAATATATAAAACTACATACACAAAATTTAGGTAAAACGTTATCAAATCCTAAATTCTGGGGAAAACTAACGTCACACATAAGAGCTTTGTTTGAGGCCAACAATAAATGAATCCTAAATAACAGGAAATCTTAAATCGGGACTTCACTGTATGTTATTACTTCAGCATGGGTTTCTTAGATTTGATCTGTACATGTTGAAAGGACACGCCAAACTTATTAATATGAGTTATTGAGTGTAAACTGATTAGTCTTTATCATTAATCTCAGTGGACTAAAGATTAATCCTTTAAATCATTATGTGATTTTATACAGATGTCTGGGAGTAGAAATATGGTAGATGGATACTTTTCTGATACAGCCTATTTATTATAGGCTACTCATTTCTCAGTTCCCCAAGAGCTTTTCAATTTCCATAAATCATGAAAAGATAAAACATATTATATTTTTTATTTCTTTTCCAGCCTATACATACACAGCTTATACAACATATGTACATCAAAACGATGTATTCAGAGAAAATAGCATTACGGAAGACAGGATAGCAGATGACTGTAATCCATATCCTGTACTGGATCTAAGGTTTCGTACTATTTGTAAAGGCAGTGAAAAATACTGGTATCGTATAATCTATAGAGTATATTTTGATGATCACTGACTGTCACACTTTCTACTATACCTTAATTTTCTTTGTTAAGTGAAAGGCCACAAGATAATTTTGATAATTAATAAGGCCAAGTTTATATGTGACCTTTAGTTTTCAATTGAGATCTGCCACAAGGTTTTTCTTTAGTGATGGTATCTGGTTATATACATATCAATAAATAAGGTACAATGGTAAAACCATTAACATCAAATCCTTTTATACAACCATAGAAAACAAATAAAATATTAAACCGAGGGAGCATTAATGCTAAACGCTTCATAAAGCTCATTGTACAGTGGAAACTACAACTCATAGTTTTCTTAATTCTAACAATTTGCCTACTGTTTACATCATATGGCATGTTCAGCAAGGTGCAACCCCACTGACATTTATTCAAATGGCATGTTTAGTGCAAATCATCTTGAAGGCTACAAACGATTTTATTTTGAAGCTGATGAACAACACTGCAAGAGTGGTGACACATACCCCCACCAGATGGGTAAATGGAAATAAAAATATATTTTTACGAGCCAATGGATAAAACATCTGCTTTGAAAATGTGCTTGGCAAGCATAGATTGCCTATGTGATTAAGGCCGCAGAGTCAAAGTGTTAATACAGATTACTAGGGCATTTAAAAACAGTGGATGGAAAAACGAGAGCATTTAACGGCTACACCTTGCATATCAGTTCTGTAACCACTTATGTAAACTAACGTCAAAAATGCAGTAGTAGTACAACACTAGAAACCTATGTGTACATACCTCTATGATAAAAATTAGTATTTTCTTTAACCATATTAAAAGTCTACTAAGGTGTAAGATTATATAACTAAAGAAAAAAAAAATGAAGAAACAACCCATAGAGAATTCTGCTTTCTCTGTAAAAAAAAAAATGCATTAACTATTTTCTTACAAGTACTGAATGCATGTGACAGGAGTTAAATGCTGGTAACAGCTCACCAACAACCCAAATATAAAAGAGAACCATGTTATGAAACACAGTTTTGGAAGGAAATTTATAGCGTATGTCAGATATTTCAAATAAGTTTTCTTAAATAGTACTTATTGCCCAAAACATGCATGTAAATATATACACAAAAAATTTACTGATGCATAATCTTGCAGCACGAAGCAGTAATGTCCCCAACACTCTAGTGTTTACATGCTGCAGGACTGCTGATCAACTTTCCATATCATTTTAGAGTCATCAGTTGTGTTTGTGATATGGCATCTCAGTTTAATTTTTCTTCATCAATATTTTCTTCTGAATCTTCATCATCATCCTCTTCATCATCTTCATCTCTGGCCATCAGTTTTCTTGCTAATTTAACTGCATAAAACTCATTATAGTGCATTTTTCTTTTGTATTCAAAAGCTGTCCTATTTGCTGTAACATAAAATTTTAGTTAGACACATTATACATAGCATTTTTTTCACTATTATGAAAATATATTAAATGATATCTATAACAAAATTTCTGTTTAACCCATTAAAATCACAGGCTTTGAAAAACCAACTTTGAATGCTGGCTGCTTCAGCTAAGATTTAAAATAAACTTGTCTAAGTAAGGTTATTCCCTCACTTTCACTACTCTTTACCAGCTACTTGGTCCTTGGGCTGATATGATCATTAAAGGGTTAAAACCAAGAAACAAAATTTTATATCTACAATTCAATTTGTATTTGGTGAAGTGAAAAATAAATGTTTTGATAATTTTCTTCTATAATTAATCTAGCTTGTACCTAACAACTATATTATAAATTAAGATCAAAATGTTAAGCTAAAATAAAATTTTAATTAATACACACTGGTAGAAATTGAAAAAAGAACACCCAGAAGGAATTCCTTTGAGAACGTCACATTATAATATGTTAATAGTTAAGGGTAGCAGAAACTGTGATCTGAGATTGAAAAATCATTGGATGAAATAATTACGTCACTGAGGGCGACAACATGCAAATGTATGCAGCACATATTTAAGGACTAGGGCATGAAGAAAGAAGTTATTTGTTTTGTGTTGTTCAGTGCTCTTTGAAGAAGCTACCATGCCTGGATGATGCAGGCACACAACATTTGTTCAGTTAGTGGAGTTTGAGTAAAGTCCTATAGTGGGTCTTCGGGAAGCAAGTTGGTCTCTTCGTCAAATTGCACATTGAGTTGGATGAGAGGTATTGGTAGTGGTACGAAGGTGGCGTCGATGGTCAGAAGAACATTCACACACTCACAGATGTGGTTCCAGGCAACACAGAGTTACAGACACACAAGAGGATCGGTGTATCAGGAGGGCAGCAGGGGCAGAGTGGATGGTATGGCATCACAAATTCGATCTTCTGTCACACCAAGGGTGTCTACAAGAATGATATGCAATTGTCTTTTGGAAGCAGAATTATGGGCACACATGCCGCTGGCACAGTTACCAATGTCACCTCATCACTGTCGAGCATGTTTGCAGTGATGTCAAGAACGAGTTCATTGGAGGGAAGAATGGCAGTCTGATGGTCGTTTATGCGTCTGAAAGCAAGAAGGTACGTAAGAGGCTTCTTCCATCATGCATCCACCAATGACACACATGGCTCATGCCAAGCATCATGGTGTGGGGGAGAATTTTCTCATCAATATTTTCTTTTGAATCTTCATCATTATCCTCTTCATCTCTGGGGAAGTGTTTTCTTCAACAATATTTTCTTTTGAATCTTCATCATTATCCTCTTCATCTCTGGGGAAGTGTTTTCTTCAGCAATATTTTTGTACGTGCTAGTGTTACCCAGGGTAAACTGAATAGCAATACATACGTCAGCGACATCGTACAGCCGGGTCGTCCTGCCATATTTGAGTGCAATCCCAAATGCAATATTCCAGCAGGATAATGCTCATCCACACTCTGCCCAGGCAACTCAACATACTCTTCAGGCAGTGCACTAATTCCCTTGGCCAGCATGCTCCCTGAACTGGATCAGACAGACTCTTCTGCAGACTGCGGCAGGCAACGACAATTGCTGAGTTAGGTGTCCAAGTTGAAAGTGCATGGAATGGTATCCCCCAGCGTGATATCCAGCATTTGTATGACCGATTGCATGCCAGATTGGAAGCTTGTATTGCTGCTCGAGGAGGTTCAATACCTTATTAAAATGTGTCTTCTGTAAAATGTAATACTCATTAAAAGGTAAAATAAACATTGAATCACTTCACACCTATGATCACTGTCCTTTCTCAGCAAGTTGTTTCTACTAAATAAATCTCATAGATTACGCTTCAATTGTTAATTGTGTTCTTTTTTTTTCAATTTCCACCAGTGTATATAAACACTGCCTTATCAAAATATTAGAAAATTTCTATGTATGTCATTCGGGATATCTAACTTTAAAGCTTTATAACTTCAAAATATGCATTTAACGAAAATGTGACTGAATGGAAATGTCACGATCATAATCAAACCTATTCAAATCTGAATTTTCAATAACATCCATTCAGTATCTAAAGAGTTTCAAAAGCTGGAATATTTAACAATAAATTATTTTGTTTTACAAAAAAAAAATAACAACATTAATAATTGTCTAATATTGAAATAATCATCACACATACTTCCAAAATGTATATTTTATTACAGGGTTTGAAACAAATACTTTATTGTTTCAAATCATTTAATTTTATTGTTATTTATAATTAATTTCTCAGGTAAAGTCTTATGATGCATAAATGTTGCAAAATATTTCAGTTCCCATAATTCTTCAAACATTGAACGAAAATTTTTGAAGTTACAGATCTATGTATTTAGATTGCCCATTGACATAATATGGAAACTCTTATATTTTACAGAGCAGTATATGAGACACTAAAACTCCTATTTAGAAATACAATTACAGTCAAACCTATCAATATGACTACTCATAGTTCTACATAATGTGACCATTTGTGAAGCTACCTACATAAAAACTACAGTATTCTTTTGGTGGTTTTATCTGAGTGAAATTTGTACATTTCTCCCATATTTGATTGCAGACAATTTTATTTTTAGTATTTCTAAAGAAACCATTATTATGGGGGGAGGGGATGGAATTGGAAATACTGATTTGGTAGACTGCTCAATTTCATGGAGCTTATAAAAGTTCCAAGAAACTATGGAGAATTATGATTATTCTATTAATGGGAAAAAAAATCAAAATTTTTATTATTCTTCAATTACTATAGTATTATGCACATTTTCTGCAGTTTCCCTTCTTTTCATAGGTTCAAAGAAAATGAAAGGTTTTGTGGATAGATAAGCCCTGTTGATATTACCTAATTCTTAAATGATAATCTTAAATACCTTAAGAGAAACAACAGAAATCATTTTAATGATTATTTCATGTTAATACCCCATACAAAAACTATGCAACCTTACCTTGCATTCATTTCTATTATTTTTATTAAAAAGTGTACATCTGAATCCTAAGCTATTCCAAAAATGTGAATATAATATTATCACAATATATTCCTATTTACATCTCTATTCCCATCATAAATGAAATTGGAAATTCCTGACATTTTCTGTATCTTTTATTATGGAATTCTGTGTTTCTAGGTACCATAATTAGGGCTGTAAGTTTTTTGCAGCTCAAATTTCCACAACAATTTCCATGCATTTAAATGTTTTTTCATGATTCCACAAATTTTTATGTTTTTTTTCCTCCTTAAATGCATGAAAACATGTTTTGAAAAACTGATGTGGAGGAATGACTTTTACTTTAATGACCTTTAGTTTTCCTCAGTAATTAGTTTCTGCATGACTAAACTGTAAATTTCTCTCCACATTCACTCCTTAAGTGGGCAAGACAATCCCCTTCAATTCCCTCTACATGACTTTAGTTTCATTAATGGAGTAATGTATTTGGGAAATGTGGAATTCAGTGTTGGGATGCCACATTTATCCAACATACTACTACTGTTCACTGTACCAATTATTCAACGTATAAACAAATTTAAATTATCATTTTCTGTTGTCACAGTTTCTGTTACTGGCAATGATCCATACATGTTAGAAGTATGGGAATAAAAGTCTTAAAGTTGTTTTCTTCATTGTAGGCTCCTATAATTTCAAAATAACTATTTGAAGACCAAATCTAAAATTTTAATGTTATTTGGAACAAAAACTATTATAAATAATTCATACAAACTGAAAATTCTTGAGCATCATAATTGTAAATACTGAGCAATTCAATAACAGCAGAAAACATCTAATAGTCAAAAACTTGAACAGTCCCAATTTTTAATTACACTAGACAACAAATTTTATTTAGATACTTTTTTTTTATAACATTGGTCAAATAGGATATTTTTAACTAATTCTGGGATGCTGAATTCAAATATGGCTGTGAAAAATCTGCAGCATGTATAAATTTTTTTAAAATTATGGATTGATGCATTTCAAATTTCAATGAATACGCATATCTGGGAAATAAAAATAAATGTGACTATTTTATTAAATTGCAACTTAAAACTCATTAATTAATTAATTACATGATTACAGTGAAAAAATAGGTGTTGGTGTAGAAAAATCTTCTCCACGAGGAACTGGCCTTATGGCTGAAGGAACATTTGGATATTGTATTTTGCTTTTGTTCTTGTTTGAAAAGTCAGACACTTTAGTTAAACAAAAATAACAATCATTCAAACGAGTAGTTGGCTCAGGCCAAATTTGGGACTGCAAAACTGTATTGGAACTGCAAAGGACATGGATTTTATCTTACCTTTCAACCATTCACTCAGGCCAACAAAGCACGAAACGCAGCACACGTGTTTTGTCCTGATCTCCTATATGACATCCAAAATACAAGTTATAGGCTTTCTTCACAATCTTTGTCAAAGAACGACTCTAGGATTTTAAAATATAATTTCCACACACATAACAAACTTATCAGGCACATTAATACATCTGCGATGCTGCCATGGTGCCATTTAAATGCCAAAATTTATTCTTATGAATAAAAAATATATAGCACATGTTCCTCCTACAATGAAAACATATAGCACGTTCCTCCTACAATGAAAATAAAAATGGCAATCTGAGGTTAGGTTACTGCTACATGTTTTCTCCCACTTGGCAATTAGTGTTGCCAGCCACAAAAAAGTAAAATATCTAGTATCCTCCCAGTTACCTGGAGGTGTTGGTATAGGAAGATTTTAATAGGAGTCAAAATGACCAATAACATAAAAATGTGATGTGCTAGCCATTTTTTAAGCCCAGATCTGAAATCAGCACCTGAAAAATAGTTAAAGGCAGCTACAATTGTTCATATTATAAAAACCTTGTAAAACCAGTGTTATTGAAGACTGAAATTATAACAAAAAGAAAATATTTACTCTTCTTTTTACATTAAGAGAGAAATTAAATTCTGATTGAGCCCAAGCCTGCCAGGCTCACTTATCTCTACCCTGATATTTTACCAAAGATTGATATTCTTCCAACTACATATACTAAGACTAGCAAAGCATCCTAACACTGGGAGATGAATACAGATTCTTGAAGCAACAGAAAAATGCATTAAAAATTCTGGCAGCTGCATACCAAATCTGGAAGATAATATGCTTATCACAATTCTATATGCTTATTACTTTTATTTTAATTCTGTTACCCATATACCTTTCCATTTCTTTTATTTTTGCAAGCCATAAGCAAATTTCCTGGGGCATGTAAAAGAGACAAGGAAACTCAGAAAAATTTAACTAGCCAGCAGTTTTTATCACAAGTCAGTGCAAAGGCATATATCAATCAACTTGGAGGAGGTGAGGACAAAAACATTTCCTTACCTTTATGTTCATTAAAAAATGTCATGAAATTAAATGATACTGCATTGAACAATGAAAGCAGTTCTTTCCACTAAAAATATTTTACTGTTGTAATTTTCTCTACTTTGAGAGTAACAAGCCATATCAAAATATTCACTTGCATTGGTAAGTGGGAAAATATATTTCCCTAGTCCTGCATATATGCAATCTGTATCAAGTTCGGTCATCCTTAGCAAATGCAGTATTTTACATTATATTTCATCAACAAAAAAGTGGCCCTTTCAAATTAATATTTGAATACACTGAGAACTTCGCTGCTTTGAGATATTTACAAACCTCTTTCTTCTTCTGTTTCATCTTCATATTCCTCATCATCTTCACTTGGTGACTCAATAAGTGCTTTCGGTGGTTTTTCTGAACCCAAACTAATCCTGTAAGAAATAAAAATGGAATATTAATATTAATATGAAAGTGGCATATAGCATCTCTATCTTCAATGCATAATATATTATGATATAAAAATACCTTTAATGAAAGCAAAATACATTGAAAAATAGTTGACTTTTTTTTACTTTCAATCACCTAGGTAATGCCTCAATAGTTAGTAGTTTTTAAAATATATATAATCTTTAGTTTTTATGATGTGACTACTACAACTGTACACAAGCTTCAACTTTGTACCTGTGCAACTTGTATTATCTTATGTAGTCCACTTACATATTTGGAGGACTGCCAAATTTCCTTCTGGCAAGCTGTACCATTGTGCATCTCTATTTAGGTGTCTTCTATAGCACAACTGAACACATTCCATGGTGAAACCTGGAATGGTTCCGATACATTGCAGATGATATACTTATGAGGACTTTGACACCAGAAAAATGACACATACATCCATGCTGACACAATGATATTTAACTTTTGTTGATAGTTCTATCTCTGACTATAATGGTCTACCACGGTTAACTGAATACAGTGATGATAGTGTTTTTACAATATGTTAATAAAATTCATTCGAGAAAAAATCAGAGGATTAAATTATAATTAAAGATTCACAGTATTAATATTATAGATTAATTTACAGAAAAATCACTGTTGCACTTAAATATCTATCTTAAATATCAAACTTTTGCACTTAAATATTTATCTTAAATATCGATCTTTTGCATTTAAATAGCATTTCTTCCTTGATGCTGTCGGTTGAAGGACAAAATGGATCTGGGAGAGTTCCTGCCTTTTAGCTTGGCTTTTAACTTATTTTAAAAGTTTTAAAATCACTAAAGTATGTATGAAATCAAGAGAAAAAGTATGTTCCCAGAAAATGGTGCAACTCTTAATAGCTGCTAAATCAGGCGTGTCCAACCTTTTGACTTCCCTGGGCCACATTGAGTGAAGATGAATTGCTTTGGGCCGCACATAAAATATATAATATAGTTAATGTATATGAATAATAAAACTTCATTTATTTTCTTATGTTTTTTATTATAAAATTAAAAAAAGGGCAACTTAAAACTAGTGGGATATCAAAAACTTGCTGAAAATCACAATCATTTTGAAAGCTAACATCGTAAACACGTAAACTTTACGATTTTGTGGGCCGTGGGTTGGACATGCCTGTGCTAAATGTAAATGTGTGCTTGTACATGCCTGTTCAAGAAAAAAAAAATTTCTACAAGTCAATGAAATGTCCTTCTAGTGCAAAGCTGGACAAGTATCTCCAAAGGAAGAAATACTGTTTAAATACAAAAGATTGGTACTTCAACAGTGGGAAATGCACACACACAAGATTTGGAACACCAGACACTGGAATAATACAACTCGAAGGGAATGTGCCAGCCAATGCATAAAACAGGACAACACTGGTGCCGGGTTTTTAATTTCTCAAGGAGTGCTCACATACAATAATAGGATACCAGATATATTTATTTTGTCTGTTAGATATATAACATAAATTTTCCAGGGGGGAGGGGGGAGCACCTCAGATCCTCATACTCAATGCCAATGCAGGACAGTAACCTTAAAGGTGAAACTTTGCTAAAATTAGATCAATTAGCATTAGACTCTTTCTTTCACTAAAAAGTAAAATTGTTAGGCTGAAGTACTATGTTGTAAAGAGTATCTGAGAACATTTTTTATTTCAACAGTGATTTTTGTGTAAATTAAATTTATCTGTAATCAGAGGATTGCTTGAACATAATATAATATATACAGAATTTAAGGTGATGCTGAATATGGGTATTAAGGAATGGCAATCTGAATGATGGCAGGAATTGTTTTATAGCATATCAAAATTTGTACCAAATTGAAAAAGTAAACATTATTTTATGAGCTTAAACTGTGTATTTTTATAAGATAATTAAATATATATAAAAAAACAACATAATTTCTATTAAAAAAAAACAAAGTTTCTTTTGATGTGCTAGCATTGTTTGCCAGTGCCTATGCAGCAGATTTTGAAATGCTGTACAGAACTGAAGCTGCTGAAAGATGTTTTTTTTTTAAATTATATACTTGACTGGCAAGGAAATAGTCCAGACATTAATCATATAGAGAGTAAGTGTTTAATGAAAATGGTGAGATAATCTCAACAAGAGGAAATTAACAGAAGTAATTCTCAACAACTGGTTCAATAAATAACGTGATGCAATACTATGTTGAAGGCAAATGGATTTACAACAAAATAATGATGACTTGTTAAGTTTTAATAAGCATTTACATTTTATAAAATAAACATTTAAATTTTACTTTACTTAACAACATTAATTTGTCCTAATTTCAAAGTTTCATTTTAACATGAAAAACACAAAATTTACCAGATGTTTCTATAAATTTGGCCTTACTGTACATATAGTTTGTACTTGAATGCAATATAAGATCCACATTGAAGAACCATAAAAGTGCACCTGACACTGGACTAAATATTAGTTTGGATCACAGTAATATGATTCTTCAATATGTAGAATTAAAATATGATTATCATTTTGCATTATATTTGCTTCCTTGGTATATTAACATCATGTGGCTGAGTGGTTAGTGCACTTGGCTTCTGATCTAAGGGACCTGGGTTTGAGCCCTGGGTAAGGCACGGATGTTTGTGTTGTTTTTCTGCTGATGTCCCATCATCCTCACAGACTTTCTACTGTGGCGTATATAAGACTCCTGTCAGATCTCTGTGTCAAACAGCTGCTTGAGAAATTATTTTTATTTTTTTATTTATATAATAAATTCAATGATCTTGAATAAAAAAAACTTAAGTTATTTAGTAAAAATTCAATTTGTAGCAGTCTTAAATTAGTAATTTTTCAAATTGCATTTCAAAATTTAAGACACGAAAAATTTCACTTACTTGTGATTAACCCTTCTAGGGTCCCCATCATTTATATACACTGACAGAATCCGAAATGAGAGGCCACAAAAGGCTATACTAGTTTTTAATACAATACATAAAACTTCAATTTTTAAAAAAATTGAAATTGGCAATTGAAAATTTTCTATGTATTATTTTATAAAAACACATAATTCCAGCTTGAAAGTAACACCTTTTTCACCTGATGCAAACTTTATTAAGCTACTATAAATAATTTATTAAAGCAATCTGATCACCATTTTTAGACACAGTATACTTACTACAAAACTGATTTGTATATTTTTCTATACTGAAGCAATCTCCTGTTTTAAGCTCGCTAATATGATCTGAACTACCGCAAACTAATTTTTTCTTAAAGTTTAAAAATTCTCCCGAAAATTAGCCAAAAACTACTATTTTTAAAAATGTGGGATTTTGGAAGCTTTATTTCAATATTCCTAAAATTATTTTTATCATCCATTCCCCATTCAACATGTGGTTTCCCATTACTAAGCTAATGAAACCAAAACCATCACTTGTTTATGCAATTATGCTGTGTAAACTAGTCCAGCAAGATGGATTATTGAAACGTGTGGTGCATGTGGAATTCTTGCATAGTGTCATCGTGATATATGTAACATTGGATATCTTTTCATTTCTTTCGGTTAGTATTTTGTTTATACTTTTATAAACCATTTTTTTTCCTTTGATTTTTGTTCCTATTTCCATAGATTTATATATCATAACCGAACTTCGGTGGAGTTTCTTTTATGATGATGTAGGTTCCTCTGGATATTTTTTGAACATCACTTTAGGTTACTTGTTAATTTTATTTATTATTTCTTGGTGTAGGAAATAAATGAAAAGATGTTTACTTTCTGTTGTTTCCTGAGAATGAGATATTGGTTACAGAAGCAAAAAGGATTTCCGCAGTTCAGAAATCAGTCCCCCTAAGATTATGAAGACAATTTCGTCTAGGCATTTTAATTTTCCACCTCATTTTCAATGCCGAGGGGATTTAAAATACCCCCATTTTATTAAATAATATAATAAATACCCCCTCAAGCAGCTGCTTGCCACAGACGTCTGACAGGAGCCTGTCAGTTTATATGCCACAGTAGGAGATCTGAGAGGATGGCAGGACCTCAGCAAAAAAACGACACACACATCCATGCCTAATCCGGGGCTCGAACCCAGGTCCCTTTGATCAGTAGCCAAGCACGCTAACCATTGCCAAAATTTTATTTTAATAAAAATATTAGTTTATATTGAATGGTTTTAAAAAAATTACTTCCTCCCCCCCCCCCTGAAGTTTTTGGCTGTGCTACTTTAATGTTGTTGTTTTTTTGCCATAGTGAACTAACTCTTTGACACTTTGTCAAGATCCACAAAATGTACCACCCATGGAAAAAAATTCATAGTGCATAAAGAAAAACAGCTGAAAGTGTGGCTCCACTTTCAAAAATAGGAAAATTCCATGAATTGTGAGCAGTGCAAAGTCACCATCTGCATTTCTGACCCATATTTTAAAGTATTATAATGAAAAATTATATACATAAACAGATAACAGCTATATGATAGTTACCAGCTAGAACATCTGAAACGTCATATTGGGACAACACCAGGTTGAAGGATGGAACATCAAGGGCCGGCCCAACTGCTGAAATGGTAATAATTCTAATATTCTTACTTGTTGATAATTTTGTATGTTAACTTTTGTTGGATGTTAACTTTTGTAGTTAAAAGTTGATGTCAAGGTTAAATATGGCTTAAATGAAATATATTTTATGTATTGCACAAGTGACAATATGACTGTGATAATATGTTATAATAACCACTAGATAATCATATTGGGAGAAAAGATTGATGTTGTATACAGCTTATAATCGTGTTTATTAAATTGATACACAATAGCTGTGATTTTAAATATAAAAAAATTAACACAGCCCATGCACAAATAATACTTGACAATAATATTAAAGTAAACAAAGTTCAATAATTTAGAATAGTACCTCCAACTAAATTTCAATTTCAGTATGCCAAAACTATAATGATAAATTTACATCAAGAAACACTGTGTAATACAGAGATACCTACCCTGCACACAGCATGGAATCTCCTGCTGCGTGAGCAACCCACAACACGAGTTGCACAGATCCATCTAAATTTAGTTTAGTTAGGTTAGAGAAACTTGCATAAAAATCACTAGCAGTTACCATCATACTGCAATCACAACTGAGGAAGTACTGAGAGAGGAGGGAGGGGGGTGAAACACATCGTGAAGTCATTTGGAGTTTTTTAAATGTTAACTTTAGTTGAGTGTGCATTAATGATTCTTTAGTTTTTCGAAAGTTTTAAATGTTCTTGAGAGTGTGTTATGGTCACCTTAACTTCAGCCATTCCGAACTGGAACTTGAAACATGTGTGCATGAGTTAACAACCAAGGCTATCAAGCACAACAGCTATGCACTCAACAAAAGATTGGTTGAAGAACATTCAAAGTCAAGTGCATGAGAATATCCAAACAGGACAGGTAAAAGTTATCGCCGTGACATCAGAAAGAGTGTCATCTTCAAAGGTGAAACACAACAGCAGTAACCTAAGATTAACATCTGAAGGCAACCGGTGTCTGTGCCAGCTGTTGTTCATGCTCAGAAATGGTAATAACTTTTCTTATCCTTCATCACCTTTACTTGTAAAGGGCAATTTAAGGTACTAGAAAATAGAACAGTTGTAATCGGGATATTGCACAGGAGGCAATATACCTTAGATGATGAAATTAGGTTGATAATGGTGACCACCTCAAGAATTATTTATTTTAAGAATGTAATACAGCTAGAGATAGTGTAATGTTAAATTTGATATAATTATAACTGTGGTTGTAATTTATTTATAAATAACAAGGAGTTTAGTTTTGGATGTTTTTACATATTATTCAGAAAGAAATTTTCTTTTCACTGATATATAATTTAACTGCTTTTATTCACCAAATTTAGCCTTAACTGCTTTGACAAATCAATTTTTCCTCCCTCATTACACTGTGAAAAAGCTTTATTAAAATTATTACATTTGCAAATTTGTTGAGATTTTTCATTTTTATAAAATTCCAGAATTAAATTGTTAATTTGGTATATAACATGACATATTTTTGTTAATTGGTATTTGTTAAAAAAAATCCGAAGTTGACTCAGCAATTAGTAAAAATCCTGGAGTTTTCTCATAGTATTGAGGAAAAATTTAAAAGAGAGTAATATTCTTGTTCAAAGTAAAAAAATAATTTTTCTGTTTATTCAAGAATAAATAGCCTTTCTATTCATATGCATTATACTTAATTTTGTCCATTAGTTTCTTTAATACATTTTTATTTGCATTTCCAGATGTGCTTGTTTTACTACATCTACCTAAAAAAGCCCTATTACAATTAAACTTGTCTTTTAATTTACTAAATATTTTATTTTCATAAAATCCAGAATTAAATTATGATTAATTGGCAAATAAATATGCCATAAATACTTTCATTAATTATTTGATAAAAAATTTCTAAAATTTATTCTTTTGGCTGGCCACAATAAAAAAAAAATTGCTTGGCCCCTGGAATAGTTAATATAGACAGTATTTCAATGACATGCTATGACCATATTTGCAGGCAGATGGAATTGGAACTGGGATCTTTAGTTATCTGTAACTTAAAGGTTTAGAAGATTTAAAACTCTCAGTTCCAGCTGCTGTAGCTCTCTGACAATGGTCATAGCCAAGACCAAAATATTAGCATTTTTGTTTTACAAAAACATATAAGTGAATTTTGAGTCTTGGACTTTAAAGTAGAATTTGAATTACCAATTTTCAGCCTTCCTGTGCCACTTTGCTATGGTTTCTTTAACGCACTGGAAATCATTTATAACATGTGGGCAGTTAAATAAAAAGTGAATAACCACTTCCTCTGGTTAATGGACTGAGTGATCTTTAATGCTCTCACAGAGGGGAGATAGGCATATATAAAAGGAACACATCAACACCAGAGTCAATGGCAAGATTGGCTTGAATGCGATAGACATTGCATGGATTCCAGATAAACTCCACATGGAAACATCCAAAGTTTCAAACACTTTGCATTATGCCAACATTTTAAGTTGACATTCAGGGTTCACTGTTGATCGAGTTTCTGGACTGTAGTGATACCATCAACATTAAAGACACTGTAAAACTGTGAACATTTCAAAGCAATCAGTAAAGTCAAAGCACCTAGGTGTTTTGAATAAAACATTTTAATTGCCTGACAGTGTCTGCTCTCATAATGCCCAAGTAACAATAACAATATTTAAAATATATTGTTGAGAAAGTCCTGTTGAATCTATAGTCTTGACATCTCCCCTGTACACTTCCACCTTTCTGGAACTCTAAAAAACATCATGAGAGGAAGGAAGTTGAAATTGAGTTGAAATTGATTGAGATAAAGTGCATTGTTACTAATGTCCTAAAATAACAGCCAAAGCTACTCTGGGAAAGAGGGTATCATGTTGCTAATTTCAAGTTGAGAGAAATATCCCAATAGGCAAGGTGAATTTGAACATATCAAAAAATGATTTTATGCTTCTTTTCCAACTTGCCACTTTTCATTTGATCAACCTTCATACAATATCAATCTTAGGTATACTGAAGTGTTTAAATACTGACATTCACCAGCAATCTCTTTAACCCTTCCAGGGCACAGCCTGAAAAACTGGTTTACATCCAGAAGAAAAATTAATTTTTCATATGCTCAGCCAAAAAAAAATTAATTTTGCCAAATAGCTCAGGAAAGGAATTATGGCATATTATACACCAAATTAATCAGCACTAAATTCTGGATTTTCTAAAAATAAAATATTTAAAGAAAATGACTTTAAATAGATTTTATTTTTTAATAGAAAACTGATTTTTAATAAAAAATAGTTTTATTTTAAGAGGACATTTTTAGAGTTGTGCAGTAAAAAAAAATGCATTTGGCAATGCAAAAAAAAGATTTATTAAAAAACAAACTAATAGACAGAAATGATTATAATGCACATGAAGAGAATGGCTATTTATTTCTGAATCAGAAAAACATTTATTTTCTTGTTACAAGTAAATATTTCTCCCATTTTGCAATTTTTTTCTTGGCACCATACTTCGAGGAAAGTCCAGGCTTTTGCCAACTGTGCTGAGTCATATAAATAAGTCAACTTTAGAATTAAAAAAAAATAACCAATGAACTGAAATAGGTCATGTTGTTATCCCTTCCAGTGACCAGAATGTATATATCCATTTTTAGTACAATAAAAGAAAATGATTTTTAAAAAAATAAAAATTGCCATTTAAATTTTTTTAAAACAGATATCTTATAAAAATACATAATTTAAGCTTGATAAATAATATTTTCCTTTTTTATTTGATGCATATTTTATTAAACTATGACATAAATAATTTGTTAAAGCCATCTGTTTGCCATTTCTTAAAAGAGGTAGACTTCCACCTTTCCGGAACTCTTAAAAAACACCACGAGAGGAAGGAAGTTGAAATTGGATGAAGAGATAAAGTGCATTGTTACTAATGTCCTAATGTAACAGCCAAAGCTGCATAATTGAAGAAATAACACTAACTTAATTCTCCACTAAACTCACAGTAAAAGTTTGACCCCCTCCTCTAGTAAAATATATTTTTTTCAATTATGAGTTTTTATGTTTATATTGAATGATTTTAAAGGCAACCCACCTCCCTCAATACCTTAGCTGTGCCAGAGAGACATTATAACGTTCTTTTTTTCATTCAGTGCACAAACCTTTCTGCACTTAGCCAAGATCAAACTTCCACCCAAAGAAAAAATTCATGTTTAGTAAAAAAAACCAGCCAAGAAAGTTTTTTTTTTCTATTTCATAACCAGTTCAGAAAATCCTTGTGAATGTGAGAAGTCCAATTCACTTTGTATAACACTGGCCATGTTTAAAATATATGATACTGAAAAGATTCATTAAAAGAAATAAAAATCATATTTCAGGTTGAATATTATATTATTCGGGAGGAAATTTCCTTTCGATAAATATATAATTTAACTATTTTTATTCATCAGTCAGGTTTTCCAAAATGAAGCATTAATTGTATAGTGCAATCTTTTTTTTTCACCATATCACATTGAAAAAGGCTTATTAAAATCAATATGCTTGTAAATTTTTTTATATTATTTTAATAAAATTCGTAATTAAATTCCATTTAATTTGGTATATAACATGACCTATTTCCGTTGACTGGTATTTTTTAGAAAAATTCTAAAGTTGACTTGTTTATCTGACTCAGCACAATTGGCTAAAAGCCTGGAATTTTTCTCATAGTATGGTACTGAGAAAAAAATTATAAAACAAAAATATTTACTTGAAATAAAAAAAATTTTTTTTTCATTATTCAGAAGTAACTAGCCTTTCAATTCATGTATATTAAAATCATTTCTGTCTATTACTTTTTTTTTAAATAAATTTTTATTTGTGTTACCAGATGTATTTTTTTACTACATGACTAAAAAGGTCCTATTAAAATAAAACTTATCTTTTTGTTAAATACTTTATTTTCAGAAAATCCAGAATTAAATGCTGATTAATTTGGCATATAACATGCCATAATTTCTTTCATTAGTTATTTGGCAAAAAAATTTTTAAAAGTTAATTTTTTTGGCTGAGCATAGAAAGAAAATAGCTTGGTCTCTGGATGGAAACCAGTTTTTCAGGCTGGACACTGGAAGGGTTAACCCTTCTCTCTTCTGTATAACACATGAAACTTCAATTTTTAAAAAATAAAATTGCCGTTTTAAATTTTTTTTAGCTAAATATGTAACTTTTTAAGTTTGAAAAATTATGTTTTGTTTTTTCATTTGATGCATATTTTATTAAACTACAATATAAATAATTTGTTAAAGACATCTCATTGCCATTTCTTAGAAATGCCAAACAGTATTGCCAATTTGTTTGTTAACGTTTCTCTTTGCTGAAGCAAACCTTCTAATTTGAGCTCACAAGTGTGATTTGAACCATTATCAATAAATTTTTCCTTAAAGTTTCAAAATTCTCCAAAACATTAACAACAAACTATTTTTAAAAATAGATTTTGGAAGTAATTGCAAAGTACGTACCTCTGTTTTTTTTCCTCCTGTTTTACACTCTTTTCTGCCATATAACTATTTCAATATTCCCAGAATTATTTTTATCATATATATATCATTTATCCCAGCAATCTGTGTGTCTTTCCCACTCTTAAAATCAAAACAGTAAGCAGCAAAAGTCTTCTTAGCCAAAGCAAACAATGCCAGAGTTGTTGTGAAGCTGATTGCAGCATAAAGTACATCATGGCAGAGCAGGTTCGGTTCTTTGAATGCAGTGACCTACTTATTGCTTACATGTGTAGTATTGTGGCTATATGGTGGATGTTTACAGCAAGGGTTCTTCTCTCACCCATTGGATAATGTGACCACATATAGTAGACAAATGACTACCATCTAATTAGTATTTATACTTTTATAATTAAACCTTTGTTTTCATTTCTGTAGGTTTGTTTAATTTCCATAAATTATCGATTTTTTTCATTGGCTGATCTACTGATCTTTTGGAGTTATGCTATATTGGATGACTGGTTTACAGGTTGTTGCAGATACACCGAAGAGCCAAAACATTATGACCAGCGCATCTTTATGCAAATCGAAGCAACTGCAGGTAAACGACAGCGCATGTGAAGGCCATGAAACAGTATAAATAACACCTGATACCGAGCCTCTGTTAATCAGTGTTATTCTTGTTCTTCAGATGGGAAAGGCAGCGGACTTAATTGACTTTGACAAAGGCCAGATGGCTGAGTCAGAGCATTTCTGAGATGGCAAGGCTTATGGAGTGTTTACGGTCAGCCATGGTTAGTACCTTCAAAAATTGGTCAGAGGATGGAAAAACCATGAACCGCCAGCAAAGTGTGGGCCGACCACGGCTCATCAATGCTAGAGGTATGTGAAGGCTATCCTGTATGGTACGAGTCAACAGCAAGGATATTATGGCGCAACTCACACGTAATTAGAATGCTGGTGATGGGAGTAATGTGTCACAACACACAGTACATCGAACCCTGCTGAAAATGGGGTTGGTTGTTTCGGTTTTTTTGGCGCAAGAGCAACAGGGCTATATTGCGCCCTGAAAATGGGGCTACATAGCTTCAGGCCACTCCGACTGCCCGTGCTAACCTCAGTCATGGTCAAAAGTGCCTATAATGGGCACATGAACATCAAAACTGGATCTTGAATGATTGGAAGAAGGTCGTCTAGTCCTATGAATCTCATTTCCTACTGCACCATGTGGACAGCCAAGTACATGTGCATTGTTTACCTGGGGAAGTGTTGGCACCAGGATGCACTCAAATTCTCATCTACCGAATTGTCGTCTTCTGAGTTACCATCCATCGAACTGTCGTATTCACAGAATTGTCCTCCTCCGAGTTACCTGTGTTACCTGTAAACCAGTCATCCAATTTAGCATAACTCCAAAAGATCAGTAGATCAGCCAACCTACAGAAATGAAAACAAAGGTTTAATTATAAAAGTATAAATACTAATTAGATGGTGGTCATTTATCATATTAGGCAGGTGGTCATAATGTTTTGGCTCTATGGTATATTTTATTTAACATCACATTAGGTTATATATTAATATTTCTTTAATCATTTCTTCATTTTCTAGTAAAAAAAATTTTGATCTCGTATGTTTCCTGAAATTGAATGAGGTATTCGATACGGAAGCAAAAAGGACTTCCTTGGCATGGAAATCAGTCCTCCTGTTGGAGGGCAATTTCTGCAAGGGTTTTTACCCTCCCCAAGCAGAATTTTTTCAATTAAAAGTTTTTTAGTTTATATTCAACCATTTTTAAAACTTTACCCCCCCCCCAATATATTCACTGTGCTACTCTGGCAATAGAGACGATATTTTTTTCTTTTGCTTTGGTGCACCGACTTTTCAGCACTTAGCAAAGATAACCAAAATTTAACACCCAAAGAAAAATTCATAATATTTTGTAAAAAAAAAAAAGCAGCCAAGGAAGTGTTGCTCCATTTCATAAACCATATAGAAAATCCCATAAATGAGAGCAATCCAAGTAACATTGTATAATGCTAGCCAATGTTTTAAAATATACCACACTGAAAACAATCATTGAAAGAAGTAAAAATCATGTTTCATGTGAATAATATATTATTCAGGAAGAAATTTATTTTTGATGAATATATAATTTAACTATTTTTATTCATCAGGTTTTCCAAAATTAAGTCTCAATTGCATAGTCCAATCTATTTTTCACTTCATCATTGTAAAAAAAGTTTGGTTGGGTTGTTTTGCCTCTGAGCAGCACTTTTTGCACACAATGGGCTAAATGGCCAGGTCCCAAGGACCCCAAAGGCTCAGAGAAGGTTGGGGAGGGGACCCACTGGAACAGCTGTTAGGAGACAGATGGTAGCTCCCGTCAAGGCCATCCAGTTTTTTTTAACGTGCACAGGGTATGGCTCTCCCGCACATGGGGCCATAGCTTAACATCCCATCAGATGGAAAGTGGCCTTTCCGAGCCCATCAGTGTCCCCTACTGACTATGGGCAGGGTAGGGCTGGATTTTCTCAAAGTGTGGTACAAAAAAAAATTACAAAAAGGAGTAATTTTTTTGCTTCAAATATTTTTTTTGTTATTCAGAAATAACCTTTTAATTCACGTGCATTATAATCATTTCTATTAGTTTTTAATTTATTTGCATTGCCAGATGCATATTTTTAATACATGTCTTTATAAAAGCCCTATTAATATAAAACTAGTTGTCTTTTTTTGTAAATTATTTTATTTTCAGAAAATCCAGAACTGAATGTTGATTAATTTGGTATATAACATGCCATAATTCCTTTCGTTAGTTGTTTGGCAAAAATGTTCCAAAATAATTTTTTTTGGCTGATCATAGTGAAAAAAAAAAACAGCTGGGCCTCTGGGTGTAAGCTAGTTTTTCAGACAGGATCCTGGAAGGGCTAACTAACAAATCAGCAATACCATATATTGCTTCTAAGAAATAGTAATCAGGTGGCTGTAACAAATTATTTATATCACAGTTTAATAAAAAAAAATGAGTATTACTTTTCAAGCATTTATAATTTTTTTTATGAAATATATGTAAAAACATTTTCAAACAGAAAATTAAAAAAATATTGAAGTTTAATGTCTTATACTAAAAACTGATATAGGTGTAGTCGGTATATCATTTCTGATTCTGTCAACTTGTATACAAGACATGGGCACTGGAAGAGTTAACAATGGTAAGGAGACTGCTACTGAATATCAGTATTTAAACTATTATACTTGAGCCTTTCATACTGAAGTTCCATTCACTTAATTATGAAGTACTTACTTTTCTGCTAGAAGATTAGCATCAAGTGTATCATGATCATGAGCTGACACTTCACCATCAGTATTATCTTTGTAATAGCTGTATGGAGTTTTAGGTTCATCAATTTTCATGTGGCCATAATCTTTATCTGGTGGATGTAAGGTTTGTAGTATATTCATTTCATCCCATTTAATATCCTGAGCACTGCAATAAAGCATTTACCAATTTTAAAATTACTTGCTAGAATTGTTGAATATTCTTTGGCATTATTAGTTCATAAAGAGCCAGAGTTTATATGTAAAAATTGGGAATTTGGGAGAAAAACTCAGAAAAACTGTTACTGAAACAGTAAAATGCAGTAAAGTATATACATATATTTATTCCGGAAGAATTATATGTACATAGTTGTAACTTGTTCAAATTGTACATAGGTGATAACATCAAAACAAGAATATTAACATCATCATCATTAGAGAATTAAATGTTTTATAATTACACTGTTTTATTAGCTTGAAAATAACCTTTTCATAATAATGTAAAGATCTGAGTCAATTCTTTATTTTTGATATAATTCATTTCAAACATAAGAATTACCAAAAATATTTAGCAGCAACACTGTAAATCTTACATGTAAATTATTAAAACATAAAACAATATATATTATAATGCTTACTTTAATAAACTACATATTTTAAAGTATGTGTAAACACTCAGTTTTCTTGAAATTTAGTCAATTCCCTATTATGTGTGTCACTAATATCAAATGTTGTGTTGTACATTTTATAATTGTTTATCTTTAATTTCATTTTTTCACTAAAAAATTATTTTAGAAGTTACAGAGACTTGAAATTATCTTTCCATTGATATAACAGAGAAATGTCACAATTATTTTGCTATTTATATTGTATATTGTTTCTGGAAACACAACTGTTGCACAATACAAATTTTTATTCTGCAGCTAAAACAAAGAGACCTGCTTTTGAGCATCAGGTAAGGCATGGATGCTTGTGTTGTCTTCCTGCTGAGATTTACCTTCCTCACACACCTTCTATATGGCATATTAAACTGACAGGCTCTTGTCAGACCACTAAGGCAAGCAGCTATTTGAAGGAAAATTTATTTATAAAACGAAATTCAAAATTCAGACATCTACTGAATTATTATAATTTTTCAGTTTTGGAGAGCTGGAAACTCTTGACTAGCATTAATCTAATGAACATCGTTTGAAAGCTGTAAACTAAATTTGTAATCTTATGCAATGGAAAATAGAAAACGAACACATTTGGTGGTCTTTTTTTTAAAAAAAAATGAAGTTTGCATTTTTGTTACATTCCTCTGCCATACGAAAACAGATATTATCTATTAACTGTGAAGCAATCAGTTTTTCAAAAAAGGGAAAGTGGCAATAGTGTTGTTCAGTTTTGTCCTCTAACACACATATACTTTTAAAGTTAAACATCTTTGAAATGTTGACATACTATTTCTTTGGATGCTGGCAATTATTTGTGGTACAAAGTAGAATTCACAGAATAAAATGGTTAAAATTAAATTGAAGTCTTTAATTCTCTATGACACTGTTAAATGTTTTTAAGCACTTCAACAAATGTTCTATGCTATTCAAGTATCAAAAGTTATTAAGGTGAGATTTATGAACATACTGCAGAGGATGAGTAGTAACAGGAATTTTCAGGATGCTTTCAAGTGACAAGTTTAATAATCTTTGACATTCTTGCCAGCAAGTAACACCCAGTAAAGTTTGGGAAAATGATGAGGGATGCTGATATAATATGCTGATGATGATAATTTATCTGCTTTGGTGAAGGAAATAACCAATTATACTTTTAGCAGCATAGAGTGCTTAAAAAACTTTTAGTTCCATGATGTGCATTTCCCACCCTTACTTTGGGCACAATGTCAGATGGGAAGTGAGCAGCTTAAGCTAATGCATGAGAGGCAGTTGGTTGTTGAGTAGGGGGAGGGTGTGTGTGTACCATAAATTGAATTGTCAGTGGCTCATCAGGTCCAAGGTTTGGAGTGGTTGGCAGATGTGCAGGTGGCTGTAATGTGATCTGCATATGACAGAGGTTGGAAGAGGGTGTGGGATTATGGGAACTCTCGAAGATCAGTGAGTGTCGAGGGAAGCTTCATTTTGTGAACAGATTAAAACTAGTTATAATGAGTGGAATACTTTTATTAAGTTTATAAATTTCATAAACTATATTTTGGGGTTAAAATGGCTGAAAATTTATTTTCTAGTGAAGTGGAATATTTTTAAAATTTATCATATTATCAATCCAAAGGAAACAACATCAGTTGCATGTCCTATGATTATTTTCAAACAGATCTGTTTATTGGATGTTACAATAAGTGCACTCAAAATTACCCTTATGTCACTGGTATAGTATCAATTACCTACGTTTTACATTCAGCTTCTGGCTCATCTGAATCTATATGTAATGCTTTCCTTACAGTTGTGTTTATTGTAAAGCTACATCTATCAGATGGGACATAAAGTGGAGGCCCATGTACAGAAGAGTCATAACCCTGTGCAAGCTCAAAAACATGTTGCAGTGGGGCTTTCATTTGTCTAACAGCTGACCATTGGATCCCTTTGACCTTCTCTGAGCCCTTAGGGTCCTTGTGACCTGGCCATTTAGCCCATTGTATGCAAAAAGGCACCACTCACAGGTAACCAGCCCAAACCAACTGAAAGAATTCACAGAAGCTGAGGCAAAGAGCATTAAAATGATACACAGGAAACAAATTTCTTTTTTGTATAAATTGTGAATTCTACCTATTTGCTTTGGCCTGAGGCTCTTAGGCTATAAAAATATAAATACTATATTATAAATATACATTGTGATTCACAAAATTATATGTTAAAAAACATATATTATATAAAACCCTGATAATTGAAGGAGGGCTTTCAATTATCATATTCAATATGCATCTATAATCATTTAAACTTAAGTGAAAGTTCAGTTCAAATTCTGATGCCTACTTCAAATGCACGTATTTGATTTAAACATAGATGATAATCGCAGCATGACCTGATGCTCTTTTGGCATTGATAAATCAATAAACATTTAGCGGAAAAATGTTTTCGACAACATACGAGAATCGAACCCGCATCTCTCCAGAAACATACCAGAGTGTTCTTACCAGTTGATTTAATGCCAGCTCGTCTTTTCCCTGCTTATTTTAAGACTATACTCTATCACCAAGAAATGTGGGCCAATCATTGGTGCCATCTGTGGTCTCAGGTGGCAACTATTACCTTTATATTGCACAGAGTGAGATGGAAATAAATAGTAGTCTCATTACGCTATTTAGCGTTAATGATTTAAACATAGATGATAATCGCAGCATAACCTGATGTTCTTTTGGCATTCTCGGTGATAGAGTATAGTCTTAAAATAAGCATAAAAAAGATAAGCTGGCATTAGTACAACTGGTAAGAACACTCTGGCATGTTTCTGGAGAGATGCGGGTTCGATTCCCGTATGCTGGCGAAACATTTTTCCGCTAAATATTTATTGATTTATCAAATTAATAAAAATTATTTTTCTGTATTTTTATCTGTTGAGGTTGGTAGATATCACCTAAAAGACTAATGGGTCTTATATGACACAAAATATTCCCACCTTTAATTTTAAATTTGAGCCTATCAGAATGAAGAGATGTTCAAAATGCAGCAGTTTGAAACCTTGAGAAACTAAGTCAGTGTTTTTCAATCTTTTTTGGGATGGGGAACACAAGTAACATGCTGCAATATCTTGAGTCACTCTTGTTTTCTTCTATACATACACTTTAGCACTGTTTATTGTGCCAGTGGAATTAGTTCTTTCATTGAGTATTCTCTTCCATACTATATTCTCAATAATAATGATAAAAATGCATCATGAGACTATAGCATTCACAACTGAACCAGAACTTGTCAGTGTAGAATAAACGAGGGTATTATGTTGGGGGGGGGGGGGGATGAAGAGGGAATCATAAAAATCTAAGTGCCAGAAATTTTTATCACAAGTAAGACCAAAGGCATATATCAACATAGAAGGAGGGACAAGTTTTATGTCATTCAAAAACATTAGATCAGTGATTTTAAAATAGGTGCACTAGTGTAATATTAACAGATCAATAATTAAAATTAAAAGTAATGTTCTTCCCCCCTGGAAATATTTTAGTGCTGTAATTTTTCCTAGCTTAGAAAGTAACGGTCATGCCTGAAAATTCACTCACCACTGGCAAATGGGCAAGTGGATTTCCCCAGATTTGGGGATTAGTCTCCCCTTCTTTACCCCTGCTTGAAGGAGCGGCATGTGCACAGTTTCCACTTCTTTGCTGCTTCCTTTGCATTTTCACTTTTACTACACAGAGATCCTTCTAAGGAGATGTAAAATGTCAGTGCAACTTCACTTAATTCACATGTTGCCTATAAACTGAAAAAATCTGCAGAGCTGTGAAAAAACACTGAACTACCATTTGATGGTAATAGAAAATGTTTATTGACAGACATGAACTGAAGAAGCAATAAGAATAAAGACTTTTCTGAAAACTACATAAATTAAGTAAAAGTATTAAGTGCAAAGCTACCACTTGGAAGCATTCAAGCAACAATTTCTTCACAAACTGCTGCAATAAACAATGGTGGCAATCAAAGACCTTCTGTATCATAGCCTCATCAAAAGAACACTCACTAGCTATGGGCATAAAAAGATCCACTCATACAGTTACTCAAAATTATCATCCAAATGTCAGATTTCTCTGTTTTTTGACATAAATATTGTTATGACCTTCATTAATAATACAGGCATAAAAATAAACCTTTATTTGATTTATACTAGAGATTTTGATCTCCTGTTTCATGATTCAACATGGTTCCTAAAGGTGCATTATATGGCATCGAAGCTGCAATAAAAAGGAAAGCTGACTCGATAAGCTTCCACTTAGTGGGATTTTGTTTGTAAAATAATTATAGATAATACTTTTTGAAATAAAATTTGATTTTGAAAGTTGTTGGAATTGTATACAGATATACCTGATGGAATATCATTATAAGAGTGCTTTATAGGATGTCACATCAATTAAAATATTCTATATCTCATATGAATTTATGGATGATATTGCTCAAAACATTCCATTATTTTTAAAAGCTATTATTATACTTGAAACAAAAAACATTAATAACAAGTATGCAAGGAATGTTGTAGGCCAGAAATATCCAATGTTCTCAACAATCTTGGTAACAATATTTGTGATTGTCATTTTACAGAAAACATTTTTACGTCTCAAACAGATTCTCAAGTTGGTGATAGCAGAGGCCGATATAAAACCTGAAAGATAATCCTCAGATACAGTCAGTAATGACACTGTCAGTTGACAATAATTTACAAGAGCATTGGATTAGATACCACAAATATCGTATTAAGTAGCTCTGTCTTGCCAAGTATCCACAAACATTAATTAATAGATTCTGAAAAAAATTCATCGCCGACACTTTTTCAGAATCTATTAATTAATGTTTGATGTCTATCTTAACAGGGAATACTGTGCATTCACTTTGGATTGATTTTTAAGTATCCGCAATATTCTAATATTTATTGTTTGAAAAACCTTAGGATGTAATGGAAAAATATTAAACTCTAATTTTATGAGAAAATAATGTTTGGATGCAAAGATTTTTTTGATATTTTTTCAGCAAAAATATTTATTTAATTAATAATGATGTTAGGTGATTGATTAATTATTCCATTAAACAATAGTAACTAGGTTACCTGTTCCTGATTATAGATAGTGCCACATGCGGCAAAAACCGTAGAGATTTATGGTAAAAATCTGATGGAAAAAACATTAGAAACAGAGTTTAGTAGTTAGAACACCTGGCATGTAATCAGGAGACATGGGTTTGAGTATTTCTCACAGTGAAACTCAATTTTTTCAGCAAAAAATATTTCTTGGTTACTATATTTATTTTTTTTTATTATTACATCTGATTTGGTCTTAGATTTAGAGCAGAGCTGAAGGTTCTGCTCTAAAAATCAAAGCATATGATCCTCTGATTTTTCTACATCAGGTCACAGAGATGGACTTTCTTTTCAAAAACTGGCTCATTATCAAGTCTAAGTTGCATAGCATTTAATAAGTTGCTATAGTATTATCAAGCCTAAGCCTTAGGCTCAACATTATAGCCTAAGTTGGTAATGCATCATAAAACCAAAAACAATTAAAATCTTTTGAAAAAAATATTTCATGGCAACAATCTTAGGTAAAAACCATACCTTAAAGAAGATATCTATATATAGTTATTAAAACTAAGATATTTTTTCTCTTCATACTTCCAATTTTTGGAGCATTTTTGGTCTTTTTACTAATAACATTTCATTTATTTGATTGATAAACTTTCTGCTTAGAAAGTTTATTGGTCAAAAGAGAATAAGTTTTCTTTAAAACTGAAATCTGAATTGCAAACTTTATTTTTCAAGATCCATTAAGTTTAACTATGACTTGTGAGAGTGTGGAACAATTTTCCTCTTTGGATCATGCATGAGGATCAATTGAAAACCAATGTTTGCTTTCAGCTTCATTAGTAATTCCAGCTAATCCCAAAGAACAGCCTTGCCCTTTAACTTATCTTATTGCTTTTCACTTGTCATTTGTTGGCTTATTTGAGTGTTGGTCAAGAGGCTGTTCCCCCATATCTATCCAACACATTAATCAACAAAATTTCAGGTGTCAAATGAAAGCTAGTGATGTGGGGACTAGTGTGTGTGACTTTTACATCCAATCTTCTTCACCAAAAAAAAAAAACAGATATAAATTTCACAGGTATGATCCCATTTCAAATCACAGCATGTCACATCTAGAATATCAATGGTTACCTTAAATCAGCGCCCCCCCCCCCCCACAAGGAGAAGGAATGGGTGTCAAACTTTATGAGTCATATGCCAAAGAACATGCACAGTAGCAGCTCATCCAATAATAGGCATATTAAGTAATAAAGCAAAAAATATAAAATTTTAAAAATCCTATCTTCCTTGCTCTAAAAGGTAAAAAAATACTAAAAGAATGCGTGTCACCTCTGGTGCATACAGAAATTTCATTTTCAAAGAGAATGAAGTTTTTCGTTCACCTTTTTTCACTCCTTAAAAGTTTATGGATGATGGAGAAAATACAATTTTATTAACAATTATACAATACAAAAAGTATTTGCTTTTTTACTACTTAAATTTGAAATGTTGCTTTTCTCAGGCACATCTGAGAAAGGGGGGGAATATTGTTGCTGTATGTGTCTCTTGATACTCTAACACAAAAATTTCAAATTTCTACCATAAAAAGATCACTTGCAACATTTGTTAAAAGTTTCACTGTTTCCATATTTAGTAATCTTTAATGATATAAATGAAAACTACCTAAGGATTTGAAAAATACAAATTATAATATTTCATCAGTACATATTCAACTAAAAAGACTTTTCTACTTATCTCTGCTTAAAGCAAAACAGTTGTGAACACCCACCCTGGCTGTAAAGAATCAACTCATTGATGCCAATGTAAACTTCATGACCTTCAACTTTTGATACTTGATAGCATAGAATGTTTATTGAAGTGCTTAAAAATATTTAACAGTGCCATAGAGAATTAAAGATTTTAATTTAATTACTGCACTGTGAAGCTCTACTGTAATTTTTGCCAACTTTTTCTACCTTTAGAGGGTGCAATTATAGCTTTCAGGAAATTCAGAAAGTGCAAATTATAATATTACATCAATACCTATCCAACACAAAAAGAACTTTTAATTCATCTATATAAACAAAAAATTAAATGTTGTGACAGAAGACAAAGTGAACACATTTATCTCATTTTTTTTTTAAATGAGATTTCTACTGCATGGTTTATTTTTCAAATCACACCTTTACCATTGTTCCTAACATCAGAAAATTAACAAATGTCAAATTTGAGGCCCCTCTTAGCACTTGAAGCCCAGGCTTCAAATGCAAAGTTTTACACACAAAAATTTACAAAAAAAAAATACTGCTTAATAATTTGCTATAATTATACTTAAGTGTTGTAGTAAATGGGACTATTTCAAAAGTGTGTCACAGTAAGTGAATTATTTCAGAAGTGTCATCAAATTAAAAAGGCTGAGAAACATCGATTTATACATTAGAATAATTAAATATGAAAACACAGCAAAACTGTGGTTTCTTTAAATTCATTGTAGTTAAAAAAAATCAATTAGCTTTTTTTTTTTAATTTCTGCAATTTTATTGATCACAATTAAATGCTCTTTCTTTTCATATATAATACAAATTGTTTCTGTCCCCAACTTACTTCAGGATAACATTTGAAAGTATTTTTATTTTCTGAACACACTTGAAAACTAACCTGGCCATCAGAATGAATTAAATTTTGGAAACATGACACTTTAAGGCAGTGGTTCTCAAACTGTGATTCACAAGAAAATATTAGTAATCATGTCTGTAATAAAATATAGAATAGAATATTTCTATAATTTTCTCATTGCTGTTTTTAATTACCTATTTGTGTTAGAAAGCATTTTCTTCCTCCACTTACATGAAACCCAAATATGGAATAGACTATATCTTTCTTCAGTAGTTGGTTGGTTGGTTTACCTCTGAGCAGCACTTTTTTGCACAAAATATGCTAAATGGCCAGGTCACAAGGACCCCGAAGGCTCAGAGAAGGTTGGGGGAGGGGACTCACTGAAACAGCTGTTGAGAGACAGATGGTAGCCTCCGGTCAAGGCCATCCAGTGTGTTCTTTAATGTGCACATGGTATGGCTCTCCTGCACACAGGTCCATGGCTTAACATCCCATCTGACAGAGGCCATCTTTCCAAACCCATCAGTGTCCCTACTGACCATGGGCAGGGCAGAAATCTCAAAGCTGAGCCACCCCCACTCCCCTTCTTCAGTGATACCTGGTTTTAAAGACCTGAGTGCAAATTCTAAAATTCTACTGTCACCTAAATTGCAAGTTATTTCTCACAATAAGTGAATAAAATATTCAATATGGTTTGTTAAGTCCAAAATAAAAAATATGACTGAAATTAAATTGTGACAAAGTGTGAGACAATATTTCATATAATCTGCTGAACTGCTAATAATAAAGATTGTGGTAAGCCGCATGTAATTATTGCATTATTCACATTATTAATAACCATAGTAAATTTTTTTACTTGATTAATACAGGCTGAATTTTAACCTAAGGTTGCCACATGAGAGAATGCAATTCTGGCATGGCAAGCCAATATTCATTACCATCAAATGGGTGACATTCCAAAATTTACACTATATTTTTACTGTTTTCAAATTAAGCTCAATAGTCCCAAGTTATATACTGATCAAAAACTGAAAACAGATTAATCAGAGAGTGTAATCACTTGAAATTTTTTCCTTGAACACAGAACATGAAAATGACAAAATCACTAAAATATTTTTGTAAGGGGATTCGCAAGATTATATATTTCCATGAAAAGGGTTTTCATGGGATGAAAAAGTTCAGGAAATGCTGCTTTAAGGATTAAACAATCTTTAAATACACAATTAAAAGGGATGGCATATAAACTGACAGACTCCTGTCAGACCTCTGTGGCAAGCAGCTGCTTGAAGGGGTATTTATTTTTTTTATTTTTTTTTCTTGCTCAGAAATTAAAAATAACTTAAAATTCTCTGTCATTGAGCAATAAAATTTTAAACTTTATCCTTCAAACTATTTGCATGTTAAAAGTTTTTAGGAGACAATTAAGTTTAACATGCAAATAGTTTGAAGGATAAATTTTACTGCTCAATGACAGAGAATTTTAAGTTACTTTTAATAGATAAAACTAAGGTTTATCTAATTTTTATCTTATTCCAAACAATGATTATTTTAACTTTTTGATTTTTCATACTTTTAACATTTATTTTAAAAAACATTTCAAAATTGCATACTTTACACTTTAGCAAAAGTATAAAAAAATAAAGTGTTAACCCTTCCAGGGTCCTGCTTGAAAAACTAGTTTACATTCAGAGTCCAAGCCGTTTTCTCCTATGCTCAGTCAAAAATAATTAACTTTAGAACTTTTCTGCTAAATAACTAATGAAAGGAATTATGGCATGTTATATGCCAAATTAATCAGCAATCAATTCTGAATTTTCGGAAAATCGTCCCATGGCCGAGTGGTTAGCGCACTTGGCTACTGACTTAAGGGACCTGGGTTCGAGCGCCGAGTAAGGCATGGATGTATGTGCTGTTTTTCTGCTGAGGTCCTGCCATCCTCTCAGACCTTCTACTATGGCATATAAACTGACAGGCTCCTGTCAAGACCTCTGTGGCAAGCAGCTGCTTGAGGGGGTATTTTTTTTTTATTTTAAAACGTTTTGCAAAAAAGATGACACATTTTATTTTAATAGGGCTTTTATAAAGGCATGTAGTAAAAAAAATGCATCTGGCAATGCAAATAAAAAATTAATAGAAGTGATTATAATGCATGTGAATAGAAAGGCTGTTTATTTCTGAATAAAAAAAAATATTTACTTGAAGCAAGAAAATTACTCCCATTTTTCCAATTTTTTTCTCCATACTATACTTTGAGAAAAATCCAAGCTTTTTGCCAACTATGCCAAGTCATATCAACAAGCCAACTTTGGAATTAAAAAAAAACCTAATTAACTGAAATAGGTTGTGCTAGCTGTCCCGTGGCCGAGTGGTTAACATGCTTGGCTACTGACATAAGGGACCTGGGTTTGAGCCCAGTATGTATGTGTCGTTTTTCTGCTGAGGTCCTGTCATCCTCCTGTCAGGCCTCTGTGGCAAGCAGTTGCTTGAGTGGGTATTTTTAATTTTTTTTATGTACTAGATTAAACAGAATTGAATTTTGAATTTTATGAAAATAAAAAACTTACACAAATTTCAGAGATATTAATTTTAATAAGACATTTTTACAGTGACAAAGTGAAAAAAAATATAGATGATAATCACAACGTTACCTGCTGCTCTTTTGGCGTTGATAAATCAATGGACTAAGCTATTAAGGCTTAATTTTGGAAAATTTGATGAATAAAAAAGTTAATTATATATTTGTTGAAAGTAAATTTCTTCCCGAATAATATAATATTTACATGAAACATGATTTTTACTTCTTTCAAATGATTCTTTTTTGTATGATATATTTTAAAATATTGGCCAGTGTTATACCAGGTTACTTGGATTGCTCATATTAATGGGATTTTCTGTCCAGTTTATGAAATGTATGAGCACTTTATTGAACCTTTTTTTCCCCTAAACATAAAATTTTTTCTTTGGATGTTAAATTTTGATCTTTGCTAAGTGTGAAAAAGTCACTGCACCAAAGCAAAAGAAAAAAAAATTGTCTCCATTGTCAGAGTGGCACAGCAAATATATTGGGGAGGGGTAAACACCCTTGCACAAATTGCCCTCCAACACGAGAACTGATTTCTCTGCCAAGGAAGTTCTTTTTACTTCCATATCCAATACCTCATTCATTTTCAGGGAACAATACAAGATCAAGATTATTTTACTAGAAAATGAAGAAATAATTAAAGATATATTAATATATAACCTAATGCGATGTTAAATAAAATATTTGCAACACCTTGTAAACCAGCCATTTGATGTAGCATAACTGCAAAAGATTGATAGATCAACCAATGGAAAAATGATAATTTATGGAAATTAAACAAATCTACAGAAATGAAAACAAAGGTTTAATTATTAAAGTATAAATACAAACTAGATACATGATCACATTATCCTAGGGATGAGAGAACTCTTGCTGCAAACATCCACCATATAAGTCACTTGACTGCATGTATGAGCAATAAGTAGATCACTGCATTCAAATAATTGTACCTGCTCTGCCGTGATGTACATTGCGCTGCAGTCAGCTTCACAACAACTCTGGCATTGCTTTGCTCTGACTAAGAAGGCTTTTGCTACCTACAGTTTTGATTTTAAGAGTGGGAAAGACACACAGATTGTTGGGATAAATGATATATATGATAAAAATAATTCTGGGAGTATTGAAATAGTTTTTATGGCAGAAAAGAGTGTAAAACAGGAGGGGAAAAAAAACAACAAAGGTACGTACTTTGCAATTACTTCAAATTCTTCAATTTTTAAAAATAGCAGTTTGTTGTTAATTTTTTGGATATTTTTGAAACTTAAAGGAAAGTTTTGTTGATAATAGTTCAAATCATACTTGTGTGCTTAAAAAGGTTACTTCAGCAAAGAGGAACATTAAAAAACAAATCAGCAATACTGTTTGGCATTTCTAAGAAATGGTAATGAGATGTCTTTAACAAATTATTTATAAAAAATAATAAATAAATACCCCCTCAAGCAGCTGCTTGCCACAGAGGTCTGACAGGAGCCTGTCAGTTTATATGCTTATATGCCACAGTAGAAGATCTGAGAGGATGGCACGACCTCAGCAGAAAACAGCACGAACATCCATGCCTTACCCGGGGCTCAAACCCAGGTCCCGTAGATCAGTAGCCAAGCGCGCTAACCACTCGGCCAATTATAACAAAAATTAGAGTAGACTACCAATCTCTACAGTATGGTATGTAAATTTCTCCTTAATAACTGTTGATACTTGATAGCATAGTCCATGTGTTGAAGTGCTTAAAAACATTTAACAGTGTCATAGAGAATTAAATAACTTTACATTATAGTTTAATAAAATGTGCATCAAATGAAAAAAGAAATATTATTTTTCAAATTTGAATTACAAATGGTTACATAGTTTTCAAATGGTAATTTTATTTTTAAAATATTGAAGTTTCATGTGTTATACAAAAGACATCATGTTGTCCTCGGTCTCTCATTTCGGATTCTGTCAATGTCCATGATTATCAGGGACCTTGGATGGGTTAAGAAATTAATGCTTTTGTTTATTTTTTTTTTTATTTTATATCCATCTGAAATCTATTTTCTATTAAAATATACCTTGAATATTCAAGTGCAAAAATATATGATGTAGATAAAATCAAAATAGGTAAATATATGGTGAAAAATTATTAATGTTATTCAGTCCACTATATTAAAAAAATATTGCCCTGGAAAAATCAAGGCAATCTTTTTGATCACAACTACAGTGAAATGAGTTATTGAAATGGCAAAATCTATGTCCAGTGGGAACATCTAAGGCTGGCTAGATGAACAGGTCCATGTAAGAGGAAGATTTACTGTTGACAGCCAAAAAATTCAAATTTGATGATTGAAAAAGCAAAACAATACGCTCCCAGGTTAAGCATGTGTGTGTGGGGGAGGGGGGAGGAGGAGGTTGGCATGTTCAAGGCTGTTAATGAGGTTTTTTGCATGCTAGTAATTTTTACAGATGGCTCAGCAAATATATGGGGTTCATGTGCAGTTTATAACACTCAGCTCACTAAATGGCACCTTTAGGATAACAGATTTGGATTCAGATGTTTACTTCTAATGAGAAATGAAAGCCTTCCATCAAAAGACCATGCAGCATGTTGTTTAAAATGCATAAGGTATAGTTGATATAGTTCTACACAAGAAGTCACAGCTTAACATCCCATTCAATAAAGAATGGCCTTTCCAAACCTACTGGTGTCCTTTCTCACTGAAGGCAGGGTTGGTGTTAAAAAAAATTCTCCTCAAATAGCTGTTTGCCGCAGAGGTCCAACAGGAGCCTGTCAGTTTATGTGCCACAGTAGAATGTCTGTATGGGTGGCAGGACCTCAGCAGAAAAACAATACAAACATCCATGCCTTACCCAGGGCTTGAACCCAGGTCCCTTTGATCAGTAGCCAAGCATACTAACCACTTGGCCATGGGATGGCTAAGCAGAGATAAATCTCAATGCTCACCAGAAAGTAACATCTGCAAATGTTACAATATGATAGTGATATATTTTTGCATTATTGACCACTTTACTAGATTGTCTGAGGTATGTTTCTTGTGACCTCTAGTTCTTGATTTTTTTCAGGTGCAAAGTGAATAAAAGTTGCGTTTTTTTCTTTGTGTGGGGGTGGAGGGAGATGGGAAGAATTTTGTAACATTTCTCATGCATACTCCTACATACATAGCATAAATTTTGCCTCACAGGTAAATAAAGAATATTCCAGATTTATGGTTTTTAGTTAATTACATGTTTATTGTATACTATTATGTTAAACAGTAAATATGAGATGATGGGACTTCTAATTCCACTGAATAGTTTGAAACTCTTAAACTAGGTATATCGTAAAAAAAATTAACTTATTTTTCTTTTACAATATTTCTCGATAAAAAAAAATTAAAAGATGCAATATAATTTAGTTAAATTTGCCACCTTGTTTATCGTAGCAAGTGAAGTTCAATTTGATTCTAATTTCAGAAGCTGTGTTGTTAGATTTGAGCCGGTTATCACAGCTAGTCATAAAACCATAATACATCAACAACGCATTGATGACTTACAAACGCTACAAATATTGGGCGCAATTACATACAGTTTAGTATAAATATGTAACATCTATGTATTCGCTTACATTTCATACTTACTATTTGTTTGAATCTGACTGGTCAAAACTTGACGATGTCTTTAATATACCCTTTTGAGGTTTTTTCAGCAAATTTTCCGCCATTGCACACCGTGCTTATACTCTGACTTTCGCTTCGAACTATGGGAAATAAGCTACACTACTGCCACCAAATGTTTCGACATATTGAAAAATAATTGTTGTGAGCACACGGTCCGATATTAAACATAACAAATGTACTCAAGGTTTAACAATTTTAAAAATATAATGTGTATTCGATTTTGAAAATTGCTATCAACTAATTTTATTCGACTCGTGGTAGATGTCGCCATAGTAGCCAAGTTTTTTTATTTTGTTTAAACCTACCCGCATTTTTAGATATTTCCACTGAATATCTGCGGTTTGTGTACGAAGTTTGGATTGATTGGAACAACTGATGTCTAAGAGTTAACTTGACAATAGTGTGAAATCAGTTTATTATTTTGGATTTCTAAAGGTAAAGTATAAATATATATGTAATTTAATATCTGTAATGTAAGCAAAATAATTAATACTTTCGGTTAGACCTGTGAACTTCGAAGTTTTGATTTTCATAATAGTACAGCTGACATCCTGCCGTAAACCTAACCGAAACAGAAAACATATACACGTTAATTTTCTAGACTTTTGAAACAGCTGCGTGTCAGATTAAAATTTTCTCTCGGTTGTATTTTCATATTATGTTACCAAATAGAGTCGCATAAAACTTATTCAAAGAAGGATCCGTTTGATTTATTTGCATTTTTCCTTTCCGAGATGATAAAGACCAATAAAGGTTTTATACAGTAACGACTTTTAATACCGAAATATTGCTGGCTAGAGTAGGTGATGTCCAAATTAGAATGCTGTTTAACGCTTGAACTTTGGATATTAAAATTTTTATGTGCTATTGTAACAAATTCATAGGTAACCAATTGTAAGATTCCATTAATAGCAATGCAGAAAGAAAAAGCATTACGAATTTAAGTACTAAACATTTTGTTTAGCATAATTTTTGTAATTCCAATATTAAAATAGAATGCCAACAAAATGAATAAATTGTATGAAAGAGTAGCTTTCATAAGAAGGTAATTTGTTTTTACATTATTTTCAGTTAGTATCAAATTTTAAAACTAGTTTAAAAAGAAATAATATAGATAAAATGTTAAATTTTTATCTGCATGAAAATTAAGTTCTTGAATGTAGGATATATATTAACCTGAATAATGCCTTAAAGATGTAAGTGATTTAAGGGGCTGGGGGATTTGTAAAGGAGAGTAAAGGAAATTTGTGCAAAGCTAAATTTTAATTTTAAATTTGGGTAAGAAATCATATATATGAAAATGAGGCTCAAATTCTGTAGACAGTTGATGGATTTTTGGCGTTTTTCTGAAATTGTAACAAGATTATGAGCAATATTTTGATTTCACATTTTACTGATTCTTACTTTTTTTGCTATTTTTTTTTTATAATGAAGCAGACAGATTCATATGAAATGAGAATTTATGACTATATGACAACATTTTTACAACTTATGAATGGAAAAAAATGCATGCAGCAGGTAAAGTGAATTACTGAAATGCATAAAAGAAAATTAAAGATGTACTTTATAAACTTGTGCACATTGTAAAATAAAAGTAAATATTTTTTTAATATATATAACAACATTACATTTGATATTAAGCTAAGTAAAAATACAAGATGTGTATTTTTTTTAAGACCCCCTCAGGCAGCTGCTTTCCACAGAGGTCTGACAGGAGCCTGCCAGTTTATATGCCACAGTAGAAGATCTGAGATGGTAGTAAATTATATTATGAAATATTTTACTAAGTAAAATGCTGAAAGAAAAATAAGAGTTTTGAGGCCCTAGGTGAGTGAGTGCCAGTGATCTACTGGCCACATAAAAAAGGGTCGTGGACTAAATCAGTAAAGTGTGGAATCAAAAAAATGCTCATCTCGTTACTGCACATTTTCAGAAAATTGCCCAAATTGCTCAGCAGGGTGTTGTGGAACTTGAGTTGAAAATGATATTAACATGTCATTAAGTGAAAAAACTAGGTACTTTTCGGTTAACAGGGCGCCAGTCGTAATTGTGCGCCAATATTTCATATCCAGTGAATCTGTCGTTCGCATTATAAAAAACACCCCAATTGAGCAGAGGCCAAGTGAGAACAAATCAGTAAAGTGTTTTTTATTCAAGGTTGTCCAATTCGAGTTAGAATACTAGTATTTCACTTTACTACTTGTCAAATCCATTTCAGTGAAGTTAACAGATGCCAGTGATTTCTAGTTTTTGATGACTTTTTGGAATCTACGTTTTTGACCATTACTTTCTTTCTATGGCAGCTAGGGTTCTCAAACTTTAGGGTCCCATTGGGGCAACCCTTTTTTACACTCTTCTACCACTAGGGGTGCTTTTCCGACTGGGTGTCTTTTTTTGTATCCAAAATGGACAACTATGGCACTCTTTTTTTTATATTTGTCTTTATTTTTTGTATTTATTTTGGTTTTAATAAAAGTCATTCTTTTCATGAAGCTGTATATATCGTTAGGGTTGTCATTCCAATCTCTAGTTAAATTTCGCGCCAACATTTGGCGCACAGTTACTACTGGCGTACCGTTAACCAAAAAGTACCAAAAATTATTAGGGTAGGGAATGGTTCTATAAAATGCTGTTCATAATTTTAATTCTACAGCAGTGGAAGTTACAATATAATAGTTGTACCCTAATTCAAGGATACCCAATGTAATACTTTCACTAAAATATCGTAGTTAAATTCATAACAATCTTGGATTAAGTACTACACAGTCCACTATGCGACATGTACACTCATGTGAACAAACTTGAAGAGAATATTGCTGCATTGTACAGCTTTTATATAAAAATTACACTAAAAATGAACATTAATCGAGGAAATTTCCATATGTATTATATGTTGGAAGAAAATGGAAGGAAATGACATAACTTGTTTATATTAAGTCCTATATAGAACTTCCACATTATTTCATTATCTGTATATATATATATACCAAATCCATTAACAAGTAAGCGGCTCCGTGGCCGAGTGGTTAATGTGCTTCACTATTGATCTAAGGGACCTGAGTTCGAGCCCTGGGTAAGGCATGGATATATGTGTCATTTTTCTGCTGAGGTCCTGCCATCTTCTCAGATCGTCTACTATGGCATATAAACTGACATGCTCCTGTCAGACCTCTGTGGCAAGCAGCTGCTTGAGGGGGTATTTTTTTTATTTTTAACAAGTAAAGATTAGAACAGTGAAATATCTTTGACACCCTTCCACAGGTTAAGTTGATGGGCAACTCTCATCTGTCTTCTACCAGTTGTCTACTGGAATTAACTGTTTAATCTACTGTTTAACTCTACTGTTTACAGCCTTCTCTGAGTATGCCTTAGGGACCTTGCAGCCTGGGCATTTAGCCCATTGTTTGCAAAAAAAGTGCTTTTCAGAGGTAAAATAACCCAACCCTCTCTCATATCCCCAACTGGACATACATTTGTTATTTTTGGAATATTGCAGTAGTGTTATCTATCTCTATTCAGATGGGCATCATTATGTTAACTGACATCTCAGGTATGCCAATTGATCTTGTGATCAGCCATAAATTATGACAATCAACAGGGTCAGAGGCATATTAATATCTAATGAAGCTAGTAATGACAGATTTCTGAAACTAAATGTTTCTCAAGATGCTGCACAGATCAGATATTTTCACTTAAGCGTCTCCTATCACTTCTGAAACCAAACTCTTTATTTTGCAGTTATCCATCATCTGAATTCTTAATTCTATTAAGCACAATAATACAAAGAACTTTATGTGGAACAGAAAGTAGACTGGTGCCCCTATAATTATCACATGAAATGTGATCTGTGTCTATAAGGTAACAATGTGTACTTTTCAAAACCACTTTTTCCAGTGTCCCGAAAGTCATCAAAAAACATCACTATTGTACAAGTTTTAAAATTTTCTGTATTAACCCTAATTATGCCAAGCCTGGAAAACTAAATTGTTCAGGGTGGCCAGGCTTTTTCAACTGTGCTAAAACAAAAAAAAAAACTGAACTTTAGAACTTTTTTATCAATTAACTAATTAAAGGAATTATGTTATATGCCAAATTAGTCAGTATTTAGTTCTGGATTTTATGAAAATAAAATATTTAACAACAATGGCAAGGATAATTTTAATAGAGCTTTTTTTATAGTTATTAAAAAAAAAGCTACTGGCAATGCAAATAAAAATTGATTTAAAAGATAAAAATAATTATAATGCATATGAATAAAAAAAAAAGCTACATTGACAGAAAGTAAATGTTTTACTTCAAGCAAGAAATTTATTGCTCTACAATTTTCTTCCCAGTTATATTCTTTGAGAAATGCCAAGACTTTTGTTAACTTTGGGGGGTGGGAATTGGCTCAGTCAGTAGCATCCAGGATTATAATCTGTAGTTCCCAAGTTTGACTCCCACCTGGGCCAGCATTGAGATTTATCTTCACTACACCCTCATCTTGTTCTCAGTCAGAAAGGGAATATTAATGGACTAAGAAAGATAGCCCAGCAGATTGGACTTAAAAACACTGACTCCATGTGCAGGAGAACCACACCTTTTGCATATTAAAGAACCCATTTCCATCTTTCATTTGAGCTCTTGATGAGACTGGTAGTAGAGTAAGTTTAGTTATAAACAGAGAGAAAGCTAAAGTGATGAAAACTGGTCAGGCAGGATGCGATTCAGTTAATCTGAATGGTTGAAGTCTTCAGCAGGTGTCGCAGTTTAATTATCTTAGGAGCTATGTAACAGATACTGGTGATTACGGCATGAGATTAGCAGATGAATAGGGATTGCTTCCGGGACTTTTAAGAATCTATGTAGAGTGTGGAGAAATGGGCTTATACACCTAAAGACTAAAATTAGACTGTATAATGTTTGGTTCTTTCTAGGGTTAGTTATGGTAGTGAAACTTGGACGCTTTGTAAGCAATATAAGAGGAAACTAGATGCTTTTGATTCTAGATGCTTATGCAGTATCTTGGGCATCAGGTGGTTCAACTTTGTAACTAATGATGAGGTTAGGCAAAGGAATCGGCAACCTCCTGTAAGCAGCATATTGTTCAGAGTGAGACTCTGTTGGTTTGGCCATGTTGCCCATATGGATAATTATAGATTGGCAGATAGGTTTATGAACAGTCTGCCTAAAGGGCTTGGAAAGAGGGGGAGACTTAGGATGTGGTGGGCAGACAATGTCAAACAGAACCTTGTTAAAATTGGTTTGCAGTGGCCGGATGTAGCAGATGTAGCTCAGGACAGATATGCTTTGAGAACTAAATTGCATGGTCTGGTTGGACCTCTGTAGCCCATGGCTTCTTGAGGATGATGATGATGACAATTTTGTAATATTTGATGCGAAATTTACTTTTTTCATGTCTGCTTAAAGAACTACTATTACCATTCAGATTAAATCTCAATGTTATTTCTTTCACCTTCAAATGTAGTGAAATATTTATATAATTAAGTCTGTTCACTTGAGCTGTAAATTAAACATTTATAGTGTTTTTTAATGCAAATTAAGAGTTAAAAAAAGAGGAACTAATTTTTTACCATAAACATTGAAACTAACTGATACAAGAAGAAATAACATTGACCCCCCCCCCCATTGGTGATATCTCAAACTCTTATTTTAGAGCATTTAATTTTGGCTGTCATATGTTTCTCTAGGGCAGTGGTGGCCATTAATGTGCCCCTTGGACTACCAGTTGTCCTTTAGCAAGGTAGGAGTTGTCCATGGCATGGTATAAAACAGAGTTAATGGAGGTAGGTTTTTTCTACTAAACATTTTTGGATTCATTTACAACAAAAACAGAAATGTGTTTTAAGCACTGCTTAAATTATTTATTATCAATTGTTTACTACTGACATTACCCCCTTTACACTTTATATTCAAACACAAATAAAAGTTTAGTAGGCCTCCAAAGAAACCCTAAATTAAAAGTAGTCTCCTCTGTGAAAAGGTTTGGACACCCCAACTCTATGGTATTAATCATACATAATGGCTGAAACTTACTTATTTGCACACATTATATTGCTATATGTTAGTTGTAGCCGAGAAAACGAAAAAAAAAACTTAAACTGGAGCATTACCAGAGAAATACATTTAGGAGTAGAGGTTTAATTTTTCTTGATTGTCCAAAAATTACTTACTAAAATAAAATTTCTTTCCATTGGTTCTAGGTAGACTTAGAATAAATTATATAATCATGGAAAGTCTTTTAAGTGGAAAATTTTGTGACTTAAGAAGGGAAATACAAAAGAATGGAAATACAAAAATTCAATGTTGCTTAAAGGAATAGATATTGCTTATATAAAGGACATTTATAGTATTTTCTGTATATATATTTCATTCTATGGAAATAGTGCAAAATCATATTTTTAGCTTTAATTTGTTTTTAGACAAATACTTCAGAAATAAGAATATCTTATCAGCTTATTTATGTAGCACTTGAAAGCTGGTTGAGCATTAGGTTGCTGAGCCTGGTTTATTCCTTGGATCATAAGAATGATTCTCAACTATCCAGAATACTCATAGCCATCATTTACAGACCATCTCAAGATTAGCAATATGGTGTTATCATTATTATTTTTTTAGTTAAGTGTAATTAAACTAATAACTGTTGCTTTTTTTCAGTTTAGGAACTTTCTTTTAAGTATTTTGGTTACTTAAATCTGTTTAGTTAAAAGCTAATTAACTGTATATATAATACATCAAGACCTCAATTTGTGTCAAGGATAAATTCATGAAAGTCATGACACAAACAGAAATGACACATATCAATGTACTGTTTCCCAAAACAACAATATCTGAAATAAGCTCTGATACTACGATGTTCTCTATTTTAAACTATTAAAAAAAAATCCAAATTCTACATCATGTTGAATATTTAATTGTTATAATAATCAGTACTAGAAGAAAATAATACAGATTAGAATTGAAATGTATATTATGTGTAATGTAAAATACTTCAATATTATTATATAAAAAATGCTTTTCCATTGGTTCTAGGTAGACTTAGAATAAATTATATAAGCATGTTTTCCATTGGTTCTAGGTAGACTTAGAATAAATTATATAAGCATGTTATGTATGTTTGTAGTAACAATTGTGTGCATGTCATGAGAAGTTGATGTTTCATCACCCTGCAAAGTTTAAGTGATTGCACTGATGAACACAACATTGGTTACAGCCATGCCAATCACAGCACGCATGTTTTGGTAGACTTGAAATGTCAAATGACATGTAGCCTAAAATAAAATTTATCGAGGGAACTCACAAAATCTAATTTTGCAGGGAAGGTTACTTTTTTTTGCTACCATATCAAAATTATGTCAAAAAAACTCCCAAATGAAAGCCATGTTTTATATTTGATACTATTGTAAAAAACATAAAAGCTTTCCCAATCTTTAAGAAAGTTGCAAATATGTGGAAATAAAGATAAAGAAAGTGCTCTTGAAAATACACTTTTCTAAATGAAAATTACAGATTTCAATCCCTCAGATTTAGGAATAAAAAAACTTCAATTAAACAATAAAATTAGTATATTCAAATATAAAAAATTACAGTAGAGGTTCACATGCAGTAATTTAAATTGAAATCTTTAATTCTCTATGACACTGTTAAATGTTTTTAAGCACTTCAACAAATGTTCTATGCTATGAAGTATATTCAAATATACTGGATATTTAGCTTCAATATGACATAATTTCTGGGATTTGCAAAATGTTGCTTTTTTTCCCAATATCAATAAATTTTATGACATTAATTTCAATAGAATATATGTAATTACTCTTAGTTAAACATCAGTATCAAATTTAGAGGGAAAATTATCTTGGGCCAGATGGGCTATGAACCCATGGCCTCCTGATAACTAGGGTGACTATACATCCCCGTTTTTCACCGACAATCCCTGGATTAAAAAGACTATATCCCCAATGAATAAATGTCCTCTGAAGCATCCTCAGAATTTGGTTTTAATATTTTTCAAATATTAAATTGATTGTACAGCTTGAAGATTTTTACCAATAGCAAAAAAATTTCTTGTCTCTTTTTTTATTAAAATATTATATAAAATTATTTTTATATCATCATCATCATTCTCAAGCAGCCATGGGCTATGGAGGTCCAACCAGTTGTGCAATTTAGTTCTCCAAACACATCTCCTGAGCTACATCAGATGCATCTGGCCATTGTAGACAAATTCTAACCAGGTCCTGTTTGACATTCTCTGCCCACCACATTCTAGGTCTCCACCTCTTTTTGAGATCTTAAGGTACACTGTTCATAACCCTATTCACTAATCTATAGTTATGCATATGGACCATATGGCCAAACTTAAGTCTCTCTCTGCACAACATGCTGTTCAAAGGAGGTTGCTGACTCCTTTGCTTAATCTTATCATTACTTACAAAGTTGAAGCACTTAATGCACAAGTTACTGCATAATCATCTAGAATCAAAATCATCAAATTTCCTGTTATCTTATTTTCAAAGAGTCCAAGTTTCACTACCATTGCTAACTCTAGAAAGGACCAAACTATTATACAGTTTAATTTCAGTCTTTAGGTGTATACACCTATTTCTCCACACTCTCCATAGATTCTTAAAAGTCTCTGAAGCAATACCTATTCATTTATTAATCTCGTGCTGCATATCACCAGTATCTGTTACATAGCTCCCAAGATAATTTAAATGAGACACCTGCTCAAGAGTGGAACTATTCAGATTAACCTGACCACAGCCTGCCTCATCCGTTTTCATCACTTTTATTTTCTCTGTTTATAACCAAACCTACTCTACTACCAGTTTCATCAAAACCTCAAGTGAAAGAGTTCATCTCATCAACATCATTTGCCAAAAGGGCTAAATCATCAGCATAATCTAAATCAGAAATCATACCTCCAGACTGTTTAAGGCCAAAATCTTTCCCTAGCAGTCAGTTTCATATAACATAATCAGTAACCAAACTAAAGAGAAAAGGAGACAAAATGCACCCTTGTCGAACACCAGAAGTAATGCTAAACCAATTGCTACAAGCCTTACCAACTCTCACACATGACTGTCTCATTATAGGCAGCTTTCATTATGTTAACTAACTTGTCTGGTATGCTGTAAGATGGTCACTAGAGTCAAAAAGCCTTTTTGAAATCTTTAAAACTAGTAACCACAGGTTTCTGAAATAGCATTTCTCAAGAATCTGCCTAAATGAAAAAAAACTGATCTACACATCCCCTACCACTTCTGAATCCACACTGGTCATCACATAATTGTATGTCAACCAGATTCTTAATTCTATTAAGCATGATCATACAAAGAATTTTGCCTGGAACAGAAAGTAGACTGATACCCCTATAGTTATCACAAGAACTGCGATCACCTTTTTTTAAAAATAGAGATAATAATAGCTCTGGTAAAATCCTTAGGAACAATGTCTTTATCATAAAAGATATTCAGAATTTTAGTCCTGCATGTGGTAACCGAAACATTCCCTGCTCTAAGTATTTCAATAGTGATTTATGTAGTTTAAGTTTAGAAATAGCCAAAATGACTTCAGACTGTGATATAGGATCAACATTAAAGCCAATAATGCATCTATATCATCATTACAAATAATGGGAGTAGAACTAACCACATTGTTTAGAACATCTCTGAAATGCTCAGCCCTCCTAGCCATGACAGAATCCTCACCTTCAATAACCTTGCTTTTACTATCCTCCAATCCCTGTATACCTGTTCATTTCTTCCCACACAGAACATTGACTATCTGGTACTTTAGGTAATAAAATCATGAAAGTCATGACACAAACAGAAATGAAGCAGATCAATGTGCTGTTTCCCAAAACTACAATATCTGAAATGATCCCTGATACTACAATGTTTTCTATTTTAAACCATTAAAAAAAATCCAAATTCTACATCATGTTAAATATTTAATTGTTATAATAATCAGTACTAGAGGAAAATAATGCAGATATTACATATCTGTATCATTAATACATAATATTTACTTATAGCTCTTTACTGTTATGCTGTGTAGTTGCTTTCTCAGCTTTGTCATCAAAGATTCTTATCAGTTGCTGACTGATCTTACATGTTTATTAAGCTCTTTGTAATGCTTTCTGTTAGGGCTAGTAGGGTATTGATTAAAAACGTTTCTGCACTTATTTCTTTGCAAATTTAGCTCTAGTGCCTTATCACTCAATTTTGCCTCCTCTGCCCCTTTTTTACCCAAAAGAGTACTGGTAGTTTTAAAAAAAGCCGGTTTAAAGTGGTTCCATTCATCCTCAACTTCAGTAGTAAGCAAACCATGGCTATCATAATGACTAAATAAACTATCACAGTAAACTTTAGCTATAGCTGGGTCTTTTAGGGCCTCAGTGTTAAAAGTAACCTTTTTAACCTTAGCACAACACTTGTTAAGTTTAAGTTGCACAACACTTTTAGCAAGGTAATGGTCAGATCCAATTTCAGCTCCCCTATATGACCTAGTATTCCTAACAGAAATAGCCCATTTGCTGTTAATATATAATCAATCATATTCTAATCAGTCCGTCTGGTGAAACCTGTGTGTACTTATGTATCTTGATGTGTTTGTAATAAGTGTTAGTTAGCCGTCCCATGGCCGAGTGGTTAGCACGCTTGGCTACTGATCTAAGGGACCTGGGTTTGAGTCCCGGGTAAGGCATGGCTGTTCATGTCGTTTTTTTGCTGAGGGCCTGCTATCCTCTGACCTTCTACTATGGCATATAAACTGACAGGCTCCTGTCAGACCTCTGTGGCAAGTAGCTGCTTGAGGAGGTATTTATTTTTTTATTTATTTATTCTCAAAACATTAAGTTTACTTACTTGTAGGAAACACTGCCCATTGCCATTGAAGCTACCAATACCAAAGGGACCTATCACCCCTCCCCCAAGGTCAGAATCAGTACCAACTTTAGCATTGAAGTTGCTTGGAACAAGGGTAATATCTTCTTTCTTAACAGAATTCAAAATATCCTGAAGCTGTCCATAAAACCTACATTTCTCATCCTCATTGGTGTCCCCCGTGGGGGCATAACAACAAATAACATTTTTATATAATATTTTAAGTTTTATTTTGGCACAAAGTTTTATATATACAAAGACCTGTGAAATCTTTAGTGTAAAACTTGCGAAATATGAAAATATTTTACAGAAAAGCTTTTTTTTTTATGAAAAATACACACAATAACTTTTTTTGTTATTTAAGTTTTGTGCTACTAGATTTATTTATGCTTCTGGATTTTTTTCTACTAGGCTAGTATTATTATGTGCACTAATGTATAAAATATGTTTTAAATGAAACATTGTGTTACTTTTTAGCATAATAATTTCATGAAAATTCAATCATTCAGATTGAATTTTCAGAAGATCCCCCCCCCCTGAATCTGATATCAATATGAAACTATGAGTGAATACATGTGTTTTGTTTCAATATTTTTCTGTTTCATAATACTCTCCCACAGCAGCATAATAAATGAAACAATGCTGATTGCAGTTGCAATCTAGAAAATAACTTATTGACAAACTCTTTTCTATTTGCATAGCTGACGCATCAAAATGATGCAAACTGGGGTCTTGAATATTTCTAAAATTGCATTAAAAATTTGGATTTTAAAATGTGAAATTTATTTTTCAGGAAATATTTCTATAATAAGAATTTCAGGAAATAAACAATGCTGTCAAGAAACAAAGATAGATATAACATTTCGAGTGGTGTTTGCCCAGATGAAAAATGTCAATCAAAGTTGTTCTTTCCCTCATTTGATTCCAGTATTGAATGCACTCATTGTGGTCAGAGACATGAAAAAGCTGCTTTACAAGATATACAAGAAGTATCTGATATTGATGTTGCTTTCCGTAATGTGATACGTAATATAGTGGTGAATGACAGTGTTCCAAAGCGAGGAACAGAGATGGTGAAAGTACTTGGACTGTCTAATTACCATTGCAAATTGCTGTCACCACTTTTAACTAAATATGGAATGGATAAGAAAACAGGTAAAGCAAAATTACTAACAGAAATGAACCAAGGAGATATTTTTGACTGTGGCTTATTTGGGGACAGAGCTTTTCTTATTGAACCTGAACACATCTCTGTCCCTGGATTTGGCAGGGATATTTCAGGAAGTATGAACTATTTATCAGAAACATTGGCCAGCATTAAGGCTTTCAATAATGGAGAAGAAAGACTCATACCTATTCATGCTGATGGTGATGGTCACTGCTTAGTCCATGCTGTATCTCGAGCATTAGTAGGACGAGAACTTTTTTGGCATCCTCTACGATGCAGCCTGAAGAGGCATTTTGAAGACAATCTTCAAAATTATAAGGTAAAATTTTTGTAGATAAAATTTTAATATTAATTTTGTAAGTAAATATTTGTTGGAAATTTTCTAAAATTTGTTGCAAATTGTTTTTTCATTTTATATTACATCATTAATTTAATTTAATAACAAAAAGTTTTAAAGGTAATTGCAGTAGAAAATTTGGAAAGAATAATGCATTCTTTAGTTTTATCTGAAAATTTATCCAAAATTTGATTTTTACTAAAAACGAAATTTACCTATTAAGGCAGTGTTTTCCAACTAATAACAGTGGTGGAACTGTATCACAACGAAATGCCTCTGGAAAAATATCGACACAAAAATGGCAATGTGAAAACATTGAGTGCACAATTTTTTTTTCATGCATAGGTACTAAAATATGATTCAGTTTTTAATTTTTCAGAAGATTTTTAGAAATATTACAAACAATCAATTATTTATCTTAGAAATTTGAAATTTTGTTTGCAGAATGTGATGGTCAAGAGGTTGCAAACTCATGTAAAAATTTTGAATTGGGAAGCATAATCTGGAAGTTATATTTTGGCTTTTCTTGATAATGGGGGTGGGGGTGGCTCAGTCGGTAGCATGCCAGGCTCTAATCTGTAGTTCCCAGGTTCAAGTCCCAGCTGGGTCAGCGTTGAGATTTATTTCAGCAAAATTCCCCACCCACGGTCAGTAGGAGACACCGATAGGCTTGGAATGGCCGCCATCCATCGGATGGGACTTTAAGCCATGGCCCCGTGTGCAGGAGAGCCATACCCTGTGCACACTAAAGATCACCTGGATGGCCTTGACGGGAGGCTACCATCTGTGTCCCAACAACTGTTCCAGTAGGTCCCCTCCCCCAACCTTCTCTGAGCCTTTGGGATCCTTGTGACCTGGCCATTTAGCCCATGGTGTGCAAAAAAGTGCCACTCACAGGTAAAACAACCCAACCATTCTTAATGATTTCAGTGAAATCTTAACATTTAATTAGTGGGGTTTTTCAATCTCTGACTGTTATAGTTTTTGCCCACAATGGGCTAAATGGCCAGGTCACAAGGACCCAGAGAAGGTTGGAGTAAGGGATCCACTGGACAGCTGTTAGCCTCCTGTCAAGGCTATGTAGTGTGTTCTTTAATGTGCACAGTGTATGACCCTCCCACAAATTGGACCACACTTTTACTTCCCATTCAATGGACAGTGGCCTTTCTAAGCCCATTGGTGTCTCCTACTGACCAAGGGCAAGGTTTTTGCGGAGATAAATCTCATCTCTTGCCCAGGTGGGACTGAAACTTGAACTGCAGATTACAAGGCTGGCAAGCTACCGACTGCCCCCCCCCCCCCCAATTGGAAGCTGTGAATCTAAGGAAAGCAAAAATTGATTTTAAAATATCTGGTATACTAGATTATTTACAATTTGAGAAATAATGTTTTGCACTGAGTTACATGACCATGACTTAGAACTAATAATAAAAAGAAAATAATATAGCCAAAATATTCAAAAACTAGAGTGCTGAAAAAAGCAGATCAACTCATTCATTATATTAAGACAAATTGATGTACCCAATGGCAGAATTCTACCTCGAAATAGAATAGATACCTTCCCACAAAAGGAGAGGTTCTCTTTGTTATTTCTAATCCTTTCATGTCTCTCAGCTGTTGATGGGAATGAATCTAAAATGGTGCTGCACCTTTAAATGCAAGAGTCCGATGCAGGGAATGGACCTCACTGTGGACTGTTGATATTCGTGGTACCTTGATAAACAGAAGGAGCAGAAGAAAGCAGGGGGTTCTATGGTTTAAAATGGCTTAGGGACTAGGCTTCCATCGTTAGACAAACCCATTTGTGCCACCAGGAAGGTTAATAACCAGTGGCTACTATTGATCTTAAATGAACGAATACAATTCAGGTTTACAGAAATAAGTTCTCTGCATTTCAATGAAAAGAGAAGAGTATAAACATTAAAATGAAATGATGTTAAATAAAATTTAAATTTCTAAACAGATGAAACAAGAAAAGGATTTTTTTTTAAAATAATAGGACATATTTTTATAGTTTTCTCTGATTAAAAAAATGATTCATAATGAAATATGGGATGTAATTTTGAAATATGGCAAATATGGGAATCTGATTTTCAAAGAAGTGAAGTTTTTTGTTTACCTACTTTTGCACTCTTTAAAAGTTTTTTAATTCGAAATAATGGATGATGGGGGAAAATGAATAGTTCTATTCTATTAGTACTTATACAACATAAAAAGTATTTGCCAGTTCTTCTTGAAATTAAAATGTTGCTGTCCCATGGCCAAGTGGTTAGAGTGCTTGGCTACTGATCTAAGGGACCTGGGTTTGAGCCGTGGTTAAGGCATGGATGTATGTGTCATTTTTCTGCTGAGGTCCCACCATCTTCTCAGACCTTCTACTATGGCATATAAACTGACAGGCTCCTGTCAGACTTCTGTGACAAGCAGCTACTTCAGGGGGTATTTTCTCACACTCCTCTGATAAAATGAGGCAGATTGTGCAGTCAATACAATATCTTTTGATACTGATATTTTAAATTTCTATCCTGAACAAATCACTTGCCTTTTTTGTTAAAAACTTTGTTTTTTCTTTATTCAGTGACCTCTAATGATGTAAATTTGGACTACCAAAGGATTTGAAAATCACAGTAATAATATTTCATTAGTTAACAATCCAACTAAAAAGGATTTTCAAATTATCTCTTAAAACAAAAAAAGTTACATTTTTCCACTGCCTTGGGATAACAGCTGAACTCTTTGTTGCCAATGCAAACCTCATGACCTTCATATTCAATTATCAAAATTAAAAATTTCTGGTAAATACATCATTTGCAATATTTGTTCAAAATTTTGCAATTTCCAAATTTTTCCATTGTTAGAGAGTGCAGTTTAAACTTCTGGGATATTCAGAAGGTGCAAATTATAATATTTCATAATACCCATCTGACACAAAAAGAATGGGAGATTCAGAAGGTGCAAATTATAATATTTCATAATACCCATCTGCCCCAAAAAGAATTCTCTCTTAAAATATTTTACTACATGCACAAAAGAGTGAAAAGCAATTGGAAGATGGGTAGCAAGCTAGTTGAAGCAAATTAATGGTGCCTTTTTTGCTTTTGGCATTATGTACAGGCAGTGTTTTTGCATGGAGCATTTTTGTTTATTGTAGTTTGGTTCATGGTATTTTATAAAGGCAGTGTTTTGGTTCACAGCATTTTGTAAAGCCACTGTTTTTGTTCATGCCATTTTGTACAGGTGCCATTTTTGTTCATGGTATTTTTGCATTGGTGGCATTTTGATGTATGGCATTTTTACCAGCGCCATTTTTGTATGTGTCATTTTATTGCTGGTATTATGTACAGTCATCATTTTTGTTGATGGCATATTGCACAGGTGGCGTGTTTTCATTCGCAGTTATGTCGTCAGTTTTTGTATTCATCATTTTTTAATACCATTCTGTCATGGAACCTGATGAAACACCTGAATGATATTGCGAATCCTATGGAACCCCTGAATGATATTAATAAGTCCTACAAAAACCCAACATGTACAAAAAAAAACATCCCCCCAAAAAAATTTTCGTATTTATTATAATTATTGTACCATAGAATTGTTAGGAGGCTGTTTTAATTATTTATTATGAGATATGAGTATTTTTTTCCTTGCTCAAGTCATGAATTCTTGGGTGAATTTTAGATAAACTCACTGTTCTTCTACTGAGAAAATATGATTTCTTTGTTTATTTTTATATTTGTTAGATATGTAGAAGCTGTCTCACAGAATTTTGTGGTTGTGAAAGATGGACAGGTTTTGCAATTGCAGGATATTCTTAGTTTAGGAATCCAGACTTTTAGTGGAACCTCCAAAGACCACTTATGGAGCCCTTTTGGGAAACACTCTTTTAAGGGCTGAAGTTTAATATGTTATGAGAAGTTTTTCCCCCCTTTTCTTATTTGTATGGGGGTACTATGAATGCCTCTATATTAAAACAAATAAAATAGTGTATTTAAATGGAGTACTGAAGTGTTAATTATTTGTAACATCGAACACTTATGTGTGGATATATATGCAATCTAAGATGTCTTTCCAGCTTTCCAGGAAAAGCAAATAAAATTTTTTAGTTATTCAAGAAAAAATAAGCAATATAATTTTAAAATTTAAATTTAAAATATTTTTATTGTTTTTAAAGGCATATTTTGAGGTAGTGAATTGTGATAGTGGTTTTTATCTTAAATGGCATTTTTATTTGTGCAGTGGTCAGGTTACAAGGACTCCAAGGTTGAGTGGGATGAAATTCACAGAATATTTGTATAGGACAGATGATAGCTTTCCATCATGGCCATCCATTATATTCTTTAATATGCACAAGGAAAAAAAATCAATACTAAAAAAATTCAAGCTAACATGCCTTTCTGGAAATAGTAGTTCACAGCTCTTCTATAGGAATGTGTAATCTGAGAACTTTTGTTTTTCTTCAAACAAATTTTTTTTGGCAGTGTAATTTTCTATTTTTTTTTCTTGTGAATCATATTAGTAGAGGGAATAATACAAGCAGGTGAACTGCTGCACTGAATGGGGGCAGAGATAAATGCAGTAGAATTAACTACAGGTCTGAAGACAAACTTAGCTTGAGAAGTGAGAGGCAGGTTCTCCAGGGAGAATAACATTGTAAGTGTGACAAGTCTGACTTTTGCTTAAATTTATCCCTTAGAATTTTCAGTTTTTTCTGTTCCAAGAGAACACTGCTACTGGGCTTTAAAAAAATAAAAAGATAAATGAAAAGTAACAGATTACATTTGTAAAAAGTTGAAGCAAGTAAAAGCTTTATAGATAGCTTATTCACTTTCTTCATCATAATCATCATCCTGAAGTAGCCATGTGTTACAGAGGTCCAACCAGACTGTGTAATTAAGTTCTCCAAACATATCTGTCCTGAACTACATTCGCAGAATCTGGCCTCTGCACACCAGTTCTAACAAAGTCCTGTTTGACATTGTCTGCCCACTGCATCCTAGGTTCCCCTTATTTCTGAGGCCTTTGGGCACACAGTTCATAACCTTATTTGGTAATCTATACTTATGCATATGGGCAACATGACCAAACCAACAGGATCTCTCTCAGCACAATATGCTGCTCAAAGGAGTTGCTGACTCCTTTGCCTAACCTCATCATTACTTACAAAATTGAACCACCTATTGTCCAAGATATTGCGTAAACATCTAGAATCAAAAGCATCAAGTCTCCTGTTATCTTGTTTACAAAGAGTCCAGTTTTCATGACCATAATTAACCCTAGAAAGAACCAAACTATTATACAGTCTAATTTTAGTCTTTAGGTTATATGCCTATTTCTCCACATTCTCCATAGATTCTTAAAAGTCTTAGCAGCAATCCCTATTCATTTGTTAATCTCATGTCACACATCACCAGTATCTGTTACTTAGCTCCCAAGATAATTAAACTGTGACACCTGCTCAAGACTGCAACCATTCAGATTAACTGAATCACAGCCTGCCTGATCCATTTTCATCACTTTAGTTTTCTCTCTGTTTATAACCAAACCTACTCTACTACCAGTCTCATCAACAGCTCGAATGAAAGAGTTCATCTCATCAACATTATTTGTCAAAAGGGCTAAATCATCAGCATAATCTAAATCAGAAATTTTCATATCTCCAGACCATTTAAGGCCAAAATCTTTCCCTTACAGTGAATTTCACATAACATAGTCAATAATCAAACTAAAGAGAAAAGGAGACAAAATGCACCCTTATCAAACACCAGAAGCAATGCTAAACCAGTTGCTACAAACATATGCTACGTCAAATAATGTCTGAGATTAACAAAATAACTTATACCCCAACAGGAAGTAACTACTTAAAATTCAAGTGCAAACTGTAGATTATAGAAGATTCCCAATAAATTATATAACAATAAAGCCAATAAAAAATAGCAGCTAAAAATAACAAAAGCAATGAACTCCAATGACACCATACCAAAAACATTAACCAAAATCGTTACGATTTTGGTTAATGTAATAAACTATAAACTAGTAAGACAGTCCAAACTAAACATATTTCTATTCAAAAAAAAAAAAAGGAAAATGCCAACTTTGCCCACTGTTGGACACTATGGAACATATTCTACATTGCAAAAAACAGTGGAAGTTAAATAAAAGTACAAAAGGATTATCCTACAAAAATATATGGAAATCACACAAAATAATTTCTCCCTATCCAACCTATGCACAACAGGGATGGGAAAAAAAATTAAGAAATTATCTTCAAATTCTTTCGATCTGAAAAACTGCTATACAGAACATAACTCTCCAACTATAAAAATGATGAAGACTATGTAATCCTAACAAATATGCATTCTTCTAGTTTTGATATATATCACTTCTGGTGCATATGAGAATCTCATTTTCAAAGAGAATGAAGTGTTTCCTTTACCCACTGTTTCATTCCTTAAAAGTTTTAATTTGAGCTAGCAGATGATAGGGGAAAAATGCAAATGGTATTTTATTAATAATTATACAACATAAAAGTATTCATCTTTTAATTTTTAAATCTAAAAAGTTTCCAACAAAAAAATTTTTTTTTCAGAAAAGTGGGTTGCTATCAGTGGAATATCTCTTAAAAACTACCACTAATTTTTCAAATTTCTATTCGTATATATATATTATTATAAAACTTGATAACAGCTCTGCTGTTTCATCATTTAAAAGATCTGTTTCAGTGATATATTAAAACTATTAAGTATTTGAAAAATTTAAATTATAATATTTTATTAGTACCAATCAAGCTAAAAAAGAGTTTTCTAATTATCATTTTCATTGTTTCCAATCGAAACTTCATGCCATTCACATTTCACCACCAAAATTTCATATTTATATCATTAATACATCGTTGCAATATTCGTTTGAAATTTTGGGATTTTCAATCTTTTTCACCATTAGAGGGCACAGTTATAGTATTCAAAAGATTCTGAAAGTGCGAATGATAATGTTTTACCAATTACTATCTAACTAACCCTAAAAAGATTTTTTCATTTATCTCTAATACATGCTAAAACTAAAAAAGTCTTTTCCCACCCCTCACCCCCACCCCTGGGTCTAAGAGGTCAAATCATTGTTGCCAATGGAAACATCATGGTGTTCACATTCCACCACCAAAATTTAAAATTTCTAGCTTAAATACATTGTTTGCAATATTTATTTGGAATTTTTCAACTTTTTTCCTCCTCTAGAGGGTGTAATTATAGCTTTAGAGGGATTCGGAAAGTACATATAATAATATTTCATCAATACCTATCCAACACAAAAATAATTTTTGATTTATCTCTGTAAACAAAAAAGTTCATTATCTACAGATAGACAGATGACAAAGCAAAACTATTACCTTGTTTGAAAACGAGATAAAAATCAACTAACACAGATTTCCTCTGATGAAAATTCAGGCTAAAGACAAATTAGAAAAGAAATGCTACCACCACAATAAGAAAAAAAAAACTACCAAATATGTGACATCACTACAAAACATAATGACATTGTAAAAATAATAAATAAAAACAGCAAAAATAAGATGTACTGTACATAAACATATAAAGAACAAACAAAATAAAGAATATAAAAGATATAAACCCAGGTGAACATTCATGAAGATTCAGATACTCTCGGAAACATTTATCTCTTCCTGTTTGTTTACGTTATGTGCAATGAGTGTTCCTTCTTCAGGCTTACTCAATAGATAAATTTTGTTGGGTTAGTGGTGACAGATTTTGCAATTATTGTTTTATTTATTTTTTATTAGTGTTTTTAAATATATAAATTATATATATTGTTTTAGAGTTTATTATAATTTTGTGCCCTTTGTTGTTGTGGGTTTTAATGGTTGTTGGTTTATGAGTTTTCAAAGTTTTTTTTTTATTTTGAATTAAATTTATTTTATTGTAATTTTTTTTATTTTTTATTTTCTTTAATTAATTTTTTTTCATTTTTTTATTATTTTTTATATTTTTTTAACGTTGTTTTTTGTTTATAATTTTTTCACTTCATGTTTTATATATATTTTTTATTTTTTATTGTATTTTTTATTTTAGTTTTTTTTAATATTATTTTTTATTTTTGTTTTTTTCTTTATTATTTTTGGTTACTTAAAAGTAATTTTTTTTTTTAATTTTCCCATAAATAGTGAGTTGTGAAGAGCCATTTTGTATGATGGGAAGGCACTGCATGGATACTTTTTTTTGTGTATGGAAGTGATAGGGGGTGTTATCCTGTTTTTTTTTGTTTTGTTATTAATTTCTTTTTTATATATATAGAGAATTATAACAAAATTTTGAGGCATTCCTCTGAAGGACGAGAAGGCTAGTGAGGGGCTTCTTTGAATGATGGAGTTAAAATGAAGGATGTGAGAAGTATGGTCAAATTAATGAGAAGAGACAAGAGATGACACTCTAAATTCGATTCCAAAGGGGTGTAGAGATGAGAAATCCAAAAAGGAGATCAAAAATTTTAAATTTGAGATCATTGTTAGGTGGATCTAATAAGGTGTTGATGTGTAGTTCATGAATATGAAATTTGGAGAGAGAATGAATTAATATTTTTCGTTGTGGGAGATATTTATCACAATTTAAGAGAATGTGATTCACAGTTTCGAGGACATTGCAATGGTTGCAATTTGGATTGGGGGATCAGTTAAATTTATGTAATGTGGCTTTTAAGGTGGTTGCATTGGTTCTTAGTCTGTGAAGTATTTTTATGTGTTTTCTAGGATAAGGGTAGTTTAAGACATGGGAAGTTTGTGGGTTTAGAATGTATCTGGTGTTGTGGTTTATGGAGGAAGCATGTAGTTGGAAATATCTATTGGTTAGAGTATATTCAAGTTCATTGATTTCATGTTTGATGTTAATATAAAATTTGTGAATGGTAGTTTCATTTGGGAAGAGATGTGCATTATTAGCAAGTCGATCTGCAATATCATTGTCAGTGATTCCCACATGGCTGGGTATCCATTGTATGGTGATGTGGTTGTTGCAAATCTGTTGATTGTATGTCTTTAAGGTAGGTGTTTTATGGATGTAGTGATTGTAAGGGGAGTATAAAAATTCTTGAAGTAAGGTTTGTATGGCCCTTTGGAGTCTACAAAAATGATAATTTTTTTTGTCATTTAGGTGTGAGAAGGTCCATTTGAGTGCTTCTATGATTGCAAATATTTCACAATGTAATATAGAGGTGTGTGAGGGTAGTTTGTATGTTAAATAGGTGTTAAACTGTGGGATATGGATGGCAGCACCAGATGAACCAGAGTCTGGTAGAACTGAGCCATCAGTGTAAATTTTGATATGTTCCTCATAGTGATCATGGTAATATATTTGTGCTAGAATTTTTAGAACTTCAATGGGGAGGTCCTGTTTGGAGTGTAGTGTGTGAATATTAATGTGTGTGATAGGTGGTTGAAAACTCCAATCAGCAATAATGGGTAGGATGTCCCTTTTTAATGGATTATTGATATGAGAATTTAATTTGTTTAATAATTCAGGATGTTTTTTGAGGATTTTATAATAAGGGCTTCTTTTAAAGTAAGTGTAGAATGGGTGAGAAGATAGTTTATAGTGTAGTTTGAGAATGTATTTTAATAAAAGGATGTTCTGTCTTATATGTAATGGAGGACTGCAATAAGGGAGAGGGTAGGTGTGTAAGTTGGGAGGCCAAGTGCTATTTTTATGCATTTATTTTGTATGGTGTTAAGTTTCTTAAATTTGGTATCAGAGATGCCATTTAGGAATTTAAGCCCATATTCAAGTTTTGCTCTGATTAAATTTTTATATAATGTGATTAGATTATATTGTTTGGTGCCTTCATTTTTAAAAGTAAAAGGTTTTAATGTGTTAATTAGTTTGTGGCCTTTAGTGTGTAGGTGTTGTAGGTGATGATGCCAGGTTAGTTTAGAGTCAAGATGAATTCCTAATAATTTGCAAGTGTTATTTTGTGGGATTAGTTGGTTGTTAATTTTAAGAGTGAAGTGTGGCATGTCTGTCCTGAAAGTGTAAAAAGGAATACAAGTGGTTTTAGTTGTGTTAATCTCAAGATGCCATTTTTTACAATAAGTGGAGAATCTATTTAGTTGTTTTTGTATTTTTTCTTGTAATTTGTGAATTGATTGGTCAGAGGCCTAGAATGTGATGTCATCAGCGTAGCATGTGTAGGTTATATCTTTATAAAAAATGTTGTGTATATCATGCAGATAAAAATTAAAAAGTGTGGGGGAGAGAATAGATCCTTGGGAGAGTCCCTGTGTGAAATTGTAGGTGTTAGAGTATTGATTGTCAAGTTTAACTTGGAATGTTCTGGATCCTAGAAAGGAATGTAAGAAATGTAGAAGGTTTCCATTAATTTTGGCCATATGTAATTTATGAATTAAGCCAGGGATCCAGACAGAGTCAAATGCTTGAGAGAGGTCAATGGATATGGCAAGGAGGTATTCTTCTTGTCTCTTATCCTTTTCTTCAATCCTATCTATCATTCCAAAATGGAAATAAAATATATATATATTCAAATAAAAGAAGACAAACAATGTGCTATCCAGGTAAAAGATCAACAGCATCAAAATAAAACTAAAATGTGAAACAAAAATAGAAGACCCCAAAAAGGCTTAATGTTTGTTCCACCTATGATGATTAAAACAAAATTAAAATTCAACATTTAATGTGAAAACAAATAAACAGAAGAGTACTTTTCTTCAGTATACAAACACCTTTTTTTATGTGACTACTAGACTACTTTTCTTATGTGACCATAGATGATTTTTTTTTACACTGAAAAATTTCTGATCTTTCAATGTATGCAGAGGGCATGCAAAACGTTTTTAACATGTGTCTGCAATTTGCACTAGTTCTTCTGAATTTAATGAGCTATGTCTTGTTTGAATTGTCTAAACATGTCATTACATGTTAAAAACAAAGGCCATATTGTAATTTCTCTCTTTGCTGGCAGTTCATAAAGTTTAGGTCTGGGACATCTGTGCGTTATTGCTATGGAGCCTACTAAAGATTGGGAAAAGATTTTACATTTTTACAAGGGCAGCTTTGGAACAAGAAAAAAAAATGCAAATTTATCACAAGTATATGGAGATCATGCCTGTTCATATGGCACTGTTATGGGATGGATACGCAAATTCAGAGAATGGTGGCAGAGCTTTGATACAAGAAGATTGAACCCTCATACAAGAAGATTGAAGGAGGTTGTCAAGAGAGAACATCACTGCTGTTTAAGAACTCATTAAGGAAAACCCACACATCACCATTCAAGTAATAAGTTTAGATGGCAGTGTAAAAATAATTATTCATCAATGTTTAAAGTTCCAAAAGATTTGTGCCCAAATAGGTACAACTACAAAATATTTATTGATATATTGACATTAAAATATCACCCAGGTAATGTTGTGATTGTCACCTATGTTTAAATCATTAATAATGCTAAATAGCGTGAAGAGACTTTATTATTTTCATCTTACTCGGCACAACATAAAAAGAAATAGTTGCCACCCATTGATCATAGATGGTGCCAATGGTTGGCACCAAAAATCATCGGTAAAAAGTTTAGAGTCTGATATTAGTGGAAAAAATATGAGCCTGCATTAGTTCAATCGGTAAAAATACTCTGGCATGTTTCTGGAGAGTTGCGGGTGTCAGCGAAATTTTTTCCACAAAATATTTATTAATAAAAAACAACAAAAAAGGGCTAGAGTTGACTCATGCAAGGAGATGCTGGCAATGTTTGAATCTAGTGGCTCCAAACAGTTAACAGACATTATCACAGGTGATGAGACATGATTTTATTACTATACAACTCCCAGAAAGATCAAATATTTTTGGGTTGCAGAAGATGAATGAGTTCCCAAATCCTCTGATAAGATATCTTACCTGAAAAAATGACTATGGGTGGCCAATACTACACCAACACTGTTTTGCCCAAAATGGTTAAGGAAATGATGGAGCAGCATCCAACAATAGGCTTGTCAAGGGTTCTCTTTCTTCATGATAATGCCAATGCTCACAAAACCCAGCAAGTTATGGCCTATATTGAGCATAAAAAATCAAACAGCTACCCCATCTTACATATTCATCTGATCTTGCACCATACAATTTTTGGTTGTTTCCAAAAATTAAAAAGTAACTTTCTGGGAAGCCTTTTTCAAGGGTGCAAGACCTTGCAAATTGTGTTCATTCAGAGTTGTGGAGTATTCCCTAACAGGAGTACCACCAAGCATTCTGGAATTGGCATAGACGTCTGCAACTTTTCATAGATGCTGGAGAGGGGAGTACTTTGAAGGACAGTAAAATTTTTGTTGAGTTAAGTGAAATGTTTGTTCTTCAGATGCATGTCAAGAACATTTTGAAGACCCATTGTAAAGTAGTATTTTTTTTTATAAATCAATGGACAACTATTTGCATATTTGGTTTCAGATAAAATATAGATTGTTTCTGCTGAGGTCTCTCATCCCTCAATCTTCTCAATGTTATACTGACTTACCTTTTAAAATCTCTGTAGCAAGTGGCTGCTTGAAGTGAAATTATCTATCCTGTCTGTTGTTCTGACACAGAAACCATAATAAGTTTAAAAAGTTTCTCTCTTTCTCCATGGTAAGCTGACCATTGTCCTTAGCAACATTCATGCTCTTGTGTGTGTCTTGAACTCATTTTAATCTTTTTATATTAATTCCTTGACATTTACTCCATTAGGTTTAGAAATTGTGTATTCATACGTTAGGTTAAAAAAATTACCCTTCAGGCAGCTACTTGCCACAGAGATATGACAGGAACCTGTTGGTTTAATATGCCATAGAAAGTAGGTTTGTGTCTTAAGTTGTGGATTTGTTCCATTAAGTCGGATTAAAATAAGGAAGGTTAAGATTTCATTGACAAATTTTGTTTTGCCCCTTTTTTGCCTATTAGATTGTTTATATCAGAGTCAGTTGGCATGATCATTAAATACTTGTGTGGTTTGAGCTGATTAAATAATAAATAAATAAAAGCAGCTGCCTGCACAGAGGTCTACTGAAATAATATTACAGTGTGCAATAACTTATTTAGCATAATGCAAATGCCAAAGCTGGAAACTGATTGTGTTTGAATTTCACTGAGAAACATTTGGTGTAGCCAGAATCTTTGGATGATAGGGTTTTGAATTATAATATTTTTGTTAATGTTGTACAGATAAACTAATGGCATAGTAAAAATAAATAAAACTTAAACTCCACTCTCCACACACACACTTGGTACTGAGAAATAACACACACACACACACACACACTTGGTACTGAGAAATACACACACACACACACTTGGTACTGAGAAATAACACACACGCACAACTTCTGGGAAATAACAAATTTCACATAATTTAGGTAAGAAGCAGTGCATTAATGGTTAAAAACAGATTGATATAGGCATTTTTTTTCCTACTGGCATAACAAGAAAGGAGTATATAATGCACATAAAACAGGGAATTTATGATGGGCATATAAAATCTTAGCTTTAAGTTGAAATAAATAATTTCTGAATTTTATGTGCATTTAAAAAACAGCACTATGTAGTGATAGGCTAAGCAATATTAATTTGGACAAAGAATATGAATATTTCAGCCAGTTTATTATACAATGGGGACTTCCATTAACATCGACATCAGATATTCTCAGGAACTGGTTTACCTTCCACAAGAACTTTCATTTTAAGGACCAATGATATTTGCAGGAACCAATGGCTTTTCGATACAGCTGGGAACAATGATTCGTGGGTGGAGTTTTGGTCAATCAGTGTGCGGAATGTCACTCATACAATTGATCTCAATCAATCAGTCTTTGTTATTGTCCAGCACAGTATCCCTGCTTTGTTTTGAAATATAATAAAAAATAACTACAATTAAATTATTACCTATTCAGCACCACTACACCACCATTGATTTCATCAGTCCTGCACTTAAAATCTAAGGTAAATGCTAATTTTTTTTTAAATTTAAGATGTTTTATAGCTATTTATTAAATAATCTTTATTAAACAGTTATTTTTAATGTAAAAATCAAATAACATGTAAGAAATGTCTATTTGTTGTTGGGGTCACCTATAAAGGGTTTGGAATGAATTATCAGAAATCAATGCATTGGTTTCAGCATACAATATTTTCAACATAAAATGAGTTTTGTGAAACAAATTACCATTGAATGTTGATGCTCCACTGTAATTAGATTTCTCATAGGTAGTGATTTTATTGCAATTTTTTAATATTCATTGCATTGCAATTGTGTATTTTTCTAGTGTTAACCATTTTTTAATAATAGATCACTTTTTAAGCTGTCCATTTGTCACAGAGGTATAACAAAAGCCTGTTGGATGCTATAGAAAGGATCTGTGAACTAGGTCATACCTCAACAGAAAGACATTACAGATCAGAAAAGTAGTCCATGTCTTACCTGGGGGTTTTACCCCAGATTCCATTGTTCTACAGCCAAGCACACTAATTCTTGGTCACAAATGGAATAAACTTTTTTTTTTTTCATTTTATAAATGTTAATATAAATTGAATGTTAAAAATAATGTAAGCAGAACTCAATTTTATTAAAGCCATTTGTTATATCTGGAAATTTAATATTTTACATTACAGGAATTATTGAAAGACTTTGTTGATGAACGAGATTGGGAAGCAATTGTTGATGAGTGTGATCCAGATTTTTTACCACCTGAAGGAGATCTATTGGGCCTGAGGAACATTCATGTTTTTGGATTAGCTAACGTACTTAAACGACCAATTATACTTTTGGATTCTTTAGAGTGTATGCAGAGTTTAGGGGATTATGCAGGTAATATTTTATAGTGAATGCGATTTGTAACTATTTTGAGATATGTCTGCATGATATATTTACTAGCCTTACATTGTTTCTAAATGTACTTATTTTTAAAGAAAACAAGAGTCTGAGTGCTACTGTAGAATCAAGAATATTCAGAAATAAATAAGATTAAAGATAAAAAGTTATTATACATTCTTTGCAGTAATCTATTGCAAATTCGAAAATGTTTTTCATTTTTGCAGCTCACTAAAAATTAAGCATCAAATATGTGGAAAATAATTCCTATATCTTGTTTTTACCTCTTTCAAAGAAATGAGATCAGGGGAGTCAACATTCTTCAGGCTTTTAATTATGCAAGGCTTGCATGCTCTCAAGTGACTTCCTATCTTGGTTTCCTTTTTACATCTTTGTGAATCTATTCCATCTTTTTCTAGGTCTGCCTCTTGATATTTCAGCACTTCATTGTTTTTCTACATTTCCCTAGGTAATCAGTCTTCATTCCCTTCGTGTGCTTAAACTACCTCATTTTAGCCTGGGCAGTTTGTTTTATGCTATTACCTTCCATTTTCAATCCTGTTTCATCTATTATTTTTAGAATTATCCTTAAAAATTTCATTTATTGTAATCTATTTTTATCCTTTTTTGAAATGGTCCGATTTTCCAAAGAATATAAATCAGAATTGGCATGGGTGTTGGCAGGATTTTTTTTTTTCAGTGTGGGGGGATGGGAGGGACAAATAGTTACCATTGTTGAAGAATTGTTATTAATATCAGTTTCTAGATATCACTTCTGAAAACAAAAGAAATTGTAAAGAAAAGAATGCATTTCATTAACAAAACAAAAAAGACAATTTTTTGTGTACTTAATGTCATTCAACATAAATTAATTTTAGATCAGTTTTTCCAGAGGTGGAGGGGACAACTCTCTCATTGCTTGTGAAATGACCTTGTATAAAAAATCATCTCATGTAGAAAAATACACCTAATGTAACAGTTTTACATCTAATAGGAACTACATTTGCCTACAGCATATCGTATACATTTTTGTGTAAAATCCTTATAATTTTTATTTCAGTGTTGGTCTGCATTTGTACTAAAAACCACAGTTTCTTCTTCAAACTAACCTTCAGATAAAATCTCAACATATATATATATGTTGAGATTTTATCTGAAGGTTAGTTTGGAGAAGATAAATACTATAGTTATATATATTTATATATAACTATAGTATCTATCAAGTCTTTATTATAATTCTGTAAAGATTCTGTAAGTTGTAAATATTGCAGGAAAGTGAATAAAAATTTGCACCATAATCATCAGTTTCTTCAAGGATGCCATCCATTATAGTGATAAATAGCAGAGGGGACAGAACACTTTCATATTGTAGTTCACTCTTACATAAAACCAGTATTTCCAAATTTAGTTTCCACATAGCTCCTACATTTTTTTATACATACTTTTAACCATACTGTTTTTTCCTGTTCTATATTTTTATGCTGTGCTTATCTACATCCTGCCTGTCAAAGAATGTCTTCCTATTATGTCAAAGGCTTCCTCCAAATTTTGAAAAGTAAAAGAAAAGTCTTTCTCATATTCTCAATCTTTCCATTAGCTCTCTTATATAATAAAGTGAATAGTTACATATATAAACAACTTATCTCAGTGTCTAATATTGAAATGAAATATATATATACACTTTTTTTTTACTATAGTTGCACAGAAGTTGTTTTAATTATTCATAACAATGATGTCTTCCAGATAAACACAATACATCAGGAAACTCATAATATCCTTTGGAACATAAATTAGATGAATTTATTTCATGCTGCCATAAAGTTTCCAGAGAAAACATTGAACAGATAAAATGATGCCATAAACTAATCACAGCAACTTACTGTACACATCCACAAGAGTTGACTAATTATCGTGATTTTGGATATTTTTATATCCATCATCAGATTGAGGGTGATGTTAAGAAGGCTACACAAGAAGTCATTTAATTCAAATTGCATAAGAACTATATGATGTATGCAATATTTGAAGTATCACATAGCAAATGTGATATATCATTTAGTAGATGCATGTTTTTAATACTCTAATACTAATAATTAGAAGCATGCATCTGCTAAATGATATATCATATTTGCAATGTGATACTTCAAATCTGCATGCATCATATTGTTCTTAAGTAGTTTGAATTAAATTATTTCTTGTGTAGCCTTCATAACATCACTTTGAATCAGACAATGGATATAATTATATCCGAAATTCAATAATTGGTCAACTCTTGTGAATGTATAGAGTAATTTGTGATTAGTTTATGCCATCATTTTATCTGTTCAAGAAATAATGTTTTCTTCTGTGAACTTTATGGCATCATAAATCCTTATTTATGTTCCAAAGGACATTATGAGTTTCCTGGTGTACTGTGTTTATCTTGAAGACATCATTGCAATATGAGCATTTTTAACAACTTCTCTGCTAATATCAGTGAAGAAAAAGTGTATATTTTTAAAAGTAAAAATCCTATCTACAATGCATCTTAACTTTCTAAATCCATAATGTTCACCTCTTAGATCTTTCTCCACAGTTCCACAATGTATTGTTTCAATAATGCTTTCAAAAAGTTTCAAACTGTGAGGGAGTGAAGTGACTCTTCTAAAATCATGACATTTTTTTTTCCTGGACCCCCTTTTTAAAGATGCAATAATAATAGTGTTGGGCATTCTGTAGGTATTTTATTTCAAATGGGATTAAACACTTGAGTGTTCAACAAATTTCAGTTTTTCCTGCTTTTTTAATAAGTTCAACAGAATGTTAATCAATTTCTGGAGAATTGTCTTTTTTTTATTCTTTTTAGAGCCTCCACTAATTCTTCTATAATAATATCTGACTTGCCTCTTCCCTTTTATATAGGGGTTTCATGACTGGTCTGCCATACTTCAGAAGTGGATTCAGGAGGTGATTTAGAGTAATAAAAAAAAGTTTAACACAGCAGTAGTCCTATTTATAACTGTCAAGGAATTGTGGATGATTGTAGATGCACATAGAAGAAAATATATGATATTACTAATCTGATAAATATATTAGTACATGTTTCAAAATAAAGTGTTAACTACTCAAAATATCCACCATGGTTTGCTAGTTTCAGACAAGAGTTTACTCCATGTTGGATAATTTTTAGGTGTTCTTGTACATCACAGCAGCATCCACGATGTAACTCAAGAGTTTTTCTCTTGTCTGACTTTGGACTTGCAGACCATCCATCTTTCATAAGATTCCATAAGAAATCAAGTAGGGTAATGGTTTGGAGTTTTTGGTGGTCAAGGTATTTGAACCAGCATGTGACCACTCCACTGAATCCTATAATTCTAATTCAAATAATCTGTAACTTGACAACCAAAATATGGAGGTGCCCCATTACACTGAGATAACTTTCCTTTTGTACATGACTACTATTAGCAGTTCTCAATTTTCAACAATTCATAAGTTAACTGCTGGTGTGACAGACTTAACATTTGAATCAGCAGCATTACAAACTTTTAGTATTCTGTTTTATTACTACGAATTTGCTAGATTTTCATTCTGATTTTCTTGTTTAAATGTTAATTTTTCTTCAAGGTTTACTTCGAGTTCCTGAACTGCAGAAGTCTGTTTTTGATTCATTTGATAACATATGACAAAAATGCAGTTCACTATTCCAATTACTGAGCTTTCACACCTTTCATCAGATCCCCTTTTACGCTAAAAAAATTTGTTCTCTAAGTGTAATGAAAGCATTTTTTTCCACAAATAAAAAAGCTAGTGCAGTACCCATAGAAATTTTTTTAATAAATGTTTTACTGTAAAAAAAACAACAACAAAACAACAGTTCTTAGTGTATATGTAATATATTGGTTATAAACATAATATTCTGATACTAAAGTGATGTGGTTTTAGAATAAAGTGCTTTTCTGTGTTGGTCAGGCTAGTGATGGCAAACCTTTCTGGAGTACTTACTAAAACTTTTCCTTGACATAACATTCAACAACTGTTTTTCAGCCTTATTTAGAAATATTTTTTTGGTTATCAAACAATTCTTTCAACAGAAGAGCATCTCGCTCACTATTAAAACACCTACCTCAACAGAAAGTACTAAAACTCATGACAAGTCATTGATTTTTATGGTAAGATAACAATGTTTGCTTTTTCTTAATGCCCTCCTAATTTATCCAAGGAATTGAGCTCCTTGTAGCTATTGTATGTATACGCAGTCATATTAGAATAATATGACCACCTACCATAGTATATGTATGGTAGGTGGTCATATTATTCTGATACGACTGTGTATATAACTCTGTTAATACACTAATACATTTAAGTTTTATATTGGTGTGTACAAAAGCAAGATAAGTAAATTTTATATCGTTGTATACAAAAGCAAGTAGTGAGCAATGACTAGTATAGAAATTCATAAGTTCTTCCATAGATATCAAATGTTGCGCAAGTACAAAATATTGTAATGTTTATATTGTTAAAAATTGAAAACTTTATTACAGTTATATAGATATGTGGTAATTGTGTTGAGTAAATATAATGGCAGTTGATGTGGCATTATTTCCAGGAACTAATAATAAAAAAGAAACAAAAATAAAATAACAATATTAACTGAAATTTTTATAAGAATGAAAATAAAAAATAAATTACTTTTTTCATTCAAGATTGAAAAGGAAATAAATAATTTGGTTACCAGTTTTAACTGTAGTTATTATATTTAAAAAATGATGGGAAAAATAGATTCTGAGAGAAAGTATTTTTGATTTGAAAGACTCAATGACTCATTATGAAGAACATCATTAAAAGCATGTTTCTTACATTTTAAAATAAGGGCAGCAAAAGAGCATTCTGTGAAAGGGCTTTGCAACCATTGCAAGTGATATTATTTCATTTCCAGTGATGCAAAGTTAGGGTTTTTCTGCACTAAAATTTATATTAAGAAATTGATCTGTGCCTTTTGGCACCTCTTGATTTCTTGACCATGTTCCCAGCCTCTGTATGATGTTGAATGTGACACCATATCTTATATTTTTTTAATGTTTCTGAGATCTACAACCTCAAGGAACTCACCAGATCAAAAATTTTGTAGCATTTCCGAGATCTATATTCCAAAATACTCCAAAGCGCCAATTTTTATGTTTTTAGCACTTGTGAATTAATGTTTAACTTCTGTTTGACCTTGAAGGACATGTTGGATGTCAAATTTCGAATTTTCTCTGATATCTGTGACCTGAATTACCTCTATGTGCAAATTTTCATAGCTCTACCACTTCTCTGTTGTAGTTTTCTATAGAATAGTGTTGTCCTCTTTGACTCATTCACTCACTCACAATCAGCAATAGACACGATCTGGCCAAATTATTACGAACACCTGCCTACTGCCTTGTTGAGCCTCCATGGACATAGATGACATCCCAGATTTAACGCAGCATGCCCTCTGCATACTTTCGAAATACAGCAGGAGGTATTTTGATCCACTCTTTCTACAAAGTGACTTGAACATCTCGAAGTGAAGAGGATGGGGCCTGTGCATTTGAATAGTGCATTCCAAATTGTCCCATATGTTTCTGATTGGATTAGGATCAGGCAATTGTGTAGGCCAAAGAAGTGATAAATGTCCATTTCACATTCCTCAAACAACTCTTGTACGATTCGAGTATTTGCATCCCTCTGGGCTCTGCCAAAAAAACACTTTGTGTGGCTTTTATGCAAAAAAAAATGTAATTTTAATGAATAGCTCTCACAATATGTTAGAAACACTATACAAAAACATCTTTATTACATCTCTATCAAACTCTGCCACCTGTTTGTCAAGCAGGACTGAATTAAAAATAGGCCTAAGATATAAGTTGTCTAGGAAAGCTTATGAGATAATAATGAAGTTAAGAATTTTTAATCAGTCATGCAGCTGCATTGGTATTATTGTTGACATCCATCTTGAAAGATCAATATGGGTTTTTTCTTTTTGTGTGCAAATTATAAGTAGTGAATTTCTTTTTTTTCAACTGCAGCAAAAGTTTTAATGTCTCTTTTTTTCTCTATTGAAACTTGTGTTTTTGAAAAATAAAACTGTAGTTATTGCTTAAAATGGCAATATTTTTTCATTCACATTAAATATATCTCACTTTGTGTGCTTTATTTAAATCTGAGGAATGTGCCTTATTCAAAGTATCAACATTGGCACTGATTTCAGACCTACAAATGTACAATGCTATAGTTTGTTGGAACCAAATATCTCTTGAAAAATGATGTGCAAATTTTTTTAGACTTAATTCATCAAGAGTTCTTGGTTGCTTATTTTTTTGTAAAGGAGGAAACCTTACCTTATGCTTACCTGGTGAAGTGGGCAATTAACATGATTAGGACACTAGTAAATACATCCCATGAAAAACCAGGACAAGCTCAGTAAAGTTTCCAAGTTAGCTCTACCCTTCAAGTTTTAAAGATCAGCTTCCTTTCCTTAAAACTATAAAAAAAATTAGCATTAATTTTTATCTGTTTTATTTATTCTGTAATCTATATTAATCCCTTTCTGCTACACGTTCTGTTTGCTTTTAAAAATTAGCTTTTTATTTAATGATGTTCATTCCTTTGAACTGTTACACTACTTAGTTTGAATTGTTCTAGAATAGCCTGTTTCCTGCCTGCTTGGGCTGCACTTAACCCTCCAGGTTCATGGTTGCCCTGGTAGCTTCACACTTTCTACCCCATCATGGATATATACTGTTCTATATGAGTTTCAAACTCTATGAAATTTCCTACAACTTTGTCCAAAATAAGTTTACTCCTAAAATGTTCATTGAAATAAAAAATATAAATATTGGTTCAACCAGCCAACTGTTTGAGTTTGACATCCCTGTAATACATAAATTTAGTAGTTGATAAGGGAATTCACAACAATTAAAAGGTGTAGCTATATAAAAAAGGTGTCTCTATGTGTGTCTGTGTCAGCCATAACTCATCGGGAAATCAATGTAGAAGCTTCAAATTTTCAGAAAATGTTTCTGGTTGTGGTCCGGATTGCAGTGCCAAATTTCAAGTCAAAAGTCCAAATGAGGGCTTGCTAGAAGCAAAAATGTTTACCTTGCTATTCCTATGGTAATATAATGAATGACCAAGCCCAGATGCTCCGCAATTCAGAGACTGCACTACATATAACGGGACAGTGTCATGTTTACTCCTATCCACCATTGGGCTGAACAGTTACTATAGAAATAAAGTCCAACATTCGGCAAAACCTAATTATAATCTTTGTCCTGGATCATCACAATATTCCTATAGTAAACGAGAACTGCTGTCAAATTTGTTGCTATTTATTGCTTCCCATCTGTGAAAGTAGAGTTAAAATAGCATTTAAATATGCTGCCATTGCCAGATTCCCCACATTTCCAAAGGCATTATTGAGGCATTCCATTGCAGCTAGGGATTTGATTTTCAAACCCAACATGGGTCAGGCAAGAGGAACCTGCCTACGAAATTTGGGATCTTTCGGTGAAGTCATCAGGAATTACAGAATGCTAAAATCTGACAAAATAAATATCTCTATTGTTTGCCATGGGCTCAGAGAGAGCATGCCGAGTCAGCAATGACCTTTGCAACACTGGGAAATTCTTCATTTCAAACTGTGATAAAATGTTGGGGAGGGGGAGGTTATTTACAAAACTAACCTTTAGTGCAGGAAATAACAGAATATGCAATATGCAGATTAAAAGTGATATGCGAGCTGTCACAATGAAAACCTGATTTTTAAACCAATCACTGGAGCACATGGGGTACATTGTGCAGGAAATTTGTACTATGCAGACGAATGTAATCAGAGCCATGAGGCAGCAAAATTCGTGATAATGGAAATAAAAATCTTGATAGCTTATGCAGAAACTAAGCCACGGGCTATGAGAGAGCTTGCTGACATCAACAATGATCCAAGCAAATACGGCAAATTTCTTCCTGTTGAAAATCTGTGCTAAAGTGTTGGGAGATGGGGAACTTACAAAATTTACCTAGAGTGCAGTGAAAATAAGAATGTACAGATTAAAAGTGATACCTAGGCAGCGCTGGGTACCATTCAGTTAGTACTAAAATTTTTTTAATTGTTCAGTACTCTTATACAAGTGTATTTTAGGCTGATTCATAACTTTTCAAACTTCTTTTCCAGCATTATTTCTTCCCAGTTTGGTTAGTCCAGATTTATGTCGAGGAAAGGACAATCGTCTGAATAGACCATTATGCATAGCCTGGAGTAGCTTGGGACACAACCATTATATTCCATTAGTTGGTATTAAAAAAAGTAAGGAATACTTCTTTTCAATATATTTTTATATCTTGAAAATAATGGAAATTGAACCTAATATGAAGTTTTTTCTTTTTTTTTGTCATAAGATGAGATTTGTTGTAAATACTGCAATAGATTATGAAAGCAAATATAAGATTACCTTTACTTTGACTTGGTTACTTCCATAGTATTATGAAAAGTTACATACTAGTGATAACTATTATTTATATATATACATTAATTAAATTAAAATTTAATAAATTTTTGTGAAATGTAAACATGTAATACCTTCAGTAATAAAGTTCAGTTTCTGATGGTCTAGTGGTTATGATGCCATGCTTTCTTCTTGGAGACATGGGTTTGAATCCCACTCAGGACAATTAATTTTTTTAATTAATTATTTCAAATGTAATATCTTAGCTAGCAATGATGCATATGTGCGTCTTTGTCATTCTAGGTCTTGCAAAGTGTGATATTATTTTCTACTGAAATTACATTATGCCAGAAAATTAAAAATAAAATGTTAAAATATTCCAATATACTTTTGGTCTCTTTCACAGATACCAAAACAAGCAATCATTTTAAAATTATATGAATGTTTGGTCTTGTATCCTGTTATCGGAAGTAATTATTGTCATACAGTTGGGACCAGCTCAAGGTAAAAGGGTACTCTAGTAAAAGACTACTTTTAGTGCCCCCTACCACTCTATTGCTTTAGCCAGTAGGGAAGTGAGATATAGGATAAATCTAATATATAGATGCTTAATGTTCCATCTGCTGGACTGCCGCCTATCCAAGCCTATCAGTGTCTCCTACTGATTGTGGGCAGGGAGTTTTGCGGAGTAAATCTCAAGTCCCAGCTGGTTCAGCTGGGACTTGTACTTGGGAACTACAGATTACATGGCTGGGGTGCTAATGACTGAGCCACCCCCCACCTCCCAGAAGGGGGAGGAGATGGAGTATAATTATATTTATGCCGAATGAAAGCTTGCAACCTGGGGAGGGCCATCTATTATACATTTTAGAAAGTTTCAGACCCAAGCAACGCTAGGGAAATCTGATAGTACAACATAAAATATGTTTAATTTTTGTTATAAGAATACAATTTCCAATAGTAATGTAAAAGGAGCAAAACATTTTTTTTCTAATGTTTATTCAAGTATTTGATGCCCTTTGGCTCATGGTGCCCCACACAACTAACAGTACTTTGAACCAGCCCTGCATACAATACTCTTATTCAGTTGGTGTTTGCCTGTTAGACAGTGTATTTTTCTTTTTGATAGTATTGTAAGGTAACAATATATGTCAATATGTAGAGAAGATATGTTTATAAGTTGAAAACTATCATCCCTGAGCCTTAAAAGTACTACTCCATCTGATCATTCTTTCTTCCAATAAATTAGACTACCTAATTATAAGTGTCAGAATAAACCACTAACTCTTCCTCTGAAATTAATGTGATTTTCAGTAAGTAAAAATCTCCGATTCATTTTATTTTCAACTTTTTAGAGCAGAAATAAAGAGATGTGGTTTTAATTTTATTAATTTCTTTTTATTATTATTTTATTAGTTCTTATTTATGAAAATGCAATATTTTTAATATGCAATACAATTATTCAATTACAACTAGTAATTATCTATCAAAATGGTGGTGATGTAAAATATATTGTATTGACCATTGAATTGTTAAATTTTAACACGTGTTTATACATTTTTTAACAGTGCCTTTACCAGAACTCCCGCAAAGTTTAATTCCAAAAGTGTGGGGTGTGCCACAAAATCAAATCCACCAATATATGGAGTTTTCTACAAATGGATGCTGTATTATTGGAGGAAGCAGATCATTAGGTGATCCCTATATTCTTAGATTGGTTTCTGCAATGGAAGAAGTATATTTTGAACAATATGGTGTTCATCCGACTTTAGTAGCTGATGTACATCACTATGTTTATCACAGTAGAGGTAAAGGCAATAAACATTTAATCAATTTTGTATGTATAAAATATGTAATAATTTTATTTCTTGTGTTCTGCAATTCCAAAAATTTGTGTTTGTGAATGTCTTTTTGATACTCTACTGCAGTAAACTCTTCTCGTAACTTTCTTTAAATTCTTTGAGGTCAAAATTCTGTGTATAACAGGTCTTCTTGTGTGTAATGCCTTGATTGCACAAATTCCTTATGTGGAGCAAGAGTTGGTAGTGTGCTAGGCTAATAATCTGGTGTTCCAAGATTTGAGTCCCAACTATTTCTGTGTTGAGAATTTTCTGCACTAACTCCCATTCTGTCATCAGTGAGAAAGGGTACATTTTTCAGCCGTGCTCAGTTTTAATAGGGCTTTTTTGGAGTCATGTAGAAAAACAAGCATCTACAATTCAAATAAAAATTTATTAAATAAAAACTATTGGACCAAAATAATTATAATGCATATGAATAAAAAGACCATTTATTTCTGAATAACAGGAAAATAAGTTTTTTACTTCAAACAAGAAAATTTTTTCTCAGTGATATACTTTGATAGATTTTTGTCAACTGTGATAGCCAAATAAAAGAGTGAACTTGGGAATTTTTTTTGCCAAATAACCAAGCAAAAGAAATAGGCCAAATAACCAAGCAAAAGAAAAATAAAATTAATTGTGGCTAAGAAGACAATAAAAATTCAAAGAAAAAGAAAAGAGAGAAGTTTTGTAAACATTGGTTATAAAAATTGTAAAGTTTTTACTGTATTTTTTTCCATTTTAATTTTAGTAAAATGAAAAAATGCCATATTTTCTAAAGTATTTTAGTTGATATTAATAATTAATAATATTTCTATTACTTAAATTTTTTATTTATTTAGTTTTTCCTGAAATTTTTGTGATTTATACAACCAGTGCATATGCTTTGATTTTTGCCTATTGGCAAACTCTAAGATTAAGGTAGTAGTGTTTACAAAAATTTATTTTGCTTTAAAAACAAGATAATTTAAATAAAAATGGAAAAATATATATAAAAAGATTTAGAGCTGTGAAAAAATCAAATAAAAAGTTTCAAAGCAAATAAATATTATTTTAACCACTGAAATTTGAGATCAAACCATTCCAGATAAGTTTGCATTAGATACTGCTACGAAAATGTTGAACATCACAACAGTGGCCGAACTTCATTTAAAAAATAATAATTAGGTAATGGTAGTTAAGTTAGAAATTACTTCTATTTGATTAAAAATAGTGCTAATATAAGACCTCTTTTTAAAAAAATAAATTTTTTCATTATAATGTATATTTATAAATGTAATTGTTTTTTAGAAAAAAATAAAAATTATTATTATTGTAAAAAAATGTCCTAATCAGATGTCACCTAAGGTAGCTACCATTTATGGTCATGTATACCTTAATGATTTCACTTTCAATCAAGTTTCAAATTAATTATACTTTTGAATTCCAGTAAGCATTTGATGAGCAAAATGTAAATAATTCCAGAAGTTTTTACTTTTTTTTTTCAAAATTTTTTAAAAACTGAAAATTTTCTGGGGGCCAACCCTTCCCAAAATTGCCCTCCCACATGAGGACTGATTTCTAGCCAAGGAAGTCAATTTTGCTTTCGTTATCCAAGACCATTTTCAGAAAACAGTACAAGCTCAATTTTTTTTTACTAAAAAACTAAGAAATAATAACAAATACATATAACCTAATGTAGGGATTCTCACCTTGGGGTACATGGTAAAATTTTTTGGGATACACTGTGAGAGCTCAAAAGTCACTAGATATATGTTATATATATATATGTTTTATTCCCATTGTTATACTGTAACTATAGTTTTATCTATCTATAAAAGGGGTACACCAGTTACATACACATTTCCAGGGGCTATGTGAAGCATAAAAGGTTGAGAACCACTGACCTAATGGGATGTTAAGTAAAATATCTGCAACAACTTTTAAGCCAACCATCCGATGTAGATAACTTGGAAAGATCGAGAGATCAGCTGATGGAAAAATCTATAATTTACAGAAATAAAATATGAGGGGTGATCATTTAATTCGTGGACTGACACCATAAGTACTCATATGTAGCGCTTTTTCTAAAGTAACACTAGATGGTGCTGTGCATGACCGTTGCGAAGGTGGCTCCACGTGCCAAGGTCATTTGGCATCGACTGCTGTTGTGTTAAGACTGTGATTTGATTTGAGTTGAGTGTCATAGATGTTCGTTCACCATGTTGGAAATTCAGATAGAACAGCAGTATGTCATTCGTTATTGTATTAGGCGAAGCCTAAGTGCTGAAGCCTATGGTAATGACTGTCTTCGTAGGTCTGCCATTTTTAAGTGGCATAAGTGATTCAAAGAAGGACATGAATCTGTTACTGATGACCCAGGCAGCCTTCTTCCTCAATAACTCCTGAGCAAATCGAAAGAGCCCTGGCAATCCTGAATGAAGACAGACAAATAACACTTTGTGAAGTGGCTGTGAAAATGTCAGTTTCATTTGGAAGCGCTCACACAATTGTGAAAACCCATCTAAAAATGTCGCAAATTTGTGCTCAATGGATTCCACACAGTTTGACTCCAGAACAACAACGAAAAAGGGACAGCTGTGCAAGGTGATGCTTAATTATTTTGAAAGCCAGGGTCCAACCTTTATGAGTCTAATTGTGACTTGCAATGAAACGTGGATCTTTCACTATGATCCCAAAACAACAGTCAATAGAAGCATCCCAATTCACTGAGACCCAAGAAAATTTCTCATTCAGCTGGGAAACAAATGACTTTTGTGTTTTTTGACATCAAAGGTGTTCTCATTACTCACTTTGTGACTTGTGGAACAACCATGAATAAAGAAGCCTACTCTTGGTTCTCAGAACCAAACTTCGGCATGCCATTCATGAAAAACGTCCGGAACTTTCTGATGTGACTTGGTTTCTCCATCACGACAACGCCAGGCCTCATACAGCTAATATTGTGCAGCCAGTGATCACTGCCATAGGTGCAGAGGTTCTGCCACATCCTCCATATTCCCCGAACTTAGCACCTGCAATATTTTCCTCTTTCCACGACTGAAAAAAGCTTTGAAAGGGAAACATTTTGCATCCGATGATGAAGCTTGCAGAGCCACAATGACAACACTTCTTATGCTTTCGAAAAATGGCTTCAAAGGCGCTTTTAATACATGGTACAATGATGGCAAAAATGTGTTAAGTTCAAGGGAGAGCATTTTGAGAAAGACAAATGCCAGGAAAATTCAGAGGATGATATTTAATGTAACTTTTTGTTTCTTCCACGAATTAAATGATCATGCTATGTAGATCTACAGAAATGAAAAACTAAGGTTTAATTATAAAAAATGGAAATAAAATATTAACCCTTTGCATTTGAAGGTTTTTTTTCACTATAGGGAAGTAGTAACTCTAAGGTTTTTGCTAAAAAGTTGAAATTTTTTGCAACCAACATAAAAATGAATTGTACATGAACAACGTAAAATCAAACTCATTTTCACTGCTACTAATTTCATCATTTGGTCCCATTTTTATAACCACTACCCACACAACCACAATCTCCATAAGATATCTAAGATGATCCATGGATATCTACTGGTCATCTTAGATATCTTACGAATATTATGTGGAGATTGTGGTTGTGTGGGTAGAAGCAGACTAAGTTTAAATCTTTAATGCCCAAGAATCTTAGAAAAGGGTAAAGGGTAGTAAAGACAAAGAAATAGCACTATTTCACTATTTGAATTAGTCCATTTCAAATCCCTGCCTTTTTGGTCTGTTCTGGGCATTGAAGGATTAAAATAATAATTAAACACAATGCTGTACTGTGAAGTGCAGATAGACAACAGATTTACACATCTAAAATGTAAAGAGGAAAGATATCAGTTTTTATCAGCTAACTTTCTCTGAGCCTTTGGGGTCCTTGTGACCTGGCCATTTAGCCCATTGTGTGCAAAAAAGTGCCATTCAGAGGTAAAACAACCCAAGCTTCAGCTTAGAGTAATGTTAACAAATTGGCAATACCATATGGCACTTCTAAAAATGGCAACCAAATGGCTTTAGCAAATTATTTATATTAAAAAAATAAATACCTCCTCAAGCAGCTGCTTGCCACAGAGGTCTGACAGGAGCCTGTCAGTTTATATGCCATAGTAGAAGGTCTGAGAGGATGGCAGGACCTCAGCAGACAAACGACACAAAAATCCATGCCTTACCCGAGGCTTGAACCCAGGTCCCTTCGAGCAGTAGCCTAGCGTGCTAACCACTTGGCATTTCACATGTTGTACAAAAGACATTTATTGACATCCTTGACCTCTCATTTCAGATTCTGTCAACATCTATGTTCAACAGTGACCTGGGAAGGGTTAGTCAGTAGGGGACACTGATGGGCTTAGAAAGGCTGCCATCTGTTGTATGGGACAATAAAATATGGGGCATAGAAAAAATTAATGGCCTCATATGCAGGAGAGCCATAACTTGTGCAAACTAAAGAATATGCTGGATAGCCTTGACAGGAGACTTTAATTTGTGTCCTAACTGCTGTTCAGTGGGTCCCTTTTCCCCAGCCTTCTCTGAGCCCTTGGTAGAGGGGAAGTCCTTGTGACCTTTCCACATATCCCATTATATACAAGAAATTGCTTTTCAGAGGTAAAACAACCAATTCATCACTAGCAAATTTCATAATATCTTACTGACACTTTATTCAATCCAGAAAGAATTTTTCATTTATCACTTAAAAGTGTTGCATTCTTATCTTCCCTTAAGGTATAGCTGATGATAGCTTCTCAAGTTTAGTCAGTAACAACAGCATGCATGACACAAATTCTGGAACATATCCCAGGATCCACAGAAGAAGAAAAAAGTTCTATAAACATGGATACAGGATAGAAACAGTTCCATGTTATCTCAATACAAAATCACATTTAGGGTTGGGTTGTTTTACCTCTGAGCGGCACTTTTTTGCACACCATGGGCTAAATGGCCAGGTCACATGGACCCCGAAGGCTCAGAGAAGGTTGGGGGAGGGGACCCACTGGAACAGCTGTTGGGAGACAGATGGTAGCCTCCCGTCAAGGCCATCCAGCGTGTTCTTTAACATGCACAGGGTATGGCTCTCCCACACACGGGGCCACGGCTTAACGTCCCATCCGACGGACGGCGGCCTTTCCAAGCCCATCGGTGTCCCCTACTGACTGTGGGCAGGGCGGGGAATTTTGCGGAGATAAATCTCAACGCTGACCCAGCTTGGACTCGAACCTGGGAACTACAGATTACGAGCCTGGCACGCTACCGACTGAGCCACCCCCGCCCCAAATCACATTTAGAGCTCAATAATGTCTTCAATATGTTTTTAATGAAAAATATGTCTAAAGATAAATTAACAATCTCAGTCAAATCTATCAAAATCTTGATTTTAAACAATGTTTGTTCAGCATTTAAGGAAACATATTTTTCATTAAAAATCATATTGAAGGTGTTATTGAGCTCTGAATGTAATTTTTTTATTGAGATAACATAGAGCTGTTTCCATTTTTCTGTTCATTACATGTATATCTGGAAGTTAAGGCTTACAAATTATTTTACAATTGTTTGAATAGCCTACTTCTTTTCTAAGCCTAGCTGAACACGTTCCTATCTGCATGGACAAGATGGTATGATACCTATATGATTGTATGACACAATCAAACCATTAGGACCACTACAGAAATCTTTGAATGTGTTCATTGATCATTGTTATGATGAACTGAGCCTGCATTCAACAAAGGATGCAACTTTGAACAATTGATTGTAATGTAACTAGTCTGCCATAACTTTTGAATAAAACATTTTTCGACAGTTTTTTTTTTTTGACCATAGAATATGGCTCTGAATTTTGCCATATACTCATGTTACATCCTGTAAATATATTTCAGATTAAAAATTCCTTTGGGGGGAGGGGGGGTTACACTCTTCCACTATGAAACAATTAACTTGTTTTATCCACTACAGTTCGAATGGTTAACCAGCTTTTTTGTGCATAGGATTGAAGGATAAATAGAAAGAACAGAAAGATTTACTGAAGAACACCTAGATGAATGACAAAACAGTATCCATGGAAGCCAAACACAGCACTATTACAAACAACCATAAACAGAATAGCTCCACAATTTGATCAGGAATTTAATAAATGTTTAATATTTTAAGAATGTAACAATTAGTACAAATAGTAGCCATCTTAATAACAGCTATAACAGACTGCCAACATTGGTTATCAAGTATATTTAATGTGGATATCTTCTGCTTTTTACTGGTTAAATATTCAACATTATGGACTGGTATCACCAACAGCTGCAAGGTGAAAGGCAATAACACTGCAACAACTAACACTTATTACAAACACCGCAACATACATAAATACAGATGGGTTTCACCAGATGGGCTGCATAAGAATATGATTGATTATATATTAATTAACAGCATATGGGCTAGTTCTGTTAAGAATACCAGGGCAAATAGGGGAGCTGAAATTGGATCTGACCATTACCTTGTTAAAAGTGTCTTGTAACTTAAACTTAAAAAGTGTTGTGCTAGGGTTAAAATTTTTACCTTTAATTTGAAGCTCTGAAAGATTCAGTTACAGCTAAAGTTTACGATGATAGGTTACTTCATCATTATGATAGTCATGGTTTGCCTACTACTGAAATTAAGGAAAAATGTGACCATTTTAAACAGGCTGGCAGTTTATTGAGTGAGAGGCACTTGAGCTTATTTCAGAAAGAAGGAACTTCAAGAATGTCCTTAATCAGTACCATACTAGTCCTAATAGAAAGGATTTACAGAGAGCTTAATAAACGTGTAAAGGATCAGTTAGCTACTGATAAGAATCTTTGGCTTGATGGCTTGGCTGAGAAAGCTGAGGAAGCAGTTAGGCAGCACAACAGCAGAGAGCTGTACCAGATAGTTAATGTTTTATGTGGTAGAAAACGGACAGGTAGACAGGGATTGAAAAATAAACAAGGTAAGGTTATAGAAGGGGAGTGTTCTGTCATGGCTAGGTGGGCTGAGCATTTCAGTGATGTTCTAAACAATGTGGTTAGTTCTACTCCCATTGTTTGTAATGATGATAGATGCATTGATGGCTATAATGTTGGCCCTATAACACAATCTGAAGTCCCCCCAGGGGTAGATGAAATTACTACAGAAATGCTTAGAGCTGGGAATATTTCGGTTACCACTTGGATGACTGAAATTTTGAATATCTTTTATGATAAACACATGGTTCCTAAGGTTTTTACCAGAGCTATTATTATCGCTATTTTCAAAAAAGGTGATCGCAGTTCTTGTGATAACTTTAGGGGTATCAGCCTACTTTCTGTTCCAGGAAAAGTTCTTTGCATGATTGTGCTTAATAGAATTAAGAATCTGGTTGACAGGCAATTGCGTGATGAGTAATGTGGATTCAGAAGTGGTAGGGGATGTGTGGATCTGATATTTTCACTAAGGCAGATTCTTGAGAAATATTTAGTTTCAGAAACCTTTGGTTGCTAGCTTTGTTGATTTCAAAAAGGCTTTCGACTCTGTTTATCATCATAATTTGTGGTTGATTGTGAGATCATATGGTATACCAGAGAAGTTAGTTAACATAATGAAAGCTCTCTATAATAACATTGTGGTGGGGGTGGCTCAGTGGGTAGCACGTCAGGCTCGTAATCTGCAGATCCCAGGTTCCAGTCCCAGCTGGGTCAGTGTTGAGATTTATCTCCACAAAACTCCCCACCCTGCTCACAATCAGTAAGGGACACCGATGGGCTTGGATAGGCCGCCATCCTTCAGATGGGACGTTAAGCCGTGGCCCCGTGTGTGGGAGAGCCATATCTGTGCATGTTAAAGAACACACTGGATGCCCTTGACGGGAGGCTACCATTTGTCTCTTAACAGCTGTTCCAGTGAATCCCCTCCCCCAACCTTCTCTGAGCCTTCGGGGTCCTTGTGACCTGGCCATTTAGCCCATTGTGTGTAAAAAAGTGCCGCTCAGAGGTAAAACAACCCAACTCTATAATAACACTGAGTCGTGAGAGTTGGTAAGGCTTATAGCAATTGGTTTAGCATTATTTCTGGTGTTCAACAAGGGTGCATTTTGTCTCCTTTTCTCTTTAGTTTGGTTATTGATTATGTTATGCGAAATTCACTACAAGGGAAAGATTTTGGCCTTAAATGGTCTGGAGATACGAAAATTTCTGATTTAGATTATGCTCATGATTTAGCCTTTTTGGCAAATGATGTTGATGAGATTATCTCTTTCATTCGAGCTGTTGATGAGACTAGTTGTAGAGTAGATTTGGTTATAAACAGAGAGAAAACTAGTGATGAAAATTGATCAGGCAGGCTGTGATTCAGTTAATCTGAATGGTTGCACTCTTTAGAAGAGGTCTGTTTAATTATCTTGGGAGCTATGTAACAGATACCGGTGATATGCAGCATGAGATTAACCTTTGAGCGGGCGCGCTATATATAACTTACCATGAGTGGCGCTTGTCTTATATTTTACAACTAGCGACATCGAATGTATTTCTAATGTATTTGTTACTGCTTAGTCACTATAAATACAGAATATGGTTATTAATTAATTATTAAAACAAATATTGACAAGACAAATAATTTGTTTCTTTGAAAAACACAAAAAATTTAAATTAATTAATTATTAACAAAAACTGACAAAAAAGTAATTTATTTGTTTGTAAAACACAAAAAAATAATAAAAATATAATAATATAATAAAAAGATATCATTCAAAGTATAAAATCATATTTGAAGGTCATAATTATTTCGAGAAAAACACAAATTGCGCAGAAGTAATTTTGTCAAAATTTACGACAGCGTTCCCGCTCGAAGGCTAACAGATGAATAGGGATTGCTGCCAGGACTTTTAAGAATCTATGGAGAATGTGGAGAAATAGGCATATATACCTAAAGACTAAAATTAGACTGTAATAGTTTGGTCCTTTCTAGGGTTAGTTATGGTAGTGAAACTTGGATGTTTTGTAAACAAGATAACAGGAAACTAGATGGTCACACAGTATCTTGGGCAGTAGGTGGTTCAACTTTGTAACTAATAATGAGGTTAGGCAAAGGAGTTGGCAACCTCCTTTAAGTAGCATATTGTGCAAAGAGAGACTCCGTTGGTTTCGCCATGTTGCCCGTATGGATAATTATAGATTGGCAAATAGGGTTATGAACAGTGTGCCTAAAGGCCTCAGAAAGAGGGGGAGACCTAGGATGCGGTGGGCAGACAATGTCAAACAGAACCTTGTTAGAATTGGTGTGCAGTGGCCAGATGCAGTAGATGTAGCTCAGGACAGATATGCTTCGAGAACTAAATTGCACGGTCTGGTTGGACCTCCTTAGCCCATGGCTGTTTGAAGATGATGATGATGAAACAATTGTCAAGGGCAAGAGTGCAAACATCCAAGCCTCTTAAGGGAAAGTTGAGTGTGTGCTATCCAAGACCACAGGACGGATTTATACCAACCAATTAACACTAGATTTTACAAGCTGTCATTAAAACTGGCATCATCATCTGCATCACTACCCAAGTAGAAAACTTCAGTTGCTCAGCTACATAACATAACCTCTGTTAACAACAGTAATGGATTGTCTAATAAGGCATTGACATTATATGAAATTCCAGATTGGTATGTTTTTAATGGCATATATATATATAGCAAAATGGTATTAAATTTAATAATTTATATTTTTAATTCTGTTTCTTTTTTAAATTTAAATCAAGAATTTGTCATCAAAGCACCTAAAACAAAATTTTTGCACACAGAATTTACCATAATCAATAATTCTTCTCTAACAATATTGCTCCCCTAATGTTCTAGTAAAAACATTTTTCATTAAAAATTTATATGTACCAACCATGAATGCCAGAAATTGCTAAAGAAAATCCTCATAAACTGGAAGATGATATAATAGTTATGTTTAAAATATTAATTGAATAAATTTTTATGTTTCTGGACAATTTTTATATTTTTTGTTACTAAATTCTCTCCAATTACTCAGCTTTCTCTTTAATAAGAAGAATATCTTCTAGATGAAGCAGCCCTTATTGCAATTGGGATCAACACTCAATACAGTTTGCTTTAAATCCAAACATACTAAATAGATATATAATTAGGCCCTTTAAAATAATTTTGTGTAACCTAAATTTTGAATGAATCTCTGGAAAAACACACATGCTTAGAGAAAGAAGTTACAATAAATATTTTATTTAGAATATTGTTGCGGTTGAAAATGTCTAGAATGAGCTTAAAATATTCTGATCAACAAGTGACAAATGGATTTTAAAGGCCACTAATACATTGTTTAAATTATCCCCAAGCAGTTGTTTGCCACAGAGGTCTAACAGGAATCTGTCAGTACAATATGCAATAGAAAACAAGTGAGAGTAAAGTGAGACCTCATCAGAAAGACAAAAGAAGTTTTAACCATGCCTTATCCAAGGTTCAAGCCTAGGTCCCATTGTTCATTAGCCAAGCTCACTAATCACTATAGAGCAGTTTTCAGGAATAAAATTTGCATTTAATCTGAATTTGTTTCAATAGAAGAACTTAAAACATGAAACTGTCAACTGTAGTATATTTTGTTTGTGTGTGCTCTAAGCTCATATGTAAAAACCTTAACACTATTTAAACTTAGGTTTTTCTATTTAATATATTTTTCCCTTGTTACAATATAGAGAGATTCTGTTTTATAAGTAGGGAGAGGCAGTACATTTCTCATATATAGATGAAACCAAAAAAAAGAACATTAAGATAATCTTTTGATTCAAGGGCTCCAATTTTAGATAGATATTATTGCAATTTTGTTGTGAGAGGATCTTTAACACTTTTAATGGAATATTGTTGCTTTATAATTTTCAATCAGCGAGTTAATGGATAATATATTTACACAGAACCAAGAACATATTTATATGGAATTTTATATTTTACACATTTCATTATGTCTTAATTCTTTATAGGTATTGTAGGAGTACAACCACAAATGGTGGCTCAAGCTACCAAGAAGGCTGTCGAAGAAGGTCGTCTTTATCGTTGTTTGCATTGTGATGCTATATGTGAGCATATGTTTGCCCTGGAATGGTTTCAAAAAGGAGGTATATTGTATACTGTAACTCTTCATTATCATGGAACTCTTACAACTGACAGAGTTTACAACTTTCCAATTCATGGTAAGATATTTCAGGAAATGGTTGAAAATGTTTTAATTATGTAGAAAGACCATTAGAAAAAGCAATATGATATTCTAAAAAAATTTACTTGTAAAACTGAGAATCAACTTATTATTTTGCAGCAATTAAATATTGAATAAACTCTACTTTTTTGGTATACACTAAATAATTACCACTTTTGAGTCAATTAGAATTTTAGAAGAAAAATTGTCTTGAGCCAGATGGGATACAAACCTATGACCTCCTGATAACATGTCAGGTGCTCTGGACCACTGAGCTATTGGCTGCCGATCAAGATCTCCTCTAATTGATGATATGAACATTTTCTACCTACAGTACATATTCCATTATGTCACATGTAGCTGCTGTTCAGGCAATATAGCAACAAGAAGCAGATAAATGCCATATAGATGGTATATATTACAAGTATACAGTTGATTAAATATTGAATAAACTCGACTTTTGTGGTATACACTAAGTACCACTTTTGAGTCGATAAAATTTGAATCGACTCAAAAGTGGTAATTACTTCAGGTATACCAAAAAAGTCGAGTTTATTCAATATTTAATCAACTGTGTATACCTCTGGCAAGCAGCGGCTTGAGGGGGTATTTTTTTTTATATTTGTAATATATACTTTCCATCTATATGGCATTTATTTGCTGCTTTTGGCTAGATTGCCTGAACAGTGTCTACATGTGACATAATGGAATATGTACTATGGGTAGAAAATGTTCATATCATCAATTAGAGGAGATCTTCATCGGCAGCCAATAGCTCAGTGGTCCAGAGCACCTGACATGTTACAGGAGGTCATAGGTTTGTATCTCATCTGGCTCAAGACAATTTTTCCTCTAAAATTCTGATTGACTCAAAAGTGGTAATTATTTAGTGTATACCAAAAAAGTCGAGTTTATTCAATATTTAATCAACTGTATATTGTAATATATACTTTCCATCTATATGGCATTTATCTGCTACTTCTGGCTAGATTGCCTGAACAGTGCCTACATGTGACATAATGGAATATGTACTGTAGGTAGAAAATGTTCATATCATCAGTTAGAGGAGATCTTGATTGGCAGCTGGTAGCTCAGTGGTCCAGAGCACCTGACATGCTATCAGGAGGTTGTGGGTTCATATCCCACCTGACTTAAGACAATTTGCCTGTTGGAAGCACATATATCTGTATGGCCACCCAAAGATATCCCTCCCCAAACCATGACATTGCCGTTTTTTTGGGGAGATTACCACCACTGTATATACCCATGGATATTTGTGCCATTTAGCCCATTGTGTGCAAAAATGTGCCATTCAGAGGTAAAAATTTGCATTATGATGCATGAATTGAATGGGAAGAACCAGGAACATGCTATCATGATATGCAAATTTTTGCATATCATGATAGCATGTTCTTGGTTCCTCCCATTCAACTAATGCTGCAAATTACTGTTGAGGTCAAATCTCGTTTCCTCCATGAAGAGTGCAGATCACCATTGCTCCTGGATTGAGTTCACATGATATCTGCACCAATTTTCATGATCCCTCCTGTGGTGTTGAGCCAGGGGCATACAACCACTGGCCACCTAACTTATTTCATGAAGTCTTCAGTGTATGGTGGTAACAAATAGCACATTCCACTTGCTCTTGTGTGATCCGATTGTGGTTGATATGATGTTGATATCCTGCTTTTTCAGGGACATAACACCAGATAGCAGTCTTCCCTTGGGGTTGTTGCCTGTCGTCATCCACTGCTGAACCATCTGTATGCATTCTGCCTTTATTGTTTGTTAATGTGCATCTTTGCACCACTAAATGACTTGTATTAAGCTATCTAGCAACATCTGCTTGATTTTGGCTTGCCTCAAGCTGACCTATAGCTCATCATCACACCCTTTCCAATAAATTATGCCTAGTAGATATACCCAACAAATCTGCTATCTCAACAAACCTACTTTGCACTTCACAGGATAAGCTTTGAAATGCCTGCTTTTAACACTTAATACATATGCATAAACCAAATGCCATTCATTTGCATATTTCAATCCTGTGTTGTATTTTACATGCTATATATGACTTTCATGCTTTTTTTATCATGGAAGTTTTATGATATGTTTTTTTCATTTGTTCCTTAATTTATGAAAACCAGTGTAGAATGTAGGTTAGAATCACAAATTGTTTTGAAGCTGTAAGGGATTTAGCATCAGTCGAGGATCTGGCACACATTTAACATAGTACTTCTGAGTTTTCCTTTGGTCTACAGATGAATTCATTTCTGTGATGAATTTATTGCGAGTTCTGTGAATGGAGAAACCTGCAGGGGAGATGTAAATATACACACCAAACTGTTTTGTGTTTTGTAGCTGTAAGTAAATTAATGAATTGGAATAATTCTGTATTTATTGGTAAAAATATTAGTGAATTAGTTGATTTTAGATGGGATGACTGAAAAATGAAATAAGATAAAATGATTTTTGAAGTTGGTGGAGATATATAAACATAATTCATTACTTACATTGATATGTATTTTTTGTTTATGTTTAAAATCTTTGGGAGCAATTTCAGATTAAGAAAGTATTTGATATGAAATTAATGCATGAATTGAGTGTTATTTTAGTGCACTTGATTATATTATTATTGTTTATAGGAGTTGTCTGTAAGTATGATCCAAAGAAAGATGAACTTGTGCCAGACATGACTTCTTTAACATTTGAAAAATGCACATGGTGTCAAGGGTAAATATGACATTTTTAATGCTTTAAAGAATAATATAATAAGTTTTTGGAAGTGTTTATATTTTCAAATGACAGATACAATTTGTTTCAATGGATGTTTTGCATATTCACAACAAAGCATGAAAATTAAAGCAGTATAGTTAAAACTGTTTAGTGGTTTAGGTGGTAACTCTAAACCAGTATTGAAAAGGGCATGCTTTGAATTGCATGCATTTAAAAAATAACTAATGAACTGATTATGTGCTCATTCTGAAAACATGTTGTAAACAACTTTTCTAGTAGTGTAGGAGCCCCTCATTTGTAGGGAGTCCCTTATTGGAGGCTAATGATCTTACAACACCTTGAACTTTAAAACACAAAAAAAACACTTGTTTAACCCTCCTGATGTTAAACATTTGTTCTTCTCTCTGCTTTGTAAGTGCCAGAGAAAGGCTTAAGCAACAATTGCTTGGCTGTGCTGCCACATCCAAGCAATTGTTGCTTAAGCTTAAATTGTTGCACCACAAAAGACCCCTTGTGGTGGGGGGAATGCATTCCAGCCACCTGCAGAGTTACAGTATGGGAATCCCTACAAACTCATAACAGATCATAATTCTAATAACACTTAATAACAAAGGTAGATTATTTATTTGTAGTTGCATCTAAAATCAATCATCCTGTTAAATTTGTAAAACAATGTTTTGAACAGTTGTTAAAAAAACATTAATTTTTTGAAAGATTTAAGAGCTCATATATTTAACTACTTCAAACAGAAAATTTTATATAATTGGTAATTTCTTTACCAATAGTTCATTGGAAAATCACAGTATTAAAATTAATATTACACTATCAAACTCTTCATTTATTTGATCAGCGATATGTTACTTTATTTTGACCAGACGTCTTGGTAAGGACTCAATGAGGTGTTAAAAACACATAAGTGGTATTGCTGCCCATGAAGTGAGGATTGCCTGTCATATAGCATCCACAGTTGCTGGTGGGGGTTGGCGGCCTTGAACAGATCTTTTCAATTCGTCCCACAAATTCTCAATGGGATTGAAATCTGGCAATCAAGGGGGCCACTCGAGTGTGGTAAACTCTTTGAATGCTCCTGGAGCCAATTGGTCACCACTCAGGAAGTGTGTGGTGTGGTGTTTTCCTGTTAAAGATGGCATCATGGTGCAGAAAGAGATTTGTAATGAACAAGTATAGATTGTGGGTGAGGATATTCACATAACTTGTGTTGGTGACAGAGGTTTTGGGTATAAGGAAGCCCATATAAATGTACCCCAAACTGTTAACCACCTCCAGCTTCCTGTATGACCCCAATTTGGCAAGCTGGGTTTTTCATCGCTTGTGTGGTTTACATTACACTATGCACCCTCCCATCATAATGGTAGAGTTGAAAGCATGATTTGTCAGACCAGATGATGTGTTTCCAGTCCTCTGCACTCCAGTTGTGATAGGCCTTTGCAAACTGCAGCCTAATCTTTTGGTGCCTTGCAGTCAACAAGGGAACATAATGTGGATGTTGACTGCCATAGCCTATTTTTTTCATGGTACAATGGGTAGTCTTTGTGCATAAGCTTGTGGATGCACCCTCATTCAATTCTTATGTTATCTGCTCCATGGTAGCTGTGTGATTCCTTGTAATGATGTGGGACAGTCTGCGCTCACCTCGAGAGTCAATTGCACATTTACGTCAACATTTCTCCCACTGGTTGGAAGTTTTGCCTTATTTCACATTGTCTTGGTATACATATGTGATGGTCTGACATGGAAATCCCAACAGTTCAGCAATTGTGGTGATTGAACAACCGGCCTTCCTCGGCCTGCATAGCAGGCCCGGCCAAACTCACTTGCATTGCTGCCTTTACCCATGATTACTTTTCTGTGACTGGTTTCCAATGCATAGAGACCTGCTCTATTTATTGACATTGCCAGTTTCATCATTCCACTTTTCATGTTGTTATCAGGGTGTGTATAATAATTTATCCATTCAGTGTATATAGTAAGTGACTCAACATAGTAAACTTATATGTTACATAACATTCAATAAAATTGACTGTGTTAGATTTCCCCCTCTTTTGTGGGACAGAATTTAGGAGACATAATATGAGGTAGCCAATAATATTTTCAATATAAGTAGCTTTTCATTTCAGATATAATTCTTTAGGCCCTGTAATCATTGGGGCAGGGGTGGCTCAGTCGGTAGCGCGCCAGGCTCGTAATCTGTAGTTCCCAGGTTCGAGTCCAAACTGGGTCAGCGTTGAGATTTATCTCCGCAAAATTCCCCGCCCTGCCCACGGTCAGTAGGGGACACCGATGGGCTTGGAAAGGCCGCCGTCCGTCGGATGGGACGTTAAGCCGTGGCCCCGTGTGCGGGAGAGCTATACCCTGTGCACGTTAAAAAACACGCTGGATGGCCTTGACGGGAGGCTACCATCTGTCTCCCAACAGCTGTTCCAGTGGGTCCCTTCCCCCAACCTTCTCTGAGCCTTCGAGGTCCATGTGACCTGGCCATTTAGCCCATGGTGTGCAAAAAAAGTGCCGCTCAGAGGTAAAACAACCCAAGCCCTGTAATCATTTACATAGTTCTCCATTTTTGGGAGATAGGAAGTTTAAGGTGTTCCTTGAAACCCATTACTGGTTCCCTTGAATACCACAATAATCAAGTTTTGGTTAAAAACTATAAGACATAGTAACATTTTCAAGAGCATCTGAAATCAGCTCCACTCGGGCATTGGCATAAAGGAATGTAAACCATTAACAATTATGGCTAATATTTATATAGATTTGCAGAATTAAAGAATTATCAGGATCGAAATCAGCTTGCATTAAAAGTTAAGTGCTTGAATTTTGTTTTTAACAATATATGAATGATTACATATTAATTAACAGCAAATGGGCTAGTTCTGTTAGGAATACCAGGGCTTATAGGGGAGCTGAAGTTGGATCTGACCATTACCTTGTTAAAAGTGTGTTGCAACTTAAACTTAAGAAGTGTTGTGCTAGGGTTAAAAAATTTACTTTTAATACTGAAGCTCTGAAAGATCCAGTTATAGCCAAAGCTTACCATGATAGGTTACTTAGTCATTATGACAGTCATGGTTTGCTTACTACTGAAGTTGAGGAAGAATGGGATCATTTTAAACAGGCTTTTTTGGACACTAACAGTACTCTTTTAGGAAAAAAGGAGCAGAAGAGGCAAAATTATCTGAATGATAAGGCACTTGAGCTTATTTTGGAAAGAAAGAACTGCAGGAATGTCCTTAATCAATACCCTACTAGTCCTAATAGAAAGCATTACAGAGAACTTAATAAACATATAAAAGATCAGTTAGCTGCTGATAAGAATCTTTGGCTTCATGGCTTCCCTGACAAAGCCGAGGAGGCAGTTAGACAGCACAAGAGCAGAGAGCTGTATCAAATAGTTAATGTTTTGTGTGGTAGAAAAAGAACAGGTGTACAGGGATTGACAGATAAACAAGGTAAGGTTGACGGATAAACAAGGTAAGGTTATAGAAGGTGAGGATTCTGTCATGGCTACGTGGGCTGAGCATTTCAGTGATGTTTTAAACAATGTGGTTAGTTCTACTCCCATTGCTTGCAATGAGAATAGATGCATTTGTGGCTTTAATGTTGACCCTATAACACAGTCTGAAGTTATTTTGGCTATTTCTAAAATTAAACTTCATAAATCCCCTGGGGTAGATGAAATTACTGCAGAAATGCTTAGAGCTGGGAATGTTTCAGGTACCACTTGGATGACTGAAATTCTGAATATCTTTTATGATAAAAGCATGATTCCTAAGGATTTTACCAGAGCTATTGTTATCCCTATTTTCAAAAAAGGTAATCGCAGTTCTTGTGATAACTATAGGGGTATCAGCCTACACTCTGCTCCAGGTAAAGTTCTTTCCGTGATTTTGCTTAATAGAATTAAGAATCTGGTTGACAGTCAATTGCGTGATGAGCAATGTGGATTCAGGAGTGGTAGGGGATGTGTGGATCAGATATTTTCACTTAGGCAGATTCTTGAGAAATGTTTATAGAGTTTCAGAAACCTTTGATTGCTAGCTTTGTTGATTTCAAAAAGGCTTTCGACTCAGTTGATCATCATAATTTGTGGTTGAATGTGAAATCATATGGTATACCGGACAAGTTAGTTAACATAATGAAAGCTCTCTATAATAACACTGAGTCGTGTGTGAGAGTTGGTAAGGCTTGTAGCAAATGGTTTAGCATTACTTCTGGTGTTCGACAAGGGTGCATTTTGTCTCCTTTTCTCTTTAGCTTGGTTATTGATTATGTTATGCGAAATTCACTTCCAAGGGAAAGATTTTGGCCTTAAATGGACTGGAGATACGAAAATTTCTGATTTAGATTATGCTGATGATTTAGCCCTTTTGGCAAATGATGTTGATGAGATGAACTCTTTCATTCGAGCTGTTGATGAAACTGGTAGTAGAGTAGGTTTGGTTATAAACAGAGAGAAAACTAAAGTGATGAAAATTGGTCAGGCAGGCTGTGATTCATTTAATCTGAATGGTTGCAGCTGTCACAGTTTAATTACCTTGGGAGCTATGTAACAGATAATGGTGATGTGTGGCATGACATTAACAGACAAAAGGGATTGCTGCCGGGACTTTTAAGAATCTATGGAGAGTGTGGAAAAATAGGCGTATACACCTAATGGGTAAAATTAGACTTTATAATAGTTTGATTCTTTCTTGGGTTAGTTATGGTAGTGAAACTTGGACACTTTTTAAACAAGATAACAGGAAACTAGATGCTTTTGATTCCAGATGCTTATGCAGTATCTTGGGCATTAGGTGGTTCAACTTTGTAACTAATGATGAGGTTAGGCAAAGGAGTTTGCAACCTCCTTTAAGCAGCATATTGTGCAGAGAGAGACTCCGTTGGTTTTGCCATGTTGCCCGTATGAATAATTATGGATTGGCGAATAGGGTTATGAACATTGTGCCTAAAGGCCTCAGAAAGAAGGAGAGACCTAGGATGCGGTGGGCAGACAATGTCAAACAGGACCTTGTTAGAATTGGTATGCAGTGGCCAGATGCAGTAGATGTAGCTCAGGATAGACTTGTTTGGAGAACTAAATTGCATGGTCTGGTTGGACCTCCGTAGCCCATGGCTGCTTGATGATGATGATGATGATGATGAAGAAGGGTCAAGGGAGAAACCTTTATGTGAAATTTAGGGTCAAGCATTTGAGTCATTGTGAAAAGTCCAAAAGTATGAAATTAAAGTTGAAGTGTAAATGTTCCAATACTGCTTAATTAGCATTGGTCTTTTGATTCATCACTAATTTGTGAGTCTTGTGTAAACATGACCTAATTCTAATTGTTAAGTCAATGTGAATTGTTTGTAACTGGTTAGAAATAATGGCTATTATTAAGAACTTGTCATGCTTACTCATCATTACATAATAACCAATTTTTTAGTGAGGGCAATCTAATTTTAGCCCTTACCTTGCACTAAGTTAAAATGAGATGAAGCTGTATACTAAATTAGGTGAGCCTGGTCCTGGTCATTTTAGAGGAGTTCTTGAACAAACAGACGCCCTAAAATATGTAATAGTACTACTACAAATCAGACTAAAAGCCACAAAACTCAATTGCTAAAAAAAATTGTGATTATCAAAGCCTCTGAACATTTGGCACTGAAATTTATTTATTTGATTGAAGCCTTGATGCATTGTATGCATCAGATCTGTAACTAGTAATCTGGCATTAACATCTTACAACAGTAATTAGCCATAAGCCTGAGGCGAGGGCAGTTCAGTCAGTTTCCAGGTTCGAGTCTCTCCTTGGCCAGTTTTGATATCTTTCCTTCGGTCAGTAGGGGCACGATGGGCTTGAAAAGTCTGTCAGATGGGACTTTCAACTGGGACCTCTGTGTGGGAGAGCCATACACTGTGCACTTTAGAGAACACACTTCCATCTGTCTCCTGAGAGCTGGTCCTTAATTAATAACCTCCCAACAGCACAGTTGGGGGGGGGAGCTGTCCAGTAGATTCTCTCCCCCAACCGTTATCTCCACAAAACTCCCCAACCTGTCCTGTCAGTAAGGTCCACTCATGGGCTTGGAAAGTCCAAGCCCATGAGTGGCCCTATTGGATTGTCTGCTAGATGGAACATAAAGCCATGATCTCATATGTGGGAGAGCCATACCCTGTGCACATTAAAGAACACATTGATGGCCTTGACAGGAGGCTACCATATGTCTCCTAACAGCTGTTCAGTGGGTCCCCTCCCCCCAACCTTCTCTGAGCCTCAGGGTCCTAGCAACCTGGTCATTTAGCCCATTGTGTGCAAAAAAAAGTGCCATTCAGAGGTAAACAACCCAACTAGTCGTATACCTTCTTTCTTTAACCACCAAATAAACAGCATCCATCTAACTACTAACCTGAAATTTATGATTGAAGATTTTTTCTTGTTTGTTATAAGGATTTTTTTCCTTCACCATCTAACTAATAACCTGTAATTTATGATTGCAGATTTATTCTTGTTGGTTATAAGGAATTTTTTTTCCTTCTGTTGGATATCTTGATAATAGCTAATCTGTGAATTTTAAAATATTGTAGATAATTATGAGAACATGTGCTCAGAAATGTTCTAGTTTAGTCTTTTAGGAGCTCTGGAGCTGCTATCCAGTATGCATTTTGTGTGCTTGCATCATAGTGTTTGTGAAAAGCAGACTATTTGTACACCAAAATCAACACTAAGAACAGCACAAAGAGCCAAACTTAATCACTTTTAAAGAAGAAATTGCTAGCACAAGGCAACATTGTTTTCCTATAATTTATCATGGACCATGTTCAGTCCGAAGTGTGATCTCATAAGGCATTTTGAGACAAGCTGAAGATAAGGAGGTCACAGTGACTGAGATCTGCCATATCATAATGGAAGAAGCTGGCACAGATGTGACTGAAAGTGCATGCCTTCATTGTCAACCAGTGCCTGCATTTCTCCATTTCACTTATTTAAATGTGCTCCAATTTCACTAGGGATATTCACCTCTTAATTGTTGTCCAGTCTGCTACCTACTGATATGACAGAATTTGTCTCTTTTGTGCTACAGTCCTTGGTGTGATTGGAAGTCAGTGTTCTAGCATCCTTTGAACAGATAAAGCACATCTCACTCTCATTGGTGAAACCATGTTCTCAATTTCATCGTTTGGATGGAGGCAAAAAATTAATTTGACTGTCTGTAAATTTTCCATTGAACTTCAAAGAGAGAACAGTAGTAACTGCAAGCATGGAACATGACAGCTGAACAGTAGCATGCATTACTTCTTCATAATATACCAACACTGCAGGTGAGGGGTATGTTGAATTCCATATTCATGTGTGATGTTGCGAAGAAGGTGAATATACTGTGATAACATTTTGATGATGTAATCATCTCCTGACACTGATGGAATGTCTATCCAGGCCTCCTCACCCACCAGTAAATTTCTTACTTTTGAGATGCCTGAATGTACTCTTGTTCTCTTGCAACCTCTATACACTCATAGCTCAAAGAAGATATTGTGAGAAACATATGAGATGCAAACTATTGTCATGAATATATTAAAGAACAACAACCAATGGTGCATAGCTACTGCCTTACATGTATGCATTAGCTCTATACAAATAAAAAGAACTACATTAAGGATATTTCTTGTTATATGGTCCCTGTAACCTGTACATAACTGGTCAGTCAATTGTTATTGAGCTATTTGATTCTGATATTGCAAAGCTTCAATTATATATTATATCATGGCTGGAGCTGAAGGAAATTAATTTCCTTGAGTGGTAATTTTCATGCTTGTAATTCTTCTTGAAAACTTTTTCTTAATAGTTAATTGCTAAAATCAGGAAACTTTTTTAAAAAAAGTTTATAATCATCTAGCAAATTAAAAAACTTGAAACTTTCTGTATATTATAACTTTTTCAGCTAGTTTTCAACACATCTGTTACTTTCTGGTCATGACTTGTAGTTCATGGCTTTAACAGCTAATGTTGTAAAACAGCTTAAACATTAATGATTGTAAAAAAATTACATTTCACAAACAAAAAAGATGACAATGATATATCAAAGATAGTATTTCAACAAATTTATATTTATTTCCAGAAATGGTCCAACCTTTTTTACTTTAAAAAGTAAAAGATCTGTCTTTAGAAAAATTAAACTTTTGTTTTTAAAATTATATCCCGTCACTTTAACTTATCAGTTTCACCTTCAAGTTAAAAAATTAAATTTTCCTCCATTATCAAAATCAGCATTCAAGGTAATGAATTTTTTTTGTCCAAACATAGTGATATAACAATAAAATTATATTCAAATAATTTGAGAGTTTAAGCTTAACCACTTCAGTGTTTTGTCAGAGATTGACTTTGCAGCATTCTGAATTTTTTTTTTACAAAAGTTGCTGTGCCAATCTCCCTCCATCATTAAAAAATAAAACTCTTAGGTTTTTATATCTAATATATCCTTTTTTTTATTGCTTCTCACTAGATGTCAGAACTATGCTATAGTATTTCTCTTCAAAAATGTATCGTTTACATTTTCATTTGTATAGCCGATAAAGTGAAAAATCATTGTGACATTTAGCTGATGCTGTTTTGTATTAACTTTTTGTCTTATGCTAAGTTTTAGGCCAAAATTCTAGATTTATACAGTAGTTTTATCAGTATCTAAGGGACCTGGGTTCAAGCCCCGAATAAGGCATGGATGTTCATGTTGTTTTTCTGCTGAGATCCTGCCATCCTCACAGACCTTCTACTCTAGTGTATAAACTGACAGGCTCATATCAGACCTCTGTGGCAAGCAGCTGCTTGAATAGATACTTATTTTTTTTTCCAATGATGATGAAAGCTTGCATGTGTCAGTAAGTGGATGCTGCTTACTGATCTAAGAGAGGAGAAATTGGATAAAAGAAAGGCTAGATTTTATCACAAAATTGTAAAATTAGACTGTGTGATACTGTGCTCTAAAATTACTGTACAGAGTAAATGAGCCAGTATAAAACACTTTAAACAAATTTTAAGGGATCTGTCCCATGGCCGAGTGGTTAGCGCGCTTGGCTACTGATCTAAAGGACCTGGGTTCGAGCCCCGGGTAAGGCACGGATGTGTGTCGTTTTTCTGCTGAGGGCCTGCCATCCTCACAGATCTACTTTGGCATATAAACTGACAGGCTCCTGTCAGACCTCTGTGGCAAGCAGCTGCTTGAGGGGATATTTATTTTATTTATTTTTTTATTGTACATATTAGTTTATATTATACTAAGTTCAATTTGTAAGTTTATATACTTTCTAATGCATTTTTTTTAAAATTGCAGGAATTGTGAATATCATCCTTTTCAGTGATAATACTGAAAAGAGAGCATATTATGCACTAAAAATGTCTTGAATTTTGTTTGAATGGGCATCATTAGATGGATCAGTTGTTTAAAATAAGAATGAAAAAAATTTTTTTTGAAATGAATAAAAAAAAAACACTGAAGTGGTTAAAAAACAAAAGTAAATTATTGTCAGAAACAACTTGCCCAATAATACGTTTCATCCTGGGGCAACTCGTTCAAGAAATATTTTTCAATAATTTGTTTTTTTCTATTATTTGTCTGCAAAGAAATAATCTGTTATATTTTTCCCACAGACAAATCATTCAGTAATAGCAATGACAATAGTAATACTTTATAATAATTGCAATAATAATAATAATGCAGATATACTAAAAGATTATTTATTACCTAATCACTTTATGGTTCTTTCTCAAGATATAGTCATTTGCTTTTTGACTTTTTTTTGGTAGTTTACAGTTTTAAGAATTTTTTTCTTTTCAGATTTATTTATAAAATTTTTGTTTTTTAGTGGCTTTGATCCTTAGGGGGATACTTCTACTAGAAAAAGGGTTTATATACTTTCCCCTGGTTCCATAATAATAATGGACTGATATCTAAAGATTTTAGATAAATGGAAAAGATTTGTTACAGTACATTTCGTACTGTAACAAATCTCTAAAATGTGCATAAAATCGATGATATGTTTTTAGACTAATATTTAAGAAAAAATTGCTTACAATGACTATGAATTGACAAATAATATTTCTGTTTAAAAAATTATGTATAAATTATCCTTAGTCAAAATAGCTACTGTCCAACATGTGTTGGGACATTTCTATGTTAGGTAAATAGAAAACCACATTCAGAGCTATGAAATAAAATTGCTATATAAATAAGCATTTTATGGAAAAATATTGCTAATGATAATTTGAAGATGTCGATGAAATCTTTATTTTTTTTGTTACATTATAGCCTTTGTTGTTCATGCATCATAAAGCCACCAACAACTTCTCAAATCTCTCCAAGTCCAGTTTTCAATAATATTTACTACTAATCATAAGGATTTGCTTCAAAAGTCATTTTCAACACAAATAATAACCTGTTATAACAAATCGTTTATTAAATTAAACGTAATCTTAAAAGTTCATGATTTTTTCATTTGGCAGTGAGAGTCGAAATCTGGAAGAAATAATTGAGAACTACTGTAGCCATCTCCGCTGTGATGGAACATATGATAGGTATTTTTCATTTATTTTGTATTGAATTGACTGGATATAAATTTACAAAAACGTAAAAAAACTCCTAAAAGTAAATGAAAATGTTTTAATTGTATGAATCAAAAGTCAGTATGTCATAAAATATCAGAAGATAGACATGTGGAAGTTGTGATTGAGTAAATAGGAAATTTAGACACATGGCAAAAAAAAATAATGGAAAAGAGTGGCCATTTGAAAATGTGGGAAAGAAAACCAAACATATGGCAAAGAAAACAACCAGGAAAATTCCATAGATCAGCTAGTTGATTATACCTGGTTTGTGTAGATTCAAAGAACAAATCATAGCTGTTTTAAGGAATGATAACCTTTCTATTAAGGATAAGTTAGTGTTAACTAAAAGGAGCTATCCGATGTTAAAAAAGAATTAATTGAAGTTAAAAATTCATAGAATTTTGCTTATATAAGATTGACTTTATAGCAAACTCTGATCTCTCTCTAATAATTTAAAGAAAAATGGCTTAATAACAGAAAAAAAAAATACTCTTTAAATTCACATCACTGAAATAGATATTGATATAATGGATTTACAACAAGTTTCTGGAAATATGAATGTTAAAATAGTTGAATTAAATTGAATTCCAAATGAAAATCTTATTCAGATAACCAAAAATGTTGGTAGAATGGCGAGTATCAAAGTTATGAGTAATGAAATAAAAGCAAATTGAGTTCCATCAACAACAACAAAAAAAGAAATTGAGACCTATCATTGCATAATTTAACTGGAGATTAAGCAGAAATAAAAGGATTGATGCATGGAAAACAAACAGAAATTTAAACCAAAAGACTTGATTGAAAATCAAGATGAGGGAATTATTTATATAAATGAGCATCTCATCCAAGAACTTAAATCCTCTATGAAGCAAAAGAGAAATTTGTTTATGAAAATAACTTTATAAATGGATTAAGGACTAAGATCTGTGATAAAATGATTCAAGTCTGGTTATATTTGTTAAGTGACTATAAGAATTGTATAAATGTAATGTTTATTTCATAAATGTTACTTTTTATGTATATAATGAATAGTAGAATATGTACTTACGTAATGTTGTGAACTTTCTATATTCACACAACTATATCTCTTGTAGCATCCTCATAATTTTCAAACAGCCCCTTGAAGTTGATAGCACAACGTATGTTTTGAGTATATAGATAATCGCCTAATAAATTTTAATTTATTAAGTGATTAGCAGTATACTCTTAGCACACATTGCACATCTATATCAAAGGGCTGCTAAAAAACTGTGAAGACACTGCCTACAAGAGACACAGAGTTGTGGATCAACTGTGTCTCAACACTACTTTTCAATCTCCTCCCCCCTAAACCAAGTAGAAATTACCAAACTTGAATAGAAATACACTATTGCATTCCCATATATCAATATATTAACTCCCACTCTAAATAGCATAATGTCTGCTTATGGATATATAGTCCCCACTATTATGCAATCATCTGTAAGGATTGAGATATTCCACTTTCAGGAGGCATATATTAAAATGCAAGACTCCCAACTAAAAATCCCCCCTTACCAGATATGTAGGGAAAACATACCGACCTTTTCCCCTTAGATTAAAAGAACCGAGAAAAATAATTAAAAGAACCTATCACTGAAAACCTAATACTACATTAGCTCAAATAATTATTGATAATAAACTACTCACTTCTATAGGGGTGGGGGTTGCTCAGTCGGTAGCGTGCCAGGCTTGTAATCTGTAGTTCCCAGGTTCAAGTCCCAGCTAGGTCAGCATTGAGATTTGTCTCCACAAAATTCCCCTCCCTGCCCACAGTCAGTAGGGGACACTGATGGGCTTGGAAAGGCCGCCATCCATCGAGTGGGACATTAAACCGTGACCCCGTGTGCGGGAGAGCCATACCTTATGCATGTTAAAGAACACACTGGATGGCCTTGACAGGAGGCTACCATCTGTCTCCCAACAGCTGTTCCAGTAGGTCTCCTCCCCCAACCTTCTCTGAGCCTTCAGGGTCCATGTGACCTGGCCATTTACCTTAAGGTGTGCAAAACAGTGCTGCTCAGAGGTAAAATAACCCAACCCACTTCTATTATGGAGAATAAAATAATTATTTTCGACACCCACTAAGTTCCAACAATCTTATGTGGAAAATTTAATCATTAACATGTATCAGCATATCCTTTATAACACAGACATTCATCCATTGCCATCACCTTGGAAACTACTATTCAGAGACTATAAGCTCCCTCTGGAGACCACCTCCAACACATATGTATATTGACACAGCACCAACTTTATATAAACCAATAGTACCCCTTCACTTGCCTACTGAAGATGTGATCAAACTACTGAATCACGAAATGATCGGACCACAGCAGAGCAGATACATCCAGCAAAATATGGTAATGCATAATTTTTTTTTTCTAACTAAATTCTTTAAAATATGGCTTTAACCCTTTGCACTCAGTTTTTTTGCTAAAAAGTTGATGAAATTTTTTACAACTAACGTAAAAATAAATCATACATAAACAACGTAAAATCAAACTCTTCTTCACTGCTACTAATTTCATCATTTGGCTCCATTTTTATAACCACTATCCATACAACAATCTCCATAAGATATCTAAGATGACCCATGGATATCCATTGATCATCTTAGATATCTTATGGATATTATATGGAGATTGTGGTTGTGGGTAAAAGCAGACTAAGTTTAACTCTTTAATGCCAAAGAATCTTAGAAAAGGGTAGAGGGTAGTAAAGACAAAAAAAGGGCATTATTTGGACTAGTCCATTTCAAACCTTGGCCTTTTTGGGCCATTCTGGGTGTTGAAGGGTGAAAATAATAATTTTAATTAAACACAATGCTGTACTATGAAGTGCACATAGACAATAGATTTACACTTCTAAAATGTAAAGAGGAAAAATATCTGTTTATAAAACAGTTATTGTCACCTCTTGAGTGCAAAGGATCTCTGTTCATAAACCAGTTATTGTCACCTCTCAGTCACCATCCAAGTTGCTGCATCAAACCAAGTGGCAACTGAGTGTCGCCTCTCGAATGCAAATGGTTAAGTATCAAATTCAGTAAAGAAGAAAATATACATATAATCTAATGCATTACCTGATGTCTGCTTAAGCTCCAATAATAGTCATTAGTCTAGTCTTGTAAAAATTGATAGTGCAAGTCAGGAAATGGGTAAAGTAAGGTAAGGTACTTTGATCAGGTAAAGTAGACTAATTTTAATTAAACACAATGCTGTACTATGAAGTGCACATAAACAATAGATTTTACACATCTAAAATGTAAAGAGGAAAGATATCTGTTTATAAACCAGTTATTGTCGCCTCTCAGTCACCATCTGAGTTGCTGCATCAAACCAAGTGGCAACTGAGGTTCGCCTCTCGAATGCAAATGGTTAAGTATCAAATTCAGTAAAGAAGAAAATATACATATAATCTAATGCATTACCTGATGTCTGCTTAAGCTCCATTTATAGTCATCAGTCTTGTAAAAATTGATAGTACAAGTCAGGAAATGGGTAAAGTAAGGTACTTTGATCAGGTAAAGTAGACCACCAGCGTAGAACAGTTCTGTGCATTCAGACTTTATAATATCAAAGCTACTGACCTTTTTGGAAAACAATATTCGTGCATCTAAAATTAAACATGGAACTGTTAAAAAAAAATTTTCATATATAAGTAACAACTCGTTTTGCATGGCAGTTACACCTCCAACTTATAATAGTTCTGTGTACACGAACTTTATATCAGAGCTACTGACGTTTTTGGTTGGCAATATGTATAGATGCAAAATTAACTACTGAACTGTAAAAAACATCAAATGCATAGCAACTTGCCTTGCATGGCATTTGCCTTACCTAAAAACTTCAAATTTTGTTAGTACATCTCATATGGAATTTCTTTCTATAGAGATGTAGAAATTCTATGTTTAGGACATACTTCTCTACCTGAAATATAGACAAACATATCTTAGGTGCCATTTTGACACCCATTTTGTAAAATCTTGTTACTGTATATTGTAGTTTTAGCCACTGTGTTGTGTTGCAGCCCAATAACAACAATTGTGGCAGTTGACTTTCATGTGACTTAAAATGTAGCAATTGACCTTTCAAGTGAAAGTTTGCTTTATTATGGCCACTGAAGATTTTGTCAGCCATGTTCTTTCTAAAGTTTTTCTAATACCCAATCATAGAACTGCTCTCTGCAGTCCATATTATCTCCATACAACTCGTGTACCATTTGTATTTTGTATGGATGGAACCTATTTCTTCCCAGGATTCTGGATACAGATGATTTTCCAATTCCCTCTTCCTGAGTAATTTTTGTTACAGACTGGTGAGGGCTAACTTCAGCTTGTTGTTTTTAGAGTCCCGTAGAATATTGCATACCTTTACACCACCATCAGTCATACTTAATGTTGTGTTGCTGTTGTGCAACAATTGCCTACATTGCACCTTCCATTGTAGTAGGCTTCTGAAAAGCACTGTCATATCTAATCGATCCCATTGTTCCCCCCAAGCTTTCCATAATCCATCAACAGTTCATGGTCACCATTACACAGAGACTGTTTCAAGAGTCCAAATGTGCAAAAGTCAATAGGTGATGCATCCGATTACTTCACAGTAATCTCAAATGGTATAGTGTGGATTCTGGTTTCATCTGCCATCCATTGAAGATTTGTGTACATAGATCTGAGGCATGACTCTGAGCTTTTCTTGATACATATCAAGCATGTTGATGCCTGTTACCATATAGGGCAGGCAATTCATCCTGGTATGTTGACACTAGGACATTTGTTTGCTGGTAGTATTCTTTTCCACCCTACAGATTTGCAACTTCCATTATAACTGTATTCAACAATGACCATGGAACCTGTGGAGAAAACGTTTTGCACATTCTCTGTACCACTTTTAATAAGCTGTTTGGTCGATTGGTCAGTAATATTAAAAGAATATTATTATTACTGACCAATTATTGCAGTTATCTAAGTAGATGTATCCCTCATCCAATGTGGCCACATTTTTTCACATGCCACCTGTGAGGTAATGGCATTAGGTATATTACTCTATAGAAATAATAATTGGTACATTTTTTACATGTATAATTGAAGTACAAGGTAGTGAAATTTGTAGCACATCATACTCACAACCTAAAGCTTGGATTCCAGCTGTGTCAATATTGGATTATGCTCTGTCTGCTCTTTCCCCTATGGCCATGGATATAAGAGAGTCTACCTTGTGCACATCATATAACATGCTGGATGGTCTTGATGCAAGTCTTTCATTTGTTTCTTAACAGTTGTCTAGTGTGTTCCCTTCTCCTACCCAGATCTGAGCTCTTGGAATTCTGTGATCTGGAAATTCAGTCTTATTGTGTGTGCAAAAGTGCTGCTTAGAGCTCAAACATTTCAACTCACATAATTAACCCATGACAATAATATATGTAACTGAAGTGAAATGTTAAGCTGCACATCAGTTTTACTTTGTATTTTAAAAAAAGTATGGAATTAAGAATACACGATTGAATTACTTATGTGCTACCATGTGTTGAATATGTAAATCAGTGATAAAATCACTTCAGAGACTTCAAATATGCAACTGAGCCTTTAGTATAAAAGGAACTCTCTAACAGGCTTCTGCATTTTGTTCACAAATTGCATGTATTTTTTATATTTAATCAAATTGCCATTTCATTAAAAATATCTCCCAAGACATTTAGATGATTTGTTAAGGTGGCATCCCATTGGCAGAATGGAGGCTGGACAATTTCAAGCTACTATAGTGCTAAATTGTCTTGAATGTTGGTCTCCAGGCTTATCACTAGAGAACCATTACAAGGTCTCCCAAGTGTTACATCTTGAGATGATCAGTATTTGGCTTTAACTGCAGGCATTGCAGATCATAGATATCTCCCCAGTTTGCTTCATCCACAGGAAGAATTTCGAACTGGACAGTTGTCAAAAAGCTTCAAGAGAGGTAGTTATTTTCAAGGCTACCAGTGGTATGCATCTCCTTAACTCCTTCCCACAGTAAGGCTTGTCTAAACAAGCAATTGTGAAACAAATTTCACAACAAATTGGGAAAAGTAAGGCTTGTTCTCAGAAACATGTGCACAATAGACATCTGTGAAAAGGACAGTCACCCAGGAATTATGGATGACTGTCCTTTTCATAGATGAGATGAGTTGATTCTTGAAGAACATTCATCTGGAAAGGATATTGTATCATCTCTCTAACATCAAGGAAAGGGACCAACATAGAGGTAGTGGTTTGATGGTCTGTGAAGGCATCAACATCAGTGGCCTCACTGGCCTCAACATGTTTGATAGAGGACCTCAGTTGAACACAAAACTATTGAATTATTGGCTTGTAAGAGTCACCAACTTCATTGGGTAAACAGATTGCCAGTCTGGTCTTTTTCCCATAAGCTTCCATGTTCTTAGGACAATTCTTTTGTACCCGTGGGCTCTATTGTCTCCAGAATTCATTGGAAACATTGTTAGCAATATGGGGAGGAGCTGTTGTGAGTTTTGCACTGATGTTGGGGTGGGGGGCACATCCCTTAATATGCATTGTTTCACTTATTGGACTTGTTTTCATACTTGTATGTAAACATCATAAGTTAAAATTAAGTTATCACACAGCTAGAGAAATAGTAAGATTTATTCACGATTATGCTGTGATGAAGAGTTTAAAGCATTTAAAAGCATGGTTTTTGAGGGCAAATCTCAAAGCTAAGAGAGTGCTTTACATTGTGTAGCCAATTATAAGATTTACCTTATAATTACCTATAGATTTTTATACAACTTGTCTATGTGGCTCTTGTCGCCTAAGAGCCGCTAGAAAGAAATATATAGATAAGACATATTTACCAAAAATTTCTGGTACAGTTGCACTTTGCAAATATTTGCAGATCGTTAATAAGGCTACCAGTCCAGTTTTTGGGTTTGTCAAGCTGTTGTTGTTATGCTGGTGTAATTGCAGTAGGACAGTCCCGGCTCTTTTCGATCTTGAAGTCATATTCTAGACCAGTTTATATTACACCGTTTTCTTATTTCGGTTTGTACAGTCCACAGGTGTTGTTTGCGCATATTCAACTGTTGGTTCACTATGCTTATCGGGTAAAGTAGTCAGTTCTTCTTTGCTACTAGCACATCTCCCAAGTTTGAGTAGATATTAACTTTGCTCATTTTAAACCATTATCACTATTATGTCAAAACTTTAAAAACTTTAAAATGTTTTTTACAACGAACATTTAAAACATTTAAAAACTTCGTGAACCTCCCCTATTTCCGGTACGACGCGTTTCGCCAACGATCTCAAACACGTGGCATCATCAGGCGGAAGGTGTTAGTAAAGTGTGCATGATTTATAGCTTGCCTCGCCCCAAACCCTGTGATCTAAGGTTTGCATATTGCAGATCTATGGTTGCATATTGCAGACACTCCAGTTAAAAACTGGACTGGTAGCCTTATTAACGATCTGCAAATATTTGCAAAGTGCAACTGTACCAGAAATTTTTGGTAAATATGTCTTATCTACATATTTCTTTCTAGCGGCTCTTAGGCGACAAGAGCCACATAGACAAGTTGTATAAAAATCTATGGGTAATTATAAGGTAAATCTTATAATTGGCTACACAATGTAAAGCACTCTCTTAGCTTTGAGATTTGCCCTCAAAAACCATGCTTTTAAATGCTTTAAACTCTTTATCACAGCATAATCGTGAATAAATCTTACTATTTCTCTAGCTGTGTGATATCTTAATTTTAACTTACATAGCGCACGAGTCGTTTTAAGCGCATAATGGAAGCAAACAGGTTTATGAAAAGCCGCCTCGCCCTAAATAACTTGTTACTACGGTTAACTTTTCTGGTTCAATGTAAAAAACATGATGTGATTCCAAAGTCACTAAGTATAGAAAAATTAAAATTTGAACAAAATTTACATCACGTCTTACGAAAAGCTGAAACCATAATATTAAAGAAAACGATTAGAGAAACACGGAAAAATATCCGACAACATGAAGAGCAGACATATAGGAGGTACTTAAAATTGAAAGTTAATAACTTAAATCAATTTATGGGTAAACTAACATATAGATTAGAACAAGAAACTAAAAGAATTCAAAAAATACATAAAAAGAAATTAGATAATCTATTACACAGTCAAAAACCAACGCAAAAATTAGTTAATCAGAAGGGAAATTATATAAACTTATCTAGATTAAAATTAAGTAAAGAACAAGATGCTATTTTGCAAAAAGGAGCAAAATATGCATTTGAAAATATTAATACTAATAGTGAACAATTAATACCCCAAATTGAACAAGCATTATATAAGGTACCGCAAAAATTCAAAGATAGGGAACGATTTAAGATGTATAGATCTATTCAAAAACTAAAAGATAGTAAGAAAATAAATCCAAATGTAAAAGTACTACAAGATCTTAAAAAGAATAAAGATATTAAAATTGTTATGGCAGATAAAACAAACCAAATAGTAATTATAGATAAGGAACAGTACGATAAAAAAGTAATCGAAACGTTGCAAGATTTAAAATGTCAACCCGTTAAGAATACCCCCATATCCAAAATTATTACAAAATTAGGTAATATAAAAAATGATCCATTTATACCCGATGAAATAGCGAAGCAATGCATTGTACCAATATACCCAGATATTCCTCAAATGTTTATGAAAATAATATTACACAAAAAGGAAAAACCCTTCAGACCATTGGTTAATAAACGAAAATCTCCAACTTATAATTTAGAAATAGCACTATTCAAATGTTTCAAACAATACTTCCCACCTACAGAAAATATAGTAACATCATGCCAGGAAGCTTTACATCGAATACAGAATACCCCAATATCACCCAAGGTCACAATGCATTCGCTGGACGTCATATCGCTCTATCCCAATACTCCCATATTGGATGCGGCGATGCGACTTAAAGCTGAATGGCTTCGCGTGGCAAAACCATCTCGTCCGCACTATTTTGCCATGCATGACGCACTTGACCTTGCAACCACCTCCAATTACTTTGATATTGGAGGAAAGACATGGCTCCAGACTGAGGGCGTCCCGATGGGCTCCCCTCTCTCTGGACTCATGGCTGACGTCATTATGCGACATGTCGAAGAAACTGCCCTGGCTAGATGTACTTTAAAACCTGACCTTTACATACGATATGTAGACGATATATTGATATTATGGCCACACCCTATCGAAAAGTTAAAAGAATTTGTTAAAACGTTTAATAGTATACTACCTACCATAAAATTTACCATAGAATCCGAATCAAAAGCTGAATTAGCTTATTTAGATATAAAATTAACTAGAAAACCAAATCATTGCGAAACCTCAGTATACCGAAAACCAACCAACATCCCTAGTTACATTTCAATAGACTCAGCGCATCCAATGAAATATAAGAAAGCTAGTATAATCCCTCAATTCATTAGAGCATATAGATATTGCTCACAATATAAAACATTGCAGAAAGAACTACAATATATTTATAAAACAGCACAAGATGTAGGATATCCACAGACACTGTTACAAAAATGGGACACCGAAGCCAAATATATTGCAAAACGAGATACTCAACCACATCCACAGCAAATTGAAAATAAAAAACAATATGTTCGAAGCTTCCCACACATAAAAATAATAACGAAAACATTGGAAAACACATTACGAAAATATAACTATACGTTACCTACTAATATTACGCACTCCATTAAAAATTTAATTTTAAATGACAGAGACCAAAAACCGCCAACGGGGGGAGTTTACGAAATAGAAATCCCTGACCCAGAAAACAAACTGAATGGTAAAAACAAATATATAGGAAAAACATACAGGCAGTATGAAGTACGAATGAACGAGCACCTCACAGATAAAAACAACAAGAAATCTACAACAGCACTTTCAAAAGTAATACTCGAAAACAACATTAAAATTAATAAAATCAATTATAAAGTGGGAGCGGCCCCACAAACTAAATTCCAATTACAATATGCCGAAACAATAAATATACACAAGCACCGTGACGCACTCTGCAACACCGAGATCCCAACCCTTCCTTCGGCGTGGAATCTCCTGTTGCAGAGCCCGTCACGAAATGTGCATGCAATATGCAAACCATAGATCACAGGGTTTGGGGTGAGGCAAGCTATAAATCATGCACACTTTACTAACACCTTCCGCCTGATGATGCCACGTGTTTGAGATCGTTGGCGAAACGGGTCGTACCGGAACTGGGGAGGTTCACGAAGTTTTTAAATGTTTTAAATGTTCGTTGTAAAAAACATTTTAAAGTTTTTAAAGTTTTGACATAAAAGTGATAATGGTTTAAAATGAGCAAAGTTAATATCTACTCAAACTTGGGAGATGTGCTAGTAGCAAAGAAGAACTGACTACTTTACCCGATAAGCATAGTGAACCAACAGTTGAATATGCGCAAGCAACACCTGTGGACTGTACAAACCGAAATAAGAAAACGGTGTAATATAAACTGGTCTAGAATACGACTTCAAGATCGAAAAGAGCCGGGACTGTCCTACTGCAATTACACCAGCATAACAACAACTGCTTGAGAAACCCAAAAACTGGACTGGTAGCCTTATTAACGATCTGCAAATATTTGCAAAGTGCAACTGTACCAGAAATTTTTGGTAAATATGTCTTATCTATATATTTCTTTCTAGCGGCTCTTAGGCGACAAGAGCCACATAGACAAGTTGTATAAAAATCTATGGGTAATTATAAGGTAAATCTTATAATTGGCTACACAATGTAAAGCACTCTCTTAGCTTTGAGATTTGCCCTCAAAAATCATGCTTTTAAATGCTTTAAACTCTTCATCACAGCATAATCGTGAATAAATCTTACTAGTAAACATCATAATTAGTCATACAGCTATTCATCTTTTTATATAGGGTTGTTGTTTGTTGTTTTATCTCTGAGTGGCACTTTTTTGCACACCATGGGCTAAATGGCCAGGTCACATGGACCCCGAAGGCTCAGAGAAGGTTGGGGGAGGGGACCCACTGGAACAGCTGTTGGGAGACAGATGGTAGCCTCCCATCAAGGCCATCCAGCGTGTTCTTTAACGTGCACAGGGTATGGCTCTCCCGCACACGGGGCCACGGCTTAACGTTCCATCCAACGGACGGCGGCCTTTCCAAGCCCATCGGTGTCCCCTACTGACCGTGGGCAGGGCGGGGAATTTTGCAGAGATAAATCTCAACGCTGACCCAGCTGGTACTTGAACCTGGGAACTACAGATTACGAGCCTGGCGTGCTACCGACTGAGCCACCCCCGCTCCTTTTATATGGTGAATTATAATCATATTACAACTGACCTGAATATAAATTTTCTTTAAATACATAGACATGTTTGAGGAATTGGAAATTTTGTGTTTTTTGGTTAATTGTTGTACTTGAGTATAGCTATATAAGTGATATATATATATGTGTGTGTGTAATACCTGATATGTACAAATGTATTGCAATAAAAGTAATCTAAATAATTAACACTTCAAATGTAATTATAATTTCTCTTATAGTTGCACTATACGAAAAGTTAAAAGTGATGGAACTGTTGCCTACAAAAATAAAGATAAAACTAAAACTCCTTCTGTGTCATCATCTTGTTCCTGTGGTTTTAAGCATTTTTGGTGTGGAAAAGAATATGACAACTTACCTCAAGAGTAAGTAAACATGAAAGAATTAATTCATTTTCAAATAGTGAATAATAGAAAGTTAATATAATGTTGTACTTAAAATTAGTTAATATACCTAGTGGTATATTAACTAATATTCTGCATTGGTTTGTCTAATTCTTCAGGGCCCAGTCTGAAAAACAATTGCATCAACAGGCCAGATATTTTTTCAGTTGTGCTCAACTAAAAAGGAAATTAACTTTTTTGCCAATAATGAATGGAAATAGGTCATGCTATATACCAAAGTTAACAGCATTTAATGAAAATAAAATTATTTAACAAAATTGAGGAATATATTAATTTTAATAACTTTATTCAGAATGATACATTAGTAGAAAGATGATATGGAAAGGCAAATTAAAATTTATTTATGAAAAATACTAATAGACCAAAGTATTATAAAACATATGGAAGAAAAGGAAATTTCTTTCTGAATAACAGAAAAAAAAATATTTACTTGAAATAGGAAAATTATTCTTTCCTATATTTTTTTGTCAATGATATACTTTGGTCTATAAGGTTCCAGGTTTTTCATTAATTCTTCAATCAAATAAAGAAGTAAACCTTAGAATATTTTGGCTAAAAAACTAAAATAAACAGCATATAATTCTGAATTTTATAAAAATAAAATTTGTACCCAAAATGGAAAATATATTAATTTAAATGACTTTTTTTTTTAGAAGGATGTGAAAATCAGATCTGTCAAAGTTAATTTTAAAAACCGAAGGAGCAAAGATAATTACATATCAATGGAAAGAAAATTTTGTTCTAAAAAATGAACATGAAATAGGAGTTCACTGTTTTTTTGTAATTTTACTTTGTTGGTACAGTTAAATAAGAGCCAGTATTGTACACTATAATTGCACAATTTCTTATTCACTAGTGTTCTTTTTTTACAATGACCACTACATGTTTTCTGTTGCACTTTGTAGATCATTCTAGCAAGTACTTATGAATTAGATGCACCAAGACTGTAAAATTGTTAATATCCTCAGAATGGTATAGCCAAAACGTTTGATGCAGGAAAGGGGGTAAACTTAACCATTAAATAGAAGCTTAAACTAATATTAGGTAAAATATTGCCAGGGGAAGGGTTTAAGCTTCTCAGCATAGCAGAGGAGTAGGATTCCTTGAAGAAATTTCATCACCATCTCCCTCCCATAGCTGGGAAGGAAAGGGGCAGATTTCTGACCCAAGTTCGAGTTTGAGTATAGGATTGGGGAGTTTCACACTGTCTAATTACTAGATCTATATCCAATATCAGTCAGGTTGTTTACAAGACAGCCAAGTGCTTGATGCCACATGGTACAGAGATGCAGGTATTTTCAATTAGCATTAGCTGTGAGAGGTCAGCCTAATCTTTACTGCATTATACTGAAAGCAGAAGTTTCTGAAATTAAGATCCGTAAAGTTTGTCTTCCTTTCAGAAAATTATGCAATGAATGACAAAAATATTTCTAGAAATATTGAAATAGGTTTAAATGAGAAAAGAAATTAAAATAAAAATTCTTGGTGTAACTGCTTTCAATTTCTCACATTTAAAAAAGAATTTTTCCTTAATTTATAGAAGCATTTCAAAACTTTGCAAGAAATTATGTTGGCAGCAATTCACTCAAACTGTAAGTAGAAATCAGAGGATTGATAGAACATGATATTAACCCTTTAATGCCCTAGAAATCTGAGAAAAAAAGTGGAGGGCAGTAAAGACAAAGAAATAGCACAGTTTGGACTATTTCATTTCAAAATCTCGGCTGTTTTGGGCCATTCTGGGCATTAAAGATGAAGCGTTAAAGTTATGAAGCTGCAAATCAGTATTTAGAAGTGGTGATAACAATTAGTATTTAGTAGTGATAGTAGCATGGGTGTTTTATACCACATCATATTGAAAATGTAGACAATATTAACCCTTCCAGCATCTAGCCTAAAAAACAGGTTTCCATCCAAGGACCAAACTATTTTCTGCCTATCATCATCATCCTCAAGCAGCCATGGGCTAAGGATACCCAACCAGACTGTGCAATTTAGTTCTCCAAGCTTGTCTGTCCTGAGCTACATCTGCTATATACGGCCACTGCACACCAATTCTAACAAGGTCCTGTTTGACATTGTCTGCCCACTGCATTCTAGGTCTCCCACCCCCCTTTCTGAGGCCTTTAAGCACACTGTTCATAACCCTATTCACCATTCTAAAATTATCCATACGGTCTAAATGGCCAAACCAAAGTCTTTCTCTCTCTGCACAATATGCTGCTTAAAGGAGGTTGCCGACTCATCTGCCTAACCTCATTATTAGTTACAAAGTTGAACCACCTAATGCTCAAGATACTACGTAAGCATCTAGAATCAAAAGCATCTAGTTTCCTGTTATCTTGTTTGCAAAGTGTCCAAGTTTCACTCTATAATTAACCCTAGAAAGAACCAAACTATTATACAGTCTAATTTTAGTCTTTAGTTGTATATGCCTATTCTCCACACTCTCCACAGATTCTTAAAAGTTCCAGAGGCAATCCCTATTCATCTGTTAATCTCATGCTGTACATCACCAGTATCCTAACATAGCTCCTAAGATAATTAAACTGTGACACCTGCTCAAGACTGCAACCATTCAGATTAACTGAATCGCATCCTGCTTGACCAATTTTCATCACTTCAGTTTTCTCCCTGTTTATAACTAAACCTACTCTACTACTAGTTTCATCAACAGCCCCAATGAAAGAGTTCATCTCATCAACATCATTTGGCAAAAGGGCTAAATCGTCAGCATAATCTAAATCAGAAATTTTCGTATCTCCAGCCCATTTAAGGCCAAAATCTTTCCCTTGAAGTGAATTTTGCGAACATAATCAATAACCAAACTAAAGAGAAAGAGACAAATGCACCTTGTCGAACACAAGAAGTAATGCTAAACTAATTGCTACAAGCCTTACCAACTCTCATACACGACTCAGTGTTATTATAGACAGCTTTCATTATGTTAATTAACTTGTCTGGTATTCCATACGAAATCTCAATCAACCACAAATTATGACGATTAACAGAGTCGAAAGCCTTTTTGAAACCAACAAAACTAGCAATCAAAGGTTTCTGAAACTCTAAACATTTCTCAAGAATCTTCCTAAGTGAAAATATCTGATCTACACATCTCGTACCACTTCTGAATCCACATTGCTCATCGTGCAACTGACCATCAACCAGATTTTTAATTCTATTAAGTACAATCATGCAAAAAAACTTTACCTGGAACAGAAAGTAGGCTGATGCCCCTCAGCTATCACAAGAACTGCAATTACCTTTTTAAAAATAGGGATAATAATAGTTCTGGTAAAATCCTTAGGGATCATGCCTTTATTATAAAAGATATTCAAAATTTCAGTCATCAAAGTGGTAACCGAAACATTCCCAGCTCTAAGTGTTTCCGTAGTAATTTCATCTACCCTTGGGGAATTATGAAGTTTAAGTTTAGAAAGACTTCAGATTGTGTTATAGGGCCAACATTAAAGCCACCAAAGCATCTATCATCATTGCAAACAATGAGAATAGAACTAACCACATTGTTTAGAACATCACTGAAATGCTCAGCCCACCTAGCCATGACAGAATCCTCACCTTCTATAGCCTTACCTTGTTTTTTCTTCAATCCCTGTATTCCTGTCCGTTTTCTACCACACAAAACATTAACTATCTGGTATAGTTCTCTGTTGTACTGTCTAACTGCTTCCTCGGCTTTGTCAGCCAAGCCATCAAGCCAAAGATTCTTATCAGCAGCTGATTGATCCTTTACATGTTTATTAAGCTCTCTGTAATGCTTTCTATTAGGACTGGTAGGGTATTGATTAAGGACATTCCTGCAGTTCTTTCTTTCTGAAATAAGCTCAAGTGCCTTATCACTCAAATAATTCTGTCTCCTCTGCTCCTTTTTTTCCTAAAAGAGTACTGTTAGTTAGTTATAACTGAATCTTTCAGAGCTTCAGTATTAAAGGTAAATTTTTTAACTCTAGCACAACACTTTTTAAGTTTAAGTTGCAAGACACTTTTAACAAGGTAATGGTCAGATCCAATTTCAGCTCCCCTATATGACCTGGTATTCCTAACAGAACTAGCCCATTTGCTGTTAATATATAATCAATCACATTCTTATGCAGCCCGTTAGGTGAAACCCATGTGTACTTATGTATGTCGCGGTATTTGTAATATGTGTTTGTTATTCTGAAACCATTGAATTTACTTACCTGTACAGAGTACCTATTTCTCCACATGCTTTTATTAACTTATTTGATGTGTATATACATAGTATGGTTATCATATACTATATACAGAGTATAATCTTTTTTTCCCTCTATATCTTGCCTAGTTTTGTCTTCTCTTGAGGAACTATCCAATTTAGTGTTTAGAGGTTTCTACTAGCCATCCCGTGCCTGAGTGGTTAGCACGCTTGGCTACTGGTCTACGGGACCTGTGTTCAAGCCCCGGGTAAGGCATGGATGTATGTATCGTTTTTCTGCTGAGGTCCTGCCATCCTCACAGACCTTCGACTATGGCATATAAACTGACAAGATCCTGTCAGAGCTCTGTAGCAAGCAGCTGCTTGAGGGGGTATTTATTTTTTTTTAGTAGTTTTACTAAATATGCAATTTTATGTAGTGAAAAAAACTCGTTTATCAAAGTGTAAAATTTAATATTTGATGATTAAAATGCAAGTTTTGAAAGTACTTTGAAATTTCTTTATCATGCCATTATTTTTCAGATTGAATGTAACACTAGACTGGAACAATAAAGTTGCCAGAGATAGTGTAATATGGTTTCAAAATGAAAGTGACAGAACATTAAATAGCAATGTATATCAAGTGGCCTCAGAAGTTGTTCAGAAACATTTTCCAGGTATGTTGTTATATTTATTTAAATCTTTATAGCTTTTCAGGATTTAAAATCCGATAGATTTAAAGTGACCATTATATTGTTTGCCTTAGTCTGATGGAGCTGCTATGTCTCAATTCAAAAATCAAAAGATATTATTATCTTTCAAAGCAGGTGAATTTAACCCTTAAATTAACCCTTTAACAATAGAAATTGTTTATGAAAATATAGAACTTTTTTCTTCACTTGAAATAGGAATTGAGTCAGAAGTTATCATTGATGGAAATACATCTTCCATCATCTGCACAAGTTCATAAGGTCATGTCGAGTAAAGTATGGAAGATGAGTGGGAATTATCCCATTCATTATCAAACCTGGAGTAAAATGGACGTGCAATTGCTGACCACAGAACAACTGCTAAACAACTGCTAATAATAATCTGGGAGAAACATTTTCCTCCATATTTTCTTCCTCAGAGTTTCTGATCCTGAAGAGCAAGGTTGAATGCTCTCTGCTGTTCTTTTTCTTGAACAGCCTGAAGCCCTAAAACAGACCATCACAGCAGAGGAGCTGCACCTTGTTCTGCATTCTCCTTGTATATTTGCTGTCAAGCCAGACAACATCCATTATGCAGTGGTTCAACATCTCTCTCCCCATTGAGTAGGAATGGCTGCTCCACTTTTTTAATCATATTTTCCTCAAAGAGCAATCTCCAGACTCCTGGTGGAGGGTTATAATCTTAGCTTTCTCTAAACCAGGAAAACATTACAAAATTCTTACAAATTATTCAATTGCATTGACAAGCTCTGTGGGCAAGGTGTTAGAAAGAACGGTCAATGCCAAACTCATCTGGTATTTGAAAACCAATGACCTTTCAGCCAGGATGGCTTTCTCAGACAATGGTCAAAACTTGACCACCAGATCCACCTTGAAACGTAATCAGGCATTCATTTCTTTATACAGTGTCAGTTTTCTTTGATATCAAAAAGACTATGACATGGCAATTTTAGCATTCTTTGTGACTCCATGCCTTTGGCTTGCAAATTCACATGCCAATCTTCAACATCAGTTTTCTGTGAATTATTATTTTTAGTGTGTGATGATATTTTTCATCTCCAAATCCCCAGAAGCTGCAGTGTTTTCAACAGAAAATTTTGACTCACAGAAAATTTTTTACACGTAGTTCATTCAAATGATTTATTTTGTGCGTTACTAGAAAAATGATTACTAGAGAAAGAATCCTCACAGACCTTCTACTATGTCATATAAACTGACAGGCTCCTGTCAGACCTCTGTGGCGTGGCAAGCAGCTACTTGAGGGGGTATTTATATTTATTTTATTTTTATATAGTTAAGCTTGAGATCACTGAACACTATTTTGTTGGCCTTATTTTGTTGTTCCTTTGGGTTTTAACCAGGTGCAAAATCCAATACCAACAGTTAAGGTTACAAATAAAATTTACATTATGGAACTCCATAAACTGTTTATTATTGAAACATGGGAGGAATGTTAAAAATGGAGATGATGTAAATATTGCATTTAATGCCTTTAACACTCAATAAACTAATTGATAAATCTCAAATAAGAAAGGCTTATCTGCTATTAATCATTTAAAACCATGGATTACGAATGCAATTGTGAACTCAATGTATAGGAACAAATTGTATAAATTGTATAAGAAGCATAGATTAAATCAAGATCAAATAAACTTTTTCAGAAGGTATAAAAATATTTTAGCAAATACTATTCAATCTGCAAAAAGGAATTATTATAAGATAATCTTTTTAAGGAATTGTAATAATAACATGAAAAACTGGGATCTATTAATGAAATGTGTTATAAGAGTAAAAGATTGGTTATTTTGCCAAATTCTTTAAAAGTTGGTGACAGTTGTTACTCCCAAGGTGACCCAATTAAATTGGCAAATATGTTTAATGATTATTTTGTGAAAGCTGTTGAAACTGTAAATAGCAACCAAGACGATGCTAATATACCTTTATTCGAAATTATGTAGTTGGTTTCTAAAATTTAAAAGTATTTTTGTGTCTCATGTTATTGAGCTAAATTTAGTGGATGTGATAAGGCAATTTGATTGCAATAAATCAACCAGGCATGATAATATTTCCTTCATATGTTGTTAAAAATATTGTTTTGGAAATCAAATCTGTTCTGTTACCTGTTAAATAAGTCATTTCAGGGTGGTATTTTCCCTTTGTGCTAAAGATAGCAATTATAATTCAAATTGTTAAAAGTGGAGATTATAACTCATTAGAAAATTATTGGCCAAATTTCTCTTTTTTCTGTTTTCTCTAAAGTTTATGAAAAAATTATCAAAATAAAAGTACTTTTGTTTTGGAATAAGTATAATGTAATATCTTCAAATCTGTTCAGTTTCAGGAGGGATGTGAGAACTGAAGATGCTATTTTAGAGTTAAGTTTATCTATATAGAATGGTTTTAATGCAAATTGCAAATCATTGACTCTGTTTCATATGACCTGCTGTTAAAAACATTAGAAGTGCTTGGTATAAGAGGGAAATTGTTTCTTTGGTGAGAAAGTTTTCTGTATAATCATAAACAAATAGTTAAAATTCAGAACACTTTATGTAATAAATCTGAAGTGAAATTTGGAATACTGCAAGGCTCTATCTTGCACCTTCTTATTATAATCCTCTTATTATAGCAAAAATAATATATATAACTACTATTTTTTATCTATATTAACGATTATTGTAATTTAAAGTTTGATGGCAAAGTAATTGTGTTTTGCAGATAATTCAGCTCTTGTTTACACAGGGAATAATAGGCAAATATTACATATGATTGAAGTTGATTGAAATCAGTAAAACTAAATATATTAATTTTAGACTCAGGAAAACCAAGGGGACATTTTTCAAGACAAAATTATTTACTATAAAATGAATTGTAATGGGTTGAATTGCAATTGTGAGGAAATTGAAGGGGTTGAATGTATCAAATACTTAGGGGTATATATTGAATGAAAATTATTACAGAAAATTCATGTAAATGAAACATTAAAGAAGGTTAATAATGTTATACCTAAACTATATTTTAAAATAAATTTTGTTGATCTGTCTTTGATATGCAGGGCTGGCTCAGTCAGTAACTCAATAGGCTCATAATCTGCAATTCCCAGATTTGAGTCCTGCCTGGATCAGCATTGAGATTTAACTCCTCAAAACTCCCTGCCATCTGTCGGATGGGATGTTGAGCCATGACCCCTTGTGCGGGAGAGACATACCCTGTGCACATTAAAGAACACACTGGATGACTTTGATGGTAGGCTATCATCTAGGTAACAGCTGTCCAGTGTCCAGTGGGTCCCTCCTCCATAACCTTCTCTCTGAGCCCTAGGGATCCTTGTGACCTGGCCATTTAACCCATTGTGTGCAAAAAAAGTGCCACTCATAGGTAAAACAACCTAAGTCTTTCTTTGCTTAAAACATTTATTTTTGCATGAGTTAAGTGTTACTTGTTATATGGAATTTTATCTTGTAGTGGGGCTTATTATGTCCCAATGAAGCCTACTTTACACAGGGAATAATAGGCAAATATCAAAATTTTATTCTCACATTATGTGAATAGTAGTTGTAGTGGGGCTTATTATGTCCCAATGAAGCAATGAATTTTGACAATACAATATGTTCAAAATCATGTTGTCAAATGTATTTTGAAACTGAGGAAATGCGATTGTGACAAGAGGTTTTCAGGTTATTAAAAATATTGAGAAAAATTGGAATTTGCACTTGGTTAGAACCTTTATTGTAGACACTTGTTTTTTGAATGAAGTTCTACTGGTCGATATCGTAGCAAGTAAAACTATCATTACTACTCATTATATTTGTCTTGCAAACAGAATGTACAATGTTTTGCCAAGAGATTTAAAGTTGACTATTACTGGTGCAGCTTTTAAAAGAAAATTTAGAGAATGGATATTGCAATACAATATTGAAAAATTGTTTAAATAGGTTGTGTCAAATTGCTTTCCTAGTTTTATATTCTTCCAATATATCTTTCTTTGACTTCTTGAATTTACTTTTTATGCGAATTGTATATGAACCTTTGATATGAAGGTTAGATATCTGTACTTAATTAATATCGAGTTGACTTGGAAATTTAATGCTGTTTCCAGCAAGAAATGTTAATTAATGTATACAAATTGGGGAAATTCAATTCCAGATGCGAGTTTTTACTCTTATGGTTTTTTTCTTTATGTTCAAATTTTATATTACTAGAATTTAATAAAATTGATTGATTGATTGAAAAATATTGATTGTCACTGCAAGCTGATGCAATACCATGACACCATCAAGGTAATATCGTGATGCCACTGAGGTGGCAAAGTTTTTCCAGTCAAGTTTAAGTATATCATATGACAACTTCCTCCAACTGTAGGAATACCTCAATAAATGTGTTATGGAAAAAATTTTGCCACATACAGGACTCGAATCCGCATCTCGCTGGGAACATACCAGAATATTCTACCATTGAACTAATGCCAGCTCTGTCTTTTTACCACCATGTATGACTTTTCATTCATTTTTGGAAAAAAGACATCTGGCATTAGTTCAATGGCAGAATACTCTGGCATGTTTCTGGAGAGATGCGGGTGTTTGAGTCTTGTATGTCGGCAAAATTTTTTCCACAAAACATTTATTGATTTATAGATGTTAAAAAGTCAACAGATAACTCTGTGATTATTATTCATTATATGAATACCTTCTAAGTTGATGATTTTAGGTTCCTTGTTGTTCTTCTGGCATGAGGATCAACAAATGGCAACTGCCTTGAACCGTCTCCTTGTTTGGGTGATGCAAACGTGTGTTCTCCACACAAAAGACTGCCTGCACTTTTGTTGCAAATGGAATCTTTATTTGGATCTCAAGTTGTAGTATGTAGATGCATTCCTGCTGAGGTGGAAACTTAGCTCCTCGGTTTCATCTTCAACCAGAAATTGACCTTTTTTACCTTGCATTCATCATCTCAAACCTAAGTGCATGCAGCCACTGAACATCATAAAGATCCTCTCTCCTGGAGAGCACACTGATGTTCTTTGCTTATGTACTGGGCACTTATGCAATCAGAACTGGACTACAGATTGCAGTATTATGTTTTGACCTTAGATTCATTGGTGATAATGGGCCCTCTTCCCATCAGTCCCTCTCTAAATGCACAAGGCTTTCCTCACCTTAACAGTACAGAGTCTGTATTGAGGCTGATGAAAGGCAAATAGTTCACCAAATAAGTAATTTTGTGTAACAAAAATTCATATCTACTTATTAAATCCTTATTTATATAACATATTATGTATATTATATTTTTTGCTTTAAACTTTTTTTATTTCTATTCAAATATTTTTGTAATTAGATCAGTGGTTCTCTCCCACTTTGATGCAAGTGAGTGCCAGGTTACTGCAGCATTCATAAGAAAAAGTCTAAAATAAAGCTAAAAAGCAGCACAGAATTAATAATGGAAAGTCTTGAAATATAAATTAAATGTGAACAAAGGATATAAATGTATAAAGCAAGAATTGTAGATTATATGTATTATTTTTATCATTGGATTGTAGTGTGATGCAGGACACTGATGTTCCATGAATGAGGGTGTTTCAATACTATCAGTAGCAGTTATTAACTGTAATATTTGTATTAATTATTAAAAATATGTTACTTTTGGTGTGCTGTAACCAAGTTAATACTGCAGTACTGTGTGTGCCATGATGAAATGAATCCAGTTCTGGGTGTGTGTGATGTGAAAAAAAAAAAGTGTTGAAAACTAATGCATTAGATATACATTTTGTAAGTTCATAAAACATTCCTCCAATCACAATCTCCATGAAACCATTGTTTCTGGAAATGTCATTGTGTTCAATTTAGAAAAGACAAATCAGATAAGAACTTTTTTCTGGACCACTTAAGAAATTCCAGTCTTTTATCATCTAAGTTGAATATTTCTTAAACGAGGGATGGATTTCCTTGAATTGTATGGAAAACTAACTGATATTTTGTTATTCTGTAAGTAACCACTTTGAAGTAGAGGGGTAACTGAGTGAAATATGCCATAGATGAATAATCACAGCGTTACCTGTTGCTCATTTGGCATTGATAAATCAATAAATATTCAGCGGAAAAAATTTGCGCCGACATATGGGATTTGAACCCACATTTCTCCAGAAACATGTCAGAGTATTCTTCCAGTTGAACTAATGCCAAGCTCGTCTTTTTTCCGCTAATTTTAAGACAACTGTATCACAGAGTTTTTCGGGCCAACCAATGGCGCCATCTATGATCTCCAGTGGCAATTATTACCTTAATATTGCACAGAGTGAGATGGAAATAAATAAGTCTCATCATGCTATTTAGTGTTATTAATGATTTAAACATACACTGCTCACAAAAATTAGGGGATATTTCAAAACGAATATGAAGCGATAAAAAAAGAAGCATTTGAATTGTTTTTATTAAACAAGAACATCGGAAAAGCAAACGACAAGTCAAAGAAAGTTGTCCAATTATGCAAATGAGATGCAAAACCAACTTTGATATTGGTGAAAATGCATTATACAAAAGACTGAAAGTACTGGAGTATCTGCATGTTCCCTGATCTTGAAAGTGCACATCCTGCAATTTCTCAGCCTTTGCAATGCTCCTGCAACACGATTTGCCCGAATGTAAAGCCTGGAGAGCCATAGAACGTCTTGTCTTGAAGCTGGTCAAACACAGACGATAGTGGCAACAGCACTTGGAACATCCCAAAGCGTGATTAGTAGACTGTGGAATCGCTTTCAAGAGACTGGGACAGTACGAAGAAGACGAGGGCAGGGTCGCCCATCTGCCACAACAGCAAGAGATGACCACTACTTGACCTTATTGGCAAGAAGGAACAGGCACAGCAATGCAACAGAACTGCGGGGACAGTTTCTTGCTGCCACTAGACGATGGATATGCACCCAGACCATACGAAATTGGCTCCATCGTTTTGGACTGCATGCCCGGCGACAAATGGTATGCATTCTATTATCTGCTGAACTCCGTAGAACCCGTAGAAGGTGGGCTAATGAGCATCGTCATTGGACCCATGATGAGTGGTCAACTGTCCTCTTCTCTGATGAGTCACGGTTCAGTCTGCAGCCTGACAATCATCGTATCCTGATCTGGCGTGAACAAGGAACACGGGAGAATCCACATTTCATGCGAGAAAGGGACTCCTTCGGTCGTGGTGGAATCATGGTGTGGGCTGGCATCAGCATTGGTGGTCATACAGACCTCCACGTCATCAGAAACGAATCGCTGACTGCTGTCAGATATCGAGATGAGGTCCTGCACCCTGTAGTGGTACCCTATGCTGGAGCAGTTGGAAACAACTTTCTTTTCATGGACGATAATGCAAGGCCCCACCGTGCGTATCTCGTCAACAACATGCTTCAGGAGGCTGGAAGCATGGACTGGCCTTCACGTTCTCCAGACCTGAATCACATTGAACATGCTTGGGATGCACTGGGAAGATGTCTGGCAAACCATCCAATAGCTCCCACAGCACTTCTTGAGCTGGAAGTTGCCCTGGAGCAAGAGTGGCAGAGGATCCCACAAGAACTGCTGGACATTCTGATCCTGTCCGTGCTCCATCACTGTCAGTGTGTTTTGGCAGTCTTGGGTGACCATACACCCTACTGAACAGTCAATCTGTGGCACTCTCGTCCAGTTTGACATGATTCTGTTCATCCCCACCAATATGTCACTTGCTACTCAATCACGACAATTGAGTTTGCATCTCATTTGCATAATCGAACAACTTTCTTTGACTTGTTGCTTTTTTGATGTTCTTGTTTAATAAGAACAATTCAAATGCTTCTTTTTTTATCGCTTCATATTCATTTTGAAATATCCCCTAATTTTTGTGAGCAGTGTAGATGAATAATCAAAGCGTTACCTGTTGCTCATTTGGCATTGATAAATCAATAAATATTCAACAGAAAAAATTTTCGCTGACATACGGGATTTGAACCCGCATCTCTCCAGAAGCATGTCAGAGTATTCTTCCAGTTGAACTAATGCCAGCTCGTCTTTTTTCCACTAATTTTAAGACTTAACTCTATCACGGAGTTTTTTGGGCCAACCATTGGCGCCATCTATGATCTCCGGTGGCAATTATTACCTTAATATTGCACAGAGTGAGATGGAAATAAATAAGTCTCATCACGTTATTTAGTGTTATTAATGATTTAAACATAGATGAATATTCACAGTGTTACCTGTTGCTCATTTCGTGTTGATAAATCAATGAATATTCAGCCTGAAAAACTTTATATATTAGATATGCATATATTCTGTTATTTATTTGCAAAGTTGTTATTGGATTGTTTTACCTTTAAGCAGCACTTTTTGCACACAGTGAGCTAAATGACCAGGTTACAAGGAACTCAGCACTTAGAGAAAGTTGGTGAGGGGACTCATTGCACACATGTTAGGAGACAGATGAGAGTCTCCCATATTGGCTATCCATCATGTTATTTAATATAAGCAGAGCGTAGCTCTCCATTCCATCCAACAGACAGTGCCCTTTCCAAGCCCATCAAATTCCCTTACTGAGGGCAGGGTGAGGGTTTGACAAAGATAAATCTCAATGCTGGCACAGGTGGGACTCAAACTGGGAAGTACAGATTACAAGCATGGAGTGCTATTGACTGGGTCAATCCCCAACACCTGTTTGCACAGTAATATGGTAGCATTTGGCACAGACCAACTGTAAATTTTGTTGTGAAAAACTGGTGTCTGCTACTATAAGAAAGATTTTTAGGATTTATGACAGAATTAGTGATGCTATGCAATTAGTAAATAATATCCATATATTTTTATTACTCTTAGTTTTTGTTGAAGAAATTGTGACTATAACAATTTTTAACCATTAAATTCCCCATAGTTAACCATAAAAATATTATCTTTCAGATATCATATGAATTTTAATTTATATTGATTTTTTTGAAAATATTAAATGTAAATTCTCAGGTCATTCTAATAGACTTAATTATAAAATATATTTCATTGTTTTGAGTTCAAAGAAATGAATTACCTCGTGTTAATCCTGATGGCATTAGTAGTTGCTTTTTCTTCTTGAAGTTATTTTTCTTGAAAAATAAAGTTTTGTCTTAAAATTAGCATAAAAAAGACGAGCTGGCATTAGTTCAACTGGAAGAATACTCTGGCATGTTTCTGGAGAGATGCGGGTTCAAATCCTGTATGTCGGCAAAAAAAAATTCCGCAAAATATTTATTGATTTATCAACGCCAAAAGAGTATCGGGTCTCTGATTTCTGATTATCATCTATGTTTAAATCATTAATAACGCTAAATAGCGTGATGAGACTATTATTTATTTCCATCTCACTCTGTGCAATATAAAGGTAATAGTTGCCACCCAAGATCATAGATGGCATCAATGGTTGGCCCAAAAATCTCGATGATAGTCTTAAAATTAGTGGAAAAAAAGACAAGCTGGCATTAGTTCAACTGGAAGAATACTCTGGCATGTTTCTGGAGAGATGTGGGTTCAAATCCCATATGTCGGCTAAAAATTTTTCCCTGAATATTTATTGAAATATGCCAATTTCCCAACCCCCAAGAAGAAAAAGAAAGTTTGTAGTTAAGCTTTTATGCTTGGAATAGATATAATTAAGATATTTTCTATCAGTTTGCACAGTTTCTCTAAACATTATGACTAAAATTATTCTTTTTATACATCCACCTCCATTCCTCAATTTACCTGGTAGATATGTTCCAGGAAATCACCATGTAAATTGAAATCACGTAAATCAAAACCAACAAATATGGAAAAATGGGGATAGGCTCTGAAAAAAATTCTTGTTATGAATAAAATGTATATTGGAGGCTTCATTTATACATATTTATCTGAAATTTCAGTTCAGCAATAATAATAAACATTAATATAACATTATTTTGTACTTTATTTGCATTAATTCATATATGCTTAATTTCTCATATATTTCCTTTTGGTCATGGAAAATATTCATTGTTAATGTAGATATGCACTACTGAATTTGAAATAAGAATATTTATTAACTGAATATAAATTAGAAATTTAACATTTATACCAACATTTAGTGCTTTATTTTATAAAATTAGTAGTAAATATGTAAGGTTATTATAATCTACTGATTCTTTGTTTCTTTTAATACTGCAGCATCCTGGCACTCACTTGCAGAAAAGTGGGAGAGAACCACTGATCTAATTATAAAAATATTTGAATAGAAATAAAAAAAAAGCTTAAAGCAGAAAAAATATATGTATAATAACATAATATGTGTAAGGATTAAATAAGTAGATTTTCATTTTTTTTTTATCCTTGTAGAACTGAAACTGTGTAAATCAAGTACTTTGTAAATTAAGTTAAGCTTTTATGCTTGGAATAGATATAATTAAGATATTTTCTATCAGTTTGCACAGTTTCTCTAAACATTATGACTAAAATTATTCTTTTTATACATCCACCTCCATTCCTCAATTTACCTGGTAGATATGTTCCAGGAAATCACCATGTAAATTGAAATCACGTAAATCAAAACCAACAAATATGGAAAAATGGGGATAGGCTCTGAAAAAAATTCTTGTTATGAATAAAATGTATATTGGAGGCTTCATTTATACATATTTATCTGAAATTTCAGTTCAGCAATAATAATAAACATTAATATAACATTCTTTTTGGTGAGTTATTTAAGCCATTTTTATGTCAAATTTCCCTCCCCCTCCCCACAAAACAAGCTGAAAATTCATTAATTCTCCCTACTCCAGGCATTATGGTATAATTTATAATTACGAGCTTGATCATGCAAAATCAGTGCATTTATATGCTATTTTATGAAACAGCATACTTATGAATTAGCTGTATTTAGCCTATATAATAGTGTACAAATTTGGACTTATTGCTAAAATAATATAAAACACAGTTTTTATAGTCTGAAAATTCAGTTTAGAAAAGTCAGATCTCACTGCCGATATGAAAGAGGCTTCATTTGGATATAACAAGACAGATTGCATTACAATAGCAAGAATATAATTTTATCGAAAGAATATAAATATAACTTGTTGTAGATGACAGTTTTATTAACATAGGAATATACTATTATTTATTCTAGAAAATATATATATATCAATTAAAACAATTTAGTTGATTTTGGCTTTGGGATAACAATCTACTAATCTCTCTTGTTGCTATACCACTACTACTTCATAATATATAATATATCTAAATGCATAAAAATTTTCAATCTGTTCTGTGTAAAACTTGGTCTAGAATCATGAAAAATAAAACTAGTGGCATTTTCTTGACCATATAAAACTGAGCCTATCACCGTGTAAATCAAAATTGTTTTTTTTTTGTCCTTGTAAAACTGAAACTGTAAATTCAATACTGTGTAATTTGAGGGATAGATGTATTTTCATTTTGGTGAGTTATTTAGGCCATTTTTCTGTCAAATTTCCCTCCCCCTCTTCTCCCCACAAAACAAGCTGAAAATTCATTAATTCTTCCTACTCCAAGCATTATGGTATAATTATAATTACAAGCTTGATCATGCAAAATCAGTCCATTTATAGAAAAACTTCCATTTCTTCTTTGAAGAAACTACTTAAAGACAGCTTTATCCACTTCTTGTTGACAGCTGTTCTGAGATATTTGCTGTCACTTGATATGTGATAGTAAACTTTTTTTTCCTCAAACTTTTCAAACCAGGATTCAGTTTGTGCCTGAATCCTTGTTATTCTGCTTCAAAATTATTATGATTGATGAATTCAGATTATGTTTCTTAAAGAGTCAACATTTTTAATGCCATTTTCAATGTTGCATAGTCTGAAACTCATGGAAAATTGTTTTTTTTTTACATTTTAAAATTGTAGTTCTTAGAAAAATTCATGGAAAATTTGGTTGAAGTGCAAGGTGACCACGTTTTACTTTAGTGTACAGAAATCGAGACTGATACTGTTGTTACCCAGCAGAGTCGTTTGGTACATAACATGGGGAAATGCGAAGCAAATAGACTATATTATGCTGTGTTGCATGTGCTTACAACACATTACAAAAAGCATTGATTCATATTATTTTTTTTTTCAAATGAAATAAAAAAAAGTGTAATGTTTTAAGCAAACATGGAAAAAGCACTAAAACGGCAGATTTTTTGTCTCATGTGGAATTGATATTTGAATTTATCCAATTATAAAAGAAAAACTATCCCTTATCATCCACTTACTACAGAGGTCTGACAGGTAGCTGTCAGTATAATATGCCTAGACAATAATCTGTGAGGAACCCAATACTTCAGCAGAAAATTAACTCAGAAATAAAACACAACCTTATCCAAGGTTAAACATGTGGTTCCTTTTATCAGCAGCCAAGCATGCTAACCACTCTGTCACCAGGAATAAAAATGCAAATTTTTGCATTACATTGTATTTTTATGCAAATTTATCTCATTATACAGATCTTAACACCTGTAAGCATATAAAATTGGTGGGACTTTTAAAATACTTCATTCTGAAAGCCTACACAATATTAGTTAGCATTCATTATAATGAATTTTACAACAGTACAGTAAAATGATAAAAGGGGTCTCTCATGTTTATCATAGGTTGAAAAGGACAAGTCTAAAACATTAGTAGCAATGATGAGGTTTTGCTCATTGTAAAGTTCATGTATTATGAACTCTTTCCTCTCTCATTTGTAATATATTGAAATATGATGTACTTATGGAAAAGTCCAGTCATATTTTACTTATTATAATTAGTCTCATATCTATCATCAACTTAACAGTGAATTTCATCTATTTGTAAAGGGAATATTGACTTTAGGTGCAAATTTCAGGTACAAATAGAGATTTGAAATGTTGGATCCAGCTTGAGGAGATAGATTTGGAAAGAATTAAAGTAGTTTGAAAGCAGGTAATGAGACATCAGTTCGCATAGCATTGTAGCAGCCATGCAGTGATTCATGATGGTAGTTTCTATAGTAGTACATTGCTTTATGCATATAAATATATGAGCTAAAGATAACATGTTCCAGCAATTAAGTGAAACTGGAAGACAAGATTCAAAGCAGAGTAAGTTGTTTTAGAATAAATCTCAAGAGACATTCAATACATCAACAAGTTCAACCCAACCAATATGATGCAGTAACAACTATTTTAACCACTGTATGGAATAAATATGAAATTAAAATAAAACAACAAGGTTTATGCATAAATATTACAATAAGAGTACTATTCAAAAAAAGATAATCACATAGTCAAATGCGACATGGTCATGTTGCATTTGATCACATCATGCTATCCTCTGAGTATTCATCTGTCCTGAACTCATCAACAAGCAAAACTTCCTTTCTACTATTGTTTTGGTCTCTTCTTCAACCTATGATACATCTGAGACCTCATTTTCTACCATTGTACTGCATAATTTTCCTATTGCAAGTGATTTACTGATTGGGCCATAATTTTTTTAAATTTTACATTAGTTATTACATTCACAGAGTATATTGAGTGTTTAATCACCTGCTATTCACACTGGGATTTAACCATAGCTATTTTAATAGACTTAAGTTGTCTTTGCACCTGATTGGCACCTTTGTGCTATGATTGTGCAAACTAAAATATTAAGTCAAGGACATGACAAAAATGAGTGGAAGGGAATGGCAAGAATGTCGATAAGATTCTGTTCTATCACAGATCAAAGTGATTAGAGTAATTGAATGTGTGGATGAAGTGTTTGCAGAGTGGACAGCTGTTAGTTTCTTCCATTGCTTCTGTTTCAGTTTTCAAGTTTGAAATACCCGAAGAAAAATTACCTATTTCATGTTTCTGCCATAATATTTCCTATGAAAATTGCATTTATATTTTTGTCTGTTTTATTCATAAATAACGCATTTCAATTCATTATATAAAAAAAAATTATATGTGTAAATTTGTACCTTTGAGTTTTTATTGAAAGATAAAGTATCTGTGAAATACAAGAGTTTACAATTATTTATCAGTGTGGCTCCCTTTTTTTTATATATGTTATAATGTTAACTTTCATATAATTTTCTAGGTAATTATTAAAATAATGTAAGAAAATGCTGATAATTTATGTTTCAGGTGAGTTTGGAAGTGAAAGACTTGTACAGCGAGTTGTTGATCAACTTTTGGAACAAACTAAACAGCCAGAACCAAACAACAAAAATATACCTATAGCATCAAGCTCAACATCAAATGATAACATATCACCAAAGAAACTGATCATTGGTGGAAAGGGGGTATGATTTTTGTAATATTAAATTTCTGCATTCTAAAATTTCTTACTAAAGCATAGACATGTATTTTTAAATATTCTATATTTTCTGTAAACCATAAAAATAATAGGTATTGACTCTGAAGTTAGAGAACCCATATAATGTTTCAGTGATTTTCATACAGTAATGTAGCCAAAACATTTGCATGGTGGGGGGGGGGGGATTAAAATGTTTTTGTTACATAAAACAAACTAATATCTTTTTAAGAATGAAAGTTCCCTAGAGGAGTGATAACCCTCCCATTGGTCATGGATCTGTGGGCAGATTGTGCAGTTGTTTTCCAGTACAAATTATTTCATGTCCTTCAATTGTTTAAACCAGTGTTTTTTTTTTGTTTTTTTTATACAGTCATTGCTTTTTTTTTTTATATATTTATTTGAGAAAAATTTTCTCTTTCAAGGGAAAGAGGAAATTATACTACCCAAGATTACTTTCAGATCAAAAAAGAATAAATATTTTCCAGATTAAAGATTTTTGCTTTGTTGCAAGTTATTCATTCTGCAGCAGTGCCACTTGCCATAAAAATAAAACTTTTTCACTATTTTTCTGCATCTAAATTTTGCCTAACCTACATTATGACGTGTGTGGATTCTCTATGGACCGAATTTCCCTACAGTTTGAATTCCTGGAATTTGGTAACTAATCAAACATTAATCTATATGTAAGGCCTGGCTATAGAAAGAAATTAAGAGTATATAGGAGGGTAAGTAACTGGATTCAAATGAATAGACCAGAATGTTGCTCCTATATTTTTAAGAAATTAATCTCTCTAAATGGTACAATGTTTTCCCCCTTCTCTATTCTAGAAGTTTTAAATAAAAATATATTCTTGTAAATAAGTGTAACATAAATGTTTTCTATTGTTTTTTGCTTCTGGTTAATCAAATTCTCTAAGGAAGGTAGACACGGCTTTTGCCCCCACCCCACCTTCACAGTCTGCCTTTTTGTTTTTGTAAGTGTTTTATGTTAAATAGCCATTATTTTAGGGTCCATTAGAAGTAAATTAAGATTTAGTGGTTAGTCATCTTTTTGCATAATCTTAATAATGTTAACACATTTGACAGTAGACTGAGCATGAGATTGTGGTTGCAAGCGGTGAAGCATGATTTTTTGAATAGATAACGTAGTGCTGAAATTGAACCAAAATACTATTCTAGTGCTTGATGTTTCCTAATTGTTTAACTAGAATGTCATTCCAGTACTTGCTGTTTTTGACTTGTTTAACTCGAATGCCATTTCAGTACTTGTTGAGGTGTCTTTGAGTTTCACCTCAACAAGATCTTTGACAACAAAGATCTTTGAGTTTGGGTAATTCTGTTTTTTTAAAAGTAATTTCCCCTGTAGTTTTTACTCTGCTTTAATGATAAAGGAGGCAGTGATGGGCAATCTCTCCTGCAGTTATTGAGGGTGCAAAGATATGATGACACAATTTCATAAAGGAGATGTTAACCATCATTTCTGTTACTGTGCTGATTGGGTTTAACCTTTTGTCAAAATTTTAAAGAAATTATTTTATAAGTTTATATTGGATAATTAAAAAATTGTTTTAAAAGTATTAAATCCTCCCCCAAAAAATCTTCACTATGCCATTCTCAGAACGTTTAAATTTTTGTAGCCTTAGTGCACCTAACTTTTAGGTATTTTGCTAAGAATATCCACAAAGTGCAACAGCCAAAAAGAAAAATCAATGATGTGTGGTGTGCTTTGCCAAAAAAAGAAATCTAAGAAAAAAATGTTGCTTTACTGCCACAAACAAAACAGAAAGCTCCAAAGGGTGTAGAGTCATGTTCAGTTCTTGCCCTTGCCTTAAATTGAATCACACAAAGAAATGTTACAAAAAAAAAGACATTTCTCTTTCAAGTTTTTAATTATTCAAAAAGAAATTTTCTCTCTATTGATATGTAGTGTAGCTATTTTTATCCATTAGATTTTCTAGAATTATGCCTTAATTGCTTTTCCAGATCCTTTTTTTTATTAAGTCACTGAAAAAATTTTATTTAAATAATATTTGGTATTTATACATCAATCAGCCAATACATTAAAACCACCTCTGTGTTATGCAAAGAAGTGCACATTCAGCCCTCAATGTCACGTGCCAAGGTCACTAATGGTATATATAATACCTGGGTCAAGCTCTCACAGGCAGTATTTCTTTTCTCATCTCAACATGGAAAAAGCAAAGAATTTATCTAATAGACACACAGCTGAGCACAGTGATAAAATAAATGAGTTTTAAGGTCATATATGGCCAGATCGTTATGGCAATACACCTTGGCAAGAGCATCTCTGAAACAGCGATGCTGGTAAGCTGCTCACGCTAATGTAGTAAGCTGCTCACGCTAATGGTCCGAAACAGGTGACACTTTGAGCTGTCGACAAAGGTGGGCTGGCCACACCTCATTGATGCCAGAGGTCAGTGCAGGCTATCTCGTCTTGCTGCAGCAACAGGAGGTTACTGTGGCTGACATTACCCATAATTTCAATTGCGGTTAAAGGGAACAATGTGTCCAAACACACAGTTCATCATAAGCTCTTGGATATGAGTCTCCACAGCCACAAACCCATTTGTGTGCCTATGCTCACACCATTCACCATTGTCATTGCAGTAGGCACGTAATCATAGACATTGGACCATGGAAGAGGGTCGCATGGCCAAATGAATCCCATTTTCAGTTACACCATGTGACTAATGAGCTCGTGCGTGACGTTTACCCACGGAAGCTTTCTCATCTGGATGCACTGTGGGACGGATCCAGGCAGCTGGAGGGAATGTGATGATCTGGGCAATATTTTCTTGGGGAACATTTGAACCAATTATCCCTGTAGAGCAAACTCTGACAGCTGTCACCTACCTGAACAATGTGGCTGACCAAGTACACCTCTTTATGGCAACTGTATTCCCTGGTGGTGATGGCATCTTTCAACAAGACAATGCCCCATATCACACTGTGAAGAAGATTCAGGAATGGTTCCTTGAACATGATGAGGAATTCCATTTATTGCCATGGCCCTCAAATTCACTGGACATGAATCCTAGCGAGTATTTGTGATTTGAGTTAGAGAAGCAGATACGAGCAGCATCACTCCAACCATGTAATTTACGGGAACTGTGAGATCTTCTGTTGCAGTCACGGTACCAAATATCAAGCGACACATACCAACATCTCGTTGAATCTATGCCTCATCAGGTGAGAGATCATTTGACGGCAAGAGGAGGACCTACATCATAATTACATAGGTGGTTTTAATGTTTTGGCTGATCGGTGTATAACATGACCTAGTTCAGTTTGTTAGTATTTGGAAAAAAGGTTTCTCAATTTAATTTTGTTGCTGAGCACAGTGATAAAATATATGAGCTTTTAAGTTCATTTCTGTTTTTCAGGCTGGACATGGAAAGAGTTAATAAAGTTACATTAAGAAATATTCTTACAATAATATTAAATGCTATGCTCAAAACTGATAAACTTTGATATTCATAACTTATACAGATTTTCTCTTATAAATCCCACTTTAACAGTATGTGTGTTCTCTAACTTCTATCCACCAGTTAGTCATATATGGTCACAAAATATATACCTAGCTAATCTGCTGATGGGAGAGAAATGTACTAAATCTAACAATTTCATAAAAGAAAGTTCTAAAGTAAGAGACCACCCTTTGAAGGTTCTGCTGGTTTGGGTACCTTCACAGGGTTCTAAATGCTCTCTTGCATGTTTGCTGTATGTGGTGCCTATGTCCCTGGAAAGGAGGATCCTGGTAGTTGCTCATGGGATTCTTGTTGTTTTTCTCAGCTCATGACTAGCGGAATTCCCTTTGGCTTATCTTGCCATTGGGAACCCTGTTTGTTGTGGGTCTGGGCAGTGATTTCAAGGATCACTCTACACACTGCTTTGGCCTCTGCTTCAAGTAAACCGGAGGTCCTGTAGTGGCTCCCTCAGGATCAATCGGCTGGTGGGCTGGACCTGCTAGAGCCAACTATGCAGTATGGTGAGTGCCTTGCCCATGTGCAGTTACTGTGCTGATTGGATTTAACCCCTTGTCAAAAGTTTAAAGAAATTATTTTATAAGTTTATATAGGTTCACGAATTTCCCCACACATTACTTTCCTCTTGTAGTAGTCTTTATTTTTGCGAGGACAGTTCATTTCCTCCTGTTTTTATTTATTTTTGTTTCGCTTATTTCATTTTGTGAGGGCTCGGGTGAGTTCCTCACACTTTTCCTTGTTATTTATTTGTGAGGGCTTGGCTCACCGACTGTGTGAATATAGTGCCCATGAACCCCTGGCACTTGATTAGATGCTCCCTTATTGGACTCCGTGGTGGACTCCTTATTGGACCCTGGCCACTGAACCCTATTCTACAACCATTAGTTCCATTAATGGGATTAATTCTGTCAGTGCTGCAAAGAGGGCTCAGCATGAGCTCCCATATTCTTCATTGTCTTCGTCATCATCACCATCATCTTCATTTTCTGTTTCTTCATCCCCGAGATCCCTGATCATCCATTACACAGGTAATTAGGTAATTGGGGACTTATACCTTTTTTCATCAGTAAAGTTCTAGAAGGTCTTGTGGGAGTTCTAAAATCAGTCAAGCACCTAAGATCTGGTGACTTGCTGGTGGAAATTCTTGCTCTAAGCATTCAGACCTACTGCTGAACATGACAGGATTGATGGAGTGTTTGTTACTGTGACACCCCACAAAATTGCTTAATTCATCCTGGGATTGTGATCTCTAGATGTGGTCTTCTGATGGTTATTGAGGAAGAAATTCTCTTGGATCTCTTCTCATAGGGAATGACAGCAGTCCACCAGGCTTCACAATGCTGTGATGGTAAGTTAGTACCCACCAGGGTCCTAATCCTTACATTCAATACACCACACCTGCTGACTTCCATTAAGGCAGATTACTTTCACTGTAAGGTATGGCCGTATATTCCAAACCCTCTGCATTGTTTCCAATGCCAGAGATGCAGCCATGCTAACACAGCTTGCCAGGTAAATTCACCTGTGCTGTCATTATGGCAGCCAGGATCACCTCGATCCTGATTGCGCAGCAGAAAAGGCAAACAGTGTGAATTGTAGTGGCAACTATCTGGCATTCTCCCATGATTGTCCTAAGTGGCTGGAGAAAAAGGAGATACAATGGCTCAAGACCATCAACAACATATTCTATGCAGAGGTGAGGAAGCTCGCTGCTCCACCTGGCAAGGTTTTCTATGCTATGTGGTAATTGGAAAGTCTGTTATTGTGATTGGCTTGCTTGGTGATGCAGACCAACATCAGCATTCCACCATCTGAATCTTTCTTGCCTGCTGCCAAATACCTCCTGACACATGCAAAACCTCAGTTGGTGTCGGCTCCAACATCAACACCAGTTTCTATACACGTGGCAGTACCTTCCATTTCAGGAAGGCCCCTCCATCATGACCACAGACAGCCAGACCTTCCAAACCGAAGAAAGAAACACTGACCCCACCTCATTAGGTGGTCTCTAATCTGTATCCTTCAGATGATTCTGAGAGCATAGATACAGATCACTCCAATTTTCGAAAACCGTCACTGGCAATGGAAAAATTAATTGAAAATCGTTGTCCACCCACTCTCCTAAGACCTGGAATATTGATAACATCAAGGTCCTCCTGAGGTCACACAAGCCCATCTGTTTGTACCTGCGAGAGACTTACTTTCAGACAGCAGCTGATCCAAGCCGGCATTTCTCCCATGTTCTGTCTCTGTGACCAGGATGGAGATGGACCAGCTCATGGGGTGTTGCCATCCTCACCACTAATCTAGAGGTGGTAGCTATCTGACTCTTCGTGGTATTTTTGTTGAATGTCTGCTCAGTCTATCTACTACCCTGAAGTATCATCTTCCAGGAAGACCTCAATATCCTCATCTCGCAGATGCTGTCCTCCTTCATCATGGGGGGGGACTTAAAAACAGTCCTCTTAGGTGCAGTACTGACACAAATGGGAGAGGTTCTTGATCAATGGCTCCTGGATCCTTCACTTTCCCTGTTGAATACTGATATCAGTACATACTTGCATTCCCCAACTCACATTCACTACCATTGATCTCACCATTTGTCCATACTTGATTCTTCCACTCTTTGCATGGGAGGTCAAGGACAACCCTTATGGAAGCAATCACAACCTCATGGTCTATACCATCTACCTTGAGGGCCCTTGCAACCTTTCAACATCTCACAATGGAGGCTTGATCGGACTGACTTGAGTGGCTTTGAACACCTCTGTGAGTTTGATGACACTGTCAGCCAGGAACCAAAGTTGCAGTAGCAGAGATGGACTGTATCGTCCATGCAGCTGCCTCAATTATTTCTCAGACCTCACCGAAATTTCCAGTTTCTGAAACAGTGGTGGAATCCTGACTACACCGCAAATCGTAAGGCTCAGTACAAAGTTTGGGAGGTGTTTTGGGGATATACAACATCCATCAACTTTGAAGATTTCAAGCATGCCAGGGCAAAAGCTCATTTTGTCTGGTGCTAGAGCCAGAAGGAATCGGATTAAATATATATGTACAAGGGAATAGAGGAAATAAAATTATTTGAGAGAGAAGTCTATGGACTTATTTCTGAAAGAAGGAAGTGTAGGATTAATATGAATCAACACCCTACTGGTCCTAACAGAAGGCATTACAACAAGCTTAATAAATGTGTAAAGGATTGGTTGACAACTCATAAGAATTTTGGCTTCATAACTTGACTGACAAAGCACAGGCAGCAGTTAGACTGTTAGACAGCACAACAACAGGGGGCTGGGATTGTTAATGTTTTATATGTGAAGAAACAGACAGCTACACAGAGATTGAGGGATAAACATTGCAAGGTGGTTGAAGGTGAGGATTCTGTGATAGCTAGGTGGGCTGAGCATTTCAGAGATGTTCTAAATAATGTGGTTATTTCTACTCCCATTATTTGTAATGAGGATAGATGCATTACTGGCTTTAATGATGGCTCTATATCGCATTCTGAAGTCGCATTGGCTATCTCTTAATTAAAACTGCGTAAATCCCCAGAGTTGGAACAGTTACCACTGAAATGCTTAGAGCTGGGAACATTTGTGTTTGTCTCATGGATGATTGAAATTTCGAATTTTTTTTATGATAAAGGTATGTTCCTTAGATTTTACTAGAGCTATCATTGTCCCAATGTTCAAAAAAGTTGATTGCAGTTCTTGTGTTAATTATAGGGAAATTGTTTATTTTCTGTTCCAGGTAAAGTTCTTTGCATGATTATACTTAATAGAATTAAGAATTTTGTTGATGGACAACTACATGATAAACAGCGTGGATTCAGAAGTGGTAGGAGATGTATTGATTTTCAAGTGTGGATTCAGAAGTGGTAGGGGATGTATTGATTTTCATTTCAGCAGAATCTTGAGAAATTCTTAGAGTTTCAGAAACCTATGGTTACTAGCTTTATAGATTTCAAAAAGGCTTTTGATTCTGTTGATCGATATAATTTGTAATTGATTATTAGATCACATGGAATACCTGATAAGTTAGTTAGTATAATGAAAGCTCTCTATAACACTGAGTCATACATGAAAGTTGGTACATCTTCTAGCAATTGGTTTAGCATTGCTAGTGGATTTAGACAAGGGTGCATTTTGTCTCCTTTTCTGTTTTGTTTGATTACACTGGGCAACACACAATAAGGCTTTGAATTGAAAATAGCCAATCTTTACTAATTCGAGGTGCTGAACACAAAAATGACAATAAAATTTGTCAATTGACTCTTCTTTAGGAGAGACTGAGATGGTCATATATAAACAACTCAGTCTGCTTTGAGTACATAGGTAACAATTTCGCAATGTGGTATTTTAAACTCCAGATTTCAATATATTGCATTGTATTGCATTGGCACGCCATACACATAACCCCCGGAGGTATTGCATCAGATAATGAGGCAATGTAGTTGAGTCATGACATTGTAACTTTACAATTGCAGACAAAAGATGATGCAATCGTTAGCTGTAAGCTACGTCTCATAAGGTGAGCAAGTCTTCTGAGCGACTCCCATTTACCAGTGAGTCATAAGTACAACACAAGTGATCCTTGCAGTTTTGATCAAGCAGTAGTGATGCCTCATAACTGTGTTAATAGTTCAGATACATTTTGCTACATTTGCGGGGAAGTGAAGTTTGTGAAAGCGGTGTACGAGTTTTATTTTGGATGCAAGATCGGGGACCACAGCAAGGCCTGGACCCCACACATATGCTGCAGTACATGTACAAGAAATCTTCCGAAGTGGCTGATAGGTGAAAAAGTGGCGATGCCATTTGCTGTTCCTATGGTTTGTACAGAGCCAAGCAATCACACAAATGACCGCTACTTCTACATTGTTTCCACCTGTTTCTGGAGGCAACACAAGGAAAAAGAAGTGGACAATAGCGTACCCGAATATTCAATCTCTTCTCCGATCAGTTCCACACGGCAAAAGCCTTCCCGTTCCCAAACTTCCAAAAGAACTTTTCATCGATTCAGACAGTGAGGTGGGTGGCAAACAGACATCTGGTTCTCTGCAGCCTTCAGTGTCTAATGATGATCCATACGTCTGCCACAGTGCGCCATCTGCACTACAGATTCTCACCGAAGAAGAAATGAACGATCTTGTTGGTGATCTGGAGATGTCCAAGGCCAAAGCAGAGTTACTTGGATCAATATTTAAACAATGGAATCTTCTCAAGGAAAATGTCCGAGTGACTTCGTTTTGAACTCGTCATGAGCAGTTTTCACCTTACTTCAGAAAGGAAGATGACCTTGTGGTCTGCTCTGATGTAGATGGCCTGATGAATGCCCTCGGAATCAAACATGACCCTCAAGAATGGCGAGTATTCATAGACTCCTCAAAATTGAGTCTCAAGGCAGTGTTGCTCCGTAATGGAAATCAACTTTCATCCATTCTGATTGGACACTCTGTCTACGTGAAAGAAACCTACAACAACCTAAAACAGCTGTTGAACTGTCTTCAATGCAGCAAGTATGGCTGGCATCTCTGTTGTGTAAACAGCTGTTGAACTGTCTTCAGTACAGCAAGTATGGCTGGCATCTCTTCTGTCTTGAAGGTAGTGGCTCTGTTGATAGCTCTGCAGCTGGGATATACGAAGTACTGCTGTTTCTTATGTGAATGGGACAGCTGAACAAAGACTTTGCACTATGTGAAGAGAAACTGACCTCAGACGAAATCTCTGAAAGTTGGAGAGAAGAATGTGGAACACTCAGCACTGGCAGAAACACAAAAATCCTGCTACCATCCCTACACATCAAACTCAGTGTGATGAAAAACTTCGTAAAAGCCATGGACCAGACTGCATCAGCTTTCAAGTACTTGGCTGACAAATTCCCTCGACTGAACGAAGCGAAAGTTAAAGAGGGAATTTCTGTGGATTCTCAGATTCGCGAGCTGTTTTCAGAGACCAGATGTTCAACGACCTGCTTCAGGATGACTAGAAAAAGGCTTGGGATGTGTTTTGTCTGATGTCAACTAAATTCCTTGGAAATGTCAGGGCAGACAACTACATGAAACTGACTAAGGGCATGTTGTCTCTGTATCACAAACTTGGCTGCAACATGTCCTTTAAAGATCCACTTTCTCCATTCCCACTTGGACATCTTCCCCGACAACTGCAGCATGGTTAGTGATGAGCACAGTGAATATTTTCACCAGGGCATTGTAACGATGGAGAAACAATACGAGGGAAAGTGGTCCACGTCAATTTTGGCTGACTACTATTGATGGAGTTGGACATTGTTTAGTTGAGAGTTGGAGTTGTTATTGATGGGATTGGACATTGTTTGTACAGCTGCTTAGGATCATCTCTGGCAAGCTGAATGCTTGCCAGAGATGATCCTAAGCAGCTGTACAAACAATGTCGGAAGTAGAAGCGGAGTTTTACCGACACATGTTATATGTACGTATTACTCTATTATATAAGAAACTATTTATATAATATTGTGGATTCCTCAGATTGCGGATTCCTCAGAAATCGTAGCCATTTTGCATTTTCATTGTCATATTTGTGTTCAGCATCTTGAGATCTTTAAGAAATGGCTACTTTTACCTCAGAGGCATGACTTTTGTGAAAATTTGTTGCCCAGTGTTATTGATTATGTTATGCTAAATTCTTTGCAAGGCAAAATGTTTGGCCTTAAATGGTCTAGAGATTTCAAAATTTCTGATTTAGATTTTGCAGATGATTTGTCCCTGTTGGCTAATGATGTTGATGAGATGAATTTGTTCATTAGGGCTGTTGATGAGACTGGTAATAGAGTAGGTTTGGTGATAAACAGAGAAAAATCTAATGTGATGAAAATTGGTCAGGCAGGTGATGCTTAAGTTGCTTTGAATGGCTTCACTCTTGAGCAAGTGTCTCAGTTTAATTATCTTGGGAGCTATGTAACAGATACTGGTGATGTGTGGTATGAGATAAATAGGAGAATAGAGATTGCCACAGGGACTTTTAAGAATCTATGGAGCATGTGGAGAAATAAGCATTACCGCTAAAGACTAAAATTAGGCTGTATAATAGTTTGGTTCTAAGGTTAGTTATGGTAGTGAAACATGAACCCTTTGTAAGCAGGATAACAAGAAACTTGATGTCTTTGATTCTAGATGCTTACACACAGTATCTTGGGCATTAGGTGGTTGACTTTGTAAATAATGATGAGGTTAGAAGAAGGAGTCATTAACCTCTTTTGAGCAGCATATTGTGCAGAGAGACTGCATTGGTTTGGCCATGTTGCCCTGTGCACAGCTGCAGATTGGCAAACAGAATTATGAACAGTGTGCTTAAGGGTTTCAGAAAAAGGGGGAGACCTAGGATGCAATGGGCAGACAATGTCAAACAGGACCTTGCTAGAATTGGCATAGAGTGGCGAAATGCAGCAGCTGTAGCTCAGAAGAGATACATCTGGAGAGGAAAATTACATAGTCTGGTTGGCCCATGGCTGCATGAGGATTTTGTATGTCTGTATGTATCATCCACATGACAAGTTCTAAGGTCATGTGCGATAAAGTCCGAAGATGGGCGGGAACTACACTTCCCACTCATTATCAATCCTGGAGCACAATGGACAGGTAATTGCTGACACCTGGGGGAGTCCTCTTCTAAAGTCATCTTCATACTCCCCAGAGTTTATGGCACTGAAGAGCAAGGCTAAACGCTCTCCACTGTCTTTCCACTTGAATGGCCTGGAGCCTTATAACAGGCCATTCACAATGGAAGAGCTTTTTTCCTGGCTCTGCACTCTTCCCATGCTCTGCTGTCTGGCCAGACAATATCCATTACGCTATGCTCCAACATCTCACACCATTGAGTAAGGATTGGCTGCTCCAACTTTTTAACTGCATTTTTCTCAAGAAGCAGTTTCTGGATTCTTGATGAGAAGCTATTGTTTCAACCTTCCCCATGCTAGGAAAGAATCCCAAGATTCCTTCCAATTTTCATCCCATTGCATTGATGAGCTGCATGTGCAAGGTGTTGGAAAGAATGGTAAATGCCACACTAGTCTGGTATTTGGAAAATCACAACCTTCTTTCCAACATGTAGTGCCGCTTTTGTAGGCATTGGTCTATCTTAGATTATAGCCTACAAAAGCCACAATATTATTACTACTAATACACTACTATATTAGACTGTACACATAAAGTATCTGGTGTCCATATTCTTTAACATCAAAAAAGCCTACAACATGGTATGGAATTCAGCATTCTCTATGACCTCTATTCTATGCTTTCTGCTAGAAAGGTCGCATGCCAGTCTTCATTTCCAACTTTCTATATTCTCATTCTTTTCTTATCCGTGTTGGCAGCACTCTTTCATGGCCTTTCTCCAAAGCCCAGGGGATGCCACAAGGCTGCATCCTGAGTGTTATGCTTTTCTCTGTCAAGATAAATTCCATTATTAGACAACTTCCTCTGACTGTAGGCAATACCCTCTATGTTGATGATTTTAGCATCTTTTGCTCATAGTTCAGCATGAAGGTGATTGAATGACAACTGCGAACTGCCCTGAACAAGCTCTGTTTGGATAATGGCCAATTGGTTCTCCCACAAAAGATTGCTTGTGTGCCCTTTTTCTGCATGTAATCTTCATCTGGACCCTGATCTGCAGCTCGGGGATACCATCATTCCAGTTTGGGGAGGAGACCAAGTTTTTCAGTCCCATCTTCGACCAGAAATTGACCTTTTTACCATACATACGACATCTTAGGTCCAAGTACACTTGGGCATTGAGCATCTTTAAAATCCTCTCTTGGGCACTGATGTTCTTTGCTCTGTCTCTACCATGCACTTGTCCAGTCGAAACTGGACTATGGATCCCAGGTGTATGACTCCACCTGGAATTCAGTGGTGAAGGTGCTGGACCCTTTCCACCATCATATCCTTTGTGTTTGCATGGAGGGCCTTCTGCACCTTACCAGTCCAGAACTTTTAGGTTGAGACCAATGAACCATCTTTATCTATTTGCCACCAGCAGTTATTCCTACAATATGCATCAAAATTGCAATCTCTACCGGGCCATCCTACTTGGGACTGCATTTTCAGTCCTCAGTGGAAAATGCTATACCAGAATCGCCTGACTGCCATTCGTCCTTTCAGTTTGCTAACATAAAACCACATAGTGTTTGGACCACATAGTGGCTAAGCATCACTGTCTGTCTGTGTTCTCTACACTGACTCACTTGACTCGCTACAGGTTTTGATTTTGGTGAGTCACAACCTTACCCTGTTCTTTCCAGGATCTTCCAGCAGCTTCATTGTCTGGTAGCCACTACCACTATCATCTTCTGTTGGATACCTGGTCATGTTGGGGTCAGGGACAATGACTTGGCAGGTGCTACTGCCAAGTCGGCCCGGCCACTTCCCTCTGGACTTTTTCAGTGTTTTTCCACTGAACTCCAGGCACAGTGGCAGCAATCTTGGTCAGAACAGACTGGTAACGAGCTTTTCAATATCACACCTATTGTCAAACTGTAGCAGTCATGTTTTTGCAGGAATCGCAAAGTGGAAATTGTTGCTGAGCTCTGCTTAGATCATTTCTTTTATTACTCAGTCATTTCTCCTTATGGCAGACGATGAATGTAAGTGCGAGTTTTGTGACACCATTTTAACCATCAAACATATTTTAATCATTTGTTCTGCTTTTAACTTTGAACATAGATTATATTTTAACTTTCATTATTTTACCTCTGAACCCCTACACTCGGACATCTTTTATCTCTTGACTCATTTTTAACACAAGTTTTCAAATTTTTACGTTTTACTGGTTATTTTACAAGTATTTAATGTTTTTTACCTTTAGATCTTTTGGCTTGTTGTATTTAGTCTGTGGGTTCTATATACCCATTGTTGTTTTTCTGTTTTACATGTTGAATTTTTTTACCCTGGTTTTTATTTTCATTATTTTCCACTTTTCTTTCTTGTTCTGTCTTTTCCATTTATGTTCCTTTACATCCTCTTTTTTGTGTTGCTATTAACTTTCGTTGTAGGTTTTTGATATCTTTTATCATTTTATTTACCCTCATTTGGTGCAACATAGCCTCTGTTGCTCTTGTGCCATAAAACTCCAAACAACCAAACCAATCCAAAGTAAGAAAAATTAATCAGTATACAGTGATGTGAACAATTGATGAATAACACGGGCAACAAATTTTCATAAAAGTCATGCCTCTGAGATAAAAGTAGCCATTCTTAAAGATTTCAAGGTTCTGAACACAAATATGACAATGAAAATGCAAAATTGGCTACGATTTTTGAGGAATCCGCAATAGTTTCTTATATAATAGAGTAATATGTACATATGACATGTATCGGTAAAACTCCGTCTCTGCTTCCAACGTCGCTTGTACAGCTGCTCAGGATCATCTCTGGCAAGCGTTCAATAGTAGTCAGCCAAAATTGATGTGGACCAGTTTCCCTTGTATTGTTTCTCCATCGTTACAATGCCCTGGTGAAAATATTCACTGTGCTCATCACTAACCATGCTGCAGTTGTCGGGGAAGATATCTAAGTGGGAATGGATAAAGTGCATCTTTAAGGACATGTTGCAGCCAAGTTTGTGATACAGAGACAACATGCCCTTAGCCAGTTTCATGTAGTTGTCTGCCCTGACTTTCCATGGAATTTAGTTGACATCAGACAAAACACATCCCAAGCCTTTTTCTAGTCATCCTGAAGCAGGTCGTTGAACATCTGGTCTCTGAAAACAGCTCGCGAATCTGAGAATCCACAGAAATTCCCTCTTTAACTTTCGCTTCGTTCAGTCGAGGGAATTTGTCAGCCAAGTACTTGAAAGCTGATGCAGTCTGGTCCATGGCTTTTACGAAGTTTTTCATCACACTGAGTTTGATGTGTAGGGATGGTAGCAGGATTTTTGTGTTTCTGCCAGTGCTGAGTGTTCCACATTCTTCTCTCCAACTTTCAGAGATTTCGTCTGAGGTCAGTTTCTCTTCACATAGTGCAAAGTCTTTGTTCAGCTGTCCCATTCACATAAGAAACAGCAGTACTTCGTATATCCCAGCTGCAGAGCTATCAACAGAGCCACTACCTTCAAGACAGAAGAGATGCCAGCCATACTTGCTGTACTGAAGACAGTTCAACAGCTGTTTACACAACAGAGATGCCAGCCATACTTGCTGCATTGAAGACAGTTCAACAGCTGTTTTAGGTTGTTGTAGGTTTCTTTCACGTAGACAGAGTGTCCAATCAGAATGGATGAAAGTTGATTTCCATTACGGAGCAACACTGCCTTGAGACTCAATTTTGAGGAGTCTATGACTACTCGCCATTCTTGAGGGTCATGTTTGATTCCGAGGGCATTCATCAGGCCATCTACATCAGAACAGACCACAAGGTCATCTTCCTTTCTGAAGTAAGGTGAAAACTGCTCATGACGAGTTCAAAACGAAGTCACTCGGACATTTTCCTTGAGAAGATTCCATTGTTTAAATATTGATCCAAGTAACTCTGCTTTGGCCTTGGACATCTCCAGATCGCCAACAAGATCGTTCATTTCTTCTTCGGTGAGAATCTGTAGCGCAGATGACGCACCGTGGCAGATGTATAGATCATCATTAGACACTGAAGGCTGCGGAGAACCCGATGTCGGTTTGCCTCCCTCCTCATTGTTTGAATCGATGGAAAATTATTTTGGAAGTTTGGGAACGGGAAGGCTTTCGCCGTGTGGGACTGGTCGGAGAAGAGATTGAATATTTGGATACGCTATTGTCCACTTCTTTTTCCTTATGATGCCTCCAGAAACAGGTGGAACCATGCAGAAGTAGGTCATTTGCATGATTGTTTGGCTCTGTACAAACCATAGGAACAGCAAACGGCATCGTCACTTTTTCACCTTTCAGCTACTTCGGAAGATTTCTTGCACATGTACTGCAGCATACATGAGGGACCCAGGCCTTGTTCTGGTCCCCAATCTTGCATCCTAAATAAAACTTGTACACTGCTTTTACTATTGGAGTGATGGTGGATGGTTTTCTGGGGTGCAAACATCACTTCTTCGCAAATGTAACAAAATGATCTGCACTATTAACACATTTGTGAGGCATCACTACTGCTGGATCAAAGCTACAAGAATCATTTGTGTTGTACTTATGACTCAGGGGTAAATGGGAGTCACTCAAAAGACTTGCTCACCCTACGAGACATCGCTTTCAGCTAATGATTGCATCATCTTTTGTCTGCAATTGTAAAGTTACAATGTCATGACTCAACTACATTGCATCATTATCTGATGCAATACCTCTGGGGGTTATGTGTATGGCGTGCCGATGCAATGCAATATATTGAAATCTGGAGTTTAAAATACAGCATTGTGAAATGGTTACCTATGTACTTAATGCAAACTGAGTCATTTATACATGACCATCTCTGTCTCTCCTAAACAAGAGCCAATCAACGAATTTTGTCATTTTCGTGTTCAGCACCTCGAAATTAGTAAAGATTGGCTATTTTCATTTTAAAGCTTTTTGTGTGTTGCCCAGTGTAACCAAACAAAAGAGAAAAGGTGACAAAATGCACCCTTCCACTAGCAATGCTAAACCAATTTCTAGAAGATGTACCAACTTTCACGCATGACTCAGTGTTATTATAGAGAGCTTTCATTATACTAACTAACTTATCAGTTATTCCATATGGTCTAACAATCAATCGCAAATTATGTTGATCAACAGAATCAAAGCATTTTTGAAATCTGTAAAGCTAGTAACCATAGGTTTCTGAAACTCTAAGAATTTCTCAAGATTTTGCTGAAATGAAAATCAATACATCCCCTACCACTTCTGAATCCACACTTGAAAATCAGTACATCTCCTACCACTTCTGAATCCACACTGTTCATCACGCAGTTGCCCATCAACCAAATTCTTAATTCAATTAAGTATAAACATGCAAAGAACTTTACCTGGAACAGAAAGTAAACTAATTCCTCTATAATTATCACAAGAACTGCGATCAACTTTTTTGAAAATTGGGACAATTATAGCTCTAGTAAAATCCTAAGGAACAACACCTTTATCATAAAAAATATTCAAAATTTCAGTCAGCCATGTGACAAACACAAATGTTTGCAGCTCTAAGCATTTCAGTGGCGATTCTTCCATCCTGGGGATTTACGCGGTTTTAATTAAGAGATAGCCAATGTGACTTTGGAATGCGATATAGGGCCATCGTTAAAGCCAGTAATGCATCTACCCTTATTAGAAACAATATGAGTAGAAATAATCACATTTTTTAGAACATCTCTAAAATGCTCAGCCCACCTTGCCATGTTTATCCCTCAATCTCTGTGTAGCTGTCTGTTTCTTTGCACATAAAACATTGACAATCTTGTCCAACCCCCTGCTGTTGTGCTGTCTTAACTGCTTCCTGTGCTTTGTCAGTCAAGTTATCAAGCCAAAGATTCTTATGAGCTGTCAACCGATCCTTTACACATTTATTAAGCTTGTTGTAATGCCTTCTGTTAGGACCAATAGGGTGTTGATTCATATTAATCCTGCACTTCCTTCTTTCAGAAATAAGTTTCATAGCCTTATCACTCAAATAATTTTGTTTCCTCTATTCCCTTGTACATATATATTTGATCCAAGATTCCTTCTGGCTCTAGCACCAGTACTTATGACTCAGGGGTAAATGGGAATCGCTCAAGAGACTTGCTCACCCTACAAGACGTTGCTTACAACTAACGATTGCATCATCTTTTGTCTGCGATGGTAAAGCCATGATGTCATGACTCAGCTACATTGCATCAGACAATGATGCAATACCTCCAGGGGTTGTGTGTATAGCTGGCTGATGCAACACAATGCAATATGTTGCAATCTGAAGTTTAAAATACAACATTGCGAAATGGTTACCTATGTATTCAATGTGGAGTGAGTCGTTTATACATGAACATCTGTCTCTCCTAAACAAGAGCCAATTGACAAATTTTATTGTCATTTTCATGTTCAGCACCTCAAAATTCTTAAAGATTGGCTATTTTCATTTCAAAACCTTTTTGTGTGTTGCCCAGTGTAATCAGTGATTATTGGATCGAAATCCCATCTGGATCACAAAAACTTATTCTGAAAATTATTAATGCTCAGTTGAATATCTTTGGTTTGGTTAAATATTTATTCCAATATACACATATAAATGCATATGAATAAAAATATTTTACTACAGTATTGTTATTAAATTGTAAAAAAATTAATGTCTTGTCTATTTAGGTTATTCATAAAGAAGAGCTAGGTCTGAGTGAAACTGAACGAAAAATTAAGCAGAGAATTGAAACACATGCTTCTCTTCAGCAAAAGAGACAAATACATGCAAAAGAAGAAGAAAAGGGTGATATCAAGTCAGCAGATGTATCTGTAAAGTATCTTTTTTTTTTTTAAAGAACTAAGAATAGAATTAAAAGTTTTTAACTAATACAGTGTTATACAGTTGGCCCTTGCTAATTGCAAAGATTACATTTCTGAAGACTGTTGTGAATAGCAAATCTGGGACCAATAAAAGCCTGTGGGAAAAATGAGATTAAGCAGCAACATTACTCAAAACTCTCAACACTATACAGCAATGAGAGTGTACATATTTATTGCACTGTACATTTCAGTTTGCTTTACAGCAAAAATAAAAATGGCTGAAATAAAAGTATTTTACATAAATACAATAGGGTTCAAAATGAAAATAAATCATATGATGAAGATACTTATGTTATAAAGGGTTAGCAGATGAGAGTACCAATTCATTGCTATCAAGAGATGTTGTTGACCTCTGTGAACTTGCAAGAGGTTGTGGAGAGGTTACAGACAGCGCAATGCTAGCAAGCCAAAATTTAATATCATTGAGCTATAAGAAAATTAAAGTACCCAAATCTCCTGAGCCATTACATTTTGCAAAGTTTAGCAAAACTCATACTTTGAAAAATGCGAAACATTCTAATGCCTTTTTTGTAGGCTAGTTAATTTTAGTTGAACAAGCATCAAGTATATAAAATCTTGGTTATAAGCACCAATGGGGATTAGGAGATGCCAAATAAGTATAACTTCCAATTACTTGAGACTTAATGTTAAAAACATCCTATCAAATATTGTAATATATGAATAAATTTTTAGTATACACTGCAAGCTATTTTTCATGCCAGTGAAAGGAACTACAGCATAGAAAAACATTTGAATTATGTATAATATACACAGTCGTATCAGAATAATATGACCACCCACAGAATCACAGTGTACTCGCCCAGGCGTGTCACAGAGTGCACATGACAAGGTCAATCACACGGAGATACAAGCAGCCAGTCAGGACAGATGTGCCATAGTGCGTACATGAGCACAATGGGCAGAGGTATTGATTTGATGGATGTTCAAAAAGGATCATCAGCTACCACACCAAGGGTGGAAGCCTCTCAGAAAAGCAGACTTCATGGGTTGTTCTCGAGGTGCTGTAGTAAGGTTATACCAAGAATGGACCGCTGGCACACCGAGTACCTCCAGGTGTCATAACTGTGAAGCTCCAAAGGCCATCGACCTCAGAGGAGAACATTGCCTCCGTCAACTGGTAAAGGACAATCAACGTGCAGCAATTGACCACTCAAATGAACGCTGGGGCACCCAGGTACATGTCCCCAATAACAGTAGAGTGAACCTGTTACGCATGGGTCTCCGGAATCGATGCTACATAATGGCACCCATGTTAACCATGGTCCATCAGCAATGCCACCTGCAGTTCGCACGGGACTACCATCATTGGACAGTGGAAGAGTGGAAAAAGGTTGCCTTCTCCGATGAATCGAGGTTTCTACTCCACGGAAGTGACAGGCAGTAGCAGATATGGCATCAGACACATGAGAACCAACATCCGGACATGCTTGTCAGTCAAGTACAGGCCAGCGGTGGCAGTGTGCATATCGGGGGATGTTTTCCTGGTATGACCGGGGACTGCTCATACCACTGGATGGGTCGCTGAACGCCAATGGCTATCTGTCCATCCTCGCTGACCACATGCATCCCTTCATGTTGGATGTTTACCTTGGTGGTGATGGTGTCTACCAACAAGACAATGTGCTCTGCCATGTCGCTAAGGTGGTGCGTGACTGGTTCCAGGAACATGACAGTGATGTCTCCGTTCTTCCTTGGCCAGTGAAATCTCCTGACCTCAATCCCATAGAGCACTTGTGGGACCATTTGGATCAACAGGTTCGGCATGCGGACCCCCCAACCACGTCATCTCCAGAACCTCTGTGCTCTGCTGAAGTCCAAATGGGCACGTGTATCTCTGGCAACCTTCTAGAGCCTCATTGTATCCATGCTACGCTATCTCACCACTGTCATCCGGGCCAAGGGTGGTTATTCCCATTATTAGGTAGGTGGTCGTATTATTCTGATACAGCTATATATATATACAATAAAAAATAAGCAGAAAAAATGTTTATACTGTACTTGTCTCACATGAAGATCTTCAGAGTCTGGGTTCCTTCCAGGGCCAAAGATGAATATAGACATCGACAGAATCCGAAATGAGAGGACCAAGAGTCTATGTTCATTTTTAGCACAACAAAAAAAAAAATTTAAATTAAAAAAAAAATTAAATTATTATTTGGAAATTATTTTTCATGTATCTTATAAAAATGCATTATTAATGCTTTTAAATAATACCTTTTTTTTTCCATTTTATACATATTAAATTATGATATAAATAATATGTTTAAAGCCATCTAACTGCCATTTCTTAGAAGTGCTACATGGTATTGCTGATTTGTTTGTTAATGTTACTCTTTGCAGAACCAACATTCTGATTTAAGCTCACAAGTTTAATTTGAATTATTATCAACAAATTTGCCTTAAAATTTTGAAAATCTTCTGAAAATTAACAAAAAAAAATGCTATTTTTAAAAACAAGATTTTGAAAGTAATTACAAAGTTCATACCTTTGTTGTTGTTTTCTCTCTTTTGCACTCTGTTCTGCCTTAAACCTATTTCACTATTCCTAGAATTATTTTTATCACTAATATCATTTATCCCAGTATTCTATACATTGTTCCCGCTCCTCAAATCAAACTATAGCTGAAAAAAGAAGCCTTTATACCCAGAACCTCTTCAAGACTAGCTGCAGCGCACAGCATCACAGGAGAGGAATTTGCAAGTGTTTTAATTGCTCTCTCTCACATGTGCAAGAGTGTGGAGAGCTGTCTGCTAAGTGGTTGCATGGTAATTGTTAATATGGTTGATACTGTATAATAGCACTGAGTCATGAGTGAGAATTGTTAATGCTTGTAGCAATTGGTTCAGAATTGCTTCTGGTGTTCTACAAGGGTGCATTTTGTCTCCTTTTCTCTTTGGTTATTGATTATGTTATGTGAAATTCACTGCAAGGGAAAGATTTTGGCCTTAAATGATCTGGAGATCTGACAATTTCTGATTTCGATTGTGCTGATGATTTAGCCCTTTTGGCAAATGATGTTGATGAGATGAACATTCGAGACTGGTAGTAGAGTTTGTTATAAACAGAGAGAAAATGAAAGTGATGGAAATTGGTCAGGCAGGCTGTGATTCAGTTAATCTGAATGGTTGTAGTCTTGAGCAGGTTTCACTGTTTAATTATCTTGGGAATTATGTAACAGATACTGGTGATGTGCAGCATCAGATTAACAGACAAAAACTAGAAAAAACTAGGACATGTCAAACAGGACCTTGTTAGAATTGGTGTGCAGTGACCAGATGCAACAGATGTAGCTCAGGACAGATATGCTTGGAGAACTAAATTGCTAAATATTAACATTAATCACAAACATTAACTGAAGGTCAAATAGTAGAAGTGATAATGAAAAATTTCTGATAGGATTAAACATTTTCAAAGGAGAGATATCTATACCAGAGAAATTGGCTTATATTTGCTACTAGTCTGTTTTACAAAATTCAATATGATTCAAGTTTTTGAAAATTTTAGCAAGGAGTCTTTTTATAATTATTCATTTTATGAATAAATGAGTGTTTTCAAATCAGTTTTATTGGATTTTAGTAGATTTCAAAGTGAAAATAATGATTTGTAGTTTTCATTTTATTATTAAATAATAGGTATAAGTAGCAAAGTTTTCCCACAATTAGGTTTTGAGAATATTTATATAAAATTGTCTATAGGTATAAGTATTTGTTGATTAATATATTCTCTACTAAATATTTTTTTAAGGATTTTTAAACAATATATACCAAAGTTTGTCTTTTCCCTTTTTAGGGCATGGTGCAAAGAATTTTACGTGACACAGGTATTCCGGCAACAAGTACATCTTTGCATCCTAATATTGTTCCTTCAAAAGTAAAGCTTGTAAGAGTGGTAACATCAGATGGAAGACAGGTATATTTTTTAATATTTGGTCAAAATTGAACAAAACCATGTAAACTCCCAGTTATCCAGCATATATAGGGGAATGGAGTTGCATGAGAAATATTTTCATAGAAGCCAAATACAGTAAATATAATCTTGTATCCAAGCCTTAGTTGGAATAAAAATGCAGTTAAAAACAATGATAATAAAAATAAAGTATAATGCCCTTAATACAAATATAAATATCTAAAATATAATTGCTTTTTATGCATGATTTCACACTTAATGAATGTCTAACTCTGTGCACTTTACAGAAACTTGGGGAACTGCTTCACTGAAAGCCACCATGGAAAGAGCTGTATTATTGGCTTAGGAGTATGAAGTGTGTGACACTGTTCTATCTTTTATCACTCTCAGATTTCATGAAGAATCTTGAAGCCTTCAACTTTGTGCTTTAATGTCATAGATCATTGATGAACCAACATTGAATTCCTACATAAGCACATTGCGATTTTCCCCCTCTTGCAGTCTTTTGTATTTAAATTTGTTGTTTCAAAGCCAAAACAACATGTTTCGAATTAATGGTATTATTCTGTAACAAATGTTACAAATTGATGGATGAAAGATTTTCAGTAAACAGAACAACATAATCACAAATTCAACTACCTGCTACTTTACTGGCCATAATGGAACTAACTTGAATCTTATGAATATAACAATGTGTGAAAGATGACACCAGTGGCATCCAGAAGAACTACCATGTGCATTTAAATTTTCCATACCAAGCCCAAGTGTACAATTTAAAAATATGCCAGTGGCATGAGAATTCGGGGTGCTTGAGTATTGGATAACCAAGAGTTTACTCTAGTAAGAATTAATTAATTATCTTTATGAATGCTGTAATCAACGTTTAGTAGTCTGAATTTTATGTAGGATGGTAAAACAGTATTTGAAGAACTATCATTTAGGACCTACAAGCTTAAAGACTCCCCCCCCCCCCCCCCCAATTCAGTTTTAACCCTTCCAGTTTCCAGCCTGAAAAACAGGTTTCCATCCAGGGGCCAAGTTATTTTCTGCCTATGCTCAGCCAAAAAAAAACTTTAACTTTAGAACTTTTTTGCCAAATAACTAATGAAAGGAATTATGGGATGTTGTATTCCAAATTAATCAGCATTTAATTCTGGATTTTCTGAAATTATATTTAACAAAAAAGACGATGTGTTTCACTTTAATAGGACTTTTTTAGAGTCATGTAGTAAAAAAATTATCTGGCAACACAAAAATTAAAAGAAACTAATAGACAGAAATGATTACAATGCACATGAATAGAATGACTATATATTTCTGAATAACAAAAAAATTGCTGTTTTGGTTTTAAGTAAATATTTTTCTTGTTTTGTAATTTTTTTCTCGGTACCATACTTTGAGAAAATTCCAGGCTTTGAGCTAACAGTGCTGAGTAAGATAAACAAGTCAACTTTAGAATTTTTTTAAAAAATAACCAATCAACAGAATAGAATTTTATGAAAATAAATAATATAAACAAATCTGCAAGCATATTGATTTTAATAAGTGTTTTTCAATGTGATATGGTGAAAAAAAGATCACACTATACAATTAAGGCTTAATTTTCGAAAACCTGCTGAATAAAAATAGTTAAATTATACATTTATTGAAAGGAAATTTCCACCCAAATAATATAATATTCAACCTGATATATGATTTTCATTTCTTTTAATGATTCTTTTCAGTATTGTATATTTTAAACATTGCCAGTGTTATACAACGTGACTTGGCCTTCTCACATTCACAGGATTTTCTGAACTGGTTATGAAATAGAAAAAAAAAACGTCCTTGGCTGTGTTTTTTTTACTAAACATTGTGAATTTTTTCTTTAGGTGTTGAAGTTTGGTGATCTTGGCTAAGTGCAGAAAGGTTTGTGCACCAAGGACCAGCCCTTCCCAAAATTGCCCTCCCAAATGATGGCCGATTTCCATAGCAAGGAAGTCTATTTTGCTTCCGTATCCAAGAGATTCAATTTCAGAAAATGATACAAGTTAAAAGTTTTTTTATTAAAAAAATCAAGAAGTAATAAAAGAAAAATTACATATAACCTAATGGGATGTTAAATAAAATATCTGCAACAACTTTTAAGATGGCCTCCAATCTAGCATAACTCATAAAGATCGATAAGTCAACCAATTGAAGATCACTAACTAACAGAAGTAAATATACAGAAATGAATTTGTTTTCATATCCAAGACCTCATTTATTTTCAAAAAATGATACTATATCAAAGTTTTACTGGAAAAGTAATAAATAATAAAATAAAAATTAACATATATCCTGATGCAATGTTAAAATATTCACAGCAACAAGTTTGTAGGCCAGCCATATGATGTAGCATAACTATGAAAAAAAAATCAATACTTATTGATCAGTCAAAAGATCGCTAATTTTCGAAAATAAATCTACTGAAATGAAAACTAACTAAGGTTTGAATATAAATAAAAAATACTAACTTTACAAAGTATATCCAATATGCTGCACAAAAACTAAATAGCACATGGAATGGAGATATCATGTATCAGCCATCTGTGTCTTATTTGACTCAGTGAAGCATAACTAATTAAATGCAGGTGCAACCAGAATTTCTAAGAAGGATCTGTTTGCTTTCACTGTCGATTTGAAGGATGCTGGGGAAAAATAATTAAAAGTAGCTTGGGAATACTGAAATAGGTTTGTGACAGAAAAGAGTGTGAAACGGGAAAAAAAATTGCAGTACATATTTTGTAATTACTTCCAAAATCTATCGTTTCTAAAAATAGCAGTTTTTTTTTTTTGTTATTTTTAGGAGATTTTTGGAAATTTAAGGAAAAAATTGTTGATAATAGTTCAAATCAAACTTGTGAGCTTAAATCAGAAGGTTGCTTCAGCAAATAGAAATGTTAACGAGCAAATCAGCAATACCATTTAGTGCTTCTGAAAGATGGCAATCAGATGGCTTTATAAAATTATTTTTATTGTTTAATAAAATATGCATCAAATTAAAAAACAAAATATTATTTTTGAAGCCTGAATTATATATTTTTAAAAGATATATATATAAATTACAACGGCAATTTTTATTTTTCAAAAATCGATATTTCTTTGTTGTACTAAAAATGTATGCATATGTCCTCGGCATATTTATTCAGATTCTCTGAACGTGTACAGATGAAGTGGACACTGGAAGGGTTAAAAAAAGAAGCAAATCACATTAATATTCTGACCATGTAAGGGCCTCTGGCAAGCAACTGCTTTAGGGGTAATTAAAAATTAAATTTTTATATTTGTATAATGTGGAAGAAGTGAAATTCTACTTTAGCTTGTCAATACTTGGAACTAAACAAATGTTTAAGTGCCAAAGTTCTATTTGAATGAATATTAACAATTTAATACTCATAATGGCTCAAAACAGCAAAAGTTCAAATGAACTAGTCTGAATAATCTTTACTATCCTATACCATTCTTTGGGCCATCTTGAGTATTAATGGGTTTAATGAATGGCTAGGTTTTCCAGTCTCTTGACATTAAATGAAATTAATAGAATAATTAATTAGGATGATAGGAATTGGGAGTATTTTTTTGCTAGTCTGTGACACGAATAAAGATTGTGCGCATAAAACCCCAAACAATAAAGCTTAAAGTTCTGGCTACTCAATTTATTAGATAGTTATGAATGTTCCTTTTAGTACTCCTATATTATGTATATATGAAGAAATACTTTGGAGAATTTGTACGCAGTTTTTGTGTTTTTGATGCCACCACACAAATTTTTTTTGTGAATGATTCTTTTAGGCACAACTCCGCTTAGAGACTGATGGAATAACATATGAAGATCTTCAAACATGGATATATAATCAGTTTCAAATACCTCCATCTTCTCAGAGAATAAAGTATGGATTTCCTCCTCAAGAGCTCCATTCCCCTTGTATTGGTGAAGAAGGAAAGACTGTAGCCCTTTCACATGGAGACAGGGTAATGGTAGAAATGGCACCAACTATGTTTACTTCTATGTCTGGTAAGATATGATTAAAATCAACTTTACCAAATTTAGTTTGTGTTTGCTTATATCAAGTAAAATTTAATGTAATTTATTCTATACTTGAACCTTTTACTATTTATGTGTGGCAACAGTGATATCTCATTGTTAAAAGTTCAAAAGCAAAGCAACTGTGATCAGTTGTTGGTTGTTTTACCTCTGAGCGACACTTTTTTGCACACAATGGGCTAAATGGCCAGGCCACAAGGACCCTGAAGGCTCAGAGAAGGTTGGGGGAGGGGACCCACTGGAATTGCTGTTGGGAGACAGATGGTAGCCTCCCATCAAGGCCATCCAGCATGTTCTTTAACGTACACAGGGTGTGGCTCGCCCGCACATGAGGCCACGGCTTAACGTCCCATTCGACGGACAATGACCTTTCCAAGCCCATCGGTGTCCCCTATTGACTGTTGGCAGGCTGGGAGTTTTACGGAGATAAATCTCAATGCTGACCCAGCTGAGGCTTGAACCTGGGAACAACTGTGATCAGTGTTTATGTCTCATATATATTGGTAGGAGATGGAGTGTCAATTGAAAATATTTGTAATTCAATTTTGCATTCTCATATCTGCAACAAATTCCCTACTGAAGCTTTTAAATCGAGATGAACAGTCCTTAGGTCCATATATTCTAACATCGTTGATAAGAAAACTACTATTCATAATAGGCTTCCTCATTATCACTGTGGTGATAGCTCACAGCAACACTGTAATAGCTACTGTTCAGGTTTGAATCCTGAATGTGGCATAAATATTACTTTGCCTTTTTTTTTTAAACCTGTATGCTACAATTGCAGTAGTTCTCAGTTCACTGAAATTATTAACCTTCAGGAGTCTCTATAGCATATTCTTTGTTATTGTGTACTAGAAATGAGTTCAACCCTGAGCTTTGCCAGGCTCAAAATAGCACAAATGACTATTTGTTCATATCTCAGTAAATATTAAAATTTCAAATTTTTATCTTGTTTCTCTGACATCAATTTTTTGCAAATACATTAAAGATTATTTGGGTTGGATAGGTATTGATGAAACATTAGGATTTGCATTTTCAGAATCTCTCAAAACACTTTTTAATGGTGAGAAAAGTTGAAACTTGCAAAAAAATTTAATGAATACTGAAAACAATCTATGTTGGAAATTTGAAATTTCAATGTTAGAGTGTGATGGTCAAGGGATTTACACTGGCAGTAATGATTTGCCCCATTTTCTCACAGGGTGGTGAGAAAACGGAACTTTTTCCATTCTAAGGAACAAATGCGCAATTCTTTTTATCTCTTTTTCGAAAGAAAAAAGAGATAATAATTTTGCTTTGTTGTCTGTCTGTCAACATTGAACTTTTTTTGTTTTTAGAGATAAAATAAAAATTATTTTTGTGTTGGATATCATAATATTGATGAAATATTATGATTTGCATTTTCAGAACTCCCAAGAGCTATAATTGTGCCCTCTAACAGTGGAAAGAGTTGAAAATTCCAAAATTTCTAACGAATATTGCAAACAATTGCAAATTAGAAATTTGGTAGAAATTTGAAATTTTGGTGGTTAAATGGGGAGGTAAATTGGTAACAATGAGTTGAACCCTTAAACCCAGGGAGGAGGAGGGGGTGCAATTTTTTGTTTTTAGAGAGAAATTAAAAATTCTTTTTAGGATGGATAGGTATTGATTGATATTATGATTTGAACTTCCTGAATCTTCTGAAAGCTATAATTGCACCCCTCTAACATCGGAAAAAATCAAAAATTTAAAATTTTTAACAAATATTACAAATGATGTACTTATGCTAGATAGATATTGTGAAGAGAGAGAGACTGTTGGTTTGGCCTTGTTGCCCATATGGATAATTATAGATTAGCTAAGAAGGTCATGAACAGTGGGCCTAAAGGCCTCAGAAAGAGGGGGAGACCTAGGATGTGGTGGGCAGACAATGTCAAACAGGACCTTGTTAGAATTGGTTTGCAGTGGCCTGATGCCAGATGCAGCAGATGTAGCTCAGGACAGACATGCTTGGAGAACTAAATTGCACAGTCTGGTTAAACCTCCATAGCCCGTGGCTGCTTGAGAATGATGATTTCCATTGATGGTTATTTTTTTTTTAATTCTAAAGTTGACCTGTTTATTTGACTCAGCACAATTGACTAAAAGCCTGGAATTTTCTCAAAGTATGATACCAAGAAAAAAATTACAAAACAACAGAAATGTTTACTTAAAACCAAAAAAAATTTTTTTTTCTTGTTATTCAGAAATATATAGCCATTCTATTCATGTGCATTGTAATCATTTCTCTCTATTAGTTCTTTTTTTTAATAAAATTTTATTTGCATTGCCAGATGCATTTTTTTTTTACTATATGACTCTAAAAAAGTCCTATTAAAATAAAAGTCTTTTTTGTTAAATACCTTATTTTCAGAAAATCCAGAATTAAATGATGATTAATTTGACATACAACATGCCGTAATTCCTTTCATGAGTTATTTGTCAAAAAAGTTCTAAAGTTAGTTTTTTTTTGCTGAGCATGGGGAGAAAATAGCTTGACCTCTCGATGGAAACCTGTATTTCATGCTGGACACTGGAAGGGTTAATGACTGATCCAGTTTGTCCACAGTTTCTACCAGTCATGGATGGGATAGTTAGATCTGAAACTCTGAAGTCTTAATATCCAGGATATTTTGGGAGAATTTGACGATAAACTGAAAGGATGTGCAGGAAGCAGCAATTTGGTGGCATGTGGTGGCAGCAATTTGTCCATTTAGTGATTAACCATTATGGAAGAATTTAGCATTTTTTTTATACAGTATACATCTTTGGTTTAGTTAAAGATAAAATTCGAAGAGAAATGTTAACAAAAATACAGGGTCAATTTAGAAGAATACCCATATTTTAAAGTGCTCTATTTCATTAACTAATTAAGTAGCAAAAGTAAATGTATATCCAATATGTCAAGAAACTCTTAAAGTTTCCTCATTATGTTGCTATTATGTTATCATCGTGTAATGTTTCAAATGACAAATTCTCAAATTGCTGGATTGATAGAGATATTGGCCCATGAGCCATCCTGATTCAACATCATTGGATATTTTTGTATGGGGACACATTAAAAACATTATTTTTTTAATTCATAATTTACAGCATTTAAAGGAAAGAATCACTGCAGCAATTTCAAGTGTTACACTAGACATGCTGAGCCAAATATGGATGGAAGTTGAATATCAAGTGGATTAATGCCCACACTGAAGTCTATTGAACAGAAAACAAAACTTAAGAGAGTTTGTTGACATTTTGTACACACAATTACTTCTGTTACTTAATTGTTTAATAAAATATATCACTTTAAAATATTGGTATGCTTTTATTATGACCCTGTAATTCAGAGGTAATTATTAAGGGAAGATGGAGGTTAAAGAATTAATAGATAGTTCTCAGTTTATCTTCATTTGTAAATAATTCATTGAAGCTGAAAATGTTGGCATTTTATCATGGGAATTCTGTTTGGAATGGCTGCAAACCATGATTTATAATATACGTGGCTCAAATAGCATATATAAATAATGAATGTCTGTTACATTCTATGAGAGCATGATAATAATATGTCCATGTATGAATCTTAGGTGTAAATAATTTTCATGTGCTACAGTAGTATAAAGCCATTATGTTCTTTTAGTTTATTTTGATTTTTTTTCACATGTAAATATAGTTTGAATGAGGGAAAACTAAAAAAAAAATTTAATATTTTTCACTGAGAAATACTTTTATTTTAGGTGCATATCCATTAAAGAGAGAGGGGCTTTTACAGCCAAATACTATTCAAGCAGAAGAACAATTCTTTAAGTCTCTAGAGGAACTTCAGAGTGGTATATATTTATGTTAACTATTATAAAAATAACCTATTAATTAAATTTTAAAAGAATTGAAATAAACCTTTAAACTGGGTACTTTTGAATCTCTGCAATAATGTTTTTTTTTTTTCTTACCTTTTGATGTGCCAAATTCCTAAAATTGAATTCCGCCTAGTGATCAGATTTCCAGCAAAAAAAAAAAACCCTGCCCAAAAAGCAGAATAGCATCTGCTGTATATTTTAGAGAGTTTGTTTGGTGGTACTAGCTCTTTATTATTTAATTCGCACAAATTCAGTTTAAACTTCTCTAAAATATAGTGGTTTAAGTCACAGTGCTGATTTAAAATTATTAAATTTTCTCTATATCACTGTAATTGTTGGAAAAGCAAGACAATTAGATGGAGTTATTATCTAGGAATAGACCTTGGTTTTTTCCTTGTTATGATATCTGATGGGTAGATGAGTCTATTGTCCTGTGGTGGATAGTACAATCCAGATACGAGTTCACATATGTTTTTGTTGTTGTTGTTCTTTGCAGGAATGCTGGTGCTAGGTTAACATTGATTTGGTGCCCATGTTAATTAATGTGTTTTTAGATTTCCAGCTTATGTTTCAGCTTTTTTGTAAGTGTAAAATCTCCTCTTGTACTAAGTTAATCCTTCCAATGTCCAGGCTGTATGTATATGTTGACAGAATCTGAAATGAGAGGCCAAGGATGTATGTATCCGTTTTTAGTAAAACAAAAAAAAAATTGCCGCTTGAAAATGTTCTTATGTATAACTTATAAAAAAATACATTATTTAGGATTGAAAAATGATACTTTTTTCATTTTATGCATATTGTATTAAACTAGGATATAAATAATTTGTCAAAAGCCATCTGATTGCCATTTGTTAGACCTGATATATGATATTGCTGATTTATAGCATTACTCTATGCTGAAACAAACCCTTGATTTAAGCTCACAAGTGTGATTTGAACTATTATCAACAAATTTTTCCTTAAAGTTTCAAAAATTTCTTGAGAATTAATAAAAAAAACTGCTATTTTTAAAAATGGAAGATTTTGGAAGTAATTACAAAGTACATACCTCTGTTTTTATTTACATTCTTTTCTTCTTAAACCTATTTTAATATACTTAGAAGTATTTCTATTATTTATGTGATTTAACCCACCATTCTATGCATCATTCCATTCCTCAAATCAAAACTATAACTAAAAACAGAGCCTTCTTAGGCTTCAAGACTGGCTGCAGCTAGGTCATGGCTCACTGCAGCTGAGGGTGCAGTTGCTCACACATGTGATCTCCATTCTGTGTGTTATAAAAATAAAATAAATAAAAAATAAATACCCCCTCAAGCAGCTGCTTGCCACAGAGGTCTGACAGGAGCCTGTCAGTTTATATGCCATAATAGAAGGTCTGAGAGGATGGCAGGACCTCAGCAGAAAAACAACACAAACGTCCATGCCTTTCCCGGGGCTCGAGCCCAGGTCCCTTAGATCAGTAGCCAAGCATGCTAACCACTCGGCCATGTTTTAAGTGGCTCTATAATAGATTGTTTGCAGTGTTGTTCCTGTATATCGGATATACTCCCTTTGTAAAGTTAGTATTTACTTTTTTTATATTTAAACCTTAGTTTTAATTTTGGTAGATTTATTTTTGTAAATTATTGATCTTTCGGCTGGTTGATCTATCAGTTGATTTTTTGGAATCATGCTATATCATATGGCCTGCTTTTGACTTGTTGCTATGGATATTTTATTTAACATTGCATCAGATTATGTATTAATTTTTCTTTTATTATTTTTTCATTTTCCAGTAAAAAAAAACTTTGATCTTATATTGTTTGCAGAAATTCTTAAACATGAATGAGGTCTTGATGCGGAAGCAAAAAGGACTTCCTTGGCATGAAAATCAGTCCTTTTGTGTGAGTGCAATTTTGGCATAGGATTTATCCCCCCCCCCTCCAATACACACATACACACTACACTTACTAAAGGAATTTTTAAGTTTATATTCAAGTTTTAGAAGATTTTACCCACCCACCCTCCTCTCAGTAACAGGCTGTGTTACTCTGATGATATAGACATTATTTTTTTTTGCTTTGGTGTACTAACTTTTTGGCATTTAGCCAACATCCCCAAAATTTAACACCCAAAGAAAAAAAAATTATAAAGATTTAGTAAAAAAAGCAGCCAATAAAGTATTCCTCCATTTCATAACAGGAGAGAAAATCGCCATTAATATGAGCAATTCAAGTCACCTTGTATAAAGCTGGCCCATGCTTTAAAATATACCATACTGAAAAGAATCATTAAAATAAAAATTATGTTTCATATAAATATTTATTTGGGAAGAAATATAATAATAAATAAATAAATACCCTCTCAAGCAGCTGCTTGCCACAGAGGTCTGACAGGAGCCTGTCAGTTTATATGCCATAGTAGAAGGTCTGAGAGGATGGCAGGACCTCAGCAGAAAAACGACACATACATCCATGCCTTATCCGGGGCTCGAACCCAGGTCCCATAGATCAGTAGCCAAGCATGCTAACCACTCGGCCACTATACTTTTAATTAATATATAATTTAACTGTTTTTATTCATCATGTTTTTCAAAATTAAGTTTTAATTGCATAGGCCAATTTATTTTTTTACTATATTATTGTGAAAAAATTTTTTATTAAAATTAATATGCTTGTAAATTTGTTTAATTTTTTATTTTAATAAAATTTGGAGTTAATTCTGTTTAATTTGTTATATAACATGACCTGTTTCTGTTTATTGGTTATTTAAAAAGAAAAATCTAAAGTTGACTTGTTTATCTGACTCTGTGCACAATTGATGAAAAACCTGGACTTTTCTCAAAGTATGGTACCAAGAAAAAAATTGAAGAATGGGAGAAATATTTACTTGAAACAAGAAAATTAATTTTTTGTTATTCAAAAATAACCTTTCTATTCATGTACAGTGGACTCTCGAACTTCGAACGGTTTGATGTTTGAACAACTTGAAACTCGAACGAAAAACTAGAAAAATCCAGTTTTGAAACTCGAACAAAACCTCAAAAGTCGAACAAAGAATCATGTGGTCATCATGTGGTCACCTTCTCTCTCTGCTTGGTCGCATGCACATTTGTTCAGTCAGTTCTCCTGAGATTGGTTCAGTGAGCATCTCACAAATTCAGTCTGTTTTTTAAGCGTTTTATTTCTTTGGGTTATTTTTATATTATTTTTAAAAATACCCATTTGTAATGGCACCGAAGAAAATTACTAGAGGTGAAAAGCCAAGAGAAAAATCGTAATTTCTATGATAGAAATGAAAAAGGAACTTATCACTAAGTGGGAAAGTGGTACACATTTATCGGACCTGGCTCCTCAATATGGCATGATAAGTCAACCATATTGACCATAATGAATAACAAGGAAGCCATTAAAGCGGCTAATGTGGTGAAAGGGGTAAAAACCCTTACCAGTAAAAGATCACCAGCAGTGGAAGAAGTGGAAAAACTTTTAATGGTTTGGATCAATGAAAAACAGTTGGATGGTGATAGTGTGTCTGAAGCCATTATATGTGAGGCTAGATATCTGCATAGTGACATTACAAAAGATATAGGGGTGGTTTGACAATTTTAAAAAGAGAACAGGCATTCATAGTGTGGTTAGGCATGGGGAGGCTGCCGGTGCAAATAAAGATGTTGCCAAAAAAATTGTGAGGGAGTTCACAGACTTTGTGGATAAGGAGGGTTTTATTCCCGAACAAGTATTCAACTGTGACAAGACAGGCCTCTTCTGGAAGAAAATGCCAAAGATGACCTACATCACAAAGGAAGAGAAGGCCTTACCAGGACACAAGCCTATAAAAGATAGGTTAACCCTCCTTCTGTGCGGTAATGCTAGTGGGAACTTCAAGATAAAACCGCTGCTAGTGTACCACTTAGAAAACCCCATAGTTTTTAAGAAAAACAATGTGCACAAAAACAGGCTTAGTGTAATGTGGAGGTCAAATCCTAAATCTTGGGTAACTGGGCAGTTCTTCATTCAGTGGTTTGATGAAGTTTTTTCCCCTAGTGTGAAGAAATATCTGGAGGAGAAAAATTTACATCTCAAGGCCCTTCTGGTGTTGGACAATGTACCTGCACACCATCCAGGATTGGAAGAAGATTTTAGTGCTGAATATGGCTTCATCTGGGTGAAATTCTTGCCCCCAACACCACTCTTCTCATCCAGCCTGTGGACCAACAAGTCATCTCTTATTTCAAGAAGCTCTAAACAAAGGCACTTTTCCAAAGGTACTTTGGGGTGACTTTGGAGACACAGCTAACCCTTGGGGACTTTTGGAAAGATCATTTCAATATACTCCACTGCCTGAGGATTATAGACAAAGCCTGGAACCAAGTTTCTTACATGACAATGTGATCTTCCTAGACGAATCTCTAGCCAGCCTCTGTATCAGCCAGAGACTTGGAGGACCTGAACAGAATTCTGCAGTGGTGGAGGAAACTGTGTCCCTGGGATTGTCCATGGGCCTGGAGTTGGACAGTGAGGATGTTGAGGAGTTGGTGGAAGATCACAATGCTGAGCTGACCACTGAGGAGCTATAGGATCTTCATATGGAACAGCAGCAAGAAATGTCTGAGGAACTGTCTTCAGAGGAGGAGAAGGTAGACAGTAATGGAAGCATCCCCACTGCAAACATTAAGGAACTGTTGGGGTATTGGTCTAAAACACAGAGCCTTGTAGAGAAGTGGCACCCCAGTATTGCAGTTGTGAACAGGAGTATCAACATATTTAATGACAATGTAATGCAGCATTTCAGAAAAATGTTAAAAAAAATAGACAAAAACAAATGACATTAAACAGGTTTCTCAAAAAAAAAATAAAGTGGTGGTATTGTTAATGAACCATAACTCTCAACTAGTAGTTTCCAGATGAAAGAAGGGTAATTCACCTTCCAGTGAACAGTAATATCCCTCCTACTATTATTATTGATTATTATACAATATTTTTTATGTATGTACTATTATAAATAAAAACATTCAATTATTGAAATTAAATATACTTGTTTTATCATTATTTGCCAATATGATCTTTTGAAATAGGCACTTAAAATGTTTTATATAGGGTAAATTTTGGGGCTCTTTAACAGATTAATTCAATTTACATTATTTCTTATGGGGAAATTTAACTAGAAAGTCAAACCGTCTCCTGGAACGGATTGTGTTCGAAGTTCGAGGTTCCACTGTACATTGTAATCATTTCTGTCTATTAGTTTTTTTTTTAAATAAATTTTTATTTTTCTTGACAGATGCATTTTTTTATTACATGACTCTATAAAAGTTCTATTAAAATAAAACTAGTCATCTTTTTGTTAAATATTTTATTTTCAGAAAATCCAGAATTAAATGCTGATTAATTTGGCAAATAACATGCCATAATTCCTTTCATTGGTTATTTGGTAGAAAAGTTCTAAAGCTAAATTTTTTTGGCTGAGCAAAGGGGAAAATAGCTTGGACTCTGAATATAAACTAGTTTTTCAGGCTGGACATTGGAAGGGTTAAAGCAGTGTAAAGGTTTGATTGTGCCAGGAAAATGGTATATAGTAGCTACTAGGAACACAAATTTGGTAGCTTCCTCTTATCATAATATGCATCGTTTTTCTCATTACTTTTAACCATCTTTGAACCATGCAAAATGTGCTTTTCTCTGATTGGTTGCTGACCACAACTAATGTAGATGTTCTTTTTTCAGTTATTGTAGTAACAATGTATTTCCTTATTACTCATAAGGCAACCAATTGGCAAGAAAGTTGGTGAGGAAGTATCTGTAGATATACTGAATTAATATGAAACTTGTAACAAAAGATCCATAATCCTATCCTCGAAAATGTCATGCTGTCAAAAGTGCTATCCCAGTTGAGACATGACTAATGAAGTATGTGATTATTTTTCACAGCAGTGCAAACCTCATAATGATGCTTTGTACTGTGTATGATGTTATTATTGAAAATGTATGAGGTGCCATTCATATGCAAGGACTGACACTTTCCTTCATATATACATCACATGTGCAGGGTGCAGCACACTTTCTTAAAGCATCCCAAGCATATTCTGTGGGAATGAGGTTGTAAGAGCATACTGGCCATTCGATGCAGCTGATGGTGTTCACCTGCGTGTATAGAAATGGTAGTATCCTTCAAAATGAAATTGTCCTCTATTGCATCTACATAAGGTCACACATAGGGATCAAAGACCTCATCTTTGTGGAGTGGGGGTGGCTCAGTCTGTAGTGTGCCAGACTTGTAATTTGCAGTTTCCAGGTTCAAATCTCACCTGGGCCAGAGTTGAGATTTATCTCCATGAAACTTCTTCCCTCAATCAGTAGAGGACACCGATGGACTTGGAAAGGCTGCCATTGATCAGATGGGATGCTAAGCTGTGGCCCCATATATCGTAGAGCATATATCTTGTGCATGTTAACACACAAATGTGATGGAATACCTTGATTGGAGGTTATCATCTGTCTCCTAACAGCTGTCCAGTGAGTTCCCTTTCCCCCAACCTTCTCTGAAAACACAAGCTCTACAAAAGAATTAGAACCCAATATACTTTATACAAAATAAGTAATAAACCAAATATTAAATTTTTTTATGAATTTTTGTAATAATTCATACTACTTTTTAAAGTTTTTCCATCAATATCATGTTGAATATTGATTTTAAAATGCAAATTCCTCAGAATAGTTTATCCCATTAATTTTTTCATCCAAATTCAATATATTTTACTTTTCAGGTCAGAATATCATATCTCTGTGATCACGGGTTATCATTGGCACATGCTGCTCATGTACAAATGACAAATATCATTCCTATCGCAGTTAACTGAAATTGGTAGGAAGAGTTTACATTTGAATTTGAAGAAGGTCCTATCATTTAAGTAGTGATATATTGCAGTGTGCAGATTTCATTGTCAGCATGGTTCCTTTCTAAGCAAATATGATATAGGTGCATGTCACATGATTGGCATTTTGCTGAGTCAGACAGATTCAGCCCTATCTAGGAATAACAGCATCCTGTATGGATTTCGTATGGGATAAATATTGAGAATACAGGAAATCCTGGTTAATACAGGATGATTGGCAAACTTACCCCTTTATAAATGTGTCTCTTGATGATATCTGATGGGTGATGGTGATGGGATCTAATGATGCTATCTAATGCTCCATTATATAGGACAGTACCACATCAAATGAAAGTCACATTCGTATGCTGATTGAGGCTTAAAGAAAACTGACAATAGAGCTGCGAAGCAGCAAAGAATGGACCTTTCAAAATGATCTGCATTATGTTGAAAATATCTATTTCAGTCAATTCATTCATTTCACGAAATTAACGGAACTATTTTAGAATTTTTCACCTTGTCTAAAATAAATTTCCGATATTTCTCTGTAGGTAGCATTATGATCTAAATTAAACTGTAACTCTGTAAATGAATTGTGCCGAGTTTTGACTGTTTAGAAAGTGGGATGTCAAGCTTTTAGTTATTTTTTTTAGAGAGAAAAAAAATTTGTATCACTACCTTAAATTCAAATGGTTGGGACAAATGGCCAAAAATTCAAATGGTTGGAACAAATGGTTGGGACAAAAGGACCCCGAAGGTTGGGGGAAGAGACCCACTGGAATAGCTGTGGGAGACATGGTAGCCTCCCTTCAAGGCCATCCCGGAAAATATTATATTTTTCTCTGCAATAAGAATTTGCTATTTTTATATAGAGCCAGAAGTATCTTTCCTTTGTAGCCAAGGTATTGAAACAAAATTTTCATGTTTATCAAATACTAAATGGAGAATATAAAAATTCATTCTCTCTAAAACGTGTGCTGGTTACACCTTTTCTACATAGAACTCAATTAAGTGTAAACTGTTTTGCCACCTCCAGTTTCTCAGTATAAATGACAATATTGTGACTTTTCCCCCATTTATGCTCTTCAGTGTGTTGATATGTTTTTATAATATAAATAACTTCTTATAAATTCTGTTCATTTATACTAAGTGCATAGGTGTCTGTCATTAATTCAGTGTTAAATCGTTTCAATAAAACACTTTAAAATTATAGGATTATGTTTCATATCTCTCTATGAATTCTTATAATGTTAATTTATAATACAGGATAAAGTAAAATTAAATGGGTTATATAAAGTTAAATGTAAAACTATCCAGTGACTAATATAACATGATATGTATATATCTGTCTTATATAGTTGCATTTTTTTCTTTTTTTAGCTGAAGACCCCTTGGATAAAGAAATTTTATCACTCTTCCTAACAGCTCATGTAGCAGGTCAATCAGTGTGGCAGTATGTACAGAAATTGCCTCATCACTTTGACTCAGGAGGCCTTTTCTATCTACAGATGGAAAGAGATGTTGGACTTCTAAATGGAAAACACTGCAGGCTGCCAATGTTTCCTGATAAAGTATTTTTCCTCTTTTTTTTTTCTATTCTATAAAAACATGTTCTTTTAAAAAGAAAAGGATTAAGTAATTTTAATCACTTTACATTACTAATTTAAAATAGTGTTAGAAATATCTTTCTTGAATAATACATGTAGTATAATGATAAAATAAATGCTTTACTTTAAAAAAAGTTTAAATTTTGAAGTTGGTAACTACTAATGCAAGAACAATCATGCCTGTAAACTAAATAGTATTTCTGTGTATGCCTTTAATTAATAAATAATTTGTAAAAGATACACAACCTCTTGATTACATTTTGCAGGATCATACCTTGGATAAAAATTAAGTTTTTACCTAAATTTTACAAGACATTTGCATTTGTTGAATAATTTAATTCTTCAGTTATACTTCAATGTTTGTGCTTGGCTATTTTAGAAACTCTGGAGACATTATTTGTCTCTTTTTGACTATGCAGTGCTTGTCGCACCATTAGTCATGGGAATAAATGTCATTTCCCTAATTAGTGACAAAATGATGATCTGATAGATGGTAAGAATTCCTCCTATGTAGTCAAAAAGTATCCACACTCCAATCAAAACTCTATTTTTCAGAGAATCTGGGCAGGATTGGATCAGTCAGTTCCAAGCTTTTCACTTGTTTCCAAATTTATATCCATTGTATCTTCTTTGAGATTTTCTATGCTTACCTCACTGTACCTGCTTTGATATTTTTTGTGCTTACCACCACTTTGTCATCAGTGAGACAGTTGATTGATGGATTTGGAAAGCCCGCTATCCATCAGATGGGACATTAAGCCTTGACACTCTGTGCAGGAGAACCATATCATCTGCACATTAAAGAACACACCAGATATCCTTAACTTTTCAGGGTTCCCATCGATTATACACATTGAAAGAATCTGAAATGAGAACCCAAAAATGGCTATATCCATTTCTAGTACAAAACATGAAACTTTGATTTTTTTTTTTAAATAGAAATTGCCAGTTGAAAATTTTCTTATATGTACCTTATAAAAATGCATAATTGAAGCTTGAAAAAATAATACTTTTTCATTTTATGAATAATTTATTAGGCTGTGATATTAATACTTTTGTTATAGAGGGTTTTCCTTCTTTTTAAAACCGGGATTAATCATGTATTTCATTTCTTAATATTAATGATTTTCCCACCCCTATTTGGTTTGGCCTTCATCATATAGTTTTTTTTCTCCTTAAAGCAATCAGTAGCCCAGCACCCTACTGGGAAACAAAGCCATCCTCCCACACAAAGGGAGCAACTAAAGCAAGTATGGCTTTCTAACACTTACTAAAACACATTTATTTACAGGGCTAATTAACACAATTACATTTAAATGAGAACACATTCTTCGATTTCAATAACTTACATTAAAATTTGTATACATATGCTGCTGCTGCGCTGCCTACTCTAAAACTAGCAAATCTTTTGCTACACATACTAGACCTAACATCATCACACTCCTAACTCGCAAGCCATTGACTGTGCCTGCTCTCCTCGAGAGCCAGGCAACCAAGCGAAAACGTGACTTCCTCCTACGAGTCTCTGAAGCCAAGTGCCCCCCCCCCCCCCCAAAAAAAAAAAAGTCTCTGCTCTCTGACACACCGAAAATAATTATCAAAAGTCATTCCGAGTCCGGGATTGGCTCTCTCAACTCTCCACTAGGGGGGGGGGGGGATAGGGTGCCGGACGAAAAATGGAAACTTCTCGTCATGTCGTCCTTGTCCCGCAACCACGTGACTGTCCTTCACAGGACCATTGTGCCATGAGCCGGTGGGAGCCCTTTCAGGTTTGTCAGTCAGAGGGGCAGTCCTGGTGCCAGACTCCTCAATCTCAAAGGTGAATCACTGATGAGTGGGCACTTCCCTTTGTAGATGCTAGTCCGGATTAAGCTGGCCCATCGACAGGTAAGTGGTTTGGCTCTGTTGGGATATGCATCAAAGGAATACTCCGCAGCAGATGTGCACTGAATGACTTATCCTCTTTGATAATCCCTCCTGTGTGGTGCCGCTCGACAGCAAGGAAGCCGAAGTTTGGACTTGAAAACCGTTCTGCGTGATTCGAGCAATATTCACGCAGAACATCCTTATCCACCACGGGGGAGAGAGAGAGAAAGAAATCGTAGTGAGAGCACCATCACTATGTAACCATGGTACACTACCCATGCCCTCATGGGCTATCTGCTGAAAATTCAAGTAACAGTCCCAAAGTTTTTGAAAATTATACAGTTCCATATGTAAAATGTCCTTAAGTGGTAATGTTGAAGGTCAGTCCGAAGAGAAATGAAAATTGTCAGTCGCACAAAGTTCTAGGAAATGTCTCTGAAAAGAAATCACTGCACTAAACAAACTTTCTTGGTGGACAGCTCTTAGTACACTGCATGTCCTGTGCTGCAATCAATTCTCTTGGGCTGCCTAAAGCAGCCAAACTCCGGTTCAGCAAGATGAACATGAAATATAAAACAAGAAAGAAAAACTGTAAGTATCCATTCTTAAACACTGACATATAAACAAAAGCTCATTTATACACAACAAATTCGTGTTAAGGCTTATTATTTTGCTAAGTTCACCTTAAACAAAAAAATTCAAAATGTAACTCACATCAGTCGTCATTACAAGCGAACACGTGTCCTGCGGCTATATAAATGACATGCGAACTAAGAAAGTGATGGCATTTACAATAGTTATGCATAGGTGGCAAAATTCTCATGACTAAAAAGTGGCAGTAACCTTCACACAAACTATCAAAATCAGATGATATAATATAACACTAAAATCAGATATCAAAATAACACTCAATTGAACGAAACAGAACCTGGCAGCTTATCTCACTTCGTTAATTAACTAACTATGTCACAGAATAAAGGCTTAGCCACAGTCAAAATAAACTTCTCTAATCTTCGTAACGGTACATAATCCTATTTACCCCACCCTCGACTCTGTTTGAGGGCAAATCTATTTGGCTTCTTAGTAAGCACGATGCAGCCATCACATGACAGTCACATTTGTCTACCCCGACTGCCCTGCAGTGGGTATTATGGAGGGAGGTGTGTCATGTTGACCAACACCAATAAACTGCTACCAACAACCTCAGGAGATCACATAGATCATTACTTCACATCAAAACACAGCCATTATTTCTTTACAAACCAAGACACTAAAATATTTCTTGCTCTTAATTATAATAATATATGCTTAATAATTCCCTAATATATTCTTTACAAGCTTATGTGGCGAAATATTCTCTGGGTTGTGAGCTCTTACAACCCAAATCTATTCCACCATAATTTTTGAACGTTTACGTCAAATGAACAAAAAATGGCATAAACTGTGGAATTACTTTTCCTAAAAATTTTACTACATAACAGTTGAATTTTCACAAAATAGAACCCATAAAATGAATTTAAAACATAGATCATGACAATACTTAAGTAAAATTTAAAAAAATTACACCATCTTCCTTAACTAAATTAATTCCATATAACAGTATCCAATCAATAGTAAAAAAAATTATTATGTATTTAGAACACTAACTTTAGTGACAAAATTTGACAGTAAACAAGAGAACCAGATAAAGTAAATAATAAAACTGAAAATATACACATTACTCTTTTTTTTTACAACTGTATGTACTGGTTAATCTAATAGTCCCTAAAACATCCTTAATATTCTACTTCCACATAATAAGAACAAGATTCAAGCATATACCAAAGTGGCAGATCTGATTAAACTTATATTGGATCACCAAAAGCGACAGCTCTAAACTTTTTTTTCGTGTCTTCCATTGCTTAACTAATTGACTCAATCTCAATACTTGAGTGTATCTGACCTCTCTAACCCTGGTGCTTATTTTGTGTGCATTAATCGCGCTCTCTTCCTTACAAAATCGACATTTAGATACTCTACTTAATTTCTTCCTAACTCTTCTCACTGTTAAACCCTTGCCAAATAATCGTTTCTCTGGATCCTCCTTATGCACATACATTACATGTTTCTTTACTTCAAACTTAGGCGTATTCAAACAGCGCTTCTGTACTTTCTCTGTGACCTGGGTGCTAATTATCAATAGACCTTGGCTATGTTCCTCTGCAAATCTGCAGCTAGGAGGGTTAATTAGGGCTGGCTGAGATAGGGGCTGATCTCTCTCAGTGTGGCTATCGGTTCCAGTAGTTGCTACTAAGTGATTCGTTAATCTGGTGTGCGTGTGTAGCATTACTCTAAGATTAGCATGCAGATTAGTGAGCTTTGGACTACGGTTTGTCGCATGACAATATCGAGACTTTGGTAGCGCTGATTCTTCAACCAATCTGTCCGCACAGTAGGTGACGATTTTCGCTGCAGCAGGAAAACATGAAAGGGAGACTGTTAAACCTACGACTGGCTGCAGAGCATTGACTGACACTTCGGTGGGCATATCCAAGTTACTTGAGGGGGGCGTGCAAATAATCAATGTATTTTCTCCCGCGCTGCTGTTTGCTGTATGTGTGTCTGGGTTAACTTCATCTGTGTCTGTTCGGATTAGAGGACTACAGTCATATGCGGCAAACTCTGTTATCTCACTTTCAGCTTCGGGAGGGGGCACTAAATCTACATCTGTTAGACTCTCTTCATCTGTCAGGCTAACTCTGTATCAACTCGTGTCTCAGGGCAGTAATCACATATAACAAATTCTGCTGCTCCAGTTACAGCTTCGGGAAGGGGCGCTAACTCTTCTAATTCTAAAAACTGTTTCACATCTAATACAATCACTTGCTCTTCAACTATTTCTTCTATCTCCCCATTATTCTGTCCTTTGCTAACTTGGCTATCTACCTTCATAGTATTATCCAATACCTCCAAACTCTTTCTATCCCTGTCTGTATCCTCTTCATTACTGCAAGTTTTAACTATAAGTGACTTCACTACTCTCTCCTCTACAAGGGTTCGATTCCCATCCTCTCTTCTCAGTTTCTCCTGTGTCGCCTCCCTCTCCCGAGCTAATCTTTGCTTCTTTAAAACTTCAAAAATAGCATCCGCGAGACCTTTAATGTCAAACACAATTTCCATTAAATTGCATATTTCCTCATCTTGCTCTAACCCTAGAGGAGTAAAAATGGTTGCCACCATTCGAAGGACGTCGATGTCTTCTACTTTACTCCAATGCATGGGGGGTGGTCCTAGCTCAGCTTCCAAAGTTTGATACAATGGGGTTTGCTTAATTAAACTGAATAAGGGGTCCTCTTCATGCTAGTGTCTCTCAAGGTTGTAGCAGTCTAAATGTTCTGAAGTGCAAAATGCCAAAGTCTTAGATTTCGAAATTATTAATGGATCAATAAAAGCCTGTTTTTGTCCTGTGTAGTCAGAGTGTGGAGGGCAATGCTCTGTGTAACTATTGGGACCGTTGTATCTGTAATGCTTAAAATTTAAATTCTTCCTCTTGGTGCAGTCTCAAGTAAAATGGCCAAAATTTCCACACTTGAAACATTCCTTCTGACGATGCCTAGCATTTCTACTGAATGAGTTTCTACGGTTCTTATTCTGTGGATACTTATCAGCGCTGTGTGCAGACGTATACAGTATTCCATGTGCCATTTTAATTTCTGTTTAAAATTTCATGCCAACAGATATATATTTATACAAACTAATCTATGCGATACACTCTTACTCAATAACACTTTAATACAATATCTCTCACTCAATGTCTCAATTTTTCAACCAATATTTCACAAAACCTTCCGAATATCTCGTAAACCTCTTAATATCTCAAAATACAATCCTAATACCTCATTAGCTTCACAAACAAAACCTGCTAAATTGCTACCTAACTTAACTCAAAATTCTCAACTTTAATTACACACATAAAACTCACTGAACTCTTAATGGTATCAATCATCTGTGATACTCTTTAAAAAAAAATTATGACACACAAGAGTGTAGTGAATTATGAAAGCTGATATGCCCAGATGGGATCCGAACCCTACACTTGCTGATTGTGGGTCAGCTGCTCTATCCAATTGAGCTACTGGGCATTGATCATGTTTGTGCAAAATTTCACTACAAAGACTTTCACTATTAGCAAAGAATAGCACTCTTAGCACTAATTCTTAATGCCATTTAACCGATTAACTCATCAGAAAACTTATCAAAACATCAATAGTTCTACAATGTAGCACTGCATATTAAACACTCTCTACAATGGCAATCATCAAGCAACCTTTCCGCTGCATAGGTGACGAACATTATTTTTTTCCTCTGGAACAAACAATGGCGCAATACACTGAGAGATGTAAATGGCTACTTGGCCTAACACAATATGCATCAAACTCTTAAATAACCTTACTCAAATTATACACTTTTACCCTATTCATGCCACTAAAAATAAAACTAAACAACAATTCAACCTGCTTACTAAATTTTCACATGTGCAGTAAATTTATAAACACTTTACGGCTTACACACTCTGAAGCCAAACTAACTCTTTTCACCATTAATTAAAGCAAATTAATTATTATATTAAAGTAAATTTCAATTTTCTTGTTCACAAGCCAATGAATTCACATACATCCGCAATAACCAACATGATATCATTTCTACTAGGCCAAAACCAGCCAAATCCCTTAACTTTGCCTTAATTGCCTAATCAGATTAACACAAAATTTGTTAAATTTTAAATTAATTGTTAATTTGTTAAAATTGTTAATTTGTTAAAAAAAAATTCAAAGTTTACTGGTTTATTTTACTCGGCACAGTTGGTGAAAAGCCTGGACTTTTCTCCAACTGTGCTGAGTGTAGTACTGAGAAAAAAATTAGAAAACAAGATTTCTTGTTTCAAATAAAAATTTATTTTCCTCTTATTCAGAAATAGAATTTCTATTCTTGTAGTGCATTATAATTATTTTTGTCTATTAGTTTTTTAAATAAACGTTTATTTGCATTGCCATATGCTTTTTTTTTTTACTAAATGACTAAAAAAACCTATTAAAATTAAACTTGCCCTTTTTGTTAAATATTTTCATAAAATCCAGAATATATGCTGATTAATTTAGCATACCATAATTCCTTTCTTTATTTATTTGTCAAAAAAAGTTCTAAAGTAATTTTTTTGACTGAGCATAGTGAAAAAAAATTCCTGGGTCTGTGGATGTAAACCGGTTTTTCAGGCTGGACCCTGTAAGGGTTAACAGGAGTCTTCCATCTAGTATACATTATCGGTTTCTTTAGTAACATTTCAAATCACAGCACTTTATAGTAACTTCGTTTTTGAACACTATTATTCTGTAGGTCAACATGGGCATAGAGGAAAATTATCTTGATCCAGGTGGGATCTGATTGATGACATCAGGTGCTCTGACCACTGAGCTACCATCTGCCGATCAATTATCCTCTATTGTGGATGTTAAACCCCATCATTGTATAATCAGCCAACTTATAACTGCAAGTGAAGGATTTTTTATTGCAGATCTTCCAGGCTTGGGCCCATGACAAGCAACACTCCATGGGACAATTGACTGGCATTTTTTAATGAGTTACCCTTAATTCTTATGCACAGTTTTTAGGTATCTCTAGTACATACATCTAGTATACATTATCAGTTACATTAGTAACATTTCAAATCACAGCACTTCATAGTAGCAGTGTTTTTGAATACTATTATGCTGCAGGTCAACATGGGCATAAAGGAAAATTGTCTTGAGCTGGATGGGAGACCCACAACCTTTTGTCATCAGGAGGTTGTGGGTTCAGATCCCACCTGACTCGAGACAATTTTTTTCTATGCCCACATTGATCTGATGTGTTCAAAAACATTGTCTTCTGTCTGCTTCCTAATGCCTGTCCCTTCCCTATCCAGTTGTGAGCCTTTGAGATTATTCTGGTGCCAATTTAGTCCATTGTGTGCAAAAAAAGTACCACTCAGAAATAAAATAACCCAAATCTTCCAAGTCTTAACTTTTGTTCTGTAGAACATACACTTTTGAGTTACATTACTAAAGCAGTTTTATGAAATTTGCATTTGTTAAATATATACAAGATTACTATTAGAAGCCACACGGAAGAGGGACATCATTTTAGGATCTGTGGGAGGGCAACTGATGTTCTCAGTGCATAATTTATAACGGTAATATTATTTAATATCTCTATAAGATGAATAATAAGGAAAAAAAACTGATTTATTTACAATTTATGATTATTTATTTATTTATTATATGTTTATATATTATTTTTTCCCACCAGATTTTCTGCTATAACGCTAGTCAGGATCGTTTGGAATTATGTTTAGAACCTCATGGCCATTTTCCTGTTGGTGAAGGGATAGAGGATAAAATACTTAGTATAAAAGCAACTGATGGAACAATGGAAAATAGCAGGTGCCAATCATTTAGTAATTCTATTAGTCAAATATCAGGTAGTGTAAGGAAGCAAGCTTTACCTATACCATTTCAAGGAACAGGATACTCCCTGAAAGATGCAAAAACCACTGCTAAAACTATGGAAAGGAGTTCAGAAAATGTAATAGTCAGTGATATTGAACTTAATCAACAACATGCATCTCCACCTCATAGATTAGTGAGAAAAGGCCCTGGTTTTTCTGTTTTGAGCTCTAATCACCCCAAAACAAAAAGCTCCAATTTAGAGAGACTTCAGAATTTGGCTGATCAAGTGAGTACTGAAAACCAAATGGAAGCTGAGGTAAACATTTTTTTGTGTATAAATTTTTTGTACCAGTTATATTTTTATAATTTTTACTCTTTATTTCACTTATTAATGCATTTAATACCAAGAATGTGTGTGTAATCAGCATTTTTTATCATCAAAATTCATCAAAAGTTTTCTGTAAAATAAAGAGTTTTATTAAAGTAAAATATGTGAATTGAAGTACAATTTTTTAAAACTTTATGGAATTTTTAAAAAAATTAAGTGTTTTTAACTAAAAAATTGTTGAAAATTTGAATTTTTCAAAATTTTATTTGTGACTACCTCAAATTCTATTAAAGTATCTGTATGATGATTTAGATGTTGTAAATTAGTAATATTTTTTATTTATGAAGATATGTTTTGTAAAATTGCCTAATCAAAGATTCGATATTGCATTCATGTGCTTTTGACTGGAAATATACTAGTAGGATAATTCATAAGTCTTGCATTTTTCTCCATTCAAAATGTGTATATCACCAAGTTGCATATACATACCTCTGAATGTAGTACTAAGGGAAAGTATAAAGTCCATTGCATCAGTAGTTTCCTTGACAATGGACATGTTCAATAATGTAAATTTGTTCCACACTTATTATGATGCAGCACTGGTATTATAAAAAAAAAATAAAGACCCCTCAAGCAGCTGCTTCCCACAGAGATCTGACAGGTTGTAACGCCCAAAAGATTTTTAAACTTTTTCTCTTTGGACTTTTTGGCTGATCCAAATTAAATTAAAACTCCAGATAGCGTATCAGGCACCAGGCAATATTAGTTTGCCAAATAAAGTTAAATGAGGGTTCATTAGATATATTAACATTATTAGTCACAAAGAATTCAAAAGATTGTCAAATTTTTAAAGTTAAATCTTAAACTCAATTATTGTTGCTCAAGAGAAAAAATAGCAAAGTTAAAATATTCATATAACAAAGTTTACTTCCAAAAAATTCAAGACTCACCATAATAACTGATTAATACAAAGGTCTGACAACTAAAAGCTCATTTACACATCTCCAAAACTGACAAACTTGTCAGCTAACATCGCCCTCATTACTATCTCATACTGACTATCTCCACTATCATTGCTGACTCAGCCTATTTCTATCATTACTGACTGTGTCACCTAATGTCACTTAGAATACATGTGACATGTGTTGAACACTGGGAAAATCATTTGCATAAACTTACAATCGTGTGCTAGCTATGATGCAAGAGGGGGAGTGTCCTTAATGTGTGCATTAGCAGCTATCAATCAAAAGTCGGAGTTGCATATCTGTAACTCCTTTAGTGGATTGGAAGAGAGAAATGTGACAAATTCCCAAAATGGATAAATAAAGTAAAACTGATTAAGGAACAGCAAAAGTGAATGGGTGAATAAGGAACCTGTCAGTTTAATATGCCATAGATAAGAATCTGTGAAAAAGGCGATACTTTAGACAATGAAAGAAAAGAATAAAGCAGATGATATTTGATATTGTCATTAGTGTGTTATGATAGTTTACTGTAAATGATTAATTTTCCAGATCAGATGTAAAATGGTCACCATTGAGTGTATTTATCAGGTAAAAATGGGACTTATTCAGTTCTCAAACATTTCTTGGAAATAGTAAAAGAAGTTTCTGAAAAATGACACTTGTGTCACCCTATATATTACTTTGTTAAAAATTAAAACAACAGTTAAATATGTTGATTTAATTTTTGTTTAAATTATTTGTTTACTCAAGAAGAAGTAGTTACTGAAGAGTAAGTACTTCAGTAAGTACTTCAAGAAGTACTTACTGAAGAGTAGTTGCTCTTCCAGTGAACAAATGGTTAATATATTTGACTATGAAATAAAGGGGCCTGAATTTTAATTATGAAGTCATGCCTCTCTCACTGTAATTTCAATAGTGATTTACGTGGACTATGCATGATCCTCACAGTTCTCTGTAGCAAATGTTAACTATATAGACTTCTTATGCTTCAGCATTTTTTATCAGAACATTCTCTTTTCCATCTCTTCTTCCATCATTCTTAATTTATATACACAACTATTTTAATTGCATTTCTATTGACATTAGTTTTCTCTTTTATTGTTATTTCTTAGTTTTTTTTTACACCCATGGTGCTGTCATATATAACAGCACCATGGGTTGTTATCTTTATTGTTTTATTCACTTTTTGGCCTTTGTCTTTCATTTAATACTCTGATGTTATCCATGGTACTGTTATACATAACAGAACCATGGTTTGTTACCTTTATCGTTATTCACTTTTTGGCTATTGTCTTTTAATACTCTGATGTTAAAATAATATAAACTCCAAGGACTCCACCACCAACTTGGACAAAGTGGTAAAAAACATCTTTCCTCTTGTACCACTTAAGAATAATTTTTATTCAACCATGATATAATTGACTGTCACCTATCTCGTGTAATGAGATTCAGGTTGATAGTGATTTGAAAGGTTTACTTCACTAGGCTGAAGTAGGATTACAGTGATTATGTGTAAAAATTAAATGTAATACTCTGATGAGTGAGTTTTTTTATCACTATATATTATATATTGTTATCAATTAAATGGATGAAAACTGAGCATGAGTTCAAAAATATAATATATAACAATTCTAATTCTAAAACAATGTAATTTATTACAAAAGTATGGATAAAATCATTTATATAAACTAAAGTCAACCAAGAGCCTTTCTATATCAGTATAAAAATAAATCTTCGAAAGAACTTAGTATCAAAAAATAAGGTTAAATCACAAATAAAGGTTTATATCAGAACATTCTCTTTTCCATCTGCTTCTTAATTTATATACACAACTATTTAAATTGCATTTCTATTGATATTAGTGATGATATTTCATTTCAGTCGATGAGCAGTAAATTCATGTGTGTAAACAACACAGTGAATGATATTTCATTTCAGTTGATGAGCAGTAAATTCATGTGTGTAAACAAATCTGCAACCTATCGAGAATAACCTTACTAATTCTTGTAAACAAACAATCAATTGATGAACTCTTACTAGGGAAAATTTGAAATCAGCTCTGTATGTTTGACTAACATAAATCTCCTCAGTATCCTAAAACATCCTTATTTTTCTTGTCAGTCCACTAGTAGAATGAATACTAATAACTTATTTAATCTCCTGCACACACACCACATAAATCATTTTGTCTTTAGGTTATCTTATCAGGTACCAACTGAGACTAACTACATTTCCTTTTCATACTCCAACTCCTCCTCATACAATTCTTTCTTCCTTATTTTTCAGTTAGGTTCTTTGTTCGAAATCATTAGTGACATAATTCTCACGCTGTAGTTTGCACAAGTATGTATGTATACAAGTAATTACAAATCAAATTTAACCAGCTGGCTGTGACTCTTTTGGTTTTGCAGAATATTGAACTTGTTTCATTATTAAGCTTGATATTAAAGTTATCACAACAGCAGAAGCTATGAAATTCTTAAGCTGATAAAACCAGTAGAATTGGGAACACAATGTACAGATGCTGTTCATACATGTTTTCATGTAATAGAGCATTAACCATTGTATTATTTTAAATTATAAGTAAACACCCATTTAAGTGCAGACATATTGAATTGCTCTTACTTGAATACAAATGGAATCAAATGTGGAACAGTGATATCCATTCAAGTTTTATGTTTGCTTGAGGAAAACTATAAAAAATATTTCCACCATGCAAGAAGCCACTGGTGTGGAATGCATGAGATATGCTAGAGTTTTCCATTTGCACATAGCATTTTTTGAAAGAAAAGAACATTCAACAAGACCACCTTAAACCTCCCGAAACAATGCTTTGGTGTAAACAGCAGTTGCTGTTGTTTGGAAATAAATTATTGATTAAACTCTTTGCCTCCATTGCAGTCTTGGGTGTTTTAAAAACCTCCTGAATTTATTGATAGGACAGTGTTTTATCCCAACACTTGTCATAGATAGGTCTCATTGACTCACTTTGCACTAGCTTTTGTAATTCTTGTAACTTGTCCATATATTTCATCTTGCAACAAAAAAATGCATCAGAAATAAAGCAATTGAATTAAGACAAGCTTGCAATATGAAATGTTATCAATAAGATCAGTAAACATTTTGATTTTTAGTAGTATAATTTTCATTCATAACAGTTGAAGTGCTAAGATTAAAAAGTTCAAACACCTTTCTTAAGGATGTCAAGAAAAATTAAAACATTTCACTACTGCTTAAAATACACTGCTCAACATAGAAAATGTCACACCAGGAAATATTTGTCGGAGCGCTATGCAAATAAGTGGGTATGTGTTGACAGTCAGGTTATGTAAATGAATGCAATTGCAAACCAATCACATGATAGGTAAGGGAGATAGCGGTAAAACGGCTCAGCATTGCTAAGTTTGGTTGTCCTCACCTGGGCATGTGAACCACTGCATTGGATTCATCTTGGTGGCAAAACCCCGTGTAAAGATTGAGAATGCCTGGGCGATGTTATCAGGAATCCTACCAACACAGACACCTCTACCAGAGTCTTCATTGTAGGGTTATGTATGGCTGGTTGGTCCCTGCATCACTTCACAGTGGAAATCCATCAGGGTGCAACAACTATCAGCCGAATTTGGCAACAGTGGTTGGAGGAAGGTAAAGTGTCACTGTAATGGAATTGATGCACATAGGTGGACACCTAAATGCCTCAATCACCCCATTCGACGGTAAGTCATAGCTGCCCCACAGTCCACAGCGGACGACATTCGACTTGGTGTACAGACAGCTATGGACATCCCCATGTCGACACAGACTGTGAATCACAGATTGACTGAGACAGGTATGTGCTCTCGCCAGCCATTGCAACGACTGCCACTCACCACGGCACATCGTCACACAAGGTTGCAGTGGTGCCATACCAGACAAGCCTGGTGGGACAAATGGAACCATGTCATATTCAGTGACAAGTCTCACTTCTGTCTCAGTGCCAACAATTCAGATTCTGGAGACAATGCTGTGATCGGGCTGATTTTGCTGCCATCCATGAACATCATATGGCTCCTCAGCCTGGTGTCATGGTTTAGGGCGTTGTCAGTTTCAACTACTGTTCACTACTCATACACATAGTGAGTACAATGACAGCATGACAATACATCAGTGAGATGCTGCAGGCTGTTTCATTGCTGTATCTCTGTGGTATCCCTGATGCATTGTTTAAATGTGATAATGCCCGCCCTATAATGTTAATGCAGTTGTAGATATGATATAACACATGCAGTTATAGATATGATATAACAGATGCAGTTGTAGATATGATATAACAGATGCAGTTGTAGATATAACACATGCAGTTGTAGATATATAACACCTGCCCGCACATTGCCAACATCAGTAGACAGTGCTTACAAGGTGTCCAGTTGCTGCCTTGACCTGCATGATTCCTAGATTTCTCCCTAATAGAGAACATGTGGGATATCATTGGCAGATGACTTCATGTCTCTGCACAACCCCCTCGCAATGTCGATGAATTATGGACACAGGTCACCGACCATGGTCCACATTACCTCAGCAGACCATCTGGGGTGTTTTCCACTCGATGCCACACTGTGTTGCTGAATGTATAGCCCAGCATGGCGGTCATACAACCTACTGACTCAGGCCACATTATACTGTATCTTCATCCATTGCATTCATGTAATTCCTCAGAAATAAAATCGCTTCTTGTCCTACTTGTCTACATGTGTGGTAAGTTTTGTCTCATTCCATGCCTTCCTTCATGGTGTGGCATTTCCTATGTTGAACAGTGTAATTGTAAAATAATACCATAACCATATTACCCCACATAAAGTCAATGGATGGGTATGTATGCAAGCTGGGTGAGGGAAGTTGTAAAATGAATATGAGGTGGTGCCAGTTACAGAACAATACAATAATTTCTACAGAAAATAGGATAATTTGATGCACTATTAGTATGTCATGTAACCACTATGGTTGGCGATACAGTGACATGTTGTAGCATCAAATCCTACAATTATCTGATATTCTGTGGGATGTGCCACTATTTTTCATGCACTTGTTCCCATAAGGAGACTAAATTATGTGCTGGTTAAGGATAGGCCTGCAGATAACGTTCTGCTGTGTTCAAAATATGTTTGGTTGGCAACATATCCAGGATCTGGCTGACCAGGTATTGACGCTCACTGTAGCATTATCCTGCTGGAACACAAAACTCAGCACACCTACCAAGAACTGTAATTCAATAGGCTGTCTTCAACTTATTTCTAGGCATTCAAACTGCCGGTAACACATACCAGTAGCAACTGGCTGTCATGAATGATGACTCCCTGAACAAGAAAACCCAGTATGCATGTGGTGTGACATTCATAAATGTCAGAGGGATCTGACCTGTGCCCATGTTGTCTCCTTATGCATATTCAGTGGTTTTTTGCTTCCAGACAAAACAAAGACTCATCATTAAACACTACCATTATTAGTATCAGGATTCTCTATGCTGAAACCAGCTACACATGGCAATGGTGCTCAATGGTACAATGGACAATAGTCTATGGAAGTCATCCATTAGTAGTCCTGCAATTAACCTTTTGCATGTCAGAGCCCTAATAATCGTTTTCATCTTTCAAATTCTAGTGACATGAGAAGTAAGTTTCATTCCTGTAGTACAAGGTTGTAAAAAAAATTCCGAATAGAAATATGATTTTTTTCAACTGTTTCTAATGAAATATTGAAAATAACATTTAAATCTGTGATATATATATATATTTAGCTGTAAAAGATAGACAGTATTCATAATATATAATGTATAACTGTTTTCAGCAGTTTACATTGTATAATTATCAGGGTATATACCTCCTCATTGTGAGGGGTTGACCCTTCAGAGATCAGCTGCATTAACATTATACCAAAATATAAGCAACAATGTATAATTCACTTACCTTTACATATCTTAGAGAAGTGAAATCACATAAACAGTAGGCTTAAACAAGTTATTATACTGACCTAATACTAATAATAATGTAAGACATTACCTTATATGCTGAACACAACCTTTCAGTGTATAGAAGTGTATTTCAGTGTATAGAGTGTATAGATAACATTGATGTTGGCCTGTAAAGGGTGATAGGTAATGTCCTGTTTCAGTTTTGTCAGCCCTGTTTTGTTATACCAAAATATCAGCAACAATGTATAATGTTAATGCAGCTGACATGTCTGAAGAGCCGACCCCTCACACTGAGGAGGTATATGAATGAATGATTAATTACAATTAATACACAAAAGATGAAAATGAGAAAGTTTTCTTATATTGGAGACTGATAAGAGGAAAACACTAAATAGTCATGTAAAATAATTTTTTTTTTATTTTTATGATTAATTACATTTATGCTATGCTTTATTTCCAGGGACATAAAACCAGTTTTTCATCACCTAAAGAAACAGTCTCTGCAGACCTGGGATTTAATGATATTACAATGGCAGATGACAGCAAATTTAAAGAACCACCCAAGATTGGAACAGAATCAGAAAGCACACCTAAGGTGAAATCTGAATCAGACATAAAATGTAGCACTTCTAACTCGCTGGAAGAAATGGAAGAAGTAATGTCAGTTGGTGATATACCTTTAAAAGTAGTGTCTGATGATGGTAAATGTATGCAAGATAGCATAAGTAATTGTGAAATGGAAGTATTAAATAAAGACAGAACTGATGTAAGTGATGAATTTTCCCCTCTATCAAAAACTAGTATAGAAACAAAATATGCTGAAAAGCTGGAGGAGGTTCAAAAAATGGATACAGATAGTGTCTAAAAGACAGCAGAATCTTAGATGTAGTACCTGTGATACCAAAGTTAATACCATTGATCTACAGGACATTGAATAGATCATATTGTCACTTCGTAAATATGATGCTAAGTGAATTTCATTTCTTGTTACAGTTCTCATTGCTGTACATTGTTCATTTAATTCCAAATGTGCTCAGCAGCTCATGCATATCTCTGTTTGTAAATAGACAGGAGAGGTGTGGTGACTTATAGCCTAAACCTCATTTCTCCATTAGATGATAATAGTAACATTTTTACTTAAGTGATTTATTATTTATAAGAAAATTTTTGCCACAGGTGCATATTAAAAGTAAAAAAAAAATTATGCTCATGGTTTTAAATGTTGCAACATATGAGTATTATGAGCATACATTTTAACATGTTGATCATATATCTTTCATGATTAAATTGTGCCATGAAAAGTCCTTTTGAAGATATTAAATTTTTATATGGTTGGAAAATTATTTTAGAATATTGAGCTTGTTATAAACAAAATAAGTGTTTTATCATAAAATCCATAAAATCATAACTATGCTAAAAAGAAATAGAATATTGCAGGTAGAGTTGTCAATGTAAAAATAATTCAATTGGTGTCAGATCAAACATATATGGATCTGTTGATATGTATTAGGCTATGCTAATTAGTAAAGAAAATGTGCAGTATGATTTTTAATCTAAAGTCTGACTGAAGTTTAAGGTACACTAAGCTTATAAATAGAAACAAAATATAGATAGAAACTAAAAGCAAGTACTAGAATATTGCCTGGAATAGGACTGACTAATATAAACCCTACTTTTAAGTAGACTACAACATATTAGAAACGTGTAGTAATTGTGCAAATGTGAAGGAATTGCCTCCTGAACTCAAACTTGGGATCATTCTTGGCAGAGCAACTGGTACATAGCCAGGAGATCCAAAGCTTGAATTCAGGAGGTTTCAGGAGTTTTTTTTTCACTTGTCTAATTACTACAAAATGACTATCACTGTAGTGAGATTCATTCCTTCTTATGACTTGTTTGCAGTCTATAATTCTTAACCCTTCCAGTGTCCAGGCTGAAAAACAGGTTTCCATCCAGGGGTCAAGCTATTTTCTCGCTGTGCTCAGCCAAAAAAACTTTAGAACTTTTTTGCCAAATAACTAATGAAAGGAATTATGGCCTGGTGTGTACCAAATTAATCAGCATTTAATTCTGTATTTTCTGAAAATCAAGTATTTAACAAAAAAGACTATATATGTTTTATTTTAATAGGACTTTTTTAGAGTCATGTGGTAAAAAAAATGCATCTGGCAACATAAAAAAAAAACAAACTAATAGACAGAAATGATTACAATGCATGTGAATAGAATGACTATATATTTCTGAATAACAAAAAAATTTACTTTTTGGTTTTAAGTAAATATTTTTCTCATTTTGTAATTTTTTCTCGGTATCATACTTTGAGAAAATTCCAGGCTTTGAGCCAACTGTGCTGAGTAAGATAAACAAGTCAACTTTAGAATTTTTTTAAAAAATAACCAATCAATGAAAATATGTCATGTTATATACCAAATTAAACAGAAATTAATTGCGAATTTTATGAAAATAATAATATAAACAAATTTGCAAACATATTGATTTTAATAAGCATTTTTCAATGTGATATGGTGAAAAAAAAATCGCACTCTACAATTAAGACTTCATTTTTGGAAAACCTGCTAAATAAAGATAGTTAAATTATATATTTATTGAAAGGAAATTTTCTCACAAATAATATAATATTCAACCTGAAATATGATTTTCATTTCTTTTAAAGACTCTTTTCAGTATCATATATTTTAAATTTTAAACACAGCCAGTGTTATACAACCTGACTTGGCCTTCTCACATTCACAGGATTTCCTGAACTGGTTATGAAATAGAAAAAAAACTTCCTTGGCTACTTTTTTTTTACTAAACATTATGAATTTTTTCTTTGGGTGTTGAAGTTTTGCGATCTTGGCTAAGTGCAGAAAGGTTTGTGCACCAAGAACCAACCCTTCCCGAAATTGCCCTCCCAAATGATAGCCAATTTCCTTAGCAAGGAAGTCTATTTTGCTTCCGTATCCAAGACATTCAATTTCAGAAAACTGTAAAAGCTCAGTTTTTTTATTAAAAAAAAGCAAGAAATTATAAAAGAAAAATTATATATAACCTAATGGGATGTTAAATAAAATATTCACAAAAACTTAAGCCAGCCTCCGATCTAGCATAACTCGGAAAGATAGATAAATCAGCCAATTGAAGATCGCTAACTAACGGAAGTAAATATACAGAAATGAATTTGCTTTTTATCCAAGACATCATTTATTTTCAGAAAATGATACCATATCAAAGTTTTACTGGAAAAGTAATAAATAATAAAATAAAAATTAACATGTAGCCTGATGCAATGTTAAAATATCCACAGCAACAAGTTGTAGGCCAGCCATATGATATAGCATAACTATGAAAAAATAAAATAAATATTTATTGATCAGCCAAAAGATCGCTAATTTCCGAAAATAAATCTACTCAAATGAAAACTAACTAAGGTCTAAATATAAAAAAAATACTAACTTTACAAAGAGTTTCCAATATGATGCACCAAAACTGTAAAAAACATAGCACGCGGAACGGAGATAGCATGTGTCAGCCATCTGTGTCTTGTTTAACTCAGTTAAATGCAGGTACACCAGAATTTCTAAGAAGGATGTGTTTACTTTCAGTTTCGATTTGGAGGATGCTGGGAAAAATGATAAAAATAACTTGGGAATACTGAAATAGGTTTATAACAGAAAAGAGTATGAAACAGAAAAAAAAAATATTGGTAGGTATTTTGTAATCACTTCCAAATTCTATCGTTTTTAAAAATAGCAGTTTTTTTGTTATTTTTTAGATTTTCGAAAATTTAAGGAAAAATTGGTTGATAATAGTTCAAATCAAACTTGTGAGCTTAAATCAAAAGGTTGCTTCAGCAAATAGGAACGTTAACAAGCAAATTTGCAATACCATTTAGTGCTTCTAAGAAATGGCAATCAGATGGCTTTATAAAATTATTTATATTCTAGTTTAATAAAATATGCATCAAATTAAAAAACATTATTTTTGAAGCCTGAATTATATATTTTTTATAAGTTATATATATATAAAAATTACAATGGCAGTTTTTATTTAAAAAAAGATACTTTTTTGTTGTGCTATAAATGTATACATATGCCCTTGGCCTCTCAATTCAGATTCTCTGAACTTATACAGATGACGTGGACACTGGAAGGGTTAAAGATTCCATGCTATTTTTAGTTTATTATAGGTTTGAATCTGTTAGAGCTTACTTGGAAGTGAACTCATGTTATTAATTTTGGGCAGAACATTGCCTGCAGTCCAACAGTACTACTTTTTTTTGTGAATCACTAGACATTGGAAACTGTAAAAAAAATTTTCTTTGGGTTTTTTTTTTGTAGTAAAAAAACTAATTAAGCATTTACAGTGAAAACTTGATTAATTCTCTAAAAATCAGAAAAATATCAGAATTTAGATATGTTTGTAGCATATCTTGTTTCGAATATCTTGCAAAACATTATCAGTAGAAATCGATATTTTGGTACTAACCACCGAAAAACTAATGTTTTACCAACCACTGGTTGTTGGCCCCTGAACTAGAGGATTTGTTTGTTTATATCATAAGTAGTAATGTAAAATAGTTGTATCATTTATATCTCAAGCAGTTCTGATGAAATGTCATTTGATGTCAGATTTTAGTTTTAAGGTATCATTATTACATTGATTCAAGGTCATTAGTAATGTTAAAATTTATTCTTATAGCATATAGGTACATACTTGTATGTAAAGTATTACTTAACCTAAAACAAAATAGCATTTTAATAAGATTGATCAAAGAGTTTGTATACCTGGTGTTTTTTTTTTATTCTTAATTTTGAATTAATTATTTGACAGACTGTTATTTCAAAACTAAGATATGTTGCTGTTGAAATTGATATAATTGCTGATACTGTGACAGTGTTACTTGCTACAAACTACTTGAAAATAGTTGCTGGGATTAATATTGTCTTGGTGATTTGATTTTAACTTCATAAAGAATATTGGTTGTCAGATACAACCAATATCTGTATATTAATGCATAACTTGCTAGATTCTTCTAATTTAAATGAAAGAATGTTTCCTTGAGCCTAAATTTCATCTGAACTTCAAAACAAGTTTATTTCTAAAACGAAAGACAGTATTTTTTGATATTGAAACCTTTATGGACAAAATAAACTATTATTGGATGCAAAGTGGTAATATTGGTATCGAAAAGCTTGAGACTTCCTAGTAATATTTATTGGTACTTCTCCCCCCTCCCCATAATGTTTGCATATTACATTTCCTCCACCCCCCACCTACCCCAAAAAAAGAAAGATATATATATATATTGCATGAACATCTATATCCCAAACACTAAATATACCACTGTACTTTTTTCACACATTTATCGTCATTGAATTTTAATCATATCTATCCACTGCTTTCCTAAAAACACTTCTTGATGTGCATATGGTTGTGGCTTGCTAAAAGTTCATGTCAGAATATCAGACAGCAGTATTATAAATAATATTAAAATGAAAAAGATTAAAAACTTTTTAAAATAAAGACAATGAATAAGACTAGTTTTTATAAATCCATTTGTAATGGAGTTTGTTTTTTAATTTTTTTTATCAGGAAAAAGGTACTTTAGAAACTTATTCTGATGTAACTAACAAACATAAATGATTTGTGTTATAAACCATACAATAGAGTTACTTAATTCAATAAAATGAATTTAAAAATAAAAACACTAACCTAATTTTAAAATAGTGACTTAAAAATTAGTTAAAAGTGTAAATTTTAGCATATTGTTGTAACCTTTTAAATTAGAAATGCCATCTGAATCCCCCAAATTCTTCAAAACTAATACCTCTAATTAACGTTTCCTCATCAGCAATTGTTAATATTTAACACTAAGTGATAAATGTACCATTTGAAACACTTGCCCTTATTTAGATTTTCAGGTGAAATATTAGAACAACTAAAGGAAGGGTTTTAAACCTTGTTTCCATATTTGGCTTTATTCCTCATAAGTTCAATATTTTGTTACTGCTACATTCACTTAACATTAAATCATGTAGAAATAGTGATGTTTTGAGTGCTCTTGTTCTGTCTTTGTTGGCAGCTCTCTATATTTCAGTAGTAAACAAGCACAGAAACTTGAAATGATTGATTAGTGAGGAGATTAATTTATTGTTGCATTTTGGAATCATTGCATTATTTACATGAAATGAATTTGATTTTTTTTTTATCTATGGGCTATTTAAAACTGTCACTAATCCCAAATTATTTTAACTATCGCATATTCTTCGAAATGCACATTTCTTCCTTATTTTAGCTTCAAACATGGGGTACTTTTTAGGTTTAAGAGTTTCAAAGCAAAACGAATGCATTTATTAACATTTAAATCACTAAAATTCATTTTCCTCTATAAAATGTACAATAATATACTGGTTATTTCTCATCCTTGCTTCATACATGAATTTTGTATACAATATCAACTTCTGGGCAATAGAGAGTATTATAATTGTTGCTTTACATAAATTTTATTTAAGAAAACAAATTTTGATAAAATTGTGTTGTTCAATAAATTGATAAATACAAGCAGAATAATATAGAAATTCAGTTATAATGACTTGCAGGAAAATGCCTTGTAAAAATTAACAAGTAGAAAGTTAGATAAAAAAAATATATATATTTTCAATCGTAATGAAATATAATCCCACCACCACACCACCCTTGAGGTTAAAACACACTTTTTCAGTTGCATGTTCTAAATTTTTCAGGACATTTTCTTGAGTATTAAAATTTGCCTATTAAATTTTTTATAAATATATAAATGAATTTTTCACTGATACATTAAATTTGAATGTTTGCTAATAAGGTAGAATTTTTCTGTGCACAACTTATACCCCTCATCAATTTTTTGCATTGTGTATGATACCATTGGTAACACAAATAAATCACCTGGCTTCAGCTAACTGAGATATAAAGAATCATATTGATTTTGGCTCAGTCGGTAGCACCAGGCTGGTAATCTGTAATTCCTAGGTTCGAGTTCAACCTTGGGCTAGCATTGATATTTGTCCCCACTAAACCACCATCCTGCCTTCAGGCAGAAAGAGAAACCAGTGGGCTTGGAAAGGATACTGTCTGTTGGATGGGACATGGATCTGTGACCCCATGTGCAGGAGAGCCATACTCTGTACACATTAAAGAACATGCTGGGTGACCTTGGTGGGAGACTTCCATCTCTCTCCTAACAGCTTTCCAGTGCCTCCACTTCCCCAACCTTTTCTAAGCCCTTTGGGTCCTTGTGACCTAACCATTTAGCTCATTGTGTGCAAAATAGTACTGCTTGGAACTAAAATAACAACAACCCATACCCATTTTGAATCAAAAACTTCCCTGTATAACTCTCCACTTGTTCTCGGTATGTCTAGATTTCTCTGTTACACTATCTATCAAATTTTTGTTTTCTTGCATGAAGTTTCAATTATGTCAAACTGTTTCTGAATCTATTGGAGTTAGCATCTTGCATGCTACCCAGCATCAAATAGCACTTTGAAATAATCTCACTTTCAATATTTGAATTCACATTAATTTCAATATTCCATTGACAAATTCATAATGATTGGCTGTCATTAACATTCAAATCACTGAAATACATTTTCTTCTATAAAATATACAACACAATGTAAAGTTTAGTAATGTAAGAAAAATTTTCATTAAATTATTCAAAAACTAAAGAAAAATATATTAAAATTTTAAGTACATTTTTAGAATGCAGCTTTGATTTCTTCAATATCATCTTATAATTACCTAATTATAAGATGCAATTCTGTAAATTAATTTGGAAATTTATGCTTCTCATAGATACAAATGATGCACACACTGTTGCAATACAACTACTTTGGTGATGGTATTAATATAGCTACTCGTGTGTTGCTCAAAAATACTTAAAGTAGTTTTGTAATTTTTTAATTTCCAAATTTAAATTTTGTACACTATGCAATAAATAAGTAATGGCAGATTCACATCAAAACTTTACAACAGTGAAAAAAATTAAAATTTTAATTGATACGAGATATGCCAAATAAAACTATATTATAATTAGGGGAAAAAGATGTTATTTTGTATTAAAATTAGTAGCTTCAACTGTAGCATATCCATAAACATTGGCCATTATTTACATATATTTTCAAAAACTTTACTTATTAGCATTGCCAGAAAAGCAGAGAACTTCAATGTTGTAACAATAAATGTTTAAATATAGGTGACAATCACAGCATTACCTGGTTGACATTTTAACATCAATATATCAATAAATATTTTTTGTAAAAAATTTCACCGATATACGGGACATGAACCCACATCTCTGTAGAAACATGCCAGGGTATTCTTACTGGTTGAACTAATGCCGGCTCATCTGTTTTCCACTAATATAAGACTTTAAACTCTTCACCAATGATTTCCGACGCCTACCATTGGCACCATCTATGATCGACGGGTGGCAGTTATTTCTTTTTATATTGTGTTGAGTAAGATGGTATCCTGTATATATATGTAATTGTAAGTCCCGTATGTCAGCAAAATTTTTTCCACAAAATGTTTATTAATGAATGTTTATAATATAAAAAAACCATTGTTCTAGTTTAAGCCAACTCTATATTAAAATAATGAAAATATTTCACACAAACAATCAATTGATAAACTACAGTGTTTTTGCATATATACTTATCAATAATCATACTTGTTATAAGTATATAAAAAAAATTCCTTGTTATGCATTGGTAAATAATTAATTTGCTAATTTTTAATTTTTGTGTTTGTTTTTAAACAAAAGCAGAGTTAATGGATTCTGTTTTAGCTGAAATGTTTAATACAGTCAGGTTATTAATAAGATTTTAGATCAAAAGGAAATAAGTATTTTTGTAATAGATATTTTGTCATTTGGAAAATACATTCATCAAAGTACAAAAAAAACATCAGAATAAAAATCTTTTAATTAAAATAATCATTTCAGTAACAACCTAAGCTTTTTAGCTTGACATTAAAAATTCTTCATTTCCTTATCTTACAGTCTTGTAGATAAAATAAATGCAGAGTGTAGTTTTGATTTATATGTTTCTGTTGCAATAAATGACAGATGAAAAAAACTAATTATAAAAATACTTAATCTGATACTCAGATTTTAATTCCAATTTTGTGTTGTGCCCAATTCTGAGTAGTGTGTAAATATTCTGACAAAAGTTTGGTGGAATTTAGGAAACAAATTTTCAAATTGAAGTTACTGACTTCTGAAATCTTAAACTTAAAAAGCTAATAACTTTATATGAAATCTTATTAAAATATGTTCCAGTATAGGAACTTAAAGACAGTGGCTTTTTTTTTTTTTCAGGTTAAAATGGCTTCGTAAATAAAGTTCCTTAAAATTCCAAACTTCAGCAAAAAAATAAGTCAATAGCCAAATTAACTAGTGAGCACCTGTTGAATGTTCTGTATAGGTAATGTACCTTACATGTCCATTATTTTCCCAAATTTGCAGGACAAAATATACAGCTTCTCACAGTAGAATTCATTTGAGCCTTACCATTTTTCAAAAATCACACATGGACCTTAGTTAAATACTGGTTGATGGCCCTTGACCAATTTTATCTTAATGCTATATTTAAATATGAGTGAAATTTTTAAACAGATGTACAGTAGTAGAACTGTGAATATTTAAATTTATCAATTCTTACTTAGGTAGTGTGTACTGAAAATGCATACTTTATGTAATATGGAATGTACATATGCATATCATTAAGAACCTTGACTTGTATATTCTGCAGTTTCTTACATACTTATCCATAGTGAAAACCATATTGGTTTCTTTTATAGTTAACTCCAATGATGTGATTTTAATGTCAGCCTGAATAAGTACAACTTAAAGGAACTGACAGGATGTTTGTCTATATTATAATTACTCCACAGGACACTTGTGGGCCTGCCTTACCATATTAGAGAGGCACCTGAGGATTGTGATTTGAATATTTCTGTTTTGGTGTCCAGTATTTGTAAAAATTAAAGTTAAGAGGTATTCCCAATATCGTGATAAAAAAAAAACAAGAAAATTTTACAACATTAGCAAATGTCTGTAATTAGCTATGAGAAATGTAGTATAAGTATTATTTGTAATAATGGGTAATTATGATATGTGGGAATGAATATCAATAACCTTAAACCTGTAACCAATTGAAATGGCCAGCACCTTTTTCCTCTCAAATGTATTTATTACCCGCATTTTGCAGCCCCAAAAATTATACTGGTGCACATTAAATGAAAGTCGTTTTATGCAACTTCCTGAATCCATTGTTGAATCAAATATTTGCCACTACACCATAAAACGTTTTAAAAAGATTATTTTATAAATTATTACAGAGAAGCCAACTTTACAGGCGTTCTGTTATTTCCAACAATCACTTTACAGGCTTTATTTCCATTCTAGTGAATTATTGGATTTCATTAAAAGCACAGAAAAGCTTTGAATATTTATTTACAAAAAATTTAAAATATGCTCTCCTTGAATGTTTCTGAAGTCTGAATTAAACTTGGTCCAGAGTACCGAAGTATATTTCTCATCAATGTTAATTTTCTTTATTTCCTCCAAGTTGTTATTGCCATCAAAGCTACTAAAAGAGTTAATATAACATTATTAAAGTTAAGTGCGAGTGCTTCTACATTAAAATTGAATTTTTTATACTTAATGTCATTTTCATTTAGTAAAATTGAATAAATATATAAAAGTAATGATTACTTTTAATTATATTAGGAATTGATAACAGATTTGAAAAATAATTATATTTTGTTATTGGTATAATTTCATTAACATTCATATATTATCCATTATTACAGATACAACAATGTTTTTTTTTTCTTGTAGTTTCCTGTAGTAAAATATTGGTTTTATAACTTGCTGTGTGATTACTGTTGTAGTCAGTTATAAATAAGAAATGTTGTACAGTTCAGCAAAAATTAAGCTAAGTTCTAAAAGATAATTCGAATTCTGAATGTGATTCTTCCAGTTCCATTGTAATCACAGTAACTATTCAACAGTTGTCAGTACTATTCAGATCCTCTCATAAAGTAGAAAAGTTTAAAATTTGATTGAAATATTGAAACAAATGGCTATTTCTTATATATTAAAAAGTATGGAGCATCGACAGTAAATTCTTAAGTAGTAATAACCCTGACATTGAAAAAATTTAAACATTTTCTTTAAAATATAAAGTGTTTGAAAGCATTTGAGTTACTTTAAAATCCTCTAAAGGTTTTATAATTCATCAAATACCTGGTAATATTTCATTGTTTTTAAGAATTTAAACCATTGTGATCATTTCAAACATTGCCAGATATTATAAATGAATATTGTGCTTCAATCTTAGCCTGCATGATCTAAGTGTCAGCTGCATTTTCAAAAAAACCTTTTAACAGATGGCAATATTTCTTCTTTATTTCTGAAATTTTGGCTCTAATACTCAGCTTTTCTACTATGTCTGCTAGAAAAGCAAAACACTAACTTCAAAATGTAGGCAAAATCATCTAAGTAGAAAAATGGAAAATCTCGGTTTCCAAAACACTGTAAGCATTTAAATCATGTAGACTATGCTTCAGTGCTCATATGAAACCTCTAATTCGTTTCAATGTGTATAGTATTACAATTTAAATGTTGTTAATATACTGTATATCAGTCTAAAATCAAAAATATTTTATTTAAAGCTAGTTTATAATATTGTGCAAGCAATTCACTACTGTGCTTTATCTAACGAATTTTAAATTTTTTATGTATTGGTAACTGTTGAACTTATTTCGCATTCAAAAACATCAAAATAAGAAAACTAAAATTATCATTATGTTAAAAAAGTTGATGAAGGAAATTTTATAACTTTTGCTAAGAATATGTACTATTCATGCCAACCTGCAAGCCACGAAATGCATAATAAATTTGGAAGCTGCTAAAAGGATGACATGAAAACGGCAGTTGTATAATTTATCTGGAAGCCTTCATGAAATTTTGTCTAATTTGGTAAATGCCAATAACCAACCACTGCGTGGTTGATAATATACTTTAAGCCTTTGTAAAGAGTACTTTGCAGGGCATTACTGTAATTTTTACTGCTTGTGTATAATAAATATCTGCTTGTAAACAAAATACGAATACTTAATGTGCAATAAACACCATGAGTTCATAAAGCTCTGATATTGCATCCTATATTGCATGCTGAATGTTTCTTTAGAATATATGTGCAACTAGAGCTACTCAGGTCAGAATAATATGAAATGATGGTGTTTTTAAAATTAAGCAGCTAATTTTTTTCATGGAATTGAATGCTATATGTACCAATATTCCTAAACTTAGAAATTTAGGACTTTGATGTAATTTAAAGTTTTTTTTTTATGTCTTGTGTTACTGGCACCACTAACATTGGCACTTTCTCTAGAGTGAGTTAGCAAAACATAAGAATTCTGAGTTACTAAGTCCTCTTAAGCCTAGTTATTGTCTAACACATGTGTAGGCAAGCTTTGGTCTGCAGAATACACCAATAATACTGTTGCAGACAAGAGGATATGCTGAAGGAATAAAAATTTCTTTAGTCAAAATTAAAGTTGACACTAACAAGATAATGGAACAGATTTCACACAAGAATATCGTAATCAAACTTATTTTTAACAAAGCAATAATAACACAATTACACAAGTTCAAAAGATTAGGCATAATATACAATTTCTGGAATACCTCAAAAACGCAACAGTGAAATGCTGTCAGATTTGGAGTGGTGATGAACAATGATGATATAATAAACAGTGAGGCATAGAGCAAACCAATTGCATTATTTCTTTGGTTTATGCAACTAAATGCTGGAGGTAGATAGCTAAGTGATCTATTTCAGCAGAACAGATAGGTTAATATGGAAAATGATACAATTGCTTTTAACGCAGTTTGCCAAATTCATCATGAGGTCTGTTGGTTCATCATCTGCAGTTTCCAGGTTCGAGTCCTGTCTGGGCTCAGCATTGAGTTTATCTCCGTAAAATTCTTTGCCCTCTGTCAGTAGAGGACACCAATGGGCTTGGAAAGGCCACCATCCATCAGATGGAACATTAAGTTGTAACCCCATGTGTGGAATAACCACATGTTAAAAAACTACATGTTCAGTGAGTCCCCTAGCCCAACCTTGTCTGAGCCATTGGGGTCCTTGTGGCCTATCTTTTTAGCCCATTGTGTGCAAAAAAAGTGCCACTCAGAGTAGAATAACACAACCCACAAGATCTGGTAGCATTACATCCCACTCTTTCCAAAGATCAAATTGGAGCTCATGGAGGTTTCTTGCAGGGGATTACAACTGCCAACGCATCTCCCCTGTACATTTCACACGTGCTCTGTAGGATTCAGGTCTGGAGACTATACAGACCACTAGTCAGATTATTCTCACTTTTGAAGAATTCATAAACTATTTGAGCCCTATAAGAGTGGGCATTATCAACCATTAAAATGAATCGGTGGCCACCAGTGCTACTGAAAACTCTTACATAGGGCTGAAAGAAAATGTCCCTATACCTCTTGACTAACTGGAGTGTCTCCATCAAAGATGTGACATGTTATGAATCCATTTGACATATTGCCACACCATACCATCAAACAACCATGGTATTCTCTTATAGGATTCCTAATGAGTTCCTTGTTCTCCAGATTAAAACACGTTGAGAATTGGTCTTAAGAGTGAATTACAATTCATTGATAAAGAGCACATGTACCAATTGGTCCAGGGTCTAGTGACAATATCTGCACTATGTTAGTTAGGCTACTCAGTCGGTAGTGCACCAGGCTCGTGATCTGCACTTCCCAGAGTTCGAGGTTCCAAGTTCGAGCTCCAAAATCGAGTTTTAAAAAAAATAAATACTCCCTCAAGCAGCTGCTTGCCACAGAGGTCTGACAGGAGCCTGTCAGTTTATATGCCATAGTAGGTCTGAGAAGATGGCAGGACCTCAGCAGAAAAACAACACGTACATCCATGCCTTATCTGGGACTCGAACCAAAGCCCCCTAGATCAGTAGTCAAGCATGCTAACCACTCTGCCACGGACAGATTTATCTCCACAAAACTCCCCACCTTGCCCTCAGTTAGTAGAGGACACCAATGGGTTTGAAAAGACTGTCATCCACCAGATGAGATGTAAAGCTGTGGCTCCTATGCAAGAAAGAGCCATACCCTGATAACATTAAGAGAATGTTGGATGGCCTTGACTGGAGGCTACCATCTGTCTCCTAATAGCTGTGCAGTGGGTACCTTCTCTGAGCCCTCGGGGTCTTTGTAACCTGGCGATTTAAAAGCACATTATATGGAAAAATATGCCACTCAAATGTAAAACAACCCAATCCATGTTAATCAGACTTTTTCATCATCTGGCATAAAGCCCTCTTTGGTGAAGTCGAAATAGTTTACCTCGAAAGTGTCTTCCCAGTGCCTGCAAATAGCTTCAGAGAGAGAGAGAGTTGCCTGGAGGGCATTCGCCTCTGTTAGCACACATTGCACTGTTGCTGCTCTTGAACAATGACAAAGCATGACTTTCTGAATAGAGAAAACAATTATCAAAGCATTGCTCAATTTGGAATGGAACGCAGTTGCAGTAACATTTATAAATGACTGAACCACAATTCTGTTCCAATACTTATATTTCTAAATTCTGGAACTCCATTCCAATATTTACGTTTCGAAATCTTTGAGCTGGAACTCTGTTCCAGTACTTGAGTTTCAAATCATTAAACTGGAAGTACATTCCAGTACTTAAGTTTTCAAATCATTGAACGAAAACAGCTTTCTTTAATTTTTCCGAATAATTTGGAAAAGGATATTGTGCCGGTACTTGATGTTTCTGAATCACTAAGTGTGGGTAGTTTTATAGTTTTTAAAGCAAATATTTCTGTAACATGGTGTATTTTTATATAGGCTTACTATATTTTTATACAATCAAACCGCGACTGTAAGGAAAAAAGTAGAAAATGAAGATACAACATGATTGTTTTTAGCAGTATAAAAAAATATGGGTGTATGAGCAACAAATGATCTAAATGAGTTGAGTTAAATCTATTTTATATTTTAAAGAGTTTGTCTAACATCTCCTAGACGATCAGAGCTAGGACCACCAAAACTCGTCTACATCATCATATCACCATAACTTAATGCACTGAATGGGTTTCAATCCCCAAAAATATGGCCGTGAAAAGTCTGTTCATTAATAACTAGTGGATCGATAACCTACCACTCCCATTAATAACTTAAAAGTCTCCATTCTTAAAGAACACTGGAGAGTAAGGTAGGCGATGGCAGGACCCCCCAGAGATTTCGCCTATCATCAAACCATTGCAGTCTTGTTACCGCAGGAATCTCAAGGAAGAAGTTGTACTTGCTCGGCTCAGCTTAGGTCATTCGTTCGTTACTCATTCGTTTCTTGTACGGGCGGATGATGTGAGAGTTTTATGACACCGTTTTAACTATTAAACATATAATCTCATGTCCCGCTTGAACGTAAAGGTATTTTAACTTTCATGATTTTTACATCCAGCCTCTTACACTCGGACACCTTTTATCTGATTATCGCATTTTACCATTTTTTCTTTTTTTTAAATATTGTGCCTATTTTACTCGACTTTGATTTTACCACCTTATACGTTACACCTGGGATTATTTTATTTTGTATTTCGCAAGTTGTTTTACTCTGTACTTATACACTTGTTATTTGTTGTTTTACCATTTTACAATATACCGCTTTCTAAATTTGGTTGCGAGTATATACTTGTCTTTTACGTTTTATATTGTCTTTTGTTTCGCACATTATGGCCTAGTCGTCCAAGCGCCATAAAACCCAAAACAACCAACCAGGGATTTCGCACACTTGCTGTGGATTCAGTTCCATTCCACCACAGATAGAAATCCGATTTGTAAACCTACTTATTAACCAGAAATAAGTGAGAACTATCGCACCAAATGCAGGACCGATCAGTTGGTTGCCTGTGGAATTATGGAGAGGTGAAAACTTCCACCATAGGTCATGTCACCCCAGGAAGTGAAAGAATGTTTGGAACCTTTTACGAATTATCGTTATACATTATATCGAAGCCCGAGAGATGCCGCACAAATCTCCTAGTTTGTTATAAAATACAAAAAACAGGCTATTTGTTTTTTGAAACAGTTCGTCTTTATCACATATTTTATCATTCTTATATTTTTTTTCGTAAAATTCTAGTAATGTTAAGTCACTATTTACCTTGCAAAACAGCAAAGGTTGAACAGTACTTACTGATATGAGATACCAGTCTGTGACCAAACGTTGTTCATGATTGAGAACTATCGTTCAATTGGAGCTGATATTCCAATTTAACAAAAGATAAATTTAAAATACATGAAAAAAATTAGCAACCAAAATATTAATTTCACAAAACTATTTTTTCTTCAACTGTCGTTCCTTTTTCCAGTGTTTCCCAATCATATATTAATCACTTTGAAAAATGCTGTTTCCCAACATACAAAATTCTCATGCAGCCATGGGCTATGGAAGTACAACCAGGCTCTGTTACTTTCCTCTCCAGACTTGTCTCTTCTGTAGCATTTGGCCACTTTAGGCCAATTCTAGCAAGGCCCTGTTTAACATTGTCTGCCCATCACATCCTTGGTCTCCTCCTTTTTCTGGAGCCTGTAGACACAGTGTTCATAATCCTGTTTGCAAATCTGCAGCTGTGCATACGGGCAACATGGCCAAACCAATGCATTCTCTGCACAATATGCTGCTCAAAATAGGTTGATGACTCTTACCTCATCATTACTTGCTAAGTCAAACCACCTAATGCTCAAGATACTGCGTAAGCATCTAGAATCAAAGGCATCAAGTTTCTTGTTATCCTCCTTACAAAGGGTCCATGTTTCGCTACCTTAACTAACCTTAGAAAAAAAACAATCATACAGCCTAATTTTAGTCTAGGTGTATACACCTATTTTTCCACATTATCCATAGATTCTTAAAAGTCTCAGCGGCAAATCCTATTTTATCTCATATAGCATGTCACCTATCTGCTACATAGCTCCCAAGATAATTAAACGGAGACACTTCCTCAAAAGTGCAGCCATTCAAAGCAACTGAAGCACCACCTGCCTGACCAATATTCGTCATTTTAGTTTTTTCTCTGTTTATCACCAAACCTATTACCAGTCTCATCAACAACCCTAATGAACGAATTCATTTCATCAACATCATTAGCCAAGCCAACAGGGCCAAATCATCTGCATAATTTAAATCAGAAATTTTGAAATCTCTAGACCATTTAAGGCCAAAACTTTCCCTTGCAAAGAATTTCTCATAACATAATCAATAACCAAAGAGAAAAGGGGACAAAATGCATCCTTGTCTAACTCCACTAGCAATGCTAAACCAATCGCTGCAAGACGTACCAACTATCACACATGACTCAGTGTTATTATAGAGAGCTTTCATTACAATAACTAACATCTGGTATTCCATATGATCAAACAATCAACCACAAATTATGTCGATCAACAGAGTCAAAAGCCGTTTTGAAATCTAAAGCTAGCAACCACAGGTTTCTGAAACTCGAAGCATTTCTCAACAATCTGCCTAAGTGAAAATATTTGATCAATGCATCCCCTACTACTTCTGAATCCACACTGTTCATCACGCAGTTGCTCATCAACCAAAATCTTAATTCTATTAAGTATAATCATGCAAAGAACTTTACCTAGAACAGAAAGTAAACTAATTCCCCTATAATTATCACAAGAACTGCGATCACCTTTTTTAAAAATTGGGACAATGATAGCTCTAGTAATATCCTTATTAACAGCACCTTTATGATAAAAAAATATTCAAAATTTCAGTCAGCCATGTGACAACACAAATGTTTCCAGCTCAAGCATTTCAGTGGTTTCATCCACCCCTGGGGATTTATGCAGTTTTAATTTAGAGATAGCCAATGCGATATATTGCCATCATTAAAGCCAGTAATGCATCTATCATCATTAGAAACAATGGGAGTAGAAATAATCATTATTTAGAACATCTCTGAAATGCTCAGACCTCCTAGCCATCACAGAATCCTCACTTTGCCATGCTTTTCCCTCAATTCCTGTGTAGCTGTCTGCTTCTTCCCACATACGACATTAACAATTTGGTACAACCCCTTGCTGTTTGCTGTCTAACTGCTAACTATCCAAATTTTGCGAATATGCAGTTGGTAAAAATATCAAGCAAAACTAGGTTGCAAGATTTCTGCCACTGCGTAGCAAAGTTGTAGAAAGATGGGAAAGAATTAAAAACCAGACAGGTTTATAAACCAGCAGGGACAAAAGCTCAAAACCGGGACATGGTAAGCTCATAATATACCGGGGTTTATCAAAATAATGGAAATGCTGATGGCGACTAGAGTGCACGCAATGTGCCGTATGCATATCACGGGACGATGTCAACTGCAATGTGAGGGATATAAGGCGCAGGTGAAACGGCTGTTGTGGTGTAATTGTTGACAATGTCAGATCTCGGTGACCTCCAAAAAGGCATGATCAGTGGTATGCATCTTGCAGGAGCTTCAGTTAACAAAACGGCAGAAATAGGTGTAACATGAGGAACTGTATCAAAGATTATGACCACCTATCAAAAAGGACAGGGCCTCCAAACAGCAAATTGTGGATGCCATTTGCGATTGTCAGATAGGGATAGGCGAACCTTGGCACGGGTTGTACTACAGAAGCACAAGACCACAGCACCACAAATAGCAGCAGAGTTGAACACCAGTCAGAATGATCAATTCATCGGGAACCTAATTGTGCCGGTATTTATAGCAGTGTTACAATCCACAAACCTCTGATTACCAACATCAATGCAACAAAACCTGTGTGCAAAGAACATAAAAAACAAAAAAAAAAAGTGCAAAGAACATAAAACTGGAATGCTAAAGACTGGCAACGTGTCATCTGGTCTGATGAATTGTGCTACACAATGTTTCCCACCACTGGTAGAGTGTACATCTGGAAAAAACGCAGAAGCGTACCAGCCCCGACAGTGAAGCATGGAGGTGAATCCCTGATGCTGTGGGGTACCATATCATGGCATTCCTTAGGGACATTAGTTATTCTGAAGGGTTGTGTCACATCAGCAATGTACGAATCCATTTTCGGGTACCATCTGCACCCAATGTTGTCGGCATTGTCCCCTAATGACCATCTGGTTTCAAGTGGATAAATGCACCCATGCATTGTGCAAAACTTGTCAAGTTGTGGTTTGCAGAGGATTAGGTACAGCAGCTACCCTAACCACCTTAATCTCCAGACCTCAGTATTATTGAACATTTGTGGGAATATTTGGAGCGCAAAGTCAGATCACATTATCCACTTCCAGCATCACTGGCACAGTTGGGCCATATTTTACAGGAAGAATGATCCCACATTCCATTACCATATGTGCATGACTTGTCTAAGTGTGTTCCACATCGAATTGCATTTGTTCTGAACACCCGAGATGGGCTTACAGCTTATTAATAAAATGTTCTACACAAACAGTATGTGTTTCCATTATTTTGATAAACCCCTGTATATACAGTACAAGAAGGGCTATTTAGGATTTAATCCCCACCGTCTTTGAGAAATTTATTCTTTAAGAAACCATTAACATTAATTAACTCTTCCAAGAATTGTAACTAAATCTAGCTATGCCACTGATATACATAATTCTTATATATTATATAGACTAGTTAAGCTCACACCAAAAGTTTGGCCCCAAATATATGTCCATAGATCCCTTTTCCAAAAATTTCATTCACAGCTTTCCACCGTTAACGTACTACTATATTTACAAGGTAGGCGACTGCAGATCTCCCAGAAATTTTGGGCGCTTTTCGAGGTATCGCTCCTTATCCACAGTAGCTAGGAACCCAATCTGTTTCCCCCCCCCCCCCGCAACAGGGCTAGAACTACCGGGCCAAATGCGGGAACGATCGCGGAACCACGGGAAAATCGACCGATTTCTGCCACCGATGATGTCGCTGCGGAACCACAGGGAAAATTGGCAATCTGCCACCGATGACGTCACACGTGTTCGCCCGCCCGGATTTTGGGTTGGGTTGTTTTACCTCAGCGGCACTTTTTTTTTGCATACCATGGGCTAAATGGCCAGGTCACAAGGACCCCAAAGGCCCAGAAAATGTTGGGGGAGGGGACCTACTGGAACAGCTGTTGGGAGACAGATGGTAGACTCCTGTCAAGGCCATCCAGCGTGTTTTTTAAAGTGCAGGAAATGCAGGTATGGCTCTCCCGCACACGGCTTAACGTCCCATCCGAAGGACGGTGGCCTTTCCAAGCCCATCGGTGTCCCCTACTGACTGTGGGCAGGGCGGAGAATTTTGCGGACATAAATCTCGACACTGACCCAGCTAGGACTCGAACCTGGGAACTACAGATTATGAACCTGGTCCGCTACCGACTAAGCCACCACCACCCCCCGCCCGGAATTATGGCTATTATACGAGTCTTAAATTACAATATTTCCTCCATAGTTTTCAAACACTTGTCATTTGTACACTTGAATAATGGCACTATATCGAAAAATAAACTACAAATACCTATATCCAGTATCGAATTCTACAATAGACATCTGTGGAAAATACATATTTTTTCCCCCAGCAGACAATGGCAAGTGAAAGGAAACGCGTTTTCTTGTTAAGCGAAAGTAGAAAGGCTATTTTGATGACTTTCGATTGGCAGATCACAGAAATATAAGTATCTGTGACATTAAAAGAGACCGCTTGATGCAGGCCTGGGCAAACGGTTTAGCTGAAGGGTCGTATAGAAAACTGAAATCGAACTTATGTATAAAGAAAAAAAAGGACGCCTAAAGTGAAATAATATAATTTTATTAAAATTAATCATTTTAATGAGAATGCCATTTTCTGGCCTAGTGAGACACTTAAACTATTTGCTTTGTGGAAAATCTCCTTAAAGTGCAAATGTTAAATAAAATTGTATTACGAATAAATAATAAAACAAAATAATTTTGGTTTGAATGCAAACAACCAGAATTAATAAAATTGCTTATATGTAATATGTTTCACGATTTCCTCATTTGTTTTTCATAGTTCGCTTTCGAAAAATAGGTATCTTTTGTTTTTGCACTGTTCGTATTTCTTCTTAGCCACAGAATAATTTTGTGATCGTCGGGGAGTTATTTTAATGCTTCTAGGTCATCGCAGGCACCTGAACTCTTGCTACTACTGGTATACATATTGTATTACGAATAAATAATATTCTGGTATCGTCAAATTCTACATTGGAAGAAGTCTTCCAGTGAAGATAGCTTCAACCTTTAGTGGTGGGCGAACGGGCCTTTTCCACATTGCCTGCGATTAGGGGGCTGTTTGATATTGTCGGCATTCCCTCTCTCAATAAACATAGTTTCTTTAAGTATCCCACTAACCATTTTCTCTCCACAGGTAGTTCGAATGTGAGGACTCTGCACAGAGCTTATTCTCTTGATGTCCTCTGCACAGAGCTTATTCTCTTGATGTCCTCACACCAGAATTCCACAGTTTTAATTTAGATATTCTCGGCTTGCAAAAGACCAGATGGACAGATAAATGTCAGATTCTTAAAAATCTTAAATTTCTCTTTTCAGGGAGGAAAGATAAAAAGCATCTCCAAGGCATAGGTCTGCTTCTCGGTACCCACGCTAGTGACGCTCTTCTAGGATATGAATGCATTAATGAAAGATTTCTTACAGCAAATTTCAGACAAGCATTGATTGAAAGTTATCTGCTGTTATGCCCCCACTGAGGATGAGAACGATAGGTTTTACGGACAACTTCAGGATATTTTGAATTCTGTCAAGAAAATATTACCCTTGTTCTAGGTGACTCAATGGAAAAGTTGGTACTGACTCTGACCTTTGGGGAGGGGTGATAGACTTTTTTATTGGTAGCTGCAATGGCAATGGGCAACGTCTCCTACAGGTAAGTAAACTTAATGGTTTGAGAATAACTAACACTTATTACAAAACAGCGACATACAAGTACAGATGGGCTGCATAAGAATATAATTGATTATACATTAACAGCAAATGGTCTAGTTCTGTTAGGAATACCAGGTCATATAGAGGAGCTGAAATTGGTTCTGACTAGAGGTCCCTGGCCATCTCGGTGATTGACGCCATTGGTTGAATGAGTCATGTGGTTTATGGACGCCATGTTTTGTACCGTGAGACGAAAGCCTATGAGTTAGTGTATGTAGCAAGTTAAAACTTCTCAGTTGTTATGGTTTTATATATTTCTACCACTATTTTTGTCTATGAAAGCTGTCATATTTTATGAATGCCTCACTGCGCTGCATTTGGGTGTAAAAATATCACGCAAAGAAATAATGAATATTTTTTTCCGAGAAACTCCATCAGAAGACGGCAAATGGCTGCAACAGTGAAATGGGGTAACTGAAAACCAACAAATAATTTCTTTTAAGATTCGTTTGAAAAACGAAGCTATTGTTTCCACTTTGTCGTCTGCCTATGCCAGTATTTGTTCGTCTGTATGTCCGTCTCTCTGTTAACTGTTGTCTGACCATCTGTTTTTCCACCTGTCTATCCGTCTATAAATAATCAACTTTTTTACTTTTAGAGCTAAATGAAAAATTTTTTTTGGGTTGGATAGGTGTCGAACACATATCGCGATTCGCAATTTTGAATATTTTCAATATGGTTAATAGCGCCCTCTAGCGGTGGAAAAAGATGGAAAATGCTAAAATTTTAAACGAATATTGCAAACAAACTACACTGGAAGTCTGAAATTTTGGTAGTAGAGTGTTATGGTCCGAAGGTTTACATTGACAATATAGGCTTTACCGTCTTAGCCAAAAGGTGGTGGGAAAATGAAACTTTTTTTTCAAGAGATAAACGAAACATATATATATATTTGATTTACAGGTATTGCAAAATATTAATGATTTAAACAATATTTGATAACCTCAGCGTTACCTGTAGGCGTTTAAACGTCTATAAATCAATAAATGTTTTTTGTGAAAAAAGCCAGCATTAACAGATTAGAATACTCTGGCATGTTTTTGGAGAGATGCGGGTTCGAATCCCGTATGTCGGCGATTTCCTTTTTCACAAAAATATTAATATTTATGTTTTTCGAATGCCCATCAGTTGGAATTTACAGTGTTAGAGAGTGCTAAAGGCGGTAAATGAAAACTCGAAAGGCGACCTCTAGCAGCAGAAAAAAGCTGGAATATAGTAATTCTTTAAATAAATATGGCAAACGATCTATTTTTTGCTAGAAACTTAAATTTTTGGTCATAGAGTGTAATGATCAAGTGGTTTAAACTAATAGTAATGATTTGTGCCGTTGGTAAAATGCAACTTTTCTACTTTAAGAGATAAATGAAAAACTTGTTTTGCATATTGCAGACGCTAATAAAATATTAGTTTATTTTCTCATTTATACAGTAGTTCGAATTTCCACTGTCAGATGGTACTGAAAGTGTAAAATAACTAGAAGAACTCTTATCGCCTCTGGCGCATATGGGAATCTCATTTTCAAAGAGTAGGAAGTTCTTCGTTTGTCTACTGTTTCACTCTTTAAAAGTTTTAATTATGGATGTTCGTGTTGTTTTTCTGCTGAGGTCCCCGCCATACTCATGGACCTTCTACTATGGTGTATAAATTGACAAGCTCCTGTCAGACCTCTGTACAAGCAGTTGTTTGAGGGGTTATATATTTATTTTTTTGATGTATGATGGGGGAAATGCATATAGTAGTATTTTATTAGTAATTATAAAACATAAAAAGTATTTGTCTTTTAGTTCTTAAATTTAAAAACCTGCTTTTCTCTCGCTCCTCTGAAAATAGTGGGCAGATCATTGCTGTCAGTGGAATTTCTATCTTAAACATATCCCTTGAAACATTCGTTAAAATTTTCGCAGTTTCGATATTTAGTTATCTCTAATGATATAAATTAAAACTACCTTTGAAAATGCAAATTGCATTTCATTAGTAACCAACTAAAAAATTTCCAGTTATCTCTTAAAACCGTTCCGTTTCCTACCTACCTTGGACTTAGGGTCAACTCATTGTTGTCAATGGAATTTTCAAGACTGTTACATTCGATGACCAAAATTCCAAATTTTTAGCATAACTGCATCGTTTGCAACATTCGTTTTGAATTTTGGGATTTTTGAGATTTTTTCCACCATTACAGGGCACAATTATAGGTTTTAGAAAATTCGCAAAATGCAAAATGTAATATTTCACCAATATCTGTCCAACCCAAAAAGAATTTTTAATATATCTCTAAAAACATACACTTTTCTTTTAAACAAAAAGGTGCATTCACCTCTCCCCTGGGTCTAAGGGGTCAAGTGATTGTTGTCAATGGTAACTTCGTAACCTTCACATTTCAACACCAAAATTTCAAACTTCTAACATCTTCATCGTTTGATCATCATCATTCTTCATCGTTTGGAATATTCATTTGATGTTTTGGAATTTTCAAAAATTTCCACCGTTAGAGGGCGCAGTTATAACTTTTCGGAGATTCGAAAAATGCAATCGTAATATACCATTAATACCTATCTAACAGAAAATTTTTTTTTTATTTTTCTGCATCAACAAAAAAGTTCGACGTCTACAGACAGACAACAAAGCGAAATTGTATTTTTTTTTTTAAAAAGCCCTAAAATTTACTTTTCCTTTTTTAGCCGTTTTCTAAAGTGTTTCCAATCATGAACAGTGAAATCTGTATCAGATATTACCCTACCCTTTTCCGGAATCCATAAGTACTCTGCAATACCATTCAGCTATTCACGCTAAATAATCCGAGCGACGATAAAACATGGCGTCCAGTTTTGAGATGGCCAACCTCTATTATAGGTCCTCTAGATCTGACCATTACCTTGTTAAAAGTGTCTTGCAACTTAAGTATTGTGCTAAGGTTAAAAATTACATTTAATTCTGAAGCTCTGAAAGACCCATGTTATAACTAAAGCTTACCATGATAGGTTACTTAATCATTATGACAGTCATGGTTTGCTTACTACTAAAGTTGAGGAAGAATGGGACCGTTTTAAACAGGGTCTTTTGGAAACTGACAGTACTCTTTTAGGAAAAAAGGAGCACAGGTGGCAGAATTATTTGAGTGATAAAGCACTTGAGCTTATTTCAGAAAGAAGGAATATTGCAAGAATGTCCTTATCAATACCCTACTAGTCCTAATAGAAAACATTACAGGGAGCTTAATAAGCGTGAAAAGAATCAGCTGCTGATAAGAATCTTTGGCTTGATGGCTGGGTTCACAAGGCAGACGAAGCAATTAGACAGCACAACAGCAGAGAACTATACCATATATTTTGTGTGGTAGAAAATGGACAGGTATACAGGGATTGAAAAATAAACAAGGTAAGGTTATAGAAGGTGAGGATTCTGTCATGGCTAGATGGGCTGAGCATTTGTGATGTTCTAAACAATTTGGTTAGTTCTACTGCCATTGTATGATGAGAGAGATATTACTAGCTTTAATATTGGCCCTATAACACAGTCTGAAGTTAGTTTGGCTAAATTTAAACTACATAAATCCCCAGTGGTGGATAAAATTACTACTACCGAAATGCTTAGAGCTGAGATTGTTTCGGTTACCACATAGATGACTGAAATTTTGAATATTTTTTATGATAAAGGAATGGTTCCTAAGGACTTTACCAGAGCTATTATTATCCCTATTTTTAAAAAAGATGATCGCAATTCTTGTGATAACAATAGGGGTATCAGTCTACTTTCTGTTCCAGGTAAAGTTCTTTGCATGATTGTGCTTAATAGAATTAAGAATCTGGTTGACACACAATTGCGTGATGATCAATGTGGATTCAGAAATGGTAATGGATGTGTTGATCAGATGATTTCACTCAGGCAGATTCTTGAGAAATGTTTGAGTTTCAGAAACCTCTGGTTGCCAGCTTTGTTGATTTCAAAAAGGCTTTCGACTCTGTGGTTGATCATGCGATCCTATGGCAATACCAGATTAATTAACATAATGAAACCTCTCCGTAATAACACCGAGTCGCGTGCGAGAGTTGGTAAGGCTTGTAGCAATTGGTATAGCATTGCTTCTTGTGTTCGACAAGGGTGCATTTTTTCTCTTTTACTCTTTAGTTTGGTTATTGATTATGTTATGCGAAATTCCCTGCAAGGGAAAGATTTTGGCCTTCAATGGGCTAAAGATACGAAAATTTCTGATTTAGATTATGCTGATGATTTAGCCCTTTTGGCAAATGATGATGAGACGAAGTCTTTCATTCGAGCTGTTGATGAAACTGGTAGTAGAGTAGGTTTGGTTGTAAACAGAGAGAAAACTAAAGTGATGAAAATTGATCAGGCAGGTAATCTGAATAAATAATCAGATAATTAGTAATTCAGTTAATCTGAATGGTTGCACTCTTTAGAAGGGGGTCTGTTTAATTATCTTGGGAGCTATGTAACAGATACTGGTGATGTGCGACATGAGATTAACATGTGAATAGGGATTGCTGCTGAGACTTTTAAGAATCTATGGAGAAATAGGCTTATAACCTAAATACTAAAATTAGACTTTATAATAGTTTGTTTCTTTCTAAGATTAGTTACGGTAGTGAAACTTGGACCCTTTGTAAACAACAGGAAATTTGATGCATTTGATTCTAGAAGCTTACGCATTATCTTGGGCATTAGGTGGTTCAACTTTGTAAATAATGATGAGGTTAGTCAAAGGAGTCGGCAACCTCCTTTGAGCAGCATTACAGATTAGCGAATAGGGTTATGAACAGTGTGCCTAAAGGTCTCAGAACCCGGGGAGACCTAGAATGTGGTGGGCAGACAATGTTAAACATGACCTAGTTGGAATTGGTGTACATTGGCCAGATGTAGCTCAGGACGGATATGCTTGGAGAACTAAATTGCACCATCTGGTTAGACCGTAGCCCATGGCTATTTGAGGATGATACACTTAAAAAATTCGCTTATTAAAAAAAGTAAATCTCTGCTGTTTTTTCGTTTTGTTTTGGGAAGTACAGTATTTTTTATTATGAAAAAACATATTTAACTCGATTTTCAATGGTTTTTTTTATCTTTTTTCTTGGGGGGGGGGGGGTCATCCTTAGCTGTATTATGGTACGACTAAAATGTATTCATACAACGTGAACTACACGATGTATGAACAATTGTATTATGGCACGATGAAGAAAAGCCTATCTTATTTGCAACTGCACTCATAAATGAACAGCTTGGCATAAATATTTCTATTTCGAAACCTTGATTTGTTTCTTTGCCTGCCACCTCTTCTGGAAAAATTTGCCTGCATATATGATGATAGGTAAGGACAACATAGGACTGACTTTGAAAGGGGCTCATCTTTGGAGTGCGATCAGCAAGAACATGATGGAACTCAATTGAATATCAAGTGGCAAAATATCCCAAGTACATGGAAAAATGGCAATGGCCTCAAAAAAGGGAGGAAAAAGGCTTAAAACAAGTATTTTGTTGGCACGAACTACACCGCAAAACAGTATTGCTACAATTAGCTGAGATGACCGCTAGCCGTACTTTAAAACCCATTTCAACGGAAACCCTGGACAGATCTGTACCATGATACATGCAACGAAGTATTTGGAAGGTGTTCATAATAATTTGGTCAGGCAGTGTAAACATGACATTTGATTTCGCATCTATGAATAAATTTTTAATTCCTTTTAACTTTTATTAAATCGAGTTAGAATTATAATGAATTCTTAGAAACAAAATTATAATAGATCAAAATGTTAATATTGTGATAGACATGGTTGTAAATCACAGTATTTAATTCTTGTGAAATTTAACGAAATTGACGATGTTTCTTTTCTGTTAGCTGTTTTTCTAAAAGAGCCTTACAAGCTACGCGAATATCAAAATTGACTCTGTGGCTTTTTGGACATAAGAATGTTTTTCATAACAAAGATTTTTTCTCTTTACAGTGCGAAAATTCAAAATTAATGTGCTGCGGGGCCCACAGTTTGAAAAACCCTGTTATAGACTATTTCCAAAACAGATTTGTATGCAGTTAGTCAGAAAAAAAAATCATTCTAATAGTAGTTTAAATACATTACAATTCTGCTACAATTTCGAAAAAGTACCAATTCAGATTTCTTACCAAAAACAGTGCACCCTCATGCTATTACTAATTCGAGAAAAAATAATTCATGGCGCAGAAATGATTAATATACAAATTTCTGAAGCAATGGTAATTCAATGTGTATATTGTTTCCAAACACACAGCAAACTATTCAAATACTATTTTAATATAATTTTATTGTTTAAAAAAACTATTACTAATTTGACAGTTACCTTAAAAAAATTCACCCAAGGTCATGAGAAATATAATCAACAGATGTGCCATGATGCATGTTAATGTGAAAGATACAAATTTTCTGCTTATCAAATACAATTTTTTCGCTTCATTTTAATTTTATTTTCCTAATTGGGTTAATAAAATTTCACCATTTACTTACTTACAAATGAAAAGCATAGTTGATGAAGAAAACTTGTCAAAGTCTTGAAAAAATTTCTTGAGAACCGGACCATTAAACGAATATCCTTTTTTTAAATTGAAAAAAACTACAGAACAGGGATTCGAACCCAGGTATACTAACCTCTCCAACTAAGTGACATATATGTCACTTAGTTAGAGGTGATTAGCTCCTCAGTGGTCTAGCGGTTAAGACGCCTGGCATGCTTCTAGGAGACCTGGGTTCGAATCTCAGTCAGGGCAACCAAATTTTTTCAAACGTTCCTTGTCTACAGGACTTTGTTGGAGATTTTTTTTTCATGATCTCATAAAAAAAATGCGAATTTTTATTTCGCAAGTGGAGATATTAAATCAACTCATCAAGCTGATATTTATGCATTAAAATAAAAATACGACTGCTTTAGTGTAGAAAAATAACGGGTGAATCGAGTGACCTAGTTGTGGGGCTGCAGGGCGTGGATCAAATTTTGGAGTCCCTACACGTAACTAATACATCATGATAAGAGTATTAGGTAATGTAATATTATTTAATCATTGAAGGATCAATTAGGGTCTTCTTGGGCAATATTTATAGTTTTGTGAGAATAAAACGATAACTATAAATTTTGCATTTTGTTTTCGCTATTTGTTTATTCCTGCTACATGTTGATTTTCTGTATTGCATTTTGACAGTTCACTTGAAAGATAGAAAAAATATGCATATGGGGAACAAAAAGAACCGCTTGACTGGTTGTTTTACCTCTGAGTGGCATTTTTTTTTGCACACAATGGGCTAAATGACCAGGTCACAAGGATCCCGTAGGCTCAGAGAAGGTTGAGAGGGGACCCACTGGAACGGCTGTTGGTACACAGATGATAGCCTCCCATCCAGCTTGTTCTTTAACGTTCCCAGGGTATGGCTCTCCAGAACACGGGATAACGGCTTAACGTCCCATCCGACGGATGGCGGCCCTTCCAAGCCCATTGGTGTCCCCCTACGGACCGTGGGTAGGGCGGGGAGATTTGCTGAGATAAATCTTAACGCTGACCCAGCTGGGACTCGAACCTGGAAACTGCAGATTACGAGCCTGGCACACCACCGTCCCAAAAAGAACCGCTTTTAACCTTTTCTTAAGGTTGGTTAGTTAAGTGTGAAAGAATAAACTTCAGTAAATGAAACAAATTCAAACAGAATTTTCAGGACAAATGGAATATTTTATTTTTAATGCTATATTGCGGAGGTGGGAGGGGGGCAGGCGAGAGCCGTCACTCCACTTAAAAATCTGCCTCTGGAAAAAGTACTGATATTAAAATAATGAGTTAAATATAAAATTTTATGAAATGGAATTTTGTAAACTTGATGTGGATGACATGATCAAGGCTTAAAACCGATTTTCCCGGTAATTCTCGATTTGCGTGGTTAGTACGTTCCTGAAAACTATCATGTAAATCAAATTCTCGCAAAACGAGAACAATTTTTCCATATAAATTGAAATGTCCATGTTAGGGGGAATATAACAAGTTCCTGTATTAGCCTACCCAACATCATTAAAATATCAGATAATAATATAGAATACATATGCAACACAATAATAGCATTCTTTAAAATTTTCTTACCAGCATTAATTGAATTCCCAGATATTTAGGTGCAAGTACTTCTTCGGGAACCCACTGGTTCTTTCAGACGCACAAAAGTCAAAATTAGAAAAAATTTCCTCGAATGAGAAAAAGTCACTACTAACATAGTTAAAACGAAATTAAATCAAAGGAAATTCGTTAATTGCTTTTTGGTCCCTGGTCTGCTGGTTTTTTGGCTGTCAGTGCGGGACTCGGGATTTCTCCCACCAATCAGGGCATCTGGCAACCTTGGGCCGATCCCGATGGGATGTCATGAGACGACGTACACAAGAGTAGAAGTCAAGTCAGTCTCTTCTGCTTTTTCTACAAGTGCTTGTTTTATCAATCGTGTTGCCAGGATTTCTAGCGTCAATCTTTGAAGGTGTTTCAAATCGTATAAAAGGAAATTTTTCGATTGCAAAAATTGAGAACGTGTCTAAATTAATAAACAGTGTAAATCCAAATTCATTTATATCAAACCTCATTTATATCAAAACCGCACAAATCGAGAAGTACGTGTATTGAGCAGTTGCGGTTAATGTCATACTGACCTTGTAGTAAATTCTTTTAAACCACTTGATTTTTAGTATAGTTTAACGTTATGTTAAATACTTCTCTCCACAGCTAATAATTTATAAAATACACTGAAAGACCTTTACAAAAGTTATTCAGATTCTGAAAAACCATCAGAAATCGTCAGAAGCTTTAAACCAGTTTCCAAACTATATATTTCAAACAGTATATATGCAACACAATAATAGTCTGAGTATAACATGAAAAAGTAACATATACATAATTTCAAGTCAATGCATATCCAATACAATATTCTAGTAATTTAGTAAAAATCAAATAGGTTTAAAATATTACCCATTAACTGCGTACAGAATAGCTCCAAGTGATTCAAATTTTATTGTATTTTAAATATTCAATATTTACGGAGGATTTCTCTTCTAGAACTGACCTACAATTTCATCTCTTTTAATTGAACATTTTAAAGCATTTCGAAATTTTGCAATAAAACAAGAATTTTTACAAATAAAATTAATCCAAGGCAAATATTTATCCAAGGCATAGAACAATATTCGAGTTAGGAAATGTTTACAAAATTAAAAAAAGTTATTTCTAATTATGCCAAAATTAAAACAGACCAAACGCAAGCAACCTTAGCTACAGTTCAAAACACATACAATTTTTCTGCTAGTCCCTGTTTATAATTTAAGCCCTAATATTTAATCAAATATGTTCACAAGAGTTCATGAAACGTTTTTCATTCTGCTCTCGACAACTAATAGTTTATAAAATACGTCAAAAACCTTTACAACAGTTATTTAGATTACGATGCATTAGTAACCAGCATGATCTGCTTCTACACTGAAGGCTACTAAACCACGTCTCAACTTTCATCCAGTTTGTTGTGTTGTCTGTCCACTACAGAAATTTGGGGTTCCCAGCTTGTGTTGTAATGCAACATATATACCGTAAACTCTGTTACACTTTCCTATATACCAGTTGTCTTTTTAGGAACTCTGTTACTCACCGATTTATCCTACGTATATTCTGAACTTTAATGTCAAGTAGATCATTGCATGGCAGATGTTTCGGAATAAATTAGAAATACATTATGCATAAATCTTAGTCACTTATATCAGTTCTTCTCAAATATGGGGGTGCAGTTCCCCAGGAAGCTATGTAGCTTAAGGGAACAGCGAGATAAGTATTTGAGCTTTTTTTTACTTTTCGTTATTACTTCATTCAAAAAAAATTAAACAAGCTTGTAACAAATATATTACAAGCGTATTATTGCACGGATAACTTGATAAGTATATCAATATAAATACATACAAAATATTTAATTACAGCTGAGCAAAGGAAGGTGATCTACTCGACCTCGTTTACAGAGAGACTGAAGTTTATCTTGTTCAGACAATGTGTTCTTTGACAGGCACAGTACCCTTATATATATATATTTCTGACATTATGTTAATATGAAAATTTTAGAATCGTTTATTATCTAAGCATTCTGTTGTGAGAATATTCTTTGGTTAAGTCAAGAGTTCATCATGATAAAGGGAGATAGTGAAACATTCCATCAATAGTAAATGTGAAAACTTCCGTCAATGATAAAGAGGGTAGCGGTTAAAAACATTTCTGGAGATCTATTCAGTAGATGAAACTATATCAAATAGGGTTTTCAGGGTTGTTTTACCTCTGAGCGGCACTTTTTTGCACACCATGGGCTAAATGGCCAGGTCACATGGACCCCAATGGCTCGGAGAAGGTTGGGGGAGGGGACCCACTGGAACAGCTGGGAGACAGATGGTAGTCTCCCGTCAAGACCATCCAGCGTGTTCTTTAACGTGCACAGGGTACGGCTCTTCTGACATGGGGCCAAGGCTTAATGTCCCATCCGACAGATGGCGGCCTTTCCAAGCCCATCGGTGTCCACTACTGACCGTGGACAGGGCGGGGAATTTTGCGGATAAATCTCAACGCTGACCCAGCTGGGACTCGAACCTGGGAACTACAGATTACGAGCCTGGCGACTGAGCCACCCCAGCCCCGGTTTTCAGGTCAAATGGAATGTATTGATATTCAATTAACGAGTTAAATACAAAATTTTGTCCAACGGAATTTTGTGAACTTAATGTGGCTGACATGATCAAGGTTTGAAACCTATTTCCTTGCTAGTTCTCGATTTGTGTGGTTAGTGTGGTACTGAAAATTACGGTGCAAATCAAATTCACGCAAAACAAGAACAATTTTTCCATATAAATTAAAATGTCCAGGTTAAGGGGAGTATAATACGTTTTTGTATTAGCCTATTCAACATCAATGATATTTCACATTGTAATATAGAATACAGCTGCCCCATTGGCCGAGTGGTTAGCACGCTTGACGACTGATCAAAAGGATCTAGGTTCAAACCCCGGTAAGGCATGGAAGTTTGTGTTGCCTTTCTGTTAAGGCCGCACCTTCCTTACAGACCTCTTGTGGCAAACAGCTGCTTGAGGAATTATTTATTTTTATTTATTAATATATTTTTATTTAATAATAGAATACAGTAAGTGCAATACTAATTTAAAATAGAACTGATCTTCCAACATTAAACTGTTTCTTGATAGCAATCTGCAATCACTGTCTATAACCAATAAAACTCTCATCTGTGGACTGAATAGGCTAGGTATAAAGGCGTCACTTTACACCAATGCATTAGTAACCAGTGCATGTTGTTGGTTTACGATTTTGAAACAGGTTAGTTTTGCAGTTTATTTTGTTAATTAGATTGCGATTAGGAAGAAAATAGCTGGAACACGTTTCCTTCGATACATAATTTCTCAAATTCTTTTGTCAGAAAAATCGGTGATTTTCTATTAATGTCTGATTTTACATATCTGCATTTTTTCCAATGCAGAAAATTCTCACTTGCATTTACCTCTAAAGCTTCCAAAGTGCAAAAATCAAAATAGGGAGAAATATATGCGTCAATACAATACTATATGAACAGAGGGAGGCAGTTTTATGGAAAACTAACACAGATCGAGTGTTCTGCTATAATTAGAACTAAAAATCCAAGACTATTTTTTATTCTGGATCCCAATTACGAAGGGCAAGCCAAAAAACCATCAATATAGAAACAGCCTATTCACAAGGAAATTGTCAAAAAAATTAGGTATATTAATCATTAAATGTCTAAAAACAATGAAAATCAGGGAATTAAAACTGGCCCAGTAGAAATATATATTTGAAAAAAATTAAATTGCTGATTGCAAAATTCATTGGGAAAACAAAATACAATTGAAATTAATCATTTTTGGTTTTCCTATCTTTAGAACAGTCATGGACGAGAGTCTGTTTTGATTTCTAATACTCTATGATTTGATCTGCCAAATAGAAATTAGTAGCTGTTCATGACAGATGAATATTTTATATTAACCTGAGGAAAGTTACACTTCAAGAGCAAATTACAGCAAAGAAATTTTACTATGAAAATGATCCCTTGAAAATTTTCCCCCAAATACATTTTGTAAATGAAATTAAAATACTGAATATTGTAGTGCATGCCTAAATTTAAGTCTTCTTCAAAGAAAGTCATGGTTTTAAAGTTCAGAGCTCACCAAAACAAAGGTTCCTTAAATTTTATTCATACTGATATATCCATCGTATATGCAATCATTGTGATAATAAACACATATGCAGTCTATGGTTAAGAAGTATACATCATTACCAATAATTTGTAGATGTTCGTATTGTACACAAAAATGGATGTACACATAAGTAGGGGAAAACCAGTATAAACTTCAATTTACTATATCTGTGAACACTTATCAACCATATTATTTCTGGTTGCATTAAAAATAATATATATACACTTTTTCCACTGTTATTAGCACAGAAGTTGTGAAATATTCATATGAAAGTGATGTCCTTAAGATAAATACATCACAAAAGTCAGAATGTCCTTAGAAGTAAACGAATGATGAATTTATTGATGATGTCACAAAGGTTACAAAAAGAAACATCATTTCTTGAACATATAAAAGGATGGCACAAACAAATCGGAACACAACTTACTGCAAATATTCATAACAGTTGACCAATTATCATGCCATGTCATTTAAATTGTATAAGAAAAATATTTAAACATCTATTTAAATATGATGATGGATGTAAATGCGTATATATCCAAAATTACAATAATTTGTCAACTATTATGAATATTTGCAGTAAGTGTATTCTGATTAGTTTATGCCATCCTTTTGTAAGTTCAGGGAGTGGTGTTTTCTTCTTAACCTTTGTGACATCATGAAATAAATTCATCTTTGCTTCTAATGACATTTTGACTTTCATGTATTTTGTTTATCTTAAGAACATCAGTTTTATATGAACATTAACAACGTCTAATATCAGTGGAAAAAGTGTGTATATATATATATACAGTCGTATCAGAATAATATGACCACCTACCATACATATACTATGGTAGGTGATCATATTGTCCTGATACGATTGGTATATATGTCACTATCGGACACTGAGTTACGCTATTTATACATTAAAAAAATATTATAATGAACAATTTGGCTTACATCCGATGGGCCCTGGTCTTCCATGCAATTTTGTATTCAACGCAATATCATTCAATATTGCAACTATCGATATTAAAACTATTCCAGCTTGTTTAATTTTTATTATACGATTGAATTAGAGAATACATCTATTTTAAATTGCAATGAATTTTTATTTCTACTGCAGTATATTTTTAACCTTTAAGTTTCCGATGTTCCAAACCTAAAGTCAGTGCCTTCCATATAAATTTACACCCAAAAGAACGTACACAACTTTTTAAGCCGTACTTGGTTAATCTAAATGTGAAAGTTATGAATAAAATATTTACCTAAAGGAAATAATTCTACTCCATTTTTAAAGAATTGTACTTCCTATTCCCTTTGTGCTCCTTTAATATTCTTTCAATAATTTTTATATTCATTGAGCTCCATTTTTCTACCACATTCAATATTTGAAAATTCAAAAAAAAAAAGTCCACACAACAAACACTAAGCTAATATTCAAGACTATTAATAAAGCAACTACAAACTTGACAGTAGGAGCAGAGTAATTTGAGAAGCAAAATTATGTCTTTATTTAATTTTCATAATTGCCTTACTTAAACGTCTTCCCCCTTTGAATAATATATGCTGAAATTTCGAAATAAAATTTATCTTTACTTTATTGGAAATGCACATATGAATTAACAGAATATGATTACAAATTTTTAATGCTCATATTAAACTGAATTGCACAGCTGATAATTAAAAGCATATTGAAGATTTCGTGTTTTTGTTTTAACTGATAATGCCAAAACAATTTGAAGGTAATCGCATGTTTAAGGCATTAGAAGACCAATTCAGAGCTTGCTAACTTCTAATATGCACTAAAAAATATGCTTGAAAAATGTATCTGAAAATAAATTAAATATGATTTAAATCTTTCTAAATCTCGATTTTTAGTACTATTTATCTAGTATTTAAAGAGCTATAGAAGCTGGAACATTTAACAGAATTGTCAGTCAAAAATGATCTCAAAATATTAATTATCATTATGTTAATTAAAACCTAAATAACTGTCACTAAATAGAGGCTCACAAACTTCTCAACAGACGTGGTAAATAAAATATAACACAGAGTTAAACCAATATGCAGTCAAAAAACAGGGACGAGTTTAAATTTGTGGGAGAAAAAAAATGGTGTAAGTGGAATGTTTTTTTAGTTCTTGGTTTATAAATACATGCAAAATAAATGGGTTAAAAACGAAACATAGAAAATATTTGTTTCTTGCATCTTAATGGAAGAACGAAATTTAAAAAATCGTCTTGAAAATAAGAAATTCCCTGCTTCTGTATGAAGCAGCTCCCACACGAGAAGCCATGCCCAATCATTTGGGTGACAGTTGAAAAGTTGGATTTTTTTTTTTTAAGATTCCCTTCCCCAAAAAATACTCAAATACTTGTCCACCCAGTCTCAAATTTCCCCTATGGTTTCTCCTGGACTCTTCACATTGCATCAAGTTCCTACCAATAATAGAACCCAATTTTAAAACACGAACATTTTCTCATTTTTAAAGTTTATTATCTGGAATTTTGCTTTAACACTTTTGACACATCCTTCCCAAATACTTGCTCCCATATATCTCATATGGTTTCCACTTGTTACCCATATGTATTGCATTAAAAATTCAAGCATCTATCTATAACAAAATCCAAGTTTGAGTGTAATTACGGGGTTGACCAAAATTCATTAAAAATTCAAGCATCCATCTATAACAGAATCCAAGTTTGAGTGTAATTACCAAGTTGAGTTAATCCAAGTTTGAGTGTTATCTATTTGATTGCGGGGTGGGGCAATCAGATAGAATAACAGATCATCATCTGTTATTCTATCTGATTGCCCCACCCCGCAATCAAGAGCATAATAAGTGGAAAACAATAATTTAAAGTGCAACCGATCTTTGTTAAACTGTGTTTCTTGATAGCAATCTGTAATCACTATTTGCAGCCAATAAAAGACTGAATATGCTAGGTAGAAAGGCAAGCCACTTTGCATCAAGGACTCTCTCCTTTGCCTCCTTGGTGAACAGACGTGTTTTCGCTTCGCTCCTGAAGTTGCCGGGCCGCCAGCCATGGACGTCAACAATGCACTCAAAGATGAACGTCTAGCATGGTCTTTCAAAGTGCGCCATTCAAACGTGAAATTCAATACGTTGATTCAGCATGTAGCTGATAAATATGGATCCGAAAATGTCGACTTCGCTCAGAAGTTAACAAACGCTACAACTGTGATCACATTCAAGAATGAAATTAGTGCCGACAGCTTCGCTTCTTCAACAAAGTTCTGTCTGGATAACATTTGGATTACCTCTGCACGACTGGCGCTACCAACCAGGTCAGTATTCATCTCCAAACTTCCCTTTTTCATTTCACATTGCGACATTATATCAGTTCTAGAGTCCTTCGGGAAAGTTTTGGACTGCAGAGATGAATTCTTCACTTCACCGGGCTTGGAGTCTATCAGGACTGGTACTAAAATTGTTTCTATGCAAATGTCTAAACCTCTGCCAAACTTCATCAAAGTAGGCAGCTTCACTGCTACAGTGTGGTTTAGAGGCATTACCAAACTATGTAAATGGTGTAAATCCCAGGAACACTTAGTCAAGGACTGTGAACTCTTTGCTAAGGTCTTAAATTCTAAATCTTCTCCAGTTCCTAAGCCACAGGTTCTTCAAAATGTTAAATCGGTGGTTGTACCAGTTTTAAATTCTACTACTGAAAAGTGCCAGGTTGACACATCTGTTTCGATGTCTTCCCAGAAAAGGAAAAACATCTCCCCTGTGTCTACGCCTACTTCTAGTGAAAATGTTCCTGTTGTGGACTTTACCAAGTCAAAAGTGCCTAAAATTCAAATTAAAGCTAACCTCAGTCTCGCCATTTTGTCTTTCATTCAGAACCGCCTTCCCGAAAATCGCGAAGATTGTGTTTTGACCGACGAGGACTCACAGGAAACTTTCGATGACTTGCTTGATGTTCTTAAATTCATTGCCAGGCCTTCTTCTGCAGATTCAGTGTGGGAAATACCACAATCTTATCTGAAACTCAAGAAAACAGTTACAGAAGAAGGCAAAATTAAAGCTAAATATCGTACTTTTTATCGTGATGCACTTCAATCTTCCCATTTACCAGACTCTTTTAGCGTCTGGGATTATTTGAACTGTGTTATTAATGTTATTTAAACTTATAGTGAGCCTTTCCACTTTAAGTTAACTATTTATTATGTATTTACTTTATTTCTAGTTGAAATAGAGTTTTTCTATGTTTTTTAACGTTAACAATTGTATTTAGTATTGTAAATTTTCTGTCTTCCATCTTTTTTCCTTCTTAGCCAATCCCAAAATTTCTCTCTTCTGATTGGCTGAGACTTTTTCTCTCAGAATCCTGTCCAAATTGAATGCTGTCTTCGATTAGGCTAACGTATCTGTATTTCTTCATTTAGGCCTTTCATTTCTCTCCACTGTACGTGGCCATTTTTAATTTAAATTCTAAATTTAATTTTTTTATTCTTTACTATTCTTTTACTTTCTTTTTTACAGTGTTATGATTTACTCATCTAGTTTTGATGGGTACGTCACTCTCTTCCTCTCTGCCGTTTGGCATTCCCTCTTTGCTCCTCGAGCTCAGAGTTTCTACTAGTCAACACAACTTTCGATCGGGATGTGACGAATTCCAAATTCTTCCCCCATTTTCGGTTCTCTAATTTTTCAAATCGAACTCCAATGTTGAGCATCTGGGGAAGCTCCCCTTTTGCACATCTAAGGTATTTATTTTTTAATTTTTATTTATTATATTTAGGTAAATAAATTTTACATGGTTACTGAATTGCATATAACTTATCCAGTGTGTATTTATGGCAAACCAGTGATATGGCCTGTTTGAATAGGCCCCCCGACATGGGGAGGCTTTACAGTAAGGCCAGGGAAGTAGAAAGGTTAAATCATCATCATCATCACTTTGCATCAATGCATTTAGTAATCAGCATGTGTTTTGTTGGTTTGAGATTTTGAAACAGGTTGGGGCCAGTAAATCAGGGCATGTCAACTTACACAATCAGTGTTTGCAGCCCTTACCTTCCAGTTTTTGTTCAAATCATTTTGAATGTTTAATACCTGTTTTAAATACTGAAATAAAAGAACATTATAATTAAAAAAACACTATATCAGAGTACTAGCTATTCATTAATGAGTGCATTTGCAAATACAGCAATCATGCATATATCATAATACAACCTAAGATGCCTGAAAACAAAAATATGCTCTCACAAACAAGAGAATGTAAAAATTAAAAATTAACATTTTATTACAGAAAAATTACATCAATTTTATTTTTGGTATAACTATTATTCAACTAAATTGACAACACTGCATATAAACTAGGTGATTATCGAAAGACTGAATGGGATACTTAGTGGACAGTTTCAAAACAGTTGATCATGAAAACAAATTAAACAGCTGCTAGGGTTATGTAATATTTGGGGCCTCTCTAAAAAGAATCATGGAATTAATTTTACTTGGGTGGTCAGCATGATATGTGCATTTGTCCAGTACTGGGTAAAGGCAGAAAATGCAATTGACAGTGAGATACTAAACTAGGGTGATCATAAGTCACTGCTTTTCAGGGAGTCCCTGGATTAAAAGTTCAGTCCCTGACGAATAAATGCCCCCAGAATTCCGTTTTAGACACTTTTTAAATATTAAACTGACTATTCCTACCTCAATGGTCTATACAACTATAGCATATTTTTAATTACAGAATAGTAGTGGGAACACTGTTATGAAAAATTTTGGTCCCAATGCAGAGAACTGCAAAATTGAGATTAGAATCATCACATCATAATGATAGTGGTATCCGTGCGAACACCAATAGGGAATGTACGTCTTTCTTCGACTTGCTGACACCATTGTGCGCCTTATGGTTTCAGATGGCTTAATTACGATGCGCATTACTAAGCTTTATGTTTTAACCAGCGTTGGCAAACGAAATGAAAAAAATTTCGTTAGTCAAAAATTTAATATCGTTTTTGGTTACGATTTGCTTTGTAGCAAAATTTAAATTTCATTGTAACGTTAACCGAAATATTTTTAGTACAAATGCAAAATAATGAAATATATGTTATCATTTTCATTATATATGTATATATGTATACAGTAGCATCGTCCGAAGTTTCGCACCAGTTCAATCCACTTGTTAAAAAACAGATTAAAATTGTAAATTATCAATAATACAAATTATTAATAACGAAATAAATGCATGCAAATAGAATTGTTGCGCTTGCATTTTCTGTTACTTCTTAAAAAAATGTGGTTTAAAAATAATGAAATAAAAATTGCAATTAGGAGACTCAGTTATGAATGAATATGATGACACCACTTTATGTATTCTAATAATGACAATCCAAAACTACGAAGAGATTTATACAAAAATTTGTAAGAATTATTCAGCACATTGCTTGAATTTTGTTGGAATTGCTTATAATTATAAAAGAACTTAGTTTTATTCCTCTTGGTTATTTGGTAATAAAATTTTTATACAATAAAACGGAGCATTATTAATAAAAATTTCTGAGCATAAGTATGTGTTCATAATTTTTAGTAATACGATACTAAAACAACTCGAGGAAAATTTTAAGTGAAATTTTCTTCAGAAATATTAATACCTCAGTGCATAGTCAAGGACAATTAAAAAACAAAACGAGATTCATTAATTAAAAAATATTGATATCATAATGCAATAAATGCTATTTGATTTACAAGTACTGCTAGAACAATTATTGCAAGTCTTTGTAATGGTTTGTCTTTAATTTTCCCGTAGTGCAAAAGTTTCTCTTGTAAAAATATTCTTTGCTCTCTCAAATTCATTTAATAAAATTGAAATATTTATTTCCTTTCGCCTCGTATTACGATTTCATCGAGACAAGTTTCCAGCAAATCATTTGTCGTTTGATGACACTGATTTTTATCATGCTTTCCTGCAGAAGGGATTTGCTGTGCTTTTGAATGTATTCATGCAAAATGAGTTTTCGCTGAGACTTCAAATAGCATAAAAATATGAATAAATATAAGTAAAGAAATTGAAAACGTTATTTATTTAACTTTATGCAGTCTGTTCTTAAAGGACCTGCAGAGAAGTACAAGATACGCTTCATCATTGCTAGACTGAAACACGAGAATTGCCTCCTTTATTTTTTTCAACATATGTACAAGGCAATGCTAATTGTTAAGAGATTTGCAAACATACACAATGGAAATGTTTTTTTTTTTGGTGGGAAGACCAAAACCGAAAGTTCGACTATTGTCAATGACCTTTTCCTCCAATTCACTATCCTATACCCAAAATACCCCACCTACATAATTTCTTCTCCAAGTGTTTAAGCGGATCACAGGGAATAGTAATATACCTGGGATTTTCGCCCTATTGTAACTGCCCTGTTTTCCTTGTGCATGAATGGAGACACTTTTTTTCCCATTCCAGCTGTTATCTGGCTATCACAAAGCACTTTTTTTTAGCACCAATTACGACGAAAGTGGCTAAGACAGGTGCTTCCCAAATTTTTTTGGAATGTGCTAATTTCGTTGATAAAAGTAAATTGTACAGCTATGCCAGTATCTTATGAAGTATATATTATAAAGGAAAAATCTAAAATGTACAAAACACAAAAACAGTGAAATTAACAAAATTATTTTTCCCGTTATTTGTTACGTTTTATCGTTATAAAATTCAGCTAACGTTATTCAAAAATCATTTCGTTACCGTAACATTTTCCAATACTGGTTTTAACAGACTGCGGCGCCCTGCAGTTCCCCAAATACTTGACCGACAGGTCCCAAATTTTGTACACAGGTTCTCCCTATGTTGGGTTAGAAAATTGAGTAACAATGTGTAATGGGAAAGGGTTTAAAATCTCGAATGTGGAGATCTGGCATTGCTCTGCCGCGACTTTCTCAGCTTGTGGACGAAGAAATCAGTGAAGAAAACTGCCGGAGAATTTCTCTTTCCATCCAGTTGAAATTTTTTCATGCACGAATTTAATATGAATGGATGAGAAATCACAAATAAAAGTGGACAACGCAAAATCTTTACTGCAAGTGAAAACAAAATTTTGTGTCTCGTGAAATCTTTAGAAAAAAACTTGCCGAAAATGGAAATATTTTACAGAAAATTTGTATGAAAAATACACACAATAACAATTTCTTTAAAATTTAATTGTTTTGAAAAACGTAGGTAAAAGATTTTTTGGAGTGTGCTTCTCTTTACCTTGATGTTAGGAACATTATATTTCTAGTAAAAAAAAATCCCAATTCTGTATTGTCTTGCCAGTAAATATATAATACGTATTTATTCAACATTAAACAATAAAGCATATTCGTTTATATTATACACATATCAACTTTATTTACATATTTGGCAGGCCAAATGTTTAATGATTTGAAGCAAGGGTTGAGGTTTTTTACCTTTGAGCAGCACTTTTTTTTTGCACACAACAGGCTAAATGGTTAGGTTGCAAAGACCCCAAGGGCCCACAAAAAGTTTGGGGGAAGGGCACACAATAGACAGAAGGGAACCTCTTGTTAAGGCAATTCAGTTTGTTCTATACTATGCACAGGGCAACTCTCCTAAACATGGGGCCATGGCTTAATGTCACAAATAGCAGCCTTTCCAAGCCCAATAGTGTCCCCTTTTTCACTAAATGAACGAAGGATTTGAAGCATAGGGTTTCTATTATGCATTTTTTATGTACTGATAGAACAGACAATGCATTCAATAATTTCTTACACCGCCGAGTTCTTTAAAATCGTTATGAAATTCAGATTGATGAAGCAATATTGTGCTTTGGTTGTAGATCTGGATGTCACCCTAATTTTCAGTAATTTTAACCATCTGGAAATGTGCGAAGAAAACCATCGTGTGTGGAAGTGATGCTAATGTGCAAACATCATATTATATAATCATAATTCCAAGTGAACAATAACATGTGGCATCATCAGTGGGAGAAAGTTTCAGTTCCCTGTGGTTCCATGGGTATTTGAGCGATTAGTCCCAAATTTTTAGTGGTGGTCTCATTTAGTTCTATTTGCGTTGGGTTAAGAGAGTGAGTTCCTAATTACCATGGGTCCAGAGTAAATCCTTTGAAATTTCTGGGGGGGGGGGGCTACCATTACCTACCTTATGGAGTATGTTATTGACAACAGTTATGAGTAGAGTAATACGTTAATAGTGGAAAGCTGTGAATGAAGTTATCAATGGGCATACACTTGGTGCCAAACGTTTTGTGGGATTTAACTAGTAGAAATATTGCATGTGTCCTTTATGTAGATAATTCAGTACTTAGCTTTTCACGTTGTTAATATTAGGGAAAAAACAACTAGAAATACTGTCATACTCCCATCATCCATTGGTTACATTCTTGAAAGAACCAATGAATTGAAGTGCAATGGATAAGAGATCGATGAATAATGAACTATTTACATAAGAATGAATAGAGTGGAATCCAGAACTTGAAATACAGTCGTAACAGTAGTACAGTATTTTGGTTGAGTTGTTTTATCTCTGGGAAGTATTTCTGTGCACACAATTGGTTTTCACAAGGACCATAAGGGCTCAGAGTTGGGCAGCGGTAGGTGGATACATTGGGAGATGACTATCAAGGCCATTCAGCATGCTCTTTAACATGCACAGTATATGGCTTTCACACAGGGCTTAATGTCTCATCCAACAAAGTATTTTGGTATATTTCTTTGATAAAAGATAAATTTTGAAAAAGTAAAAATTTTGATAACTAATAAATTCAGGGTTTGAGTTAATAATTTAGTGTACACTACAGAAATGTTAGTAAGGCATTAATCCCTATGGCTCCTTAATGTTTTTAAATACTGAATGAATATTGTTGAAAATCAAGATTTAAAGAGATTTTATCCATACATTTATGTTCATTAGAGTTTGATAGCTTTTTTTTTTTTAAAAAGTATAGAATTTTGAAAGTGGTTTTGCACTGGACATAGGATGAATTAGCCCATAACTATATTGAATTACAGAAAACATTCGACAATATGTATGTTAACACTTTATTTTGTTTAGCACCAAATTTGTACTTATGGTTGATTTGTATCTGCTCCTTTTGCTATTAACTGATAAGTTGCAGAAACATCCTTATTCCTCACTGAAATCTTTTTCCTTTCAAATAACATTGATTTACTGATAGGTTTTTACCATCTCTTTCCAGTATTAATGCTATAATTTTAATTTCTATCAGTTTTCATGCTCTCTGTTCCTAATGTTCACTAATATTTTGTTAATTGCTCATATTTTATATCAAAAATAACAAAAATGGATTCATTATAACAATTTCTAAATATAAAAATAGTAGTGCTCTAAATTCGTCAGTACAAAAAATATATATGAAATAACATTTTTATTGCAGGTGCTAACAGTGAATAAAAAGGAAATATTCCATAAACTTGGAAGAAAAGGTTCCATTCCACTTTGCCAATAAGTAACACATAACTACAGGGAGTCCTGTTGCCACTGAATGCAATCCACGATGATTCTGAATGATAAAATCAGTATCAAAATTAAACTAAAACATGCAGTTGGGTTTTGTACAGCATTAAAACCCTTCAAGTGCCAAGACACTATACTTCCCAGAGAGCTTTGCTACTAGCTATATTTTCTCTAACAAATATTGACTTTTCTATTTTTTTTTAATCAGCCATTAAAATTAGCAAATAACATTTTGCATATTAATATGACTTAATGCAGTTACTTCTGGATAAGGTTCAACAATTCTCTTAATTTTTATATTTAAAAACTTCAAAATTAACCTGACATTCTAAGTTGAAGAATGAACTTCCCTAACAATAACTAAATTTTGGTTTTCAACAATATGCATTCAGTATTTAAATAAAAGCTAGAATATGTAACAGCAACTTTGTTTAGTCTAAAAAAATTTCTTAAAAATGCTAAATTGAAAGCATTACTACAGAAAACTTCTAAAAATACTTTCATTGTAGTAAACTGTTTGCATGTGATAGTTGTCATTTATATTTTAACTTCTAAGATAATTCTTATGACTGGAAATGCTGTTAAATGTTCCAAAACTATAATGTATAACACAAAGTAATGTTAAATTGTTATTATTTGCTGTTTTTTGTAATATTAATTCCCATTAGTATGGCTATCCCCATATACCTTGCTATAGATATAAATCTAATAGATTCATGTTGTCTTAAGCTATAAATACAATTTACAAAGTTATTATTTTATTTTTAATACATAATTAACTTTTGGTTAAACCACTAGTTTAAAACTTTTGTTTTTTAAAATTACATATTTTATTTTTTCCTCTAGTCTTTTTTTGGGTTTCCAAAACATTATGCACTAGAATCTAAAAGCTAAAGCTTATTTCTTAAACTATGTGAATAATGCAGCATTTATACATCACAAAATCTGTAGACCTATATATTGTTAATCATGATCAAACATATCAAAACTAAAGTAGGAGATATAATCTATTTGTTAGTGAATGTCCAGAATGAAACATAGGAGTCTATGTACAGACTTTCTTAGATTAAGAATGTACATCTAAAACCTGAGGTGTAGAATATATTGCCAAACTTTTCCATGTGCTTAGATTGCTAATCAATACAAAACACCCTCTCATAGATAAGATTTTCACTAAACCTTCAGCTTAGGGAATCTGTAATGGCTAAACGTATATAGAGTCTGCTGAAGAGAAAATTTATTGAACTCTCTATAAATATGCAAAATTTGATGCAAATCACTACGGCAATATTTGCAAAAAATGCTGTTTCATAAAATATTCTGTGGAAAGCATCTTTATTATGTGGCTACTTTTTACTAGTGGCTGTGCAAATTCTATTTGCACAGCCACTAGTCTAAATGGAAATATGTCTAAATATAAAATATCAACTCAACAGCCTCAACTGATCAAGCAACAGAAGTCCGTACAGATAAAGATAAACAAAATTGCAATAACTGTTTTCCCATGTTTAGGGGCATATGTGAGAATACACTATTAATTAAAACATTCAGTCACAACACTTTCTTGATAGTTCATAAGGAAAGCAAAGATGTCTATTCCATTACTAAATTTGTCTTCAAGGAACTCCAAGCAATATTGGTAAACTAAGTTTTTGCAAAACAGGAGTTGAAGAACACTAGTTTAATCCATCAATCTTAAAGCTTGTGAACTTCTCATAAAATCAGTGCTATGGCATCCTGAATATCTTATGACACAGTTTTGCAATAACCATACTGTTTACATGTGTTTTAGCTCTTGAAGCAAGTTCATTAAGAGCACTGACAAGTACTATGTCAGAAGGTCAAAACAGTACTAGATCATTCCACATAAAATCACTGAATGATGTTTGCTCAACCATGTTTGATTAACTTCGGTGCATTAAATGCCTCAGAAGTTCAAAGCATTTTTCTATTTAGCATTACATTTTCTTCCTGGCTTAGAAGTCATCTTATACATAGTCAACAGAAAGCCAAAATTTTAGTAATTTGCAATTCCATATTATTTATATTTTTAAAATGGGTAAACTAAGATCATGAAAACAATTTACTTTTAAGTCTTAAAACCTGTGAAAGTTAAGTTACAACTAATAATAATAAACAAAAACATTATAGTTTTCATGTATCCTCTATAGCTGATTTCAATTTATATATAAAGGTAGTAAAAACTTAAGTTAGAGAATATTTCTTTTCTCTTTGATTTTGAAATGTCAACATGAATGCCAATGCTATTCGCGTTAGTTTTACCGATTACATTTTTATTAACAGTTTCTTTACTTCAAAAACACAACAGCTACAAGATGAGTTAATAACACAAACCTTGCTTTGAACCAAATTATCAGTTCATGCTGCAATTGGTTGATTTATCTTGAAATAAAGTGTAGCTGCAGATACTTTAAATCTTATGGCCACCTGTGCGAAACAAAAGATGCTACTCTTTTTGCAGTAGGACTGGACACACAAAATGCTTTCAAATTATGTACAGGCAGCCATAGGTCATTTGAGACATAAGCATCTTTGACAACCATTATAGACAGCCCTGAATACACCCCTAACAAAACTTCCAATGCAGTTGAACTGTATACTTTTGATATTGAAATTACCAAAATATTGATTGTACTTCATAATTAATTGAATATATATATAGTCCAAGTGATATGGGTCATAAACAGTCCTTGCTGTTAATTTCACCTTCAAATATAGTATACCATGCACTGTAACTCCCTAAATGATTAAAAACTACTTGAATTGCTTTACATGTATTATGCACTTTACACCTAATCACAATGTGAAATCTTATTCTAAGTCAGTTGTATTATTTATTACACAAGATTTATAAATTGATTACTCAATGCAATTACAGTGGTAGTCATAAGGAGAGGGCCGTGGAGGCCATAGCCCTCTAGGTGGTGTTGCCATAGCACCTGCAAGAATCTTCAAAGTGTGTTTTATAACAGCCAGTGATTTTTGCATTTCTGAAGAAATTAGCAGGACTATGTGTGGCCACCATTTTTTTTTCCAGGAAGGAAAACAATGCCTTTTACACACCAGAACCCAAATGACAAGCTGTTAAAAAGTATATTGATTACTAAATAACCCATTAATGAAATTAAGAGTGTCCTTTCTGGACTACAAATCCTTTATAAGTCCCTAAATGGCTCACTAAAGACTTGAGACTAATGACTGCCTCTTGCAATGTATTACACATTAACAGTACATTGCTTGATTTTCAGGATGCAAAATTCCTACAGATTAAACAATAAATCGAGATTTACACAGTTAAATGAGAACAGCTATAAAAATTAAAAGTCTATAATTACAACTGATTCCCCAAGTTGCAGGAGATTTTTTTCTGTTTTTCAAAAATGCAAGTCAGATATTCAGAATAGTGGGTCCTTAAAACTAGTTAAAAATTTTATACCATTTCATTTTGATATGAAGACCAGGTGCACAAAATATGGAAATGAAAATGTCCTTTTTTTGGGTAAAATTGAAAAAGTGGCTTTTATGAAAATTTTGTCACACTGCACCTTACGTTTATAGTTATTGTGAAGAAAAAGCTAGACTTTCCCATATTCTAACACTATTTTCAGCATATTCTCAGCATTAGTAGTTTTAAAAACAACGTTTAAAAAGTCAAAATTTGGTCAGAAAAAAAAAATTATAATTGCTATAATCTGGACAAAAAACTGCTCTGTTCCTTTTTAAATAAAGCTTTTAATGTATCAAATTCCATCAAAATCAAAAATATACGAGTAAATGATTTCTTAGAAATCTGAGAATTTCACATGGAATGATCCTACACACTATGTGAAAAGTGTCATGATCAGACCCTGCTAAAACAGAGTATATTGATTATACGATACTCTAATTTGGTAATACCAAATAATAAACGTTTCTATATGCTAATGTTTAAACCCAAGATGCATGACACAATTTCTTTTACACTATTGCATAATGTGGGGTCAAATTAACCCAGTATCTGAAATGTTAAAAAAGGATATTTGGAGGTAGTTTTTCTTTTGTTCTGCTCATCAAAACATATATTAGTTTCCTTTTACTTCTTTGGTATAAAAATCGTAAAAAAAAAATAGGAAAATACTTCCATTAGATATTAGTGAAGAGTTTTTCACATGTTAAGAACTAAACCGCATTATGAATATAAGTCTAACAGAAATGTTTTATATCCACTTATTACTTTAGCATGATCTATTTTGTTTTAAGTTATTTAAAATTTAAGCACTCTTCCCAAATAACTGAATGATTTTTATAATAAGCTTTTGACAAACTTTGCAAAATGATTTTTATTTATCAAACTTTCAGTAGCAGGCTGAACACTGCTTTCATTTCCTTGCTGCATACAGTTTGAAGAATTAACTATAGTTATCGAAAACCTTATACCACAGAGCACAATAAGCAGTTTGACAGAAACTTTAGTAGCGATGGCATAATCTCCTGTTGAGCATTTGCAGCCTAACTTTGAGGAAAAGCCTTTGTTTATGATTTACTGATGGTTAGTGAGTGGGATGATGTGCTGTTAAAATAACTAAAGCCTTATGGTTGCTACATCATCACATTGGTAAATCCAATCATTAGCCAACAATTGGTGTGTTTTTTTTAAATAAGTACTAATGATTTAGTCCAACATATTGACTCGTTTTTGTCCAATTGCAAAATTCTACAATTTCTGGCACCTCTTTAGACCATCTGAAATTATTTTTTCATTCTGCATGGTGCTAAACAGCAAAACATTTCAATGGTGAAATTAAAAAAAATTAATTTAAACCATAACATCACTTTTAAAGTAATAAATGGATTGTTTTGCAACTTACATAATTCAAGCCATAACCTTTTCGGTCATGCAAGATTTGGAACTCAACACACCTGAATATAATGCACATGCATACAACAGTGTCATAATAGGTAGAATCATCTTTATTTAGAAATATCGTCCCTACTAATTTCTTCATCTAAAAATACTAACTTCATATAAAGTTCCTTACTAAAAGATACTTTTTTTGCAGCATTTCTTCTACTTTTATATAACTATGGATATTAATTCACTGACAATATAAAGTCTGATTTTTTTTTTCAACGTCATAAAATAAACTTATTTGTAATTGCCTAGGATGAGACACATTTCACTGGAAATTTCAGCCAGCAGGTGAAAACTTTTCATGCCGCTCTTTCCAGGCTTCAAAATTCTGCTCTTTCAAGTACATATTATCTAATACTTGAAGGAAGTGCTTGTTTCATTTAAAAATTAACTCTGTTACATTAAGTGAAAGATCTTTAGAAGAGAAAGAATTACTTCCAAAGGATAAAAAAAAAATCATCAGCTATCATTTGGTAAAGCAATGAGCTTTCAACACTATCAGCCTCTACCATGTCAAGATATTAGTAGAGAGGAGAATGCTAATAACTGGAATGGAGGTAAAAAAAATATATTAAAAAAAAAAATAAATAAACATGTATTTTTGCATGTTTATTATTTAGTGTATTTTTTAAACTCGCTAAAACAGAAAAAACTGCATACTGGGATGGTATTCCAGTTTGATCAAATCACTAGGTCTCTCTATATAATTTTTGTTTTTAGATCCAGCCTGTCCTCTTAATGAAAAATCATTAGTTTGATTTAGAAGATCAATGTCATTACTCAAAATATTTTTTGAGTTCCTTACAAATGGAGTGTAGAAGCTAATGCACTGATTACTATTAAAATATATGTCAGTAAAATAACCAACATGAATGTGAAAAATATAAAACAAATTGCTGCTCTTTTATGACTACCAGAATAATGCCAGTTTCATAAACAAGGTGCTAACTTTAGTTTACAAACATAATTAAGCTACAGTATTTTACTTCTATCTTTCAAATATATATTTGTCAAAAATGCTATGGCTTGAATGTAAGATCAAAACAATCTATTTATTACTAAACTTTTGTGGGTCAGTCAGCTTATTTATGAGTTAATGGAAATCTGCTTCTGATTGTTTTTAAAAATATATTTTATAGTTTAGAGTTAAAAATCTACAATAAAGGAAGCAACTGAAGAATGCAAGTTTTTTTTTATCATTCACTCGATTTGTTGCAAAAATATTAATTTTCAATACACCATCTTAGCTAATTTGACCCAGGTTATGTATGCATCTTAGGATTAATATGGAAACAATACAATATTTAAATTTTTATTGAAATTTATTACATTATATAATATGTGAATAATATATCATTTCTGATATTTTAATTTCTAATAACTACTTGTAAATTGAAAAGGGAAAAAAAAGTTGCTCCCAGGACAAACCTTGCTTCATATTTAGATTCAATCATGAGGACTGCTATGCCGATATAGTCGAGATAACTCAAAATAACTGTTTACAACAACTTGGTTGGATTAGGTTGTTTGATATTTTATGGCATATCAATCTGCAGCAGCTATACTGCTTATAAAATTTAAATACTTCTTTAAATATTAATAAGTTTGTCTTAGAGACCAATAAACTGTAAACCTGTTGATTTAAGAATATCTCTCATCTAATTAAAAAAAAATAATTAAAGAACAAAATATTTATTGTCTTTGCATACACTAGTTAAAATAATTTGTAGGATAGTTATTTAAAAACCAAAACTTCGCTATGGTTTTGTAATCTATATACATGGAAGAAATGATTTATGTTAGGCTTCAGGAATGTTTTATAAGGTTTACATTTGGTATACTTCAGTATTTTTATAGTGTCTCATACTGACAGGTGGAAAAAAACTAAGATATTCAAATTTCCTCTTGTATTTTGCAGTGTGATTTAATGTTTTAAATGAAGCAGAATTTATGTGACAAGTTAAATAGATTTGGTAGATGAATAATTTACTTGAAATTTTTTTGGTATCAACAAACAAAAATGGTTGCTAGTCCCCAGTAAAATAAAAAATGGCATGATAAGATAAAAACAAGGTTTATAAAATGCATATCAAAGAAGCAAGATACTATAGTATTTGGACGCAATTCCCTATTATAATATGTACACTGGTAATGAAATAAATTATTACAAAGTGTAGCCAATGTGGCTAATATTTTTCTTTCAGAGTTGGAAAGTAGAGGCACTGACAGTATCAGGAAATGTACAGTGAAAAACCATAGCTACAAACATAGTAGTTACAATAACTTTTCTATAAATGATATTTTTCCATAAAGTTTAAATGCTGTTTTCTTTGTTCTACAATGTTTTAAATATGAACTGACACTTGACATACATGGCATTTTAGGATTGCAGATTTTTTTACCACTGAGAGCATTGCATTTTTAAAGCACTTTAGAATAACAGTCTTCATACACATTAAAATCTACCACAATATCTAAGACTTCCTATTAAGAAAAAACGTTTTGTCTATTTAAATCTTAAAGTTCTCTTTACACAGTGGCACATACACTCAGTGCTTCTAAAAGCAACATGAAACGTCCACTAACATACACTGACATCATTTACATTACAATTGTATGACTTATTTACAAATTGAAAAGAAATGTTTTCTTATATTAGAATCATTTTACAAAAAATGATAAAATATTTATTCAAACAATATATTTTTCTAAAGTTCTGTAAAGTGTTAAAAAGATAAGCTATTACTAAATATATTTGGTACTGATTATTTCAATAGTGAAATAAGATACCTTAAAAATAACTAAACTATGACCAGAATGTTAAACTGTAAAGATATTACCACCACAATTTATGATAGTATTTACTTTTATCAGAACAGCTAATATGTGCTATTGAGGTAAAGTACTTGGTAATTATTACATCATTCAAACAGGAAAGCATTAACATTTAACCTAATAAGCACTCTCATGGTAATGACTTTTCAAAGTTATTTTAAAAAAGAAAATTGAAAAATATTTTACTAGTGTGCATAATTTTGTAATTTTTTTTATTCCATAAAAATCAAATAACAATTATTTATCATTATTATTAGTATGAATGCTAGAAAAAGTAAGAAACTAAACAAATGTAATCTTAGCTTATTTTGTTATATTACTAAACCTAAATAATGACAGTCACACTTTTTGGAACTGAGGGAAAATATTATTAGTAGTATTTTCTATTTGAAAAAAAAAATGTCTGTTCAGAATTCCCAGCATTCTGATTATGTACATTTAAGTATGTTTTGCTTACGTGAATGTTTACTATACAGACTAGATACATTGGACCACATCTTATTTAACTAGTGATGTAACAATCCTCTCTCATTCATAATGTATTGAAAACATTTCAGTGCCAGCCTTTAAGAATTACGAAACTTCCATTACCTAAGTGCATTAAAGTACAATTTAGTGGAACATATAACTTCCAGTAATATGAATCCATTACCACAGATTAATAAATTATATATAAATTTCAGCATCATATTTAAGGTCCAGAGTTTAAGGTTCCATTCTGTATTATTTCTTCTGAATGTGCATATATGACCAGGGGCTGTTTAAACTTCTTGCCAGTAACAAGCTCTTCCAGGCCCTGAAAAGAATAACAAATTTTTATTGCAGTTTAAGATACTTGAAGTAAATTATTGTGATCTTAACATCAAGAGGAAATTTTAATTAAGAAATGCTATCTTAGTAGCTTGAAAATATACAAGTACAGCTTATTAGAATTTTTTTTACATTTATTGTTTATATTTATAATCTTAGCAGCTGATGTAAAACAACTAAACAAACTTTATTGATAAAGAATAATCAATTGTTAAAATTCTTGGGTTCTGTTTGTCAGAGTAAAACCTTCTTAAAAATAATAGTTTGTCCTTCCTTGTCATAAGAGCCAGGTAATGGTCAGTTCAGGTTGAAGTAAATCTTGGGTGACCTTGGCCAGCTATTCTGGTAATGGTTCCTGTCTCATGGAACTGTTTCCAAAGTGTCAACACCATCTTTCTTAACACACTGAGTCATCTTGCTATCTCCACTTGTAACTATCCTGCTTTGTCTTCCAACATCTTGCCATCACAAGGAAACATCTACACAATAATGGCTTGCCATCTTCAGTAAAAATAATGAGATTAATCCTCCTTACAAACAATTTTGGAATGAATTGGTAGCAGCCAGTTTTATTGGCATTAGTAATTTGCATGGTACAAGGAATTATGGGATCAGAGAGAATTCAAATTGGTATTTGAAATTTGCATGTAATGTTACCTATAATTGCATATTTTTATTTTTGGGGATGTCATTAAAATTAAAATATTGATGAAAAACAGTGTTACCTTAATTTTGTCAATCAGTGAACAAAATGCTTTGGAGGGCATTAACATCCCATCATTCTCTACCAAGGGAAGGGTTTGTATTAAAGAAACCATCAATGTCATTGAAGGGAAGCTTTCATCTGTTATCTAAATCACTCAGTAATATCAGAATGTAAGTTTTATCCAAGTGGCACTTTTTGTTTTATACACAAAAATAAAAATGATCAGTTAGAAGGATAGATAGCTAATTTTCGACAGTTATTGGGGGCAGATTTAAAATACAAATATTCTTTAGCGTGAAAGGGGATATGATATCACACATACCAAATTACAGCAAATTTTAGTGTGCCTATTAAATATATACTTTCTTACTGAAAGATCTGGACAAATATTGAAAATTCAAATGTTTGAAATTACCTCACCCATTTTACTAGTCCTCCAGTTATGATAACAAAATTGCCATATTCAGTCTAATAAAGTACTCTTGATAAAGTTCTATGTCAGACACACTGATATTACTAAAAGATCTGGGTAAATGTAAAAAAAATTCAAATGTATGAATTCACTTTACCCATTTTATTACTTCTCCAATTATGACAACAAAATTCTAAACAAATGCTTTTGATAAAGTGCTATGTCAGATACATTGATATTACCATAGGGCTTTTAGTTTATAATGACATGCTAAGCAGAAATATTGCTAGATAGATATTTGATGATCTAATATCTATCACAATAATATATATATACTAATGAATTGGCATCACAATTGTAAATTTCATTTCAGTGTTTCTTTTCCTTGCACTAGGTTTAAGATTTTCATCCAAAACTGATCTATGAAAATTTTATGTTTTTAAACCATTCAAATTCACTGCTGAGAATATTTGAAAGATGTCAAAAAAAATAAGGTCTTGAAGGATCACCTGAAAAGAAGAACTATATTAACTAACATTCATTACAAAATATATTTTCAACTGACATCAAAAACTGAAAGTAAAAGAAAATAACTGAACTTACTTCACCATCATATGACACTAAGGGGGATATTTCACAGACAACAGGATCTTCATACTTTAGGTATGATTTTTGGCTGCAAATGAATATAACATTTATTCTTTTTTCCCCATGTGTAAAGCAATTCAGCATTAAAGATCAATTTTAAAATCATACATCACATATTCTGTTTCTATTAAAAATATTCTCTATTAGATCATAAATTGCTTTTTGAAATATCTGCATGTATAATGCTGCAATATCCAAAATCTAAAAACACTTGGAGCAAATGCCCTAAAATCAAAAATTACATTACATAAAGTTGAACAGGTATCTTTTAGCATCTATATTCTGTGTTATCACTGCCAGAACCCTTTTTGTTTCAGCTTTATGAATAAACCCTTTTGTCAATCAAATCCTTGGAGCAAACTTCAAACTACAACAGCATTTTTATATTGTTTAAAAATTTCCTAATATTTCTGGACTTAGCTTTTATAGAGGGTGAGATTTCATGTCTATCTAAACATATTTCAGGTCATATTTATAATCATAGTCAGTAAAATTGTGAAAACATCCCCTTGAAATATCTGCATTATCCCTTATTCACATAGGTTAGGTTATGTCACTTTCTCCATAAATGGGGTACAGTAAACTCCATAATGAATACTGCCTTATATTTATAAAATTATAAATACAATTGAGTATTAACATTATCTTAAAACACTAAATAAATACTTTTGAGCAATAATAACTTTTAATCTGGTCTCTATTGACATTTGTTGCAAATGCTATCTTCAATGGTCTGGACTGATCATAATCTGTACTTTTATTAAGAAATTCTTGGCCTGTCACTTTAGATATGACCTACTTGAGTTCTTTAGGTAAAAAACAAATCTATTAACATTATATAATAAATGGTTGTACTAAGTTGCAACTTAGTTTCCTTTTATGAAAAACCACTTTTAATTTGCACTGGGTGCACTTCATGACATTAATTTCTCAAATGAAAAATTCAACTAAAGTTGTAGTAGACTGAACTTCCCATGCACCAGTGCTCACAAAACACACCAAGTTATGGCCTGTCTGGAGTAGGAAAAAATCAAACAGCTACGCCATCTTGTACCATGCAATTTTTGGTTGCTTCAAAAATTTTAAAAGAAACTTGATGGGAAGCCCTTTTCAAGGGTGAAAGACCTTACAAAATGGATTCATTCAGAAGTGCAAAGTATTCCTCAACAGTACCACCACCAAATGTTCCAGAACTGGTGTGGACATCTGCAACTTTCCATAGATGCTAGAGGGGAATACTTTGAAGGAAAGTAAAAGTTTCTTTGAGGTAAGTGCAATGATTTTTGTTCTGCAGATGCATGCCAAGAACTTTTTGAATGCTTCTTGTAACATCATTAAATAAATACTTGATGTTTGCAATGCCAGTGAAAATAAATATAACCTATGAAAAAAATAACAACTGTGAAATTTATTTCCTCTTTGCAATGAAAGCTGCAAATCCTATTGAACCTTAATAGATGTACCAGTTGGTGGTACCATTCCTACCACCTCTCCACAACTCCTTGTAGAGTCCCAAAATTGTTGTCCTTTGATGACCTTACACAGGAACAGTATCTGCTAACACCCTCCAACATAATCACCAACACTATCATCACATCATTTTATTTCAAACACTGTTTATTTATTTAAAACTACCTACATTTTTAGGATTTTTTTAAATGTAGAGTAAACTGAAATATATAGTGCAATAAACATTACACAATCTCACATGCTGTAGTGCTGTAGCATTGAGTGTGTAATGTTGTTGGTTACTAACTCCACTTTTTATTAAATAAGCATTCAGTCTCATGGGTTCATCATTTAGTGATTTTAAGAAACATAACACCCCTACAGTTAGATTAGCAAAGACAGACTGTATTTAATGATAGACACCACCAGGGCCAGATCTAGAGATAAAAGAGATAGAGAGAGAGTGCGTGTTTGTGGAGGGAGAGATAAAGGTAAAAAAAATATTATTAAGCTTATTTATATTTCATGCATTTTTCAATGATTTTTTTTAAGACCTGCAAAACAGAGGAGGAAATGTTATATTGCATTGGAAATCCAATCTCTTGGACCCTTGTTTTACAATTTTCTGGCTCACTTGTGCTTCTCTCTTGTCCCCTACCCCTACTCCCACCCAAATATATTTTCTAGATCTGGACATCACTAAACACTGTGCTTCTGTTGTTCACCAAACATGTACATAAATCTTATTTGTAGCAGGTGATTTTGCTTTGGGTGGGTTGCTTACACTCCCAAGCAACATTTTTTCTCACTGTACAATATCACATGGGTTAGCCAGGCCATTACCATTCTTATGTATTGACATACATAAGAATGGTAATGGCCTGGGGTAATACTTGTAAATGTTTGATTTATTAATCATTAGTGGTAAGAATTAAATGATTCATTATTCAGTGTTATATCTTGTTAGCTGTCAAAATGTTCATAGAAAGAATGCAAAATACTATTTCAAAATTCTTCACAGAAAAAACAGAAAATACCATGCCAAATTCTGTTTATTCTTTACTTCATAATCATCGTTACTTTCACATAAATAGTTATGCATAAGAAAAAATAGCCAAGTGGCAATAATGGTCAGCTTATGTCACTGGATTAAACTGAATCCAATGATACATGATATAGAAGTTCTTAAAATACAACTAAAGAAAGGTGACATTTATTTTAAAAGTATTCAGTTATTCAAGAGACAAGTTATTCAAGAGACAGTTATTCAAGATTAGGAAAAAAAATGTAATTTTGTGTTGCTTAGTTGTCCACTAGTAATAAAAAATATTAGTTACTTGCCAATTTCAGTTCTATAAGGATAAATTTTTTAAAAATATCCACTATTAGCCAAATTTCTGCTCAATTTTATTGTCAATCTTATCAATGGTATAAAACTGATATTGTAACACTCCAAAAGATGATGAAATACTTTTAAAGTTTGGACACTTTGTCAGATCCAATTATTTTCATGCTCCAGATAGATGAGTCAGGCACCAGGCAATAATTAACAAATTGCCAAAAAAATAAAGTTTAATTAGGGTTCGAAATACTAGCGAGCATTAATGAGTAAGAATTCAAAAATATTAAATGATTGTCAAAATTTTATGTTAATGCTAATCAAAACAAACTAACGTTGCTCAAGAGAAAAAAATTAGTAAAGATTCGAAAGGTTTAAATAACAAACAATTTATTTCCAAAAAGCACTCACCAAAACTTCAATAAAGAAGATACTACATCATTTCTCAACTCTGTCCAAAAACTCTTGACTACACACACTGCACTAACTGTGCTCAACTCTCTTCCTGTGCTCACACCACACTCTATTATGCTGTGTCTAACATGTCACCAGGTTATAACAAAAGCCTACAGAGCCCACAAGTGTCATGTTGCACACCAGGAAAGACATTTGCATAAATTGACGAGCGCCGCAAGCTATGACACAAGAGGGGGCGTGTCCTTGTACACGTGCTTTAGCGGGTGACAATTGGAAGTTCAGATTTGCGCATGCGCAACTCCTAACTTTTGGAAACGAGTGCTGTGATGCCAAAAATGAAATAAAAATCCCCAAAATAATAAATATAATGTAAATTAAGCAAAACTGGTTAAGGTAAAGTAAAAGTGAATGAGGGGGCATCACAATATAACACTAAAGTACCATAATAAAATGATTCAATTCTCTTATTTTTAAACACTTAAAGAATACTATTAATATATAAAAATTTGGATTCAACATAAAGACTATTTGGAATACTACGACTAAGTTTCATTTGGCATAATACTCATTACAATAAGTTAATCTCCCCCTGCTACCCCCCATTTTATCCTCCCTTTCTAGGAGAGGTCTGAAACTTTGTAAGGTATACAGTAGATGGCACTGCCCATTCCACAAGCTTTATTTGGTATAAAAACTCATTAAGCATTTCCTCCCACTCAGTTAAAATTCTTCTCCTCCTCTTAAGGGGTAGTCTGAAACTACTAAAGTTGCAGTAGACCGAACTCCCCATGCGATTTTGAGTAACTGTTAATTCTATGTCTATGAGACAGACTGGTTTTTAAGACTATTAAGTCTATGGGGATTTCAAGAAATTCAAACCCATCCACCCCAGTTTTGTTTGACTACAGTGCTTTCACACATAACCTATACTCTTCCCCTTGGTGAAAGGAATGTTCATGCAAAGATGGTGCATCTAGTTTTTCTGGGGGCCAAGTGTATAAGTGAACAAACACATAAACTTTTCTTTAATCAGAGAGCATGAAGCTTATCAGAATCATTGCAAATGTCTAATCTTCATGCTAATTATGCTAACAAATCTCCATGCTAATTATGCTAACAAATCTCCATGCTAATCATGCAAAACAAATCTCCATGCTAATTATGCTAACAAATCTCCATGCTAATCATGCAAAACAAATCTTCATGCTAAAGCTCATGTGTCTGAAATTATTTACATGTTGGCAATTATTTTTTTTTCTTTTGTGTAATGCCCCAGAAAATGCAACTTTTCTACATTTATAAAATACCAGAATTTTTGAAACTACATATTTTGGTGAACCCTCATTTTTCTTTTATGCATACATTGCTTCAATATATACATTATTGACAGTTATCTGCAATAATTTAATTGTCTCTAAACTGAAACACAATATACCTTTTGATTTCATCTCCATGTCCATTAGCATCATATGCACCATTGACTGCAGTACAGATGTTATTACTGGAACTAAACACATACCAGAAAAAAAAAGTATTCAAACATGCAGACACAGGAGAACATAATTTGCAATCATAAAATCAAATCAATGCAAAAACATGCAGAAATATTTTGAAAATAAACAAATTCATGCAAAAGTAAAAATCATTGCAATATACTATTATAGGGCATTTAAAAATCATAAAAATAAAAAAATTGCATTCATCTTGAAACCTGTATAAGCTACATATAATGTTTACTGGTCTATTTCAATACATGAACAGTTAAGTTTAAAGTATCACAAAAAAGACTATCTATAGATCAACTGCATTCAATAAACACAGATTAAAATATTTTTCCTATGCATACGAGTTAAAAACAAAAAAAAAACCATGCTCCATCTGCTTAATTCTTTTAACTCACTGCTTTTGGATTAAAACTAAAACTAACCAATGCAACTCAAATTGACCCAAATCTTTTTCAGTTATGGGCATCAACTTGACATTTACTTGCAGATGGAACTAAATACCTTCTATATATTCATATTTCAGACCTGATGAAAAGTACATTTTTTTAAATACAAATATCAAAAAATAAAAAAAATAAATACCCCCTCAAGCAGCTGCTTGCCACAGAGGTCTGACAGGAGCCTGTCAGTTTATATGCCACAGTAGGAGATCTGAGAGGATGGCAGGACCTCAGCAGAAAAACGACACACACATCCATGCCTAATCCAGGGCTCGAACCCAGGTCCCTTAGATCAGTAGCCAAGCGTGCTAACCACTCAGCCACGGGACGGCTGTAAATGAATGCCAACTGCACGCGGTGTTCCCAGGTGGTCAGCACTTCCAATATTCCTTATAAAATTATGATGGGAAATATATACCAGTGGTTAAAGGAGACTGGACAGATTTTTTTTTTTTTTGGAGGGGGGTTGTTTTTACTCTGAGTGCCACCTTTTTACATGCAATGGGCTAAAAGGTCAGGTCACATGGGCTCTGAGAAGGTTTGAGGTAGGGATTTCACTGGACAGCTGTTAGGATATAGATGGAAATCACTCATCAAGGCCATCCAATGTATTCTTAAGCATGCACACAGATCCATGGCTTAGCATTCCACGTGATAGGTACAGCTTTTCCAAGCCCATTGGTGTCCTCTTGCTGACTGAGGGCAGAGTGGGGATTAGTGGAGATAAATCTCAACAACTGGGGACTGGAACCTGTAAACTGCAGATTATGAGCCTGGTGCATTACCAACTGAGCCAACCCCAGAAAGGGAGTTAAATATTTTGTTTTTGTCAACATAAATTGGTTAATGCATTTTTTAAATTTTATTTTACCAAAGGGGATGTGGTTTAATACTATTTATGTTACTGTGTGATGCTAATATCTGATGATGTTCAAGGCACTGTTCGCAAGGAAGGTGGAGAGCACAGATTACAAACTTCATACAGAACAGCAACTGCAAAAAAAAAGCATCAGTAATGCCATCACATTGGAGCCAACCCAACTTCCCATTTTTGCTTTGTTCTTGTACCTGCACATATCCAAGAGTCTGCTTTGTTGTGTAGCAGTTAACATCTATGGAAGCGAGCACCCAATGATGTTGCTTCACTAAAAAATACAAAGCTGTTACAAATTATAGTCATGAGATCTATACTATTCTTACAAATTTGATGACAGCAAATTTTCCTGTTAATTTCATTATTTACTGTTCTACTCCAAAACGTTTATAAGTAAAAGAAATGATCTCTGATCATGAGTTCGTTTCTTTTACTAATAAATTCAAACTATGCCCATTGCATTCATAAAAAATACTTCAGGAAAGAACCTAGAATTAATAAAATAATAAGTAGAACTTATATTTAGTTAAATAGTAGTTAAAGTGCTCAACTTATATAATTAAAATAATATTTTAATTACTTAGAATCTATGTAAGGACAACTTTATGAGTATGTTATCATATAAAAGCAGACATTTTTAGAGGAGGTTGGCATAGTGGTTAAAACAGTCATTACTCTTTGTTGCCATTTAGGTCCTCAGTTTGATCTCTGACTGAGAGAGTGTTTTTTTTTAAGTATCATATGGATGAGAGTTTTCTCCCACTGCTGAGAGATAGCACTTTTGGAACAATGGTAAGATACCAGAGAGAATGCTGCAAGTGATTGCTATGGGACCATTGAGTATATGGAACTTGGCTATCTGTACGAAGTTCTTTATCTGCAGGTGGAGAAGATTATGATAGGGAGCTCATGAAACACCCATTATTCAAAATAACTCAAAGTGCATATTTAAATAAATTGAGGGTGGGACTACAATATATTCTTGTGCAAAGAAATGGTTACTATAATATTGTGCTATGCTACCACATTGAGAAACTGCTTTTCTACAAAAATATCCTTTCATTGTGGACACAATGCATCGTTTTTTCCAAGTAGTTCTTCATCATCACTGTGATAATGCAGATGTAAAATACTAAAGATTAAAATTACATACATACTGACATTATAATCAACAAACAGCCATGGAAAGAAAGTCTAACCAGATTCTATAATTTAGTTCTCCACACATCTATCCTGAGCTAGAGCTGTTGCATTTTGGCCACTGCAAGCTGATTCTAACAAGATCCTGTTTTACATTGTCCATCTAACAGGGATACCACAAGGGAGACCTAAAATGTGGTACATCTATCACATTCTAGGCTTCTCCCCTTTTTCTGGGCATTTAGGCACAATGTTCCTAATTTTATTTATTAATCGGTAATTCTGAATACAAGTAACATGGTCAAACCAATGTAGTCTTTTTCCCTAGGTAAGATGCTCTTTAAACCTTACAGTGCCACAACTCTTAAAATCAGGTTCATGAAACCTGCATATATGGCCATGGGCAATAAACTCTGTCTTTAGCACCATAAAAAAATATAAAAAATTTCAAATATTCAAGTTTGAACTAACTTTTTTATTTATGCATATATAAAATAGACATTTCAGAGCTCCTAAAAAATGCTAATTTTTTCAATTTATTCCTCAACTTGATGTCTCAGAATATAAACAGCCCTTTCTCTTGCTCAAACTGTTATTAGCACAGCCCCAATTATGGCAAAGCCATAGCTGCTGTTTATATTTAGAACAGTCTCCCACTACTGGTTGAGAGCTCCAGCGAGTTAACGGAGTTATTTTGTAAACATGCGACCATCTGTGTTGGGAATAAAATGAAGTCAGGTGCCAAGGGATTTTGCGATTAAAAAATATTTTAGAGTTTCTAAATTATTTTTTATCTATTATCATATAGCTTTAATGAAAGGAATATGAAGAGAAAATTTGATATTTCTTTGATCATGTGATTGGCAACATCATAGGAGCATAATAATAATAATTGGTAAATACGTGGTTTTGATTTCAAACTTAGTGTGCATGCTAAGTTGTACAGAGCAGATATGGCAGAATGTACCAAAGTGTTTTTGCACTTTCTTTTGGTGATGAAATATAGTTTGTAAAGTAATAAAATAGTGATGGACAGATATTTTATCACATATGGATATTGTTATCAACTTGAAAAGAAAAATTGTTAGCTTTTTCTAAACTGCACAATTTTATTGACTGAAAGAGATTCAGTGGAATTCTGACTTTTCTCAGATTCTGAACAGAGATATCAATTTCAACTACTTCTAGAATTAGTTATATTGCTTCTCAAATATATACTGAAATTAAAAAGAATAATTATTTGAAGCTTGACTGAAAATTAAATCATTAGGCATATGTGACTTAAAATGATAGTTGTTTTAGGGTTGGGTTGTTTTACCTCTGAATGGCACTTTTTTGCACACCATGGGCTATATGGCCAGGTCAAATGGACCCCAATGGCTCAGAGAAGGTTGGGGGAGGGGACCCACTGGAACAGCTGTTGGGAGACAGATAGTAGCCTCCCGTCAAGGCCATCCAGCATGTTGTTTAACGTGCACAGGGTATGGCTCTCCTGCACACGGGGCCACGGCTTAACGTCCCATCCGACGGACGGCGGCCTTTCCAAGCCCATCGGTGTCCCCTACTGACTGTGGGCAGGGCGGGGAATTTTGCGGAGATAAATCTCAACACTGATCCAGCTGGGACTCGAACCTGGGAACTACAGATTACGAGCCTGGAGCGCTACCGACTGAGCCAACCCCGCCCCAAATCACATTTAGAGCTCAATAATGTCTTCAATATGTTTTTAATGAAAAATATGTCTAAAGATAAATTAACAATCTCAGTCAAATCTATCAAAATCTTGATTTTAAACAATGTTTGTTCAGCATTTAAGGAAACATATTTTTCATTAAAAATCATATTGAAGGTGTTATTGAGCTCTGAATGTAATTTTTTTATTGAGATAACATAGAGCTATTTCCATTTTTCTGTTCATTACATGTATATCTGGAAGTTAAGGCTTACAAATTATTTTACAATTGTTTAAATAGCCTACTTCTTGTTCTAAGCCTAGCCGAACACGTTCCTATCTGCATAGACAAGATGGTATGATACCTATATGATTGTATGACACAATCAAACCATTAGGACCACTACAGAAATCTTTGAATGTGTTCATTGATCATTGTTATGATGAACTGAGCCTGCATTCAACAAAGGATGCAACTTTGAACAATTGATTGTAATGTAACTAGTCTGCCATAACTTTTGAATAAAACATTTTTCGACAGTTTTTTTTTTTTGACCATAGAATATGGCTCTGAATTTTGCCATATACTTATGTTACATCCTGTAAATATATTTCAGATTAAAAATTCCTTTGGGGGGAGGGTGGTTAAACTCTTCCACTATGAAACAATTAACTTGTTTTATCCACTACAGTTCGAATGGTTAACCAGCTTTTTTGTGCATAGGATTGAAGGATAAATAGAAAGAACAGAAAGATTTACTGAAGAACACCTAGATGAATGACAAAACAGTATCCATGGAAGCCAAACACAGCACTATTACAAACAACCATAAACAGAATAGCTCCACAATTTGATCAGAAATTTAATAAATGTTTAATATTTTAAGAATGTAACAATTAGTACAAATAGTAGCCATCTTAATAACAACTATAACAGACTGCCAACATTGGTTATCAAGTATATTCAATGTGGATATTTTCTGCTTTTTACTGGTTAAATATTCAACATTATGGACTGGTATCACCAACAGCTGCAAGGTGAAAGGCAATAACACTGCAACAACTAACACTTATTACAAACACCGCAACATACATAAATACAGATGGGTTTCACCAGATGGGCTGCATAAGAATATGATTGATTATATATTAATTAACAGCAAATGGGTTAGTTCTGTTAAGAATACCAGGGCATATAGGGGAGCTGAAATTGGATCTGACCATTACCTTGTTAAAAGTGTCTTGTAACCTAAACTTAAAAAGTGTTGTGCTAGGGTTAAAATTTTTACCTTTAATTTGAAGCTCTGAAAGATTCAGTTATAGCTAAAGTTTTAAGCTGTGGAGCCTAAAGACATTAAGCCGTGGCCCCGCACACAAGGGCACGGCTTAATGTCCCATCCGACGGACGGCGGCCTTTCCAAGCCCATCGGTGTCCCCTACTGACTGTGGGCAGGGCGGGGAATTTTTGCGGAGATAAATCTCAACGCTGACCCAGCTGGGATTCGAACCTGGGAATACAGATTACGAGCCTGGCGCGCTACCGACTGAGCCACACCCACCCCATTTGTTTTAGGAAATTGTTTTAAAAATTAACTTTTAAATGATAAGATTTGGGTTGTTTTACTTCTGAGCGGCACTTTTTTTGCACACCATGGGCTAAATAGCCAGGTCACATGGACCCCAATGGCTCAGAGAAGGTTGGGCGAGGGGACCCACTGGAACAGCTGGGAGACAGATGGTAGTCTCCCGTCAAGACCATCCAGCGTGTTCTTTAAAGTGCACAGGGTATGGCTCTTCTGACATGGGGCCACGGCTTAATGTCCCATCCGACAGATGGCGGGCCTTTCCAAGCCCATTGGTGTCCACTACTGACCGTGGACAAGGCGGGGTATTTTGCGGAGATAAATCTCAATGCTGACCCAGCTGGGACTCGAACCTGGGAATTACAGATTATGAGCCTGGCACACTACCAACTGAGCCACCCCCACCCCGATTTTAAATGATAGGGCTTTTTAGTGCTATTTTTAATTAAATTGAAGCAATTTCTTAACTAGTATTCAGAATTTGTAATTTTTAAGTTAAGGTTTGGCTTTTTTGTAAAGTTCAACTTTTCAATAGTAGTCAGTATATAATGCAAACTAATCTGGAAGGGTTCAATCTCAAATTTTAGAGGTTAAAATAAACTATATTCGATTTGAAATATTTTTAATTTCTTCACAACTCTTTATCCCTTTTTAATTATTTATTTTTGAGTTATTATTTAAATAATCTTAGTTCAAAGCAAAATAAATTTTTGCAACACTTCTACATTAGTCTTATAGTTTGCTGACCAGAAAAAAATCAGTATTATGTGCTGTTTGCATAAACAAAATTATTTTGAAAAAATTAAATAAATTAAAGATTGAAGTGATGAAAAAAAATATTATGAATTATATATATTAAAATAGTGAAATGCTTCAGAAAATATAACAAAATTAATTAAAAAATAGTTTTACTGAATTTAAAATGATAACAAAAATACAGCAAACTTTACAATTTTTCTTTAAAAAAAAGTTAATAAAATTTTACTTACCTGTCTTCTTTTTTTTGTCATTTTCTTAATCCCAATTATTATTTTTATTTATTTTTTGGTATATAACATGAGCTATTTCTGTTCATTTATGTTTTAAAAAAATTCTAAAGTTGACTTGTTTATTTGACTGGTCACAGTTGGTGAAAAGCCTGGACTTACAAATTAAAGTTGTTATGCATTATAGTCATTTTTGTCTATTTGTTTCTTGTTAAATAAATTTTTATTTCCCTTGCCAAATGAATTTTTTTATTACATGCCTCTATAAAAACCCTATTAAAACACTAGTTATTTTTTTTGCTAAATATTATATTTTCAAAAAATCCAGAATTAAATGCTGATTAATTTGGCATATAACATGCATTAATTCCTTTCAGTAATTATTTGTTTAAAAAAAAGTTCACCTTTTTTTTTGCCTGAACACAGTTGAAAAAAAGAAGTCTGACCACAAAAAGAAGTCATCCACAGGATACAATTCACAATCTGAATTGTATCCTGTGGTCAAAAAGAAGTCTGACCACAGGATACAATTCAGATTTTCAAGCCTGGTATGGTAAAGTTTAAAGGTGGTTGATGAGGTATGCCATATGATCTCACAATCAACTGCAACTTATTTTTTTGAAACGAGGGGGTAATAATAGTCCTGATAAAATCTTTAAGAACAACTTTATCATAAAAAAATATCAAAAAATTCAGTCAGCCACAGGACAAACATTCCCAGCTCTAAGTATTTCAGTAGTAATTTCATTTACCACTGGGGATTTAAATTTGTTTTAAATTTGAGAGAGCCAGAGTAACTTCAGATTGTGATAAAGGACTAACATCAAAGTCAATAATGTTTCTATCATTATTATGAACAATGGGAGTAGAACTAAACACATTAGTTAGCACATCACTTAAATGATCAGACCGTTCAGCCATGACAATCACCTTTCCATGTTATCCCTAAATCCCTATGGACAACTGTTTCTTCCCACAAAAAACTTTTAACTATTTGGTGCAGTTCTCTAGCTGCTTCCTCTGCTTTGTCAGCCACACTATCAAACCAAACATTTTCAGCTTCAACTAATCACTTACACATTTATTAAGTTCTTTGTAATGGCGTATGTTAGAACTAGTAGGTGTTGATTAAGGTTATTCCTGCAGTTCCTTCTTTCAGAAATAAGCTCCAATGCCATAATATTCAAATTATTTTATCTCCTCTTTACCCAAAAAGAATACTGTTAGGCTCAAGAAAAGGCTGTTTAAAATGGTCCCATTCTTCCTTAACTTCAGTAGTAAGCAAACCATGACTGTTATAATGACTAAGTAACCTATTATGGTAAGCTTTAGCTATAACTGGGTCTTTTAGAGCTTCAGAATTAAAGGTAATTTTTTTAACCTTAGCACAACACTTCTTAGGTTTAAGTTGCAAGACACTTTTAAACAAGGTAATGATCAGATTCAATTTCAGCTCCCCTATACCTGGTATTCCTAACAGAACTAGCCCATTTATTGTTAAGCATAAATCATAATCGATCATATTCTTATGAAATTCATTACCTTGTTAAAAGTGTCTTGCAACTTAAACTTAAGGTGTTGTGCTAAGGTTAAGAAACTTATCATTAACATTGAACCTCTGACAAAGCTTTCTCTTGTAAAAGAGAATTTTTTCAAAAAGAATCAAAACTGCAATCATTTGTCTAAAAATAAAGAACAGCTCTCACTATAACTTACTAGTCAGATATTTAACATGGTTGCATTTTTTAATCACCTTGTTTGAATTGTTTTTGAATATAAGCAAAGATAGTTTATTTTTAGAATGCATATAAGTAACAGCAACGTTTTTCTTAATGCAGCCCATATTTCTTCAAAAATCTGCCTACTCCCAGTTTAAATCTTGGACATAACAAAAATATTAAATTATGGTTTCTGCTGAAGAAATAAAAACACTAACAATGTGTGTATGTATATATATATATGCTCTTTTGATTACATAAACATTTGAATATATAAATTGTGGAAATATGTGAACATACTATATTTATGGCAAAATTCCACTAAAGGCACAAAATATTTAACAAGTTCTGAAAAACAAACAGTGATTCATGACCAAGGATGATAGTGTAATTTTCTTGTATCCTGTTAAAGATCAGCAGCAAAAATTATTATAACCTATAAGCTCTTTCAATGCTTATTTAACAGTTTTGGAGCTATAATCATGCATAATAAAAACTTAAAATATTACAAGAATTATTACTTGATATCTCTTTAACTTTCTACGATTACATGCTTTTTGTACAATTTTTAGCCAATATTGCTTATTATATATTTAAAATATTGGCTTTTATTGTGTATGTGCAGCTGCTATGTATCACCAAGTCAGGCTCCACTCTTCCACATCAAGAGGGAAAAAAACTATCACTATTTTGCATCCCTCCTTCATTGAAAGAGCAAACCAAGTTGTGGCTCTGGTTTGTTTTAGCAAGCTACAATGATCCAGAATATTATAAATTAATCACCAGACACATGATAGAGATCATCTTGTGTACCAGCATAGTGCATAGTGGTACTACTAGTGAACAATTTTTCAGAAATCCCCAGTTGGGAGGGGAAGCAAGGACACAGGGGCTGTTATATACCTACACCAGACACTTCTGGTACATTAACAGCAAAGAGAGTTTGGCATAGGCATCATACATTCATCATTTAACTTTGTAGTCAAAAGTGGCATAGTGTTGGCTGGATGACTTTCCAAAAAGGAGTCAGGAGCAGTTAATGTCTGAGATAGAGCCTGAACCACCCAGACTGCAAACATTATGAACTATTAGTAATCTGATTGGATCTAGTCTGTTAATAGGATTTTTGGTATTAAATGCTGTAAACAGATTTCAGCACAAGTATCAGTACTGCTCACCAAGTATCCTGACTAGTGCAAAAATTTAACTTAACCAATAATCATTCATTAGTAGCAGTAAAGTTGCATTTACCAGCACAATTTCACCCATGGTCAAGAAATATTACTTCTTTCATATATTAAGTTTACCTTGGAATAAGTGGTATTACAGAGTTATCATCATCAATAAATCTTCCACCAGCAGTCAATACATAGCGCTGATGCAGACTAAATAAAGCATAACGAGCAGTAGTTGGTGTATCCTTCTGTGCTCCTTCAGCATTTTTCAGAGGAGAAAACTCATCTTCTCTTAACACTTCCCATACCACAAATTTGCTGAAAGAAATTATCCAGTTATAAAAACACATTAATCAAAATAAATAAATTATACAATGAAACTTTGTTTCAGCAAACGTGTGGAAATTTTAACTATGTTATTCCTTTTGGAAAAGTCTTTTTGCTTTATCAGTAAATTCAGTTAGCATGAAGTGTTTTCTATAAGTAGTATCAGTTCTTGGTACATAAGTTTTCTTCTTTTGTGTTTAGTATCAATATTTCAAGCTAGGAGTCAGTACATGTACACTTAATTTATCGTTAGAGATTAGCTATCAAGAATAGGTGCTGCACGTGTACAATTTCAGGGAGCTACTGTTGCAGGCCTAGTGCAGTACCCTTACATTTTAGTTGTACTTTGGTGAAGTGTTGCCACTTCAATTTTAATGAATATATGTTTTTGCAGGCTGCTGTTGCACATGTACAAGATTCCAGTCTCATTCTATGGCAGCATATTGTACGCGATTCCTGTCTCATTTCCTGGCCACGTTATATTATTACATCTAGAGTTTGTCTACTGGAAGCAGAGTACCATATTTTTGGTTAATCATGCTTTTGAATGATATGAGCCATTTCTTATAACAAAATTTATTATTGTACAAATTACATTACTTATAAAAAAATGCAGTTGGTAAACAGAAAATAATTTAATTCATACAAATAGACATTTCAAAAACATACACTGTTATAAAAAACATCAATGTAATTCACAAATAATAATAAATCAGTTATAGTTTTATAAACATAAACTTAGCATTTCTTTTTAGTACGAAATTTTTGATAGCATGGACAAATACATAATGCATTCTGTAATTAATCAGCTGAAGTTGAGTGGTGTGTAAACATTTTTTTGAACTTGGCCAGCCAACCAGTCACATGTTTCCTGCCCCTTCCTGAATGAGTTAATGACTGGTTTGAGGGCTAATAATTGTAACAACTTAAATTGAGTGCTTATACAATGGTATATTTCACACTAGGAATGTTGATCCACAACACACTACGAGGGACATTCAAAACGTTCTTGACATGATCTGCAGAACATAAACCATTGCACTCACCTCAACAATACTTTTACTGTCCTTCAGAGTACTCTCCTCCAGCATCCTATGCAAAGTTGCAGATGTCTATGTGAATTCTGAAATGCTTGGTGGTACTATTAATGGGAAATACTCTGTAACTCTGAATAAATGCATTTTGCAAGGCCTTGCACCGTTGAAAAAAGCTTCCCAGCAAGTTCCTTTTTAATTTTTGGAAACAATCAAAAATCACATGGTGCAAGATCAGATTAATATGAAGGATGGGATACCTGTTTGATTGTTTCCTGCTCCAGAAAGGTCATACCTCGCCGGTTTTTGTGAGCACTGACATTGTCGTGAAGAAGGAGAACCCTTGACACTTCTGTTGTTGGACACTGCTCCTTCATCTCCTTAACCATTTTGGGTAAAACAATGTTGGTGTAGTATTAGCTATTTATAATCATTTTTTCAGTAAGGCATCCACAGCTACCACTCCTTGGAAATTGAAAAAAATTGTGAGCATCCTCTTCCTTGAATGAGTCTTGATGGATTTGGGGACATAGTTCATCTTCCACAATTCAAACATAGTTGTTGATCTTTCTGTGACAATATCTGTTAACCATTAGGGGCCACTAGGTTCAAACATTGCTGGCATCTCCTTGCATGAATCAATGCTACCCCTTTTTTGCTGTTCTATCAGTTTATGAGGTACCCATTTGGTACAGATCTTTCATAATTTTAAATGTTGATGAATAATTGTTTCCACACTGCCAATTGACATCTAAACTTATTGTATGAATGGTGATGTGTGGGTTTTCTTTAATGAGTTCACAAACAGCAGCGATGGTTCTCTCATTCACAGCCTCCTTCAGTCTTCTTACACGAGGGAGATCTTCAAAGTTTCCATAACATTGCCATATGAACATGCATGATCCTCATATTCTTGTGATAAATCGGTATGAATTTTTTTTTTGCCTCATCCCATGCTGTATCCTTGTGAAAATGTAAAATATTTCTCAGTCTTTAGTAGGCTCCATAGCAACAATGCACAGATTTCACAGATTGAACTTAACATGCCATCAGCAAAAAGAGAAATGATCATAAAGACTTTGTTTTTAACACCTAATAACATGTTTAGACAAGCTTTTAAGCAAGTCATAACTTTGGAGGACAAACTTCAGTTAATTGCTCTGCTGGGACATTTTTCAAAGATAACCAACATTCATCATTACACTAAGTGCTTTCACTAGCACCCAAATTTAGGAGCTTTAAGACCTCTTCAGATATATGAATTTTAGACATATTCATCTCTGTAACCCTGCTTTGGACATTTGCCAATTTTCTATGTTGAAAGTGATTTTCTTTCCATTCAGCTACATTTTTAATGTTGTAAAACTGATCGAGCTACAATAATTTATATACTAACCAAGTTACCAAAACAATACCTTTTACTCTAATAAATTATTTTTACTTTAATACATAATAATTATTTACACTATGATTTCCTATCATTTATTATTCTATTAATGTTTCTCAAGTATACAAAAATTGAACTTAAAATGTTTCTCAAAAGAACAAAAAATAAATTATATGGCAATGATGAAAAATGGTTTAAAATGCAATGAGGTCACAGCCAATATCAACAATTGTTTTACCCGAGGAATCTTGAAATCATGACTAAGTGTTGTGTTATCTTACCTCTGAATGGCACTTCTGAGCACATAATAGCCATATCATAAGGAACTAGGAGCTCAGAGTTTGGTGTGAGACCCACCTATCACAAGTCATCCAGCGTGTTCTTTAACATGAACATGGTATGGCTCTCCTGCTCACAGGCTGCAACTTAATGTCTCATCTAATGGATATGCCATGCTCTTGGTTAGAAAATCCCTATATTCTACTGACTGTCACCAGTAATTTGCAAATCTACTGTTGCAAAACCTTAGAACACACTCAGCATTATTTCAAGTCATCCCAAATGCTGAGCAGTTAGTGTTTGACTGTGAGTTCTGGATTCAAATCTCAGATAAGGATTAATGTTTCCATTTCCTTTCTGCCATACTTAACATTTGCTTTGGCAATTTACACTATGTTTGCGTCATGATTATAGATAGTGATGACTGGCTGAGATTTTTTTTATACACAGTGTATAATCTTAGCAACTGTAGTAAACATGGCTGGTAACAAGAAATTATATATTATGGTGAATTTTATTTTTAAATAATAAAATGCAAAGTTTTCAACTAACAGCAAAATTATGAAGAAGCTGCCAAATGCAAATCTTTCATTTCTATAAATATCATTCCTTACACTAAACATATTAGCTAATAAATAATTTATGTATAATATATAAATTGCGATACTTACTCAGATAATTCAAATACATCAAATACAAATTTTTCAAGTTTGACACCATTTGGTTTGTCTGGTTTCACTAGCTGACCATCATCTCCAACAAATGGAATCTTTTTCTTTGCTACATGGTGCTTCAGTTCCTTACCTCTATGTATAAAAATTGTTTTAAAAAAAGGCTTTAGAGGCAATTATTTTCATAATGCTCTATAATGTATTATAATTTGTTATATAATATAAAATGTTAGCAACTGAAACAAAAAGTCCATTAAATTTTTTTCTAATTAATTTTCTTTTCATTTTTTGAAATTTATTTCTAAAAATGAATTTCAATTTTGAATTCTAAAAATGAATTTCTAAAAATTCATTTTGAAATTTATTTCTAAATTACAATTTTCTTTTCAGTTTTCAATTTGCATTTGAATCATCATTATAACTGAAACCATTCAAAACCTATGACATATCTATGCAAATAAATATCATTTCTATTTCTTTTATAAATTATTCCCCACCCACCCCACCCCACACCCACACACATATGCAGTTATACATAGCAAACCTAAAAAGTAGAATGAAAATAAATTTACTCTCTAAATAAAAAATTTTTCTATAATAAAATGTAAATACCAGAGGCAAAACAGAAAATATACTGAATAAAGTAATTTATTGGAACAATTTAACTTGCCATTTAATATCATAGGATCAAAATATATTAAAAAAAATAAATACCCGCTCAAGCAGCTGCTTGTCAGAGGTCTGATAAGAGCCTGTCAGTTTATACACCATAGTATATGACAATATCACAAGAATTAATTTTCACAGCAGAGCAATGTATCTGTTTTATTAATACACTTCTATTTAGAAATTTTGAACTTTGAATATTACAAAATAGTTTTATACACTTACTCTTCAATGCTTTGAAGAAAATCCACAGTAAAAAAATGATTACAAATATTTCCTGCATTAAATGTGAGGCGTCCATCGGGATTGCGCTTCTGAGCAGTTTTGATGGAAATTTCACTATATTCCACAACTTGATATTTCCCATCCACTTTGCACACTACACCAACAGCTTCAGTAGGAAATGCCTTCTCCACAACCTTTATAAAGGAAATAACTTGTAATTATAAATAATTTATGGATTATAAAACTAATTATGAATGAATAATCATTAAAAATCTATGAATTAACAATGAGTAGAGGAAGTAACTTTTGAAAGTAATGCCCAGTAAAACAATAAATTAACATTTTAAATTAAAAAAAAATACAGTTGCATCAAAGTAAATATAATTTTTGTATGAATAAAAATAAGTTGAATGATTTCTGAAAAACAATAACACTTTTTGTCTTTTTGTATTTACTACATCTCTGAGATGAAATAAGACTTTTCTGTTATTCAATTCTTTAGTGCCATTATCTAGACATATGCATGAGTCTCACTATAAATTATTTCATATGATTTCTTTTATATTTAAAAATTTTCAAATCTTAATCACATTTAATTTTACAGAGCACTTGCAAAAGGTTTATACTATTTTCCCCTTTACATTTTTTGTCAACGATATCTGTCAACACAGTATAAAACTGTCTCAGCATGGTCTTACCATATATGCATAGAAAGAGCACCCATTTACCAGCAGCCACCAGAATTTTATACTGTTAACTTTATTACATATTTCAACGACTATATAATTAGTTGCATGCAATACAGCTACAGTCACCCTGTATGAATATAAGCTGTTCCTTATATTTCCCTCTTTGCCATACTTTTTTTTCCAGCAAAAATATAAAGTTAAAACTTACTCATTGCTTGTAGGGTGTAATTGGACTCAATCAGAAGTGCACTAGGTTCATAATTTGCAGTTCCCAGGTCTTTACCCTTTAGAACATAAATTGTTTCTATATTTTCCTCTTTTACATATACATCCCCCCCTCCCCAGCAAATATATATATATACCCCCTCAAGGAAAACAGTGAAAGCTTACTCATTATTTGTAGAGCAATAGTTGGCTCAAATAGAAGTGCACCAGGCTCATAATTTGCAGTTCCCAGGTCTTTACCCTTTAGAACATAAATTGTTTCTATATTTTCCTCTTTTACATATACATCCCCCCCTCCCCAGCAAATATATATATATATATATAAATATATATATATACCCCCTCAAGGAAAACAGTGAAAGCTTACTCATTATTTGTAGAGCAATAGTTGGCTCAAATAGAAGTGCACCAGGCTCATAATTTGCAGTTACAAGCTCTGAGTCTTAGCTGTTCCTGAGTTGAGATCTCCACTAACTCCTGCCCTCGGTGAAAAAAAGGGATACTAACAGGCCTAGAAAGGTTGTCATTATCAGATGTAATTTTAAGCCATGACCCCCTGTGCACATTAGCCTTTCCTGAGTTCAAGATGAACATAGATGCTGACAGAATCAAAAAATGAGAGGCCCAAGATGTCTATATTCATTTTTAAAACAACAAATAGACAATTTGTGTTCTATGAGTGTGCTTATATATATATACAACAGTATTTTTTTACATTGAAGGGCAAAGTAAAATGTTAAAACAGCATGCAGTGAAAAAAATATACCTCTTGCTAAGAATCACTATAATTTCAAAAAATTTAATACTAACCTTTGCAGCACAATTGGCTCCTTTGGAAATACAGTATCCTATAAATACAGGATCAGCCATTTTAACAAGAATGTTGTCTACACAATAAACATGGATATACTGGACACCTCTCCTTATCATGTCATCAGTAATTCCCTTACTCTTCAAAACCTGATAAAGGCCACCATTTCCATCTAAAATTATAGCATGCAGTACAGAATTTAAATTATTATAGTTTCCATCACTGCTTTCCTATGAAACATCCTATCATTAATTTAAAACAGTTACACAAATTGCAAAAATTAATGTTTGAACTGGCAAATGTAGTTTAGTGTTGCTAACATGGTATGTAGATTATAATAAATTCAGCATATACTCTTATGCTAATATAGTAGTACAGTACTCTCTCTTATCTGGTCTCTGCTTTAACTGGTCGTTCCAAGAAGTGGAAGCAAGTTGCAGCATGTTTTGTTTATAGTACAATACATATTTGCTTCAGTTCCTCTTTGTGAATATTACAGTATACTGTGCATATACAGGAGTGTGTGTTGTGATCTATTAATTATTGTGTGGTACAAAATGAGTGGGTGCAAATGTAAGCATAATGTCATTATGATGGAGATGAAATTAAAAGCGTTAGAACCTGTCGACAAAGGTGATCCAGTAAAGCATATTTGTGATGAACTAGGTGTTGGTAAAAGCACAGTAAATGACTGGAGGAATAGAAAATCTTTACAAGATTTTTGCACTTGGGTCTGAAAAAATGCTTTCTTCTTGGTGCACACTTAAAAAGTCGAAAAATGAAATTGTTGATGATGCACTTTGATTATGGTTCATACAAGCAAGAGCGTTGAAATGGAATGCCAATCTTGAAAGAAAAAGCGTTAACCTTTCATTCTAAAATCGATTATGGGGGAGATTTTTCAGCAAGTGAGGAATGGCTTTCTAGCTGGAAAAAATGGCATGGTGTTCATCACCTTGGTGTTTGTGGTGAGAAATTTAGTGCTTATTGAAGAAGAAGGCCTATGCACAGAACAAATCTAGTGTAGATGATATTGCATTAATTTTTAAACTTCTTCCAACGAAAATGTTTGTGACAGCGCAAGAAACCTCAGCATCAGGATTTAAAACAAAGAATCACTGTGGCTGTGTGAACAAATGCTGCAGGTACACACAAACTTCCTCTTTTTGCAATTGGGAAATAAGCAAAACCATGAGTATTCAAGCATTTAAATTTAGCTGCTCTGCCAGTTTACTACAAAGCTCAAAAGTCTGCTTGGATAGACTCGTATTTGTTTAAAGAGTGGTTCTTTACAGAATTTGTTCCAAAAGTAAAAAACCACTTGACAAGTCTTATAATGCTATAAATGCCCTACTCATTCTTGACAATGCCCCAACACACCCAAGCAAACTCATTTCTGACAACATAAAAGCCATGTTTTTCCCACCTAATGTAACATCTTTAGTGCAACCAATGGATCAAGGTGTGCTTGTAAGTTTAAAATGACGATAGATGAGAAAGCTTCTTTCAGAAATTCTACAGCAAACCAAAAATGATGGAATAGGACTTTTAAATGCTTCAAAAACAATAACAAGGATGCGATCTACATGTTGGCAAGAGCTTTTAAAGAAATGCTTCGTACAATGTTTGTGAAGTCATGAAGAAAACTTTGACCTGAAGTTGAAAACTGTGTAGAAGGTACCAAAGACGACAACACAAAAGTATCAAATTAGCCTGCACCTGCCGAAGATATGATGGATAATGACAATATTTCGCAGCTTAATGACTTTAAACTGCTGCTTGGATGTAACACACTTGAAGATGACATTGAAAAATGGTTAAAAGGTGATGAGCAGTTGAAAATGAAACACTGAATGATGACGAAATTATCAATGCAGTCTGCCAAGAAAGAAATGGAGAAGAAGCGGTGAATGAAGAAGAGGAAGAAGGGAACGTTAGCCATATTGAAGGAAAAGAAGCTTTTGATGTTGCATTAAGATACATTGAACAACAACAGGCCTCATCTGCGATTGATGTGATATTTATTAAAAAATGGCAAGACTTTGCAGGTAAAAAAGTGTTAAGTTCAAAGAAACATAAGAAAATCAAGGACTTTTTCAAGTGAGTGTAAGTAAATTGCTAATATTGTATGACAAATTATTAATTAAAATACAGTACAGTTAGTGTTTTTGTCATTTTCATTTATTTTCCGACACAATTTTCAGATTAACTGGCCTTTCGTTCATCCGGTCAGGGGTCCAGTCCCGTAAGGGCCAGATAAGAGGGAGTTTACTGTATTTGCAATCCTATCTCCATGCACCCTATGAGGTGTGCTCGCAGACCAGTTTGTCTGCAGCATTGAGTCAAAATAGAATTTTTTTTTAATTAAAAAGGGATGAAGGTACTTCCCTACAATAAGAACAGAGATAACCTAGAAGCTCTCTTGGGCTTGCCCTAGTTTCCGATACACCATACAAACACATACACTGGGACATGCCCACTGGTTTAGTAGTCAGGTATACTAATCATTGGACCATGTATGGGTTAAGAATTTGGTTTAAGAGCAAGTTATACCATCCATGTTAAAACCATAACATGTGTTTGTTTGAATTTATTCAAATTAATTATAAAATCACTTTGATGAATGTCATCCTTACTGCAAGAGGAAACAAGAGATGGTGGATTGTATGTGAAATAACAAAAAGGCAGTTCATGACAGTAGAATGTGAGCAGTAAGATGATAAATGAGTTATGTAAAAAAATGTAAGAGCAATCATGTCGAAACAGTTTCATTTAACAAATTCATTACAATTACCACCTGTCTTAATAATTTGGATAATCTAATGCATATATAGCATTCAGCAAACGGAATATGCTCTTTTATGACTTTGCTCCATACACCAAGAATTTCAACTTGCAGTTCACATTAGGTGGAAATTTCCTTCCATTAGAATATGCTTCACCAACATTGCACATAGATTTTTTCCTAGAGTAAAGGTCATGAGAGAGCAGTCCATTTTTTAACAATAACATACTTCATAACCAGCCCAGTGTTATCAATTGTGTGTGATAAAATGTGTTAACTTGGCGAAAATCTCAGTGACTGTTTTCTAAAGACTTTCCATGAAATGGCTTGATAAGTCTTTGAATTCATTCCACTGTTTGAAAATCAGTCTTCTTTTGTATTAAATGCAGCACATAACTGAGCTACCATACTGCCAACCCAACCATGCCCACTTTTCACAGATCAGTCCATCCAATTTTTTTCCTCTCTAGTAAAAAAAAAAGTCCATTCCTTGTTTGAAGCACTTTTTCACTTGGCTCAGTAATTTTATGCAATTAATGGAGTAATAATGTACTCAACTTGATAGAATCCATAACTTGTAATTTTATGGCTTAATTTAAATATATAATAATAGAGTTTACCCACTATTAAATAGAGGTTAACATACCCAACTCTTACATTCGCATAAGAATTCCTCGTGATATACTTGTGTAGTACATACGCTACCTGTGATTTCTAAATTTAAAACTTAGCATTTATAATCCATAATAATGACTGGATACAATTAAAATACAGCCAGACATACTTATAGTGACACTAGCTGTACTTCAATACCAGCGAAAATGCTTCTACTTCACATGATAGAAGGTTCAGAGTTAATAGAGGGAATCTTGGCAGTAGCTTAGTGACAGAGCACCTGAATCAGGAGATAATGAGTTCATATCCCACCCAATCAATATTTTCTCTAGATTATTACTTTGATATATTCAGGATACATACTGTTTTTTTTACACCATGCTTTGGTGCTTAACCAATAAAATTACTTTCTTGCTTAACCTTTTTTAAAACTTCCAAGAAATCTCAGCAAAGGGTACTAAAGATAAAAGAATAGTAGTCCATTTCAAATTTTGGCAGTTTTGGGCTGTTATGGGCATTAAAGGGTTAAGGTAATGAATATCATATTGCTAAAAGTGAGTATTAAAACTAGATCATAGTTCAATTTTGTTTTCTCCACATTTTTATCTTTAAACTTTTTTGTCCGTCTCTTAATACTAATACCAACTGCAGTTTTCCAATAATACATTCTTTGACAAGTCAGAAAGTAAGATTCCAGGTTTGTTCCCCACCAAATTAACGTACATCTGGGACTGTACCACCACCACATGCTAATACTAAATAGTGTCACTAACTTGTAAAGTCATCACTATTACACACCTGTGGTGTGAAGAGTAGAATCAGAGCAAACAGGGCAAAGGTACTGGATGTGTATACAAAGCTGGAGATTCAAACAGTAATTAGGTTTCTGTGGGCACAAACCCAACCAGTGAAAAGTCATCAACATTTTGTATCTGTGTACAGTTCAGATGTCCAATTTAACATGCGAGGTAATGGTACTGTGAACCAGAAGATGATCATATGACAGTAGTGGATGCCCATCATCCTAATTAATCAGGTCAATGCAGCAGTTCAACAGACAGACCTTCTCTGCACCTGGCAATGAGCAATTGTTCACCACCCACCAATAGTACAGACCTGGCACCATCAGATTTTCACTTGTTTGGGATGCTGAAGAAACATCTACATGGACACTTTCCATATGATGATACCATCAAGGAGAAAATCACAAAGTGGTTTCAAGAGCAAGATGAGTCCTTCTATCGAAAGGGCTTTTGATAAGGTGATCAATCATTATGACAAGTGTTTCAACAAGTCTGGTGACTATATGGAAAATAATACAAATGTGGAAACATTACCTGCATATTGTTTTTGGTGTAATTTCCTGACCTCTACTTAAATAAATACCTTTTTTTTTTCTGGAACAAAAAAACTTCTTTCTGGCTTACCCTCATACATACAGTGAAGAGCCAAAACATTATGACCAGTGCATCTTTATGCAAATCGAAGCAACTGCAAGTAAACAACAGTGTATGTGAAGGTCATGAAAGGGTATAAATAATACCTGATTCTGAACTCTGTTAATCAGTGTTATTCTTGATCTTCAGATGGGAATGGCAGCAAACTTAAGTGAGTTTGACAAAGGCTAAATTGTAATGGCCGGACAACTGGGTCAGAGCATTTCCGAGATGGCAAGGCTTGTGAGGTGCTCACAGTCAGAAGTGGTTAGTACCTTCAAAAAGTGGTCCGAGGAGGAAAAAACCATGAACTGTCGGCAAGGTGTGGGCTGACCATGGTTCATCAATGCTAGAGGTGAGTAAAGGCTTTCCATAGGATATGAGCCAACAGAAGGGGCACTGTGATGCAACTTGCCCGTAATTTGAATGCTGGCGACTGGAGTAATGTGTCACAACACACAGGACATCGAACCCTGCTGAAAATGGGGGCTGCTTAGCCACAGTACACTCCAGATGCCCATGCTAACCTAGGTTCACCATCAAAAGTACCTACAAACTGGACCTTGAATGATTGGAAGAAGGTTGTCTGGTTTGACGAATCTCATTTCCTGTTGCACCATGTGGATGGCTGGGTACGTGAGCATCATTTACCTGGGGAAGTGTTGGCACCAGGATGCACCGTGGGACAAAAACAAGCCGGTGGAGGAAGTGTAATGCTTTGGCAATGTTCTGCTGGGAAACCCTGGGTCCAGTCATTCATGTTCAGGAAACTATGATATCTACCACCTACCTAAACATAATTGCAGACCAAGCATCATTTCATGGCAACAGTATTCCCCCTCTAGTAGTGACTTCTTTCAGCAGGATAATGCACCATGCCACACTGCCCAGATTGTTTGAGAATGGTTTGCATAACATGAGGAAGACTTCTAGGTATTGCCCTGGCCTCCAAATTCCCCAGACATCAATCCAATCAAGCATCTGTGGTTTGTGTTGGAACAGCATATCTGATCTGCAGCAGCTCAACCACGTAACTTACAAGAGTTAAAGGATCTGCTGGTAACGTGTTGATACCAGAAACCACAAAACATCTTTAGAAATCTCGTAGCATCCATGCCTTGCCAGGTAAGAGCTGCTTTGGTGGACGTGGAGGACCAACATCATATTAGGCAGGTGGTCAAAATGTTTTGGCTCTTCAGTGTATATGCCTGACATTTCAACAGTACACGAAAATATAGAAACACATAAAATTTATACCATAAGCTTTTAATGTGCATTTTTTTTAGATGCAATTATAAAACATAGAACTCGAGTTCCAATGACAGTGTACCTTGAACACAATTATCAGTGATGGTATATTTTCAGTTTGAAGTCATCAGCATATTATCATTATTATCATGTTTATATTTATTATATTTATAATAGCAAAAACATCATAAGCTACAACAAGTAGTGATGGATAGTCATCTTTATAGGATATGTCTTCAAAATACTGGCCCACCATTACATTTTGAAAAATGCATTTAAACAATACATATATAAATATTTTACATAACAAGGAATATTTGTTGCTTGAACTTTGTTTCCATTCTTTCTGCAAAAATTTTCATGTATATAAATACTGTGCATTTCATTGAGGTATGTGATAATGAGTATTAAAAAAAATTAAATTTGGCATAGAATTTATACAGTAACTAGTGGTGAAATGTGAATACTTGAAACAGACCTAATGTTTGCATGTTAATGTAATTTTATTGGTTCTCACTTGCAGTGAGAACTAATCAATGATATTAACATTTTCAATTATAAAATAGATAATTTTTTTCCAAATCAAATTGGGCTATTGATATTAATACACTGTTGCATTCCTCAGTAATTTTAAAAATAACAATTTCCTCATTCCCATTAATTTTTCTGGTAAAGCAGTTTTTATGCTAAAAATAATTTACTACACGATTACGCTGTTTTCCTCAGGGTACAATTCTTAGTCTACTGCAACCAATTACTCAAGACTATATAGTCTATAGTGTAGGAATCGAAATACCTGATGCTGATGATAAATTAGGAGGGAAAAATAAATACATCGGAAAAACCTATCATACATATCAACAGCATATGTATGAACATCAAATGGATGTTAAAAATGAAACTGATAATACTGCTTTATCGCAAACTATCATACATAATCAAATTAAAATTGACACTTTAACATGTAAACCTTTAGTTGCACCACCCAGTAAATTCCAATTGCAATACGCTGAAAAACTTCTAATTAATTTAAATAAGGACCACTTGTGCAACACAGAGATTCCACCCTTACCTGCGGTGTGGAATCTCCTGCTGCGCAAGCATCACGGTAATGTATTGAATCACCGATAGGGGTGACCACTATTTATACTCTTGCCATTTGATTTCACGTTGCTTGAAAAGGCCCCACACACGGTCAGGGCGAAACTAGTCGCCTTATAAGTCTTGAAAGACGAGTACCGTTACGATTTTAACGTTTAAATAGTTAATTCTTTTATTGGCTGTTATTTTAAATGGGCACACAAAATATGCTGTTCACAAATGTGGCTTAATCACTAAGAATATGCTATTGTGAGCTATGTTGAACGTTATATTGTGAGCATCTTTGAAAATCTATTGTTTCTAAGTTGTAATGAGCTACTACTCAAGGATAAGTGACCTTATATAGTCGATCATTATCAACGAAATATCAAGGGAAATAACATCACTAAACATCATCCAGACTGGTTTCTATAGTGCATGGCAATTATATTGTGAAATCTTTTAGTATTATCATCATTTCTTCAAGTATCAGCAAGAAGAAAAAAGCTTCAAAGATTAATCAAGATGTGCAATGGTAGCTGAAGCCAGCTGGGCTTTTATATAATGGTAAATGTTTTACAACTCTACTTTGGACTTTTTAACTAGATTAAAAAATCCCTTAACTTTTTACCAGGTCTAGTAGCTCATACCTAGACTATAGACTATACAGTCTTGAGTAATTGGTTGCAGTAGACTAAGAATTGTACTCTGAAGAAAACAGCATAATTGTGTAGTAAATTATTTTTAACCTATTTGCTGTGTTTAAAATTTTAATAGTTTTTATGTTAGAATGTTAAAATATATTTTGATAATTTACAAATATAAAAATGGAAATAACTTAACCTGGTGCTCTAGCAACTTTCCATGGTGTTTCAAGAATAATCTTCCCATCAAAAGTAAAGCAAGGCAACATGTTCTGTTCAAAAACAATAAAATTATCTTTCTTTAATCCAAAGTACTTATGCTCTTCAAAGAATTCTAATGTAGGTTCCATTGTATGCTCACTAGTCATAATATACCTATAAAATGCCAGAAAAAATATAATTTTAAATAAAAATTACACATTTACACAGAGTTTTTGTGGTAACATAAAAATAGCAGTATTAAGTAAATCTGTAGTTGGAACAGTTAAAAACAATTGTAACTTACTTATATGACAGTTTCATACAATTAATATTTACAAAAATTAACTTCATATTTTTGCAATAAGAACAGGAAATTTGCCCAATTTTGATGATCTTAATACAATAAGCAATGGCCAACTACAGGCTTAAAGAGGTTAAACTACCTCAGTTTAGGGTCAGAGTAGTTAGTGGAGAGGGGGAGGACAATCCCCTTGGTAAATTTCATTGTCACCTCTCTCATCACTGGGGGAAGGGAGGATGATTTTCAAATAAAAGATTTTCTCTTCATTTCCACATTTAAGACTTAGTTGATTTTACAAAAATTATAAAAAATTTCATTTTTTTCTTTTAAAGTAAAACTAAGAAAGAAAGTTCACAACAACAACTTGTAAAACTTCATCATCAGAAAAAACTTGTCAAAATGACAATTTTTAGAATTCTAGAATATTCTAGAATTTCTAGAATTCTAGATCTTCTAGAAGATCAATAATGATAAATAAATCTACTGAAATAAAAGCTAACGAAAAAATAAAGTCGAAATTGTTTACTGTAGGCAAAATGGCACTGGAAAATCGGACTTTCAGACACAGGTGTCTTTTAGCTGCAGCTGTTTTTGCCATACTCCATTGAACAAGGCACATTTCCCTCAATCAGAAAACTTACAGTGGTTTTCAGTTTCACTTTTAGGAAATTACACAATGAATGATAAAAATAATTTTAGTAATACTGAAATAGGTTTATACTATGAAAAACAGAGTAAATGAAAAAAATAGTATTTATTTGGTAATTGCTTCCAAAATCCTCTGCGTAAAAAAAAGAGCTTTTGGTTAATTTTCAAAAGCATTTCAAAACTTAAGAGAAAAATGTATTGACAACAGTTCAGATTAATTTTGCGAGTAGAAATCTGAGACTTCATAGATCATGGTTGTTATTGTTTGTTGTTTTACCTTTTGAGATTTTTTTCTGCCAAACTCTCATCCTGTCCTGTCAGAAAATTTTGGAGAATAGAGTGTAATTTTAATCCTTCAGTCACTATAACATTTATGTACATTAATTTTTTATTTTCAATAAGAAACAAGTAATTTTGAAGTTTTATATAGCACCCAGAATATGAAAATTACTACTCCATTGCACAGTGAGTCAATGTGATACCACTAAACCACCAAGATTAAATATGCAATTAAAAAAGACATTAAAGTAGCTTTTAAACTAGACTACAAGACATAAAATAACTTCCATTGAAAAATTGAAAATTTAATCTAAGTTATTACTTATGACAGTTTTATGCAAATGGCAGATCACAAGAAATTTCATAGTATTACAAATTTTACTAATAAAAATTAAAAACACCACCTACACAGTTAATCACCATCACAAAGCAAAGTGTTGAAAATTTTGCCTACTACAAAAAAATTATAACCCCTTAAGCAGCTACTTGTTACAGATGTCAGTTTAATATTCCATAGAGAAGATCTGTGAGGAAGGTGAGGCAGAAAGGCAACACAGAAACATCCATACCTTATCTGGGGCTCAAACCCAGGTCCCTTTGATCAGTAGCCAAGCACAATAATGACTCGGTGCTAAATTATTAAAATTGAACATGAATATGAATTCTTTTCAATTAATTTCCAATTAAAGATATTTTTACAATACTGTCATCATATATGAGTTCAATTAAAAAGTTTTTAAAATAACTCAGATCACTTGAAATAATTAGCTGAAAAACACTTTATTACCAAATAACTCAGAGTAGATTGTATTAAGATTTCTTGAAAAATGTTTATTTTAATATACATAAAAGCATACTATTTGAACACAAAAAGAGTAATGTTCTCAATAACAAAGTTTAATATATACTAAAAGACTTCTTTAAAACAATATTTTCAGGGTTAGAATATTTAAACACCAATTAAAATACCTAAAATATATAAAACACATCTGAAGTCACTATTGCAATTTCAAAATAACCCTCGTCTTCACATTACTTAAAATAATGGAAAACTGTCATTTTTTAAGACATACCAAATGCCAATTTACAAGTATCATCAATGTTAAAATTGTTTTTCTTGTTGCTTAGCTTTTTCTGATCAGTGAACTTAAAATTCCATAAATTATATCTTATAAACTAAATAGACTATCAGAGCATAGTTCTGCAACCTTTTTTAAACTTGAGATACCCTTGTTTTGTTTTCTATTTTGGAGGAACACTAAAATATTTAAATAATGCATGAGGGAAACCACATTATTTCCCCTTTCCTTAAAGAATTTCATAGTATACTTATACCCTTGCCAAGATTCATACAGATACATACAATTTTGTAGCATACCTGAACCTTTGCTTAGATGTGTTGGGTTGTTTTTCCTCTTTTTTGCACACCAGGTCACATGGACCCTGAAGGCTCAAAAAAGGTTGGGGGAGGGGACTCAATGGAACAGCTGTTGGTAGACAGATGGGAGGCTCCCATCAAGGCCATTCAGTGTGTTCTTTAATTTGCACAAGGTATGGTTATCCCACACACAGGACCACGAGTTAATGTCCCCATCCAATGGACAGCTGCCTTTCCAAGCCCTACGGTGTCCCCTACTGACTGTGGGCAGGGTGGGGAGTTTTGCAGAGATAAATCTCAATACTGACCCAGTCTGTAAATGGTAGCTAGGTAGTCACTGGAAGGAGAGCTATGCACCAATCCCCTGTGATGATGCATAGAACCGGCCAGGCCTAGCACCTAATGTCCGACCGCGCCTTCTCATGGTGCAGACCGTTAGTACCTTTCAAAAGAGATATTCTCTTGTGGAAGTGAACGGAAGGGGAGGGCTGCCAGATTAGTGTGGCCTACTGATCTGGACAACTATGGCTACTTTTCTTTTTTTTCTACCCTGCTGAGGAGTGGTCAACCACACAGGGTCCTGGTGCTGACCATATAAACCCACTGGACTGGACAGATATATGGCTCTGAGCTTGATTATGGATCCTGATTTTGCTGCACTGGAGGGCTTCTGTGGAGGGAAAATCTACCGCTGTGTTTTCTGTTTGTGGGTTGACAGCCCCAAGTGAATAGATTCACAGGATATGTTTATCAGCTGGTGGATAATCCTGAGCAGAGGTCATCGCAGGCACCTGAACTCTTTGCTTCTATTGCTTCTATTGGCATCGTCAAATTCTACATTGGAGGAAGTCTTCCAGTGTAGATGGCTTCAGCCTTTAGTGGTGGGGGAATGGGTCTTTGCCCCATGTCTGCGATTAGGGGGCTGTTTGATATTGTCGGCATTCCCTCTCTCAATAAACATAGTTTCTTTAAACATCCTACTAATCATTTTCTCTCCATAGGTAGTTGGAATGTGAGGACTCTGCACAGAGCTTTTTCTCTTGATGTCCTCACACAAGAATTCCACCATTATAATTTAGATATTCTCGGCTTGCAAGAGACCAGATGGACAGATAAAGGTCAGATTCTTAAAAATAATCTTAAATTTCTCTTTTCAGGGAGGGACGACAATAAGCATCACCACGGCGTGGGTCTGCTTCTCAGCAGACACGCTAGTGATGCTCTTCTAGGATATGAGTGCATTAATGAAAGGTTTCTTACAGCAAAATTTCAGACAAGCGTTAAAGACCTGAATGTTATCTGCTGTTATGCCCCCACTGAGGATGCCGATGAGGACGAGAAGGATAGGTTTTATGAACAACTTCAGGATATTTTGAATTCTGTCAAGAAAGGAGATATTACCCTTGTTCATGGTGACTTCAATGCCAAAGTTGGTACTGACTCTGACCTTTGGGAAGGGGTGATTGGCCCTTTTGGTATTGGTAGCTGCAATGACAATGGGCAACGTCTCCTACAGGTAAGTAAACTCAATGGTTTCAGAATAACTAACACATATTACAAACACCGCGACATACATAAGTACACATGGGTTTCACCTGATGGGCTGCATAGGAATATGATTGATTTTATAGTAATTAACAGCAAATGGGTTAGTTCTGTTAGAAATACCAGGGCATATAGGGGAGCTGAAATTGGATCTGACCATAACCTAGTTAAAAGTGTCTTGCAACTTAAACTTAAAAAGTGTTGTGCTAGAGTTAAAAAATTTGCTTTTAATACTGAAGCTCTGAAAGACCCAGTTATAGTCAAAGCTTACCATGATAGGTTACTTAGTCATTATGACAGTCATGGTATGCTTACTACTGAAGTTGAGGAAGAATGGGATCATTTTAAACAGGCTTTTTTGGACACTAACAGTACTCTTTTAGGAAAAAAGGAGCAGAAGAGACAGAATTATCTGAGTGATAAGGCACTTGAGCTTATTTCGGAAAGAAAGAACTGCAGGAATGTCCTTAATCAATACCCTACTAGTCCTAATAGAAAGCATTACAGAGAACTTAATAAACGTGTAAAAGATCAGTTAGCTGCTGATAAGAATCTTTGGCTTACTGGTTTGGCTGACAAAGCTGAGGAAGCAGTTAGACAGCACAACAGCAGAGAGCTGTACCAGATAGTTAATGTTTTGTGTGGTAGAAAACGGACAGGTATACAGGGATTGAAGGATAAACAAGGTAAGGTTATAGAAGGTGAGGATTCTGTCATGGCTAGGTGGGCTGAGCATTTCAGTGATGTTCTAAACAATGCGGTTAGTTCTATTCCCATTGTTTGCAATGATGATAGATGCATTGGTGACTTTAATGTTGGCCCTATAACACAATCTGAAGTTATTTTGGCCGTTTCTAAACTTAAACTTCATAAGTCTCCAGGGGTAGATGAAATTACTACAGAAATGCTTAGAGCTGGAAATGTTTCGGTTACCACTTGGATGACTGAAATTCTGAATATCTTTTATGATAAAGGCATGGTTCCTAAGGATTTTACCAGAGCTATTGTTATCCCTATTTTCAATAAAGGTGATCGCAGTTCTTGTGATAACTATAGGGGTATTAGCCTACTCTCTGTTCCAGGTAAAGTTCTTTCCATGATTGTGCTTAATAGAATTAAGAATCTGGTTAACAGTCAATTGCGTGATGAGCAATGTGGATTCAGAAGTGGTAGGGGATGTGTGGATCAGATATTTTCACTTAGGCAGATTCTTGAGAAATGTTTAGAGTTTCAGAAACCTTTGGTTGCTAGCTTTGTTGATTTCAAAAAGGCTTTCGACTCTGTTGATCGTCATAATTTGTGGTTGATTGTGAGATCATATGGTATACCAGACAAGTTAGTTAACATAATGAAAGCTCTCTATAATAACACTGAGTCGTGTGTGAGAGTTGGTAAGGCTTGTAGCAATTGGTTTAGCATTACTTCTGGTGTTTGACAAGGGTGCATTTTGTCTCCTTTTCTCTTTAGTTTGGTTATTGATTATGTTATGCGAAATTCACTTCAAGGGAAAGATTTTAGCCTTAAATGGACTGGAGATACGAAAATTTCTGAGTTAGATTATGCTGATGATTTAGCCCTTTTGGCAAATGATGTTGATGAGATGAACTCTTTCATTCGAGCTGTTGATGAAACTGGTAGTAGAGTAGATTTGATTATAAACAGAGAAAAAACTAAAGTGATGAAAATTGGTCAGGCAGGCTGTGATTCATTTAATCTGAATGGTTACAGCTGTCACAGTTTAATTACCTTGGGAGCTATGTAACAGATAATGGTGATGTGTGGCATGACATTAACAGACAAAAGGGATTGCTGCCGGGACTTTTAAGAATCTATGGAGAGTGTGGAGAAATAGGCGTATACACCTAAAGACTAAAATTAGACTGTATAATAGTTTGGTTCTTTCTAGGGTTAGTTATGGTAGTGAAACTTGGACACTTTGTAAACAAGATAACAGGAAACTAGATGCTTTTGATTCCAGATGCTTACACAGTATCTTGGGCATTAGGTGGTTCAACTTTGTAACTAATGATGAGGTTAGGCAAATGAGTTTGCAACCTCCTTTAAGCAGCATATTGTGCAGAGAGAGACTCCGTTGGTTTGGCCATGTTGCACGTATGAATAATTATAGATTGGCGAATAGGGTTATGAACAGTGTGCCTAAAGGCCTCAGAAAGAAGGGGAGACCTAGGATGCGGTGGGCAGACAATGTCAAACAGGACTTAGTTAGAATTGGTGTGCAGTGGCCAGATGCAGTAGATGTAGCTCAGGATAGACTTGCTTGGAGAACTAAATTGCACGGTCTGGTTGGACCTCCGTAGCCCATGGCTGCTTGAGGATGATGATGATGATGACCCAGCTGGGACTGAAGCCTGGGAACTGCAGAATACGAGCTTGGCATGCGCTACCGATTGAGCTACTCTGCCCTGCTTAGATGGGAATACAGCTAGAAACAACTAGAATATATCAGACATTTCAAAATGGCTGCATCCAAAAATGTGATCTTTTAAGTATGGAGAAAATTCAGAGAGACAGATAATATTGCCTAATGGCACCTCTATATCAGTCATTAGTAGAAGTATAGATTACCTGTAAACATGGGGTGGGGTAGCATGCCAGGTAACAGCTCGGTAGCGTGCCAGGCTCGTAATCTATAGTTCCCAGGTTCGAGTCCCTACTGGGTCAGCATTGAGATTCATCTCTGCAAAACTCCCTGCCATGCCCACAATCAGTAGGGGACACTGTCCATCAGATGGGACTTTAAGCAGTGGCCCTGTGTACAGGAGAGCCATACCCTGAGCATGTTAAAAAATATGGAGACTATCATCTCCCAACCTTCTCTGAGCCTTCGAGGTCCTTGTGACCTGACTGTTTAGCCCATGGTGTGCAAACAAGTGCCACTCAGAGGTAAAACAACCCAACCAACCCAACCCATAAACATAGAATTAAAAAATATATTCTGCTGAAAAATACTTATTTTTTTCAACAAATTTATTTCTTGAATTCTACGTTTAGAGATAATCTGTTCCTCTACTATTGATTGATTCTTGCATTAATAATATTATTAGAATGAGTAACTAATTTTCATCACCATTTACAGTAATGTTGAAAAGCTGCTGTTCTGATCATAGATGGTGCTACGAGTGACAAAATTGGGAATATTTATAATCACAATTATCTGAAAAATAAACTAGCCACTGATAGTTTACTTAGAACATCTGGCATGTATTCAGGCAGCATAGATTTGAATCCCAAACAGGGAAAAATTTTTTTTTGGAAAAATTATTTCTTGACCTCCAGATCAGTTCTGGCTTAAAAAATATATGTTTAAACTTTCAATTTAGAAGTATGGTATTTGGAATTTGATTTTTCATTAATATAATACAGAAAATCTCATTTCACTCTGTCATGCTACAGTAATGCATTGGTTAAAGATCCCATCCAGATGTTGTGAACTAACAGAATGAACATAATGATTATGTTGGCATTCATTCATTTTAGTTTGCAAAAAATATATAGTATTCGGGAGTGGAAAATGTAAATAACTTACCATGGTATTGTTCCTTTTTTTCCTGTCTCTTGGTAAGCTAAATGTTGAAGCCTGCGTATCCTTTCTCCTTGAAGTTGATACAAAGTTTTCTGTGAAGGAAGACCAACATCATACATTCCTTTAGGATAAGATACACCCAAGCGTGTTCCCTGACCTCCTGCAAGCAGTAAAACTGCAACTTTTCCATTTGCTACTTGTTGCAGGCCTAAATTGGCATAAGCAAAAATAATTATTTCATGTATAATTTTATAACTGTTTTCAGTGACAGGAATGTAAAAAAAAATACCGAACTTTAATCAAGCATTACTATAGCATTAGCCTTTTGTATCAACTCCATTTCTAATAAACCTTTATTTCACTTCCTTTGGGACTAATATTTCAAATCCAAAAAGAAAAATATTGAAAATCTAAAATTAGAAGACAAATAATATCTATTTAACTAATAAAAAAGGTATTCGAACTGTATATTACCAAATAAGAGTTTAAGAATTTTCTTGGGAAGCTCAAAGTGCTATAAGGGATTAAACTAAATTTAAGTGTGTGACATAATTCATATGAAATGTGCAATTTAATACAATACATGAAAATCACCAGGCAGCTGAAAGGTGAAAAAATACAACTAGACTGTGCAATTTTGTTTTACAAACAAGATTATCCTTAAAAAAAGCTGCTAAATTAAACAAATCTAAGATCTTATTTGACATCCACTTCATTTCATAATTTTATTTGCTAGTGTCTTACTGTAACATAGTCAAACTAGTGCAGTCTCTGCACAAAATGCAACATAGAAATGGTTGATTTCTTCATCTAATTTCATTATTCACAAAACCAAACATCCAAGGTACCACATAAAATCCAGAATGAAGTGCATCGTCTCCTATTATCCTGTTTACAGGCTGTTAAAATTCAGCCACCATGAAAAAATTATGAAAGTCTAATATTCAGGTTATTTACTATTTTTCTATACTTTTCACATTTTCTTGAAAGCTCAAGCAGCAATTTAAATTCTCCAGTTTGCATCAATTTCATTAAGCAATTCATGACTAATATTCCACAATTCCAACATCTATGATGTGTAGTTAATACCATACACTTCCCAAACATCAATTAACCAATACTAGCATTCTATCCATGGTAATCTTACTACTTAAATCCAGATCTGTGAGGCAATGGCATTAGTATTGAGTAATGTCACATTCATTGTCCCAAAATACCCCTTCAGATTTTACATTTTTTCAATTATGTCCTTTTAACTTGTTACTTTTTCTTAACCCTGTATGACAAGAATATCATTACTTAAAAGCCAAGATTAAAACTTCTTCCTAGATATAAAATTAATGATGAAACCTGAATGAATTTAAAAGATATTAGCCAAAAGAGCTAAAATTACAATTTGTTCACAATCTGAAAGTTAACAAATTACCTTATTTTCTAGGAAGTATATTGCTTCTTTGTAGAAAGTCATGAAAAACTGAATGCAAAACATTTCAACAGAGTGCTGTTAAACAGTTCAGGAAAATAAAAGACAATATTTTATTTTACAAGAATACAGTTCCTGAGGGCTGAAGAATGAAAACTAAAGTGCTGCTAGTCTCATAAAAGCATCTTAGTCACATACTATACTAGATTTAGATATAATAATCAGGCTATTCTGCATACAGTTTACATCAGGCATGTCAAACTTACAAAATGGCATGAATGGATATTTAAAGTAATCCAATAAACTTTTCATTTATTAATTCATAAAATATGCCAAATTATTTTTATTTAGCATTCAAAAACTCTGAATTTCACAAAGAGAAGAATAATATTGGATTGATTCCAAGTTTTATCATGAAAAAGTTATATTTTTAACATCAATGGAAGTTCAAACCATGCATTTTTTATTAACTTACTGAACTTCACTCAAACGTCTTTTCAGCAACTTCACACAGTGATTCAAGATATTAAGCCTTCAAGCTGGGATTCAGTATATTCATATGGACCTATCTTACAGAGTACATAGTATAGAGTAACAACCAGTGTAAGTTAATAACTATTTTACTGACCATTTTGTGGTGCTTGACTATTTTTGTTGTTGTTGGGACTCCTGCTGAAGATTCAGCCACCATGAACTTAAGATGCTAACAGGAGTGTGATACTTCTGTGATGTGAAAAACTTTGGTATATCAATATGCTCATTGTTGTAGTAAATATTGTCATTATCGTAACAAATTGGAATGCAATAATTGCCATATACCATATACTGAAATATAAATTATACCATATCCTGCTATATAAATATATTTTTATCTGTAGGTGAGAGGAACAAAATGAAGCAACCTGTTAAAACATTTGGGACGAGTAAAGAAATGTTCTCAGGTATCACTGCTGAGCTAAAACATCTCTTAACTCATCTCAAATATTGTAATAGGCAACTTCAATTTGTTCCTCTTATCAGCAGCTGGAAGAGTATGTAATGTATAGAGGTTACTGTACTTTTCAGATACACTATACTAAAATCTAGTGCCTTAGATAAATTATATAATTTACACAAGACATGAAAATACCATGGCAAACTGATTATAAAATCAAAAATAGAGCAGCTATTATACGGCACAGGAATCAATCCAAAGGGTTATGCATTATAGATAAAGCTGTAGCATCAGAACAGTAGCAACATCTAATTTCTGCTATGTGTGCCACCCCGACAGTAATTAAAAGGGGTTGGTATCAAAAGACGGCAAAACATTAGAAACTTTGAATAAACTGATTTATAGTTGATGGAAGAAAATGGAAGCCAGTTCAGGAATGGTCTCCAATAGCAAACAATGCTGTTGAGACATAAGTTGTGCTCTGGCAAAGAATGCAGGAGTAAGACAGTATGTGTTTACTAGTGGACCACTGAAGCAGATAGAGGCACTTTTATTTTTCAAATTTTAGAGCACATAGAGAATGGTAGGCATTTTTAATATTTAAAACTGCCTTTTTAGTGACGCTGTCCCGTGGCCAAGTGGTTAGCACGCTTGGCTACTGATCTAAGGGACCAGGGTTCGAGCCCCGGATTAGGCATGGATGTGTGTGTCGTTTTTCTGCTGAGGTCCTGCCATCCTCTCAGATCTCCTACTGTGGCATATAAACTGACAGGCACCTGTCAGATCTCTGTGGCAAGCAGCTGCTTGAGGGGGTATTTATTTTTTATTTATTTTTTTAGTGACAATTTTGAAGGGGATTTTATCACTAAGGTTTACTAATCTTTTCTTATATTACTCTTCAAATCATAAATTTTCATTTAAAATATGGCTTGTAAAAAATCAACCCATAAGAAATTTCCTTTCAGGTTTTATTTGGGGAAGGCAATAGGGAAAGGGGGGGGGGATATAAATTCTAGTCGCCTATGAGACTCCTCTTCAAGCTTTTCACAAATAACTCATTATGTTCTGTACAAGATCCCCAAATATGGGGAGCAAAATTAAGTTAGGGTTACTCTAAAAAAATACTGACAAGTGGTTAATATGCTTGGCTATGAATTAAAGAAATCTGATTTGAGCCCCAAATAAGGCATGAATGTTTCCTTTCTTGCACTTGCTTTCTGCTGAGATCTCACCTTCCTCACACTTTGTCCATGGCATATTACACTAACAGATCTCTCTGACAAGTAGTTGCCTAAGGAGTAATTTTTTTTTAGAAGAAAAAAGGGAGGGTGCATAATTTAAAGTAGCTTATGACACCCCTCAGGTTACAAGCTTTCATATGCCCTAAAGCTCATGAGTATTATGTTCAATCCTCATATTCCAAAGATATACTGGAACAATTATTTACAAATATCCCCTTTTTTAAAGTATGAAGGATGCAGGAGTTGTATATATTTTATATCCTATACTTTATATATTTTAATTATTAACTCCCTACCTCACAAGTATTATATGCACAACTTTTATAAATTAACTCCCTACCTCACAAGCTTTCATTTGGTACCTAACTCTTTTATGATTAGCAATCATGTTGGGCAGGTATATTGAAACAATGGTTCTGGCAAAACAGCAAACTAATAGTGACATATGATGAACAAAGAGCAATTGGACAATAAGTAAAAACAAAAGGAAAACCTCAAACCCATTTGAAAAATGAGTAGCCTTGATACAGCACACATCAAGATACCGTGGTTGAAAATAAGCATGTCCAAATTACTGTCCTGAATATTATCAGTGCATAATTTGCATTCTAGTCAGTTACTCATTTGTTGCAAACAGTGTGTTTGACCCTTGGTGTCATTTTTCAGAAATGTTTCTTAACGATTCATTTCTGCATGGTTTGAAAAAGAAGCAGGTGAAATTTGAGAAGTCCAATGTTTTTTTTCTTCCTGCTGAAACAGCTTCTAGTGCCTACTTTTATGAATACTTTTTACTGGATGCTTTTTTTTTTTGCTTATAATTATTGGTATTTTTAAATAGTGACCCGTTTCTTGACTGGTACAGTCAGTAGCATGCCAGGGTAATCTGCAGTTTCCAGGTTTGAGTCCTGCCTGGGCCCAGGATTGAGATTTATCTACACAAAACCCCCACCCTACCCCAGTCAGTAGGGGACACCAATGGTCTTGGAAAGGCCTCTGTCGGATGGGATGCAAAGCCATGGCACCATGTGCTGGAGAACTATACCTATGATGCATGTCAATGAACATGCTGGATGGCCTTAATGGGAGGCTTCCATCTGTCTCCCAACAGTTGTTCAGTGGGTCCCCTTCCAGAACCTACTATGAGCTCTTGAGGTCTTGTATCCTGGCCATTTCATCTGTTGCATGTAAAAAAAAGTGCCGCTCAGAGGAACCCAACCCATTTCTTGACTTTTACATACCACTCTATAACATGGCATATTAACAGATGTAGCAATTTAAATTGCTTAGTAATTGCTAACAGCATAACTTTTACATTACAAAACATCTGAACTATAATTTAATTACAATATATGCATACCTTCTTCTCTGTAGCATTTCAGTTTTTGCTCACTACTTCGAGACACACTACTATGGAGTTCTGTTGGAATCGGCTGCAAAATATCATCTAATTTTTCATTATCTTCATTACTAAATTGGACACATTTTTTAAATATCCTTGTAACCTCTGTGAAATCTATGCTTCTCAAATCATTATACAATTGCTTCTTTTGCTCTGACGATAGCTGAGGCCAAAATTTTAAAAGATGATCTTGTCCATACTTTTTCAGTTCAGCCTGTAGTCCTTGCACATCCATGTTGATCAAATATCTTAGTTTCTAACATAAAAGAATAACCATCATTAATATAAGAAATAAGCAACAGGTTTTAAATAAAATTTCCATTAAACTTGCACATTATATTAGAGAGAGAATTAACAGCTAAGTATTTTTACTTTATGCTGTATTCAAGCTGCACTGGTTTCTAGATTAGAGCAAAATGTTAAAATATAAATAAAAGTTGTGACATGCACAGGAAAGCTACAAATACATTGGTTACTGTGTGCAGCAAATCATAGATTTCAACAACATATTTCATCTCTCAGTGACACTTCTAAATTGACATCAACCTGAAAGAAAAATGCCAAAAAGAACAACGGCAAAATCAAGAACATTCATGAACTTATAATTGGACTATACTACTCACCACAGGACAATAGACTCACCTATTTATCAGATATCGTCCCAAGAAAAAACAAGGTAACTTCATACATAATAATTCCAACTAATTGTCTCAACATTTACTGATCATTACAGTGATACGGAATAAATTTTTTAAATCAGCACTGTGACTTAAACCACTCTTTTAATAGTACACAGAGGAACAAAAAAATTAAAAATGCAACTATGATCTATATAATGCTGAGGCCTGATAATAGTGTCATGTGGATTAAAAGGCCATCTTTACTCTGCTTTATCAGCAGTGTTTTGGAGAGTTATTGGAAATCAAAGGTAGAACGAAAAGAAAGGTATAAATCAAAGGTTTATAGGTTTAACTTTATCTCTAATTCAGCACAGTGTGCTGAATTAGAGATAAAGTTAAACCTATAAACACTGTAGGTGTTGTCCCGATACCATGTGACTAGTCAAGCACTTACAGTGTTTATACAGCTAACTTAATATTTATTTAACTGAGCAATTTGTTCCAGAAATACAAAGATTAAATATTGAACTAAACAAGCTGAATAATGAGATGTCACACAGTACATTTTTGATCATTACAGATTTTGATTTTTACAATAAAAAGAGTAAACAAAAACATATTCATTTCATGTGACATGCTATTGATAAATATATAATTCTATTTGAAAATATATTTAAGCAATGGTAACAGAAAGCAATATTTGGAACTGTTTAATCTCTAATTAAAAAATGAAATTATTAAAAAGTCATGTTTTATTTATTAAAAATACCATATTAAAAAGGGCTTTTCCTTTCAAAATATAAAATAAAAAAAAATACCCCCTCAAGCAGCTGCTTGCTACGGAGGTCTGACAGGAGCCTGTCAGTTTATATGCCAGAGTAGAAGGTCTGTGAGGATGGCAGGACCTCAGCAGAAAAACGACACATACATCCATGCCTTACCCGGGGCTCGAACCCAAGTCCCATAGATCACTAGCCAAGCGTGCTAACCACTCGGCCATATGTAGTATAAATGCTACTTTACCATTTTCAAACATTATACTACAGAAATATTTTGTAGCAGTATGTCACTTTACCAATGGCAAAATGAGAATGACATTGGCAAAAATAATTCATAAGGTTAATCTGTAGAATCCAATTACCTAAAATGTACATCACAAAGTGCAAAAGTTGGCAATATATTTGATCATCAGCTGAGTGAGAGAGAATCTTATGACAACATATAGTTGGAACATAAAAGATTTAAAAAAGAATAACTCATATAATGTACAAATATATGCTATTGGCATAGTAGTCAAGTTCAACAATCACTATGCAATCAGTTCATAATGCTAGTGGTTAAAACATAGTAACACAGTAAATATCCTGTTGCCTTATAGCTACTGAAGAATTAGTTTAAAAAATGTCCCACACCCACTGAACCCACCACTATGAAAGAATTTTTTCCATCTAACTCTCCAATGAAAACATGGTTTTGAAAGTAATTGGTTTATTAAAATAAATATTGGGATATTGTTGAATAATGCAGATAGTAGAGATAACTTTAAATTATTACTTTATGTATTTATTAAAATAATCTTATTCTGTCACCACAGTTTCTCTCCAATTTTTTGTATTCAATATCTGGGCTGTTCATCGCTATTTGGGGGCCACCTATTTCCCAGTCTTTTGGTAAAAAAACTTTTTTCTAATGAAAATAAACCTGCTTTAAACATAAGTCAGAAATTCAAGGAAATGAAAACATTACATATGGGTATGAGGAGTGTAAGTACTAGGGATATCTCTTGCCCTACCCTCAATGAGTAGAAGTGTTGAAATTAGATGAAAAGAGCATTAAGTAATATTAGGTTCTAAAAATTATGAAATACAAAAAACATTTCTTACTTCAAATTATTTTAAGGACTTTTCAGCAATTGCTATTGCCATCCTCAGGAGCAGGGTTGAGGATATGCATGAACAATGGCAGGTGAATTTTCTGGCATTTTTTTTTTTACTTTCAAAGATAAAAAACATTATTGCAAAAGTGAATATTTTCACCTTTGGAATATCTTTTATTTTTCTGGATGCCCTTTTTTAATGTACATAAAAGCAGGAAACAAACTGTCCACTTCTCCCTCATATTGCCTTTGCTCTGGCTTGTGTTAAAAACTGCTGGTTGGTCAGTTATTTTTTTTTAATTTTGACACACATTCTCAGGGCAGTGTATTTGTTGGAGAAACCTATTTACAAGGACTGGTTTACAAACATATTTCAGGAATAAAACACAATGCTTGTAAACAGTGCTTCTCCAATGAATGCAGCACCCTAAGGTGATTGCAAAAGTGCCTAGGATAATTTTAAGAAAAAAAAATTATGCCTTAAATAATTCTATGAAAAGATTATGGTATTATCAATTAGGGTTGATTATATCCATATTTAAATTCCCTCATTGATTCATATTCCTTCAATAATGTTGACCTAATAAATACCATGAAGAATATTTTCTAAATAAATTATCATGAACATTTTCTGATAAGCCTACTTAGTCACTATCAAGATTCAACTGCTCAAGAAAATCAATGCAAAACATACATTTCCTAATGAAATTGGTAAACTGACATCAAAATGGTTTGCATGGTCAATATGAAAATGCAAAATATTGCTGTATAGAAAAGTACGCAGCATATGAACCAGCTGACAGTAAACCTCTTGAGATCTTTCCATAGTTTGCAAATTACACAAATGTTGCAAGATATACCATTATTTGGTTAAATGGTGCTAAAACAATCAATAGTCCAACTTTCACACTTTCAAAGATTGGGGGGGGGGAAAGGAAAATATCGTCAAAAGAAAGCAAAAATATGGCTAAAAAGTAGCTAATAGCTATCATAAAATTTAAGTAGAGTACAGCTTTCAACACTGCTAAATTTAACTATAAAGTAGTAGGAGGGCAATACTGGCTAGATCATACAACTTTATCTATCAGGGGCTGTTTGCATCCATTCAGCTGAAAATAAAATTTTCTACAAGCACTGATCTTACATTGTTGCATATGCTACTGTTTAGTGCCCTTTAAAAAATTTTAAATTATTTTCGCTTGGCTACTGATCTAAGGGACCTGGATTCGAGCCCCAGGTAAGGCATGGTTGTATGTGTTGTTTTTCTGCTGAGGTCCTGCCATCCTCACAGATCTTCTACTATGGCACATAAACTGACAGGCTACTCAGACCTCTGTGGCAAGCAGCTGTTTGAGGGGGGTATTTATTTTTATTTAGCCATCACAGTGTACTATTTTTGAAATGCTGTCCTGTTTTACTACTGTTTCAGATAGCCTTTCTAACTACAAAAAAAAAAAATTGTGATCAAAGAAATTGTTCATTTTTTTTTTGCCTTCCTTTCCTATTAAATTGTTACTGGCATAAATGTAAGTCTGATTAATGGAGATACAAAACTGTGATCATTTTCATGTCAAGTGATACTGAAGAAAAAGAAATTAGAAAAATTCTTGGTTATTAGGAGCATACATTTCCTTTATATTTTTTTCTATTAACTAGATTTTAGTTGCATTAATATTACTCTTTCATTTATGAATAATCTGTATTGCCTATTTTGGTGATTTTTAGGAAAAAATATTTTGAGTTGATAGTAATCTTTTGCCAAGAAAAAAATTGTTTTTATAGTAGGATCTTGTTGAAGTTTGCAAAATTGAGTATGTGACTGATCCCCAAGAGGATTGTTAATATTGATTGCCAGGTAGACAGCAAAGGATTCAACAACATGGAATAGGATGATATAGAATTACTGAATGGTGATGGAAACAGAAGACCTATAAGAACTTACTGAGAATGCAGAGGACAAAATAGAAGATGAAGAGATTGAGCAGAATCATGGGACCTTTATAAGTTCAGCAAAGTCTGTAAACAGCTAACTGAAAAAAGTGCTGGAGAATGATCTTTTGATGGAAAGGAGTTTAAGGAACACTCGGGAAGAGAACAGAGGTTTCTTTCTGTTAAGGGAGATGTTAAAGAACTTCAACACTAGAAGCACAACGTTTATGTTCTAACAGCATATTCCTCAAGAAAGCATTGTAAAGAATGTCATCTCCAATCTGTGCCATTACAGTCTCCACCACCACAAAAAGCATCCTCATACATACCTGTATCATCATGTTTGGTCATGAAATTACCAACCAAAACTCAAGCAGAAGTTGATCCCAAAGATGCTCTATCTACTGAGGGGTCAGAGGATGTGAGGAGCAGGAAAAAAAATATTGTTCCGATACATTCTGAGCATTTCAGTGATGTTCTAAACAATGTGGTTAGTTCTACTCCTATTGTTTGCAATGATGATAGATGCATTACTGGCTTCAATGTTGGCCCAATAATACAATCTGAAGTTATTTTGGCTATTTCTAAACTTATACTTCATAAGTCCCCAGGGGTAGATGAAATTACTATGGAAATGCTTAGAACTGGAAATGTTTCGGTTTCCACTTGAATGACTGAAATTTTGAATATCTTTTATGATAAACGCATGGTTCCTAAGGTTTTTACCAAAGCTATTATTATCCCAATTTTCAAAAAGGTGATTGCAGTTCTTGTTATAACTATAGGGGTATCAGCCTACTCTCTGTTCCAGGTAAAGTTCTTTGCATGATTGTGCTTAATAGAATTAGAATCTGGTTGACAGGCACTTATGTGATGAGCAATGTGGATTCAGAAGTGGTAGGGGGTGTGTGGATCAGATATTTTCACTTAGGCAGATTCTTGAGAAATGTTTAGAGTTTCAGAAACCTTTGGTTCTAGCTTTGTTGATTTCAAAAAGGCTTTTAACTCTGCTTGTGGTTAATCGTAAGATCGTATGGCAATACCAGACAAATTAGTTAAAATAATGAAAGCTCTCTATAATAACACTAAGTCGTGTGTGAGAGTTAGTAAGGCTTGTAGCAATTAGTTTAGCATTACTTCTGGTGTTCAACAAGGGCATTTCGTCTCCTTTTCTCTTTAGCTTGGTTATTGATTATGTTATGCGAAATTCAGTTCAAGGGAAAGATTTTGGCTTTAAATTGACTGGAGATACGAAAATATCTGATTTAAATTATGCTGATGATTTAGCCCATTTGGCAAATAATGTTGATGAGATGAACTCTTTCATTCGAGCTGTTGATGAGACTGGCAGTAGAGTAGGTTTTGTTATAAACAGAGAAACTAAAGTGATGAAAATTGGTCAGGCAGGCTGTGATTCATTTAATCTGAATGGTTGCAGTCTTGAGCAGGTGTAACAGTTTAATTATCTTGGCAGCTATGTTACAGATACTGGTGATGTGCGGCATGAAATTAACAAGACAAATAGGGATTGCGGCTGGGACTTTTAAGAATCTATGGAGAGTGTGGAGAAATAGGCGTATACACCTAAAGACTAAAATTAGACTGTATAATAGTTTGGTTCTTTCTAGGGTTAGTTATGGTGATGAAACTTGGATGCTTTGTAAACAAGATAACAGGTAACTAGATGCTTTTGATTCTAGATGCTTACACAGTATCTTGGGCATTAGGTGGATCAACTTTGTAACTAAGTAGCTCAGGGCAGATATGCTTAGAGAACTAAACTGCACAATCTGGTTGTGCCTCCGTAGCCCATAGTTGCTTGAGAATGACGACACAAAGTTTTTTTTATATGAAAATTTCAAATTACACAATTTCACATTTATTATTATTTACCAGGAACCTAACCTTCACTTACTTTGAAACCCTCTTATATTAAAAAATTCACGGCGCAATTACCGTTTTAAGTGGTCTATTCTTGATACCCAAGTTCGACTTTTGGTCTGAATGTATAATAGTTTATTTCTGACTAAACTGCAAAATTTACATAGAGCTTATGTATTGTATGGGCGATATATAACTTTTTTAATACATATAATAAATAATTTTTAAGAAATAAAAAAATTATTTCCAAATAATTCGATGAATGATAAAATTTTGTATATTAGATAAAACAGTAAATTATTTGGTCATTTCATAATAATATTATTACCGAAATTTGATGCAAACATAAAAAAAATCTAAAGAAAACAAGCATTGCTCTGTTCATAAATATATAGATTAATATCTTACTTTGGAAGGAAATTAATTGTACTTTATTAAAATAATGATACGAACATTGCACTAATGCTATCACTCATATGACACAAGTACAAAACCGAAGAGAAAGTAGTTGCCACTACCAGATTACATATACTTTACCGTCGGCTCTGTTTCATAAAAAGGGACGCAATTCAATCTACTACATCTCGCATTTTCTCACCGCACACTTAAGTGAAAACAAATTTCGAAAGTGGACGCCAATAAATATTAAGATGGATTTTAATATAGAGACTTCCAAAAAAACCTGTTCTGCTTAGATCTGTACTCATGTTCTCAATGTTCGGAATTTAAAAAGCATTTTTTTTTTACTACAAACACAATTTTTCTACTTTTACCCACTTTTGAGATGGTCCCGTGACCGAGTGGTTAGTGCGCTTGGATACTGATCTAAGGGACCTGGGTTCGAGCCCTGATTAAGGCATGGATGTATGTGTCGTTTTTCTGTTGAGGTCCTGCCATCCTCTCAGACCTTCTGCTATGGCATATAAACTGACAGACTCCTGTCAGACCTCTGTGGCAAGCAGCTGCTTGAGGGGGTATTTATTTATTTATTTTATTTATTATAATATGCTGTATAACGATATGAATTCCAGGAAAAGAAGACAGGATATTAAAAAAATTAATTTTCCACTTGTTTCCGTCAAAGTACTTCGATCCATATAGGCACATGCCATTGACACCACTCTGAATTATATTTCTTTACATTTCAAAACAGTCATCTTAAATAAATGTTATTTGCAGAATCTGCATTTATCCCCTATACGTTAACAATGATTTTTGTGTTTTTTTAAAAAATTTTTTAACAATGACTCCTACTTATTTTGGTGAATAACCCTAAAACAGCTAGTCTCAACATATGGACACATGCATGGCAGAAGATTTTTATCCCATTTAACATGGCTCGAAAATTATACACCTCATCAGAGGAAATGTCTGTCCTAGTCTATGTAGTTCTAGTACTAATACGTAGGTTATTTCAACAGTAATATATAATGTCATTGGGCAATAGGTAATGAGCAATCGTAGTGTTATGCAAGGTTCTCCTCATTCGTCTCCTGATTCTGATATATCTTAGACCCTAAGAAGACAAGCATCTCTAAACTGATCTTAGACTCCCTAGGACTAAAATTCCCAGATATTTTGAATCTTGATTCTATATTTTGTGTTTCTGTTATTTTCTTTGCAGATGATATTTTTGTCTTTGAAGAGACTAGAGTAAATTTAGAGTATATCTTTGAAGAGATATATCAGTTTAGAGTCGAATCCTTCCTGAGATTTAGTTCCCATCAAAGTGCGGTATTAGCCTTAGATTGTACAGTGATGATTGGGAGTTTTCAGTTTGGTCCAAATACAGTTAATCTGGTGTCAGAAATCAAACACCTTGGAGTGTTAATATGCACAGGAAACGATTTTCCTTATCGACAGGAGCAGATCCTTAAAACAAAGCTACAAAGGTATACCGGAATTATTAAGAATAAAGAAATTTTGCCTTATAATCATTTTGAACTCTCAAGAATACTTTGGAAAACTGTTGCACTACCAGCCTTGATACTATATGCTAATGCAGTTTTAATACTAAGCCTAGCTAACTTAGGAGGAGAATGGTAGTTAAGATTGTCTTCGAAGGGTGTCTGGCACCAAGAGTTAAAGGTCCCATCTACTTATCAGAATGCATGTCAAGTAAGGCAAGAACATGTTTTACTCAAGTTCATTCCAGTCCAAAATTTCGCGTGAATCACAACAAGAACAAGTTCTATCGTGAACACAAGCTTCTAATCATGCAAGTTCTCAGCGAGCAGCACTGATCGAACTTGTTCTTGTTGCCATTCACGCGAAGTTTGGACTGGAATAAACTTGAGTAAAACATGTTCTTGCCTTACTTGTAATGCATTCTGATAAGTGGGGAGTCTAAGATCAGTTTAGAGATGCTTGTCTTCTAAGGGTCTAAGATATATCAGAATCAGGAGACGAATGAGGAGAACCTTGCATAACACTACGATTGCTCATTACCTATTGCCCAATGACATTATATATTACTGTTGAAATAACCTACGTATTAGTACTAGATGGTGCCCTTTAGACACCACATCGTTTAAGTAGAGTCCAAGGAGTACAAAAGAAGAGGAGGCGCCCTTTGAGCACATTCGTGAAGTATTTGCTCATGATTCACAGCCATTTGTTTGTGCCCGTCCACAGAGCCTCACCAATGAGGTTGTATGAAATTTGTGCAGTAAGGTAATTTGATTTTCTAAGAATAGTTAATCGTGTTTTTAGCAAATCCATCTGGAGATCGCCCAAAAAGATGCAAGTAATATCGTGCAATACGTGAATAAACATTTAACCTTATTTCATTTACTTAAAATAATCGTTCATTAAAGTTAACGCATTACTGTGATATCAGTTTCAGAAATTTAAAGGCGATTTTCAGTGTTGCTAAGTTTAACTTTAACACCATGAAAATTACAGAATCATGTACTTACATTTGTTCCAATTTCGTCTACCATGATATTTCTTTAAACGAAGCTTAGAGATTCTAAGTATGAATTACCGATATCCATATCGCAGTAAAAAATTCAGCTCCCCAAGCGATTTCGTAGAATCGAGTTCCATACGGTCTTTGACCGTAGTACAGGGTGGGGCACAGAAACTTCCTTTTCCTGACGGCACATTGTGAAGGGAGGTAAAGTCGTAGAAAAGTGGGGATGGGTTTGGCGAACGCAGCAGTCACGGAAGTTGTTGTCTAGTACCCTTCAGGAGAAAACATGAGGTGGACGAAGGAGCAGCGTGCGTTGGCGGTCGAAGCCTATTTTTCGAAAAACCGTTTCTATGTGGCGGTGCAGCGTGCGTTCCGTACTCACTTCGGAATTCAGCCCAGAGATCCAGTTCCTGACCGGAAATCGATTGTTTTGTGGGTAGAGAGCTTTAGGACAACTGGGAGTGTGGTGAAAAAAAGCCCAGGACGATGACGGACCTTTACGACGCCAGAAAATGTGGAGGCAGTTCGACAGTCGGTTTTGAGATCTCCGAGACGCTCCACTCGCAAACATGCAGTCGCCCTAGGAATATCCAATCGATCAATGCGTCGAATTCTTCATGAACATCTTCATTTCCATCCCTACAAGATGTGTATTGCGCAAAAATTGTCACCACATCATTTCCAGAACCGAATAACGGCGTGCGAAACTTTATTGGAAACTGTTCCCCTTTCCGCAATTGTTTTCTTTAGTGATGAGGCACATTTTCACCTATCCGGATGTGTCAATAAACAGAATATGTGCTATTGTAGTGGTAACAACCCTAAAGAGCTCCATGAGAGGCCATTTCACAGTGATAAAGTGACAGTATTGGTGTGCGTTGTCGGGAGTTGGAAATATTGGTCCTTATTTTTTTGAGAAGGACAATCGAGCAGTTACTGTCAATTCACAGCGGTATGTGGACATGATTCAAAACTTTTTCGAACCAGCTCTTGCAGAAATGAACCTAGGAAATGTCTGGTTCCAACAGGATGGTGCCACGGCCCACACAGCCCGAGCTTCGATGACAGTTTTGAGGGCAATGTTCCCCAGACAGCTCATCACGATTCGAGGTGACATCCCGTGGGCGGCGCGCTCGCCCGATCTAACGCCCTGTGATTTTTTTTTATGGGGGATACCTCAAGGCAGAGGTTTTTAAACATCGCCCCACAAACCTGCTTCAGCTGAAGAATGTTATTCGGCAGGAAATAGCCCGAATTCCGCTGGACATGTTGGAACGTGTAGAGAGAAACGTCAGAAATCGGTTGCATCAGTGCATAGAAAACGGTGGCTACCACCTTCAAGATATTTTGTTTAAAACAGCATAATTTGAAATTTGAAATTATGTTCTTTTATTATCAAAAAATAAATTTTGTTTATCAGCAAAATTTTTTCTTTTATTCGCCTTCAAAAAAAGGAAGTTTTTGCGCCCCACCCTGTATGTTGTGTGAGTCGTGTGCAGCACCATGAAGATATGCATACCGGTAAGGTACCGGTCGCCTGAACTCAAGGACTGCCTCAGTAAAAATATTTTTTTCTTCAATAAAATAACTTTCTCTTTTATAAGTTACAACGAGAATTTCTAAGAGTAATATTAGAAATTTAGATTCCGAACTGACTTGTTGTTTAAGTGGTTTCTATGACGGTGTTACGTTTAAAATCACTAAGCTCTGCCGTATGGCCCATTTCCTTGTTCATGTGTTTCTATGAAGTTTGCCAGACCACATGCGTCCTTTTATAAGTGTTTGCGCCATGGCTGTCGCATTTATGGGTGAATCCGCTACTCAGAAGAGGTTTCCAGATACTTTTGTTCAGAGAGTTATTTATTTTCACAAACGTATTTTTTTAAATACAATATATCATTTGCTAACCAAAGTACTTGTTTGAACGATTTTTTTTTCATTTCATATATATAATATTCTAACTGTTCTCTAGTAAAGATATAGAAGTAATTTCAGTTTATATTGGAGGCATTCTTTTCTTTCTTGAATTTCTTATTTTATTATAGAAACCGGAAATTAGATTTAGAAAAGGAAATCAGAATCAAGCTTCTATAAATTTAAATCAATATCGCTCACACTCTTTATGGTGTCGATAATTTATATCGCTCACACCCTTTATGGTGTCGATAATTTATATCGCTCACACCTTTTACAGTGTCGATAATTTATATCGCTCACACCCTTTAAGCTCCTACTGTGAGAATAATTTTGAACTTCAAACTTTTAGTAGTGAGAATTTCTCAACCTGAAAAATATATGAGACTAACAATTCTAAAATTCTTAATTTTAGCAACTTCTGAGTTAAAGGAAGCTTAAAATCCATTTCCCAAGGAAGTCAGTTGCATCACAAAGTTATTTACATTCAAGGAGTATAGAAAAGAGGCACTAAACGAGTTTCACCGTAACAACCATGGAGGTAGGAAGAGAGGGAGTTGCTCTCTCGCTTGAAACTTCAATCAACGTCGCCATATTGCTCTTACTCATAAGACTGGGTTGTCTATGTTAATGAACAAGAGATTGTGCAAAAACGTTAGCTCCCATAGAGCATATTCCTGCAGAAATTAACCTGAAAAATAGATTAAAGGAATGGCATTTCATTGGTAAGAAGTTGAAATAAAGTTTTTCTTCCGGAATTTTTAAATTTTTCGTTATTTTATTTTTATTTGAAAGTAGGGTAAACAACTACTACTACTGCTACATATTGCTAGATTTACTACTGGTTTAAAATGTCCCGCTATCCGCTTTTTTGTCTGGAGGATATTATTGTTGAATTGCATTTATTTGATATGAAATTTATTACGATAGACTTCCAATACGAACCTCAATACCTCAACAACAGTTTTAAAAACCACAGATTAATTTGATCATGGTGCTCAACTACAGTTTTTGCAAACACATTAAAACAGAAAAAGGAATTAAAAAAAGAGTAAATTTCCATGTCCCTAATAATATTACTGTTATTAGGAAATATTACGATTGAATTGTGCCAGTATTCGTGCAAAACCTTCACACATACGATTACAACTGACCTTTCAGCGCGACTCTAAGGGTAGGAGTAACATGGCAGTTTCGGCTACACTAGTCAACTATGCTAACTGATAGTAAAGGGCGCCTCCCCCTGTTCCTACCCCCGTGGTATCAACAGTTGAAGCATAGGACGGCCATATGTTTGTGTTCATAAACACTGTGTCAAGTTAGTTTATATATCAAGTTAGTTTATTTACTTACTTTACATAATGAAAAAATATTCTAGTCGAAATATTGTTAACTGATTATGATTATGGTCAAATCAAATAATATGTAAAAATGATATAGAGACATAAAATACGCTTAGAGAGCTTAAAATGTTTCATTGCAAAGAAAAACGAAACTTTTTAAAGTTGTAGAAGAAAAGGATTTAAAAAAATCCACTGCATAAAATGTTGCAAAAATTACTTAGTAAGAACTTAATTAACAAAGTTATTTTGTTAATTAATTCACGTTATTTTATAATGATTCTATGCTTATTGTTTGGCAGATAGCAAATATCCCGTAGCCTTCAGTTATGGTGCCGCAACTCTCGCTGTGCGTGCTGAATACCGCAGCTTCTACTACCGGTGAACGCGAGTATCGATCACAGAGTTCACAGGAGCCAAAATCGGCCTCCCGTGCCCAAAGTTGATATTTAGACTAATAATATAGTGCCTTTTAAGTATACTAATACTTTTAAGTGTAAAAATAAAATAGACTATTTATATTTGAGTAGAATCTAAAGTTCTATTATTACTCAAACAAATTCTCGTCATAAGTGCAAAAAAAAAAAAGAAAGTTATTTTATGGGGGAAAAAAATGAACGTATACTTTTATAATTCTGACGCAGACTTGTGCGATGCAGTCTCTGAGTTCGGGAGACCCGTACTCTTGCGGTACCATCGCTTCACGGTGCCACGCAAGAAGCACAGCTTACTACGGCTAAAAACCATTGAGGTATAAACCGTCCGAAACCCGATCTTACCATTCTTCAATATGATATTTTTCCACTTGGCGGGCTGATTTTCTTACTGCGACACGGACATCGATAATTCAGTCTTAGAATTGTCTAAGCTTCGTTTAATGAAACATCACGTTAGATGAAATGCGAACAAATGTAACCACACAATTCTTTTCTTTTCATAAATGTTAGTGTTAAACTTAGCAAACTGAAAATCGGTTTTAAATTTCCGATACTGATTTCACAATATGTGTTAACTTGTATAAATGGTAGATTGTTTTAAATAAATGAAACAGATTATATGTTTATTCAGGAATTGCAGGATATTCCTTGTATCTTTCTGGGCGATCTAAAGATGGATTTATTAGACACACGATTAACTATTCTTAGAATATCTAATTTCCTACTGCAGATATTCCATAGAAATTCGTTGGTAAAGCTCTGGTAACGGGTACAAACAAATGGCCGTCGATCATGCGCAAATGCTTCACGTATTCGTTCAAATGGCGCGTCCTGTACTTCTGTACGCCTTGGTTACATTAGGAAGAAATGGCGATACCAGTGACAGAAGAACCACAGCCTAAAAGTAAAAGACCATCTAGTAAGTATTTTTAATTTGTTTTCATTTGAAAAGAGGTTGCAAAAGTGTTTTAAGGTATTTTTTTTTAAATAATTCTATTTAAATGTTTTGTTATATATATTATGGTAATGATTACTAGTGATAATGATTTAACAAGCTCATTATTTTGAAATAGTTGCACACATTATCAAAGATATATAAATTTACTGAATTTTCTTACCTATTAATGATGAAATTTAAGTATAAATAGGAAAAATTGGAGCTTTTGATTGTAAAATACACCATGAAAATTAGTGAATTACGAAATCGTTTTCCCTAGTAATTTAAATCAAATGTTAGCATAAATGAAGAATAGCCCATAATAAGAAGTTTCACGATTTTATATGCGTTATCGGAATGTTTTTACAATAGTGGTTGCATTGTAACCTGTTGAATTAGTAAAATGGGAATTTCCAGATTACATTATAAAATTTGAGGACCATATTTAAAAGACTTAGCCTCCACAAATGATCTCTGTGGCATATACTGATGGATGACTGTCAGGCCTCCATGGCAAGTGCAGCTTGAGGACTTATTTATTTCTTTGGCAGTAATACAGATCATCGTCCTCAGCTCCTATTTTTTTGACGCAACATAACATAATATAACCTTTTTGTTGATTCACACAACCCCCCAAACCCTAACCCAAACAGGGGCTCCTAGAAAAAAGATCGTTTTTTTCGTTACCAGGGTAATGATAATTCAAGTTTATGTCAAATGCAAAGTAACTGTTACCATGGTAACAGTAATTTCCATCATAAATGCAATGTAACAAAAAAAAAATGCAGTTCCACTAAAAAACCCTCACAACCATGAATTACTAAAATTAAAATTATCAAAAAAACAACAAAAAAACTCCAGGACAACACATTTGACTTTCCATATACTACATATTCTTGAAATATCCCCCACCCCCTCTTTTCCAATAGTTAAAACTCCACAAATATATTTCACAAACTAAACTAATAAATCCAGTCACACATACAATAATTAACCTAAATAAATCACCAGAATTAATGAAATTGAACACAATCTGAAAACCAAGAACATCATCGACAATGCATTGCCAACTGGCATTATAAAAAAGACCCCAAACTAAATAATCTCACTTTTTAATAACATACCAAAAAGGATAAAAAATGGAAATAGTGCACCGCCGACTGAATTGTAAAAAAGACTCCAAAATTAAATGTCCTTGCAAACAACACAAACCGAAAAACATGAAAATCTGAAACAGTGCACCGCCAATCGAATTATAAAAAAGCCTTCGAAACCAAATAATCTCATCAGAGACAACAACAAAAAAAAGCATCTTACAGATCTAATCCTCCCCTAAATTATTCATTAACTTCCCTGACTCCTTCAAAAACTGCCTTTTTTTTCTACATCGACAATTCTACAATAACCATAATTTCTACATCAAAAAGCCACCAAATACTTCCACATATTAACAATAAATAATATAAGTAACTTTAAAAGACTCCTAAATATATATAACAAAATTAATAAATCATTATAATACACTAATAATTACCATATTACATGCAACTACTAAAAATCACTCAATTCATCCCAAAATACTATAACGAAATACACGTGTTCATTATTACCGCCATGTTCAGGCTGACATGGAAAAACTTCCAACATTCTTTCCCCCAAGCATACTCTACCCCCCCACTACATTAGAATCCTCTGAAAACTCACTTTATATGTTTCACCAAAAACTTTCTCCTAAAACCCTAACACCCATAAAAACTCATTTTTAAAACTTAATACCCCACATTATAAACTTTTGCCATTTTCTTCCACTCACAACAAAACTCGTACTACTAAACCATACTAAACACAGAGAAAGATTTAAAATAATTCTATCTGGTTAACCACTCCTCTCTTTCCCTTCAAATGCCCTTCCAAACAACTTACAAAAACATTCCCCCCTATACACAGCCATAAAAAACTACCAAATTCCCACTTCCAAACAACATTACCATAACATTACAAAACAGTTCACTAACACTTTCACCAACAACCCTCCTAATATTAAACAATTTCAATTCCAAAATATCTTTAAAAACTTATCATATCTTGCAAAATTTTGAAAAAACAACAGGAACATAATAATTATTCCTATTCTAGCTATCATTAAAAATCCTTCATTAAATATATTCTACATATGCACTTACCTCTAGCCACATAGGAATGTTATCCCAAGGAATTATCAGGCAAAAATGACGAAAAAAAATCAAATGTAACTTCACATTCCTGTCAAATCACACGCATGACTTCACGTTACCCACCCAAAAGAAGCAAATCAAAGAACCATAGGCCACCAATGGTTATGTTGCTATGTCATACTTTACATCTTGATGTAATACGCTTCTTGAGCAGTGCCATCTGTTGGCTGAGGACTGTGAACTAAAAACTGACTGACAATTCTCCCAAATTGCTATTCGGGGTCATTTAAGATGTTTAAGATGTTGTGATTCGGGGTCATTTAAGATGTTGCTATTCGGGGTCATTTTTGATGTTGTTTTAATTGTGTTAAAAACAAATTTTAACACAATTAAAACACTTTCAGCCAACATTTTGTTTTTTACATTGAACACAATTGGGGACAGTCACAAAGAATATATTAACTTTTTCTTTAACCCTTCCAGTGTCCAGAACGTATATATCCGTTTTTAGTACAATAAAAAAAAATAAAAATTGCCACTTTAAAATTTTTTAATAGATATCTTATAAAAATATGTAATTTAAGCTTGATAAACAATATTTCCCTTTTTTATTTGGTGCATATTTTATTAAACTATGACATAAATAATTTGTTAAAGCTATTTGTTTGCCATTTCTTAGAAGTTATATAAGGTATTGTCAATTTGTTAATATTACTCTGTGCCAAAGCAATCCCCTAATTTAAGATCAGAAGTTTGATTTGAACTATTAGCAACAAATTTTTCCTTAAAGTTTTTAAAATCTGATAATTGAGGAAGAATGGGATCATTTTAAACAGACTTTTTTGGACACTAACAGTACTCTTTTAGGAAAAAAGGAGCAGAGGAAGCAGAATTATCTGAGTGATAAGGCACTTGAGCTTATTTTGGAAAGAAAGAACTGCAGGAATGTCCTTAATCAATACCCTACTAGTCCTAATAGAAAGCATTACAGAGAACTTAATAAACGTGTAAAAGATCAGTTAGCTGCTGATAAGAATCTTTGGCTTGACTGACAAAGCCGAGGAAGCAGTTAGACAGCACAACAGCAGAGAGCTGTACCAGATAGTTAATGTTTTGTGTGGTAGAAAATGAACAGGTATACAGGGATTGAAGGATAAACAAGGTAAGGTTATAGAAGGTGAGGATTCTGTCATGGCTAGGTGGGCTGAGCATTTCAGTATGTTCTAAACAATGTGGTTAGTTCTACTCCCATTGTTTGTAATGATGATAGATGCATTGGTGGCTTTAATGTTGGCCCTATAACACAATCTGAAGTTATTTAGGCTATTTCTAAACTTAAACTTCATAAATCCCCAGGGGTAGATGAAATTACTACAGAAATGCTTAGAGCTGGGAGTGTTTCAGTTACCACTTGGATGACTGAAATTCTGAATATCTTTTATGATAAAGGCATGGTTCCTAAGGATTTTACCAGAGCTATTGCTATCCCTATTTTCAAAAAAGGTGATCGCAGTTCTTGTGATAACTATAGGGGTATCAGCCTACTCTCTGTTCCAGGTAAAGTTCTTTGCATGATTGTGCTTAATAGAATTAAGAATCTGGGTGACAGTTAATTGCGTGAGGAACAATGTGGATTCAGAAGTGGTAGGGTATGTGTGGATCAGATACTTTCACTTAGGCAGATTCTTGAGAAATGTTTCAAGTTTCAGAAACCTTTGGTTGCTAGCTTTGTTGATTTCAAAAAGGTTTTCGACTCTGTTGATCGTCATAATTTGTGTTTGATTGTGAGATCATATGGTATACCAGACAAGTTAGTTAACATAATGAAAGCTCTCTATAATAACACTGAGTCGTGTGTGAGAGTTGGTAAGGCTTGTAGCAATTGGTTTAGCATTACTTCTGGTGTTCGACAAGGGTGCATTTTGTCTCCTTTCCTCTTTAGCTTGGTTATTGATTATGTTATGCGAAATTCACTTCAAGGGAAAGATTTTGGCCTTAAATGGACTGGAGATACGAAAATTTCTGATTTAGATTATGCTGATGATTTAGCCCTTCTAGCAAATGATGTTGATGAGATGAACTCTTTCATTCGAGCTGTTGATGAGACTGGTAGTAAAGTAGGTTTGGTTATAAACAGAGAAAACTAAAGTGATGAAAATTGGTCAGGCAGGCTGTGATTCAGTTAATCTGAATGGTTGCAGTCTTGAGCAGGTGTCACAGTTTAATTATCTTGGGAGCTATGTAACAGATAATGGTGATGTGCGGCATGAGATTAACAGACGAATAGGGATTGCTGCCGGGACTTTTAAGAATCTATGGAGAGTGTGGAGAAATAGGCGTATACACCTAAAGACTAAAATTAGACTGTATAATAATTTGGTTCTTTCTAGGGTTAGTTATGGTAATGAAACTTGGACGCTGTGTAAACAAGATAACAGGAAACTAGATGCTTTTGATTCTAGATGCTTACGCAGTATCTTGGGTATTAGGTGGTTCAACTTTGTAACTAATGATGAGGTTATGCAAAGGAGTTTGCAACCTCCTTTAAGCAGCATATTGTGCAGAGAGAGACTCCGTTGGTTTGGCCATGTTGCCCGTATGAATAATTATAGATTGGCAAATAGGGTTATGAACAGTGTGCCTAAAGGCCTCAGAAAGAGTGGGAGACCTAGGATGCGGTGGGCAAACAATGTCAAACAGGACCTTGTTAGAATTGGTGTGCAGTGGCCAGATGCAGTAGATGTAGCTCAGGACAGACTTTCTTGGAGAACTAAATTGCACTGTCTGCTTGGACCTCCGTAGCCCATGGCTGCTTGAGGATGATGATTATCAAAGAACTGCTACTTTTTAAAAATGGAAGATTTTGGAAGTAATTATGAAATGTGTACCTTTTTTTTGGTATATCACTGTAAAAATTATTACAATTAATATGTTACTACAGTGTTCAAATTTTTTACTTAAATAAAATTTAGAATTAAATTCTTTTTAATTTGGTATATAACATGAGCTATTTCTGTTGATTAGTTATTTATTAAAAATATTCTAAATGTGACTTGTTTATTGGACTGTAACAAGCCTGGACTTTTTCTCAAAGGAATAAATTTTTCAAAATGGAAGAAATGTTTAAACAAGACTTTTTTTTAGAAATAAATAGTCTTTCTATTCATGTGCATTATAATCATTTCTGTCTATTAGCTTTTTTTTTTTAGAAATTTTTATTTGTGTTGCCAGATGCATTTTTTACTACATGACTCTAAAAAAGTCCTGTTGAAATGAAACATATGGTCTTTTTTGTTAAATATTTTATTTTCAGAAAATCCAGAATTAAATGCTGATTAATTTCGCATATAATATGCCATAATTCCTTTCATTAGTTATTTGGCAAAGAAGTTCTAAATTTAAATTTGACCTCTGGATGTAAACCAGTTTTTCAGGCTGGACACTGGAAGGATTAAAAAAAATTGAGTCAGGTTTGCAAACCTTGGCTTAAATATTTATTTCCTATATTTTGTCAAAGCATTAAAAGTTACATCCCCTTTAAAATTGTATGTTATGTAACAAAAAACTCAGGTGTCTCATAACTATGCTGAGATGATATCAATTGAAATTTCTGAGTAAATTGTTTGTTGTTTATTAAAAAAAAAACCGAAAACCAAATGATTTATTATCTTCTGGGACTTGTTTTATAATACACATTGCTCTAATGAATGCCGGCCATGAAAATGTATAAAATTGTCGTCATCAACAGGCAACTTCTGTAGCTTGTTTTTTGTGTAATCTTACTGATTTTAGCATTTCTAGGAAACTGTGTACCGTATTATGTAACAAAAAACCCAGAAACGTATATTTTATTTCATTGTGGCATTTTTTTTTTAATTTGCAATTTACATTGTATTCAAGGAGAAGGCCCTCTTAGCAGTTACTTTGCTGATAGATGGTAATTACATATCCTGCAATGCTTACAGCTAGTCCTGCAGCAGGCAAATAGCTGTTGAATAAAAGAATGGCCATTGCCATGTAATGCTTGAAATACTTTTCTGTAATTACTATAAAATTAAGCATTTTTGGCAAGTATTGCCAACACTTAAAGTAATGGTTATTTAAGCAGCATTAGCCATTCTATCGTGTTTTGAGCATCTTAAGTAACCCCGAGCAAAGATTCAGGAGAATTACCTAAGGCTGGAGTTCTGCATCATCCCATTGCTCGATTTTGGTGATTTTTCTGAAAACATTCAGTAATTAGATTATTAGCGAGTTTCTAATTCCACACTTTACTGATTAATTTCATCAATGACTTTTTTTTTTTGGTGGCTTTCTTATAATGCGGATGACGGATACACATGAAACAAGAATTCATAACTGTGACTAAAAATTTTAATATAACAACATAGATGGTGCATATTCCACATCACCATTTATTCAAAACAACCGATAAAAATGGCGCAGTTATTAGCAGGGTGAATAAGTAGATAAATGATTTTTTTTTTATAATTATTTCACAATAAATGCTCTAAAGTACATGAAAAGAGAATTTATGACTGCAAATATTTATAAAATTTATTCTTATTAATTATCTTATTAATGCAAATTGCACATTCTCTATCGTCATTGTCAAAATGACTGATAAAAATGGTGACAGTTACTAGCCATCATGAGTTAGCAGATTAATAAAAGTTTTATGATAAATATTCAAAAGTACAATTATGAATTCTCATTTCAAATGAATCCCCTGGCCACATTATAAAAAAAAACACTAATAATATAAGGTCACAGTGGGAATGAATCGGTTAAAAATCACAACTATTTGAAAAATTAACGAGCTATAAAAATGGCAGCCACTACTACCCAGACATAATCTCATCTCTGAATGTTTTCAGAAAATCACCAAACTCACTCAATGGGTGTCTGCAGAATTGTAGTCTTACCTAATTATTAGTATAGCTACTCCTGTCATTAAAGGGTTTTGGGAAATGAAAAAAAAATGTTAAATAGCTGTGTTTTTGATAGGTAAATGTAGAAAAAAAAACTACGTTATGTATTATGATTAATAATGGAATTAAAAATTGTTTCCTAACAGATTCTTTATCGTGGATTACTACTGTTATCTAATGTTGAGTGTATGGAATAGTGAGTTGGTCGAGGCACATCGACATGATAAAACCATGTTGTTGCATATGAACATAATAAAGTGCTAGCTAGAAGCAAGTTTTTCTAATTAGATTATATAGTCCATGGATATTTTTTTAAGTGTAGATGCACAGTGCATTTTTTTTTTATTTTGCTTTATTTATGCTCGTTTGTGTTAAGCAGATTAATAAAGTATGTAAATTTGTTATGTTTACCTTTTATGATGTTGCGTTACAGAATGAAAACTTTTGGGACTATTTCATTGTGGGAGAACATATTTGACAAATGTGATATATAAATTAGTTCATCCCCTGTAGGAAAGAAACACATGAAATAATTAGTTGAAAAAAATTGGTTGCCCTGAATGGAATTCAAACCCACAGCTCCCAGAAGCATGCTGAACATTCTAACCACTAGACCCCCAGAAGCTAATCATTTCTTCAACAATGGGGCATTTTGCAATTTCTGCAATTTTTTGTTGATTTGCCAGTGGCACCATCTATTATCAAGAATCAGGCAGCCTAGCTACATATGATAATTTTGTACTTTATTGATTCACTCTCTCTTTGACCTTATATTTTTTTATGTTTTTTTTTATATTGCAATAGTCAGATTCATATGAAACAAGAATTCATAATACTGGTTTGAATAGTATCAAAAAATATAATTATAAACATTCAATATTCTGCTTGTGAAATAAGGTGCTTGAGTGTTGTTAAATGTAATTCTGTTGTTGATTTTTACCCATATAACAAATTGCAATTTGAAAAAGATAAAACTACCCAATTGAAAAACATTCCATGACATTATAACAGGAGTGGAAAAGTTGGGAACCTTTCCACTCCTGTTATATCCTTTTTTATTCAATTAGGATTTACTGAATATTTCATGAAGATGACAAAATATTTTATGGGGATCACCAGTTCCACAATAGCTGGTTCTAAATTAACATGCCTTTCTCCCAAATATCTTTGACTGGCTCTTAGGATTTGCATAAATTTTTCAGCCACTGCACAAAGATTAATAATTATTAGTTTTCCTACTATAACCTAATACAAAGAATGTTATGCTGTCTAATAATGGGTTTTGTAAAATTTATTAATTGTACTTTTATATAAATATATGTAAAATTCAAATAGCAATTTTGTTTTTGCAGATAGTGCCTTCAAGCAGCAAAAACTTCCTGCGTGGCAACCTATACTTACAGCTGGTACAGTTTTGCCTACCTTTTTCATAATTGGTTTAGCTTTCATACCTATTGGTATTGGCTTATTAGTTTCTTCAAACCAAGTAAGTTTTTCGCTTATTTATTAATTTCTCATATATGAGCATAATGTTTCTAAATATTTTTCAGTTCCATATTTGTTTTCTCTACAATTGACTTTATTAAAACTAGCTTAAAATGGCTCAATGTGACATCTGTTGTGGAGTATAAACATATTTAGAGTTCAAAATTTCATGACATTTTGCAGGTTTGTAAAATTTATATGTTAGGTATATTTTGTTTGTTAAAACAGCATTATCTCCATAAACATTACAATAAAGTGTTGCTTCCTGTTCCTGGATAATCTACCTCTTAGGAATATATGAAAGCAAGCCAATTGTTTCAGCTAATAACCAAGTTAAGAAATTGGCAGTAGTGTACATCACAGTCCTCAGCCACCATTTTTTATGACACAACGTAACAAAATGGTTCTTTTCGATGATTCCCACAACCCCCCAGACCCTAACCCAAACAGGGGTTTCTAGAAAAAAAAATTTTTTTCATTACCGTGGTAATGGTAATTGCATTGTAAACAAACCAATGTAACTGAAAAAAAGGCGATTCCACTAAAAAAATCCTCACAACCACGAATTACTAAAAAATAAAATAAAAAAAAACCATAAAGAAACTATGACAACACATTTGCCTTCCCATATGCTACAGATCCCTGAAATATCCACCCTCCCTCTTTTCCCAATTGTTAAAACACTCTAAAATATATTTCCACAGACTAAACTATTAAATCAAGTCACACATTCAAAAATTAACCTAAATAAATCACCAGAATTAATGAAATCAAATGTAAATCTCAAAACCAAGAATATCTTGTACAGTGCATTGCCACCCGGCATTATAAAAAAAGCTCCCAAAACTAAATAATCTCATAGGGGACAACACATACCAAAAAGCATGAAAATCAGAAACAATACACTACCGATCTGAATTATAAAAATGCCTCCGAAACTAAATATCATCATCAGAGACAACACATACTGAAAAACATAAATATTGGAAACAGTGATCACCGATCAAATTATAATAAAGCCCCTAAAACTAAATAATGTCCTCACAGACAACACAAACTGAAAAACATGAAAATCGGAAACAGTACACTGCCAATCCGAATTATAAAAAAGCCCCTGTAACTAAATAATATCATCAGAGAGAACACATACCGAAAAACATAAAAATCGAGAACAATGCACTGCTGACCGAATTATAAAAATGCTCCTGAAACCAAATAATCTTATCAGAGACAATAAAAAACGATATACCTCCTCATCTTATAGCTCAAAGAAGCCTCCCCTAAATTACTCATTAATCTTCCTGACTCCATCAAAAACTGCCATTTTTTCCCACACCAACAATTCCACAATACCCAAAATTTCTACATCAAAAAGCCACCAAATGCTTCCACATATTAACAATAAATCATATAAGTAATTTTAAGACTCCTAAATATATAACAAAATTAGTAAATCACTGTAATACACTAATAATTACCATACTACACTTAACTACTAATAATCACTCAAATCATCCCAAACTACTATAACGAAATACACGTGTTCGTTACTACTGTCATGTTCACTCCCACTTCTTTCCCCCAAGCATACTCCTCCCCACACACATATATATATATACACACACACACTATATTAGAATCCTCTGAAAACTCGCTTTATACATTTCACCAAAAACTACTCTCCTAAAACCCTAACACCCCATTAAAATTCTCATTTTTAAAACTTAATTTCTCCACATTATCAACTTTTGCCATTTTCTTCCACACTCACAACAAAACACATGCTACTATTTCATACTAAACACAAAAAAGATATAAAATAATTTTATCTGGTTCTAACCACTCCTCTCTTCCCCTTCAAATGCTCCTCACTCCAAAGAACTTACAAAAAACATTCCCCCACACACACACACAAAGCTACCGAACTTCCACTTCCAAACGACGTGACCACAACATTTCAAAATGGTTCACTAACACTTTCATTAACAACCCTCCTAATATTAAATAATTTCAATTCCAAAATATCTTAAATAACTTATTATTTACCATATCATAACAAAATTTAAAAAAACAACAGGAACATATTAATTATTCCTATTCTGGCTGTCATTAAAAAATCCTCATTAAATATATTATATATGCACTTACTTTTTACCACAAGTCATGTTATCCCAAGGAGTTATCATGCAAAAAGGACAAAAAAAATCAAATGTAACTTCACATTCCCATCAAATCACACACGACTTCACGTTACCCACCCAAAAGAAACAAAGCAAAGAACCATAGGCCACCAATAATCAATGGTACATTTTTAAGTCATAGTTTACACCTTGATGTCATATGCTTCTTGAGCAGTGCCATCTGTTGGTTGAGCACCTCTCAAGCATCTGCTATATGTTCCAAAAAATGCAAAGTTAATTTTTTTATTTGACTAAGCACAGTTGACAGAAAACTTGACCTTTTCTCAAAGTATATCACATAAAAAATTAAAAGAATAACCTATTATCTCTGGCTAATATGGGATGCTTGTTTTGAAAGAAAACAAAGATTTTCAATTTTCAAATTTTGCACCCTTTAAACAATAGGAATTCATACTAATGAATGATTGAAAAATATAAATAATATATTAGGCCTGTGCAATGTGCAAGAGAGACTGCATTGATTTGGCCATGTTGCCCATATGCAAACTTTCAATATACTGTAATGTATACTTTAAGTGACAAATAGGGTTATAAACAGCATTCCTAAAGTCCTTGGGGAAAAGGGGGAGACCTAGGATGCAATGGGCTGATAACTTCAAATTTCTATTGTAAATATATTGTTTGCAATATTAGTTCAAGTTTTACATTTTCTATATTTAGTGCCCTGTAATGATGTAAATTAAAGTTTTTTTGAGGATTTGGAAAATATAATATTTTGTTAATAATTATTGCACACAAAATGAATTATTTATCTAAAAAAAAAGTTGCCTTTTCCCACCCCTGGTGGTAAGAGTGAAAATCATCATTATCAATCCAAACTTCACGACTTTCACATATTTCACCACCAAAATTTCTGACATAATTACATTGCTTGCAATATTTGTTTACAGTTTTGCCATTTTCAGCTTTTTCTAGTACTAGAAGGCACAATTTATAGCTTTTAAATTTTTGAAAATGTGAATCCTAATATTTCATCAATACTTATCCAACCCAAAAAGATTTTTAAATATATCTCTAAAAACAAAAGAGTTAAATGTCTATAGATGGACAGAAGACAAAGTGAAAGAATTAACTCATTTTTTTCTGAAAGTGAGGTAAAAATGATAGAGAAATTTTTCCATTTCAAGTAAAAATTTATTTTCCTATTTTTCAGAAAGAAATTTGTTGTCTGTTCCTGTTCATTGTATTTATTACAATCCATTATTTTTTTTAATTTCTATTTACTTTACCAGATTCTTTGTTACTATATCACTCTAAAAAAAAGTCTTTTTTTAAATTAATATATTTCTAATTTTTGTTAAATATTTTATTAAAAAAAATTGCAGAATTAAATGCTGTTTAATTTGGTATATTACATGTCTTTTTTCCTTTTATTATTATTTTTCCTTTATATTATTTTTTTATTATTATTATTATTTCCTTTATATTAGTTATTTGGCAAAAAAGTTCCAAAGTTCATTTTATGACTGAGTACAGTTAAAAAATGCTTGGACACCAGGTACAGTTCAGTTTTTCAGGTCTGGACTGTAAGTGTTAAAAGTTTTGTTTTTAAAAATATATTTATATTTTTTTGTTATTATTTGTTCAAAATATAAAGAGCCAAATGGCAAAGATACCACGAAACTATGTCATTTGGTACACTCTTATCAATCTTAGAAGTCAGATTCTCAGAAATCAGTATTAGCAAGACACTGTTTACTTAATTTACTTGATCTCCTCCCACTACAAGTAATGTAAAATGTAATGAATATTTATTTTCCTTGAAACATTATTCATAGCAATTAGATAGTTATCAACATTTTTAACACCAAATTGTACATTGGTCTAAAGAACTGAACCCTATCGTAAAGTGGTCATATAGGATACAGTGGTTGGAAAATTCATTGTAGGTTAAGTGCTGTGACCTTTACAAATCTAGCATTTTAATAAATCAAATAGCTGTTTTTTATTATATAAAATTGTTATTTATAAGTTATATTTGTAAAAGTATTTCTATCAAAGTTAAAAATTGATATTAATCAGCATATGTATATTTGGTTGATATTCTTTTACATTTAGGTACAAGAATACCAAATAGATTACACAGATTGCCCAAGTTCAAATTCATCAGATCAGTCATGTGCAGTGGCTTTATCTAAAGGAATAAAAAATTGCACTTGCCATTTGTTTTTCAACCTTACTACTGAAATTAAGGTAGGTTTCACACTTTTTACAAAAAGAATTTGTACTTATTGTTTTAGAGTAGTATTAAAAAATAATGAGAACACAACAATACCCTGCCCCCTTTTAGTACTGCTAATTAGCACCATGAAACAGCACTAAGTGAATATGTACTAACAAACTGAATTTCTCCATAAAATTAATGCAGTTTTGAATTATGCCAGCAAACTACATTGTTGGTCAAAAGTTAAGCACTGCTCACCAAATATGAATTGTCATTAAAGATAAATATTTGTAATCTATCTAGTTAATAAAGGTGTAATTTATGAAATATCAACATATAATCCCACATAATGTCATGGAGTATGTAAAACAAATACCCTATAAACAGAGTACTTTTGCAGATGCTCAATCATTTCAAATTGATATACCACATTGTAAGTCTGGAATAGCTGATTGCTTTGTGATACCTCAGAAAATACTTAGATATCTCAAAATGATTTAGAGCTGTTGAAAAGTTTGAAGCTGGTCAAACAATCATGGAGGTGACCATATTTTTTGGGGTCTACTATACTGTTATCTCAAGATTATGGCAACAATTTCAAACAATTCAAACCAGTTATCAGAAGACCTGATCAAGGGTAATGGTTGCAATCCCTCAATATGAGATATGTATTGGACTACCATCCTGAAAAAATAGGAAAACAATAGCATCATCTTTACATTTAGACCTTGTTGCAGCTGTAGGAAGACAAGTATCTGTCTCAGCTGTGATCACAAGTTTTCACAAGACTAAATTCTATGCCTGTTGTCACACTGTATATGCCCTTTTAACACCCAAACAAAAATAAAAACATAAATATCCCCTCAATCAGCTGCTTGCCACAGAGGTCTGACAGGAGCCTGTCAGTTTAATATGCCATAGAAAAGATCTATGAGGAAGGCAAGACCTCAGCAGAAAGACAACACAAACATCCATGCCTTGCCTGGGACTTGAACCCAGGTCACTTTGATTAGTAGTCATGTATGCTACCCACTCGACCACGAGATGGCCAATCCAGACATAGGTTCACTTAAAATGGTATGATCAAGCTGTAACGCTCCAAACAAATGCAAAATACTTGAAGTTTTATGCTCCGAATAGCTTAGACGGGCGCCAGGCAATAATTAACAAATTGCCAAAAGTAGAATAAGTTGATAATAAGTTGATTTAGGGTTCAAATACCAGCGAGCGTTAATGAGTAAGAATCAAAATGATTGTCAAGTAAATTTAAATATAATTCAAAAATCCTTAATTCGCGTTGCTCAAGAGAAAAAAACTGTACAGACTCAAAAGGTTTTAAAATAACAAAACAGATTTATTTCCAAAATAGTTCAACTCACCAAGACATCAATGAAGAAAACACAACTCCAACTCCTGTGCTACACGCACTGTGCTTGGTGCTACGCACCTTGTGCTCTCCTCTACTGTGCTACTGTGACTCGCAGGTCACCAGTTTTTGACGAGCCGGCGTTGTCGGGAAAGACATTTACATACTATGACGCAAGAGGGGGCATGTCCTTTGCACGCGCTTTAGCGGTTACAGTCGGAAGTTCGGAGTCCTAGCATCTCCTAGCATCTTGGATGTGAGCGCTGTGATGCCAAAAAGGAAGTAAAAATCCCCAAAATGATAAATATAACGTAAATTAAACAAAACTGGTTAAGGTAAAGCAAAAGTGAACAGTGGGGCATCACAAAGCTTTGACCTGAGAACAATGGAGTCCTGTTCACATACAAGTCGAAATTTCCTCTACAATTGTACTGATCTGGGGAAGTGGAGCTCTCCTGTGGCTGAGAGCCCCCAACCACTCAAGAATATTGAGAGAAATGTTTGATTGTGTGAACCAGATAATCATTGGATAGTCATACCAACCTCCATGTGTTTCATGGAGGTTCTATGAATGCTCTGAGATATTAGGGTGAAATCATTGATCCCTGTGCCAATCACTAACTAACATGGTGGAGTAGGTCACCACTCGTATAAACACAAGATGTGTTCAGCAGTGGTTCATGACAGCGACTTCCACCATCTTCCTGGGTCACCACAAAGACCACATCTGAATCCCATTGAGAATGTATGGGACATGTCCATTGCTGCATGGACTCGGAATTTGGAGGCGGATGTCATGGTACGGGGCACTTTCTTTTGGTGCAGAACTGGCCCTCTGATATTGCTGGAAGGTTGGGTGTCCTCCAAGGATTATCTGAACATTGTTGCCGATCAAGTTCATTCTGCAGTGTTGACTTTTTATGCAGCAGGTGACTGCTGTTTCATGGATGACAATGCTACTGTCCATCACACAAGATGTGTTCAGCTTTGATTCATGACAGCGACTTCCACCATCTTCCTGGGCCACCACAAAGCCCAGATCTGAATCCCATTGAGAATGTATGGGACATGTTAGGAAAACAAATCTGGGAACAAAGTCTTCTGCCATCAAATCTGAGCCAGTTAAAGGACTGTCTGGTGAACTCCTGGTATGCTGGAGATGTAAAGGCACTCCATAAAACACCTTGTGGAATCTATGCCAAACTGCATACATGCTGTAATTCAGGCTAAAGGAGGTCCTACTCGGAACTGAATAAAGGTTCTAATTCAGTGGCCAGTGTGTGTACATGGAATTAATGCACAGTATATGAAAAGTGTTAAAACTTTTCAGAAAATATGTACATAAAAATTATGTAGCTACTTTTAAATCTTGATGCCTTTAAAAGTTATCTTGCTGCAAACTGAATTTCATAGAAATTGAATATATACTCCTTTTATGCCACCTTAGTTTTTTTGGTGATTTTTTAAATGTCAGTTGCAATTATAACATACAACTTTTGGGAACATTAAGGAACATATTTACAGTGAATATTATTTTCAGAAAGATGTCTTCATGTATTATGGACTTACAAACTACTATCAGAATCACAGAAGATATGTCAAATCAAGAGATGATGCACAGTTGTTGGGTAATTTAAAAAACCCTTCACGAGACTGTGAACCCTTTGCCTACTATAGAAATGGAAGTGTAAATGAACCAATAGCCCCTTGTGGTGCAATAGCCAACAGTTTATTTAATGGTAAGTGTACATTTTTCTTCATTCTTACATACATTTTGAAAACCAGACTTATCAGTACTATGATAAATTAACAATTTCTATAACTCATTTCTCTTTATACATAAGATAAACATTCTTATATTTCAACTTGCAAATGAAAATTTATAGATCTTTATTTTTTATGTAGTATGGATAAATTTAATTTTTAGTGATTATCATAAGTGATTTATTCAAATGGTGTGTTAAATCAAGATAAATTGTAATGCTTAAGCAAATTCCACCTGCTAAAACATAATTTTTTCTAAAGCAACCAACTTGTCCAAGGAGCAAGGCATCAGAACAGCATCTATGCCTTTTTTAGGATCTGAACCAAAATGAACTAGGGTCTTTTTGCTCCACAATCAAACATGCTAACTACTTTAAAGAAAAATATTTGGCAAAAATTTGAAGATGAATGCTTCCAAAGGTATATAATGTTTCACATGAATTCAAATGGAAGTTGAGGCAGTTACTAATTTACTGGCTTATGTAATTACTACAGTCTGACCAAAATGGCAAAAAAATAAAGAATTTTTTTATAAATGAGTAAAAATTACAAACATTTTAATGCTAAAAATTATAGGTAGTAATTTATGATTCTTGCTAAATAATTTGTTGTTAAATGACAAATTCCAAACAAAGTCACAAACAGAGGAGCATAAGTGGGTGACAGCATCATCACTGACAAATAAAACACAGGATACTAGAAACACACGAGAATCCAAATCTATTTAAAATGGTACTGTACCTTTAACAATAGGTAATCATAGATAATCACCTGTAGATTATAAACGTTAATAACCTGTAGGCTATATGTATAGAGGCAAAATTGTCATTAGACTGGTGGGATCTGAACCCATAATAATAATATGCTAGGCACTCTGACCACTGATCAAGTTCTTCTCTATTGGTGGCTCTCAGATGGGGGGGGGGAGATATATTCCCCCACCGAGAAGCTACTTGAATTTTGAAATTAATATCCAAAATTATCTGGACCTTGGCTTTACTGTAACACCCCTGCATGAAATAAATTATTATTATTAAAAAGGCAAATTATTGCTGTTAGTGCAAACCCTGACATCACATTCTACTACTAAAAGTTCAAATTTCTAGTATGAATAAATTGCAGTAGTTCAAGGTTCTCCCATTTTTTTAACTTTAGCACCCTCTATGGTGGAAATTAAAACTATTTGAAGAATTAAAATATGCAAATCCTAATTTTCATCAATCTAACCAACCCAAAATAATTTTCCATTTATCTTTAAAGACAAAAATGTGGAATGTCTACAGGCAAATGGGCAGAAAGAGTAATGAAGTGAAAACATTAACTTAATTCTTTTATATGAACTAAAAATTTCAATTTTTTTTTTTGCTTAGGCTAAGAATCTAGACACAATGCAAATTATAAATGTAATATGAGGATAGGTCAGTAAATAAGGTGAATTTTCATTTTTTGCAGATATATGTACCCATTTATGCAATATTTATTACATATCCTCATTACTGCATGTTTGAACATGTTTTTAGCTTGCTTAAAAAAAGAACTAATGTTTTCACTTTGTCATCTTTCTGTCTGTAGACATTCAACTTCTTTGTTTTAGAGATAAATTTTTAAAAAATTCTTTTCGGTTGAATAGGTATTGATGAAATATTATGATTCACACTTTCAGAATCTTCCAATAGCTATAATTGGGTCCTTTAAAAAAAAATTTTTTTTAAATGACAAAATTTTTAACAAATATTGCAAGCGATGTAATTATGTTAGAAATTTTGATGGCAAAATGTGAAGGTTACGTTGTTTGCATTGACAGCAATGATTTTCACCTTTATCCCCAGGGGTGGGTGGGAAAATTTAGTATTTTTGTTTTAAGAGGAAATAGTTTGTTTTTAGAGATAAATTAAAAATTAATTTTGGGTGGCTAGGTATTAATAAACTATTGTGATTCACACTTTTTCAGTCTCCCTAAAGTTTCAATTGCACTCTCCGATGGTGGAAAATTTTGGAAACTTCAAAACCATTAATGAATATAGCAAATTATTTATTTGGGCTAGAAATTTGATATTTTAGTGGTGGAGTATGATGATCAAGGGGTTTACATTGGCAGCAACAATTTGTCTCTTTATCCCCATGGGAGTGGGAAAACAATTTTGTATTTTAAGAGATTAATGAAAATTTCTTTTTTGTTGTAATATAGAATATTTTAATATAGAATATTTTGTTGTAATATGTTGAATAGGTATAGACAAAATAGGGTGATTCATAGTTTTCTAATCCTACTAAAGACTTAATTTGCATTGTTAGAGGGCACTAAATATAGAAAAAGGTAAAAGTAATATTGTAAATGATATATTTATGCTAGAAACTCTGGTGGTAAAATGTATTGACCAAGAACAGATACCCAGATAACTTTATTTTAATTCTGTTCCCTATCAGAAGTATTTATATTCATATGTGTTTTAATTAAATTACTATTGTTTAAAATTTGACTGGTTTCTCTTTGTTTTTAAAAAGTTAGTACTTAATTTAAAAAATGTAAATAATATTTTAATATAATAATGATAAATTACTTTTTACACACTATAACCTTTTCATTTTAAGCATAAATGGGAAATTCTTTTTGTGTTATACAGGGCTAAAAATATATTATTATTTACATTTTCCACTCACCCATTAGTATAAATTACTATTGTTAAAGGGTGCATAATTCGGGAAATGAAAAACTTCATTTTGTTTTTGGAAATGAGCATCCCATGTTTACCAGAGACAATATGTTTTCTTCTAGTTTACTGTCAGGAGGTAAAATATGAAATTTACTGTAGAATGTGCACATAATATGGGCACAGTTTATCATAAAAAAAAATGTGTACAAGTGGTGTGAACTTTTCAGAAATGGTTGAATAAGTGTAATGGATGAACATTAACCTAATAGACCAGTCAGAGCAGCAACACCTAACACGATACAACGTGTTAATGGACTTCTTCAGGAGAATCAACATATAAGTTTGGAAGAAATTGTGCTAAATTGGAAGTTAGCTAAATTGTAAGTTTCAGGGATGATGCAGATGTTCAAAATGCTATGCATAATTGACTATGCTCTTTATCAAGAACTTTTTTTTGATGGAATCAGAAAACTTGTAAGCCATTGGACTAAATGTATTGAGAGAGGATGTTATCATGTTGAAAAATTGTGTGTGTACATGTTTCTGGAATGAATTGTTTTGATTCTGTATTTAAATTTACATTTATTTACTTAAGCTCATCTGTTAGTGCATCATTAACTCTTCACAGTCACACTCAACTTAAGGTATGAAATCTATGTTTTACTGTGCTGTCACACCTAACTATAGTCATGCTGCATCTTTCTTCTTCTTTTAAACTGACCAAATGCATAGTAAGAAACTTGACTGTGAGAGGTTAAGAACCCAAATGAAGATTTCATATTAAAATGTATGGACACTTGTGACTGCTGCAAGTTTGTAATTTTTACATTGTAAGCTGTTTAAAATAATGATAATTATGTCTATACTTAAACATTTTAATTCAATTACATTTATGTATTTCTAAATCATAAATATTTAGTATTAGTTTCAACTTGTTTAGCAATTTTTTTCTAATGTTGCAGATGTTATTCGCCTGTATTATCATACAGATGGTAGACGAGCTGTTCCACTGCTGGATATAGGAATAGCATGGCCGACAGATAAAAATGTTAAGTTTCGCAATCCAGAACCAACAAATGATTTAGAGAAGGGTAATTCTAGTGTTAATACTTTACATGTAATGGTAAAATTATGTAATAATATCCCTTTTCCTTGGACCAAAACCACCTTGTTTTCATTTAAATGTACATTCAAGCTATTTTTTCAGACTGGGTGCTGGTGGTCAATCTGTAATTATATGATTAATCCCACTTACATAGTGTTCCCAAGGTAAAAAAGTGTTTTAAACCTGCAACCAGTAGGTTTTGATGATACGGACAATTATTAAAAATCAAAGCTTCAAGCATGTCCACTCGTATAAACTGAAATTTTTTGGCATGCCACTTTCTTACTTTTTATCTACAGATAATGGGCAGAAAAATGGAAACATCAAAGTTTGCAGAAAGCCTTCAGTTTATTTATACATATAAATTCACAGCTCATCATTGAATTAATGAATATTTATCCACTATCAAGCTGTTTTTAAGTAACAGGATGAAGATGGGTGTAGAGGAAAAATTGTCTTGAGCCAGGTGAGACCCATGACCTCCTGATGACATTCAGGTGACCAAGAGCTACTGCTTATTGATGTTATGCTACACCCTGTCTGGTCAATCACTGTCTTTTGAATGCATTTGGGGACTCTATTTCTTCAAAGCCATCCCGGTCTTGTGCATACAATCAGCCATGCCACAAGAGCCTCCTTGACTTGTAGGTTCAGATCCCACCCAGCTCAAGACAATTTTCCTTTACATCCACTTCATCCTGTTACTTAAAAACACAGCTTGATAGGGGATAAATATTCATTAAATCAATGATGGGCTGTGAATTCATATGTCTAAATATAAGGTATTACCCAGCTCAAGACCTACTGATCATACCAGAAGTGATGCAGATTCCAATTTGCTCAAAAAAAAAAAGAAAAAAAATCAACCAGGAGGCTCTTGTGGCGTGGCTGGTCATGTGCACAAGATGGATTGCTCTGAGAAAATAGTCCCCAAATGCACTCAAAAGATCCACCCAGCTCAAGACAACCATGCATGGGAGAAACAGGTAGAACACTAGAAACAAGAATAAAAAAACACAAAGCTGTAATGAAATACAAAATAAAAAAGGACTGGACAGACATGTAGAATAAAATAGACTGGAACACAACAGCAATAATTTAAAAAAAAATGCATTCATAAGAAAAGCAGAAAAAGGATTACTAATACAGTCAACAGATGGCACCGTGAATGATGTACAAGGAATTTTGTTACCCCTGATCTGGCAACAACTTTTACAAAAGAAAGAAAGTTCCAACAAAACTGCAACCTCCTCGGATGATGACTCCAGTCAGGGGTTGAAATGTTAGGATATTTACTCATAAGTAAGTGAATCTATTTGTCTTAAGTTGCTACATATATTTATCTATTCTAAGACAGCCATGAATACAATTATTGCTTTACACTTATCTTCAACCTGTTACTTAAAAAAACAGCTTGATGGATAAACATTCATGAATCCTTCAGTTTATGTTAAACAGCAGTGTCTACATGCCACTGATGAAGGAATGAAACATGCAAATTACATCACAGCATGCTTAGCATCATTTATAAAGGCAAATCCGGTGTAACTACATGTGGGGTGGGGTTGCTCAGTCGGTAGCATGCCAGGTTCATAATTTGTGATTCCCAAATTTGAGCCCACCTGTGCCAGCATTGAGATTTATCTCCACAAAATTCCCTGCCCTCAATCAGTAGGGGACACTGATGTGTTAGGAAAGGCTGATGTCCATCAGATGAGAAGTTAAGCCATAGCCCATTGTGCAGGAGAGCCATACCATGTGCACATTAAAGAATACGAAAGAAGGCCTTGTTCCATCTGTCTCCTAACAGTTGTCCAGTGGGCCCCCTCCTCCAATCTTCACTGAGCCCTTGGGATCCTTGTGGTCTTGCCATTTAGTCCTTTGTGTGCAAAAAAGTGCTGCTCAGAGGCAAAACAACCGGACAACTGCATTTAATTATTTGTACCATGTCATCAAGAGAAGACCTTAGTGATTTCGAAAGGGGCATGATTTTTGGAGTGTATTTGGCAGGAGCTTTGATCACTAAAACAATTGAACTCACTAGTATTTTATGAGGAACGATTTCCAAGTTCATGTCTGTATGGGAATCTAAAGGGAAGGCAACATTGAGCAAAAGCACATATTCCAGAATCAGGACATTCAAGCATTAGTGCCTTGTGCAGAGCAAAAACGGCGAGCTATAGTTGATCAGTTGTGCATGGATTTCAATGTAGGATGCAAGAGGCCAATTCATTCAAAAATAGTACATCAAGAACTTTATAGAGCTGGATATCACGGTCGAATTGCACTTGTCAACGTATGCCATCATGTCCAGTGGTGCAAAGAGCACAAGCAATGGAGGAATGTGATATGATCTGATGAATCATCTTACATTTTATTTCTGACAAAGGTGCTAACTGAAAGAAGCTTACAAGTCTGGTTATTTATTTCCCACTGTTAAGGGTTCTGGCTGTTCTGTAATGGTGTGGGGTGCTTTATGGCATGGTTTGGGTGCACTCATTCCATTAGAAGGCAAGATTAATTCCAGTTGCTATTTGACAATCATGAGTGGTCATCTTCATCCAGTGGTACAGCATTTCTTCTATGAAGAAAGAGCTATTTTTCACATTGACAGTGCTGTCATCCACAGAGGTTTGAGTGGATGATCACCCATTGGTGTGAGCAGCATGAGACAACCTTTTTCACATACCATGGCTACCACAGTCACCAGATATCAACGTGCTGGAAAATTTATGAGAACTCCTGGAATGACATCTAAGACAGCATTTTCCATTTTGATCAAAGCAGGAATTAATCACATTTCTTGTAGACGAATGGTGTTCTATCCCTCCTGCTGACTTTCAGATACTGGTAAACTCTATGCCACAACATATACAGGCTGTATTGTACTCAAGTGTGGTTCAACACCATATTAGTGATTTTACATTGCTGTTTCTGTTTTTTGCCATTATCTGTATTTTCCTGTTGCTTTTTACTCATTATTTGTTGGTTTGTCAGTTTGTGTATTTGTCAAGACAGCTGTTCTACCATATCTGTGGAGCACGAGGGCTGAGTGTAATGAATTATGTGCAAATGAAAGCTTGTGATGCAGCAGATGTCTTAAGCTATAAAAATATACTCTGGCTTTCTTCCCCCTAAAAAAGGGAATACATCAAAATTATTTTTCCACTACATCTTCAAAATGCAAGGGCTGAGAGTAATGAGCTACCCAAATTTAAAATTTTCTTTATATATATATAATATTAATTATAGTTATATATTTTAATATTTGATTTTCTTTTGTTATAAAGTTGCATGACAGATTTTGTATGAGCAACTCTTCTGGGTATGAAATGATTGAAAAGTTAGATATTCTGAGTGATACAACACTGTTTTTTGGTTTAGAAGTTTTTGATGTGGAGTATCATGAGTCACCTTAACTATATTTACTTCTTTTCTTGCCTAAAAGAGTACTTTGTAAGCCAGTACTTTATAAGAAAAAAAAAGTACAAAAATGTTGTGGACATCTGCAATATAATTAAGTTGATTGGTTGATAATGAGAACTCAATAGGTGCCATAACAATATATATATATATAAAGGAAAGAAGGTACTCCCCTACACAAAGGTTGGAGTTAACCTAGAAGCTCTAAAAGGCTTGTCCTGGGTTCTCATGCAACATGTAAATGCCTACACAGAACCTGTCGCTGGTTTAGTAGTCAGGTACACTAATGACTAAATCAGGTAGGGGCTCTCCCTGTGAATATGAATGAGAATATAAATAATAATGAATAAGAAATCCTATAACATGTAATTTTATTCCTGTTTCTGTTCATGATCTGTGCAGTGTGAATTGTCTAATTTTGATGTTTCTATAGTTTAAATTTTTTAAATGAAAATTAGTGAAAATTTGGAAGCTATTGCTCAGAGAGTTCTAAAGCATTTTTATGACCTTGCAAAAACTTTTATTGTATTACTGCATGGTGTAGATAATTAGATATAATCATGCCTAAGATATTATTGCCAAAGCTTTGATATGTTATTTTGTTCACCTTAAGTACTTTATGTATGACATTTCCCTCCTGAAGGCATGTTTTGCTAAGTAAAATGTACCAAATGTTGCTAAAACAAGAACTGAGATACTATAAAATTGCTTGTATAGTCTGCAAAAGAAGAGTTGTGTTGTTTTACCTCTGAGCAGTGCAGTGCTTTTGTCTGCACACTTGGCTAAATGACCAGGTCACAAGGGTTCAGAGTTGATTAGGCAAGGGGACCCACTAGACAGCTGTTAGGAGACAGATGGTAGCCTCTCATCAAGGCCATTTTTAAAAGTGCACATGGTATGGCTCTTCTGTACATTGGGCCACAGCTTTACATCCCATCTAACAAATAGAGGCTTTTCCAAGCTCATTGGTTCCCCTTTCTGACTGAAGACAGGGTGGGGGTTTAACAGAGATAATAAATCTGTGAATGAATCTGCAAAGTGGAGTTATGAGCCTGGTGTAGTACTGACTGAGCCAACCTTTGAAGGAGAGGAGTCAGATCATTCATTTTTAGGGTGGTGCTCTTCTAGTCAGAAAGGACCAGACCATTGTGATGAAAGGTTGAAGCTTAGCAGATGATTTGTAAACAACAGGAAGATATTGGTTGTCTGTGTGGAAAGATGTATGAGTGAAATGGTTTAATCCAGGCGAATTCAAAATGTAAATTCAAGCAGAAAAGTTAGGTGACAGCCTAGCATAAAAAATATATGAATATTGAATACATAATTCTAATGCCGGACTAGAAAGTCTTGGTCCACAGATGTGGCAAACTAATAATACGGTTGAATATTTCAGCCTAGCAAGGCTGCTTATAAAAATCTTTCAAATAATATTATGTATTAGTGTTGCTATACTTTTTTGAATGTAATTATTGATATTCACATTAGAAACAAATAAATGAAATTGTAATTAGGAGCTAAATAAGATTTATTTTAAAAAATGTGTTTCACTGGTAAAATTATTTTCAAAAGCTCTGAGTAGCACTTTTTTGCACACAGTTTTTGAAATCAGGGACCCTGAGGGCTCAGAGAAGGTTGGGCAAGGGACTTACTGGACAGTTATTAGGAGACAGATGGAAACCTGTCAACCGCCATCCAACTTTACAATTATCTTTCCAAGCCCATCAATGTCCCCTTTCTCACTAAGGGCAGAACAGGAGTTAGCAGAGATAATTCTTGACATAGGCACAGGACTCAAACCTGGAACTGCAGTTTACAAGACTACCATGCTACCAATTGAGCCAACCACCCACCACTCCATCAAATAAAAGAATTCTAAATTTTATGGACTATTTCATAGATACGAATATATCCCTCTAGAAGATTCATGGTGAGGGGACCACCCTGTGAAGGTTCCGCTGGCTTGAGTACCTTCACAGTGTCCAGAATTCTCACCCAGTGTTTGCTGTACATGAATACCCATGTCCCTGGAAAGGAGGATCCTGGCAGTTGCTCAAGGGTTCCAATTTTCTCTCCTCATCTCATGACTTGGGGGGGGGGGGGATCTACTTTGGCTGACTTGCCATTGGGGAGCCTGTCTGTTGAGGGGCTGAGCAGCAGGTTTTGGGGCCACTGCTATAACTGCTTTAGGTAAATGGGAGGTCCTGAAATGGCCCTCTCAGGATCAATTGGTTGGTGGGCTGGTTCTGCTAGGGTCAACCCCCGGAGTGGTAAGTAACCTTGCTCACATCTGGGCAACAGTTTACAAGTTTTCCCACATATTTATTAATTTTATAGTTTTCTTTCATTTGTGAGAACAAGTTGTTTCTCCTTTTTTATTTTTTTCCTTTTGTGAGATTCTCACATTTCTTTTTTCATTTTTTCTTAAGTTATGAGGGCTTGGCTCATTGGCTGTGTGGGTATAGTGCCTGGTCAGCCCTGGTGCCCAATTGGGTATCCCCTTGTTGGACTCTGTGGTGGTTGGGGACAACGGGCACTGAACCACAAAAAACAACCACGAGTCCCAAAAACGAAAATTTCTCGATAAATGCAGCTAAAAGAGATCGTCATGAACCCCTGTCTTCATTTTTATTGTCACCATTGCCTTCATTTGTTTCTCGGTCTCCAAAATTCCTAGTTATCCACTCTGTGGGTGATCAGATTCTTGGGGACATGTCCCCCTTTTTTATCAACAAGGGTTTGAAAGGTCTTGAGGAAGAACCGAAGTCTGTCAAGCGCCTAAGATCTGGTGACTTGCAGGTGGAGACTGCAAGCTCCAAACATTCAGATCTTCTTTTGAAAATTACAGCGATTCATGTAGTGTCAGTCACAGTCACTCCACACAAGACACTTAATTCCTCCTGGGGCATGATCCCTGAGTGGGGCCTTCTAAAAGTTTCTGAGGAAATCCTCTCGAAGCTTTCATCCCAGGGAGTGACAGCAGTCCACCAGGTTTTGCAATGTCATGATGGGAAGTTAGTACCCACTCGGTACTAATCATAACTTCAACATGCCACATCTGTTTACTTCCATCGAGGCAGAATACTTACACTGCAAAGTACTGCTGTATATCCCAAACCCTCTGCATTTTGCATTGTTTTGCTGCCTCTGCATTGTTTTCAGTGCCAGAGGTTCGGCCATGCCCGCACAACATGCTGTGGAAAACACCTGTGCTCGTTGTGGCAGTCAGGATCATCTAGAACCTGACTGCACAGCAGACAAGGCATGCTGCTTAAACTGTAGTGGCGAACATTTGGCCTACTCCCATGACTGTCCAAAGTGACTGGTGGAGAAGGAGGTACAGCGCCTCAAAATACTGCACAACATCTCTTATCCAGAGGCAAGAAAGCTCGCTGCACCACCTGCCCCAACCAGCAAGGTCTATGCTGAGGCGGCGAGCAGAAAGCCCATCGTTGTTGCGATGGCTTCCGTGGCAGTGCAGATGGATATCAGCATCCCACCAACTGAATATTTCTCAACCACAGTGAGGTACCTTTTGAAAGTCGGTGTCGATTTCAATATCGACTCCAGTTTCTATTCATGCATTTGTGCCTTCCACTTCCACCACTGGAAAGCCGCCTACAGACAGCAAGACCTTCCAAACCCAAGGGGGCCCCCACTGGGACCAAAAAAGAAAATTTTAATCCCTCCTCTGTCAGTGGTCTCTGATTCGTGTCACTCGAATGACTCTGAGGACATGGACATAGACCACCCCATTTTTCCGAAAACATCACTGACGACGGTTAAAATAAATTGTAAGTCGTCTGCCCAAACTCCAAAGACCTGAGATGGCCACACTCCTACAATGGAATTGTCATGGTTTTCAGAGGAATATTGACAACATCAAGGTCCTCCTGAGGGCACACAAACTCCTCTTCGTGTGCCTGCAGGAGACATACAAATAGCGAAGAATTCCACTATCCAGCACTTCTCTCTTGTTTTGCTGGGATGGAGATGGTCCAGCTCACAGGGGTGTTGCCATCCTCTTGAGCAACCATTCTCCATTCCAGGTTGTACCCCTCACCACCAACTTCAAGGTGGTTACCATCCTCCTCTTTGTGTGATTTTCGTTGACTGTCTTTTCCATCTATCTACTACCCAGGAGTCTCGTCTTCCAGGAAGACCTTGATGACATCGTCTCACAGCTGCCGTCCCCCTTTCTCATCATGGGCAAAATGCGAATTTTGTGACACCATTTTAAGCATATTTTAATCTCTTATCTAGCTTTTAACCTTGAATTTTGATTTTATTTTACCTTTCATGATTTTATATCTGAGCCCCTTATACTCGGATATCTTTTATCTGATGACTCCTTTTTACTTACTGTCATTGCTTTTTTATGTTTTAGTGATTGTTTTAACAGATTGTAATTTTATGGCTTTATTTTTTATACCCTATACAACCTGGGTCTTTTACACCTGGGTTGGTTTTACCACTTATATCTTTGTATTTATTGCTTTACACATTTTTTTTTTGGTTTTCTATCTGTTGGTTTTGTCCTTTGCTTTCTTGACTTTTAACTTTGGCTGTGGGTTTCTGTGTCTTTTACCCTTTTATTTGTCTCACTTGGTGCATTTTGGCCTTAGCTGCTGATGTGCTATAAAACCCCAAACAACCAACCAACATTTTCATCATGGGAAATATCAGCTGACACAGTCCACTTTGGGTCAGTGCTGATACCAGCAGGAGGGGTGGGGTCCTGGAGCAGTGGTTCTTGGATCCTTCACTCTCCCTGTTAAACACAGGTGTCAGAACTTACTTTCATTCCCCAACCCACACATTCACTGCCTCACCGTCTGTTCCTCCTCGATCCTACCACTCTTGACATGGAGGGTCAAGAACAACCCTTAGGGAAGCGATCACCTCCCCATGGTGTGCACCATCTCCCATGGGGGGGGGGGGCCTTGCTGCCCTTCACGTGTATCCCAGTAGAGGCTCGATCGGGCTGACTGAAGTGTCTTCGAGCTCCTTTCTGAGCTCAATGACCACTCTGTCAGCACCAGGAGCCAATCAGTGTTGCAGTGGTGGAGTTGATGGACTGCATTGTCAATACAGCTGTCTCTACTATTCCTCAGACCTTGACACGGTTCCCAAAACCATGGTGTAATCCCGACTGCACTGCAGCTGGTAAGGCTCAGAACAAGGCCTGGGGGAGGGTTTCAAAGATACCTGACATCCCCCAACCTTGAAGCATTCAAACATGCCAGGGCAAAAGCCTGTTTCATCCGGTGCCAGAGCCAGAAGGAATCTTGGATCAAATATACCTCTTCTACGACCAGTTCTAAGGTTGTGTGGGATAAGGTCCAGAAGATGGGTGGGAAGTACACGTCCCACTCATTATCGATCCTGGAGCACAATGGGCAGGAAATTGCTCTATCACAAAGCAATTGCTGATATTCTGGGGGAGTCTTTCTCCTCTATCTCTTCATTCTCTTTATACTCCCCGAATTTCTGGCCCAGAAGAGGAAGGCTGAACACTCTCCTCTGTCCTTCCATTCAAATGACCTGGAGCCTTACAACAGTCCATTCACAGTGGAGGAGCTTCGTCTTGCTCTGCACACTTCTCGTGCATCTGCTGTTGGGCCAGACAACATCCATTATGCAATGCTCCAACATCTCTCGCCATCGAGTAAGAATCGGCTGCTCCCACTCTTCAACTGTAATTTCATTGAGGAGCAGATTCTGGACTCCGGGCAGGAGGCCATTGTCTTGGCCTTTCCCAAGCCAAGCAAAGATCCCAAGATTCCTTCGAATTATCATCCTATTGTGTTGACGAGCTGTGTCTTCAAGGTGTTGGAAAGAATGGTCAGTACCAGGCTGGCCTGGTACTTAACCATTCTTACCACCCAGTGTGGGAGTTACCCACACTTACCATCCAGTGTGTCTGCGAAAGCCACACTGGGTGGCTTTCGCAGCCACAGGTCTACTTTAGACCACCTGATCTGCTTTGAATTGGTGATCAGGAATTCCTTTTAATGTCGAGAGCACCTGGTGTCCATTTTCTTCAACATCAAAAAAAGCATATGACACGGCATGGATATTCGCATTCTTCGTGATCTTCATTGAACATCATCCACTTCCAACTTGGCTCGCTGTTTCCCCTTCCTGTAATTTCTCCCTTTGTAGGACAGGGAAGGCCTTGACACCTGATTGTGTGTATCAGCAACTCTTTGCCAGCCATCGTGCTGAACACCCGGACTTCTTGCCTATCCTCACAGATGAATTTACAGAATTAACACAGAATTTAAGTTCAGCACATGAGTGGGATCAGCCATGGTCTGCTGTGATGTAATCGTTGCAGACCAGATCCCACAGCAGTGTTCCATCTTCACTGCAGAGTTACATGCTATCAGTCTTGCCTTGGACCACTTAGCAGCTAAGCATTATCATCGGTGTGTCCTCTATACCGACTCACTTAGCTTGCTGCAGGCTTTGATCTCAGTGAGGCATAGGCCTCACCCTATTCTCTCCGAGATCTGCCAGCAGCTCCATCATCTGGCAGCCACCACCATCCTCTTCTGTTGGGTGCCCGGTCATGTCGGAATCAGAGGCAATGACTTGGCAGATGCTGCCGCCAAGTCAGCTACACCTGTATTTGAGTCTCCACTGCCAGTTCCTTACTTGGACTTCTGGCAGCATTTTTCCATCGAGCTCCAGGCACAGTGGCAGAGATCTTGGTCTGAACAGATTGGTAACAAGCTTTTTGAGATCAAGCTCATTGTTAAACCATGGCAGTCTTGTTTTCACAGGAATTGCAAATAGGAAGTTGTACTTGCTCAGCTCCGCTTAGGTCATTTGTATATTACACATTCCTTTTTTCTTCAGGCGGACAATGAACCTAAGTGTGACTTTTGCGACACCATTTTAACAATCAAACATATTTTAATCTTATGTCCTGCTTTTAAATTTGAACAACATATTCTTTTTAACTTTCATGATTTTACATCTGAGCCTCTTACACTCAGACATCTTTTTATCCGATGGCTCTGTTTTAACCACTGTGTTTGTGTTTTTGCATTTTACTGGTTATTTTACATGTTTATGATTTTTTTTACTATGTTTCCTAGATTATACACATGGTTGTGATTTTCAATGGGTTCTATACACTGATTTTTGATTCTTTTTATTCCTCTTTTTTATACTCATATTTATTGTGCTGTTTTGTTCTGTCACTTTGGCTGTGGGTTAACTGACTTTTATCCCTTTGTATTTTTGTTTGGCACAATGTAACCTTAGCTGCTCTTGTGCCAAAAAATCTCAAACAACCAAACCTCTGGAGGATTGAAAATGGAATATTACTTCTTACCATTGTCACATAAAACCTGGGAACTAGGATTATAATAATATAAATTAATGCCTCCTCAAGCAGTTGCTTACCAGAGAGGTCTGACAGAAGCCTGCCAATTTATAGCCATAGTAGAAGGTCTGTGAGGGAGACATTACCTCAGCAGAAAGACAACACAAAACATCCATTCCTTGCCCGGGTCTCGAACCCAGATTACCACATAGCTAAGAGACAATATATTATTTTTAGGTATACATATTTTGAATCTAATATTGAAGATGAAAAATAACTTTTCAGATATATGTATTTAATGTTATTTTTCTATATGTTGTTAATGTGTCATTATTTTGCAGCATTTAATGGAACTGCAAAACCACCCAATTGGCCTGTACCAGCATGGAAATTAAGTAAAAATCCTAAAAATAATGGGTTTCAAAATGAAGACCTAATAGTGTGGATGAGAACAGCAGCTCTTCCTACATTTCGTAAGCTCTATCGTCGCATTGATCATGAGCAAGATTTGTACAGATATAATCTTCCAGCAGGCCTGTATGAGTTGGAAATTGAATACAGTATCCTTTTTGTTTAATATCTAAAGTTATATTTTACTTTTATGACCAATTAATAGTCAGTTAATTCACTCTCCCAATGTCCTAGTCGTTAACTTACTTAGCCATAGAATGCTAAAAGGTTCTGGATTTAAATTCTGGATAAGGCATGAATATTGTACTTTTGCTAAAGTCTCAAACTTCTTTTCAAATATTCTATATGTATATTTACGTAATAGGCTCGTAATAAACATCCATGGAAAGTGGGTTTGCTGAGGAGTAAAAATTATTGATGAGACTGATAATAGGATGGATTTATTGAAAAACAGAGTGAATTAAGTATAACTTTATGAGCCTAAGTGTTAACTAAAGTGATGAAAATTTGTCAGGCAGGTTGTGCTTTTGTTTTTACCTATCTTCCTATTGCTCTTCAGTCATCCTTTGTCATTTTGTAAATTTGTTTAAATTGTCATTCCACCATATCTTTTGAATGTGACAGGCAAACTTAATTATTTATATTTCAAATGAAAGCTTATGATGTGGGGAGTGTCATAGCCTATAAAAAAAAATTGATCCCTCCCCATGCTTCCCCTTCTAAAAGAGTGGAAATATTAAAAAAATTGTTTCGTTATATCTTTGGAATGGAAGTGTGAAAAATAGCAAGCTATGTGTCAAATGAAAGCTGCAATGTGAGATGTCATAGGCTATAGAAAAGACCCTTCCTGTGCTTTCTTCCCCCCTAAAAAAGTGGAAATATGAAAACAATTCTTCTGCTATATCTTTGAAACTAGAGGCCTGAATGCAATATATCAAATGGAATCATGTGGAATATTGTGAGCAATAAAAAACATGACCTTCTTAAACCAATGCATTCTCTCTCTACATATGATTGTATTCAGGCAGACAATGAACCTAAATGTTCCAAATGTGAGGCCTGCAGTTATAAGTTAGGTGTCTAATGAAAGCTCATACAAGGACCGTCATATACTACTTCAAATTATGCCCCAACCATTCTCCCCTCCTCCAAAAGGGGCAGAAGTTTTGTGGGAGTCGATTTTAATGAGTTACATCTCAAATTAAAACTTGTGAGGTTTCCAATGTTGTGGGTTACCTCAAACACAACTCCAAAATAAAGGAAGAAAAATGGTTGATGTTTATGAGTCCTATATCAAATAAAAGTTTCTGAAGGTAGTGTTTTTAGTGACAAAGAAAACTATAAATATGTAAAAAATGCATATATGCACCCTAAAAAGTAAGAATTAAACTTAAAATATACCCATGGTGCAATCAGTCACTGAATTTGCACTCACTTCAAAGGAAGATAGGGTGCCGATTTACCTACTCAATAAGATTCCTTTGAAGTAAATATGAATTCAGTGACTGATTGCACCATCGGTATTAGAATGCATAAAAGAAGATAGATATTTAATGTTTTTTAATATATTTATGTTTTGGAATATAAACCTTGAGCACTGTCTGAGTTTATGTTGGTAGTTTTGTTATAGGTACTGATAATGTATGACATAAGGTAAAGGTGATTAAGCATTGCTGCTGGGACATTTAAAAGTGGAGATTATGGGAAACTTGACAAATATATTTGAAGACTGAAATTAGGCTGTATATAGGTTAAAGTGTCCTATCTAAAGCTTACCATGGTAGTCGAACTTTAACCCTTATAGCCATAGTAACAGGAAACATGATGCTTCTGATTCTAGATGCTTACATAGTATCCTAGGTATTAGGTGATTTCACTATGTAAGTAATTTTGAGGTTAGATGATGGAGTAATCAACCACCATTGAGTAGCATCATATGTAGAGAGAGAATGCATTGGTTTGGTCATGTTGTCTGTATTCAGAACTTCAGATTAGTGAATAGAGTTATGAACAGTGTAAAGTGAGTGTCCATTTACCGTAAATTAATTGGGACCAAAAAAGTCTTAAGTGAATTTCACAGTTGGTGAACAATGTTTTTTTCTGCAAATTAAATTATATGAATTGTTTCTTTTTATTGATATTATAATAATATAAAGATGCTTTAACATATTTTTACATATTCTTCATTAATGATGTATACTTTTTCAAGAAAATATGTATATTAAAATAAACGCAACTTTAAATTGGAGAACTAAATTGCACGGTCTGGTTGGACCTCCATGGCCCATGGCTGCTTGAGGATGATGATGATGATAAATTATACTACAGGATGGGGATGGCTCAGTCAGTAGCATGCCATACTTGTAATCTGCAGTTCCCAGGTTCAAGTCTCCTGGACTAGCATTGAGATTTATCTCCGCAAATTCCCTGCCCTGTGGTGAGTAGAGGATACTGATGAGCTTGGAAAGCCTTACATCCATCAGATTAGATGTTAAGCTGTGGCCCCATGTGTGAGAGAACCCCATACCCTATGCACATTAGAACACGCTGGATGGCCTTGACGGGAAACTACCATTTCTCTCCCAACAGCTGTCCAGTGGGTCCCTTCCCCCAAACCTCTGAGTCCTCAGGATCCTTGTGATTTGGCCATTTAGCTAGCCCATTGTATGCAAAAAAAAAAAGTGCCACTCACAGGTAAAACAATCAAACTCTATACTTCAATAAAAAAGAAAATTGAAAAGGTTAACAAAATGATACAAAGTTGTGTATTCCATTCTGTAAACTTTTTATATGCACTAGTTTTTCTTGAAGCAGATTCACAAGCAACACCCCCCCCCCCTCTTTTTTTTGTGGGTGTGCCATAACTAGGTATTTTCACAATTAAAAATTTAATATAATTGGAATTATTATTGATATTATTAATTAATAATGCACTGGTATCAATGATTCCCCAATTCAAAAAATTATGTCTAATCCCTAAAGCTCATTTTTAATAATAAAAATTGTTTAAATATTTTGAAATCCCAAACTTTTCCAACCCCCTGTACTTTTTGAGCTCAACCTCTTGACTTGGGATGTAGAGTGTCATGCATGAGGTGTGACTATAGAATTTTTTCTTGCATCTCTTTTTCACTTCACTGCTACCCAAAAAATGTATCTTGCTATCTCGTAAAATATGAAATGAAAAAAAAATGAAGATTTTTTTTCTGATTAATTGGAAACAAACAAATAAAATGAGTACATAAATGTGAAAAGGTAGGTAAAAATTTGGTAGGCTTGAAAGAATACTTTGAATGCACACTCTATTTAATATGTACTTACTTGTACATAATTTGTTGGTGATAAATGTATCAAATTTCACTTATTTGAATTTGAAAAAAAAAAACTCCATCATCAGAAAATCACAGTCAAGCAGGCTTGACCAAGAGTTTTTCCAGTCCATTCCAAAAGAAAAATCATAGTAATGCAAACGTAGTGGTAAGCAGATACTCACTGTACCTAAAGGTTTTAGAAAAAGCAGGACCTTGAATGCAATGAGTGGACATGTCAAACAGGATCTTGTTAAAATTGGCCTGTAGTCGTCAAGTGTAATAGCTGTAGCTCATAAGAGACATGTATGAGAAATTAAATTGCAATCTGGTTGAACCTATGTAGCCCAGATTTTCACCAAGTATAAAACTTGCAAAATAAGCTTTTGAATCCAAAATTGGCATTCATAATGTTACTGTTCATCTTCGATCATGACTTAAATACAGACTAGTTTAAAGACTTGAAATTCAGTGTAACTTGCAGACCACATCACTCAGTTTTTGTCAAGCATAAATTCTATGTTTTAAAATAATAAAATCTGAACCCTGAGAAGTAATTTATAATATTGTGTGCATCTTTGCTTTCCCAAGCTTTTTTAGATGCCTTAATAAATAGTATGTAGTTTTTTTTTATAAGATATATTGCAGTCCAGAATGATTGCATTGTATTTGCCATCATTTAAACTTTTTTGTATGATATCAGGGCCTTTTAACCTTTTTTGGATCAAGGACATATATAGACGTTTTTTTTTTTGTATAACATGTGAAACTTTGATTTTTTTTTTAATTACCATATGAAAATTTTCTTACATATATCTTTTAAAAATACACAATTCAAGCTTGAAAAATATTTTCTTTTTTTCATTTGATGCTTATTTCATTAAACTATAATATAAATAATTTGCTAAAGCCATCTTATTGCCATATTTTAGAAGTGTTATATGGTATTTACCGATTAGTTTGTTAATGTTACTCTGTATTGAAACAATCGCTTGATTTAAGCTCACAAGTTTGATTTGAACTATTATCAACATATTTTTCCTTAAATTTTCAAAAGTGTTCTAAAAATTAACAAAAAACCTATTTTTAAAAACTTAAGATTTTGGAAGTAATTATGAAATTTGTACCTTTTTTTTGATATACCACTGTAAAAGGTATTAAAATTAATACTACAATGTTTATATAAAAATATTACTACAATGTTTATATTTTTTACTTCAATTAAATTCTCTTTAGTTTGGTATATAACATGACTTATTTCTGTTGATTAGTTATTTATTAAAAATATTCTAAAGTTGACTTGTTTATTTGAACTCTACAACAAGCCTGCATGTTTCTTAAAGTATGGTATGGAGAAAAAAAAATTACAAAATGGAAGAAATGTTTGCTTTAAACAAGAAATTATTTTTTTTAAATTCAGAAATAGTCTTTCTATTCATGTGCATTATAATCATTTCTGTCTATTAGTGTTTTTTAAATAACTTTTTATTTGTGTTGCCAGGTGCATTTTTTTTAACTACATGACTAAAAAAGTCCTATTAAAATAAAACTTTTTTTGTTAAATATTTTCAGAAAATCCAGAATTAAATGCTGATTATTTGGCAAAAAAAAGTTCTAAATTTAATTTTTTTCCTGATGAGAGTGAAAAAATAGCTGACATAGGAAGGGAAGGGTTAAATATCATTAGCTGTATCTAAGATAATAAATGGTAATTTTCATTGAAAATTTGTGTGTGTTAATTTCATGTATCACAAATTGTGTTAATTTTTGTGGAAATATTCCAACAGTTTTTTTTTTTATCTGTTCAAGCTTTTTTTTGCCATTGTTATTTTGGAGTTTAGTGTAAATAACTGAGTTATGTAAAAAAGTGAAAGTTAATATGCAATTTTTTTCATCATTCTCATAGGTCAGAGTTCCCCTAATTCAGGGTTGTGTGTGGGGGGTGGGGGGAAGGTGCATTTTGTGATGTTGCCAAAAGCTTTTGGCCCAGCTAGGTTAGCATGTAAGTATCACAATTATTTGGGTTGAGGTGAATGGTAATTTGAATTTTGAGTCATTACTAAAAAAAGTTTGGAAAACACTTTTAAGGTGTTTAGGAACTGACGCAAAATATAATCTCTTGGCAAGGAACTAGACAAAATGGTCATTTCCTTCTCATAATTACTCATTAAGCAGTACTACTAAATTTTAAAAATACGAAATAAGTGTAGTGCACCAGTCTCGTAATCTGTAGTTCCCAGGTTCAAGTCCCAGCTGGGCTAGAGTTGAGATTTATCACCACAAAACTCTTTGCCCTGCTCATGGTCAGTAGAGGACACCAATGGGCTTTGAAAGGCTGCCATCCATTAGATGGGACACTAAGCCTTGGCCCCATGTGTGTGAGAGCCATACCCTGTGCATGTTAAAGAACACGCTTGATGGGAGACTACCATCTATCTCCCAACAGCTGTTCCAGCGGGTCCCCTCCCCCAACCTTCTCTGAGCCTTCAGGGCCCTTGTGACCTGGCCATTTAGCCCATGGTGTGCAAAAAGTGCCAGTGAGAGGTAAAACAAGCCAAACCTTGAGAAACATCCTAAAGTCTTAAAATAAAGGATTCATTTTGATTAATATTATTGCATTTCGTGTTTGATTTTTAAATTATGTTTATATTATTTTTTCGTCAAATTATTTTTTTACACATTTGTTTAAAAATTTTAAATGAAATAAAAAATTTTTTAGCATATTATACACAGGCTGGCAAATGAGACATTTATATCTGACTTAGGACGAAACCAAATTTTTTTGATAAAATTATTTCTAGTGTTTCTTGTCTACTGGACATTTTTGTTTTACTTTATTACGAAATAAGATTACATTGTTGTTAGGCTTGGTTCACCATTTAAATTCTTTGCTTGAATGCTGATAATAATGACAGAAACATTCAAATACAATGGACATGTTTTGCTTATTATTGACATAATAAACACTGCTGAAATCATATATTAATATTATTAATTTGTAGCAAGTTCTGTGAGCATTTCAATGTCTTCATACCACAAAAAAAGTTTTAGAAATATGAAACCACATAAAAGAAATGTTATTAAATAGAGGTGTATGAAAAACCAGACTAGATGAAATGGTTCTCTTGAGTGCCATGGCTTAAGAGAACACTATCCACAAATAAAATTAGTCAAGTATTTTGATATTCTAGTTGAATACCAAATTCTGAGTTGAGTTGGAAATGCTCTCTGTGAGATGGGACATAAGGATGTGGCTCCATGTGCAGGAGAGCCATACCCTGTGCACATTAAAGAATGCACTGGATGGTCTCAATTGGAGTGTATCATATGTTTCATAACAGTTGTCTAGTAGGTTCCCTTCCCCTGACCTCTGAGCCCTTGGGATGCTTGTGACCTCACCATTTAGCCCATTGTGAGCAAAGAAGTGTTGCTCAGAGGTAAAACAACTCAATTTGAGAGTAAAAGTTGTCTTAAATTATGTACACAGTTGCATAAGTATGTGCCACTCTTGTGTTTCATTTGTTGCTTACATATATGAGTCGTGGCCCTACCACTCAATCTGATTCCTTCATATTTGTTGCTTACATATATGAGTCGTGGCCCTACCATTCAGTCTGATTTATGCTCACATTAGTCTTCTCCCCCCCCCCCCCCATGAATATGTTAGTTTACCAGATTTCAATTGTGCATGCTTTTTTGCATTGATTTGCAGTAGAGATTGTTTTAATTTGTATATTATTTATGAATATATTCTTAAATTTTACTGTCATTCTTGATTCACTAAAATCTTGAAGAACAAGTAATACAAGATACCTTAAACTTACACAACTAAATAATCAAGGAGTATGATATTCATATAAAAGTATTACTGAAAGATATTGTAATTTTCATTGTATCAGTGTAGTGTATTAACCCGGTAATGTTTGATTATTTATTTTACATTACCTAGTAGCAACCTGTGTTAAAATTAAGAGATGCTAACAAGAATTTAACAATTGAAGATATTCTTAACTTCTCTCAGATTACCCTGTGACATCATTTAAAGGAACCAAAAGAGTAATTTTATCCAATACCTCTTGGCTTGGTGGCAAGAATCCTTTCTTAGGAATTGCTTACATTGTTGTTGGAAGTATTTGCTTAGTTCTTGCTGTGATTTTCCTAATCATTCATTTTAAATTTGGCAAAAGGTAACTAACACATATATAACTTTGGGATATAAAACAGTGTATTTTTAAGGTATTGTGTTTGGTGATAAAAGTGCAGATATTTTTGTGCTTAATTCTGTTATTAGATTACAACTGTTGTAATTTAAGTAGAAGCTTTAATGAGTTTGATAAAATTATTTAACCCTTCTTTAAACTGGAATAGATTTTAGCAATAGAACATCATTATTATGCAAATACACTGCTCACAAAAATTAGAGGATATTTCAAAATTAATATGAAGCGATAAAAAAAAAGAAGCATTTGAATTTTTTTTATTAAGCAAGAATATCAGAAAAGCAAACGACAAGTCAAAGAAAGTTGGTCGATTATGCAAAATGAGAGGCAAACTCAATTGTCGTGATTGAGTAGCAAGTGACATATTGGTGAGGGTGAACAGAATCGTGTCAAACTGGACGAGAGTTCCACACATTGACTGTTCAGTAGGGTGTATGGTCACCCAAAACTGCCAAAACACACTGACAATGATGGAGCATGGACAGGATCAGAATGTCCAACAGTTCTTGTGGGATCCTCTGCCACTCTTGGTCCAGGGCAACTTCCAGCTCAAGAGGTGTTGTGGGAGGCATTGGACGGTTTGCCAGACGTCTTCCCAGTGCATCCCACGCATGTTCAATGGGATTCAGGTCTGGAGAACGTGAAGGCCAGTCCATGCGTTCGATTCCTGCCTCCTGAAGCATGTTGACGAGATGCGCACGGTGGGGCCTTGCATTATCGTCCATGAAAAGAAAGTTGTTTCCAACTGCTCCAGCATAGGGTACCACTACAGGGTGCAGGACCTCATCTCGATATCTGACAGCAGTCAGCGATTCGTTTCTGATGACGTGGAGGTCTGTACGACCACCAATGCTGATGCCAGCCCACACCATGATTCCACCACTACCGAAGGAGTCCCTTTCTCACATGAAACGTGAATTTTCCCGTGTTCCTCGTTCATGGCAGATCAGGACACGATGATTGTCAGGCTGCAGACTGAACCGTGACTCATCAGAGGACAGTTGACCACTCATCACGGGTCCAATGACAATGCCCATCAGCCCAACTTCTACGGTGTTCAGCAGGTAACGAAATGCATACCATTGGTCGTCGGGCACGCAGTCCAACACGATGGAGCCAATTTCGTATGGTCTGGGTGCATATCCGGCATCTAGTGGCAGCAAGAAACTGTCCCCGCAGCTCTGTTGCATTGCTGCGCCTGTTCCTTCTTGCCAATAAGGTCAATTAGCAGTCATCTCTTGCTGTTGTGGCAGATGGGCGACCCTGCCCTCGTCTTCTTCGTACTGTGCCAGTCTCTTGAAAGCGATTCCACAGTCTGCTAATCACACTTTGGGATGTTCCAAGTGCTGTTGCCACTGTCATCTGTGTTTGACCAGCTTCAAGATGTCCTATGGCTCTCCAGGCTTCGCATTCGCACAAATCGTGTTGCAGGGGCATTGCAAGGGCTGAGAAATTGCAGGATGTGCACTTTCAAGATCAGGGAACATGCAGATACTCCAGTACTTACAGCCTTTTGTATAGTGCATTTTCACCAATGAAATGAGGGGCGGGGATGGCTCAGTCAGTAGCGCGCCAGGCTCGTAATCTGCAGTTCCCAGGTTCGAGTCCCAGCTGGGTCAGCGTTGAGATTTATCTCCGCAAAATTCCTCGCCCTGCCTACGGTCAGTAGGGAACACCGATGGGCTTAGAAAGGCCGCCGTCCGTCGGATGGGACGTTAAGCCGTGGCCCCGTGTGCGGGAGAGACATACCCTGTGCACATTAAAGAACACGCTGGATGGCCTTGACGGGAGGCTACCATCTGTCTCCCAACAGCTGTTCCAGTGGGTCCCCTCCCCCAACCTTCTCTGAGCCTTCGGGGTCCATGTGACCTGGCCATTTAGCCCATGGTGTGCAAAAAAGTGCCGCTCAGAGGTAAAACAACCCAATGAAATGAAAGTTGGTTTTGCATCTCATTTGCATAATCGAACAACTTTCTTTGACTTGTCGTTTGCTTTTCTGATGTTCTTGTTTAATTAAAAAAAATGCTTCTTTTTTTTATCGTTTCATATTTATTTTGAAATATCCCCTAATTTTTGTGAGCAATCAGCTTTTAAGTTAGTCTATTCTGCAATGGCTTTTCTTTTATTATAAAATCATATTTAAATAGAACCATGTATTTTCTTTTATGATAAACTATTTTCCAAAGAGATGCATGGATAAGGCAAAAACATAAATACTGTTCAACATAGAAAATGACACACGATGAAGGAATGAACGAAATGAGACAAAACTTAACACACATGTAGGTGGGAAAGAAGTGATATAATTTCAGAGGGATTACAATAATGCAATGGGGAAGAAGACAGTATAATGTGGCCTGAGTCAGTAGGTCTTGTGACCTTCATGCTGAGCTATACATTCGACAACACGATGTGGTATCGAGTGGAAAAATCCCCAAATGGTGTTCTGAGGTATTGTGGTATGGTGTTCTGAGGTATTGTGGTCCATGTGTCGTTGACCTGTGTCCATAATTCATCGACATTGTGATGGGATCGTGCAGAGGTAAGAAGTCATCTGCCAATGACGTCCCACATGTTCTCTATTGGAGAGAAGTCAGGATCACGCTGGCCAAGGCTGTACCTGGACACCTTGTAGGTATTGTCTGCTGATGTTGGCAGTGAATGGATAGGCGTATGTTGAAAATGGGCGTCAGATATACCATGGAGATATGGCAATAAAATTGGCTTCGCCACCTCACTGATATATCGTCATGCTGTCATTGTACCCACTATGCATACAAGCAGTGAATGGCCTTATAAAGGGCACAAATCCAGGTCCCTTTGATCCATATCTTACTATGCTAACTCCTTGGCCACCAGAATTGTATACACTCAATACATTGTTTAAATTGGTTTCATGTCTGGTGATTTAGCTAGTCAATGTGATTGACATTGTTCCTGGCGTAGCAGCTCCTCATAATAGGAACCCAAAGGTATAATATATTGTCATCCTACAGAATATAATTGTCATTATCAAAAGTTAACTTTAAGAATTATCTGATTCAGAAAAACATTATGTAATTTTTTCTATTCATCAAGCTTTTCAGCATGTGTATTGGCTTCCAGTATTTGATTGCTGATAGGTAGTTCCAACCATACTGAAATCGGTATTCTTAGCAGAAAGAGCTACCAATTCTGCTAGTGAAGTTCTCAAGAAATATGCATGTATAAAAATAATCATTATTCTAATGTAGATCACTGCTTTAAATATTGACTTATAATCACATAAAATATTTTACTTGTTGAGTGGCAATATTCTTTGACCCAAGCAATAATCCTGGGGGTGGGGGGCACAGTTGGTAGTGCACCAGGCTTGTAATCTGTAATTCCTAGGTTTGAGTCCCAGCTGTGCCAACATTGAGATTTATCTCCACAAAACTTCCCACCCTGCCCTCAGTCAGTAGAGGACACCGATGGCCTTCGAAAAGCAACCAAATTCTCTATCTTGTATCATTTAAGCTCACTTGAAATAGCCTGTACGACACATAGAACAGCATGACACAGAATCTGTCATACCATTCATGATGTAACTGAAATTCAAGGAATCGATGGTCAAATGATGATGCATAGAATCTTATCATTTCTAATCACATAAATGGTTGAGATGACGTCATGCATGGAACTAATTTCTTTGCAGCACATTACTACATCAGTTATAAAGTAGTTTTATTCTAAAATTCGTCTCTGTGGAATGAAAGTGCATAAACTAATTATTTCCTTTTTTTTATTTTTCAGCACACATGATTTGGTAAACATCTCTCAGAGAACACCATATTGAAGACCAAGCCATAATAGAAATGTGTATGTTATTCAAAAGAATTAAAAGTGCATTTCTTTGTAAGTGATATGAGATGGGAAATATAAATTCTAGTTAAGTAAAAAACATTTGAGTTTTAAAACTTATTTGATAATAAACAATATTTCATGGTAATTTATTAAAAATATAGTTGTAATATAATAAAACTACTGATAAAGTTCAGTTGAAATTTTGTTAAAATTTAACATGAGAAAATTATGGTGTAGTACTATCAATAATCTTTGCTTTTAGCTAGTAAATTCATTATGGGTGCTAAATCAAAGATTGTTATAGAGAAGAATGCAATATCTAAACAACATATTAAAATCATGTTGAAGCTGTGTATTTATGTATTGTTGTCATTACAGAGTGTTCTTCAATATTAGTACTGTACAGATATTGATTCAATTGTTAATTATAATGGAAACAAAAAAGTATGTTGATTACATTCCATTATTCTAAGTATTTTATATTGGAAGCAGGATAAAGTTGTGACATTAAAAATTATAGTTATTTTTAGTTTTTTATGAAAATGATATAGGCTCTTCTCATTCCCTTCCAAATAGTGGCTAGTTAATATTCTGTATTTTCAACTTCATCAAATGCTAATTAGAAGGAAACATACTTCACTTCCTCCCTATTCATTACCTGCAAGAAGAATATACTTTTAAGATTTGGTTATCTTTATTATTGGGTGGAAGGTGGCACCTATAAAAGTAAACACTCTAGTTTTCTAAGAAGTTAAGATAATGATAATTTGAATTTATAATAATAAGCAAAATAAATGTAGTGCATTCTGATCTAACAAAGTAATCTTGCCATGTGTAGTTTGTATTGCAATTAACATCAATGCTAATAGAAGACAACTGAAATATATACAAATGTAGTTCTTAAAAAAATGTTTTTACATAGTACTGTCATCAGCATTTACTAGTGTTATTTTAAAAAGTCAGTTTTCTCCATGTAAATTAAGTAGTTCTTAATAATAAGGGATAGATCATTTGAAAGTTGTACTTCTAATTATCTAAACAAATTGTTAAAATGAATGCATTTTGTTCCTTTTGAAATCAGGTTTAATTATGCTATTTAATCTTTGAATTCTTATCTGTTTAAGTAAGGAATAGTAAATATTTTCTAAAATTGTATTTAGCATTGAGTATGCTCAGTAATTTTTTGTCAACTATGAAAAATATATAACCAAAAAGAAAAAGAAAAATCAAGAAAATATGACCATAATGTAAATCTGATTTATTTTTTTTTCTCTTTCATAATGTGCAACAGAAATTCTGGATATATTCTTTGAAAATTATGTTGTCAATGAAAGATTTTTATGAGCAAAATTTATGCTTAATGTATAATATATAGTATTTTTAAAATATCAAGTTATTGGTCAAATTCAGACAGATTTTATGAGATGAAAATACATTTCTTGTAAAAAAATACTTAAAACTGTTAAATATTCTAAATAATATCAAACTAGAATGCCATATGCAACAGCTAGAGGTAGCATTTGTTTTCTTTGCATAAAATATGCAACTAACAGGCTTATGATATGTGCACACACCCATGGGCAATACTAAACTATGTTCAGACTGATTTGTACAAAACATTGCCAAAACTAATTGAAACCTAAAGAGATGGCTGGGGCATGTTAATAACGTAATTTTACAGTGTAACTTCCCACCACTGTTGGGGCAGAGGTGGCTCAGTTGGTAACGTGTGAGACTCGTAATCTGTAGTTCCCAGATTCGAGTTCCAGCTAGGTCAGCATTGACCTAGCTGGAACCGATGTAGGGATTATAGAGGGTAGGGGATATAGGTAATATCAATTGACTTGGAAAGGCTGCCGTCCGTCGGATGGGATGTTAAGCTGTGGCCCCATGTGTGGTAGAGCCATACCCTGTGCACATAAAGATTATGCTGGATGTCCTTGACGGGAGGCTATTGTCTGTCTCCCAACAGCTGTTCTAGTGGATCCCCTCCCCCAACCTTCTCTGAGCCTTCGGGGTCCTCGTGACCTGGCCATTTAGCCCATTGTGTGCCAAAAAGTGCCTCTCAGAGGTAAAACAATCCAACCCACCATTGCTTTTTAAACAAGAATTGGGACACATATACCCTGTTAGCTGTGAAAGTGTTAAATGGTTAAAATTTTAAACTATATAATTTGCTAAATTTAAAAGAAGTGTGATTAGTACTAATTATAAAATACTGGAAAGCAGAAAAACTACCTGCATATATTAATAAATATGAAAAAAATTAAACCTTTATCAATATGCAGTAATAAGTAGAATAAAACTGTTAAACATTAAATGCTATGTATTGCAGGCATATGCAACATGTGAGTTACATACTGCAGCGAGTGTGTTTTGTCTAAGCTTATGAGTGTAATACGAGTCTCAAATATTTCACTGGATGATTTTTGTCTAAATATTCAATTATTTCAGAGCATTTTGATTTATAAATGTAACTTTTTAGTATCTGGATGAAGCTCTCATTAAATGTATGTTCTACTGCTGTATTCTTTGTACCTCTTTTATACTAATAATTAGATATTTTTGATAAGGAAGTATTCATTATTTTTGAATTTTGTCTATATATTACACAGCAAGACCCACCAGTACATTTAAAATTAGCTATCTGCCCCTTCCCCTGAATGAAGTTGCATATGCCTGATTCACATGAAGTTATTCATGTGCATTCCTGAAGAGCATCATACTTACAAATTTTTGTTTTTGAGTCCATTTTTGTATCTTAGAACTATTTGTTTTTGCTATATAATATTTAAATACAATAATTGTTACATTAGCTTCCAGTGTAATATGTTTTATGCACTAGTCACCAGTTAAATTTAAAGTAGCAGTGTGAAGTGAAATATAAATGGAATAATTTTGTCAGACATTGCTTTTGCAAAAATTGTGATTATTGAAGATATGTACATATCACTGTTAATTCAGATACTTGTTTGTAATATTTTAAGTATTTATCTTGTTTCCCTGTAGTTCTAAAGTTATAGTAAATAGCTAATACTTAGAAAAGCTCATGTAGTGTTCAGTTTTTACCAGTGAGTAACTACAGTGCTTGGACATTGCAGTTTCAGGATGCCCTGTAGAGCCCCTAAAAATATACTTTTGATATTTACTTTTGTACACGATAATTATTCTACATTAGGTCCAGAAAATATTTTGCAGGGGATTAAATTTATTGTTCTCCCACTGACTTTCACTACAGCTTTATACCTTTCCCTCCATAGATGCTAGCAACTAGAGGTCTGCAGAAGCTGAAATGTTTTATCCTGTCCTAGCAATTACCTGTTGGAAGGTGATGATTATGTATAATAATCTAGCTTGTGCAGATTTAATATTTAGTATAGCCCCTTAAGTCTAAGCTAAGGTCTAATGTTAGTGCCACAAAATTTTGACTTTGGTGGAAAAATTATGCAACATTAATGAGACAAATTTTCAGCAAGAGGATACACTTTGGTCTAGTGACAACTCATTGCCTTTTAGTGTAAGAAATTGAGAAATGCATGCAACTTAGTACATATTTCATATGCTACTTTGTATATGTTCCTCTTAATACCAAATAGCTTTTGAGATTAGTTAATTAGGATCTAGATTAAACTTGTGTATTCTGAAATTTTCTCAAAAACTTGAAATGTCTCAAACTGAGCCTAAACTTAATTATTTTTGTACTACTCAGTCCCTGCAAATCTCTGCTGGTAGCAACGTTTTACAAGAGATGGGAGCAAAATGGTATTTAACATCTCTGGATGCCAAACATATCAGTGGGTCATTTTTTTTCATGCTATTGCAAGTTTCCATGTGGATGGGCAAATGCTTGCACTTGCAATCAAAGATTTTGTAGCATAATGAATAGTTATTTCATGAAAAAATATATGTGAAGCATTTGTATTTTCTTCCCCCACATGGCCTACTAAATTTATTTTTGCAATAGGCAAAACATTGGAACATTCATTAAAAAACTAAAAGATTGTGGAAAATGTTGCCTGCTTGCCATGTGTAATGATATAGGCTACCATGCGATTTTTATTTTATGCCAATGTACGTATATAAGTTTAAAACTTTTCTAAATAACATTTGTTTTATTTTGAAGTTTTTATATTAACTTATGAATAAATAAAGTTTAAGCTATAAAAAATTAAATTTTTATTGATCTATTGTACAATATTGCTGATGATCTGGGTGATCATGCCACACTATTGATATTCTAAGAAGCTGTCTATTTTATCATTCATACTTACCAATTAAATATATATATAATCCTCAAGCAGCTGAAGTCTGTAGAGGTATAACCAAACCATGCAACTTATTTCACAAATATCAATCCTGAGCAACAGCTTATGCAGTCCAATTCTAATAAGATCTTGTTTCTCATTCTCCAATTACCTCATTCAAAGTCCACCACTTTTCCTTAATGGAAAATACACTTTTTTTTTTCTTTTTTTTTTTTGAAATTTAATGGAAAATCCACTTTTCCTTAATTTAGGAACAATGTTCTAATTCTGTTCGATAATTTATAAATTTGCATGCTGGTAAAATGATCAAACTGGCACAATCTCTGTAAGATACTGCTTAAAGGCAGTTGATGACTCCATCTAACCTTATTTTTTACCTCAGTTACATATTGTGCAACTTTCTTGATGAGAAATTTCCTGGCAGATTGAATGGGCATGGAAAACCAGTTCCTTGGTCCCCACACTCACCTTATAATATATTCTTGGATTTCTTCCTGTGTGGTTAGGGATTCTGTTTACCAGACGTCTATCAATGGCATTGAAACACTGCATCCTACTTAAAAATACAAAAAAATTATACTTTTTTTTAATTATAAAAATTCTGGACTTTGTATCTAGATATCCATAATCCTTATTTAGCATGAGATATCAGAAGGTATTAGTGGTGGGATGTTTATTGGACCAGTACCTAACAATTTTGAGAATCTTTTGCATTGCACTATATAGCTATAACAAGTCCTGTTTTCATGCAACACCTTTTAAAAATTCGAATTTATATTCGTATATCTTTTTAAAGTTTGTTATGGTAGTGAAACTTGGATCCTTTGTAAATAAGTTTACTGGAAACTTTTGATTCTAGATATTCATGCAGTATCTTACATCACTACAGTAAACCACACAATTGTGAACTGAATTCAAATAAAAAATGATAGAGATTCATAGCTTTATAAAAAAAAATACATTGATTTTTCTGTTAACCGGCCATACCAGTAATTCTGCATTGGAGTAACCATTCGACTCCTTATTTAGCTAAGGTTCAAAATATGCAATGACGGGGTTAGGTGAAGGACTCTGCAACCACCTTTGAGCAGCACATTGTGCAGAGATTGTATTGGTTTGACCATGTTGCTGATATACGTAATTACTGATTAGGGGTATGAACAGTATTTAGATACTGTCATAAAAAAAACCGTGGGAACATGGGATGCAGTAGTCTAATACAGAAACTGTGGCTCAGGATAGATGCATTTGAAGAACTAAACTACACAGTCTAGTTGGAATTCCATAGTAAATGGATGCTTTGAAGTTTATGTATGTGTGCATATGTTTTCAATCTGACGGAAGTTTCTTGGGTCATGGAATACTGAAGACCACATTTTGCCCCACTCTTGTACTGGGATACCCGGTGCCATCAAAAGTGACAAATTGTTAAAAAAATTAAAAAACAATGTGCATTGAAGTGCATTATCAGTGAAATTACTAGGGTCACAAAAATGCAGACTGAAGCAGATGTACGAATAAAACTTCATTAGTCAAGCAAGAAGATGCAAAAAAAAAACTTAATTTCTTCATGAACTGCAAGACCTAGGCCACCAATTCAAAGTGGCCTGTTACATTTGATTGTCAAATTCACTCAATGTAACAAATAGTCAAACACCTTGTTAATTAGCCAAAAATCTTCATTTGACTGTACCAGTAGAGTTGCCAACTTATTATTTTGCCAAGGGAGGATATTTAAAAATGAAATTATAACAAAGTATTGAACATTTGTTTTACAGTGGAATAATGTATTTTAATGAAACATTATAGAAGTAAACGTGGTTCGATGTCACTTGAGTCCTAATGCAAAGTCTCGTTCGATTCCAAGAGTCCCCAGTCGTTTTTTTTTTCTTTCTCCTAAAAATGCATTTTTTTTTTAGTGTTTATAATGTCATTTTTTTATTATAAATTGATATATATATATATAAATTATTATAATCAGGAAAAAGGCAACTGTTCAAATAATAATTTATGGCAATTCAGTTTATTCTGCAGGAATAGTGTTTTAGAAATATCGCTAGAACAGAGAGGTAGTTATTTGTAGGGGAGAGACAAAAATATTGAATTGAACGAATGGACCAGAAATCCTTTCAGAATTTCCACCCCGAAAATTTTTGGAAAATAGCTGAAAAGAATGTATACATTATGGAAAAACAATTTGATCCGATCAGTTGTATTCAATATCAGGTATCTCCACAAAACGTTTTCATGCATCAATGCTTACCTGCACTAGTTAAAATGCCCTACCAAAAATATTAGTCACGAGACGCCATTGTAAATTACTTTGATAATGTAGGAATGTCAAGGGAGACAAAAACAGCCCAATCGCTTCTGATGAATGTGGAATGCTTGTTTACAACAAAGACTTTGCCATTTTTTTTTAGTCCCCTACAGCAGGGCCGTCTTAAGGTATGGGCACACTGGGCATTGCGAAATTTAGAATCGTGGGGCCAGGGGCCCCACGATTCTAAATTTCGCCAAAGTTTGTGTTGATTAATCCTCACTTTACATCATGTTTTTTATGTTTAAGCATTGATTTTGTTAAAAAAAAATACCAATAAATCTAGACTTAATTTTATTTACCGTTTACATTTTTATTCCCGTAGGTGGGTGGGTAGGGGCCCCAGTGCATTGCTTTTCCCAGGGGCCTATACAATACCGAAGACGGCACTGCCCTACAGATGGAAACCGTATAAACTAGTAAAAATACTGATTCGTAATTTATTAGTACTTGTCGAATCCAAAATAAATTTTCCATTTGTTTCTAAATTTCACCCCACCCCCTATGCTAGGAGAAAGGGATCCTCTTCACCATTACACTATCAGCTGAATATCAGCTTTTAGTATAGATTTTCTACAGTCAATGGTATACCGAGGTTCATAAGACCCTTATGCAGTTTGGAACAAGGGGGTCTGCTCAGTTATGTACAAATGATATTTGAAAAAGGACCCTTTGGAGGCCTGGACCATCTGCAACTCTATGCTCTATAGTAGGTATTCCTGTGGACAAAGTTATTTCCAAGCTGTCTTTTTCTAGGTCCTATTGACCACAGGTTAAGTTTAAAATAAAACAATATAATCGTATACAAACTGAGAAGCAAGATGTCGCACACTTTCGATAAGGAAAAAAATCTTTCGTCACAATGCTTCTCAATCAGGGCAAGAACGCTCTCTTTCCAAATAACCATCAGCCAGGCTCCTGACCTGCTTGGCAATCTCATGGATTGATTAAGCACCTTAACCAAATGGTTAAGAATTTCTTCATTTATACTACACTTCACCTTAACCATTTGGTTAAATATTCAGTGAATAACGAAGTGATCACCTTTAGTTCATAATGACATTACACTTCTCACCTATCTTCCTATTGCTTTTAGTTTTGACATTTGTCGGTTTTTGGATTTATCAAAATAGTAGTAGTACCACCATATCTTTCGAACGCGATTGAGCAACTTAATGATTTATGTGTCAAATGAAAGCATGTGATGCGGGGTGTCATATGTTATAAAATATTGACCCTCCATGCTTTATTCCCTCCTGCAGTAGGGGACACCGATGGGCTTGGAAAGGCCGCCGCCCGTCGATGGGACGTTAAGCCGTGGTCCGTGTACGGGAGAGCCGTACCCTGTGCACGTTAAAGAACGCTTGATGGCTTAGACGGGAGGCTACCTTCTCCCAACAGCTGTTCCAGTGGGTCCCCTCCCCCAACCTTTGAGCCTTCAGGGTTCTTGCGACCTGGCCATTTAGCCCATGGTGTGAAAAAAAGTGCCGCTCAGAGGTAAAACAACCCAACTTATTCCCTCCTGAAAAAAGGGGCAAATATAAAAGTCATTCTACTATATCTACCGAAATCGAGGAGGTAGTGGTATTGAATCGGTCATGTCTGCCACCTAGTTATTCTGTGAGTCACCGTTGCCTCCCTTTATCGTTCTATTCAGTTCGAAAGTGAATTTTAGGGCTCTTCATTTCGAATTAACAAGGTTTATTCAATAACAAATATTAAATGCAACGATTAACAAAAATTAAAATGTTTAAAACAATAAGTAATTTGTTGTTTATTATTTGGCAAAAAATTCAGACTTCTTATTCTTAGCAACAATGTAAATTTCAAATTATTTATCGATAAAATTGTAAAAAGAATAATACATAGACGAGTAAAATTTGTGAGCTGTGATGGAACTATTAACCAGAAACATTAGTTGCGGGTGTGATGTAGAGATCGACTTTCAACGAGATTTGTTTCCGTCTACCATTAAGGCTTAATTCCCCATGATATAGGTACTTGCCTCGGGAAGCCAACATTGAACTGCTACATTTTGTTTATTTATCTGCAAAATTGTATTATTTTGAAATCTTAGAATGAAAAACAAAAACTGGTTGTAAATATCTATGGTTGAAGAGCGGTTTTGACGTCTGAGTTGGTGGGGGTGCCAACTTAATGCTCTACTCCCCCCTGCTTTGCATTATATTTTTGACTATAACTACTCCCCTAATAGTGCACAAACGAAGCACTATCGATTGATATATGCGATTTAGTAATTGGAGGAGGGGGGGGGGTCAAAATATTAAATTAGCACCCCAAAATATTTTTTTAATAACTCGTTTGTAAATCGTGCACAAACAAAATTCTTCGTGTACAAATGGGGGGAGCCAACTTAATGGACCTCCTATCCAGTTCTCTTAGGGGGCATTGAAAGACATCTGATCCATCAGATAGATAATTCCATCTGTGTGCAAGAGAGCTATGCCTTGTTCACGTTAAAGAACGCGCTGGATGGCTTAATAGGAGGCATCTCAGCTGCCCAGTAATTCCCCTTTTAATACTCGTTGCTTGTGGCGATTATATTTCATGCATTTTTCAAAAATTTTAATAACCATAAACTGGAGGGGTAAATGTTATACTGCTGGAAATCAGGTGTCTTACCCTCTCCCGCCCACATTTTTTCGGCTCCGTTATATACCGAAATTTATTGTTGGATATAATATCAAATACATGCATAGCGCTACTTCTATATTTGAACATGCTTTTTTTTTTCAGACAATAACTGATTGCAGTATTTAGAATCGGGAATTTCTATTCTCTCATTGTCATTACAACTTTGCTGTGGAAACTAGTTTCAAAAACTGGAATGCGACAGCTTCGTTGTTTACATACAAATCATCTGGGTATGCTTTACTAAAATAGATGGTTTTGTAAAGGTGTTAAATTTTGCAGATATATATATTCAAAAATTCATTTTGTTGCTTAGAGGCACAGCTGTTAGGACAGATGGTAGTCTCCAGTCAAGGCCATCCAGTGTGATCCTTAACATGCCATTCGACAGATGGCAGCATTTCCAAGCCCATCGGTGTCCCCTATCACAAGGGCAAAGTTTTGTGGAGATTAATAAATCTCAACACTGGCCCAGTTCGGACTCGAACCTGGTATCTGCAGATTACGAGCCTGGCATGCTACCGACTGAGCCATTCCTGCCCCAATAAGTTTTTGAAAGCTTAAACTTCAGATAGATGAGAAATGGGAACTTTCTGTGGCCTTCAAAAATAGCAACGGGATTCTTAGACTCATCCAAAACTGCTTTGGCTTGCAGGACTGGTTTTATAATAGTAATTGCGACTTTTAGTAGCTGCTTCTTGTTCTCAAAAATCGTCTCTAAGTTTCAACAAATTGCTTGAGTGCTTTAAGTATGTTAGTTGCATTTCTTAATATTGATGAACTTTACTACAAATAAAAATTTGTATTAAATTCCAGTAATATCTTGTTCCAAAGGATAGATAAGATTATTTCTCTTTATATTTTTGCTAGGCGGTGCATGTCTATTTTTTCATCCAATTTCTCACATCTTTTACTTGTAGGTGTTCAAAAGAATGTTGTTTATAGTTCAATTGTAAAGCATGGAGAGGAATAACATGATTGGACCACCAATCATGATACCTAGATTCTTCAGGACAAGTACGCTTTCTTTACCATTCAGTTTCGGACGGTCAAGAAGTTCTCTCCAATAATGTGTGTAGAAACTGGGAAAAAAAAACACCTCAGATGCCGTTTCTGTGTTCTGACTACTGTATTGTGCACATGCAGTAAAAAATAACTAATGCGAACGAAAAACTTCAATATTTCTTCTGTTGATGACTACACCACAGCCCTCCTTTCACTGGCAATCCCAAGAGAGTATTATTTGCGTGTTTGGGGGGGGGGGAGAGCATGCCCATTGGTTTATTTTTTATGCAAGAATACTGGAGGATTTACCATTATAAAAAAAAAAAGGCAATGGCACTCTCCAAGATTTTATGAGAAATTTCTGGGGACAGCTGGCGAAATTAAATTTTCAATTTTCGTCATTGTTTAGGGGTTCCATTAGTACAGAATTTCAAATACCCAAACCGTTCAAAACTCTAGGTTAACTCATTGAGGTAGTAATACTAGAGACAGGACTTCTATCTAAATGCGGATTGCAATCGGGAAGTCAGTGCACAGACCGCGCAACACTCACTATGTCCCAGCTTCGGGACCTGCTGACCTACGAGAATTCCACTTCTAACACACGATACCTTGCCTGGGCTAAAGAACATCGAAACTGGACCATTGAAAATTGGCAACGGATAGCCTGGAGTGATGAATCCCGATTTAAACTTCATCACACCGATGGGAGACTTGAGGGTATGACATGATGAAGCCATGGATCCTGCATGTCAGGTAGGAACAGTACAAGCTGGTGGTAGTTCAGTGATGCCCTGGGGTGTCTTCAGCTTGATGTTTGTGGGGCCTTTGTTATGTGTACTGATGACTCTCAATGCACCCCAGTACGTAGAACGCATGGCTGACCATTTATACCCATTTAGGCCATCATACATCCCAATGGGGTTGGTGTCAACCAGCAAGACAACTGTTCATCTTACAGGTCAAGGTTGGCTACTGCATGGTTGCAGAAGCATTCTGCTGACTTTAAAATAATGAATTGGCCACCTAGCCCAGATTTAAATCCCATCGAAAATCTTTGGGATACCGTCGAGCAGAATGTTCGGGCCAGTGTCCCATCAGCAACGATCTTGAGAGAATTGTGGACAGCTCTGGAGGATGCATGGGTCACCATACCCGTGGAACATTTACACAAGTTTGTGGAGTCTTTGCCTCATCGTGTGGCGGCCATTATCAGAGCAGAGGGGGTCCAACATGTTACTAGGTTGCCATCCCTAATACAATGGCACTTCAGTGTATAGCGAAATGAAAAGCACGCAGAGACAATGCGCTGTAGTATATAAAACTGAAAGGGACAAGATTTGGTTCACTGTAGACGCATGAATTTTTTTTAAAAAGAAGCGAGATTATATTTGCTAAATGTGGACAACCAACAATCCTCATGCACACTACAAAACACGTTTCGTTCCTGATCGGACCTTTAGTGAGAGATTATGAGATCCTGTATATAAGATACCATCACAGTTAACATCAGGAGCTGATCTACAGGTGGAATGAGGGAGACACAAATCCACCCTTTTTTTATTGCTATGAACTGGAACAGGGCCAAAAAGACAATAGAGTATTAAAGGCATATAACATATTTTGCAGAAACATTTTTTTAAAGACTACAAAATAGAGAAATTTATTATCAGAACAGCGTTTCACTCCTGTTTAGTCCCTCTATTTTCCCGTTTTTTTTTTCTAGGACTCTCATCCAGTCCTGTCAAGGCTGTTATTTTCTATGATGATATATCGTCATTCCAAGCCTCAGAGGAACAAAATATTTCAAACAACATAACATGAAAGACCATCATCGCATTGCATATGGTCAATCTTAGAAAATATGCTTAATATTTATGTTACCTTTTTTCTGCATCTATTCCAATTATTGAAATTCTCTATGGATCATGCACCTCCTCTCTCTAGATGTGGTCAGAGACCAGAATGCTGTTCTGGTACGTGATGTCCCTGATCAGTTTAATATTGGCAATTGGGCAGGGTGGCTGTCAGTAGCACGCCAGGCTCATAACGTACAGTTCCCAGCATCGAGATTTATTTACGCAAAACTTCCCGCCCATGGTCAGTAGGGGACTTTGGGTTGTTTTACCTCTGAGCGGCACTTTTTTGCACACCATGGGCTAAATGGCCAAGTCACATGTACCCCGAAGGCTCACAGAAGGTTGGGGGAGGGGACCCACTGGAACAGCTGTTGGGAGACAGATGGTAGCCTCCCGTCAAGGCCATCCAGCATGTTCTTTAACGTGCACAGGGTATGGCTCTCCCGCACACGGAGCCACGCTTAACGTCCCATCCGATGGCGGCCTTTCCAAGCCCATCGGTGTCTCCTACTGACCGTGGGAAGGGCGGGGAATTTTGTGGAGATAAATCTCAACGCTGACCCAGCTGGGATTCGAACCTGGGAACTACAGATTACGAGCCTGGCGCGCTACTGACTGAGCCCCCCCCTGCCCCCAGTAGGGGACACTGATGGGCTTAGGAAGGCCGCTGTCCATTGGATGGGACGTTAAAGAACACACTAGATGGTCTTGTCGGGAGACTACCATCTGTCTCCCAACAGCTGTTCTAGTGGTTCCTCTCCCCCAACCTTCTCGGAGACTTAGGGAGTTTTTATGACCTGGTCATTTAGCCCATTGTGTGCAAAAAAAAGTGTCGCTCATAGATAAAACAACCCAATACGATTATATAATATTAAACTGATTAGATTTAAATAGTATGTTTCCTAGTATATTTTAATTTGATATTTCTGTACTGTGAAGTTTCAGCTGTTATTCCACGCTCCATACAGGAGTGTGGTGGAAGACACGCTTAACTCTATTAGTTTACTCCTCGAGTTTTTTTTTGCTCATTAACTGTTCTGATCCCACACTTTCATTCATGTCATGCTAAGCACCATCTTTTCATGAAATTTTAAATGTGCGATTTTCTTTCTACAAATATGTACACGGCAGGCCAAATTATTATGAACACTTAATTAATACTTTGTTGTATGTATCATGGTACAGTTTTCATGTTTCAAATTTTCTGCATATTATTCTGACTGAAATGGGTTTTGAAGTACTGCTAGCGGTCATCTCTCTCAGCTGATGAACTGTAGCAGCTGTTTTCCCGTACAGTTCATGACAACAAATGTGTCTCTCTGTCTGTCAGAACTTTTTTCCTCACACATTTGCCACGATTAGTGAAAGTGTTTTTGAGACAATTGCCATTCTTTATACATTTGGGATATTTTGCCCAATGATTTTCCACCGAGTTCCATCGCAGATGTTCCTGCCCATCATACTGCAATGGAGGCAGGGGTGGCTGTCGGTAGTACGCCAGGCTCGTAATCTACAGTTCCCAGTTCCTCGTAATCTACAGTTTCTTCCTGAGGTTCGAGTCCCAGCTGGGTCAGCATTGAGATTTATCTCCGCAAAATTCCCCGCCCTGCCCACAGTCAGTAGGGGATAACGATGGGCTTGGAAAGGCTGCCGTCCGTCAGATGGGGCGTTAAGCCTTGGGCCCATTTGCGGGAGAGACATACCCTGTACACGTTAAAGAGCACGCTGGATGGCCTTGACGGGAGGATACCATCTGTCTCCCAACAGCTGTTCCAGTGGGTCCCCTCCCCCAACCTTCTGTGAGCCTTCGGGGTCCTTGTGACCTGGCCATTTAGCCCATGGTGTGCAAAAAAAGTGCCACTCAGAGTAAAACAACCGAACCCAACCCATACTGCAATGATAAGCCCCTTTCTAAGTCAGTCAGTCAGCCTTGTACCCATGTTGTATTTGTCTTTGCTTTCAACCATGCCTTTATGACTTTTACAAGACTTCAGAGTAATGCAGTATACTTACGAAGAGTAAGAAATTTTGCATATATTAGCATGTTTCATGGTACTTCTCATATCTAATACTTTGTATATAATTTTTATTTGTATATTTGGCCATGCAATATATATTGGGTTAAAACAGTATTGTACTGTAAGAAATAGTTCTATTTAAACTGATATTTTTCTGTTCTGTCAATATTTGAACTACTTAAAAGAAATTATCTGCAACTGAAGTGTTAGCTCAAAAAATTAATTAATCAATTAGTGGGATCTGAACACTGAACGTTTTCAGGCGGTTGTGGGTTCGGATCCCTCTCCTGGCAAAACTCAATTTTTTCAGCTAACATCTGTCTTGTGCTTTATTATTATTAGAATTATCCACAATTTTGTTATGGGCTTTTGTCTTCCGATTTTATTATCACTGGGTTGCATAATGAATTTGAGCTGTAAAAATTGGCAGATGACACAATTTGAATTAAAAATACTTGTCGAATATTAAAAATATTTTTGTATAAATATATTTGAGAGGGAAAATATCTCCCAAATACAGGGAAGCAAATATAATGGCACGCCTTTTATGCAGCCTAACAGTTCTGTGAAAAGTTTTACGGAATAAAATCCATGTTTCAGAGTTAGTTGCTTCCGAAAAGCATTGTAATAAATTAATTTGAGACAACAAGTCTTTCATTAATTAAACAACTCGTAAAGCCATAGTCTTCATTAAAAAGTCTTTAACTGCAGCCACTTTCACTGTACATTAAGGATGTCCGCAGTATATCATCTTTAGTGTTGCTAGAAACCTGAAATACTATGGAATCTATGAAGTAATTAAACTTTGCACTAGAGCTTCATAACAGAGTTTCATAAATTTGTATTTTTTTTAAATCTATAATTAGGCTAGTGTAACATAATATTTTTTGTTTTACATTTCTCAAACTAAAGAATGTATATAAATGTTTCCCATAAAATATATATACAATACATAGTGCTTAGCTTAAAATAACACATTAAATATATAATCACATGCTTTACATATGACTTGCTTCAGTATTTTCAATCTACAAACACCAACAAAATTCAGACTACTCACAAAATACTGAACATATGTAAATAAATACCAAAATGCAATAATATATTAAGCAGCAAAGCAGACCTGCATATAAAATTCTCAGAATGCTAATATATAGAAATTAAGAAAGCTAAAGTTTGATTTACACCCTAGTACTGATCTTCCAAAAGTTCTTACATAATGTTTATGACACTGAATGCTTGTACAATTTATTCCATGTGTGACAGGATCAAGAAAGTCATAGTTCAAAACCTTAATAAATAATTTCATCTATATTTTTTTTCACAATTTCAGGACTAGTTTTGTTTAAACTAGTATATAATAGGCATAAAGTATGTGTAATAACATATATAAGATACACATATACAGCCGTATCAGAATATTACCACCTTCATAGTATACGTAAGGTAGGTGGTCATATTATTCTGATACGACTGTGTATATATATATATAAAATAAGAAATATGAGAAAAAAGTTTTCTATTTTGAATTCATTTTTCCCGCCTGCCTTTCCATTAAAATCTTTTTTACAGACTGGCACATATAAATGAGAAATATTGTAATACTATGGAACCCTACTCAAACAGAATAATTCTTAACAAACCTTTAAAGTTCATCCTGAATTTACTATTTTTTCACTATTTATAGCTTCATAAGTGCTTTTTATTACCACAAACATTAATCATTTATTTGCACTTATGTAGGCAAATAATGCCTTAAAAAAAGTCTATTTGTATTTGCACATACCATCATTAGCAACATCTTCAAATTGCCATGAAATGCATTAATCTTTTTTTTTTTGTTGAAGATATACAATATTGATAGTAGATTATGGCATTAGCCCATCTGTCATAAACACAAATATTACACGTTATTTTCATATTTTCAAAACAAAAACAAAATTCTATTTGGAATGTAGCATTTCTCTAAATAAAAAAAGTTTTGAAACAAAATTTTTTAAATTATTTTTTGGTATTAAAAGGATGTGGCTAAACTAAATTTCCAGAAGACAATTGTCCAAACCTACCACTGGATTACAATAATTATTACAGAAAAATACCGTACAGTACTAATGAGGGTGAAATAAAAATGGATAGTAATAATTAAACTGCTTATTACATGTTCATATTACTTGGGTATAAACGAGGGTATTTTGTTTTTATTGTGGAATATACTAAAATTATCACCATAACAAAATTCTTACAGCCCATTCAAGTAGATTCCACTCCACGAGCTTCTCTTTGAGCTGGGTTCTACTGTATTTAAAAAACAACAGCTATGGTGAGTTATTAACGGGAACAGATCTACAGATTTGTCAAAACTTAAACTGAAGAAAAAGCACTAGTTAATCAAATTAATCTACTTCTGTTTGCCCCTTCTGTCAATGTCACTGTCAATGCATTGACAGAGGCAATGATAGAGTTGTTGATTCATGCAGTGATGGAGTACATTCAAAACGTGGCCACTGAATGAATTAAAAAAACATTGCAGGAAAATGTTTCCATTTGTCTACCATTTTAGTTTCTTATGAGAAATTAAAGTAACCTACAGACATTTGAATAACTCATTTTAGACTGAATCAGTAGTAGTTAATAGATTCTGAAAAAAATTCATCGCCGCCACGGCGGGAATCGAACCCGCATCTCTCCAGATTCATGCCAAAGCGCGCTAACCATTCGCTTTGGCATGAATCTGGAGATGCGGGTTCGATTCCCGCCGTGGCGGCGATGAATTTTTTTCAGAATCTATTAATTATTGTTTCTTAACAGGGAATACTGTGCATTCACTTTGGATTTCAATCAGTAGTAGTTTTCCCACTTTAAACTTTCTGAAAGTTTAGCAGAGTTAAAATTAAAAAGAGCTGATTGCAAAATAAACGAATCTCAACAGGGATTACACAACTGTTTAGATAGAAACAGTTACAAAATTAAGAAAATTATTGGTTGGAGTCAGCCTCAAAGCAACTATATATTTTCAGAGGGAAGATCCTAAAATATTCAAAGTGCACTATCTCTAATTTTGAAGATGAGATGAGAAGGCTGCAATTTTTAAGCACCTGTTGCATTATATGGAAGGATCAATGCACAAGGAAGAATTTTTTCCTGCACACAGAATTTTGATGCTCTGTTAAATGCTGCTACCACTTTTGATTTCTCTGTCCTAAATGTTCACAGAAAAGTATGAGATTATTATAATTTACTAGATCTTCTTCTCAATAGTAATGACCAGATATTAACATAAATTTCTCTGGTTATGAAATAAAATTTGAAGTTATAATTCTAAAAATGTGCAACATTTAAAAACTATTATGGGATAAAATTCAAAAGCTTCTCAGAGTAAAGACAGTACTCCATCATCAACAATGTGAAAATCAAATATCTGTATTCTCCCACATCTGAAAATCTTTTCTTTTCTTACCTGATAATTTCTAAATTATAGAAATTTCTGGACAATAAACTTTCAAGTTTTCATTACAGATCATTAATTTTATGCTAATATTTCTGTAAAGAGACTATCAATCAGCAAATAGTACAATATCTTGGTTATTTATATATATCCAAGAAATCTATATTTAACATTATCACAATTTGAACCTCTCTAAAGTTTAATTCAGTAACATAAAAAAATTCAGATACATTTGCCAAACTATAATAAGCTACCAATTAAACTTAGAGTTATGCTTTTCATGAAGATTAAAAGTTAGCAGAGTTGAAATATTTATGCTCATAAACAGATTATTAAAAAGCCATAAGAAACATATTATACAACCTTAAAACATAGGGTGTCAAAAATGATTCATGAAAGAATATTTAATATATTAATAAAGAAAAGGTGCAATTTACATCTAGATTAAACTAACCCTTTAATGCCCAGACCAGCAGAGATTTGAAATGGACTTATGCAAATAGTAGTTCTTTGTCTTTACTACCCTTTACTGACCACCTTGGGCATTAAAGGATTCAAGTATGTGGCCAACTATTTGCCTAATTCTACTGGACTTTTATCTATGGGTTACCTGAAGGATATGGTGTACAATAGGAAACCAACCACACTCAATGAAATTCAGAATTGAAATTGAGTTATCCAGTGTATAAATCACAATGCAAATTTTTGTTAGAATTTGTTGCTCAATTGTTCATTGCTAATAGTACATATATGTAAATGCTGATCACTTTGAATGAATTATATAAAAGGAATCACTGTTTCACTAAATTACATGTTTTCTTTACTGTATAAAATATTCTTTCATAAAAAAGTGTCAACTTTTTTGAAGCATGTATATACAGTGATATTTGTCTAAGTTTGTCACTTATGGAAAAATTACTTATGGTTCCACAAAATGTGGTCAACTTAAGCAACTAACTATATTACAGAATGTTAAACAAGGATTACCAACTCATATTTATTGACACGGAGACTTCTGAGTGAGAAATAGAATCTTCAGGTGTCCAGGTTAAAAATCTTTATTATAATTTAAAACCTTTTCCTCTGAATGTTTTCTAATCAAAAACATATTCAAAATTATTCTACAAGAATAATATGGATGTTAGCTTTACAAAATTTAAAACAAAAGACATAAAAATCTTTGAAAAAAAAAAAAAAAAAACAATTTTAGATATTCTAAGGAAAATAATACAGGGTCAAAGTTTGACAGAGCTCTAACTGCTTATAATTTCACATACAGTGGACCTTCGTTATAGCGCTGCTCGCTATACCGCGCACTCGGTTATAGCGTGGGCGATGTTCGCAATAACTTCAAACATGTTTATACAGGTCCGTGCGGCATTAGTGAGTATCGCATTTTATTGTTACTGTGTATTGAGTAATTGTGTATGTATTAAGTTCCTGCATGTATTTTGAAGAGTGTTTAATTATTATATGCATGATGAGTAAAAGAAAAGCTTACAGTGTGAAATTTATTGTGTCGCCACCGCGCCGCTCGGTATAACGCGGTTCACCTTATAACGCAGGTGTTGTTTCCCGCCCGACATGCGCGTTATATCGGGGGTCCACTGTATTTCCAAAGTGCGAGACAAAATTGAAATATATGCTACTTGCAGAAGTCTTCATGTTATTTCTAGACAGACAACACTGTTAAGCATCAAAAGCTTACCTAGTTTGAACTCCTATGGTATTATTTATGTTCTGTCAAAGAACAGTAAGCTTTGGCAGAACTAAAGTTAATGCATAATAGTAGGCTTTTGGTGACTCTGTCCAAAAATGGTCTGCTTAGGCAGCTGATTAACATCACAGGTTTCATTTAACAATAAAGGTTTAAATTTTCTCACAAAAATAGCTTTTATTAAAGCTACTAGAGTAATCTTGAACTACAGTCCTATAACTTTTTTTCATTTATTTTTCACTTGCTCATGAGTAAAAATAAATAAAGATTAAATGCTTATTTCTGAATTCAGTATATTAAAAGACACTTTGAAGATTAAAAAACCAACTAACAGAATTAAATAGTTTAAGGAATTAATCATTTATATATATTTCATCATTTGCACCTTTAAACAATTTTCAATTAAAAAGTAATTTTTATAGTTAAAGATTGAAATAATTAAACTTTCAAAAAATTTTGAGCAAATTTATATGAGTAAATTATTATGTTACAATACAACAAACACTAAGGAAAATAAATAAAAATTTTCTGCATATTAAGATTTTCATATTTCTCCATATTTAGAAAAAAAATTTGCCTCCTGCATATCATATATAAGTGAAATGGTGTGTCTACACACTTTGTTTTGTACAAAAATACCCTCAATTCAAATAACATGTTATAACACATATATTTATGGAAAATTATGTGTCTACTCAGATCTTGAACACATACAGATCCAAAGTTTTTGAACAAAACTTTTCATGTTTCTGTGTTATTTAATATGAATATATTTTTAACTTGTTGTAGAAGCAAAAAAAGTCTTATCATTACTAAACATTTTAAATTTACCCTTAAAATGTTTGGAATTATAAATTATGCATTTAAACGATGCAGTGTTCATTACTAATCATCATAATTTTTTTCCATAAAAATATTTCATTTTCAAATAATATAATGACTGTTAATTCAAAATCTAAATAGATAAATGATTCAACAGAAGATTAAAAAGTAAATGAAATGAAGTGAACCAAAACAATAAACTATTCCTTTCAAAAACAGAAAATGATTGAAACTATAAGATTCATGCTGGAGATTTTAAAAGCAATAAATAAGAAATTATATACGTTAAAGCCTTAAAACTAATATCATGTATGTAGATGAAATATTAAAAATAAACCACTATGGGGCCTTATTTCATTTCAACAATTTTTCCCCCAGCTCACTTGTGTATTTTACCTTTTAAACTTTTTGATTAAAAAATTTCTGGTTTGATAAAATAAATAAATTTTTAAATGAAAACTGGAAATAAACAAGATACAAACCTGTAAAGTGTGGGAAGAAAAATAAACTACAAAGGTAATTAAAAAAATGGACTAGATGTTTAGTTATCACTATATGAAGCACCATATTAACAGTGCTTTCTACTCTACAAGTTTGTGTTGCTGTTGATTATTTTTAAATTAAAAATAATATTTCTCATAATTTCTCAACTGATGCATGCAAATTTTAAGTTTTTTTGTCATATATAAGGATTTAGAAGTAAGAATAGAGATAGATAGTATTGTTTTCAATGCTTGCTTTAAAAAATGCCCCAAGGAGTATTTAAGGCAAAGGATATCTTACCATGTTCATGAAAATACAACTGTTGCACAGAAAATACAGTTACCTGTATTAATGACCAGGATTTCAGGAAATATTTTGTTTCTGTATATTATAAAACTATACAATACATCATTTATATATGTGCAGATTTTCAACAAATATGGACAATGGTAACAATATGAGCAGGTGAGCATAGTAACATATGTCTAACATCTAGTTGTTTTATGTTATTAAGAGTGCTGATATTCATTCTGTATGCACATTTCTTTAGTAGCAATGGATGGTTGTAGATTCAACAAATGATGCTCTTCTGCTACTGTCAGCTGTTCCGAGGCAATTCCTATGGATGCTGTTGAGAGTAATGATGCTTTTTATGCTATGAGATAAAATATAAGCACTGGCTTTTGCAGCACGAAACCAACAACTAACACATACAAGGCATCATCTCTAACATTAAAGACTCCAGTTGTCATTCTAACCTCTAAATCCACAGTGTCCTTCAAAGCCATCTATTATAAACATGACTCTGGAGCATAAAGTGCTGTGGAAATGTTTCGTGGGTTATCCACAAATATAGAAGCTCAAGCAGTCACGTTATTTCCATCTGAAGAGTTTGTTAGCAGTCAGTTAGTCTGGTAGGTTGTTAGCAGAGCAGCATCAACAGGTTCCATGCATGATGGACATGTAAATGATCTCATGAGCCAATCGTCAATGCAGTCTGTGTGATAGATGTGCATGCATGGCAGGAATCGAATAGGGTCGCCTATCATAAACTCTCCCATGCATATTACACATCTGAAATGGAAAATAAATATGTTTAGTTAAATATCTATATAGTGTACCCTTTCTTTAGATACTTAAAACTTTTATATTTATCTGATAAGAAACACATAATTTCTTTGATTTTTCCCAATGATAATTTGAAAATTTCGTTTATAGTCAAAGACACTAATGCTAAAAAAAAATCTGCTTTTAAAGTCTATCACCAGAGTATCCTTAAGATAATGCTTACTGCATTATTGACATTAAGCAATGCTTTCTCACTACTTCCTGGGTTGGGTTTTTTTTACTTCTGAGCAGAAATTTTATGCACACAATGAGGCTAAATGGCCAGATCACAACGACCTCACAGCCCTGGATAAAGTCTGTGGAAGAGGAACCACTAGGCAGATATTAGTAATCAGATGAAAGCCTCCTGTCACGACCATTCAGCATGTAGAGAGTATGGCTCTTCTGCATAAATGCCATGGCTTAATGTCCCATCCAATGGGGAGCAGGCTCATAATCTGCAGTTCCCAGGTTCGAGTCCCAGATGGACCAGCATTGATATTTATCTCTGCAAAATCCCCGCCCTGCCCTCGGCCAGTAGGGGACATCAATGGGCTTGTAAAGGTGCCTTCCATTGGATGGGACATTAAGCCATGGCCCCATGTGTGGGAGAACCATACCCTGTGTACATTAAAGAAGGTACTGGATGGCTTGACAGGAGGCTACCATCTGTCTCCTAAGAGTTGTGCAGTGGATCCTATCCCCTCAACCTTCTCTGAGTCCTCAGGATCCTTATGATCTAGCCATTTAGCCCATTGTGTGCAAAAAAAGTGCAGTTCAGAGTAAAAAAACCCAACCCATCCAATGGATGGTACTTTTCCAAGTCCAATAGTGTACCCTTTCCAACCAAGAGTAGAGTCGGGTTTTAACAGGGATAAACACTACATCCTGGAACTAATTTACTATGGACACAGTTTAAATGCTTATGAAATTAATTTTATTCCACGCAGGAACCTCTACTATTATATAATGATCCTCACAAGTAAAAATTTATAAATTTTTCTTAATATATGAGCTAAAAAATTTGATAACCATATATTTCTTTCCATATATTAACCTGAAATATTTAGTAACTTTACTGCATCAGTTATTACCTATCTGATTTTCAAACAGTATCCTCCTGCATTAGTCCATTGTTCAATATCTTTTATGTTGGACATGGTCAAGTGGTAATAGCATGCTTGGCTGTAGATCAGTCTCAGTAAAATATAGGTGTTTCTTATGTTGCCTTTCTGCTGAGGTCTAGCTTTTCCTCACAGACCTTGACTAGAGCATGTTATATTGACAGGTTCCTGTCAGACCTCTGGGTCAAGAAGCTGCTTGAGGGGAAATATATATTTTATTTATTTTAAGTACTCAAGGCACATTCAGTACTTCATCACTACAATGTTTGGTCTTGACTATTATTTAAAATAATGATATATATGTGTGTATGTGTGTATACACAACAGGACAGAAATGCCTGGAGAACTAAATTGCAGTCTGGTTGGACCTCCATAGCCCATGGCTGTTTGAGGATGATGATGATACACAACATGAAAAAAATTACTAATAATTAATTTATAAAACAGCAAAAATTTCAGAAATATTTAAAATATTTTTATGACCTTATTACTAAAAATATACCTTTTTTCTTTTGGAAATAAAATTCAAATTTTTACATTTTGAAATTTTACACTTGTGAAGCAATTTTTTCTCAATATTTTGCATTTTAAAGTACACTTATAAAGGTAAAATTACAACGAAGAAAGTTAATTTTATGTTTCAAAGATTTGAAAGCATTTACAAACATAAATAATATGCAAAATTACCTATAAAAATACATATCACTGATTGAAAGCAAGCATTGCACATTTGAATTGTAGTTTCAGTCATGTCAATGACAAATCATCACCATATTATAGATCTGGGCTACTCAATTACATTTTTGGGAAGGACAGTTTCCAAATCTATGCTTTTTTTAGGGGCCAGAGGTGAAAAGGTAAACAGTGATAGTTATATAGTATGTGCAATATTTTACCTTTAGTCTGTTGTAATTTCTTTGAAAACAAAAATACTTCTCTTGTGTCCATTTTATATTTTTCAGATATTCTCTATAGATGAAAAAAATTCTTTCATGAATCAGACATGGCCTGTCAGACAGTATTTGAGTAGCCATGTTATAGACCAGGCATGGCCAACTGTTTTTGCCCCCGGGCCGGATTGGAAAAAAAAATATTTTCACGGGCCGGACGAAATATTAAAATTGAAAAATGTTAAGCAAAACACTTATTTCTTTAAGTAAACAAAATTTTATTATGAAATTTGTTTATGAATAATTGTAAGTAAATCAATACAACAAATTAACATAATAACTAATGCGACGTGTTGAGGCGGTTTGCATCGCTTATTATTTTTTTAATATCTGGTTCTATACTTGTAGTAGCTATTCTTAACACAGCCTCCAAATGTAAATCATTCAATCTTGATCTTGTTGTACTTTTATTTAGATTCATTAAAGAAAAGGTTTGTTCACAAATATAAGTTGAGCTAAAGATTACTAAATACGTCTTGGCAAGTTTTTTTAAATTTCCATATTTTTCATTATTCAATGCTTATAAAAATTACACAAATTTTCTTGCTCTTCTCGATATTTCTCATGTAATAATTCATCACATTGTAAATTAATTATTTCTAATTGTATATCAACAGGAATGTCATCACTTTACAGAAAATGGATTTCGGATAATAGATAAAATTTTATCAATTTTTTTGAAGCAATCGAATCTCTGCTCGAAATCTGTCATTAGTGCAAGGATGTTTTTATTAAATGTTTTAACCTTTTCTTTTAAAATATTTAAAGTATGGTCTGTAACGTTGGAAAATGATCAAATTTACATTCAGCCAGAATTGCAGAAAAAAGGCTAAACTTCATTTTAAAAGCTCTTAATTTCTGTATTAAATCATGAGCAAATAAATTTTTTCCTTGTATACATGTGTTAAATTCGTTCAAATGTGTGAGAATATCCAAAGAAAATGCTAAATCACAAATCCAATTTGGATCTAATAATTCAGGAAAATCCTCATTTTCTTTAAGCATTAAAAATATTTTTATTTCCTCTTGAAGGTCCCACACACGTCTTAAAACTTTTCCCAAACTTAACCAACGGATTTTATTGTGATATAGTACATCTAAATGACTGGTATTTAGTTCTTCAAGGAGATCAAGAAATTGCCTGTGATTTAATTCTTTTGATCGTAGGAAATTCACTAATTTCACAACTACATTTGAAACATGATCGATTTTTAAAATATTTTTGCACTATGCAAAAATATTTTACTCGCCTGCTGGCAACGTCGCTTGAACATTCGAGTGCAGATGAGTATAAAAGTTTTAATTCTTTATAACGGAATCTTTTTTAAAAAATATAGAAGTATCGAGAATTCATTCAATTAATTACTAGAAGTTAAATGTTAATATTGAAAAATTGTTCGTGGGCCACATAAATTCATTACGCGGGCCATATCCGGCCCGCGGGCCGTATGTTGGCCATGCCTGATATAGACTATTAGTGACATTTATGGTTTTTTTGAGGCCAGAGATGAAGAGAAACAATAAAACCACTCAATGACAATGGCATCAAAAACTGATGAGAGTACATTATTTCTATTTATTTTATACCTATGACTGGGCACAGAGAAAAATATTACTGATGCTACATTCAAGAATATTTTAATATATAATTTTTAAAAAAGCTGTTTTAGAATAAATTTGTATTCCTGGGAACTCAAGAGTTAAACAAATAATAATAAATAAAGTATGTCATTTGATATGAAACAAAAACCATATTTTTATTCTTTAGATGTTTAACTAAAATTTTTAACATTAATTAAAGAAATTCAGCATTTTATCTTTTGTTCTTTAATTCATGTTATAACTATATATTTAAATATATGAAATATATATTACCCAAACTAATACTTCTTACTTTATATCTAAAATTAAATTATAGCTTAATATTATTTAAATTTCATAAGACAAAATATTATTCTTCAAACTATTAAAAATGATTTTCTAAAAATATATATAAAATTTTAAAACTCTCAAACAAAAGCACTTTATAAAATAAGCCTATTTTACGAACTGTACAGCAAATGAATAAGTCATTAAATATTAAATAGTGGAATTATTCAAGCTGAGTTGTTATCAATTAGAACTAAGTTTACATGGTACATAATTTGTAAACCACATAATTCACAAGGACATTGTATAAGGAGAATTCTGCAATTGCAGTTGTCAACCCTTTATCAGCTAGTAAGCATTAATTGTATGAGCCATTACAATATGGTGACACTGATTGGAAAAGTTGTCTAAGGAAGAAATCTATGCAGCTATTCACTTTTAGACCATGAGAAATTTGTCAGTAGCAGAAATTCATTGCCCACCATCTGATTTGACACTAAAGAAGCACTCCAGTCAGAGAGATGTATCTAATTTCTCACTTTCTTTCAGTGACTGCAAGATCTTTGTATACAACTCATGAAGCAGCACCGTTTAGCCCAGTAACTAAAGGACTTGGTCTTTCCTCCATTAGGTTCATTGTTGATCCTTCTCTCATTCCTGTAAATTTTAGAAATATCCTGAGAGCTGAGAAGACCCTTTGTCATCATCTAAGTTGGAACATTTATTGCAGTTCTGCTCTCTACATCTTTGGTAAAATCAACAGCTCAATTGTGTCACCTGCAATGTGTCAAGAAACTGTGTCCCATATTCTGTCAATATACTGTTCTTGCTATACTGCTGATGAAGCTACACTGGTTTCCATAAAATAAGGAAAATCCTATGTTAAGTTAATGGGAGACTAATGTCAAAGCTCTATAACTTCTAAAATAAATTCTTTTGTTGAAAAATGTGATTGCAGATAAAGATCTCAATCAGATATATAAATATCTCGATTTTCAACAATATTCTTCAGTATTTAATGAGCTATGGAAGTTTGAATTTTTAACAGCAATGCCAGTCTTAAGAAACTTATACAAAACTGAAGAATAGTGAAAGAAGTCTTTACACAAAGTTCTAAAATACAAATTATTTTATTACACACTTTGATACAATAATTTTAATTAAACAGCAATTTGTTTAAAAATATTTAATTACAATTATGCTGTATGACTAACTTTTGAGCAACTAGTCTACATTAAGCTTAACACTATTTCTAAATAATCAAGCTATGAGTTTTATCTATCATTATTTATCATCATCAAACTATGACTTAAGGATACTTTTATATCTACAAAAAGTTCCCAAGATGTAAATTGTTACCATTTCCTAGATATCTTCCAGAATTGATACAAATACTTATTACTAAGTTTTAATTAACTTCTGAAGTCAATTTTTGTGGCTGGCAGCATTGTTATCGATAAATATTAAAACTTCCATAACTCATTAAATATTGAACGAATATTGTTGAAAATTGAGATATTGATTTATTTGATTGAGATCATTATCTGCAATCACATTAAAAAAAAAACCCAACTTATTGTAGAAGTTAGAGCTTTGATGTTAGCTTCCCATTGACAACATAGGGATTTTCCTTAATTTATGGAAACCAATGTATTTCCTTTCAGAAGCTTAATGCCATCAGAAACTCGAACTACTCCATCACTTCTCTCTTAGGTACCCACCACAACAGAAAGCAGCAGTGCATGTGTATGCACCTTCCCATTGAGTTATTTGAAAACATTAGGCTCTTTTGAAAAATCAAATGCTTTTCTTTCCTTTGTTTTTAGGATTAATTTACATCTTTCCTTACAGGAACTAGTGAAAGAGCATAGTGATATCACCTACAGTCTCTACTTATTAACCCCTTCTGTTTTGATTGGTGTAGAAAGCCTCATATTGGAGGCTAATACACTGAAATGCCATTAAATTAAGGATAGGAGATGTTATCCAAATTCAGTACAAGTGCCGCATTTGCATGCATGCTTGGCTGAAACTCTGGCCATATATAGCTGTCAGCTTTGGCTTCCCCAAGCATTCGTCGTAAGAAGTGTAATGGGAAAGGCATAGGAGTTAGATGCATTTGACAGAGGGCAGATCGTAGGTGCCCAACAGATGGGACACTCGATCTCCGAAATTGTCAATGAACTTGGATTTTCTCATACAATAGTTTCAAGAGTGTTCCAGGAATATGAAAATTCCAGCAAAAAAAACAAGCACCCGAACAAACTGTAAAGGACAACCAGCCTTGAATGATCATGGGCTTCGCTGCCTGATCTGCATCGTACAGACTGATAGGGGTCAGACATTATCTGAAATCACTTCCCATCTGAAAGTGGGTTCCAACTGGGAAGTCAGTGCATGGACAGTGCAACACTCACTTCATCTCGGCTTCAAGAGCTGCTGACCTACTACAATCCCACTTCTAATGGCATGACATTGGGTTCAATGCCTTGCCTGGGCTAAAGAACATGGAATGAAACTTGGCAATGGATAGCCTGGAGTGATGAATCCTGATTTAAACTTCATCACGTCAAAACGTAAAGTAAGACTGAGAGTATGGCACCAACCCCATGGAGCCATGGATACTGCATGTCAGGTAGGAACAGTACAAGCTAGTGGTGACTCAGTGATGGCCTAGGGTGTCTTCAGTTGGATGTCTGTGGGACCTTTGGTACTTGTACCAATGATTCTCAATGCATCCCGGTATGCCATCATGGCTGACCATTTACACCCATTTATGGCCATCATGCATCCCAATGGAGATGGCATCCACCAGCAAGACAACTGTTCATCTCACAGGTCCAGGTTGGCTACTGCATGGTTGCAGGAGCATTCTGCTGACTTTGAAATACTTAATTGACCACCTAGAAGCCCAGATTTAAATTCCATCGAAAATCTTTGGGATACCATCGAGCAGAGTGTTGAGGTCCGTGTCCCATCAACAATGACCTTGAGAGAGTTGTGGACAGCTCTGGAGGATGCATGCATTGCCATACTTGTGGAACATTTACGCAAGCTTGTGGAGTCCTTGCCTCGTCATGTGGCGACTGTTATCAGGGCCATAGGGGGTCCAACACGTTACTAGGTTGCTATCCCTAATTCAATGGCACTTCAGTGTATCATCATGATCTAATATTAGCTTGAACTCACCTTTCCCTGGTGGAATGTTTATTAATAAGATGTTTGCTACCTCCCAGATAATAGTAAAAGGTGCAAGTTTGTTAATAAGATATTTGCAGAGTAGGGCAAATATGTGTGATCACACTCTACCATTGCAACCAGACAACTTTTACTGTAGTTTACGTGGGAAATCTTGGAACACACAGCTTGCAGCTCTGATCTGTCACTGAGTGATTACCATATTTTTCCAAAACTGAAGCCAGATCTGAAAGGTATAGATTTCAGAATGGTAATGAAACAATTATTGGAAGAATAGGATGCTTTCTTTGACAAAAAAAAAAACCTTACAGAATGAAGTGTCTCAAACTTGACAAGTATGCCAAAAAATAAATTAAGAATTGCACAATGGCATTATATTATCCATACTGTAATTTAATTATATTCCTTAACATCAGTGTTTACATTCCAAAGATTACAGTGACAAAAGAAACACCATAGCATATTCTGTGCAATAAGTGATATGGTTCAGAGTTTCATGAATCATTTGAAGTAATCAAATTTCACAAGGAAGCCTATTAAAGATCCTATTTGTCCAATTTAATAATAAAGGATATTACAAGTAAATAATAGAAAAAAAAAGTTCTAGTTCTGGAAAGTTTAAAACCAAACTCTCACCAGAAGTTTGTTAAGGGCCTTACAACTTCTTGAGAACCAATGTACCAAGGACACATAATTACCCTCAGAGAAACTACACTGAAAGGGCAATTTACTATACACATCCACCTAATAATGTGTAGGTCCACCTTTCACCACACAACAGCCACATGTTGTGGCATGAGAGTTGCACCAGTAGTGGATTTCAGATTCAAATGAATCGTACCACTTTGTTCCACAGATACTCAATAGGGTTCAAATCAGGAGAGTGAGAGGGCCATTCGAGGGCTGTGAACTCACTGGAATGCTCCTGCGACCAATCCTTTGCCAAACAGGAGTGATGAGACAGGGCATTGTTGAAAGAAGGCATCCTGCTGTGAGAAAGATAACCATGAATGGGTTTAAGCGGTTGGTGAGTATGTCAGCATAGCCTTGTGCAGTGGGTTTATTTACCTCTGAGAAGCACTTATTTGCCCACAATGGACTAAATAGTCATGTCACAAGGACCCTGAAGGCTCAGAGAAGGTTGGGGGAGTAGACCCACTGGATATCTATTGGGAGACAGATGGTATACTCCCATCATGGTCATCCAATGTGTTCTTTAATGTGCACAGGGTATGACTCTCCTTAAAATGGGGCCATGGCTAAACATCCTATCCAATTGATGGTGGCCTTTCCAAGCCCATCGGTGTCCTCTGCTGACTGTGGGCAGGGTGGGCCTTGTGCAGTAATGGTAGTTTCAATAGGTTTGTACCTATTGAAACTACCATCAATAAAAATTCATAGATGGCACCTGGAGTAACCCAAAGTGGCCCACATAAACACACCCCAGAACATTACACTGCCTCCATCCTGGACTAGGCTAAGGACCCCAACTTGACAGTTGGGGTCCATGGCCTAGTGTAGTCTATGCCACACAAGCAACCTCCCATAGGCATGTGGAGTTGGAACCTATATTCATCAGCCCAAGCTACCCATTTCCAGTCTTCTGCATTCCATTGGTGATGCTTGTTCACCCACTGCAGCCTCATAGCCTGGTGACATGCCGTTAACAAAGGTACTCAATGTGGGCATCACCTGTAAGAGTCCAGTCGTGCCATTGTATGTCGAATGGTTTAGCACAAACCTTTATAGCTGCCCTGTCATTGAATGCTGATATCATTATCTGAACAGTGCTCACCTCAAACATCAATGGTTTGGTTAGGGTCACATTTTTCCCAGCGGCTGCAGGTGCTGATGTAGTCCTATACACACTACAATGGTTGATGAGGAAATCTCAGACATTCTGTAATTGCAGATATGGAACAGCCCCATCTTCCTCATACTGACTGTCTTCCCATGATCAAACTAACTCAGGCCGTCCTGTTTGCCCATCATAATAATCGCAAGTATGATATACAGCAGGTAGGCAGCTGGCCTATTTATAGCCCCCATTGTTATTGTGATGGAATAGGGCAGGTTTGTGGATGGGTGTAGTGAGTACAATAAATTGTGCTTTCAATGTAAAACAGTAATGATTTTTTTCGACAACTGAAAATTTTAAGCTACATATCTTACTATCTAATGAACATAACTGAGTGGAGTATCTACAAGGACAAAATTATAAACATATATTTAGTGGAAATAATATCCTCAAAACAACAGACAGTGTTATGGAAAAGTTGAACATTAAAAAGCAAAAGTTGTCTTCCCTGATCATAGATGGCACCTGGAGTAACAAAAACAGTAGATTGATAGGTCACAATAGTAGTTGTGATGGGGCTGGCATTAGTTTTAAGTGGTCTTAGAACACTTTGGCATGAATCTGGAGATGTGGGTTTGAATCCTGCATATTAGCAAAAATAATTTTTTTCCACAAAACTATTTACTGATTTATTGACTTCAAAGTCAATAGTTAACTGTGTGAATTTACTATTTATTAATATCCTCAAAACTCCATTATTAAATTAACACTACATTGTGAAACTAATGAAAAAACAAAAAAGAAAAAATATTTCTGAAAACACAAATGTTCTTAACTAGCACTTTTGGACATTCATTATAAAGAATTCCATGAATTATTAATAAACAAGATGCTTTAATTACCTAGAATAAATGTATGAAAGAAATTTTGATCCCCCTTTTTTTAACAATTTCATGGATTTAGTATAAGAATTTTAAGCAAGAAGATGATCAAATGTAATTTTAATTTCCATACTTACTCCCTGTTTTTTTTGCTCCCATCATATATTCCAGTTGGAAGGTGCTGAATAAGACCTATTCTTTGAGCAATTTTAATCTGCTCTTCTTCTGTTAATTGAGAAGCTGGCCGACTGACATTAGGAGAAGGATAGTACACAGGAACAGACACAGTCTCCTGTAAAAATGAAATATTTTAACTTCTTACTGTAAAAATATACCAACAAAATTAGCCAATATACTTTGGTGGAAAAATTCTGCAATAAAGCAATTCTGAGGAGATTGAGATTGTTTGAAAAGTAGATCTGGTTCAATCTAATATTTCAATTAACTTACTTTTCAACTGCTTCTATTTTACAGTCATTGTCTGCAGATTTCTAAAAATAACTGTAAAAACTACTGTTTAGATAATCCGAGTCATTACATTTCTCTCTTTTGTAGATTTTAAATAAAAATAAAATATATCCCCTCAAGCAGCTGCTTGTCAGAGGTCTGACAGGAGCCTATCAGTTTAATATGCCATAGTAGAAGGTCTGTGAGGATGGCAGGACCTGCAAAAAAATGACACAAATATCCATGCCTTATCCAGAGCTCGAACCAAGATCCCTTTGATCAGAAGCCAAGTGTTAACTACTCGGCCATGGGAAAATGTTACAGCTTCACTAGACATGCTAGCATGGAGATTCTTTAGCTAAAAAATATGGAAGTGTTGAAGATACCAAAGCAAGCATGAAATATTTTTAAATTTTAAAGGATAAAACAATGGAGTGTATATCAGGCAGCTGACTTACTAAAGAGGTCTGACAGGAGTGTATCAATGTAACATGTTACTGATAAGACCCATGAGAAGGCAGACAGTTAAAAAAAAGAAATTGAAAATGGATATGGCTCTCCTGTACATAGGGTCATGGCTTATATCCCATCTGACAAACAGCCTTTCCAAGCTCATTAATATTCCTTTTCTCACCAAGGGTAGAACAGGAATTATCAGATAAAATTCTCAACAGAACTTTATCATATTAATAATATTTTACTTTAAAATTCATTTTTCAACAATGTTTTAAGTAAACAACAGAAATGAATAACGAAAATTTAATGTGCTTTTTTTTTAAAAAGAAATAAACATACCAAAGGTGCAAGTTTAATAAGAGATTCTAAATTTGAATCATGTTTCCAATGGCATTGTTGCAATAGTTTTTTCATTTTATGAAAAAAGTTTTAGAAAAAAAAAAGGAATGAGTAGTCATAACCAAGGATGTAGTAAACTAAGCAGCTGTCATCAAGTCCTAAATTCCAATACTTTTTAATTGGTTGAGAATTCCTTTTGCTTCTGTAAATTTTTCTTCAGAAATTTCTTTTCTTCCTCACTGAGTAAATTCTTATAATATAGTAGAGCCTAATGCATTTCAATTACCAATATTGTTGAAATAATATTCTCAAAGCAGTGGATTCAAATGTATTTCATTCAATGAATTTTTTTTATCTTACTTCCATACAAAATACGCTGACAAAAAAAATTAACTATAACAAATAAAGAAAAATGTTAATTTAATTATTAGTTTAGGAAGTAATAACTGATCATTTGGGTAATAGTTTCATAGAAATTAGCAAAAAAAATAATGAACATTACTCTCACAAAGAACTGTTTTGAATCTGGAGTAATGCTTCATAAAGGCAGAAAAAAAAAATGTCGTCCAACTCAACATTAATAAAAAAAATCATAACCTGATAACAAATAAACTCAACTTGATGTTGTCATTTTAAGTAATATTTTCTTAGTGTTACTAAAATAATAATGGCTTCCTAGACATTTTGCAGCTCAAAAGTTAACTTTTTTTTTACTATCCCAAGCAACTTAGCTTGGGATAATAAACTTTTACTTTCTTAACCCTTTGCACTCCAAATGTTTTTTTAGCATGAGTTGTTAAATAGTATTAATATGTCGACATAGCGGCACCTGTGGAGTGCAAAGGGTTAATAATCTATAATCTTTGGTCTAATTGTTGGGTAAAGCTTATATAATTAGCTTTTCTAAAATTATTAAATACCACTCAACATAATTTAAATACAAATTAATATATAAATTACTTTTTAATTCATAAAAAGATTTTTTTCTTTCAAAGAAGTAAAATTTGTTAATATTCTGCATACTTCAAAACTGATGCAATTTAACTTTCAGTCAAACAGTCAATTACCCTTGATAAATTTTAGAGTATTAAAAATAATATTACTTATTATTTCATAGTATGATTTCTTTTGTTTAAAATATAACTGTGTAAACTTTAAAAAACTTCATTAATCATGAATCCAGAGAGTTGTCAATTGTGAAATCCTGAAAAGTTGCATTGAATGATGGGAGTGAGCACAGCATTTTGGACAGTCATATAATGTGTTATTAAAGAAAACAAATTTGGTTGGGCTGTTTTACCTCTGAGCGGCACTTTTTTGCACACATGGGCTAAATGGCCAGGTCACAAGGACCCCGAAGGCTCAGAGAAGGTTGGGGGAAGGGACCCACTGGAACAGCTGATGGGAGATAGACGGTAGCCTCCCGTCAAGGCCATCCAGGGTGTTCTTTAACGTCTACAGGGTATGACTCTTCTGCACATGGAGCCATGGCTTAATGTCCCATCTGATGGACGACAGCCTTTCCAAGCCCATTGGTGTCCCCTACTGCCCCCCAAATAAAACAAAAGCATCAGAAATGAAATTAGCAAAGCATATTTCAAATGTATGTAAATTAAGTTTAATGCATAATATATCCTTTCATTTTTTTTTAAAGTTCACAACTTGTTTATTATTTATTAAGTACATTTGATGCCTTAGTAGTGCATTCATTTACAGTGACATTGAAACTGCCATAGCCTGGGTTTGTTATTGGTTGTTATAGCTCTAACTGAGGCAGTGGTTAACAGTGACTTTGGTATTAGTGGGGCATGTCCTTGTATGCAAAGGCCTGTACACACTAGGTGTAGTGTCAGGAATAGGTATACATTCTATACAAATTAGTGATCCTGTGAATATGAGAAACTTGTAACCCATTAATTGAGGGTACTTTTGAGAATATAGTCTAATAATTATTATCAAATTTTGCTTATTCCAAGACTATATCTTCCAAAAAACTTGTTAAATAGTTTTTACCAACCACTTTTTACCAGTTTATTTGTTAACCAACAAAATTAATTTTCCTTCTTGGTAAACTTTTACTTTAAGGGCCTGCACATTACATTGAGCTCCTGGTCAAATGAAAGTAGAACAGAAAATTCTGGGTTCATACTGAAGGCCAAGCATATTAAATTATTTTTCATGGGATTTATTTTGTAACTGCAAGGTGAAGAAGCTACTTTAGACAAAAAACATATGACAGAAAGGCTACTCATATGTCACAAGTCCAATGTTCCATGTTCATGTTAGTATATTTCACCACTGGAGAAAAACATCTGAGGTAAGCAAGGGTGCTGGTAGCACGAGGGCATACCTTCCACTTATTCTAAATGAAATATTCCTTAACAGCTTCTGGCCCATTCCACTGCAATCACTATGCCAAAAAAGTGCTGCCTGTATTAGTTATAAAACATTAAATTGAATAGTGAATTTGAAGAGTTTTATACACATGGGCTAGAGACAATCAGTACAGTTTATATGAGACCAAAATCCAAAGTACAAATTAAGCATTTATGTTTGTGTATAAAAAGATCAAGCAAATTCGATTAGACCAGCTGCCTATTGTAATCATGATGTTTTTCAGCTGTAAATAAGCAAAGACTGCTGAAGTAGTTAGCTAAAAAAAAAAGTTACACCATGAGTGGACTTGAGTTATGTGCCAAGCACTGACTACTACTACTACAAGCCGCTGATAGTGACCACTACACTATCAGCGGCTAACCTTTTCTTCAGCGAATGTGAGTTATAAACTTCCCTCCTGAATATTGTTCAATTTGCTCTTTCCATTACTTCATGAGTCCCATGTGTACAGGAAATCTGTGAAACTCTACTATTGAAAGACTGCTTTTTAAGGAAAAAATAAAGACACCTTTCATTTTCATGTCATTTCAAAAATTGTTTAATACATTATGAATGAACACAATAAGAATACTAAAACTGATTTATTTCCACAATATCACAGTGATATTGCGAAAATAAATCAATTTTATTAAAATTGTTGTCATAGGCAGAATTTTTTTAAACTATTTAATTTAGCACTGTTTTAATTTTAGCATAAATTATACAATAGTTTCTAATAAAAGGCAGTCATACATGTATCCATTACCCAGACAAAATACATCTGACCAAAATTCCATTTTGAGTTGGGGTTTCTGCATCCTAATAATGGAAAAAGATGTCCTAGTTACTACCAAATCTGACCCTGAATATATTTATTATTCATCACACTTTACAAACTATATTAAACCATATATTTTACTTTCAACTGCTGAACAACTTTTTAAGAATATCACAAAATACATATTCAACCTTGTATGTCAGAAATCAGATTCAAATGTTTGTGCATGAGTAAAAAGTAGATATAAAGGCTTTTCAGAGAAGCCCGAGTCGCTTTCTGACATTCTTTTAAATTCGTGATCAGACCTGCAAAATTACTAGCTTATTTGATATCTGCATATTACGATAGGGCAAACAACGATGTCACTCTGGGATTCAAAAACCCAGACTCCAGCAGTCGAAGTGCCACTACAAACCAACGTAATACCACTATGCTACTGAGGTGGCTTTTTAGATTAGATTTTTAGCTCTCTGCATTTTGCAAATGTAAAAATCTGTAAAAAAAAAAGCCTGAGATGTTTAAATTTGGAGGCCCCATGGTGCTTTAGGCCCATGCCATATTTCATAAATGAAATTTTGTTCTTGCATACATCATATTGCCGTCCCATGGCCGAGTGGTTAGCGCCCTTGGCTACTGATCTACGGGACCTGGGTTCGAGCCCCGGATAAGGCATGGATGTATGTGTCGTTTTTCTGCTGAGGTCCTGCCATCCTCACAGACCTTCTGCTATGGCATATAAACTGACAGCTCCTGTCAGACCTCTGTGGCAAGCAGCTGCTTGAGGGGGTATTATTTTTTTTTATACATCATATTGCATTTATTATAAAGATTTTTTTTTGTAATTTATTATCATTGATTCCAAGTATATTTAATACTACTTAAACCTCGACAAATGTTTGGCTCATAAAGTCAGTCCATTGAAGACTTTTCCGATCGGTAACGTACTACTCCATTTCTAACTTTCATTGATAACGTACTACTCCATATTGTCATTATTGTAGAGATTTTTTTTTCAATAGTTTATTATCATTAATTCCAAATATATTTAATACTACTTAAACCCCGCCAAATGTTTGGCTCATAAAGTCCGTCCATTGAAGACTTTTCCGATCGGTAACGTACTATCCAATTCTAACTTTCATTGATAACGTACTATTCCATTCATAAGGTGGGCAACGGTAGCGTCCCCCAGAAACTTCCTACACTTGCAGAGGTAATTAATCGCGATCAATGGCAGCTAGGAACCCGATCTCTTGTCCCAACAAGAGCAAGACCTAAAGGCCATGACAGCGATCGTGGACAGCTGTACTGTGACGTCACGGACGGAGGGAGAACAGGCGAATGAGGTATCTCCGTTAAAGTCAAAGCAGCAAACAAGCTTTTATACAGTGCAGACGAAATTTCCGCCGCGAATAACGTCACACTGCGGATGCACAATGTGTATTTGTCCGTTCTGAATTACGCCTATTATGTAATAAGTTTTTTAATAATTACCCATTATTTGTTTTTAAATTTATTAAAATGTCTTTAAGGGGTGGTGGCACTTGGTGCCCTTACCTTGGGTGTAAGCTATTATTAAACTTTGCTTCTCTCTTTTCGACCAGAAGAATTTGCCCTTTACACCCGGCTAAGCTTAATTTTGGAAGACGCTCTACTAGAATTGATGTGACATTCAACCGTGAATTTCCATTCACAATAGTTCAAACGCGCTTCAGTGAACATATCTCTGAGCACAAAAGTAAACTTCAGCTGATATTCGGCAAACAAACGAAAAGCACATAGAGAGATAAATTTCTTCAAACACCAAGGTTGAAAAATATCTGCATGCCAACGAAAAAAGGAGGAAAAGTACGTCGGACGTCAATAACCTCTTCCGCGGGGAATTAAAAAGGGAAAACAAACAACGCTTCACTGCTCTAGAACAGATGACAGCTATTTCAAGATGGCAACTCTTATTAACCCATCGATTCACGCTCTGCTGTTCGAAGATAATGTCTTTAGTGTACGCATTTCGTGCCGAAAACTATTTCAATAGCTTCGCCCATTCTCTGTAGTTTTAATACAGATTCAACTTTAATATATAACTCGTGTACACAGATATAAAAATATTTTCCCTGTAAGCTACTTGGCTAAAAGAATCGTCACAAGAGCTCCAAATCTAAATCATCATTGAGAAAAACTGGAAAATAAAAAGTCTGATCAGAAGAGTTTATTCTTAGTGGCTTAGACTGAATTTACGCAAGGTATGGCAGGGAGAGTGACCAGACACCCTTTTTTCAGGGACAGTCTCTGGAAGAAAAACTGTCCCCACAAAAAAAAAACGCCTCTGTAAGTGTTTCTGGAATGTAATTTTCGATTTTATTAAACTAATGGAACAGCATGAGTAGATCTTTTTTTAATAGTAGCGACATTTTTATAAAAAACTTCGGTAGGTAATGCAGGTGACCGAAAAACAGGCTACAATTTTTAAATAAAAGTCGCCATTTGCGAGCTGTGAAACTAAGGTGACCAGATGTCCCAGTTGTCCAGGGTATAGGAACAGGAAGTTACTTCAGTACCAAAGTCTGGAAGGAAACTTTTGAAACATAGCAAATAACTGAAAGAACATTTGATTTCTCGTTTATAAATACCGATAAACGTAATCTGCGTTTTCATTTGGTGTTATTTATTACTCGAAAAGATCAAATGAATATCTAAAACAATGTGGAATATTTTTTTCACCATTCTTGAGTATCTATCAGCAAAATATAAAATATTTCTAGAGAAGTTAAAACTCTAAGCACTCGAACCCCGCCAGATTTCGGTATCCTCTGACCTGTTCTCTTTCCCATGTAGTGCGACGTAATAAGATCATTATCTTTCCTCCCTCCAGGGTTACGTAACTTATTGATGATCCCTGTTCTCTGCGAGATTTTTATTACACGTGTAACACGCTTACCGAAATTTGGCGGGGTTCGAGTGCTTACGAGTTTCTAGAATACTATTCTTAGTTCTGCACTTCAGAGACGTATCTAGGGGGCGATTTTGGGGGTTTAAATCTCCCCCAAGATCTGACAACCAACAACTTTGAAAAAAAAAAATAAATGCGCAAAATTTTCGTTTTTGAGTATGAGCAAATTTGAAAAGTCAATGCCCACTTTGTTTCACGTACAGCATTTTTTTTTATGAAATTGAAAAATTGCATAAAATAAGCTTAGAGATAATCGAAAATAATTCCGAAACTGTATCATTATCCCTAAGATGCCTAGTAATCCACACCTTGTACCTTTTCGTTACTCTTTAAATATGCAGTAAAACCACCATTTGATGGATACCGCACTTAACGGAGTCGAACAGATATTTATTTACCACATTAATCACTAAGTATGGAACTTAAAGATCATTTTCAACTTTTTTTCGAAGAAGCTTGTTATGATTTCCCGCGTCAACTTTTGGATATCTGTATAAACCTTTCTATAGCATGACGATACAAACTCGATTACTCTCTTAAATTTAATGTTTTTTTTTTCTACATGAAAGTTGCCTTGTCAAGCAGATACAGCTTCTCCTACAAACTTGAAATTATGCAGGGAACTTCTAAGCTTGAATTTGTGGCACTAATCTTCCGATGTTTAGAAGTATTAGCACTTAATTACGTTGGATATTGCTTGCACTACCATCTCAACGTAAGCTTTTTTCAACAAGAAGGAAAATTTACGTGCCTTGCATCCTAATGCAATCGCTTTGATCTAGCACCTTGATAAAACAATCGTAATGTTCTGCAAACACCCTGTGAAAGTTTATGGATGAAGTAATTATGTTACTACATAACATCTGCTATTTCCAAACGGGCAAGCGCAATGGAAAAAGGTCAAAATAAAACCCCTTGCAAATTGCTGGAAGAAGCTCTAAGCTATGAGCTGCTAAGTTTGGCAGTGTTGTTTTAAATTTTGGAAGTTTTGGCTCCAAAGACTTAGCACAATACTACACAACTTGTTGTGTGTTGTTGATAGCAACAATGTGTAGTCAATGGAGATCATGGGTATCAGAATTTCACTAATCAAAGATACTGAATTATCAACGATACGAAAAAATAAAGGGCTTGCTAATATTTTTTCCGTTCTTTTCGCGCTCATGCCAATATTGTTAAAAAAGGACGTTAAATATGTTTTTAGGCTACTCCACAGCCTTATCTATGAAGCACAACGTCTGAATTACTGTTGATGGGTGAGACTACAGAGATACGGCTGAAATCAGCGTCGGCTCTAAGCCATGGTAACCAAAGCATAAGGGTGCCTCTAATATACGGGCGACAAAATCTTAAGTGTTCTTTCCCTCGTCAGTTTGCATTAATATATTACTGGAAATTATGTATACATAAATATAGAAATTGCCAACGGAGTTTGCAGAGTAGTGCCACTATATCTAGAGCCAGTCTTTTATATTGGTGACCAAACCAATGATAAATATGCAAGCAGTGGAAGAAAAGGAGCATTCGTCTCGTTTTGTAAATGCTACTGCTTATGCATATATAAAAAGCTATACGAAGTTTTTTATAACATTTTTATTACATTAAAAACTTTTTATCGATAAAGTTCTTCAATGTTATGTACTATTTGCAGTGGCAGATTTACTACTCTGGCTTCCCCTAATATACGGTCTCGAAAATACAAAAGCCGAAATATGTATTTAAAATTCTGACTGAAAGGAATATTAAAAAGTATAATTTATAATTACTAATACAAATTCACAACTACTACACAGTAAAATTTTAAATGCATTTTACTGTGGACCTTCATACAACGGGGTCCTAAGCTGCAGCTTGCCCTTAAAATGACGGGAAAACACTATAGTTCCCAAAGGAATAAATATGCTGTAAGAATTAATTTTTCTCCCCAAAGAAATTGGCCATTTTAAACACTTTTTTTTACACATTCATGAAAGTTTATGAACTAAATTTGATAAATAATATAAACCTTATGATTTATGTATCCAATTAAGTCACAAAATTTTAAAATAATAAAAAATACATTACTGTTGCGGTAGCCATTATTGAGAATTTTCTTTTCTCATTCGGGTGTTTCGCTGTTTTCTTCCTTCTCTTAATGCTCCCACACTAAAGTTTCATGGAGAGTATTTTTTAAACTCTTGACATTAAACTTTTTCTTCATCTTTTGAAATGCTCTCAAAAATAGAAAAAGCTACACTAAGCTTCGCGGGAATTTTATTAACGTTATTTTTAAGTGTTGCTCTTTTTCTCTATTAATTGTGTGTGCTGTTTGTAAAGAGTATGTAGAATTTGTTTTTACAATCAAGCTCTCTCAGAGCTTGCTATGATAAACTCTGCATTTGTAAATGCAAAGAAAATAAAGAATTGTGAATTGAGAAAAAAAAAAGGTTTAATAGTAAATGTCAATACCGACGTGAAAGTACACAATATAATGAATCTGATGAAACTTCCAGGAGAAACAAGAATAAAAATATGGAATCGTATATTTATCCTGTTTCAAGTAAATGTGTTTATATATTATTATGGTGAATTAAATGTTTTCTTTTATAACATGTCATATTCTGTTCATTAGTTATTTCAGAATGAGGTTCAAAGCCAATGAAATTACATTTTTTCGTCATATTGTTTTAAATAAGCACTATTAAAATTAATATTCTTGCTGTTTTTCTGAAATATTTTATTTTTCTAAAAATTTACAATTAAATGCTCTTTAATTTTGCTATAAGACCTATTTCTGTGTATTAGTCATTTCAGTGCAAGATTTCAAAGTTTTTTTTTTGTTGGAAGCACTTCAAAATTAACCTGGCCTCCAGAGTGAATTCTGCTCTAAAAACTCGGACGTTCAGAATTAGTTAGCTTATGAGATCTACAGCCTCTCTCATTCTGCCAGCCGCCTTAATTTCTTTTAAAATTAAATTTCTCACAGCTATATATATACCTGTATTTTACAAGATAGCTCATCACCACGGCGCCCTTAAAGAGCGGTCGCCCCTAGGCCATGATCTCACTAGCATATACATAAATCCAGCTCTTGTTATTTGTATGCATCATGGGTATTGCAAAAGAAAGTTACAATCAACATCTCCCAAATAAATCCTAGACAAGTGACTGAATATTCGTTTTTACTGCAAAACCTTACATCTTACGCATTCTGGTTATAAAAGTTAAGCAACAACCCCATGAACTGTAAATCCCTCTGATAAGACCAAGAACTTATTTATTACCCACTGTTACTGCCGGGTTTGTATGTAGCAAGCTATATCTGTGTCATCATCCAGAATTGCAAGAAAAAATTATTTCTACTACTGGTTCCCTTATTTGTTCTTTGATGGAGAGGCTTGCTTTGCATATTTAAATTTATATGCAATTTCATATTTATTTCTTAACAACATTGAGATATACGTACCACTGCTTATATATATATACACCAGTTTTGCTGGAGCTCAAAAGGGTTGCAAAGTTTTCCCGGCTTTACCTTCCTGTTTCATTTATTCCTATACTGCTTACGGTGAAATCGTTCATGACTGAGAAGAATATTATTTTCATGATGGAATTTGATAATGCACCTTTAGTACTTTATAACTATGTCTATATTAATAGTTGACGCAGCTTAGAAGAGTTGCTATACTTGTTATTAAAACTATGAAAATTCCCATTACTGCTTAAATAAGCATTTAAGCAGTAATGGCAGTAATACAGAAAATAAGCATTTAAGCAGTAACAACAGTGAATTGTGTGTGTGAGAGTTGGTAATAAAAAAAAATAAATAAATACCCCATCAAGCAGCTGCTTGCCACAAAGATCTGATAGGAGCCTGTCAGTTTCTATGCCATAGTAGAAGGTCTGTGAGGCTGGCGGGACCTCAGCAAAAAAATCACGAACATCCCTGTCTTACCAGGGGCTTAGAATCCAGGTCCTGTAGTTCAGTAGCCAAGAGCGCTAACCACTCGGCCACAGGATAGCTAGCTTATACCATTGGTTTAGCATTACTGGATTTCAACAAGGCCGTATTTTGTTTGCTTTTCTCTTCGGTTATCGATGGCAAATGATGATATATGTTGGTGGCAAATAATGATCCTTATATTGATGGCAATGATATTATTTGGCAAATGATGTTGATTAGATGAACTCTTCCATTAGAGTTGTTGATGGGACTGGTAATAAAGTGGGCTTCATGATTAACAGAGAGAAAATTAAAGTGATGAAAATATATATGTAGACGGATCGAAGTATAAGAAATAACATTGTTTCCTTCAGCAGCAAAGACTGTCAGGATATGATTCTAGAAGCATGATAATGAGAATCTAAATTAGAGGAATATTCGGATTACCTTTGTGACGATTATGTGTATCTTCTGATCAATATTTCATATATTTTTCATTTGCAACACATAGGGCATAGAAGAGAAGAATTCTAGAAGCTACTCCTAGCTTTTACAGACCTTCTCATACAAGGGCATGTCCTACTAAGACCGAAGTCACTGCTGACCACTGCCTCAGATAGATCTAACACAACACACAAAGTGTGGCCTTTTGGAATAGTAGCTAGCTCTCTAACCACTATATCAGTTAAGGTTTCTTCTCAGAACCATAAAAAATAAATATATTCATTTAAATTTATTACATTTTATAATAGTAAATATCATTTAATTATAATTTGTTGATGGTATGTAGTATAATTACTGAATAATTTGAGTATATTTTAATGAGCATATATATTTTTGCTATTCATTTCTACAACTTTCTATGCGAAATGAAGAAGTCATATGATTTGTGAATACTTATACTAGTGGAAAACAAACTTTTGCCATAAAACAGTTTTATTTGGCAGCCGATTCCAAGTTCTCCTCGGCTTAATGTCATTAATGACATATTACTATCTTTATTGAACACAAGAAGCATGGAGCAAAAACCTGTAATATTCCAACAGAATGCGAGAGGAATATACTCAAAAAAGCACTGTTTAAAACAACTAACCAAAATTCTAGATATACATTTTATATGCATACAGGAAACACAATCTTTACATACCTAACTTAAATAATTATGTGAAACAAGAATCGGTAAACTCAAGAGGAATTGTAACTTATGTAAAAAAAAAATATTTCACAAAGACAACTTGAAACACCTATTGTGAATATAAAATTAGAATCTATTAATGTTTGATGTCTATCTTAACAGGGAATACTGTGCATTCACTTTGATTTTTAATTAGAATATATTATTATACAAACTATAATAAAATTAAAGTAAATTTAACTAATTTTTACAATCGTGGTATATATATATATAAAACACATAGTACCTATGAATTTTATTTAAACAATCTACAGGGAGAAATTATATGTGGTGACTTTAATAGCCATGACACAATATGGTATTCTCATAGAACTGACTATAAGGGAATACATCTTTATATATTTATTGAAAATAAAGAGTTCATCATATTAAATGAAAAAAAAAAAAACATGTATTAATAAAAATAACTCCTCTTCAGTCATCGATTTATCATTAGCCTCTCAACATATTTCTACATTTCTTACATGGTCTATTCACAAGGATAACTTTGGAAGCGACCATTATCCTATATTAATTTACATTAAAACAGCTAAATTAAGGAAACCAATTATTAAAATAACAGATAGGAAAAATTTTCAAACTAAATTAGAAAAAATTAATCCAGAAAAAGAAAAAGATAATGAATATTACATATTACTGAAACATTTATGAACACAAAGAGAAATCCACAAAACAAATACCTAAAAAGATCCCACAAATAATATAATATTATTTTTACTAATAAACTCATTTCAATAAGAAGAAAGGCTGAAAGGACTATGAAAAGAACTAATTCTTTCCGAGACTTTCTTAACTTTAAAAGAATTGCCGCAGCCGTCACAAAAAAGATAAAAAGTAAAATTAAATTGGAATGTTTCAACTGAGAATCTAACACCTTATACTATAACGAGTAATATTTGGAAAATGTACAAAAAAATTGAACGATATTATACTTTCTAATCCTATTTTATCTTTAAATCTTAAATATAACTGCGACTCACAAAATACAACAGAAATTTTAGCAGATCATTTTAATGAATTATCAAAAAAAATTATGATAAATTAAACAAAAAAATTCAAGCTTCAAAATCTAAAACACAAATATTATCACTGTAGGAAAAATCAATATCTAAATTTACCTTTCAAAATTAGTGAATTGAAATTTGCGATAAAATCTTTAAAAAAAACTATGCCAGGGCCAGATGGGATTCAAAATAATTTTTTTAGAAACTTACCAAATTTATGGTTATTTAAAATTTTAGATATTTTTAATCATTTCTGGACCACACATAAATATCTTAAATCCTGGTTCGAAAACTTTATGGTTTTTATATATATAAAAAAAGTAATAAATTTCCTGATGATATTTCATCATATAGGCCAATCTGTCTCAGCTTTAATTTTCCACGTATTATTAATAATAGACTTAATTGGCATTTTGAAAATAAAAATTTATTAAATAACTTACTGGCTATCGTTTTGGAAGATCTCATTCTAAACCTTGTTTTTGACATTGAAAACTCTTTTAAAAACAAAAATTACCCGGCAGCATTCAGAATTGACCTTAAGGGAGCATTTGACTCCTTATCACATAGCGCACTTTTACATAAAATAAAATGTGTAATATTAATGGAGAATGTATAACTTTTTGTATCAGCTTATTTCAAATAAAACTTTTAGGGTTAAAATTAACAAATATTTTTCAAAATCTTACTGATCTAAGGGATCTGGGTTCGAGCCCCGGAATTAGGCATGGATGTGTGTGTCGTTTTTCTGCTGAGGTCCTGCCATCCTCTCAGATCTCCTACTGTGGCATATAAACTGACAGGCTCCTGTCAGACCTCTGTGGCAAGCAGCTGCTTGAGGGGGTATTTATTTATTTTATACCCTTTCAAAAATGGAGTTATTCAAGGAGACACATATTGTCATCTCTCCTATTTAATCTTTATTTAAATGATATTTCTAATATTTTTAAAAATGTTAAATTCGGAATAATCTGGATGTCACACAAAAATTTTAATCATATTCAACAAAGCTGCAATTATAACTTAATCTAATAAATAAATATTGTCAATCTTGGAACCTAATTATTTCAGAAAAAAAAAATCCCATCTATTATTCCTTTTTCCAAAATCTTTCAACCTTAAAATTAATAATGAGATTTTAAAAATTGTTTTCAGATCATTTTTTTAGGAATTTTACTTGATTCAAAACTCACTTGGAATCACTATATAAGCAATGCAATAAATTCTGCTAACAAATTGTTCAATTGCCTTAAATTCTTTGGCAAAACTTAATATGTCCTAAATAAAACTTAAAATATAAAATAATATTAAATAATTAATTATAAAATTTATATATAATATATAAAAAAACTTAATATGTCCTAAATTTACATATGGACTTGAACTTTTGGGAGGTATTTCAATGTATAAAATGTTACAATTAGAGCACATTCAAACCAAAATTATTAGACACTGTTTAGGCTTTATTAAGGGGAGCAGAAATGCAGAAACTTCTATTGTCCCCTTGCACATTAAACAAAAATTTTCACTTTTAAATCTTTTATATAGAATTAAAAAAAAAAAAATAAACATCATCCTATTTTAGATAAATTAATAGATAATTTCAATGATAATACTTCATATTTTTTTGAAAATAAACAAGAACTACTTAATATTTATCATAACTTAGTAGTGACATTCCCATCTTGGATTTCTACATTTCCAATATTAACTCTATTCCTGGAATATTTAAAAAATCCTCCCAAGATTGCAGAAATTCTAAAAGAATTAACTTTATTATATATTGAAGAAAAACATAAAAATTTTATACACATTTACACAGATGGATCATTAAATGCTGACAATTCAATTTCATCTGGAGTTTTCTGATGTCCTCAATTTAAACATAGTTTACAATTCAAATTTGATAACCCTTCACTATCCATCATTACAGAAATTTTTGCCATAAAAGAAGCAATTAAATGGTCAACTAAATTTTTGAACAACAAAACTGTTATTTTTACAGATTGTAAATCTGCTCTGGATTGCATATTCCAAAATCCAAGTTTCTTTTCCTATCTTTACAAATGATATTTTATACTACACCTTTCAACATTTACATAATAATAACTACATAGTAATTCAATGGATCCCCTCCCATATGGGGATACCATTTAATGAAGAAATTGACAACTTAGCATAAAACATCTGAAATAGTATCAATACTCCAATTTATATCCAACAATTTAAACAGGAAAATAAAAAACAGTTACTTAACAAATTACATGAATGGTATCAAACACATGCAGTTAACACACATTGATTTAACATCACTCTTAAAGTAAATCAGTTTCAAAAAAAAAGAAATACTATTTTAAGGATTAAAACTAATTATGCTTTAACGAATTCACTGCTTTTTAAATTTAAATTTATAGAATCTCATAATTGTATCAATTGTAATACTGTATAATATTCCACTACCCTTTATATCAAAATAAAAGATAGGTTACTTTAAAAAATATAACATTACATCATATAACTTTAAACCTATTTTAGAACCTAATAATCCAAAATTGAAACCTGTATTTTTTAAATACTTTATTCAGTTTCTTAAGAGTGCTAAAATTCTACACTCTTTAAAAAAAAAATATATATATATATAAATGAAGAAATAAAATCAAAATATACCAAACAAAAAAAAAAAGCTTCTGAATGAATCTATTTTCCATGGAAGTAGGAATTTTCAATCTGTGATATGTAATCAATCAATCAAATCTTTCAATCATTATTGCTGTAGCAAAATTGCTTAAGACACAGCAGCGGAATGACAATTTCGTTCCCCATTTAACACAGCAATGTACACACTACAAAAAAGCAGACAATTTTTTTGTTTTAATCTTTCAAAAAGAAGTTATCCAGACAGAGCATTAACAAACTTGCAGATCACTATACTGTATCATTTCTCTTTGGGCTGCCTCCCGCCACCTCTCTTCCCCAGCTTGACCTTGAGACGTCTTTTCCACAACTTTGCAGTCAATGTTCGCCCGTTCGCCAAACACAGAACTGTGTGTCGTCATCACCCGTTTGTGTTCTCCTGAAGTCGTTACTGATGATGATGTTTCATGTTATATAACAAAACAAGATATTTAAAGTTATACTTTTCATTTCATGTTACATTTCTTTCATTTGGCATATACACTTACGTTCATACTAATGCAACTTGTCTAAACAACAGTCTTACAAACTCTAGTTTCATTTATATTCCATCTTTTGTCCATGGAACTGCCGTTTATATTTGGCATTTCGAAAAATACTTTAAAATGCGAATACATTATTCATCATGAGGTGAGAACTGGAACAGAGAAAGAGGGATTGGTGTAACAGTACGGATTTTTTTAATGGATAACAGCCAAGAAACATATACCTGGTTCTATCGAGCACACCTGAGTTTTTGCCACAGAATTTACATATTCAGCTGTGGCATACTTTCGAGTTATGGGTGAGATTTAAAATTTGCATATTAGTGAAAATTTGGTTTTAGCAGTTCAGATTTAAAAGGATTTAAATCTGAACTGGATTTAAAAGGATTTAAATCTGAACTGCTAAAAAGATTTAAAGGAAACCAGATGAAAGCCGATCATGCATTGTTAAAGAACAGCATTACCTTCTTGTGCCCAACTTGGCCAACATTGCAGAATACCCTTGAAAGAGAGGCGCGTGACAATCACAATAAGCCGATTAGCAGTAGAATGACGTCTGCAGTACCAGCGCAAGTACTCTCCATTGGTAAATCCTGGTCTAATAATATTCGTTACAGACATTGTGCTTGTTAGAGGAAATGAAATAATCGAAACGTCAGGAAATGATAGACTCAACGCTTCAACGAAACGTTTAACGTTTTAGAACATCGTTTTCTACAGTATGATCGGTTATCGCGCAATTCATGAATGAGGCAAGATACGACTAGTTTCTACCGCATGTTTCGTATTTATTCATAGTTTTATCTTCTTGATAACTTAAAAGCTATAAAGTGCACACATAAATGAATTATTGTTTTAAGATTAAAAAATTGAAAATTTATTTTGTTTTATATGGTTTATATTTTTGGACCGAAAAAAATAACTGTCTCTAACTATATAAAGTTTGTGAAACTCTGTTTCAGAAGAAGTAGCGCCTAATCCACAAAACTATTATTTGCGAAAAACTACATACATATAAACGAAGTTCACTGCAATTCTGTCAACCTTTCTTTGTAATTCAATGAAGTTGTTCAATGAAAAAAAATTACAATTTTTGAGCAGCACCATTAAAAAACAGCATCACCTTCTTGTGCCCAACAGTACACAAAGTATGGTTGAGTAGCATACGATGTAAATAAAAAAATTAAGCTGGAAAGGTTTAAAACAACGGTGAAAGAAACAAAAATACTGAAAATTATTGCATTTCGTTTCCTGCATTACTTTCTAAGTTGTGGTTTTACAATATAATATTCAGATAAAATTATTATTCGGAAAAATATCGCGTATAATATTGAGAGACTACAGTTAAACTTCCGTGGCAAGTGGGCTGTTTAAAGGTTGGGTTGTTTTACCTCTGAACGGCCTTTTTTTTTTGCACACAATGGCCTAAATGGCCAGGTCGCAAGTGCACAGAGAAGGCTAGGGTAGGGAATTTACGGGATAGATATAAAAATATACATGAAAGCTTCCCATCAAATCTGCTCTCTAATGTGCACTGAATATGGCTCTCGTGCGCAATGGACCGGGCAACGGCTTAACGTCCCATTCCACATATAGCGGCCTTTCCAAGCCCGTTGGTGTCCCTTTCTCACTGAGGGTAGAGAGGGAGTTAAATGACAAAATGTAACAACCATTCAGAGGTTCAGATGTTTTATCTCTGAACGGCACTTTTTTGCACACAATGGGCTAAATGACCATGTCACAAGGACCCCGAAGGCTCAGAGGAGATTGGGGGAGGAGATCCACTAGACAGTTGTTAGGAGACGTATGATAGCCTCCCGTCAAGGCCATCCAATGTGTTCTTTAACGTGTACAGGGTATGGCTCTCCCGCACACAGGGTCACGGCTTTACGTCCCATCCGACGGACGGCGGCCTTTCCAAGCTCATCGGTGTCTTCTACTGACCGTGGGTAGGGCGAGGAGTTTTGCGGTGATAAATCTAACGCTGGTCCTGCTGGGACTTGAACCTGGGAACTGCAGATTACGAGCCTGGCACGTTACCGACTGAGCACTACCGCCCTAGGACTCATAAAATACACTCAACTCAGGAATAGTTGGGACTCGAACTGGGAACATCAGATTACAAATCTGGCGCGCTAACCACAAGAGTCTGATCAAGCAATTCTGCCCCCCCCCCCAGCTGCCCGAAATGTATCAGTAAATAAATAAAATTAATAATACTGATTTACTTTAGTGAAACTTTGTCCTTTACGAGTACCACCATTTTTTGAGTATAATGCAATTTTTATCACCCTTGTTAGATGAGACCACTTAATACTCTTAATAGCTGAAAGCAAAAAAATTTCAAAGTTTTTAAAGGTAATGGAAGGTTCAGATTTATCTGTTTATGCTTCAAAAATTTACTGTTGTACTAATTTCAAAAGTTGTACCGATACACGACAATTTCTTATATCAAAATTTAACCAGAAACATCAGTAAATGCTAAAAAAAAGTTACCATGAAGACATTCGTATGAAAGCTATCTTAAAGGCTTCAGATAGGGGGAAACCTAGGATGCGGTGGGCAGACAATGTCAAACAGGGCTTTGTTAGAATTGGTCTACAGTGGTGAGATGCAGCTCAGGAGAGATGTGTTTGGACAACTAAATTGCATAATCTGGTTGGACCTCCGTAGCCAAAGGCTGTTTGTGGATGATGAAGTCGAAAAGAGGTGCGAACAGAGTTGAGTAAAAAGTAATTAATATTGGTAAATTTATCCTTTATCGCACATTAAATTCAAAACTGTTACCAGTACTATAAACAATTGTATTTTAAAAAACAAATTGCGAAAAAAAATTAAAGTTCCAGCCCAGTGGTTGACTTGTTTAAAGGGGTCGTATCTCGGTTTCAGTCTCCATTTTTCAGCAAAAGTGGAATTTACAAATCTGAAATACACACGCAGGATTCTTAAATGTGTATAAATTTTATTCCCGTAAAAATCTATTTAAGGACGCAACCCATATTGGTAAAATCTTGTTAGCATCAAAATACAGTAAAATTTCGAAAGTACAGCATCTTACTTTTCAGAGCGAGACCTCTTCAAACGTACACCCAGGTAAGTTCAGAAACTCGTGAATATTGAATTGAGTCATAGCATTCTTTAAACTACACTGTAATGTGAAAGCTGAACCATCTCTATGATGCTTTTCCTGGCTGATGAAAAGAGCGGGAAAAAGAGAACATTTTGAGGAGGAGATGCGTGTGTCGGGATTCAAGGAGAGAGAGCAGGTTGAATGAGAAATGAGCGCTAGCTTGGTCCACGAGATTAGGCCAACTAGTATCGTTTGGAGCAGTGTGTAGCTGCAGAGCTAAGGAAGTATTTGTGACCCTAGGAATGCAAAGTATGAACTGTGTTATTGAAGTAGATGTACGTATGTAGATGTAAATAATATCACAATAAAAGTGTAAATAGTAATGCTGCATGCCTGAGTTACTGAGCACCATTAATAATTGTGCATGTCTCACTCACGCCAATGACCATGACGGCCAGAGATGGTACACTTTGACAACAATCTTATCGCACATTAAATTGGAGAACTAAATTTACAACAATAATCTGCTACTCTGAAAAAATTCTTAAAACATCTCTACATTGGCGTGTACAATATATAATAAAAAAAATAATAAATACCCCCTCAAGCAGCTGCTTGCCACAGAGGTCTGACAGGAGCCTGTCAGTTTATATGCCACAGTAGAAGATCTGAGAGGATGGCAGGACCTCAGCAGAAAACAACACGAACATCCATGCCTTACACTTGCAATTATTTTAATACCGTCCAATATGTAAAAATATGAACTAAAAGTGTTTGGGCTATTTTAGAAGTATTGCCCAATAGTCCGGACTATCGGAATGTTACTGTATTCGATCTAAAACATGTCGAGATTGGGAAAGTAATACATGAATACTGAAAGGAAAAACTAAGCTATAGTATAAAATAGCGCATACTTTTTAAAATACGAAAACAATTACGAAGATACAATTTATATCAAGAGGGGTGTTAACGCTTCACAGTTAATTTTAAATCAACCAATCAATGCGAAGAACACATGAGCTACCCGAGTCTCATTTACTTCGAGGACGAGGGGCGGGGGTGGTCGGTAGAGCGCCAGGCTCGTAATCTACAGTTCCCAGGTTCGAGTCCCAGCTGAGTCAAGGTTGAGATTTATCTCCGCAAAACTCCCCGCCCTACCCATGGTCAGTAGGGGACATCGATGGGCTTGGAAAGGCCGCCGTCCGTCGGATGGAACGTTAAGCCATGGCTACGTGTGCGAGAGAGCCATACCCTGTGCACGTTAAAGAACACGCTGGATAGCCTTGATGGGAGGCTTCCATCTGTCTCCCAACAGCTGTTCCAGTAAGTACCCCCTCCCCCAACCTTCTCTGAGCTTTCGGGGTCTTTGTGACCTGGCCATTTAGCCCGTGGTGTGCAAAAAAAGTGCCGCTCAGAGGTAAAACAACCTAACTTCGAGGACGAATTGGAATGTTTCCATGATTCTGAATCTCAGTGAACACGGAGCAGAAATTTATAATGTCTTACTTTCATCGTTCGACTTTACACGGGAATCATATCCAATGATCTTTGTAAGATGTCAATTGATTTTTATTTTTTGAAACACTTCCAATATGTGGGTGTTTTTTTTGTAATTCTGCTGGGGATGTTTTATCTGTTGTCCTTTTACTGAGGTCTCGCCTTCCTTACAGAACTTTTCTATAACTTATGTCAGACCTCTGTGTCCTGCTTGAGGGGAAGTTTTTTTTATTATCCATTATTTGAATTCATTGGTTATTTCAAGTGTCTCAATCTATCTATTACAAATTTACGTGCGCGTGAATACTCACAGTGCCTTAAAGATTTCAATCACAAATGTTGGTCAGAAGTTGAATATTAATTCTTTTCAAACTTTTTTAATTTTTAATTCTATAATAAATGGGAGCATGCAACTTTTGAATTTTATTCAAATATGGATTGTCTTAAACCATATTGTACTCAAAACATTTTGTGGTAATGAAACTTTTATTTCATAAGCAATATAAAAGGCATAATTCAAATGTTTTTTTTGGAAGTTTTGAAGTTTTTTGGCGCAAGAACTAAGTATTGCATTCTTTTGAAAGCTGTGCACCACTACTGAAATTGGCTAAAGGACGGGGGTCGACTCAATCGGTAGCGTCACAGACTCGTAATGTACATTTTCTAGGTTCGAGTTCCACCTCTGCCAGTGTTCTCCCGCTAGACATTTCTCTCGCTAAAACCCCTTCCTAGCCACTCAGAGGTAAAACAACCCAACTGTAATTGGCTGACTTCTTCACTGTAACACAGATGGTTTATATTGACTGTCACAATGTCTACCAAAATTGCTAAAAATCTCAATGTAAAAAAAAAAGTGAGTTAGTTAACTATAATTTAGAGGATCCAAATGAAAACTGTAAGCTAAAATAATTAATTCTTCCATGTCGATTGGTTGGCAGGCTTGGATGCGGATCAAAGAAAATCCTGACCTAGGTTCAAACTCCGGATCAGAAACGTATGTATCTTGTTTTATCTTTCTGCTGAGCTCTCGCCTTACAGATCTTTATGGTATTATCCACTAAATGGTTTAATTATTAATGTAACGATTCCTCACAAAAAAATACACACTATAAAAAAAAAGCTGTATAAACAGCGAGCGAGGTCAATGCAGAACTGCTTGGGCGCATTCGGGCTCAGTAATAATTCAAAATTATATTTTTTTCCCGTAATTGTGAAAATGTAAACTTGAAGGGCAAATCGTCTGTGGGGAATATGGAATGTTCTTATTCAGAAAATAAATATTGCCAGTTTCCCACTTTAGCGCTCTCTGATGGTGAAAATTCGAACTAATATATAATCCAGAAAACGCGATTGGTAATATTTTATTGTCATCCAGTAGCCTAGTGGTTAGCGCGCTTGCCTACTGGTCAAAGGGACCTGAGTTCCAGCCCCGAATAAGGCATGGATGCTGGCGATGTGCAGCATAAGATAAACAGAAGAATAGATATTGCCGACGGGAATATTAAGAATTTATGGAGAATGTGGAAAAATTGACATATACACCTAAAGACTAAAATTAGATTGTATAATAGTTAGATCCTTTCTGAAGATAGTTATGGCAGTGAAATTTGGACCATTCGTAAGCAACAAAACAGGAAACTTATGGCTTTGATTATAGATGCTTATGCGGTGTATTGGGCATTAGGTGGTTGACTTTGTAAGTAATGATGAGGTTAGGTGAAGGAGTCAGAAATCCCCTTTGAGCAGTATATTGTGCAGAGACTACCTTCGTTTGGCCATGTTGCTTGTATTCATAATCACGCATAGGGTCGCAGCGAGAAGGTGTACACACGGTACACCGGAGGCCGTAGGACGATGATTACATTTTAAAGCTTCAATGAGAAGTATTAGGAAAAAGATTATTACAGTATTATTTCTAACTACAGAATGATGCAGTAATCGTTGTTAACCATAACAGATCTAATGCGCATTTATATCAGTTCCTTGAGACACAAGTTCTTTTAATTTTCCTTTCTTTCAATTGTTGATGCTGCCACTTTTGATTTTAAGGTAAAGCAGCCTGTTCTTAGAATGAAGCATCCTTCGTCTTCCTGTCACACACACCCATGCCTTCCTCTGAATGCCTCTTCGTTTTCCCTCTTGGACAATCATTGCATCATGCCATGAGCTGGGGTGAGCCTCTTGTGTCACTGAATACGTTCTAGGTATTTAATATAGAGAGCACGTTTCTGGTTCAGATGAATTTTGCTTCTGCATAAGCAGAGTGGAAGGGAGGGATGCAGAAAAACATATGCCCACTTGAATGAAGGTGAAGAAAAAGCGGTTGCAACTGAATAATCACTGCTATATAGTTCGCGGTGCCAGTGGCGTTACAAAGGGAAAAGTTTGAAGCTATAATTTTGAATTCAGATATTCACGATGTCAACCACCCTCCCCCTGTTGAAGTTTCTAGGTATGCCACTGGCTGCACCTGCCTTCATTTCACTCACTATAACACCATGACTGAAGAAGATACAACTAAAAAGCATATTTGATCAGTTACCAATTATAGAAGAACAAAAAAAAGTGTCACTGGGCACATTCAAAGAGGAAACATCAATTGCCTAATACCAAAAAATTATTTATAAACGTTTTATTTCATTATTTTACGCAATATTTTTTTGTTGACATAAAATCAAAAGTATTACATTAAGAATCTCTCTTTTTTTTTTGGAAAATAAACTTGAAATATTATATATATCTGGTATCAAGGCAAAACAAGCATTTATCTGATCTTCAAAATTTACAATTCCTATTCAACGAGGAAGAGTAGTAGTTAGCTGGGAAAATTTCCATGTAGGCTCAGTGAGGAATCAATCCTGAAATATTTGAATGTTTTTATAAAACGAGCTAAAACGAAACTGTTGGAAGTTGAGATTTAGATAGATTAATTTCAAACCTTTAATTTATCCTCAGTCCATTTTTCAACAAAGGGATTAAGTTTCTTTTATCACTAAATCCGACATCCTATTGACTTATCTTTTCCTGATAAGTGGTGCGGAGGTTGGTTTCATAACATGTTTCCAGGATTGAGTCCTCACTGAGAATACATTGAAATTTTCCCAGCTAACTACTACTCTGCCCTCGTTCAGAACATAGGAATCGTATATTCCAAAGATGGAATAAATGCTAGGGTTGTCTTGATATCGAGATTCACCATCTTTATTCTTTTCCCTGTGGTACTTTTCACTCTCAGTAAGGGGTGGGGGTGGCTCAGTTGGTAGTGCACCAGGCTCGTAATTTGCAATTCCAGGTTCGAGTCCCAGCTGGGCTAGCGTTGAAGTTTACCTTACAACTTCCCCCCATGATCAGTAGGGGCCGCCGATGAACTTGGAAAGGCCGTCGTCCGTCGGATGGGACATAAAATGTGGCCTGTGTGTGGGAGAGCCATACCCTGTGCTCGTCAAAGAACAAACTGGACGACTTTAACGGGAGCTCCATCTCCCAACAGCTGTCTAGTGGTCCCGTCCCCAACCTTCTCTGAGCCCTCGGGGTCCTTGTGACCTAGCCATTTAACCCATTGTGTGCAAAAAACGTGCCTCTTAGAGGTAAAACAACCCGACCCACATTGAGTAAACTATCAGTATTATCAGTTATCATAATACAGCTGAATGACTTGGAAAGACCACTGTCTTAGTATTGCAAACGGCAAAATAACTGGATAAAATTAAATCTTTCTAAATAGAATTTATGAAATAGAAAAAATTCTATTCTCCTGAAATTTGTAAAAATTATTATTCATGTATCACATTAACTTTTTTCGCTGGTGCTCAAAAATAAAGAATAACGGCCAAAAGCATAAAATATATATATATTTCTGATTAGGCTGCTTCTTGCCACAGAGGTCTGCCAGGAGCCTGCTAGTATAAAATGCCATACAGATCTGTTAGGTAGATGATGTTTCAGCAGAAGAAAAAGAAAGGAGACGATCATGTCTTATCCGGGTTCGAATCTTGGTCCCTTTGATCAGTAGCTAAGTATGCTATATCACTCTGCCACCAGGATGGTGTTTTCAGTAGATACAATTAAATATCAAATGTAAATGCACTGTAACAAGACTGAGTAACAGCAAGTGGGATAATGACGAAATAGTGTAAAATGCATGAGTGCAGGCCTGGATCTAGAAAAAATTGGGGGGGGGGGGGACACGAAACACAATCCTGCTGAAAAAATGCAACAGAGGGGGGCCAAGAACTTTATTTCCAATGCAGTATAACAGTAGTTCTCAACCTTTTATGCTTCACGTACCGCCTGGAAACGTGTATGCAACTGGCGTACCACTTATATAGATAAAACTATAGTTATAGTATAATAATGCCAACTTAGTGACTTTTGTGCTCTCATGGCGTACCCCAAAAAATTTTACTGCATCCCCATGTTAAGAACCCCTGCAGTATAACATTTCCCCTACCGTTATACTGGTTTTTAAAAAAATCTTGAAAAATACATGAAACATAAATAAGTTATTTTTTTCCTCTTTTACCCTTACTCGCATTCTGAAAGGGGGAGGCATGCCCCCCACCGACCTCACACTTTTGCACACAATGAGCTAAATGACCAGGTCACACCAGGTTAATGAGCTAAATGACCAGGACAATGAAGGCTCAGAGAAGGTTGAAGGAAGGAGCCCACTGGACAGCTGTTGGAAGACAGATGGTAGCCTACAGTCAAGGTCATCCAGTGTGTACAGTGTGTATCACATGCACAGGGTATGGCTCTCCTGCACACAGGGCCATGGCTTAACGTCCCATCCAAAGACTACACTTTTTTCTCACCCAGGCACTGCCATCAAACCAGCCAGCCCGACAGAAGTTAAGTACACTAACCACTCGTCCACAAGATAGCTACTCATTAAATATATACACTAGGTGAAACGTTTGGTGTATGCAGCCCTTTCCACTTCTGAACATAAAGAAATATAAAGAAACTCATATTACATAAGCCACAAGATATACATTGAATTGGCTTTGCATTAGCAACACCTTGTGTAGCCACCTTTTCATGTAAAACCTGCCAATTTTTTCCTGTATAAGTTGGGACAGACTCCACAAGGTGTTGCAAGGTTCTGTGGGAGTGCTAGTCATGATTCCACAATGTGTCTTGTAATGCCTGCACATTGCCAAGTGGAGGGTCAGAGCATCATATTGCCTTTTCCAGTAGGTTCCAAATACGCTCAACTGGATTGATATCTGGTGAGTTAGGCAGCCATGAGAGAATGGAGAATTCGTTTTCATTTTCCTGAAACCAGTTTGCAACCTGCCAGGCCATATGATGTGGAACATTATCTCTGTATTGATAGACACCGGACAGTATCAGATGTCTAGATACATCGTCATCATGGAGGAGTGCACTTGGTTGGTGATGATAGAAAGGTCATATTGAGCCATTGATTTAGTGTGATCAATGAACCCAGGGCATGCCACAAAAATAATTCCCAAACCATAACACCACTGCCTCCAGCCTGTCAAACAACAATGGTGTATCCTGGTGCAATGGTCTTATGTTGCTTTCTACAAATGCGAGCACACCCATCAGCATTATGGAGTTGGAAATGGAATTCATCTAACCAAGCGACAGATTTTCACATGTTTGTGATCCAGTATTGGTGCTGGTTCCATGTCAATTCATTGCAATCAATTCATCATACATTAATTCATCACATCAGTTCATTGAGACATCAATTTGTCGCAGTTAATTAAAACTTAATAATAAATAAATAAATAACCCCCTGAAGCAGCTGCTTGCCACAGAGGTCTGACAGAAGCCTGTCAGTTTATATGCCATAGTAGAAGGTCTGAGAGGATGGCAGGACCTCAGCAGAAAAACGACACATACATCCATGCCTTACCCGGGGCTCGAACCCAGGTCCCATATATCAATAGCCAAGTGTGCTAACCACTCGGCCATGGGATGGCTACAGAAAAATACACAGAAGCACTGGTGGGAGTTAATAACAAGTATTGTTTCAAACCATTTAATAAAATATGCATTTTAAAAGTTTGCATGATGATTATTTTAATATTAAGTAATCATTAATAATTTTTATGAAAATAATTTACTTTTAAATATTTTAGTTCCATGCCTCTTTAAACATTGAATGAATATTGTTGAAAATCGAGATTAGGATCTTTAATTTATCATCAGTCACATTTTTCTATCAAATGCATATTGTTATGACAGATGATAGTGCTACAATGAACTTGTGATTTGATGTGCCTCAGCATGAGAATTACATCACCAACCACTTTGATGAACTTAACTTAAAAAAAAAAACGAATAAAGGAGTTGTAATTAGAAAGAATTTGTATGAAGGAAAATGTAGTTGTTTTAGTCTGTGCACTATAGTATAAAGAAGAAATGTTTTTAATTGGTGTGTTTGCGGGAGGTTAAATAAGTTTATTAGTGTGATCATGTTAGTAAAGGAAAAGAATTCATCATTTGAAGCATAGTGATCAACATCTGAAAAGAACTGGTTCTGTGAACCTAATACAATTGCAGTTTTGGAGTACTTGATGACTAAAACCTTAGAAAGAAGTCATTTGGTGTATGGTATTTAGTTGTTTAGGAATTGGTAAGATTATTCTCGATAGATTGCAGGTTTGTTCACAAATATGATTATGTCACTAATTAAATGATGTAAAAAGCCTTATTTTATGTTTTGAGTGTAGATAATAAGAATTGTAGAGGAAACATCTCTTTGTAGGAAGAGTAAAAAGGTCCTATGTTCTTCTGAAAGTTTATTTTTATACTGGTGAAGATTTGTGTTGGTTGAATTTAGTTTATATAAATGTTTCATTCATACTTTTGTAATATATTACAATATTTTAGAATTATAATTGCTAAATACTATTTCTGAACTCACACTCGGTTTCCATCTGTTAAATTCATAACAATATGCTAGAAGTTTAGAACTTTGAAGTTAGATTCCCATTGAGATAAAAGGGCAATTCTCTATTTTGGTAGGGCAATTTTGGTTGGTATTCTGAGAGCTATTTTGGTATGTTGACCTATTGTTATGTGAAGTATTACATATTTTATGCCCCACTTTTGTAACAGAGGATTATGTTGTTTTACCTCTCAGTGCCCCCCTGAACAGCTGTTAGGAGACAGACGGAATTTTCCCAACAAGGCTATCCAGCAGCAAAAAAGAATTAATAGGCACTGGGTAATGCTGTTCTGCACAGAGAGCTACAGGCTTAACATCCCATCTGACGGTGTTTTTTTTTTTCCCCAAGTTCATCGGTGTCCCCTTTTTTTGACTGAAGCCAGGAAGGGGGGATTTAGTGGAAATCTCAATGCTGATTCATGTGGAACTTGAACATTACATGCTTGGCTCAGAAGAGATATGTACTTAGCGCATTAGATTATTAGGGGTTCCCAACTAAATATTTGATGCTTGTCTGAATATAGATTTTTAATGAAATGAAATGTGATCAGAATAATTCAATGGGTGAAGAAGAGAGGGAAAAAAGTTTTTTACTGACTTTGTTTTTGTAACATTTTTCTAGAAATAGTGCAATATTTATTTTTCCTCTCTATTCTAGTGGTGCTTTAAAAATATTCTTGCAAAATATGTTTAAGATATTAAACATACTTTGTGAGAATATTTTTATAGTACAATAGTACATACTATATATGTTCCATTAATTTCTACTAATACAATAGTACATATATGTTCCATTCATTTTGATCCCTTCCTACTATCAAAATTCCCCGTGAAGGCAATCCCCTTCTTTAAAATCAGAGCTATCATTCACCACAGGAAAATGATACCCATCTCCTGTAATCTCAGAACAAAAATATTCCAAAGTAGGCCCAGATCTTGGTGGTGGCTGGGAACAAGGGGGTTATAACTCCACCCAACAAAACTTTGAAAATGCTAGTAGCTAGAAGAGAAACAAGAAAATACAAATTTCAAGAAATTCTTAGTTAAGAGCTTATATTCCATAAAGTTGATCATCGCAAAGGAAAATATTTCAGATAAAGGCAGATATATATATAGGAATACACCATTTAGTGCAGGGTTCTTGTTCCTGGAAATGAGGGCACTAACAAGGTCATTATAGTATCTATGGATATGCATTCTCAAAATCATAATTTATTACCTATGATTACCAATATATTAGGAGTTTATTGGGCTACTTAAGCAGAAATGCAGATGATAAACACGATTTTTTGAATACACTCTAAAAAGTCAAATGAATAATAACAAAAAAAATGAGAATTTGAATGGCCAGGAATAAAGTTAAAATGTACTGTACTGGTAGGTGCATGGTGCAATCCCAAATATGGTGAACTTGGCAATGCTGGGAGACAAGATGGGAGTAACTACTGGGAAGATGGGGCAAGTCGTGCCATATCCTCCTTCTTGAAGGGTCATCAAGGGTAATTGCCTTGCCTAAAGCTTCTTCTCCTGGCATATTTCTTTGTAGAAGGAGATCATCTCGACAACAATTTTCTTTATATTGCAGTAGTCAAAATCTGCATAATTTTCAAAGAGACCCAGATCCAAATGTCAAAACTGTTCACCAGAACACGAAATAATGGCAGAGACAAAGGGAGGAGTAAAAATACAGATTGGTAACTGCAACTCAAACTGAGGAAAGTGCAGTATGGTGCATTAGTGCTCATTGGCTGAGACTGCACAGTATGTACAGTGCTGTACTAGCTCTCATTGGCTGAGAGCATATGATGCCTAGAGCTCATTCTACTGTACTGGCCAGAGGAAAATATATTGTTACTGATTATTAGCTATATTTGACTACTGATAACTGAGCATAAATTCAAAATAAATAAACAGACTGTAAATAAACTGATTTAATAACTAAGGCAATAAGTTTACATAAAAACAAATTTAAATATGTTATTATAAACACCAATACACTACTCATCTGTACCAAACAGATACACACTACCAAACTAACTGATAAACCAATAACATTTGAAAACCAATTCACGAATCAATGGTGGAATGCTTAATAGATACCTTACCACTAGTTATGAATCAGAAACAAAAGGATGACTACACTGATATAGATGCACATTTATTTTTTATTTTTTGCTACCAAATAATACTTCTTTACCACCATAAATCAATAATTCTTTTATCACTTCCATGTAACACACCTTTCTTTTACACACTATTTTCAACTTCCTTTTGTATTCTTCTACTTTTAAATCAATCGTGTTCCAATTCATAAATGACATAATTTACACTCTGCAATATCTCTTGTATCTCATAGTAAGCAACCCCACTTCATTGTTGCACACTAATAGTCTGCTTCACTATATTAACTGCACTGTTCAGTACTGCAATGGATTTATATTTATATTTCAATATAAAAATATTTCTGAGAAAAACAGAGCTATAACAAATCAGCACTGTACAGGGGAATGTTAAATGAGATATACTTGTATATTAGTTTTATAATAGGGCCCACAGATTAAGGGGTTTATCAAAATAATGGAAACACATGTGGAGAAAAAATTTTTAATAAGCTGTAGGGCCACCTCAGGTATTCAGAACAGAAACAATTCAACATGGAATAGACTTGTACAAGTCATGTGGATAGTGCACATAGAAACATAGTGTAATGGAATGTGGGACCATTCTTCCTGTGAAGTATGGCCCAACTGTGCCAGTGATGGTGGAAGTGGAAAGTGTGATCTGACTTTGCACTCCAGATATTCCCACAAATGTTCAATAATATTGAGATCTGGAGATTGAGGTGGCCAGAATAGCTACTGTACCTCATTCTCATGCTCTGCAAATCACAATTTGACACGTTTTGCACAATGCACGGGTACATTATCCACTTGAAATCAGGGATGGTCATTAGGGAATGATGCCCTCAACATTAGATGAAGGTGGTCCATGAGAATGGATTCATACATTGCGGAGGTGACACAACACTGCACAATAACTAATGGCCCTCAGGAATGCCATGATACGACACCCCATAACATCACGGATCCACCTCCATGCTTCACAGTTGGAACCAAAGAGTCGGGGTGGTATGCTTCTGCAGGTTTTCGCCAGATGTACACTCTACCAGAGGTGGGAAACAATGTGTAACATGATTCATCAGACCAGATAATGAACTTCCAGTCTTTAGCATCCCAGTTTTTAAGTGCTTTGTCCCACCTTACATGTTTTGATGCATTGATGTTGGTAATCAGATTACCATAAATACCAGCAGAATGAAATTCCCAACAAACTGTTATGATGGAAACAGGATCATTCCAACTGGTGTTCAACTCTGCTGCTATTTGCAGTGCCATGGTCTTATGTTTCGGTTGTACAATCCATGTCAACGTTCACCTATCCTTATCTGACAACTATGTATGGCGTCCACAATTTGCATGTTTGGAGGCAACGCCCTGCCCTTTTTGATAGGTAGCCATAATCTTCAATACAGTTTTTCATGTTATATCTACTATTCCTGTCATTCTGGTTATTGAAGCTCCTGAAAAGATATGCACCAATGATCATGCCCTTTTTGGAGGCCACTGAGATCTGACATTTTCAACAATTACACCACAACAGCCATTTCACCTGCACCTGTGGCACTGCTATGTGATAGCCGATATTGTACTTCTCCCCTTTATATACCTCACATCGCAGGTGACGTCATCCCTATGATATACATATGGCACATTGCAAGTACTCCAGTTGCCCCTGTAGGGGTCTAAGGCATAATTCTTTCTGCAGGTGTGTATGACAGGATAAGATCTACAGGAGGTGGTGTCACAAGGGTCAGTTCTATCATCAGCACTAAGAATTTGAATGGCCATGACAGAAGCACCAAAATAGTAAACAAATATATTGCACATACTTTGCAAGAATATTTGCAAAAGAATATTAAAAACTAAGGCTATGTTGCATCAAACATGGTGAAATAAAATGTTAAAATACATGGAACCCACAATCAACACTCAAAGAACAGAAAATAAACAAAATATATAAAGGACACTACAAAAGGTAAAAGTGTATAACAATAAACAAGATATATAAAACCAACAAAAGTAAAGGGGAAGAGGAACCATGGGTGAATCATCATCATCATTCTCAAGTAGTCATGGGCTATGGAGGTCCAACCAGACCATGCAATTTAGTTCTCCAAGCATATCTGTCCTGAGCTATATCAGGCACAAGTGTAAAACCCACAAAACAAAATCAAAATATAAAAATGATTAAAATATCCTGTAAAATGGAAAAATTCAAAAACAGAGTTTAAAAAGAGTAATTAGATAAAAGATATCCGAGTATAAGGTGCTCGGACCTTATATATTACCCCGAGCATGATAATGATGTTCAAGGTTAAAAGCAGTACACACAATTACGTTTAATGGTTAAAATGGTGTCACAAAATGGCACTTGGATTCGTTGTTAGCCCGTAGAAGAAATGAATGAGTAATAAATGAATGACCTAAATGGAGCTGAGGAAGTGCAACTTACTCACTGTGATTCCTGTGAAAACATGCCTGCCATGGTTTAATAATAGGCTTTTTCTCAAAGAGTTTGTTAACGATCTGTTCTGACCAAGATCATTGCCACTGCACCTGGAGCTAGTGGGAAAACACTGCCAGAAGTTCAGGTATGGAACCAGCAGTGAAGAGTTGGACATGGCCAACTTGGCTGTGACATCTGCCAAGTCATTGCCCCTGATCCCAACAGAAGAGAATGGTGGTAGTGGCTGCCAGACAACGGAGCTGCTGGTAGATCTTGGAGAGAACAGGGTGATACCAAAGCCTCATCGTGATCAAAGCCTATCGTGAGCTAAACGAGTCAGTGTAGAAGACTCACTGACAATGATGCTTAGCTGCCATGTATCGCAAGGCTGTATGCTATCAGTAGGTTGTGGCTTCATATTTAGAAATTCAATTTGTGATCAACCTGCAAAGCTATTAGCTTATCTACAGATTTCAAAAGAACAAATGAATACACTATCCAGGGACTTAAACATGGCCCGCAAAGTTGTAGTGTCTCCACAAACCAATGTGATACCACTGAACTACCTTACAGAGTACAATTTTCCCTCTAAACTTGTTAATGATGTTTGTGCATGTTCATTTGAAGTTTGGAAAAAAAAAGGACTATTTAGATCTAGAATTTTTCCATTGGCTACTTATAAATATTTATGTCATTTTACAGATATCAATGTTTATAAATAAAGTAATTCTGTACCAAGTCATCTGTAAAACAAAAACTTCACTAAATTTATATTACTTTAAAAATTTGGGAATGTGAATACACTTTTTTTTTTATGCAATACCAACAAAACGTTTGAACAGGATGGAATTCTTGTCACAGCACTCAGGAAAATGATAAAAAATTTCATATATCCATCCGACTTTCCTATATATGAAGTAACCGAAATAATAAAGCATTATGTTATACTTACATATATTAAAATGAGTGTCATTATGTTCACTTGAATCCAATTGCTATCAACATTCGCAAACGCAAGTTTCAGTATATGACACTTACCTGGTACGGTGGAGGGGGTCCCAGCTGATCAGAAGATGACTCTCTAGCACTTTGATTCTCTCTTAAAAGAGAAATGTCATCAGTTGACACCGATTTCAGACAATTTCCCATTATACCACAGATGATAACGACTTAAATTTGCTTGTACTTCACATAAAAGTAGAAACAATTATCATTATTTCATTATTCGCAACAGTTTTTCAACTACATTTGCTACATAAATCAAATTACGTGATACAAATTGTAATTCTACTTCTTACTGACTATTTATCCAACGGCCATCTTGTACAAAGTGATAACAATACACGATCACAACAAAAGCAGCTGATTTCTTCCTATGGTGCAGTTCTCAAGATGCTGCGGGAACAGCTGAAGACAACAAAGGCAGCACACAACAGCCAATGAAATTTCGTTATATTGTAATCTTCTTACATGCCCTTCACAGACCAAATTTCAACTTTAATTTTTTGTCTTTAATAAAATAACTAAGAATTAAACATTTATCTTGCAATTATTAAAAGTTGGTGTCTTTTTTTCAATTATTTATCAAATTATTACTTCAGTAAATACATTTTATTAGACAGTTATGCATTATTCAAGGTCTCATTATTTGTGGGTTAAGAATTTTTCTTTTGCATTTCAACCAATGCGACAGTTTTCAAAGTTTATTTGTTGTTTACTGAGAAAAATTAAGCCAATGACTTTTATGGTGTTCTATAACATTGAAATTATCACTGTAAGAATGCAGTTTTTTTTTTCTGCAGCTTTTCCCTACGTTCTCAAATTAAAATTACATTTCCAAAAGAAGCTGTTTCACTTTCGGCCGTGAGTTATTTGTTCCTACCTTAAAGTTTTATTTAGTGCACTAAATAAATCGAAATGCTTGTTTAACATAGCATTTATTCAGTCCAGCTCCAGACCAGCGGGTTGTTGTTGTTTGGGGTTGTTTTACCTCTGAGCGGCACTTTTTTGCAAACCATGGGCTAAATGGCCAGGTCACATGGACCCCAAAGGCTCAGAGAAGGTTGGGGGAGGGGACCCACTGGAACAGCTGTTGGGAGACAGATGGTAGCCTCCCGTCAAGGCCATCCAGCGTGTTCTTTAACGTGCACAGGGTATGTCTCTCCCGCACAAGGGGCCGCGGCTTAACGTCCCATCCGACGGACGGCGGCCTTTCCAAGACCAGCGGGCAAAGATAATCAGCATCGATAACATAAAGCAATCTATATCACTTTATCATCAAAACGTCCGTTATTATACGTACGTTATAATTTATTAACGCATTGAAGAATAGGTTTCATGGGAGGTGTACTATATTGTATTACGCCATTTTTAAAGGTCTGATAAATATGCCTATAAAAAATCAGACCTCCTTCCTTCCTCCTCATTATAGCTTTCTAGACGTGTTACTGTATTGAAGATATGCTGAAATTTGCAGCTGTATGAATCTCTAATTGCATACGATCCCTGACATATTCTGAGCTTAAGAATGGAAGTTTCCGATTTTAGCAAACAGTTCCACTGTTACAAAGTCCAGGTTTCTATATTTTATTCCTCAGTATGTTGAAAAAGAAACTCTGTCGTTTAGTTTATTATAAGACTATCATATGTAAGCAATGGAACTGCAAAATGTAGCTTATGGCTGGCTGATTTAATATTTGACATCTATTATTGGTCTATTTCTGTTTAGAATATTAAACAATGTAACGAAAGAAAGTAAGATGTAAGATATGCTAAAAGTAATAAATGTCAAGAAAAAAGGCTAAAAGCTATTTTTTCTCAATTTCAATTTGTAGATTGGAATACAGGTAAATATAATAGAGAGCCGCATATTTCCAAGGGCTATGGTAGTTGGCGTTTAAATTGCAGATTGTAGGAAATTAGCTTGGTCATATTCATTATCCATATTATTATAACGGGTGGGATAGAAATCTAAAAATGTCCCCCTACCCCAGGGCAAGCTTCGTGATTAAGATATCAATTGATTCTTATTCTTTTTCTGCACCAATCTGGAAAAGTTTGGCATAGCCTGCCACCTATTTCGGAATTAAATAATTCACATGTTGCATTATTTATATAATTGCATTACTGTCTGGTATCAAAGTTCAGCAATGAAAATTCAATTAAAAAACTTTTTTTAAATATTTATTTCAAAGCAAATTCATGCAAATTCAAGAATTTGATGACTTCGCAGCTGGGGCTCAAGCCTCATCTTTTGCCATGGTTAATTATTTCCTTCTGTTCCTTTCTCCAGATCCTTAGATCTTGTCTTACGTTTTTCCAAAGATAAAAAAAACCAAATTTTTTATTCATCAAATCATTCACATTTATTTTTGTCAAATCCCTTTTCAATAGTATTACCATCTAGAGCATTGAGGTCAATGATCTAGAGTAGGGGTTCTCAATATGGGGTACGCGGTAAAATTTTTGGGTTACGCCGTGAGAGATAAAAATTCGCTAGATCTAGTAACAAAGTAAAAAATAACCATTGTTATACTATAACTACAGTTTTTTCTATCTATACAAGGGATACGCCAGTTACGTACACATTTCCAGGGGGGTAGCATTAAAGGTTGAGAACCACTGATCTAGAGAACAAAGTAAAATGTAATTTCCAACTGCTCATAAATTTTATTATACATTTCCTCACTAATATAAATTAAGTATATATAAATATATACCTTTTAATAACTGAAGCGTTAGCGGTAACTAATTATGTGAAACTGAAGTTTCATTCCGCATAACCACAATATCCTGAATTTATCTATAAGATATCTAATATAACAAATAGATATACATTTGTCACCTTAGATATCTTAAGAATATTTTCTAGATATTCTGGTTATGTGTGATTGGGGGTGGGATTCGAAACTCTCGTTAACTGCAATTGAAGTAGCTTTGATATTGCTCAGAAGTAGAGCAACTGATATGTTTTCAGGGAGGTCGCGGTTTCTAATCCTATTCCCAATGAAACTCAGTCCTTTTTAGCTAATACTTCAACTATTATTTCGTTGCAGGACATTTTCTGTGCTTTTACTATAATTGAATACAGCTCTTTTATCGCGTTTGGTGTAGTCACGGGTGGAGTATGCATTCTGCCGTAGATGTATCTTGAACTTGAGTACTCACTTGACTCACAGTAGCAGACTTCTTGACTTTTGGATAATCAGGACGATATATAATATAAAACTTAATGTTAAAATACAAATTTAATTACAAATTTAATTTTATGCCTAGTGGTTAGCTGCTTGGTTTTTATGCCTAATGGTTTACTGATCAAAGGGACCTGGGCTCGAGCTCCGAAAAAGACATGGATGTTGGCATAGGTTATCTTTCTGCTAAGGTCCCGCCATCCTCACAGACCGTCTACTCTGGCGTAATAAACTGACAGGTTTCTGTCAGAGCTCTGTGGCAAGCAGCTGCACAAGTTTTCTAAATGCTTGTGGAGGTCATTCCTTTTATTGCTATCCTTCCTACATTTTACGAGAAACTCACTACCAGGATGGATTCAGGTATATATTTTTACACATGAGAAAGCAATGAATTATAGCAGATGTAGGAAGGAATTATTTTTTATTTATTTCTTAGCACGTGCACATTAGTAATGCGCTAAAAAAGAAAAAGAATCCTATTGGCTCTTACAAGAACGTTATATTCTTTAGAAAACATAACTTCTTATAACAAGAAATTAAACCGTAACTGTATCATAAATTTTGTTTTGGATTGGTGTAGGAAAGGTTTGGGAATTCAAATTGTAAATATGAATTATTCTCCCTATTGTATTTCTTATCAAACTATGAAGGCAGAGAAAAATTTAATTCCTCATCTCAATTTTTTTTCGCTTTCATAAGATCCCGAATAAAAAGTTAACAAATTCGAAGTGTGGGCAACTTGAAAGTATAGGATAATTAAAATGAGAGTACGTTGATAAATGGTGAAACTACAGTTTTTGATAACTTGAAAATATGTTGACGTGACTTATAAGATAAGATGACCACTGAGAAAAATTATCACATATTGTGTTGGGCAGTGCCGCATCCAGGAATTATAAATGAAGATTGGATATTTTTTATCGGTTACCATTAAGTTGACAGTGTTTTAACTAGTATTCTACTGAGCCAATAACACATTAGGATAAGCAGTTGGTTTGTTAATCAGAATCCTAACATTGAACAAGCTCTGATAAAATGTATTTTGTTGAGGTGAAATTTCACTTGTAATTGAATAACCTATGAATAAAATAAAGGCAGATATAATTGGGGGGGGGGGAGAGCATTCTAAGTACTAAATTAGAGAACTAAGCCTAGTCCAGGGGTTGGAAAGTGGTGGCTCTTGATGCATTTTGGTCCAACATTCAACTCTGAAATTTTTTTAATGATTTCCATTGGAAACAAGCACCAAAGCAGGTTGCCAGATGATAGTTTGAAAGCACTGATGCAATTCAATGCTGTAAATACCCTCCAAATTTGATTAAGATTGAGAAAACAAATCCAAAAGTAATGCTGATGAATGGCAGCTTTTTAATGTTATTTCAATTAATTTCTGAGAAAGAAGGTCTTTTTAACTGAGCTTTTTAATAATTCTTTTCAGAAGTTTTATTGTATACACTTCAATGTAAATAATAATAAATGCCCCCACAAGCAGCTGCTTGCCACAGAGGTCTAACAGGAGCCTGTCAGTTTATATGCCATAGTAGAAGGTCTGTGAGGATGGGACCTCAGCAGAAAAACCATGAACATCCCTGCCTTACCTGGGACTTGAATCCAGGTCCTGTAGATCAGTAGCCAAGTGTGCTAACCGCTCAGATACCTATTTTAAAATTATTCATTATGGTTTTTTTTTTTTAAATCTGGGGTTTCTTTTCTCCTGTTTTCAGCTATTGACCGAATGAAGATTACAATTTGTTGATTTACCTTTTCTGTGCTGTTTTGACTCTTGATTGTGATGGTAGAATTTGTTGGGCAAGAACAGATACTTAAATTACTTACTAACAGAAATATATTTTATATTCATATGTGCTATTAAACTTACTGGCTCCTGTCAGACCTCTGTGGTAAGCAGCTACTTGAGGAGGTGTTTTAGTTTTTTAGTTAAATTATTATTGGTTAAAATTTTACAGGTTTGCTCTATATTTAAGAAAAAAAGGGCATAATTTTCAAAAATTTCAATATTTTAATATAGTAATAATAATTTCCTTTTATGTAGGCTTCTATCAAACTTCTGTGGCAAGCAGCTGCTTGAGGGGTTATTTATTTATTTATTTATTTATTTATTTATTTATTTATATACACAGACTGATCTGCTTAACCCTAGGTGATGAGAATGCAATTTTTTTCATTTTAAGGGATATATGAGAAATTCTTTTTGCATTGTTTAGGTCTAATAATATATTACTATTTACATTTTCCAGTACAAAAAATTAGTACAAAAAATACTAAAGGGTAAAAATTTTGGAAAATAAAAAGAATTTTAATATTTTTTTAAGTGATGTTTGTTTAGAGGTAAAACAACCCAATTCGCCCTTCCAGTTAAAATTTTCTCTTTCTGTTTTAGGGGAGGAATGAAATGGACATAGTTCGAGGTACCCTTAATCCTCCCTACATCAGAAGTTTCTAAACCAAAAAGCCATAGGCCACCAACAACCAACAGTTACGTTTCTGCATCATACTTTACACATTGACATCATACTTTACACTCCGACGTCATATGCTACTTGAGCAATGCCATCTGTCAGCTGAAGGCATAATCTATACACTGACCTGTTTATTACTTATTTGTATATACTTTTATTAGCTTTTGCACATTTTTCGAATTAATGATTTTAACTTCTGATACGAATTTAGGTTTTGAAGCTTTCATTTCAATAAAGTATCTCATGTTCTGCCCTTGCTTAATTAAAATGACTTCAATATCTACCGATTCTTGCGCTTTTGATCCATCAAATTGAATGATGAGTTTATCACGCAAAATCAGATATTAGTTTAGTTTGATGTATTCCTTTTTTCAAATTTATTAGTGGCAACAGTTATTTCGAATAAATTTCAACAGTTAATGTTAAGTCTATGGGAATTTTTGAGAAATTGAAGCCCACCCACCCCAATTTTGGTTGACCCCAGCGGGTTCACAAATAGCCTATATTCTACCCCTGGGTGAATGGAACGTTCATGCAAAGCTTGAAGCCTCTAGCCTCTCTGGGGCCAAGTGCATAAATGGACAGACATGCAAACTTTCTTCTTTATCTGTTAGATATTACTAAACATTAAAATCACAATTGCTTATGTATTTACTAATTAAAAATCAAGAAGAAAAAAACTTGTTTTAACTCTAAGAAAATTTTAGCATTTAAATGTCACATCTCCAGGTATTAAAAAATAATCATCATCTCTCAAACAGCTGCTTGCCATAGAGGTCTGGCAGGAGCCTGTCAATTTATACGCCATAATAGAAGGTTTGGTTTGGTCATGTTACTCATATGGATAATTCTAGATTAGCGAATAGGGTATGAACAATGTGCCTAAAGGCTGCAAAAAGAAGGGGAGACTTAGGATGTGGTGGGAAGATAGTGTCAAACAGGACCTTGTTAGAATTGGTGTAAAATGGCCAGATGTAGCTCAGGACAGATATCCTTGGAGAACTAAATTGCACAGTCTAGTTGGACCTCTGTAGCCCATGGCTGCTTGAGGATGAGGATGGCAGCACCTCGACAGAAAAACAGCATGAATATTCATGCCTTACCTGGGACTCGAACCCAGGTATATTAGACTAGTGGTCAAGCTTGCTAACCACTTGGCCATGGGACAGCTCTCCGGGTAATGGAAAGTTATTCATGCTAACATTTTTTTTTCTTCATTCAGGTGCATAAGTTGTTACTATGTTTATATTAATACAAAAATATCTAAAGTTTAAAATATACTTTTTTGTTTGAGGTATAAAATGTTCTGGAATGTATTCCACTTTTTTAAATTATAAAGTAATGTAGAGATAACGTATACACATAAAAATGGCACATGGTGAAAAATATATATTTTCTTATATTATTCTCTTTTTACTTGCAGTTTTTTACTAGAAAGAAGATAGTATGGATGCTGCTGAACTTAAAAAGCTTGAGGAAGAGCTGCTACAGCATAGAGAAAATTTGGAATATCTGGTATGTATTGAACATCTGGTATGGAATTATGAAAGATGATATGATAATGATTAAATATTTTTTATGCTATGGCTACTGATCTAAGGGACCTGGGTTCGAGCCCTGGATTAGGTATGGATGTGTGTGTCGTTTTTCTGCTGAGGTCCTGCCATCCTCTCAGACCTTCTACTCTGGCATATAAACTGACAGGCTCCTGTCAGACCTCTGTGGCAAGCAGCTGCTTGAGGGGGTATTTATTATTTATTTTTTATATAAGTACACCACGTCAGATCCTGTACTATCAGATCCTGTACTAGATCTGGGTAGTCAAATCCACAGCCAAACATAGGTAAAATATTATTTACAATAAATTGGTAATTATAATTATTAATTGGCCAAAAAGTAAGACATTAAATCACTTGCACAAATAAAACATAATATAGTAGATATTGAACGTTACCTCCTCTGACTTCCATAAATAGATTACTTTAGGTATATGCAAGCAAATGTTTTTGGTTAACTTTCTGTCACTCAAATATGGGATTTTCTTTAAAATAATTGGCATTTTTGGCCTTTGTTTCATAAACAAGAACACTTTATTTAACCTTTTAGAAATATCCAGTGCTATAAGTAAGGGCATCAAAGTGGTTGTTTGATAAAATCACTATAGCCATTTCAACATTGTGCATTTGAATCAGCATTGTACACACTATTGAATTATCAGTTAATTTTTATTACATCAGCATCATCCTTTCAATCTATTGAAAGCAACATGTTCATAACCTGCACTTATAGTTATGAAGGACAGGTTTATTTCAATAATCATATAAGCTAAATCATAATAATAAAATTAGAAAGCTGTATGTGTAACCAGGGGTCACTTTTGACAATATTGGTTGCAAAAATCTATACCAAATGTAAGTAGTAACAAGTAATTTTTATTTGACAATAGCCATCTTGGGAAATATAATATTTTTATTTTTATATTTTAAATGCATTTCAATATTTGATATATATTTTCATAAAATTAATTAGACTCACAGCTCTACTAATACATTTTATATTCATGATTTAAGCTGTAATTATATATTAAAAATCTTGAGAAGCACTTAAATGTCTCAAGTGGAAGGCTATAGCATCAATTACTAATGCTACTAGTGGCTTCAGCTTATTGCTTCTACACTTATTCTTTTTCTTGTACTGCTATTTTGTTCCTTTTCTTGTACACTTGCCTGTCACTAGTGAAGGTGGTCAAGAGAGACAAAGAGGAATATTTACCAGTCCAGTGAGCTGTCTACATGCTGGCACAGACTACAGCTGATTCCGAGGGGTTGTTTGTCCCTGGTTTTTGTTCCTTCAGCTTGCTGGGTGTTGAGGTGACTCTAATGTCTTCTTAGCTGTGATGCCAGTCCTGATTCATTTATAGAATACCACAGTCACTGATATTCTTCACAACCTTCTTTGCTGACATACACTAATTTCTGTTAGTCATTCTTTATTTACACTGTTATGCTCCTGGACTGTTTTATTCGTTGGGTGAGTTAACATTTTTTAGCACATCCTCAAGAATTAAAATTATTAAAATTCAACTGCTCCTTAAGATCTTAAAAATATTTAACTTCTCTTTAAAAAGTTTAAAAAATGTTCCACCTTCCCCTCTAGCAATGTTTTGCCACTCTCTCCATCCTGTGGCTTTATCAGGCTCCTTATGCTACTGTGTTTAGTCATATTTATGTGTATCTCCGTACTGACATTTTCAGTTGCTCTCACAGCAGGTACACGTGCTTGCTCATGCAACAGGAGATTTCATGCCGCTGGTAGGGGTGGTATCTTTGTGCTGTAGTGTTTATGCTTGTGAAAATTAAACATTATGGATTCTGCATATTGTAATTGGAATTTGGTAGGTGGTGCTATTAATGGTTTATATAATATATTATTTACTTTTAAATTATTTTCTATTACTGCCTGTGCTAAAGCTGTGTTAGGTTTTTTTATTATTGATATCCTGTTGATGTTCATGCATTCATTGTTCATATGTACGATATGTTTTACCTAAATACATATTTTTGCCATTTAATTTATTTTGGGGATCAGGTATTTCCACATTGTATATCCCTCCTGTTGTCAGTATTTATCTTGATTGTTTATTACTAAATTTTTAATGCTCTTATTTATAGTAGTTGGTAGGTTTGTATCATATTTTCGTAAAATGTTGTTTAACATATTAGGTATTCCTTTTGTATATGAGAAGCTATATGCATATTTGGAATTTATTTTTTGAAGGTTAGGGGTTGGATCTGAGTCATGCTGACTTTGATATTTAGCTGCTTTTTCCAATTTCTTAATCATATGTTCAGGGTATCCTGCATCATGCTATTTTATGTATGAATTCTAATTCTCTTTCAGGGATTGTGTTTGTGTACAGTATTTAAATGCTCTAAGTAAGGGCTAATGGTTTGATTTTTTATACTTTAATGGGTGAGCAGAATTAAATGGTATGATATTTGGTTTAGAGGTGGGTTTGCGATATACTTTGATATCACATCTATGTTTCTTTTTGATCAATAAATCAAAATATGGAATTTTGTTGTTGCTTTTGTCTCATGGGTGAATTTTATGGTCAGTAATATACTGTTAAATACTTCAATTAATGTGTTTAATTGCTCAGTGGGATGGTCCCCAAAAATTAATATATCATCAATGTAAATAATATGGAGGGATGGTTTATGATAGCTTTATCTAATGCAGATTGTTCAATGTGTTGCATTACAACATTGGCCATGAGGCCAGAGAGTTGTGAACCCATAGGTACACCCTCTATCTGGACCCATGTTTGCTGATTAACCTAAACCAGTTGGAATTGATTGCCAGGTCCAGGGTCTTGTGCACACTGAAGTACTCTGGTGCTGTGTGCCTGGCAACTCGACCTTCAGCCGCATCACTGCATTCAAGCATGGTGTGCTGGGACACACATAGCTAAGAAGACGTTAGCTTCACTTCAAAACCAGCACACTGAAAGAACGAAAGCCTACAGCTGATTCCCAAACAATCCCTTGGAATCAGCTGTAGTCTGTGCCAGCAGGTAGACAGCTCACTAGACTGGTAAATATTCCTCTTTTTCTCTTGACCATCTTTATTAGTGAAAGGCAAGTGTACAAGAAAAGGAACAAAATAGCAGTACAAGAAAAAGAATAAGTGTAGAAGCAATAAGCTGAAGCCACTAGTAGCATTAGTAATTGATGCTATAGCCTTCCACTTGAGCCATTTAAGTGCTTCTCAAGATTTTTAATATGCAATTACAGCTTAAATTGTGAATATTAAATTGTATATATTTCCATTTTTGTATAAATTTCACTCTTCAATTTTTATGTTAAATTATTATAATTTTTGAGAAATATGTTGTAAAGCTTCCATTATTGGGTTTTAGAACCATCAATATTTGAGTGCAGGTCACTTAATTCATTGACTGCCTTCACCAACAATTAATTTTTCATATGAGTTGTTAATATATGAGATGTGGCAACACAGTGAGTCTTCAAGGGCATAGAGCAGTGCTGGCAAATTGAAACACATTGCAATATGGTTGCAAGTAACAGCAGAATAGTATACAGTCACTCATTTTCTCACTTCAGAAAGGTGTTAATTTTTGTGTGTGTGATTTTTTATAGACTATGGCTGATTTGGAAACTGAGCAATTATATGTGTCATTTCATTCAACTATCCTGTGGCATATAGTGGTTAGCACTTGGCTACTGATAAAAGGGACCTGAGTTTTGAGCCCTGGGTAAGGCATGGATGTTTGTGTTGTTTTTCTGCTGAGGTCCCACCATTCTCACAGACCTACTATGGCATATAAACTGACAGACTCCTGTCAGACTTAGTTAAAAGGCAGTGTTTAAAGCAGCTGCCTGAGGAGGTATTTGTTTTAAATTTATTTTGTTTGGTGAGGCTTAGGTGGTGTACAGACAGTCACAGAAATGACTCAAGTGTATAGAGAACAGTGCTTGAAATGAGCAATTTTCAAGTGTGCAAACCCTTCACAGATGGGTGCAATTCTGTGGAGGACAATACAAGATCTCGGCAACTAAATAATGCCCATCAGTGCAAGCTCTTGTTTGCAGTGAGACCACTCTGTGAAGGTTCTGCTTGTTCAGGTACCTTCACAAGATCTTAAACACTGATGTGTGTCGTGTGGAGTAACCTGTGTCCTTGGAAAGGGGGATCCTAGTAGTTGCTCAGGGGTCCTTGTCTCCTCTCCCCAGCTCATGATTAGTAGGGACCTGTCTTGCCATTGGGGAGACAAACAGGCTCAGTCTTGCCATTGGGGAGACAAACAGGGAGCCTGTTTGTTCTACGGGTTGGACAGCACTTTAGAGCTGTGTATAGCTGTGCTGCTACACACAGCTTTGGCCTCTGCTTCAGGTAAGTGGGTGCTCTTAGGGTGGCTGCCTCCCAAGAACTATCATCTGATGGACTGGATCTTCTAGGGGCAATTATGCAGTATGGTGAGTGTCTTGCCTAAGTCCGGGTATAGGTTTGCGAGTTTCTCCACACATTTTTTTAATTTTGCTGTTATCTTTAGTTTGTGAGGCCAGTTTGGTTCTTCACACATTTCTTTTATTTATTTGCTTATTATATTTTGTGAAGATAGTTCAGTTCCTCACACTTGTCTTTAATTTATTTGTGAGGGCTTGGCTAACTGTCTGTGTGGGTATAGTGCTTGTGCAGCCCTTACACATGATCAGTCATGTTGGGCTCTGTGGTAGTTGAGAACCATGGCACTGAACCACCTAAAACAATCATGAGATCCATTACTGCATTAGATGGGGTGGGGGTGGCTCAGTCAGTAGCACGCCAGGCTCATAATCTGCAGTTCCCAGGTTCAAGTCCCAGCTGGGTCAGCGTTGAGATTTATCTCCGCAAAACTCCCCGCCCTGCTCACGGTCAGTAGGGGACACTGATGGGTTTGGAAAGGCCGCCGTCCGTAGGATGGGATGTTAAGCCGTGGCCCCCGTGTGCGGGAAAGCCATAACTGTGCACGTTAAAGAACACGCTGGATGGCCTTGTCGGGAGGTTACCATCTGTCTCCCAACAGCTGTTCCAGTGGGTCCCCTCCCCCAACCTTCTCTGAGCCTTCGGGGTCCTTGTGACCTGGCCATTTAGCCCATTGTGTGCAAAAAAGTGCCGCTCAGAGGTAAAACAACCCAACCCCAACTGCATTAGATTCTACCTCGTTTTTACCTGAGGATCATTTTCTCTTCATCATCATCTTCATCTTTTCCCTAGTTTCTGATCATACATTCCATGGGTGATCAGGTAATTGAGGACATGTCCCTATTTTTCATAAATAAAGGTTTGGAAGGTTGTGCAGATCTCCCAAAATCCGCCAAATGCCTGCAATCTGGCGACTTGCTTGCTGAGACCGCTTGTTCAAAACATTTTGAACTTCTCTTTAAGGTTACAGGAATTGGTGGGTGGCTATTATGGTCACACCCCATAAATCTTTGAATACCTCACAAGGTGTGATCTCTGAGTGGGGACTTCTTAAAGCCACAGACAAGGAAATCCTCTCAGAGCTCTGCACCCAAGGAATAACAGTAGTTCATCAGGTTAAAATCAGTACCTTGATGGGTACTAAATTTAGCCTTCAATATGCCATATCTGCCAACTTCTATCAAGATAGAATACCTTCATTGTGAGGTGCAGCCATTTATATTACTATAGATACATTATGTGTTGCTTCCAGTGTCAGAAGTATGGCCATGCCCAAACAGCTTGCTGGGGCAAACTGACCTATATCCTTCCTGTGTTTGACCTATGTAGTCAGGATCACTTTGATTTTGACTGCACAGCAGACAAGGTAAGTTGTGTGAACTGTAGTGATGACCATCTGACATTCTTCTGTGACTGTCTCAAATAGCAGGAGAAAAAGGAGGTACAATGCCTCAAAACTATTAATAGCATTTCTTATCCTGAGGTTAGAAAGCTTGCTGCACTCCTCCCCCCCCAGCAAGGTTTCTTATGCTGGTGGGGTTATCGGAAAGCCCATCATTCTGAGGGGGTTCTGTGGCAGTGCAGACTGATAGTGTACCACCCACTGAATCTTTCTTGACTGCAGCTAAGTACCTCCTAATACAGGTGAAACCGAGGTTGGTGTCAACTTCATCAACCCTGGTTTTCATAACTGCCACACAACCGTTTCAACCGTTGTGAGCACAGCACACTTTTCCACCACTGGAAGGCCTCCTCCTTTACCTCAGACAGCTAGAACTTCTAAACCAAAGGGGTCCCCCCACCAGGGCCAAAGAAAAAATCTCAACAACCTTCTCATAAAAGTCCACAAAACTCCCTGCCCATGGTCAGTAGGGGACACCGATGGGTTTAGAAAGGCCGCCATCTCTCAGATGGGATGTTAAGCCATAGCCCCGTGTGCAGGAGAGCCATACCCTGCGCACTTTAAAGAACACACTGGATTTCCTTGATGGGAGGCTACCATCTGCCTCCCAACAGCTGTTCCAGTGGATCCCCTTCCCCAACCTTCTCTGATCCTTCGGGATCCTTGTGACCTGGCCATTTAGCCCATGTGTGCAAAAAAGTGCCGCTCAGAGGTAAAACAGCTCAAAATCCTCAAAAGGCAGTTACTGATCCATGTCTCTCAGACAATTCTGAAGACATGGATACAGACTGCTTCTTATTTATAAAACTGTCCACCAGGGCAGTTAAACTGAATAGGAATTTGTCATCCCCCACTCTTCTAAATCCTCAGGTAGTCACACACTCTTACAATGGCATTGTCGTGAATTCCAGAGGAATCATAACATCAAGTTCCTCCTTTGGACACACGAGTTCATCTGCATGTGCCTGCAGGATACATACTTGCAGCCAATCACAGATACCACAATCTGACACTGGAATAGAAATGGTCCAACTCACAGGAAGTTTTGCCATCCTCATGAGCAACCATTCTCCATTCCAGGTCATACCCCTCACCACTACTCTAGAGGCTGTAGCCATTTGCCTCTTTGTGGGATCTTCATTGACTGTCTGCTCTGTATATCTTCCTCCAAGAAGATGATACTTATGGGAAGACCTTATGACCTGTATATGGCCTCTATGGCAGCAGTCCTTATTGTTAGAATCCCATCTGGAGATGAGATTTATCTATGCAAAACTCCTTGCCCTACCCACGATCAGTAGGGGACACCGATGGGATTGGAAAGGCTGCTGTCTGTTGGATGGAACATTAAGCCATGCCCTTGTGTGTAGAAGAGCCATACCCTGTGCATATTGAAGAACACATGGATGGTCTTCATGAGAGGCTACCATATGTCTTCCAACAGTTGTTCCAGTTGTTCCCCTTCCCCAACCTTCTCTGAAGCCTTTCATGTGACCTGGCCATTTAACCCACTGTGTGCAAATAAGTGCCACTCAGAGGTGAAACTACTCAACTCATTATTATTAGAAGTGGCTCAGTCACTAGTGCACCAAGCTTGTAATCTGCAGTTCCCACACTGCAGTAATTCACATCTGTGCCAGCATTGAGAGATTTGTTTGCACTAATTCCCTACATTGCCCTAGTGAGGACTAATTATCATTATTGTCATAATTATCATTTTTCTCATTCTTAAAACTGACTTTTAATTTATTTATTGTACTTTCAAATGTAATATATACTACAAAAACCTAGTCAAGGTTTTGGGTTGTTTATATGTTGATTGATTTTAATGTAGAATTTCTATGATAATAAACTTGCAGTTTTTTCTTTGTGAGCACAGCACACTTTGGTAGATGTCAAGTTTCATATCACTCTCTGAGAATGTGCTTTCCTAACCTCTGTTTCAACTTTTACTAGAATTTGTGTACAACTTTATGACGATTTTTTGTAACTTAAATACATTTTAACATTAGCACTGTGAATTGTAATATATTTATATAAATCTTTTATATGCACATATCAATGATACAGAACCCAAATTATATCCTTGAGGTATACTATTATTCAATATTAATTTATTACTATTGGGTCTATGAAAAAGTCTTGTCCAATTAAATTCATGTGATACATTCATGTGCTTTCTGCAAATGTACGGAGGTGACAAGCAGCAGTCCGTATGGTATCTAATGGTATTAATTAATGGTACAAGCTAGAATTCAGTCAAATGAATTCAGACCCATTTTCAGTTTTTCTGCTTTATTTTTTTACTTATTTTATAAAATTGCTCTAGTATCAGATACAATAAATTGAAAGTAAAATAAACATAAATGATAAAAAAATTTAAATTGTAAACTTTTTATTGAGATGACTGATATATATATATATATATTTTGCAGCATAATTCAAAAAGAATATTGGATGTGAAACTAGAAGTAACTCGGCTATTAAGTGATCTCTCTGTTAACCAATATAGTGGCCTTTTACCTGCAAACAGTTTCAGCATCATGCTAAACAGTTTATTATGGTTTTGTAAGGTGGAAGAGACTAATGCTGCTCTTCAGCAAAGAGCTAAAGACTGGGCATACGTATGAAAAATAATATCTTTTATTATCTATACAAATTTATTTATTTTATTATATTGTATAAATTCATAGAAGTTTGTTATCAGATTAATTTAATTCTTTAGTGAAATGCAGAAAAATTGTATAATTAATTCAGTAATAAAAGTCCAGTATAATGTATCCAAATTACATATAGCAAAAACGTGCACAAAACTGGTGGCAGTCTATTGAAATTAAACAATTTATACTAAATGTTAAACAAAATTATGACACTGAGTAGTTTTAAAGACCATAAAATCTATATGGTTGGAAAGTTTATTTCCTTATTTATTTGATGACAAGCAGATGTGGACTTTTTATAATCCCTACACTGATGTGCATACCAGATATATAGCCACAGTGGGACCTTTTGCCGTAACCCTGGCTGTTGTGTTCTTGTAGCCCTCCCTCCTTTTGAAAATATGACTCAACAGTAATTTAGAAGTTATGATTTGAGAAATAAATTTATGTGGTAATTATTTCTTTCCTGATATTTTCCTATTACATGTAATTCTGAACTTTTCTGGAAGCAAAGAAGAAACAGTTTATATCTAATTTTTTTCTAGAACCCTTCCTCCACATGCATTTAACTTGGAATGCCTCCTCCCTCTAAATATTATTTTCTGTCTAAGTGTTGGCATACCAAATCTATTTTAATAATACTTTTTATAGGCAAGTTGTAACTATTATTTATTTGAGCATAAATAAAAAAATTAGTAAAATTTGAAAGTATTATTTATTTGGATGTGAATAAACAAAATTATTTAATGACTGAAGTTTAATTATCAACAGTTTGTGAATGTACCTTGTGCATCCACAAGGAAATCTGTCTGCTTATAAGTTAAATTTAGGTATGGAGGTAGAGAGAAACTGTTCAGGTACCTCAAAAGTGGTAGAAAAAAAAATTATTTCCAAAATTTCAAGCTTAATATGTAATAAAGCATATGCATTTTCTTTGTCCTTAGTATTATTTCATAATAAATAAAATAATTAATAACAATTATTTATAAAAAAGGTAAAGTAATCCTAATGGCCTTTAATTCTACAAGCTACTATTAATCTAGTAAGGTATCTTATGAGAGCTTTTTTAAGACTCTTGTGTCTGTTTCCACATCTGGAAACGCTCTTTGTCTGTTCCATACTATAAAACCACTCATTAAGTTATCTACCTGAACATCAATGGGTAACTTAAACCTGTGTAACAAGTCATAAAATGTCTCAATTGGGCATAGTCAAAACTGCAATTCAGTCAATTGGAAACAACCTGGAAGAAGCACATCTTCAGTAAGCATTAGCATTACCTGGAAGAAGCACATCTTCAGTAAGCATTCTATTTATCCTCCTGCTTACCGAAGATGTGCATTACCTGGAAGAAGCACATCTTCAGTAAGCATTATATATATCCTCCTCCTCCTCCTCCTCCTCCTCCTCCTCCTCCTCCTCCTCCTCCTCCTCCTCCTCCTCCTCCTCCTCCTCCTCCTCCTCCTCCTCCTCCTCCTCCTCCTCCTCCTCCTCCTCCTCCTCCTCCTCCTCCTCCTCCTCCTCCTCCTCCTCCTCCTCCTCCTCCTCCTCCTCCTCCTCCTCCTCCTCCTCCTCCTCCTCCTCCTCCTCCTCCTCCTCCTCCTCCTCCTCCTCCTCCTCCTCCTCCTCCTCCTCCTCCTCCTCCTCCTCCTCCTCCTCCTCCTCCTCCTCCTCCTCCTCCTCCTCCTCCTCCTCCTCCTCCTCCTCCTCCTCCTCCTCCTCCTCCTCCTCCTCCTCCTCCTCCTCCTCCTCCTCCTCCTCCTCCTCCTCCTCCTCCTCCTCCTCCTCCTCCTCCTCCTCCTCCTCCTCCTCCTCCTCCTCCTCCTCCTCCTCCTCCTCCTCCAGGTATATTGTGGATGTACCCCCTCAAGTAGCTGCTTGCCACAGAGGTCTGACAGGAGCCTGTCAGTTTATATGCCACAGTAGAAGATCTGAGAGGATGGCAGGACCTCAGCAGAAAACAACATGAACATCCATGCCTATCCGGGGCTCAAACCCAGGTTCCGTAGATCAGTAGCCGCGCTAACCACTTGGCCAATGCAGATAGTAAAAGTTCTATTAGTATCTACACCCATAAAACTTTATCAGCATCCAGGCATATTGCCTACTTAATAACTAACAAGATTCTGCAAATGGTTGAAGTCTAATGTATGTTTGTGATAAATCAGTCAAATAGTTTAATAATAACTAATTAATAAACTACAGGAAATAAAAAATACAACATTCACAAAAAGTTATGCAAATGTCACAAAATTTAGAGAAGCAGTAGTATATGGAAATGCATGGAAATGATTAAGTTTGCAGGACGATTGAAACAATTAAACAGGTGCAGAGCAGACAAACACAGATAAAAGCAATCAGCTCCCTGGTTGACAAATCGTGGAAATTGTTCTAAACTGCTAAAGATGCCCTTACGCAGACGTTGACAGCTGTTGCAGCAGTTAATAGACTGAGCATGGAAGAATCATCGGCCTTAGAGAAGCTGGTTTGTCATATAGAGGTGTGGCCAATAGGGTTGGCCACAGTCCCAGCACCATCATACACATAAAGCACCAGTGGGTTCAAGAAGAATCCAGCACACGCCGACAAGGATCAGAAAGACAATGTATGGCCACAGAGTGACAGGACCACCATTTGCAATGCATGGCATTGCACGACAGATTTGCGACTACAACTCTACTGCGATGGGACTGGCAACAGGTAACACATCGAATACCTACCAGGCAGATGGTAAGCAACAGGCTTTTACAGTTTTCATTGCGAGCCTATCATCTGGCACTGCGTTTGCCCCTCACATCTTCCCACGTGCAAGCACATCTTCAGTGATGTCGCCTCAGGCAGAACTAGAATGAACAAGAGTAAAGTACGATGTTTAGTGATTAATCTCAGTTTTGTCTTGGTCAGCATGATGGTAGAAAATGTGCTCACTATCATCCAGGGAAAGGAATGCCGCCCAGTATGTGCAACATTGTCATATAGCTACAGCACCTTGGTCTTAACTCTTATGATATGTTACCAACAATTTGCAGCCAGTGGATGTCCCATTTGTTCAGCAGCATAGAACCTTTTACCAGCAAGATAATGCCCATCCCCACACAGCCCATATTAGTTTGCAGTATCTACATGAGCAAAATGTTCAGGTACTACCATGGCCAGCACGCTCGCCGAACCTTTCACCTATTTAACACGTTTAGGACATGATGGGCTGATAGCTTCAACAACACCCAAGAGGTGCACCAACCACTGCCACTGAAATGGAACAACGACTTCACGCTATTTGGCATTCTATCCCTCAGGAGGACATTATAGAGCTGTACGATAGCCTTCCCAGCTGTGTTCATGAATGCATTGCTGTGCAGGGCGGTTTACCATCATACTAATTATACCACTTTACTGGTAGATAAAGTAGTAATTTTCCATATTTTTTTTATAATGTAATCAATCTCTCATCTCAGTGTATGCTAACAGCTGTCTGCATTTCAATAAAATGGCATTAATCCTTCCAGGTGTTGAATTTTTTTTTCCTCTAGTGTAGCTGAAAAAATATGCTGTTAAAAATAAAAACCTTTTTGTAAAAATATGCTTTACTAAATTTAGACAAAAATTTATATAATTCTAATTTTGCCACTTCTTTTAAATTAATTTTGCTCTTTTAATTGCAGTTATTAAGCTGTCCCGTGGCCAAGTGGTTAGCACGCTTGGCTACTGTCTAAGGGACCTGGGTTTGAGCCCCGGGTAAGGCATGGATGTGTGTGTCGTTTTTCTGCTGAGGTCCTGCCATCCTCTCAGACCTTCAACTATGGCATATAAACTGACAGGCTCCTGTCAGACCTCTGTGGCAAGCAGCTGTTTGAGTGGGTATTTATTTTATTTTTTATTTTATTTATTGATGATTATGGGAAGACACTTCTTTTTATTACCCAATAACTCTCCTCTGAAACTTCATAATCTCCACTATTGAAATTTTCATGCGACTGATATTTAATTTCTGTTTTTTACATAACACCCTAGTAATATTTTGAATTTATATTCTGCTTTGCTAGCAAAAAGATTACTTCTTTTACATAGAATAAGTTTTTTAACATAGCATTATCCGAAAGGATTTTTTTTCTTTTCCTTTTTTTGTTTTTAGAGTTAATATCAATCATTTAAATTTTTAAATCAGGTTTCTTTTAGCAATATCCCAAGTAATTTTTCAGTTATGTCAGCCATCAATAATAAGGCAGTAATATTTGTTCATATTTCTGCATATCTTATCAAATGTGAGACTTTATCCACCATCAGCTTTAACATCAAATTTTTTCCCCACGGTTTTATCTGCATTAAGGTTAATCTTTTATCCACTGAGAGCTTTTAAATGCAGATATCTGCATCCATGCAGGGATCTGGAGATGATACTTGGGTTTGCCTCTTGGCTCATGATTGTGCTTCACCTTGTGAAGTGTCTTCATTGGAATTTCTTAACTCTTATTTTTCTATACATGTAACATACAGGGATATTCATTCAATTTTTTGGCTTCATGACGAAAGTAAGGGCAACATGTTCATATTCAGTTTCCTGTTACTCACGATCTCATTGAATTGAATTACATTCTAATATATAAGCTATTGGTTCGTTTATTATGGTTTTATTACTACTATATAGTTTTATTACGTACTATTGGAACATTATATATTAGAATTATCGTTATATAAGCTTTTGGTTGTTACTCATGATCTCATTGAATTGAATTACATTCTAATATATAAGTTTGTAAAATATGTATATATAATATATATATACATATTTTACAAACTATTCTGGATAAATAATCATTATGAAGATCTTAAAAGAACCATTATTTGATGTTTGAAGGTAAATGTTGCTTTTCTGAAATACTATTACCACCAGATTCAAATTGGAAATGGTGTGTTAAACTGAAGAGAGAGTTTACATTGAAAAATATAGACCAAAATTCTTGTATGTATCACTATTTTCATGTTTTGTTGGGTAACTTAGTGAGTGCTTCTCTCCCTATCTGTGTTTTTCTTAACTGCAAATACTGTTCTATCTTGCCCTCCTTCACACCAAGACTTTCCTCCACATTTTTTTCACTATCCATTATGCCTACCTTATGATCAGCAAATGTTTCCAGCTTCTGAACAACTGTTTTGAATATATCATTTCATTTTTGGTAAACCTTTGTGGTATTTGTACCATTTTTTCTCATTGCTTAATTAATTGTGTATAATACTCTTAAAATTCATCAGTATTCATTTAATGAATGATAAATCTATTTTTATACTGTATATAATACTATATAATCAGGTAGAGCTGAAAATTTTTATAAAATAGTAATTTTCCTTATGTTATTAATATAAATGATTTACTTTATGTACTAGTACTTTTATGTATTAAAGAAATATTGTAGAACACTGTTTACACTTATATATATACTGTGACCATATAGTTACATAACTACCATTATTTTTGGGGACGGGGTGGCTTAGTTGGTAGTACCCCAGGCTTGTAATCTGCAGTTCCCAGATTCAAGCCCCTCCTGGGCCACCATTTAGATTTATCTTCACAAAACTCCCTTCCCTCAGTCAGTAGGGGGACACTGATGGGCTTGGAAAGGTGTTGTCTGTTGAATGGGAAGTTAACCTGTGGCCCTGTGTCCAAGAGAGCCATACCCTGTGCATGTTAAAGAACATGCTGTATGGCATTGATGGGAGTCTACCATCTGTCTCATATAAAACTGTTAAATATATAAAACAGCTGTCCAGTGGATCCCCTTCTTTGAGCCCTTGGTATCCTTGTGATCTGTCCATTTAATCTACTGTGTGCAAAAAAGTGCTGCTCAGAGGCAAAACAACCCAACCATTATTTTTGAAAGTAGATTCCTCCCTTGTGGTGTAGTGGTATTTTGAAGAGGATTGCTTGCATTTCAGTAGCCAAGGTTTGGGGTATGTAATCCAATGATGGGTCCAAAGACGGACTGAAATTAAGGCTAAGATGAAAATTTATATTTAAAGACAATATATTTTTGTTTGCAAAAACATCTTTCTATCTTCTGCTCTGTGTCATCATTGCATTTTATAAGTTACTAGCCAAAGTATCTGGGGTCCGGGTAAGGCATGGATGTTCGTGTTGTTTTTCTGCTGAGGTCCCGCCATTCTTACAGATCTACCATGGCATATAAACTGACAGTCTCCTTTTAGACCTCTGTGGCAAGTATCTGCTTGAGGAGGGTATTTATTATTTATTTTACATTTATACATGACAATAGTTGATTTCAGCAACTGCTAATTTTAAGTCTTTGTCACACTCCAGTTTTTAACTGTTAAGATCTAGGGAATTTTGAGGAATTCAAGGTTTGAGGCAATCTAAGGTTTTGCCTTACCGATAAGTATATAATACTGACATGCTCTTGTCAGTATTTGATGAAGGATTTATTTTACCAGAACTATTAATATTGTTCAGAAGTTAGTGTTAATTTTCATGTGAAATTCTTGAAGTATATATAGATGCATTAAATAAACAAAATTTTGATTTAACTTCACTGGTTTTATTTTTTTTTAATGCATTCTTCCCTTTTTTGAATTGTTCATGACCACTCTTCACATCTTGATTAAGTGCTAGATGTGCTTTTTGTTATCAGTTCCACTTCACATCTGCATGAACTTATTGGTACACTTCCATGTTTGGTATACAGTCACCCGTCTTGTTTCAGTTTTACCATCTTTTGAAAATTAAATATATATATCCCATTTTAATTAATGTTATAGTGATTGAGAAAATTGGAGTCACATTATTTGGGTCATAAACTATCTTTAGTACTAAGGGAAACAATTTTTTTTGTCAAATGGCAGATATTGCATAAGCAAAATTCCATCTTACCTATGAGAACTTGAATAATGAGAGCTTTAAACTGCTTGATTTTGTTTGTCATTTCATTCTATATTATGATTCTTGTATATTGGATGAACATTAGGAAATGTAAGTTTATAGGATGAAACATTTGCATATGCTTGTGTAGATATAGGCAAATTAGAAATCATCACTAGAGATAAATGTTCTTAAAATACAAGTTACTTAACAGTTAATCTCACTACTACAATTATACTATTTACAATAAAGCTTGTTGTACCCTTCTACATAAGACCCCAGATTGTGTAAATTATTTGCTGAGATGATAGCATTCCACAAAGTTTTATTTATTCAGCACGTGAACTTCTACTGCATGCAGATTATGAATATTGAAATATCTGCAAACATACAGGTCTGAATTTTCCATAAAGCATGTTAGGCATGTTAGAATGGGCTAGGGGTGCCAACATAATAAAGGCACCAGCATTGAAGTGTTACATTTTGTTTATTTTCTTAGTAATGAAATTGCATACTTTTCAGTTCTTAGAAGGAGTTAAAAACTAGTAAATATCCCTTTTTCAATGGTGGTTTAAAGAACTCTCCATCTCAATCAAATTTATCTAAATATCAGTTTTAAATAATATTCATTATAATATATACACCGAAGAGCCAAAACATTATGACTACCTGCCTAATATAATGTTGGTCCTCCATGTGCTGCCAAAACAGCTCTTACCCAGCGAGGCATGGATGCTACAAGATTTCTAAAGGTGGCTTGTGGTATCTGGCACCAACATGTTACTAGCAGATCCTTTAACTCTTGTAAGTTATGTGGTTGAGCCACCACAGAGTGGATGTGTATTCCAACGCAAACCAGATGCTTAATTGGATTGATGTCCGGGGAATTTGGAGGTCAGAGCAATACCTGGAAGTCTTCCTCAGGTTCCACGAACCAATCTCAAACAATCCAGACAGTGTGGTATGGGGCATTTATCCTGCTGAAAGAATGCACTATTAGAGGGGAATACTGTTGCCATGAAAGGATGTACCTGGTCTGCAATGACGTTTAGGTAGGTGGTAGACATCATAGTTTCCTGCACCTGAATGACTAGACCCAGTGTTTCCCAGCAGAATATTGTCCAGAGCATTACACTTCACTGACTTGTTTTCATCCCATGGTGCATCCTGGTGCCAACACTTCCCCAGGTAAATGGCACACACATACCCACCATCCACATGGTGCAACAGGAAATGAGATTCATCGGACCGGACAACCTTCTAATCATTCAAGGTCCAGTTTTTATTCTCGCATTCCCATTTTAGGTGCTTTCGGCGGTGAACCGAGGTTAGCATGGGCACTTGTAGTGACCTGCTGCTACGCAGCCCCATTTTCAACAGGGTTCGATGTACTATGTGTTGTGACACATTACTCCCGTCACCAGCATTCAAATTACAGGTGAATTGCGTCACAATATCCCTTCTGTTGGCTCATACCATATGGATAGCCTTCACTCGCCTCTAGCATTGTGAGCTGTGGTCGGCCCATACCTTGCCAGAGGTTCATGGTTTTTCCCTCCTCAGACCACTTTTTGAATGTGTATGAATGTATTTTTGAATGTGAATGTGTTTGAAGGGGTATGTGTGTGCCACTGCTGACTGTGAGCACCTCACAAGCCTTGCCGTCTCGGATATGCTCTGACCCAGTTGTCTGGCCATTACAATTTGGACTTTGTCAAACTCACTTAAATCCGCTGCCCTTCCCATCTGAAGAACAAGAATAACACTCATTAACAGAGCATTATCAGGGCATTATTTATACCGTTTCATGACCTTTACACGTGCCATTGTTTACCTGCAGTTGCTTTGATTTGCATAAAGACGCTCTGGTCATAATGTTTTGGCTCTTCAGTGTATATTGTTATTGAAGCTAATATATTTGACAGAAGACACTGCTGTTACACTCATAGTGTTTCAGAATTGATGGAAATTAAAAAAATGCAACACAAACATATAAAATTTCATTTATTGTAATAAACAATTTGTTATTTGTGAGGTAAAATCTTACAACTAATAACACTGCTATTAAAATTTTCATCTTTTAGAACTCTTTAACTCTTAAAGTGACCAAAGAGGGTTCCAGAGCAAAAAAAAAAAGGAAGGAAGAAATATGTTTTAAATTGGAAAATTAATAATTTTATTTTTAAATGTTATTGCATATCAAATATTAAAAAATATATACTGTGTATCACATTAATTTATTTAATTTCTGCAGTCTTCGGCAACAAAACTGAAGTACTTTTAAAATTCATACATTAATTTTGAATACATTATTTCTTTTTATGTGGTTTTGGAAGCAAAATTTTTTCCCTTTTTTTTAAATAGAAAATAAAAAATAAAGGCTGTACATACACACTAACACTTTGAGAAACTAGGGGTACCTGAGATGTAAATTAAGCCCTGTTGATCCACAGTTTTGAATACATTATTTCTTTTTACGTGGTTTTGGAAGCAAAAATTTTTCCCTTTTTTTTAATAGAAAATAAAAAATAAAGGCTGTACATACACACTAACACGTTGAGAAACTAGGGGTATCTGAGATGCAAATTAAGCCCTGTTGATCCACAGTTTGTTGGAAGTCCTTACTGGAAATTGTAACCAGAATCTTTTGTCTTTTTGTGTATTTTATAAAAAACAAGAAGTACAGTAAAGGAAGTGGTAATCTCTGAATATCTATAGTGAACATTTACTGACAATAGGTTCCTCTGACAGGCATCTGATATATGTTTGGGGAGGATTATTTCTTTTGCCTATTAACTTTCCATTAATGGCTTTAACTATTTCCATTGACATTCCATAACCAGATTATAAGTTGCCGAGACTTAGTCCTGGCATGTGTATTGTGAGTGACCAGCAAGCTAATATTGTCTCCTTGGTTATGAAAACATGACATTGTTTCATTTGGGTTTAATATGTAATATTCCAGATGTTAGCCATCATTTAATTATCTAAGTTTAAGTATTGCTTTAATATATTCATAATGGAGTTGAATTGTATACCAAATTAAGAAACTAAAAGTAATATGATTTTTTTATTTTAAAGAAATGTTCTTTTATGACAGAAAACTCATCACCAACTTCAAAAGTATAAATATTCATGTATCATATTTCAGGCACAGATTCAAAATTTGGTGAGAATATGTCCAAACATAATATACGAAGAAGAATTTCTTACAACAGTTTCCATTCCTCAGTGCTTAATAAAAGTATGTAACTTATTTCTTATATACAGTGGTTTCCATAAATTAAGGAAAACTCAGAAAAATTATGATAAACTAAAAACTATATGAATGATTTTAATGAAATTTGATGGAAACATGAATTACAATGCTAGTTTGAGAATGGCAGAAAATATTTTACACTAGAAACATTTTTCGTCAAAAAGAATAAAAAAAACACAGAAACTTGTCCAAAAATGAGGTATCAGAATGCATGGGCAAAGTTTTTTAATAAGGAGTGAGGTCACCCCTTACAACAAAGGCACGACAGCAATGTTCCATGCTGTTTATGATGTTGTGAATCAGCTCAGTAGGGAGTAACACCATTGTTCCTTTAGCAGTAATATGCTCCCCATTTGTTTCAGGTGGCGGATTGAGGGCAGCAATATGTCTTCCTAGAGCACCCCACACATGCTCAATCGGATTTAGGTTGGGAGATTGAGCTGGCCACTTCATGCGCATAATGGTCTCTTGAAGGTATTATTCCACTAGACAAGCATTATCGTCTTTTAAGATGAATGTTTCACCTATTGCACCAGCATAAGTACATACATAAGGTCCAGGATGTCATCTCTATACCTTTGAGCATTGAGGTTCCCACTTGTCATCACATAGAGGTCTGTGCGTCCACCTAAGGAAATGCCACCCCAAACACACCTACCTCTACTGTAACTGTCTCTTCGATGGATGTTACTGGATGATAGTGGGTACCTAGTTCTCTCCATATCAAACAATGTCCAGAATCACTCTGCAAGCAATATCTGGACTCATCTCTGAAGAGTACTGACCTCTATTGCTCTTCTGCCCAGTTACCATGCATCCATGCCCAATTCAACTGCTCTTAAAAAAAGGTAGACTTTCGGCACAATTCATGTAGAGAATTGCAGTAAAAATTAGACCATAATGCTACCTAACCATATTGGCAATAAATAATTAGCATGATTCAAAATTTGCAAGTCTCATAATTAGAGATATGAATGAACAGATTGATTTCCATAATATCAAACTAATGTAGACGATAGGTACTCTCCCAGCTGCTCGGCAGCCTTAATGTCAGCGTTCTAATAGGAATTAACCAGCACACAATGCTCAAAATTCGAAAGTACCAAAATCAAAGAGATGAATGAACAGAAGATTTCAATAATATATAAGTAATGCAGAAGATAGGTACTCTCTCCGCTGCTTCGCAGCCTCAATGTCAGTGTTCTGATAGGCCTCAACCAGCACACGAAGGTGGCTTTTGGTGCCATCCATATGATGTAGTACTGTCCTGTATAGTGGAACGTTGGATGGCATCATTCATTCATATTCAATCTCACTCCTGTGACGTGACTTGAGGGGTATACAAATTACTGGCCTTCTAGCATACACACCTCCCTCATGAAGCCTTCTATGCACAGTAGAAGCTGATACAACCCTCCCAGTGGCTGCTGCAAGAGAGGATCATAGCTGAGAGGGAATAGACATCCTGCTCCTTCATGCTGTTAATCTAGATATCTGCCTTGTACAGTGTTCGTAACTCTAGTCCTTCCTCAGCTAAACCTCCAAGCCACGGAATCTGTGCTAAGAAATTGATACCATGGTCTATGGACAACAGGACTCGCATTCAGCCATCAGGCCATGTCTGACTGACTTTGGTCTGCTGCGAGCCGACCAATAGCTCTCCACCGCAGTTCATTTGGCAAATGATGTCTCATTCCTACAAAATGGTTATTTCAGATTTCTTTACTCAATTTACAACACAAAATAATGATCCACTCCAAAACACCTGTTTTTATGCTGCTATCCAATTACACAAATTGACACAACCTAGACTAATTGGTATATGATATGCTCACTAGGCATTACTTTACTGGTTACATGAACAAGTTTGGTGAGGATCACATAAATTTTTGGCGAATTATTGCGATTTTTCTCATTTTTCCTTAATTTATGGAAACTAGTGCATTAATGTATATAATCATATAATAATATTTATAATATATATAATAATACACCCAATTCTTTTTTACACTGTAGATAGGTTTCTGAAAAACCGTGTAAGAAAAAAAAAATACAGTGCATATGAGAAAATAGAAGACAGGTTCCAGACATGAAAACCCAGTACAAATAATAAGTTGTTTTCAAACAAATCATATCAAAATCTTTAATTATATCATTATTTGATTTTTATTCATTTAAATACATTTTTTATTTTATAAGCTTATAAAGATAATTATATGTACATGTATAAAGTAAATTATCCTTCATAAAGGAAATAATATGTCACTAATTCAAGAATACAAAAGTACAAAAAATATGACTTACATGTGCTTGTTAACTAGATTTTATTCATTGTCCTTTTCTGACAATAGATGTCAGAAAATCTATTTCTGACATCTAGAAATGATTTTAGATTATATTTACTTGTTCAGCCTGGGAAAATTTCATTATGGGCAACTAGTAGTCACCAAAAAAAGAACAGAGTGTGAGAACTAAACAGTGTTGCATATGTCAGTGACTGCAGGGATGCCAACATTAGAATTGGTATTTAATTCCATTCAGTTGGTGTGAAATAATAAGCATTTACATTTTGGGTTATGCAAATTTTGAATCACTCTGTACAATGTTGCACAAACAGTACAAGTATTATTTCTCAATGTAGAAAATAATTGCTACTAGTTGTGTTAATATAATAATATAGCTTTGTGGTCAACCTAAAGCACAGTATGGGTTACTGGGCTCCCTGGTGCATGATTGGCAAGGCATTCCTGTAAACATTTTTCTTGAGTGACAAAGCTATCATCAGCAAGAGCCTACTGTATTTTAATTTTATATTTCTCCAAATTTTTGCATTGCTCCAGTTGAGAAAAGCTGTGTTAAACACTTGGATATCCTCAACATGAGAGTCAATTTTGTATAACAATTGTCTTTTGGGCATTTTTAATTTATCTTGTCCAGCAGGTGACTGGTAACATATCCATTTAGTTGTTTGTGCAATAACCCTACCAGTGCCCAGCCATGAAAAACTGGCATGAAATCACAGACCAAGCTATTTTTCTGCTATGCTCAACCAAAAAAATTAACTTAGGACTTTTTTTGCAAACAGCTAACAAACAGAAATAGTCGTGTTATGTATCAAATTAAGCAGCATTTTATGAAAATAAATTATTTAAATAAATTTACAAACATATTAATTCTAATAAAGACTTCTTCAGAATGATATAGTAAAAAAAGAACTGGCAAGGCAGTTAAGGTTTAATTCTGGAAAATACGAATAGAAACAGTTATATATCAGTGGAAAGGAAAGTTTTTACTGAATGATTTTGCACTGTTCACATTCATGAGATTTTCTGTCCAGTTTATGGCAGTACAGGAAGACTTAGCTGTCCCCCACTCCCCTCGCATGAACACATTTCCTGTGTGGTGTTATGTAAATCAAAAACACACTTTTGGTGCAAACCCCAAAGTGCAATACCCACATTTTCTGTGGGTGTTGTGATAAATTTGGGATTGTAGCATTTTGGAGATAGTGGTATAGTGCAAAGTTAATGCACTAAGGTAAAAAAAAAATCTGTATCTTTAGGAAGACAAAGACAAGACTTTGAAGTGTTTGAAGTGGGAGGAGGGAACTTTTTTTAAAATCATTAAATATAAGCTCATAAACTTATAATTTCATTAAAATAAAATTTTGCCAAATGTGTATGGGGGGGAGATTAAAGCCCCACAGCTGACAGAGAAGGGGTGTGTTAAAACCCTTGACAAAATGGCATCATTGTCCCCCTCCCCACCATAGGAAGACTGATTTCTGAAGCAAGGAAATCCTTTTTACTTCCATATGCAATAATTCATTCATTCTCAGGAAACAATAAATGATAAAGTTTTATTGATTGGAAAACCAAGGAATAATAATAATAAAAAGATTAACAAATAACCTAAGATTGATGTTAAAAAAATTTCTTCAGCAAAAAGTTGTAAGATGACCTCATCAGAAAAAGCTGGTGAAGATATCATAATTCTAAAAGATCGATTTTGATAAATAATTCTATGGAAATAAAAACGAAAATTTAATGAAATTGTAAATAAAGTACTAACTGAACAAATGCAGGCTGGTGCTGCAGGCACACAAGCAGCCACCACATGTGCATCCAGTTAGTGATATATGCATCTTTTGCTCTGCTCTAAATGAAATGGCATGTTCCCAGAACTAAAAGGTTCCAGTTTCAATCTTGGAAAATATCCTGATGAGTAATGTGATAAATGATAAAAATAATTCTAGAAATTTGGAAATTGGTTTAAATCAGAAAGGAGAGGGTAAATGAAAAAGAAGTACTTGGTAATACTTTCAAAATCCTTTGATATTAAGAAAATGGTTTTTGGTTAACTTTGGGACAATTTCTAAACTTGATGGAAAAATGTGTAGACACCAATTCAACTCAACATGAGCTCAAATCTGAGGACTGCTTAAATGTGGGGTTTTGTGGAGTAAAGAGAAGGTAATGCCACATTTGGATATTAAGGAATGGTGATCAGGAAGCCAGTAAAGTTATTTTATAGCACATCCATGTTTCTTCAAAATTGGAAGAAACATGGATGTGCTATAAAATCTGGAAGAATAATATATCACCTCTGCTGAATATGGGATTTTTGTTTTCAAAGAAATTTCATTTTCTGAATTTTGCACCATTTAACAGTAGTAATTCATACTAATGGGTGATTGGAAAACGTAAATAGTAATATATTATTGTTGTTTACTGTTGCTATGTTTCTAGTTGCATTTTCTCATCCATAAGGGTTAAGGGACATATCAGTCAGTGTATACAAAATAGTTTATTTATCATTACTATATTACTGAAAATTTTAAAATTAAGTACCAACTTTAAAAAAAAAAGAGCAACCTGTCAAATTTTAACCAATAGTAATTTAATTAAAACATATGACTATATATTATACTTCTGTTAGAAAGTTATCTGGGTATCTATTCTTGATGAACACATTCTGTTGAACTCATGAAATAATAAGCTGAAAAAAAAAAAAGGTTCTGCCATGAGTGGGATTTGAACTCACGTCTCCATTTCTACCATAAATATATTGTTTGCAGTGTTACTTCAAGTTTTACATATTCTACATTTAATGCCCTATAACAATGTAAATTAAAGCATTTTCAAGGATGTGAAAAATTATGAATCATATTTCATTAATCTCTTAAAACAAAAAGTTGCATTTCCCATCCGCCTCCTAGGGTGAAGGGACGAATTGTTGCTGTCAGTGTAAACCCCTTGAACTAAAATATCAAATTTCTTGCCCAAACAGATCATTTGCAATATTCATTAAAGCTTTAAACATAGATGATAATCACAGCATTACCTGATGCTCTTGGGGCGGGGGTGGCTCAGTCGGTAGCGTGCCAGGCTTGTAATCTGTAGTTCCCAGGTTCGAGTCCCAGCTGGGTCAGCAGAGATTTATCTCCACAAAATTTCCCGCCCTGCCCCCGGTCAGTAGGGGACACCAATGGGCTTGGAAAGGCTGCCGTCCTTCGGATGGGATGTTAAGCTGTGGTCCCGTGTGCGGGAGAGCCATACCCTGTGCACGTTAAAGAACACGCTGGATGGCCTTGACGGGAGGCTACCATCTGTCTTCCAACAGCTGTTCCAGTGGGTCCCCTCCCCCAACCTTCTCTGAGCCTTCGGGGTCCTTGTGACCTGGCCATTTAGCCCATGGTATGCAAAAGAGTGGTGCTCAGAGGTAAAACAACCCAACCCTGATGCTCTTTTGGTGTTGATAAATCAATAAATATTTGGCGGAAAAATTTTTTGCCGACATACGGGATTCAAACCCGCATCTCTCCAGAAACATGCCAGAGTATTCTTACAGTTGAACTAATGCCAGCTCATCTCACTCTATCACGGAGATTTTTGGGCCAACCATTGGCGCCATCTATGATCTCTGGTGGCAATTATTACCTTAATATTGCACAGAGTGAGATGGAAATAAATAATAGTCTCATCACGCTATTTAGCATTATTAATGATTTAAACATAGATGATAATCACAGCATTACCTGATGCTCTTTTGGCGTTGATAAATCAATAAATATTTAGCGGAAATTTTTTTTGCCAACATCAGAGGGCACAGTTAAAATTTTTTGGGAAATTCAAAAAGTGTGAATCATAATCATTCATCACTACTTCCCCAAAAAAAATTTATCTCTTAAAACAATATTGCTTATCTCACCAAAATGCAATAAATAGTTTGCGGAAAAATTTTTTGCCGACATACGGGACTCGAACCCGGATCTCTCCAGAAACATGCCAGAGTATTCTACCATTGAACTAATGCCAGCTCTGTCTTTTTTCCACTAATTTAAACTCATCACCAAGATTTTCGGGCCAACTGTTGGTGCCATCTATGATCTTGAGTGGCAACTATTACTTTTTATATTGCACTGAGTAAGATTTCCATCTTCTCAGTGCAATCAAGATTATAGATGGCGTCAACAGTTGGCCCAAAAATCTCGGTGAAGAGTTTAGTCTTAAATTAGTGGAAAAAAGACAGAGCTGGCATTAGTTCAATGATAGAATACTCGGCATGTTTCTGGAGAGATGCGGGTTCAAGCCCGTATGTCAGTGAAATTTTTTCTGCAAAATATTTATTGATTTATCGAAATGTCAGCTGGTAATGCTGTGATTGTCATCTATGTTTAAATAATACAATACCTATCCAACCCAAAAATGATTTTAATCTCTTAAAAACAAAGAAATTGAATATCTGCAGACAGGCAAACAACAAAGTGAAAATATTAGCTCATTTTTTCTGAAAACGAGCTAAAAAATTGAAGTTTTATTTGTTGTGCTAGCAACACTGACCAGTGCCTTTGCTCCCATTCTGCAGAAATTTGACATGTGGAACAACAATAATAGCCCTGGAAGATGAACAAATGTCCTACTTAGTTCTTTCTGAATTCCAAATAATGCATTGTACTGCTGCTGATGGCAGAAAAATAGCTAAAGAAGAAAATCAGGGACAGATTGATTCCTTGCACTTTTAGAATAGTGAAATTTAATTTTAAAAAGTAAAATCATTTTTATAATAATTTGATAGGTGATGGTAGTAAAAAGTGAAGCATTGATTTTAAAGTAATTTTTTTTTATTTCCAGATGGTATCAGTAATTGAAGAAGATTTGAAATATAACAAAAGTAGACAAACCTATATTCAAGATGATACAGTTAGTTTATTATGTAGAATGGGAATTTTGGCAGTAAAGCAAAATATTTTACCTACATCTGTCCTAGAATCTATTTTAGTAATACTTGATGATAATAAAAAGCATAGTTATTCTCCTTCTACACATCTTTTGGTATCAGAATTCCTAGAAGTTGTAATTGAAGAAACCAAAATAGGTAATTATATCTGACTAATTTTTTTCTTATACTGAGTTGAGCATCTAAAGACTGATGTATCCCCTATATATCAATAAGTTTAAGAAAATGTATATCCTTTGTCAGTGTGATCCAAATATTTTGTTTCTGAAAGCAGAGGGTAGTTTAAAACCTAGCCTCTGCTTGCAGCTGGTTTGTACTGGTTTAGCTTAAATGGTTGTTTAAAAAAATAGAAATAATGATGTAAGAGCAATTAATGATGAAACGAATTTATGCATTACAGAAAATTGTGATTTTTCCTTCTTTTATTGAGTCTTAACCTGATTCCCCTAAATGCTTTTTTGCATTTTGTTAAAATAACAATAAAATAAAAATTACATTTAGAAAGAACTAGTTTTTAATAAATTGGAATGACACCACTGGGGCTGGGTAATCTCCAAACTAGAGCAAGAGCTATACCTAACATTTTCTCTTAAGAAAAATATAACTTCACTTATTTTCAAAAATTAATAATTGATTTCTATATTTATAATTACAATTCTCTTAATAGCCTTAACTAGAGGCCTAGATACTGTTTCAGCTTGCATACTTTGTGCATTGTATTAGTTCTAATTGAGACAGTGGTCAGAAAACCTGATTTTGGCTTTATGGAGCAGGTCCTTGCATAATAAAGCATGTAGTATAGAGGTTCAGAAGCTAGAAGTAGCTTCTGGACTTCTGTACTACATGTAGTAATCAGAAATAAAAACTGTTATAACAAAGGGCATTTAAAAAAAGTTTTTTTTTTTAAATTACAAGGTTCAAGATGTAAATTCATGGTGAAATTAGCCTCCAATGATTTTATTTAGAACTAGGGTTTTCTATTCCTGTGACCTAGGCTGCCAACTCTGCTGAGGGGGCACTGCTCCCCTAGGTCCCCCATTGTTAGCTCACTTCACTCATTCTTTCCAGAGAAGTAAATCATCAGGACCCTTACAAGTGGTGCAGTTAAAGCGGTGCTTTAAAATTTCAAATATTTCGCAAATCATCAAAAGCTAATCATTTGTCCATCACAGGAAATAGAGAGTAGAATTTAACACACAAATAACAATTTATTTAAAAATGCAATTATCTCTGGAAATATTTCAAAGCACACTATTATAATTCACTTGATTAGAATCATTAGGATGTAACATATGAACTGTTTACTGTGATAGTGCAGTCAAGTTGCCATTCAATGAAACTTTGATGACCTAGTAAAATACATTTTTCAAACACAAGTTTAGACTTATAGTCAATGTGTGAAGGTATAGCTGGCAGAAGAAAAACAGCACAAAGACTTCTGAAATACTTTTTATTTCATTTTTTTCAGTTGTTATATGTTAAAATCAGGCTTCTGTAGTAAAATAATAATAGACAATCACACAGTCCAGAAAACAAGAGATCACGGCTGCCAGTTGGACCACACTGCTCTGTGTGATTATACCAGTGTTTCTCAACCTTATTGTATAGTATTCCCCTAAACCAGATATTTTATGTTGCATATCCCTTAGTAGTTTCGAATCTTTTTACAGATCATTTTTTGTGATATCTACAATATCCACACTCTATGATATAAGAAAAAGAAAATGAATGACTATATGAAATAATAAGCTGAAAAAAATTGGTTTTGCCATAAGGTCACACAAGCTGAGAAAAGGTTAGCCATTGGTGGTGTAGTGATAGCATAACAGATATGTTTCCTGGAGACAGAGGTTCGAATCCCACTCATGCAAAACCAGTTTTTTTCGGCTTGTTATTTCACAAGTTCCATGTCTACAGGACATATCTTGTGATTCTTTATTGCTGAATGACTATATATTTTTATTAAGAGAATGATTGCTCCTATTTTTAGCAAAAAAACCCCCAAAACATTATCCATCATTACAGGATTTTTACAAAGGAGGGAGGGGTGGTGGTGGCATAAACAAATCTGTGGTTTAGAAACACTGATGCATACCATTAATTATGTGTAGTCATTAAACAATTATTTGATATTAATTTCAGAATCTTTGCTACGAAATCTGTTTTACCACAGAAATGTTTTATTGTAGTTATTTCCAATTTGTTAAACATATTAATTCCTCTAGATTGTTAAAAAAAAGAGTTTTTTTATGTTATGCTTAGCATAACACAGCCAAGAATGGTTCTGGGATGAAGTGGGGCCTGGGACATAGAGCAAGCACCACTCAATGAAGCAAACACCTTCATAAATTGTTCATTTGATGTAAATTTCTACCTCCTCCTCCTCTCAAAACAATCAATGCTGGTGATGTTATAACTTTATTAGGAATTGGTATGTAAAACAGAAGGATTCATTGAATATGCACACCATAGGTCAGTTAAGGAATAGATTTTAGCAGAATGAATTTATGTTTTGGCTTCAGCTTTAATGCTGAAGGCTACCTCTGCATCCTACCTGTTTTTTAAACCAATAGTCAGGATATGCAACTTTAAAATACAACTACCTTTGTAATACGCCACTGATATTCTATGTTCTGCTAACTTTATAATTTGGACTACTGAATATTGTGTACATAAAATAAAAATAATATATTGGGGTCTAATTTAACATAACATGGGGCCTTGCACAATGCATCAGTTGCACCATCCTAAAACAGCTTTTGATATAGTAACTTAAAAATTAATTTAGAGTAAACAAATTAAGAATAATTTTCATTTGTTTATTAAAAACAGAAGTGCAATTCAGTACTATATGTTGGGGTGGCAACTGTTCCTTTCTTAAATATGGTATGACTCTATTTATCATTCTGAATTGTGGTAGGGAAAAATGCTTCTGAAAGTTGTGTTTAGTATGCAAGATCAATGAACTGTTCATGTATGATAGGTCAGATGTTAATAATTAATAAAATGGTGCATATATAATTGTGCAGAAAGTAAAATTTTCATAATTTTGGCCTTGGAATCTTTCTAAGCAGGTTGAACTTTTGCATTGAAATTGAAAAAAGAATAGGCCCAGAAACATATTCTTTAATCAAAAATTAATGCTTTATATAGTAGAAACAATGAATATATCATGCTCTGTTTGAACTTCAAGTGTCAGTAAATTGTTGGTGAGATTAATTTTCATTTATAGGTAATAATAAATTGTCATCAAGTTGTAGAATTGTTCTCCTGAATCATCACAGTGAAGCTGTAGAATCTGAAGTTATTTCTCTTCTGAGCCACTGTCTTGGCATAAGTACTGTAAAAGATTTTAGAGTTGCCCAATCTGCTCTTAATAGTTCAAAATTGGTAAGCATTAGTAGTTTAGTAATTAATTTTAGTTATTGCAGTAATTAAAAAACCTTCTGAGTTTTATGTTAATGTAATTTTTAAGAAAAACATAATACTTGGTCAGGAAAACCCAGCCCACAGACCTCCATCACCAAATGCACTTCTCTCAATAATGTTATGATTGGCTGTGTGTTTCTGTCTCTCTCCAGATCAGTACATCTTCTGTCATATTTCTAAAGAAAAACTAGATGTCCATTAATGGGACATGATTCCATTGTTCTTGGGTGCAGCTGCATAATTATGACACTATTTCAAGTGGTCTATCTGTGTTTGGAGGTTAAAAGGATACATACAGTGGGTTGATGTGCATAGAGTTTGACTTTATGAAGCCTTCTGGTCCCAGTTGAGACATATACCTGACTTCTTTTGGCTGCAATGAGTTCTGAAGGCAGAGATGATGCTGTTGCACTTCTATTACTTCAGGCCAGCAGTCCAGTATAGGGATCATCGTAAGGGATTTTATTTCTAGGCTACCCTTGAGCAGGTCTTCTGCTAACTGTTTGGAATTTCTGCTGTAGCAATGAAATAATGGAATGGTGGACACCAAAGAATATAGCCATTATTGTGATTGTTTGACCAGCCTTGACCTTTCCAGTGCCTCTCCATTGTTTTGATCATCTAAATGTTTTCTTGAGACGTCATGAAGCAGTTGGCTATTCCAGACTGACAGTGTAGCTTTTCAATTTGAAATAAGCAAATGTCTACAAAAGTACATCTTTTATAGAGTATTTGTTTAATATATATTTGGTGGTGTTTTATGGGATTTACATGTTGATTTGTCCAAATACCTAGGTACATTAAAAATACTCTTATTTATCTCTAACAATTATTTTTTTTATTCACATTTTGGTGATCTAGACTTAATTTTTGATGAGCTGTTTATGATGTATGTTACAAATGAGTTCAGATGCAATTAAAATTTAAAATTACTGTTATTTTAAATTGGATCATTAATTAACAGTAAAATAATTTGAAAAATAGCAAAAGCAATTTTAAAACCTAAAAAATAATAGAATAGAAAGTAAAAATCGGAATACTTGTTGGGTGCTTTAATTTTTACCTACACGTTGTTAAAGACGTTTGTTATAAAATTATATTATTTACTAAAAAATATTTTGGAACTTTGAAAAAAAATATTTGCAACACTTTTGAAGCTTCATTCCCATTGATGAAAATTTAATTCACAGTAACACTGTTTGTAAGCAACTACATGTAAACTACATATAAATAAAAACATCCAATGAATGGTACCATTCTGATCACAATTGATGCCTATAAAACATTTCAAGACTTGCACAGCTATTGTTAAGCATGATGCTCAGAGTCCACAGATAATTGTTGATCTCATCCTGATAAGCATACTGTCTGGTTGCTTTTATCTTATAAAAGGATTGTTAGTAGTCAGCATGTGCATGATACAGCTGTTCTTGCTATTTGCTGCTGGTCTATCAGCAGCCTAAGCATAGGGCTTGACTGGTACATTCGCAAATGCTCTTGGTGACATCATCTAGTAGAAGTTGTTGGTGACTCTACTTGTGACTACCAGTCCATGTTTGCCTATTGGTTTTTATGCTTAAACATTTTCACTTTAGACATCGTATATTAAACGATTTCTGTATAGCACTGCAACACATGGAGCCTTTGGATATGGTTAAAACCACCACAACTTTCGATCTAAAATCACATTCTTACATAGTTAAAAAAATGTGGATTTATTCCCTCACTATGTGTTTTATCAGTGATATTGTGAATTAAATTTTTATCAATGTTATTACACTGTGGTTAATCATATAGCTTCATTTCCATATTGCAAAAAATGAACAGTTCAACTTTACAACTGGGATGGAAGTGCCAATCAAAAATGATAGGTGCATGAATAAAGATGTCTTCCAGAAATAAAATTTAGGTCCATATGCACTTTTTACTAAAAAATTTTAAGCAGATTGATTTTTTAGAAGCTTTTAAACATAATTATTTAATTACTAAACAAATTGAATTGCCAGTATATATTATCAAAAAAGGAAATAAAGTTTCTGATGTTGTATTAAGCAGTAATCATTCACATCATGGAAACAACACTGGTTTTGTCATGTGCTCAATCATACAGAAACCGTCCCATGGCCGAGTGGTTAGCACGCTTGGCTACTGATCTAAGGGAGCTGGGTTCGAGCCCCGGGTAAGGCATGGATGTATGTGTTGTTTTTTCTGCTTAGGTCCTGCCATCCTCTCAGATCTTCTACTGTGGCATATAAACTGACAGGCTCCTGTCAGAACTCTGTGGCAAGCAGCTGCTTGAGGGGGTATTTTTTTTTCAATCATTCAGAAGTGGATTAAAGATTAAAGACAAAACATAGTGATTGACAAAACCAGACCTTAAGCTGAAGCAATTGGAGCTTAATAACCAATTATTTATATGACAGATTTCTGTTTCCTTGCTTGAGTGCATGAGCTGAGTTCAATTGTGTGAGCTAATTCAGTGAATTCTAATTTGTTTCCTTTTGGTTTCAGTGCACACTTTGCAGCTGACAAATTTACATTGTTTTTGTGGGCAGGTGGCAATAAGTGTCAGTGTGTAAAATATGTGTAATTTTTGGAGCAAAACCGAATTTTATCCTAAAGGTTTTGTGTCAAACTTCTCCCTCTTCAAACTCCTGTTCCCTCTTATGATAGAGGGGGGGGGGGGGAACACCCTCCAGGTTAATAGACTGCACAGAACCAAAAACTAGCAAACTAGCTCTTTGGTCCAGGTTTGGATAATGTTGAACACTGAAACTCGCATATAGTGAGGGACTTGTCCTCAACCACCAGAAAGGGAGGCTCAGTCAGTAGCTCGCCAGGCTCGTAATCTGCAATCCTCAGGTTCGGGTCCCAGCTGGGCAAGTTCTCTGCTACAGTGAATAGGGGTCACTGTTGTGCTTGGAACGACTGCCATCTGTTGAATGGGATGTTAAGCTGTGGCCCTGTGTGTGGGAGACCCATGGTGAAAATGAATGAATAATAATCAATAAATAAAATGCACTCATTCTCTGGCAAACTTCATCATTAATGCATAGAGATATTGTTGCATAGGTGAAGATTTTCATGGTGGCTGAGTGAATTCTGGATAAGGCACATATGTTTTCCTTTTTGGATGTTACCTTTGTGTTGAGGTATCACCTTTCTCCCATATTTCCATGTGTATTATTCTTATGGACTCCTGTCCTATTATGTGTACTATAAGTATTATTTTAACAGGCTCCTGTCCTAGTTTTGTAACAAGTGGGCTGCTTGAGATATAATTTATGGGTTTTTTTTTTTATATGAGAATGAAGTTTAAAGTGAGATGAATACTTTAACAGTTTTAAATAAGTTCCTATTTTTTTTCTGATATATTTAGCCCAAGGTATGTAGCAGTAATTCATCTATGTTCCGTCAAGCTTTGTTTGTTATGGAATCAGCCTGGAAAATTTCAGAGGGCCATTCTGCAGTAGCACATTTAGTAGCACAGTTTATTATAACTGTCAATTCCAATTGCAAGGAAAATTCATTGGTAAGTTGTTTCTGTGAGTGTTTTCTTCCATTAACCTGGCATATGTAAGATTTATTGGAAGGTTATAACCTCCACCTCCACCCATACACACTTTGAGGACTTGAATAACATATTTTCTGAGAAATTAAGAACTCTTTTTTCCTGAAACTTGGAGACTCAAGCATTTCAGTCCTCAGCACCCATTAGACTCAAGCATATCAATCTACCTCCATTGTAAGGAGGGTTGGCTCAGTTGGTAGCATGCTAGGTCCAGGTTCAAGTCCCAATTGTGCCAGCATTGAGATTTATCACTGTTAATCCCCACCCTGCTCATATTTAGTGACAAAGGGTGATACCAAAGTGCTTGAAAAGTTGTCTTCATGGGATGTTAGGTAATGGCCTCACATGCTCAAATGCATCAAGGTTATCCAGCACGTTAAAGAACATGCTGGATAACCTTGATGGAAGAATTCCATCTGTTTGCTAATGGCTGCTGAATGAATCTCCATCCCCAACCTTCTCTGAGCCATTTGGGATCCTTGGGATCTGGCCATTTAACCCAATAAGTGCAAAAAAAGTGTCACTCAGAAGTAAAACAACCCAAACCATTGAGTTTCTGGATACACCACTGTTTTCTTCCATATTTACAATAAATTGTCAATTTTATGACATATCCCCAAACTTAGTTTCTTTATATTGAGGCTTCCTTTGTATCAAATATGCCATTTGAGAGATACGTTCAAGCAAGAAATTTTGATGTAAGATAATACTGTAAACGTATTTATACTGTAACGTCTTAAAATTTAATAAAAACTTTCACTGTGTATTATAGCAATATTATGTGGTTTTTACAATAGATTTGAAAACATGGATGCCATCATGGCTGCTTACATGGAAATCAATCACAAAGATCTACAGGTGAGCAGGTAGATGAGTTTTGGTATGGATAACCAAGTTTCTACAGTTATATAGGAAAGGTTATCCATAATAATTTTGTGAGTTTATGCTATGATAAGCATAAAGTGATGTTGCAATTTGCATTGTAGATTATTTAGTCCTTTGATGTCTAACATAAGTCGAATAAGACTTTGAGTTGTAGAATTTAGTCTGTTGTTATTTTATGTGCACATGAAGAGCAGTGTAAATTCATTGCTTGTGGTCACATGACCAAGACCAAAATTGGCTAGTGATAGAATTGATTTTCATAACAGAAGGTAAAACACTCAAGATATAGCCTTGAGGACCCCTCCCCTCCTCTGTTCTTGAATGAAAGGCTGCAATAGAGTGTTGCCTGATGTGAAAAGAGCTAGAAGATAAAAAGTTGGAGATGAAGATCAGCATGTGACTATACAAGCCAAAGGCATGGAGGCCATGAAGAATTCAGGATCTTGTGCTCTTATAGGTTGTTGTTTTTTATGTCAAAGATTATGGACACCAGATGCTGTCTATGTAAAGAGGAGCCTAATAATAAATTTGAGGTATATCAGGTGGTCAAGTGTTGACTCCATTCATTGTGTTGACAGCCGTTTTTTGCATATCAGGTGGTCAAGTGTCAACTGAGGCTTATGAAAATCACCCTGGGTGTTGGAGAGATCATTGATCTGCAAGTATCAGATGAGTCAATTGTTTGGAATGTTTAATTCAAGTGTGTGTGTTTCAAATGTTTGAAAGCATTGACCATTATTCTCTCCAACATTTTAACATGCAGCTCATTAAGGCAATTGAATCATCTGACAGCTCAAAATCAGAGACTACCTCATAAATGACAGATTCTTTTTTTTTTGTGCCCAGGAAAGATTCCTTAGGCTTAGAGAGCCTAGCTCAGGCCTGGGCAAGCTTTATAGATGAGGATGCATAGGAAACTAAAATGGAAGAAAAGGCCACATAGGAAACTAAAGTGGATGGGTGAGCCACATAGGAAACTGAAAATGGAAAGGTGGGCTGCCAAAGAAATATATAATCAATAATGAATGTATTGCCAACATAGAAAAAAATTTAAAGTGGAACATAAACAATATAATTTTATTAAAATTATTTTATGAGAATTCACTTCACCAAAGTTGGACTTCTTGTCCTTTCTGTATGTTTATTTTCTCTTACAAATTTAATTTAATTGTCATCAGTTGCTTGTGGACCACATGAGACCCATGAGCAGTAGTTTGGCCAGGCCTGGCCTAGCTGTTTGAGGCCATGAAGGAGGCTTCTCCGAGGTAGAAGGTTAAGGACAGTGAACAAGTATAGATATAGGGGTTGATGTCACAGCCAACACTGACTGCAATATAGTCTGTTGAATAAGGTACCTAGCTGCAGGGGAGAAAGATTCAGCAGGTAGTACTCTGATATCTGTGTGTATTGCAACCGATGTTTTGCCAATCACTACACTATAATAGGAGAACTTGTTAGATGGGGTGGGAGATGCTGTGATCTTCCTCACCTTGGGTACATGATGTTATTAACCATCTTAATATCTTGCACTTCCTACTTCCATTTAAGGCACTTATGTGAGAAAGTAGGCTGTTTTGCTATTTTTCCTCTTCTAAGATGAGATTGTTTTGTATACCAAATTTGATAAAATGGTATTGGGATTTCAGATCTTGGAATCCTAGAATTATAGAATTCCACCAGGATTGCAAATTCGTAGTTGCTTTTTTGAAGATTTTAGCAGTAGTTGTAATGCATAGTGCTAATATCTCAACTACATCTTTTTTTTGTGTGTAATTGTTATTAATTTCAACCGCTCACTTAACTCATTGACTATCCATCCTAATATGCTATTGGATGTTGAACTGCATTTTTGTTGATGGATAACAGATTACAGGAAACTCATATTGTGTAAACCTCTCAAACCAATGGTTGCAATGTAAAGGAAAACTGGTAGATGGTTAATTGCTCATAGACTTCTTCATATGTCACTGATGACTAGTTAACTTGATATGTACAGTCATCATTTGAAATCACAGATGTTAAGATATGTGGAGACAAAATTTCAAGTTAAAACTGGGACATATGTTCCAGTTAAATTTCTGTAACATTCCAAATGTTTTTTAAGTTTTATGAATTGTTTTCCAATTAAATTATTTTAATCCTGTCCCAGTAAACAGTTGCAACCATTATATATTTTTTCTTGTGGAAGAATTAAAGGGAAGTATGGTTTATCTGTTTTGTATTGTAATGCACTAAAAAGAAAGTACATAAAATAAAAATAGCATTTACAAGCCAATAATCCAAATTTAAAAAAAAAAGGTTATTGATGGTCACAGAATTCGGAACAGAAGAAGAGTATATTGCTTACTCCAAATTTCAGATATAAATTGTTGTGAAAACCACATAAGATATAGCTTGTTGTGAAAACAGGATGCAATTATTCCTTGGTGAGAGGAGATTAATTTTTCTTTCTTAAGGTTAAGTGAGCCATTGCAAGTGAATGCATTAAAATAAATTAAGTGAGAATTCATGATTAAGACAGCAGTATATTCATGACTAAATATTATCTTTCTGCTGAAATCTTGCCTGCTCCATAGATTTTCTCTATGGTATATTGTATGCCCAAGACATTTGATGCCCCAAGTAATATTACTTTCTGCTGCTCTACCTAAATATACTTTTTTGCTGTTCCAAGTAATTTTACTTTGCCACCTCCACAAAAAATTTGCTTTGCCACCCTCAAATGAATTTACTTGTTTTGCAATTATAATTAATTTTATTTTTGATCTGATTCAAGCATTTATACCATTTTGGTTGTCTTAAACAATCTTACAATTTTTGTGGCTCTGATTATATTTTTCTGCCTCCACATTTGAAATGAAATGCCACCTAAATCATTAGTAACAGGGTTCCAAAATTACTATGCTCACATAGTTGTGTAAAGACCATATGTTTATATTTATGATACTTTTATTTTTAATTGAAATTATAGCAAACTCTTCCAATTGTTAGCATACCACCCCAAGCAACCATTTGAAATGCTTGTGCTGTTGAGCTGGCCTGATTGTACTAACAAGTTCCTTCATACCTCTATGGCAAGTGCTTACTAAAGGAGAAATAGTTTTATTTTCATTTATTAATATGTAGTTATAGCCCTATAGTTTTTTTAAGCTTAAAAATTCCAAGATTAGCTTCTTTTTTTTTTTTTGATGGTTTTAAAGAATTTTATTTTCTTTAATTGTACATTGTTTGTAAATAAAGGAAATTAATAAATTGTTAGAATTAAATATTGCTAGTTGCTGTACCTTTATGTTACTGAGGTGGCCAATTTTAATTACTTATAGCGTTAGGCCATTAAGCCCTTTTCTCTTGTAGAAATTTTCTATGTTACAAATTTTTATGCATTGTAAATGCTGTATTACACACTTTCTGAATTAAGGTGATAATGAAAGTAGTTAATAAGAATATTAAACCTGAATCTAGATCCCCTAGGTGGATACAGGTCTCTTAAGCTTTTTTTGTCATTGTTTCTAAATCATTGAGATCAAGGCTTACATCAATAAAACAGTTCTGTAGTCTAAAATCATAAGTAATTTTTTCATATTTGAAAATTTAAATTAAAAAATAATTTAAAGAAATTGAATGCAAAATTTTGGTAAACTTCCTATTTAAAACATACTTTGAACTTTTAAGGTATGTACAGTCTTTACTTTTGAAGATTAATGCAAAAACATAGCATTATTGGACAATAAATAAGTTAGCAGAAAACAAAAAAGAATTTTGTGAAATATAATGTATCTTAGAGAAATATGAGCGCATAAAAAATATAACTTTTAAACTGTGTGCTATCTTTTAATGAATAAAAATAATATGGCATAACTCACACATTGCATAGGCTTTTTCAGTTTGTGATCAAACCCACAAAGCTATTAGGATTTCTGCAGATCATGACTTAAAAGACTTTAAAATATTTCAGATGCAAGGACCTAGGCAATAAGAGACATTCACATATAAGAGAACATATAAGTCACATACCACCATTAAAGATTGATTTTGGCTCTCATCATGTTTCATTTGTTCACCCCTTAATCTAGCTGGTAAAAAGATACAATGTATTAATTAATATTGGCTTCTGAAAAGTAAGAATCTGGGAATTTATCTTATATCAGATTTCGTTCTTTAATAAGTTGCAAGTAAAGAAATGAAAATTTTATCTTTCTTTGCTGTTATAAATTCTGTTAAATTTTTGTTTAGGTATCTTTGTTTCCAGAAAATGTTCAGCATTTGATATTGCTGTTTTCTGTTTTACCACAATGTAAGTATTTTTTTATTGTTTGTATAGTATTCTGATCTCTTCAAAAGCAAAGTTAAAGAGATGTAATAAATGCTGATATGTACATGTCATACATAATATTATTCTTTGATACAAGAACACTGTCCTTAGGAAAGGTGGGGTTAGCTCAGTCAGTAACACATCAGGATCATAATCTGCAGTTCCCAGGTTCTAGTCCCACCTGAGTCAGCATTGAGATTTATCTCTACTAAACCTCCACCCTTCTCAGTCAGAAAGCAAAGACCAATGAGCTTGGAAAAGCCACCACCCCTTGGATGGTATGTTAGACTGTGGCCATGTGTGTGGGAGAGCTTACCCTCTGCAAGCTAAAGATGATTATGGATGGCCTTGGTGGGAGGCTGCCATCTTCTCCTAACTTGCAAAAGTCCAATCGGTCCCTTTCCCCGAACCTTCTCTGCTCCATTGGGGTCTTTGTGACATGGCCATTTAGCTCGTGTGCAAAAATTAAAAAAAATGCCACTCAGAGGTGAAACAACCCAACACTGCCCTTAGGATCATGAACAGTGCTTGAGTACATCAAATCATTGGATGATTATGCTTAACTGAAAGATTGAAACTAGTTAATTCCTAGTTCCATGTGATTATAACAAAATTAGGTTTAAAAAATATACAAATTGAATTTTTTTTAAATGCTTATCTTCCTATATGTGCTCTAAAAAGTGAAAAATAAAAGTAAAACATACCAATAATAAAATCACTTACTGAATTCATATTAACTTTAAAGGAAGGTAGAATTTTTGTTCAGTTGGTAAAAGAAATCAGCTTTGCTGCCATATCTTTCTTTGAAATTAATATTAATTCAATAAGTGATTTCATCATTGGTGAAATCACCTATTGATTTCTTATTAACATTTATTTTTTACTTTTTAGGCTGCATGTAAGACTATAAGTATTTTTTTAAATTTATTTATTTTGCCTTTGGTAGGAATTTTGCAAGTAACTTTATTAAATAAAAAAAAAAATTACCATTCCTCTGCTTTGGATGGGAAAATTGTTATATGCATGTCTTAAATTTCCATTACATAAGACTCATAAAGATTCATCCCTTTAAAATTCACTCTGCTTTTTTGGAGGGAGAGCGGATAAATAGGGGGACATTACATTCTTGACTTCACAAGCTTTCATTTGCAATATAACTAGTTGAGATTGACACAAACCAATAAACCAAGATAGGTAAAAAGATCAGAACTATTAGAACATAAATATATATTTATGTTCTAATAGTAATTTGAAGATATATAAATATATAACACTATTACACTATAAAGTCCTTCTTTTAGCAATTGTTGCTGTCTATGTAATTGAAAGTTTTACTGTTCAATTTTCACCAAAGTCATCAATAGCAAAATAATAAAGGCAAACTAATAGTCATAAAATTACTGTGCAGTGTGATATTTATGTGTAGACACTCTGCTTTTTCATCCACGCTTCCAGCAGTGTTATTACTGATGTTTTCGTGTTAAATCGCTTGCTGATTACTTATCACCAAGGGTATTTTTTTGAAATATTTTCACTCCGTGCACTAATTCCATGAACCAAGGTGTCAATGTGTGTCAGAGCTGTAGCTTCATTATCAAGATACTATTCTCAGCTATTTGAACAGAGGTTATATATTAGGGTTGGAGGGACCTGGTGACCATGCTTCTCTTGTTGTTGAGCCATTGTTTTGGTTGGCGAGTTCACTATTGTTGAGGGAGCTAGGTTTTCATGTCCTATTGCATTAGTGTCATACTTGTTAATTTTTTCTTTTTTTCTTTTCGTCTATGATGAGCTTCCATGGGAATGGAGGTTTATATTTTCATTGTTACATGCAATGTGTTTATTTTCATATATGGCTAGTTGCTCTTTTAACTCCAGTTTTTCTTGTGTAGGAGGAGTGGCTAGAATTTTTATTTTTTTTTTAAGTTAGGGATAGTTTATTTTTGCTGAATGATTCAGTAAAGCTTCCAACTGCATGGACAGCAACAATTGCTGAAAGAAAGACTTTATAGTGTAATAGGATTATATATTTATATATCAGAAGTAATTGCTGGCCACAAATTTATTAAGAGAATCTTTTTAAAAATAGCTTTTTCGCTGCATAAACATATGTCAATACAACAGGATACACAGTCTCATTATGAGGAGCTGAGTGTTAATAGTTGAGTGTTTATTATGTATTTGAGATAGATTAAAATAATTGCCTCATCATAAGACTAACTTTTTCTCTATCTTGAAAAACTTCTGAATATACCTCACTCGTCAATGACAATTTTGCAGATCTTGTTTGTTTATAGTTTTCAAGATACTAATTTCTTAGCATTAGTCAGTCAAAAATGATATTTTCCACACTTTACATTAACTTCATTGGGATTTAAAATAATTCACTAAATATTAAATATTTAAATCATTATACAAATAGTAATAACAATAATTTAGTGTAAGGTACTATTTATTATTAGGTACAGAATTGTGTTTGAGTTTGAAATATGCTAAGAAATATTTTTCTGTTTAGTGTTAATGAGTGATAAATATGTACAATTGTATCTTGCACATTATAATTTCTTCTTTTTTAGCACTTCCTTGCTCTGTGCAGAATGCCCATGTTATTCATACTATCGGCACTGCATTACACTCTATTGAGCAAGGCATTTGTAACAAAGAAGAGGTGACATGGCTAATGGTAATGTTTCCCGCATGGTATCACCAGCTCTTAACACTCGCTTCAAAAGAGGTAATTTTAATTGTCCTCTTAATAACTTTTGTCTTGGCAGTTTTTGTAATTGAAACAGTTGAAAACTAAAGCATTTATTGCCAAAAACAAGTTTCTTGTACAATTCACTTGAATATAGCATTTTAATTTTTGAACTAGTATGCCATCCAGGTAATTACATAATGCAATGGCTATGGATTGGATTGCACATTGTTTTTATAAATTTATAGCATTGCATAAAAAATTTAAACAAAGTGAGTAATAAAAAGTGTAAATATGTAATATTAGCAAAAAGCACATAAGCATACTAAACTACTATTTGTTATTTCACCTCTTGTCATTTTCCTGTAAAATATATTCGTGCACACATGTCATTCACACAATTTCCTTCCTCCTGAACTGTCATTTACAAAACTAGCTATTCCCCCCCCCAACCATGCTACAGCACAAACCACAATTACTATAGAGTGTAATATACAATATATCCTGTTTCAAAATGTCTTCATTGTGTTATTGCCTTTCTATGTAATAAGCATTCCCTAAGATCTATCGATTTTATGATATTGCTCTTGATATGAAGGATTGTTATTATTAGGTATTTTTTTACCCTTTTTTTTAAGCGAGTTATTGTTTTCATATTGTTGTCTGTCCATTCATAGACATTCTTTTTTTGCATTTAGAGATAAATTAAAAAAATATTTTGGGTTTAATGGTACTACAAAAATATTAGGGTTCAAATTATTAGGATTTTTCAATAGTTTTGAATTCCACGATTAGAGGCCTAAAGTTAGAAAATGCAAAACGTCACATGAATATTGTAGGCAATCTATTCATGCTAAAGAATTTAAATTTTGGTGGTAGAATGATCTGGTTATAGGATTTACATCAACAGCAGTGATTGTTTTCTCTTTAACACCTAGGGACAATAGGAAAATGCAACTATTTTATTTTAAGAGATAAACAAAAAATTGTTTTGGATTTTACGGGTACTAATGAAATATTTCTATATCTGGTTTTTGAATCATCCATTAGTTCAAATTTCCACTGTTTGAAAGTTCTAAAGCAATAAAGAGATGAATTTCATTCTTTTTAAAAACATTCTATATTCACTGGATGTGATACGTTTTCTTCTAGCAACTTTCGATTTTATCACTGCTTTTAATTCTTTAGCACTTTTCCCTTGTTAATATTTCTTTATACATTTATTTCCCCCTGAAACCTAGGGGCGGGGGCGGCTAAGTGGGTAGCGCGCCAGGCTTGTAATCTGTAGTTCTCAGGTTCAAGTCCCAGCTGGGTCAGCATTGAGATTTATCTCCGCAAAATTTCCTGCCCTGCCCCCGGTCAGTAGGGGACACCGATGGACTTGGAAAGGCTGCCATCCATCGGATGGGACGTTAAGCAGTGGTCCCATGTGCGGGAGAGTCATACCCTGTGCACGTTAAAGAACACGCTGGATGGCCTTGACAGGAGGCTACCATCTGTCTCCCAACAGCTGTTCCAGTGGGTCCCCTTCCCCAACCTTCTCTGAGCCTTTGGGGTCCATGTGACCTGGCCATTTAGCCCATGGTGTGCAAAAAAGTGCCGCTCAGAGGTAAAACAACCCAACCCCCTGAAACCATGACTTTAAAATTTAATAATACAGTGAATAAGGATTAAAGGAGAATCTTCTCCTTTAATCTGAATATTGAATGAATCTTAATTTCCTTAAATCTGACAATTATTATCACTTATACTTCAATTTGAGTTGTATGAAAACTAAGTGTATATTAAGTGTATGAATAATATGATTACTGTGCATTTTTGTGTGTATGAGATTGTTAAAAAAATATCTTTTTTTAATTTCATTCATTATCTCATAAAGCATTTTTAAGTGTTCAGTATAAACATGAATTTCTCTCTATTTTTATTGTATTGGGGTGCCCAGAAAACAATTGTGTTTCTGATATAGAAATGCATTTATTCAGAACCTTGTAACAATCAGTGCTTATATTTCAAAGTATGCACCATTGTGTTCAAGAATTTATACCCATCTTTCTATAAGGTGTTCAATCTTGACACAGTACTATGCCTTCAGCTTAGAGGCAAAAAATTCTTGACACCCACTTTCAACCTCTTCCAAATCAGCAAAGTACAAAATGTGCCATTGCTCAAAACAGGTGATAATTAGAAGGGGCAAGGTTAGGGCTGTACATTAGGTATTGCAGGAGCTCAATTCCATCAAGTTCATGAAGCTTTATCTGAATCTGAATGGCAGTATATAACTTGGTAATATCCTGTTGAAGGGGTGCCCACTTTTGGTTGACTAAAGCAGGGTACTATTGCTTCAGTTTGTTGTACATCCGATTCATCTACTCTGAATACTGTTTGGCATTGATAGCCCAGCTATCCAGAATGAGCTCAAAGTGGATCATACCCTCGAAATTCCACCAGACACATAGCATGACCTTTTTCTGTAAACAGCTGTATTTAGGGACAGGTAAGGCAGATTCACTTGGATCTAACCACTAGTTGGAGGTGTCTGGATTACACAGGTAGATCCACTTGCCATCCTCAGTAACTCATCTTGCTTGATGAACTGTCACGTGGATTGTTAAGCAGTTCTTGCAGACCTTGATGCATCATTGAGCCTGAGCTGGGGTCAATTCATGCAACACCTCATGCCATTATCTGTAGACCTTTCCAAGCTTTGCACACAGTCAGTGATGGTGGATTTGGAAACTCCCAGTTTGGCTAACAATTTGTGGGTGCTGATTGTTAGATTTGCGTCAACAGCCATGAGCCAGGGCATCTGAATCAATCATAGGGAGCCATCCTGAACCTTTCTTCTTCAAGCTCATGTTGCCAGCCACAAACTTCTTGAACCAGATTTGTGCTGTCTGAGCAATCTCAACACCTTTGACTTCGTTTATTTTAGAGACTACTTCATCTGTTTTAAACCTTTGCTTCCAGTAATGGTGCAATAGAACGAAGATTTGAAACTTTGTGGCCATTTTGTATAATGCGATGAATGCTCAATGCATGTTTCAAAATACATGTACCTTACATGATTATATGCTGTGTATGTTAATGAACACACTAGATATCCTAGACATGAGGCTACCATCTGTCTCTTAACAGCTGTCTTGTGGGTTCCCTCCCCCAACCTTCTCTGAACCTTTGGAATCCTTGTGCCTGGCGATTTATGTATTGTGTGCAAAAAAAGTGCCATTCAGAGTAAAAACAAACTATACATGAACTGGTTCCCCATGAGACGAGCTTTTATATAATTTGCAACATCGACAACCTATCCTGCTGTAACTTCAAATTAGTGACACAAAAGACACAATGCAAAATCTCAATTTTTTTTGGACACCCCAATGTTATTTATAAGTATTATTTGCATACGTAGCATTTTACAATGATAGTTAACAGTTTGAAATCCCATAATCTGTTTTATGCCATTTAAAATGTATATATCTATCTATAGTAAATCTGTTAAGTCAACCATATAAAGTTCTCCTAAAAAGTGGCCATCAGAGGTAATCAACTTGATATAAAAATTCTTCTGGTAGAATTCGATGTTTACCTGAAAATACAGTCAACTTAATCAAGTGACCAGCTTAAGATATTTTACCATGTATAAATATTTTGTGTCCCCATTAGTGTTTTTATAGTGATGAAATACTATTAATTATCGTTTTACATTAGCTAATGTTGTTACTTTGTTTTTCACACTGAACCAGGTTGGTGAATATTATATAAGTAATCATGCACCTTTATATTATATGTAAGTTTTTGGTGACATCACAGACCTGATAAATGTCTTTTTATTAAATTTTAACATTGTGTTCCAGTGGTTAATGTGCTTGGTTATATCATAAAAGAATTTGGATTTATGTTCCAGATAAGGCATGGGCAGTTGTTTTTCTCTCTGCTGAGCTATCCCAGATCTCTAGTGATAGGATATCTCTCTGATAGGCTCCTGTTAGACCTCTAGGAAGTGAATTGCTTGAAAAGTAATTTGCTTATTTTACTTTTATATCAGTTTCTTTATATACACTTTTGCAATATTATTTTAATATGATTCAGAATTTCTCCTCTACCTAATTTTTTACCACTCATCTTGGTGGAGAATCTGGTGAGTGGCCATGCTTGTTGTATAGTTATTAAAGCTGAAACTTTTATAATATTTACAGGCAAAGTTTTTTCTGTAAATATGAACTGTAGACTGGAACTAAATATATTATTAGAGATCATTTACTTTTCATTCACTAGTTGCAAAACCATTGTTCAGTTTCTATTAATTTTAATAACAATGTCAGTTTAATATGTCTGTTAATTGCTGGAATACTGTTTTAATAACAATATCAGTCTTGTACCCTCTTAATTGTTAGAATAGTTCCATTGTTTAGCGATTTCAGAATTAATCTGTAATTTGGGTTTCTTTCCTTTCCATAGGAATGTTCAGATGCTATCAATTTATTATCCCTCCTGTGGAGTTATGATGTAAGAGAAGAAATCATTCCTATGGCATATAAGTTGTGTACCAATGAATGGTTAAGTGAACATGCTGCCAAATGTTAATTCTTCTAACATTTAAGTGACATGTTAACAGTTAAGTGAACAGTTAAGTGAACATGCTGCCAAATGTGCATGCTTCTAACAGTTAAGTGAACATGCTGCCAAATGTGCTTTAGAGACAGACATTTTTTTTTGCCATTTATCAAATGAACAAATAGTAAATTATATACGTTAAGGGCAAATGAAATACAAAATGTTCCAATATCACTTAAAATTGAAATGTATTTTAAGATAACTTATTGTAAATAAACAACAGACTGTCATTGTACTTTCTTTTTGAAAAATGAAATGTATCATTTGATGTGACCGTTTGAAAGTGTACTTGTATACAGTAGCTGATTAAGGGAAAGGAAATAACTGCTCAGCATTAAAAATGCTCAGCAGATAAAAAAAATGAATATTTTTGGTAAAATAGGTATGAATTGCAATTTAGCAAATAAATGTTTTGTTTTTTGCATTTATATTATTTAGTTTATAAATGAAAAACATTCAAAAGTTCACATTTGAATTCATTTGAAAGAGGTAATATGAATAAAAATTTTCATTTCTTTAAGGATGTGTTTGAAATGCATGTTAATTTTTACTCTAATGGTTGAGTGGTTAGCATGCTTTGCTGCCAAATGCCTCCAGAGGAGACATGGAGGTTTCTTTTTGTGTGTTGTCTTTCAACCAAAGTCTCGCTTTACAGACTTTTCTATGAGGTATTATACTGATAAGTTACTATCAGATTTCTGTGACAAGCAGCTATTTGAGGAGTAATTACATTTTTTTAAAACTAAGATCAGTTATTTTTCATGCAAATTGTACTACTAGCATGTTTTCTGTGGTATCACTGCAAGAAATAATAACATTTATTTATTTTGAAAGATATAGAAAAAGAGTAAAAGCATAATTTTTATGTTATTTATTTTGTAATTAGTGTATTGTATGTATTTTATTTTGTATAAGTATGGTATCTTTTATAATTACATTAACGTTAAGTGATTTGCATCATTTGTACAAAATAAGACGCCAAAAAGATCCAATAATATATTACTCTGAAATTATAGGCCTTGAATTATGTAGAATGAGTAGAATTACATCGGTTCCACCCCACACCCCATTTTTAGCTCTTGCTTGGTTTTCGAAAAAAAAAAAAGTGCAATTTTCAAATGTTTTTCTCATACCCTTAGTATAACTCCTGCTTTCTAGGGTTCAGATCCAGAGAATAGGCTGACCACTTCATCTGGTGAATAACTTCATTTTCGATAAATTCATTGACTGTCTGAGGCCTAAGAGGGTAGACATTTCAGTTCAAAGTAAACTAAGGACCAACAGCACTCCTTAAATGCTTCACAAGTTTGAATGATAACATCCTTAAATCTCCAGCAAAATGTGGAGCAGTGGGCATCCCTATGATATAATGCTGCCCCCACACTATCAAACCACTATAATGATTTACTGATGTTAAAGGGTTGATAATCAGTCCCTTACTCTCTCAAGACCAAAACGTGATAAGTCAAATTGAAGATTGGATTGAGATTCATCGGTGAAAAACAAATGCACCCATTGGCCTAAGATCCAGTTTAATGTTCGAACTATGTTAGTCAGAATTTACCATGAGGATTGGGGGAGATATAAAGTACAAAGATAACACCAGTTTGGCAGAACCACTTATTAAAAACTAAAAAATGAACTCTACGATTATCAGTAACAAATATGCATAAAAAAGATCTGTTGTGATATTCACCATTTTTTACTGACTTGCTTAAAATCTCTCCGAAATTATGTGTTCAAATTATTTGTTCATTTTAAACAAAACTCACTTAGATGCGTTCCATATCTTCTATATTAAAAATACACTGGACAAATTATATACACCTACCTAATAACCTGTTGCTTAACCTTTTGCCCTCACAATAGCAGCCAGACGTCTTGGTAACTCGGTAAGGTGTCGAAAACACAGAGGTGGTATTGACGCCCACGAAGTGAGGATTGCCTGTTGTAGAGCATCCACAGTTGCTGGTGGGGGTTGGCAGGCTCGAAGAGATCTTTCCAATTTGTCCCACAAATTCTCAATGGGGTTCAGGTCTGGTGATCGAGGAAGCCATTCGAGTGTGGTAAACTGACTCGAATGTTCCTGGAGCCAATTGGTCACCATTCAGGAAATATGCGATGTGGCGTTGTCCTGTTGAAAGATGGCATCCTGGTATGGAGAGAGAATCTTTACGAACAAGTGTAGAGGTCTGCAAGGATGTTCACATTCCTTGTGCTAGTGACTGAGATATCAACCGGTATGAGGGATTCCCAGGGAAGCCCATGTAAATGCACCCCAAACTATTACACTGCCTCCACATGCCTGTTAGTATGACCTCAACTTGACAAGCTGAGTCCATCGCTTTGTGTGGTTAATGCCACACGCACCCTCCCATTAACGTGATGAGTTGAAATATGATTTGTCAGACCAGGTGATTTGTTTCCAGTCCACTCCAGTTGAGATAGGACACATTACCTAAAGGAGACACTGCTCATTGTCATTGCATCTACCAATACCAAAGGGACCTATCAATCCTTTCAAAAGCCAGGTTCAGTACCACTTTAGCATTGAAGTCGCCTAGAACAAGGGTAATATCTGTCTTAACAGAATTCAAAATGTCCTATAATTGCCCATGAAACCTTTTTCTTCATCAGAGTCCTTAGTTGGGGCATATCAATCAAGTTTTTAATGCTTGTTTTAAATTTAGCTCTAAGAAACTTTTCCTTAATGCACTCATATCCTAGAAGAGTATCACTAGTTTGTCTCCTAAGAAGCAAACCTATGCCTGGAAGATGCTTTCCATCTTCTCTCCCTGAAAAGAGAAATTTCAGATTATTTTTAAGCATCTGACCTTTCAGCCACTGCTCTTGGGTGTCCAGATTATTGGAAAAGATCGATTTTCTATTCCGTGTACTAATTCATTTGAAGAAATGGTAATTGCTGTATTAAGGAGGAGTTTCCTGCAGACTTTGATGCGAATGCTTGCTTGTTCAATAGTCTGTTCACGTGGACCTCGTGGCTACCATACCGATGCGTTGCAGATGCTGAGCTAAAGTTGCTTGTGAGCAACCAAGTTCGGATGAGTCTCAGAGTGTGACAGATCAACTTCAACAGTGTGACAGAGAATATTGTGATCTACAGATATTGCCAATCTCGATATAGGGTTGTGTCGCCACCTTTGAACTAAGCCTGGCAAGCACGAATGGACACCTGCCCCATTCCACTTTGTTACCCAGTGGATATCCTCTGGTTATCTGAAATAGCTTATGGATGTATTTTAGAGATTGTGGAAGTGGGTATATATCTTTTGCCATTTCTGTTGGGTTGCTTTATCTCTGATCAGTACTTGCACACAATGGGCTGAATGGTCAGGTCACAAGGACCCTGAAGGCTCAAAGTAGGTTGGGGGAGGGGACCCACAGGAACAGCTGTTGGAAGACAGATGGTAGCCTCCCGTCAAGGCCATCCAGTGTGTTCTTTAATGTGCACAGGGTATGGCTTTCCTGCACACTGGGTCACAGGTTAACTTCCCATCTGACAGACTGGGCTTTCCAAGCTCATCGGTGTCCCTTACTGACTAAGGGCAGGGCAGTGAGTTTTGCGGACCAAATATCTCGACGCTGGTGCAGCTGGGACTCGGACCTGGGAACTGCAGATTAAGAGCTTTGTGCGCTACTGACTGAGTTGAGCTTCAGTAACTTGCAATCCATTTTCTCCAGTAATGAAGTAAAATTTCACAAATTTCGATACTTAACCTACTCATATCTAACAATGGAAGCCAAAACTCAATTGTGTGGTGTGCAAATTCAACATATATGTCACCCTCACGCACATTTTGTATGGCGAAATATGCACAGATATATGAATCGCCTTACTATTCTTTTGGTATAATTTGATGCATTTTTTTTAAATGCTAACAATATATTAATTATTGCCTAAAGTACAATAACATTGGGAAGTGTTCATTGAAAATTATCGATATATTCAATGAATATTTTCGATATCAAGTACACTTGGAATTTTTACCTGGAGAAAACAATTCAGCTGTAACAAAGAAGAACTTTACGAAAAATTTAAGAGGGTGGTTCGATATTGAATCGATACAAACTATGTTAACTAGGTGGCCTTTTGCTTTGAATAAGAACGAAAACGTAGAGGGAGGTTGAAAGAGATGAAATTATCACTACTTGACACAGATGGTGATAGGTGTAGAAAAAATAGTGAGCAAATTACTATATACACCCCGATAACAATATGCAAAGCAGAAGTATCACGTCCAGTCACGTGGGACGCTGAAACTGGCAATGTCTATAAATAGAGCAGGTCTCGACGCATTGGAAACCAGTCGTGGAAAAGTAATGGGTAAAGGCAGTGATGTAAGCAAGTAAGGCTGGTTGTTCAATCACCACAACTGCTAAACTATTAGGATTTCCATGTCAGATCGTTGCAGTGTACACCAAAACTGAAATACAGCAAAAAACCAGCTCGAGAAATGGTGTAAATATGCACGTGACTCTCATGGTGAGTGCAGAATGTCCCTCATCATTACAAAGAATTCACAGCTACCTTGGAGCTCGTAATTGAATGAAGGCATATCCAGGAGCTGAAGCACAAAAACTATCCATCATACCATGAAAAAATAGGCTATGGCAGTCGATATCCAAATTGTTTCCCCTTGTTGATTGCAAGGCACCAAAAGATTAGGCTGTAGTTTACAAAGGTCTATCGCAACTGCAGTGCGTAACTGGAACACGTCATATGGCCTCATGAATCACTGTGTCAACTCTATCACGCCGATGGGAGGGTGCGTGTGTGGCGTAAACCACACGAAGCAATGGACCCAGCTTGCCAAGTTAGGTCATACAAGCAGGTGGAGGTGATGTAACAGTTTGGGGTGAGTTTACATGGGCTTCCTTGGGGCCACTCGTACCCATCAAGACAGCTTTGGCTGAGACCTCCATTACCAGGTATGTGAACATTCTCGCTGACCACCCATTCGTAACGATTCTCTTTCCGCACCATGATGCCATCTTTCAACAAGAGAATGCCACACCTCATATTTTCCCGAGTGGTGAGCAATTGACTCGAGGAGCATTCAAGCGAGTTTACAACATTTGAATGATCCCTCTGGATCACTGGACCTCAACCTCATTGAAAATTTGTGGAACGAATTAGAAATCTGTTCGAGCCCAACAACTCCCACTTGCAACTTTGGATGCTTTATGACAGTCGATCCTCACGTCATGGGCGGCAATACCACCTCCGTGTTTTCAACACCTCTTTGAGTCCTTACCAAGATGTCTGGCTGCTGTTGTGAAGGCAATAGGTGGATCAATAATAGGTATATGTAATATAGGTAGGTGTATATAATAATTTGTCCATTCAGTGTATATCGCTCAAAGTTGAATTGTAAACTCTTAAATCTAAATCTTGCATGCATGAAACAGATTCAGAAATGACTGAAACTATAAAGATTTGTTTAGTATATTACGTTTTATTTTGTACTTTCCTCCATTTTCACAAACGCAACAATTACAATATCTCTAATTATAATTATTTTTTATTCCAAAATATTAAATCATTAACGGGAATAGGACAAGTCCCTCTGAAAGAAAATTCTAGTAAGCTAAGTTTTTAAAATGCAAAACGAGTTTTGGTGTGCAGTTTTGTTTCCTATTATATGTAATTATGAGCATTTTCGGCAATAAAAATATAACCGATTTTGTTTCCACCTATACCAATATCCACTTTCCTCATCTGTTACTGATATCTAACTTTCAGAATCGGCTTCCACTCCCAAAAACATTTTCTGGTATGAAATTTCAGTGACTCATTCAATATTCAAAAACTTATAATGCTGGGAGGATTTTTGAAGTCGAGTCTCTTTTAGTTTTTAAGTTTGTTATTGAGGTACCCTTTGGTGGCGTACTCCATTATGCAAGTTACTCTCGTTTTCAATAAGAAAGTATGCATTTAGATAAGAATGCAATACACGACTTTTATCGATAACGAAATTGCGAAACGAACACATCAATTTTCAATATCTAGCCGTGATGATGCTTCACAAAAACACTCATAAAATGCTTATCTAACGCACTTATCTAATGGAATTTATTAAGCCGTGACGGCCATATTGAAGCACCCAAGAAACGAACCGCGTACGCTTAGTGATGAATGGAATTCCCTGCATATTTAAGAATAACATTTCAGCATGTGTAAAATTAAATCTATTAATGTTCTGAACTCTAGTTCTTCAAATTTCATTGAGTTTTATTCGTATGTCGAATAATTAATAAAACATTATACAGTTTTATAAACATCAGATGTCTTTCTTTCCTGATTACTTTACCTATATGTTTATCCAACACAGAAGATTATCATAATGTTTATCCTGTAAAAATATATGTATAAAGACCTTTTTAGAGAAAGGGGAGAACGAGAACATTATATATCTTAAGATATACATATAATGTTCTCATTCCTTTCTCTCATCTTCCCCTCCTAACTTGCACAGGGTATGGCTTAATGTCCTATCCGACAGACAGCAGAATTTCCAAGCCCATTGGTGTCTTCTACTGACCGAAGGCAGAGTGGGGAGTTTTATGGAGATAAATCTAAGTGCTGATTGAGTTAGGACTCGAACCTGGGAACTGCAGATCTGGATGTTACTGAGTAAACCATTTCCACCCCAAATTGTCTGGGACACCATGAGCCAAAGGCCGTAAAGCTCTGGACAAAATCTAGAATAAGAGTCTCTGCAGGACCAACAGTTTCAGTAAAATATGAATTAAAAAACTTGAATTTTCTTTTTAACACTTTTTGTTGGTAACGAATTTAAAAGCCACTTGAGAGTCAGAATTTGATTATTTAAAGGTGGAATTTCTGTTATTAAATGGAATGAGTGCTGAAAATCAAATTTGTACAGAGGTGCCGTTATATCTCAAGCCAGTCCTGCTAACGTTTTCTCTAGCGCACGCTCATTGTTGATGAACGTTATGTTAATGACTTATCACTATGTTAACTGTTGATTTTTATTTGTTTTAAGAGATTACGGCACCTTATGGTTTCCAAGATATTTCATGGGAAAAGTACCAAATATGGTACGTGGATACCGTCTGCACTAGTGTCAGTCATAAGGTGAGGGCCATGGCCCACTGCAAGAGACTTGTAAGCAAGGAGTACAAAAGAACAGGAGGCGCCATTTAGATGAATTCGTGAAGCATTTGCACATAGTCGACGGCCATTTGTTTATGCCCGTCACCAGAGCCTCGACAACGAGTTTTTATGGAATTTGTGCAGTAAGGAAATTAGATTTTCTAAGAATAGTTAATCGTGTGTCTAATAAATCCATCTGCAGATCGCTCAGAAAGATACAAGAAATATCGTGCAATTCGTGAATAAACGCATAATCTGTTTCATTTATTTAAAATAATCGATCGTTTATACAAGTTAACGCGTGACTGTGAAATTAGTTTCGGAAATTTAAAGGCGATTTTCAGTGTTGCTAAGTTTAACACTTATGAAAAGTAACCAATCATGCAGTTACATTTATTCGCATTTCAACTAACATGATGTTTCATTAAACGAAACTTAGACAATTCTCAGAATGAATTATCGAAATCCGTATCGCCGTATAACAAAATTCAGCCCACCAAGCGGTAAAATAACGTATTTAAGCGGCACGGTAAGATCGGGTTTCAGAGGCCTTCTTTGGCGTAGTACGTTGTGCTTCGTGTGAAGCGGTGGGAACCGCAAGAGTACCGGTCGCTGGAAATCAAAGACCACAACATATTATTTATTTTGATCATAATCAGTTAACAATATTTCAACTAGAGTACTTTTTCATGTAAAGTAAATAAACTAACTTGATATGACACATACATACTTGGCACAGTGTTTTATGGGCACAAACATATGGCCATCCTATGCTTCACCTGTTCTTGCTGCGAAATTCGTTTAGGGCCTCTCCCCTCTTTTCTATACGCCTTGCCTCCAAGTGTTTTTATTAACAGTCTAGTGATTTTTGCCTTCCTAAAGGGATGATTTCGTCACCATTTAGAAACTGTTAAAAAAGATCTCGAATACTAAATAAATACATTAGCAAAAATGTCATTTCTCGACAATAAAAATCCTTCATACCTCCCTAAATGGTCCCCTACACTCTTAACAGTTATGACCGTCTCTATCACGTGTTGTACTAAAAAATTAAGTTCCTACCTATTAAAATAAGATTGAGAATCGCTTTGTGACTAGGGGATCTGGCACCAGTTCGCAACGGTGTTTCCGAGCTCTCCTGTGTGCCGTAAACAATTTTTTCACTACTGGCAAGTTTCATATACGTTCTGTGAACGGAGATATCTGCAGGTGGCGATGTCTCTCTACACGCCAAACTTTTGCTCACTGTAGCTAATATTATAAAAATTCTTGACTTTATATGTAATATATATTATATAGGTATGTGAGACAACCTTTTGTGCGATCTTGAAAATATTGGTGGTAGAAGAGAACTCTTGGGCCAATCATTTCGCAATTTCGTTTACACTGGGTAACTGTTTTGTTTTCCAGAATATTCACATGTTCGAGTTCGAGCTTTTTTCATCTGAGAAATTGAGCCATTTTCTTGTTGGCAACACCCTGCACAATGACGCAGCAATTGGTAGAGTTCAAACAAACTTTCATTGGTGAGAAATGGTGTCCCTTTTAACAGATTTGAGAACTTGTAGCTAATATTACTTATAAATATTACAGTTTTTATATGCATTATATATATATATGTTGGTATTGCGATTTGAATAATCCACAATTTCTCGAAAATTTGCCTGACCATCCCAAATTTTATACCCAGATTCCTCATGTCACCATGTTGTCTAAAACAATACCTGGCACTCAAATTAGAACCTTGAATCACTTCCCCCCATTTTTATAGTTTATTGTCTAGAATTTTAACTTTGAGACAGCACCTTGTAACTACCGAAATGGGTTGGGTTGTTTTACCTCTGAGGGCACTTTTTTGCACACCATGGGCTAAATGGCCAGGTCACATGGACCCCCAAGGCTCAGAGAAGGTTGGGGGAGGGGACCCACTGGAACAGCTGTTGGGAGACAGATAGTAGCCTCCCGTCAAGGCCATCCAGCGTGTTCTTTAACGTGCACAGGGTATGGCTCTCCCGCACACGGACTAACGTCCCATCCGACGGACGGCGGCCTTTCCAAGCCCATCGGTGTCCCCTACTGACCGTTGGCAGGGCGGGAAATTTTGCGGAGATAAATCTCAACGCTGACCCAGCTGGGACTCGAACCTGGGAACTACAGATTACGAGCCTGGCGCGCTACCGACTGAGCCACCCCCACCCCACTACCGAAATGCTTGACCAGCAGATCCCAAATTTCTCATATGAATTTTCTAGGTTAGATAAAACCCAAGTGCGAATTTTAAATCACTTTTATATTTTCTCTTCAATGGAGAGAGGATTCAACGAATTTCATCCGGAAAATTGCTTATTTGGAAATCCGGAATCAATTTTTCCCCCCTTGCAGTTTGTTAGACTGTACACTAGTAAATAATGACTTCTTTCAAATAAAGTTGCTTCTTTACCTTGACTAAAGGGTATATGCACCTTTTAACCATGCGTGTTGACTAGTGTACTACAGCTAAAAGTATTAGTGTATCACTAATAGTTTCAGTATTAATATAATAATGGTCAACAGTGTATAAAATAACTGTAACTGGGATTACTGGCTGCCATACATATAGTGGATTATCGTGCAAAGGTACAAATCTGCTTAAGGGTTATTCAAATGACTGTCTGTATTCATATATGGTCCACTAAACAAGATCTGTCTCCTGTATATGTAAAAAATTCATTTCGGACTGCCAAAAGATCTAAAAAGATAAAGAAAAGTGAACAAATCTGTTCTGCTTGAAAATGCAATTCGTTAAATAGTTTGAGGGAGTATACATATGTAGGTATGAGCATTTTCAGCATCAATAAAAGATACTAGATTTCAAGGTTCAAAAAGATGATGGATTATAATTTCATGCCATGTGCAAATTTTCATGACTTGTGACACGATATTCTATGATAAACGACTTCAATGTATACAAAAATACGGTAATAATCGATGATTAGGGTTTGTTACAATATTGTCAAATTGCATCAACGTGATATACTACTGATCTTTTGTCCATGCAGATAGGTAGGATCAGAGATGGAGACCCCATGGCTATGTGATCGCAGCGCCTCTATGAACGAGGCTCGGAAGCTCCAAAGAGCCTACCACGAAAATAACCTCCCCTGCAGCGTTTTGAACCGGAGACCTCTGTGACGCCACTCTAGCGACGCCAAGAATTGGTGGATTTTTTTTTATAGATTTGTGTTTCATCTTCCTCCTCCTCAAGCAGTCATGGGCTACAGAGGTGCAACCAGATGGCGCAATTTAGTTCTCTAAGTATATTTGTCCTGAGCTATATCTGCTGCATCTGGCCACTGCACACCAATTCTAACAAGGTCTTGTTTGACATTTTCTGCCCACCGCATCCTAGGTCTCCCTCTCTTTCCGAGGCCTTTAGGCATACTGTTCATAACCGTATTCGCTAATCTGCTTCTTCTTATACATCCTTCTTTTTAAGCTGGACCTATTTGTAAAGGGGGCCTTGGCCCCCTTATCATCAGGTTCATAGGCATAAAGAGTAGTGGGTGCCGATGAAAACGGCAAAGGCTGGCAATCGTACATATTGGGCTTTAGGCCGCCCAGTGGTGGAGAGGCTGATGTTGAAGGGTGAAGAATAAATACCAGTTACATGTCATGTGAAGGGGGGTGGAGAGTTGGTTGGGTTGGGTTGTTTTACCTCTGAGCGGCACTTTTTTGCACACCATGGGCTAAATGGCCAGGTCACATGGACCCCGAAGGTTCAGAGAAGGTTGGGGGAGGGGTCCCACTGGAACAGCTGTTGGGAGACAGATGGTAGCCTCCCGTCAAGGCCATCCAGCGTGTTCTTTAACGTGCACAGGGTATGGCTCTCCCGCACACGGGGCCACGTCTTAAAGTCCCATCCGACGGACGGCGGCCTTTCCAAGCCCATCGGTGTCCCCTACTGACCGTGGGCAGGGCGGGGAATTTTGCGGAGATAAATCTCAACGCTGACCCAGCTGGGAACTACAGATTACGAGCCTGGCGCGCTACCGACTGAGCAACCCCCGCCCCGGGGTGGAGAGAGATGGAGGAAGTAGTGCATATATATTTTTTTATAATTATCCGAGTGGCGAATGTTATGTTATTTTTTGAAGTTGTGGCCATGGTTGGTTGCCAGTATGGTAGATTTGAGTCAATCAAAATTGACCTCACTCATGGGGGGAGGTAAATGGGGGTGGGCGAGGGTGGTCATGTCCATGGCATAGATGAGAATTGGGGTGCTAGGGAGAAATCCCTTTGGGGGGGGGGCGAAGAGAAATTTTTTTTTTTTTCTTCTTTAGTCATCCCAAGATGGGTTGCAGAGCATGGAGGGTGATGAATTTTTGGTGTGGGGAGCTAAGACTGTGGGATAGGTAACACTCCTGTGTCAGGAAGATGGAGGAGGAAATATTTATGGTTGCTTATCACAGACCTTCTACTATGGCATATAAACTGACAGGCTCCTGTCAGACCTCTGTGGCAAGCAGCTGCTTAAGGGGGTATTTATTTTTATTATCTAACTCCAGAGGTTAGCATTGGGTTGTCCTGCCGTGCAGCGAAATGTTGCGCAGGGGTAGATCTGGGAAAAGTCTTAGCTCAGTGACAGCCTTATATATGGGAAGGATTATGATAAAGATAATTTTTTTTTTTTGGAGAAGGGAGGAAAATAATATAGTTACGTTATATGAGTTGGAAATCAAATTTATGTGTTCAGTGTGCGGTGGTCAGTGTTTATTTTTGTAGAGCCAGTGGAAGGTCAGCCATGAGCTTGGGTTGTGTGGCAGGACTGCAGTTTAAGGTTCCCATCAAAGGGTATTGGGAGATGTGGTGAGATTCCATATGTATATTAGGTGTTTATATTTTTGGGTGATGTGTGGTAGTGTGAGATTTATGGAGGGTTTTTTAATAGTCCAATAGGGGATTGTGTATCTAGGGTTGAAAGGTTTGATTTTTCTCCATGTTGAATATAGTGGGTGCTGCTTTATGATTTGTGCAGTGGGGATGTGTTGGTAGGAGACTTAATTCTATTTATAGTGGGGTGGTTGGGATTTAGATGTTTTAATTTGACGTAGTGTTTGCAGGTCAGTTTGTGTCTGATGTTGTCGAGGGGAGGCATGTTGGCTTCTGCCCATGTGGCCAAGTTTGGGCAGCCAGTTTTAAGACCCAGTGCAAGTCTGATGGCTCTGGTTTGTATGGTTTCCAGTTTGTTAAAAAAATGTGGGTGATGTAGTGTTTAGAGCTAGCAGGCCATACTCCAGTCTGCTGTTGATAAATGTTTTAATAAGGGTGATCATAGATCTGTCACTTGCACCCCAGCTAGCTCTTGCGATTGATTTGAGAATGTTGAGAGCTCCATTACATGTGGATTGTGTATTTATGATGTGTTGTTTCCAGTTAAGCTGTCGGTCTATAGTTAGCCCTAAGTATTTGTAGCGTTTAACTAGGGGTATGGCGTGATTGTTTATAGTTATGCTGAGTGAGTTGGCGGGGGGGGGGGGGGGGGTTGTTTATGTGTTATGGGTAAGACCGCAGATTTAGGTGCAGAGATGGCTAGTCCCCATTTGTTTGTAAAGTGAAGGACCTGGTTGACTGCTGTTTGTATAATGAGGGTATCATTTCCTTTGGTCCAGAGCACTATGTCATCAGCAAAGATGGAGCAATTAATGTCCTTGTTAAATACTGTTGGTAGATCATATATTAGAATGTTGAAAAGTGTGGGTGATACCACACTGCCCTGTGGCAATCCCCTAGTTAAATTGTGGGGGTCAGAGAGAGTAGTCCCCAGTTTGACTTTAACCTTTCTCTGTGTGAGGAAATTTTTGATAAAATGCAATATGTTTCCTGTGATTCCTAGTTGGTGTAATTTGAAGAGTATACTGGTGTGTGAGGCAGTATCAAAAGCAGAGGTTAGGTCTAGAAAGACACAGCAAAAGATTTCTGTTTTGAAGAGCAATTTCTGCTGAAGTGACAAGGTCAAAGAAATTGTCTGTGGTGGACATGTGCTCTCTGAAGCCAGTTTGGCATAAGGGGTGTTTTTTTTGGTTGCTAAATAGTATTTGAGTCTGGAGAGCACCTTCTTTCTAGAACTTTGAGGACACATGTGAGTGCTATGGGTCTGTATGAGCTGATTTGAGATGCTGGCTTGTTTGGTTTGAGAATGGGAATGAGTGAATTTCTTCCATTGTGTGGGTAATGTGTGTTTTTCCCAGCATTCATTGAATATGTGAAGTAGAGTATGTAAAGCCTGTGTGCCTAGATTTTTAAGTGTACTATATGTGATAGAATCAGGCCCAGGTGTGCTTTTTAATATTTGCCTGATGAATGGCAATGTTTAAATCATGTTGTGTGAATGGTAAGTTGATGGCGGGTAGTTTGCAAGGTGTATCATGTGTTAGTATCTGGTTCATGTGGTGGCAATGTTGTTGGTACATGTGGGAATTTGCCAGATGGTTGGTAGTGATGAGGTGTGATGCTATGTGGTTAGCCCCTTGCTTTGCTGAGAGGTTATTGGTCCACAGTATGGTGTGCCAAGGGGCTGAGCCTGGGTCCTAAATGTTCTTATTGTTGACCAAATGAGGGTGGAGTCAGTTCTTGGGTTGATGTTACAAGTTTCTCCATTCTTTTCTTTTGGTGTTTAATCTAATTCTTCTAAGGATGGCATTGTCTTTGTTAAAAGTAGTGATGGCAAGTACAGTGGGGTGTCTTCTGGCTGTCCTCTGTTTTTCTCCTTATTTGTAGTTGTTTGGTTATTTCAGGGTGGTTTTTGGTGAAACCAGTCATGTGTTTAGTGGTAAATTTATTGTTTTGGATGCTGTGATTAACACATGTGTAGAATGAGGTTAAATTGTCTGGTGTTTGTGTGGTGATACTGGTTTCACAGTTTGTGGAGAAGTTGTGCCAGTTAATGTGTGTTTTTGTTGAGTATGCTGTGGGTTTAACTCCTTGAAGGGTGAGGAAAATTGGATAATGGTCACTAGCCCATGTGGAATGGTGTACTTGCCAATTTATGATGGGGAAATGTCTGATGATGAAAGGGTGAGGTCAAGAACTGACTCATATGGGAACTTGGTGAAGGTGGGTGAACCATCATTGTGTATGGCCAATTTGTAGTGTAGAATGAAAGTTTCAATTGTGCTTCCTCTATTGTTTGTGTAGTTGCTTCCCCATAAGGTATTGTGTGCATTGAAGTCTCCTACAATGATGTTGGGGCCAGGAGATAGAGAGAATATGTGATCAAAGTCTTTTATTAATGTTTTGATGTTGATGTGTGCATTAGGGTAGAAGTATACATTGTAGAGGTTTAAAATTGTATTATGCAATTTAATGTTCACTCCTACAATGTCCATGTAGGTGTAGGTGATTGGGTTAGGAATTAGGCAGTGGGGGTATTTTTTGTGGATCAAGGTGGTTGAGTTAGAGTGATTTTTCTTAGTATTGGCTCTGTGTATAATGTATGGTTTATAGTTGAAATTTTCTGGTATTCTGGTCTCATTTAAAGCCAATATGGGTATTATGCGTAGATTTGCGATTGTTTTTAATTCGAGGATTTTGTTGGGGAGGGATCTGCAATTCCATTGGATGCATGGGGTGGGGGTGTCAGAAGGGAAGAGGGGGGAACTGCCGCAAGAGTGGGAGGGAGGGGGGAGAGTTAATGTAGTTGCTGGAGAAGTGCCACTATGGCCTGTATGGCTAAGTTGAGTTGGGGGGGTTCTGTTTTGTGGTGGCAGAAGGGCATCAATGAGAGGGACAATTAATTGCAATAGTTGGTGGGTGAGGTTGTGTTGGGTAGTTGGTGGTGGTTGAGATTTAGCAGCTGGGGTCCTTTTAGTCTTGGTTCTTCTCAGATAGTTAGTTTTTGCCCTTCTGGTGGAGAATTTGGATGAGGGTGGGGATGTTTGCTGCTGGGTAAGTTGAACTGGTGCTTCTTCATCTGATGTGGGGATGATTGTTGGTTTCCTTGTGGGCAAGGTAGGGAATGTGGTGGGAGAGGTGAAGTCAAATGTATGGTCAGGGTTTTGCGTGGTGGTAGTAAGAGAAGGGTGTGGTAGGACTGTGGGAGCGGGAAGAGGAAGTAGAGGTTTAGGTGTAGGCAACAGTGGAGGAGGTGTGGTAGTAATAATGGTGATTGGAGTTTTATCAGTCATTGTGTTGGCGATGTTGTGGTGGCTGCTGTTTTTATTTTAATTGCCCTTAGTCGGACAGGACACTTGCCAAAGGTGGCTACATGGGGCCCTCCACAGTTGCAGCGTAGAAGTGGTTGGGTCCTTTTGCATTCATATGACATGTGGGGTTGGGAACAGTATTTGCATCTTGCTGTGCTTCTACAGATTTTTATAATGTGGCCATGTCTTTGGCATTTAATGCATTGTGGAGGGGGGTTGGTGTAGGGGGTGACTGTATGTGTGGAGAGTCCAAGTTCCACAGTAGGTGGTAGGGGAGAGGAATTGAAGTATAAAATGACCTTGTCTGCATTTCTTTGTATGGTGCTGCCATCCATGACGTGGTGGGCGTAAGTGATTCGTTTGATTTTGTGGACGTCGTATTCAGCTAAGGCTTCTAGTATACTTTTATCGCTTAAGTATTTATCCACACCTTCTATGGATCCATATGGCTTATTATAGGACTCTGGGTATTTTGACTTTATTTCTATATTATGAATATGTGTTAGGGCCGAGTTTTTTTGCCTGGCATTGATTTTTGACATGTACTAGGTACTCTCCTCTGTGAGTAAATCTGGCTTCAAGTGGTTTTTCTATTGTGGAATTTACAGTTTTGATGATTAGATTAATGTTTATGTTCTGTAATAATGCGGTGGGAGTGGAGTAAAGGAGCACTGGAACATAGTCTTGACTTATAGTGAAGTCGCAAATGGTATCGTTGTCAGAGGAAACTGTTTCCTGGATCTTTTTCTGTTATTTACGATGGTCTAGGAGTCTTCTGTGTCTTTATCCGATGCATTTTCGTGTGTGTCCATTTGTGTTTGGTTAGATGATACCTGGGTGGGGAGGGTGAGTTGTGTGCGACTTGTGGTGGCTGTTGCTAAAGGTAAGATATTTATAGTAGCTAGGTTGGGGACCGATAGGCATTTTCCTGCCTTTTGGAGTTGAGATGAACGATGTGCCTGATTGCCAGCACAAACACTAGTACCAGCTGCCTTCACTGTTATCATACAAACCTGGTTTGATGTTTCAGAAGCTTGATGGTTGCTCCTGTCAGTGGCTTTAGCAGTTGATCTTGGGTCTCTTGTCTTCACTGGGTTGATTCCTGGATCCATAGTTAGCATTTCCTTCATCATAGTTAAAAATGAGCGATCCATACGGGCAACATGGCCAAACCAGCAGAGTCTCTCTCTGTACAATATACTGCTTAAAGGAGGTTGCCGACTCCTTTGCCTAACCTCATCATTACGTACGAAGTTAAACCACCTAATGCCCAAGATACTGCATAAGCATCTAGTTTCCTGTCATCTTGTTTACAAAGCGCTATAAAATGCCAAATATATTATTGTACTTTCATAAATCAGTTTGTTTTAGTGTTATAGTAAGACTGAGATTGTATGATTGAATGTAAAAAAAAATAGACAAACTAATTTGGTGTTTTTTTTGCTATTTTAACACTTGATGGCAATCAACACCAAGTACCTTTTCCGTCTTTTTCTATTAAGAGTGTGATTTGCCATTTTCAATTATTGTGATAAGTGTTATGATATGAACTTATTGGTAAATAAAATGCACACAACATATCAGATTAAATTATTATTCAAAATGCAAGAAATAACCTCTTAGTAACCTTTACAATAAATGGTTCTCGAATTCTGACTACTCCAGTTCATGTCACATGAATAGGAATAGAAATTTTGAATTGCTTTAACTTCTAAAATACGCTTTTTATGAAAAACATGTGACTGAAGATAATTTAAAGATCTCAATCAAATATATTTAAATATCGATTTTCAACAACATGCGTTTAGTATTTAAAGAGTCATGGAAGAAATATTTGGCAAGTTACTCGTTCTGCAAAAAAATGAACATAATAAATTTAGTATAGCGGTTATTACCCTCATTTTAACGTGTTTTGAATAATTTATCAGAGCAATTAAATTGATAATGTTACTGTTAAACATTCCAAGTTCTGTAACTCTATAAATACATAATTTGTTGAAAAGCGAGCTTTAAGTACATAGATTTGACTAGCTATATAAATTATTTTGGGATGTATTTTTTCATAAATATTTTTAGAACCAATAGCTATTCGAAATTTCTCTCCCATTCACATAATATGCAATAGGACATAATAATTTAAGGGTTTCGGTAGTTTCATAGGCTATAAACAAATTACTCCCTAAGTTTTTTCCCCCATAAAAAAGGGATTATGCATCAAATGAATGCTCAAGACATGGAGAATGTCACAGGTTATAAATCCTTCCCCCCCCCAAAAAAAATGAAAATGTGTTGATTGTTCTATTCAGGGTCGGATCTAGGGGACAGCAAAGGGCCATAGCCCTCCCCCTTTCAGAATGCTAGTAAGGGGGTAAAAGAGGTAAAAAAATTATTCAACTTATTTTTATTTCATGCATTTTTGAAGCATTTTTTTAGACTTGTAAAATGGAGGACGAAACGTTATACTGCAATGGAAATCCAGTCTCTTGGTCCCCTGTTTACATTTTTCTGTCTTAATTTTTTTTCCTCGCCCACAGGCAGACCCTAAATTTTTTTTTCTAGATCCGGGCCTGGTGAAGTGATGAATGTTGTTGGTCATAAAAATATGCTTCTTTCCTTGCTTGCTTCCTTCCCTAAAAAAAAAAAAGGATATTTGATGCAAGTTACTATATCTTTCGAACGTAATGACTCATTTATGAGTTAGGTGTCAAATGAAAGTTCATTATGAGGACTGTCATGCCCTCCACTATTCTCCCCTCCTCCTAAAGGGAACGAAAATTTTGTGGAGGTCGACCTTAAAGAGTTATATCGCAAATTAAAGCTTGCAACGTCTTCAATGTTGTGGGCACCTTCAAAAGTGACACCAAATAAAGGGGAAGAAAAATGCAGTCCTTGTTTATGATTTGCTTGCTCTGGAATCAAAGGAGCAACAATTGCATTTCACAGGTGAATAAAACAATTTTAACTTAGATCGTTGTGTCAATTATTTATAACTGTACATATATGACTGAAAAATCCATACATTAAATGAACGTTTCTGAAGATAGGGATTTTTAGCAAGAAAAATACTAATAAAAAAACTTATCTTCTTATATGCACCCGAAAAAGTAAAAACTAAACTTAAAACTTCTAGCACTGGAGACCAAGCCACATTCAAAGTCAGACAACTCACGACATGCAGCCATGCTGAATTAACACCTATTCCGAAGTGAATGTTGGGTTTGTAGGCTACTTCAGTGCCATTCTGCGGTTGACGTCCAATGCATCGGTTACGAGTACAGCACACTAGTTATACTTTAACTGCTATTCTCATAACTTTTGGCCTCTCAGTGCAGTAATACTTTACTCCAATGATAGAACTCGCGCAATAACATTTACAGGTAATTCTAAACCCTGTTTAACAGAAATAAAAATTCAGCCCCAAAAATAATGCAAGACAGTAAATGTTAGATGTTTATCAACAGCTGATTAGAATGCTCACAGTATAAATAATATGAGAAAATAATTCAGTAGTCAATATTTTCATGTTTACTGAAATCTGTAGCCATGTTAAAAGTAACGTTTAATTGTTAGATGTGAGTAAAGCAAAATGTCTTAATAATTTTATTTTAAATAAGTAATTTAACAATAGCAGTCATAAATAATTTACATAACGATCTAAGTTAAAACTTTCTTCACCTGTGAAATGTAACTGTTCCTTCTTTGATAAATCTTGCGGAACAAGCAAATCCACAGCACAGTGGAACCATTCCCACAGCTTTCGACGTTGGACGTTGCAGCATCATGAGCATATGCCGTCTACTCTATTCATGGTCTAAGGATAGTACCCTTCTGTAGCATCATAAATTGTTGTCAATCATAGCTCACTACACAAGAGCAGGAATAATCACTAAACACTATTAGAGCTGGGACTAAAAACGAAAAGGAAAAATGACTTTTTTTTTGTCGTTCAAAACCAACTCGGTTACTGGTTTCAACCGTTATTTAGCTATTATACTTTTAGTTTTTTTTTACTGGATCCTTGATTCAAAGTAGTAATAACAGAAGCTCAAGCAGAAACAGCCAGGAAATAAATCAGACACGCTTGGAATGTTCTAAAATGCCTTAAGCATGAAAACATTCAGATAGAAATATGATCAGAATCTGATTATTCTATATCCACAGATGAAATTGTCTCATAGTTTTAAAAACTTTTCAACGATAAAAGTATTTCTGATAATTTAAAAGAATAAAAAATATTCTGATTACTGAATGTGTATTAAGAACTTTGTCAAAAACGCGATTCTTGCATTTAAAATATTGGCTAAAAAAAGAACATCTTTTCAATGCTGCAAGAAATATTATTTCGTTTCCACTGACTAAAAAGTGATTGTTGAAAGATAATTTTCTGCACTAAAATTTATACTAAGTTCCCAGCGAACATCAATAGAAAATTATTGGAAGATGCTTTAATATTCATATCAACAATTAGTTATTTAAAAGTGTTTATATTCTTATATCTTATACATCACTTATGCACTGGTTTCCATAAATTATGGAAAATCCCTATGTTAAATTAATAGGAAACTAACGTCAAAGCTCTGTAACTTCTAAAATAAGTTTCGAAAAATTGTTTCGAAAAATGAGATTGCAGATAAAGATCTCAATAAAATAAGTCAATACCTCGATTTTCAACAATATTCGTTCAGTATTTAATGAGTTATGGAAGTTTGAATATTTAGCAATAACAATGGCAGTCACAAAAATTGACTTCAGAAGTCAATTAAAACTTAGTAATAAGTATTGTATCAAAGTGTTTAGTTAAAATAAGTTTGTATTTTAGAACTTTGTGTAAAGAATTCTTTCACTATTCTTCAGTTTTGATTTAAGTTTCTTAAGACTGGCATTGCTGTTGTTCAATATTCAAACTTCCATAACTCATTAAATACTAAACGAATATTGTTGAAAATCGAAATAATGATGCATTTGATTGATTTCTTTATTTGCAATCACATTTTTCAAAAAAAAAAAACCTTATTTTAGAAGTTATAGAGCTTTGACGTTAGTTTCCCATTGACTTAACATAGGGATTTTCTTTATTTATGAAAACCAGTGTATTTAGAAAAGCAGGGCATTTAATTTATGTAGTGTTTATGTTAGTGTTTATATTATTTTAAGTATCTCATTTAAAGTTGCACACACCTGTGTTCTATATTTTTTGATTTGAAAATAATACCGGCAGGTTTTTCTTTACTTCCCCCCTCCTCTTGATACTCAATTTCGGTTCACAAAAACGAAATATGTTATTTTGAAACGAAAACAATTTTTTTGTTCAGAGTGGAAATGAACGAAATATTTTCATTTTTAGTCCCTTCTACAGAAAGATTATTTATTATCTTTTTGCTAATCTTTTCTATGCACCAATGAAGCTTTTCTATTTTATCACAAGGCTGAAGCAATAGCCTTAATAATGGCTGCTGTTAAAACAATTTAGTTTCCAGTCGTTTTCTATCAAAGGTGCTCATGTATCAAAAGTTGATCCATGAAAACCCACATATTTTTGATTGCAGGAATCTTCATTCTCCTATTGGCTGTGTTTAGTTTTCTGTTGAGTGATCACTTCTGTTTGTTATGTAACGTGGAGGGTAGTTGTTCTACCTGTGAGTGACATTTTTCACACAATGGGCTAAATGGTTAGGTGACAAGGCCCCAAAGGCTCAGAGAAGATTAAGGAAGGGAATTCACTGGACAGCTATTAGGTGATAGATGGTAGCCTCTCGTCAATGCCAACCAATGTGTTCTTTGAAGTCCACAGTGTGGTTCTCCTGAACATGGGGCTGCATCTTTACATCCCATCCAACAGATGATGGCCTTTCCAAGCCCATCAGTGTTCCCTACTGAGCGAGGGCAGGGTGGGGGTTTAGCAAAGATAAATCTCAATGCTGCCATAGGTGGGCCATGAACTGGGAACTGCAGATTATGAGCCTGGTGTACTACAGACTGAGCAACCCCCCACCCCATATGGTGCGAGGATACCATATGTGATGGCTTTTCCAAGCCTACTGGTGTCCACTTTCTCACTGATAGCAGGGTCGGGATTGGCAAAGACAGTTCCTAAAACAGGCAGAGTTGAGACTCGAACTTGGGAACTACAGATTAGAAGCCTGGTGCACTAGCGACTAACTAAACCCTCCCTCCATTGCTTACTTGAAATTTGCTACAATACAATAAAACTAAAAATCTTGCTACAATATGTTGCTCCATATTGTCCCCACATTATATTGCATATATTACAAGTTTCAGCTAAATCCTGAATTTTTTTTAGTATGTACATTTATTGATAGCGAGCATAATTGTTTTCAGGGATACAGTAACTCTATGCATTAATTTTTAAACTATAATATTTGAATTTTATGACTATTGTCAGTTTTAATTAATATGACTATTACCTAGAAAAATTTATTTTAATATAAGCTTACCGAGTTAATGAAATGAGTAATGTAAAGTGCAAGACTGTTGTTAAATAGTTGCTGTCACAAAACAATATTTTTCATAATTTAATATGTAACAAATGTAGACAGTAAAACATTTTTTGCATTATTGATTTAATAGCTAAAAGACTCATTGCTTTAATACCTATAAAAGACGCATTTGTAGTAAGAAAGTACTTATTGCCCTTTTCCAGATATGGAAGCATTTAAGAACAATAGTTTTACTACACAATTATTCTCTGATACTGATATTTATGTTTACAGTGTAGATGTGACCAAACTAAATAAAAAGTGTATGTGTATGTTGAAAGCTCAAAATTAAATTTTAACCATGTAGCTGCAATTTTTTTTGTTTTATTATTGGGTCAACAGATTCTTGGTACAAGAGCTGGAAGGCAAACTTGGGCACTGTAGCTGTTCACTTCACCACCATTGGCAGTGTCCATAAATGTAGTATTGTGCCCGAGGATTGCACGTTGCTCACAAGTCGTAAGCTGAAGTGAATGATAGCAGAAGCCCTTCTCCTTCAGTTCTTCTTGCATGCTGACTTCAGTGCCACACTGCAATCCATCTTTTGCCTCAGCAGATAGTTGTATGCAAATAAGTATTTTATTTTTATCTTTTAAAAAACACAATTTTGATATATTAACTATAGAACAGTTTATCTTTCATTTATCCATGGTAAAATCCATGAGAGCAGGCCTGTATACGATTATCATCATCATCATTAAACATCTCACCTAAATAATCTTTACATTATATCACCTTTATAATTAATTTACAAGATATAATAGACAAAGACCTCTTAGTTAAGAAACTAAGTTACAAAAAACAAAACAGGTAGGCAAAAATAAAACAGCATTCACTTATTATCAAACAAATTCTGTCTGTCTTGCACAGTGGCCAAGCAACAAGAAGAAGCATAATGGTCATTAATCAGAATAACCATAGCTCTAATGTGTTCAGAAACAAACCATCACAACAAAACAAGAATGCATTATCGTCCTCTATTCATGCAGTTTGCCAAACATTTAAGCCCAAAGAGCCAGTTTCAAACAATGGCAGTGAAATTGCTACGAGTATATTCATATTTTCCCATCTGGAAACCTTCAATTAAATCCAACATCTAAACATAAAGCTCTTTTGCCTAGATAAACATTTATATGTACCGCCCTTTGCAACAAATTCATATTGGCCATCCTAGCTATGAAAATCTTATGTATATATATATCCATGTATATGTGATCTTGTACTAATCAAGAGCAAAGCACTGACTGGCTGAATTAGATATAAAAAAAAAATACAATAACCTGCACTTAAGTCCAAAGTGACAACAGTTAAAGCCCACAAACTTCCAGCTCCCTCTGTGGTTTGGGGTGACAAGTACTGCTGATGGTATTTTAGAGAATGGTGTTTCTCATGATTATAACGTCAAGGATTGGGGTATGGATGTACGGCAACAAGAATCAAATTTAATGTCTGTCTAAATGGTTTCTCCTCCCCTCCCTCCTTTCCCTGTGCCTGTCTTCACTGGGGCAGCATGGTGGCTGGTTATTGGCAACACCCAATCAAAGCTGCAGCTATGTTGCAGCCACTATATTTGGACAAGGCCTCAACATTTGGGGTGGTCTCCAAAATGAGAACAAATCTAGCTGGGATGGCCTCTTGGAGTGAAAAGATTTGTACAAAAACATTTGTCAACATTAACATGTAATAATTGTTTATTTTTTTATGCAAATATTTATATTTCTGATTTAATTTACATTAAGCATCAGATTTTGATCCCTGCAGAAGGATAACAAATCATCTTTCCTCAGCTTTATAACAATTGCAAGAAAAGATGCAACTTTATTTAATTTTTCTTTCTATCTGAACTTTATCAAGAACTATTGCAAAGCACATGACCGATTAATCATTCTTCTCTTACAATCCTGATGACATCACCATGAAGACAAATGATGACATCACCAGATATTTGGGACCAGAAGCTGATGGCATGGCATCACAAGAGTTCTGGATCACATTATGTGAATGCTGCACTTAAACGAGCGAGTGCCAAACTGGTGAAAGTACTTACAAGAACATGTACAAAGTAAAGCAGTCAGAGCCTGACAATGGGTGGTTTTGTCATCTCACCGGAATACACCCTCTTTCACCGGGAACAAACAACAACACAGTGCCTAAAATCAGCAGCATAACAGTCCATGTTTCTCAATAATGCACAACAGAGCTTGTATGTGTGCTCTTGTACTACATCTGGTTCGGCAACTCTGCAGTTCTGTTTTCATCATTTGCTGCCTTCAGCTGACTTATCTGTCAGTTCTTTCATTTTATCAACATAATCTGCAAATATATCTCGGAAACGTGCCCATGACTTCTCTGGAATGGTAATCGCTGTTCGAAAATTACTCTTCACCTGGATAAAAGAAAACTATGTCTAAAGTTTGAACACCAGAAGACAACTTAAGAACATTCATTCATATACCTTTATGCAAAAACAAGACAATAAAGTGCAATTTCTTCAAGATTTTGTTTTGTTGTAAATATTTATTACTACAAATATGGAAATTTAACTTTTCTTAGATTAAATATCTACTGGTACATTCTTAAAATCTAAAATTTTACTATTAGTTCCTGATATCCACATGATAGTAAAAGTGGTACTATAATTAACTAAATTTCATCTATAGAAGGGCAAAAACATTTCATTTAGTTTGTAATATAATCTTTACATGTGTTAAGTGTATTTTAATACTGTGTACTTGATGCTAAGTGTCTTTGATAAGATGTAAGATGATGCATTTCTGATTAAAGATCACTGCAGCACAGAATGACCCATTAAAGCATGTGCAAAAAATTAAAACTAAACAAATGTATAAATTAAATTGTTACTAAAATCACCAGGTGTTTGATAATGCATTTTTTCTACTTTTAAGTGGTATATTTTTTAAAATATATTTATGAACACTTATATTTCAACTAAACATTTCAAATTATTAAATTAGGTTATCTTAAACCTGACCAATATTTTTCTTTCGCTGCTAAATGGGCCAAATATCCACATCAAAGGATCCCAGGATTCAGGGCAGAACATAGGGCAAATGGAAGTCTTCTGTAAAGACTATCTACTGTGCTTTTTAACACATAGCTTTTCTGCATGCAGGACAACAGGAAAATGCCTGTTTGAGAAATGGCAGCCTTTTCAAAGATGGTCGACTTTCTTACTGGAGACAGAACATAACCAATATTAAAAGTAGTCTCATGCTCATAATTTGCAATTTATATAATAAGAACAATCTGTTGTAATAAAATGGTAGATATATAGGCCATCAATGCCCTATAGAAAATTATACTCTAGTAATGCTTTCAGTTTATATGTTGCTGTTTATGTAAAGAAAGAAGCATAAGCAGAGCTATTAGCTTATACAGCTCCTTTTTTCCCATCTATATCTTGTTATATATTGAAATTAATTGTATGACTTTTTTTACTCGAGAAAAATAAACATTCATTATTCCCCACTTGTGATAAATATTTTAAATCATTAGTATAGGGAAACCATCTCAGGATATGAAGAACATCTACATGAAAGTAATCATGATTCTAAAAATAGTTTCTACATTTGCAAGTGACTTTTTACTTATATTATATACATTTATATGAGTTGTCAATTCCATAACATATGATTTGTTAACTTTGGATTGAAAATCCAATCTTCATCAAACATCAATGTAGGGACTTGGTCAGCCAGGGTGGAAAGAGTGAGAGCCAGAATCATCATTTTGGCAACAGGGCCTTTCTGCCCAGCAAAAGAGTACCAGCAGCAGATCTAGTTTGGGGAGCTGGTGAAGAAATGCCACATGTGCGTTTACATGGGAATGAGAGTGGACGTAGCACAATGAATGATGTCAATCATTCATTGTACCACGTCCACTCTTCATTGTTCACAATGAATGATGTCCCATTGGCCGAGACACCCTAATATCCCCACGAAACATCACTTGACCTCATCTGGGGTTCATATAAACTGGGACTTGCATGCTGACAACGAGACCTTCAGCATATCAGGTGGATTGTCTGTGGCTCGATTAAGCCTTCTGTTCTTCATCTAGTGGTGGGACTGTTGAGGCTCCTTGTAGCCTGTGCTGTGTTTAGCGAGTGACTGTACCGGGTGGGCAGTCACTGTATATGCTATAAAGTGTAAATGAATGTATATATGAGAAGACACCCGAGTTTGTGTATATCAATCACCTAGGTAGTTCAACATCCTAACAAGATAGTGATAGGCAACCTTCTGCTCACACTCTCACATACATCAGTAGAACACAACCCAGCCCAGACAGATAGAGAAGACTCCTTTCTACAACCAACTTCCACTGATAATTATCAGGAGTGAACATTATCATTAATAATAAATAATCTCAGTGTATAATAATCAATAACAAAAAATTTCACCATTAACACTGATGTAAGCTAGTGTTATGCACAAGATCATAATGGCATCTTTAATATGATGTTAACTGATATGAAATGAGTGCAAAGTCAATAACAAATATTGAAGACAAAGTTCTCTTTTTAATCATTATCTTGATAAGTAGAGGCCCACTCACATATTTATAGCAGATGGAGCACAAAAAGTACAATAATTTGCTTATTGTACTTTTTGTATAATAATGTGTTGTATTATTTATTTTAATTTTTATTTACATTTTTATGTGTTACTTTTTACATAATTACATTTTGTGTAAGTGTTACTGATGTTACCATCATGTGATCTTTTGTGCACAAGTTCCATACATTGTGATGATATAATCAAATCACATTTACTTTTCACTTCCACACATGAATTGTGTGTCTACATTATCAACAAGTATTGTACTTCTTGTGCTCCATCTGTTGTAAATCTGTAAGTGTGCCTCTACTATCAAGATAGTGATTAAAAATAGAACATTCTCTTCAAATCGATCTTTGTTATTGACTTTGCACTCATTTCATATTGGTTAACATAATTAAAAACGCCTTCATCATCTTTTGCAAACTCTAACTTATATCACTGTTATTGGGGAAATTTTTCATTGCTCAACAGTATGTTTTACCTCTTAACAAAGGATTCCATACCAATTTAAATATTCTGCCATCTTGAAAACAAGAGACCTATTAAGAAATGAATATTCTAGGAAATGAACCAATGGATTTTCGAAAGAAATGTAGGGATAAACTGAATTAACACTCTACTAGTCCTAACAGGCAGTATTACAGAGATCTTAATATACTGTAAAGATGCAGTTGAACATTGATAAGAATCTTTTGCTTGATAATCTGGCTGACAAAGCAGTAAAAGCAACTAGACAGCACAACAGAGAGTAGTACCAGATAATCAGTAGTTCATGTGAAAAAACAAAACAGAATAGTGTTTAGGGCTAAACATGGTAAAGTTATTGAAGGTGAGAATTCTGTCATGGCAAGATGGTCTGAACATGCCAGAGATGCTTAGAACAAATGACTAGTTCTACTCCCAGCATGTATCATGATATGAAGTTACTTTGGATATCTCAAAATTAAAATCACATAAATCCCAAGGAGTGGATGAAATTACTACTGAAATGTTTAAGCTGGGAATCTATTAAAAGGGATATAAAACTCTTTCAATAGTTTGTGTAGTAATTAATATGCTACCAACAATGAGTCAGCTAGCATTGCAAGTATGTTAACTTCAGCATGCCATAGAAGAAAAACATGCATTTCCCCACTATATCCAGGTGGGTGCCCACACAGGCAAGCATGCCTTATTTAAAAATATAAATAAATAAATAAAAGTGATTGTAGTTCCTGTGATATAAGATGTTTTCTTTCTGTTCATAACAAAGTTTTTAGTATTATGGTACTTAATTAATTTTGAATTTGATTGATGGTCAACTTTAAATGAAGAATATGGGTTCAGAAGTGAAAATATTGATAGGTAATACATAGATCAAATATTTTCACTTAGATTCTTCAAAAATGCTTAGAGTTGTTAATGACTTTGCAGATTTCAAAAAAAGCTTCCAAACTCTATAGATAGTCATAATTTGTGGCTATTCATATCATAATGACATTCTGATTAGTTAATGCAATGATGGCTCTCTGTAATAACAGTCACGTATGAACAGATAATAACCTGGCTGACAAAAGTAAGGCTGAATTTTGTCTCCTTTAATTTTAGTTTGGTACCTATATTGTATACCTGCTAGTCACTGCAGGATAAAGTTTTAAAATTGTTTTTCTGCTGAAAAAAGTTAAAAATTATCCTGTCCATAATTGCATATATTGTGAAAAACCTGACACTTTAGGGTTAAGAATCTATGGAGATGAGTAACTATTTGGATATACATCTAAAGATTAAAATCAGACTAATAGCTTGGTCCTACTAAGTTATGGTAGTAAAACATAACCTAGAATTTGTTTTGATTCTAGGTCCTCAAGTAGTATTTTGGGTATTAGGTGGTTTGATTACATAAGCAGTGACAATGCTTTATGAAGGAGTCATCAACCACTTGCTAGCAGCATCTAGAGTAGGCAGATACTATATTATGTTGGCTTGGCCATGTGGCCCATACAGAGAATTACAGATTAGAGAATAAGCTACGACTACCTATAATACAGTGAGCAGACAATGTCAAACAGGATATAGTAAGAAGCCTGCAGAAGGCAAATGCTATAGCTCAGGATAGATGTGTCTGGAAGACTAAATTACACAGTGTAGTTGGACCTCCATGGCCAAGTGATTTGGGTTGTTTTACCCCTGAGTGGCACTTCTTTTGCATACAGTGGACTAAATGACCAGGCCACAAGAACCACCACAGAGAAGGTTGGGGAAGGGAATCCACTGGACAGCTATTAAGAGACAGATGGAAACCTACTGTCAAGATCATCCAGCATGTTCCTTAATGGCTCTCCATCAAGGCATCCAGTGGCCTTTTCAAGCCCAACAGTGTCTCCTTTATCACTGAAGGATGGGTATTAGCAGAGAAAAAGTTTTGAGTGATTAAGCAGTATAAAAATCCCTATAATTTCAGCTTTTTAAAAATAGTGAATAACAAAGATTTTGTTCATAAAAATGATTCTTCACAATTATTTTAGTGCAGACCTTAAAACGTTTTTATAAAAGCAAGCTAAAATTTTTTTAATACATAAGTGTTCTTTTCCACAATTCACTGTGTTTTAGCTACAGAAAGTATTGGATCTTGTTATATGATTATCCCTTTGCACAGAAATTAAAATCAAATGCTTAGAAATATTCTACCAAGTTAGAAGTTACTTTTAGCTTCTAAACTAATTCAACGTTTTTTTTTTAAAAAAGCTAGTTGGGTTGTTTTACCTCTGGGCGGCACTTTTTTGCACACCATGAGCTAAATGGCCAGGCCACATGGACCCCGAAGGCTCAGAGAAGGTTGGGGGAGGGGACCCACTGGAATAGCTGTTGGGAGACAGATGTTAGCCTCCCGTCAAGGCCATCCAGCGTGTTCTTTAACGTGCACAGGGTATGGCTCTCCCGCACACGGGGCCACGGCTTAACGTCACATCCAACGGACGGCGGCCTTTCCAAGCCTATCGGTGTCCCCTACTGACCGTGGGCAGGGCGGGGAATTTTGCGGAGATAAATCTCAACGCTGACCCAGCTGGGGGAAAAAAAAAGCTAAATATCTTGTTTGACCTTGGTTTATGTAGAAGAATTCAGCAACTAATCAGTATTATTTTTATAATCATATTATATAATAGGCATAATTCCAGGTCGGCAGATGGACAAACACATACGATGTCATCAGTGACAGAAATTGGCAGTTTCCCCATGGTTCTGTGGCTACTTGAATGATTGGTCCCAAATTTGGTGGGGTTGGCCCACTTAGTTCTAACCCTTTTGGGGTAAATAGATGGGGTTCCTATCTACCTGGGTTAGGAGTAATCCCTCGAAAAGTGTCCGAGATTTCTGGGGTACTGACATCACCTACCTTGTGAATGGAGTAGTATGAGTGGAAAGCTGTGAATGAAGTTATCGATTGACATAAGTTTGGTGCGAAACTTTTGGTGGGATTTAATTGTGATTGTAGAAGTAGAAACCTGTGAATGAACTAATTGATGGCAAAAGTTATCAATACGTTTGTGTCAAACTTTTGGCATGGATGACTAGTAAAAAAATATATACTGAAGATTTTGTGACAATATCCAATACATGAATTCATTAATTTATATACTGTACATCATGGAGTATGACTTTTTTAAGCACTGGATATCATCTAAAATTTTAAGTCAAAGCATATATTTAGGATTATAAAGATGGGAAGATAAATGTATTTACAATTTATATGTAAATCTATTGTAACACAAATATACATTGCTATATATATTTTAAAATTTGAAAAACTGTTTCTCACTTTCAGCAGATGAAACGAATTCTTGGAATCCAATGGAACTATGTTTGATAAAGCACTGTATAGACTTAATTCTGCTTCAGCGGGTTCATTACTCCTCCTATAGTAGGTTTTACTACTCCTCCTATATTTTTTTTTATAGTAGTCCTATATATAATAGTTTTTTTATAGTAGGTTTCATTACTTCTCCTATAGTAGATTTTTTGCGTGTCTACACACAAAAAACCTACTATAATTGGGGTTGACTTCTATGGTAAATACCTGATAAAACACTAATTTTTAAGCAAAAAAATTGGACTTTTACATTAAGTTGACTGGTACTCTGCAATATAAGGTGTTTTTTTTGTATGTGTGAATGTTTAAAGTTTCAGAAACCTTTGGTTGCTAGCTTTGTTGATTTCAAAAAGGCTTTCAACTCTGTTGATCGTCATAATTTGTGGTTGATTGTGAGATCATAGGGTATACCAGACAAGTTAGTTAACATAATGAAGGCTCTCTATAATAACACTGAGTCATGTGTGAAAGTTGGTAAGGCTTGTAGCAATTGGTTTAGCATTACTTCTGATGTTCGACAAGGGTACATTTTGTCTCCTTTCCTCTTTAGTTTGGTTATTATGTTATGTGAAATTCACTGCAAGGGAAAGATTTTGGCCTTAAATGGTCTAGAGATAGAGATATGAAAATTTCTGATTTAGATTATGCTGATGATTTAGCCCTTTTGGCAAATGATTTGATGAGATGAACTCTTTCATTCGAGCTGTTGATGTGATTGGTAGTAGAATAGGTTTGGTTATAAACAGAGAGAAAACTAAAGTGATGAAAATTGGTCAGGCAGGCTGTGATTCAGTTAATCTGAAGGGTTGCAATCTTGAACAGGTATCACAGTTTAATTATCTTGGAAGTTATGTAACCGATGCTGGTGATGTGCGGCATGAGATTAACAGATGGATAGGGATTGCTGCTGGGACTTTTAAGAATCTATGGAGAGTGTGGGAAAATAGGCATATACACCTAAAGACCAAAATTAGACTGTACAATGGTTTGGTTCTTTCTAGGGTTAGTTATGGTAGTGAAATTTGGATGCTTTGCAAACAAGATAACAGGAAACTAGATGCTTACGCAGTATCTTGGACATTAGGTGGTTCAATTTTATAACTAATGATGAGGTTAGGCAAAGGAGTTGACAACCTCCTTTATGCAGCATATTGTGCAGAGAGAGACTCCGTTGGTTTGGCCATGTTGCCGTATGAATAATTATAGATTGGCAAATAGAGTTATGAACAGTGTGCCTAAAGGCCTCAGAAAGAAGGGGAGACCTAGGATGTAGTGGGCAGATAATGTCAAACAGGACCATGTTAGAATTGGTGTGCAGTGGCCAGATCCAGATGTAACTCAGGACAGATATGCTTGGAGAACTAAATTGTATGGTCTGGTTGGACCTCTGTAGCCCATGGTTGCTTGAGGATGACGATGATGTGAATAAAAACTAGCAGACATGTTGAACCATTAAATTTTCATGCTTAAAATATGAAAATATTCTGAAACATCGTGATATTGCTCTTTGTGAGGTATAAGGTTCTACTTATGAGCACATACAGTATCTTATTATCCAAATGATAAAATTGTTGTTTTTTTTATGGGATAATTATTTTATTTTTTTCCCATATGGATGTTATCAGTGTATTCTGCTGATGTCTCTGTGCACATAAATCTGAAATTTTGTACAAGAAGCATATTTCATGTGTTTCTTAAGCATTAAAATTTAAGGATAATTCTGTGAAAAAGTACATTCTTTGCTCAATTTTGCAGTTGAAATGACTCAATTAAGAAATGCTCATAACTTCTTAATATTTTAATAACTTTTTCTGTTTATGTAATATATCCATGGACCATATTAATAGTGATAGTTTAAATGACAGCTAGTATAATTTGAAAAAATATATGTTCTATATACTTATCTATAAAAGATTTGAAATTATTTTTAATAAGTTTATTGTACTGTCAAGAACAGTGAGTGTAAAAGAGCTGTGTATACCTCAGATATGCGCATATATATTCCTCTACTATTCTGTCCAATATCAAAATAAAAGTTTTTATTTTCTACGCGCATATGTCTACCTTCAGGCAATTCCCCTTTAAAGCCTAGAAAAATAAAAGAAGTTATTGTTAGGCATCATACACATGAAACATTATTAATCTTATTCTGAAACATATTTTTACACATTTATATTAAATGTCATCAAAAAAATCCCAATACATAAAAACGCAAATGAAAATTTCAAACAACTAGAAAGTAATGTACTAGAAGGTAGTGTAGATTAGAAGAATGCTGCACTTCCTTACTTTAAACAGACTACAACTGAATATACACTTGATATTCTGACAAAGACCTAAGACTACACACTGTTTCTGGACAACTGATATAGTATACAAAAATAATATATCAGTATCATTTGCTTGCCTTTTCATTTTAGTTTTAATATTTGTAATAAATTAATATTTAGTAATATACTGTATGTGCTCTATTCCTATCAAATACATTAAAATTCGTAATTGTAAAAAGGTTGTTTTGCTCATTAGTCCATCAACTTAAGACTTTTAATTCAAGATTCATTTTCCAAACTTTTATAAAAAAATATCTATATTTGGGCTTGTTGATAGCATCAAAAGGGGATATCAGATGTGGAATCAAATGATGGATAGTTGGTAATAAACATTCAACTTTTTTGCTTTTTTTTTGTCAGTGACCATGCCAAATGTTTCTTCATTAAGAAGTGTGCTTATATCTATTTATCAGTTCAGCATTAATTATAAGGGGTGAAGAATATCAACCAAACTGAACATGAAACCAATTACAAAATGAATCTGACACTGAGTTTCTTGCACAATCTGAGGGAGGTGCTTATGCTAGAATGCATATGTTGAAAAGCTTGAAAGATGTTCACTCTGTTTTCACTAAATTGTTTTCCTCTGAAGTATACTATTTATTTAGAATTTCTAATATTAATAAACAAATCATTTAACTTTGAATTCATTTAAAGCAAAGCAGTGCAATACTAATAGTTGTGCAAAGATTGTAATCATTAGTTTAAAAAGTTAAAACTGAAAAATATATAAAAAAAATATATGACTGATACCAGATGATAACCATATTGTGTTTCCAACTAAACATCTGTTTAATCTGATGGTCAAAATTTGTGGTTTCTGGTACAATGATATCTTTAATGTGTAATTTAATTTCTCTTCAATGCTGTGATTGGTGCCAAGGAAAAATTGATATTATATAATAAATAGATAATGCTTTGAAAAAAAATATTTAAATGCTAAACTTTTAAGCTCTGATAAAGATGATGTAAGTTAAAGGTTTAGGATGTTGTGATACATAAATTGTTGTGTAAGAGCATACGACTGAATCCATCCTGCCACTAAAACAGTTATCTTCCCAAGATACAATTTTGGATATTAAATTCCAACCACTTCTTAATATGTTTTTAAATTGAGTTTGAAAGTTACATATCAGTATATATTCATCTTTTTATATAAAAATTTCCATGTTCCATATTAAAAAAATATCGAACTTGGAAAATATATCTGTTTATTCATTGTATGCCATTTTTCTCACTCATTTAATGATGGTACATATTCCTGATTGTTTCCTTCACATTTTAAATGTTTCAAAAAATAGATTATTGAATGAAGTTTCTTTCCGAACTGTTACAAATCCTTAATATTTAAACAGTTTTGCAATCTTTGAAAAAAAAATTAATTTTTACTTTTAATTAGAGGTATATACATTTTTTTTCCCTGTATGTACTTTTGCTTTAGATTTTGCCATATTTTTTTCAAGTCGTTCCTGTGACCGAAGTTAGAGTACTTGGCTACTGATCAAAGGGACCTGGGTTTAAGCCCCAGGTAAAGCACAGATGTTTGTGTTGTTTTTCTGCTGAGTTTCCACCATCCTCACAGACCTACTATGGCATATAAACTAACAGGCTCCTGTCAGACCTCTGTGGCAAGCAGCTGCTTGAGGGAGTATTTATTTATTTTTATTCACTAATTTCAGATAAATATTTATCACTCATTATTAACATGCATGATTTTGAAGTAAAAAAAAATTCTTAATGATTGAAATATGCTGAAGCAAAAAGTAATAATACAGTTTTGGTTATTACCTGGTGAATCTTGGTGGTCAGCTCAGGTTCAAAAAATACTTGCCAGTTTTTCTCTTATAAATGAATGTTGATGTAAATTATCCTGAACCAATGACCCGAAATTAATATTAAAAGAATAGTAATATTATTAAAATTGAATTAAAACATAATATTTGTAAATGGTAAGTTATTTAGCACTATTTCTAAGGCTGTTTTTGTAATATTACTAAATTTCAACATGGGAAATTTTTTTTGTTCTTTGATCTATTTATAATTCTTTTATCTTCCCATGCCATTGTCATGGAGCACATTTCAAAATGACAACCCACAGTACATCAGTACCAGTAATCATTCTTGGCACAAGGGAAGAAACTTAATTTTTTTAAACAAAAATTTTGTTTAAATTTATATACACAGTCTTATCAGAATAATATGACCCCCATGGAATCACAGTGTACCCGCCCAGGCACGTCACAGAGTGCACATGACAAGGTAGACCACACAGAGATATAAGCGACGGCCAGGACAGATGAGCCATAGTGCGTAACATGAGCAAAATGGGCAGAGGTATTGATTTGATGGACGTTCAAAAAGGAATGATCATCGGCTACCATACCAAGGATAGAAGCATCTCGGAAACAACAGATTTTGGGGCTGTTCATGAGGTGCAGTAGTAAGGGTGTACCAAGAATGGACCGCTGGCACACCGAGTACCTCCAGACATCATAACTGTGGATCCCCAAAGGCCATCGACCCCAGAGGAGAACGTCGCCTCTGTCGACTGGTAAAGGGCAATCGATGCACAACAGTGCAGCAATTGACCACTCAAATGAACGCTGGGATAGCCATGTATATGTCCCAATAACAGTAGAGCGAACCCTGTTACGCATGGGTCTCCGGAGTCAACGTTGCGTAAAGGCACCCACGTTACCAAGGTCCATTGGCAACAACACCTACAGTTTGCACGGGACTACCACTATTGGACAATGGAAGAGTGGAAAAAGGTTGCTTTCTCCGACGAATCAAGGTTTCTACTCCACAGAAGTGACTGTTGGTGGCGAATATGGCATCAGACACATGAAAACCAACACCTGGACATGCTTGTCGGTCAAATACAGGCTGGTGGTGGTAGCGTGCATGTCTGGGGGATGTTTTCCTGGTATGACCTGGGACCTCTGGGACCACTGGATGGGTCCCTGAATGTCAATGGCTACCTGTCCATCCTCGCTGACCACATGCATCCCTTCACATTGGATGTTTACCCTGGTGGTGATGGTGTCTACCAACAGGACAATGTGCCCTGCCATGTCACTAAGGTGGTGTGTGACTGGTTCCAGGAACATGACAACGATGTCTCCATTCTCCCTTGGCTGGCGAAATCACCTGACCTTAATCCCATAGAGCACTTGTGGGACCATTTGGATCAACAGTTTCGGAGTGCGGACCCACAACCACGTGATCTCTGGAACCTCTGTGCTCTGCTGGAGTTTAAATGGGCAGGCGTACCTCTGGCAACCTTCCAGGGCCTCACTGCGTCCATGTCATGCTGTCTCACTGCCACTGTCATCCAGGCCAAGGGTGGTTATTCCCATTATTAGGTAGGTGGTCATATTATTCTGATACGACTATGTATATATGTTATAAAAATGCATAATTTAAAATTAAGAGTGTTTCATTTTCAATTTATTGCAAATTTCTAAGCATTTCAATATCAGTAATCTTTGATACTGTTTTGACAGCCATTCCCTGAGTCCAACATATCATAACAACTGTTCAATCACTTTCCTTCTTCATTTACAAACAGATTGTTCTTTTGCAAAGTTTAGTAGTTATGGTTTGGTTTTAATTGTTGCTATTCACTTTTTTCTAAAAGTTGTGAAAAATCTTTGCAAATAATTTTTTTTATAGGCAAAAACTGAAGCATTCAATAAGAATTATATTTTGTTTTTTGCTTTCTATTTTTATTACACTTTGGCTTTTAAAGTGTTCTTACTATATCTAAAATTTAAACAAGTTTATCATTTATTAGGTTAATAATTCAATTTCAAAATTCATTTATCTTAAGCATAACTCAGTTATAACAAAGGCTCGATTTCCATCAAAACTAAAGCAATAATTTTGAATTGTGCATTAATATTACTCTTGTTTTAATACGATTTTAACATGTATGGCTACTAATTAGTAATACTTTTTATTGCTTTTGAATCTTATTTAGCAGTTTAGTTACTTATTTGTGTGCGGGAATAATTAAAAGTAATACTACTAATTTAGTTGAATTAATTTCAATTATTTTTTTCATAGCAATATTTTGAAATTTAATGCAAAAGACTGCCATTTAATTTAAGTAAATATTAGATTTTTCAATGTTTAATATACTCTGAGATAAGAATGTATTTTTTCTTCAAGTCCTTAGCTGATTGTAAATAATTCTTTTAGACATTTCTTTCAATTTTAAGGTAAATTTTCATAGCTTCCAAGTTATTAGGCTAGCTTTAACCTTTTTCCCCTTCTATGTCAGACTGAACTTGATATTTCAGTTTCTATCTATTTCTAATTGGAGTCAACATTTCTCTTATAGAGAGAGATAGGAATCCACTGTTAAGTTGTTGAAGTAGCTGAAAAACTTATTACAACAGGTAAAATCTGACTGGACTTCTTTTTTTCACAGTAAATGTTTTGAGGTCATTAGTTCTAATGTCCTATAAGTTTGCAAATTAGATGGGGGATGGGTGGGTAGTTAACATTGGCTAAATAAATTAGCCTTTTATAGGCCATATAATCAATAAATATTTTGAAAAACAAAGATTTAAATAATCTACATACAAAATAGCAATAACTTTGGGTGAGTGGGAGAGCAGGCAACTACTGGTTTTCTGACAATGCATACTGACATAGGTTGTTGGGTTGTTTTACCTCTGAGCGGCATTTTTTTGCATACCATGGGCTAAATGGCCAGGTCATGAGGACCCTGAAGATTCAGAGAAGTGTGGGAGAGGGGACCCACTGGAACAGCTGTTGGGAGACAGATGGTAGCCTCCTGTCAAGGTCATCCAGCGTGTTCTTTAATACGGCTTAAGTCCATCCGATGGACGGCAGCCTTTCCAAGGCCATCAGTGTCCCCTACTGACTGTGGGCAGGCAGCGAGTTTTTGCGGAAAGTCTCAACGCTGATCCAGCTGGGACTCGAACCTGGGAACTGCAGATTACGAACCTGGTGCGCTACTGACTGAGTCACCTCTGCCCCACATATTGACATACAAATTAGCAATTAACTCAAGGGACATGCCCAATATAGGTATATGCCACTTGATGTAATGTTGAAAAATTCCTTTTTTAATATTTAATCCCATGTAATTTCCCAAATAGTGGGGCCATACTATCCAAAATTTCATACACAGGTTTCCCTCATGCCATCCCATTTTGTGTTAAATATTCAAGCCTCTACCTATGAGAGAACTAGAGTTAAAATATCAGACTATTATTTTCCCCCATTTTAACAGTTTTTTTTGTAGTTGAAAATTTTCATTTAACCTTTTAGAACACATCCTAAACTTCCAAAATTTTGACTGTTCACAAATTTCTTCTACAGGGCTCTCTCTGGCCACCCAGTGATACATTAAAAATTCAATTCACTACCCATGAATCTGTGAATTTAAAGTTTCTTTAATTTTTCCATTTTAAGGACCCCCTGATTTTTTTCCACAGGAAACTTGCTAGAAACAGAAATTTATGGAAAAATAAAATTAGAAAAAAAACGCAAATTAACTTAAAAATTTTATTTGCTGAGGAAAAAAAAAAACCCAGTAAAAGTTTGGCATTTATTTAAAAAAATTCACATATATTTATTTTAGAATTTCTCTTGCTTTATTCTGCATAATAAACTGCTCTTTATTTTGGTGATCACATGCCCTATTCTCTGTTAGTTGCTTCAGAAAAAAGGTACTAAAATTAATTTTTTGAGACTGAACACAGTTAAAAAAAATGTCTTCAGATTCATTCTAGTTTTTCAGGCTGGAAGGGTTATAATAATATAAGGCTGGAAGGGTTATATATCCCTTTTATATCCAGGTATAAAACTAATTTAAGAGGGTTTTTGAGTTCTGATTAAAAAATTACCCTGCACTTTTTTTTGTAATTGTTAGTTTAAAACTAAGTTATGTGTGCTGAAACTGAAAAAGGTGATGTAAAGTTTGTTGTTTTAGTGGCAGATGCTGAAAATGATTACTAAAATTTCATTGTTAATAAACTAGTTATACAATAATTTATGATAAAAATATTTCTAACATTACAAATTATTGTTTTTCATATACATATTCCTATACAGTTCTGTAACATATCTTCAAATTAGTCCATGCTGCTACCTCTTGTAAATGGAGTAATTAGCCCAAATTGCAATAAACATTGTCTCACTGAAATATTAAATTGTTAACTTTTAGATCACAATAGTCATTTAAAGAGGTTTACTTGAATCACAAAATATAATCTAAATAGCATTTAAAGACAATTCTAGATGTAATATCAAAAAGTACAGATTCTAATTTCTTTTAAATGAAGAATGAAGCAATCATCTCTTAAAATATTGTAAAATATTTCATCCTAAGGTGTCTACTAGTTTAAGAGGCTCCTTTAAATTATCCCTTATTTTAAAAAGCTCCTTTAAGTTATCCCTTAATTAAGAAACTCCTACATTTCTTGAAAATTACCAACAGCTACTTGAGCTACTTGAGCACAATTACAATTTTCTTCATGACTGTAAAGAAATGAGATTTATTTCTGCTAATCACCATTTTGCCTTGTATGCAAGAAGAGTTTGTGTTGTTGTTTTACCTCTGAGCAGCACTTCTTTGCACACCATGGGCTAAATGGCCAGGTCACACGGACCCCGAAGGCTCAGAGAAGGTTGGGGGAGGGGACCCACTGGAACAGCTGTTGGGAGACAGATGTTAGCCTCCCATCAAGGCCATCCAGCGTGTTATCATGCACAGGGTATGGCTCTCCCGTACACGGGGCCACGGCTTAACGTTCCATCCAACGGACAGCGGCCTTTCCAAGCCCATCGGTGGCCCCTACTGACTGTGGGCAGGGCGGGGAATTTTGCGGAGATAAATCTCAATGCTGACCCAGCTGGGACTCGAACCTGGGAACTACAGATTACGAGCCTGGCGCGCTACTGATTGAGCCATCCCCGCCCCTATGCAGGAAGAACCATACCCTGTGCATGTTAAGGAATATACTGAATGGCCTTAAAGGGAGGTTTCCACACTGTCCCACATTGTCTCCTAAAAACTGTTCAGTAGGCCCTTCTCTGAGTCCTTGTGACCTCACCATTTAGCCTGTGTGCAAAAATGTACCACTCAGTTGAAAAACAACAAATTAATTAAAGCTGGAAAGAATTCTTGACAGCCTATAAAAATAATAGATACAATTGGGACTATTTCTTTTTCTGACACAATTTCAGAATTCAAATGTAAAAAAAAATATGCATGATAATTTGAAGAGAAGAAAGGTATGCAAAGTGTTTTATGTAACTTTTAACACAGTCATGTTTTAGGAGACAATGTTGTTTATCACATTCACCTATAATTTAAAGTCAATATTCAATTGCTTTAAGTAATAAAACAAGCTCTAGTATAATTAAACATAGATTAAAAAAAATATTATTAAGAATACGCATGCTGTTCAATATCAGCAACTATTGTTGCCAGGTTTAGATTAATAACAGTATGCAAGAGATTGGTATATATGAGTGATGAAGCTGGTGAGCCATGTAAATATCTTACAATTGGCTGTCAATTTTTTTTTTAATCTTGGAAAAGTGTTTTTATGTTGCTTTAGTTTTATATGTAGGTTATGTAACACCTTGTTTTGAACAGGCTGTTGTTATTGTGCTTGACTAAATTATATTGTTGGGGCAACAGTAAAATCGAATCAAATACAATGGCAAAAGTTATAGCCTTATAATTTATAGAAATAGCATCACATTCAGTATTGCCAGATATAAAGATTTTAAATATACTAAGGTACATAATATGTTACAAACTTTAAAGAATCAATTTTTCATTTCACTTCAAAAATACTGTTCACAGCTCAGATAATTCAGAAGGATTTTACATAATTTCTTGAAGATTAGGAAGCCTCATTATCAAAAACTTTGAAAAGTGCAGGTGTATAACATTGTAAAAAGTAGACACAGTGAATTTTCTAAACAGAAATAATATTTATATAGAAAATTTTTAATTGTTAAGGAAGGCCAATGATTCTCTAGAAGGTCTGTTAACTATTGGAATGGCTGTCAACATCTGTGTAAGGGCATCTTTAGCGGTTTAGAACAATTTCCAATGTTTTGTCAACCATGGAGCTTTGGTTGCCTTTATCTGGTTTGACTGCTCTGCACCTGTGACGTCAGCTCGTGCCTGTCCAATCATTTTGATCATCCTGCAAACCTAATCATTTCCATATATTACAGCCTCCCTAAATTTTGTCATATTTGCATAACTTCTTGTAAGTGTTGCATTTTTTATTTTCTACAGTGTATTATTAAAAATATACATTTCAGAAATAAATGTACAATTTTTACAGCACTAACAATATTGGTATTATATACACTAGGCTGTTAAGCATAAAAAATATGAATTTCTTTTTCTTTTTATCCCTTTATATCGAGTCTTGGAACATTAGAAATTAACATGCCTTAATGGAAGAGTTGTACAGTAGCATTTGAAGCAAATGGAATAAACTTGCTCAATTAGCAGCAGGTGAACAATCCTTGTTTGTTCCATAGCTGCTGATGTACATCCAGGTGTTAAAATCAAGATAAGTTCTTTTGAATGTCTTGACTTTTGCTGCAACAGGAACACACATAATAGCTCTATTTTGTAAACAAGTCAGATGATAAAAACAAGTTAAAAAGTCCTCCAAAAAGTTAAAAACTTTTAATGGCCTGACTCGAGTTTGTGACCTCAGTTGTTGCTTTTTCAAGGTCATGTCACATTGCAGTAGACATGTAGCAGAGTTTATTGCATCCCATGTGCACTAAGGGACCTCCTCTTCGTAGTCAACAATCCCTGCTGCAATGTGACATGCCCTTGTAAAAACCGATAACAGAAGTTGCAAAACTCAAGTCAGGCCATTAAAAGTTTTTAACTTTTGGTGCCTTTAAGAATTTTTTTGGAATTTTTAACTCGTTTATATCATCTAACTTGTTTACAAAATAGAGCTGCTATGTGTGTTCCTGTTATAGCAAGAGGCAAGACATCCAAAAGGACTTACTCTGATCATAACACCCAGATGTACATTGGCATATGGGGAAGAATCACAGATTGTTGACCTGCTGCTGACTATAGTAAGTTCACTCCCTTAACTTACAAAGGTTTGATATAAAGAAGGAAAAAAAAAATTTTTTTTTATACTTAACAGCCATAGAGTGTATATAATATCAATACATTTCAGAGCTTCTAAATAATGCCAATTTTTTTTAATTTATTCTCAACTTAATGTATCAGAAAATAAAAAGTTTTTTCTCTTGCTCAAACTGTGATTAGAACAGTGCAGGAGAAGGGATTCCTCTCCTACCACTCCCCCACTAGCTGACAGAGAGTTCCACTGAGTTCACTGATTTGTTTACCAAAGATCTGATCATGTGTGTTCTCAATAAAATGAAGTCAGATGTCAAGGGAACTTTTTTAATGGAGGATTTTAGTGATTTGCACGAAAATACAGTCACATACATTTTTCCTCCATTTTGATATATTTTGTGATTAAAAACTATTTTAGTGTCAGATATCTTTTATGAAGGAATATGAGGAGAAAAATCGATATTTCTTTGATTATGTAATCGGCAACATCATAGGAGTAAGATATTGATTGGAAAAAATCTCATTTTGGTTTCAAACTTAGTGTGCAAGTTAGGCTTTACACATCAGATATTTATATTGTATTCGAAAAGTACTGAAGTGTTTTTGTATTTAGTTTTGCTGATGAAATATAGTTTTTGAAGGATCAAACTTAATTATGTATTGTAATGTAACTAACTTTATGAAATGAAATTAATGTATTGTGTTTTAAGAAAATTATATTTAATTTAAAATACAAACTGAAATGAAATCAAGTACCTTAATTAGGAAAGTATGTAAATTTACATTTCATTCTCAGGTTTATAGTGCAAAAGTTTGGGAAATGCTGTATTAAACCTTCTAAGTTGTAAAAAAAAATAGATATTGATGGAACAGACGTTCATGTTAATTGGATTATTATTGTCCAGGGAGATGGTGAATTCTTTAAAAGCTCTTGGATATAACCATTGAGAAGATATCCATTCTTCAATTATAATGGTTGTGAAACCAAATATTGCAACCCCAAGTAGGATGGCTCTGCATGGATAGCAACTTGCCCAAATATTGCAGGAAAATTGTTTTTCAGTGAAGGGTTAAAAATAGTATAGTATTCTCAATGTATAAGGTATGTAGTAGTAGCTCCATTCTTTATGAGTAACTTTTTAAATGGGAAAGAAATCTATACTATTTTAAACTAATAAAGGGGCATTAAAAGCAAATTTTTTTTATCTGCAAAATGCACATTAAGTTGAGTTGATGAACGATAATATACCATATTTTCTGGATCATATGATGTATCCAGATTTTAGGGGGCAAATTCTGGGGAAAACATTTTATTGCAATATATTTTACACCTTTAGATCATAAGGAACATGAGGTATTTTAGACAGCATTTTTAAGGAAAAAAAACTGCATCTTATGTTCCAGAAATTACAGCAGATGTAAGAATATTTTAACATTAGTATTTCCAATAATAACATGGTGGCATATTTTTCCTACTTTTTTCATTACCTCCATCATCTGTACCAAACTCCTCCAAGAGGTCAGTTAAAGCATCCCGAAATTCTATCATGCCTTGGGCAGGGATGGCAATCTGTGAGCGGGGTCCTCCTCGTGCTATCGTTTGTGAAACCTGTGCAAGAAAAGTTTTATTAATACTATAACATACATAAAATAAGATATTTAAATACCTATATAAATTTCCGATGTTTGGAGATAATGAAAAATAATCATCTTGAATGTTAATCTTGATGACAATAGTAGTGCTTATTCAATAAAATTACAACTCACCAACTAATGATGACACAACTGTTGGGCTATTTTACCTCTAAGTGACAATTTTCTACACACAGGGTAAATGGCCAGACCACAAAGACCCCCCAAGACTCAGAGGTTAGGAGAAGAGGATCAAATGGACAGCTGCTGGGAGACAGATGGAAAAAAACCTTCCGTCAAGGCCATTCAGCATGTTATTTTAATGTGCATTAGATATGGCTCTCCAGCAGACAGGGTCATGGCTTAACATCCCATCTGATAGGCAGTCTTTCCAACCCCATTGGTGTCCCTTTTCCGCACAACTGTCAGGTCAAACATATTAATACCTAGTAAGCATTTTACAGATAATATTAGGTTGTTGTTTTACCTCTTAACCATGCCTTTTTACACACTATGGTCTAAATGGCCAGGTCATAAGGAACCCCGAAGGCTCAAAGGAGATTGGGGAAGGGACCCACTGGACAGCTGTTGTGAGACCGAATGGTAGCCTCGCATCAAGGCCATCCGGCATGTTCTTTAAGTGCACAGGGTATGGGCTCTCCTTCACATGGAGCCATAGCTTAACATCCTATCCAATGGATGACAACCTTTCCAAGCCCATTGGTGTCCTCTACTGACAGTGAACAGGGCAGGGAATTTTGCGGAGATAAATCTCAATGATAGCCCGGCTAGGACTCAAACCTGGGAATTGCGGATTGTGAATCTGGCGCATTACCAACTGAGCCACCCCCACTCCATGCCAATATTAGAATTTTGCAAACTTTTCTCAAAAAAAAAAAATTATTTCTTAATATTTAATCATAGATGATAATCACAGCATTACCTGATGCTCTTTTGGCATTGATAAATCAATAAATATTTTGCGGAAAAAATTTTCGCCGACATACGGGATTCGAACCCGCATCTCTCCAGAAACATGCCAGAATATTCTTCCAGTTGAACTAATGCCAGCTCATCTTTTTTCCACTAATTTTAAGACTAAACTCTATCATCGAGATTTTTGGGCCAACCATTGACGCCATCTATGATCTCGGGTGGCAACTATTACCTTTATATTGCACAGAGTGAGATGGAAATAAATAATAGTCTCATCACGCTATTTAGCGTTATTAATGATTTAAACATAGATGATAATCAGAGCATTACCCGATGCTCTTTTGGCGTTGATAAATCAATAAATATTTTGCGGAATTTTTTTTTGCCGACATACAGGATTTGAACCCTCATCTCTCCAGAAACATGCCAGAGTATTCTTCCAGTTGAACTAATGCCAGCTCGTCTTTTTTATGCTAATTTTAAGACAAAACTTTATTTTTCAAGAAAAATAACTTCAAGAAGAAAAAGCAACTACTAATGCCATCAGGATTAACACATGGGGTAATTAATTTCTTTGAACTCAAAACAATGAAATATATTTATAATTAAGTCTATTAGAATGACCTGAGAATTTAAATTTAATATTTTCAAGAAAATTAATATAAATTAAAATTCATATGATATCTGAAAGATAATATTTTTATGGTTAACTATGGGGAATTTAATGGTTAAAATTGTTATAGTCACAATTTCTTCAACAAAAACTAAGAGTAATAAAAGATATAGATATTATTTACTAATTGCATAGCATCACTAATTCTGTCATAAATCCTAAAAATATTTCTTATAGTAGCAGACACCAGTTTTTCACAACACAATTAACAGTTGGTCTGTGCCAAATGCTACCATATTACTGTGCAAATAGGTGTTGGGGATTGACCCAGTCAATAGCACTCCATGCTTGTAATCTGTACTTCCCAGTTTGAGTCCCACCTGTGCCAGCATTGAGATTTATCTTTGTCAAACCCTCACCCTGCCCTCAGTAAGGGAATTTGATGGGCTTGGAAAGGGCACTGTCTGTTGGATGGAATGGAGAGCTATGCTCTGTTTATATTAAATAACATGATGGATAGCCAATATGGGAGATTCTCATCTGTCTCCTAACAGGTGTGCAATGAATCCCCTCATCAACTTTCTCTAAGTGCTGAGTTCCTTGTAACCTGGTCATTTAGTTAACTGTGTGCAAAAAATGCTGCTTAAAGGTAAAACAATCCAATAACAACTTTGCAAATAAATAACAGAATATATGCATATCTAATATATATATGACATATGCATATCTAATATATAAAGAAGTTCAATTAATTTAAACTATATTGACTGTGCAAATTATTATAAACACAGTATCATGGTACAATTATCAAATTTCAAAATTTTCAATTCTCTGCCCATAGTTCTTGTTGAAATGGGTTTTGAAGTATTGCTACCAGTAATCTTTTTCAGCTGATGAACTGAGGGCATGCAACTATAGCAGTTCTATTTTGCCATACAGTTCATGCCAACAAATGGCTTTTCCTGTCCATCAGAGACTTTTTTACTCCTGCATTAGTCATGATTGGTGGATGCTTTTTTTGAGACTTGCCATTCTCCATACATTTTGGATATTGTTCCCCATGATTTTCTGCTGAATTCCATCACCTCTGTTATGAATGCTCCTGCTCCAACAATGAGCCCACTTTCAAAGTCAATCACATCACCCATTTTACACATATCTCCCCCCCCCCCCTCTGAGTAAAAATTTTTATTACCCCAACTAGGGGTAGTCTAAAACTCTCTAAAGTGTATAGTTGATGGTACTCCCCACATCACAAGTTTTCATTTAGCATAAAAGTCATTATGAACATTTCGTCCCCCCCCCCCCATGATAAATATATTATTCCCCTCTTTTAGAGGAGGTTTGAAATGTATATAGTAGATGGTAGTCCTCATTTCTTGGATGGTAGTCCTCAAGGCTTTCATTTGGCATAAAACCCATTACAATCTATTCATTTTCACCCTCCACCTTTAAGGAGTAGTCTTAAGCCTCATTTTCTCTCCTCCCCTTAAGGGGTAGTCTGAAACTATCTAAAGTTGTAGTAGATGGCACTCCCCAATCGTTTTTGAATGACTGCTAAATGCTAAGTCTATGAGAGAGACACTGGTGTCTAGCTGCTAACGTTAACTCTATGGGGATTTCAAGAAACTCAAATCCACCCTCCCCAATTTTGGTTGACCCCAGTGGGTTTGCACATAGCCTATATTCATTCCCCTGGTGAAGGGAATGTTCATGCAAAGTTTCATGACTCTAGCTTTTCTGGGGGCCAAATGCATAAATGGAGACACACACATAAATATATCACACACACACAAACTTTACTCTATATATGCATTGCATAGCTTATAAGTCATATATATATATCCATATATATCCTATATATGTATTGCATAGCTTATAAGTGATACGAATCTTGTTGGACAAGTAATGTTTCCGACTCCAAAATAGCATATATATTCAACTATTCAATTTCACACTAATAAGATTTGCATGTGTAACAGGCTTTCCAGTTTCTCACCTTCTGTAGGTAGGACGGTTCACAAAGGTAAACTTCAATAAATTTGTATCTTATAATAAAAAAACACAAATTAATTACTAATTCTCAACTATAAAAATATGTCTATTAATTTTACAGCTGAAAACATAAGGCTGAAAAAAACTTTTTACCTATTCTATGTCAGAAACTACTGTTATTTACTACTATTTTATTTTAGAAAGTTGACAACAAGAAATATTATTCTAATTCCAAAAGGATTAAATCTTCTTCCTTCAGTAATTATTTTAGGGTAAAAAAAGAATTTAGTTTATTTATCACAATTTACAAAAGACATAAATATTGATATTACAAGGCCTTTCCCCAGTTCCTAATTGAAAAGCATTGTCACATAACATTGTCTCACATAAACATTCCATACTGTAATATACTTACTCTTAAAAAACGTCCACGAGAATTTTCCTTAAGGTCCAAATAATAACGGCGGTTGTCTTTTACTATAATTTCACTCTTTAGTTTACCATCTTCTGGTACATTGTCAGGATTTGGTGGACCTGAAAAAAACAAGCTATACTGAATAAAAATATAAATTTTAAAAATTTCAGCTTGAAGAAATAACTGCTATTAAAAAAACAAAAAAATTAATATATCACATTTTTAAAGATTCTTATATTTGCTGATATTGTTGCAAATGAGCATTTTATATTCCTGGTAGTTTATTTGAATTTCATAGTTTATTAGAATCTAACAATGTGAATCTGAAATTGTAGATGTTTTGTTGGTTGGATATTATTTGAGTGTTATTACTAGTTTGTGGATGCCATAAAATTTTATGTAATATCTATGATATCCTCCATAATAACATAAAAACTTACACTGACATATGTAAATTATATACATGCATACAAAATACACACACCTGCCCAACTTTGTTATACTAACATTTCACTGTAAGTATATTTATTCCTATAAATTTATAGCTTCATTTTTTTCTATTTCTAATTATATATTAGCAGTACACTATACTACTGTACACTTGTGTACAATTTGAAAGGACAATTTATTATACATATCCACCTAATAATGTGTGGCTTTGTGCCCTCACAACAGCAGCAACATTTTGTGGCTTGAACTCTACCAGGTGTTGGAAACATTTGGGTGGTATTGTGGGTGATGATTCCAGGACAGACATCTGTAAAGTGCTGAGAGTTGCCTTTGGCAGGTTTGGGGATCAAATACATCGCTCTACTTGATGTGATGCTCAGTAATGAACATTCACATCTCCGAATCAAATTTGCAGAGTAAGAGGGCCATTTGAGAGTTGTGAACTCATTGGAATGCTCCTCAAACCAGGCCTTTGCAAACTGGAGTGATGGGTTGGGTTGTTTTACCTCTGAGCGGCACTTTTTTGCACACCATGGGCTAAATGGCCAGGTCACATGGACCCCGAAGGCTCAGAGAAGGTTGGGGGAGGGGACCCACTGGAACAGCTGTTGGGAGACAGATGGTAGCCTCCCGTCAAGGCATCCAGCGTGTTCTTTAACGTGCACAGGGTATGGCTCTCCCGCACACGGGGTCACAGCTTAACATCCCATCCGCCGGACGGCGGCCTTTTCAAGCCCATCGGTGTCCCCTACTGACCGTGGGCAAGGCGGGGAAATTTTGCGGAGATAAATCTCAACGCTGACCCAGCTGGGGCTCGAACCTGGGAACTACAGATTACGAGCCTGGCGCGCTACCGACTGAGCCACCCCCGCCCCACTGGAGTGATGAGAGTGGGCATTGTCTTGTTGAAAGAAGGCATCCTGTTATGGGAAATGGATAGCTAAGAACACGTGCAGGTGGTCACTGAGTATGTCAATGTAGTCTTGTGTGTGATGGTGATCTCAATAGATAAATATGTAACATACCCCAGAACATTACACCCCCTTCATCAGCCTGTAACACCCCAAACTTGACAGTTGTTATGTAACACACCAACTTGACAGTATTATTGTAACAGCCTAACTTGACAATATAATTGTTGGTTCCCATACTTGAAGTGAATTGCTGCATTTGGATGCTTTAGTTCTTGGCATTATACTGAAAATATATAGTGTCACTTCACTGAAGATGGAATGCTGTTCTTGCTCAGAAAAGCTTCTGAGTTTTCTCCTAAAAACGTTTAGCATGCAAGTAGTTTGAAGGATAAACTTAAAAAATTTATTGCTCAATGACAGAGAATTTTAATGTTATTTTAACACAACTATATAAAAATAGCAATAAACTATTTTACAATGAATGGAATCAGACTAACAATTGGAGAAGGAATTTCAATTGCAATGGCACGAAAATAGAATTTCACAAAAAATATACAAAATCCAAGCTGGATATATAATGAACAAAATAAATTTTTTTCTGGTCATTTAATTATGGAATTATCTTTTAGATATCTATATTGGTAAAACATGCAGTTTCAATAAGGGTGTTGACAGAGATAAGCAGGAGTGTTGTAAGATAATATTAAGGTATTGTTTTCAGATAATTTTTATCAGCACACAATAAAATGTAGCAATGATATAAATTTTAAACTTCTGTAATTTTTTTTTGTCATGATCTTGATTTACTAACATTCTAAACAAATAACAATAAATTTTACTCACCTGCCACTGAACTGCACAAGTTTAAGTTATTCAGTGCACTGCAGTCAGTAAATGATAATATAGCAAATGTAATATCATAAAATTGCATGCATGTAATATAGTAGATCAAAAGACAGAATGTGCACAATAAAATGAGATAAATGACAGGCAATTTAGATATAACCCTAAGATACCAATAAATATAATATTTATCACCAAAAAGTTACACTACAACCATTACCACAATTGGCAAATATATATCTTAAGATTTACCTATCTGGCTTTTCACTTTGTGCTTTTGCATAATCAATTATCTCCAAACACTGCAACAGAATTGTTTTGGAATTCCTAATTTAAAAGTCTGACCTAATGAGAAAAAAACCCAACTTTTTTTTTTGAGTAGAGGAAAATAGCCAATTAGCTGGGTGGGATCTGAGCCCACATTTTTCAAAACGAATCCTTAAGCTTGATTTTTTTTAACTTTTTTTTGTTGAGACAGGAAATATATTCTTTTTTCAGTAAATTACAGTCATTGTGATATTAGTATATGAAATTGAACTTGTTTCATTATTATGGCAAATGTACTGGGATAAAAATGATGAAAGCAGATAGAAAGGCAATTTTTTTTTGCCTAAAAAAAATTGCCTTTCTATCTGTTTAATGAAAATATTTCAAAGAAGTGCCAATTTTATTCAGAATAATGCTGCTAATTTTTAACAGTAGTTTATATACCACTGTAATCATCACAACAGATCTTGCTGAACTCAAGAAATCAGACTTACCCAAAGATGCATACAGTTCACTAAAGGACGAAAGGTGGTCTCTGAATTCAGCTGCTGTGGACATGGCTAATAATAACCGACTTTTACGGCCTGCTGTGCCAACCTGAAATGATTTTATGTATTTGTTAATAAACTTGTGTCACTAGAAAAGTTTCAAATGACTTCAACATTAAGTGTAATTTGTTATGTTGTAAAAGAATACTGGTATTAATATAAAGAAACACTTAAAATATTGAGCTCTGAGGAAAATAAGAAAATATTATGTATTATTAAAAAAAGCTTTATTTGGTTAAGACAAATCTACATTTGAAAATGTAAAGGCTAATAACAAAATATTAAATTTCAGATAAAGTATTTTTGAATGATCTTCATAAGACTGTAGGCTTTTACAAAACTATTATTCAATCTATGTAAAAGTTCATATATATAATAAGCAGCTAAAACATAGATAAAAAAGGTCAGACTAAATTTCATTCAAATAGAGGAAACCTAAAAGTAGAGATGATTAATACTTATTAATGCAAAGAGCCTGATTTCCAAACAGTATGCTCTTGGAGCATTCACTGTAGAAGAGAATCTTCTGAGTCAGGTCTGCAGTGCATTGTGGGTCACAGGCAACTCCTGCCTGTCTTCATACTCTGTGTTTCACTGATTTTTTCCCCTTTTTATTGTGGTGAAGGATGCTTATATTTGAAGAACCCTGCACCACATATTTACAGAAAATTAAATTATATTAAAGTAGAAGCAGTTCAAATCTTTATGAAAATGACATACTTTTGATCTGTTTGAAAGAACACATTTTTATTTATATTAAGTGAGTCACAAGTGACTTGTGATGCACAAAGGTAAAATTTCCCTCATTAGTGCGACACTAATAATCCTTGATATTTTGAGGGGGAAAAAAACGAAAAAATGAACTTTCTTTTCAATATAGCCTACTTAATAGAAAAACTAAAGTGTGTACACCAATAACACTGATATTATTGTGAAGACATTGCTATACTGTTGAACTTGACATAGCTAGTTTAATGTTTTAATTTCTTTATCTCTCTAAATTGAACAAATGTTGAAATTGGTGATATATGCTTAAATAGATTTGATTTTGATATTAAAATTATCTTCAGTCACATTTTTCTATAATATCTTATTTAACCCTTATACTGTCAGGTTTTTTTTTCAAATGCATACCAATTGTGGCAAACATAATTTTAAACTTTTTCCAGCAGAAAAACACCTGAACTTTAGAATTTTATCATGCAGTGACTTGACACAGACACATATATTAAGGACATGTTAAATATATAAATTATATATTTAATTAGATGTAGCTCAGGATAGACTTGCTTGGAGAACTAAATTGCACGGTCTGGTTGGACCTCCGTAGCCCATGGCTGCTTGAGGATGATGATGATGATGATGAAATATATAAATGCATTTCATTCTGAATTAAAAAAACAACAACAGAAATTAAAATTGAAATGAAGGCTACTTAAGCCTAATTTAAAAAATGATAAACCCTTTGGACTCTTTAAAGGTTAAGAAGTTATGGAACACTGAACTGCCATGTCATTGGCATAACAATGAACTGTCAATTTATGGATATCTATATATATTTGTTTAAATGAAAATGGAATTAACAAAATTATTTTGCCTTTTTTTTAAATTCTTCTGATCTACACAGAATATATTAGAATTGTGGTTTTATGATACTAAAAAAAGAACAATATGACATCTGAAACCCATTGTTTTTTAGTTAACAGCACCCAAATTTCTAAAACTATTCAGCTTTAGTTTGAATTTTCTGCTAAACAAGTCACATGTGCTTTACTCCCTGTATGTCAAATCATCTTCACATTGCATGACATATCACAAAAGATCAACATTGGAACAGATAATCTGATGTAAAATGGTTTTCAAACCACCTCATCACCAAGTCATTGGTGACTGTGACACACTGCAGAGAGGTCAGCAATGAATCATGTGACTCATGATACACGATGGACAGGACTTTGAAATTTATGTCCCCACTGCAAAGAAAGATATGCATGAGACATCCATGACTTATGATACAATGAACATGTTAAGACATTGTTTTCTGATGTGTAAAAATTTCACCTAAATTTGAAAATTTCCTTTACTTATTTTAACTAGAATGAGTATTGCATCATATACATTTGTTCTTAAGTTTTGAGGTAAGATATATTATGTACATGAATTATTCAAATGAAGGTTGAAAGGTGTTGGTGATTAAAAATGTTAAGTATATAACAAAACCATGTTGTTATATTGGTATCCGAGTGAAAAACTACCTAAACCAAAATTGTGCATCATAAATAAAACAGTAAATGACAATTGTTCAAAGCAAATTAACTTTGAAGACAAAAATGACTTGTAGAGTATATACAAATGTATAGTACTATGAGCCACACTTCAACAGATTCCTAAACATATTACTACTAATTGTAGTCCTCTAAGATATTGATGTTTATGTCTTTTGGTGCAGCAATGAGCTATGCTTGCCTTTAGTTTGTATCATTATAATCCAATTATAAGTTTGACAAGTCTCTAATAATAAAATATAGTATCAATTTGCTATTTTTTGTAGCTTTTGACTAGCTGGCAGAACAACACTAATAGAAAATTTTAGATTAATAAATGTTAACCAAAAGTGTTTAATGTTTCACTTGTAAACTAATTATCTATGTATTTACTATTAATTGATTATTTCATTAATAACACTGTGAGCATGAGTGACTTCCTTATTTACATGCTATTCAGAGCAACATTGGAAGTTGCCTTCCCCAGTCATAGATGGCACCAGGAGCAATACATTCAGTGAAATCTATAAGTCACATTAGTGGATGAATGATGGAACCGATTTTAATTTAGTGATTAGAACACTGGCATGAATCTGGAGAATGTGGATTTGAATCTAGCGGTTTGGCAAAACTCATTTTTTCCAAAAAATTATTTATTAATTACTTTTGAAATGCTTAACTTTCCAAAAATATGAGTAAAATAAGAAAAAAAAACACAATTCATATTTTATTTGAATATTTTGGTAATATCAAAGATGCCCTATTAGAGTTTTTAATTTCATTACTTAGTAGCTGAGATGTCCAGACAACCACATATGTACACAGTCAAAGTAAGAAAATTATACATGGAATACTGGAATTCCATACAAATTCATTTAGTTATTAATTAGAATTTTTTATTCACTTAAAACATATTAAAAATTCAGGGTATTTATCAAGCTGTGTACCATGTTTCACTGCACCCGTAACATATCTAAATATCAGAATATATAGGGTCTATAACAACTGGGTGGAAAACAGTTGAATGGATGACAACTAGGAGTACAACAATTGAGTGGGTGGGAATTGGGTGGATGAAAGCTGGTGGATGTGACAATTGAGGGAAAAAAAGAAATGGTTAGAGATAATTTGAGATTACTAACACTAATTCTAAGCAAAAAAAAAATCACTTTTCAGAAGTCTATGCAATCCAATAATCTTACAAAGTGAAAGTGACCTAGAAGTGGTGGGCCTTAAAGCAGGCATGTCCAACCCGCAGCCCTGGACAGCTAGTAATGCGGCCCACCAAATCATAAAGTTTACGTGTTTACGACATAAGCTTTCAACATGATTATGTGATTTTCAGTGAGTTTTTGATATCCCACTAGTTTTATGTTGCCCTTTTTTAATTTTATAATAAAAAACATAAGAAAATAAATGAAGTTTTATTATTCATATACATTAACTATATTATATATTTTATGTGCAGCCCAAAACAATTCATCTTCACTCAATGTGGCCCAGGGAAGTCAAAAGGTTGGACACGCCTGCCTTAAAGTTTTCTAAAACAGCATTGCATAATTTATAGTTTTTTTCCTCTGTAATAAGAAAAACAAATCTGCTGGACAGCCATTTTATCTTCTAGCAGCTGTCCAGTGTGTCCCTTTCCCCAACCCAACTTGAACACTTGTTATGTGACCATTTAGCCCATGTTCATATAAAAAATCCCTATTCCATCAGCACTCTAGAGAAAGTTGTGTATGCCTGATTTAAACTGATCAGCTTACAATAGTTATGTTTCTTTTTTTAATCAACTTTAAAGAAAATTGTTTAGAGCAGATGTAAACTTCACGTTCTGCTCTATTTCATTCCATTCTAAAATATTTTTTAGGAGATTGAATACTTTAATGTTACTATATTCTTGTCTTATGATATTGTTAAATGTATTTAAAGTTTATGCTTGCTCACATTTAAATAGATATCTATTATCATAGAATTTTTGTAACAGGGATGGCTCAGTCGGTAGCAAACCAGGCTCATAATATGAAGTTCCCAAATTCAAGTCCCAGCTGGACTAGCATCAAAATTTATTTCCACAAAACTCCACACCCTGCTCTCGGTCAGTAGGGGACACTGATGGGCTTGGAAATGCCACTGTCCATTGGATGGTACATTAGGTCATGGCCCTATGTGCAGTTGAGCACACAGGGTCTTGTGCATGTTAAATAACACACTGGGTGGCCTTGATGGATGCTTTCATCTGTCTCCTAACAGCTGTCCAGTGGGTTCCCTCCCCTAAACTTCTCTGAGCCCTCAAGGTCCTTGTGACCTGGCCATTTAACTTACTGTGTGCAAAAAAGTGCTTCTCAGAGGTAAAACCAACCAATCATAGAATTTTCTGAATTTTAACATATCCAACTCTCTAAAAGGTTTTAATGCATTCTTTCTCATAAAAAATAATATTAGTTTTGCATTACATCAAATGGTGATAAGCACATATTTTCTAATATATATTTTTATAATTCCCCTTCCTTGGGAATTTTAATTTTCCCCCAGTGATCAGATAGTCACTGTAGTATTTGCAATATAATTACTTTTTAATAAATGATTTTAACTGTCAATTGTCTTTTTAAATTTAACCCCCTCCTCCCCCAACTTTAGCCAATTCTTGAAGAAAACACTGGTGATGTTTTTGAATATGCACACCTAAGCATTTATGCAATAATTTATTCAATTCTATTGAAACTTTAATGTATAATTTTTAACCACCTTGGTGATATAGTGGTATGATGCGAAGGCACCAAATAGTGTTAAAACACATCAAGAATGAGCTGTGAACAACAATGTGGCAAGAAAAGCTATTAGCCCTAAGCATAATGTTCATAAGTGAAAAACATCATAGCTTATCATTTCAAAATACTGTCAATGATTTGTTATTAAACAGTTGTGAAAAGAATGATTTAATATTTAAATTAATCTATTGGGCAAACACTGTTATCATAGCTATAAACAGCTATCATTGTATATTAATGCTAGTATAATATTTTCACTTTACCAAGTTAGTGTTTTTTTAAATGTTCCCTTCATTCAGAATCAGCTTGGATCTAGAAGAAAAAAAAAGGAGGAGGGGGGCAATAGAGCCAAAAAAAAAAGATAGAGGCACATGCAAGAGACTAAATTTCCATTACAGTGTAATATTTTTTCCTTCAATTTAGAGGTTTTTAAAAAATTTCCTCAGAAATGAGTGAAATATGCAGAAACTTAATAATATTTGGCTTTTGTTAGTGATAAGGCTAGAGGATCATCTAGGCTAGAGAATAAGGCTAGAGGTTGTTTTATTTTATTTCCGAAAAATTAAGGAATAAAAATGAAAAATCTTACTGGTATTCTCAAAGGGGGAGGACATGGCCCTAGATTCGGCCTTGGTCTGAATAAGTATGTATTTCGACTTTAGAATTTTTGAGGTCTCTTAACGATGTCATAAGTTAGGGCCTCATAAGGTCAAAATCCAGCCCTGTGTGACACCAATCCTACACTTACTCATCATCTTGGTCACTATCTCCACCAGTTCTTTTGTAATCTTAACTTGGGAAGCCACTCCACTATAATGCAAAAGATAATATTAATTAAAGCACAGATATTAAGGTGCAGTATTTTTTCATTTATATATCTTGCTGTGCTATTGTATTTGCTTATGTTAATGTACTATTATCGAGGTATGAAAAAATATACCAAAATAACTGGTTTGGGTTGTTTTACCTCTGAGTGGCACTCTTTTGTACACAATGGGCTAAATGGCCAGGTCACAGGGAACCACTGGACAGCTGTTGGGAGACAGATAGTAGTCTCCCATCAAGGCCATCCAGTGTGTTCTTCTACATGCGCAGGATAAGATTCTCCCACACACAGGACCATGACTTAATGTCCCATAAGATGGATGGCAGCCTTTCCAAGTCCATCAGTGTCCCCTATTAATCAAGGGCAGGACAGGAAGGTGTGAAAATAACTGGGCTACTGATGGGAGTGTGCATTTCAAAATCCTGAAATATTACTCTTATATTAATCAATTATATTAAAATGGGAATAACTGCTTCATTATTCATCAACTCATTATGCACTGAACTTTGCAAGAATCCATCCTCAATGAATAATGGGGGTATGACTGTATATATAAAGTTATAACTTTTGTTTCCATTTTTTTCTTTCAAATAAAAATTTTCATTAAATCAATTACTTTTTAACAAAATTGTAAATTGCAATAAAAATGGAAAGATTTAAAGAGAAAATAACACAAAACTAGAAGTGTAGTTGATGTGCAGCTTCTAGGATTTTGAATATGGCTCTCTCCAGTTTTAAGAATCCAATATGCATTGATTCTGTGTTGGATGTTTACCCATCCTTTCCATATATACTTTCTCAATAATTTTATTTTTTTTTAAACTGTCACAAAGACAACAAATTTTGCATATTGATAATTTAAAATAATTTTTACTTAGAAAACTAATAAATCACCTTACTCGAGAAGACAGTTTTAAGCTGAAAGAAAAAAAAAAGCATATTTAAGAACTTCTGTCTGTAGGATATGCATTTAAAGAGGCCAATAATTTAGAAATTACAATGAAAAGTAATAAAATATTTGATTACCTCAGCCACTTTGATAAACCTTCCCCTCCTATTTTGTTTAACGTCTAGGTAAAACCTTTTGGATTGGATCTGTAGCATTTTTGTTGCCAGTTCCTGCTCTCCTTGTGGCATAAGCTGCCCCCCTGTAAATGACAAAGAATACATCAGAATTCTAAGTTTCTTTTTACCAACCATCATAAATTGAATTTAATAATGATTTAAGGATATTTGTGTGAATGGATATAAAATATGAAAATGTACAATAGTTTGGAAACAAATCTTACACACTGTACATGTTACATCTTTTTAAATCAATTTGAATTAGTTATTTATTACAAGTGATTGTATTGTTAATTAACCTTAGGTAGATCCTATATCCTGGATAAAATAGCAAGGCAGACAGTCAGAGGTTTAATTTGTCTGGAATGAAAATCTGTTATTTTTTCAAAAAAGAAAAATTAAATAGAAATAGTTAGCATTCTGGCTTCAAACCTTATATTTTAAATAACAGGTCAAATTCTTATATGGCTCAGAATTTTTCACTGAATTTATTTTATGCATCTTTTAATAATGCAGGGCCAGATCTTGGGGGTGGGGTGGGGAGAGTGTAAAGCCATGCACCCATCATGTTTATAATCAGAATGAAGATGAAAAAAATTAAACACATATACTACAAGAAAAAGTTATGAAAACCACTAAATTAAATACCAGAAATAATGCCAAGTGCCCCACTGTATACTGATAAAGCTGAATCAGTTATACCATTGGCTGCAAACATATGAAATATGGTAAGTGAATCTGAATATTGTAAAATGCCACTTTGGTCCAATAATTTTTTTACCTGTAAAATGCCGCCATTCTAAAAATAATCAATGCTGCCCTTGAAAATTCACTACTTCATGGAAATGAAACAAAATTATATTTTTCGCAAATTTATATATTTCTTTGTTTACAACATGCATCTACAAGCAACTAATTGCAAGCAGTTGAGATATTTAAATATCAGAGTGACAACTGGCACCTGGCAATGTAATAGGCCTTTCTGAAGGAAGAAGAAAAACATTCTGAGCTATTCATAAGCACACTAAAATTATCTAGTCTACTATTCCCTACAGTCTGTTCTTGTATGATGCAGTCCACCATCCCCCTCAATTTTTACTAGATCTGTGCTTGTTAAAATCTTACAACATTTTATGTTATTTCTAAATAAAAAGTGTTAAAAAAAAACAGGCAACTGACATACGATTCAAAGCAAGTTTAAAGCAGACACTGGCTTGGAAGGCTTTAATTTTGACTTATATGATTACCTACAAAACCAACCATCTATCATTGGTAAAAATTAATCCAACCCAATACATTGATTTGTGATTAATACAAGGTTCAGTGACTAATAAAAAAGGGGTCATTATGACTTCCAGCCTGATTATAATTATTTGGGTTGGGCTGTTTTACCTCTGAGCGGCACTTTTTTTGCACATAATGGGCTGCAAACATACGCCAGGTTACAAGGACCCCAAGACTCAGGGAAGGCTGAGAGAGAGGACCCACTGGACAGCTGTTATGAGACAGATGGTAGCCTCCATCAAGGCCATTCAGCATGTTATTTAACATGCACAGAGTATGACTCCCACACATGGGACCATGGCTTAACATCTCATCTGACAGAAGACAGCCTTTCCAAACCAATCGATGCCCCCAACTATTTCGTATTTGAAACTTATTACAATTTCACCAAATAAGCATGAGTTCACATAAGAATTTCCTTTTTAAATAGATTTTTTTAAAGAATTCGTTTAGGATTCAAAAATGCACAATAGTTTGGAAACAAATCTTACTTCCATTCATATTATTTTTAACAAATTTCGCCAAACTCAACCACATAATATTTGGAACTTCATTCATGTTCAAGTACAAATCATACAAACCACAATCAAAAATAAATAGTAACTTCATTGTACTACCAAGGGTTCTAATAGGTCAAGCAACCCCTGCACTGAGGAGGAGGACAGTTATTTATTTGGGGGGGGGGGGGTCTGCAAAACATTTTTTGCAAAGTTTATGGGATATTTAATATATAACTATTTAAAGAATAGTCCAGAATTTTTTTTCTACAGCTTTGAAAATGTAATGGATAATATAATCAGCTTCATTTCCCCTACTAAAAATCCTCTCCTTGTTGCCTGTGGAGCAGATCTCATTTTCTCAAAGCCTTTTCATAATTCGCTAATAAATAAAATTTATATGATATAATTAACTTTCAGTTAAGCGTTTTATAGGTATTTAGTATAGGTATAAAACTATGATAATATTTTGAATCAAAATGCACACATTTGCATTTATGCAGCACAGTATATAATTTTGGTTTTATATAAAATATCTATGGGTTCTAAAAATTAAAATTATTAAAAACTATGGAAAGTATTAAAACAAATAATACAGATGAAATCTGATTACAAAATTTCAAATAACTGAAAGTTAATGGATTTTCAGAAAAGAGGCCCCAAGTTTTCCCAGTACACCACTATACACAGTCGTATCAGAATAATATGATCACCTACCTAATAATAGGAATAACCATTCTTGGCCAAGATGAAGCGGTGAAATGGCGTGGCATGGACGCAATGAGGCCCTGGAAGGTTTCCAGAGGTATACATGCCCATTCAGACTCTAGCAGAGCATGGAGGTTCTGGAGATGACGTGGTTGTGGGTCTGTATGCTGAACCTGTCAATCCAAATGGTCCCACAAGTGCTCTATGGGATTGAGGTCGGGCAATTTTGCTGGCCAAGGGAGAAAGGGGGACATCACTGTCATGTTCCTGGAACCAGTCATGCACCACCTTAGCGACATGGCAGGGCGCTTTGTCCTGTTGGTAGACACCATAACCACCATAGTAAACGTCCAACATGAAGGGATACATGTGGTCAGTGAGGATGGACAACTGTAGTATTGTATGGCAAGTCCCAATGCTCCGCTATTCAAGACAGCACTACATCTTGTGGGAAATGCCATTTACCGCCATCCACTTTCCAGAGTTGCCTTCTAATAATAATCATATACTGCTGAGCAGCAGAGAAAGGACCTGTTATAATGAGCAAGACCTTACTGATATATCATGCTAGTGTTTGTTTAATCATTGAGGTGTAGTGAGAGGTCTTTTCGAACTTTGATTGTTGCCTAAATATAATTGCCAAACATATCAGTGAAAATTTCATCAAATATAAAATGCCAAACATATACAGAACCTTACTTTGGTTAATTTTGAATTTGGAATGCCAATCATTGAATAACATATCTAACTTTTTGAACTAAGAGAGCCACCATGATGGAGATTCCCAGAGGCTTTTTCCATCAAAGAGCCAGCCTAGTAGGGGATCCCACTCCCGTTCAGCATGGCCCTAGACTTTGTCCTTTCCATCAGGACTGACCCACTGCCCACCAGTAAGCAGTCTGCCGACCCACGATTTCACTGAGGCTGTATCAAAGAGCTCTGACCAAGGGCTTTAATCCTAGTCAGTGGAACCCTCAAATCGGGGCTGTAACACCGCAGATTCTCAGAGGACAAGTAGATGAGCCCGTTTGACTGGCCCACCCAAGCCAGCCAGCAGGGCCCTCCACAGGCCCCTCCATCTGAGGTTACAAGCTCTCGTGAACACCAGGAATACAGATGAGCCGATCCCAACTTCTTAAAGGCACCCTAGGCCCCTCCACCACATCGTTCAAATATTAATCCTTCAGTCAATTGCCAAAAGTTCTATTTGTGAGACTCTTAGTTTGGCTTTTACATTGATAAGCTTGTCAACTGGGGATCCCACTCCTAGTAGCAAGCCTTCAACTCTGTCCTCTCCATAAGAGCCATGGAGCTGTGGCCCCGAGCCGCAGTCTTCCGACCCACAACTTCACTGAGGCCGCACCGAGAAGCCTGCATGACCAGCATCTCAGTGGCTTTTCCATCGATGAGCCCATCGACCGGGGATCCCACTCTCAGTCGCGAGCCCTCAACTTCGTCCTCTCCATAGCAGCCATGGTCCCACCTCGAGCCGACAAGCCGTGACCCTACTTCACCGAGGCACCTCCTCAACACCGGCCAGCAAACCCCCAGCCACAGCCCCTCCATTGGGGTTGCAACCCGAAGCTTCTTGGGCCCACTGATCTGGAGGCTCTCTTACCAGACCGCAGGCCCTCAACTGGCCCCTCCACCAGAGTTACAAGATCTCATGTAAACCAAGGACCACGAACCCGTGTCCCTACTTCTCAGAGGCATTGTAGCCCCCCCCCCCCCACCACAACAAGGTGGTTCCCACTTCAGGGGGGGGGAGTGAGGATTTACAGGTAGCCATTGGTGTTCAGGGACCTATCCAGTGGTACCAACGATTCCAGGTATTACCAGGAAAACATCCCCCAGACATGCACACTGCCACCGCCAGCCTGTACTTGACCGACAAGCATGTCTGGGTGTTGGTGCCTGTGTGTCTGTCACTTCTGTGGTGCTGTTGGTGCCACCACCTGTCACTTCTGTGGAGTAGAAACTTCAATTTGTCGGAGAAGGCAATCTTTTCCACTCTTCCACTGTCCAATGATGGTAGTCCCGTGCGAATTGCAGGTGTCATTTCCGATGGACCTTGGTTAACATGGGTGCCTTTACGCAGCAACTCTGGAGATCCATGCATAACAGGGTTCACTCTACTGTTATCGGGTATATGTACCTGGCTGCCTCAGCATTCATTTGAGTGGTCAATTGTTGCACGGTTACGTGTCGATTGCCCTTTACCAGTCGACAGAGGTGACGTTCTCCTTTGGGGTTAAATGACCTTTGGGGTTCCACAGTTATGACATCTGGAGGTACTTGGTGTGCCAGCAGTCTATTCTTGGTATACCCTTACTACAGCACCTCATGAACAGCCCATGAAGTCTGCTGTTTCCGAGATGCTTCCACCCTCAATGCGGTAACTGATGATCATTCCTTTATGAATGTCAATCAATACCTCTGCCCATTGTGCTCATGTTATGCACTATGGTTCATCTGTCCTGAGCAGCCGCTTATATCTCTGTGTGGTCGCCTTGTCATGTGCACTCTGTGACGCGCCTGGGCGGGTACAATGTAATTCCGTGGGTGGTCATATTATTCTTATACGACTATGTATATCATAAAGCCAAATCAGTTATACCAGAGGTTCTGAACCTTTTATGCTTCCCCCTGGAAATGTGTATGTAACTGGCATACCTCTTGTATAGATAGATAAAACAATTATATAGATAAGCCCCTTATAGTATAACAATGGGAATAAAACAAAATATATATATACACATATCAAATTTTGTACTCATAAATTACATATATTGATAAGCACAAAAAAATGACAAACAATTTAACAAATCTTATAGAATTATAATCAATAGCAGTGTTGCCAACTTAGCGACTTTGTTACTAGATCTAGTAACTTTTGAGCTCTCATGGCGTACCCCCAAAAATTTTACTGCGTACCCCATGTTGAGAACCCCTAAGCTATACCATAGACTGCAAATGTATGAAGTTTGAAAAGTGAATCTGAATATTGTAAAACACTGCAGTTATTGTAAAACACTGCAATAATTAATACAGCCTTGAAAATTTACTACTTCATGAAAGTATAGAAATGAAAATGTTATATTTTTGGCATATTTTCTTTTGTTCGCAGCATGCATCTACAAGCAACTAACTGCAAGTAATTGAGAAATTTAAATAGTGGAGCAACAGTTGGCACCTAACAACATAATATGGTTTTCTGAAAGAAGAAGAAAAATATTCGGAGCTATTGGTAAGCACACTAGATTATTCAGTCTATTATTTCCTACAGGTAATTATACTTAATTAATGACAAGGCCCACTGGTTCCGCCTGAAGCACTATGAGTACAGGGATAATGTCACTTTGACCATTATTTGAAGGTCGGGGACATACAGTACCATATAGGTAAAGCACAGCCCACGACAGTCTAGGGTGAACAGTACTATAGGAGTAAAGCTCAACCCATGGCATATCCTACATTGATTTCTGATTTGCTGTGACAACCACAGCAATCACGACAAACCCTGATTCTGCCTTTCAACACTACCAGTAAGGATTGCCATGTACTATCTACTGTCAGGGGCAAGGCTATACCATATAGATACATCTCATCCCTGACGGTCCTATGGCGAACAGTCCTGTAGAAGGAAACCAAAATTACTCTGTTACCCAGTTAGCCAGGAACAAAGATATATAGATCCAAGTTCGCTCGGCTCCCGGGGTGAAGACTCTTAGTTGGACCCAGACTTTGAAAAGGGCCCTAGCCTACTAGAGGAACCTCTTCTTTCAGCAGGGCCCTGTACTTGCTCCACTGAGCCCTGAGTTGAGGTCTGAGCACTGTCCAACTGGACCACTAAACCGGTCAGCAATGCCTTTGACCTTGGGGTGGTCTTAGCTCTGTCCAACCGGGGCCCAAAACCGGTCAGCAGAGCCTTCGACCGTTGCTGGGCCACAAGCCCCCCCCCCCATGTCAAGGTGGTCCTCTGTTGGGGGGGGGGCATATCCTACATTTACATTAAATAAAGGCAAGACCCAGATGCTCCGCAATACATCGACTACACTACATCTACAGGGAGAATGCCTGAAAACACCACTACCTACGCCAGGGTAGAGTGTTCTTTTGAACAGTTGTGTGAACCTAATATGATTTCTGTTTTCACAAAACATTCATTAGTGAATGTCAAGTGTTTAGGTGTGTATTTTGGACAGAATGCTAAAAGGAGGAAAATATGGAAAATATCGAAAAGTAGCACAGGTCTTTTAAACAAAATCAAAATTTCTGGGCCAAGCGATTATACAATTTTTTGAGAATGAACGAATCAGAATTTAAGAACTTCGCGAGCTCATGCAGACATAAGATGAAAGGAAAGACGCCACAATACGAAGATCAGTGATAGAAAAAATTAATAAAGATTGTTCTGAAGATTTCTGTCGTATTCTTTCAATTTCTCTCTTCATTCTGAAAAAAACTCGTGGATAGTACACGTCAGCCATGCCGCTGAAATTTCGTCTTATCAATACAACATTGCCTCGAAAATGGTGCGGATTTATTTTGGAGAAGTTGTAAAATAAAAATTCCTCCTAAGGTGTAATTCCTAGGAAAAATAATTAACCAAGTCTGATAGTTTTTTGTACGTCATAGTGCTTCCTTATGCATTGGAATTTTGAAAATGTATGCCGGTTTAAAAGTCCTGTTACATGACTGAGGAAGTGAGAGTCTTCAGACGCATTCACTTCTATTAACGCTGCACGAAGTTGCGGTTTTCAGGTGCGGAACATGGACTATCTACAGAAAACGGTAACAACATAAGTATTGTTTCCACTCATACTCTCCGGTATAGACAGCACTATAGCCAGAACTAGCTTGATTGAATTACCGTAATGTTTCAAAACAACAGGCTATTGTATATGTTACCGCTAAAGTGCAGAAATCAGTTATTCTACAGATTATCTAGGTATTCTGCAGATTAACTAGGGTGATCCGTTAACGTGCGGAAAATTGTTTCATTTCTCAAATTACCTAGGTAATCTGCAAATTACCTGGATAATCTGCACATTACCTACTAGGCACTCGTTAAGGTGAAAATAAGATCTTTGCTGGAACAACAGGAACGTTTCTGTACGCTTAAATTAACGTAATTTATCTAGTGTCCGAGAGTAGAGTTGAAACCAGGGTCATCCCTCTGTCAACATGAATCAGTCGTCCGAATTATAAAAAACGCCCCCAAAATGAGCAGGCCAAGTGAGAACGAATCATTTTAGTGATTCGTTATCAAGAATGAATCACTTTACCGATTCGTTCTCACTTGGCCTCCGCTCATCCGGGGCGTTTTTTATAATGCGGACGAGTGAATCACGTGATACGAAGATTCATATTCAAGAGATTCACCACTATCAGAGAAACAAACTTTTGAACTTTAACGATACGGAAGCCGTTAATGTGCACATTACCTAGGTAAATTGCGGAAAACTCTTGATTCCGCACGTTAACCGAGCAAATCAGTTAATCTGCAGATTAGCTAGGTAATGTGCACATTAACGGCTTTCGAGCTTTAGCGGTAACATATATAAACTCCCTTAAAATCGTTTAGCTAGTGCTGTAAATAAACTACACACCGCGGTATTCATCTAATTCCGTCAAAATTTTCAAAGAACATTTTTAAAATAGAACTGGTATAATGCTCAGAATTTCGGTCAACTATGACCATCACTGAGAAAGGGAACATTAATAACAATCGGGAGCATGCCTTTGATAACAAATGGGGAAAAAGAGACACATATAACACTTCAATGCAGCACTTAATAACAGATGCGGAGGGGGGGGGGGGGAGTTTTCTCATTCGCTTTCAAACTCGTAGTAGACTAGCAGCGTCGCGCTTCTCTTATCGTACAACATACGTTTATATATAAAAAGGAAATTAGAGGATTGGCAGATTCGTTTTTTTCATTTAATGGCGCATAGCAAAACAAAATCTCAGAAGTTAAAATAGCAAATGCGATAAACAGACAAAAAATAAAATGATAATAATAAAGATATAAATGAACCAAGGGTGTAGAAAGTTAGTTTTTAAACTTAAATTTTCTAATTTTAAAGAAATCACACGATTTCGTGCTTATATTAAAGAATTACTCCCTACCATTAGTAAACACAATTAAAAGACTTAATTGCATTATATTTCAATAACAAACAAGGTAAAAGCATCTGTAAGAAAGAATATTCACATAAAAGATGTCTGAGTAATGACCGATGAAAACTAAAAGTTCGGAATTATAACAATGACATAAAATATGATAAAAAAAGTTGAGGGCTATTTATACACAAATACAAATCATTTCGAAATGACATTATACAAGACAATGATTTTATGGCAATGGGTTTATATTTTACGCCTTTAAGCACATACATTTTTCTTTAAATCATAAGAGCATTGCTTTTTTCATCTTCTACAAACGTCTTGACACTGAAAAATCAATAATTTTATTTTACAAATCAACATTTTTGCTTATATTCACAACCGCAAACTACAGCTTTTTATTTAGTAAATGGTGTATTCCATTCCTGTATCAAAAACTATTTATTTATTTAATGTGCTCACAACAGATCAATGTCCAATAACAGTGAACACACACAAAGAGAATAAATCAAATTACCTGGTATGGTTGCTTTATTATATTTATTATTACTTTAGTACGTTACAAAATTACTCCATTAATGTAATAATATTACATAAAGATGCTACTAAACAAAGGACCAAGATTTGGTCCGAAAAGAGCAAGTTTACGCAAAAGTAAATATCCTGTAGTCATGCATGAGATAAAGGAAAAGCAGAGGATTATTACTGATGACAGGTTTTGATATGAAATTACAACGTAGCTGCCTATTTATTCCGGTAGTCTTTCCTTTTTATCCAGCTGATTATCTCGGAGCCGACGAGAGAGAATTCCAATAAAAAGAACTACCAAAAGTAATCTATAAATGGAGAATAGATCTTCGAGTTATGACGGAACTTATCTGTCGTAAGAGAGAGCACAAACAGATCTTACTACTTTTTTTAACAATAAAAGAAGCCTACTATGACTACGGCTTCCAGTTGAATTCACATTCTAGACATACATTACATACTTTTAGTTCAGAATGTTTCTGCGTTCTTTAGGAGTTTTTTTTTACTTTATCAGAAGTTAAATCTCGTTTCTTACGATACGTTTTAGGTAACAAGGATAAAAAAAATTCCGCAATTGTGATCTGTTGAAATGTCTGACAGTCATCCAAATTTATGTTAGTTAACAGTTACTTAAAGCACTGGCAATTTATTAAATTATGAGACAGAACGTAAAAGACATCCTTTACTCAACGATTATTCATCTATTTGAACCGCTTTTAATCGCATAATACAACAGGGCTTTGTATTCAGATATCACTCTCGAGCAAGCTGATGAAAGAAAAATATCTTTCTTCGTGTGTATCTAAAAATGAAATAGTTTTTCGGGTTTATCATACTATTTTTTTTGCTCATTTTTCAACTCACCAAAATTTGCATTGAATAATAAAAAGAGATGTATATTTTAATAAAGTTTTGACTAGTATTCTCTTATATACAATCGATCCTTTAAGATATTGTTTCCTAGGATAAGTATGGAGCTGAAATATATAAGTATTTTCAACTGCTAGGTTGAGAATAAAAAATAACCCTATGAAGCATATGTCAGATGATTCAAAATTATATTAATGAAGTAAAAAAGAAAGTACTGCAGTAAAATCTCCTTTGTGCTAACAAGCTTAGGTTGGTACTGACGTCAGAGCGCGTTCTCACAGACTGTGGTTTCCTTTCTATGTAAATTATGGAAAGTTTTATTTACATTTCGACAGATTTTGGTCCCGTGTAATTCGAGAGATACTTGACCGAATGGTTATAAATTCGTAGGCGGGGGTTCTACCCCGTGTTGGGTGAAAAAAATCAGATTTCTACTTGCAATGGGAAGCGTTAATATAGTATTGTCTTAGGGAATGAGTGATCTGGCAACGGTTGATGGCTTTCTGAATTAGAATTTGAGAAGCTACGCATCGAGATCGAAGAAAAAGACGTTTATCCAAAACAGCGATTTCTAACTACCTATTGAACCTATCAAGTTTATATTTTGCACTGCACATTCTCATGCCACTCTTAATCTTCTGCCGAATTTCCAGGTTCCTAACCCCCTTATGTGAAGAGCTATGGCGACCACACACACGTACGCAAAAAACTTTTATTATTACAGATGTAAAACGTTTGCCATAGAAGCTCCCTAGCTAGTTGAGGATTGATATATTTTCAGGCGTAGAACCTTGCTTTTCATTGGCTTTCGTGCTTAAGCGTAATAAGCCACGATTGGAGAAAAAAAACTTTTTGAGAGAGACTTGCCTACATTCTTTCTGTGAAACAGAATCAAACAAAAATAATCAGGATATTAAGGAGGGCGTTCAAAATCTCTTCACACGTGTCGGTAGATTTGCATTCGTTCCTTCGAAATTAACGAACTATGACTTGTTTAAAAGCTTGTCTAAACTTGACATTACGTGTAAAAAACAAAGGCCATATCATCATTTCTCTCTTCGCTGGCGATGCGTAAAGTTCGGTCTTCGAAATCTGTGCATTATTGCTATGGAGCCTACTATGAGGGACGTTCGAAAAATTCTGACATGCATCTGCAGAACACAAACCATAGCACTTACCTAAAAAAAAAACTTCTATTGTCCTTCTGAATACTCTCCCCCTCCAGCATTTGTGCAGACGTCTACGCCAATTCTAGAACGCTTGGTTGTACTCCTGTTGGGGAATACCTTGCAACTCTGAATAAACTCAGTTTGGAAGGTCTTGCACCCTTATAAAAGGGTTCCCAGCAAGTCCCTTTTTAATTTTTGGAAACAACCAAAAATCGCATAGTGCAAGATCGTGTGTGAATATGCAGAATGGGGTAGCTGTTTGGTATTTTCCTCCTCCAGATAGGCCGTAACTTGCCGGGTTTTGTGAGCACTGGCATTGCCATTTTTTTCAACGAGAACCTCTGACACGCTTGTTTTTGAACGCTACTCCTTCATCTCCTTAACCATTTTGGGCAAAACAATGTTGGTGTAGTATTAGTTATTCATAGTCATTTCTTCAAGTAAGGTATCCACGGCTACCCTCCTTGGGAATTGAAAAAAATTGTGAACATCCTCTTCTTTGAGCGAAAGTCTTATCAGAGGATATCGGGACGCGGTTCATCTTCCGCAACCCAAACATAGTTATCGATCTTTCTGGGAGTTGTATTAGTAATCAAAACGTCTCATCACCAGTGACAATGTCTGTTAACAGTTTGGGGCCACTAGGTTCAAACATTACCAGCATCTCTTTTCACGAGTCTACTCTAGCCCTTTTTTGCTGTTCTGTCAGTTTGCTTGGTACACATTTGGCACAGATCTTTCGAAATTTGCTGCGTCATTGTGAAAATGTAAAATCTTTCTCCTTCTTTAGTAGGCTCCACAGCAACAAAGCACAGATTTCGCAGAAGGCATTTCATGTCTGCGAAAGTTCTTTTCTTCGTTGGCGAGCTTGCTAGCGAAGGAAGAAATGATGATACGGCCTTTATTTTTAACACGTTAACGACAAGTTTAGACAAACTTTCAAACAAGTTGTAGCTCGTTAACTGTAAAAGAACAAGTGCAAATCTACAGATTGCTTATTATTGATAAAAAAAAAAACCACGCTTTTGATAAACAGGCGAGAAAAGGTTTTGCTTAGTTCCTTTTCATCATGTTACTAATTAATATTGTAACATTTTTACTTTAACAAAATTTAAACAAATATAAAATATTAACAAAAAATATAACTGTTTTGCCCAAAATGGTTAAGGAGTGTCAATAACTTTTTGAATACCCTTCATATAGATGGGGAAAGATTTTGCATTTCCAAAAGAATGCAGCTTTGGGGCAAAGCGAAAAAAATCATGCCGATTTATCACAAGTATATGGGATCATGCCTGTTAAAATGACACTGTTACGGGATGGGTGCGCATATTCGGAGAAGGACGGCAGAGCTTCGAAGACCTCTCTCGTGCAGGAAGACTGAAGGAGGCCGTGAACTAGAGAAGCATCGCTGTTGTTCGTGAACTCATCAAGGCAAACCCACACATCACCATTCAGATAATAATGGATGTCAGTGTATGGATTGGCAATGGGGAAACAATTATTCATCAAGATTTAAATTTCTGAAAGATCTGTGCCAAATCCAAATATGTACCCAAACAAACTGACAGAACAGCAAAAATGGGCTAGCCTCGTGCAAGGAGATGCTGACAATGTTTGAATCTAGTGGCCTCAAACGGTTAACAGACATTATCACGGGTGATGAGACGTGTTTTTATTACTATACAACTCCCAGAAAGATTGACAACTATATTTGGGTTGTGGATGATGAACCACGTCCCCAAATCCTACGACAAGACTTTCACTTAAGGAAGAGTTGGGTTGTTTTACCTCTGAGCGGCACTTTTTTTTGCATACCATGAGCTAAATGGCCAGGTCACATGGACCCCGAAGGCTCAGAGAAGGTTGGGGGAGGGGATCCACTGTAACAGCTGTTGGGAGACAGATGGTAGCCTTTCGTCAAGGCCATCCACCGTGTTCTTTAACGTGCACGGGGTATGGCTCTCCCGCACACGAAGTCACGGCTTAACGTCCTATCTATGCGACGACCTTTCCAAGTCCACCGGTGTCCCCTACTGACTGTGGGCAGGGCGGGGAATACTTAAGTAAGAGGATGTTCACAATTCTTCTTTTTGATTCCCAAGGAGTGGTAGCCATGGATACCTTACCTGAAAAAATGACTATAAATAGCTAATACTACACCATCATTGTTTTGCCCAAAATGGTTAAGGAAATGAAGGAGCAGCGTTCAAAAAAGGCGTGTCAAAGGTTCTCGTACTTCATGGCAATGCTAATGCTCACAAAACCCGGAAGTTACCACCTATCTGGAGCAGGAAAATATCAAACAGGTTCCCCCATCCCGAATATTCACCTGATCTTCACCATGCGTATTTTGGTTGTTTCCAAAAATTAAAAAGGAACTTGATGAGAAGTCTTTTTCAAGTGTGCAAGACCTTGCACTTGCAAACTGCATTCATTCAGAGTTGCGGAGTATTCCGCAACAGGAGTACCACCAAGTATTCTGGAATTGGAGTAGACGTCTGCAACTTTGCATAGATACTGGAGGGGAGTACTTTGAAGGGCAGTAAAAATTTTGTTCTGCAGATGCATGTCAAGAACTTTTTTAAACGCCCCTCGTAATGCCGAAGATGGAACATAATCAATTTGAGTAATATATCTGTATAAAAAGATCTGAAATTTAGGAAAAATCTAATCCAAATGATATAATTAAAATACTTGTAAATATATTTAACCAGATCTTCTCCCTCACACTTTAAAACTTTTAATATAAAGTTCTCTGCAAGAAGCATTCCAAGCCAAAATTTCAAAAAAATTTCGTCTAAGAATTTTATTTTTGGGTAAAACTCAATAGCTGATGAGGTAGTGCTGTTTTCTCCAAAGAGTTTTCGAGTTTTGTGCGAAAATGAATTTTTAAATGTAATTTTTTTTAAAGGGAGGTTTAACTTGCACCGTTATTGTTCCCGGATAGAGAACTTTATTATTAAAAGTCTTACTTGTAAATAAAAGAATTAAAATATCAAAATTCAATATCTTACGGTTCTTATATTCTTTAAGAAAAATAATCAAAGCAATTCGACGGCATGGGCTATATATATATGTTGCACAGGGGATTCTTCTAGCAAGAACCCCCTCCCACCTTTGGAATTTGATTCGAAACTTACAACTTGGATGACAACCAAAAACACTCGAACTTTGAAGCATCTACCACGATTTCCTGATAACTTATGGTTGCCACATCTTTTATTATTATAAAAAAACTAAACACCGCCTCAAGCAGCTGCTTAACCACAGAGGTCCGACAGGAGCCTGTCAGTTTATATGCCATAGTAGAAGGTCTGAGAGGATGGCAGGACCTCAGCAGAAAAACAACACACACACATCCATGCCTTACCCGGGGCTCGAACCCAAGTCCCTTAGATCAGTAGCCAAGCGTGCTAACCACTCGACCATGGACTCATTGATGGTTTAATTTTTTAGCTTCATATATCAGAATTTTATTACGGGTTCCACGGCCAAATTAAATTGGAAAACACTGGTTTAGATCAAATTAGCATAAATGTAGTCTCATGATTCAAAATTTCAGTAAGTCTTCAGAAAAGGGAATTTGTAATGGTTGAAGGTAATATGGAATATCCTGAAGTGAAAGGTTATCAAAAAGGGGATACTTTATTTTAATGACTAGTTCATTTTTCTTCTTGGAACGTACAGCTTATACAATTTGGTACTATGGTCTTGTTTGGGTCAAAAAGGCAAATATTGATGAAAATCGTTCTGTAGAAAGTACTTCTAATATTTCATAACAACAACCATTCATATTCGCACAGCCACTTATCCGAATGGAAAAATACATAAATAAGGAATTTGAACAACTCTTCAAAAGCAAAAGACTAGCACAAACTAACGTCATAGCGAGAACTCCGTTTTTATGAATTCAAAGAACCCTAAAACGTGCTCCTAATAAAAAGAAACTCGAGACCATCACTCCCACACAGTCACAATACTTTATACTTTGAAAAAGTAAAAAAAAAGTATCTTTCTCCAATAGGTTCCTCGTTGCGACACAAAAAATTTATAGTTTCAATAAACTTAAACGTTTATTAATTAAAACTTCATATAATATTAATTTATGCTTATTCTGCATTGCGCCTTTGTTTGTTTATGTTTTTTTTTGTCAAATATGACACTTAAAGCCTTAAAAAATTTCAACGCTGCTTTTTGAGAAAGATTAAAACTATTGTTTTAGAGCAAGCATAAAGATTTTAAGTCAAAAGTCATAAATAAAAAAACACACACACATTACTAAATTTGTTTACGATAGCAGAGCGATTTCTACAAGAATTTTATATCATTCTCAAATCGCTGTCAATTCCTATTACATCACATTGTACATGCTCATTGCACAATTTGCTCAAAATATTTATATTTCATCTGAATTTAAATCGAGAAAAACATTCTGATTAAAAAATATATAATTTACTAGTAAAACATATGAAATGCATTCATATTGTTTGAGAACATTAATAAAAATCAAATAGAAGGATTTATTGTAAGACTTTAGGTATATCTCTCAAGAATCACTTTCCTTAACTTCAAATTTTAAATAAGCTATGCCCCTCAGTCACCACTGTTTCGTCAACTCTAAGTTCAAATGGAACGTAACCAGGTACGTATACGCATGGTTATATCGTATTGGGACGAACCAAAAATATCTTTGTTTATAAATATACATATATTAAAGTTTTCGAACCTTCTAAGGTTGACTCTTTCCAGCTGTTCTGCTAACAGCCTACTTATACTAAAGATATATTTTCAAATTTCTCTTTTATCAGTCTTATATCCTTCAATTTGCATGGTTACATCAGTTAATTGTGAATGCTTATTAGTGTCTTCTCCTGCAGATATTTCTGTATTGTCGCCTCCCTCATTTATATATTGTCAGAAAGCTCGTGGGCCTAGATTGTGTGCATGTGTACGACACAATTTTAATTGGGAAAAGAATGGAATGTCCATACATTAGCACAATTCCACATTTGTATAACTAGCTAAATGACAAAAAAGCTGCTATCAAACTAATTACAAACAGTATAGGCAAGATATGAAAATAAAAATATATTTCGAATAAGATATGAATATCAAAAATATTTGTATTAAAAAATTGTGCTAATTTAAAACCAGATCAAATAGGTACAAAAATATTAAAATTGAAAGAAACATTTAAACCTGGATTAATTGCATGCTCTTGATGTATGCCATACAAAGGTAAAAGCATTTGCAGTTATTCTTAGCATATGAAATTTCTATATGCAGAGAAAGTTTCTGTGTTTTACCTTGAACTATTATCAATATTTACTTATTGGTAATTATATATTGTAGAACATCGTATATAAATATCAGGCCTATATTTATGGGGGGAAAAGGGAGGGGGCAAGTGACTGTACAGAGTCGGAACGACCTAAATGCGTTCCGGTATAAAAAAATTTCCTCTGCTTTTAGTGGTCTTTAAAAATATTTCTTGAAAAATGCATGTAATATATATATTTTTCGTCTCCGTCCCTAGCATTCTCAAAGTGGGGGGCATGTTACTTCTCCATTATATCCCTCCCTGATAAATATATAACGAAGCATGGTATCGCTCATTGACCTCTCATTCTAGACAGTGCATTTGCAATTACTCGAAAGCCTGCTTATAACTGATATAATACAACCTCTTAATTTTTTTAAAGAATATCAACGACTTTTCAACAATTTTAATGTCTAAAATCAAACTAGGCGCATTATATAACTAATTTTGTTTAAAAATTTTTGGAAGAGTGGGCGAAAATGGCAGATTTGGATAATTGTTAAGACTAAATATTTTCATATTTCTCTTTTCTCATTCATTTACTGTGCAATTTGCAAGTATTCCACATAGGTTATTCATAAACACAGATTGATCAATAAATATATAAATTAAGTAGAAAACTTAAAATTCTAAAATTGTAAGAATATACTTGTGCATTTACAAATAAGCAGAGCAATCAAGAAAGTCTTCGCAGCAACTTTGACACTAAATTCCGCCACTTTGTCCCAAGGACAGTTGACTTTTCAAATTCGTCGTTGGTTTTGGTAGCGCTTTCAAGAAATATTTTTAATGCATACTAAATTATTCGGCTTTTAACTTACAACTATGTAGTGTGCTCTGCACTTAAGGGTGCATTTTAGAAGCTGCTTACTTCAATCAATCACTATACGATGAAAAGGACACTAAAAAACCTAAAGGCGGTTTCTTCTTGTGCCCGCTGATTTTGCAGTGAAGATGCATTTACGAAAACCACTAACTGACAATTGCTAATGGAAGAGCAAAATATCGAAACCTTGCAGCTAATTTTTGTTATAATATACGGAAATTTAAACATTTAATTACGCAGTTCTAGTGCTTAATTTTTAACTATCTGCCGAAGTATAGTACTTCCGAGTTCTACAGCTGACCTTGGTGCTATAACAGAAAGAAAATTCTATCTACTAAAAAAAAAAGACAGGAAGCTAATTTTTCTTAATATATAAAGGGTATTGTAAAACCAGGATACCAAAGTTCCTGTTTGATGGGCAATTCTGTAGAGCAAATATAGTTTTTAGGGTATGAGAATTCTTGCCAGATGTTTTTTTAGAAGTCTCGAAAACAGAACGACGTAAATATGTCGAAGGAAGAGACTGCTACTTGTTTCCACTCTGTTCCATCTCTAATACCAATGAGTCACTTTCCAAACACAATTATACCATTCTTTATGGGTTAAAAAAAAAGTGTAGCACTATTATTACAAAAGGCATTGTTTACGTTCCGAAATAGCTTTTCTAGGATATTAATAAATTTTATTCAGACAGAACGGAAAATAATATTAAAATTCTTCGCATCTTTGATATACGTAGTTGATGTTCGAAGTACTACATTGCAAATAGAGAGAAAAAAATAACGTTTAAGAGTTATTTTACTTTTCGCAGATTTTTATGTTAAACCTGTTGAATTTTCCCCGCTTTGTATCGGAAAAATTGATAGAAAAACCACAAAATTAAAATAAGACTTAATATGCAAATATGCCAAATTCTAATCGTTTTGCTGGCCAAATAATTCCAGTAATTATGAACTTTCTGGGGGTAGAGGGGAGCAAAAAGAGTATTGTACTTCCTGAAATGTGAATTCTTTTCATGCACAGTTCCGTAAGAAATATAAGATGCGAGCTGTAAATCGCGTTTTGTTCCCCACTACAGAGTAAACAATTCTGTGGATGTCTCTTAATATAATTATACAATCAAGTCCTTTTAAGAACATTACTCATAATTTCACACAATGAAACTTTAAGTAGGCTCTTAGGGAGTTAATTTTAAAGTAAAGAGACTTGAATTTCTGTAACCAATTGATAACTGTACATTAGCGATTAATTCAATCTAGTTAGGGTCGGACATGAAATAATACAAAGTTCGAACTGTTAAAATTTAAATATCCAATTTTGATTATAATTGCAAAAAAGCAAAATATTTTATTTTGATTATGATTTGAACTTTTTAATTAGCGTTTAATAATTATAACTGAAAAGCATTCTTCAGCTTTTGATTTTTTTTCAGGTCTTCTTTCTTATTAAATGAATAGCCATTTACATTATAATGATTTTATTCAATAATTTTTATTCTACAAATTTTTTCTAGTATTTTCAGTTCCATATAAATATTCGGTTGTTTTCAGACAATTAAAAGCATTTTCAAGTTTGTAATTGGCTATAATATGAAGAATTAAGCAAATCATTTACCAAGATGTATTTCTGTATATACTAATGTTTGTGCCAGATTTTATTTTCTTTAACAGGTTCAAAAATCATCGAAATATTTTGGCTCATTCATTCCGCACTCGGTTTGAAATTTTTTTGCCCCAACTCATTTCTACTGGGCATAAAAAAGGTGCCTTTCAGAAGTAAATAAAAAGATCACTCTTTGTGAATTTTGACTTTTTGTTATGTAATTCTGAGAAACTTTCAATTCATCTTCTAAGTTAACAGTGGCAACATTTCTCTGTCCGCTATTATGTGCATATTCGTTACTTGAGATATCGATGTCAAAGCTGACTGTAGCACTGCAGGATATCGAAATTTAAACTGTAATTTACTCAGTATTTATTGAGGAACCAATGCGAAATAACTAAGAGTGCTGGGTGGTGATCCCTACCCTGATATTTTGTTACGGACTAATAAATGTATTTTCGCTTATTTGATCTTTTTCATGTATATTCATTTCACTCTTCTCCAAAGGATGTCTTCATTTGTTATGGCAAGCTGGGCTCAATTTACTACATAAATGGCATACCATTAGAACCCTAAGGGTTCGGAGAGGAGAGCCACCAAATAGCTATTATAACTAAATAAGAGCCTCCCATGAAGGCCATCGAGTGTATCCTTTAAAGTGATTTATTGCATGCAGAGTTAGAAGGTGGCCTTTTCAGATCTTTGATAACTTCTACTGCGGGCAGACTATCACTATTAGAAGTTTTACCAATTGCTACATTTGTTGATTTTCGTTGAAACTCTTTATTCCACGACCGGATCGAATTATTAAAACCCTTTGATATAGCGTTATTTTTCTTTATACAATTTTAATTTAGAACTTGATATTCTAATGTCTGACTTTATTTACATAGTGTGACTATTATGGCAGAATTCGTTGCTTTCATAAATTAGGCACAAAAATCAGACTTTTATACACTGGTTTCCATTAAATAAAGAAAATCCCTATGTTAAGTCAATGGGAAACTAACGTCAAAGCTCTATAACTTCTAAAATAAGTTTTTTTTTTTGAAAAATGTGATTGCAGATAAAGAAATCAATCAAATACATCATTATTTCGATTTTCAACAATATTCGTTCAGTGTTTAATGAGTTATGGAAGTTTGAATATTTAACAACAGCAATGCCAGTCTTAAGAAACTTAAATCAAAATTGAAGAATAATGAAAGAATTCTTTACACAAAGTTCTAAAATACAAACTTATTTTATTAAACACTTTGATACAATACTTATTACTAAGTTTTAATTGACTTCTGAAGTCCATTTTTGTGGCTTGCATTGTTATCGCTAAATATTCAAACTTCCATAACTCATTAAATATTGAACGAATATTGTTGAAAATCGTGGTATTGACTTATTTTATTGAGATCTTTATCTGCAATCACATTTTTCGAAACAAAAAAACTTATTTAGAAGTTACAGAGCTTTGACGTTAGCTTCCTATTGATTTAACATAGGGGTTTTCCTTAATTTATGTACGTTTATGTACTGTGTTTCCTAATGGAAACCAGTGTACTGTGCCGAGAACTTGCTTTTTAATTCTTTATGACACTTTTAATCATGTTAGGTGAAATCTGCTTTAACGCACTTTTACCGATTTCTTGTTTATGGACATTACATCAGAATCATTAACGGCGGTCCGACGAATTATTTGCTTTGAAGTAATAGAGCTACCGTCCGTTGCTTCTTGGAACTTTTTGTTGTGATTTAAGAAATGACTATGAACAGACTGAACAACATATATAGATTGAGAAAATCTGGTTTTTGCCTGGAATTCAAATTCGCAAAATGAGTACTTGTAGCAAGCGAAACACAGGACTATTAGATATTAAACAAGAGGTGTTAAAAAGCAAACGTCAGTGTTTCATAAAAAATACATTGTTATTCAAAGTTTTTGTTATTGTATAACACAAATAAGCCGCTATTTTCACATAACACTACGGTATCCATTTCATCGAGTATCCTCTTCAATCTCTGACAAACAACATCTCATGATAATTCCTTTTCGTGGAATGTAAGTAAACCCTTGATAGAAGGGAGAGAGGAAAAATCTGGTTAGGAAAGTCATCAACAACACAATGAAGTCTGCTCAGCCTTCCTGTCTACCAACAACCAATGAAAACTGAGCACGATAGCGTGCGCCACGGTGAATGGCAGACAGTCCGACACTCATGAGGGAGGCAGAGAGGAGAGGGGAACGCAGACAGGTCTGTCCGATCAACGCTGTACGACGGGGAGGGGATGGGGAAGCAGCGAATTGTGTCCACGTGCCTGTCTGGGTCACTACAATGGGAAGACTTCCACACCAGTTGGGGCTTGAGTAAGAGAGCGAAATGCCAGAGCACAGGTGGAATGTGATCTAATGCCTCTTACACTAAAGCAGTTGTGAATGGGCGTATCTCAAAGACGAAAAAACACCATATTTTTAGGAATGCCACAAACATCGTTTTAGGCGCCATCATAAGACGTTTGTATTTACCGAATCTAATAGCATTCTTCGCCAAAAAAAAACAACAACCAAATCATTATACATCAGTAGGTGTGACCTAAAAAAAAGATAATTTCCGTGCCATCACATAGAAAAGCAAAATTGCTAAAGTCAGTAACTTCTAAATATATATATATCTTAAACCAGGACAAACTGCTAGTGAACGAGCATTTTACCAGCAGAAATGGGTAAATAGCAGAGTCTAAAGGACCAGAGATCAGGCCCCGAAATACGAAAGCCCATTGATAGCAAATTCAATGGAAACCTAATGCCAGGGATTTAAGCACTGCTCTTCTCACTCTCCTGGTATCAAGTCTACGGTTAGAGTCCGTTACCACAGATGGTGGCCTAGCCCATAGTTATATGGGAAGACTGAATATGGAAATCTCATTTTCAAATAGATGACGTTTTTCATTTACCGACTTTTGCACTCTTTAAAAATTTTTATTCGTTCAAACTAATGGATGATTCAGAAAATACAAACCGCAATAGTTTATTCTTCGGAGAAAAGGGGAAAGATTGATGCTGTCAGTGGAATATCTCTCGACACTAACACTGAAATTTCGACCATAAACAAATCACTGTAATATTCGTTAAAAGTTTTGTATTTTCTATATTCAGTGCCCTCTATAACAAGGTAAATTAAAACTACATAGGGATTTGAAAAAATGCGAATTATATTTCATTAGTACCTATTCAACTAAAAACAATTATCCAAATCTCTCTTAAAACAAAATAGTTGCGTTTCCCACCTTCCTAGCTATAAGAGAGCAACTTATTTCTGTCAATGCAAACCTCTTGACAACATTGCACCATGGAAATTGTAAAATTTAAACCATTTTGAACTTTTACCGTTGGAGGGCACAGTTTAAACTTTTCAGAGATTCGAGAAGTGCGAATCGTAATTTTTCATTAATACTTATCCAACCGAAAAAGATTTTAACTCAAAAAAAAAAAAGTTAAATGTCTACAGATGGGCAGACAGATTACAAATAGAAAATGTTATCTCGCCTTTTCTTTTTGACGAGATAAAAAGCAGAGTAATAAAGCTTGGCTCGAATACATCGGTTACTTCTGCGAGCAAGAAAATCAATCCCTCCGAATTAAAAAAAAATCAACAGTATGGTTTCAGTTTACCTTTTTTTTTTCGTTAAGATTAAGTAGAGCATAATTCAAATCATGTATTAATTCTGAACAGTTACAATAGTAATTCATATGTCCTATTGCCTTACAACAATTTAAGAGTTAGCCGAAAATGTTCGGCCTGAACCGAAAACCTATTGAAAACCTGTCAGATGCTGTTTTTAATCCATTCCAAATATAAGCTCCCAACTTTTCAAAAGATCTTTTTAGTTATAGTTACTACTGCATGCACTTTTTTCAAAACTCCATCATTCTTATTTTTTTTAGAGAAGGTTACTTTTAATACATTTTCCACTTCTGCAGTGGTTTAAATGGCTACCACTACAAGGTTCAATGAAATTGACAAAGACCAACTAGACAGCTTTTTGAGATAAATGGGAACCTTTCTTCAAGGACATCCAGCATTTGGATCCACCATAGTATCCAAAGGAAGAAAGAACAAACCTATACACAGGTCTGGAAGGTTCTATACACAACATGTGATATTTCGTGGCTGTATGACAAAATTAAACAAGCTAGAACTGGGAATTTAAAATTGGACCATGTTTTCAGAATTACTGAAAGATCTTGTGACTGGAGTTAACATGCTTTACACAGGTTGGTGCATCCGCACATCATTCATACCTTTTTTGTTTCAGTCGACCAGAGAAAGCTCACTGCAATGCCTTCTTTCCACTGAGATGGATAGGTCGCAGTTCTGCTGTATGGCCAGTAGTGTCATTCGAAAGATTAATTTCTGTGGAGACAACAACGAACTGCAGCCACGAGTTGAAGCTAATTGTGAAATCAATAGGACCACTGTAGAAATCTTTGACCGTGTTCGATGATCATTATCATAACGAGCCGAGGCTTGCATCCACGTTCCAGGACATCGCTTCGAACAATTGTTTAACTTAACATATATGCCATAACTTCAAAATACGGACATTTGATTATATGACTTTTTCTTTCTGGACTCTAAAATATGTTCTCGAATACGTGCCATGCACTTATGCTATACCCTGTATATGCACTGCCCTAACAAAATGTTAGACCATGTTACTAACAAAATATGTTAGTGTATTCCATGTTATGTCAATGAGAATCTAATTTCGAAGCTAACTTCTAAAGTATGTATTTAATGGAAAAATGGTACTGAAGATAAATTAAAGATAATAATCAAATCTATTTAAATCTTGATTTTCAACAATATTTGTTCAGTGTTTAAAGAGTTATGGAAGCTGGAATATTTAACAATAAATTATCTTGTTTTACAAAAATCATTCACAATCATCTAATATTGAAATAATCATTACACAAACTTCTAAAATGTATATTTATTTTATTAAATGGTTTGAAACAATATTTAATTAATTTCTGAGCTAAATTATTATGGCTTATTACAGTATGAATTAACAAACACTAGTGAAATATTACTGAGAAATAATTATCTAATATGAAGGCATAACAAGAGTTTAGTTACAATCGGGTTATTTCGACTTACAATATATTTTGATCTGTATTAAACTATAGTTCATATCACAGCTCGTTAGCAAGGTTAGTAATGCTAAAGAATTTTTTAAATATAATATTGGATTATTATTCAATATATCTGAATGTCAGTTTTGAAAAGTGGGGTTTAGGTAGAAATACTGGGACATTCAACACACGGCAGAAAAATCGATAATTAGAATTTTTTTAAAAAATTACTACAAAGTTAACAAACAAATGAACAGCAAATAATTTTTATTCACGAAAGGTGTTGAATTAATAAGGTCGGATCGTATTCGTAATAATATTTTTTTTCTAAATTATGAAAAATATAACATTTTTAATTATGAAAACAAATCTGAAAAAATTCATTGTATTTAAGAAGATGCCTAAATAAAAGAGGATTAATCACACGAAAACTATAAAAATGCAAGACATCGGATTGAAACTATAAAAACCTATGGCTCAGAAGACAAAATGCATCCACAGAAACAAATTTAACAGTCGACAATAAAAAGAAAAATTAATGAAATACATTGCTTTGTCTACCTGTATTTTTTCAATTCTGACCAATGCAATTCTTTTTTTATTCTATGGCAAAGTAACCAAGAAACCTACATAAACTTTTCACAGCGTTTCTCAATATCCGCCAGCACTGCATGTCGACGGCAGTCTTCAGGTGACCTTGACCGCAGTCCAAAAAAAAAAAGGCGCAATAAGCAAACGGGCGCAAAAAAAAGCCACCTAAGTAGCGATAAAAAACAATAAAGAAAAAAGAGTGAGAGTGAACACATTCCAGTGGGGTCGGCAGATACCGGATGGCAGTACGAACGGGTTATGGCGTGTTAGCCCGCAGGCCTTTTCCCACAGACTGCCGACAGCGCTGAAAACGTGGCATCTCCTGGACAATCTGGAGCCGATGACCCTGTTAGGTCGCCATTAACGAGGGCCTTCGATATGAATGGAAAAGGTGAATGGAAAATTGCTAACTGGCAGAACTCTTGACTATTTCAGCAAGAGGAAATAGAAAATGGAACAAAGCAGTCATTAATGAACGTTTTTCTCTCACCTTGTTTTCGAAATATCGTAAAATTTAAGAAAAAAAAAAAGGTTTCCACATTTCACTTGATATTTTTTAATATGGTCATATTCATTTTACTATAAAAATTGAAGATTACAAAACAATTGCGAAATATTTTTCTCTTTAATCTCGCAAATCAGCTTCATATGCTCTCACAAGAAATCTGAATTATGTGAAAGGGTAATACCAAATAACTATAGGCGCGGATAGGGGCTCAGCCGGTAGCGCGCCAGGCTCGTAATCTGCAGTTCCCAGGTTCGAGCTCCAGCTGGGTCAGCGTTGAGATTTATCTCCGCAAAACTTTTCGCCTTGCCCTCGGTCAGTAAGGGACACCGATGGGCGTGAAAAGGCCGCCGTCTGTAGGATGGAACGAAACCGCACACTGTGCACATTAAATAACACGCTGGATGGCCTTGACTGAAGGCCATCCGTCTTCTAACAGCTGTCAAGTGGGTCCCCCTAACAAACTTCTCTGAGGCATTGGGGTCTTTATCACCATGCCATTTAGTCCATTGTGTGCAAAAAAAGTGCCGTTCAGAGGTAAAATAACCCAACTTGCGCGGATAGCAAAAGTTAAGGTCTAATGCTTGTCCACACGTATCCAAATACAGTATACAATAAACAGTTATATTATAAAAATGACCTCAATATTTTCATTTAAATAATACCACAGAGTAAACAGGTTTTTAATATTTTCCAACAGCCATGTCCTCAACATTTTTTAACGTATCTAATTTTAAAAAAAATAATTCCTTAGGGAATAACTGTGGAACACAGAGGGAATTTCATAATTTCAACAATTTTTCCCATATATTTTTAACCATGTTTTTTACACCTTATTAAATAAAAATATTACTCCTCAAGCGGCTGCTTGGCACAGAAGTCTGACAAGAGCCTGTCAGTTTAATATACCACAGACAAACCAGAAAGACAGCACAAATATTATAAATTTTGTCCCTTTAGCCAAGGGACAAAATTTATAACATCAGCTTAGGTAGTCCTACCACTTAGACACTTCTTATATTTTTTATTTTAATATTATTACTGGTGGATCCTGTGCTAATCTTTATACTAATGTTTATCTACAAATATATTTAACTTAGGAGAAAATTTATTTGTATTAATTAGCATTATTATATTTGATAATAAATATGAATAATTTTCTTCCTAAATAAAATATATTTATAGATAAATATTAGTATAAAGATTAGCACAAGCTTTCACCAGTAATAATATTAGAATAAAAAATATAAAAATTGTCTATATAGTAGGACTACTTAGTGACGTCAAAAATTTGGTACATTGGCCTTCTGTTATAGGAGGCATTGTAACAACTCGCCACCGGATATTAAATAAAAAAAGTACAATAGAAATAATGTATTTCTGCAAATTCTTATGAATATATTTTGCTTTTTTAAATGCAGTAACTCGCGATTATGAAAAGACACTTTTTTTTATCTCGTTTTTTTTTTTTAAAACGATCTCATTTTAACCTTTTATAACCTTCTAGTTGACCACACGGGATACCTTTTAAGAAGGAAAATTATTCGTATGTATTAGCGTTATAATGCTAATGCTAATACATACGAATTAGTAATATAAAAATGTGTTAAATTCACCAGTAATAATAATGGTATATAAGAAATGTCAAGATTTTAGACTACCTATGCTGACGTACAGCTCATGTTGTATGCAAATGGCCATGCAGTTATTCCGGTGATGAAAACGCACAGTCGTGTGTATCATGGGATTGATCATAACACTATTCGACACTGTTCCGACATAAACACTGGTCGTTGTTCAACCACGAGTGAGCATTACTCCTGTATACTCACATGAGTTTCGTATGTGGAGTGTCAACGAAACGCAAGTGCTGTTGATATACTATTTGTCGCGAGATATCCGGCAGCTGATCATCCCATATATCAGACGATCTTTGATGTGTATTATACTCAGTGTGTAAGTAAGCAGGCATGATGCTCACTCCAGGTTGAACAACGACCAATGTTTAGGTCAGCATGGTAGATAGGGGCTATTATAATGAATGAGTCATGATATATGTGGCTACACGATCTGTGCATTTGCATCACCAGAACATCAAGCATGATCATTTGCATATCTGTGTTCCAGGCTGATAGTAACCTTTCCTGACAGAAGTAAGACTCCACTTGCCAAACACCAGGCTGTTGACGAGTCGGCAATAGTTCCAGATGTCCTTTCGTTCAGGTTCTTAGCCGCCATTAATTCGATTTCACAGGTGGCAACGACATATTTGTACTTCACCATTGGAATTTTGGTGCTATCTGCAATATTTCGAAGTTAACATTGTTAAGTTCCGCACTTTGTTACCAGGAGCGTTGCAACCGTACTCATCGGGAAAAGCACCCATGCGTGTTAGAAACAAAGGATGGTGCTTGGTGCCGACTTAACGCACTGGAAAAGGACATTGAACATCAGCTGTATATAGGGAGGAATGATTATTTCAACTAAATGCCTATCTTTATATTGATGCAGTCCATTAGGCGCAGTTAGCGAGGGCCTTATCACCTCCACGGAACCTTGCAATAATATTAAAAACATACATACCCATTAACATTTTTTTCCAAGGAGCCACACAGGGCTAATATATTACAAGTTCTTTTCAGTTGATTTAATGAAGGCTGCATTATTCGGCAGTTGTTTAGACAAAGGTTGGTTCTTCATTAGTGCACATTCTACTTTAAAAAATAGCATGGCTAATTTTAAATAAAAAATAAATAATCCCTCAAGCAGCTGCTTCCCACAGAGGTCTGACAGGGCCTGTCAGTTTATATGCCACAGTAGAAGGTCTGTGAGGATGGCAGGACCTCAGCAGAAAAACGACACAAATGTATTTAAATTAACCTGGTGTACAAGGGCTTGGCCCTAACTTCACCATGGTAGTTATGCTTTATTTATTTATTCACCTGTCTCTGCAGTCATTTGATACACTAGTATTGCATCCGTTTTATAATTTATGTTGCTCAACTACTGAATTTGTAAAAGATATTAGATTGCCAGATTAATGGCAAATGCTTTTTTACCTGTTTCCCTTTTGCTTTTCTTGTGATTTTTGTGACCGAATGATTTTCCAAGTGTGTTGAGTAGCTCCATCATATCCCTTGAATAAGGACCAATCACAGCAGGTTATGCATGTAATGATAGCTTCTGTTGCGTGGAGTAACAGGCTATATAAAAAAATTTCTTTTCGTATAAAACTGGAAAGGTTTATAAAATTGTAATTTTGAAACGAAGGAAGATAAAGCACCAGCACATTAGGAACCTTTCGTGCATGCACTAAATTCCTTTGAAATTAATTTGATCATACGATAAAAATTTTTTTAATGATATCGTTGGAAATTTTCATAAAGAAAATTATACACCAAGAATGAATGAATTTTTTTCTATATTTTTTTAAACTTTTAAATCATTTTAGGAAAACAAAAAAAATTGGCAATTCTATTGAGGACAGTCCCAAAGATAACCCTAGTGCAGGAATTTTCAGACTTTTTTCTTGCACCCTTCCACCACAAAAAGAACTAACATTTATAAGACCTTTAGAGCCTGAAAAATTCAGAAAGACAACGTAGATACACTAAATATGAAACAAAATTTCAGTATTCCTACATATTAATTCCAAATATTTGTTAATATCATAAGGTTCAATTCCAACGAGGTTTTCACAATCATCAGTGAACAGGCATATGAAAAAAAAATTTAGTTTGATTTCAGCATTCGCATAAAATTTTTTTTCCCTTTCAACTTTATTAGTTAGAATTATAATTCTAACTAATAAGTTTAAACCCTTAAGAAACAAAATGAGATGGAAGTTATATTGTAGGAAACGTGGTTGTAAATTACAAAGTATTTATTCATTGTGATATTTAATGTGAACGATGCATTTGTTCCTTTTATGTTAATTCTTTTCAATTAGGAGTCGATGACGCTAAAATACTACACTCATATCAGTAGAGGTATCAAACAATTAATTTTAAGCGTCTTCAATTTTTTAAGACAGATAAATCTGCTTTGTAATTTAAGAGATATAAGTTGTTGTAAAGAGGCTAACAGTTTTTACACTCAGTTCTGGATAATCATTTCTCGATTTTGATCTAAAAGTTGGCGGTTGTCATATTTTTTATGCGCCAGTTTTATTCATCGATAGTAAGTTGCGGTAATTTTTACGATGGTTGAAATTCATTGATATCACAGATCGCAGTTTGAAACAATAATGGATTTTTGACCCAAGTATGGTTTTTGACATGCCGGAATTGTCTATCTGAAAGTTTAGATTGAAAGTTCAAATTTTAAGACATTTTCAAACATTTAAGGAACTGGAAAACGGATATCGGGAGTTTTTCATTTCCAAGGTCGAAGCATGGTATCAAAGAGGAAACGAACGACTTTGTTGATTGATAGCTAGAATTATTGAAAATGATGGTTTCGCTGAGTAAGGTTTGTTATTTATATTGTAATGATTTCTCAAGTAGACGATAAAATGCACAGACTTATGAATCACCCTAGTAATAACCTGAAACAAACAATTATGATTAATTAAACGTATTTCCGGTGGTTTAATATATAGAATCATTACAAATGAATATCCAAATTTTAAAGTGTTATATTTTATTAAATAATTAAGTAGCAAAAGTAATTGTAAGTACGAAATGTTTAAAAACAAAGTTTTCTTTTAATGTTCAACAGACTTCAATGCGGACGCCATTGGTGGTGTGATATCCAACTTCTATATATACTCGGCTCAAAGTGTGGTGTAACGCAGTAGCTGCAGTGATTCTTTCCTTTAAATGCTGCAAATTACAAATGTTTTCGGAATAAATGATATTTTTAATATATCCCTCCAAAAAGGTCCAATGGATCAAATAGGGACTTCTCGGGACCTCTACCAGTCCAGCGATTTGGAATTTAAGATATTACATGTAATAGTAGCACAGCCATAGCACACTAACTCCATGCAGTCATAACAAGGAAACGTTGAGTTTCCCGATATTTTGGACACACAATTACTTTTGTTAATTAATAAAATATAACACTCTAAAATATGCGTATTCTTATTCAAAGACTTTATATTTCTGTCCTTGATTAATGGCCATTACAGTATAGTGTCGATAATACACGCACATCTACAAAATTTAGAAAACACCGAGTAGACTGCGTTTGTGCTCCGAAGTGGAACGTAATAAATCGTAAATGGTTCATCTAACAGGTTACTATACACAGCAAAAGGGTCAAGGTCACACAAAGTACAGGTACCAGATGTTTTTCCGGAGGAAAACAGCAGAACGATGGAAAAATATTATCATGTTCTCTAAAATTAAAGCAAGAAACAATATGCTAAATGAAAATATTTTACGAGGAATTAAAATGTGATCGCATTTCTTGTGGGTGGGTTGTTTTATCTCTGAGTGGCACTTTTTTGCACACAATGGGCTAAATGGCCAGGTCACATGGATCTTGAAGGTTCAGAGATGATTGGGGAGAGGGGATCCAGTGGATAGCTGTTAGGAAACTTATGGTAGCCTCCGTCAAGGTCATTCAGTGTTTTTTTAACGTGCATAGGTTATAAGTCCCATACGACGGACGGCGGCCTTTCCAAGTCTATTGGTGTCCCCCCTACTGACCGAGGGCAGGTTGGGGGGTTAGGGAATATAAATTTCAACGATAGCTCAGGTGGCATTTCTTGTGAATTACAGAAACACCAGTATATTTTCTGTCCCTGGTCAAATTTTTTGCAGAATGGATTGCAATAGAATTAAACATTTGGCCAATGATGGACCACTTCGATTGCAGTTACAGAAGTGGTAGGGGTACAGCGACCAATTTTTTTTATCCAGATTCTTGAGAAATATTTAGTTTCAAAAATTTATAGTTACTAGCTTTATAAATTTTAAAAAGACTTGATTCTGTTGATATGATTGTAGTTGATCGTAAGGTCTTTAGAATACTAGAAAAGTTATTAATGTAACGATTGCTTTCTATAATAATATTTGAGTCATGAGGGAGAGTTGCTAAAGCTTGTATTAATAGCTTTAACATTATGCTGGCAGAAAGGGCCGGATTTTGACTTTCCGAGGCTCTAAGCTATATAAATTTAAGAGACACCAAAAATTCGAAAGTTAAAATTTATATATACATTCTGGTTGAAGGGGATATTAAAAATAAACCCAAAATTTATGTGGTGAAAACATAATCCAGCATTGGTAAGCTAAGATGAACAGTGTTTGCACAATACATTAATTTAAATATTAAACTGATTTTTTTCGCAACGCAGATGAACAGTGTTGCACAATACATTAATTTAAATATTAAACTGATTTTTTATTTGAAATTCATTTCTTGAGGATCCCTCATATTACGAGGCCCTAATGTAGCTTAGGTAGCTTATGCGTAAGTCTGGCACTGCTGGCAGAATTTCGAATTTTTTAGAAAGTGGAGCAAAAGCAGTCATTAACCCTTAAAATGTCAGTCTTCTGGTCAAGATAGTTTTAAACGTTTTTCAGCAGAAAAGCAAGTGAACTTTATCGCAGAGTGATTAATAGATATGTATATGTCACATTACATATCAAATGAAAGAGAATTTCATCATGAATATTAATTGGTTAGATCCCACTGAATTCTGATGGGATACAGGTCCCGATGGTCAAGTGGTTAGTGCACTTGGCTACTGATCAAAAGGACATGGAATCTAGTCCTGGATAAGGTATGGATGCTTCTTTTCTGTATTGTCTTTCTGTGGAGGGATCACCTTTCTTACAGATTTTCTCTTAGGCGCATTATGCTGACAATCTCCTGTCAGACCTCTGTGGCAAGCGGCTACTCTAAGGATAATCTATTTACTTATTATTAAATATTTGCAAAGATTTCGGACAGAAAGAATAAAATAACAAAATTTGCTCTTCGATTTTGGGAGAGTAACGCAAACGAAATATTTTAATATTTCATTTGTCAACGGATGATTTTTTTGATTCTTCTGAGGTTGGTTATTTCTGCATGATGCTATGGAAATATGACTATACAGCAAGTAATTTGACAAAAAACATGTAAATCAATTTAAGCTATAAAACGCCAAGGATGAAATGTCACCGAAAGCAAAAATGTCAAAAAAGAAAGCGTAAAATCAGTCCATTCTCTTTGTAAATGATTACCAAATCAAGACGAAAATTAAAACTAATACAACTATGGATGCTGCCGGATTCTTATCCGGCAGCATCCATAGTTGTAGTACAGAGTTGAAACTACAAAATTAGTATTTTGTTTAAATTCAAAGGAATCTGTGGCCACACTCGAATACACTTCATAACGGGCCTGCACTCGTCCCGTTATGACAATCTATGAACTACTATGACCTACTATGGCATATAAACTGGCAGGCTCCTGTCAGACCTCTGTGACAAGCAGCTGCTTGAGGGGATATTTATTTTTAAAGAGAAATTTGTAAAGTATAAATTTCCACCTCATCATATGAATACTTGCAGACCAAAGCAGCATCCCAATTAAAAAAAGCTGAGTGGAGAAAGTCTACCAGAACATTAATAAAGCCATTTCATTCTGATCTTGAGCGCGGTTAAGGTCCACGGTCTATATCTACATATATGTGTGTGAATGTAAATAAACTGTGTTGTCCTGCACTATGGTGCATTAGTATGTTTCACCTTTCTACACCATGTTTAGCACTGCACGTCTGAAGCACACCAAAGCTGGGGCGTAAAAACCCGGGAATCTGTGGTTTCACCTAGGAAAATGGTGAATATTAATTAAGTAGACTAAATAATCGTCCTCTACGTAGTGCGTCGGAAGAGTTTTACATCTCCCCTGCGTTCACGATAACCGTCCCGTGGCCCAGTGGTTAGCACGCTTGGCTACCGATCTAAGGGACCTGGGTTCGAGCCCCGGAAAAGGCATGGATGTATGTGTCGTTTTTCTGCTGAGGTCCTGCCATCCTCTCAGACCTTCTACTATGGCATATAAACTGACAGGCTCCTGTCAGACCTCTGTGGCAAGCAGCTGCTTGAGGGGGTATTTATTATTATTTTTTTTGAGTTCACAATAGTAGTTTCACTGGCATAACACTATAGTTCTTTATTTAAACTCTTTGGGGTTCATTTTCTTCTCCCACCCAATTAATTTATTTGCGCAGTTACCTTCTAAATGGCAAAGAATTTAACTTGAGTTTACAGACTTCCCCTCAAAAAAAAACTTAGCAAAACCATTTCGCTTAATAATAAATATAGAAAATAATAAATAGAATGTAATAACTGTTTTTTTTTTCAAAACTGTTCAGCGATGCACAAAGAAAACCAACACCATTGTCACTACGATACTATTTTCAGCTACGAAGATTCACTGTTTAAGTGGTGGAAAACTGTTTAGACATCATTCATTTCTAAAGTTTTCTCGTCCCTTTCGTCCAGTCCGTTTGGAAATAAAAGATATTAGCTTAATAGATGTATTAATAGGCTTCTCATAAATCATTAAAAGAATTTTTTTTTTGCTGCATATAGGACAGAGAAGAATCCTAGAAGCTACTCCAAGCTTTTACAGGCTTATTCATACAAAGACATGCCCTACTAAGACAGAAGTCACTGCTGATCACTGCCTCAGATCTAACACAACACACAAAGTTCGCCTTGCTGGAACAGTCGCTTAGTTCTGTAACGACCATGCCAGTCAAGGCATGACAGCATAAGTTATTTTAGGCATTAAATCCTTTCCACTCCAATATTTTTTTCAACTTTACCTATAAGCTCACTCCTTTTTTTTTGCAAAACACAACACGTTTTCCTTTGGCACAAAAATGATCTACTATCTGATCAACTTATTTCCTTTACCTCTGAGGGGCACTTTTTTATGCAACAATGGGCTAAATGACTAGGTCACAAGGATCCCAAAGGCTCAGAGAAGGCTGAGGAAAGGGAACCCAGCTATAAGCAGACAGATGGAAATCTTCCGTCAAGGCTATCCAGCGTACTGTTTAACGTGCACAAGATATGACACAACGGCTTTACGTTCCATCCAACGGACGCGACCTTTCTAAGTTCATTGGTGTCCCCTTTCTGACTAAGGGTATGGTGAGGGTTTAGAGGGGTAAAATCTTGAAAGCTGGTACAGGTGGGACTCGAACCTGAGAACTGCAGATAATAAGCCTGGCGCGCTATCGACTAAGCCAACCCCCGTCCCCAGTAGACGGCAATAAAATAACATGTCGATTATATGCTGGCGTTATTTATGCTTGGCCAATTATTATGACACAGCATCGTGAGCGAAATATCATGAAACGTGCTAATGTATGCAAAATTTCTTATTCACGTTTCTTATTCTTCGTCTGTACGAAGTCTTATAAAACCACAAAAGCATGGTGGAAAGCAAAGTCAAGTACAATATTGGTAAAAAAGCTGATCTGATCGACTTCAAAAAGGGGGCTCCACCGTTAGAATATGTGTAACGGAGGTGATGGAACTCAGTGGAAAATAACGGGGCACAGTATCCCCAATGTATGGAGAATAGCAACAGGAAAACGTCCCCTTATTGTGACAAATGCGGGAGGAAAAAAACTGACAGAGACAGGCGTTTGTCGGCACGAAATATACGGCAAAATGAGCTGCTACAGCCCATCAGCTAAGATAGATAACTGCTAGAAGTACTTCAAAAACCCATTTCAAGGAGAACTCTGCGCATGGAATTGAAAACTTTGAAATTTGGGATATGACGAAGAATTAGGTAGGTGTTCAAAATAATTTGGCCAGGCATTTAGGAGCCCGTAATACGGTACGAACGTGTAGACTTATTATCATTATCCATATAGAAATGGAAAGGGTTAATTTTTTTTAGATAGATATATTTGTTCATCATCATCGTCATTTTACAAAACATAGATATAGAGTTTTTTTTTGCATTTGACCCGCGCAGCAAATAGCTTATCTACAGGAAATATAGATGAGCATTAGTATTCATACATTAAAAGTTACGACAGTAGTATATATATAAAACATTTTGACAGTGTATCATACATCGAAATATCACAGAACAATTTAAATTATTTGATAAACTCTGCACAACTGTTAAAACATATTGTGTGAAAATCGAAATGAACATAGTAAAAAACCCCCATAAAAGTCATAGAGATACAGAGTTTATCATGCTTAGATTTGATATTTAATTCATGTTTGTATGCAATTGATTAAATTTGCAGTCTTCTTCTCTTGAAAGCCAATAACAGTACTGAAAATGGGTTTGACGTATGAACGTCTCAGCGGAAATACGTTAATAGGCATTCCTTTCACCTCACATAAATGACACTCGCATAAGAAACCTAAGTTTATGGTAGTACTATTTGATACTTAAAATTGTCAAATTTATACACCTGCTATTTCGTTTCATTTACTAAATGTCCCTCTTTAATTAGTAAATGCAGTGTAATGATTTTAAGAGACAATCTAGTTTAAATCCATTGTCTCCACTCAATAAACATTTTCCGTAAACACTGCATTTACGGTGAACAAAGACAAATGCAGTTCACTTATTCACCTAAGAATGTAACTTATAGCGTGGCAGGACGTGGCCAACTTCCTTTCCTCAGCGCCAGTGTGGAACGAGTTGTCCGCACAGCCCGTTGAGCCCATGGAGAAGTAGCAACAAACGCGCCGCCGCCGTGCTCTCTGTACGGGTGCCGCTCTCCACCCCTGCAGACGGAGTCTCAGCTACCAGACAGTCAATGACCTACTTCGTACATACACGTCTCGCTCTTCCTCGTCGCGCAGCCAGTGGCGGCCATCATTTTTCTCACGTGGGTTAAGGTTGGCGGTCACGGAACACTGATCCCTGAAGGGTATTGCAGCGCCTCCTGGTGAAGCAAAATCACATTAGCGACTAAAAGAGTTGAAATTACTGCCTGTCGATTTTGCACATTACGGATGTTAAAGAAACAAAGTAAAAAGTTCGAAAATATTTTTGCCTTGAGTATATTTAAGAAGTATTATTGAGCTGTTAAACGCTTTCAAGGCCTTCCTGAAGGGTTATATTGTTTTCCAACAGTTACAGTAGTACTCGTAAAAAGCAAATCAAAACACAGTATTAATTATAGAAAAGCCTTTAAGGTTATACAAACTTGTGCTATTCGGTTTCCATTTTTACAATTTTGAGACATATGCAATCTTTATTTAAGCTCTGAGTAAGAACAACGGCAAAGTTAAAAAATTATTTTTATATAAATAACCATGTAAGTCTTCTTCAAAGGTTCAATTAGCTATATTAAATGCTATCAGTTTAGACACTTTCATCGCTTATTTCATCACCTTAAAAATAGACTCCTCTCTGGACACTGGAACATCACTCGTGACTACAATTTTTGAGAAAAACAATGAACATCAATCGAATTATATAAAAAAAAATACGGATTCGACGGCCAAAATCTGCAGACAAAAAATTGTTTCACGAAATAATAAGCTGAAAAGAATTGGTTTTGCCGTGAGTAGGACGGCTGTCACACACACGGCAAAACCAATTTTTTTCAGCTTATTATTTCATGAGTTTCATGTCTACAGGACACATCATGTGATTCTTTATTAATAAACAATTGTTTTATTTGTTCTCATACCCTTTATGTCATAATGTTTGACGAAAGCCTGGTTTTTTGGAAGGAGTGGGGGAGGGGAAGTTTCAAAAATCTTAATTTTTTCGTAATATAAATTGACGAAATAATGATTTATTAAGAAAATTCCCCAAGCGAGCGTGGGGAGGAGAGGTTAAAATCTGAATCACCCGTACCCCAGTTACACATACATACAAAATCCTCATGCAGCCATGGGCTACGGAGGTCCTACTAGACTATGAAATTTTCCTCTCCAGACATGTCTATCCTGAACCTACAGCTGTTACATTTGGCCACTATAGGCCAATTCTAACAAGGTCTTGTTTGACATTGTATGCCCATCGCATTCTAGGTCTCCCCCTTTTCCTGAAGCCTTTAGGCACGCTGTTCATAATCCTGTTTGCCATTCTGCAGCTATGCATACGGGCAACATGACTGAACCAACGCAGTTTCTCTCTGCACAAAACGTTGCTTAAAGGAGGTTGTCGACTCCTTCTTCTAACCTCATCATTACTTACGAAGTCAAACTACCTAATGCTGAAGATACTGCGCAAGCATTTAGAATCAAAGGCATCAAATTTCTTGTTACCTCTGCTTACAGAGGGTCCATGTTTCGCTACATACCTTAAAAAGAAAAAGGACTTCAATTACAAAAATTTACGATTTTCATCACGTAATTGTCAGTCATTAATACTGCTGATTGTAAAATCCTAATTGCATTTATTTGTATTGTATTAGTGCAACAAAATATTATACAGCCTAATTTTAGTCTTTAGGTGTATACACCTATTTTTACACACTCTCCATAGATTCTTAAAAGTCCCAGTGGCAATCTCTATTCTTCTATTTATCTTATACCACATATCACCAGTATCTTACGTAGCTCCCAAGATAATTAAACTGAGACACTTGCTCAAGAGTGCAGCCATTCAAGCAACTGAAGCATCATCTGCCTGACCAATTTTCATCACTTTAGTTTTTCTCTGTTTATCACCGAACCTACTCTATTACAAGTCTCATCAACAACCCTAATGAAAGAATTCATCTCATCAACATCATTAGCCAACAGGGTTAAATTATTGCATAATCCTAATCAGAAAGTTTGAAATTTCTAAACCATTTAAGCCCAAAATCTTTCCTTTGCAGTGAATTTCGCATAACATAATCAATAACTAAATTAAAGAGAGAAGGAGACAAAATGTACCTTTGTCTAACTCGATTATCAATGTTAAAACAATCGCTACAAGTCTTACCAACTCTCACACAAGACTCAGTGTTATTATAGAAAATTTTCATCATTCTAACTAGTTAGGTATTCCACATAATCTAACGATCAACAAAGTCAAACGCCTTTTTGAAATCTGCAAAGCTAGTAACCACATGTTTCTGAAACTCTAAACATTTTTCAACAATCTGCCTAAGTAAAAATATTTGATATATACATCCCCTACCACTTCTGACCACACTGCTCATCACGTAATTGTCAGTCAACCAAATTCTTAATTCTATTAAGCACAATCATGCAAAGAGTAAATTCAATATCATGCAAAGAACTACCTGGAACAGAGAGTAAACAAATTTCCCTATAATTATCACGAGGGACTACGATTGCATTTCTCAAAAATAGGTATAATAATAGCTAGTTAAATCATTGGGAAGACCTTTATCATAAAAAATATTCAAAATTTCATTCAGTATGTGACAACACAAATGTTCCCAGCCCTAGGCATTTAAGTGGCGATTTCATCTACCACTGGAGATTTATGCAGTTTAAATTTATGTTTAACTCCAAATAATAATCAGACCCAATTTCGGCTCCACTGGACGATCTGGATTCCAAACCGAACGAGCCAATTTGCTGTTAATTAAAGTATAATCTAAAATCCAAAGCAACTTCCGAATGTGATATAGGGGAAACATTAAAGCAGTAATGCATTTATCATCATTACAAACAATGGGAATAGAAATAATCACATTGTTTAGAACCTCTCTGAAATGCTCAGCCCACCTAGCCATCACAGAATCCTCACCTTCAACCATCTTGCCATATTTATCCCTCAATTCCTTTGTACCTGTCGGTTTCTTCCCACATAAAACATTAACAATCTGGTACAACACCCTGCTGTTGTGCTGTCTAACTGCTTCCTCTGCTTTGTCAGCCAGGCTTTTAAGCCAAAGATTCTTACCAGCTGTTAACTGATCATTTACATGCTTATTAAACTCATTGTAATGCCGTCTATTAGGACTAGTAGTGTGTTGATTCATATTATTCCTGTACTTCCTTCTTTCAGAAATAAGTTCCTTAGCCTTATCACTCAAATAATTTGGCTTCCTCTGTACCTTTTTACGCAAAAGAATACTGTTAGTTTCAAGAAAATTCTGTTTAAATTGATCCCATTCTTTCTCAACTTTAGCAGTAAGCAAACCACGATTTTCATAATGACTAAGTAGCCTATCGTGGTATGCTTTGGCTATATCTGGATCTTTCAGACCTTCAATGTTACAAGTAATTCTCTTAACCTTAGCACAACATTTCTCAAGCTTGAGTTGCAAGATACTATTGACCAGGTAATGGTTGGGTTGTTTTACCTCTGAGCGACACTTTTTTGCACACCATGGGCTAAATGGCCAGGTTGGGTTGTTGGGTTGTTTTACCTCTGAGCGGCACTTTTTTGCACACCATGGGCTAAATGGCCAGGTCACATGGACCCCGAAGGCTCAGAGAAGGTTGGGGGAGGGGACCCACTGGAACAGCTGTTGGGAGACAGATGGTAGCCTCCCGTCAAGGCCATCCAGTGTGTTCTTTAACGTGCACAGGGTATGGCTCTCCCGCACACGGGACCACGGCTTAACGTCCCATCCGACGGACGGCGGCCTTTCCAAGCCCATCGGTGTCCCCTACTGACCGTGGGCAGGGCGGGGAAATTTGCGGATAAATGGCCAGGTCACAAGGACCCCGAAGGCTCAGAGAAGGTTGGGGGAGGGGACCCACTGGAACAGCTGTTATGAGACAGATGGCAGCCTCCTGTCAAGGCCATCCAGCGTGTTCTTTAACGTGCACAGGGTATGGCTCTCCCGCACACTGGGTCACGGCTTAATGTCCCATCCGACGGACGGCGGCCTTCCCAAGCCCATCGGTGTCCCCTACTGACCGTAGGCAGGGCGGAGAGTTTTGCGGAGATAAATCTTAATGCTGACCCAGATGGGACTCGAACCTGGGAACTGCAGATTACGAGCCTGGTGCACTACCGACTGAGCCACTCCTGCCCTCCAGGTAATGTTAAGACCCAATTTTGGCTCACCTGTATGATCTAGTGTTCCTGACCGAGTAGTCCATTTGCTGTTAATTAAAATATAATGTATCATATTACTGTGCCACCCATCATACGAAATCCATGTATATTTATAAATGTCCCGGTGTTTGTAGTATGTATTAGTTATTCGCAAACCATTAAGTTTATTTACCTGTAGGAGACGTTCCCCATTGACAATGGAACAACTAATGCCAAAGGGACCTAAAACTCCTGCCCAAAGATTAGTCAGTACCAACTTTAGCATTGAAGTTACCTAGCACAAGAGATATCCCCTTTCTTCACAGAATTCAAAATATCCTGAAGCTGGCTTTAAAACGTATTCTTCTCATTCTCATTAAAGTCCTCTGTGGGGGCATAACAAGAGATGACATTCAAGTCTTTAATTTCTGTTTTAAATTTTGCTGTAAGAAATCTTTCATTAATGCAGTCATATCCAAGAGCATCACTGGCGTGTCTGCTGAGAAGCAAACCTACACCTTGGAGATGCTTCTATCCTCTCTGTCTGAAAAGAGAAATTTAAAGTCATTTTTAAGTATCTCATCTTTACCTGTCAATCTGGTCTCTTGCAAGCCTAAAATATCAAGGCTATAACGTTGGAATTCCTGCGTGAGAATGGCAAGAGAATAATCTCTATGTAACATCCTCACGTTTCATGTACCTGCAGAGAGAAAATAAATAATAGGATTTTAAAAGAAATTAGGTTTATTGAGAACGATATCAAACAGCTCCCTAATTGCAGGCATGAGGCAAAGACCTGTTCCCCCACCGCCAAAGGCTAAAGCCACTCATGCTGATAAGAACATCAGACACCACTTTTTCAAGAACCAGATTGAATATCGAAACTGACCTGCCTGAGACACATTACTTTAGTGTAGGATTGGCAATGCCCGACTAGCTAAGTGAGAGTTCGGGTCGCCTATGATGGCCTCTGATCTGGATTATCCACTAGCTGATATGAGGTATCCCGTGCCTCTGTTCACTTAGGGCTGGCAACCCACAAGCAAACAGAAAAAACAGAGACAGATTTTCTCCAGTGCAGTAAGTCCAGGATTCATAATCAAGCTCAAAGCCGTAAACCAGTTCAGTCTAGTTGGTATAAAATGGTCAGCACCAGGACCCTGTAAAGTTGACCGCTCCTCAGCAGGGCAGAAAAAAAAAGTGGCCATAGACGACCAGTTCAGTAGGCCACACTGATCTGGCAGCCCTCCCGTCCAAAAGAGAATATCTCTTTTGAAAGATACTAACGGCTTGCACCACGAAAATGCTGGGTAGGACATTAGGTGCTAGACCTGGCAGGTTCCGTGCATCGTCACTGGGAATTGGTACACAGCTCTCCTTCCAGTTTATGCCTAGCTACCATTTACAGACCACCAGTTATACCAATACATTTTATAGTTGTCAACAGAGTGGGGTCAGTTATACATCTCCAGAGTATAACTGTGATATTAAATAAGAACATTTCAGTACTGAGCTAAAACATTTAGGTTTCTTCCCCCCCACCAAAAAAGAAAATGAGGAAATGTGCAAAGGATTGTGTTTGCTATATCTTCCGAATACAAGACCTGAGCGATGCGAGTACATATCAACAGAAGCTTGTTGAAATCTACAAGAATTTTATACCCATCTTTCTTCCCCCACAAAAAGGATAAATGCATAAAAGTTTTCTCTACTAAATCTTCCAAACGTTAGAGCCGAGCTTAAGGAGTTGTGCCAAATGAAGGCTTGTGAGGTGTGTCACAGATCATAACATTGTATAAACGCTCCTTTCGTTACTCCCAACAGGACTAAAATTTAACGGGGTTGATCGTAATGAGTGATAAGCCAAATGAAATCTTACATAAGTAACAGAAGGAATAACATAAAGAATAAACAATTTTATCCTGACTCAGGTGACAGATAGTGGTTTTTATAGCAAAGTCACCTGAGAAGTTACTATTAAACAGTAATATATAAATTAAAAATCTTTTCTACAAGTATCTTAAAAAGAAAAACAAAATGTGAATTAAGTGATTTCATCATTTGCATTAACTTCAAAGGAAAACAGGGCGTCAAAACTGGTTTCTTTTGTCATTCTAAAAATATTGCGGGAGACATCTCTTCCTTTCAACTTTACATGAATTGAATAAGTACCTTAATCATTGGCGCGGCCAAATGATTAAGGTACTTAATCTTTGGCTGTGGTGTAAAAAGGATCTGGGTTCAAGTACCGAATAAGGCAAGGATGTTTCATTTCTAATGTTATCTTTCTGCTAAGGTCTCGCCTTTCTCACAGAATTTCTCTGTGGCGTAATGTACAGATAAAGATCCTATCAGATCACATCAATGTGCTTGGAAAGGCAGCCACAAAGTCGGATGCGACGTTAAGCCATGGCACGAGAGCCATACACTGTGTACGTTGTACAACAAACTGGATGGCCTAGATGAAGACTACCATATGTTTCCTAACAACTCTCCAGTATATCCACTTCCGGCATTCCCTAAACTTTTCAGTCTTTTGGGTCCTTGCGATCTGCTCATTAAGTATGGAAAAAAGTGCCGCTCACTGATCCGGCCAGAGAACCCAACTTGTCAGACCTTTGTGGCGAGCAGCTTCTTGAAGAGTAATTTATTTTTTTTTCATTATATTTAACTTTTTAAGACACTATTTGATTACTGATCAAAAGGACCTGAGTTTGGGCCCCGAGTAAGGCATGGATGTTCGTGTTGTCTTTCTGCTGAGGTCTCTCCTTCACGGATATTCTCTAAGGCGTCCTGTCCTGTCAGACCTCTGTGGCAAGCAGCTGCTTCGGAGGGAGGGGTTATTTCGGTAGTTTATTTTTAATTTTTTTAGTATTTTTCACTGATCAATATAGTTAATGAAAACTTTGTACCGTTATTGGACGTCTTCATTTTCGTTAGCAACTGTTAAACTTCCATACATTATTAATGTCAATGTACCGCTTATATCTCTCATGTGAACGATCGTGTTGATTTCTCATTTTCAAATTCCGATCATCTTGCTCACAGTCTCGATCGTGAAACACACCTCCACCTCTCTTTCCGAGCCGACAAACGGTTCTTCGTTGTCACCTAAGTTGCTAGCGTAAGGGTTGCCACACTATCAGCTGCTACTGAGGAAACTGCTCCCCTGCACAGAACAATGGCTCTGGTCCATGGATCAATAGCAGCCGGTTACAGCGTGCACATCCCAGACAGCGAAGTACCGGTCGGTCTGGGATCTCTAGACAAGTCCCGGTAACTCTCACTCACAGGATCTGCGCAATGACGTACGTCAGCATAAGCTAGAGCCGGAAATGAAATGTATTAACGTGAAGTCCCGCGAATTATTTACATTACTTCTATCTACGAGTATCATAAAGGATTAAGTTTTGACAGGAGTCGAAAGTAGCCTTTAGCTCTGCATTAAATTCTATAGAAGGATTAAGAAAATAAACCATTATGGGCAATCATGTGTACCCTCAAGACGCAAATGATCACGTGTTAAAAACATTATGCAAATAATACGGAAGAATACAAAAAAGAGTATTATCGAATATGCGTTATAACCTAAGAATTGGATTTCATGCTGTTAAGAATAGCATAAGAATTGGATTTTATGCTGTTCATCTCCGTTGCACGAGGATTTATTCCACGGATTGTTCAGCCAACATCTCGATATGTTGTAACTCATTACAGGGTAGGCTTTAATGCTAACAGAATCAGAACAGAGGAGACATAAAATATTATTTCGCGATTCATACCGCTGAACCAACCTACTCTGAATGTTCAAAATTAACAGTTCTCACAGACGTACACAGACGTTACAAGCGTATGATTGCTTGCAGTTTTCACGAGCTGATCATTCCTATCGCTAACAATGAAGTTAAATATTTTCTTTGATGATTTTCGTGTAGAAAAATAAAAACAACACAAATTCTCTCATCTGCATTATCGTAGTATTCTCTTTTTGTTTTCTGTTGCTTAGCATCAACTTCGTAAAATAATTGGGCCAATTCTTGGCAGAAACAAAAGTATTGGTGAGGTATAACGGACATTTTAACATATTTTCAAACAACGAGAATTCCTGCCTTCGTATGTCATAAAAAGAAATTCACGTAAGTGGAAGTTATCAACTGCTTTTGTTCGTCTGTCTGTCAGAGAGACTGTGTGTTTGTTAGAACACAGAACAGTTGTTCCACAATATAATCCCGATCGACGGCTGATGGTAATTAGTTTCTTCTCTCTTAAAAGGCGGAAATGTGTAAACGCTTGTTCTACATACCTTTCCAATGCGAGGGCCGAATGTAACGAGTTATATCGCACATCGGCAAGAAAAGTGACACAAGCCAAAAATTGGCTTTTCTTAGGAGAGACGATTAAAGAAATGAAATTTGAATACATAGAATACGAGAAGAGCGCAGATATTTTGCCCTCTGGCGGTCATTTCTGTAAATAACATCCGTGCCGTTTTTTCAGCTTGAAGTATATGTTGTATGATAACTTACAAACCATAAGTAAAAAAAAGTCGATATTTTGACTTGTGTCACTGTTCTCGCCGATATGCGATATGTTAATTGAAAACTTGTGATATGGAGAGGTCATAGGCTACTTGAAGCCCCACCCCCTCCTTTCTTATCTCGAAACTTAAGACGTACAGAATAACATAGTGAATACAACATTTTTCTCCCCAAAGCAACGGAAATTATATTCAACAGCATTATAAAAAATAATAAAAATACAAGTGTTTTTCGTGTCTAAGTCTTTTGAAAAGTTGCCACTAAAAAGCAAACAATATATACATAATAAAAATCATTTTTAAACGTATCATCTTCCACTTTTGAACTCGAAAAATGGAAGTAAAACATGCCAATGATGAAATCACTTACTGAATTAATATTAACTTCAAAAATGTCAGAACGCCAAAACTGTTATCTCTTACCAACTGGAAAAAAAACTGTTGGCACCTTGTCTTCTTTTGAAGTTAATTTGAATTTAATAAGTGATTTTATCATTGGCATGTTTTATTTTACCTTTTAGAGAGCACATACAAAAAAATAGGTATATTTTTTACTTTATATGCTTTATTCTTTGTTACTTTGAGAGCAAATGAATGCATATGCGTACCTATAATTATTGACGAAATCTAACGGCATGATAAAAAAAAACTGCAAAAAATGTCATATTAAGCCTGATACGGTCTTCCCTATTGAGTATATTCAGTGATGATTAAGTCAGACTCATTATCATTCTTTACTCATTTAGTATACTTTACTGTTAATTATTGTTCCATGTATTAGTGATTGAACAATATCGGCAACTACATATGTGTTTTTCAGTTGAAACAAGTTAATGGTGTTAACTTAAACAGTTGGTCCTTGAGAGGAATAAAATTAAACTATGAATTAAAGTTAACAAATCCATCGTGAACAAAGCTCAAATACACTTTTAGAATTTTTTTCAATAGTATTGTTTTAATAGGTGCCGACAAGCAGAGCATCTTCCCCATTCTTCCAGAACTGGTTCCCTACAAAGTAAAAAATAAAACTAAAGCATAATGATGGCAACAAATCACTTGCTGAATTCATTTTCACTTCAAAGAACATAGAAGGCTGGCAATTTTTGTTGAGAGGTCAATCGGAGCCCTATCTTCCTTTGAAACGTATGAAGCGAGCGATTTCACCATCAGTACGCTGTAGGTTTTTTTACTTTTTAAGGCAAAAAAGATAGGTTTCGTTTAAATTTTAATTTTGTCACTAAAAACATAGTTGGAAATGCTACCATTTTCTATTGACTCGTCGACCCCCCGTTTCCCACCCTTTTTTGGGAGGTATATGATAGGGTGTGCTGTAGGGAAGTCAACGACATTGCCAGCGTCATGTTATATCATTTAAGATATATATATATAGAGGAACCTTCAATCATGATCCTCAACGTGAATTTGACGTTTTTTTCACTTCATATAGGAACATGGCTTAAAATTCTATCCGATGAATGGCAGCATTTGAAAACGTTCTCCAGTACTTTAAAATAAAATAAATACCCCCTCAAGCAGCTGCTTGCCACAGAGGTCTGACAGGAGCCTGTCAGTTTATATGCCATAGTAGAAGGTCTGTGAGGATGGCAGGACCTCAGCAGAAAAACAACACACACATCCATGCTTTGCTGCAACAAAACGATTCTTAAAAATCTAAATCTGTCGAGAGGACACGAAATCAACATATTGCAAGATCCTATTAATATACTAGTTTCCATAAATTAAGGAAAAAATGAGAAAAATCGCGACAATTCGCCAAAAAATTGTGCGATCCTCACCAAACTTGTTCATGTAACAAGTAAAGTAATGCTGAGTGAGAATAAATAAAAAAATAAATACCCCCTCAAGCAGCTGCTTGCCACAGAGGTCTGACAGGAGCCTGTCAGTTTATATGCCATAGTAGAAGGTCTGAGAGGATGGCAGGCCCTCAGGAGAAAAACGACACAAACAGCCATGCCTTACCCGGGACTCGAACCCAGGTGCCGTAGATCAGTAGCCAAGCGTGCTAACCACTCGGCCATATCGTATGCAAATTAATCTAGGTTGCGTCAATTTGCGTAATCGGATAGCGGAATAAAAACGGGTGCTTTGGAATGGATCGTTATTTTGTGTTGTAAATGTGAGTAAAGAAATTTGAAATAGCCATTTTGTAGGAATGACCTCGAGACGTCATTTGCCAAATGAACTGCGGTGGAGTGCTATTGGCCGGCTCGAAGCAGGCCAAATCAGTCAGACGTGGCACGATGGCTGAATGTGAGTCCTTCTGTGGTCCACAGACTCTGGAATCAATTTCTTAGCACGGATTCCGCATCACGGTGGTTTAGCCGAGGAAGCGCTAGAGTTACGACCGCTGTACAAGACTGATATCTGCGATTAACAGCACGAAGGAGCAGGGCGTCTACTCAACTTTCATTAGGGGTGGCTCAGTCGGTAGCGCACTAGGCTCGTAATCTGTAGTTCCCAGGTTCGAGTCCCAGCTGGGTCAGCGTTGAGATTTATCTCCGCAAAATTCTCCGCCCCGCCCACGGTCAGTAGGGGACACCGATGGGCTTGGAAAGGCCGCCGTCAGTCGAATGGGACGTTAAGCCGTGTGCCGCTCAGAGGTAAAACAACCCAACCTTACTCCCTCTCAGCTACGATCCTCTCTTGCAGCAGCCACTGGGAAGGTTGTATCAGTTCTACTGTGCGTAGAAGGATGTCACGTCACAGGAGAGAGAGGTTGGAATTGGGCACGCACGCATGCCCAGTTTATTCAGAGGAGCAATGGAGGTCCGTACTCTTCACAGATCAGTCCAGATATTGCTTGCAGAGTAATTCCGGACATTGATATAGAGAGAAAGAGGTACCTGCTATCATCCCAGTAACATCAGTCAAAGAGACAGTTACGGCTGAGGTAACGTGTGTGTTTGGGGTAGCATTTCCTTAGTGGACGCACCTACCTTTATGTGTTGACGAATGGGAACCTCAATGCTTAAAGGTATAGAGATGACATCCTGGGTCCTTACAAGACGATAACGCTCATCCACACAGAGCTCGACTAGTGGAACAATACCTTCAAGAGGAGATCATTATGCGCATGGAGTGGCCAGCTCGATCTCCCAACCTAAATCCAACTGAGCATGTGACGGATGCTCTAGGGAGAAGTGTTGCTGCCCTCGACCCGCCACCAGAAACAAAGGAGGAGCATATTACTGCTAAAGGAACAATGGCGTTACTCCCTACTGAGCTGATTCACAACATCATGGAACATCGCTGTCGTGCCTTTGCTGTAAGGGGTGACAGCACTCTTTATTAAAGAGCTTCGCCCATGCATTCTGATACCTCATTTTTGGACAAGTTTCTGTGTTTTTTTTTTGACGAAAAATGTTTCTTGTGTGAAATATTTTCTGCCATTCTGAAACTAGCATTGTAATTCATGTTTCCATCAAATTTCATTAAAATCATTTATATAGTTTTTTTGTTTATCATAATTTTTCTGAGTTTTCCTTAATTTATGGAAACCATGTAAATTAAGAACTTGATGTAACGCTCTCCACAATGATTCTGAAGTCACCTCGTAGAATATTATTGCAAGTTCAGTTGTTTTACCTCTGAGCAATACTTTTTTTGCATGGTTTTTCAGCGTACGGCTCCTCAACTTCATGTCCCATCGGATGGACGGTAACCTTATCCAAGCCCGATGCACCACTGTTCAGAGTATTGAGTAGTTTATGTGCATGATTGTTTTATAGTGACCATATAAGATTTACCGGCCAAGGATTAGAAACTGGATTTCTTGGAATAGGAGAAAAAAACACAAGCTGCCAAAATATCAAGAAAGATTACGATGGGTTTTAATGTTATACTTTTCGACCATATAACTTGATTCGCCAAATATTTCCCGCTATAAAAGGGGCGGGGGTTGGCTCAGTCGGTGGCGCGTCAAGCTCTTAATCTGTAGTTCCCAGGTTCGAGTCCTAAATTATGACTGCGCCCGTCTGTGGATGGGACGTTATGCCATGACCCCGTGTGAAGCAGAGCCATACCCTATGCACGTTAATGGACACGCTGGATGGCCTTGACGGGAGGCTTGCATGTGTCTCTTTACAGCTGTCCAGTGGTTTCCCTTCCCCCCAATCTTCTCTGAGCCCGTATGACCGGACCATTTAGCCCATTGTGTGCAAAAAAAGTGCCGTTCAGAAAGTAAAACAACCCAACACAATCCCGGTATTAAAAGGGACTTGTGTCGGGTACACGGATTTATTGATTCATGCTTGCCTTTCTAATCGATGAGACAGGTGTTGCTGCAAAATCTTCTCACATGATTAATAACGTTCCTTCGTGTCATGTTTGCAATACAGATATAGCTTCTAAGCCGATATCAACTGTATAAACGAAACTCTAATAATGATATTACTCACGTTTCACTCCAAGTTCAAGATCAAGGACAATTTATCCGCTTGCTCTGTCCATACATGAGGTGGTCCATTATACAGTGTAATTTTAATCACCCATGTCATTCTGAGATAGTTAACTAATTTTCTTGTAGACTGGGATTATTTCATATTACTTTCTAATCTGCCTAACGATAGCCAGATATTCTTTGGAGTGATCATTCTGATCCTGCATACGTTCCTTTACAACCCATCTGTACTATTGCGTCCCACCAAGAGATTGCATTCGGCCACTAGGATTTTTGTCGAAAAGTATTTAACAAATAAATAAAAAACTTTATGAGTTTTTTTACATTAGCCTTATTTCTTTGGTATACAGAGGAAAAGAATTACTGTGTTCCGTGATCTTATTTGGCAGTTGATGTCATGTCATATGTCATTGTAGTTCTTGAATTAACCCTATAATTCATTTTCTTCCACAAAATTACCCTATTTAGAGCACAATTTTTGGCCCTGCAGTACTATGTACTTCAATTTGGTCCACTGTTTCTTCGTCGTACATCAATCAATCTAATGGAAAAAGTTTGCGACGACTGCAGATAGTTGAAAAAAGTATTCCAGAAGCCTCATGAATTTTGCAACTATTCATACAGGCTTTCTTTCTAAGTTGTCTGTACCAGATGATTATAGAACAATAATCTTCTCCGTATCAGAATAAATGCTTTGGGCAATGTGCATAAGAACCGTAGCATTGCGTTATCTTTTCGTCTTTTCTAGTTCAAGGTGCATACGTTCTTTTACATGTATGATACAACAATAAATATGGTAAATAAAGAAACATGCAAACTTTAAGCATAAAAATTAACACAGTTAATAAATATTTACGAAATAAATTATAGTATTTTAGTCATATAGATTAGGGGTTCTCAACGTGGGGTATGCGGTGAAATTTTTTTGGGGTACGCCGTGAGAGCTCAAAAGTCGCTAGATCTAGTAACAAAGTCAATGTTTTATTTTATTCCCATTGTTATACTATAACTATAGTTTTATCTAAATATACAAGGAGTATGCCAGTTACATACACATTTCCAGAAGGTACGTGAAGCATAAAAGGTTGAGAACCACTGATATAGATAATTATAGAACTGAGACTCTAAAAGGACGCTGCTTAGATCTATGCAGAAGACTTCCCTTACACATGCATTAATAATATAGTACTTGGAGTAAATCCAATATTTACTTATTATTTTCTGCTTTCTTTATGTAAAACTGTATTGCGAGTACATCTTAGTGCTTTGTCTATTAAAATTCATATTTTTACTTATGTTCTAGGGCAGTGTTTAGCCATCTGGCAAGAACTGTTGCACCCTTACTCTTATACTCTTTCTAAGTGTTTAAAGCAAAGGACTCTGAAATAGGTAAAACCCATTATGCATATTTCTTTGTTATATTTCATTCTAAAATTTCGTAATGTTTTTAATCCTTAGATTAAATTTTTTTTCGCCATTAGTTCTCGGGGACCGTCGATTAGGAATCGCGTTCTAGAATCCTATCATGGTTCAAATAAGTAAAATAAACCAGTAACCTAGAAATCGTAAAACGGCCTTACCATTTAACTTTACAGCGAAGAGTGATTTTTCAGAAATAAGTATAAGACAAAGGTTTTTACCTCCATATAGAACGATAGTGGTTTTACATAAGCTAACGGACAAAAAATTAGTCACCCGTCGCTGAATGTCACCAAATAGCACGTAACGCCTCCGTGCGACCAAGAACAGCCGAAACCGTCTAGCATGGATGCCACCAGTGTGTCGATGTTGTGCATATTAATATTCATCCACTCTTCCAGCAGTTCGGCCAGATTGGCCGGATGGCTGAGATGGCACTTCATTCGCCCCAAATAGTCCCACGAGTTTTCTATGGGATTTAAATCCGGGAATTTGGCGGGCCAGTCGAGATGTTCGAAGGTTTCAGAATGCTCGTCATGTCAATCCGACACACTTCGAGCCCTGTGCACGCGACAATGGTCGTCTTGGAAGAGTGGGGTATCCTTCTGGTGTTCACTGTGGAGATGCTGCACAAAAGGCAACGCGTGGTCGCGTCCAGTAGCTCCATATAGCCCTTTTGGTTCAAGTGTGATGTCACTGCAACCAAAGGACCCATTTCCTCGTACGTGAAACACTCCCAGAACATCACAGAGCCTCCACCAGCTTGAACAGAGTTGGGTTGGGTTGTTTTACCTCTGAGGGGCACTTTTTTGCACACCATGGGCTAAATGGCCAGGTCACATGGACCCCGAAGGCTCAGAGAAGGTTGGGGGGAGGACCCACTGGAACAGCTGTTGGGAGACAGATGGTAGTCTCCCGTCAAGGCCATCCAGCGTGTTCTTTAACGTGCACAGGGTATGGCTCTCCCGCACATGGGGCCACGTCTTAACGTCCCATCCGATGGACGGCGACCTTTCCAAGCCCATCGGTGTCCCCTACTGACCGTGGGCAGGGCAGGGAATTTTGCGGAGATAAATCTCAACGCTGACCCAGCTGGGACTCGAACCTGGGAACTACAGATTACGAGCCTGGCGCGCTACCGACTGAGCCACCCCCGCCCCTCAGGAGGAGGGGGGTGCGAAGATAAAGCATTGCCTTTTGGGAGAAACCTCTTGATCATGACACGCTACCACCAAAATTTCTAGCACATATAGATAGTTTGAAATATTTATTTAAAATTTTGGCATTTTTCCACTGTTAAAGGGAGCTATTATAGCTTTGGGAGATTTGGAAAATGCGAATCGTAATATTTTGTCAATTCCTATTAAACTGAAAAAGGATTTTTCATTTATCTCGAAAAACAAAAATACTTATATTTTTTACAGACAGACGACAAAACGAAAATATTGCCTCGATTTTTTCTGAAAACGAACGAGCTAAATGTTTATATACTTCTTTACAATCAAGAAACATTTACAAAAAAAAAATCGTGGCATATTGCGTGTTGGATTTTCAACATTAAGTTTAACTGCAGGCTACTTTAATCTATTCGAAGTTATGATAATCACTTAGTGTATCACGTCCAAGAGAAACCTATTAACATATCTGGAAATTAATGTTACAGCGATGAGCCGACGGTTAAACTTAGCGGACTTTTTTTTTTTTACAAATGGAATAAAAAGATTAATCCTAATGCACTGCTTCCGCATGATGGTGAGAGTCATTTGAGCTTCCTAACAGAATTTTAAACAATATTTAATATGCATTAAAAATATATAAATAAATTAAGAAATTAAAAAAAACTTATCTTCTAATATGCGATCTGAAAGGTAGAAAATGAACCTAAAACATATCGATGGTACACTTCAAAGGAAGATAGGGCGTCGGTAAAATTTTTTTGGGTACGCCGTGAGAGCTCAAAAGTCGCTAGATATATGTTATATATATGTTTTATTTTATTCCCATTGTTATACTATAATTATAGTTTTATCTATCTATACAAGGGGTAGCCAGTTACATACACATTTCCAGGGGGTACGTGAAGAATAAAAAAAGTTGACAACCACTGCTCTATAAAATTCAGTTTCGGAAAATAGGCAGGCAATCCATGTACTGAATATCCTCACTTTCGAGGAGGAATTTGTCGAATGTCTGAGCCCTATGAATGCGGGCATTATCGTCCATTACAATAAATTGGGAATAATAAATCTGAAAACCTTAAATAGAACTCAATGATATAATCTCTATACCTCTGATCAGTAAGAGTGTCTCCGGCAAAGACGTGGAGCGGTGTGCGTCCATTTGACATAATGCAGCCCCAGATATCAAACCATCACCACTAGCATGCTGATAATTTAATGTTAGGGCAAATGCCCCAATAAGCAAGGCGAATTTGAACAGATTTATAAATGATTTACGTTACATTTCAGACTTGTCCACTTTTCGTTTGAATGGCCTTTATACACAGGTAATACGTTTATTACTAAATAATAAAAAATTACCCCTCAAGCAGCTGCTTCCCAAAGATGGTAATTGTAAATTTTTCAATATATATTTTACTTCCTACAATATCGGTAAACTGAAATAAAAACTAATTTCTTCAAAACAACAGACAAAATTAATCACTGATAATAATTATCATGCTCTTACAGTTTTTCCCTAACTCAAATTTCTACTATTATTATACATTTACAATAGACAGTTTTTCATTTCCATTACTAAAGATTATAATAGTGTTTTTAATTAGAAGGATAACATATCGCCTCTGGCAAATAGGGATGCTCGTTTTCAGAGAAAATAAAGTTTCTTATTTTCCAAATCCCCCCCCCCTCTTTAACAGTAGTAATTCATACTAATGGGTGATTGGAAAATGTAAATAATAATATATAATTAGCACTATAGAAAGGAGAAAAGCATGTCTCATTTATCCCTCAAAATGAAAAAATTGGATTTCTTATCTCCAAGAGTTATAAAGGGCAAATCATCTAGTGTAGGGGTTCTCAATGTGGGGTACGCGGTGAAATGTTTTGGGGTACACCGTGAGAGCTCAAAAGTCGCTAGATCTAATAACAAAATAAAAATAACCATTGTTATACTATTACTATAGTTTTATTTATCTATACAAGGTTGTTGTTTGGTTGTTTTACATCTGAGCGGCACTTTTTTGCACACCATGGGTTAAATGGACAGGTCACAAGGACCCCGAAGGCTCAGAGAAGGTTGGGAGAGGAGACCCACTGGAACAGCTGTTGGGAGACAGATGGTAGCCTCCCGTCAAGGCCATCCAGCGTGTTCTTTAACGTGCACAGGGTATGGCTCTCCCGCACACGGGTACACGGCTTAACGTCCCATCCGACGGACGGCGGCCTTTCCAAGCCCATCGGTGTCCCCCTACTGACCGTGGGCAGGGCGGGGAGTTATACGGAGATAAATCTCCACGCTGACCCAGCTGGGACTCGAACCTTGGAACTGCAGACTACGAGCCTGGCGCGCTACCGACTAAGTCACCCCCCGCCTTGTATCTCTCTATAAAGGGGTACGCCAGTTACATAGACATTTCCAGGGGGTACGTGAAGCATAAAAGGTCGAGAACCACTGATCTAGTGTATATAAAATAATTTATTATTACAATACAGAAAATTTTAAAATTAAGCATTAAATTTATAAAAATAAGGAACAACCGGTCTAATTTTAATAAATTGTAATTTAATTAAAACACATATGGCTCTATTAATGATTCTGTTCTTCTTCAATGCATTCTAATCATCAGAATTACTAATTTCTAGCAAACTATATCGTTTGCAATAATTACTTCACGTTTGACATTTTCTACATTTAGCGCCCTCTAACGATGGCAAATTAAGGCCATTTGAAAACCATGAATCATCATATTTTGTTAGTATCTATTCAACTCAAAAGAGAATTTTCCATTATTCTCTCTAACAAAAAGTTGCGTTTCCTACCCACCGTGGGGAGAGGGGGACGGTGTAGGGACAGATTGTTACTGCCAATGTAAACTCCTTGATCATCAACATTGTACCACTAAAATATCGAATTTCTAGGCCAAATACATCGTTTGCAATATCTAAACTAAAACACGACAATGAAATGCTATGATAGTTCATTATCGTGTTTTAGACGACAAAAAAATTTCAAAATTTTTAAATTTTAAAAGTTTTCCAGTCAGATGAGGGGTAATTCAAGTTTTTAGGAGATTCTAAAAGTGTGAATCATAATATCAATACCTATTCAACTCAAAAACAATTTTCAATTAATCTCTAAACACAAACCAATTTTGTTAAAAACAAAAAAATTGCATCCCCCCCCCCTATGGGGTAAAGGTGAAAATTATTATTGTCACTGCAAACCTCATGATATTCACATTTTACAACCAAAAATTTCAAATTTCTAACCTAATTTAATCGCTTGCAATATCAATTTGAAATTTTGCAATTCTCAATTTTATCCATCGTTAGATGGCGCAATTATAGTTACAGAAAGATTCCGGAAGTGCGAATAGTAATATTTCGTCAATACCTACCCAATCCCGAAAGAATTCTATTCCAGAAAGAACTATATCTAAAACACAAAAAATTTCTGTCTACAGATATATGAAAATGCGAAACATTAGCTCGATTTTTCTGAAAACAAGCCAGCGTTTTGGCCAACGAGCCAGCACTTGGACCAGCGTTGAGTTCTCAACGCTGGCCAAAGTGTGATTCGAACCTGGGAACTGCAGAATACGAGCCTGAAGAGCTACCAAACAGAGCCACCCCGCCACATTCCATATACCATATACAGGAGAGACATTCTCTGTGCACAAAGAACACGCTAGATGGCTTTAACCGGGGGTACCCTCTGTCTGCTAACTGCTGTCCCTTCCCCTCAACCTTCTGACCTCTTAGGGTCCTTGCGACTTAGCGCATTGTGTGAAAAAAGGTGCCGTTCAGTGGCAAAACAACTCCAGGTTGTGATGACTATCCCATCTCTCTTAACAGCTAAGTACGGCTCTTTCTCAATTCTGCTCTGAGCATGAATTTTCTGTTACAAGAATAATACACTGAAGTGCTATTGAATTAGGGATAGGAGACGTTATCCAAATTCAGTACCGCAAGTCCCGCATTTGCGCGCATGCGTGGCTGAAACTCTGTCAATTTTGGCTTCTCCAAGCATTCGTCGTGAGAAGCCTAATGGGAAAGGTGCGGGATTTAGATGTATTTGACAGAGGGTAGATCGTAGGTGCCTGACGGATGGGACACTCGATCTCTGAAATTGTCAACGAACTTGGATTTTCTCGTACGACAGTTTCAAGAGTGTTCCGGGAATATGAAAATTCCGGCAAAAAAACAAGCACCTGGACAAACTACAAAAGGACAACCAACTTTGAATAATCGTGGGCTTCGCCGTCTGATCTGCATCGTATGGACCGATAGGGGATAGACATTATCTGAAATCACCTCCCATCTGAACGCACGTTCCAGCCGGGAAGTCAGTTCATCTTCTCGGTTTCGGGAACCGCTGATCTACGAGAGTCCCACTTCTAACAGCACGACACCGGGCTCAATACCTTGCCTGGGCTAAAGAACATCGAAACTTGGCAACGGATAGCCTGGAGTGATGAATCTCGATTTAAACTTCATCAGGCCGATGGGAGACTGAGGGTATGGCGCCAATCCCATGAAGCCATGGATCCTGCATGTCAGGTCGGAACAGTGCAAGCTGGTGATGGCTCAGTAATGGCCTGGGGTGTCTTCAGTTGGACGTCTGTGGGACCTTTGTTACGTGTATCGACGACTCTCAATGCATCCCTGACCATTTACGCCTATTTATGGGTGTAATCGCATCCAATGGAGATGGCGTCTACCTGCAAGACAACTGTTCATCTCACAGGTTCAGGTTGGCTACTGCATGATTGCAGAAGCACTCTGCTGACTTTGAAGTAATGAATTGGCCATCTAGAAGTCCAGATTTAAATCCCATCGAAAATCTTTGGGATTCCGTTGAGCAGAGTGTTCGGGCCCGTGTCCCATCAGCGACGACCTTGAAAGAATTGTGGACAGCTCTGGAGGATGCATGGGTCGCCATACCTGTGAAACATTTACGCAAGCTTGTGGAGTCCTTGCCTCGCCGTGTGGTGGCCGTTATCAGGGCCAGAGGGGGTTCAACACGTTACTAGGTTGCTATCCCTAATTAAATGGCACTTCAATGTAAATCTATTGTGCAGTGACAAAATTGCCGTTCTACGGTAAATTAACCCAAAATTTTACTACTACTGTAAGAGATCCATTTTGATTCGAATAAAGTAAACTCAAAAAAGCAAATTTATTGAAATTCTAACCTGTAATGGATTATATTTACCTCTGGGGAGCTGTTTTTTCTCAAAATTGACTACATGGCCAAGTTACATGAACCCCAAAAACTAAGAGTAGATTGAGAAAGTGGATCCATTGGACAGCTTTTATGAAACAGAAACCTCCCGTCACGGCTCACCAGCATATTCCTTATCCTGCACAGGGTAACACGGACCACAGACCACAGCATACCATTCCATCTGACGAGCGGCGAGCTTTCCAAGCCCATAAGCCTTTCTCATCGAGGACAACGTCAGGTTAATGAGAAAAAATATCAAAGCCGGTACAACTGTGACTCAAACTTGGGAACATCAATCAGTTTACAAGAATAGACTATAAAACTTTATAGACTGGTTGTTGTTGTTGTTTTACCTCTGAGCGGCATTATAGACTGGTGCGCTACCAAATGAGCCAATGTGCGCCTCCCAAAATATGACTACTCTCCTTACACACAGAGTCACGCTTAACGTCTTGAACGAAATCTAAGATCAAAATTGAGAATGGACTGACTGGACTATGACTATACTCAAGCGCTAAACTGGAGAGCAAAAATAGTTTTGCCGAATCCGAAACAAGAATAATGTTTGATCGTTTTTTTTAAATATAAAATTTTATTTTCAATGCACCGCTCATAAATTTAACTACTATAACTGGAATAGTAAATTACTTTTATTGAAAAAAAAAAGCATTTGCAAAAAAATATGAACCATAATTAACACCTAATTAAAAAAATAATCCCAAGAAAAAGTGCAAAATAAATTAGTTCCAGCCCGTGCTAACAAAAAAGAAAACAAATATCCGCACTAAATTAAATATTGCATTTCATCAGGCATAACAGTAAAAAACACTAATATAGTAAAAAATACTGAGAAAGTAAACAAAATAATAAATTTGAAAAAACACTCTAAATTCGGGCTTAGGATAAAAGTCTTCATAGCAAGTTTTCTATGCCATCCGTTTATGAACTGAAGCATTTATGGTTTAATGAAATGATACAGTGAAGTGGATGAACTTTATAAAGGAAAAAAAAATGCTGTTTCAATTTCGTAACTAAGAACCCACCTTGTGCATTAAGACATCGATGTATGACAGCCAGACAGAGCCTCATTACATCCAAAAGAGATGGCTGCGCACTGGCTTAATCTGGCAAGTCGGCGCAAGCGAAGGGCAAGTCCACGGATTAACAAGGGCGGAAAGGGATGCATAGCAAGATGTTACTACCACCGCACCTGGTTTTGATTTTTAAATCTTCCTCATTAATATCTGGTATGGTGCTTCATTTTCTCAGATATATATCTTAAACATTCATAATATACGCAACTTTACATAATTCTCATCGGAAACAACAACAGGATTAACACACTTCCAATTAATACTGTATTTAGCATTATAAACATATCAACTTTGTCATTTTAGATAGCGATAAGTAAAGAAGATATTTCACATTATATGTCCAGGGTTTACGTACCCAATGGACATCAATGCACACACTTCTTTATAGAAAAAGGATTTGTATAAATCGAACACCTGTGACAGCACGGCAATTACTCTTTCAGGCCAACAACTGATCCAAGTATTTGGAGAAAACTATTTAACTTTCAGATGATAAAAAAAAACTATATATTTGGACGATATTGGAATATAAACCAACTGAGTGCGAAAACAAACCTAGGAAATAAATGATATGCAAGAATTTCTAATGCAAATCAGAGCACTTTTTACCAAATGCAAATCTATCACATTATGCTTCTTTTTTTTACTCCTTGAGAGGGCAAATATATCACTTACCCCTTGCAAGAAATCCTGAAAGCCGATTCATATTTAGAGCCTCTTATTTCCAAATTCTTGGAGAAGCTCTGGAGCCAGGATTTCACTAATGAGAAACACCTGTCATCTGAAACGTGGGCCACGCATACACTCGGACGCATTTGCTAGTGGGAGTTGAAACAGTCACGGCATACTCCTCTCGACAGACATCCACAGCTGATTGCTACCTCAGCGCACAGCTCCGATACAGCTGATGCTGCAAACTCCGCCATGTTGCCTCATCCTCCGTTACCGCAGGCACACAACCGGTGGCCACCGCCTCATTGGCAAGGGGCCGGAAGAGCAATGCCTGGCTGCTACAGAACGGAGCGAAGAGAAGCGCATGCGTTCTCTTCCCTTCGCTAGCACGTTCTCTCTGTTTCAGATATGTTACCTCTGAGCGGCATTTTTTTGCACACAATGAGCTAAATGACCAGGTCACAAGGGCTCCGAGGGCTCAGAGAAGGTTGGGGAGAGGGAACCCACTGGAGAGCTGTTAGGAGACAGATGATGGCCTCACGTCAAGACCATCCAATGTTTTTTAACGTGCACAGGTTCTCCCGTACACTAAGCCATGGCTTAACTCCTCATCCAACGGACAGCGGTCTTTTTAAGCCCATCGATATCCTCTACTGACCGAGGGCAGGGCGAGGGAGTTTTGCGGAGATAAATATCAACGCTGGCGCAGGCGGGACTCGAACCTGGGAACTCCAGATTACGAGCCTGGCGCGCTACCGACTGAGACACCCACCCCTCCGTTTCATATAGGCAACTTAATTTTTGCATGTTTGTAAAACGTAATAATATATATTGCTTCCATTCATATTTTTTAATGAAATGGTGATATAAATACATGAAATAGGTAATTTAAAAAGCAAAAAAAAACTTGTAACACTTCGTATCATATCTTTTGCTTTATGTGATTACACACTTCAATTACCAAAGCTAAGGACTTGTATTCGCATTAATAGTTTATTTACATTACAATGTAACCGAAAATCTTATAATCGGTTTATTCTCAATACTCAAAAGAAAATACATACACAGATCATAGACATGAAATATTTACGAAGTATGCAATATTTTACTTAAATATCTAGAAAACAAACCCAAACACACAAAAAAAACCCCAGAAAAAAGAAATTAAATTTGTTATATGTTCAACACCAAGGGGCAAATGTATTGTCCGTCCAGGTATTTATTAGAAAAAAATAATACTATTGTAATTTTGACTAAGGAAAAAAAATAACAAAAATAATTTAAAAAAATCTGATAGAGTGCCAAGCCGTGCGATGACTAAAAATACCATTACGAAAAATATCAAGATATAGTTCAACTGCTTTAGAACTGTTACATACGTTCTGCAGCCAAAAATTTTTATTAATTCTGTAATTTTCATCAAACAATTTTTGGTGAGAAGGGACAATATGGAGCCAATTAAATTTATGAATTACATTATCCCAATACACCAAATTACCAGTGTAAGAGTTGATGTTTATTTTGATCTCCAATCAAGTAGAGAATTAATAAAGTTTGCTATTATATTAAGCTCTTTGTTTTTTAAATATGCAGCTTCCCGCGAAAGCAAAAACAGTGCGCTATGAAAGTAGGTCACAGGTACTAAAACTAAAAAGATTGGTACTGCCAAGCAAATACGGCTTTAAACGTTACTAAATCACTTTTTACCTAAGACATGTCATCCATAAAAATTTATTTAGCCATTTGGTGTCCAGGTGAAGGTGGAACTCAGAGCAAATAAATATTTAAGCGTTAATGCGGTTGGGTTCATACAGATCTCAATTATTTTCTATAAATAGTTTTCCTTTATAAATTTACACATTTTTTCTTCACAGGGCAGGCAATGCGTAAAATAACCCCCCCCCCCTCCTTGGTTGAAAAAATACAGCAGTTTTTAGGCCTAGTCTAAGTCCTCCAGCATTAAATTTTCCATGCTCACCCTCTCAAGTTTTTTCACGGATATTCTGGTTCCGTATGCATTTCTGATATTTTGTTGGTCGTTATTTTAATTTTTAACTCGCAAATCAGCATTATATTGAAAATGCCATTTCCAAATTCTGGTTCTTCCTTCGAAATCAGTGTAAATGATGCTGACTAGGAAAAAATTGATTCAGGTGATAATCGATTCTTTATGGCGATGTGAACTGAATCATTTTTCTGAATCGAGTATTTTTTTAAATTTCCATCACTATAATGCAGGGATTCTCAACGCGAGGTAAAAATTTTGAGGTACGCCGTGAGATCTAGTAACAAAGTCGCTAAGTTGGCATTATTATACTATAACTATAGTTTTATCTATCTGTATAAGGGGTACGCCAGTTACATACACATTTCCAGGGGGTACGTGAAGCATAAAAGGTTGAGAACCATCACTATAGTGCGTTAATTTATCTTTGAAGCTGATTAATATATTTAATGACAAGTACATTCAAATTAGTATTATTAAATTATTTAATGACAACTAATGCAATGGCTGTGAAAAATATTTTAGTCTGTCATGAATAACTAAATTAAAATGGTAATACACTATTAATATTTCAATTAAACGGTTTTCATGTCCAGGACAAAGGAGTGATGCATTACGACACTGAAGTTTATTGTTAACAAACTGCCCATAATTTGCCTTATAATAAATGCGTCATGTGCAGTAGATAAGAAATATTTCATGCACAATTTACATATAGAATGAAAAGGAACGAAAAAAGAAAACAGTTTACCGCACCTGTTTATCTAAGTTCTACGGACATAGTATCGGAAGCATAAAAAAAGGGGGAGGGGGAAAGTTGGTGTTACTGTTCTATTGCTATAAGTATATATTATTAAACACGAAAATAAAATAGAAGCTCATATTCAGGTGGCTGTTGCAAAAGTCTATAAAACTTTGCAGAACCGAAACAAAAATTATATTTATAGCAGGATTTGTCGGTCAACAACCCGGAATATGATGCACTGTACTTCCAGTTGTTTGTGCGCCTTCTTTCATATGCAATGGGCTCTTAAAAATCATAATTATAAATAATACTCTAGGTTCCAGGATCAAGAACATGATTATTTGTATTATGCTGTCACTTAAAAGCGTTCCATATCCTTAGTAAATATATCTCAACATTTTAGTTTAAGGGGAAAAAAATGCAAATATGATGGAGAAACAGTTTCTTTAAACGAATTTTAAAGTATACAAATATAAAAATAGCAAAATGTTTCCTACAATAATGTGGATGCTGTATTTGCAAATAAACTTCACGCTGACCTTCATTTGCACAATTTTTTTCTCCCAGTTGTTTGGATAGATAGTTTTTACGCTGCAGCATTCACGGGTTTGAATATTTAGGTTGTGGATTGGAAAAATCGTAAAAAAGAAAAAAAAAAACATACACGTCAGAAATTTTAGAACCGTACGTTAAGGTGATAGAATGTGATAGCAACAGATTTAAACTGGGAAGGATATTACTGATACTGAATTTATAAATACTGAAAACGATACTATTTGTAATAACTTTTTCCTGAGTAACTTATACAAGTATACCCACTTTCTGTTTCACCTTCTATCAACACTCAATATTTACTTCCCTATATTTCTCTTTTTTTTTTTTCCTTACGGGAAACCGGTGTAATCTGAAGAACCCAAAATTTCTACTAACTCCAAGACTGAGTTACAACAATGCCAAAGTTGAGATTTCCTCCTGCGCCCTCAGTTACAACTGGACTTGTAAACCTGCCTTCTGTCAGGTGGGTCATTAAGCCGTGGTTAAATCTGCAGGTGTCATATCAGAAATGTTGAAAATAAACTTGATCATGGACACCGGTAAAACTATTTCTGCATTTGCAGGATGGGGTGGAGAAGCATAATGCTCTTTTGCGTCCAATGGTATTAAAGTCCCCCCCCCCCGATACTGGAGTCCATTTGTTAAAAGAGGTTCTCATCAACACAGTCCAGTCAAATCATTATGAACACCTACTTAATACTTGTTGCGCCTCCGTGGGCACAGATGACGCCTGAACTCGACATGGCATGCTTTCCACATTACTTTCGAAATACAACAGGAGAGATTGTGATCCACTCTTCTTGCAAAATGGCTTGAACTTCTCGAAGTGAAGTGGGCAGAAGTCTGCATTCGAATAGCGCGTTCTAATTGTCCCATATATTTAGGATTGGATTAAGATCCAGCGATTGTGCAAGGCAAGAGATGGTGATAAAGGGATGATTATAAAAGTTCATTTCACGCTGTTCAAGAGCGATGAATCGATGCATTATCATCCTCGAATTTACCATCTCCACTGGGGTAAAAATGATGCATCATTGGCAGCATGTGATAGTCCAAGATTCTTTTATGCATTCGGAAAGTGACACGACCCTGCATTGAAACCAGAAGACCTAATCAAAAATGCTCCCCACACAATCACACTCCCTCCAGCAATTTAAACAGTAGCAGTTACACATAACGGGTCCATTGCTTCATGGATTTAGCGCCACACTTCAGTACGTTTTTAGTCCTCTACTGACCAGGTTCGCCGTTCCATATACCATCGGACTCTTCGAATCCTGTTGTTTTCGGAAACGAAAGGCTTTCGTATCATGGTATATAGTTCCCAAAAATTTCAAAATTTTCAATTCTTTGTTCATAGTTCTCGTTGAAATGGGTTTTGAAGTACTGTTGCTGTCATCTCTTTTAGCTGATGAACTGTAGCAGCTCTGTTTTGCCGTACAATTATGCAACAAAATGACTGCCCCTGACTGTCAAAGCCTTTTTCCTCTTGCATTCATCAGTAATGGCGGATGCTTTTTGAGACGGTTGCCATTCTCCATAAACTGGATATTGTGCCCAGTGATTTTCCAGTTAGTTTCATCACCTTTCATTAAGGATCTTTTGCCCAATGCGCTGTTTACCTGTGAGCGGCACTTTTTTCCACACCATGGGCTAAATGGCCAGTTCATATGGACTCCGAAGGCTTAGAGAAGGTTGGGGGAGGGGACCCACTGGAACAGCTTTTGGGAGACAGATAGTAGCCTCCCGTCAAGGCCATCCAGCGTGTTCTTTAACGTGTATAGGGTATGACTTCCCACATACGGGGCCACGGCTTAACGTCCCATCCGAAGGACGACAGCCTTTCCAAGTCCATCGGTGTCCCCTACTGACCGGGGGCAGGGCGGGAAATTTTGCGGAGATAAATCTCAACGCTGACCCAGCTGGGACTCAAACCTGAGAACTACAGATTACGAGCCTGGCGCGCTACCCACTTAGCCGCCCCAACGAAGTCAGTCAGATCAGTCTCTTTACCTATGTCGCATCTGACTTTGCTTTCCACCATGCCTTAACGGTTTTTATAAGACTTGGAGTGACGTAGAATGCTTACGTCAGTGAGAAATTTTGCATACAGCGGCATGTTTCACGGCATTTTGCACATGATGCTGCAGAGTTTATAATAATTGGCCAGGCAGTATAACTGCTAACGACTCAGGGTTGCAGGAGCACTTTAGTAGAATTTTGTTTATATGCAAACTTCGTCTGTTTTTTTTTTATTCCGACGAGACTTGAGTACCGCTGCTCTTGTGCGAACGGTCTTGACTTCATCTAGGATAGGAGCGGAGTTTGCGAAGGACTTATTCGCCAAATCCTCTAGGGAGTGTGATGTTTGTCGCGGCTGCAGGAAGTATTTAATTTTTCTCGCCCTAAGCTTGGGCTTCATCCTTCTGCACTTCAGGTCAGTGCTTTTTTTTTATTTTCTTAAGTCTAAGAATTCGATAGCCGTCCCATGGCCGAGTGGTTAGCGCGCTTGGCTACTGATCTAAGGGACCTGGGTTCGAGCCCCGGGTAAGGCATGGATGTATGTGTCATTTTTCTGCTGAGGTCCTGCCATCCTCTCAGATCTTCTACTGTGGCATATAAGCTGACAGGCTCCTGTCAGACCTCTGTGGCAAGCAGCTGCTTGAGGGGGTATTTATTTTTATTTTTATAAGAATTCGATGAGATATCGGGAGTTCTGATATGGATGCGGTAGCGGACCCTCGGGAGAGTTCGACGACAGACTCGGCTGGGCCTGCACTGGATATCGGACGACGATGTTTGGCAATCTGTAGTACTTCTGTTATTGAAGGGCATCAAGTCAAAACTTCCCACAAAACTGGATCTTCCGAGACTCTGTCTCCATCATGAGTCTCAACTCATCCAGAGAAGGGCATCTACCTTGCCAAGAGGTATATCCTACGCGGTTGCCGGATGGCATGTCCCCGGCCCCTCGGGAAAACTTTGATCGTTGTATCGAAGCTGGAGACAACTCTCTCCCGCCTCAACGGATGTTGCTGCAACGTGCAAATGTTTGAAGCCCAAATTTGATAAATTGGAGGAAGTCAACTCCATTTTACATCAAATGCCAAACATGACTCAGATTCATGGTCTTAACCCTGACGCTTATGCTACCTTTAAGACAGCCTTCTTACAAAAGTACTATATTGAGAAGGAAATTATGGAACATAATTGTGAATCCCAATTCACAACATCGAACCAGCAAGATGCTAATAATAAATATAATACCCCCTCAAGCAGCTGCTTGCCACAGAGGTCTGACAGGAGCCTGTCAGTTCATATGCCATAGTAGAAGGTCTGAGAGGATGGCAGGACCTCAGCAGAAAAACGACACAAACAGCCATGCCTTACCCGGGGCTCGAACCCAGGTCCCTTAGATCAGTAGCCAAGCGCGCTAACCACTCGGCCATGGGACAGCTTAAGAATACAGGAAATTTTGTTTTTGTTTTTAAAACTACTGATACAGTGGATAGTATGGATACAACAAATTTTAAACCCGTTAAGGGCATAAACGTACCCTTTCTCCTACCCATGATACTATCTCACTTAAAAATAGATTCTCGATTTTATGTAGCCCTGAACTCTGACGAAGTTGATAGGTCAATGTATATACAACAGCCTCTACCTCTTACAAATCTTGTCAGTTGGCTACGTCCTCAGCGACTGGGGTCAAACGAGAGCAGATTCCTCCAATTATTTTGAAGAGTCCAAAAAACTGGATCCTATTATAACGAGAGCTTGCTGTTTTGGCGGTGGCAGCTTTCACTGCCAAATCTAATGGAGACACCATTCGTGTACAAACGAAGTGCACTCAGGATTTTAGCGCCTTCGTTAGGTTGTTTGAGGGGTCTCATCTTGAATTTCATACGTATCAGTTTAAAGCTGAGAAAAATCTCAAAGTAGTTCTTAAAAGTTTACCTCTGGACGTCACCTGCGACGAGATTAGGACTGAGCTTTTTAGCATGGGTTTTAACCCCCTTAAAATTTCACAACTGAAACTAGGTTCAGATAGGAAACAAATTCCCGTTTTCCTTGCAGAACTTTCGAAGAATGCTGTAAATAAGAACATTTTGAACGTTACTAGTCTTTTTCACCTATGAATTAAGGTTGAAAATTTAGAAAAGGACCTACACCCACTCAATGCCACCGCTGCCAATCATTTGGTTATGCGCAGAGTGGATGCCACAATAGGCCCCGTTGCGTGAAATGCGCCGGGGGTCATTTCACAACTACTTGTTCTAGAAGCAAGACTGATGGCTCCACTACTTGTGCAAATTGTGGGCTGGCAAATACTTCCAATTATAAGGGATGTGCTTTTTATCCTAAACCTGGTTCTACCAACTCTATGCCTCCATCTCGTAGACGACCCAAGTCTGTGCCTCTGGGAGAGGGAAAGGTGACTCCCCCGTTTGCTGCCAAAACGTCTACTTCTCTTTCGTATGCTGCTACAGTTGCTTCTTCATCTACATCTAGGATTGGGCAGTCTACTGCTCTTCCTTCAACAGCTCCATATGGGCGTACTTCTGCTCCTGTTCAGCCGAAACCTAAAGTAAACCTTCTCTACGAGGAATCAAAAAAAGTTGGACTCAATTCTGATTTTAATGATATCAAAGATGTCTTTTCATTTGTCAAACAGTTAATTCTTGCTGCCATTCTGACCACCATTAAATATTCATTTACAGAGTATCAAAGTGCTAAAGGCATGATGGCCAAAATTGTTGTCGGTGTCCGAACTTTTGATCTTCTACTCAATGCTCTGAACCCCGATGGGTGATTCATCTTAATACCATGACCAGCTTCAGATTATTGCGTGGAATTGCAACGGCCTTAAAAGAGATCTTTTTGAGGTTCTGAACTTTCTTCTGCAGTTTAATGTGGGCGTGGCTTTACTGAGCGAGACACACTTGAGGGCTAGTGATACGCTCAATGTAGCAAATTATAATAAAGTTTATCGATCTGACCGAATATATAATGGAGGTGGTGGGACAGCCATTTTTGTCAAGAGCTGTATTCCACACTTCCATTATCTGCTTCCTGAAGTGGCTTCCATTGAAGTAACTTCAGCCATCTCTGTTCCTCAGACTAGTATTGGAAAACTAAACATCATTTCTGGTTTATAAGCCTCCAAATATTATTTTGCATCCTGTGGATCTCGACTGGATCTTTAAAACTAACTGTCCTACAATTCTTGCTGGTGACCTCAACTTCAAACATACTGCTTGGAATTCTCGAAGGGTAACTTAAATGGACGCACCCTGCTTGAATACTGTAGTAAGGGGATCATTGTGGATGCGCCTTCCAGTCCCTTATTTTCCGTACAACCCAAAATACATGCCAGACGTGCTCCTGATATAGTCCTGCCGGGACACTTTTTTCCGGCCTACAGTCTTGATACTAATCGCTAAACTCTGATCACATACCAATCTTTCTTCAGCTCTCCATATCAAATGTGGCAACTCCTCCTGTTTCCGTTTCAACACAAAGAACTTGTTCACGCTTCTCTCAAAGGTCAATGCAATTCTCCGCATTTTCACAACATAGAGGCTGAAATTGAAAATTTTACTGCTATTCTTCATACATATAAGAGGGAGGCTATTTACACGAGGAAAAAGGTTCCTGTTTATTTTAAGTTACCTTCCCACTTACTTGAACTTATCATGGCCAAAAACAAAGCCAGACATCGGTGGCAAAGGTTTCGGTATCCTGCAGATAAAAAATATGTACTATGCCCTCAAGAACAGAGTTCGAGCAGATATCGCAGAATTCAGAGCAACTTCTTGGAAAAATAATATCGAAAACCTATCTGTCTATAATAATTCTATTTGGAACTTTACAAAGAGGCTTAAAAATCCTAAAAATAACATCTCGCCTATATGGCCGAGTGGTTAGCAAGCTTGGGTCCTGATCTAAGGGACCTGCGTTTGAGCCCCGGGTAAGGCATTGTTGTGCATGTTGTTTTTCTGCTGAGTTCCTGCCATCCTCACAGACATTCTACTATGGTATATAAACTGACAGGCTCCTGTCAGCCTCTGTGGCAAGCAGCTGTTTGAGGGGGGTATTTTTTTATTTCTATACATGGAAATAAAGCTCCTGGTTTGGATCTGGTTACGAATACCATGATCAGGAATTTACCTGTAAACGCAATTGTATTTTTGTGTTCTATATTTAATGTCCATATACGACATGGAGTTTTTCCTGAGGTATGGAAACGAGCAAAGGTCAAGATGATCCCTAAGCCGGGGGAAAAATCGCAAGTTTCCAAGTAGCTACCGTCCGATTAGCCTGTTGTCTTGTCTCAGTAAGCTGTTGGAACGAATAATGCTGAATCGAACACACACATTCGTCTCTCAACATCAGGTGATTCTGGATATACAATTTGCCTTCAGGAAAAAGATTGCAACGGATCACCACGAGTCGTTGGTAAACTAAAGGAATCCTTAAACAAGAAGGAAATAGTAGCTGCTGCCTTCCTCGATGTGGCCATGGCTTTCGACAAAGTTTGGATTGACGGGCTGATTTCTAAGCTCGTCAGGGCAAGGGTCTATCGGGGATGATTCTTTTTATTGAATCCTATTGATTTGAATCCTATTGAATCCTACATCACCGTACTTTTCAAGTATGTGTCAACGAGAGTCTTATCTTCAGTCCAGAATATGCAGGAAGGGGTCCCATAGGGTTTCCTTCTTGGCCCTGTTCTGTTCTCTATCTACATGCACGATTTTACTTTGCATGATCGTTTGTTTTATGCTATGTACGCAGACGACATAGCTATACTTTCTCCATCTCTGAGATCTTCGACAGCTATAGACAGGTTGCAGAGCGGTCTGGACCTGGCTGAAAAATGGTACAGTACATGGAAGATCAGGATTAACGCTGACAAAAGTTCAGCGCTACTACTTACATTGAAGAAAGTTTCTTGTGACCGCAGTTTATATATATTCAATAACCCTATACCTTGGCAAAAGACTACTAAGTATTTAGGGCTGATTTTACATCAAAAACTGAAGTGAAACGACCACATATTAAGTATATCATTCATAAAGCTAACATCATCCGATGCCAACTTGGACCCTTGTTGGGTCGAAATTCGATCCTTTCTATTGATCACAAATTACTTTTGTACTTTTCTGTGCTACGTCGAGTATTGACTTACGTTGCCCCTTACAACGATATCAAAACAAAGTGCTACGACAGGTTATGAATGCTCCCTGGTTCGTCACCAACAGACGAATTCATAACGATCTTGGACTTGACCACATATATATATATACCTTTATCAAGAACACCTCGAAGGTTTTCTTTGATGGTGTTGCCTCTAACCCACATGATTTGTTTTCTTGTATATTGCATTATTTGTTCGATTCTCACAGCAGGATCAAAAGAGCAAGACCCCTGATCTACGATATGGATACCTTTTTGGTTCAGTTTCTTGCTTTCTGCTACTGTTCCTAAATGTTCTTTTCCCAACCCTTCTGGGTTCACCATAGCTTGGTGTGCTACATTTGTATTGTCTTTGACTCGTGGCCTTATCGGCAATCATCAGATGAAAATGGTTATGGGGTCATTTGATTCTGGTACATTGTATGTTATGTTTCAGCTATCAGCATAACTGCTAACAGCAGTCTGTGGGTCCTCTTCGCCAGCAATACCCTTAAACTAAAGGCGTTGACATTTAACACAAATCATGGCAAAAAACTGTCCCCCACGAGTAAAAAAAAAACAAATTCTTTCCACTCTTTTTACGGTTCGTTACAAATAAAAAAGTTATTTTAAGCAGAATAACAACACATTTTAATAAAACATTTTAAAAATTTATTACTACAAAATAATTTTACCTATGCCTGAGACGAGATTATTTTAAAATTAATTGTAGTTACAATCTTTCCAAATTGGAAACTCTACACTAATTTTCATCATAAACGAAGGTGCATTTTTCATAATTCTTTCGAATGTTTAAAACCACGTGTCATAGAAGTTTTTTAGTATTTTTCTAAAGTTGGAGAAAACTCAAAAACGCAAAAAAGAAGTAGAATAAAAAACAAACTCCAGAACCTCTAATTTAGACAAGTTGAAATTAATTTCATGAACGATACAGAAAATAGGTCATGGGTATTAGTTAATGAGTTAAAAATCTAAATCTTGTCAATATGGAAATCGTAATGACAATTTAAAAACAGAATGAAAAACCATCCAAAACACTTTTACCTTCTTACCGAAATATAAGTTCTAAATCGGATGCAAAGTAGGAAATAAACTGTTTTTAGTGTATATTTTTTGCCTTTCAGTTGATTACTATAATAAAAAAATAAATACCCCCTCAAGCAGCTGCTTGCCACAGAGGTCTGACAGGAGCCTGTCAGTTTATATGCCACAGTAGAAGATCTGAGAGGATGGCAGGACCTCAGCAGAAAAACGACACACACATCCATGCCTAAATCCGGGGCTCGAACCCAGGTCCCTTAGATCAGTAGCCAAGCGTGCTAACCACTCGGCCACGGGACGGCTTGATTACTATAGCCAATTTTATTTTACTCTTAAAATTACTCTTAAAAATGTTTTAGAACTCCATATATAACATTTTGAATTCTAAGTTGACAAAGGCTATTTTATTAACTTTTTAAACAGCATTTAACTACGAAAAAACAAACGCAATGATGGTGCCATTGCTAAAAGATAATTTCAACAATGTCTGTCTTTTTTTTAAATGCCTTTTATTTTTAGCAAATGTCAGCATCGTGTAATTTTTTTTTTTTGCAAGCTTTATTTTTGTTGCTGCCAAATAGCGTCTATGATCCATTAAAGGGATACAAAAAGGTTTGATTATATTTTTCAGAAACGAAACAAATAAAAAATTTATTTTTCTTATATGTGCCCTAAAAAGTTGAAAATAAATCTAAAGTATCGATGGTGCAAATCAGTCACTGAAGTCGTATTCACTTCAAAGGAAGCAGGGAGCCGATTTACCTACTCAACAAGATTGCCGGTGCCCTATCTTCCTTTGAAGTGAATATGAATTCAGTGATTGCACCATCTATATAAATAAAAAAATACCCCCTCAAGCAGCTGCTTGCCACAGAGGTCTGACAGGAGCCTGTCAGTTTAAATGCCACAGTAGGAGATCTGAGAGGATGGCAGGACCTCAGCAGAAAAACGACACTCATCCATGCCTAAATCCGGGACTCGAAACCAGGTCCCTTAGATCAGTAGCCAAGCGTGCTAACCACTCGGCCACGGGACTGTTTTTTTTTTAGCATATAGGAAGATGGTATTTTTTTTAACCTATATGTCCAGCGTTGCGAATGAAGATTTTAGGAATAAAGTGGCAACATTGAGTTCCGGGAATTCCCCTCAATTTTATCTTCAATACATACATTAGTCTTGGTCTCTCATTTCGTGTTTAAAGTTAGAAGTGTTTAGATGTTTAATAGAAGAAATCGAAAAAAAATTTCTTTTGTTTTTTGAAGTTCTGTGTGCGTAATATAAATTTATTCAATTTTTCATCATCTGTTTTATTAACTACAATTGAAACATTTTTCGTAAGCCTTACCACGATGTCCGATAATTCAACTATACAAAAGCAGAAAAGGAAAGCTATCTCTTTGGATACTAAGGTCCAAATTTTAGATCGTCTTGCAACTGGAAAAGGTTCAACATCTACAGGTAAATATTTTGGTTTGAATGAAGCTACCGTAAGAACCATCAAGAAAATTGAAGATGCTATTAGAAAATCTGTGCTTTCTGGAACAAAACTGAGCACTAAGTCGTCATCATGCACGAGAGACATTGTAAAAGTGAAGATGGAAAAGACACTAGTATGTGGATGGAAGATAACTCTAAAAAAATAATAAGTCTAGACGGAAATACCATGAAACAGATGGCATTACGAATATATAAACAGATACAAGAAATGGAACCAACACATCAGCTCAGTTAAACAAAAATTATGAATTTTCTGCAAGTACAGGTTGGCTTGCAGGATTTCTTCAAGGACACGCGTTTCGTGTCTTTGAAGAATAATGTAAAGATAAAAGGTGAAGTTGCATCTGCAGATTAGCCGGCTGCTAAAGAATTTTGTCCAAAATTGGCCCAAATCATTAAAGATGGTGGATACACTCCTGATCAAGTTTGGAATGCAGACGAAACTGGTCTTTTTTTTCGAAAAAAAAAATGCCGAGTCGAACCAACGTAGCAAAATCGCAAAAACTGCTGGTGGCTTTAAAGCAGTTAAGGAACGTGTGACCTTTCTATTTTGTAGCAACGTTTCAGGAGATATGTTAAAACCGCTGCTCATCAATCGATCCCTAAGACCACGGTCAATGAAAAGTGTAGATTTGAATAAATTGCCAGTGTATTGGATGGCAAACAAAAAAGCCTGGGCTACAAAATCAATTTTTAATGACTGGTTCCATAAATGTTTTGTTCCAGAAGTTAAACGCTATCTGAAGGAAAAAAAAAATCTCGACTTTAAAATTCTATTGATTATAGACAATGCGCCTACCCATCTTGTTTTGGAACACCCAAATGTGCAGTTTTGTTTTCTGCCGCCTAATACGACATCCTTAATACAACCACTAGACCAGGGTATAATTGCCACATTAAAAACTTACTATGCAAGACTAACATTCCAATACATTTTGTATAAACTAGATAGTGTTTTATCCTTAACAGTTATTGATGTGTGAAAGAAAGTTTCCATTTTAGATTGTATCAGACATGCTGGATTGACGTTATCAGAATTAAAACCATCAACTTTAAACGCATGCTGGAAAGCTATTTGGCCAGAATGTATAAAAAGCAAAGATCCTGTACCCCCAAATACGACTGAATATCCTAATATCATCACTTTAGCATATGCAGTTGGTGGAGAAGGATTCGATGATTTATCGTTTGCGGATGTTGATGAATGTTGACAAAGCTCTTAGCGTAGATGAAACAATAGAAGTTGTCCTTGAGATCCTGATAAAAAAGTGATGATGATGATGAAGAGGTTCCACCCACTGCAGGTTTAATTAAAGAAGGGCTTCAAATGGCTAGTAAATTGGAAAGTCATTTTCTTATACATGATTCCATTGTCGAACGAGCTGAGCAGTTTAAACGTGAACTGAAGTTATGTGTGGTACGTTATCAAGAATTATACAAATATCTAGTCAAAGCAGGATCTCAACGATTGATTAGAGTTCGTTGTCAAAACTAATCAAAATTCAGAATCACTGGAAACAAGTGATAATTTGATTTCCCATGCCCCAGAGAGCATTTCACCATTGGAGTATGAACACGACGGCCAAAATGTTTCAAGCGATGAAAGTGATTTAATTCCAGTCTTACGCAAACGAATGCGTCTATTGTCAGAAAGAGACAATGAATAAAATCTAGTTAATAAGCATATGTAAGTCATATTTTTCTGCATTTTTGTATTATTGAATTAGTGACATTATTTTCTTTATGAAGGGTCATTTACTTTACATATGTACATATAATTATCTTTATAAGTTTATAAAATAAAAAATGTGTTCAAATGAATAAAAATCAAAAAAGATTTAATTAAAGATTTTGATATGATTTGTTTGAAAAGAACTTATTATTTGTACTGGGTTTTCACGTCTGGAACAAATCTTCTATTTTTTTCATATGCATTGGATTTTTTTTTACACGTTTTTTTGCACGGTTTTTTCGGGAATCTATATACCGTGTAAAAAACAGAATTGGGTGTATTGAAAAATACACTTTTTAGAGCAGTAGGAACGAAGGCAAATCATAGATTTATTAAATCAAATCTAGTTAAATCTTGGATTTCAGCAATTTCATTTGTATTTAAAGAGTTATGAAAGCAGAAATATTTAACAGCAAAAGTTGCCCGTCTATAATGTTGGCAAAAGGAAATTGAAACACGAATAATCATTTGAATAAACTGTTTATTATAAAAATTGTATATTTAAAAGTCTGTCGAATAATTTTTTAATTTTCATCCATTTTGATTATTTTTTTTAAGCAGTTAAATTTTATGCCGCTAAATATTCGAGCTGCCATAACATTTTAAATACTGAAGGAATACTGCTGAAATTTAAGATTTAGATCTTTAATTTCCTTTTCAAACTCCTCACAAAAAGTTGATTTAAGACATTGAGTTTTCAGTTTGGCTCTGCACTAAATTTAATATGGAATTCTCTAATGATTTGATAATCCTCTCTATGTTGTTAATTATGTAATTAACCTTTCGGATCAAGAATAGGAAGTGTTCCAACAATGCGAGATTTCCTGTTCGGCTTCGATTTACATAATTATTATTTTGCCTTATATGACATATATAATTCGCTAGCTTTCATGCATTAATAATTCGTGGCTCTCGATCGCTCGTATTAATAATCTGTGGCCCGCGACCGTTTTAAGAACTTAATACTTGTCTCTCAAGCAAGTGAAATTTGGCCATTCCTGGGGTAAAAATAGCATTATAGAAATTGGGTTAACCTCTGGGCAGCACATTTTTGCCCGCAATAGGCTAAAATGGGCAAATCACAAAAAACAAACGGTTCAGAGAAAGTAGGGGATTGGGACCCATTGGACAGTTGTTAGCAGACAGAAGTTCCGTCAAAGCCATCCACAGCGTGTTCTTTGTGCATAGGGTATGGCTCTTGTACAAATGGAGTCACGACATCACATCCATTACGAGGGATAGTGCCCTTTCGAAGACCATCTGTGTCCCCTTTCTGATCGAGGGGATTAGCGGAGATAAATCTCAATGTTGGCATAGATAGGACTCGAACTGGGAATTGAAGATTATCAGCTTGGCGTGCTACCTACCGACCCCCATACAAAAACGATGGTCTCCCGAAAACTAGAATTAGTGAAAAGGATTTGACCATTATAAAGATAGCTTTGTTTCAAACATTTGGCTCCAATCAGTTTTCATACTGGACCCAACTCTTTTTTATATCGTTAATTTTAAAAGATGGGGGGGGGGGGATGTTTCATTTAATATTCTTTTAAATTATCGTCGAAGAATACATTTTGCTAAACCCAAACATGGTTGTTCCAGCTCCCATTATATTTAAAATACGACTGTTTCTTCTAGCTCCTACTTCAGACAAGATTATACTCTTCAATGCAGATTTATCTTCCGCTCTTCGCTGCACCCTCCCACTTCCAGACTGAGCAGCTCGCCTTTTATACCAGCTCCATCCAGATTCTCTTTTTCAATGACTGCCTAGCAAAGTTAACTGCCAGTCTGATGCACATAAAGCAGAAGCTCATTTAGTGCAACTACAAAGAAATATTTCGGGAGAAGGAAGGAGTTTATAATGTACAGTGAAGACATCACAATCAATCTAGTAACCGCCTAGGTTAAAAATATGAAAAAAAATCGGGAAATAAAGTTTTAATACTAGATTAAAAGGTACATTAACTCTTGAAAAGCGTTCGCCAAAGGCCATAATTTTGGAAACTTCTTATTGAACTAAAGAAGTCTAAACAGGAACTGAAGTTTAGGAATTATGCCTTTTGCTAAAGAATGAAAAATGAGAAATGCATAAAAAGAAAAATCATTACATCTCCAAAATAAAGGAAATGCCGAGGCATCCACTACAATCAAGGAACAATGCCGATGAAGCAGAACATTGTGCAATGAACGTGAGTATCCATATGACGGGGATTTGCACTAGTTCGTGATCGTTTGCAATAGACAAATTTCCCAACGTAGATCGTGCATGGATATGCAATGTTCCAGGTAAAACTTTACCCATTACCATCTGAGAATAAGCCCAGTTGGCATAAGTAAAAACGTATAACAAATAAACGACTAGTGGGTGGCCCTCTAGAGGCTAACATAAAACACAGGCTAAAAATAGCATATATCATCACAAGAGACCTAAAACGAGTGCCATTATTTTAGGACTCTTGTACTTATTAAGAACATTATGATCATAATTAAGCAAAGAAGAAATAATCTTATTAGGATTATTTTTAACATCCTCAAAAAAACCTTTTTGAGATGCATTTAATATGAGTATACAGGGTGTCTCAAAAATATAGGTAAAAACTTTTAGGGGAGGTAGATAACATCTAAAGGAATGAGAATTGCATAGGAACCCATAACCGGAAACGTCAATAGGCGGCGCTGTTCATCAGTGCGCTAGAGGGGAAATTTCGGATTTCCTCATTCGAGCGGTAGTCGGCTTACAAAGAGCATACAAAGGTATTCGAACAGGGAGCTGGCAGACATCCACTTAGTGTATGGAATAGCTGAGGGCAACGGACGAGCCGCTCAACGAATATATCAAGAACGCTTCCCACACAGACATGTACCGAGCCACCGTTTGTTTGCGCGTGCGCATCAAAATTTGTGCGATTATGGGTCATTAAGATGTAGCAGAAGTGAGGGCAGACCACGATCGACGCGTACTCCCGCCATGGAAGAAAGTGTTTTGGATGCCGTGAGACTAATCCTAGTACCAGCACACGTGCCGTTGCCTCTGCCTTAGGAGTGTCTCGTTGCAGTGTACAGCGTGTTTTGCATGGCGAGTCCTTACACCCCTTTCATCTCCAAAGGGTTCAGTTACTTCTACCCGCAGATCATCCTGCACGTGTGCGTTTTGCGCAGTGGTATCTCCAAGAAAGTGCCCAAGATGTGAATGTCCCAGCTTATGTTTAGTTTACTGATGAGGCCAGTTTCACTCGGGATGGCATATTCAATCAGCACAATGCGCATTTGTGGGCTCACGAGAACCCCCACGGTGTGCGCACCCATGCGGCACAACATGTTTCGCAGTAAAGGTGTGGGCAGGTTTGGTCGGCGACTGCTTAGTCGGGCCATACCTTTTACCATCCCGCATGACCTCCGCGAAGTATCTGATCTTTTTGGAACAGGTTCTACCAGGCTTATTTGCCCATGTTCCAGCAAATGTGAGACGCAACATGTGGTTTCAACATGATGGGGCACCTCCCCATTATGGAAGATGTGTTCGTGCAAATTTGAACATGTCTTTTGGGCAACGATGGATTGGGTGTGCTGGACCAGTTGCATGCCCCCCCCCCCCCCCCCTCATGCTCACCTGATTTAACGAGCGTTGATTTCTTTCTGTGGGGGACCCTCAAAGCTACCGTGTATGAATCGCCTGTGGAGTCTGACATGGATCTCGTGGCACGGCTCGTTTGCGCTGCTGCTACTATCAAAGAAACTCCAGGTGTGTTCGACCGTGTCAGGCAATCAATGCTCCGTCGGTGTCACGCATTCATCGCGTCTCATGGTGGAAACTTCCGAGCATCTGCTGTAACATTATGAAATGTATCGTCTAGTACGCCATTTGTAATAATTATGTCCAATAAACGTTTTCCCATTAATCTCTGTCTTGTGTCCTTTCAGATCTTGTACCTCTGCTACCACTTTCCCATGACGTTTCCGGTTATGGGTTCCTATGTAATTCTCATTCCTTTAGATGTTATCTACCTCTCCTAAAAGTTTGTACCTATATTTTTGAGACACCCTGTATATGTGGTCGATGCCCAAGTTTTTATGACGTTGTCCGTTTGTAACAAACCAAGGGGCATCGCCGCAGATCTCAATATTTTGTTTTGCAAGACCTGAATCTTGCGTATATTCGTGGAGGTGTTCGCCCATCTAGGGGATACAAATTTCCCTGAAGCAAACTATTATGTATCTGTTATTTTATTTAGGATTGAAGTCTTGATTATCCAAAATTATTTATCTAGAGTGCGAAACGCTGTCTGTCTGGATAAATTTCGAATTAAATTTTTGAGCCAAAAATTATTGACCCCGGGGGGCCCCCTAAGACCAAAAAAAAAATAAAAAAAATACCCCCTCAAGCAGCTGCTTGCCACAGAGGTCTGACAGGAGCCTGTCAGTTTATATGCCACTGTAGAAGGTCTGAGAGGATGGCAGGACCTCAGCAGAAAAACGACACATACATCCATGCCTTACTCGGGACTCGAACCCAGGTCCCTATATTTCGATAATTACCGAGTCCAGCCCGGTTACGGGGAAAAAATTAGGTGGCATATCATAAAAAATATATATATACAGAAATGCATCTCGCTAAACTACTTTTCGCTTCTTTGTACTACAGGCTATTATAAACGTTAATATAATTATCTTATTAATTATTTAATATGATTAATATAATTCGTAGTAATTAAATTCTTAGGTTGGGTTATTTTATCTCTGAGCGTCACTATTTTGCACACAATGAGCTAAATGGCCAGGACACAAGGTCACTGAGAGCTCAGAGAAGGTTGTGGGAAGGGAACCAACTGGAGATCTGTTAAGAGACATATGATAGTTTCCAGTCAAGGCCATTCATGGTGTTCTTCAAGGTGCACAAGTAAGACTCTTCTGCACATGGGGTCACGGCTTAATATCCCATACGATGGACGGCGGCCTTTACAAGTCCATCGGTGTCCCCTACTGACCGAGAGTAGGGCGGGAAGTTTCGTGGAGAGAAATCTCAATGCTGGCCAAGGCCGGACTTTCACATTCTGAGGCTCTAAGCTATGACAAGTTTAAGAGAGAGTTTAAGAGGAAAAGTTTCCAAAACTTAGGAAAGTTTAAGAGGCCCCAAAAATTCGAAATATATACACTGATTTCCCTAAATTAAGGAAAAATAAGAAAAATCGTGAAAAATTGTGCGATCCTCAACAAACTTGGTTATGTAACCAACCAGTAATGCCGAGTGAGCATATCGTACGCAAATTGCGTTATATTGTATGAAATTGTATATACAAATTCCTTGGTTGCGTCAATTTGCATGATCGGATAGCAGCATAAAAACGAGTATTTTGTGTTGTAAATGTGAGTAAAGAAATTTGAAATAGCCATTTTGTAGGAATGACCTCGAGATAGCACTCGACAGCAGTTCATTTGCCAAATGAACTGCTGTGGAGTACTATAGGCCGGCTCGAAGCAGGCCAAAATCAGTCAGACGTGGCACGATGGCTGAATGTGAGTCCTGTGGTCCATAGACTGTGGAATCAATTTCTTAGCACGGATTTCGCATCACGGAGGTTTAGCCGAGGAAGGGCTAGAGTTGCGACAGCTGTACAAGACCGATATCTGCGATTAACAGCAGGAAGGAGCAGGACGGCTACTCCCTCTCAGTTACGATCTTCTCTTGAAGCAGCCACTGGGAGGGTTATATTAGCTTCTACTGTGCGTAGAAGGCTTCATGAGGGAGGTCTGTACGCTAAAAGGCCAGTAATTTGTATACGTCTCATGTCACAGCACAGGAGAGAGAGCTGTTGAATTTGGCACACACGCATGTTAACTGGACAGAAGAGAATTGGAGGTCCGTATTCTTCACAGATGAGTCCAGATATTGCTTGCAGAGTGATTCCGGACATTGATATAGAGAGAAGAAGGTACCCGCTATCATCCCAGTAATATCCATCAGAGACAGTTACGGCGGAGGTAGCGTGTGTTTGGGGTGGCATTTCCTTAGGTGGACGCACACACCTATATGTTGACGAGTGGAAACCTCAATGCTCAAAGGTATAGAGATGACATCCTGGACTCTTATGTATGTCCTTCCACTGGTGCAATAGGTGAAAAATTCATCTTACAAGACTATAACGCTCGTCCACACAGAGCTCGACTATTGGAACAATACCTTCAAGAGGAGACCAATTATGTGCAAGGAGTGGCCAGCTCGATATCCCGACCAAATCCGATTGAGCATGTGTGGGATGCTTTAGGGAGATGTGTTGTTGCCCTCCACCAGCCAGTTGATTGGTTTGTTGTTTTACATCTGAGCAGCACTTTTTTTTTCACACATAGGGCTAAATGGCCAGGTCACAAGGACCCCGAAGGCTCGGAGAAGGTTGGGGAAGGGGACCCACTGGAACAGCTGTTGGGAGACAGATGGTAGCATCCAGTCAAGGCCATCCAGCGTGTTCTTTAATGTGCACAGGGTATGGCTCTCCAACATATGGAGCCACGTAGTTTTTGCACACGATGGGCTAAATGGTTAGGTCACAAAGATTACAAGGAATAAAAGCTTGGTTGAGGGAAGGGGACCCATTGGGCAGCTTTTGAGAGAGAGAGATGGAAGCCTCCAGTCAAGGCCATCCAGCATGTTCTTTAATGTGTACAAGATAGACTCTCCTGCACTTGTCGCAATTGCTGTCCTTTTTCTCACCAAAGGCAGAGCAGGAGTTAGCGGAGATAAATCTCAACGCTGGCAATTAGTAATGGAGAATCCTAAATTAAGTGTAATGCAAAAATAACAATTAAATGTAAAATTCATCTTTAACATAATCAGTTATAAATGTCTTTAATCTATTACAAATAAATACTGATCACTTGTTACACTTTGGTGGAATTTGTAAGGTCACATGCTATACCAATACGAGTAGTTTTTTTCGTAATAAAAGCGAAATCTGTTCGCTGGTGTAAAGGTGACTAGAAACTCAACGATGCATCAAGAGGGCATCAACAATTAGATTTACGAAAGTATCGATATCATTTACTAACCAGGCTAAACAAACCTAAAGAGGCTTAAAGGTGATTTCTTTCATTTTTTTCCATTCACAGGTAAAGACACCTTGGAAAAAATAAAAACAATTACATTTTATGGTTATATTGGTTATGTTCGAAAATTGGATTTTCTTGATGAACCAAACTTTGTTTTTCCTGTATTGGAATTAAAAATAAATCGAGAAAGTCGCAATGAAGAATAAATCCCTGGTTTCATCCTTCGCGTCCTTGTTCAACAGATGGCTGCTGGTTATATTAAGAGGCCCGGGCAGCTAGAACGAGGTCATGTGTTACTTACACCAACTACTGACGGGCATTACCAACGCTACTTCCGTAATCAACCTACGAAAAAATCGAAAAATCTACAAACACAATTCTCACAATATAAGATTCTCATCGCCTAAGTTTGGTGATTTTTTTCGTTTACGGATAGGTAAAAATGCAACTTTTCAAAAAAATACACAGAACTAAATAAATATATATATCTTCCTCTCCTGAAAAGGAAAAAAAATAAAACTAAAGAATAAGGATGGTATAATCACTCGCTGAATTCGTATTCACTTCAGAGGAAGACAGGATTCCAACAATTTTTGTGGAGTAAGTAAACTGGTGACATCTTCCTTTAACGTGAATACATATTCAGAGTGATTTTACCATTGGTTGTGTGGGTTGTTTTACCTCTTAGAGACAATTTTTCACACACAGTGGGCTAAATGGTCAGGTCATAAGGATCCCAAGGGCTCAAAAAAGGTTGGTGGGAGAGGACCCACTGGACAGTTGTTAGGATAGAGTTGGTAGCCTCTCGTCAAGGCCATCCTGCGTATTCTTTAATGTGCACAGGGTATGGATCTCCTACACACGGGGCCACGACTTCGAGTCCCATTCGACGGACGCTGACCTTCCAAAGCCCATCAGTGTGGTAAGTTTTTTCTACTGACCGAAGGCAGGGAGTTTTGGAGATAAATCTAAACTCTGGCCCAGTGAAACGCTTCTATTGTCCCATGGCCGACTGAAATTCTGAGTATTTTTAATTACAAAAGTGGTAGGGAATGTAGAGATCGAATTTTTCCCCTTAGGTAGATTCTTCAGAAATGTTTAGAGTTTTGGTTATTGACTGTGTTGATTGTCATGATTTTAAGTTGATTTATGTGATATATCTGACAAATTTAGTTAGCATAATGATGGCTCTCAATATAAATTCCATTTAAAGAAAAAAAAACTAGCATATCTATAATTATAAATTGCACCCCTATAAGATTATGCGTTTTATATAAACTCTCGTAAGGTGAGTCATGTGTAAGAGTTGGCAAAGCTTGTAGCAATTGCTTTAGTATTGCTACTAGAGCCCGACAAGTGTGCATTTTGCCTCCTTTCCTCTTTGATTACTGATTACGTTATGCAGAATTCACTGCAAAGGGAAGATTTTGGCCTCAAATGGTATAGAGATTTCAAAATTTTATTTAGATTAGGGTGATGATTTGGTACTTTTGGCAAATGATGTTTATGAGACTGGTAATAGAGTAGGTTTGGCGTTTAACAGACAGAAAACTAAAGTGATGAAAATAGGTCAGGTGATTGTGCTTCAGTTGTTTTTAATGGCTTGAGTAACCATGAGTTTAACCCTTGAGTAAGTGTCCCAGTTCAATTATTTCGGGAGCTGTGAAAGAAAAAAACGTTGGTGATATGCGGCATGAGATAACAGAAGAATAGGGATGCTTCTGGGACATTTAAGAATCTATGTAGAGTGTGGAAAAATAGGTATATAGACTTAAAGACTAAATTAAAATTATATAATAGTTTAGTCCTTTAAAAAATTAGTTGTGGTAATGAAACTTGGACCCTTTGTAAGCAAGTAAACACGAAACTTGATTCTAGATGCTTGAACAACATCTGAGGCATTAAATTCACTAAGCATTTACGAGGTATGATGGAGTAATCAATCACCAGTGAGTAGCATCTTAGGAAGAGAGAGTGTTGATTTGACCATATTGCCCACATGTAGAACTACAGATTAGTGGACACTTATGAACGGTGTGCCTGAAGGCCTCAGAAAAAAAGGAAGACCTACGGTACAATGGGCTGGGAAAGCCAAACAGAATCTTATTAAAATTGATCAGCAGTGGCCAAATGCAAAAGCCGTAGCTAAGGAGAGATGTGTATGGAGGATTAAATTACGTAGTCTAGTTGGATCTCTTTAGCCCATGGTTACTTGAGGATTTTCTATGTACGTATGTTGAGGGGATAGCAGCTTAGAATGAGATACGGCGTGTATGAATTAGCTCCGTGATTGTTCGCTTAGTCTTGTCTGGGAACCATAGCCGTTTGCTTCTATATTGGATTGTTCGCCGTTACAACTATCTTTGCAAGACAAAATTCTGAGATGTTTCCTCCAAGCGATCCTAGAATGAAAAAAACCTTCTGTATGCGCAATCCAGACATTAGTATCAGCGAACTACTTGATTCATTGCAAGATATTTGTGGTGAAGAAGTTATTGATGTCGCTCAAGATATCTCCAAAGCAGTCTCTATCATTATAGTTACTGAACTTTCTGCAGTGGACATTATTAATGACTCGACATCACCCACAGTTTGTGACAAGCCCATCATCATACAACATCTCGATTCGCCTATAAGAACTGTTTACGTCTCAAACCATCACTAATATCCCAAGTGAGAGAGATTATGAAATACGCTTCTCTAAAATCCACACTGGGACCTATTGTAAAAAGAGAAACGGAAATTGATGTCCTGAACTACCTTAAGATCGGACAATTTACAGCCACTATTTTTTACAATGGCATTACTAAACAATGCCGCAGATGCCTACAGACTGGCCATTTTTCGGATAACTGCCCCAAAACATGATCATTTGCTGCCGTAGTCGAAAGTGCATCAAATCCTGACATCTCTCAAGCTCAGAAGTCTACAGTTTCTAAAGTAACTCAAAAAATAATAATAAAAAAGTTTTGGCCGTTTTTGCGACCATATCTCCCCCCTCTCCCCCCCCCCTCTTTCAAATATTCACCTGAAATTACCTGCAATGAACTAACTGAAGAAATAGCTATAATACTATGGACACCTCAAAAGCACAAAACAGAAATTACAGCTGAAAAATCAACTTCAACAAGAAAAGAAACTCCAGGAAAAATAGTGCCTTCCACTTCAAAAAGAAATATTCGCATATCAGAAAACTTGACGATTCCAGCTAAAATAAGCACCAAAAGAAAAATTGTATCCCCCATTGACTTCCGTAAACTAAGAAACGTCGCAATCGCAGATAACAAAAAGTGTTAAGAAGTGTCTCATATTCCTGGCCGAAAATAAAAATTCTGCAGTAGAAGATATTCCGTAGCACGACAGAACACAGAGATCCTGATTCATGATAAACAAGTTATGCCAAAATATTTTCCATTCGACATGATGATAAACGAAAAATTCTCGCACGTGCAACCGAAGTTTAAAATCGAACAATGCGCTATTCCAATTTTTAAAGACAAGTGACCTTCCAATGGTGAAGAATAAACTTTATGGGGAAGCTGACCCTGAATAAGCTCTTGGTTGTGGTGGCATTTTGCTAAACGATAACATTTCTTACTTTTCTTTCTTCCTTACCCCTCTCTTGAATAACTTTCCAATTTTTCTCTTATCGCTTATACTCTCTTATCCTTTCTTCTTCCATTAGCTTACCGAGACGTCCGTAATCTCGGCAAACAGTCCCTTTGAACTGCAGCATATGCCTGTTTAAATTTTTTATTATAATCATTCCCTTTTAGGCAAAATTCTGTGTAGGGGGTATGGGGGCCCTTGGCCCGGGACTCTGATATGTCATTTATGATCTGTATGCTGAGTGTAGAAGAAAAATTGTCTTGAGCCGAATGAGTTACGACTCCACGACCTTCTGATAACATATTATCAGGAGGTCGTAGATAATCAAGTGTTTACAACTACAAGGTTATTAAAAACTGCATTCAGGTATTTGTAGTCAAAATTTCACTTTGATCTAAGCTAACAATTATTCGTTTCCCAACATATTTTCTGAAGACAGATTTATCGGTTGTTTCTTGTGTTATGATCATATCCTTCTCTGTTGTATCTAAATACTCCTTTAAATGCTGGTATATGAAGTATGGGTAGGGTTGTTTTACCTCTGAGAGGCACTTTTTTGCACACCATGGGCTAAATGGCCAGGTCACATGGACCCCGAAGGCTCAGAGAAGGTTGGGGGAGGGGACCCACTGGAACAGCTGTTGGGAGACAGATGGTAGCCCCCTGTCAAGGCCATACAGCGTGTTCTTTAACGTGCACAGGGTATGGCTCTCCCGCACACGGGCCACGGCTTAACGTCCCATCCGACGGACGGCGGCCTTTCCAAGCCCATCGGTGTCCCCTACTGACCGTGGGCAGGGCGGGGAAATTTGCGGAGATAAATCTCAACGCTGACCCAGCTGGGACTCGAACCTGGGAACTACAGATTACGAGCCTGGCGCGCTACCGACTGAGCCACCCCCGCCCCATGAAGTATGGTGTTATGTATTTATTATGGGGGAATATTTCTCACTCATATACGAAAAAAAGGTATGCCATGCATTTACATTGATGAAAGTTAGAATTAAGTTACATATGAGATCACGGAAAATATTTAATCTGAAAAATAGAAAAAAGCTGTAAAGTTGGCCAATCATCATTAATAAAAGCAAAAAGACTAAGCCTTATTTAGCATTCACACTTTGGCTCCTGAACTCTATTTAGCACGTTAATCAGACTCTGGGTAATCAATACCATTTGCCTTTTCAACTCGTAGAATTTATGAATGGCGGCGACAGTGTTGGTTACACTACCGTTGCCCAACAGCTGAAAGTCCAAGGGCGTTAAACTGGTGAAAGTTTACTCATAAACATAAAACTCTCCTACACGACCCTACGATGCTGCAATATACTATCGGTCACGGCGTAGTTTCAGAGGATGCAGTGCTGTTATACTCTTGGAAACAAATATCTAAAAAAAACTATGATATCAGAAATAATTCTGACTAAAGAAATAAAAAGATGTCTCATCTAGCATGTACTTCCATAAACCCAAGTATAGCAGACTATATTACACGCTGTTGTTTCTTTTTTGACATCAAATAAAAGAACATTACATTTTACGAGAAAAAAATTTCTGTAGAAAAATCAATTGACTCCGAACATCGACTATCGTTTTCTACGAGTACAACAAAATTACAAATTCAACATTTTCTTTAAATTCTCTATAAAAATCAACAATAAAAAATTACTCTATAAAAATTAATAAAATATTATAGAGTAATATTTATTAAAATTAATCTCTTATGCCCATATATCACAATTTTTATCGTCATTCTTTCAGCAGTTACTATAACCTGTAAGATCTGAATATCAAAACGAAATGTGATTGACTGTCCAATTTCCCAGAAACCATTACCTTCAGATATATAACTAGAAGAACTCATATCTATCGCCTCTGGTGCATATGAGAATCTCGTTTTCAAAGAGAATGAAGTACTTCCCTCTTTCACTCAACAGTTTTAATTGGAGCCACCGGACATGGGGAAAAATGTATTATTACTAATAATGTACAATTTATAACATAGTTATTCGTCTTTAAATTACTAAAAATTGTATTTTCCACACCTCTCTCAGAAAAATGGGTAGATTACTGCTGTCAGTGATATCTTGAAAAGCTATCACTGAAATTTCAAATATCTATTACATACAAATTATTTAAAAACTTGATAAAAACTATGACGTTTCCATATTTAGTGATTTGTAAAAGATATATAAAAACCTCAGTATTTGAAAAATGCGAATTATATTTCCTTAGTATTAATCCAACTAAAATAGTTTTCTAATTCTCATTTCAATGTTCCCAATGAAAACTTCACGATGTTCACATTCCACTACCAAAATTTCAAATTTTTATCATTAATACATCGTTGCAATATTTGTTTGGAATTTTGGAATTTTTAAATTTTTTCACCGTTTCAGGGTGCGATTATAGTGTTCGAAAGATTCCGAAAGTGCTAATCGTAACATTTTATCAATTTCTATCTAACCCAAAAAAGAATTTTCCATAAATCTTTTTCTGCTGAAACAAAAAAATTGTTTTTTCACACCCTGGGTCTAAGGCGCAACTCATTGGTGAAAAGGAAAATTCCGTGACCTTCACATTCCACCCTGAGCCGTCCCATGGCGAGTGATAAGAAAATAGGTGTTAGCGCACTTGGCTACTGATCTAAAGGACCTGGGTTCGAGCCCCGGGTAAGGCATGGATGTACGTGTCGTTTTTCTGCTGAGGACCTGCCATCCTCTCAGACCCTCTACTATGGCATATAAACTGACAGGCTCCTGTCAGACCTCTGTGGCAAGCAGCTGCTTGAGGGGGTAATTTATTTTTTTCACATTCCACCAGCAAAATCTCAAGTTTCTACCATAAATACATCGTTTGTAATATACGTTTGAAATTTCAAAATATTTCCGCCGTTAGAAGCCGCAATTAAAGTTTTCGGATGATTCCGAAAGAGCGAACTATAATATTTCATTAATTCCTATCTAACCAGGAAAAGAATTTTTCATTTATCTCTAAAAACAAAGATTATCTTGCTAAACAAAGAAGTTGTGTTTTCCCACCCCCTGGATCCAAACCGCCAACTAATTGTCAGTGTAAATTTCGTGACCTTCACATTCCACCACCAAAATTTCAAATTTCTAGCATAAATACACCGTTTGCAATATTCGTTTGAAATTTTGGAATTTTCAACATTTTTCACCGCTAGAGAGCGTAATACAGCTTTAGAGAGATTCGGAAAGTGCATATCGTAATATTTTATCAATACCTATCAAACACAAAAATAATTTTTATCTCTGTAAACAAAAAAGATCGATGTCTACAGATGGACGGACAGACAGATGAAAAGCGAAACGAGATAATAGTTCCGAGATAATTTTCTTTGAAAACGAGATAAAAACCACTAATAATTAAAATGGTGAATATGAACCATTAAAATGAAACGGAAATATTTTGTTTTCTCAAGTGTTTTTTCGTTATTGTAAGTTACTGGTGAATACATAATTCAGTTACACTTATCAAGTAATTAAAACGTTTTTTCTCAGTATCCTTACTTGAATTAGGTGCTCCTTACGGAATTTTTAATGCCGATTCCGAAAATTACATTTATTTTTTATAGGGCGTAGTTTTTGAGAAACAAAATAATAGTAATCAAATCATACAATATATATTTGCTTACTTAATTTGGTACCTAAAAATTACTTAAATAATTCGACAAAAAATGTTATTTATTAATGCTTGTATAAAAATTCTTGAGCTTTCCGGATGAGTAACCAACAATAATCGGTTAACATGGCTGAATTCACCTCTCTTTATATTTACTGCTTAATCTAATGTATAAAAAAGTTTGTCTGTCCGCTTGTGCACTAGGCCCCCAGAAGCACCAAACTTTGCATGAATGTTCATTTCACCTAGGTGAAAAATATGTGCGAACCCGCTGGAATCAACCAAAAATTGAAGTCGGAATGTTTGAATTTTTCGAAATCTCCATAGCTTTAACATTAGCTGTTAAACTTCGGTGTCTCTCATAGACTTAGCATTAGAAGTTATGCAAAATCACGTGGTGAGTGACATTTACTAAATACTTTAGAGTAGTGGCGTCCTATGGCCGAGTGGTTAGCACGCTTGGCTACTGATCTAAGGGGCCTGGGTTCGAGCCCAGCCCCGGACAAGGCATGGTTGTGTGTGTTGTTTTTCTGCTGAGGTCCTGCCATCCTCACAGACCTACTATGGCATATAAACTGACAGGCTCCTGTCAGACCTCTATGGCAAGCAGCTGCTTGAGGGGGTATTTTCATTTCATTTAGAGCAATGGTTCTCAACCTTTTATGCTTCACGTCCCCCCCGGAAAAGTGTATGTAACTGGCTTACCCCTTATATAGCTAGATAGATAAAACTATAGTTATAGTATAACAATGGGGATAAAATAAAACATATATACATATATATATATATAACATATATCTAGCGACTTTTGAGCTCTCACGGCGTATTCCTAAAAATTTTACCGCGTACTCCCACTTTGAGAATCCCTACTTTAAAGAATAAACCTGCCTTGGAATAGAGGTATAAAATTTTACCAGGGGGGGAGCATGGAGGGAGGAAGAAATAATCGTAATGAGTTTTATGGCAAATGAAACCTGCGACATGAGGATTGCCACTACTATTACTTTAGATATTTTCAGACATCCCATAGAGGAAGGAAATAAAATTTTTACCATGGGTAGCGGGGTTGGACGAAACAATCTTAATAAGTTTATGCCATATGAAAGCTTGCGACGTGGATAATATCATTTACTATATACTTTAAAGAGATTCAGACCCGAGTAACGCCGGGGAAATCTGCTAGTAGTTACTATTTCCCAATGGAACTTTCCTTGCCCAATCCATCTGGCCAAGGTTTGATGTAAAAAAATTTAAATGGTAGTCTAAAATTGCATTTTGAAGGATATACTGCATTAGAAATTTTCATACGCTCACAGTATTGATGCCATTATTTCTTTATAATTAGGAACAGAGCCATAACTAGCTCTTTTTTTTTCTCTTTTTGCCCGAGGCAAGAATAGAAAATTGCGCCAAACCCAATATAGTTTCGTAGCAGTTATTTTTCAGAAAAACAAAAGAAAAAATGCCTTTTTCTGCGCCCCCTCATTTTCTGCGCTCGAAGGCAGTGCCTCATTCGCCTCACCGCTGTTTACGGCCTTGATTCGGAGCTCCGGTGATAATTTATTTTCCTTAGAAATGCACGTCAAACAAAACATAAGGCCAGTTTCAGAATCAAGGTGAAAAAGTGCAAGAATCCTATTTTCTTGTAAGGGAAACAAAATTACGTTTATCAGTATTAATAAAATATAAAAGAACAAGGAACAAACTGAATCGACAGAAACAGATGACAACAAAATAAATTCATTGAAACTAGCTCGCTTACTGAAAACACTGAGCACGACTGTAGTAAATAAATAATACGAAAAGCGGATGAGACTTCAACACCACCATGCTCCAACTTTCTTTTTTAACCTCTGTAGAAGCTTCGAATACTTTTGGTCAATGGAATAGAGACGTCAATGAAAGCGACCAGTTCCAGCAACTTCGGTATTTTGAGAGAGAAAAAACACGCCTTATTCACATTGAAATACGAGTAACACGCAGCTGGTGGGATTGATGTGTAACCTAGGTTAGAACTCCTCCCATCTGTAGCCTAGAATCGCTCAGCCGTGGTGAATACTGCCAGAACACAGAAACGACTAATGAACAAAGGCAGAAAACACAATATACTTTGATTAATGCAATACAACAGTGAATAGCGCGAAAAAAAATAATTAGCGAGTTATTTCTATAATCGCCGCTTTTCTACCTTTTTGTTTTCCCTCTCGTTTTTAAAACAGATCAAAGTACATTACATAAAATCTTAAACTCGTTTGATAAAGATTTTGAGGAAAAAATTCATTTGGAATGTTGCATTATTTTTTTTCATTATATTGAAGTACGATATTGTGCTGTATAGGTGTGTTTGTATTGAATACAGATTTACTTGTAACTATACTCTTTTGAATAAAATTTAAAACAGTTCTACTTTTAAGACTATTCGAGGTTTTCAATTAATTAAATTATGGCATCACTTTTTGCTGTGATTTCTTTTTCGGATATCACGATTTAAGGGGGAACCTTTAAAAACATAGCTTAGAACATTGGTTCCCAATCTGTCGGCTCACCAGTGGTGCCACATACAGTATTGCGAGGTTCTGGTTGGAAAAAAAGGGCAAATAAGTGGGTTATTTTACTTCTGAATACACAATGACCAGGTCAAAAGGACTACAAGGTGCAAAACAAGTAGGACGGGAGATCTAATAAATAGCTATTAGAAGACATATGGAAGTTTCTTATCAAGGTTATCTAGCGTGTTCTTCATAGTACACGTGTTATAGCTCTTCTGCATATGGGCATGGATTAAGGTCCCATCCGATGGACGGCGAGCTTTCCATGCCCATTGGTTGGGTTGTTACCTCTGAGCGGCACTTTTTGCACACAATGGCCTACATAGTCAGATCATACGGACCCCAAGGAGTCAGAAGGTTGGCGAAGGTGACCCTATGGACAGCTGTTGGTTAACAAATGGAAACCCCAGGCATATAAATAATTTCTCAGATGCTAAATAAATATAATTTAACAAATGTATCCTTCCTGGATGAACGTTTCCTGAATTTGGAAACTAGGACTAATAGAGTATCGAAGTTTAACAAAGCGAAATGAAACTTCTCATGATGTTAAAACGCTTAAACAAAGCTTAGTACGCCATTTTCCTTACGAAGGAGGAAATGTATGAAATATTTTTTCTCTGCATTTGCCCTTCTAACGGAACTTCACGAGGGCCTCTTAATGAACAACGTTACTGCATTGTCGTTACAGCACCGTGACAAATGAAAAAAAAAATGCTATTGTAAAGACCTATGTCAGCGGCGGTGACTGTTGCGCAAGCTAATGTCCTACTTTCCAGGAGGCCAAGGCTATGCGTGGTCAGTACTCCGATCTTGCCAAGTGCCTTCAAAGGTGAGGTAAGCAGAACACAATTCGCTCTGACAAAGCAATACAGAACTCTTACAGTGATCAACAGCGGAAAAGGTTGTAGTTTTCATCTCGTGAGAACATTTTGTGTTTTTCATCACAAGACTTTCAAACTTATCCGATATCTTCGCTTAAAATACAGGAAACTGCTCGAGAATAAACACAAATGGTACATTTGTTTCTCAATTATATATTAATATTATATCAATATTTGTTATTTGCAAAGTTGACGTAATACGATCAGATTCACGATGAGACTTAATTTTAAAGAATGCATTATGGGTCAGAATATCTTAAAAATTCTAGGTATATAACATTTAAAATCTTATAACAGGCAGTTGGGTTGTTTTATCTCTGAGAGGCACTTTTTTGCACACAATAGGCTAAATGGCCACGTCACAAGGACCCCAAAGGCTCAAGGAAGGCTGGGGAAGGTGATCCACTGGACACTGTTAGGAGACAGATGGAAGCCTCCCGTCAAGGCTATCCAGTGTGTTCTTTAACGTGCACAGAATATGCCTCTCTCCCACACAAAGTTAAGCGGCTTAACGTTCCATCCGACGGACGGTGGCCTTTCCAAACTCATCAGTGTCCTTCTATGTAAGAACGCATAAGTAGCGTTTCCCATAAGAAAAATATTAATTTTTTTAATAAAAGTAATAACTGATTAGCGACCTAGATGGCTACAAGTTAGGCATGTTTTTATTGAAATTATGTGCATGAGAAACCATGATAAATTAGAAGGGCTTCTTGATTATCTCCGCTCTTAAATAAGAGTGTCTAAAGAATAACGGTGGGATTTCAAGAACAAATGTAGGATAATAATAAACATATTCAAGAAAGTAATATTTTAATTGAAAACATACTTTAAATAGTTTTTAACATAACTGGTGAATTTCCACAAATGGATACAGTATGTTCAATCGGTATTCTACTTCTTTCATACACACTTTCCTGCCAGATGGATTAACAAGGGTGGTCCAATTCTATGGGGGGCGGGGGTGGCTCAGTCGGTAGCGCGCCAGGCTCGTAATCTGTAGTTCCCAGGTTCGAGTCCCAGATGGGTCAGCGTTGAGATTTATCTCCGCAAAACTCCCCGCCCTGCCCACGGTCAGTAGGGGACACCGATGGGCTTGGAAAGGACGCCGTCCGTCGGATGGGACGTTAAGCCGTGGCCCCGTGTGCGGGAGAGCCATACCCTGTGCACGTTAAAGAACACACTGGATGGCCTTGACGGGAGGCTACCATCTGTCCCCCAACAGCTGTTCCAGTGGGTCCCCTCCCCCAACCTTCTCTGAGCCTTCGGGGTCCATGTGACCTGGCCATTTAGCCCATGGTGTGCAAAAAAGTGCCGCTCAGAGGTAAAACAACCGAACCAACCGAACCAATTCTATGGCCACCAAAAAGCCCCGATTTGATATCCATCGATTTCTTCTTTGTGGGTCTGTAAAGAATTTTATTCACGTGGACGAAATTCAAGACCTGATTCATTTGAAAGCAGAATAAGAGAAGCAACGTAGCATGCAAAAAGTGATAGCTACATCGTGTATGGCAAATCTATTTGAGGTACTCTTTCAATTAAAATATTACTGTCTTGAATACATATATTATTTTCCTACATATATATATATTGGTTCTCAAAACCTCATCATTATTTTTCGGACACCCTGTACATAACATTATTTTTAAAAAAATTGATCCATTATAATGTGAAGTACAGCAACACAAGCGGATCTGACAGCTGATAAATTCTTTTGAGGTTTAGTCACCCATTGCTGGCCTCTTGCACGACCTAAATTGGAACCTAGCACAAGTGTAAACATCAGGATTTTATCAGAACTGAGCTACTACTAACTTAGATGTCGCTATCACGCCTTTTAAGAAATCTCGAACAAAGAAAAAAATGAAAGAGGAAGCACATATTTAACTTTTTCGCTACAGAGATGTAAGTTGGGTTGTTTTACCTCTGAGCGGCACTTTTTTGCACACAGGTTAAACGGTCAGGTCACAAGGACTTGGGTTGTTTTAGGTTGTTTTACCTCTGAGCGGCACTTTTTTGCACACCATGGGCTAAATGGCCAGGTCACATGGATCCCGAAGTCTCAGAGAAGGTTGGGGGAGGGGACCCACTGGAACAGCTGTTGGGAGACAGATGGTAGCCTCCCGTCAAGGCCATCCAGCGTGTTCTTTAACGTGCACAGGGTATGGCTCTCCCGCACACGGGACCACGGCTTAACGTCCCATCCGACGGACGGCGGCCTTTCCAAGCCCATCGGTGTCCCCTACTGACCGTGGGCAGGGCGGGGAATTTTGCGGAGATAAATCTCAACGCTGACCCAGCTGGGACTCGAACCTGGGAACTACAGATGACGAGCCTGGCGCGCTACCGACTGAGCCACCCCTGGTCACAAGGACTCCGCGGGCTCAAGGTTGGGGGGAGGAGATCCACTGGACAGTTGTTGGGAGACAGATGGTATCCTCCCATCAAGGACATCCAACGTGTTCTTTAACGGGCACAGGGTATGGTTTTCCCACACACGAAGCCCCTCCGAAGGACGGCAGCCTTTCCAAGCCTATCAGTGTCTCCTACTGAACGAGGGCAGGATGGTGAGTTTTGCTGAGATTTACGAGCCTGGAGCACACTACCCCCGCCCCACACAGATGTAAAAAAAAAAAACATAGTGATCACTGAAGAGTTAATATCAAACGTCAGTGTTCTAGCATATTAAGGTTTCTTATTTTATATTTATAAACGAAGAATATCTGGGTAAGAAACTCAAAGCAGAGAGTTATGATGCCGTTCAACCCCCAATTGAAAGTTATAAATTACAGAACATTTTATTAATTTTCACGAATCAACCATTAAGTATCATACAGGTGTATCCTCCTTTCGATATTAAGATTCATTAATTGCTAACACTTTTCTCTCAGAAAGTTTGATTTGATATGGCAGTGGTATACTATAATGTAATATATAGACTACTGTGAGCTCTGACACTTTAAACTATTTACCATCTGCACAAAACACCTCAGCGAGACCGAAACCGTCAAAACCTTAATAGTTCAATCCCTGTCAAAGAATGTCTAAAGTCTCTTTTGACGCAGCTAATATTTTAAGTCACAATGACCCGATACAAAACTTGGAAAGGCTAAAAGTGAAAGTGTGCAGCTAAAATTGGATGAAACATTCACCAAGAAAGCTTCAGACCATTCCAGTTAATCTAATAGCAAAATAGAAGTGCCACAAAAGTGAATCCACCAATGAAAATACCATTTCTCTTATTCATTTACATGATGTTGTTATAAAAAAAAGATGAACTGACAGCAAAAGAACGGTGTAATTTGAGTAAAATTTTACGCTATAAAATATTTTGAGGGAAAAAAAACCCAACTAAAATAAAATAAATAAAAATAATAAATACCCCCTCAAGCAGCTGCTTGCCACAGAGGTCTGACAGGAGCCTGATCAGTTTATATGCCAAAGTAGAAGATCCGAGAGGATGGCAGGACATCAGCAGAAAAACAACACATACAACCATGCCTTACCCAGCGCTCGAACCCAGGTCCCTTAAAACGCAACAAAAAAAAAAAAGATGATGCATATATTTTCCCTAATCTCTATTTTCGGCCAGTATCTAAATTTGTTCTGTTTAAATCACGTCTTTTAAATTTTAGATTAGTCTTTATTAGTTTACAGTTAACTGTTACTCTTATATGTAGCTTCAGTTAATATTCAAATTTGCACCAAAAAAATATTACTTCGTTAAAATTTGTTTTATTATATATGTATATTTGTTTACGTTACTTCGTTAAAATGTTATGTATAGTATTAAGTATATTTATAATAAACAAGGCCGAAAAAGTTTCAAACCTGCATAGTAATTCTGTATTTTACTTTTATCGGTGAAATAGGTAAACTCGTCGGACGTCGACAACGTTTCCCGCTTAAACCATTATTTCAGCTGCGATATTCGCTTAACGTTGTTTCGAATAACGCAACTTCTACAATTTAATCCTATCGTTAAACGAGTCAAGTATACTAAAATACACTGAAAACAAAAGTACAGCAATAACTGGGCACAAACTGTTCTGAGTTAATCCCTTTTAGAATAAATTTATCTGTAAACATCATTTACCCTAAAAGCTACAATATAAGTCCAGCTATACGCATTTTATTTAAACAATATTCAGGCTATAATTAAATTTGGGTTGGGTTGTTTTACCTCTGAGCGGCACTTTTTTGCACACCATGGGCTAAATGGCCAGGTCACATGGACCCCGAAGGCTCAGAGAAGGTTGGGGGAGGGGACCCACTGGAACAGCTGTTGGGAGACAGATGGTAGCCTCCCGTCAAGGCCATCCAGCGTGTTCTTTAACGTGCACAGGGTATGGCTCTCCCGCACACGGGGCCACGGCTTAACGTCCCATCCGACGGACGGCGGCCTTTCCAAGCCCATCGGTGTCCCCTACTGACCGTGGGCAGGGCGGGAATTTTGCGGAGATAAATCTCAACGCTGACCCAGCTGGGACTCGAACCTGGGAACTACAGATTACGAGCCTGGCGCGCTACCGACTGAGCCACCCCCGTCCCTATAATTAAATACCATGTATCCTTTACTACAATAAAATGTTTGTCTTTGGTCAGTGCAAAGCAACAGGCGCAAAGATTGCTTCTTGAGAAACCCTATTTTGAACACATAAATCTTACACTTCAAAATTAAACCGATATTTTGTTCAGAGATCTATTAGCTTGACAAATTACAATTCAAGTTACAAATGAGTAAAGTTCTATAAACAGGTCTGCATTTTTTTTTGTCATGGATGCAAAAAATAGTCATGGAAAGGCATACACATCTATTACCCTTTGGTAAACGCCATAACATGCAGTGACGTGCTCGCCAAAAGGATAGAATAGTAGGTCATCCATTTCTCTCTGTCCTCAATCATCACACAAGATACATCAATAAGCCTCTCGGAATGCAAAGTATTATGGTGTCTGATGCGGCGGAATCTGGAGCCGGCCATCGTTAGAGCACCAACGTGCAGCAAGTTGCCGAAGGCGAGAATACTGTGTTCTATATTTATCAGAAGGAGACCTTATCGATTGCGCACTGGCCGCCAGCCTGCCGTATTGATCGGTAGGTGGCAAGGACAACGACCCACGAAAGACGCAAGGCGATCTGTCCCAGAGGAGTCGGGGAAGAGTCTAGGAAACCGTTCACAAGGCTGCCATCGCTAATTTGCACTGTCTGCTCAGGGTCAAGTTTGCGCCGAGGAAATATATCTTCACAAACATCCATGAATTTCAAAACTCAGAAGTTACCTTTTTGAACAACCATATTAAAATGCTGCGTGCAAAAGTTTAGAGTTTATTTTCACATTCAGTTCAAAATTTTGTCGTATTCTAGTCATTCACATTAAAAACTTTAAAAAACTTCTAAAAATGGGTGCTGTGCTTCAAATAAAAATACTTTTCGGTGCACTACACACCGAGAGTTGGTGGAACGGAATAAATAAATTTTTGTTCGGTTTCCCGATAGTGCGGAAAGTTATCAATTAAGTTTCTGGACAAGGAAACAAATCATTTTTTTAATCAGAAATATTTTAAGGTTCTACTTTTTCCTTGAAATTTTCATTATTAGGTACATCACTAGAAAAGTTCGCATTTTTGGCGTTCTTAATGCAATCTATGCTGGATTTTATTTGCTACATATAGGAAAGAGAAGAATCCACTCTTAGTTTCTACAGGCCTCATACAACTCCACTAAGACCGAAGTTCATTGACCAATGACTCGTAGCTAGCACAACATAAAAATTCTACTTGCTGGAGTAGCAAAAGTAGTCCCAGCCACTATGCTGTTAATAATAGTTTCAGTACGATTCAAGGAAAAGAAGTCGAAAATTGTTTACGTATACCATTTGGTACTGGTAGCAGTTGAAGATATTATCAATAAATGTTGCTGCAAGGTGACAAACAGAAAGGGAAGCGAGCTCAAGGAATTCGTGGAATCATTTACTTGTTTAGAAGTTTTCAAAGATCCTTAATCCTACTTTGTAAATGATAATTTTACGCTGAATTCTGCCATTCTCTTTGTAATGGTGAGAATATTTATTCACGATCTGGATAGTACTTCGGCACATAAGGCAAAGGTTGAAGTAAGTTCAGTGTTAGGGCACCAAGATGAGTGGTCAGGACTTTACCTATGAGTTAGGTAGGTAATACATTAAGTCACATTAGTTTGTTGGGTTGTTTTTACCTCTGAGTGGCACTTTTTGCACACAATGGACTAATGGTCAAGGTCACAAGGACCTCAAGGGTTTAAAGAAGGTTGGGAAGGGGATCCACTGGAGAGCTGTTAGGAAAGAGATGCAAGCCTTCCGTTAAGGTCATGCAGGGTGTTCTTTAATATGCCCAAGGTATAACGCTATCTTGTACACGGAACCACGGCTTAACCTCCTGTCAGACGGAAGGCGGCTTTTTCAAGTCCATCGGTTTCTGACGTTCTTTGAGTGAGGACAAAGTGCTGTCAGTTTTGCATCAGGCTTGTAAACTGAGCACCCAGGTCGACTCCCTACTGTGACGGTGGGGATTTGTGAGCAAATCCCCACCTTATCCTCCACGAAAACCGGGGTTGATGGCCTTGGTAAAACTCGTGGTCCGTAGCAGGCGCGTATCTAAAAAAAAATTCGAGGGGAAAGAAATATAATCGAGCCGAAAAAATGCAAAAGGGAGGCCAAGATACTGGATTTCCAATGCAGTATAACATTTCTCCTCCGTTTTACAGGTCTTTAGAGAAAATTCTTGAAAAATACATGAAATACATACAAGTTTCATAATTTCTTGACTTTATTACCATTATTAGCATTCTGAAAGGGGGGTGGAGCAACCCCTCCTCCGGCACTGGCCCGTAGGACATTATACCTTGGTCCCTCTCTGCAGGAATCATACCTGCGCACGTTCAGCCTCGTTCGGACGAGGCGACATCTCAGAGCAACACAGTAGGTTGATTCCGTACCTGCAGGCTAACTGTCGCTCGAGGGTCTAGTCATTGTTTGCTGACAATTTTCTCGAAATGAAGAGCCGTGTTGATGTGTTGTTACCCGATGAAACTGAAAACCAAGGGCAACAGCAAGAAGTGTGGACGTGTTTGGCAAGAGAAACGTGTGTGTTGGCAATAGTAAATGTGCAGCTGAAGGAGCTACATTTTTCCCCCCTGTATTTTTTGTTACTTTAATTATTGTTTAAATGCATGATGTACGTACTTATTATATCTCAAACTAAATGATCGAGCAAATATGGAAAATTAGAAACTTTTGCGTTTTATTGAAACTTTACACGTCATTTTTCCTTTGTTGGATGTTACTACGAGAGTGTACAAGGGCAGAAAAATTAAAGAGCTATTAATAGAAAAGATTATTGCAGAACTTGGAATTAAAAAACTTGGGAAGTCAATTTCAGCGAGATAAAAAAAAAATTGTTAAGAAAAGTGAAAAATTCGAAGTTCTTGTAGGTTTTGGTTAGGATCCCTTATATTCACCATCACGTATGAATTAAGAGGAAGACGGGGGACAAGATGACTTTGGCAATCTTAAGGTCAAATGGAATAGACTTATTTTTTTTTCATTAAGCAGTTTATTTACAAACTGCTTAATCATAAACATTTACTACTGCTCAAATTATTATTTTATGTTTTGGAGACAATTAACTTTTATACATTTTGGAGATAATTAGTAATTAGTTTGGATAAATCATAAGGCTAAATCCAGCAGCGGTAATCCTACCATGTGGCTTATTCTATTAACTCCCTCTATTACCTACTATTAAAAGAAGCATCGTGCCATTGAACAATGAAAAAATCATATCGATCATGTATTTAAGTTTATTTACAATGAATTTTCAAACTTCGGGTTGAGAAAACCACCAGTTCTTATTTCCTGGAAAAATACGGCAATGGTAGCACTATACCACCGTCCGATTTAAAATGTTAAATGGCGCGAAAATTCTTAAATTCCATCTTAATATGTCATTTCTGAATAAATTTCCCATTGAATATATCTTTAACAATTGAATTAGTACACTCTTTGCACACTAAGATTTTAAAAATATTGTTATAGACCTGTATAAGAACAGAGTCAAAACTTGGAGTTAATTAGTTTGGCTTCTGACAAGTCCATACATAAAATACACGTAACACTTTCTGACAATCCATATATATATAGTATTTTGTTACATATTTAGTTCTATCTAATAAGGTTGATTACGTTTCATGGTGGGAAGGGGTGGCTCAGTCGGTAGAGCGCCAGGCTCATAATGTGCAGTTCCCAGGTTCGAGTCTTAGCTGGGACAGCATTGAGATTTATCGCCGCAAAACTCCCCGCCCTTCCCACGGGAAGTAGGGGGACACCGATGGGCTTGGAAAGTCCTCCGTCGGATGGAATGTAACGCCATGGCACTGTGTGCGGGAGAGCATACCTTGTGCACGTTAAAGAACATGCTGGATGGCCTTGACGAGAGGCTACCATCTGCCTCCCAACAGCTGTTCCAGTGGGTCCCCTTCTACAAACTTCTCTGAGCCCTCAGGGTCCTTGTGATCTGGCCATTTAGCCCATGGTGTGCAAAAAAAAGTGCCGCTCAGAGGTAAAACAACCCAACCGTTACATAGAACTGTTTTATATGCAAATATATTTCATTGGCGTGCAACCTACGACGAATAAATTGTGGCGACGGTGTATGTGGCTCAATAGTTATAGGGTGGTCTGTAAATGGTAGCTAGGTAGTCACTGGAAGGAGAGCTATGCACCAATCCCCTGTGATGATGCATAGAACCAGCCAGGCCTAGCACCTAATGTCCGACCCCGCCTTCTCGTGGTGCGGACCGTTAGTAACTTTCAAAAGAGATACTCTCTTGTGGAAGTGAACGGAAGGGGAGGGCTGCCAGATTAGTGTGGCCTACTGATCCGGACAACTATGGCTACTTTTCTTTTTTTTCTACCCTGCTGAAGAGTGGTCAACCACACAGGGTCCTGGTGCTGACCATATAAACCTACTGGACAGATATATGGCTCTGAGCTTGATTATGGATCCTGATTTTGCTGCACTGGTGGGCTTCTGTGGAGGGAAAATCTTCCGCTGTGTTTTCTGTTTGTTTGTGGGTTGACAGCCCCAAGTGAATAGATTCACAGGATATGTTTATCAGCTGGTGGATAATCCTGAGCAGAGGTCATCGCAGGCCCCTGAACTCTTTGCTTCTATTGGCATCGTCAAATTCTACGTTGGAGGAAATCTTCCAGTGTAGATGGCTTCAGCCTTTAGTAGTGGGGGAACGGGTCTTTGCCCCATGTCTGCGATTAGGGGGCTGTTTGATATTGTCGGCATTCCCTCTCTCAATAAACATAGTTTCTTTAAACATCCCACTAACCATTTTCTCTCCATAGGTAGTTGGAATGTGAGGACTCTGCACAGAAATTTTTCTCTTGATGTCCTCACACAAGAATTCCACCATTATAATTTAGATATTCTTGGCTTGCAAGAGACCAGATGGACAGATAAAGGTCAGATTCTTAAAAATAATCTTAAATTTCTCTTTTCAGGGAGGGACGACAATAAGCATCACCAAGGCGTGGGTCTGCTTCTCAGCAGACACGCTAGCGATGCTCTTCTAGGATATGAGTGCATTAATGAAAGGTTTCTTACAGCTAAATTTCAGACAAGCGTTAAAGACTTGAATGTTATCTGCTGTTATGCCCCCACTGAGGATGCCGATGAGGATGAGAAGGATAGGTTTTATGAACAACTTCAGGATATTTTGAATTCTGTCAAGAAAGGAGATATTACCCTTGTTCTTGGTGACTTCAATGTCAAAGTTGGTACTGACCTTTGGGGAGGAGTAATAGGCCCTTTTGGTATTGGTAGCTGCAATGGGCAACGTCTCCTACAGGTAAGTAAACTCAATGGATTCAGAATAACTAACACTTATTACAAACACCGCGACATACATAAGTACACATGGGTTTCACCTGATGGGTTGCATAAGAATATGACTGATTATATATTAACAGCAAATGGGCTAGTTTGGTTAGGAATACCAGGTCATATAGGGGAGCCGAAATTGTATCTGACCATTACCTTGTTGCAACTCAAACTTAAAAAGTGTTGAGCTAGGGTTAAAAAATTTACTTTTAATACTGAAGCTCTGAAAGATCCAGTTATAGCCAAAGCTTACCAAGATAGGTTACTTAGTCATTAGGACAGTCATGGTATGCTTACTACTGAAGTTGAGGAAGAATGGGATCATTTTAAACAGGCTTTTTTGGACACTAACAGTACTCTTTTAGGAAAAAAGGAGCAGAAGAGACAGAATTATCCGAGTGATAAGGCACTTGAGCTTATTTCGGAAAGAAAGAATTGCAGGAATGTCCTTAATCAATTCCCTACTAATCCTAACAGAAAGCATTACAGAGAACTTAATAAACGTGTAAAAGATCAGTTAGCTGCTGATAAGAATCTTTGGCTTGACTGACAAAGCCGAGGAAGCAGTTAGACAGCACAACAGCAGAGAGCTGTACCAGATAGTTAATGTTTTATGTGGTAAAAAACGGACAGGCGTACAAGGATTGAAGGATAAACAAGGTAAGGTTATAGAAGGGGAGGATTCTGTCATGGCTAGGTGGGCTGAGCATTTCAGTGATGTTCTAAACAATGTAGTTGGTTCTGCTCCCATTGTTTGCAGTGATGATGGATGCATTGGTGGCTTTAATGTTGGCCCTATAACACAATCTGAAGTTATTTTGGCTGTTTCTAAACTTAAACGACATAAATCCCCAGGGGTAGATGAAATTACTACCGAAATGCTTAGAGCTGGGAATGTTTCGGTTACCACTTGGGTGACTGAAATTCCGAATATCTTTTACGATAAAGGCATGGTTCCTACGGATTTTACCAGAGCTATTGTTATCCCTATTTTCAAAAAAAGGTGATCGCAGTTCTTGTGATAACTATAGGGGTATCAGCCTACTCTCTGTTCCAGGTAAAGTTCTTTCCATGATTGTGCTGATTGAATTAAGAATCTGGTTGACAGTCAATTGCGTGATGAGCAATGTGGATTCAGAAGTGGTAGGGGATGTGTGGATCAGATATTTTCACTTAGGCAGATTCTTGAGAAATGTTTAGAGTTTCAGAAACCTTTGGTTGCTAGCTTTGTTGATTTCAAAAAGACTTTCGACTCTGTTGATCGTCATAATTTGTGGTTGATTGTGAGATCATATGGTATACCAGACAAGTTAGTTAACATTATGAAAGCTCTCTATAATAACACTGAGTCGTGTGTGAGGAGAGTTGGTAAGGCTTGTAGCAATTGGTTTAGCATTACTTCTGGTGTTCGACAAGGGTGCATTTTGTCTCCTTTTCTCTTTAGCTTGGTTATTGATTACGTTATGCGAAATTCACTTCAAGGGAAAGATTTTGGCCTTAAATGGGCTGGAGATACGAAAATTTCTGATTTAGATTATGCGGATGATTTAGCCCTTTTGGCAAATGATGTTGATGAGATGAACTCTTTCATTCGAGCCGTTGATGAGACTGGTAGTAGAGTAGGTTTGGTTATAAACAGAGAAAACTAAAGTGATGAAAATTGGTCAGGCAGGCTGTGATTCAGTTAATCTGAATGGTTGCAGTCTTGAGAAGGTGTCACAGTTTAATTATTTTGGGAGCTATGTAACAGATAATGGTGATGTGCGGCATGAGATTAACAGACGAACAGGGATTGCTGCCGGGACTTTTAAGAATCTATGGAGAGTGTGGAGATTTGGGTTGTTTTACCTCTGAGCGGCACTTTTTTGCACACCATGGGCTAAATGGCCAGGTCACATAGACCCCGAAGGCTCAGAGAAGGTTGGGGGAGGGGACCCACTGGAACAGCTTTTGGGAGACAGATAGTAGCCTCCCGTCAAGGCCATCCAGCGTGTTCTTTAACGTGCACAGGGTATGGCTCTCCCGCACACGGGGCCACGGCTTAACGTCCCATCCGACGGACGGCGGCCTTTCCAAGCCCATGGAGAGTGTGGAGAAATAGGCGTATACACCTAAAGACTAAAATTAGACTGTATAATAGTTTGGTTCTTTCTAGGGTTAGTTATGGTAGTGAAACTTGGACACTTTGTAAACAAGATAACAGGAAACTCGATGCTTTTGATTCCAGATGCTTACGCAGTATCTTGGGCATTAGGTGGTTCAACTTTGTAACTAATGATGAGATTAGGCAAAGGAGTTTGCAACCTCCTTTAAGCAGCATATTGTGCAGAGAGAGACTCCGTTGGTTTGGCCATGTTGCCCGTATGAATAATTATAGATTGGCGAATAGGGTTATGAACAGTGTGCCTAAAGGCCTCAGAAAGAAGGGGAGACCTAGGATGCGGTGGGCAGACACTGTCAAACAGGACCTTGTTAGAATTGGTGTGCAGTGGCCAGATGCAGTAGATGTAGCTCAGGATAGACTTGCTTGGAGAACTAAATTGCACGGTCTGGTTGGACCTCCGTAGCCCATGGCTGCTTGAGGATGATGATGAGAATGATGAGTTATAGGGTTACCATTTTGTGAGCACCGAACCGTGCGATACCGCATACCGCACGAATACCGCATACTGGCAAATCGCACGAACCGTGCGATATGCCAGTGAGGATCGACTGGTTTTAGGAAGGGTACCTAGTTGTCCTTTCTGACGCAGAGTGTCAGGCTAAGAGGCCTTTTTAAATATTTTTTTTTGTTTGTGTTTTGTACGTTATTTTGGATTTCACCAAAAAGCATATGCTACGTGGGAGGCCTCCGTACCAGCAACTGGAATGTTAATCGAGGTAGCAGCGTCAGGGGGATGGAGGTCACTCACTGCTGGTGTCTGCTGACAAGTGACCCTGGGGTCAGCGACCTTGCCACATGGCCGAAGCGGAGAAGGGAGAAGAGTGTTGGCAACGACGAAGGAGAGAGCCAGTCGAAGGAGGAACACGTGAAGACGTAAAATTGTAAAGCTGGTAAATGCCGACTGGAAACGGCATTGGGCTCTGTGAAAACAGCTGAACAGGCATAGTAAACTGGTGATGTAATGCTATGTAACTAAGCATATGTCCTTGTCTATCAAGCACGTTTGGAAGGTTCAATAAATAATTGTTATATTTAAGTAAAGGCTGGAGTTGGGTTGTTTTACCTCTGAGCGGCACTTTTTTGCACACCATAGGCTAAATGGCCAGGTCACATGGACCCCGATGGCTCAGAGAAGGTTGGGGGAGGGGACCCACTGGAACAGCTGTTGGGAGACAGATGGTAGCCTCCCGTCAAGGCCATCCAGCGTGTTCTTTAACGTGCACAGGGTATGTCTCTCCCGCACACGGAGCCACGGCTTAACGTCCCATCCGACGGACGGCGGCCTTTCCAAGCCCATCGGTGTCCCCTACTGACCGTGGGCAGGGCGGGAAATTTTGCGGAGATAAATCTTAACGCTGACCCAGCTGGGACTCGAATCTGGGAACTACAGATTACGAGCCTGGCGCGCTACCGACTGAGCCACCCCCGCCCCCAGGGAGTCCGGTGTCAGTAATCATCATGCAAAGGTGAATCGGGTGAGGGAAGGTGATTCACATGCTGTAAAGGAGAATAACGAGGCAATGATAGCCAGAGTTAAAATGCCTTTAGGTGAAATTCTAAGGAGGGAGAAAAGGTCGAAGTGTGAGAGGACGATTCCCGCTGATTATAAGCTGGTTAGAGAAAATGGCGCAAGCAGTGGTCGATTCAGGGGTGGAGATAACGGTGGTCAGAAAAGGAATGCTAGAGGAAGAAAAAATACATAGTGAAGAGCCACATAATAGTACGTGGGCCCTTCGACGAGACGAAACGAGCAGAGGTAAAGGAGCTTGCTTTGAGCCTAATAGAAGAGACTGATTCGCCCAATGCCAGGGGTGGAAAAGTAAAAGTATTATGCGCAGTAGTTGATGGACTACGAGAAGAAGTACTGTTAAGTGCAGAAACATTTTGTGATCTTTTAGAGGAAAAGGAAAATGTACCAAGGACTATACAGCCCAAAGTACAAGCTGTTCATCAAGATGCCGATCAACAGGAAGGTGAGGTAAGAGGAGGAGCCTGAGGACGTAGGAGCGAAAATAAACTCCTGAAGAAATAAACCCTCTCGCTACTAGTGATGTGAGACTGTTTAAGATTCAGCAGAGGAATGACTCCTCACTTAGAATAGCCCATAATGAAGCAAAAGAGAAGAAGAATAACTATTTTTATTTGGACGATTTGCTATACCATAAGGTATTAGGAGAGTCTGTGAGTCAGCTTGTAGTACCATTTGAAAGACGTCAAAAGATTTTAGAACTGGCACACGAGTCCGTATTTGGTGGTCATTTAGGTACGAAAAAGAGTCAGGAGCCGATTAGATATTCATTCTTTTGGCCCTCATGCAAGGAGGATGTTAGAAAGTCCTGTCTGAAATTACCCTTTGAAAGGGTAAATCTGTATGCTATTGGTCCAATAGACCCGCGATCTGCAAAAGGGCACAGGTTCATATTGTGTCTCATTGATCAGCATACTAGATGGACTGAGGCGGTGTGCCTAACATCGCTTACAGCAAAGAACACCTGCGAAGCTCTATTAGTGATATTTCAGCGGACAGGCATACCTTCTGTTATCGCAACAGATAGGGGGACAAATTTTACGGCAGAATTAACTCCAGAAATGGAAAAGAGAATTGGAGCTTCACCTCGATTTTCTACTCCAGGACATCCTCCAAATAACGGTTTAGTCAAGATATGTTACACTACGTCATTAGAGAGGAACCTAGGCAGTGGCACAAGGCCGTACCATTTTTACTGTGGGCGTACCGGGAGGTACCCAATAGTACTACTGGTACTATATCTCCATTTCAGTTGATGTATGGGAGGCAACCAACAGGGCCACTCTCAATTCTAAAGAACAGCTGGACTGACGAACAAGTCATGCCGGTGGGTATTCCAGTTATTGCTGCTCAATATCTTCAGGAATTAAAGATCAGGCTAGAAATAGCAGCATCACAGGTTACGGATCTAGCAGAAGAGAATCAAAGGAAATATGCATATTATTACAATAGGAGCGCTCGGGTTAAGAAGTTTAAAGACGGAGATCAAGTGATAGCTTTAACGGCAGACTCAAATAACAAGCTGTATGCCAGGTGGATAGCTCCAGCAACAGTAGTGCGACGCATATTTCCGCACAGTCGTCCCATGGCCGAGTGGTTAGCACGCTTGGCTACTGATCTAAAGGACCTGGGTTCGAGCCCCGGGTAAGGCATGGATATGTGTGTCTTTTTTCTGCTGAGGTCCTGCCATCCTCTCAGACCTTCTACTGTGGCATATAAACTGACAGGCTCCTGTCAGACCTCTGTGGCCAGCTGCTTGAGGGGGTATTTATTTTATTTATTTATTTATTTATGAGATAAGGTTACCAGACGGGGCAACCAGACATGTTCATGCGAATAGGTTGAGAGAATTAAAAGCTCATTGTAATGTGGTAGGGGTGATCTTTGATGAAGATACCGAATTTGGAGAAATAATGGAAATGCCTAGAGCAGCAGCACAAGAAAGAGGGAGCAAGGGCGGGCTACAGCCGATGAATTATGCTTTTCCGAACCTGTCAGCAGAGCAAGCAAAGGAACTGCATGAACTATTGAACGAGTTTCCGAGGTTTTTTCCAAATCGTCCAGGCAGATGCAAGCAAGGGCAGCGTAGCATAAGATTAAAATAAGGCAGTCATTTGAAAACGCTACACAGGTACAAGGTACCACATGCGATGCGAGAACAGGTAGAAAGACAGATAAATGAATTGCTGGAAGCAGATATGATAGAGCCAGCACAGAGCGAGTTCACGCATCCCATTGTGTGTTGCAAAAAAAGATGGGACCATGCGGTTATGCTGTGATTTTAGAATGGTGAATGGTTACACAGTACCTGATGCTTTTCCCATGGCTCATGTACCTGATCTATTATACAAGGTAGGCACTGCTAATTACATCTCTACAATAGACCTATTACGTGGGTACTGACAGATAGCTGTCTGCTTCCCTCTGCCAGCTCTAACTGCTTTTCTACTCACAAGGCTCAGTACCAATGGAAGGTTCCGTTTGGTTTAATTGGAGCGGCTTCCTGCTTTCAACGAATAATGAATTAAATACTAGCTGGGCATCAGGATTATTCGGTAACTTATCTAGATGATGTAGCGATTTATTCTGAAACCTGGACAGATCATATGAGGCATCTAAGAGAAGTGCTAATGGAATTAGAAAACGCAGGGCTTACAGGAAACTTAGCAAAATGCTGTTTTGCCCAAAATACGGTGAAATATCTAGGACATATAGTAGGGTCAGGCACCAATAAACCTGACCCGGAAAAACTGGTAGCTATACATCGTTTGCAGATCCCCAAGACGAAGAAAGAAATCCGTGGAGCTTTAGGGCTGTTTGGGCATTATAGGGATTATATTGCCAGGTTCGCGGAAATAGAACAGATAGAGGCTATCTTCTCAGTTCTATTTCTATATCTAACAGAATTAACTAGGAAAAATACTCCCGAACGAATTATCTTTTTAAGGCTGGAGTGGAACCATTGACAGCCGATGCGAATAAAGCATTTCAGACCCTGAAAGAAAGGTTATGTACCGCTCCAGTATTGGATGTACCAAAACATGGGGAACCCTACATAATGTATGCTGACGCATCTAATTATGCAGTGCCTCGCCCAGACAGATAACAAGAATAATATCAAGCCTGTAGCTTATGCCAGTCAGAAATTGACAGACACACAAAGAAGGTGGGCAACAGTTCATAAAGAAGCTTACGCAATTATCTTTGGATTAAAAAAGTTTGAATCGTGGTTATTTGGTGTTCCAGTGAAGGTTATCTCCGATCATACTCCTTTAACTTATCTAACAACGGCGAGTCCACAAAGTTCGAAGCTGCAAAGATGGTCTTTAGCTCTTCAGCAATATCAGGTATCCATTGAGCATCGTCCTGGTTCCCAGCTCAAACATGTAGATGTATTGTCTAGACTCGAAGTCACTGATGAGCAAAATTGTCTAAGGGAGGGGACACTAACACCTTTTACAAATTCAAGAGGTCAGGCTGACGCCAATGTCGACGACTTTCAGCCTATAGAGTCAGAGGGTACGTACGGGAAGGAGATATCTCAGTAGCCGCGAAAGGTGTGCATAGCCTTTCGCCTAGTAGTTCACCTGTAAACGAGTGAACCACGCGAGGATGGCATACCTTCGTCAAAGACAGGTATTAGTGAGAGAATTAATCTATAAACTGTTTACTCTCAGACAGCTGCTTCAGACACCATGTTTTTTTGTGTGTGAAGCAAAAAGACAATATTTAGATTCAGTGCACCGGGTTATACCTAGAAGTTCTTTTATATTTAGGTGTAGTGTACATAGATGTGCAAAAGATGTACCAATTCGCGGAAAATTTATAGAATTCACAAGGAGACCTCGAACTCTGAATTTTATGACATTGAACTCCCAAGTTTATGAGAAAATAGACTCTAATTTTCAGCAAGCAACTGGACTTTTTAGTCAGCAGTTAACAGGATTAACTACTGACTTCTGGCAGGGAGGTGTCAGGCTAGAAGCCTTTTTAAATATTTTTTCTGTTTGTGTTTTGTACATTATTTTGGATTTCACCAAAAAGGCATATGCTACATGGGAGGCCTCCGTCCCAGCAACTGGAATGTTAATCGAGGTAGCAGCGTCAGGGGGATGGAGGTCACCCACTGCTGGTGTCCGCTGACAAGTGACCCTGGGGTCAGCGACCTTGCCACATGGCCGAAGCGGAGAAGGGAGAAGAGTGTTGGCAACAACGAAGGAGAGAGCAAGTCGAAGGAGGAACGCGTGAAGACGTAAAATTGTAAAGCTGGTAAATCCGACTGGAAACGGCATTGGGCTCTGTGAAAACAGCTGAACAGGCATAGTAAGCTGGTGATGTAATGCTATGTAACTAAGCATATGTCCTTGTCTATCAAGCACGTTTGGAAGGTTCAATAAAAAATAATTGTTATATTTAAGTAAAGGCTGGAGTGGAACCATTTTATTTGGGAGGAGCCTGAGTATCGAGTCCCTGCAATTGCGATAAAATCTTCGATTTTATCTGAAAGCCCCTTTCACCCGTCGTGTATTGCGATCGAACCGGAGATACATTCCTAAGTGATCCCAATAGACAGACAACCGAAGAAGTAACATCACACACAGTACTACGAGTTATAAATCATAATGTGCAAAGTTAGGAGGATTTAGCATTTCTCAAAAGAGCATCTATACAGTGAAGTAGGTATGTCAAAAAGTCGTAGAGCCACCATATATTAAGAAGTTGCACAATGTCAGTGGACAAAACCCTGCAACCCAAAAAACAGTTGTAAAACCACGAAGGTACCCAGTGAAATGCCCACAATATCATCTGCGACAATCTTCACTTCCAATGCACGTAAAAGTCTGTGCTAGGTCTGTGCAAAAATGCCCACAGTCTGTGCAAAAATGCCCTCAAGTTACTGCCTCGTTACGAAACGGTGCACACACTGGATTTTATACTCGTACAAGTTGTATGAGCGTTACAAGTGGAAAATGTGGCCACATTGATGAGGGATGTGTACCTAGACAACTGCAACAAGTTCCAATCAATATATTACTGACTAAACAGCTCATCACAAGAGGTACAGAGAATGTGCCGAAGTTCTTCCCAAAGGTTTTAAGATCATTGCCGGGTACAGATCAAGGGAAGTTGAAATCCTTAGGGTAGAAAAGGACACCAAAATGAACTCCCTATACTATATAAACGTTCTGCAGCCAATATACCGAGGTGAATTGCCTGCCTTGTATGATAAGGCGTCAACACCGTATGGTTGCATCAAGACAAAGCTTCGATCACACCAGCTTCTAACATATATATATATCTTCAACGATGACAGAGGTGACCAGAATCTGCGCTACACGTTTCGAGGGTAGTCTTGTGAAGTCACCAGATGCTTCGCCCATGGAATTTTGCGCATTTGGACTCTTGAAACGAGTTCTAGATAAAAGTCGAACGCGGACTGTTGATGGATTATGGAAAGTTTTCAAGGAGGATTTCATATGAGAGTATCTCGCTGTTCCCCTACCTAGCTATGAGCTGTTGGTGTCCTTGTGATATGGGCATTTAGCCACTGATTGTAAAAAAACGTGGTTCAAGGATTAAACAACCAACCCATATGAGCTGCATACCCCTCTCTCGCTGTTCCATTGAACGCAAAAATGCCTATATTAGTACCAGTTCTTAACTGCTTTTTGCCTGACTATATTACGGTCAAATTTGTTATTTTTCAGCGAAAACTCTAATTTCCTAGATTTAGCATTACATAAAAAAGATTTATTTACGTACATTTTTAACACTATTTTAATATTGCACACAAATTCCATAGAAGTACAGGGTGGGCCAAAAAGTCAATACACAATTTGAAAAAGTTATTACTTATTGCAGCGACTTGCAGTAAGCTGCATTTGTCCAACTCAAGTTTTTCTTTCGCAGTTATTTCAGTGTGCGCACCCTTTGTCGCCCATAGCACATCTAACTGAAGTTCATTTCAAGCCATGCAGTTCCACATGTCTTCGCTACCTGAAGCAAATGCAATGGCGATACGAGTATTCAGGTCAATAACACCTCGCACCTTGGACGTGTACACTTTGTCTTTGACATATCCTCACAAGAAGAAATTACGGGATGTAATGTCCGGAATAAGCTTGACATCATTGTCAGACGTGCTGAGTCTGCCGTTCTTTTCGATCAACAACACTGCCAGTTTCCAGGAATTCCTTGCGCCACGCTCTGATTCTGCTACGGGATGGTAGGTACTTGTTGAATTGTGTGCGGAAATTTCTCTGTACCGATTGGTTTCAAACTTTTCACTGTATTTGATTTGGTTTCAAAAAGGCAATATATGAGGTAGGTCCTAACAGTTATGCCTTAGATCTGCTTCCCCAACCTTCTCTAAGCCCTTATAATCCTTTATGACCTAGCCATTTAGTTCATTGTGTGCAAAAATGTACTGCTCAGAGGAAAAAACCAGCTAATTATATATATATTCTGAAACTAAATAATACATGCAAAGAGTAAATAATTTTAAACATAGTTATATTAATATCTATATTTTAAAAAAAGGCACTGACTGATGTTTGGCATATGAGTACTTGTACAAAGTAGTGATTTAAACCTTCAACTTATAAATGATGAGCTATTTATATTAGATCTCAGATGCAATGAAACATAGATAAAACAAAAAGTCGCCAAATCTAGAGACAAAATCGTTAAAATGGCAACATTCTCATTTATCTTTTCTACAACAAAGTGAAAACAATAGCTCATTTTAAAAAAGCTAAAAATATTCAGGGGTATTCTCCTGAATATTCTAAAAGTGTATATTTTGAAAACGCTTCATGGTTTAAGCAAAACAGCGACCAAAACTACATATTTTTTTTTTGCAGTTTGCATCTTGCTAGTCTGTGAAGTATCTACAGATTAAAACGCAATAGTCACTAAGATTTGGATTGGGTTTCCTCTGAGCGGCAGTTTTTTTAACACAGTGAGCTAAATGGCCAGGTCACAAGGACCCCTGAGGCTCAGAGTAGGTTGGGGGAAGGGGACCCATTAACGAGCTGTTAGAAGACATATGGTAGCCTCCAGTCAAGACCATCCAGCGTCTTCTTTAACGCGCACAGGGTATGGCTCTCTCGCACATGAGGTTACGGGTTAACGTCCCATCCGACGGACGGCGGCCTTCCCAAGCCCATCGATGTCCCCTACTAGCCATGGGCAGGGAGTTTTTGCAGAGATAAATCTTAACCCTGGAATAAACACTAAGTACCACTGGTAATAAAAGATAAATTTTGTTCGTCACACGATTGGAACGGTGAAAGCAGAAGGGAAAAAATTATGGATGCAGATTTAAAAAACCTGAAGGGCAAGAAATGCAGTCTGCTTCTATAGATCTGTGGTTATAGGCATGGACGGTTCTAGGGAGCGGGGGGTAAGGACCATGACCTCCCTCTCTTTTCAAAAAGTTTGTAAGTAAGTAATAGAGGCGAAAAATTACTGTATTTCATTCATTTTTCAAAAAATATTTTAAAGAGCTGAAAAACTGAGAGGATAATGCATTGAAAATCCAATTTCTTGCCTGCACGATTATGCTTCTTATCCCCCCCACCCCCCAATTTTTTTCTAGATAAGGGTCTGAATCTAAGGAGATATTTTTCAATGGTCGCATTACCGACCACGAAATATTTGCTGTAGCCGTTAAAAAAATTAATGCCAATAAATTAAAAATTATTAGTAATTAATAAATAAAAAATATAAATTAAATAAAATGACAAGGTCTATTCTGAACATTATATAACAGATTTGTACGGTAAACTTATACAAATTTTTTTGAGAATATAAGATTTTTTTTTTCATTTTTAACACATAATTAGTCAATCATCATCAAATATGGATAGACTGTACGGTTCGTTTCAAGGTTGGTTGGTTTTAGCTCTTAGTGGCAATATTTTGCACATAGTTGGTTAAATGGCCAAGTCACAAGGATCCCAAGAGATCAGAGAAGGTTGGAGGGGACCCACTGGACAGTTAGGAGAGAGATGGTAACCGCCCGTGAAGGCCATCCAGCATGTTCTTTAATGTGCATTTCTTTAATGTGCATGTTCTTTAATACGACTTTTTCGCACAAGTGGCCACGGCTTTACGTTCCATCGATGTCCCCTACTGACCGAGGGCAGAGCGAAGAGTTTTGATGAAAGAAATTTCAACGCTGACTCAGCTGGGACTCGAACCTAGGATCGTTTCAAGGAAAATCTCTTACAATAAATTAACGAATACTGTAAGTTTGAACCTATAATGATGCGTTTATGTGCAAATGTTTTGTGTGTGGACACTTCTTATGATACAAATTATTACACTTTTTTTTTCAGTTATTGAAGTGTTTTGGTGTAATCAGACACTTAATTGTCTGATGCTCGCATGCGGCCGTAGTTGAGAACCACTGTTCTATGATGTCATTTTGAGAATCCTACTTGAAATAAACATAGCTTCATTTATTGCAAATAAGCTTCAAGAGCTTCAAGAATAAAATAAAAAAAAAAGTGAATCTAGGAAGTTTTTTAAAAGCTGGAAAGGCAATAATTATTTTGAATATTACACAAAATATGTACATATGGTAACAAATACAGGGAACTTGAATTTTGTAGAGTAGTAGTATATCAGATAGATTGTAGAGCAGATAGTGTAGTTATTGAGTTTGGTAGCCAATCGGGTTGGGTTGTTTTACCTCTGAGCGGCACTTTTTTGCACACCATGGGCTAAATGGCCAGGTCACATGGACCCCAAAGGCTCAGAGAAGGTTGAGGGAGGGGACCCACTGGAACAGCTGCTGGGAGACAGATGGTAGCTTCCCGTCAAGGCCATCCAGCGTGTTCTTTAACGTGCACAGGGTATGGCTCTCCCGCACACGGGGCCACGGCTTAACGTCCCATCCGACGGACGGCGGCCTTTCCAAGTCCATCGGTATTCCCTACTGACCGTGGGCAGGGCGGGGAATTTTTGCGGAGATAAATCTCAACGCTGACCCAGCTGGGACTCGAACCTGGGAACTACAGATTACGAGCCTGGCGCGCTACCGACTGAGCCACCCCCGCCCCATAGCCAATCGTCTTATTCACTTGTGCAATATGTGAATATTGTGTCGGAAGCAGAGCATGCACGGGGCTGTTTGCACACACGCATGTGAATAAATTTTCGTGAGGTTTTTCCCATAGGATGAACACAAGAATATGTGTCTAGGATAAACACAAGAATATGTTAGTTATATATCTTTTTTACCTAAAGGTCAAAATTTACACACTTCGTTGGCAGGTAACAATGCTAAGATGGTTCTCCATATTAATATTTCAAACGAGTTTTAAAAGGAGTGCAAATTTAATTTTTTACGGCTGCTGCAATTTAGTGTAAATTCTCAGTGTTTCCTGATGGATGCATGAAATCATGTAATACTTCTGTCGCTCCGCTTTCTTCATGGTTTTAGAAAATACATAAATCCTGAGGTTTCGGATGTTCAACAAATGCTGCGCCTTACTATTTGACGTTACTTAATCATCAGTGCTGAGATTGAACAGAAACGCTAAAAAACATAGTTCGGGTAAGTTTTTCCAAAAAACTTGTAACATTTGGTTTTACACAATATTATGATAAACACTAATTGTTAACATGATATAAATTTATTCGTCAATGTTCGAGAACTAGTGTACACGTACATTACTGCCTAGTTTCAGTTGGGTAGAAAAAACAATGGTTTCACAATACATTTTCACCAGAGTTCCAGTTATTTTATTTTCCTCTCACACTATATTTTTTCATTCCGAACACGTGTGCTTACAGTTGAGACAGAAAGAATGGAATCATGTTAAACATACAATACACATCAAATCAATAATAACACGTCCTTGTCCAAAGAAGCAGAAGAGAGAGTTAACCTCTCAATGATAAAGCAATGCAGCTTATTTCTGATACAAAGGACCGCAAGAAGTAATTTGATCAGCAGTTAATCTGTTATAACAGAATCACTGCAGAGAACATAATAAACACTTAAAGGAGCAACTGAAAGCTTACAGAAATTTGTGGTTTGATAGCTGGGCAGATTAGAGAAAGACGCTAGCGAGAATTGCAACAGAGAACTCGTCTAGATAACCAATTCACTTTTATATTTTGCGAGTGGAAAAAAATTATGTGCAAGGATAAAAAAGTAAATTGAGGTGAGGATTCAGTTATAGTCAGCTGAGTATTTTGCTGATGTTATGGAAATGTTAGCAGTTTCTAATTGTTCACAGTGGCGAAAAAAGAAATTTCCAGCTTTAATGTTGGAACTATAAATTACCTGAAACTAACTTGATCACGAAATTAGAGTTCCGCTAATCTCCAGAAGTTAGCAAAATTACTACTGCAGAAATGCTACGTGCTAAGAATCATTTCTATATCAAGATGTGTTAATTACGTTTAATTAGCTTAATTATTCCTGTCTTCATTGTAATGGGATGGCAGCTCTTGTGACAACTACAGAGGCATCAGTCTACATTTAGTTTAAGAATTATGCTTGACAGAAATGAACATCTGCTTGAGGTGTAATTTCAAAATGAAAAATACAGGTTGAGATGTTAGGAGGTGTAAAACAAGGTAGATTCTTGTGAAATGTTTTGCATTTAAAAAACCTAGTCATTAATTTTTTGTTTTTTAAGATGATTGTTGATAGTTTATGGATAATCGTGAGGTCTTATGGAATATCTGAAATATTTATATACGGATGGCTTTGTATAATAACATTGAGGTTTTATGCGAGACTTTTTGTATAATTACACGATACCTGGAATGTAACTGAGAGAGTTAGGTTCGAATCCACTCTTCGGTGAAACTAATTTTTTACACGAAAGTATTTCTTAATTACATTCAGTCTTTTGTTAAAATATTTGGTAAATGACGTTTTGTAAACCTACTTGGTAAATGACATTGAGGAAATGAACAAAGGTTCATTTCCTCAACGTCATTTACCAAGTAGGTGATGTCAGCATAAGCAAAGCTCGATATTTTGAAGTTTTTAGAGCATTTCTAAAAGTAAATGGGCAGCTGATTTGAATTTTGCTTTTCACGATACAAGATGCAAAACATAATTTTTTTTTTAAACGTAAAATGACATGGGACGAAAAGATACTTTTGCCCCGCTCGCCACTGTGGAGTCGACGCTCATGTTTCCATGCAACTGTGTTGCTTAATTTAAAACAAAATTGTTAAGGTGGTGAAAATACGCCTGTTTTTAAATAGGATAACCAAAGGTTTGGTGCTTTTGACTCTAGATACTTGTGATATATCCTGAGGGGTTAGTTTTTATGAAAAATGCTACGGTATGATGAAGAAATCGAACTGCATTTGAGTAGCATCTTGTATAGAGGTTACAATGGTTTCGTTATGTTGCCATCATTAAATACAACATATTAGAAAATACAATTATGAACAGCATTCTTCAAGGCGTGAGATTGGGTTGTTTTACCTCTGAGCGGCACTTTTTTTTTGCACACAATGGGCTAAATGGCCAGGTCACAAGAACCCCGAAGGCTCATAGAAAGTTGGGGGAGGGACACCACTGGACAGCTGTTGGGAGACAACAGTAGCCTCCTATCAAGGCCATCCAGCATGTTCTTTAACGTGCACAAGGTATGGCTCTCCTGCACATGGAGCCACGGCTTAACGTCACATCCGAGAGACGGCGACCTTTCCAAGCCCATCAGTGTCCCCTACTAACCGTGGGCAGGGCGGGGAGTTTTCAAGGCATGAGGAAGAGGGATAGTACAGAATGAGATGGACACAAACAGAACTTTATTAGAACTGTCCTTAAATGGCCGAATGCTGCAACTTGTTAAGGGGTAAAAATTTATTTGAAATGCTATTTAGTTTTCCTGTTATGTTCAAGCAAATCTTTCAAATGACACAAATATTTCGGTTGTGTATATTGGTAGAATAGTCCATATCGTGATATGGAGATCTCGATCGGCAACTTGTATTTCAGTGCAGCTGACATGTCTCTCAGTTAGAAAATTGTGGTTTCATATTAGACCCGGCTCAAGTCAATTTTTCCTCTAAATTTAATATCAATGTTGAATGTTAAAAACAGGTGACAGAATAAACATGAACATCAATAATTTGCATTCAATACTGCTCACGTCTGTAACCAACAGCATATTTTATCTACTGTCAGCTACGGTAAAAATAATGTTTACGGCTCAGTATGTATTCCGTCACAATTATACTATGAAAGCTTTCTCTTTTTTAATACATTTACTAATGTAATTTATACAAAAACTGCTTACATAAAATAATTAGTGAGTATGATCCAAAATTTTTTAATTTAATGTGGAATTTTCTTGAAACTCGTTAAGTTTAATCACGAATTTTTGTATTTAAGAAAATAGATTAGTCAACTTTTGATCAAATAAGAATTTTCTTCATACAACTGCACTGTATACAAAATAATTTACAAATTAAAAAAAAATTACAACAAATAGCGACAATTTCAATATTGCAACCGAAATAACCAGAAAGAAATCAATAAGATCCCAAAAGGAGGTTACGACCTTTTAAGTGTTCTCATTATCTCCAAAATCAGACCAGCATCAGACAGATTCTTTGCAGATACTTAGTCAATAATAGCCTACATAGTAATTAGAATGAATTTGGCCATTTAATTAGGTAATTAAGGGTAAATCCATTGCTAATGAATATACATACCATTTACTGCAAGATGAGGTTTCAGTTCGGTTCCTTAAAATATAAAACAAAAATATGAAATATTATGGTACTGTGAATCTGAACAATCAAGGCAAATATTATAAACGATAAAATACGAAGCAAGTACCAGTCAAGTCATGTAACCCTATAATGGGTAGCAGGAACGATCATGGACACAGAATAGTTAGGATCAAACGACCTTTCCCATTCGTTCGTTTATAGCATATTCCCATTCGAGAGACCTGACTACTGATAAATGCGAGTGAGAACATAAATTCATTCAAGAAACTCGTAGACTGTGAGGAAAAGTTTGAATTCTGTTTGCCAAAAAATTTCAAATAAAAATAGTAAGTTTGTTTATGAAATAAACAGAAACAAACGAAAAAGAAACCAGATGCTGAAAGAACTAAACAATAGCCTAATCTTTATTATTCCCATCTTTTGATTTCTTTTAGTTTTAGTGCGTATCAGTTTCGAAATTTCCTTTTAACTGCAGAGATCTATTAAATAAAGGCAAAAAGTGTTTATTGTGTAGCAGTTTTCATTGTGTGGTAACATATTTAACTTTGAAATCGGTCTAGAGTTTCAAATAAGTAATCTAATAAAGCAATCACACTATAAATAACTAAAATATAACATTTAATTTGTACTTTAATAGGGGAAAAATTAAGTTCTTAAATATTATGCAAATACTTTTACGACTAGAGAGTCTATATTAGAAGAGAGCGGCTATACGAACTTTCATTCACCATGTTTGTGTCAAGGGAGAGACTGCCGAATAGGCAGCGTAAGATTAGATTGTGTAGGTTTGTTTTTCACTTACAAAATAGTATTGTTACGACAGATGAACGAGTAACAGTGACTTCATGACTTAACGTGACTTAAACCCTCGTGTGTGCTTCTACGTGAGATTCAATTGAGCCAACGAATTGGAACTTAGAACGATTCGGAAGAATGAAAATATAGCAGTGCAGTGTGTAAAAAGTTGTGAGATCTGAAAGGACGTTCAGATGGTCTGAGTCAGTGCGCGTTAAGTGAAAATAAGTATCTTTTATGTGATGTGTGCGCGGGCGGTCGTTTTGTTTTGCTAGTGTGATAAGTTTAGTGAACTAGCACAGGACGAGGAGTTTGTTTACCATGTTACTTGAATATCTTCAGACGTAAACAAAGTGAAGAGGTAGTATTTAGTAGAACAGACAGAGCTGATATTGTATACTCTGTACAAAAAGGTTAATGACTTATGCATGATAGTAGTTAATTTGTTTATAAGGTACTTCATCCATATTTTCTTTGTAACAATTTGCATTGTATTGTAATTGGTTCTAAAATATAGTTATTAATACTCATGCTCAGTGCCTATCCATTTTGTAACTCGCAACAGTATCTTAGTAGTTTTCTTAAAAAGAAACTTTTAATCTTTAGCTAAAGCAGTTGTAAGGAAATTTTTTTATTGAAAATAATTTATTTTTAGATATGTTGAATTATTTTAAAAGATCTTTATTCCCATAATGAAAGTGTTACGCACTTTTACAAAATTACGTTGGGCCGGGGTGTTACGTTACGATGGCTTAGCAGGTAGCGAGCCAGGCTCGTAATCTGCAGTTACCAAGTTCGAGTCCCAGCTGGGTCAGTGTTGAGATTTATGACCGCAAAACTCGCCGCCCTGCCATCGGTCAGTAGGGGACACCGATGGGCTTGGAAAGGCCGCCGTCCGTCAGATGGGACGTTTAGCTGTGCCCCAGTGTGCAGGAGAGCCATAACTCTGTGCACGTTAAAGAACGCGCTGAATGGCTTTAACTGGAGGTTACCATCTGTCTCCTCTCATCCTGTGCTGTCCAGCGAGTCCCCTTTACCAACCTTCTCTGACCTCGCGGGTCCTTTTAAGTTTAATCACATGCCATTTAGCCCGTTGTGTACAAAAAGTGCCGTTAGAGGTAAACAAATTACATTAATGTTTAACGTTATGAATTGGAACCAATGATTTAAGCAACAACGATTTCCATTTTTTTAATAATTCATCATCACGTGAAATTAAATTTAAATGCTATATATAAATTCAGCTTCATGTTGTGAATCGATAAAATATCAGAATACAGCGTTATGTTAGCGCCTTCTGCTGCATCTATTTTGCTGCTCTATTATAAAGTCCAAAAAAAATGCTCCTCAAGCAGCTGTTTGATACAAAGGTCTGACGGGAGCCTGTCAGAATAATAATCCTTACAGAAGATCTGTGAGGAAGGTTCTTTATAGCAGGCGTGCACAAACTACGTCCCATTTAGTAATTTTATTCGGTCAGCGTGAAAACTGGATTATATAAAATATATATATTTTTTAAATTGGCTCTACTATAGTGAATGAAGTTTTAATAAGACAAAAGAAGAAAATTTGAATAACAGCATACAACTAAGTACAACTTCATTGAAGCCGAATTCTGAATAGCTCATCTCTGGGATATTTCACATACTACTTCGACAACACAACTTCAGTTTTGACATTAAAATAAACTTTATTTAATTTTCTTTGTTATTTTTCTACTTAAACATGTGCCAGGTTAAATACAATAAACAAAAGCATTTTTTTTTGGTATTCTTTTTATTGCCCCCATCCAAAACTATTGGCCTACAACAAATGTAACATTTTTATGTTCCGCCCAATGCCAAAAAAGTTATGCACCCCTGGTTTAAGCTTTTATTATTATCAGCGTATTTGTTTACTTTAGGATTCATTTTTATCACATATATTATTCACAAACAATTGGTTTGTAATAAATAAACAGCTCTAGCATTTACAAGACAAACGAAATTACTGTTTTTTGATAAACGTATGGTAAAAAACTTTTCGCGCACGTTGCCAGAATATATTTTCGGATGCGTCCCAAGCAAAAGTTTTGAAGCAATAGTAGAATGTTGGTTTTTTTTTTACCTCTAAGCGACATTTTTTTTTCACATAACGGACTAAATGTATAGGTTACAAGGAGATTTGGGAACACACTGGATAGCTATTAGGAGACAGATGTTGCCTACCGTAAAGGTCATCTAGTGTGTTCTGTGTCGTGTACAAAGTATGACTCTCCTGCATTTGGAGCTACAGCTTAAAGTCCCATCCAATAGAAGACTGCCTTTCCAAGCCATCAGTATTCTTTTCACACACGTTCCACAACACGGTGGGGTTAGAAGAGATAAATCTTAATGCTGGCTCAGTTGGGACTCTAACCTGGGAACTGCAGATTAAAAGCCTGGCACGTTACCGACTGAGCCAACAATTAATAAAAGGAAAACTTTAATGTAGTTTTTTTTAGTTACTACTGGCAAAGTATGTAGTTGTAATACGATGATAAATTGGTTAAAAGCAACTAAATACCCTTAAATTTTGGGGGGAAGAGGGGCAAGTGCCATCTCCCTTTCTATATGATGAAAATTCCAAGCACAACGTTGTATTCAACATGAGACTAGTCTAAATTTGATTATCTGCATACATTGAACAAATATGAAAGATTCATTCCACAACAAAGTCAATTTGCAAACTTTTGTTCGATGAAAATTAGGCATATTTAAATACGTCAATACATAAGTACTTCAAACGTGATCTTAAATTTAACTTAAAAAATTATAATTTCAAAAATTTTTAAATTTTTTTTGAAAAATTGAAATAAAAACATAAAATTTTAGATCATTGAAATAATTTATTCGTAAAAACAAATGTACTTTTGAACCTAAGAGCGGATTGTTTTAACATTGAATCACTGGCTATAGAAAAGTGTGGTGAATTTGAAACCATATTACTTGGAAAAAACCTCATACTAAACCCTCCATTATACTATTAAAGCATTTTACATACGAACAGCAAATGCATTTTGTATAATGCAACGCAAATGTAACCTAATACTTAATTAATAATATTCAACCTTATGGCGTATGCTATTAAATCTTTTCTGCGGAAAAATGTACACATAAGCAAAAACAATAAAAAAATCCCTTATTGGCGAAAATAATTGCTATTTTATGTTCTTTATATAAAGGAGAACAGGCGAAAGCTTCCACTCGAAGTAGTAAAATATATATTTCATACGAACGTTTTCAATGCATTACCGAGTGCACGGCGTTGGGAGTTGGCACTAAAATGGCTGGAAGTGGGATTGACCAATCAGGTTGAATAACCGTATGGCCATTGTCTTCTAATATAGTCTCTCTAATTACGACTGATGTGTGTGTGATCTGAAATATGTTTATTATAATTGTATCAAGGTATAAATAGCCAATTGTTCAGAGAATGATGCGAGATTTTTTGAAATTCTGAGTTTGTTTACAACACAATGGTTTAGCTTGAGTTGGTTTACCTCTGAGCAGCAATTTTTTTTACATAATAGGCTAAATGGAGAGGACACAAGGACCCCTAGGTTCAGAGAAGGGAACCCACAGGACAGTTGTATTCTTTAACGTGCACAGGGTTCTGCTCTTCTGCACATGGGGCCGAGGCTTAAAGTCCCATATGATTGACAGCGGTCTTTCTAAGACCATCGGTGTTTCTCACCGATGACAGAACGGGAGTTATCGGAGAAGCTGGAAACTCCAGATTACGAGTCTAGCATGCTACCGATTGAGCCAGTCCCCGCCTCATAATAAGATTGCAGATCGCTTTTGATAGCTATAAATCTTCTTCCCATTACCTCCTATTTTCGCTATACACATTTTAAGTAATAATCCCAAATTTTAATTTTTAATTAATGACTCACACTTAAGAATTCATCTTACAGAAGAATGTTATTTGAAAGCGCAGAAACAGTGGCTGAGCTGTTTGCGCATCAGTCTGCAGAGCAAAGGGGTTTGGGTTCGAGTATTTGATAAGACAAGGGTGTTTCTAATGCCTGTTGCATTTCTGCTAATATCTGGCCATCCTTATAGATATTTCCTAAACTGTATTGCTATATTTAAAGGATCTTCTCGGACTTCCGTACACAAAGGGTTGCCTGAGGGCAAATTAATATTTAAAAATAACAACTAATGTTTGTTCCATGTTGGACGTGAACCAAACAAATGCCTGCTGGTTACATGTCATCAGCTCTTACCACCCTGAGTCATTGGATACGATCAATTTGGTTATAATTTTCGAAGTAATCTTCGTCGAAATTTTCAGTCAACAACCCACGTTAAATTTTGTTTATAGAAGATGATAATTATGGCCAGGTATGGTATTCCAGCTGGAACTTCTGTATATATGTTTGATAACTCATAGGAAAAGTGTCCTGTAAGGTGAACAACGATCTTTGTAAGCACAGAAAACTCGTGTTTCATTCACGTGCGATTCAAAAACCCATGTGAATTAAATAATTCAGTAAAGGATGAGAACTCTGAGGAAGTAAAAACACTTATATCCATTAAAAGAAAAATATTGCAATCCGTATCTTGCCCAGATTTTAAATATACACTGCACAACATTGAAATTGCTCCACCCAGAAGTGAGGGGATAGGGGTGAAATGTAGCACACACATAGCAATACATATTGGCATACCATGATTTAATTGCAGCCACTTACAGCGGTTAGAAAATGTGATAATGCAGCATGTGACTGCCTCAGTAGGTGGTTGCACTGCCGTGAACGCAATACAGGCAGCAATACGGCGTGGCATGAAGTCATACAGTCGACGGATATGGTCCTGAATTGCACACCATGCAGCGTTGACTTGCTCCCATAATTCGAGATTCTGCGCCGGCCGGTGAGCGGATTGTATACGTCATCCAATGTGGTCCCACAGATTTTCTACTAAGGATAAATCTGGAGATCAAGTATTGTCATGGCCAGCACGAACATGTTGCAAACATTGTCTGGAGACCCTAGCAGTATGTACACGGGCATTGTCATGCTGGAAAATGGGTTGCTGCATGCGTCCCAGGAATGGTAACAAAACGTATTGCAGAACCGCGCTAATGTATCATGCAGCTGTCAGTGTTCTCATAATATGGACAAGAGGTGACCTGCTTTCATATCCAATAGCACCAATTACCATTATGCCTGACTGACGGGCAGTGTGCCAGTCGCAAATAAAAGCTGGATCCATCCTCTTGCCAGGTTGTCGGTATTCATGGATCCGTTGATAGTCAGCACCTATACAGAAACTGGATTCATCACTAAACATAACAGTATTCTATTTGTGACCCCAGTTCACACGACTTCGGCACCAAGCCAGACGAGCACTGCGATGGTTTGCAGCAACGTAATGGTTGCTTAGAGTGCAGGTGTGCTTCATGCAACCTTCGGTTTACTGTTCGGGTCATTATGGGGACGTCCATGGCTGCTGACACAGCTCGTCGAATATCACGGCAGTGCTCTGTAGTGATGAACGAGCATGTTGAACAATGAACCTATCAAGCTGTGCTGACGTCTGTCGGACGGCACCACTCCCTCTGCAACGTATGTTAGAACCTTCATTTCACCAATTGCCAACAGCGCCCAACATTTCGTGCATCCCAATGAACATGGGCAGTGACATGACATGTAGTCCATCCAGCTTCACATATGCCTGTAATTCTTCCTCTCTCGAAAGGATCCAAATGGCGATAAACCTGCCGATGGCATGTACCAGGCATTTTCAGCCTTCGCTGAACAATTTCCAAACAGCATCACCTAATCTCAACCGTTCGCACGACTTTCACCTGCATAAACACAATACCATCCCTGTTCCTTCTTGCACCATTTATCTCTTGAGTCACACACGAAATTTGCTCTGGATTATCATCATTTGCATATCTCAACTGCGCAACCCACCCTTCCATTTGCATGTTTGTTCAAAATGTCCTTCTGAGTGGAGCACTTTCAATGTCGAGCAATGCAAGTTCCACTGTAGCGAAAAGTAGAATCAATTCGTCCACTGAAACGATCCACCCTACACTTTACGTCCAGATTCGCATTTTTTTAAAACAACGATAGATTATTCTTATTGAAATGCAAATCATATTGTATGATGTTACTTTGTTCTTGATTTTATTTTTACCGTTGAGTAAACATTTTTTTGAAAACTACGACCTTTTGGGTAAAGAAATGGCGTTTGAAAAATGTTATCTTTAATTCTTGCTAATACCCCTTTGGCCTTCAAGAAAAGGCCTAGCTTACAAGACTACCTCGCTATACGACTCAGAAAAAAAAAAGTTACCTGGTCACCAATGGGTGTTGAGAAGCCATCATAGTGTGGGAATGACGACCAGCAAATAAACAGCGGCCAGGTGTGCAGTGAAATCGCCGAGTGGTTTGAGATTATGCAAGAGGTAAGGACTAACTTTTAGCCTTGAATGTTTGGGAAGAGAGCCAGTTTCGCAGTTTCCTGAGTAGTGTGCGACTTAAGTTGCAGACACTGAAATAGCCAATTAGATGAACAAAGAGTTCTGCTTCCTCATTCACTAAGAAACCTGTGTTTAGACAGTTCATTTGTGGCGTTATATATCCACTTGTGTACTTTAGGGGAACTCCGGTATAAAGGAGTGTGAAAGCATTGCCAAAAAATATTTATAACTTATCGAGGAATTAAAATTTTTATACGTAACTGTTTCAAGTGAGAAAAGAATTAAGGAATTTTTCATCTGAAATAATTTTCATGTGAAAAACCGACTAAAACAAAATTTTATTATCATTAGTGTAACTTGCATTTGCTCCATTAAATACTACACTTGTATTCCCCTTCTTTACAAACATTGAAACGCGCCAGAAAAAGAAAAATATCACGGAGTCCCATATATAACATAACGCCTTTGAGGGGGAGGTTATGATTATATTACGTCGCTTTAAAAGATTCGGAATGGTGTTAGGTAATGCTAAAATGCTACGTTTATATTTGCAATTAATCCTTTTTTTCCAGTTTTCTAATGGAAAAAATCAGCTTCATATTATCACTAATGATTAACTACTGTTATCGTAACACTCATTTGCAGTGCCGATTCACATATAAAAAATGATGTTTTTTATAGAACTTCGCATTCTATTTCGCATATATTCGTATATTAAAATTCGCATTCTTTAGAACGCTATTCAACAATTTTATGCGATTAATTCCTCTTTCGTGTATATTTCTGTAATGTTTTTCTTTTTCATTGCACATTAAATTCGTAGTATGTACACATTTTTTTGTTAACTTAGCCAATATTTAATTTGCTTTTGCTACAAAGTTACATATACCTAGTAAACTGTATCCAAGCAATTCTGGAGGATACGAAATGATTTGAAAAGTTCTATTATCTGGGCGATGAAACACTGTTTTTCGGTTTAGAAATTTATGACGTGGGGAGGATCATGGATATCTAAAAATGTGATCACTTCTTTCCTTGCCTAAAAGAGGGGGAGAAAAATTTCAACGGAGGGAGGTCGATTGCAACGAGTTTTATGCCAAATGAAAGCTTCTGACGTTTGTGTGCCATATACTATATATTTCTGAAAGATTCAGACCTTCCCTAGAAAAGATTGGGAAAACTTTTATCGAGGGGGTGAAAGCGAGAGGGCGGGGGGGAGGGGTCAAATCGATCGTAATGAGTTTCATGCCAAATGGAGGCTTCAGACATGGGTAGTGCCATCTACTATATATTTTAGGGAGTTTCAGACGCGAGCAACGACGGGTTAATCTGCTAGTTGTTTTACATTTCTGGATCTTACTGTCAGTGTCTCAGAACGTGCAATTTTTCGAAATTTTAGAGTACATTGTTTAAAAATTGTACTTAGTAATTAATTATATTTTCCACGGAACATTTAGTCAGAAGTTATTTAGAAAAATGTATCTCTTTTTTGAAAAATGTTTGCGTGGAGAAAATCGATTTAGTATCTGATAAGCCCAAATACCATATAATCTATTTGCGTTACATCTTGTGAATGCGCGGTTAAGGTAGCAAGGCGTTTCAGAATTGAGCACTTTACGACAGTCAAAATGCTTTGAGACCACAAAGCATTCTACGAATCCTTTTCTGTCGAAGTTAGAACAGGACAATTCTCATGCACGTACACAGCCAACACTACACACAAATACACTGCGCTACGATTTGCTACCACACGCTTGGCTGAAGCCAGACTTATTCATTGGCACACAACAACCAACTTTTGTAGCAGTTCAATCAAACATGAAAAATACCAACGCCCTTTATGAATTAAAACTAATTGAAAGCGTCGTCATACACAAAAAACCCTTTTCCCAGACAGGCTTTGTCTCTGGGCCAAGATTCGCACAAAGACAGGAATTGACCCAGTCAGGCGTAATTTACCTCTGCATAGGACGCGGCTCTTGTGGTCTGTAAAGGCATCCGCGGCTCCTGACCCGTTCAGTTCAGTGTCGCTATTTCGCAACAGGATATTAACATTTCGAAATATAAATGTGATAAACTTAATAAGTTTCTTAAACAGAAGGATATTCTACTGTTAGATAAACTGGATTAATAAAGAAACTGGGCAATTCTTATCACGATGTTTGTATATAGATGGAATAACAGTTTTCAGTATACCTATAAAAATACCTGATTGTACAGAGATTTACTAAACTACCTAACACAAAGATTCTTACGCTGTGAATCCACGAACCTTTGGGAGTCGGCGAGGGTTTTCTAAGTAATATAAGAATTCCTACACAACCTGTAGTTCTATTTATTTTTATCTAAATGCTTAGGGGTACTTGGCAGGAAAGGATTCCAACTGATTGAAAGTATCACAAATGCCAATAACCGAGTCTTTCCGATAGGAAAAAAATTATTATGTTAAAAAGAAAAGATTTAAAACTACTCTAGATTTATAATGCAATTACAGCAACTTTTTTTAGTATAGAGAATAAATAATTTTAAAAAAATTGACAAATTCCTGGGGTTGTTCAAAAATCAAGTTCCTATAAAAAAAAATTAAGAAATTTTGGTAAATGTCCTCATTCCTTTTACCACACGTCACGTTTATCATATTTCAATGCATTTTCGTATTATTTTTATTCCTACCCAAAAATTTATTTTAACATTTAATAAAATCTAGTGTCCAAGATTTAAATCAATAATAGAATTTTTTTTTTCATTTTAACGCATTTAAGTTACACTGTTTATATAATTAATTATTTCTAAATTATGCCGCCACGGTGGCGCAGTGGTATTGCAGTGACACTGCAACTACCAGGGTCCAAATTCGAGTCTCCGGGATGTCATGGTTACGTATTCGTGTATGTGCTTGTATATGAGAAACTAGGTCAAACCTGATTGTTTAAGGTTATTTCCGTCCCTTTAAAAAAAAATTTTAATAATGAAAAAATAATCGAATTAGCTATTGACTCAGATATACATGGTTTTAATTTATACAGTTTCATTTTCTTAATGCCAAGTTCATGCATTGACAGATTATTGCTTTTGACTTCTTTAAAACCCAAATTAATATTTTAACCTTCGAAAAAGTTATCACTAATATCAGTTTGAACTTTAAATCTAAACAGGCGTAAAAGTCCTCAGAAAAATGAATCAACGTTAGAACTTTGTGCCATTTTATCAATTGAAAATCCATATGAGTCAACTGATAGTTAACTGATTTTCAGCTGCATCACTATTTAACAATTACATTTTACTTGATTGAATTTTCAAATACAGTAATACCCCGAAGTTACGCGATAGGTGGGTCCGACGAAAATCGCTTAAGTCTAATTCGCGTAAGTCGGGGGTACAACTTTGCATATAAATTTTGTTTAATTGGGACCAAGGACTAACAAAAACACTAGTTTTAGAAGAAAAATATTCAATAAAATTGCAGTTCTTTATATATATTAATACAAAATATAAAAAAAAAATGAGTTACGTAAAAAAGTTATTTCGATGTCGATGGCTTCATGAAATCTAACAAATTCGTCTGACGACACAATGCCTTCTTTTTTTCACGCAGAATTTATTCGTAGCAAGCCAAAAAAATTTTTATTCCTTGCTTTGTAGCTATAACGCGTTCTTCGTTGGAGTCTATGTTTTCAAAAATTTTTAAGCCCTTTTCAATTGAGCTGAGACCTTCTGTCTAGCTTGCAATTGTCATGTGCTTTTCTGGTGGAACTGGATCTGAAGTGTCGGATACTTCAGTGACGTTTTGCTCACGCATCTCTATGAGCTCATCGATTGTCAGCTCCTGACTATGTGAATCCAACAGCTCGTTGACATCATCACCATTGACTTCCAAATCTAATTGCCTGGCAAGATTAACAACTTCTATCACATGAGCGACATGATCAGTTTCTGGCGTTGTTTCCGTCTCGTTTTTGAAAAAAAAAAAATTGAATGGTGTCTGGAAGAAACTGTGTCTATGTTTTTTTGGAAATTTCATCCCAAGATTTTCCAATGATTCTTACGGCATCTAAAACATTGAATTGTTTCCAAAAGTCTTTAACAGATATCTCACTGTTTTGCCTCATAGCTTCATTCAGATGTGCAAACGAACGACTCGTGTACTAAGCCTTGAATGTTTTGATGACTCCCTGGTCCATCGGTTGAAGCAAGCTGGTTGTGTTTGGAGGCAAAAACACAACTTCACACGTGGGCCGAAATCAATTAGGGTGGCAGGAGGGTGACCGGGTGCATTGTCAATAAGAAGCATCACTTTAAATGGAATCTGTTTAGACTTGCAACAACGTTCGACTTCGGGTATGAAGTGGTGACCAAACCAGTCCTCAAAAACGGAAGCTGTCACCCAAGCTTTATGATTTCACTTCCAAATCATTGGTAAGCTAATTTTAGATATATTTTTTAAGGCTCTTGTGTTTTCGGAGCGATAAATTAAGAGAGGTTTCAACTTGCAGTCACCAGCTGTATTCCCGGCAACCATCACTGTCAATTGGTCTTTAGAAACCTTAAAGCATGGAAAGTTTTTTTCTTTTAGGTATCTTCTTCCAGAACAGGCCAGTCTCATACACGTTAAATACGGTTTCACTGCTATAGTCACCTTCTTCTATCATAGCCTCGAGTGTCTCAGGAAAAGAAGACGCAGCTTCTTTATCGGCACTTGCCGCCTCTTCTTTCAACCTCTCAAAAATCAGCTTAGCTTGATAGCACACAGTGTTCTGATCGACTGGACAATTCTTCACTTTTACTTGATTATCACCATAATTTCAGCATTGTTTCCATCTCAGCAATAATACCATGACGTTTACGAATTATGCTCGAGTTTAAGGATTGAGCATTTTTCACCGCATCGAGAATTCTTTTTTTATCTTTTATGATTGTTCTTACTGTGGATTCCGGTAGCTCAAACTTCTTTGCCAATTCACAAATTTTCATTCTGCTATCAAAATCCTTGATAATGCTAAGTTTACATTCCAAAGATATCGTTTTCCTTTTCTTACTAGGTGCAGGAGAATCAGATTTACTTCGTTTGGACGACATAGTTTTTTTAAGGGTTTAGAAAACTTATAACAAAACAATCTTAGCTTTCGTCGATCGTAGAATCGTAATCGTGCACGTAGAGTTCGCGCAAAACGCGTCCAATGCGTATCACAGCAAGAGAAACACTGAAGATAGCGGGCGGCAGTGTTGCCAAACGAAAAAAATCAAGAACCGCGTAAGTCGGGGTATTACTGTAATAAACTTCATTTTCATCACTGTATAAATAATAATTCTTATTTTGCCCGACTCAATTTCTTATCAGGAGTTTCTTGGCAATTCAATTTTTCTTATGACCGATTTTTAGTAATCAATACTTTAAAATGTCGAACTATATTCAATACGTATGAATATACAAGTGATAAATATTTAACTCTGAAACGTACACAAAAAAGAACACATCACCCAAGAATGGATTTATCCTGAATTTTGCTCAATTAAATATATCGAATGCAAAAAAAAAATGATTTATAAATCATAGATACTACTTGCGAGGTTTTTTTTAAACGTTTAATAGAGACTTATTTTTCACTCAGAAATAATTTTTGTGCTATTCACATATTGCAATTCTAATATATTTTATCTAGGTGCAAGTTTGATTGCAAGACATTTAATACATTAATGCTTGATCGACGATATTAGACCACTGGCAAGATTAAGAGAATGGTTCGTTTGACCCCTTGATTGCTTCCAATTTGCATTAGCTGAAACTCATTTACGACCGGATAAGGTTTAAGAGTTACGGCATGCGAGTATGAACATGCGGAAGAAACCGCAAACATATTTATACATTTTCATTAAAGAGAAATAATTTCAAAGTGAATATGACAAGAGATGCAACATTAGTAAGCTGCGTTTATAAATGCTCATATGAGACTAACAATAAGCCAAAGGAAACTCAAACGACATCCGTTACAGCTTTTATACACCTGTGTAAAAACGATCAGCCACCTCAACCGGTAAGGTTTGTCATTTAGTCTGACAAACAAACAATTCAAAACAGCGACTTCTAATCACACCTTGGCACAGACAGTCGGTCAACGACCTTAGCCATCACGTGCATGACTGGCCTACATGTTTCTAGTATGAGAGGCCAGCAGACAACACAATTATTGGACTTGCAGTCTATTGAAAGAGATTGCCGTTGAAAGTGAAAATGCCGCCGTGCATGACGAACAGCAGCAAAATTTCACGGTGGTGGTTGGCCTTTGCATCGTCAGCCACGTGTTGTGTCAGTGCCGAGATATCCTCTCTCTACAACATTTGGAACATGATTCACTGGTATAGCAAATGGAATGCCTTTCATCACATTCAAGGCGAAGAATTTGATATCGCAATGGTTTTAACCAGACAAGTAACATTGCCATCGCTATAGTTTTATAGTACGCATTAATTCGATTCAGCAACTAATATATTTCACGATATGTCTCGAAATTTTAATGTTTTTCCCCCCACATTAGTAATCTTATGTAAATTAAAGGCTTTTCTAAAATTTGGCACTTTACAATTGGTAATTCATTAAAATCGACACTTTCAATTCATAATTCATTAAAATCGACCTTGTACAAAAAAAAAACACCATTTTTGCAATCCGGCACAATCGCATTTGTCTTTAAGAATTTTCCACTTTTACTACTACCAAACATCTGCTTTGTAAATAATTATCGTTGGACATTACTAAAGTATTTCCTTTACTTGTGGTATTTAATTGTATAATTTCGCCCAGTCCTTCAACTATGGCGAGTAAAATCAAGCCGGAAAGAGAGGACCAGAAGAGAAAGCATGTTACACAATTAAAGTTAAATTTAATTTTTAGTTAAAAATTAAAAATTATAAAAGACTAGAAAGTAGAGGGGGAAAAAAGAGCACTCTTATGCAGGAATACAATATTGGATCGTCAACATTGTATGACATAAAGGCGTAAAAAACACGTAAGTTAATTGAACATGGTTAATAAAGAACATTTACTGAATACATCCAGTATCTGACTAACAAGATAGAAACGTTGTTCAAAAAGTTCGTGTAAGGTGCAATCGTGTTAGTCGGATACAAATTTCTCATAAGAAATAATATAAATAGGTGGAGATGCGTTCCAGAACCCTAATCTGGTTGACAAATTTTTAATTTAATTTCGTTATTATGACTATACTTTGGTCTCATTGCAACTCATTTTTACACAAAAGAAAAACTATTAAAAGGTAGAAACAAGAACGGCTAAATGCTGTTTTGATATATATTGTCTAGTAATGAAAATTGAGTGAGAAATTGATTGTTATAAAAATTGTCGAGTACTGCAGATAACTGTATGTTTCAAAGTGTTTATACTATTATGTGATAACTTTCTTAATCTTGAATAATTAATTAATCTAAATCTTAACCAATCAGGATAAATTTATATACGAGGACATTGTCATCGGTCAGCGACAATTAAAATGTTATTTGTTGATTTAAATATATTACTTGTTACAGTTGTTAAAACACACTATTTTTTATTTTTGGAAGTGCCGAAATTATGTACAAGGATAGGTAAGACAAAGCCTCCAAGATGTCCTTAGATGATAAATACAATGATATAAAAGATCATAGAAAAGTAGTTGAGAAATCGTGTTAAATCAAAGGCCAGTCGTGTTAGTCGAAAACCAACTCCATTTTAAAAATCGTGTTAGCCAGGGGCTGACTGTGTATTATTATTATATTTGAATGTGTTTTAACTGCCTCTTGCTTCTTTAAAACCATCTTGGTAAAGTTCAATAAGTAATCCAACTAGTTAGTACTACACATACTATTCAAATTAATATTACAGTACATGACATTTCCTGTGACTTTCTTTATTATCATTTGTTTACATTTAACAAATTGAACCGTTACTTATATTTGTAATCACTATCATTATCTTTTAGTCATTAATAAACGTGTACAGATGTACAAAGTTCGATTCTCAGAGCTTAATATTCTTTGAAAGGTGCTTCTTCAAAATTACAGGTACTAGGCTGTTGTTTTACCTCTGAGTGGCATTTTTCCTCACAATAGGCTAAATGGCCAGGTCACAAGGACCCCAAGGGCTCGACGGTTGGGGGAAAGGATCTAAAGTGACCGGTGTTAGGAAACAGATGATAGCGTCCCCCCCCCTCAAAACAATGTGTTCTTTAACGTGCACAGGGTATGGCTCTATCGCACTGTCACGGCTTTAAGATCCATCCGACGGACGGCGGCCTTTTCTAATCGGTGCCCCTACTGATCGAGGACAGGGTGGAAGGTTTTGTGGAAATAAATCAAAACGCTGACACAGATGGGACTCGAACCTGGGAACTGCAGATTACGAACCCGGCACACTACGGACTGGTACGCTACTGTCACTTTTCCACCATCACCCGATCTTAACGAGTTATATCTCAAAGCTTATGACGTCCCGTTTCTGAAAATAAGTGTTTTTAGCGACAAAAAAAGACGTTAAAAATTACCTATATTCCCATACGTGCACTAAAAAGTAAGAAATAAAATTATAACATATTGATGGTGCAATCAGTCACTGAATTCGTATTCACTTCGAAGGAAGATAGAACGCTGATTTACCTACTCAACAAGATTGCCGGCTCCCCATTTTCCTTTGAAATGAATAGGAATTGGTGACTGATTGCACCAACGAAATATTTTAGTTTTATTTCTTACTTTTTAGGGTGCATATTATGGGAAGTTTTTCTAATTTATATTTTTGCCCTATAATTTCTTGCTTTTTAGGGAGCATATCGGAAGCTTTTTAAATTTATTTTTGCCCTATAATCTGAAATGTTTAACCCATTGTGTTTTACCCCAAGCTTAATCTTCACAAAGAAAGTTATAGAAAAATTCCTAGGCGTCTACGAGTTCTGTTTGAGCAGAAAGTGATGAGAGACAGAAAGATGGCACAAGGAAAACAGATTTCTACATTAATATCCATGTTATAGTTTTTATTTTAGTAGAGTAATAAGAAAACTAGTTTAATAATATTGGTTTTTCATTTTTTTACATATTAAATGCGAATTTTAAGATATGAGAAACTGCTAATTTAGAAAGATACTTTTTTTTATAAGAGGTAAAAATTATTCATATTTCATGTCCACAAAATAATGGACTTTTCTTGAGTAGAGAACGATGTATAGTGTCTCAATTTATTCTTCAATTTCAAACAATAAAAGAAAAGTATATATTATCGGATAGTTATGTTTTAAAATATTAGTATTTGAAAAATTCCAAGCTTTACATACATCAATGGTTTACTAAATTTTTAGGATATCTAAAACTTTTTATTTTAGAATTAAGAAAAACTAATTGAATAATGTAATATTTCCTAAGAATATGTATCGTTGACCAATTATTTCGCCACTGTTGCTTTTTAGTTTTCATAAACGATCTATTATTTACATTTTATCATCCATTCGTCTATATACATCCAATTTTTTTTTGTTTTTAGAGAAAAGCAATTTTGGATGTATAAATAAATATTCCCTCAAGCAGCTGCTTACCACAGAGGTCTGACACGAGCAGGTCAATTTAATATGCCGTAGAGAAGATCTGTGAAGACGACGAGACCTCTGCAAAAAGACAACACAAACATGCATGGCTTACCCTTGGTTCGGAGCCAGGTCCCTTTGATCAGTAGCCACGAATGCTAACCACTCGGCCACAGGACTAATAAATATTAAATTGTAAAAATTTCTCGACGTTTTATAGTTCAACTGTCAAGGAAGGTATTATTATTCTTAGTTTAATGTCGATATCAATTTTAGAGGAAAAATTGTCTTGAGCCTGGCGGAATACGAATCCACGTGTTCTTTAACGTGCACAGAGCATGGCTCAACTGCACACGGGGCCACTGGGTTTACGTCTCATCCGATGGATGGCGACTTTTCCAAGCCCATTGTGTTCCCTTTTGGCCGAGGGCAGGGTGGGATTAGCGGAGGTGACGCTAACACAGGTGGGACTCGAATGGAAACTACAGATTACAAGCCTGGTGCGCTACCGATAGAGTCAATCCCTACTGACAAGAAAACCAATAATGAGAAACTTACTTTTCCTTTTGTAGAACAGCCGAAGTTTTAATTTAGGGCAATTTCTTGCAACGCGACTTTCATGAACTACTTACTTTTAACATGGTAAAAATTTGTTAGTTGGAAATTTACAGAATGCATGAATATACACTTACAAAATTTTCTGACGATATAGACAATATATTGGCACTTACAGATGATATGTATGTAACAATGCTGGGAGACAAATATTGATATTTTAAATGGTGGGAATAATTCTAAGAAATACACTGATGTCTTTACAACAAATGATTTCATCTCGAGTCATGAAGAAATTAGCAGACCGCAGTCGGGTACTTGTCTTGACCACGTTTTCATAAAAAATATAGATCCTAGTAAATATAAAACATATATAATAAAATTATTTTTAACGGATCATTTTTTATAGGTTAACGCTCGATGGAATTGGTTTTCCCATTAGTCGAGAGAAAGGAAAACGTGATTATGTAGTTCAAAAAATAAATTTTAATAAAGGGAAATTTTGAAAGATATAAATTGGGATCGGGTTGTAAATTTAGATATTGATGATGGCTTCAAAGAATTTATATTAATACTGGAAGATTCAGTTAAAAAAGCAAAAGAGTCACATATAGACATATAAAAATATTAAAACCATTGGTTACAAACGGGTTAATACAGTCAATAAAGGAACGAAAAAAATTGGGAAAACAATTCAAGTTAAATTTAATGACTGAATATGAAATTAAGGAATATAAAAGATATTAAAATATGCTGGCATCGTTAATCAGAGAAGAGAAAAATAATTATTACAGAAACAAGTTTCTAAGAAATAAATTAAAAAAACAAAAACTGAAATGAAATGTGCGGGTCTGACAAAAAAAACTGGAAACTTAAATTGAGAAAATGAAAGTGAAGGATTTTTTTTTTCTCTAAATAACATTGGTTTCCAGTTAGCAAATAGGTTTAATATAAATTAACCTATATAATAACAGATATCAGGTATCCTGATATACAAAGCCCTAAGAGAAATACTTTTTTTGTAGACTATATTTTCGAATATCAAATTTATGATGTAGTAAGAAATTTAGAAACTGGGAAATCAGGAGGAACGGATGATATTACAGTTTAAACAGTAAAGAAAATTTATCAAGAAATTAAGATATCTTATGGGTTGGGTGGTTTTACCTCTGAGTGGCACTTTTTTTGCACACCATGGGTTAAATGGCCAGGTCACAAGGACCCCGAAGGCTCAGAGAAGGTTGGGGGAGGGGACCCGCTGGAACAGCTGTTGGGAGACAGATGGTAGCCTCCCGTCAAGGCCATCCAGCGTGTTCTTTAACGTGCACAGAGTATGACTCTCCCGCACACTGGGCCACGGCTTAACGTCCCATCCGACGGACGGCGGCATCTCCAAACCCATCAGTGTCCCCTACTGTCCGTGAGCAGGGCGGGAAATGTTGCGGAGATAAATCTCAACCCTGACCCACCTGGAACTCGAACCCGGGAACTACAGATTACGAGCCTAGCGCGCTACTGACTGAGCCACCCCCGCCCAGATATGTTTATTAATAAATAAATCGTTTCAGCAAGGCATTTTTCCAGGTATCTTGAAAACTGCAGTTGTTATACCTGTCCACAAAAGAGGTGAAGTAAGGAGTTTAGAAAACTAACACCCCCATATCATTGTTGTCGGTGTTTTCCAAAATTTATGAAAAAAGTAAAACAAAAAAGAGTTTCCTTCCTGATAAAAACAATTATTTTTCAGTATATTAATATGGATTTAGAAAAGGTGTAGGAACAGAAGATGCTGTTTTAGAATTAACATCCAGAATTTTTATAAATTTAAATAAAAATAAAAAATCGGTATTATTATTTTTAGATATTAAAAAAGGCTTTTTATACCGTTTCCTAAGGAATTTTTAGATTAGAGAAGGCGGGTTTTAGGGAACTATGTTGAAATGGTTTGATAGCTATTTAAAAGGCAGGAAACAAAGAGTTAAGATCGGAAATTGTGTAAGTGGAGAAGTTGAGATCAAATATGGAATGTCGCAAGGATTGGGGCCAATATTGTTTTTAGTTTACATTAATGATCTTTGTAACTTGAATTTATATAATAAAATTATTACATTTGCAGATGATACGACTTTGATTTTTGCTAACAGGGAGAATTTATTAACCTATCAGATAAATAAAGATCTAGAGAAAATAGGAGATTGGTTTCAAAGAAACAAATTAATATTAAAAAGACAAAATATATCAATATCAGAATTAGAGAAAATGAACCGGATAATTTTAAAAGAAAAAAAAATTGTTTCATATAAGAAATAGACTCGCACTACGCAATTCTGAAAGCATTTGATGGACGGTAAACTATTGCTATTTGTGAATAATGATAGATAGAAAATTGACATGGAATTTACAAATTGATAAGGTATGCAAAAAAGTTAAATGGAAACTTTTTTGTCTTTTTAATATTAATTTGTTTCTTTGAAACCAATCTACTATTTTTTAATCCCTAAAATTTATTATAGCACGAAATTTGCAGATATTTCGCTTCTCAAATTATTTACAAAGCCTGGATAAAATCTTATTTAAGCTATGAACTTCTGTCCAAGGGAGGGCGGGACTTATGATCACGTATAAAACCACTAGGAGGAGTTCAAAATCATATAATTCGATGTATAATGAAAAAAGAAGAGACAACGTAAATCACTGTTACCAGTCACTAGAAATTATGAAATTAAGAGAATTTCATTGAGTTAAATACATATAACACGTGCAGAAATCTTGAACGAACAAAAAGACATTTTGTACTAGATACCAGTTTGTCAGAAAAATCTATTATTAGAAGAGTAATGATTAAGAAAAATATTGTCACCAGACATTACATTTATTTAGCAATAAAAATTTATAATCTGATCCCAAATTGTATAAAACATTTAATATATAAAAATTAATTTATCAAAGAAATGGATAACATTTGATCTGAATCTTGAAATTTTTCAATGTTTTTAAATAAACTTCGATATTTCTACACCACAGTTGCTGCAATAACCATAAAAATTGCCATATACTGTAAGCCACGCGTGTAAGTTTTTAATCACTAATATTACTACCCCACAAATGAGTTGTGGTATATAATAATTTGTACTGTATGTGGGTATATAATAATTTGTGTCGAGTGCATTGTACATTATATTGCTGTAAATATATTGTTAAAATGAAATGAAAAATATTAGCGATTCCTGCATGCAAATTGTAAATGTGAAATGTAAAAATGTCACACTGCACTGTACTCGAAAAATATGAATAAAATTGTATTGTTTTATTAATCAGGCAATCATATTTCAAAAAAGTGAAAGAAAGATAGTTTAAAGGTTTTAACGGAAAGGCACTATGTTTCAGTTGCGGATGAATGTTTCTTCCTACTATGGATATGTTGTGAGCTTTACAAGTTCGGGGCTTTTGCTATGTAACATGAATTTAAATTACAATAATCATCATGAATGTCTTTGATGTAAAGCTGCAAAATCAGGTTTCTTTTAAATCAAATTTTATTTTTTTTATATTCAAGTACATCAAAAAATTCCAGCCTTCTTTTCCTAAAACGTTTGAGCCCCTGCTGTGCCTGAGTGGTATTTTCCCCATATATATATATACACACACATACTGTCCTACCAAAATATTATATTCCCATTGACATAACTTGGAAATTCTCTTACTTCGATGCAAAATAAGTTTCGATGTGATATGGGAAGTTGATGATTGAAGTTGGATGATCTGAACTATGCATTTAATGGAAAACTGTGACTGAAGATAAAGATCATAATCAAATCTATTTAAATCTCGAGTTTCAACAATACTCATTCAGTATTTAAAGAGTTATAGATGCTTGAATATTTAAAAATAAATTATCTTGTTTTATAAAAAATTCATAATTGTCTGACATTGAAATAATAATTAAACAAATTTCTAAAATACATATTTTATTTAAATGATTCGAAATAATATTTATAAGTTTAATTAATTTCTGATGTAAAATCTTATGCATTACTATTGTGAAATATTCTAGCTTCCATAATTCTTTAAATACTAATAACATAGTTGAAAATCTAAATTTAAATAGATTTGATTATGGTCTTTATCTTCAGGCACAGTTTTTATATTTAAGTTGCATATTTAAGATGTTACAGAGCTTCGAAGTTGGATTCCCATTGACATTACATGTAAATTCTAATATTTTGATAGGGCAGTGTATACATTCTCCTATAACCGCAACTCTGCGGAAATAGGACACAGGAATTTTGAAAGATCGCTGCCCATAAGATAGGATGCCATGGATCCTTTGCAGAGGAGCTATACCCTATGTACGCTAAAGAACCCATTATATGGGCTTAACCAGAAGCTTCAAATTATCTGCTAATAGCTGTCCAATGGATATCTTTCCCAAATTGAGCTCTGTGCCTTTGAGGCCCTTGTTACCTCACCATCTAGCCCATTTTGTGCAAAAAAAAAAGTGCGGCTCGGAGGTAAAATACCCAATTCTCCTTTAAAGAATATCTGTAAAAGTATGGTCATTAATAATGATTAATATTTCATTAACGGATGAGAATTTAAAATCAAGTTTGGCGATTATTTTTCAGTAATATTTTCTACAAATAACACAAAAGACGGATTATTTTCACATTAAACAATTTTCAATACAAAATCTTAAGATTGTTCTCAAAAAATTATTACTAACAACGGTATTCACAATAATGCTGAGCAAAAAGACAAAAATTTAAAATCCTGCTCCGCCAGCGCTAAAAATTATTAATGCTAATATTATCATTTGCAATATTGCATCTCACCTCATGGTAGGCAAGTTTTTTCTGCGTATGGTTTAATAAATGACTGTCACAAGGACCTTAAGGTTCACAACAGGATTACGGAAAGGGACACATTAGATAGCCATTAAAGAAGGATGAGAAACCTTTGTCAAAGGATCCAACATACTTTTTCAACGGAACATGTTCCTGCATATTGGGTCAAGGTTTAACGCCCTATCCGACAGACGACGCTCTTACAATTCCATTCATGTTTCCTTTCATACCGAGAACAAGAGTGGACAAAACTTAGACTTTGGCACAGCTGGATCCGAACTCCTGTTCCTCAGGTTACACGTATCTGGCAGGCTGCTTACTGCGTCCTCACTCCTTGTTATCATTTGGTACATAAATTTGTGTACAATGATATTTCATTGAACACCAGATATATATTAGGGAAAAGCCCTCAAACTAACAAGAAACTGGTACGAACAAAAAATATTAGAAAAAATTAAGCTGGATGAATAAAAAGACTGAATAAACACGGTGGTACACAAACTTGAATATCATTGGCTACATTCTCGTACTTCATTAATCATATTTTGAACTCTGCACTGTTCCCATCAGCTTGGAAGTAAAAGATAAGATAATCGAAAAGACAAGGAGAGTATATTTATCTATAAGGTAAAAATAATCATCTTTTTAACTAACAAACACATACCTTTCATTTAAAAAAAAAATCACCCAATCGTTAAAATGAAACATTCGATATAAAATTAATTTATTACAGTGTAAGAGTCTTATCAAATAATGGTCAAAACATCACATCCTCACTAGAATCAAGATAAGAAGCCGAGCACGTAGAACATCTCTGAATAACAAGTCTCCCGATCGTTATAAAATCATTCTTATGGTTCGGTTAATAAAATATATCGTATCTTCAACACAATATTACGAAAGGCTAAAATAAAAATTACACTGATACATTTAAGGGATTTTGGCGATGAAAGGAATCGAAATTAAAATTATGAATTTCTAGCTACTTTAAAGCTTTCATGTGTTCCTGAAAACTAGGGCTATCAAATTTGGAATTTGAATTTCAAAAACGAAACCTTTATTTGCACCCCATAGTATGACACAGGATATACCATTACCAAAAATAATCTTAAACTGCATAATTTTAGGAAATATTTGCTGTCAACATTAATTTTCCTTTATACAGGTGTACTTTTTCATCAGCTACCTCTACCTGCTAAGCAGCTGCTCTTACTCTATAAATATACCAAGCGTTCATCTACACAGTAACTGGAAGAAAATTTTGCAGGTGGGCAGAGAATAAGAGCTTATATCATGAGAACACTTTCACTGAGATCACTAATAGTATAAGAAAGGTTAAGTAACCTACCTATCCCTTCCAGGCTAGCCATTCCGTTCCTCCAGCCTACTTTCCTTGCTTTCCACCCCTTCGCCTGCCAACCAGCCAGCCACCCTGTTCACACACCTGAGCACCACTCACTATACACTTACATACCGTTCGGCTGCGAGTGAGTGGATCACGCTGATGCTGCCACCCGGTGGCCAATATAAAAACCAACTGTTTTCTTGTAACATTAAATTAGTAATGCACTCATTGAAATTATCTCTTATTTCGCATTATTCCTTCAGTCATTCGACGAGTCTTATTAATACACTATTCTTTAGCGAATATAATTTTATCGCACTGAAATTAAATTTGCACTGAATTTGCACTGAAAACTAATTCGCACTGCAAATTGAATTTTATCGCACTGATTTAATTTCAGTGCGAATATAATTTATTCGCACTGAAAGAATGATAATAAGTTGCTATTATTTTTTCCCAATCCAAAACATTACCCCATGTACTAAAAACAAATGGGGGGAACGAAAATTACTAGAATGTATCAACTAACAATATAAAGATCAAAATATTAAAATATATTAGTCCTACATTAACTAAAGCAACGAAACCTAACATAAACTAAAGAAAGAATTCAATTTCCCTCTATAACATTTTAATGGAGTGGTTGTATAAGATTTTATGATAATGGAGTGGCGAAGTTTGTCCATGGAATTGCACTGTCATTCTAACATTTCAAACTTAGGCACATGCGTAAATTTTGGGTATATGCGTATAAGTACGTACATATATTTAGAGTATTTTTCGCGCATTAACACCAAAATGCATACTAAATATATATAAAGGTTCTTTTTAAAGGTTTTAGGAGGTCTCAAGAAAAAATATTTCAGCCTGGCCCTTTTCAAGAATGTTCAACAAATAATATTTAATGGCTTTGTGGCCAACAAACAGAAACTGATTACAACATTAGCAAAATTTAGAATTAAACATTACGAGTATTTCGTTAACTGAGAAATAAGATAAATGTTTTTGTGGAAAAAATTTCCGCCAACATACGGGATTCGAACCCGCATGAGAGTTGCGGGTTCGAATCCCGTATGTCGTCGGAAAAAATTTTCCACAAAAACATTTGATTTATAGACGTTTAAACGCCTACAAGCAACGCTGAGATTATCAATTATTGTTTAGAGATATAAGATAATAGGGAAAAAAAACTTAATGTCGCCTACCTGCATAAATAAGGAAATACACAATTGCATACGTACCAGTGTGAAAACCATACTCCAAACCAAGCTAAAAACCAAAGTACAACTTTCGATCAAGAATTCGTGGGTTCTCTTTAAAAAAAATTGAACCTTCAGTTATAGTCTTGCCAGCATGTACACTAATCCGTCATTAAAGCCAATTATTTGAATAAACGGAGTGACAAATGACGCAAAGAAAAATTTTTCATCCTCTTCCTCCTCAAGCAGCCATGGGCTATAGATTCCAACCCGATTGTGCAATTTAGTTCACGAAACACATCTCTCCTGAGCTACATCTTGCCACTGTAGTTCAATCCTAACTAGGTACTGTTTGGCATTGTCTGCCCACAGCATTATAGGTTTTCCCTTCTTTCTCAGGCCTTTAGCAACACCTCCTACTATAACAGAAGGCTGGTGGACCATTTTATTACGTCACCATTGGTAGTCCTGTAATGTAGATAATTCTTATATATTTATTTCTATTATTACTACTGGTGTACATCTATACAAATCTTATATTTATAAATAAACATTAATCTTATTTAGAAGAAAAATAATTTGGATTTATTAGCAATTATCAAAATGCTAATAAATAAGAATAATTTTTCTTCTAAATAAGGTATATTTATAAATAAGCGTTACTACAAAGGTACACCACAGATAATAATAGAAAGAGATATATAAAAATTATTTACATTGCAGAACTACTTATGCTGACTCCATAACTTAACCCACAGGCCTTCTGTTGTAGGAGGTGTGGCCTTTAGGCACATTGTTCAGAACCCTATTCGCAAATCTATAATTATCCATACGGGCAACATGGCCAAACAACGGAGCCTCCTTTGCCTAACCTCATCATTACTTACAAAGTTGAATCACATAACGTCCAAAATACTGCGTAAGCATCTAGAATCAAAAGCATCAAGTTTCCTGTTATCTTGTTTACAGAGGGTCCAAGTTTTACTACCATAACGCTAGAACCAAATTATTATATAGTTTAATTTCAGCCCTTATATGTATACGCCTATTTCTCCACACTCTCCATAGATTCTTAAAAGTCCCAGAAGCAATCCCTATTCGTCTGTTAATCTCATACCGAACCATCACCAGTATCTGTTATATAGCTCCCAAGATAAACTAAGACACCTGCTCAAGAGTGGAATTGTTCAGATTAAGTGAACCACAGCATTCTTAATTCTATTAAGCACAATTATGCAAAGAACTTTACCTGGAACAGAAAGTAGGCTGATACTCCTTTTTTTTTAAAAAATAGGGATAATAATATCTCTGGTAAAAATCCTTGGGAACAATGCTTTTATCATAAAATACATTCAAAATTTCTGTTAGTCATGAGGTAACAGACATATTCCCAGCTCTAAGCATTTCAGTAGTAATTTCATCTACCCCTGGGAGTTTATGTAGTTTAGAAACAGCCAAAATAACAACAGATAACATTGAAGTCTTTAATGTTTGTCTGAAATATATCTGTAAAAAACCTTTCATTAATGCACTCATCATTAGCGTGTCTGCTGAGAAGCAAATCTAGGCCTTAGAGATGCTTTCCATCTTCCCTCACTGAAAACAATTATGATTGTTTAAATCAATGAAGCAAACAAAATTTACTAGTTTTTAACGAATATTCTTTATTTGTTCACGTATTGAACCCTCCAAACTCTGGGGTACATTACAACGCATATTACTTTTTAGAATTTTTCTAAATACAGGAGGTGCATTTGGTCTTGCAATGTTTGCAAAGTGTAGACCAGTCTTTACAGGAATGGCCTGGAATTGATGACATATATGGATATAATATAAACTACATACAATAACATTGAAAATAACTGTGTGTGACATGCAACAACAAATATTTTGCTACATTTCACAGATTTTTTTTATGTGATTCATTGGATGTGTTTTATCATGAAGTGCAAATAAATTGCATTTTTTTTCTTCTATGTTACTTTTTTACTGCTTTTTGAGATTTCAGAATTTTAAAACTTTTGGGATAGCTTCTATATTATAGTGTATTTGTTGAATTTCAGTGAAATGATGTTAAAAAAATAATATTTTTTATATATTCTTGTTCCTTTGGTCATAAAAAAAGTACGTTTTAAATGAAAACATTTTTTCTTCTGTAAACAAAAATTCCGATATGAAAGGGTTCAATTCGCTACCAAGATTCGAAACAAAAAAAATTCGCCTCTGGAATGTCAGTTAAAAAAACACATGTTCTGATTTGTGTTCTAACGGGGAAAATTCGAACCAACGTATTATTCAGAAAATGCGATAGCAATATTTATTAGTACCTATCAAATCAGGAAATAATTTCTTTTTCCTCGTCTTCTATATTTAATCAATTAAAAGGTGATTGGGAAGATGTTTATTGCCTCAATTTGGCAGGTCAACGTTTTTACAACTGAAGTATTCTTGCAAAAACTCCATTTGTTAGTGCGAATTCACTTTTCTTCACGAGGGAAAAAACGCTACTGGTAAACGAGTTTTGGAGAACTTTTGATTTTTGAATAGATAATTTCCTAATTATACAAATAAGATTTTTACTAAAATTACTTGATGTTAATATGATAAGGAGGGAAATATCATCTTTGTTACCAGTTTAAATTTGTGAAAATAGTGACAAATGGGTTTTACAAGAAAAACTTCAATTGCGCCGACGCTTATCTCATGACTTAAAAAATTGTCACAAATATTACTGTAATACGACATTTGTGTCCTACGAATCGTACGTAAGATAAAGTGGAACCTCATAAAATAGGCCCTATCATAAAACAGACACTTTTCGAAAAGTGCACATTTTTAAATTTTTGCGACCTATTCGCCTATATAATAGTTTGAACTTAGAACCAGTTTGCAAGCAGCCAATCAAGACACATCCAATTGTCAGTTGACCAATACATGTTGGTACACGTTACGGAACCTAGATTAAGAGATACATGGAGTTAAAGCAGCACCTTAAAAAACCCGGCCCATGCTAAGTATCGAGGATGGCGGATATATGAGTTTCTACTTTATATAAAACCTTATTTTCAAATTATGCCAATTTCACCTACATATTACTTCCAACACTGTGATTTTATACCACTTGAAAATGCATATACATTATTCCCGAAGATACTACTGAACGAATTACTTAACATATAGTGGAGCAGGGTTTTATTAGGAAAAAAATGTTTGACATTAGTTAAACTTTAATCCTGACATGAATATCTGTCCCCTATACGAGAATATGCAATATATTTAAAATTAATAAAACATGTTTTAATACTTTTACCACTTTTTCGTTTTGTCTAAAATAACAGTAATCCCGAACTCCCCAAGCACAGATTAGTCAAATTTAGGACTGAAAGGATTATTCTGCGCTACTTCTATAAGGGTTTTTAGATTAGGGGTTCTCAACGTAGGGTGCGCGGTAAAAGTTTTTGGGGTACGCCGCTAGATCTAGTAACAAAGTCAGTGTTTTATTTTATTCCCATTGTTAGGCTATAACTATAGTTTTATCTATCTATACAAGGGGTACGTCAGTTACATACACATTTCCAGGGGGTATGTGCAGCATAAAAGATTGAGAACCACTGGTTTAGATTTAATAAGTTTGTCAAACATGGATGCAATCTGACGAACTCTGAAGAATGTTGTCTGGTCTGTTGTTAATAATCAAATTTGTTTTGTGCAATCCTATTGAAGCCTATGGAATGTAGTTGCGTTAATTAAATAGTAGCCTTGAGGTCAATATATATACGTTGAGGGCCAGATTCCAGTGATGACTGGTTTGTGATGTAATACCGCATAAGGATACATTTCTTCGCCTTTTAACCTTACCGCGAGTGGTTCAGTCAAAGCATACCAAGCTCATAATTTGAGGTTAGATTCAAGTCCAAAGTGTGCCACAGCGTTGTTTTTCCGCCTGCCCCCACCTAAATATCAGTAATAATGTAGCCCCAAAAGTAGATTTAGCATTCTCTCCGGTAGGCAGCGTCCTTTCTTATGTTGCGATTTTGGTGTGCAAGAGAGTTGCACCCTTTGCGGTTGAAGAAATGTACTCTCTAGCCTAGAAGGGACACCAGTATCTGTCTTTGAAGAGAAATCACACAGAGGACAGCAATGTTCAGTGGATTTCCATCTTCAATCCAGGCTCGTGACTTGTCCATTCAAATCATACATGGGCAACCTGCTGCCCGCGGCCACATGTAGCCCCGCGCAAATTATTAAATTTATCTCGTTCTTATAATACTTTCCGGAATACCGATTTTTCTTTCTTTCCCAATTTAGTTTTAATGTTTTTGAAAGTGTTCTTTAGTAGCCAAAATTTAATTTACGACATCAACCCACAAAACAGACTTTGCGCACAGGGATACGTCGTTTTTTACCGATCTTCTTATTGCTTTTAGATTTGACATTTGTCGGTTGGTCGGTTTATGGATTTGACAAAACGTTGTTCCACCATATCTTTCGAACGCGATGGAGAAACTTACTGATCTATAAAAGCTTATGACGCAGGGAGTGTCACAGGCTATAAAAAATTGACCCCCGTACTTTCTTCCCCCTAAAAAACGGGAAATGTGAAAACTAATCTTAAGCTATATCTCCAGAACACAAATGCCGAAAATAACAAGCGATGTCAAATCAAAGCCTCTGACGCGGGAATTCACAGTCTATAAAAAATTGACCCCCCCCCCGCCCCATGCTTTCTTCCCGCTAAAAAAAGGGGAAATATGAAAACAATTGTTCCACTATATCTCCAGAACGCGAATGCCGAAAGTAACAAGCTATACATCGAATGAAAGCTTCTGACGAGGGGAATGTCGTAGGCCAGTGGTTCTCAACCTCTTATGCTTCACGTACCCCCTGGAAATGTGTATGTAACTGGCGTCCCCTTGTATAGATAAACTATATAGTATAACAATGGGAATAAAATATATATACACATTAAAATTTGAATTCATAAATTACATATAACGATAAACACAAAAAAATGACAAACGATTTAACTAATCTTATAAAATTATAAACATTTTACTGAGTAATCGACTTTTAAGCTCTCACGACGTACCCCAACAAATTTTACCGCGTACCCCACGTTGAGAACCCCTATCGTAGGCTATGAAAAAATGACCGCCGTGCTTTCTTCCCCCCTAAAAAGGGGAAAAATATGATCCCTTATATCTCCTGAATGCGAATGCTATACGTTGCACATGAAAGCTTGTGACGCGGGGTGTGTCGTAGGCTATAAATTATAAACTGTGAAAGTCATTCTACTATATCTTCCGATAGAGGGAGTCTACAGTTACAAGTTAGGTGTTAAATGAAAGTTCGTCTAATGACGGTCATAAACCATTTCGAATTTTGCCACTACTATTACCCCCCCCCCCTGATAACGGGGCGGCAAATTTTCGCGGGATTCGACTTTAACGAGTCATATCTCAAATGAAAGTTCGACGTCTCCAATGTCGTGGGCTACCTTAAACATGACTCAAAAAAAAAAGGGGGGGGGGGTATTTAGTTCGACGTTTATTAGTCATATATCAAAGTTTTTGAAGGTAGGTGTTTTTAATGACAACAGCAAAAAATATAAATCAAAAAATGCCTATCTTCCCATAGGGCCCTAAAAAGTAGTCACTGTTAGCGGCAGCTTAATTACTATGCAAACAGTTGCGTTTTCTGTTTTAACAGTATTCGGCCCACTGTCAGTTCCCCCCACCCACTTGTCCGACCAGTCCTAAATTTCGTACGCGGGTTTTCCATTTAAAATTAAGTCCCTACTAGTGTTGCCAACCTCCGGTTTTCCAGCGAAATATCCAGTTCATACCTTCGACCGGCGCACTTTATCCGATTTTTATACCTTCGGCTTTAAACTGACGCACATTTTGTCTCAATTTGTTAGCGGGAAGTGTTAGTCGGCACATTTTATCTAGTCCAGTTAGATGCGCAAAGCTGATTTTTAAGAAAGATCGCCGATAAAAACTTGTATCCGCGAGTAATATTCGTTTAGAAGTTGTCTTTAAATTATTAGAATTTATTTGTGTACTAAATTCTTCAATCTCTGAAAAATTGCGCCATATCTAAAACTGAATCAGGTAATGTAATTAATAAAAACAAGAGAATATATTGCAAGTATCAGCGTAATTGGGAAAAGCCATCAGAGTACACGAATTGGTTGGTGAAAGCAAAAAACGATGTTGTACCTGCTAAAAGCGAAATAAGAAACATGTTTGAAAAAGTTTTAACATATTTCGAAATTTATTATTTAGTTTTAAATTGAGTTGGACTTTTTTTCTCATAACATTAACTTATAATAATACATCCTTTAACTGTCAACGGCATGGCGCCCCAGGGGAAAAAAAGGGGTGTTGTTCCTCTTTATTCTAGAAGATTATCTATATTCTCAGTAGTAGCTACTGAGAATGACAGTGAAACATCAACTATTTTTTAGGTCTTCGTTATTTGATTATGCTTTAAAGGTTCTGTTCTGGGTACGCCAAAACTCAATAACAGTGACAAATCCAGATAAAACTTTCGGGGGTTCTGGATTTTGAATCACAAAATTTGTTAAACCTTTTTTTAGTTCTGGTTTAAAAGATCACCGGACAAAAAATTAATCATCTCCTACTGTAAGAGAGTAACGGCCTTCGACAGCAACAGAGGGCGCACCAGTAATAAATGCGTCTTACAAATAGCTGTGCGCTACGGGGTTCATTACACTGTACATGCACCTTAATATATGTGGACATTACTTTTTTGGAATAACGCCGTTTGAACTGAGTGTCACTCCATAAAGCAGTCAGATTCCTTTCAAGCTGAAAAAGCGAAAGAAAGTAGGCTTTAATTAGCCTACTTTCTTTTAAAAAAATTGTTTAAAATTTTAAAAAAATTAATTGTTTTCTAACAATGAAGATTCGAACTAATGAATATTGGTAAAATACGAATAACAATAAATAAAATACTGTTATTCGTATTTTACCAATATTCATTATCCAGGTAAATATCGATGATGTGGTGGAGTTATTATACTTGTACGAAGAACTTCTCATGGAAGATCTAATTCAACTCCAGAAGGAACATAAGGAGAAAAGCGGTGGTTGAACTAGTGCGTACGCTCAGGAGCAAGAGACTGGCGGAGACATTGCGTTTGATCGAGGAAGGTCTTGCCATCATAGATGAAGATGATTCTAACATTGACCTAAGTTTTGAAAGTGTACAAAAATGTTCTAGCAAATTAGTTATGTTACTTGGAAATCTTTAAAGAAAATGAAAGCCTCTCAAACATAGTTGCTTTCCTATCTTAAGAAAAAGAAGAGTAAAATCTAAATCTCAGCCCTCTACCTCAGCCTAACAGTTTCTAATAAATAAGGAGGCATCAATTACATTTGCCTACTTAGTCATCTGATCCAGATAATCTGTAACCTCGCCTCCCTTCCTTCTTGATGTCCCACAACCCTGCAACTCATTTCCAACCATTCCCACCACAACCAACAAGCCATTGGGAGAACTCTCAGTGTAAGAGTTAAAAAAACATTTTTCACAATTATTTTCTTGATATATATATATATTTTTAGACTGTATTATTTCGTTTTCAGCGTTACTGTGTCAAGTCCTTATTACTGTTGGGTTGTTTTATCTCTGAGCGGCGCTTATTTGCACGCCATGGGCTAAATGGCCAGGTCACATGGACCCCGAAAGCTCAGAGAAGGTTGAGGGAGGGGACCCACTGGAACAGCTATTGGGAGACAGATGGTAGCCTCCCATCAAGGCCATCCAGCGTGTTCTTTAACGTGAACAGGGTATGACTCTCCCGTACAAGGGGCCACGGTTTAACGTCCCATCCGACGGACGGCGGCCTTTCCAAGCCTATCGGTGTTCCCTACTTACCGTGGGCAGGGCGGGGAATTTTGCGGAAATAAATCTCAACGCTGATCCAGCTGGGACTCGAACCTGGGAACTACAGATTACGACCTTATTACTCTACACAAATAAATACTATATATATATATGATTATATGTATGCAGGGCCGGATCCTTTGAGAAAATTAGTAATCAGAACGGCGGTAAAAAAACATTAATAAATTTCTTTAAAAAAATGAGTCAAGACCGCAAAAATGGAGGGAGGAAATTTTTTACCGCAACATTGTTCTGATTCATTTCTTCTCGATTTTAGCGCCCCACCACATTATCTTCTACTCAATACAATTTAAACCGAATTATGCAAAATTTGGAGTCGATAGGTTTAGCTTCTGACAAGCCACTATTAGTTTTTTTTCTAATAAATTCACACGAAAACCTAAATTCAGAAACACCAAAGAAATCTAAAACAAATAGCCTCAGTGAATATGGAATTTTTTTAAAGATAATGAAGTTTGCCGTCTTCGACTTGAGCATCCTCTAACAATGAAGATTCGAACTAATGACTATTGGTAAAATACGAATAACAATATTTTATTTATTAGTACCTGTCACGCTCAAAAAGGATTTTTAATTTTTCTCTTAAAAAAGTTGCCTTTTACTAAGGTCCCTAGGAGTAAAGAATCAAATCGTTGTTGTCAATAACCACGCTTGAACATCTCATTCTACCAAGAATAGATCATTTTAAAAAATTTCACTTCAGGTTTTGCCATTTTCCACCTTAACGCCTCTAACGATGAAAAAAATTATTAAAAAAGTCAGAAAATGCGAATACTACCTAACTTTTTGCATATATCTTTTAGAACAAAGTTTAATATTTACAGACGAACGGATGACAAAGTGAAAACAATAGCTCGTTTCTTGGGAACGAGTTAAAAGTTGATCTTCATGGCAACATGATTTACACAAAATGAAATAGCTGAAAAAATTAAGTTTTGCCGTGAGTGGGATTCGAACCAGTCTCACCACTAATATGCCAGATTTCATGAGTTCCATGTCTACAGCACAAATGTAGTACTTTTACTACTGAATTATCATTTATACAATTTCTCAAAAAGATTGCCATAACAATGTTAATTGTTTCTGATGTATCTGGCAAGTTTTATTGTATTTTTAACCACTGGTAGTTTACATCGATTCGGTCAAAATAAATATGTATTAATAATTCCAATTGTTCAAAAAATTTATATGAAATAGAAAAAACAATACAATTATGAATAATGAAACAAATAAACGTTGTTATTGCTCCTACTTTTTCACATTCAAAGGGGAAAAAGTTCTCAAAACTATTTTTTTTCTTCTATCCAGAAACTTGAGCAGTTATTCATGTTTGTTATCACAATGAAATGTTTTTACCTGCTTACGACAAACCACACTTAGACCAGTTTCGATTGTTGAGCTAATTTATATCAACTATACTTGTTCTACTTCACCACCCGTACCTAAACGTCCTATAATGCAACAAAATAAACCTGTCACGAGATGCTTTACGGCTGATGAGACGGTGACCCACACGCAGCATACCGACAAAATATTAACATTCTCGTGGTCACCGTACACGGGTACATGATTATTAACGCTCCCCTGCAGACCACTTCCTTTTCCTTCCTCCGGACACTTTGCAGTGGCGGATAGGAAAAATTCTACTGGGGAGTGGAGTGACGTTCTTTCTCTGATTTTGGGGGATTGCCTTATAATATATATTTAAGACCTAAAAGTGGAGGTGGGGAATTATACATAACCTCCCATCCCTTTGGATGGGTACGCTATTGAGACTTTATACTGTACCCTATAATCCCTATTGGTTGAGAACTAAATTTTGCAGAATTCTTGTGCTGAGGTTCAGTCGATAGAGCAACTTCATCGTTTCGTAATCAGTTAAACAGTTTGCCAACACACGAATCGTTCATTTGCTTCCAACACAAAGTAACGTTCACAATATTCTCTTCTTGCATTCCCTCCCAAGGGGTTATCTCATTACGGTTTGTACGAAAAATTATAGACGCAAAACATGAACATTTTCTACATAATTCTACCTATTGCTCTGACCGTAAAGTCAAAAGAACCTTAAGATCAGGGAAAGTTGGAGAGACATACTGCATAAACATTAGGTGTAGACAGAGCGTCATGTCACTGTCATCTAACTTTGACATATACAGAGTAGAAATTCCCTGTAACAGATTAGTTTAAACGTCTCATCCGATGGTCAGTGTCAGCGTAGAAATTTAACTCCGCAAAATTCTCCGTCCTGCCCACGGTCAGTAGGGAACACCGATGGGCTTGGAAAGGCCGCCGTCGGTCGGATGGGACGTTAAGCCGTGGCCCCGTGTACGGGAGAGCCGATACCTTGTGCACGTTAAAGAACACACTGGATGGCCTTGACGGGTGGCTACCATCTGTCTCCCAACAGCTGTTCCAGTGGGTCCCCTCCCCCAACCTTCTCTGAGTCTTTGGGGTCCTTGTGACCTGGCCATTTAGCCCGTGTGCAAAAAAGTGCCGCTCAGAGGTAAAACAACCCAACCCGATGGTCAGCGGTTTCTTTCAAGCCCAGCGTTCCTCCTTACCTAACAAAAACAGAGATGAAATAGTAGAGAAATATGCTAGAAAGGTCGGTGACCGAACTAGCGAAAAACAATTTTCCCAAAAAGTGTTTCCGATCCTATTTTCTATTATTAGATGCTCATAAACAGCACATTTTATTTATTAATCGAAAATTATGGCCCCGTGTTCAGGAAAGCCATACCTTGTGCACGTTAAATAACAAGCTGGATGGCCTTGACTGGAGGCTACCATGTCTCCTAGCAGTTGTCCTGTAGTTCCCTTTCGGACTCCTTGTGACTGGGCTCGTTGCATGCAAAGTGCAGCTCAGAGGTAAACCAAACTCAAGCTATCTCATTACGTTGCAGCATTTGTCATTCCTCGGAAGTTGGCGCGCTATGATTTTCGGAAAAAAGGTATTGGAAGTTTTGTCAAAATTTTACTTTACATTTTTTTTTTGCAAAATGCGCATTTACCTGCTTAATTTTTTTCCATTCGAAAGTAATATTTCTCATACGTTTCGGATAAAAAATTAAAATCAAATTTCTAAAATATTTTATATTTTATGACAAAATCTCTTTAATTCGAGTACATACAAAACAAATATATCGTAGAATACATATAATAAAAAGTATGTTGCATAGATCAGTGCAGTGATTTCTCTCTCTTTAGTTTAGAATTTAAACTGCCTTAAATTCAACCAAATTCATGTGATTGTCCAAACATCAGTATCAATTAACGTAACTACATCAGTGAAAATATTCTACTTATAAGCTGAGACCGCCGTATCCACACGCATCGTTTTTTTCGATTGTATTAGAATTTAACCCAGCCTCGGACAAGAATATAACGTTACAAAGGGGAAAACACATATTTTTAAAGGTGAAATAAATTACCTTTATCCTACACACCAAAGCTACAAATGACCTACAGAGTAAAAGGTAAATCTTGTCTGAAAACTGCACATAGATACAATGCAAGAGAACTCGTTTGGTAGCCAGAGAAAGAGCGCCTACAGAACCCTCTGAACCACATGTGATCTTAGAAGTACCAACAGAAGCTAGGAAAGGTCAACGGCCAGTGCATCCGGTTCGCCGTCTCCATTCGCTTTACCCCTGTCCTATCTAACATTCCGACATGGGAGGTAAATAGTGCAGGGATCATCTCAACGTAGGGTACGCGGTAAAATTTTTTGGGGTACGCCGTGACAGCTCAAAAGTCGCTAGATCTTCCATTGTCCAATAAAGAAGAGTTAATTGAGATATCTTGTGACAATGGTTTAAAAAACATTCATTCCAAAAAGCCATTGATTAGTTTTTGGATTGGAGTGGAGAAGGAATATCCGACTTTGTCAAGAATTGCAGTCAAATATTTGTTTGTTACCTTTCACAACTTATTTATGTGAAACTGGTTTTCATCTTTAAAGCTTTAAAAAATAAATATAGGAACAGGCTGGATGCTGAAGATGACTTGCGACTCTACCATAGCAAGATAATCCCAACCATTTTACTGATTACCCAGTAAAATGTTTATAATTTTATAAGATTTGTTAAATTGTTTATGTCATTTTTTGTGTTCATCAATATCAGTAATTTATGAATACAAAATTTAATGTATATATATATATGTGTTTTATTCCCATTGTTATACTATAGCTATAGTTTTATCTATCTATACAAGGGGTATGCCAGTTACATACGTATTTCCAGGGGGTACGTAAAGCATAAAAGGTTGAGAACTACTGCTCTACCCAATAATCATTTTGACTTTGCAACAAACATGTTAGCGAAACAAAAAAAAAAGGCTATGAGTCGCATATTATGTTGACTTCATCGAAACCTTTAGTCACAAATGTTTGGATACAATATAATCCTATTTCCTTTTAAAAGTTTTACTGTAACTCGTCATTTACTGTTCAACAGAGAAATATTCTGCAAAAATACTTGCTTTGTGAGCAATAAACAATCAATAATTTGGGATAGAGGAGCTACCTAGTACCCAAATTCCCTGGAAGTTCTGTTTACAATAACATTCAATTCGAAAAGTCAACAGAAACCTTTAAAAGCATATATAGGAAAGACGGAGCCCCCCCCCTCCGTCTTTCCTATGAAACTACAGAATTTCATTAACTCGAAAGTAATTACAAATTATTATATACACCCCGATAACAATATGCAAAGCAGAAGTATCGCATCCAGTCATGTTGCTCTTCAAATATTCAGTAATGTAAGTTGACAAAAAATTATAAGGTGGATTACTGGTATTTATTTGAAATTTCAAGTAAAACTTGATTTTGTTCGCGGGCCACAAAAATCCTTGTGCTGGCCGAAAGCGGCCCGCTAGTTAGACAGCGCTGATCTAAACTAATAGTTAATAACTCTTGCTAACAGCTATTCACGCTGCCATTTTTTATGTTATGTACTAATTTTTTTATTATATATGTACAATATCACGCTACGGTTTTATGTGCAAATTTCATTTCAATATGATGGTGAATACTGGTCAAAATGTAGAGTAATTATTCAGACAGTTACGTAGAACAAAATTCAAAAATATCAGAAATTGAAGAATATTTGAAGAGCAATGAAACTACAATGTAGTTTCACTGTTGTGCTGTTTACTATGAGCGTAACTTTTTTGCACCCAATGGCGAGACCACAAGAACCCAAAGGGATACATTGGAGCTTCTCGTCAAGGCCATCCAGCATATTCTTTAAATAACAGGGTATGGTTTAAAGTCCCATCAGATGGACGGCGGTCTTTCCAAGCCCAAAAGCGTTCCCTTTCTCACCGAAGGCAAGGAGACTGGGAACTGTAGATTACGAGCCTGGCGCGCTACCAATTTAGTCAACCCCCTTGTAGTTGAGTAATGTGGCATTAGAAAAGGATAATCAAGCTACGGAGGGTATCAAATGACAAGGTTCTTATGTAGTCAGTTAAGAATTGGGTTGCTTTACTTCTGAGCGGCAATTTTTTGCACACTATGAGCTAAATGGTCAGGTCACAAGGACCATTGAACAACTGTTAAAAGACAGATGATAGCCTACCGCCAAGGTCAACCAGTGTGTTCTTTAATGTGCATAGGGTGATTCTCCCGCACACAGTACCACGGCTTAACGTGCCATCAGATAGACGGCGGCTTCCCAAAGTCATTGTTGTCCCCTACTAACCAAGGGCAGGGCTGGAAGTGGATAAAACTAACCCAGGTGTAAATGACCTACGAAGCTGTGAATGAACTTATCGATAGCAAGAGTCATAAATGGACATACGTTTCGAGACAAACTTTTGGTGTGAGTTTATCTAGTCGTCATATAATAGACTTAATTCCTGGGCAGACAGGAAAGCGGGAGGACGTAAGACTCTAGGCGGGCACGTGTGACGTCATTGGGGTCATAAAATGTCAGTTTCCCTGTGGTTCTGCAGCTACTTGAGCGATCGGCCCCAAATTTCGTGGGGTTGTCTCACTTAGTTTTAGCCCTGTTAAGGTAACAGATCAAGTTACTAGCTGTCATGGGTCAGGAATGATATTTCAAAAAGTGTCCGAAATTTTAGGAGCAGCTGCTATCGCTTACTCTATTGAATGTACAAATTATTATATACACCCCGATAACAATATGCAAAGCAGAAGTATCGCATCCAGTCACGTGGGACACTGAAGCTGGCAATGCCTATAGAGCAGGTCTCTATGCATTGGAAACCAGTCAGGGAAAAGTAATCATGGGTAAAGACAGCATCTTGAGTTTGACCGTTACCAGATAGTAAGTGCGAGTTATGTATCTGGGAGATACATAACTCGCACTTACTATCGTATATATCTGGGAGACGTTGGTTCGAGTCCGATTCACAGTGAAACTCATTTCTTCTGCCAAATTATTTCTTGAATGTTTTTTTTAAAATAAGAAACAATGAATACTAAATTTCAAATTATTATTTCTTGTGATTATTTTTGGTGAGGCAGTAACCCAGGTGGCCAAATGAACAAGCAGTTTCTTGTCAATACTTTGGAAAATATGGTGGAACAAAAATTTTGACCAACACAAACTGAACAAAATTCAATAGTAAGACAAATAAAACTGGAGAATTAACATTTTAAATAAATTTTAATTTTTTCAAGAATTTCCTTTTTAAAATTTTGAAAGTGAGAAAGTAAGTTTTATAAGAAATATTTTTAACTAAAAAAAATTATGATCAGAGTTCAGTTGCCACTCCTCTGATTTTCTGCTCTGGTCAGAGCCTATATGTAAATACAGCCTTTATTAAATTGTTTCTACCAGCTTGAATTAACTTTTTCACTTATTAACTTGTCTAACATGCTAAAACTGTTGACCGATTATAATGAAAGGTGCGAATCATGTCGCAAAGTTCATTAATCTAGTTGATATCTTAAATGTACTATTCAATTTTACTGTGGTACAGTGGCATGTGCAAGACTGTCAAGAGGGTTAGAAAGTGGGGCATTAAACTTTTTCTCTCTTTTTCAAACACTTCTTGAATCAATGGTGTGGTGAAATACATGAATGTAAAAGTGAATTTTTTTCATATTCAATAACACATTAATTTAAACATAAACAGTAAATTAAAACTGAAGAGGGTAAGGTATTTCAATGATTGATCACTGGTATCAGATTTTCTACCACTCTCAGGTCAGTTGACTGATTAATAAATCTTTTAATACATAAATATACTACTTTTCCGGAAATAGCCACAGTGCAGCATGACTAAACAATTAAAAAAAGGTACCTGTGGCACTTACAAAGTGTGAGAAAATTCATACATATCAGTAGGACTGGTGAACAGATTGATAAATAGAAATCCTCTCAAATAAGACTTTCAATCAAAGATTTGACTATAACCCCTGATGGGGGAAAAAAGCAAACCTTAAAAGCACCTAAATCCACTTTTCTTTCTCAGCTTAATGTAAAATAGATTTTGAAAGTTGTTAAAGCTATATCTGTTTGAAATATCTCTTTTGATCCCATGATCATATCAATCTTTTTTTTAGGATAATACAAATGTCAACAATGTTTATTATTTTAAATATGCGCTTCTTTGCATCAAAGGTTAAAAATAATAAATTATCCCTAAAGTAGCTGCTTGCCACAGAATCCAACAAGAGCCTGTCGTGCAATGAAGTATCAGAGGAAAATGTCCTGTAGACAAGAAACACTTGAAATAATTAGATGAAAAAAAAAATTTTGGTTTTGTCCTGAGTGGGATTCAAACCAACGTTTCTGAGAAACATGCTGTGTGATAACCACTCACTACCAGCAACTAACCACATTTTTCAGCAATGTAACATATAGACATTCCCACATATTTTTACTAATTCACTCCTGCACCATCTATGTCAGAAATAGGGTAACCAAGCCGCCTCATATGATGGATATAATATTTGTCACATATGCTCAGAGCATTATTGGAATCATGTCTTGAAATTGAAACATGAATTATTTATATATTATATGGTTACTATGTCATGTTTCAATTCCAAGAATTACTTAAATATTGGTCATTCATATGCCTTCCTACTCTGCAAGCATTAATGCAGATAACGCACTTTTACAACACGTGAAAGTTGAGTGTTGGAGAGTTATCTTTTTCTAAAGGATTTTGAGCTTCCCCTTTCCCTGTAATTTTCCAGATAAGCAAACCACCTATTTTTCCCCACGTCACCCTACGTTTTGTTAAAAATCAAGTCTATCTTTGATTTAACTCTAGTTCCCGTTTAAAACTACTTTTATTTTTTCACCATCCACTGAATTATAATGAAAAAATTGTCAGTTGTTCAAAATCGCAGAAATGATTTAAAAGCAATATATTGAATAGAAACATTTATATTCTCCAACATTTAAAAATCACTTTTAATGTCACAAACCACAACTCAAATTTTTAGAGATCTATAATAATAAAAGGTGTCTATGTCAACCATAACTCATCAGAAAATCAGTGCTTCTGGTTGTCATTCAGGTTGCAGAGCCAAATTTTAAGTTGAAGTCCAAAAGGGGGAGCTGCTAGAATCAAAACTATTTATCATGCTATTCCTATGGAAACTAATTCCTATGAGTAATTGCTGTCAGATTTATTGTTGCCATTTACTGCTCCCTAACTGTAGGTCATAATAACATTTAAATCTGTTGCCATTGCCAGATTCTCCACATTTCCAAAGGCATTATTATTTTAAGGTGTCTCATTTAGAGGCCCTATATAAATAGAGGTTGGCCATCTCAAAATTGGACGCCATGTTTTGTCGTCGCTCGGATTATTTAGCTTGCATAGCTGAATGGTATTGTACGAATACTTATGGATTCATGAAAAGGTAGGGTAATATTTGATACAGATTTCAGTGTTCATGATTGGAAGCACTTCAGAAAACAGCTAAAAAAAGGAAAAGTAAATTTTACGCCTTTTTTTTCTTAAAAAAAAAAGATATAATTTCGTTTTGTTGTCTTGTCCGTTTGTAGACATCGAACTTTTTGTTTATACAGATAACGGAAAAATTCTTTTTGTGTTTGATAGGTATTAATGATATATTACGATTTGCATTTTTCGAATCTCCCAAAAGTCATAACTGTGCCCCCTGACGGTGGAAAAATTTGAAAATTCCAAAATATCAAACGATGCAGTTATGTTAGAAGTTTAAAATTTTGGTGTTGAAATGTGAAGATTACGAAGTTACCATTGGCAACAATCACTTGACCCTTTAGACCCAGGGGGGAGGTGAATGCAAATTTTTTTGTTATAACAGAAAAATGTATGTTTTTAGAGATAAATTAAAAATTCTTTTTGGGTTGGTCAGGTATTGATGAAATATTACAATTTGAATTTTGCGAATTTCCCAAAAGCTAAGACTGCGCCCTCTAACGGTGGAAAAGATCGAAAAATACCAAAAAATTTAAAACGAATATTGCAAACGATGTAGTTATGCTAGATATTTGAAATTTTGGTCGTGGAATGTGACAGTCTTGAAAATTCCATTGACAACAATGGATTGACCCTAAGCCCAAAGTAGGGAAGGAATGGTTTTAAGAGATAATTGGAAATCTCTTTTTTAGTTGGTTACTAATGAAATGTAATTCGCATTTTCAAAGGTAGTTTTAATTTATGTCATTAGAGATTACTAAATATCGAAACTGCAAAACTTTTAACGAATGTTTCAAGTGATCTCTTTATGGTAGAAATTTCGGCAGTAGAGTTCTGTTATGGTAGAATTTCCACTGACAGCAATGATCTGCCCACTCTTTTCTGAGAAGCGAGAGAAAAGCAACTTTCTAAATTTAAGAACTACAAGAATACTTTTTATGTTTTATAATTACTAATAAAATAATACGTGCATTTCCCCCATCATATATGCATCATACGTGCATATCCCCCATCACCCTCAAGCAGCTGCTTGTACAGAGGTCCGACAGCAACTTTCAGTTTATACGCCATAGTAGAAGGCCCATGAGGATGGCGGGACCTCAGCAGAAAAACAACACGAACATCCATAATTAAAACTTTTAAGGATTAAAAAGTAGGCAAAAGAAGAACTTCGTTCTCTTTGAAAATTAGATTCCCAAATGCGGCAAAGGCGATATGGGAATTTATTTTACACTTTCAATAACGTATGATAGTGGAAATTCAAACTATTGTATAATTGTGAAAATAAACTATTAATATTTTATTAGTACCTGTAATGTGCAAAAAAAAGTTTTTCATTTATCTCTTAAAGCAGAAAAGTTACATTTTACCAATGGGACAAATCATTACTATTAGTGTAAACTACTTGATCATTACACTCTATGAGCAATAATTTAAGTTTCTTGCAAAAATAGATCATTTGCAATATGTATTTAAAGATTTGGTATTTTTCGGCTTCTTCCGCCGCTAGAGGTCGCCTTTCGAGTTTTTATTTACCGTCTTTAGCACTCTCTAACACTGGAAATTGCAGCTGATGGGGATTCGAAAAACGTAAATATTAATATTTTTGTGGAAAAAAAATTCGCCGATCTACTGGATTCGAACCCGCAGCTCTCCAGAATTCAGAACATTCTAATCTGTTGAACTAAAGCCGGCTTTTTTCACAAAAAACATTTATTGCTTTATAGACGTTTAAACGTCTACAGGTAACGATGAAATTATCAACTAATGTTTAAATCATTAATATTTTGTTAGTGTCTCTAAAACAAAAAAAAACATTGTTTCGTTTATCTCTTAAAAAAGTTTCATTTTCGCATCCCCCTTTTGGCTAAGACGGTAAAGCCTTATTGTCATTGTAAACCTTCGGACCATAACACTCTACTACCAAAATTTCAGATTTCCACTGTAAAAAGTTTGTTTGCAATATTCGTTTAAAATTTTAGCATTTTCCATCTTTTTCCACCGCTAGAGGGCGCTATTAACAATATTGAAATTTTTCAAAATTGCGAATCGCGATGTGTTCGACACCTATCCAACCCAAAAAGAATTTTTCATTTAGCTCTAAAAGTAAAAAAGTTGATTATTTATAGATGGATAGACAGGTGGAAAAACAGATGGACAGACAACAGTTAACAGAGAGACGGATATACAGACGAACAAACACTGGCATAGGCAGACGACAAAGTGGAAACATTAGCTCGTTTTTCAAACGAATCTTAAAAGAAATTATTTGTTGGTTTCAGTTACCCCATTTCACTGTTGCAGCCGTTTGCCGTCTTCTGATGGAGTTTCTCGGAAAAAAAAATATTCATTATTTCTTTAAGTGAAATTTTTACACCCAAATGCAGCGCAGTGAGGCATTCATAAAATATGACAGCTTTCATAGATAAAAATAGTGGTAGAAATATATAAAACTATAACAACTGAGAAGTTTTAACTTGCTACATACACTAATAGGCTTTCGTCTCACGGTACAAAACATGGCGTCCATAAACCACATGACTCAATCAACCAATGGCAGTGAATCACCGAGATATATCTGGGCTCTTATAATATTTAGCTGTTTCTTAGGTTACTTAATATAGTAACCTAAAGAAAACCTCTAACTATACAGGGCCTCTAGTCTCATTGCAGCTAGGGACCTGAATTTTTAACCCAACATGGGTCAAGCAGGGGGAACCCGAGTACAAAATTTGGGGCTGTTCAGTAAGTAGATCGGGAAAGAGCATCAAAATCTGTCAAAATAAAGAAATGAAAATCTTGATAGTTTGCGATGATTGGATTGTTTTACCTCTGAGCAGCACTTTTTTGCACACCATGGGCTAAATGGCCAGGTCACAAGGACCCCGAAGGCTCAGAGAAGGTTGGGGGAGGGGACCCACTGGAACAGCTGTTGGGAGACAAATGGTAGCCTCCCGTCAAGGCCATCCAGCGTGTTCTTTAACGTGCACAGGGTATGGCTCTCCCGCACACGGGGCCCATCCGACGGACGGCGGCCTTTCCAAGCCCGTCGGTGTCCCATACTGACCGTGGGCAGGACGGGGAATTTTGCGGAGATAAATCTCAACGCTGACCCAGCTGGGACTCGAACCTGGGAACTACAGATTACGAGCCTGACGCGCTACCGACTGAGCACCCCCGCCCCTAGTTTGCGATGAAGCCATGGTCTATGAGAGTACACGCTGATGTCAGCAATAAGCAGAGAAATGCCAGCCAATTCTTCGTGCTGAATCTGTGCTAAAGTGTCAGGATTGGGTTGTATTACATCTGAACAGTACTTTTTTGCACACATTGGCCTAAATGGTCAGGTCACTAGGTTTCATGGTACAACAACTAAGGACATACTGCATCAAACACATGATAGAGCCCCCTCAATGGAGGCTAATTTCACAACTCCTTGAAACTTAAAAACCTAAGAAACGGCTAAATATTTTATGAGCCCAAATATTGAGAGAATGTAGGGAATATTTTATGAGGGCTGTTCAATAAGTAACACCTGAGAGTACGTTATACTCGTATTGTTATGTTAACATACACGTGCATACAACAAAGAATACCAATTTATTTTGCTAAATAATTGCCAGTGACTGAGACATCTTTCCCAGAAATAAAACAGTTGTTTTATTCCTCCACTTACGAACTCAGAACTCAGTGTGTGAACTCACTAATACATCTAGGTGCCACAATTTACTAAATTCGTAAAATCAAAGATTAAATGTCCAACAATAGAAAAAGTAGGCTATATTAAGTAACAAAGCATGTATGGGAACTTTGGAAGTAAAATGAGACTGTGCTGTTACATATTGATAGTTATCATAATTATATGTTGATTGAGAATGTGAGATTACTTTTCAAATAATTAATGATCTTCAACAATTGTTGATAAAACAACTGTGCAGTCTCATTGTCTTAATTACTTCCAAAGTTGCCATATAAAATTCTCCACTGAACATAATATATCCAAGTGGCAATTAGTAAATCATATGTCAATTTTGACAATAGTTTGTTAATATAATCATATATCTGGATTTTAACCTAAATTAACATAACCTGAAATTGTTTCCTGTGTTGCAGCTTGAGATGCTAAAACGATTGGATGGTTATAGTTCATTTTAGATTTTGTACAGTTAAAAGCTGAGTTATATTTACCGCTATGGGAGGCAAATCCTTGGCTGGTACACTCATCGCAACAACTGAGCATAAACCTCAGCAGCAAGTATGGCGAGTGTACCAGCCAAGTATTTGCCTCCTGTAGCGGCAAATATACCTCAGCTTTTAACTGCACAAAACCTAAAACGAACTATAACCATCCAATCGTTTTAGCATGTCTAGCTGCAACACTTGAGACAAATCTCCTAACAGTGATAATTGTGAAATAAATCGGTTAATATAACCTGAATTTTTTGGGGAAAAAATTTTTCACATAATTTACAGAAATTTTTCCTTTTTTGTATGAAACAAGAATTTCCAGATTGATAGGCCAATTGCTTGAATTAATACTTATATTAATATATATATCTATATAAATAAAAATAAGAAAATAGCAGTTGTCATGTTCCATCCCAGATGGCAGCACTATTCAAGCTCAGAGTGGAAAAGTAAATAAGTAAAAATATTGACCCTGGATACAAGATGGGGAATGTAAAGCTAGTATAATATTCCCAGATGAAAACAGTAGTGGTTGTCTCCTGTTGACTGGAAATATGTTATAGTGAGGTATTTTCTTCAGAGTGGCCAACTGAATATTCTCTCCGAGTACAGAGGCCTCAATCAGTTCATTAGACTAACACATCCTCACACTTGTTGATATGACAAAATGTCACAAGATGGCACAAAGTCCGTTACATCTCAGTGACAGTGAATCCAAAGTGAAAAATTCTCAGTGAAGATGTCTTATTCTGAAAGATTTTAGCGTCTGATGCTTGGTGTAACGGTAGTGCGCTCTGGCATGAATCTGGAGAGTTGCGGGTTCGATTCTCGCCGTGTCAGCGATAATTTTTTTCAGATGTTTTAACTATCGTTGAAGTCTGTTTCTACAGGTAATCTGTGGATTTACTATGGATGTCACCCTTTCTTCCCCATTTGAGACTACCTATGTTTTGCCCTTGTTTACTCTTTGCCACTAATGGCCCCAGTATCCAGTGTATGCAATACCACCCTGAAACATTCTGAAGATCTTCAACATTGTTGTACCTTACCATCTGTTACAAGTCGATGGTATCAATATTTTATTGTGTTGCCTAACAGTTACAGAAGAACTTAGGCCTGGGTTTGAGCCCGGGTAAGGCATGGATGTTCGTTGTTTTTCTACTGAGGTTTTGTCATCCTCACAGCCTTTCTGCTATGGCATACAAACTGACAGGCTCCTGTCAGACTTCTTTGGCAAGCAGCTGCTTGAGGGATATTTTGTTTACTTTCAACATCACATTTTCACTGACTAAAAGTCGTGCTACTTTTTTTTATTAAAATTTATTGCTTATGAACGTAAAAATTTGCATTCAATGCTTGTTTTTGTCTTTTAAACCTTTCAGTCCCTAATTAATTTGATTGATCTAATGAATATGGTGCACAATATTCTTGTTCTTGACTCAAATAAGTATTTTTGAAAAAAAAAAAGTGAAATAAAACTAAATACCATACAAAAAAAAATTCCTTATTAATTGTAAATATACTACATATTCTCATATGAAAAATATTTTGTTAAAATGTATTTTTTTATTTCAGTTTTATAAAAAAAAATAAATAAATACCTCCTCAAGCAGGTGCTTGCCACAGAGGTCTGAAAGGAGCCTGTCAGTTTAATACGCCATAGTAGAAGGATCTGTCAGGATGGCAGGTCTTTAGCAGATTTTTTTGCCAACTGCATGTGGTATTCCCAGGTGGTTACCCTGTCTTGAAAGGATTAAACACCAATACTTATGTTTGGAAAGTGGTACTGTTTGAACATTTTTTCAAGGCTTAAGCCTCCAATAGTTACCAGAAGCAGTGTGATCCTAATGAGCATATGCTCTGTAGATCTATGAACAACTATTTCTTTCAAACACTATATGACCTTTGCTTATATTTAACCAGTTCCCAAAAATAAGTTCAAAGTGAAAATAAGGGTAGGATTATTCTGCAATAGTCTCAAATTTATCCAGTGACATAGCCAGAACTTTTGGAAAGGTTAAAAAAAAATCATCAATGCTTTATTAATGTAAATTAATGATCTCTTAAAAATATATTTTCATCAAGGGAGAGTTTAAACCCTCTTGGCTGCACTATTGCATTTATCTAAAATACAGTCCTGCTGTCCTTAGATATATATATAATTCCTAACTGATTACTAACTGAACCTGTCAAAAACCAAAAATCTGAAATGACAAACTAAAATGAATTGGGGGAAGGGGAGGAAGGGGGCTGTTGGGTTGTTTTACCTCTGAGTGGAACTTTTTTGCACACAATGGGCTAAATGGCCAGGTCACAAGGACCCCGAAGGCTCAGAGAAGGTTGGGGGAGGGGACCCACTGGAACAACTGTTAGGAGCCAGATGGTAGCCTCCCGTCAAGGCCATCCAGTGTGTTCTTTAACGTGCACAGGGTATGGCTCTCCCGCACACTGGGCCACAGCTTAAAGTCCCATCCGACGGACGGTGGTGTTTCCAAGCACATCGGTGTCCCCTACTGAATGTGGGCAGGCAAGTCCAGGTTTTAAACTATGGCTGTATTTTAGGTAGGGGAAATTCCTGTTTAATTTTATTAGGTTTCTTAAAACCGCTCCCTAATTAAGCAGGAAAATAAAAGTGGTTTTAAACTTGGTTTATATTATAAGTTCTAATTTGATTTTTTTTAATGCAGCATGGGGTGACATGGAAAAATCAGTGTACGAAATTTGAGTAAAAAATTTGACAAAATATTTGGGAATTCAGGGGGGATTCAAATCTGTTAGAAAAGACATCAACTTTTCAAAAGTGAATAAGTAGCAAATTTTACTGTGGGTGTCCCACTGGAAATATGCCACATGTTAATGCCAACATGCATTGTTGCGACATTGCCTAGAAGAAACACTTTTGCATGCAGAATTTTCCAATAATAAAAAACACTCCTGGACATATAAACTTTTTTGAAAATCTGAATACAGTAGTGGAATATATGCAAAATTTGAATGATTGGTCCAAAATCATCATCTTACTATTAATATTTTATGAGATCATGCTACAAAGAATCAATACTAATGGTCAGATTACAAGGTTTGATATGTTGTATGCATAATATCAGGAATTTTTGCAATATCGATAATAATTGGCTTACCCCAGTGCCAATATTAGTGATATTACAAGTAATCAAGTAAGTTCATTAAAATGAGAATAAAAAAAGAACTGAACAGAGTAGCGTATGAAACGCACTTTAATAGAAATAAGTCAGTTACTTTTGGTGACATAACAGTAGGGGTTCAAAGGTTTTGATTGTGATGCCTTGCATACACTGAGAAAAACTCGAATTTACCTTGCAATACTAATGGCTCCCTATTTTATTATCCATAAGTGTACTATAATTATAGTACTTGTAACAAAATTTAACCCTTAAATGATGGGTATGATCACAATCAGCAACTGCCATATGCATTTAAAAAACCATTAAAAATCCTCAGAAATTTTTTTTTTCAATAATTATTTGGTATGAAAATTTACAAGAACTGTAAAAGTCATTCATACTTGTAAATTACACAAAGTAAATTTACAATTTATATAAATATAACTTTTATTTACCATGATATAAATAAAAATATATGACTTTTACATTCCTTAATTGTAAATTTTCATACCAATTACTGAAAAAACAAATTTCTGAGGATTTTTAATACTTTTTATATGTATATGGCAGTTGCTGATTGTGCATACTCATCATTTAAAGTAATTTAATTATCTATGACACTGTTAAATGTTTTTAAGCACCTTAACACATGGACTATGCTATCAAGTATCAATAATTATTATAGAGAGATTTACATACCATGCCATAGAGGATGGGAAGTAACAGGAGCTTCTTGGAATGCTTTTGGTGAGAAATTTAAAATTCGACATTCTTGCTGGCAAGTGAGGTCTCAGTGGAGATTAAGATGATGACTGCTGCCAATGGTATACCCGCATTGGAGAATGACATAATTTATATTTTTTGATAGCATAGGGTACTTAAAAAAGTTTTAGATCCACAACGCGCATTTCGTGCCGTTCCTATCGGCGCTTCATCAGGTGGGAGGTGAGGGACAATTTATGGCACCCCACCCCTTCCCCATGCTCACCAACTGCCACTCCTACATTAAGTCCCTCACTTCCCACCTGATGAAGCGCCGATAGGAACGGCATGAAATGCGCATTGTGGATCTAAAACTTTTTTAAGCACCCTATGCTATCAAAAAGTATAAATAATTATGTCATTCGTCAATGCGGGTAGACCATTGGCAGCAGTCATCATCATCTAAATCTCCACTGAGACGTCACTTGCTGGCAAGAATGTCGAATTTTAAATTTCTCACCAAAAGCATTCCAAGAAGCTCCTGTTACTTCCCATCCTCTACAGCATGGTACGTAGATCTCTCTATAATAATTATTGATACTTGATAGCATAGTCCATGTGTTGAAGTGCTTATAAACATTTAACAGTGTCATAGAGAATTAAATTACTTTAATTATTGCCATGTGCACCTCTACTGTAATTTTTCTCACCATTTAAGGGTTAAATTTTCACTGAGGAGAAACAATCAGGATAAATGACAAGAAATGCACATATCCTTCATGGTATTTGTTTTATTTTACAAATTATTTTGTTTTGAATCTAGTTTTTTTTATTTATTGAAACTTTATGGTGTGCTAATCCAGACGTTTTCTATCAAATACAATAGACATTTAAATCGTTCAGGCTACAGTTCTTAGAAACACCTTAACCTGCTATAGCCATGAGTCAAAAACATTTAGATGGCTACCACTGGTAATGAAAGAATTCAAAATATCAATGGATGTTGCCCATTGTCCTTCAAGCAACGTCAATGGCTGCTGTCTGTCATTTATGGGTTAATGCCCATGTATTATGAACTATAATAAAATACTGAATATGTATTTAAATAAAAAAAATTGTATCATTTTTATATAATTTTACATTTGCCCAAATTTTTCAAATTAAAGATTTGCCAGTCTGTTTAAAAATATTTTGATACAAATTTTGTAAATACTGAATATTTTTTAGCCTACAATTTTTATTTTATCTTATGTATTGTAACTGGGAGTGGGGGTGTAAGACATGAACAAACTGGAACACCTGTACATTTTATTACACCACTGCTTACTGTACCATTAAATAACAGAGCTGGACACTTTCCTTCTTTTGCACGAGATTATAAATTATTTTACTTACAATAGTTATTACTTACAGTAGTAATCTCAGTTACCAATAGATGGCACCACTGTTTTTACATACATGTATCTACCAGTTGAAATAATCCTTTTGCAGCACAAAATATACTAGGTATTATTCAAATATTAATCAAGCATGCATTTTAATATGATCTATTCCTATTTAGTTAACTATATGCTGATATTGAAATGTTATCTTGTCACAAAATATTTAAAGGAGAAAAATATAAAACATATTGCAGCTATGAGGAAAATTGTTTGCTAGTAGATTACATAATAAAGCATTGTTAATGTAATAAAAACAGCCTAAAACTAGGCAAGGAAATTATCTCTCAATAATTTAATGGTAAGGCAGCAAGGATTTGCATTATTCGAATTTTGTCTGTACAAGGCCATTTTTCCGTAACTTGTAAGTGGGATTGTATAGAAGTATGGTAAATTAGAAGCTCAAGTATCCATGGACCACCCAATGATGCTTCAAGTTAATTCATATAATTGTTTTCAAGTCTTTATTGAAGAATAGGCATAGGTAAATACTAAATATCCATGACTAAATTACTGATGACACTGCAAAGGCAGAATAAGTCATGGCATAAACTACATAATATTAGACAAAATGAGAGCATCATTTTCAAGGCAAAAACCAACATCACAAGATGCCAAACATTAGTTAATTTTATACCAGAAAACAATGTCATAAGGCAATAATTATTATGGAAATATTTATCTTGCGTAATAATTCTATAGAAACTATATACTTTAAAGTTTAAAATATCACAAATACTTGGAACAATTAACATCAAACTTAACACTTGGAAAGCAGATGTACATAAACAAACAACTGCACATTCCCAAAATTTAAAAACACAGTTCTAGAAACTGAAAGCATATCCTGGAGGAATTAAGGTTGGGTTGTTTCACCTCTGAGCAACACTTTTTTGCACACTATGGGCTAAATGGCCAGGTCACAAGGACCCCGAAGGCTCAGAGAAGGTTGGGGGAGGTGACCCACTGGAACAGCTGTTGGGAGACGGATGGTAGTCTCCCGTCAAGGCCATCCAGCATGTTCTTTAATGTGCACAGGGTATGGCTCTCTTGCACACAGGGCCATGGCTTAACGTCCCATCCAATGGACAGCAGCCTTTCCAAGCCCATCAGTGTCCCCTACTGACTGTGGGAAGGGGAATTTTGCGGAGATAAATCTCGACACTGACCCAGCTGGGACTCGAACCTGGGAACTACAGATTACGAGCCTGGCACGCTTCCGACTGAGCCGTCCCCGCCCCAAGAGAGGAATTAAGGTATGAGCCTCAAAAGACAGAGAAATATGCATTGTGGAACAGTAGAATACTAGAAACCTATCAGTAACATGAAGTAGGATTATTTTAGTTTTTTAAACCCTTAAAGTGAAAGCTGTTTTTCATATAAAAATCACAATGAAAGTCATGATAAAAAACACTAATTTCTAACTACATTCCTGAAAATGACTTATAATAAAATGCCTTTCACCCTTTGAGCATGATAAATTTAGTTACATTATTATGTTTTCATGTGAATCGCAATTAATATGAACCATAATTTTTAAACATGGCTGCCTCTGGTTCCATTCCTCCTGGTTGTTCTGAACCTACGTCATCATATCTTTTAAAAATAAAACAGGGTGAACAAGATAGAATCAAGAACAATTAAAAAAAAATTCTTATACTCTTTAGTTACTGCCTTATCCCAGAGATGCATGTTACAAAATAATCCAAGTATCTCCCAATAAGAATCACAGAAAAATGTTTTGTCACAATTACCAAGATTTCTTAACCCCCAAAAAATTTGTTTAAAAATCAATATAAATATATATTAGGCATCTTAATGCAAGAAAACTCTTGGGAAATCACCATATTATGATTATTCCCTCAATAGCTGGCTCATAAAATCATATGCCTCACTCACAAAATTTTCAAATGGCCCATAGGATTTGCAGGAATTTTTATACCTTTGGCTTAAAATACCCCCATGTTTTATTACCTATAAGCCAGAGCCTACAATAGTTACATCTCTGAATCCAAGAATTTTTAAAAACAATTTTGAGCTTGTAAAATTTTAGTAACTGGTAGGCAATTAAAAACACTTGCCTTTCAACAGTATATCTATACAACTTCTGAAAATGCGGTGTTTCATGTTTCCTAAAAATTCTGTATTACTGTTTCAAGTTGATATCTACCATCTCAGCTATTTATTTAAATATCCTAATTTCAACTGTATAATAGTAGACATATATCCAATGTCCTCCTCCTAAAGTGAAATACATTGCTCAAATGGTAAAATATTTTTGTCTGTGAATCAAGAACATTCAGAGCCAGATATAGAAGCATGCTGATGCCAGAAAATTAATTTATCAACTAAATTCACTTGGCAAGTCAGTTTTCCAATATTCCCTGATTTTTTAAAAACTAGTCACATTAACTCTTTTGCTGGTGTTTGTGTAACACTGAAGCAGTTTGTGTTCCCTGGCAAAGGTGTGTTTACACACTTTGGTATATGCAGCATAGTGCATAACACAGAATTGTTTTGATGTTATATCATGCCAATGCCAGGGTGTTAAGGGGCCACTGCTGTATTCCTAATCACCACAAATATCTCCAAAGCCCATATCAAAACACAAACTCTTTTTGAGGCTTATCAAGAGTGTAATGTCCTAAGAAATTTCAGGATGTGATAATCACATATAATCTTGTTCACTGTGCTATATAGTCTTTAACAATTAAAATCTTTATTCAGATTTGTACCTGTTGGCAATTAATTTCACTTTAATAGTTTTTTACCAAAATAGATTTAATTTACAGTCATGTCTTTGCCTTTCCTCCACCTTATGTTTAAAGAGTAATTCTGATTACATAGTAGCCTTACATACATATATATTACTGGAAGAAGTAAATTATATCCAATTCTAGAAGAATCTTGTTCAGATATTTGACAATAGACAAAAGACATTAATTTTATTACAGTAATCCCTATTCATGAATCTTCCAGATTAATATGACTCAAAATGTACAACTAGCGATCAAAGTTAAATAAGATTTATTGCAAATCTTTGCCAACAGATTTACTACTTAGTAGGAATTTATAAATTAAATATGTAGTACGACTCAGTTTTAGCCAATTACCAGTATATTAGTCATTATTGCATGTTTAGTTTCTGCTAAATTTACAAGTAATTGATATAACCTAAGCCTAACTTAAAAAAGACCACTTTTCCAGCGGTCTATCAGGTGGCAGTCCAGAATGTAGCCTGTAACCAGAACTAGCTTTTATATATGCTAAATGAAATATCGATAATTTGTGTATTTTTTCCTAACTCAATTTATTTGTACTGCTGCGTGTTTTAAAAACCAAAGTTGAAAGGGACAAAAGCACTACAAGACGAGAAGCAGACGTTTGTGTACGTGTACTTGACCGTGGCTGCGATCTGTTCGTTGACGGTCTCCACGCAAGGGGGAAGCACTGATACTGCATCCAGGATACCAATGGAAGGCGGAACGCGGAAGAAAATTAGAAACTCGATCAGTAACATCACAAAACGATACTTTACGATCTTCAAAACAATCCTCCATACACCACACTTGCCTGGTAAGTTAAGTTTTCAGTATTACACAACATACGATGCTTATAAGTTCTTCAAACAGTTAAATGAAAGCAATTTTTCGGAGCTCAAATATTGGAGTATTTTAAGCACGCCATATTTGAGAGCACTAAAAAAATCTTGATTTTAGTCGTTCATCTTAATGCTTTGAGAAAAAATCATTGTCACTTCATTACGTATAGTAACTTCTAATCACTATTAATTCTAATCTTAAACATTAGAGGCTACTGAGAGCTATTTAACTATACATACTTTGCACTTGGTGCTGATCATCTCCACTTTCACGGTCCGACATGGTGGCCTTCCTCCGAAAGCTAGCACCAGCCTCGTTCTCAACGACATGAATAATTAATCTCTTGGAGCCAATCACAAACGGGAAAAGCAAGGTTACATTGTAAAGTCATAGAGAAGTTCATGAAAACTAAGGTATTTACTTCCAGAAAAAGCATCAAAACTATTGCATTCGACAACTAATGTCTGTTTCATTCGAGTGTACGTTAGACATTTCAAAATTATATCCGAAAATGTAAGCTTTTAGTATTATGTACTTAGTTCTTTCCCTAACGAAGAATACGCCCTACTTTCACGTCTATCATTCATTGGTTGCAACTGTAATCACATGACGTTATATGCTTCATTCAGTGGGATTGTAATGTCAAACCAAGGATTTTTAACTATGTTATACTTTAAAGACTAGTCAAAGAAATTCAGAAAAGTGCGAAAACATTTAAATATTAGCTTTTATATTTTAAACCAATAAAAAGCAATTAAACACAAATTATGCATTAAATTTTAAACATTGTTTTAAAAACTTCATTGGGTTACTATAAAATTTCCACAAATTAATATTTTTTGCAGATGTTATAATATTTTAAATTATTTTATAAAAACATCTAAATGTTTTGAAATTACTTTTACACATATTTTTGTACATACTTTCATTCTGAATTAATTATTTTATTCAAATTGTAAAGAAGAATGAAAAAAAGCATTAAAATTCGTAGTTATTTAGAACTTTGCTACGTTACACTGTATACAAGAACATAGAAAAGGGCTTCCTTTCTTTGAAATTCTAGCACGAAAACAAATTTACAAAACTAGGAAAGGGTTTTTATGCGTATTAATTTGTTTCCAAACGGTTTATTTTTCGATTGCTTGTAACCGTAACCTTTTCTGAGTAAATAAAATATATTGCATTTTTTTCCCCCATTTCAACCGTGATTAACTTCCATTCTCCCCTCCATCGAAAATATTTTTAACTGCACTGTGTGGTGCAATAAGATTCTTTGTAATTAGAGCAAAACGAATAAGAAAAGGCAAACTGTTTCATATTATCACGAAACTACATCAATAAGAATGTTTTCTTTAAATAAAACTTCCAATGCGAGTTTTCCAACTGTGAACAACAAAGGTTTTAAAATAAAGTAGAGAAAAAAATAAAGAAAATAAAAAAGAATAAAAAAATAAAGTTAAAAGAATTGGAGATCGATAGCGGATTAGGAGTTAGTTTTCTAAGTTTAGTTCTTTTTAGGAGCAAAATGTGCGTGCCTACATGTGTCAAGATTCAAGAACTTTTTTTTATGTACATAGACTGATACCTCACTTAATTTTTATAAATTTTACAGCTTTTGCGCAATTACAATACGCCATAAAGCAGACCTGTGAAGATGAAGAGATACAGACTAAGTGTTTTGCATTCTTGGCGCAGGAACGTTCAAACATTTTCATTGACAGACCATTTTTCATTAATGGGAACAATATACTGATCAGAACATTAATGTATTATACCGCCAATAAGTATGCGAAATTTTGAAAAACGCAACTTCCTTTTAAGATTCGTTTATTGTGTACCTTGAGCAAAACCGACTGTATCTACAATATTCTGATTGAATTTAGAAACTAGTTCCCATGCAAGAATAAACATAAACTTCTTTAAATCGATTGGCATTACCGATTAGCAAAAACAGACATGAATGCAATTGTTAAATCCTTTTTTGTGAATGAAAATCAGGAGCGTCTGCATAATTTTGGCAAAGAGGTGGCAAAAGCAAAATGAAACAAGTGTAGAAATATAAATAGTTTAACACTAAACCTACCGACACTTCATGTATACCTATTCCTACCGTGACCGGTCATATGACCGGTCCTTAAAAAAAGTTATATTTTTTACAATTGAACGTAGATAATAATCAAATTGATACTGAATTAAATAATAAATGAAACAACTTTCACAAAATGAATAAACAAATTAATTTTATTTTATTTTTCATTTCAATTGTAAACATGAAAAGAAAATGAAAAATGAACAGTAGTTCTATAGTTTCTTGCATTTTTAAATAAATAATGCATATCTTATTCATCTTCAATGCATTTTTTACAAATTATTGAGTTCTCAAATGTACATTTGCCATACATATTTTTTTTGCATTTCAAACAGATTTTCGTAGTTTTATTGTCTTTGCAATATCTTACTTGGTAAGTTTTTCGTACATGTGAAACTGAACTTATACAAACTGAACTTATGTTTTCGATATATTTCTTTTTTCTTTTTTCTCCGATTCTTGATATTCAGCGGCAAGTTCTTCAGCTAACTGGAATAAAAATTCCTGCCTTGAAATTTTTTCCCTGTTCTTTCTTTATATAAAACCCATGCATTTTTTCCAGCTAGGTCAAGAATATTAAAAAATACTTGGAGGGGCCATCTCTAATGTACAATGTCCAATATCCGTCACATCTACACCGAATTTTGTGTTATTATAAAATATAATCGTTTCCGGTATACACTTATCACTTTTTTCTGTTTCTATTGAGATAGGCATTGAACTTAGTAGAACCACTTTTTTATTTAGTTTACTTTTATAAATTGTTAGAGTTATACAACCTGATTTATATAGTTTTGTTGTAAAGCATGCCCTATTATCTGTCACTTCTTTGGCAAGTTTTGGCAATTCTCGCTTGTTTCCACGGATGGTTCCAACAGTAGTGGTTCTTTTTGCTAGCAGTTTTGTGGCTAATGATATGCTCGTAAAAAAAATTATCCGTGGTTATGTTCCTTCCACACCCTGTGAATGGTTCTATTAGCTTGAGGACAATGAACTCCCCAAGTGGAACTGAAGGTTCTCTTTTCTCATCCTTTCCCAAATATGGAAATCCATTTATTACATACTTGCTATTGACGTCAGATGCTAACCAGAATTTGATTCCAAACTTATCTGGTTTGTTCGGCATATATTGTGTAACTCTACACCTAGCCTTGGATGGAAACAACTGCTCATCAACAGTCAGATATGCATCTGGTTTGTAAGAATTTTGGCTATTCTCAATGAATCGGTCCCATATTTCAGATATCAAATCAAATTTATTGGTTTGTAAACACTGGCTTCGTTCGCTTTTCTTATCAAATCGTATAAACCTCATAATTTCACACTTTTGCCATCTATCATTGTTATCAACGTATGCACGTGCTTATCAATAGCTTGATCGCGGCTCCAAATCATGTATCGAAAGCTCATTCTGCTTCAGTTGAAGTCATGCCACACTTTGGTAACCTTTCATTTATACCGACTGTATAGTTTTAGAATTGAGTTTCCAGGCTAAATAACAGAAATCTTTCAACCGGTCAAATTGACCTGTCGCGGTAGGTAGGACAGGCTGCATATATTTCTCGGAAACAAGACAAAAAGAGGAGATGTAAATACTGAAAAAATCATTGTATGTATATTATAAGTCGTAAAGTTAAAAACCGATGTGATAACGTTATATGTGGGAAACTGTACGCAAAAGTTTGAAAAGGTCAATTTGACCAGTCGTGGTAGGTTTAGTGTTAATACATTTTGTCTTTAATGTAAATAATGATACGTTGTTTTCTTTTATCAATTATCAAACCTCATTGATTCATATTTAGGAATTCTGGTGTTTTGGACTCTATAATCAGAATCTTGAAATCTTTAAACAGTATAAAAACGAAATTAAAGATACAGATCACTTTTGCTTTCACTCTCTAATATAGCGGTTTTTTCATTATACATATGTTTTTTGTGAGAAGGGGTTATTTAGAAAAACTTTTTTTTTCCCATGGTCGAGTGGTTAGCATTCTTGGCTACTGATCTAAGGGACCTGGGTTCGAGCCCCAGGTAAGGCATGGATGTATGTGTCGTTTTTCTGCCGAGGTCCTGCCATCCTCACAGACCTACTATGGCATATAAACTGACAGGCTCCTGTCAGACCTCTGTGGCAAGCAGCTGCTTGAGGGAGTATTAATTCATTAATTAAATTAATTTAATAATTTTACACAGTTCATTGAAATACCGGCAAAAAAGACAAAGGACAAACATAGTTCCTGTTGCATTTGTAAAACTAACAACAATAAATTTAATCGAAATTCGAAAAAGAAAAATTATGGAAAATTCTGCACCCGAATTAAATGAATTAAATGAAATTTTTTATGTTGTTTCTAGAAGCATTTCTTTATCGATTAAAAATTAATGAATTTTTACTACATCCAGTAAAAGATTTAGTTTAATTAAATTTAGGATATATCTGTAAAAAATTGTTAAAATGTTTCGATCCCCAATGAGAGCGTAATACGAAAATAACATGTACTGAAAACTGTTAAAATAGCCTGAATCCAAATTAAAGCAAAATGAATTTCAATTTTAATTGAAACGTATTATAAAGGAATAATCAAAATTTGCGAATAGTGCAAATATTCACGTGATTCAATGGATGTCAAGGAATGGAGGCTGCGGGAAACCAAATTATGGCGGTGATACTTAGACAATAGGTTTAAAAAGTAAGAACATTAATATTTTTTCTTTTGAGCATTGCTTTTCATCTTGCAGCCTACTTATTTTTTGCGAGGATGATTATTATTTTCATCTCGTTTAAAAAAAGAAACGAAATAATATTTTCTCTTTGTCGTCTGTCTGCAGATATCGGACTTTTTTTTGCTTATAGAGATAAATTAAAATTTATTTTTGTATCGGATAGGTATTGACGAATTATTACGATTTGCACTTTTCGAATCTCTCAAAAGCTGTAATTGCCCCCCTAACGGTGGAAATAGTTGAAAATTTCAAAGAAATATTGGGAACGATGTAGTTTAGCTAGGAATTTGAAATTTTGGTGGTGGAATGAAGGTCACGAAGTTTGCATTGGCAGCAAAGAGTCGATCATTTACTTCCCACTCCCCTTAGATCCAGGGTGAGTGGGAAAATGCAACTTTTTAGTTTTAAACCTTAGTTGTTTTTAGAGAGAAATTAAAGATTATATTTAGATTGGATAGGTATTGATGACATTACAATTCGACTTTCCGAATCTGAAAAATATAATTGCACCGTCTAGTGGTCTGAAAAAAAAATAAAAATTTCAAATGAATATTGCAAACGATGTATTAATGTTAGAAATTTTAAATCTTGGTGATGGAATGTGAAATGACCTTTAGACCCAGGGGGTAATAAAATGCAACTTTTTTGTTTTAACAGATAATTGTTTGTTTTTAGAGATAAATTAAAAATTCTTTTTTATAAATTAAAAATTCTTTTTTAGGTTGGATAGGTAGCGATGAAATATTACGATATAAACTTTCTGAATCTCCCAAAAGCTATAAATGCGCCCTCTAATGGTGGAAAAGGTGAAAATTCGAAAATTTAAAACGAATATTATAAGCCATGTAGTTATGCTAAAAATTTGCAGTTTTATTGGTGGATGTGAAGGTCATATAGTTTTTATTGACAACAATAAGTTGATCCCTTATCTCCAGGGGGTGGAAAAACACAACTTTTGTGTTTTCAGACATAATTGTTTGTTTTCAGGGAGAAAATAAAAATTCTTTTTGAGTTTGATAGGTATTGATAAACTATTACAATTTGAACTTTCCGAATATCTCAAAAGCTCCAACATTAGGAAAAAGTTTCCATTTGCAGCAGTGAGTTGACCCCCTTTACGCCCAGGGTGGGTGGGAAACGCAATTGATTTGTTTTAGGAGATAATTGGAAAATCATTTTGTAATTGAATTGGTATTAATGAAATGTTATAATTCTCACTTTTCATACGCTTAGATAGTTTTAATTTACATCTTAGAGATAACTAAATATGAAAACGACCAAATTTTTAACAAATGTGCAAGTGATCTGTTTATGGTAGAAATTTGAAATTTCGGTGGTAGAGTTCAAGAGATATTCCACTGAGAGCAATAATCTACAAATTTTTCTCAAAAGGATGTGAGAAAATCGACTTTTTAAATTAGGAAATAAAAGGCAAATACTTTTTATGTTTTATAATTACTAATAAAATACTACTTTTTTTATTTTCCACATCATCCATTAACTCAAATTCTAAGTGAAAAAGTAGGTAAACGAAATACTTCGTTCTCTCTGAAAATGGGTTGGGTTGGGTTGTTTTACCTCTGAGCGGCACTTTTTTGCACACCATGGGCTAAATGGCCAGGTCACATGGACCCCGAAGGTTCAGAGAAGGTTGGGGGAGGGGACCCACTGGAACAGCTGTTGGGAGACAGATGGTAGCCTCCCGTCAAGGCCATCCAGCGTGTTCTTTAACGTGCACAGGGTATGGCTCTCCCGCACACGGGGCCACGGCTTAACGTCCCATCCGACGGGCGGCGGCCTTTCCAAGCCCATCGGTGTCCCCTACTGACCGTGGGCAGGGCGAGGAATTTTGCGGAGATAAATCTCAACGCTGACCCAGCTGGGACTCGAACCTGGAAACTACAGATTACGAGCCTGGCGCGCTACCGACTGAGCCACCACCACCCCCTCTGAAAATGAGATTCCCATGTGTGCCAGAGGCGATATGCGTTCTTTTACTTTCTCCTGTGTCTGTCTGCAGACAGTCAATTTTTTTGTTTTTGAAAATAAATAAAAATATGTCTAGGTTAGCTGGGGATTTCGCATTTTCTAACACTTGTAATTGGTTTAATTTCCACCGTTATGTGATTATTTACGACCCTCTAATGGGAAAATCTAAAACTTTAAACGAATATTGCAAACAATCTGTTTATTCTAGAAATTTGGGTAGTAGAGTGTGGTAATCAATGGTGGTCAAGATAATTACATTGACAGTAGTGATTTGTTTCCTGCCTATATAAGGGGTAGAAAAAATATAGCTTTTTTTTGTTTTAATATGTAAATGAAAATTATTTTTTGTATAGATAGGTACTAATGTAATATTACTATTTGCATTTTTTGAATCACCCATTAGCAGGAAGGCCACCATTTGAGGTGCTAAAGTCGTAAAATGATGACGTTGTTTTGAGGTGCTAAAGTCGTAAAATGATACGTAAAATTATGATGTTGCTCTAACACAGTGGTGCACAACCTTTGCCTGCCAACAAGGGATATTTTCTGAGCCTGAGTGCTACTACTGGTCAGGTTCTATATATATATAGGTCAATGGAAAGATCTCAACTTATCCATTATAGAACCTTCTGAAACTTTCTTACAAACGTTAAATTTCGCTTCGCTGTCATATCGCCATGTTTGGAGATATTGCAGCAACCATATAAAATCTTAGCGACATTTTTGTGTCAGTTCTTCTGGAAAAACACTGATTTCCTTAATTTTAGCTTTTAGAACACACTGAAAACATAACTTTACACATAAACACAATACATCTCTGAGAAAATTACTGAAATAATTACATTTGTCACAAATTAGTATCAGTAACAAAAATAAGAATATCTAATATTGACGGTCACGGGCAGCACAAAAAGCAAAGACTGGCCGCGAGTTGTAGACCACTACTTTAATCTCAAAAATTGTATTGCGATAAATTTTTGTTGAGAAAGGAATGGCATAACTCTATGCCGAGTAAAACCTGTTTTTATTTTAGTAATCAGTAGCCAATTTAGAGGTTCAGGGGCCCTATGATGTGTAGTTAAAATGATCTCTACAGTTATGAAGCATTTTTCGTTTTTTTTCATGCTACTACTGAAATGAGCATTTTATTTTCATAATAATAATAATTATCAAAAATACAATACAATCAAAACACACGAAATTCGCAAAATGATTTGGAGGCTCTTCAGTAGCCGAGGTCTTAAGGGGCTGCTTAAGTTGGCAGTCCGCTTTATCGGTAAATCCGCCCCTGTTCATATTTGCCGTTTCTTCATACTTAAAGGTTTCCTTATACCAAAAAGGACTAAAATACTTTCTTATACTGCTTAAAAATGAAATCCAAAAATATGAAATATTTACTGATTACTCAGTTTCGTATGCATTTTTCATTTTTATATTATTCTGAAAGAACTCTTTTATTATTTCTTTAGATAATGGTAAATATCCCCCTCCCTGCGGACATCCATAGTGAAAACGAAAGCACTAGATTATAAAAGCGCTCAAGCTGAGATCTCTGTATTAAAAGTAAGGATTTTGACTTTCTGTAAAGTCAGTGAAGGTAGAGAAAGGCTCTTTAGTCTTCATTAATTTATGCGGTCTCCATATCTACTGTAAACGGTAAATTCAGCAAGGGTTGTGGGTTGTTTTACCTCTGAGCGGCACTTTTTTGCACACCATGGGCTAAATGGCCAGGTCATATGAACCCCGTAGGCTCAGAGAAAATTGGGGGAGGGGACCCACTGGAACAGCTGTTGGGAGACAGATGGTAGCCTCCCGTCAAGGCCATCCAGCTTGTTCTTTAACGTGCACAGGGTATGGCTCTCCCGCACACGGGACCACGGCTTAACGTCCCATCCGACGGACGGCGGCCTTTCCAAGCCCATCGGTGTCCCCTACTGACCGTGGGCAGGGCAGGGAATTTCGCGGAGATAAATCTCAACGCTAACCCAGCTGGGACTCGAACCTGGGAACTACAGATTACGAGCCTGGCGCGCTACCGACTGAGCCACCCCGCCCCTAATTCAGCAAGGAATCAGTCACTAAAATCAATACGAAATTTTGAACATGTAGAAGATAGAAGATCGTTTTTTTATCTTCTAATACATGGCATTCTTATTATCCCTAACAAAGTTATGACGTTGCTTTTACAGGTGTACTGAGAAGAAGGGAGAAGACACCGACAACTGACCAAAAATTGTGTAAAGGACCCTTCGTCTCCTCGGAAACGACTCTGATACAAAATATTGTGATAATCAAATACAGGGACGTACGAGGGGAGGTGGTTCGAAAATCTGGTCGTCTTATACGATATCCCAAACACGTCTACTTGCTTTGAAATTCAAAACAGTTGTCTTTATATAATTTTATTTTACCCCATAGTATATGTCCGATACTAAAAATAGATTTAAAAAACAACTATAAAATTTTATTCCATATGGAATACAGAATATATAGAATTTTAATCATTCATTTTAATATTTTCTCTCTTTCGGTCCGATGGAATATTTTAATAATTGGGAAACCCTGCTCAAGTCTTATTCTCAGACATCCACCGAAACTAAATTCAACACTTATGTACGGTGTTCCGTAGCGAACGAAACGTGAAATAAAATTTTGTAATAAAATATATTTTAATACTTTAGAACAGGACTGAACAACCCGTGGCTCTTTTCATAATTTTTGTGAATCTTATATAATTTTTCTGATATTTAATATTGCTTTTATACAATTTTTTTAATATGTAATGTGACTCTTCCGATTTTTTCCTGTAACTTCAATTCATTGTTGATTTTGTGAGTATAATAATATGTTGAAGTCTTCAGACATTTTGAGATTGAAAATATCTTAGTAGTGTTCTATAAAGGCAGAATGTCAAATCAGAGCCGTGCCGAGCCAATTTTGCGTCCAATTTTGCTTGGGCAAGCGAGGGAGATGTTCGCACTCAGGTCAAGAGTTGTTTTATACCTTATCGAATAGTTAATTTTTGCATATAGTAAAGAAAACTGATCATGTAATAATTGAAAAATGCACCCTGGGTTTGACTTGCGTCCAGGGTAGATGTACCACTAGGCCATGTCCTAATACGGCCCTTTGTCAGATGACTAAGTTTTGTTTTTATTTGATTCAAATTTCTATAATAGAGAATGGTAAGAAAACCTGTAGCTGGTAAACCCTGTTTAAAATATAGTTTTTTTTAAATGGTTGTTAACTAAGTTTGGATTGCCTAGGCCTACTTTTAAAAAATCAGTCACATGAAATCCTACAAACGAAATTTATGGTTTTTGTTTAAAGATAAAAATATACTAACCCTAGCTGTATAGTTTTGCATAATAATTATTTCAATTTAGTCATCTATATATATATTGTATATATACAGTGTAGATGACTAAATTTAGATATCTATATATATATATACTTTAGATATCTATATATATATATACAGATCACTAAATTTAAACAATTTTTATACAAAATATATATTTAAAATTTAAAAAAATTACGTTTAAATGTTATAAGTTATATACTTTATGTTTAAGAATCTGTTGTATTTTTGCATTACTTAGGTAGTACCAGAGCCGGATCTAGGGGGCATGACTCTTCCCCCTTTTCAGAATGCTAGTAAGGGTAATATAGGAGTAATGAATAGAGGCAAATATTATTAAACTTGTTTATATTTCATGCATTTTTCAAGAAAGTTTTTAAAGACCTATAAAACGGAGGGGGAAATGTTATACTGAATTGGAAATACAGTCTCTTACCCCCCCCCCCCTCGAATTTTTTCCTAGATCTGGGCCCACATTGTACTATATTTTAATATATTCGAATGATAAACTGAATACTGATAATGAATACTAATTAAAGAAAAGAAGTAGGTTAACAAAGGGGCTTGTATGTGATCAATGCAGCAGCCCAAAGACCTGAAACTTACTGGAAATCTTTTAGACGAAGGTGAGAACAATGAGAACGCACCAAATTAATTAAAGAACTCAACCACTCAGTATTTTAAGGATCCACTGATATGATCGAAAATGCTAACCAAAACTTGGTAGATAGAGACCCAAGTGTAAAAAGAAGTAGAAAAAGTAAGAAGAGACGTTAAAATTCTTTGTCTTATTTTCTAGTAATATATGAAAAGGGAAAAACAGTGAAACAATTATCCATAATGTCTTTCTTGATGAAAGAACCAAGCTGAGAAAGCTTGGATCCGTAAACTTCATTTTCATTCGCAATTCAGTTACCGTCCTTTGCCTTCGTATTTGCTTCATAACCATTGCCTGAAGAAAGTGTTAGTGCTCTGTCCTCTGAGTTGGGTTGGGTTGTTTTCTGAGCGGCACTTTTTTGCACACCATGGGCTAAATGGCCAGGTCACATGGACCCCGAAGGCTCAGAGAAGGTTGGGGGAGGGGACCCACTGGAACAGCTGTTGGGAGACAGATGGTAGCCTCCCGTCAAGGCCATCCAGCGCGTTCTTTAACGTGCCCAGGGTATAGCTTTCCCGCACACGGAGCCATGGCTTAATGTCCCATCCGACGGACGGCGGCCTTTCCAAACCCATCGGTGTCCCCTACTGACCATAGGCAGGGTGGGGAATTTGGCTGAGATAAATCTCAGCGCTGACCCAACTCTGCCCTCTGATGATGAGGATGAACTTCATGTGAACTTTCCTCATTAATACCATCACTTAGTTCTTCTCTAGAAAGGAAGAGATTGAACACCTATCCCACCTTCTCCACAAACAAATACTCTGCCGTTAAATGCCTCACGATTATTCCAGTTGAAATATTGGAATAACTTCTTTACTTTACTGCACGATATTTGTTTTATGCTGAAATTTAATTTTGTTTCGGATGTTTAAACATCAGATGTACTATACAGAATTTTTTTTGTAAACTTTGTTTTCCAATTTTTTTCGATGACAATAAAATTAAGAAATTATCTCAAGTTTTTTATACTCTACCTTGAAGTACACTTGAATAGCTCTCTTTTTGTGCGTTTTCCATTTACGCAACCATTTCCAGGAACTACCTATCGCGTAACTACGAGAACTAGATACCCGTGTATTTGCTGAATAAAGCTGCTTTTGCTCAGCTTGTTAAACAGAAGATAATAACATAGGCATTACTCAGCTGGAGCACAGAGCAGAGAGAGAGAAATTAAACGTGAATTGTCCATTTTTAAATGTTTACTTTCCTTTCACACGATATATTTACGCCAGGCTCGTGATCTGTAGTTCCCAGGTTCGAGTCCCAGCTGGGTCAGCGTTGAGATTTATCTCCGCAAAATTCCCCGCCCTGCCCACGGTCAGTAGGGGACACCGATGGGCTTGGAAAGGCCGCCGTCCGTCGGACGGGACGTTAAGCCGTGGTCCCGTGTGCGGGAGAGACATACCCTGTGCACGTTAAAGAACACGCTGGATGGCCTTGACGGGGGGCTACCATCTATCTCCCAACAGCTGTTCCAGTGGGTCCCCTCCCCCAACCTTTTCTGAGCCTTCGGGGTCCATGTGACCTGGCCATTTAGCCCATGGTGTGCAAAAAAGTGCCGCTCAGAGGTAAAACAACCCAATCCAACCCAACACGATATATTTTTCGAAGTGTTAATTTTCCTCATCCTTAATCCAATTTGAATATTTAGGATTTTTCATGAATATCAGTAAAATAGCACATAATTATTTAGAAATTAATACTTCCACTCTACCGACGATAAAGAATTAATAAAACGACTATATGAAACAATCTGTCATTGAATTAACTATTTTCATGACATTTTTTCTCAGTCATCCCAAACAATAAACGAAAATTATCAATCACACAAGATTTATGGCCATTAAGGTAAATTAGTTATATCAATTAAGTCGTGAAAAATCTCAGAGTATTTAAATATATGTGTAACTTTCCCCCTCCCCCGATTGACCTCTGTTATCTGAACATTATCCATGATAATGATGAGGATTTGTCTAACATTGCACTTAACACAGTGGCAAAGCTCTACTTTTTTAATTGGGGAAGCAATTACTAAAAGCAGTGTCCAAATGGGCCGAAAGTATTCCGATATTTCTGATCACTTTCTGAGCTTTGAGATGAGAAGTTTTTTTTCTGAAGTTTCATTATTTCATCCTATTTCTTAAACAATTATTTTTAAACTTAATTTTAAGAACTTTTAAAACTGTATTTAAGACTGTATTTTCGAATTTTGTCTATATTACCTGTGATTTAATACTGACTGTTCTGCTGTTATAGTTTATATATGCTGTTATGAAGAATTTATATCTACTTATCAATACTTTTCAGCGATGATAAATTATTAAAACAAATTCATGAGCCAAAAATACAGCTAATTAAAAATTTAAATACTAAAAGTAATTATGTTTATTTTTTACGGAACACATTTCAATATCAGTTACCGATTCTTAAGATGATACTCAGTTTCTGATTGTGGAGAAGGGTTAGTTCAGTCGGTAGTGCAGTCGGGTAGCAGTTCCCAGGTTCGAGTCCCACTTGTGCCAGCTTTAATATTTGTCTTCGCTAATCATCCATCCTACCCTTAGAAAGGGAACACCGATGGACTTCGAATTGTCACTGGCCATCACATGGAACTTTAAGTCGTGGCTCCGTATGCATGAGAGCCATATCCTGTGCACGTTAAAGAACACTCTTGATGGCCTTAACGGCAAGGCTTCCATGTGTTTCCTTTCAGTTGTCCAGTAGGTCTCTTTCCCCAACCTTCTCTGGGCTCTTGGGGTCCTTGTGGCATGGCCATTTAACCGATTGTGTGGAAAAAAGTGCCGCTCAAGGTAGAACAACCCAGTCCATTTTCTGAATACACTCGTCAGAGTGTCAAGCTAAATAATTTTGGTGAGGCGCGAAGCATATGTTATTCTCGAGTTTCCTTACCTTAACAAATCCACTCTACACATCCTTCGTTCTCAGCAGATGTAAGGCACCTTTGTTCTGCAAATATTGGGGCAAAAAAAATAATGATCACGATCAGGCAATGATTATGAAGCAAATGCGAAGGCAAAGGACGGTGACTGAATTGCGAATGAAAATGAAGTCTACGGATCTAAAAAAATCCAAGGGGGATGAAGAAATACAATCGAGCCAGAAAAATGTAAGTGTGTGTGTGGGGGGGGGGGGGCAAGAGACTGGATTTCCAATGCAGTATAATATTCCATCCTCCGTTTTACAATCCTTTAAAAATATTCTTGAAAAATGCATTAAATTTAAATCAATTTCATAAGTTTTTAGCTCTTTTACCCTTATTGGCATTCTGAAAGGGGGACACCCCCCCTTCTTCCTAGATCCGATCCTGCTCACGATTATGAAAAGACAAATGCTGAGAGCGGAAATTTTCAAATACTGTACCAAATGATATGAAATGATTAAAAGTAACGGAAAGAAAAATATCCCCCTGCAGACACGATTCTAGTCTCTGTTGAAATGCAATTTTACTGATTTAAATTTTTCCTGATCAAAATTCTAATAAGTTAGTAATCAAATTATATATGGGGGGGGGGTTCTTTTATGTTTTAGAAAACAATGATCGTTTCCTACTAACCACTAGTTTGAAACTAGAAGGTCTACATGTAGAAGGTCGTTTGAAACTAGAAGGTCTTTTGTAGAAACTAGAAGGTCTCATGTAGAAGGTCGTTTGAAACTAGAAGGTCTACAACTAGAAGGTCTTTTGTTGTTTAATACAAAGTTAAATTATTTGATAAAGCTATGAATGGAATCAGGTAAAAAGTTTCTTTCACGATGTCTCGACAGAGTTAACCGACTTTTTCCTTCTCTGTCCGAGAAGTGTAAGACCGTCTGGAGGTATTGATCAGTCGCTGAGGGCGCCAACCGTGCTCGTTCGATAGCTGCAGGTGAGTGCTCCAGACGGAGTGCGAGACAAAAGTTCGGAGGGAAAGGGGAAGAAGGGTTGCTTTAAATTATCCGTGCTTTGCTTCTAGATCGTCATCACTCATTGCCATAATCTCTTAACTCCTAAAGAAGAAAATCTCAACGCATCACGTAATTTTTACCCTTGACTGCATTTGATTGGACGTATTTAATCCTACATTACAGTGTATTTGGTTTTTTTAGTAATAAACATCACTATGCTTTAATGATATTAGAAAAAAAATACAGCCAAAAGTCAACGAAAGATTCCTTTTTCCTCCACGATGTTTTCTTCGGACGGGTTTTCTAGTATAAAAGGTTTTTTTTTTTTCGTTGTCCGAAAGTTATATTGTATGTGGTGTCAACGTCGCCTAAAATGTAATAAATTCAATTACAAATGCATTTGCATATGCATGAGCGCGTCCGTTGCTCTTTCTTATTTTTGGACTAGGGATAGATCAATTACTTAAAGACAAAAATGTTTCAAGGACTTTTAGGATGTTCCTTCGTAATAGACCTTGTAATGCAATATTTTCAAGATGTATCCTATGCCTAAAGCAGCTTCTGCTTACACGAATGAAATATAAATAACTTGTTTATTATTATCTATTGTTTCTCATCGGATCAGTTCCTAGGAATAGACGATCACCCACGTGCACCGATTTAAATCAATTTCATAAGTTTTTGACTCTTTTACCCTCATTAGCATTCTGGAAAGGGGGGCACCCCCCTAGATCCGACCCTGCTCACAATTATGAGAAGACAAATGAAGAGATCGGAATCTTTGAATACTACCTTCACATAACAAGAAAGTATTAAGAACACTTCCATGTTATGTGAATGGAAAGCCATATTCAAAGCTCATGAATAAATAGTTAGCTGAAAAAATTGAGTTCCGCTGTGAGTGGGACTCGAACCCACGTCTCCCAGATACATGGCAGATATTATGACTACTAAATAAAATAAAAAAATACCCCCTCAAGCAGCTGCTTGCCACAGAGGTCTGACTGGATTGGGTTGGGTTGTTTTACCTCTGAGCGGCACTTTTTTGCACACCATGGGCTAAATGGCCAGGTCACATGGACCCCGAAGGCTCAGAGAAGGTTGGGGGAGGGGACCCACTGGAACAGCTGTTGGGAGACAGATGGTAGCCTCCCGTCAAGGCCGTCCAGCGTGTTCTTTAACGTGCACAACGTTTAACGCTCTCCCGCACACGGGGCCACGGCTTAACGTCCCATCCGACGGACTGCGGCATTTCCAAGCCCATCGGTGTCCCCTACTGACCGTGGGCAGGGCGGCAGAGGTCTGACAGGAGCCTGTCAGTTTATATACTAAACGGTCAACCAAATAAACTATCAACGGCAAACTTTTTCTTCAGCTACTTGTGGCTATAAACTTTTCCCGATTTTTTTTTTGTTTCGCTCTTGGCGCCATCTATGCCGGAAACGGACAACCAAAGTGCCTCAAAGGTCTTAATAAATATATATATTTAATATATATATAGTCCTATCTATTAATACCTCTGAGACACTTGGTTTTTCGTTCCCGACCTATTCTTCTTGGATTATGATTAGTACAACTCCTCTGGGATAAACTGAATCAACAGCCTATTATTCGCACAGTGACAAAGAGCGTTGTCATTCTAAAACATCGAAGGTTTATCCCCAAAAAGATCCCAGGCTGTTGGTAACATTTCGTTTCAGTATTTCGATATAGTCCTTAGTTTTCACTGTTCCTTCTACGATATGTAGCCTACGAACTTCTCGACAGGATATGCAATCATATCATGACTTTGGTTGGATTTTCGCAGTAACTTTAAGACATGGACGACTGAATTTCTCAATTAGGCACTAAAGTGATTTCCAAACAAAAGCAAAACTGACTTTCATTACTAAAAATTGCTGTTCTTTCAATCTGTAACAGCCCACAGCGCATGATTCTTTGCCTATTGTATTATTATTTAATCATCACTTGCACTAAGAATCGGTCAGTAAAGGTATTGGAAGAACTTTGCAACTCCGCAATCCAATTTCTAGGAGTCTTCCTCTTCTTTTCTTGACCTTTGCTGTCAATGCCGAATATTTCAAAAGTTGTGGTGAATTGAGCCTCCCACTGAAGTTTTGTCTATAGCAACTTTCATCGATATAATTCTGTCAAACTTCTCTGAAAATTTCTTCCTGTTATTTATCTTTATATTATTTATTTACTTTGCTTGTATTCTCTGCATTCGCTAAGATACTGTAATGTGATTTCTGGAGAAATTATGGTTGGTCATTTTCTAGTAAAAAACTTAGATTTTTGTTAAAATAGCAGGCTTTTGAAGATAAGTTGTTGGTTTCGTTTAACTGTAAACAGCACTTTAAATGTTATCGTCATAAGAACATCATGAAATAAATTTCCTTTCAAAACCAACTGCTGGCCATGGTTTGCAGTCTCCTCTGTGTAAGGCTACTATTACGTTGATCCGCGAATGGCAAAACTTTTGGAAAATGCTTTAGAGTATTTCATATAATTTTGAATGATTTAAGAGGGAAGCTTATTGCAGCAGACAAGACTTCTTTAGAAAAAATCTGGTAGAGGTGGAGATTTCTCCTTAATTTTTTTTCCAACGAAAACTACTTCAGGTAAGTAGTTTCTCCTCCCACTGGCTTTATGTCTTGGCATAGTCCCAAAGACTGTGAAGCAGGTTTTAATTCGCTCACACTGCGATGTGAAAAGGCTGATGACCTGTAATTCTGGTGAGAGTGCCAAGTGTGACGTGAGAACAAAATACTCTAAACTGCAACGAACGACAAAGTTGTGAAAAAATGCATTCATTATCTTAAGCAACCGATTTTCTAGTCTTAGTTTTGAAAACTCCATTATTTATTGTAATAAAAAAATAAATAAATACCCCCTCAAGCAGCTCCTTGCCACAGAGGTCTGAAAGGAGCCTGTCAGTTTATATGCCAGAGTAGAATGTCTGAGAGGATGGCAGGACCTCAGCAGAAAAACGACACACACACATCCATGCCTTATCCGGGGCTCGAACCCAGGTCCCGTAGATCAGTTCTTATCCGGGGCTCGAACCCAGGTCCCGTAGATCATGTAGCCAAGCGTGCTAACCACTCGGCCATTACTGTGTTTAAATAAAGGTGTTAATAGTCTTTATGTAAGGTAATTTATTTTTTATTATTTCAATCCTTCTTGCCTAAGATGTCATTCACCTTTAATCATCATTATCGGGTTAGTTTTCTACTTCTAATTCTCATAGAGTACCCACATTGAAACAATGGGTTACTTCATCTGTGTCATGCAGATTTTGAACCAGGCCTATTGGTGCTGCAAGTCCACCGTAGCAATCAGTTCTGTTACTGAGTAATTCAATTACATGGTAATTGCAAACTACTTTATATGTCACACGAAAGGAAAACTGATGACTTGGTAATGAAGAGAATTACACGAATTTTACAGGTGCTTCATATGGGCGCTAGAGACATCCCAATTGGATTTCAGTTTCTCCCTACAATCTATAGAGCATATTAAGTGTTACTTCGGAGATAGCGATAATAATCTGTTCTTTAGTTCACTGATGAATTGTGGTAATGGCGAACACATCCGGATTAAGATCTTTGTAGGCCCCTTTGGTAGATGCATTTTTATGGGTGGATCGATTTCTATGGATTCGATATATTTGACGTTGCAAAGCTACTTTGTAATTACCCTGTTTATTGCAGATCATCATTGCAGCAATATTTTTCTCCTCAAGAAGTTCTTGGCTACGCAGATTTGATGGAAGGTTGTGAATATAGAGGAGACATGAGAGTAAAGCGCGACCTTAGAAAACGTAACACAATCGTCTGTACCTTCTAATAGTAGCATTTTAAGGTGGGCAGAGATCCTAGGTGATTATGTTTTGTGAGATCGCAGTATTATACTTATCTCCAACTTGGGTCGAAAATTTTCGAATGAATACTTTTTTGTATATGCGTACTGTGATTAAGTTAAATAACTTTTAATATTGTTTGTATCTGCAATGTATTGTAGTCTCTCTATACATCTGGGAGGAGTTGCTGTTGTTTAAATTGAAATTCTTCGAACAACGAAACATCTGGAATTACAGTGGATTCGATTTGAAAAACTATCTTCATATTTTTGGCCACCGAAGGCAGTAGTCATCCATAGAAAATGAATGGCAAGCTATGTATGTGCACCGTGTTTCTAACACTTCAACTTTTGCATGATTTGAAACAATGATGTCCAATGGTTGCAGTGACCATTTTTTCCGAACAAAATTCTGGATACGTGGTCCAAAGAAGGATTCTTTCTGATTTGTGGATTTATTTATATGAAAGTTTTACAAAGTGTAAAATAATTAACGCATATATAACGAATCGCTTTTATCGGAAAAAAAAAAAATTGTATGAAAAACATGAAAAAAAGGATGTTTTTCGATTCTGTGATTCTTCATCTTTTGTGGCTCTGAATCATGTGATTTTCACGCTGATGTTTTTTTTTTATTTTTTTTTTCGTTGCCCTTTCATATAATATTAATAATAATTTAAATTATTTTATGAAATTATTTTTAATTTCTTTAATCCCTTTAATCTCTTTTATTGTATTAAATTATTATTTCAATTTCTTTTATGGTTGCAATCGAATGAGCCAATCCCTTTATGGAGGCGGGGATTGGCTCAGTCGGTTGCGTGTCAGGCTTGTAATTTTCCTGACAAGTAACTGATGTTCTCAGTTACGAGTCACAACTGAGCCTATGTTGAGAATTTCTCTGCTAACCCCGTTCTTGGCCTCGGTGAGAAAGAGAACCAACCGTTGGCTTGGAAAGATCATAGGCTGTCGGATGGGATGTTAAGCCGCGTCTCCGTATGCAGGGGAGCTATACACTGTACACGTTAAAGAACACACTGGATGATCTTGACGGAAGGCTTCCATCTGTTTCTTGTGGGTCCCCTTCTCCCGACCTTTGTATACGGTTATTGGAGTCCTTGTGACCTACCATTGTGTGCAAAACAGTGCCTCACTGAAGTAAAACAACCCAACTCGTTAGCTCATGTGTATAAATATTTTCGCTGTATACCGTTTCAAGGTCAGTGTCTGGCTCTAAAGCACTTAGAAGTTGATTAAAATAATTTAAAATGATACTATTTAAAGATGGAAAAATAAATCTTCTTAAAGGTACTGAAACTGCTAACTCGAATAATTTATCTTCGGGTTTGCTTGACTTTGTAGAATTGATTTTTGACAATCTGTGTGCTCTAGGAGTTAACATTATTAATACATAACATTATATGTAAAGTGACTGTATCTGCTAAGCCAATTAAACTTTGATTTTACGTACTGAGACGACAAGAAAGTTGGACAGTTCAAACAAACTACAGCAAACTCAAAATGATAGTTATTTAGGTAGTTTTGAGTTGTTTTACCTCTGAGAGGCACTTTTTTGCATACCATGGGCTAAATGGCCAAGTCACATGGACCCCGAAGGCTCAGAGAAGGTTGGGAGAGGGGACCCACTGGAACAGCTGTTGGGAGACAGATGGTAGCCTCCCGTCAAGGCCATCCAGCGTGTTCTTTAACGTGCACAGGGTATGTCTCTCCCGCACACGGGGCCACGGTTTAACGTCCCATCCGACGGACGGCGGTCTTTCCAAGCCCATCGGTGTCCCCTACTGATCCTGGGCAGGGCGGGGAATTTTGCGGAGATAAATCTCAACGCTGACCCAGCTGGGACTCGAACCTGGGAACTACAGATTACGAGCCTGGCGCGTTACCGACTGAGCCACCCCCGCCCCTGGTAGTTTTGGGACATCTGTGATGTGAATTTCTACTGTGTTACTGTTCGAAAACATTTAGAGACACTCCAGAAATATAATAGATAATCGATAATAGATGGAGCGGTTGCCTAGGGCGTCAATGGCAGCGGGGTGCCTTGGCGGGCTTAACCAAGTAGTAAACACTGCAATCTTTTGCTTTTCATTTGCTAGATTTCACAATAATAATTCGAGTTGTTTAGTGCCCGTACTTGAAACTTGTAAAATATATTAAAATATAAAATCATAATTCTTTTTACTTATCCATTTTTTCAGTTTAAATGGTTATATATTGTCTTCTAATTATTTATATTTAACAATCATATTTATTTTGTCAACAATTAATATTTTTTTAAATGAACTAAATCTAAACTTGTATTATGTGTAATTTTTTATTCATTCATTAAACTCGAAGGGGCTAAGGAGGGACACCAAATAATTTTCTTGCCCAGGGTGCCAAAAAAAGAAGAAACGGACTGCCAGCAGGCATACTTTATGTGTTAGTATCCTAATTAAGGCTTGGTTGGTTGGTTGTTTTACCTCTGAGCGGCACTTTTTTGCACACCATGGGCTAAATGGCCAGGTCACAAGGACCCCGATGGCTCAGAGAAGGTTGGGGGAGGGGACCCACTGGAACAGCTGTTGGGAGACAGATGGTAGCCTCCCGTCAAGGCCATCCAGCGTGTCCTTTAACGTGCACAGGGTATGGCTCTCCCGCACACGGGGCCACGGCTTAACGTCCCATCCGACGGACGGCGGCCTTTCCAAGCCCATCGGTGTCCCCTACTGACCGTGGACAGGGCGGGGAATTTTGCGGAGATAAATCTCAACGCTGACCCAGCTGGGACTCGAACCTGGGAACTACAGATTACGAGCCTGGCGCGCTACCGACTGAGCCACCCCCGCCCCCTTAATTAAGGCAATCTTCAGGAAACCTGATTTCGGTCTTTGGGCCATATCTTTGTACGAAGGCCTGTACAAGCTAGGAGAGTTTTCTAGGATCCTTCTCTCTCCTATATGTAACGAATAACATAGAATATGATCGTGTTCTTGCATTGCTAACTTTCGTGCGGTGAATCTTCAGTTTCACACTATTATAGCTGAAAATTTAATTACTATATTTTTGAAGCCTACATACACGTGTTTTAAAATCATTTCCTAGAACTAAATCACAGACTAGTGAATGCTAAATAACGTAAAATATATGAATGATGGTAAGAATAGATGGGGAGAAATTTCATCGTTAAGCGGCTAGTAGGTTCATTTACTGCTAAGTGAAATTTAATATGCAAAGTTATAAACTTCACACTTAAGAGTGCAATTATGGTTTAGAAACGTTATCATTTACCATCAGTTCCGAGTAATCTATTTATCTTCAATTTCCACAATGTGAAATGCTGTAGTTTGGCTAAACGAAAAAACTAGTGGGAGTATCTCGAACTTTTCGTTCACTGTATTACTTGCTCGTAAATTAAATTAACACGTGTTCCGAAAAAGTTTTGAACAATCTTTAGCTGGTATTGTGCAAAAATAAAGAACCTGCCGAAGCTTTTTCTGGAACTGTAAGTTCATTCTCTCCCTCATAGTGCGGAAGCCCGCCGCCCAGAAGGGCGCTCGTGCGACCCGCCAGCGACGGCACGAATCAAGCGTCGGTCCGTAGTGCTGGCCCAGGCTTTTACGGTAATGGCCGCCATACGCTGCTTTGGTTCAGTGTTCTGTAACGAATACTTGTTACTAAATTGCATTATTTATTCCAAACTTACTTTGTTACTTAGTTTCCTTTCATGCCTCTTCTGTAGTACAGTACCAACTACTTCAGACCCTACAATTGTGCAAAAAGATGCAGTTTTCTGTGGAAACTTCTGCCTACCTCATAATGTATCAATATACGTTGTCACAGCTTAGTTACATAACGGTTACTATAGTAACCATTTACAGGAGTTGCTTCTTGAACTATTTCTTAAGGTAGATCAAACAAGATTATTACAATTAAAATTTAACTTTGCCATTAGATTTAAAAACGTACACCAAGATTTTGTTTTGTGCCTTTTCGATATGCTTCGTTAATAAATTGTAACCAATGTTCTATTTACAGGGATAAAAATTCGTAAATGCGTCCTTTATAGGCGGCAATTACAACTGCAGTGGCAAGGCAGCAGTAGCGGTGCATTGTCTACTAGGTCGCTGTTACCCAACATTGCAAAACGGAAAAAATATTTGAATTTAATTTCGGAGCTTCGTCAAAAAACCACTTTTTGCGAACACAAGTTGTTATATCTAATGTCCAGTGCATTTAAAAGTAGTAATTTTATTACTTTATTTCTTCCCTCTTAAATTGGGGGGCGGGGGTGGCTCAGTCGGTAGCGCGCCAGGCTCGTAATCTGTATTTCCCAGGTTCGAGTCCCAGTTGGGTCAGCGTTGAGATTTATCTCCGCACACGGTCAGTAGGCCTGCCCACGGTCAGTAGGGGACACCGATGGGCTTGGAAAGGCCGCCGTCCGTCGGATGGGACGTTAAGCCGTGGCCCCGTGTGCGGGAGAGCCATACCCTGTGCACGTTAAAGAACACGCTGGATGGCCTTGACGGGAGGCTACCATCTGTCTCCCAACAGCTGTTCCAGTGGGTCCCCTCCCCCAACCTTCTCTGAGCCTTCGGGGTCCTTGTGACCTGGCCATTGTGCGGGAGAGCCATACCCTGTGCACGTTAAAGAACACGCTGGATGGCCTTGACGGGAGGCTACCATCTGTCTCCCAACAGCTGTTCCAGTGGGTCCCCTCCCCCAACCTTCTCTGAGCCTTCGGGGTCCATGTGACCTGGCCATTTAGCCCATGGTGTGCAAAAAAGTGCCGCTCAGAGGTAAAACAACCCAACCCAGAGCCACAGCGATACACTGGGCCTGGATAGTCAGCGAAAGAGGAAAATTAAGAGATTAGTTAGGGAATTTAATTTGATTAAAATTTAACTACAAAACTATTTAATTTAAAACAGCGTAAAATAAGATAATTTATTTATTACGACTGCATTGATATAGGTAGAAGTTAGGCTTCAAATGTCACTAAAATTGCAACACAGAACTTATATTTAAAAATAATATTTATGATTCTTAACATGTTCTCTTTTTGATGGATTACGTATATAAAACCTGCACACCTTATTACCTAAATAAATAAATACGATAAAAAACATTTTTTTTTTACAAAAATATTTGCAAACTCTGCTTTGAATTACACTGACTGGAACTTTTGAAGTAATCTGGGCAAAGGTTTTTTGGTATCAACAGTTTGTGTCATGTCATTATGTTTGCGGCAATGCTTAATACATGTATTCATAAAACGCCTGTAATTCTATACAATATTTTAATATGTCGTTAGTAAATATATATATATATCTGAGTCAGTTGCGTACCCAGGGGAGAGATTATGAGGTATACCCCTCACCCGTTTGAGGACTTAAATATCATATATGTACTTTCTAAGCAATCTAGAAAATCAGAGCTTGATCCATGTGAACCTTCCCGTTTGAGGACTTAAATATCATATATTTTCAAGGGCAGTCTTCGAAAATCAGAAACTGAATAAAGCATATCACCTTCCATTCGAATAGTAACATTTTCTTTGTATTACGACTAATACTGAAGCAGATGTCATCATCATCATCATCCTCAAGCAGCCTTGGGCTACGGAGGTCCAACCAGACTGTGCAATTTAGTTCTCCAAGCAAGTCTATCCTGATAGAAATATTTCGGTCGATTTGTTCTTTAATGAGCGCGCCTGCGAATACAACAATCATTCATATATCATATCATAACTGAGGATGCTCAAAATCAAAATGAAAAAAAGAAAAAGATATTATTAAAAATGTACGCGAAAATATTTTTTATGTTATTAAATTAAAAAGAATGATATGTATATATATTTGGGTAAAGGAAAAATATTAATTTTTGATACACCTGATATTATTCAACATAAATTAATTTTTCGGTCGTTTTTTCTAGGGGGAGCACAATGTCCTCTCTTGCCCCCCCCCCCCTGCTGACACCCAGATTTACAAGTACGTACCTTTATGGTTGAAACAAATATTTTGATTCATCGTTTTATAGAAAAATTTCTCAATTCATTTTCGAATTGCAATTTATAAGCGTGACTAAATATGTTAGATTTGAGAGAAAGTATTTAAGCCTGGGATGTGGGAGAAAGTACTTAAGCTTGGGATATGGGAGAAAGTACTTAAGCTTGGGATGTGGAAGAGAGTACTTATACCTGGGGTGCGAGAGATAGTACTTAAGCTTGGGATGTGGGAGAAAGTACTTAAGCTTGGGATGTGGGAGAAAGTACTTAAGCTTGGGATGTGGAAGAGAGTACTTATACCTGGGGTGCGGGAGATAGTACTTAAGCTTGGGATGTGGGAGAAAGTACTTAAGCTTGGGATGTGGGAGAAAGTGCTTAAACTTGGGATGTGGAAGAGAGTACTTATACCTGGGGTGCGGGAGATAGTACTTAAGCCTGGGATGTGGGAGAAAGTACTTAAGCTTGGGATGTGGGAGAAAGTACTTAAGCTTGGGATGTGGGAGAAAGTACTTATACCTGGGGTGCGGGAGATAGTACTTAAGCCTGGGTGTAACCTATGACTCCCGAGTGATTGTAGATAGGTATTAATGTTTCCGCGTGGTTCGAAACTTCTTGTAAACATCCAGTTTAAAGTGGTTTCGCTTTTTTTCTTTACGGAGAAACTAGGAAAACTTTTGAATTGAATCAAATTTCAATGGTGCAAATGTAAAATAAAGATTAAATCTTGTAGTTATAATCAATTTTCTTTCTAATTATTTATAAACTAGGTTATTAATATAATGCATTAACATTCTTCTAACGTGATCAGAACTCCTCAGAACATTTATATTCCATCACTATTCGTTTCGCCTCACATTCATAGCACTTACTCTTTGCAATATTTAACTTCATTTTGGCTCACAAACTTAACATATTCAGAATCCTTTCAGCAGTCTCGTAATTTTCATCTTTAATGTGTGCCACACCCACTTTTCTTACCCCATAAATCAGATGTCAAATCCTTTTTCTATAGCATGCCACTTGATTATTTAACTGTTGCTGGGACACATTTATAATATTCATTAGCTTCTGAGGACACATTTCATTAGTCAGGGTGGTATATTAGCAGCACCGATATTTTCCTGCTACATTATTATATATTAAAGATAGACACGGTTATAAAAAAAATTAGGCGAGGTTTATTGTCTGTATTTTTTTAGCTCTTTTTCAAAAGAAAAAGCAAAAAAACAGGCTACTTTTTAAGCTTTGTTATGTATCTTTTCGTCTGTAGACATTTAATTGTTTTTGTCTTTAGAGCTAAAAGAAAAATTCTTTTATTTTTATATTATTTAAAATTCTTTTTTCTTAAGGTATTGACGAAATATTAGAATTCGCACTTTTTGGATCTCCCAATAGTTTTAACAGTAACCTCTGGCAACGAAACAAAAGACCGAACTTTAAACTTAATACTGCAAACGAACTATTTTAAAAATTTGAAATTGTGTTGAAAGTCAGGAGACATTGACAGCAACGATTGGCCTCCTTAACCCCAGGGGTTTGGGAAATCGAAACTTATTTTTTATTTTGAGAGAGAAAATTAATTTTTGTATTTTATAGGTACAGTCGCTCAAAAAGTATCCGAACGCTGTGGTTGATTACAGAATTCAGAAAAAATATCTGGCAACGATTTTTTTAGAAATTAGTGATCTGGCAACCTTCTGTCACGTGACACGAAGGTTTTGCCAGATCACTAATTTCTAAAAAAATCGCTGCCAGATATTTTTTCTGAATTCTGTAATCAACCAGAGTGTTCGGATACTTTTTTGAGCGACTGTAGGTGGTCATATTATTTTGATACTAGATCGTGTGGGCTCACTCACGGAAATATTGAGCGTGTGCAGTTACCGTTCACAGCAAACTGGAGCGTGTGCAGTAACTGCACACGCTCCAGTTTGCTGTGAACGGTAACTGGAGCGTGTACAGTTGCTGTACACGCTCCAGATATTTTTCCTGAATTCTGTAATCACGTGACACGAAGGTTGCCAGATCACTAATTTCTAAAAAAATCGTTGCCAGATATTTTTTTTGAATTCTGTAATCAACCATAGCGTTCGGATACTTTTTTGAGCGACTGTACTAATAAAATATTAACTCATAAAAATGGATAACGCTTTATTTTGCCGGTTAGATTTATTTAGACAAGTGTTGTAGGAGGCACTGAAATGTGCTTGTTACATATAGTAACTTGTCTAAATAAATCTAACAGGCAAAAAAGCGTATCCACTCTTATGAGTTAATAACGATGCCATGAAATCGTTTATCGATTTACCACTACATTCTCTCATATAATATTGCTATAGTATTCGAATTTTTACTGTTAGAGGGTGCAAAGTCTGAAAATGAACATCCCATATTTTCCAGAAACGATGTCTTATTCTTGTTATAGAATTGTTATAATCAGCTACTATGCGTCCATAGAAACAAGGGAAGCAATCAGACATAATAAAGAAAGCAGGTCTTCATATAATTCTGGTAAAAATATTAAATATGTATATTTCTAAAGACGCAAAATATAAGCCTATTGACATGAAAGGTAACATTTTCGTAATTAACACGTATCGAAAGAGTATTTCAGTCCATTATCAACGTTTCTTTTAGAAATTTCTTCTCCATTCGACGTATCGCTGTTTAGGAGTGGATTCCTTTATTACTAATTTATTAATCAATTGATCACATTATATTTTACTGCATTCACAGTCCTTAACGATATTCTATATTATAAGCAATATTTATACACCGAAGAATCAAAACATTATGACCAGCACGTTTTTATGCAAATCGAAACAACTGCAGGTAACGACGACGCGTGTGAAGTCATGAATGGTATAAGTAACACCTGATACTGAGCTCTGTTAGTGTTATTCTTGTTCTTCAGATGGGAAAGGCAGTGGACTTAAGTGAATGTACCAATCCCCTGTGATGATGTATAGAACCGTTCAGGCGTAGCACCTAATGTCCGATCCCGCCTTCTCGTGGTGCAGGCAGTTAGTACCTTTCAAAAGAGATACTCTCTTGTGGAAGTGAACGGAAGAAGATGGCTGCCAGATTAGTGTGGCCTACTGATCTGGACAACTATGGCTACTTGTCTTTTTTTTCTACCCTGCTGAGGAGTGGTCAACCACACAGGGTCCTGGTGCTGACCATATAAACCCCCTGGACTGGACTGAATTAAGGCTCTGAGCTTGATTATGGATCCTGAATTTGCCTCACTGGTGGGCTTCTGTAGAGGGAAAATCTTCCGCTGTGTTTTCTGTTTGTTTGTGGGTTGACAGCCCCAAGTGAATAGATTCACAGGATATGTTTATCAGCTGGTGGATAATCCTGAGCAGAGGTCATCGCAGGCACCTGAACTCTTTGCTTCTATTGGCATTGTCAAATTCTACATTGGGGGAAGTCTTCCAGTGTAGATGGCTTCAGCCTTTAGTGGTGGTGGAACTGGTCTTTGCCCCATGTCTGCGATTAGGGGGCTGTTTGATATTGTCGGCATTCCCTCTCTCAATAAACGTATTTTCTTTAAACATCACACTAACCCTTTTCTCTCCATAGGTAGTTGGAATGTGAGGACTCTGCACAGAGCATTTTCTCTTGATGTCTTCACACAAGAATTCCACCGTTATAATTTAGACATTCTAGGCTTGCAAGAGACCAGATGGACAGATAAAAAGATCTTAAATTCTCTTTTCAGGGAGGGAAGATAATAAGCATCACCAAGGCGTAGGTCTGCTTCTCAGCAGACATGCCAGTGATGCTCTTTTAGGATATGAGTGCATTAATGAAAGTTTTCTTACAGCTAAATTTTAGACAAGCATTAAAGACTTGAATGTTATCTGCTGTTATGCCCCCCACTGAGGATGCCGATGAGGATGAGAAGGATAGGTTTTATGAACAACTTCAGGATATTTTGAATTCTGTCAAGAAAGGAGATATTACCCTTGTTCTAGGTGACTTCAATGTCAAAGATGGTACTGACTCTGACCTTTGGGGAGGGGTGATAGGGCCTTTTGGTATTGGTAGCTGCAATGGCAATGGGCAACGTTTCCTACAGGTAAATAAACTCAATGGATTCAGAATAACTAACACTTATTACAAACACCGCGACATACATAAGTACACATGGGTTTCACCAGATGGGCCGCATAAGAATATGTTAGATTATAAATTAATTAACAGCAAATGGACTAGTTCTGTTAGGAATATCAGGTCATATAGGGGAGCTGAAATTGGATCTGACCATTGCCTTGTTAAAAGTGTCTTGCAGCTTAAACTAAAGAAGTGTGCTAAATTTAAATAATTTACCTTTACTTCTGAAGCTCTGAAAGACCCAGTTATAGCTAAGGCTTGCCATGACAGGTTACTTAGTCATTATGACGGTCATGGTTTGCTTACTACTGAAGTTGAGGAATCGTTTTAAGCAGACTTTTTTGGAAACTAACAGTACTCTTTTAGGAAAAAAGGAGCAGAGGAGGAAGAATTATTTCAGTGATAAGGCACTTGAGCTTATTTCAGAAAGAAAGAACTGCAGGAATGTTCTTAATCAATACCCTACTAGTCCTAATAGAAAGCATTACAGAGAACTTAATAAACGTGTAAAAGATCAGTTAGCTGCTGATAAGAATCTTTGGCTTGATGGTTTGGCTGACAAAGCCGAGGAAGCAGTTAGACAGCAGAACAGCAGAGAGCTGTACCAGATATTTAATGTTTTGTATGCTAGAAAGCGGACAGGCATACAGGGATTGAAGGATAAGCAATGTAAGATTATAGAAGGTAAGGATTCTGTCATGGCTAGGTGGGCTGAACATTTCAGTGATGTTTTAAACAATGTTAGCTTTACTCCCATTGTTTGTAATGATAATAGCTGCATTACTGGCTTTAATGTTGGCCTTATAATACAATCTGAAGTTATTTAGCTGTTTCTAAACTTAAACTACATAAATCCCCAGGGGTAGATGAAATTACTACAGAAATGCTTGGAGCTGGGAATGTTTCTGTTACCACTTGGATGACTGAATTTTTGAATATCTTTTATGATAAAGGCATGTTTCCTAAGGATTTTACCAGAGCTATTATTATTCCTATTTTCAAAAAAGGTGATCGCAGTTCTTGTGACAACTACAGGGGTATCAGCCTACTTTCTGTTCCAGATAAAATTCTTTACATGATTGTACTTAATAGAATTAAGAATCTAGTTGATGGACAATTGCGTGATGAGCAATGTGGATTCAGAAGTGATAGGGGATGTATAGATCAGATATTTTCACTTATGCAGATTCTTGAGAAATGTTTAGAGTTTCAGAAACCTTTGGTTGCTAGCTTTGTTGATTTCAAAAAGGCTGTCGACTCTGTTGATCGTCATAATTTGTGGTTGATTGAGAGATCGTATGGAATTCCAGACAAGTTAGTTAACATAATGAAAGCTGTCTATAATAACACTGAGTCGTGTGTGAGAGTTGGCCATTGGTCTTCGTGCGTCTTGCAGCCATTGGTTTAGCATTGCTTCCGGTGTTCGACAAGGGTGCATTTTGTCTGTTTTTCCCTTTAGTTTGGTTATTGATTATGTTATGCGAAATTCACTGCAAGGGAAAGATTTTGGTCTTGAATGGTCTGGATATACGAAAATTTCTGATTTAGCCCTTTTGGAAAATAATGTTGATGATATGAATTCTTTCATTAGGGTTGTTGATGAGACTGATAATAGAGTTGGTTTGGTGATAAACAGAGATGAAACTAAAATGATGAAAATTGGTCAGGCAGGCTGTGATTCTGTTAATCTAAATGATTGCAGTCTTGAGCAGTTGTCACAATTTAATTATCTTGGGAACTATGTAATAGATACTGCTGATGTGCGGCATGAGATTGACAGACGAATAGGGATTGCTGTCGGGAATTTTAAAAATCTATGGAGAGTGTGGAAAAATAGGCGTGTACACCTAAAGACTAAAATTAGACTGTGTAATAGTTTGGTTCTCTCTAGAGTTAGTTATGGTAGTGAAACTTGGACTCTTTGTAAACAAGATAACAGGAAACTAGATGCTTTTGATTCTATATGCTTACGCAGTATCTTGGACATTAGGTGGTTGGACTTTATAATAATGATGAGGTTAGGCAAATTATTCGGCAACCACCTTTAAACAGCATATTGTGCAGAGAGAGACTCCGTTAGTTTGGCCATGTTGCCCATATGGATAATTATAGATTGGTGAATAGGGTTATGAAGAGTGTATCTAAAGGCTCCAGAAAGAAGAGGAGACTTAGGATGCGTGGCTAGGCAATGCTAACCAGGAATTTGTTAGAATAGGTATGCAGTGGCCAAATGCAGCAGATATATCTCAGGACAGATATGCTTGGAGAACTAAATTGTGCAGTCTGGTTGGACCTCCGGAGCCCACGGCTGCTTAAGGATGATGATGATGATGATGATGATGATGATGATGATGATGATGATGATGATGATGATGATGATGACAAAGGCCAAATTGTAATGGCCAGACGACTGGGTCAGAGCATTTCCGAAAGTAAACTTAAAAATTTACCTTCAGAAATGCTTAAAAATAAAAAAACTTAAAATTTTTTTTAAGGTAATAACCAGCCATGGCTAGTACCTTCAAAAAGTGGTCTGAGGAGGGAGAAACCACGAACGGCCGACAAGGTGTGGCCGACAGCGGCTCATCGATGCTAGAGATGAGCGAAGGCTATCCCGAATGGTACGAGCCAACAGAAGGGATGCTGTGGCGCAACTCGCCCGTAATTTGAATGCTGGTGACTGGAGTAATGTGTCACAATACACAGTACATTAAACCCTGCTGAAAGCAGTGAATTAAACCTTTAGCGTACCTAGAAATTCTTTGGGGGAATGGTGCATATCTTCCAGATACTCGCATGTATGCATTAAACATAATAAAAATAAATAATAAATACCCCCTCAAGCAGCTGCTTGCCACAGAGGTCTGACAGGAGCCTGTCAGTTTATATGCCATAGTAGGAGATCTGAGAGGATACAAAAACATTTATGTAAGTTTCAGTTTTTTTTAGTTTATAATGAATGGGCTCTTGAGTATGAGAATGAACATCTTGTGCACTACTGTCTTAACCACTATCCCTATTAAGGATAAGGTTAAAACCTTAACCTACTTTTCCCAACATTGTTAAAGTAAACTTGGTGTTTGGACCTCCCTTCTGAAGTACCGCCCCACTCAAGGAAAGCGTTGCGAGGGAAGCGTGATTGGTAGTTATGCCACGGTTACCAGGGGGTTAGTCCCCATAGCGTCATGTAAACTCCGCCTATGAATCCAGACCCTTAATCTGAAGTGCAAATCGCAGCAGTGAGAGCTTTGATATTTTTCCCATTTTACCTACATTTTCCACCTTTTATTGCCCTCGTGAGAAATGAGATGGATAAAACTGTCGTCTCTCTTGCAGAAAAGCAATTTGCTTTCCTCGTTGAAAAAACAACATACTGGATTGCCTTAACGGGAAGCATCTATCTGACTCATGTTTCTTCAGTGAGTCTCCTTCCAAAGATGGATTAAAGAAGTCTCGGATCAGACAGAATCCCTTACATAGTACGGGCCTATAGGCGGCTTTCGAGCGAAAGAAAGGTATTTAACAATGGGTAAAATTTTAAGTAAGTTAATCGTCTCTCTTGCAGAGAGTCAATTTTCTTTCCACGTTGAAATATAAATTTTCATTTTAAAAATATGTGTATTTACGTAATTTAATTTTACTGCTTATTAATATATTATTAAATAATTTCAAATTGAGTAGTAAATTTTTAAAATATATATCTATCACTTAAGTTTTAAATTGAAAGTGTACATTTAAGGTCTAAAATTCTCTTAATATAATTCCCAATGTTAAAATTCGGCCGCTAGATGTATGTTTTTGAAAAAAAAAATGGCAACTGTAAATCATTCAATAGCATATTAATATATATACATTTTAAAATGAAAACCTGTAATTATATTTTTGCAAATATTAAATCACTGAAAGTTTTACAATTTGTTATATTTTCTCTTTTCGTTGGAAAGCTGTCCAGGCGCGGTAATATCTAGGTGCTTCTGGACCTGAGCGGTCCTTCCCCTCACAGGGATATATAATGCGAATAAATATTAAATGTATGGTTTCTTACAGAATCTTTATGAAACCACATTTAAAATCATTAAACTGTGCTTCTAGAAGTGTGATAGAAAGAGTTAAATGATCAAGAATATCCAGATCACCTATGATCCGAGACTTATTACATTTCTTGCGTCCTCCCCACCCTTAATCCATCATTCCTTCCCCAAAATTTTCACAGCTTTGGAACTTTTGTGACCTAACTCTTTAACCCATTGTGTAGCAAAAAAACATATTGTTATTCAGTGTTAAAACTGCCCCACTCGATCTGGCACTGTTACCAAGGTTACAGTGGTATATTTTTGCATTTTGAAATAAAGAACTATTAATGACTTTACGCTATATATAAATTCAGTTAAAAGAAAGAATATAAGACAGTTCCTTTAGCTTTACTCTTCGAGGTAACTTCAGTGTTGTTAGGCAACTTGCCAATGCTTTTCGAGGACTTCAATTTTTTTTGTGTCCTGCAGAACTTGATACGTTACTTTAAAGTCGTGAATGAACCGAATATAATTTATTCACCAGAATTAGAATAAATCTTCCTTCGTTTTAATGTTTATTCTTTAAAGCAGAGGTCGTCAACCTTTTATACCCCGGAGTGCGCAATTTAAATTATTGCGAGCGTGAAGTGTGCATAAACAAAAACAGTAGATATATACAAATTTTTATTGAAGTGTGTGCTGCGTGTGTGTATGTGTATATTTATATATAAGAAATAAACTTTATTAAAAGACCATATTAAACAACGTCCCGTGGCAGAGTGGTTAGCACGCTTGGCATGGATGTGTGTGTCGTTTTTCTGCTGAGGTCCTGCCATTCTCTCAGACCTTCTACTCTGGCATATAAACTGACAGGCTCCTGTCAGACCTCTGTGACAAGCAGCTGCTTGAGGGGGTATTTATTTATTTTTTTTTTGTTAAACAATTATAAACGCAAATGAAATCAGTGAAATGAAAATCAAAATGCAATCGATGCCGCACTTCACACTGCAGATCTTCAGTCATCTTGTTATAATTTGGCACGTAACTTGAGTTTCCTGTTCTTAGACAGTTGTTTAAATTGGAATCGTTGAGTCTGGATCGGTATTTGGATTTCAAATATTTATTGTTTAACAAACGAACTCGCAAGAATATGTAGAGGCACAATAAGTCCTTCGATTTACACGGTCAAGAAAATGCAACCAATTTCGTTTTGCACGATTGTAGACTCGGTTTTAGACGGTACGGATTTGAATTCTTTTACAGAGTACAGATTGAATTTTTTCAGACTACTAAAACACGTGTTTAATTCATATTTAGCAGCAAATTTAACTCTGTAGTATTATATAGGCTAAATAAAACTGATTCGCAAGTATCATACCAGTACTAATTTTTCAAAATAAAGCACTAAGTGTTGATACAAATGCTGAATTTTTATTGATACAAATGCTTAATTTCTAATTCATATTCAATTCATAAATATCCTTCTTCTGAAATTTGTCTTCAAATTCTACACGTCTACATTAATGATGAGTATTTTTCGTGGCTAAAAAGAAATGTATGAGAGATTAATCTAAGTTTATCTGAATTAATACAAATAAGTATAGAATAATGTTACATTAATGCTTATTATTACTGCTGAACTAAAATTTGAGATGAGTAGTATAAATAAAACTTTCAATGTACGTTTCATTAATAGAGAGCATTTTTTCGGAACCTATTCCCCTTTTATCCATAAGTTGTTGGTCTCGATTTGCATGGTTTCGATTTACACGGTGATTTTCCCGGAACCTATCTACCGACTAACTCTGAATCGAGGGGGGGCGGGGGGGGGCTCAGTCGGTAGCGCGCCAGGCTCGTAATCTGTAGTTCCCAGGTTCGAGTCCCAGCTGGGTCAGCGTTGAGATTTATCTCCGCAAAAATTCCCCGCTCTGCCCACGGTCAGCAGGGGACACCGATGGGCTTAGAAAGGCCGCCGTCCGTCGGATGGGACGTTAATCCGTGGCCCCGTGTGTGGGAGAGCCATACCCTGTGCAAGTTAAAGAACACGCTGGATGGCCTTGACGGGAGGCTATCATCTGTCTCCCAACAGCTGTTCCAGTGGGTCCCCTCCCCCAACCTTCTCTGAGCCTTCGGGGGTCCATGTGACCTGGCCATTTAGCCCATGGTGTGCAAAAAAGTGCCGCTGAGAGGTAAAACGACCCAACCCAACTGAATCGAAGGATGGGTATATATCATTTAATAATATCATTTCAACCGGCGGCCGGACAATGAATGTTATTGGCTATGTCCACACTTGTGCGCTTTCATCTTCAACTTCACTTTCAACTTTCAATTCCGCTTTTCAACACCGAGTAGTCTAGGGCATGCCTCAGATGGAATGCGTTGGACGCATGCCTTCAACTTTCTACACCTGTATAATATGTTAGAAAAAATACCGGCGAACGATATAGATGGAAGATTATTTTAAAAAGCGGAATTTTGGAATAATGAGGGAATTGGAATTAAATGGAAACGTTCTTTTTAAGAACTTTACGCGAATGTCTAGAACAAACTTCTACATGCTTTTGGGAATGGTGGAGCCGAAGATCGAAAAAAAAAAATACTCGTTTCAGAGAAGCAATACCAGCTGAAGGGAAATTAGCGATCACACTCAGATATTTGGCTACGATGATTCATTCGTGTCTCTGATGAATATTTAAACCTATAATCTGATGAATTATTTTATTAATGTTTTATTTATTTAAATTAATTTAATAATTTACATCTCTGGTGAATTATTTCAATTCCATTCAAATTTATTTCACACTTTTGATACATTACTAACATGTAATTTAAAACTTATAAGAAGAAAAGGAATAAATGTTTTTCTTTTCCAAAGTAAATAGACAATTTTGAGAGTGTAAAATTCAAAACTCCACATGAGCCAAAGCTCGTTTGTGGACATATTAGATTAAGAACATAAAATATTATAAAGCAACACTACCAACTTATTTAACACTGATATATATTAAACCCGTTAACATTATGACTCAAAATATGTATTTAGATACTATAATCATGCAAGACATAAGCTCAATTTTCGGACTTGTAATCATGCAAGGCATAATTACTATAACAGATTTTCTACCTTTTGTTTGAGTATCCATTAATCCTATAATCTTCAATAAAGGCCAATGTTTGTTTTGACGACATGGTGAACAAAAAACACAAGCTCAATAATTACAAAAACAGAACGAAACATTCCAGACAAACTACGAAGTTGCACGGAATGTTGAACAAAAAACAACTACTGGTGGAAGTACGTGCGCTACTGCATGCGTCATTGAAAACGGCGCAATTCAACTGATTTGAGGCATGTCTTTGCGCATGCGTCACGTGCGCTAGACGCAATGCGCCGTAGCGCACATAAAACGTACAAGTGTGGACATGCCATTCAGCATTAATTGTTGCGAATGAAAAGTTCGTACAGAAAACGATTTTTTTCGTTTCTGGATCTTATTTTCTTGTTCATTAGGTACATAACTTTAACTTTTGTTTAGCAGGCACATAATTTTCTAATCATCAATCCTGGACCTAGAAATAAAATTCCCTTTTGCTTTTGTTATTGAGCAGTTTTCCAGGGTGTTGAGCCAACAATTAACTAATAACAGAAGATGGAGCCCTTTAGAAGCCTCGAGCAGTAAAAATTGGAATTAATGGATGATTGGGAAAATGCAAATAATATTATTTTATTAGCACTTATAAAACAGAAAAATAATTTATTGATCTCTTAAAACGAAATAGTTACCTCCCCCTTACTCTTGGAGTAAAGGGTAAAAAAAATCACTTCTGCCAATGTAAACTTCTTGACCATGACAATCTATCGTAAAAATTTCAAATTTTCAAAATTTATAAAGTAAAACCACCTTATACCCAAGATTCTGCGCAAGAATCAAAGGGTCTAGAATCAAAGGCATCAAGTTTCCTAATATCTCATTTATAAAGGGTTCATGTTTCACTACCATAGCTAAATTTAGAAAGGACCACGCTATTGTATAGCCTAATTTAGAAAGGACCACGCTATTGTATAGCCTAATTTAGAAAGGACCACGCTATTGTATAGCCTAATTTTAGTATTTAGGTGTATACGCTTATTACTTCACACTCTCTATAGATTTAGAATAACTTTAGAAAGGACCAAACTATTGTATAGCCTAATTTTAGTTTTTAGGTATAAATGCCTATTACTCCACACTCTCCATAGATTCTTAAAAAGTCCCAGCCACAGTTCCTGTTCTGTTTATATCATGCCGCACATCATAATATCTGTTACGTAACTCCTAAGGTAATTAAACTGAGACAGAGAAATTGTTCAATAGTGCAACCATTCAGATTAACTGAACCACAGCCTAACCTGACCAATTTTCATCACTTAAGTTTATCTCTCAATCACCAAACCTACTCTATTACGAGTCTCATCAACAGCTACAATGAAAGAATTCATCTCATCAACATCATTGACGAAAAGGCCAAATCATCAGCATAATCAGAAATAATCAGAATCAGAAATTTTCAGATCTCTAGACCATTTAAGCCCAAAAATTTCCCCTTGCAGTGAATTTCGCATAACATAATTAATAATCAGACTAAAGATAAAAGAAGACAAAATGCACTCTCACACATGACTCAGTGTTATTATGCAGAGCTTTCATTATGTTAACTAACTTGCTCAAGGGTTGCGCCCTTGAGCAAGTGTCTCACGATGATGTTACACGATCTCATGATCAACCATAAATTCATGATGTCATAATTCATTCATAAACCATAAATAATGATGTCACACGATCTCATGATCAACCATAAATTATGACGGTCACCAGATTCTTAATTCTATTAAGCACAATCATGGAAAGAACTTTATCTGGAACAGAGAGTAGGCTGATACCCCTATAGTTATCACAAGAACTGCGATCACCTTTTTTGAAAATAGGGATAACAATAGCTCTGGTAAAATCCTTAGGAACTATGCCTTTATCATAAAAGATATTCAAAATATCACATCAAAATAACAATCATCCATGTGGTAACCGAAACTTCCCAGCTCTAAGCATTTTCATAGTAATTTCATCTACCCCTGGGGATTTATGAAGTTTAAGTTTAGAAATAGCCAAAATAACTTCAGATTGTGTTATAGGGCCAACATTAAAGCCAGTAATGCATCTATCATCATTACAAAGAATGGGATGATGATAGATACATTACTGGCATGTATCGATGATGGAAACCTCACCTTCAATCACTTTACTATATTTATCCCTCAATCCCTGTGTATCTCTGTGTTTCTTCTCGCACAAAACATTAACTATCTGGTACAGCTCTCTGCTGTTACGCTGTCTAGGTGCTTTGTCTGCTTTGTCAGCCAAGATATCAAGCCAAAGATTCTTATCAGCTGTATAACTGGTCCTTTATTCATCACTTTATTAAACTTTTTGTAATGCTTTCTGTTAGGACTAGTAGGGTGATGATTAAGTTATTCCTACAGTTTTTTCTTTCCAAAATAAACTCCAGTGTCTTAGCAGTCAAATAACTTTGTCCCCTCTGCTCCTTTATACCCTAAAGGATACTGTTTGACTCAAAAGAAGTCTGTTTAAAATCGTCCCATTATTCCTCAACTTCATTTTTAAGGAAACTATAACTGTCATAATGACTAAGTAAATTATATGGTAAGCTTTGTCTATGATTGCGTCTTTCAGAGCTTCAGCGTTAAAGATAAATTTTTTTAACCTTAGCACAACACTTCTTAAGTTTAAGCTTAAAACACTTTTAACATGGTAATGGTCTGATCCAGCTCCCATATATGACCTGGGGGGTTAACCTAGGTCATAACCTAACAAAACTAGCCCATTTGCTGTTAATTAATATATAATTAATCATATTCTTATGCAACCCATCTGCTGAAACCTATATGTATTTATATATATGTCATGGTGTTTTTAATAAATGTTAGTTATTCTCAAACCATAAGTTTACTTACCTGGAGAAAACGTACCCCAATGGCATTGCAGCTACCAATACCAAATGGACCTATCACCCGTCCCCAAAGGTCAGAGTCAGTACCAACTTTAGCACTGAAGTCACCTAAACAAGAGTGATATCTCCTTTCTCGACGGAATTCAAAATATCCTGAGTTGGGTTGTTTTACCTCTGAGCATCATTTTTTTTTTTGCACGCAATGGGCTAAATGGCCAGGTCACAAGGACTCAAAAGGTCAGAAAAGGTGGGGGAGAGGACCCACTGAACAGCTGTTGGGAGACAAATGGTAGCTTCCATCGAGGCATCCAGCGTGCTATTTAACGTGCAGAGGTATGGCTCTCCTGCACATGGGGTCACGACCTAACATCTTCAGACGGACGGCAGCCTTTTCAAGCCCATCGGTGTCCCCTACTGACTGTGGGTAGGGCGAGGAGTTTTGCGGAGATAAATCTCAACGCTGACCCAGCTAGTACGCACCATGCACGCTACTAACTGAGCCACCCCCGCCCCAAAAATATCCTGACCATAAAACCTACATGTCTCGTCTTCATCTGAGTCCTCAGTGGGGGCATAACAGCAAACAACATTCAAGTCTTAATGCTTGTTTTAAATTTAGCTGTAAGAACTTTTTTTAATGCAGTTAGCGGCAGATTAAGCATTTGGAGGCCCCAAGCGCAACCTGATAATTATCCGCTGCATCTATTCACTCAGGGCTGTCAACCCACAAACAAAGAGAAAACACAGCGGAAGATTTCCATTCAACAGAAGCCCACCAGTACAGTAAATTCGGGATCCATATTCAAGCTCAGAACCATTATTCCATACGGGTTGGTGTATAAGGTCAGCACCAAGACCCTGTGTGTTTGGCCACTCTTCAGCAGCGTAAAAAAAAAATACCATAGTTGTCCAGATCAATAGGCCACATACCTAGCTACCAACGCTGCTTAAAAAATTTTTTAGTCTTTATTAATTTTTTGAGAAATGCAATCGCTTATCTCGCAGAATAAGCACTTGTTATGCGTATACTTTAACTATCGATAAATTAGAATTGAAAGGTTGGATTGTTTTACCTCTGAGCGGCACTTTTTTGCACACAATGGACTAATGGCCAGGCCAAAGGACCCCGAGGGCTCAGAGAAGGTTAGGGTGAGAGCAACCATTGGGCATCTATTAGGAGACAGATGGTAGCCTCCCTTGAAGGTAATCCAGCTTGTTTTTATCATGTACAGGGTATGGCTCTCCCGCAGACAGACCACGGCTTTATGTCCCATCCAACAGACGGCGTCCTTTCCAAGCCCATCGGTTCTACCTACTGACCGAGCGCAGGGTGGGGGTTGTGTGGAGATAAATGCCAAGAAAGACTCAAATCTGGGAACTGCAGATTATGAACCTGTCGCGCTGCTGACTAAGCCACCTCCACCCCTTTAGAACTGAAGAGAACCGATTGTATTTAGTATATTGAGATGATATCATTATTACCCCCCTAATAGAAGAAAATAGATTGATGTATGTTGTTATTAACTGAAAGCATGGTCATGTGTATCTAGCGAAAGTACATCATCCGCCATTACCGGACTTTCTCCTCTACCCCCTAAATCAGTGTCTCGCAAACTGTGTGCCGCGGTACAGTAGTGTGCCGCGAGAGATTTTCAAATTGACACTAGATATTCCAAAGATTTCATTTTGACTTGACTTGTGTTATCGACGTGCTTTAATAAAAATCTTTCAGTTTTTTATCAACTGGGATCTTGTAAGTATTTATCAAGCTTTTTCCAAATTTTGGTATTAATTTTTGATTATTTCAAGCCATAGAATGGACAAATATTTAAAACAAACACCGCGTTATGAATTAAAGAACGAGAGCAAATCTTCAAGTAAAACCAGGCTGATGACTTCAACAAAGCGCAAATATAATGACGATTATATTTGCGCTTTATTCTTTTTAAGAGTTTGCTTTTATTCTTTTTTAGGTGTGCCGCGGAAAAAAAAATAGATTCAGTGTGCCGCGGGAAAAAAAAATAGATTCAGTGTGCCGCGGGAAAAAAAATTAGATTCAGTGTGCCGCAGAGTAAAACAGTTTGCGAGACACTGCCCTAAATGAAGTATAAACGTATATACCGCAGATTGGGAACCATGGCAATACATTAGAGTGGATGAATTAACAGATAAGAGTGTTTTGCAATAAAGGAAGGGAAAATAAAGTGATCTGTGGTCTACTAATTGCGATATAGTTTTCGTTTAACGTATCCACAATTTTCAATATCCTCCTCCATCACCTGGTTGAGAAACATTAATCTCTGGAGCCATTAGTAGAGTTAGTGAAATTTTATTGTATTTCTCAGGTTATAGTGCAAAAATATCGAGAGTGCGTATAGATTCTGATATGTAAATTGTAGTGTATGAATACACAGCGATAGAGAGATGGCGTTTTAATCAATAACTATCGTCGGTCCAACACATATTGCCGAACCAAGCGAACTGAGTTTTTACCGCCCTTGAGTAAATTTACTTTTTGCCCCCCCCCCCCCCCCCCCCCCCCCCCCCTTAAAAGATTTGTTTTCCTATGGGGAAGTGATGTTGAATTTTTTATGCTGTTACAACTTTTTTTTTTGCCGCCTGAAGAGATCGTACCATTTTCATCATCTTAAACAATCTTGCCATTTTTTTGGATGTAACTGAGTATATATTTCTGCCTCCACAATTGAAACAAAATGCCAGTTAAAGTAATTGTAACAGAGTTTCAAAATTACTAAGCTCTTTACATTCACGCCAATTTTATTTTCAGTTGAGATTAGAGCAACTTCATCCTTGTTCGACAATTCTCACAGATCAGAGTTTTTCATAGTATGAGCCGCGAAATCTTTGTAAAGGATTGCAGTACGTTGAATTTTAACTTCGAATTTTTTTACTGTAGGCAAAAGGATAAAAAATTATATTTTGAAACGCATTCGTATCAAAAATGAATTGTAGTTAACGAAAAATTAATTAACTCGATTAGTTAAAGTTGAAAGGAACTAAAATGTTTTTTACGAACTTCAAATCCATGTCATTGTTTATTTCATAGGCTCATTCACTCATCCCTGTGAATGCCTGCCTGGTTGAAATTAAATCTAATTATTACAAGGTATTTAACCACCATGCCGTCCCGTGGCCGAGTGGTTAGCGCGCTTGGCTACTGATCTACGGGACCTGGGTTCGAGCCCCGGGTAAGGCATGGTTGTTCGTGTTGTTTTTCTGCTGAGGTCCTGCCATCCTCTCAGATCTTCTACTGTGGCATATAAACTGACAGGCTCCTGTCAGACCTCTGTGGAAAGCAGCTGCTTGAGGGGGTATTTATTTATTTTTTTATTATTTAGCCACTATTACATTGTTGAAGTATGATGATGTTAATTGGGAAGAGAGGAAAAATTGTCTTGAGCCGGGTGGGATCTCAACCCACTTCTTGAAAACATGTCAGGTGTTCTGTTATCAGGAGGTCGTGAGTTCAAATCCCACCGGCTCAAGAAAGTTTTTCGTCTGCACCCAATTAACACCATCATATGTACTTCAACAGCGTAATAGCTGCAAAATACCTTGTAATTGCAAAGTGCTGTGAATTAAAATGTAAATATCATCATCGTCATCCTCAAACAGTCATGGTCTACGGAGGTCCAACCATGGAAAGATTTTGACTTTAAATGATCTGGAGTTACTAAAAGTTCTGATTTAGATTATGCAGATGATTTAGCCCTTTTGGCAAATGATGTTGATGAGATGAACTCTTTTATTCGAGCTGTTGATGAGACTGGTAGTAGAGTAGGTTTGGTTATAAACAGAAAGAAAACTAAAGTGATGAAAATTGGTCAGACAGTTGGTGCTTCAGTAACTCTGAATGGTTGCGCCCTTGAGCAAGTGTCTCAGTTTAATTATCTTGGGAGTTATGTAACAGATAATGGTGATGTGCAGCATGAGATTAACAGACGAATAGGGATTGCCTGGGGGACTTTTAGGAGTCTATGGAGAGTGTGGAGAAATAGGCGTATGCACCTAAAGACTAAAATTAGACTATATAATAGTTTGTTCTTTCTAGGATTAGTTATAGTAATGAAGCTTGAACGCTTTGTAAACAATATAACAGAAAACTAGAAAAGAAAAAAAAGTAAATAGAATTGTATTTTTTATTCATTTGGACATGTAAGACAGAGAAGAATCCTATAAGCCACTCCTAGCTTTTCTTTCCCTATTAACATCAAAATCACTATGCCAGCCTTAGCTGTCATAGTGGTCAGTAAGTAATAGTGGTTAGTAATTAAGCAACTAATATAGTAAATGAAATATGTTAATATTAAATTTTTTTTCATATTTATTGTATATAAATTATCATTATGGATTTTTCGGGGTTTAAGGTACTCAGAAAATGCTATTCTATTTTTTTTTTTGGATCACCAAAGGAAAGAAGTTTGAAAACTCTCTCCTGGATCATAACTTAATTATCTGGTGATTGATAGCTCGTTGACTTGATTTATGAAAACTGTCGAAGTATCAACTCACGCTACATCTCTTGTTTTCACATAAATAATGCCGGTTGGGTTGGGTTGTTTTACCTTTGAGCGGCAGGTTCGAGTCCCAGCTGGGTCAGCGTTGAGATTTATCTCCGCAAAATTCCCCGCCCTGCCTACGGTCAGCAGGGGACACCGATGGGCTTGGAAAGGCCGCCGTCCGTCGGATGGGACGTTAAGCCGTGGCCCCGTGTGCGGGAGAGCCATACCCTGTGCACGTTAAAGAACACGCTGGATGGCCTTGACGGGAGGCTACCATCTGTCTCCCAACAGCTGTTAGTGTGGGTCCCCTCTCCCAACCTTCTCTGAGCCTTCGGGGTCCATGTGACCTGGCCATTTAGCCCATGGTGTGCAAAAAAGTCCCGCTCAGAGGTAAAACAACCCAACCCAACCTCTGAGCGGCACTTTTTTTGCACACCATGGGCTAAATGGCCAGGTCACATGGACCCCGAAGGCTCAGAGAAGGTTGGGGGAGGGGACCCACTGGAACAGCTGTTGGGAGACTGGGAGACAGATGGTAGCCTCCCGTCAATGCCATCCAGCGTGTTCTTTAACGTGCACAGGGTATGGCTCTCCCGCACACGGAGCCACGGCTTAACGTTCCATCCGACGGACGGCGGCCTTTCCAAGCCCATCGGTGTCCCCTACTGACCGTGGGCAGGGCGGGGAATTTTGGGGAGATAAATCTCGACGCTGACCCAGCTGGGACTCGAACCTGGGAACTACAGATTACGAGCCTGGCGCGCTACCGACTGAGCCACCCTCGCCCCAAATCATGCCGGAAAAAGTTAATAAAACGTGCAAAATTATAAGTTAATGATTACAACTACAAAGAAGTGATGGAAGGAAAACCAATTAACTGGGATAGCATTTTCGTTGCTTTCTTTCTTAGTGATGTCTTCTGCGAAACTGTTTCTTTCCACTTCATCTGTGATATCTAAAAATAAAATACCGAAGTCGATTCGCTTCAAATACTGACATGCAATTGCCTTTCCAAAAGTTCCCAGGTTCGAATCCCAGCTGGGTCAGCGTTGAGATTTATCTCCGCACAAATTCCCCCGCCCTGCCCACGGTCAGTAGGGGACATCGATGGGCTTCGAAAGGCCGTCGTCCGTCGGATGGGACGTTAAGCCGTGGCCCCGTGTGCGGGAGAGCCATACCCTGTGCACGTTAAAGAACACGCTGGATGGCCTTGACGGGAGGCTACCATCTGTCTCCCAACAGCTGTTCCAGTGGGTCCCCTCCCCCAACCTTCTCTGAGCCTTCGGGGTCCATGTGACCTGGCCATTTGGGACGGGGGTGGCTCAGTCGGTAGCGCGCCAGGCTCGTAATCTGTAGTTCCCAGGTTCGAGTCCCAGCTGGGTCAGCGTTGAGATTTATCTCCGCACAAATTCCCCCGCCCTGCCCACGGTCAGTAGGGGACACCGATGGGCTTGGAAAGGCCGTCGTCCGTCGGATGGGACGTTAAGCCGTGGCCCCGTGTGCGGGAGAGTCATACCCTGTGCACGTTAAAGAACACGCTGGATGGCCTTGACGGGATACTATCATCTGTCTCTCATACAGCTGTTCCAGTGGGTGCCCTCCCCCAACCTTCTCTGAGCCTTCGGGGTCCACGTGACCTGGCCATTTAACCCATGGTGTGCAAAAAAGTGCCGCTCAGAGGTAAAACAACCCAACCCAACCTTTCCAAAAACTGATATAATATCGTAGAACTGTCCCAAGGCGAATCAAGCCCAGCAACACTCAATTGTTTCTTCTCTGTTCAACGATTCAAAAACTGGTGGTGGTGTGGGCGAAAAACTTTTACTTAAATGCAAACATGTCGTCTCTCTTGAATACGGAATGCTCGTTTTCAAAGAGAATGAAGTTTGTCATTTGCAGACATTAGCTCTTTTTAACGGTTGAATCAATGGATGATTCAAAAGATGCAAATAGTGATATTTCGTTAGCACCTTCCAATTCAAAGAGGATATCTCATTTATGTCACTGTTACCAATAGAAATCCTCTTGAGTGTTGGGGCGGGGGTGGCTCAGTCGGTAGCGCGCCAGGCTCGTAATCTGTAGTTCCCAGGTTCGAGTCCCAGCTGGGTCAGCGTTGAGATTTATCTCCGCAAAATTCCCCGCCCTGCCCACGGTCAGTAGGGGACACTGATGGGCTTGGAAAGGCCGCCGTCCGTCGGATGTGACGTTAAGCCGTGGTCCCGTGTGTCGGAGAGCCATACCCTGTGCACGTTAAAGAACACGCTGGATGGTCTTGACGGGAGGCTACCATCTGTCTCCTAACAGCTGTTCCAGTGGGTCCCCTCCCCCAAACTTCTCTGAGCCTTCGGGGTCCATGAAACCTGGCCATTTAGCCCATGGTGTGCAAAAAAGTGCCGCTCAGAGGTAAAACAACAACCCAACCTCTTGAGTGTCACTAACTTCCAAACATGAAAAGATCGTTTACAATGATCATTTAAATTTTTTGACATCTTAGAACTTTTTCCACCTTTAGAGGGCCTATTGAAATTATTGGGAACCTCGTAAAGTGCAAACCTAATACGGACACTTCTCGGATTGCGCAACACTTGGCTTAACCAAATTCGACTTTATGTAAAAACTCCGAAAATGAACTTTGAATATCCGAAAATTCCGAGTTGCGGAAATTTATGTTAGCAGGCAAGCAGACTACTTACATGGATAATTCAACAATTGACAGACTCTTGTGAAGTTTATATGGAACGTGAAACGGCCACTGCAACCTTCAACGTAGTCAATGCATCCAATACAAGGCCTTGCAGCCTCCCCCTCAGCTGCATCCTCCTCTTCATCACCATCTAATCAGAAATTTGCATTTAGGACTCCACGAAAATAGTGAAGCTAATTTGAACAAGGCAAACCACTTTTGTGGTTAAGAGAACGAGTTTCTTCTACATAAACTGCTTCGAACGCATAGACGTGAAAAAAAAAGAGCTTCCCACCAACACAAATGGCTAGATCGCTCTCTTGTGTGAGGCGCGAAATTTTTTTCAAGGCTATTGAATTTGAATAAAATTTTAGGTTCAGCACTCCCGTAAAAAAATTCTGGATACGCGCTGCTACTGACACTCAAGATTTATCTCTAAATAATAATAAATAAATAAATACCCCCTCAAGCAGCTGCTTGCCACAGAGGTCTGACAGGAGCCTGTCAGTTTATATGCCATAGTAGGAGATCTGAGAGGATGGCAGGACCTCAGCAGAAAAACAACACGAACATCCATGCCTAATCCGGGGCTCGAACCCAGGTCCCTTAGATCAGTAGCCAAGCGTGCTAACCACTCGGCCACGGGACATGTACTATTAAATAGCGCCTCAGCGGTGGTGGTATCACATTGATTAGCGGTGAGGGGAGTTCGAGTCTCGGGCATTGCAGGTCGCTCGTTCTGTGTTAACCCGCAGATAAGCTAGTAACTTTGCGGGTTTAATCACGAATTAAAAAGAAAAAAAATGTTGTTGTTTTTTATATTTTTTAACGTAAAATATAATGCAAAACGCATAAATCCATGTTATATGTAAAAATATATACATATGCTGCAATAAGTGCAGTATTTTTTCTCTTATCTTTTCAGTAATATATGACCATCGAAATCCAGCGTGGTCCAAGTCTGAAGGCTGGCGGATGTGAGAGGAGATCGACTCTATTCTGTATTTGTATGAGTCAACCGTTATAAGCTACAGGCAATAGAGAGAAAAATGAAAACATCGTCATCTTATGTCAATGGGGAAGCAAATTCGAGCTTCGTAACCGGTTGTTGTTGTTGTTTTACCTCTGAGCGGCACTTTTTTGCACACCATGGGCTAAATGGCCAGGTCACATGGACCCCGAAGGCTCAGAGAAGGTTGGGGGAGGGGACCCACTGGAACAGCTGTTGGGAGACAGATGGTAGCCTCCCGTCAAGGCCATCCAGTGTGTTCTTTAACGTTGGGTTGTTTTACCTCTGAGCGGCACTTTTTGCACACCATGGGCTAAATGGCCAGGTCACATGGACCCCGAAGGCTCAGAGAAGGTTGGGGGAGGGGACCCACTGGAACAGCTGTTGGGAGACAGATGGTAGCCTTCCCGTCAAGGCTATCCAGCGTGTTCTTTAACGTGCATAGGGTATGTCTCTCCCGCACACGGGGCCACGGCTTAACGTCCCATCCGACGGACGGCGGCCTTTCCAAGCCCATCGGTGTCCCCTACTGACCGTGGGCAGGGTGGGAAGTTTTTGCGGAGATAAATCTCAACGCTGACCCAGCTGGGACTCGAACCTGGGAACTACAGAATACGAGCCTGGCGCGCTACCGACTGAGCCACCCCCGCCCCACTCTTCGTAACGGGTTAAATAAATTTTTATTGAAACATATGACTGAAAATAAATATAGGATGCCAATTGTCTAAATTTCGATTTTGGGCAATATCCGTTCAGTACTTAAAGATTTATAGAAGTTTGAATATTGAATAAGAGATGTCAATCATAAGAATTCACCACAGAAGTTAATTAAAACCTTAAAAAAAGTATTATTTCGAACAAATTAATAAAATAAGTGTATGATTTAGAATTTTCAGAAATAGTTCTTTCAATAATTGCCAGTTTTACAAAGTTTCGTAGACTGACAATTACTGGCATTTATTGACTTTCCTGCTGTTAAGTGTTCGAGCTTTCATAGCTCTTTGAATACCCCAAAAATGTTGTTGAAAATCGACATTTAGATAGATTTGAGAGAGATTTAAGTTTATCTAGTCCTGTTTTCCTATAAAAAGCTTCTTGTAGAAATTACGGATCTTCTATTTTGACTCTCCATTGACTTAACATGGGAATGCTTCCATTTTACTACCAAGTATCTGTATATGCTGTTTATATTTGTATCACTAAACTTATATAATCTATACGTTATGTATTTTATGATTAAACCTATGCAAACTGCACTCCAGCATCGTTTTTTCGGCAGCTTTGCAATAAAATCTATGACAGACTATGGATTTTCCCAAACCGTGGGGGCGGGGGTGGCTCAGTCGGTAGCGCGTCAGGCTCGTAATCTGTAGTTCCCAGGTTCGAGTCCGAGCTGGGTCAGCGTTGAGATTTATCTCCGCAAAAATTCCCCGCCCTGCCCACGGTCAGTAGGGGACACCGATGGGCTTGGAAAGGCCGCCGTCCGTCGGATGGGACGTTAAGCCGTGGCCCCGTGTGTGGGAGAGTCATACCCTGTGCACGTTAAAGAACACGCTGGATGGCCTTGACGGGAGGCTACCATCTGTCTCCCAACAGCTGTTCCAGTGGGTCCCCTCCCCCAACCTTCTCTGAGCCATCGGGGTCCATGTGACCTGGCCATTTAGCCCATGGTGTGCAAAAAAGTGCCGCTCAGAGGTAAAACAACCCAACCCAAACCGTGAATTCTTTCTTTATCAGCAACTCACTGTTTAGTGCCACATTTCAGTAATTCATTATTTTCGTACTGATTTAGATAATTAAAAGTTTCTAATAAATAAATACCCCCTCAAGCAGCTGCTTGCCACAGAGGTCTGACAGGAGCCTGTCAGTTTATATGCCATAGTAGGAGATCTGAGAGGATAGCAGGCCCTCAGCAGAAAAACGACACACACATCCATGCCTAATCCGGGGCTCGAACCCAGGTCCCTTAGATCAGCAGCCAAGCGTGCTAACCACTCGGCCACGGGACGGCTAGTTTATTGGTATAATAAATTTTAATATAAATTCTTATCATTCACCATTTCAAGCGTGTTTTAGTGTCATAGTATTTGGTAAGGTTTTACCTGTGATAGGCGTTTTCTTGCATGCAGTGGGCACAAAAACACACGGCTCAAGGAATATTGGGGAAAGGGATCCATTAGACAACTATTAGGCGACGGAACCTACAAAATACGGAATTTACAAAACTGAATAGATTTACAGAAATGTGCTGTATAAAGAAATTTTCTCCCGAGCGTGTAAGTTTATTTTTTACTTATTGCTGTTCTTTCGTCATTTGTCGGTTTGTGTTTGTCAAAATGATTGATTGTTCCACCATATCTTTCCAACTCTTTCACTACAGGGGGCGCGGGTGGCTCAGTCGGTAGCGCGCAAGGCTCGTAATCTGTAGTTCCCAGGTTCGAGTCCCAGCTGGGTCAGCGTTGAGATTTATCTCCGCAAAATTCCCCGCCCTGCCCACGGTCAGTAGGGGACACCGATGGGCTTGGAAAGGCCGCCGTCCGTCGGATGGGACGTTAAGCCGTGGCCCCGTGTGCGGGAGAGCCATACCCTGTGCACGTTAAAGAACACGCTGGATGGCCTTGACGGGAGACTACCATCTGTCTCCCAACAGCTGTTCCAGTGGGTCCCCTCCCCCAACCGTCTCTGAGCCTTCGGGGTCCATGTGACCTGGCCATTTAGCCCATGGTGTGCAAAAAAAGTGCCGCTCAGAGGTAAAACAACCGAACCCAACTTTCACTACAGCAACCGATCGCACCGAGTGATGTGTCAAATGAAAGATTGTGACGCGGTTAGTCTCACAGTCTATAAAAAATTTACTCCCTTGTTTTCTTCTCCCCTAAAATAGGGTAAACGTGAGAATTGTTGTTCCTCTCTATCAGGGGTTGAGAAACTGCTGTTCTGAGCATTCTAAAAATGGTGCATGACGCTCTTCGGTTCAACATTCAACTCTGAATATTGTTTAATGATTTTTCATTAAAAACAAGCACTAGTGAGTGGTAAACTTGTATTATGAAATTAAAAATATTCTGCAAGAACTGAGTTTTCATTTACACTGTAGGTAAAGTACACTGACACGATATATAATATTATTGGGTGTGTAAAAATATCAGCATATTTAAAAGTGCTGACATGAAACAAAATGTGTAAAAACACTGAAGTTTTTTATTATACGTATATGTTGGGGGCGGGTGTGGCTCAGTCGGGAGCGCGCCAGGCTCGTAATCTGTAGTTCCCAGGTTCGAGTCCCAGCTGAGTCAGCGGAGATTTATCTCGGCAAAATTCCCCGCCCTGCCCACGGTCAGTAGGGGACACCGATGATCTTGGAAAGGCCGCCGTCCGTCGGATAGGACGTTAAGCCGTGGCTCCGTGTGCGGGAGAGCCATACCCTGTGCACGTTAAAGAACACGCTGGATGGCCTTGACGGGAGGCTACCATCTGTCTCCCAACAGCTGTTCCAGTGGGTTCCCTCCCCCAACGTTCTCTGAGCCTTCGGGGTCCTTGTGACCTGGCCATTTAGCCCATGGTGTGCAAAAAAGTGCCTCTCAGAGGTAAAACAACCCAACATTAAAGAACACGCTGGATGGCCTTGACGGGAGGCTACCATCTGTCTCTCAACAGCTGTTCCAGTGGGTCCCCTCCCCCAACCTTCTCTGAGCCTTCGGGGTCCATGTGACCTGGCCATTTAGCCTTTGCATGGTATGCAAAAAAGTGCCGCTCAGACGTAAAACAACCCAACCCAACCCGCACATGGGGACCACGGTTTAACATCCCATCCGAAGGACGGCGGCCTTTCCAAGCCTATCGGTGTCCCCTACTGACCGTGGGCAGGGCGGGTATTTTCGCGGAGATAAATCTCAACGCTGACTCAAAGGAGGGAGAGGAAGACAGAAATGACTGCATGAGACCGAGAATCGCTGAGAATCGCTGAATGATATATTAAAATCTGCCATGCGTGTAATTTTAAACAATGAGAAAACTATGAAATATGTGTCACAACGTGTTTTCTGTTTTGAAATGAACCTTTCTTAGGTTGTTTTACCTGGAACCTTTAGGGGCGGGGGTGGCTCAGTCGGTAGCGCGCCAGGCTCGTAATCTGCAGTTCCCAGGTTCGAGTCTCAACTGGGTCATCGTTGAGACTTATCTCCGCGAAACTCCCCGCCTGCCCACGGTCAGTAGGGGACACCGATGGGCTTGGAAAGGCCGCCGTCCGTCGGATGGGACGTTAAGCCGTGGCCCGTGTGCGAGAGAGCCATACCCTGTGCACGTTAAAGAACACGCTGGATGTCCTTGACGGGAGGCTACCATCTGTCTCCCAACAGCTGTTCCAGTGGGTTCCCTCCCCCAACGTTCTCTGAGCCTTCGGGGTCCTTGTGACCTGGCCATTTAGCCCATGGTGTGCAAAAAAGTGCCTCTCAGAGGTAAAACAACCCAACATTAAAGAACACGCTGGATGGCCTTGACGGGAGGCTACCATCTGTCTCTCAACAGCTGTTCCAGTGGGTCCCCTCCCCCAACCTTCTCTGAGCCTTCGGGGTCCATGTGACATGGCCATTTAGCCCATGGTGTGCAAAAAAGTGCCGCTCAGAGGTAAAACAACCCAACCCAACGTATATGTAGGGAAACTGCTTAGATAATAACAAAAGTAAGTAAAGCCTTAGTACTGTATGCATAGTTTTGTTCCTGTAAAAAATCCTTTTTTGTCCCTGTTGTAAGTATTATCAGTAATGGAACTTACTCCCGACTTAAAATTTACACACTAACATGTGACCGTCAGATAGGAGAGTTCGACGCACTATTAACTTGAAGCGGCCATTTCGATAAAAGTAGCAAATCGCGAAAATTTCCACTGACCAGCTAATTTTGGGAATTTTTCAGAATCATTGGAGTTTCTGGACCATAGAATGCCAGTTAAAAGGAGTTCAAGGATTGGGCTGTTGTAACTCTGAGCTGCACATTTTGTCACGCAATATACTAAATGGCCAGATCACAAGGATTCAGAGCTGGCAAAAGGAAAGGGATTCACCGAAGAGTTGTTAGGAGATAGATGAAAGCCTACCGTCAATGCCATCCAGCGTGCTTTCCAACGAACATAGGATATGACCCTCCTTTACACAGGACACATCTTAACGTCTCCATCCAACGAACGGCGGTCTTTCCAAGACCCATCGGCAGGGCCGGACTTTGATGTTCTGAGGCCCTAAACTATGGAATATTACAGGTTGGGTTGGGTTGTTTTACCTCTGAGCGGCACTTTTTTGCACACCATGGGCTAAATGGCCAGGTCACATGGACCCCGAAGGCTCAGAGAAGGTTGGGGGAGGGGACCCACTGGAACAGCTGTTGGGAGACAGATGGTAGCCTCCCGTCAAGGCCATCCAGCGTGTTCTTTAACGTGCACAGGGTATGGCTCTCCCGCACACGGGGCCACGGCTTAACGTCCCATCCGACGGACGGCGGCCTTTCCAAGCCCATCGCTGTCCCCTACTGTCCATGGGCAAGGCGAGGAATTTTGCGGAGATAAATCTCAACGCTGACCCAGCTGGGACTCGAACCTGGGAACTACAGATTGCGAGCCTGGCGCGCTGCCGACTGAGCCACCCCCGCCCCAGGAATATTACAGGACCTAAGCTATTGCAAGTTTAAAAGGCCCCAAAAATTCAAAAGTCGAAATATATATATATATTTACTATTCTGATTTAAAGGAAGATTAAAAACCAAACATGAAATGACGGGGTAAAAACATTACACAGATATTTCTACAGCTAAAATGAACAGGGTTTGCACAATAGACTAATTTTAATATTAAAAATCGCTTTAACGTGGCATGATAAAACTTTAAATGCATATTTTGACGTATCTCATATTGCGAGGTCCTAAGCTGCAGTTAGTTTATGCGTAAGTCCGGCCCTGCTCATCGGTATCCTTTTTCTGACCATGATTAGTGTGAAGTTTAGTGGATTAGTTTCAAGTTCTAGTGGTTAAGTACGCTAACCACTATTCTATATAATTAATTATATATAGAATTAATGTTGGTTTATGTATATAATTAATAAAATTAATTCATATATTAAATGCAAAGCTGGTGGACTTTGCATGCATTATAAGCATAATTCACTCGATTTTCCATGTAGGCGAGGGTTTCGTTCTCCAGAAACCTCGTGCACGTTAAATTTGCGCAAAAGAAGCTTAAAGAAAATAGGAAGCAAGGGGTTAGTTTCTGGGATCGCTTGCAATTACATCTATATGCTTTTTAGTAAACTAATTGTTTATGTGGATTACGTAAAGTATAAAAATGTGATATTTATAAGAAATTAGTTTACATTTTTGTGAATGGTACAGTCGCTCAAAAAAGTATCCGAACACTATGGTTGATTACAGAATTCAGGAAAAATATCTGGAGCGTGTACAGCAACTGTACACGCTGCAGTTACCGTTCACAGCAAACTGGAGCGTGTGCAGTTATTGCACACGCTCCAGTTTGCTGTGTTTTTTTAGAAATTAGTGATCTGGCAACCTTCGTGTCACGTGACACGAAGGTTGCCAGATCACTAATTTCTAAAAAATTCGTTACCAGATATTTTTTCTGAATTCTGTAATCAACCAGAGTGTTCGGATACTTTTTTGAGCGACTGTACATATAATAGATATTGAAAAAACTTGAAGAATTTGACAAAACAATGCCATAGACTTAATCATAATCTGTGTCAGATTATGCTGTCCATCTCCTATGATCGTGATGTGTCTGAAGTTCTTGGCTGAGAAACATTGCTGAATCGACTAAAGAACTCCATAAATGTTGGCTATTGAGCATTTTTCTTCATCTCAGCCAACATAAGGTTATATGGGGCTACTTCATCATTGACATTTCTGTCATCCACGTTCATAGTTGGCATCATGGTTCTGTAGAAAATCGATGCTATCGTCAAACATCTTTAGCGCCTTCTGTAGGTTAGGAATTGTCAGCAAGTTCACAAAATCAGAAACGAATCTTAAGAAAAAATTATTTTGCCGCATTTTACGCCATTATTATTGTCGCATTGGGCATCATCATTATGGCTCTAGGGACTAGAATGTTTATTTTTGGCGGTCATAAGTCTCAAGCCTGGAGGTGGCCATTTAGGGGCGTGTGAAGGATTTTGTAGTCCATAAATGACATTTTTAACTTTACTAATGTATTATTTAGCAATCTAGATGCTTTTGACAGTTTGTCATTTGGCCTTTGGTGTACTGAAGGTGTCAGGGGTTTTCCGGAAAAGAAATTGGCTGGCTGTTGGAATGAAAAATTAAACAATTGCTGGGGCGGGGTTGGCTCAATCGGTAGCGCGCCAGGCTTGTAATCTGTAGTTCCTAGGTTCGAGTCCCAGCTGGGTCAGCGTTGAGATTTATCTCCACAAAATTCCCCGCCCTGCTCACGGTCAGTAGAGGACACCGATGGGCTTGGAAAGACCGCCGTCCGTCGGATGGGACGTTAAGCCGTGGCCCCGTGTGCGGGAGAGCCATACCCTGTGCACGTTAAAGAACACGCTGGATGGCCTTGACGGGAGGCTACCATCTGTCTCCCAACAGCTGTTTCAGTGGGTCCCCTCCCCCACCCTTCTCTGATCCTTCGGGGTCCATGTGACCTGGCCATTTAGTCCATGGTGTGCAAAAAAGTGCCGCTCAGAGGTAAAACAACCGAACCCAACTCGAGAAATCCCGATTTGACACTATTAGAATTCTTTTTTGAGGGAAGTAGTGTAGTACTACACTACTGAGGGGGATGCATTAAAAACAAAATCGAAAAAAATGGGTAATTTAAGCATTGAAAGAAAAGAATTACTGGAGCTGTTGCAAAGTGTTTCATCAGATATGCTGAGTCGAGTATGAGCGAAAGTTGAACATCACGCCACTAATGGCGCCCACATTGAAGTCTGTCAAACACAAAACGAAACTTTGAGAGCTTCTTGACGTTTGGTATACATACGGCCAGCTCAAGCCGTTTAAACACCGCATCCGGCGCTTTCACCAAACGGGGGCCTGTAAAACGTCTTAAAAAGTGCGCTAAAAAGGGATTTCATATGGGAGCACAAGTATACCTTGAGCCAATACTGTATAAACACATTTACTTTTCTTACCTAATTATTTAATAAAATGTAACACTTTAAAATATGGACGAATCTTAAGAAAAAATTATTTTGCCGCATTTTACGCCATTATTATTGTCGCGTTGGGTATCATCATTATCGCTCTGGGGTTGGGTTGTTGTTGGTTGTTTTACCTCTGAGCGGCACTTTTTTGCACACAATGGACTAAATGACCAGGTCACATGGACCCCGAAGGCTCAGAGAAGGTTGGGAGAGGGGACCCACTGGAACAGCTTTTGGGAGACAGATGGTAGCCTCCCGTCAAGGCCATCCAGCGTGTTTTTTAACGTGCACAGGGTATGGCTCTCCCACACACGGGACCCCGGCTTAACGTCCGATCCGAAGGACGTCGGCCTTTCCAAGCCCATCGGTGTCCCCTACTGACCGTGGGCAGGGCGGTGAATTTTGCGGAGATAAATCTCCATGCTGACCCCCCTGGGAACTACAGATTACGAACCTGGCGCGCTACCGACTGAGCCATCCCCGCCCCTATCGCTCTGGGGACTAGAATGTTTATTTTTAGCTTTAGGAGGAACAACTATTTCATAAATATAATTTTAAAGAACTAATAAACTGACAAAGCCACAAATCAAACTTTTAAAGTTATAAAGATAATATTTTACTGTTGTCAGTTCTTCAAGATACGATGCAAATTGTTCCTCTTATGTTGATTAGCAGTTGGAAGAATTTTGTTTCTATTGCAACAGATTCTTTTGACTTCTTCTTAAGTTCGCTCGAAGTGATTTTCCCTCTGCTACTTTCTGTAAGAAACTAATCAAATTGTATTTTCCTCTTCTGTCTACAACTAGCGTGTGAAATGTAGCGCATGCGCTCTTGCCACCTCCCATCCCAACTCTTCTAGCTAAGTAGATATGGTACCGGACCGGTCAATCGGCATTCCGCGAGGGTCATGTGCCGGCACGGGAGACTTGCAGTCTGTCTGTATTCGGCCCTTATATGTCTGACCGGACTTCGGCTTCCACGCAGAAAACCACTTGTCAGTAACATAGCCACAGTCTACAAGTTTACTCAAGTCTCATCAGATTTTTTGATTTTGGTAATAGATTCCAAGTTACTCGTTTCCATGAGGGAAAAGAATTGGCAGAATTCGATTGGAAACAGATCCCCTAAGAGAGCGACAGCATACATAACGAGAAATATCATTTTATGAGTGCCATGGATAAACGTAAAGTGTAATGGGAGAAATTATACAGAAGTAAGGAATGATTTCTTTTTATGAGTTTATGCATGTTTCATGCAGGGGTATCCGTAAAATTTCGACTGTGTGTCGTGAAGCACAACAATAACTTTGAGTTTCACAGCATAAATTTCTTATTGATGAAGATATTTAATTTTTTTTTTAATTCAGGAGATGGGGGGGATGCGCTTTTTTCTCCAAGTAAAGTGGCATAGTTAGGATTAAATGTACATAGAGTTCCTTCCTGTTTCTTGGTGTAGTCACGTCACAAAAGGGGTGGCTCAGTCGGTAGCGCGCCAGGCTCGTAATCTGTAGTTCCCAGGTTCGAGTCCCAATTGGGTCAGCGTTGAGATTTATCTCCGCAAAATTCTCCGCCCTGCCCACGGTCAGTAGGGGACACCGATGGGCTTGTAAAGGCCGCAGTCTGTCGGATGGAACGTTAAGCAGTGGCCCCGTGTGCGGGAGAGTCATACCCTGTGCACGATAAAGAACACGTTGGTTGGCCTTGACGGGAGTCTACCATCTGTCCCCAACAGCTGTTCCAGTGGGTCTCCTCCCCCAACCTTCTCTGAGCCTTCGGGGTCCTTGTGATCTGGCCCATGGTGTGCAAAAAAATGCCGCTCAGAGGTAAAAGAACCCAACCCAATACGTCACAAAATGTAAAGAATCATAATTCTGAAATTGTAAAATTATTTGGAAGATAGTGAGGATGCTTCTGTTTCTTTTTTAGGTTTTGCATTACTTAGTTATGCCGTAAAAGAGAATATCCATACAGAGGAGTCATCCTTAAGTTAGGTAATGCTTTAGCCAAATTTGAAGCCCCTCTCCCTATATAACACTCTTTAGGTAACACTTCTCATGTGGGGGTTGGTTAGATCGCTAGCTTGGTTGCTTGGGGTTTTATGGCGCAAATAGTTCAGTAACGCTCCAGGCTTGTAGTTTGATATTCATAAGTTCGAGTCCCAACTTTGTAAACGTTCAAAATTATCTCCTTTAAAACCCTACCCTGCCCCCGGTCAGAAACGGGGAACCGATGGACTTGAAAAGACCGCTGTACAGTGGATGGGACTCAAAGCCATGGTTCTTTGTGAAGTAGAGTCATCCTATGCATGTTAACACGCTGGATGGCCTTGATAGGAGGCTTCATCTATCTCCTAACAGCTATCCAGTGTATCCCCTACCTAACTTTGAACCCTTGGAGTCCTTGTGACTTGGGTGGGATGGGGCTTGGCTCAGCCAGTAGCATGCCAGTCTCGTAATCTGCAGTTTCAGGTTCAAATCCCATTTGTGAGATTTATCTCTTCTAACTCCCATCCTACCCTCGATGAGAAAGGAGACACCGAGGGTTTGGAAAGGCCACCATCCATTGCAAAGACGGATCAAGGAGATGGTGGGGGGTGGCCCCTTTCAGAATGCTAGTAATGGTAAACAGAAGCAAAAAAATTATTAAACTTATTCATATTTCATGCATTTTTCAAGAAATTTTTTAAAAACCTGTAAAACGGAGGGAGAAATGTTATATTGCGTTGGAAATTCAGTCTCTTGCCTCACACCCCTCCCCATCCAGTTGATAGATTTGGGTTCGGTTGTTTTACCTCTGAGCGGCATTTTTTTGCACACCATGGGCCAGATCACAAGGACCCCGAAGGCTCAGAGAAGGTTGGGGGAGGAGACCCACTGGAACAGCTGTTGGGGACAGATGGTAGCCTCCCGTCAAGGCCAACCAACGTGTTCTTTATCGTTCACAGGGTATGACTCTCCCGCACACGGAGCCACTGCTTAACGTCCCATCCGACGGACGGTGGCCTTTCCAAGCCCATTGGTGTCCCCTACTGACCGTGGGCAGGGCGGAGAATTTTGCGGAGATAAATCTCAACGCTGACCCAGCTGGGACTCTAACCTGGGAACTGCAGATTACGAGCCTGGCGCGCTGCCGACTCAGCCACCTCCGCCCCTCCAGTTGATAGACTCAGGCAGGAGAGTTATCACATTGTAAGGTCCTTTTTTGCTTTGGAAGAGCGGTAAATTGTGGTTTTGCACACAAGCGGCCATTCTTCGCAGCCGTTCTGCAATTTAATGATTTTAGTTTCTGCTCTGCGTATCATCACTGAAGCCCTTAGGTACAGAATCGAGTTTTTTTTTATAAGCTTTTTATTATCACAATTTGAGAATCACTGCATTTTACAACTTCGTGTTGGGAATGATTTTTTCTCCCCATTAATATATGTGGTGTTCAAAATATATACTTCTGTTTGATCATGAAACAGCGAAATATTTCTCATTACTAAGTAAGCTACGCAGCCAGAAAACATTTTGGTGGGTTGTTTTCTCCTCGAGAAGCACATTTTTTCGTGCGATGGTCACTAGGTCACAAAGATCCCAAGGGCTAAGAGGTGATTGGGGGAAGGAGATTCACTGTATAGCTGTTAGGAGACGGAAGCATCACGTCAAGGCCATCCGGCATGTTCTTTAACGTTCACAGGATATGGCTCTCTACTGTACACGGAGCAAAGGCTTTACGTTCCATCCGACGAACGGCGGCGTTCCTAGCCCAACGGTGCCCCCTTTCTCACCGAGGGCAGGGCGGTATTAAATATCTCAACCCTCTCATATTTGGGACCTGAACACCTGGGAAGTGTAGATTATGAGCCTGAGACCGGCCGACTGAACCAACCCTCGGACGAAAGGGTTGGGCTGGGTTGTTTTAGCTCTGAGCGGCACTTTTTTGCACAGCATGGGCTAAATGGCCAGGTCACATGGACCCCGAAGGCTCAGAGAAGGTTGGGGGAGGGAACCCACTGGAACAGCTATTGGGAGACAGATGGTAGCCTCCCGTCAAGGCCATTCAGTGTGTTCTTTAACGTGCACAGGTTATGGCTCTCTCCCGCATACGGGGCCACGGTTTAACGTCCCATCCGACGGACGGCGGCCTTTCCAAGCCCATCGGTGTCCCCTACTGACCGTGGACAGGCGGGGAATTTTTCCGGATCGGACGAAAGGGAAAAGTTAAATATGGTAGGGATTGTGTGGGAATAAAATAGTGGCGGTGGAAAGAAAAAAATCGATATAGGTGCTTTTTTGATTCATATAAAATATAATTACATATAAATATAAATGAGTTAAAAACAAATTAATAGACCAAAAAACCGTATCTTAAACTTCTGGGTTTTTATTATCGTAGAATTTCGAGAGTAAGGGAAGAGATGTTAGATTCCTTGGATCAGTTCTCAGATTGGATGTTTGGTTAGAAATGTAAAACCAGAAAAGCTCAAACTTTTCCCAAATTTTTATAACATTATAAATAAAAAAAAAATCCGTTAAAGAGAACGGAAGAGTGAATGGTAATAACACTATGAATGTTAAAGCATTTTTATTACAAAGATGCATAAACTTTATAAATCTCTAGAAAAACCTCACACACTGCAAACAATTTGCCTAATAGAATGGCTAAGGAATGTGAATGACTCGTACAGTCACCATGGTGACAAACCACGTGATCAGCATCCCAGCACGATACTAGCAGATACAATGTTCATCCACTGCTCGGTGGTTCTTCGTAATGAAAATTCGCATCACGCAGTGCAACAGCTGAGACATGCGTGACGTCAATACATCCATCACACAACTCCCACTCATTTAGACAGGAAAGGGGAAGGCCCTCTGTTAGTATTTCACGTAACATATTAAGATGTAGGTTCTTGGCTAGTTAGGGGTAGATTTATTAGAGTAATAAAATAATACGATTTCTCCAACTGTCTGGCTTAATTTTGGAACATATTTTTTGTTGAAATTGTTGCATAGATTTTTTGCTTGAATACACTTTTACTATTGTCTATTGCAGTAAATATGTGTTTTAGACTATGGCATCTGACAGTAGTAAATCAATCCCATTTAATGTCGTGATAAGTATTGCATTGAAATGCCGCAAAAAGCGCCAGGCTCGTAATCTGTAGTTCCCAGGTTCGAGTCCCAGCTGGGTCAGCGTTGAGATTTATCTCCGCAAAACTCCCCGCCCTGCCCACGGTCAGTAGGGGACACCGATGGGTTTGGAAATGCCGCCGTCCGTCGGATGGGACGTTAAGCCGTGGCCCCGTGTGTGGGAGAGCCATACCCTATGCACTTTAAAGAACACGCTGGATGGCCTTGACGGGAGGCTACCATCTGTCTCCCAACAGCTGTTCCAGTGGGTCCCCTCCCCCAACCTTCTCTGACCCTTCGGGGTCCATGTGACCTGGCCATTTAGCCCATGGTGTGCAAAAAAGTGCCGCTCAGAGGTAAAACAACCCAACTCAAAGCCGCAAAAAGAGATTGAGTTGTATACCTCACGCATAGGCAGTAAAGTGTCTCTAAAATCATAATGAATCCTAGAATCCGTTCCACATGCAGTGGAAGTGTTATGGATTAAATCGTAACACATTAAGGTCTGGATGAATCATAATATCTGAGACATTGGCATAAAACTGGGGCACCTGGTTAACCTTGGTTTTTGGGGGTGTGGATTAAAAATCGCAATTGTGGTTATATCGTTAATTATACCCCACTATGCGGCGTTGGCGAATTATTCTGAAGTTTTCTGATTGTGTTGTTTTGTATGTGGCAAATACTACTGCAGTGGCAAGTCAGAAGCAGCCTTAGCACCTCATCTGCTAGGCCGCCATGGTTCAGTGTTGCAAAAGGGAAATAAAACGACACAGAAATTGATTTGGGTTCGGTTGTTTTACCTCTGAGCGGCACTTTTTTGCACACAATGGGCTAAATGGCCAGGTTACAAGGACACCGATGGCTCAGAGAATGTTGGGGGAGAGGACCCACTGTTGGGGGAGAGGACACCACAGTCACCATGGTGACAAACCACGTGATCAGCACTGGAACAGCTGGAACAGCTGTTGGCTGGAACACCACTGGAACAGCTGTTGGAAGACAGATAGTAGCCTTCCGTCAAGGCCATCCAGCGTGTTTTTTAAAGTGCACAGGGTATGGCTCTCCCACACATGGAGCCACGGCTTAACGTCCCATCCGACGGACGGTGGCCTTTCAAAGCTCATCGGTGTCCCCTACTGACCGTGGGCAGGGCGGGGAATTTTGCGGAGATAAACCTTAATGCTGACCCAGCTGGGACTCGAACCTGGACACAGAAACTGAAAATCAACTTTTAATGAATCACATAAATTGCCCAACGGTATCTCCTTTCTCACCGAGGGCGGAATAGAAGTTAGCGGAGAAAATTTTTAATGCAGGCACAGCTGGGACTCGAACCTGGGAACTGCAGGTTACGAACTTGACTCGCTACCGACTGAGCCAATCACCGCCTCAATGATTACAGTGATAGCACTTATATTCGCAGAAACAGAGCTGTTTGACAACAGTATTGTGCATAAATGATCATGGCCATGAATAAAGGTATTATGCGAACTAGATCGAAAGAGTTCCTCCAATATGCCACTTATTCTGTAATGTTCTAATGAGATGGGCTCCAATCAGCAAGTCGAGCCATGGCTATCGCCTTCGAAACGTGGTAAGTAGTTCAAAACGTGGGTTGGGTTATTTTACCTCTGAGCGGCACTTTTTTGCACACCATGGGTTAAATGGCCTGGTCATAAGGACCCCGAAGGCTCAGAGAAGGTTTGGGAAGGGGACCCACGGGAACAGCTGTTGGGAGACAGATGGTAGCCTCCCGTCAAGGCCATCCAGCGTGTTCTTTAACGTGCACAGGGTATGGCTCTCTCCTGCACAAGGAGCCACGGTTTAATGTCCCATCCGAAGGACGGCGGCCTTTCCAAGCCCACAGGTGTCCCTTACTGACCGTGGGCAGGTTCGAACGTGGGTAGGGTTGTTTACGCTGCTAATATGAACGTAATAGCCACGTGTAGGCAGCTCTAGTTATCGTCATGATGTGACCAAGATACAGTACGTAGGCAAACATTTTTTCGGGATGTCGAAGTAAATATCGGGTGATGAAGAAAACTTGAGATGGGTGGAAAAAATGGATATAGATGCAATATTTTTTTTTTATCGCTGGATGTACTATAATAATAAATGAATTAAAATCATCTAAATACATACAAAAATTCGTTTCATAAATCTTAATTTCCTAAATTTTCTTACCGTATGAGACAACTACAAATACTAAACAGTAATATTCTTTTAAAAACCTAGATTGGTTTGAAATTAGAAGAGAACTCCCAGAAAAATATTCTATAATCTCTTCAACAGAAGTGGAGAATCAAGAAGATATAGACGAATATATTGTTGATATTACAAAGACTTTACCAACATTGTGTAATAACAATTTGAAGCAGAGTAACCAAGAAACGAAGTTAGGTTACAGAAAAGTCCCATGGTGGAATAGAGAACTGACGGAACTTAGAAAAGAAGTTAAAAATAGAAGAAGAAAATACCAAAGATGTTATACAGATGAAATACAGAGGAAAACCCTTAGAGAAGAGTATAAGCTTTGGGAAGCTAAATATAAAAGGAATATAAACTTAGCAAAAAATAATAGCTGGAAAAAGCTAGGTGATGAAGTTACTAAGGAACAACCGTTCGGGGTGCATTTTAAAGTTGCAAAAGAAGCAACTAGAGGAACTTTTAAGCTATCGTCAATAATTCTAGAAGATGGCTCCCTTACTAAAAATGCAAGGGAATCTTTGAATAGATTGCTAGAGTATCACTTCCTACAAGATAAAAGGGAAGATGATAACGAATTTCACAGAAATGTAAGAAATAGGTCAAGGAGACCTATCAATACGCAAGATGATAGTCCATTTTCCGTAATTGAGGTGGAAGAGGTTTTGGACTCGATGAACAAGGGGAAAGCGCCAGGGTTGGATGGACTTGCCCTTGAAATTATAAAAGAACTCTTTGAGGTGAACAGAACTTGGTTTGTAAACATTTTAAATGAATGTCTCAAAAGAGGAATCTTTCCAGATAGTTGGAAACAAGCAGAACTTATCCTTTTTAATAAGGAAGGAAAAGATAAGAAAAATCCCTCAGCTTACAGACCAATATGTCTATTGTCAACATGGAGTAAGGTACTCGATAAGTTCATGACAAACAGATTAAGCTTCTTCCTCCACAGCAATGGAAGACTTAATCCAAATCAATTTGGATTCACTCCAGGTAAAAGTATTACGATGGCTATTTCAAAGCTGATGGCTACTATTGACAGAAAAAAGGATCAAAAGAAACACACATGTGTCATATCCCTAGATGTGAAAGGGGCGTTCAATAACGTATGGTGGCCCTTTTTATTAGATGAACTGAGAAGACATAAATGTCCAAAGAACCTGTTTAAGATCTTTAGTAGCTATCTTTCAAATAGAAGAATATTAGTGAATGATGGAGTAATAGAGATTGCTAAACAATATTATAAAGGCTGTCCACAGGGGTCCAATTCAGGGCCCCTGTTATGGAATATAGTAGCGGATTCTGCACTGAATATTAAAACAAAAGATTGAACACAGATTCAAGCATATGCCGATGACATAATAGTTATTGTCTCGGCATCAGGAAGACATACGCTGGAACAAGATTGTCAAAAGGTATTAGCAGACTTAGAAGAATGGGCTGGAAAAACGGGACTCGAATTCAGTCCAGAAAAAACTAATGTATTAGTGTTTCCCAAAGAAGGGAAAATGAAAAGGCTTCCAAGCCTAAGGCTTATGGATAAACCAGTGAAAGCAGTAAAGGTTCTAAAGTATTTAGGAGTGTGGTTAGACGAGAAAAGAAACTGGTTAGCTCATCTAAATAATGTAAAAGATAGATGTGCAAGAATACTAAATGCCCTACATAGGATGTCAACCAGGACATGGGGGTTAAAAGGAACAGTTAAGAAAGAGCTGTATAAGAGGGGCATTGAAAGGATAGTAACCTATGCCTGTGGGGCATGGTGGCCCCCAGGCGGAACAGTAAGAATAGTACAGAAATTATAACAGATTCAAAGGTTAGCCCTTTTGGGAATAACAAGGTGTTTTAAAACAACATCTACGTCTGCTCTTCAAGTTCTAGCAGGAACACTTCCACTAGAATCTGTGATAGAACAAGAAACAGCGATATATAGAAGTTTTATATTAGAACAAGATGTTGAACTTTGGGAGGAGACAATAGAAAGTTCTCTTATTGAAAAACAAATAAACAAATGGGTAATACACCCAGCTAAACAAACTCGAATTGGGTGAGACAAGATCCCACCAGAGGAATCAAATACTGAAATCAAAATATATACAGACAGCTCCAGGATGGATGAGCACACTGGAGCATCCATGTGCATATACAAGGGTATGAGTCCTATAATTCGAAAAGAGTATACGCTTTCAGATTCAGCGAGTTTTTCAAGCTGAAGTTCTAGCAATTGTAAAGGCAGTGGAGTGGTTTGCAAACACTAGTACAGATAGAGAAGTGGACTTGTATTCGGATAGTCAATCGGCATTATATGCGTTACAGAGAATAAAGCATAAAAATCCAACAGTGGATAAAATTAAAAGAACAATAACAGAACTTGAAGATGATAGGAAGAAATACTTCCCACTGGGTAAAGAGCCATTAAAGCTGCATTGGAAATGAGTTAGCAGACGAACAGGCAAAGAAAGCATGTAGAAGAATACAAGTAGATATTGAAATGCCTATTTCAAAAGATAGTGTGAAGACAAGACTTGGACAAAAAAAGCATGCAAAAATGGCAATTCAGATGGGAACAAGAAGATACTAAAGGAAGACATACATTTAAATTTTTAAAGAAAGTGTCTATCAAAAGAACTTCAACAGATTTCTTTTTAAATCCGATCCTTACTGATCACGGAAATTTTCCGAAATATTTTAATCGATTCAAGATAAAGAACTGTTCATGTGCTTGTGGTTCCCGAGAAGCGGGAGCCATTCATTATATTTTTGATTGTCCTCATTTAGCTATGATAAGAGGAAATTATCTAATTAGAATTGGTCCTGATAGATTAAATCTTCTGTGGGAGATGGAAGCGTTACGGTCTCAAATTAGAGACCTTATGAGTTTTGTCTGCGACAACGGTCATATACTCGTGATTATAGACTAATGGGAGGGGACTGGATCTCCTCCTACGATGATAAGAAGATTATAATTTCCAAAAAGGTCTAAAATTCCGAAGAAATTAGAAGATAAAAGATTGGATTTCATGGACTAATGGGAGGAGATAAGACTCTCCTCCTACGATGACGAGAAGATTATAATATTTGAGGTGAACTAAACTTCAAGAAGAAGGACTTAGAAGACAGGAAACTCTGTAGCCAATTGTTACTTTGCATTTAATGAAAATGTAGTATTTATTTGTTTATGTTTTGTAAAGGGTACCAGGTTGTAAAAGGTACCCTAAGTGTATATACTTGTATATATGTTATTGTTTAAATAAAGAGAAAGATGTAGAAGAAAAATGATGGTGTTCTTCCAGCGGACCCGGGGGGGGGGGGTTGCGAGGAACAAAATTTTAGAGTAGCTCTGAGTAGCCTGTAGTGCCGTATTTGGCGGGGCAGGCATCCATTAATTTTAGAGAGTCTTACCGTATGAGAACCCTGAATATGTGCTTGCTGTGATGAGATGAGCTTCCGCCAGAAAGTTTCAACATGGCGGTCGCTGTGGAAATGGAACAATTTACCGGTTGGACGAGAAACAGATGTAGAATTTGAAGTTGATGCAAATTCTCATTGATTATAATATCGAAATACATAAATACAATAAACACAATATACAACATCTTGTGAAACATAACACAATATCAATATAATACGTTACGAAGACCAACAAAACGATGAAGGCACAAAACTAAGCAAATCATCGATAAGTGAACCAATAATGAACAACCAAGGAACTCTCCAGGTTATTAAAAATTAATGTTCCAAAGAAAGTAAGAATATAAATTAAAACAGAAATAAGTGGTGTGTGTGTAATTTTTATATTAACGTATTTTAATTTGCTTTCATTTCAAAAAATAAAATGAGGGCCAATGCAGGCAGTATTCTTTAGCCTGCCCTCTATGAAAAGGTAGAAATTGCAACAATGCCCTCAAGAAATGCTTCGATTTCCATAGCGATCCCGATGGGCTTGGAAAGGCCGCCGTCCGTCGGATGGGACGTTAAGCCGTGGCGCAGTGTACGGGAGAGCCATACCCTGTGCACGTTAAAGAACACGCTGTTCCAGTGGGTCCCCTCCCCCAACCTTCTCTGAGCCTTCGGGGTCCATGTTACCTGGCCATTTAGCCCATGGTGTGCAAAAAAGTGCCGCTCAGAGGTAAAACAACCCAACCCATAGCGATCGCCATGATCAGACTTACTCACGAGAATTCGTCTCATGGGAAGCATGACAGAAGAGACTAATCTAGCTGTTCTTCCCGCAGCACAAGTAAGCTTCTGTAGGAACTGCCAGCTCACTCATCTCGGAGGAGCTTCATGGTCTGCGCACTCAGAATATTTTATTTGAAGACAGGAGGGAAGAAGGCTTAGAAACAGTTTTCTCTGGCACAACAGAATTTTTAATTCTTCATCAAACGATTTAATCGTTTGTACTTGGTTGTAGTGCTGGATTAAGAGAAGGGCGATTCTCCTCACCTGCAGCAGCAAATTGCAAAAAATTTGATATTAACGAAAAAGGCGGCGATCGTATGCAAACTCCCCAGTTCCCTAAACTGATAGTTTGTTATCGCTACACTTGTCCTTCACCTAGTTTTTTTTTTATTATTTTTATATCAATGCTGGGGGAACCTTCATTGTTTGGTCGAAATCATTTGTCCCACTTGTGGGGGGGGGGGGTACTACCAACACCTCCTGTAACAGAAAGCCAAAGGACCAAATTTATGACGTCAGTGAAGTAGTCCTACTAGACAGACACTTCTTTTATTTTTCATTCCAATGTTATTACTGGTATATTCTGTGTCTATACAAATATTTGTCCATAAAAATATTTTACTTAGAAGAAATTTTATTTGTATTACATTTGATAATAAATACGAATAATTTTCTTTCTAAATAAAATATATTTATAGAAAAACATTAGTATAAAGATTAGTACAAGAGTCCACCAATAATAATATTAGAATCAAAAATATAAGAATTGTCTATATCAGTGGTTCTCAATCTTTTATGTTTCACGTACCCACTGTAAATGTGTATGTAACTGGCGCACCCCTCGTATAAATAGATAAAACTATAGTTATAGTTGTTGGGTTGTTTTACCTCTGAGCGGCACTTTTTTGCACACCATGGGCTAAATGGCCAGGTCACAAGGACCCCCGAAGGCTCAGAGAAGGTTGGGGGAGGGGACCCACTGGAACAGCTGTTGGGAGACAGATGGTAGCCTCCCGTCAAGGCCATCCAGCGTGTTCTTTAACGTGCACAGGGTATGGCTCTCCCGCACACGGGGCCACGGCTTAACGTCCCATCCGACGGACGGCGGCCTTTCCCAGCCCATCGGTGTCCTCTACTGACCGTGGGCAGGGCGGGGAATTTTGCGGAGATAAATCTTAACGCTTACCCAGCTGGGACTCGAACCTGGAAACTACAGATTACGAGCCTGGCGCGCTACCGACTGAGCCACCCCACCTATAGTTATAGTATAACAATGGTTATTTTTACTTTGTTTCAAGATCTAGCGACTTTTGAGCTCTCCATTCTTCTGTACAAGCTTTCCATAATCCATCAACAGTAATTGATCGACGTTTTCCCAGATTCTGTTGTAAGAATCTAAATGTGCAAAAGTCCACGGGTGAAGCAATCGGTGACTACACTGAAATGTCCTCGAATGGTGTATTTTTATAAGAAATTATCACGGTCGTCACAATTTCTAATAAAATATATAAATGAAAACTGGGGCAATGGATATAATTTGTAGCGCAGTCATGAAAAAATAATTTGTCATTTATTTTAAAGGTGAATTACTATGGCATATAAACTGACAGGCTCCTGTCAGACCTCTGTGGCAAGCAGCTGCTTGAGGGGGTATTTATTTTTATTTTTTATTTATATGATTCAAAGAAATATTCCATGATATTAAATTATTAATCTTAAATTTATTAGTTTATTTTCATGTGTGAAACGACTACACTTATGCAAACTATATATAAATCTTGTTCTGATTCAGTATACTATATTATACTAAAATAAAAGACCGAGTTAAGTTTTAAATCTACACTTTTGATATAATGTTGCGTATCTAGGAGCATTAACTTCTTTCACTGAGCGGTAAAAACGTTAATGTTATTTGCAGGATCCAAACGAGCCGCCTGTACTTCTGATAGTTTCGATCCTGGAGATTTTTATGTTTAAACAGCTGCGTACAAGGAACATTAATGCACGAAAGGAACTAGAGGCCCAATATAGGTAGAGGTTGGTCATCTCAAAATTGAACGCCATGTTTTGTCATCGCTCGGATTGTTAGGCCTGCAAAGCTGAAGGGTATTGCACGAATACTTTTGAATTCTGGCAAAGTATAAGGGTAATATTTAGTATAGATTTCAGTGCTCACGATTGGAAGCACTTTAGAAAACGTCTAAAAACGAAAAGTAAATTTTATGGCATTTTTTTTTTAAAGAGATAATAATTTCACTTTGTCGTCTGTCTGTAGACATCGAACTTTTTTGTTTATAAATAAAAAAATAAATACCCCCTCAAGCAGCTGCTTGCCACAGAGGTCTGACAGGAGCCTGTCAGTTTATATGCCACAGTAGGAGATCTGAGAGGATGGCAGGACCTCAGCAGAAAAACGACACACATCCATGCCTAAATCCGGGGCTCGAACCCAGGTCCCTTAGATTAGTAGCCAAGCGTGCTAACCACTCGGCCACGGGACGGCTACAGATAAATAAAAAAATTTCTCTTGTGCTGGGTAAGTCATCATCATCCTCAAGAAGCCATGGGCTACGGAGGTCCAACCAGACCGTGCAGTTTAATTCTCCAAGCATATCTGTCCTGAGCTACATCTTTTGCATCCGGCCACTGCACACCAATTCTAACAAGGTCCTGTTTGACATTGTCTGCCCACCGCATCCTAGGTCTCCTCCTCTTTCTGAGACCTCTAGGCACACTGTTCAAAACCCTATTCGCCAATCTATAATTATTCATACGGGCAACATGGCCAAACCAACGGAGTCTCTCTCTGCACAATATGCTGCTTAAAGGAGCTTGCAGACTCCTTTGCTTAACCTCATCATTAGTTACAAAGTTAAACCACTTAATACCCAAGATACTACGTAAGCATCTAGAATCAAAAGCATCTAGTTTCCTGTTATGTTTACAAAGTGTCCAAGTTTCACTACCATAACTAATCCTAGAAAGAACTAAACTATTATACAGTCTAATTTTAGTCTTTAGATGTATACGCCTATTTCTTCACAATCTCCATAGATTCTTAAAAGTCCCGGCAGCAATCCCTATTCGTCTGTTAATTTCATGCCGCATATCCTAGCTCCCAAGATAATTAAATTGTGACAACTGCTCAAGATTACAACCATTCATCACTTTAGTTTTCTCTATGTTTATAACCAAACCTACTCTACTACCAGTCTCATCAACAGCTCGAGTGAAAGAGTTCATCTCATCAACATCATTTGCCAAAAGGGCTAAATCATCAGCATAATCTAAATCAGAAATTTTAGTATCTCCAGACCATTTAAGGCCAAAACCTTTCCCTTGCAATGAATTTCGCATAACGTAATCAATAACCAAACTAAAGAGAAAAGGAGACAAAATGCACCCTTGTCGAACACCAGAAGTAATGCTAAACCAATTGCTACAAGCCTTACCAACTCTCACACACGACTCAGTGTCATTATAGAGAGCTTTCATTATGTTAACTAACTTGTCTGGTATACCATATGATCTCACAATCAACCACAAATTATGTCGATGAACAGAGTCGAAAGCCTTTTTGAAATCAACAAAGCTAGCAACCAAAGGTTTCTGAAACTCTAAACATTTCTCAAGAATCTGCCTAAGTCAAAATATCTGATCCACACATCTCCTACCACTTCTGAATCCACATTGCTCATCACGCAATTGACTGTCAACCAGATTCATAATTCTATTAAGAACAATCATGGAAAGAACTTTACCTGGAACAGAGAGTAGGCTGATACCTCTATAGTTATCACAAGAACTGCGATCACCTTTTTTGAAAATAGGGATAATAATAGCTCTGGTAAATTCTTTAGGAACCATGCCTTTATCATAAAAGATATTCAAAATTTCAGTCATCCAAGTGGTAACACAAACATTCCCAGCTCTAAGCATTTCTGTAGTAATTTCATCTACCCCTGGGGGGGACTTCAGATTGTGTTATAGGGCCAACATTATAGCCACCAATGCATCTATCATCATTACAAACAATGGGAGTAGAACTAACCACATTGTTTAGAACATCACTGAAATGGTCAGCCCACCTAGCCATGACAGAACACTCCCCTTCTATAACCTTACCTTGTTTATTTTTCAATCCCTGTATACCTGTCCTTTTTCTACCACATAAAACATTAACTATCTGGTACAGCTCTCTGCTGTAGTGCTGCCTAACTGCTTCTTCAGCTTTCTCAGCCAAGCCATCAAGCCAAAGATTCTTATCAGTAGCTAACTGATCCTTTACACGTTTATTAAGTTCTTTGTAATGCTTTCCATTAGGACTAGTAGGGTACTGATTAAGGACATTCCTGCAGTTCCTTCTTTCTGAAATAAGCTCAAGTGCCTTATCACTCAAATAATTCTGTCTCCTCTGCTCCTTTTTTCCTAAAAGAGTACTGTTAGTTTCCGAAAAAGCCTGTTTAAAACGGCCCCATTCTTCCTCAACTTCAGTAGTAAGCAAACCATGACTCTCATAATGAATAAGTAAACTATCACGGTAAGCTTTGGCTATAACTGGGTCTTTCAGAGCGTCAGTATTAAAAGTAAATTTTTTAAGACTAGCACAACATTTTTTAAGTTTAAGTTGTAAGACACTTTTAACAAGGTAATGGTCAGATCCAATTTCAGCTCCCCTATATGCCCTGGTATTCTAACAGAACTAGCCCATTTGCTGTTAATTAATATATAATCAATCAAATTTTTATGCAGCCCATCAGGTGAAACCCATGTGTACTTATGTATGTCACGGTATTTGTAACAGGTGTTAATTATTCTCAAACCATTGTTTGCTTATCTGTAGGAGACATTGCCCATTGCCATTGCAGTTACCAATACCAAAAGGCCCTCCCCAAAGGTCAGAGTCAGTACCAACTTTGGCATTTAAGTCACCTAGGACAAGGGTAATATCTCCTTTCTTGACAGAATTCAAAATATCCTGAAGTTGTCCGTAAAACCTATCCTTCCCATCCTCAGTGGGGGCATAACAGCAGATAACATTCAAGTCTTTAATGCTTGTCTGAAATTTAGCTGTAAGAAACCTTTCATTAATGCACTCATATCCTAGAAGAGCATCACTAGCATATCTGCTGAGCAGCCTTGGTGATGCTTTCCATCCTCCCTCCCTGTAAAGAGAAATTTAAAGTTATTTTTAAGTATCTCACCTTTACCTGTCCATCTGGTCTCTTGCAAGTCTAGGATATCTAGGTTATAGCGCTGGAATTCCTGCGTGAGGACACCAAGAGAATAATCTCTATATAATGTCCTCACGTTCCACGTTGCTGCAGAGAGAAAATGATTAGTAGGATTTTTAAAGAAACTAGATTTATTGAGATAGGTAGGGCCAACAATATCAAACAGCCCCCTGATCGCAGGCATGGGGCAAAGACCTGTTCCTCCTCCGCTAAAGGCTGAAGTTACCGATGCTGGTAGGAACTTCAGGCACCATCTTTTCAAGTGGACTTTTTCAAGAGCCATATGGCCTACCTGAGACACATTACTCCAGTTTTGGCTTGACGATGCCCAACTAGCTAAGTGAGGTATTGACGAAATCTTATAATTTACACTTTTCAAATCTCCCCCCCCCCAAAAAAAAAAAAAAAAAAAAAAAATCACTGTTCCCTCTAACGGTGGAAAAATTCGAAAATTTCAAATGAATATTGCAAACGATGTAGTTATATAAAAAATTAGAAATCTTGGTGTTGTAATGTGAAGGTCACGAAGTTACCATTGGCAGCAATGAGTTTACCCTTTACACCCGATGGGGGATGGGATGTAACTTTTTTGTTTAAATAGAAAATTGCATGTTTTTAAAGAAAAATTAAAAATTATTTTTTGGACTTGACAGGTATTGATGAATAATTATGATTTGCAATTTGAGAATCTCCCAAAAGCTATAATCGCGCCCTCTGACTGTGGAAAAAAATTGAAAAATTCCAAAATTTAAGCAAATATTGCAAACGATGTAATTACATTAGAAAATTGAAATTTTGGTGGTGAAATGTAACGGTCTTGAAAATTCCATTGACAACAATGAGTTGACCCCTTACACCCAGAGTAGGGAGGGAACGCAACTGTTTTATTTTAAGAGATAATTGGAAAACTTTTTTTTTTTAGTTGGTAATAATGATATATTATAATTCGCATTTTCAAAGGTAGTTTTAATTTATATCGTTAGAGGTTACTAAATATGCAAACGTCAAAACTTTTACCAAAGTTTTAAGTGAGCTGCTTATGGTAGAAATTTGAAATTTCGGCTGTAGAGTGTCAAGAGGTATTCCACTAACAGCAATGATCTGCCCCTTTTTTTCATAGAGGTGTGAGAAAAGCGACTTTTTAAATTTAGAATTAAAAGACAAATACGTTTATGTTGTATAATTACTAATAAAATACTACTGTGTGCATTCCCCTCTCTCTATTATCCATTACCTCGAAATAAAACTTTTAAGGATTTTAAAAGTAGATGAATGGAAAATTTCATTTTCTTTGAAAACAAGATTACTATATACTCCAAAGGTGATATATGTTCATCTAGTTATTTTACACATTTAGTACCCTCTAACATTGGAAATTCGAACTAATGGATGATTGGGGAAATAAACTATTAATCTCTTATTAGTACCTGTACAACACAAAAAAATATTTTTCATTTATTTCTTAAAACTGAAAAGTTGCATTTTACCACACCCCCTTGGTATAAGAGGACAAATCATTACAATTAGTGTAACCATTTGATCATTACATTCCATCTCCAAAATTTTAAAATTCCAGCCTACATCCTAGATCATTTGCAATTTCGTTTAAATATTTTGCATTTTCTAATTTTTTCCGTATCTAGAGACCGTTTTTTGAGTTTTTATTCACTGCCTTTAGCATTCTAAGAATGTAAATTTCAGCTTGGGTGATTCGAAATATCATCATCATCATCATCATCCACAAGCAGCCATGGGCTACGGAAGTCCAACCAGACTGTGCAATTTAGTTCTCCAAGCATATCTGTCCTGAGCTATATCTGCTGTATCTTGCCACTGCACATCAATTCTAACAAGGTCCTGTTTGACATTGTCTGCCCACCGCATCCTAGGTCTCCTCCTCTTCTGAGACCTTTAGGCACACTGTTCTTAACCCCATTTGCTAATCAATACAGGGTGTCACAAAAATATAGGTACAAACTTTTAGGGGAGGTAGATAACATCTAAAGGAATGAGAATTGCATAGGAACCCATAACTGGAAACGTCACCATAAGTCAATAGGCGGCGCTGTTCATCAGTGCACTAGAGGGAAAATTTCGGATTTCCTCATTCGAGCGGTAGTCGGCTTACGAAGAGCACGCAAAGGTATTCGAACAGGGAGCTGGCAGATATCCACTTAGTGTATGGAACAGCTGAGGGCAACGAACGAGCCACTCAATGAATGTATCAAGAACGCTTCCCACATAGACATGTACCAGGCCTCCGTTTGTTTGCGCGTGCGCATCAAGTTTGTGCGATTATGGGTCATTAAGAAGTAGCAGAAATGAGGGCAGGCCACGATCGACGCGCACTCCCGCCATGGAAGAAAGTGTGTTGGATGCCGTGGAGACTAATCCTAGTACAAGCACACATGCTGTTGCCACTGCCTTAGGAGTGTCTGTGTACAGCGTGTTTTGCATGGTTTGTCGTTGCAGTGTACAGCATGTTTTGCACGGCGAGTACTTACACCCCTTTCATCTCCAAAGGGTTCAGTTACTTCTCCCCGCAGATCATACTGCATGTGTGCGTTTTGCGCAGTGGTATCTCCAAGAAAATGCCCAAGATTTGAATTTCTCAGCTTATGTTTTGTTTGCTGATGAGGCCAGTTTCACTCGGGATGGCGTATTCAATCAGCGCAATGCGCATTTGTGGGCTCACGAGAATCCCCACGGTGTGCATACCAATGCGGCACAACATCGTTTCACAGTAAATATGTGGGCAGGTTTGGTCGATGACTGCTTAGTCGGGCCATACCTTTTACCATCCCGCATAACCTCCGTGAAGTATCTGATCTTTCTGGAACAGGTTCTACTAGGCTTATTTGCCCATGTTCCAGCAAATGTGAGACGTAACATGTGGTTTAAACGTGATGGGGCGCCTCCCCATTATGGAAGGTGTGTTCGTGTGCATTTGAACATGTCTTTTGGGCAACGATGGATTGGGCGTGCTGGACCAGTTGCCTCCCCCCCCATGCTCACCTGATTTAACGAGCGTTGATTTCTTTCTTTGGGGGGCCCTCAAAGCTACCGTGTATGAATCGCCTGTGGAGTCTGACATGGATCTCGTGGCAAGGCTCGTGTGCGCTGCTGCTACTATCAAAGAAACTCCAGGTGTGTTCGACCGTGTCAGGCAATCAATGCTCCGTCGGTGTCACGCATGCATCACGTCTCATGGTGGAAACTTCCAGCATATGCTGTAACATTATGAAATGTATCATCTAGTACGCCATTTGTAATAATTATGTCCAATAAATGTTTTCCCATTAATCACTCTCTTGTGTCCTTTCAGATCTTGTACCTCTGCTACCACTTTCCTATGACGTTTCCGGTTATGGGTTCCTATGTAATTCTCATTCCTTTAGATGTTATCTATCTCCCCTAAAAGTTGCCCTAAAAAGAGAAATTTAAAATTATTTTTAAGAATCTGACCTCTATCTGTCCATCTGGTCTCTTGCAATCTGGCATCTGATCTCTTGCATATTTGAATCTCTTGCATCTGATCATCTTGGCATCTGATCTCTTGCATCTGGTCTCTGCCGAGAATGTCTAAATTATAACGGTGCAGAGTCCTCACATTCCAACTACCTATGGAGAGAAAATGGTTAGTGGGATGTTTAAAGAAACTATGTTTATTGAGAGAGGGAATACTGACAGTATAAAACAGCCCCCTAATCATAGACATGGGGCACAGACCCGTTTCCCCACCACTAAAGGATGAAGCCACCTACACTGGAAGACTTCTTCCAATGTAGAATTTGACGATGCGAGTAGAAGCAAAGTGTTCTGGTGACCTCTGCTCAAGTTTATCCGCCAGCTGATAAACTTATCCTGTGAATCAATTCATTTGGGGCTGTAAACCCACAAAAAAAAAAAAAACAGAAAACACAGCAGAAGATTTTTTCTCCATAGAAGCCCACCAGTGTAGCAAACTCAGGATCCATAATGACGCTCAGAGCCTTATTTCAGTCCAGTAGGTTTATATGGTCAGCATCAGGACCCTGTGTGGTTGACCACTCCTCAGCAGGGTAGAAAAAAAAAGGAAAGTAGTCATAGTTATTAATATCAGTAGGCCACACTAATCTAGCAGCCCTCCATTTCCGTTCACTTCCACAAGAGAGTATCCCTTTTGAAAGATACTAACGGCCTGCAGCAGGAGAAGGCGGGGTCGGACATTAGGTGCTAGGCCTGGCCGGTTCTATGTATCATCACAGGGAATTGGTGCATAGCTGTCCTTTCAGTCATTACCTAGTTACCATTTATAGACTATTCGAAATAAATAAATGATAATATTTTGTTAGTACCTGTTAAAAAAAAAATGTTTCGTTTATATCTTAAAATAATACAGTTTAATTTTCCAATCCTCTGGGGATTAAGAGGACAAAGCCTTGTTGCTATTCTATACCTTCTGACCATAACACTGTACTACCCAAATTCAAATTTCCAGTATGAATCGATCATTTGTAATAGACGTTTGAAATTTTAGCATTTTCCACAGCTAGAAGGCGCTATTAAAGCTATTGGAATATTTCAAAATTGTTAATCGCAATATTTCATCAATACTTATCCAACACAAAATAATTTTTCATTTATCCCTAAAAGTAAAAAAGTTGATTGGCTATAAACGGATTCTTTTTAGTTAAAAGAAATTATTTGTTGGATTTTTTTCAGTTAGCTCCTTCCACTTTTGCAGCCCATTGTGACGGAAGCTTTTGGAAAAAATCATTAATTTATTTCTATGAGTAGAACTTTCCCGCCAAATGCAACGCAGTGAGGCATTTACAAAATATAGAAGCTTTTATATGAAAAAAAAAAAACAAACCCGTAGAAATTTATTTAAACTATAACAACCGAGAAGCTTTATCTAGGTAAACACACTTTAACTCATAGGCTTTCGAAATGAGATAGAGTACATAAAGTGAGCAACTGTTGTGTTACAGCGCCCCAGTCTGAAGCTAAAGTAATGCCAGCATGTAAAGTATAGGCAATCATGTAGCAAGCGCCTTTTCTTAGTATTGTGTTTACATGCCTTAATAAATAAAGGAGTTTCTATTTTCATTAAATTATAGTATCAAAATATTTACTTTCAAAAAAGTTTGGAAATAACGTGATCTTTTAACTCTTATTTTTTTATGAAATACCATATTTTTACAGGCTATTAATGGTTCAACTAACATGATTGATTGTGTTTTATTCTGAGAACAAAAACTTAACATAATTTTCAAAAAAACAAAACGTTTAACTACTTAGACTTAGTGCATTAATACCGATACTTTACATTACGACGGCCATGTAAAAGGTGGGCAAACCGTTGTTCAATTTGCTTCAACTTTTGAACCGGTTGTGCTTTCGCCTCATGGTGCGACAAAACATGGCAGTCAATCAATGGCAGTCAATCAGCGAGAGCCGAGTCAATCAAAGCAGTCAATCACCGAGAGCCGAGTCAATCACCGAGAGCCTGTATACAAGGTATACAGGATATCCTTATTCTGTGATATACAGGACCTCTAAAGGAACTTTCTTATTAGGACACCTGAACGTGGAAACTTTAAACTGTGAAGCTCAGAGCTACGCCCAGAGCTTCGCTTCGCAACTCGTACCTTTCTTATCTCTAGTTTACACTGGCATGGATTATTGGTGTCAATAACTGACTGGAGAACTACTAGCTCAATGAAGCGTCGAATAAAAAAATGCATGAAAAATTAAAGTTTAAAAGTACCAACTTATTAATGCTAGTAATTCATGCTAATGTAAATTAACCTTAAAATTATTTTTTTGATGTGAACTTCAATCGATGTCATGTTCAGTGAGCTTCAAATATTCTCTACCAGCTGTAAAACAAACCGTAAACCGTAGTAACAGTAGAAAGTTTTGATTTAGTTTTGTTGTGTGTTCAAAAGCTTCTCAGGTTGTCACATTATAATGCTGTACGAATTTCGTAAAGGGAATAGTAAGAATGTAGCTACGAAAATCATTAAAGATGTGTACGGAGAAGATCTTTATACATGACAAAATGTCGCTTGTGGTTCGTGAAATTTAGGTTGGTGCGCGATCGGGTGACTACGACAGAGTGCATGAAGCACGGTCCGACCTGTTGAAGTTACAGTTTAAGCCAATCCAACTCAGACAGTTCAGGGGAGGGATTTTCTCAGTAACTTAATTTGACTCATTCGAACATTCATCGCTGTCTGAAACGACTAGGAAAAGTGGCCAAACTCAGTAAATGGGTTCCTCATGAATCGTCCAGGCAAATTATTGGAAACGAGTAGACATTTGCACTTCACTGCATTCCCATCAACTTCGGTCACATTTTAAAATTGAATTGTTGTGGACCAGAAATGTTGCTTTGCTATAAAGTTAAACGTCATCGACTGTGGTTTAGTCCCAAGAATTGGGCCACACAGCCAAGAGGATGATCGTACTACATGAAGTTTTTAAGCGTTGAGTGGGAGATGTAGGGTGCAGTCTATTTTGAAATGAAAAATCCCAACGTAATCGTAGTTATCGTAGTTTTATAAGTTATAGTATAATAGTATAATTTAGTTTTAGTAATCATAGTTAATGCCTTCCGCAATTTAATTTTTGAGTTGTGCTTTGCAACAAAAACGCCCCTTTTCGGTCAGTCAAACGTATGTTTTGTTTCATCAAGATAATGTATGACATAGTAATATAGAGCTGCCAAAAATGAGGAATTTGGTTGGGAAAAAAATTCCGCATCTGTCAGACTTTTCACCATCAGATTACTACTTATTCCGAATTTTACAAAATCATTTCGATGGGAAAATGTGCAAGCTCAGAGGCTGTCACACTTTCTTTGATTCAAAATCTGAAGAATTTTATAAATTTAGAATGAAAAAACTTTTCAAAAGGTGGCAAGACATGATAAAAAAAGGGAAATATGTTTTTGAGCCACCCCATGTCCGAGTTATTAGTGTGCTTGCCTACTGATCAAAGGGACCTGGGTTCAAGTCCTGGGTAAGGCATGGATGTTCTTGTTTGTCTTTCTGCTAAGGTCCCACTATCCTCACAGACCTATGGTGTATAAACTGACAGGCTCCTGTCAGACCTATGTGGCAAGCAGCTGCTTGAGGGGTATTTATTTTTATTTAAAAATATAATTCATGACGTGTCATTTTGAAATAAATTAGAAAATGGACAACTTTATATAGTGATTTTTATATGCATTTTGGGGAGCATTTCTAATGAAAGAATAATTGGTGTTTACTCAGAGTATTTGCAGTTTGTTAAGTATTTTTTGTATTTGCATTTTGTTAAATATTTGTTGCATTTGTAGTTTGAAAGTATTGCAGTTTTTTTTTATGATAAACAAAAATTTCTCAAAATTTCTTAATTTTAATTAAATCAGTTATACCACACTAATGAAATATAATTCACATTTTTCGAATCCTTTTGTAGTTTCAATTTACATTGCTAGAGGGCACTAATTATGGAAAATGTGAAATTTTAACAAATATTGCAAATGATCTCTTTAAGGTAGAAATTTTAAATTTGAGTAATAGAGTGGCAAAAGATATTCCACTGACAGCAACAATTTATCCACTTTTCTCAGAGGAGTGTGAGAAAAGCAGCTTTTTCATTTTAAGGAATAAAAGAGAAATACTTTCTGTGTAGTATAAGTGCCAATAAAATATTCCAATTTGCATTTTCCCATTGTCCATTAGTTTGAATTAAAACTTTTTAACTGAAGAGTGCAAAAGTTGGTAAATAAACAACTTCATTTTGTTTGATATCATATATTTGGCAGAAGTGATATATATTTTCCTATTAAAATAACAAAGTTTTCTGTTATTGAGCAATAAATTATTTTATTGTGTTTTAATTGCATATTTTAGGTTTAAACAAATTTTAGTCTTATGTGATTCTTAAATGCTTTATTGAGTCCCAAATTTTGTATGAATTTCCCCTATGAAAGTCCATACTTATAATAGAAAGCAATTTAGAACTTTAAATTACTGCTTTTACTCTATTTTAAAAGTTGATTCTTTGTTTTTGACATTCCATAACTCCCCAAATACTTCACTGTCTGGTCCCAAAATTTTCCTACAAGTTTTCTGCTGCTCCCCCCCCCCCCATGGTGCTCTAAATTTGAAAGTCTCTATCTATGATAGAACTGTTGTTTTAAAACTTCAAATCCTCACCTATAATAGAACCCAATTTCAAATCCTCAAACCACTTTCTTATTCTCTTTAATTCACCATGTTCAATTTTTGGTTTTAACCCATCATAATTTGACAGGCCTTTTACTAGTATATACTTATTCTTTTATTTAAATTTTATAACAGTTCCTTAAACTATATACTATCACTTTCAAAATGTATAAAAGTGCAGCTAGTTTAACAATCAACCTAGTAAAGCTGTCAATAAGGACAGGAATTAGAGTATGCATGCTCTATCTTTATTGTCATAACAAATATGAATGGAAATGTAGTGTATAGTGTTATTTTTAGCTTTTATACTTTTATTTTTTGCTAAATGAATGCATGATTTCATCATAATAACAATAACCAGAATATAATTCACATGTATTTTTTGAATATTCAGGTATCCCAGTACAGTTACTGTTTCCGATTCTTATTTCCATCATACTGGTAAGCATCTGACTGTAAACACATAATTTTCATATAAGATGATTTGTAATAAATGTAATTTAACTTGCTTAAAAATCAGAAGTGAAAATGATGTATAATATGTTTAATATTTTATTAAATGGCGTGTTCAGAATAAATTATTGCCAGGGAGCTTTTCATGATCCTCAGCCAACAGATGGTGGTGCTCAGGAAATGTATGACATTGAAGCATAAAGTATGATGTAAAAATGTAACAGAGTAACCATGGGATGTTGGTGGCCTATGATTCTATGATTTGTTTCTTTTGGGTAAGTAATATGAAGTCGTGTCATATGTATGATTCGATGTGAATGTGATGCTATTTGTTAAATTTTATAGATCATGGGGGTAAACTTTTCCAGATAATACATTCTGTAAAAAACATCCAATGGTTACTAACTCTACTTGAGAAAGTCTTAAAGTCTTTTTTTTTTAGCATATAGTTCATGATTTTTACTCCAGTTGTTGAATTCCAAATTAGAATATATCTGTTTAACATGTGTCAGCAATAACTTTATTACTGTTGTATTAACACAATACTAAGTGCATAAGAATTTTGTATGCTTTGGAAAAATAAGAATAAGTGTTTTTATTTTCTTTGTCAGAACCAAATACCACACTTTGCAGTGGTCATGGTTTCTTAGGATGAAGGATTGGAGGAAAATTAGGAGAATGCAAACCAAGAATAGAGATGCCACGTGTGAAACAGGTGAAAGAGCAGCTGAAGAGAGCGAGATTCGTTATGCTCAGGTGTACAAGGTAATTCAGTAAATTTTAAACTAGAATGTTACATATAAGCATTAAAATGTTTCAAGGAGAACCAAGACAGTAGTGTCATCTAAATTTATTAACAACTAGTATTTAATTATAAAGTTACTATTATTTTTAACATACAAAATGCATTTAAGGGAATCACTCTTGTGATCTAACTTTTCATTTATATCAATCAGCATTAAACTACTGTGACATAATATTTGTAAATGAAATATGTGACATGCTAGCATTATAAAGCCTGATAATGAAAATGTTTGCCAAATCTTTCATTTATGTAGAAACTATTGTTCTTAATATAACAAATTTATAACAGAATTGTTGTTGTTTTACTTTCAAGTCAATGAAGCAAATTAATATTACACAATAATTCAAAATAGTTCATATTAAATTCTGCGATTTTTCAAAAATAATTACTTAGGATGAAATTACACATTTTTATTCAAATTTCTCATTGAATTTTCAACAGGCATTAAACTAGGATGATTTTAATTAAAAATATTAATATTTTAATTAAAAATATTAATTGACTGTTGCTTTGACAAAAACAAACATACAGCTGTTTATTCTCAGCTTTTGAACATAGGGAATGAGAATGCATATTGTATTAATCTTTAAACATAAGATTATATCAAGTAAAGTAGTTTCATAGAATATTAAAAAAAAAATAAATACCCCCTCAAGCAGCTGCTTGCCACAGAGGTCTGACAGGAGCCTGTCAGTTTATATGCCATAGTAGAAGGTCTGAGAGGATGGCAGGACCTCAGCAGAAAAATGATACATACATCCATGCCTTACCTGGGGCTGGAACCCAGGTCCCTTAGATCAGTAACCAAGCGCGCTAACCACTCGGCCACGGGACGGCTCATAGAATATGAAATCAAATATATTCATCTATGAAATATATTTTGTGGTCCATGAAATATTTTGCAAAATACAAAAAAAGAAGTGAGTTTTCTAAAATGAACTATGAAAAATTCGAGTAAAATTGTGAAATATTTTATGTATATGCAACATAATGGTGCTTTTGTATAGAAGTTCAGTGTATCATAGAAGGTTAAATTCAGGTTAAATTAAATGAGAATCAAATTAATTCTCTATCAATTCTGTTTATTTTGAAGCAGCCACAACCAAAGTGATACATTATAAGCATTTGTAAGCATCTCACTACACTTTGCAGTGGTCATTTAGATGGCACATTTCTTTTGATGATATATATATATTTGTGACTGCCATCAAAAGTCATCAGAATAGCCTTTGTACTTTGGTATATGTGGAATGTCTCAATTTGTAGGGCACAAGGCTTGTAATCTGTTACCATGTCCAAGTCTCAACTGTGCTGGCATTGAGATTTAACTCCACTAACCCCACCCTGACTTCAGAGAGAAATGACTTCCTATGTTCAGGAGAGCCATACCCTGTTCATGTTAAAGGACATTATGGATAATCTTGAATGAGAGATTTCCATCTGCCACCTAAAAGTTATCTAGTGGTTGTAGCCAACTCTGAACCTTTGTGAGCCCTTGTGACCTGGACATTTAGTCTGTTGTGTGCATAAAGTGCTGCTCAGAGGCAAAACAACCTAACTTTGGCATAGCAACATTTATAAGTTGGAAAATGACTTTTCTGTATACTAGTGTTAGATGGTGAAAAAGTTTTGCATCTTCCACAGAGTCTGTTTATAGAATTCAGTATTGGCTGGAGAAACTGTAGTGTATTTTTTAATAATAATAATGCCTTTGCTCAAGCACACAGCATGACAATTAGATGGAAACTAAGAAGAATATAGTTAAGAAATTATACTTAAGTCTAATTTAATAATTAATTCATAAGGTCAGTATTAGGAGAATGTTTGGAAGTGTGGGATTTTCAAACATTTTGTTAACATATCATCAATAAATAATATCCACAGAATTACCTGTTGACTTTGAAGTTAACAGAGCTGACATTAGTTTGTGGAAAAAAGGTTTACTAACATGTGGGATTTGAACCCACATCTTGCCAGATACATGCCAGAGTGTTCTAAGACTCCTACTAAACACTAAAAAAAAAAGGTTCTAAGACCACTAAACTAACCCAGCTCTTTTTTCCATTAATGTGACTTATCAATCTCCCATGATGGTTGTACCTGGACTTGGTGCCATCTGTTATCAGGAGTGGCAACTTTTTCAATTTAATATTGCACTGAGTAAGATGAAAATAAATAAGTTAGTCACTCATGCTAATTGCATAGCTAATGATTTAATCAGTACATAGTATCCACAGAATTACCTGTTGACTTTGAAGACAATCAATAAATAATTTTTGTGGAAAAAAGTTTTGCTGATATGCAAGATTCAAACCCAGGTCTCTCCAGATATATGCCAGAGTGTTCTAAGACAACTACTAAACTAATGCTGGCTCCTTATTTTTTCCACTAATGTGACATCAATCTCCCATGATAAGTTACATTAGTGGGAAAAAGACTGAGTCAGTGTTAGTTGTGGTTTTAGAACACTGACATACATCTGAAGAGACGTAAGTTTGAATCCCGCACATCGGCAAAACTTTTTTCCACAAAACTATTTATTCATTTATTGATCTCAAAGTCAACAGGTAATTCTATGGATATTCTTTATCGATTAAATCATAATAATGTATTAGCATGAGTGACATATTTATTTAGCTCTTACTCAGTACAACATTAAATGGAATGATAATAAGTTTAAACACAGCTAAAATTCTACAATAATTTAATAACACGATAATGCTGTGGTACAAAAGTTAAACATTCTTCCAGAGGAGTAGTTTTTCAAGCCCAGGGAAGTGCTGTACGTTACCATTAACTATAATGGAATATACTTAAAACACCTTAAAATTACCCCAATTTTTACATTCATACTCAAGGTTTAACTCTTCCAATATCAGAGACCAACTAGAGTTACATATAAAAATGAACATATTTACCAAATTGCTGGTACAATTGCATTATTAATGACGATGTCATGCTACAGTTGGTGAATATAAATGCTACCAGTCCGCCTGTAGTTTTACAATACGTGCATATATGATGTGAACTGAAGTACTTCTTTTATATTCCACATTCAGTTCAAAAACTTCTTTCAACACTGGTGCTTGAAATGCAATTATACTGCCAGTTGTTTGTGGTTTTTATCAGTTCAGTCTTTTATGTCAGATGTTGTTACTGCAGTACTTTTCGCCACATACTTGCATAATTATTGCACATTGAAAACATACAAGGAAATGGTATCTTCCGTTGCACATTCGTTAACATAGGTAATAAACAAACAGTTGACATACGGTGATTAGCAGTTTTTCCCCTGCTTGAAAAGGATCTTAGTAACTAGATTACTGGGAGTCAGCAAATGTCATTATAACCCATTGTTTAACGTAGGTAATGCCATTGCTTTCAAAATGTTAAGAAACTTTAAAACATCTAAAACGAGAACCTCACAGGTTCATACACTACGCGTTTCACCACAAACTCATAACACGTGGCATCCTCAGGCAAGGGAGATGGTAACGAGTTGATGGTTTTAAGTAGCCACCGTCGGTCTGACACAGCCCAATGCATGTGCAGTTCATGACAAATGCTGCAACAGGAGACGCCATGCCGACGGAAGGGGTGGAATCTCGGTATTGCAGACTTCGTTAAGATGCTTGTGAATGCGTAATGTCTCGACATATTGCAATTGGAATTTTGTTTTTGAGGCTATATCAGGTTTAAAATTAATTTTGTCAATTTTAATATTGTTTTCAACTATTATTTTTGATAATGCTGTTGTAGGGTTCCTTTTACTTATATCTGTAAAATGTTCATGCATCCGTGTCTCATATTGTCTATATGTTTTTCCTATGTATTTATTTTTACCCCCTAGTAAGTTATCAGGGTCAAGGATTTCAACTTCATATACTCCCCCTGTGGGGGGTTTTTGAATCTCTATCATTTAGGACTAAATTTTTATACAATGGGTAATGGTGCTGGGTAATATAATGTTATGTTTACTTAAAGAGTTTTCAAGTGATTTAGTTATAGTTTTCATATAAGGGAAACTAATAGCATATTGCTTTTTACTTTAAATTTGCTGTGGATTAGGTTGAGTATCCCTATTTAAAGTATACTTCACAGTTCTTTCCCATTTTTGCAATAAATTACTTGGATACCCTGCTTCCCCTGTGGATTTTTCGAATGTATTGTAATTCTTCTTGGAGTGTTATTCGTTGAGAGCAGTATCTGTAGGCTATAACATAATGAGGGATAATACTTGCTTTTTTATATTTCATAGGGTGTGATGAGTTAATTGGGATATATATAAAAAAATAAATATATAAATGCATAGCGTATAAACCTGTGAGGTTCTCGTTTTAGATGTTTTTAAAGTTTCTTAACATTTTGAAAGCAATGGCATTACCTATGTTAAACAATGGGTTATAATGACATTTGCTGACTCTCAGTAATTAAGTTACTAAGATCCTTTTCAAGCAGGGGAAAAACTGCTAATCACCGTATGTCAACTGTTTGTTTATTACCTTATGTTAACGAATGTGCAATGGAAGATGCCATTTCCTTGTATGTTTTCAATGTGCAATAATTATGCAAGTATGTGGCGAAAAGTACTGCAGTAACAACATCTGACATAAAAGATTGAACTGATAAAAACCACAAACAACTGGCAGCAGTATAATTGCATTTCAAGCACCAGTGTTGAAAGAAGTTTTTGAACTGAATGTGGAATGTAAAAGAAGTACTTCAGTTCACATCATATATGCACATATTGTAAAACTACAGGAGGACTGGTAGCATTTATATTCACCAACTGTAGCATGACATCATCACTGATAATGCAATTGTACCAGCAATTTGGTAAAATATTCATTTTTATATGTAACTCTAGTTGGTCTCTAATATTGGAAGAGTTAACCTTGAGTACGAATGTAAAAATTGGGGTAATTTTAAGGTGTTGTTTTAAGTATATTCCATTATAGTTAATGGTAATGTACAGCACTTCCCTGGGCTTGAAAAACTACTCCCTTAGAACAATGTTTTAACTACCACAGCATCATCGTGTTATTAAATTATTGAACATTAAATGGAAATAGTTGTATTCCTGATCATAGATGGCACCAAACCCAGGTGCAACAATCATGGGAGATTGATGTCATATTAGTGGAAAAAAGACAATAGAAAGACAACATCAGTGGTCTTTAGAACACTCTGCCATGTATATGGAGAGATATCTGGTGTAGGGAGCATCTCATTGGAGGCTAATTTCACCATGATCTTACAACACCTTGAGCCTTGGAGAGATATGTATTTAAATCCTGCATGTCAGAAAAACTTTTTTCCACAAAGCTATTTATTTTGTTAACATTTTAATTAATGCCAATGATGAACAATTTCTTAAATTATTTATTTTATCAATGAGGAGGCAATCACACCCTCAATTTCACTCCTCTTCCTGAGCTCTAAATCAATGGTTCTCAACCTTTTATGCTTCACCCTGGAAATGTATAGTAAGTTGTATAGATACCTCTTGTATAGATAGATAAAACTATAGTTATAGTATAACAATGGGAATAAAATAAAACCTGTATATATATATATAACATATATCTAGTGACTTTTGAGCTCTCACAGTGTACTCCCAAAACTTTTACCGTGTACCCCACATTGAGAACCCCTACTCTAGACTATATATATAATAGTAATATTTCAATAATATTTTATATAAAAGATATAGAACTATTAATAGTAAATACACAGAGTTACCGTTGACACAGAAAGCAATAAATAATAAATATTTTTGTGTAAAAAAATCAGTTTTGCTTATATGTGGGACTCAAAACCACATCTCTCCAGATTCAGGCCCAGGTGTTATAATCACTAAGGTAGCACTGGCTCCATGATTTATTCACTAATGTGATTCATGAATTTACCCAAACATATTGCCCACAGTGCTATCTATGATCAGCCACAGTGCTATCTATGCCAAACATATTTGATCAGCTACAGTGCTATCTATGCCAAACATATTTGATCAGCCACAGTGCTATCTATTCCAAACATATTGCCCACAGTGCTATCTATGATCAGGGAAGGCAACTTCTCTTTTTTAAGTGTTGCTCTGAATAAGTTGCTAGGAGTTGGCACTAGGGGGAGTTAGAGCCCAATACATCAGCAAAACTTATTTTTTCCACAAAACAATTTATTGATTTATTTACTTCTGTATCAACAGGTAACTGTATGTATTACTCTTGATGGATTATTTCATTAATAATGCTCTAAGCATGAGTGACTTTCTTATTTACATTTTATTCAGAGCAATATTGACAAAAGTTGCCTTCCCTGTTTATAGATGGTGCCATGGGCAAGAAGTTCGGGTAGATTTATAAATCACATCAGTGGATAAATTAAAGCTAGTTCAAAGGTTAGAACACTGGCATGAATCTAGAGAGACATGGGTTTGAATCCTGTGCCTCGGCAAAACTGGTTTTCCCACAAACCCATTTATTAGGTATAGAACTGTCTGCGTTCAAAGATTCAAATATCAAGTACCAGAATACATTCTGGTTCATGACTTTGAAACATTAATTACTGAAATGGCATTCCATTCCAATAATTCAGAAACATCAAGTACTGGAACAGTGTTCCTATTTAGTTCCAGCACTGTGTTTTTGTTAATTGTTTTTCCTATTCAAAAAATCACACTTCACCACTGATTTAGAGATATTTATAACTGCATCTAACACTTGAAAAGTGTTTCGTGACATTATTGTGTCTCATTGCAAGTCTTTTTAATTTCCAAAGTTCACTGAGCATGTTCAGTTATCATAGGCAAAAATTCTGAAGTTTTATAAGATTAAATATTGTTAAATCCTGTGTAGTGAATCTACTATGCCAAATATGCCATTTTTTTTCAATTTTTGCTGCTGTGCACATACAAAATACCTTGAGTACATTCCTTATGTTGTTTCAGTTTTCATTTCTGCATTCTAGTGTCAATATCCATAGTTATTTTAGATTATTATTGAGTATTGAAGATATTTGTGATCACTAGAAGCCATTGATTCAAAAAAAGCCACATAAGGGAATTATGGATATTAAATTAATTAAAAGCAGAGATTCACAGTGCAGTAATAAAAATTTGAATAATACATTTAATTCGTTATGACTGTTAATTTTACAAGCACTTCCACAAAATATCTGTGCTACCTAGTATCAACAGTAATAAATGACTGATATTTTACATATCATTGAATGACTAGTCAGGAGATCTTGAGATATGAAAGTTGATACTAGTAAGTTCATATTGTAGCAGCTTTCACCTCTCTAGATCGTCCAACTTGTCATTCAACAGTGTGTAAAATCTCAGCCATTTGTTACTGTTGATACTAAGTAGCATTGCCAGGCATGACCAAATGGCTTGGAGCAGAACATCACTATTTGTTATCCAGGTAAATGTATTAATTTTCCTATTCTTTGATATATATATATACATAATTGTTTTCATTATTGATATGAAATTAGGTTATTTTTCAGTAGTGGTATGTTAAATATGATATTAATCGACTATTTTCTTTTAATGAAGTATTTCTTAAGTGAGATTTGATTCAGCAATGGCAGACTGTATTTTCATTAAAAATAAGAGATGTTTAATGATTATCTTGATGGTATTGGCAAGTCTCTTTTGTCATGTAATTTTCTTCTTAATGATTAAAGTGCAATGCTAAAGAAACAATTATTAACTCAATGCTTTTGAGAAGATAAAGTCTTAAAATTTTCTGAGAAACATATACTGGGAGCAAATGATGGTGTTTGGCACCATACACAAATCACGAAAACTGCTGTGTCAAAAATATTCACAAATTTGCTTTTCAGACTATCACAGGAGTTTCATTTTTTGAAAGAAAGTTCATAATATTCCTTCATCAACAGTGCAATTTCATCTGTTAAGAATAAAAACTTTAAGATGAGAAATACATAGCTTACATCAGGATTAACACCAAAGTAATTAATTTTCCCCAACTTCAAACATGTGAAATAAATAAACTTATTTGAATAAGCTGAGAATTGAAGTTTAATATTTTGCAGCATCTTGGGAGTAAAATGATTCAAATTAATTAAAATCATGTGGAAATACTTCAATATGGTATCAAGACAGTACAAAAGCATGAGACTTTATTAATTCTTAAAATATATTAGCAAAAGTGTAACTGTTATTCAGTCAGTCACAGTACATTTTCATGATGTATACCTTACAAAATGCCATTCACAATTTCATATGAGATACAAATCTAATGCATTTCAAAAATATTTATGCAAAGAAAAAGAGAAAGAACAGTAATAAAAAAATTAACAGAAATATTTTGCATAATACAGGCACAATGAGCATTTGCTCTTGCTCTCCTATACATTGCACTAGTTATATAATATTTTTAAAGAATGAAATTTGTAATTGGAATAAAAATGAAATAAAGAAAAAAATTAGAAGGTTGCAACCCATTTTTGTACACTTGGTGTATTTATAGAAAAAAGAAAAATTAAAACCTATTATAATTAGATGATATATATAATATATCTTATATATATAACTAGTTGCATTCACCTTCAATAGATATCTATATATATATAACTAGTTGCATTCACCTTCAATAAAAAAGTTTTTTTAACTTGAAATATCTTTAATTCATTCGAAATGTTGTAAGAAAATAAAGATTTTTGCTCCATGAAACATGAAATTTCAGCGTAAAATTTCTAGTTAATGGTATAATAAATTTATTTATTACGGCAAATATTTTACTTATTAACTTTATTAATAAAATCGACACCTGTTGTTTCTAATCTAAAATAAAAAAAAAATAAATGCCCCCTCAAGCAGCTGCTTGCCATAGAGGTCTGACAGGAGCCTGTCAGTTTATATGCCATAGTTAGAAGGTCTGTGAGGATGGCAGGACCTCAGCAGAAAAACATCACAAATGTCCATGCCTTACCCAGGGCTCGAACCCAGGTTCCTTAGATAAGTAGCCTAGCGTGCTAACCACTCGGCCACACAATTCACTTAATTTAAATTTAATATTCTTCAACAGCTTACAGTAGATTTTTCATTGTTAGTTATCAGCTTCTTGAATGTACATTAGTGTTTTGATTCTTGAAGGGTTCAGCAATAAGATGCATTCTGATAATTTTGAGATATCTGAAATATGCTTGTTTGCTTGATAATCTCAGTTTCATTTTTTAAGCTACAAAATCATGTTCCTGAATACATAGTTGTAAATGGAAAGGATAAAATAAATTGCAGTTTTTTTTTCTTGCTGTACAGAGAGTGTTACACAAAATGTTAAGTGCATTTGTATCATTTGTTGCTGTGTAACACTTGTATCTAAAAGATTGTATATATATATATAAATATCTTAAAATTATTGTTGTACTTAAAATATTTAGATTTAATGTACTGAAACATGTTGGCATTACTACCTATCCATTTTTCTCACATTTAAACACAGTAATATTTATTCTGTATACCCATAGAAATGTTTAAAGATGAATTAATGTACTTAATTTGTAGGCTGACTACTATGCTTTCCTCTGCCACCAGGCAATGAAGATATTGCTTTATTTTCCAAATGATTCATGATAATAAATATAATAGCAGCAAATTAAGCTCTGAACTACAATTGCAGAAAACTAAGCTTGAATTTCAGTTTTTCCATTGAACACTTCAGTAGTAAAGTGCAATGTGCTTGTAACTCTTTTACTACCATAACAATCCAAAATTGGCAAGATTTTAAATGGTCTCATCCAAACAATGCTATACTTTCCTCTTTGCTACCTGCAGTTTGGGCTATTATGGTAGTGAAAGAGTTAAATTTTTGTGAAAAATGCTGTGGTAAACTTTTCATGCATTTCAAATGTAAGCCTCTGTTCTTTTGTAAGTCATAATATGTAGGAAGCATATTTAGAGATTTCTCAACAGTTGTCAAAAAGAATACAGGCATCTCTCAATTTATAAATGAGTTAGGTTCCTGAGAACTTTCATAAATCAAAAATAAAATTACTATAAGATATAATTAAATAGATATGGATTAGAAGAAGTCATATCATAAAACTCTCAGCATAACATATAATATTTATACACCATACATTCATGTTATACATATTCATTTTATTATTGTATAAATACGAAATAAAGAATAGGCAATAAATATTTTTTGACAATGTATACTTAATGAAGGTACACAGCTATTGCAACAATATGTTACATTCTGGCTGAGATGGCTTGAGGTTGATGGAGATAGTGGAGGTTACATGAGGGGGAAAGGGATTGTCTGGATCAGATGATGAAGTGATAATGGTGGTAGTGCTGAAGAGATGGAGGGCTTTTCTTTCTCTCTAGTCAGCTGATGTGAACAATTTTCAGGTATTATTGGCTTACATTCTAGTGTTACAGATTCACCTTTCTTAAAGTATGAAAACATGACATTTGCTTTGTATTCATCTTTTTTTTTTCTTTAAAGATTTCAGAAAACAGATGTACTTCTTTACTTTTTGCACTTCTTTCTGAGTTTGGATCATCATCTGGATGGTCAAACCTTCATCAAAGGGTTGAAATGCTTTGGATAATCTTCTGCTAGTGAGTCCCTGCTGTTACCTCCTCCTTCCCTTCCTCATTTTACTTTTCACTCTCAAGTTGAATTAAATCTTCATTCATTAAATCTACCTCATGTGCTGCTAATAACTCAATTACATCATCTAATGTCTTCAGAGCCCATTTTCTTTGTTAATTTAATAATTTTCTATTTTGTTTTAATGACATCATCATCAACACTGACACTTTGAAATCATAAATGAAATACGGACACATTTTTTTTGCCAAACACCATTCATACACAAACAAGAAATTTTAGTCCATGCTTCACCAATGAGCATTATTGCACATTGGATATTAATATTTCCCCCAAACTCTTGAACAGTTTTATTTTACTCCTCCATTTCATTCACCATAATGCCAAAACTTTTCTTTAGGTAATATGCTTTTAATGTAGCAATTACCCCCTGATCCATAGCTTGAATTAGTGATGTAATGTTTGGAGGTAGCACTTTTTAATCTTGAATTGAAGGAGGATGTTCAGGGGGCATTATCCACTGAAATTAATTCCTTAAATCGAATGTTTTCTTTTCACAATACTGTTACAGTTCACCTTCAAGTTTAGGCATGAAGATAATCACAAAAAATATTCCAGTTATCCATCCCTTGGCATCAAAGTAAAAATGAGCAGGTGATAGGTGCTTTACATAACCTTTTAAAACACATGAGGATTAGCTGAATGATAAACCAATGCAGGTTTCATTTTGCAGTCTCCCTCATCATTACCACCAACCAGGAATGTGAATGTGTCTTTCGAAACCTTGAAGACAAATGCAATTTTCTCTTGAAATATAGCCTCTGAATGTCATCCTTTTCCAGTTTATAACAATTTTAGCAAGGTTAAAAATGTGCTTTGGGAAATAGCCACCTTCTTCAATTAAAGCTTTCGGTTCATCAAGGAATTTTTTAGCTACAGATTCATCAGCTGATTCAGCATCTCCAGTTATTTTTATGTTATAGAAATTGTATCTTTTCTAAAAATTAGCAAACAACCTGTACGAAATGGTTTGAAATCCTTATCCTCCTTTGTTAATTCATCATATAAAGAACATGCATACAGTCATATGATACTTATTCTGAGTTACCCAAGTACACAGGGGCGGGGGTGGCTCAGTCGGTAGCGTGCCAGGCTCGTAATCTGTAGTTCCCAGGTTCGAGTCCCAGCTGGGTCAGCGTTGAGATTTATCTCCGCAAAATTCCCCGCCCTGCCCACGGTCAGTAGGGGACACCGATGGGCTTGGAAAGGCCACCGTCTGTCGGATGGGATGTTAAGCCGTGGCCCCGTGTATGGGAGAGCCATACCCTGTGCACGTTAAAGAACACGCTGGATGGCCTTGACGGAAGGCTACCATCTGTCTCCCAACAGCTGTTCCAGTGGGTCCCCTCCCCCAACCTTCTCTGAGCCTTCGGGGTCCATGTGACCTGGCCATTTAGCCCATGGTGTGCAAAAAAGTGCCTCTCAGAGGTAAAACAACCCAACAACCCAAGTGCATAGCATTTTCTTCATTCTTTTCATTACGTTACTTCTTGAATATGATGTTCTTACATCACTTATTTCGATTCCAGGTTTTGCACTTTGCTTAATCTTTTCAGCATTATCACAAGTTGTAATGATAGCATTTTTTGCCAACCCAAACACATGACATATATCTGTGATTCATTCACCTTTTTCAAGATGATTTATCACATCTAATTTTACTTCAAGCACTATTGCCTTTCATTGAGGTTTCAACACGATATAAAGATTCACATTTTTCACTCATTTTGAAGATAAATCAGAAAACACTATGGAATAACACAGACAGAAGATAGTGCATATGCTATTGGTAATATTGTCAATTCATTAAATCCAAAAATTGCATATTTTGAAGCCTGGAATTATCTGGGTATGTTAAAGCAAAAATAGATAAAGTTTGAGAACTAGTTGCTGTAGCTTGAGAACTAGTTTCCTGATTTTATTTTTTATCCTGAACAAACTGCAAATATGAATTTTGACTCTCATAGTTGTTAAAGTTCCATAGTTTTAAAGAGAACACTTTCTGCTTTATCAGAAATTGCCAAATTTTTAGGATACTTGCCTTGTGGGCATGTATATTTTTATAATCTTTGAAAATGTAAAATATTGTGTTTTATGAACATTTTTATGTACTGGTGTTTATTTTTATTCCTCTGTTTTTGCTTCCACCCTTTTATCTTCTCCTAATATAGAAGTTTGCCAGGAAATAGTTGCACCAATTATCTTTTTACCCTAAAAGTCAAAATATATCTTTGACTTACTTTCTTTCATTTAAAATATTTTTATATTGTATATTACATTTTAACTCTGATGCAGTCATCAGAAAACATGACTTCTATTAATTCTTTTATGAGGATACTTGGGTGCAATAGGGATAGCTTCTTGCACTTTAACTAGAATGATCTGAAGTTCCTAGGTTCAGTTCCTAAAATTTTCAGTATTGAGATTTGTCTTTGCTTACCCCCCCCCCCCCCCCCCCCATGTCCTTGTCAGAAGGGGGACACTAATGAGTGTAGAAAGGCCATCATCTGTCAGATGGAATGTAAAACTGTGGTCCCTGTGCAGGAGATCCATACACCGTGTACATTAAAGAACATGCTGGAGAGCATTGGCAGCAGGCTACCATCTGTCTCCTACTAGTTGTCCAGTGGGTTCCTTTCCCCTAACAAATTTCGAACCTTTTGGTTCCTTGTGATCTGGCCATTTAACATGTATGCACAAAAGTACCACTCAGAGGTGAAATAATCCAACAGACCACATGTTGAAAAGGGTTGTGTTCCTAGCCCATAATTTTGCCTAAACTTTCCATAAGAATTTATAGAGTATAGAGTAAAGTATTTATAGAGAGTAAGGCATTAAAGGAGTATGTAAAAGACTAAAGAAACATGAAAAGGTAACTATATGTAAATCATAAGCAATAGTCAAAATAAATTATAACTTTGTAATCATAAACTAAATAGTACATATATTTTAACTACTTACTGTGTGGTGCATCAGAGGAAGTATGAATTCAAATTTAACACTGTTGCTGAAAAGTTTCTGAGCGAGATGTCTTGGAGAGCAATATTAGGAAGTTTCAATGTTGAAGGGAGAATGGTGAAATGCTTAGTGCTACTCCTGATATATATAAAGTTCACTTTCTGTTCCAGGTAAAGTTCTTTGGTCTGAATCCACAAGGTTGATGGACAATCATGTGGATTCAGAAGTGGTAGGGGATGTATTGACCAAATATTTTCACTTAGGCAGATTCTTGAGAAATGTTTAGAGTTTTAGAAACTTTTGGTTTCTTGCTTTATAGATTTCAAAAATTTTGATTTTGTTGATCGACATAATTTGTGGTTGATCATTAGATTATATGGAATACCTGATAAATTAGTTAGTGTAATGAAAGCTCTCTGGAATAACACTGAGTCATGTGTGAGGTAGGGCTTGTAGTGATTGGTTTAGCATTGCTAGTGGAGTTATCTCCCTTTCTCTTTGGTTTGGTTATTGGTTATGTTTTGTGGAATTCTTTGCAAGGGAAACATTTGGGCTGGAGGTTTCAAAATTTCTGATTTAGATTATGCAGGTGATTTGTTCCTATTGGCTAATGATGTTGATGAGATGAATTCTTTCATTAGGGCTGTTGATGAGACTGGTAATAGAGTAGGTTTGGTGATAAACAGAGAAAAACTAAATGCCTTAAAAAGCCTTAAAAAGTGCTATGTTAACCCTTCCAGGCTCCCTGAAAACCTCACCTGAACCTCACCTGAAAACCTCACCTGAAAAACCAGACCTATTTTTTCACTGTGATCAGCCAAAAAAAAAATTGACTTTAGAACTTTTTGCCAAATAATTAATGAAAGGAATTATGGCATATTATATACCAAATTAATCGGCATTTAATTGTGGAATTTTTGAAAATAAATTATTTTATGAAAAAAAAATGGAAGTTTTATTTTAAGAGGGCTTTTATAGTGGCATGTAGTAAAAAAAATGCATCTGGCAATGCAAATAAAAATTTATTGAAAAAAACAACAAAGAAATGATTATAATGCACATGAATAGAAAGACTGTTTATCTCTGAATAACTGAAAAAAAAAAAACTTTTACTTGAAGCAAGAGAATTACTCTGGCTTTGTCATTTTTTTCTCAGCAGCATACTTTGAGAAATGTCCAACTTAAAGTCAACTTCAAAAATTTAAAAAATTATAGCCAGTCAATTGAAATAGGTCATGTTATATACCAAATTAAGCAGAATTTAATTCTGAATTTTAAGAAAGCCAAAAATTGAAATATATATATATAAAGTATTAATTTTAATAACTTTTTTTACAGTGATATAGCAAAAATATAGATTGGGCTATGCAATTAAGGGCTATACAATTAAGTCTTAATCTTAGGAAACCTGACCAATAAAAAGAGTTAAATTATATATTAATGGAAAGGAAATTTCTTCCTGCATACTATAATATTTGCCTGAAACATGATTTTTATTTCTAAAAGAAATGTTTAAACCCATTTTTAAAATATACCACACTTTATTTCTAAAAGAAATGTTTAAACCCATGTTTTAAAATATACCACACTGAAAAGAATCATTAAAAATGATTCTTTTCAGTGTGGTATATTTTATAGCATGGGCCAATGCTATACAAAATGATTTGGATTGCCCACATTAATGGGATTTTCTGTCCTGCTTATGAAATGAAAAAAAAACAAAAAAACTTTCTTGGCTGCCCTTTTTACTAAACATTACGAATTTCGATTTTTTTTTTCTTTAGATGTTAAAATTTGGTGATCATTAAAAGTTATTCTGGGTGGGGGATAAAAATTCTTGCCAAAATTTCCCTCCCACAGAAAGACTGATATCCATGCCAAGGAAGCCTTTTTTTGCTTCCTTTTATTTTTGAATCCTTTTTGCCTCCTTTTTTGTATCCAAGACCTCATTCATTTCCAGGAAACGAAGCAGTTTCAAAGTTTTTTTACTTGAAAACGAAGAAATAATAAAAAAAATATTAACATATAACCCAATGCAATGTTAAAATATCCACAAAATTTAATAGATTAATAGATTCTGAAAAAAATTCATCGCCGCCACGGCGGGAATCGAACCCGCATCTCTCCAGATTCATGCCAGAGCGCGCTAACCATTGCACCACGCGTCGGACAACGAATATTTTCAGAATATTCCCGCCGTGGCGGCGATGAATTTTTTTCAGAATCTATTAATTATTGTTTCTTAACAGGGAATACTGTGCATCCACTTTGGATTTCAATTATCCACAAAACTTTTAAGGCAGCCATTCAGTGTAGCGTAACTCAGAAAGATCAATAGATCAGCCGACCACCAAAGGATCGATACTTTATGGAAATAAAATAAATCTGCAGAAATTAAAACAAAGGTTTTATTTTAAAAGTATGAGTTCCATGTCTACAGGACTTATGCTGTGATTCTTTACTACTGGTATAAATATTGACTCATTGCGTGGTGACATTATTCAATGTATGAGAACAACGTTAACTGTAAGCAATCCACTGTGTAGCCAATTGACCAATGCCATGTGCCAGCAATTAACCAGATCACAGCTCTGTCATGATGCTGCAAGCAGTCTTTGCAATATACTAAATATTAACCACTTTATAAGTCGTTTTAATTTTAGAGGAAAAATTGTCTTGAGCCGGGTGGGATATGAACCCACAACCTCCTGATAACGTCAGGTGCTCTAAAGCTGTCTTGAGCCAATGTGTTCATATCCCACCTGGCTCAAGACAATTTTTCCTCTAAATTAAATCGACTTACAAAGTGGTTATATTTAGTGTATACCAAGAAAGTCGAGTTTATTCAATATTTAAGTCTTTACAATAGCAAGCTCTGCCTAAGAAGTCTCTTGTTACTTATAGTTTTAATTTCAAGAGCAGGAACAATGTATAGAGTGCTGAGATAAGTGATATAAATGATAAAAATAATTCTAGGAATATTAAAACAGGTTTAAGGCAGAAAAAGTAAAAAAAAAGTGTGTAAAATGGAAAAAGAAAAAAAAAAGAGGTATGTACTTCGTAATTACTTCCAAAATCTTCCGTTTTTAAAAATATCAGGTTTTTTTTCGTTAATTTTCAGGAGATTTTCGAAACTTTAAGGAAAATTTTGCTGATAATAGTTCAAATCAAACGTGAGCTTAAATCAAGGGGTTACTTCAGAATAGAGTAGTGTTAACAAGCAAATTGACAATGCCTTATAGCTCTTCTAAGAAATGTCAATCAGATGGCTTAAACAAATTATTTATTTTGTAGTTTAGTAAAATATTCATCAAATGAAAAAAGGAAATATTATCTTTTAAGGTTGAATTATGTATTTTTATAAGATATATGTAAGAAAGTTTTCAAATGGCAATTTCTGTTTTTTTCATAAATAAAGTTTTTTAGTTGTGCTGAAAACATAAATGTTTTAGGCCTCTCATTTCATATTCATCAGGGACTCTGGAAGGGTTAAGTTTGAAGTGTTTTCCACTGGTAATCTTAGAATTGTAAAATGGTATCGTGAAGAAAGTAATTAACAGAACTTGGTCATCTGATTATATAAAATGCAATTTGTTAATATTCATGATTAATCTAAAGATGTTTAAATTTCTGTTGTCAAGAAAAAAAAAAAATTGAGAGGAAAGTTAACCTTCTCCTTTTTCAATAATTTGACTGATGGGTCAGTAACCATCTGAAAGTCCCTAGACAGTATCCTGCTGTGCTCATTAATGAATGCATTGGATGGCACTGGCATAGGCACCCATCTGCCCCTAATAGTAGTAAATGATTGGGCCATCTTCTTCCAAACTACTCAAGTTTAGGATCCTTGTGATATTATTATTATTTAGAAACATCATATTATATATTTTATTATTATTGGGAAGTAGTGTTTCTGGAATTTTAAGGGTTCAGTGTGTTTAGACCTTTTCCTCATGGTGGCATACTTCTGAAGTAGTCCATTTGCCACGAGATACTTTTGAACTAGTTCATTTACCATGGCTTCTGAAGTAGTCCATTTATCTTGACACATCTATGGTAAAAAGTAAATTTTTTTATTTTATTATATAGCTTAAAATTCAATTTATTTAAGCAAAAATGCATATTAAACTCAGCATTTGGCAAAAAATATTTAAATCTTAATAGAAAAAAACTGTAAACAGTGCTAAAGTACAAATTGTTATGTAGCATTATTCTTTTTATTAAATTTTCATGACACATTTGGACCTTGGGTACAACACAACAGTTGAGAACTACTGGTTTAATTCATAATTAAGTATTGAGAGGACAAGTTGACCTTGTTCTTCTCCAATAATTTGAATGATGGGGTAGTACCCATCCAAAAGTTTTACCCTATACAAGCACCCCTGCTCTGCTCATTAATGAACACACTGGATTATTAATCCCATATATATACACTGAAGAGCCAAAATATTATGACCACCTGCCTAATATGATATTGGTTCTCCACATGCCACAAAACAGTTCTTACCTGGCAAGGCATGGATGCTACAAGATTTCTATGGGTATCTTGTGGTATCTGGTACCAATACATTGCCAGCAGATCCATTAACTCTTGCAAATACATGGTTGAGCTGCCACAGATCAAATATGCTGTTCCAACACAAACCATAGATGCTCAATTGGATTGATGTCTGGGGAATTTGGAGGCCAGGACAATACCTGGAAGTCTTCCTCATGTTCCACAAACCATTCTTGAACAATCCAGGCAGTGTGGCATGGTGCATTATCCTGCTGAAAGAAAGCACTACTAGAAGAGAATACCATTGCCATGAAAAGATGTACTGGTCTGCAATGATGTTTAGGTAGGTGGTAGACATCATAGTTTCCTGCACATGAATGACTGGACCCAGTGTGATGCCCCCTCATTCACTTTTACTTTACCTTAACCAGTTTTGCTTAATTTACGTTATATTTATCATTTTGGGGATTTTAATTTCATTTTTGGCATTATAGCACTTGTTTCCAAGAGCATAGGAGTTGTGCATGCACAACTCTGAACTTTCGATTGTCACCCGCTAAAACACGCGTGTACAAGGACACGCCCCACTTGCATCATAGCTTGTGCGCTCGTCATTTTATGCAAATGTCTTTACCGGTACAACAGCCATGTGTTGCCGAGCCTGTATGCTTGTTATAACCGTGACATGTAGTCACAGAAGTTAGTTGGAGTAGTTGTGAGAAATAGTTGAAAGTAGTTGGTGTTAGTCACAGAGAAGAAGAGTTGTGAGTAGAAGTTAGATAGTGATGATGTAGACGACGTTTTCATTTACGTTGGTGAGTGTTTAAAAAATAATTTTTGAAATAAACTTGTTTGTTATAGAAACTTTTTTGAATCTTTGCTATTTTTTCTCTTGAGCAATGTTATTTGATAAGTTTTGATTATAAATTAATTACATTGACAATCATTTAATTTTTGAATTCTTACTCACTAAGTAACACTTGCTGGTATTCGAACCCTAATTGAACTTTATTTGGCAATTTGTTAATTATTGCCTGGCACCCGATTTAGCTAACCAGAGCTTGAATAAATATTGGATCAGACAAAGGGTCCAAAACTTTAAAAGTATTTAAATCTTTGGAGCGTTACACCAGGTTTCCAAGCAGAAATTGCCCAAAGCATTACACTTCTTCCACTGGCTTGTTTTCGTCCTATAGTGCATCCTGGTGCCAACACTTCTCCAGGTAAACAATGCACACCTACCCGGCCATCCACATGATGCAATAGGAAACGAGATTCATTGGACCAGACGACCTTCTTTCAATCATTCAAGTTCCAGTTTTGATGCTTGCATTCCCTTTGTAAGGTGCTTTCGATGGTGAACCGAGGTTAGCACGGGCACTCGGAGCAAGCTGGGGCTACGCAGCCCCATTTTCAGCAGGTTTCAATGTACTATGTGTTGGCTCCTGTCACCAGCATTCAAATTATGGGCGAGTTGTGCCACAGTATACCTTCTGTTGGCTCATACCATACGCGATAACCTTCACTCACCTCTAGCATCGATGAACCATGGTTGGTCCACACCTTGCTGGTGGTTCGTGGTTTTTCGAAGGTAGGCCTGTGAGCACCCACAAGCCTTGCCATCTGGGAAATGCTCTGACCCAGTCATCTGGTAATTACAATTTGGCCTTTGTCAAAGTCACTTAAGTCCACTGCTTTTCCCATCTGAAGAACAAGAATAACATTGATTAACAGAACTCAGTATCAAGTGTTATTTATACTATTTCATGATCTTCACACACACCGTCATTTACCTGCAGTTGCTTCGATTTGCATAAAGGCACACTGGTCATAATGTTTTGGCTCTTCAGTGCATAATATGTAGCCATTTGTTTTCTGTGCAGAAAAAAGTACTGCTCAGGAAAAAACAATAAGCACATTGTTGCCTGCTAATTAATTAAACTAAATTGCATTATTTTGAGTAAAAGATATTTATGTAGCTTTAGAATAAGTGAGCATATGAGATATAAACGAATCAACTTTTATTCATTACTATAGAAAAATTTTGTAGGTTTATAAGTATCTGCTCTGTAGTTGTAGTTTTTTTTTTGTAGAATTCTTTCGTTAGAGATTTACTTGTTTCTATTTTTACTTTATACAGTTTTACCATGATCAATATTATGTTTGCTTTTTCAGATGTGTTGGTTCTCTTAACTCAATCTATCTGAGTTTGAGATCATTGTGACATGGCCATGTGTTAACTGTTTGGCTTCCTTAATCGAGGTTTATCATTTATTTGCCCTCTCTCTTGAAATTTATTTTATTAGTTCTATATAACTTGGTAACCTGGAGGAAGATCTCTATAGTGATGACTTCAGATCTTCCTTCTTAGAGTAATATGATTTTAAGTGACTGAGCTGCAGATCATCCCATTGGACTTTTTGTTTCATCTGTTAATCTTTTTAAATTCAGTACTGCTAGTTGTTATTGTTGTAAAAATAAAAATAAAATGCATGATTAACTTTCAGATGTTTCTATTGTTTTTTTTTTCATCTAGTCTAGGAATTAAATTTGCTTACCCCATGTAATATTTTTTCATTGCTCTTGAATTTGGTAATGTTTAAACATGCACTTGAATCTGAGAATTTTTATCTGTTATAATGCTTATTATAATAAATTCCAGTTTTGTGTTCCATTAATTTTATATGTAAGAAACTTTATATGTTATATTCCACATTATATATTTATAAAATGACAGAGGGAATTTTTAAAACTGCGATACAGAAAAGTGCCTCTCAGGATTACAAATAACACAACATTTTAAATATTTTGCTTATAAGAAATTTAATATTAAGAAGACTACAAAATCAGCTATACTCTAGCCTCAGTTACTGGTACACCATGCATCTAATTTATCCCCCTTCAGGGCTATAACGACTGTTATTATTATTATTATTCAAAGTGCTATGACCTGAAATGTATGATTGCCTTAATTTATGATTTAGGTGCAAAAACGTTCTGCTCCCTGTGGTACTGAAGAAGGGAAATATGTGCTGCCGCCTGTTTGTCATTTAAACAGTATTTACTCAATGTAGCACTGAGACAGAATTTTTGTAATCTCGAATTTAACACTGAAAGGGTTAAACCTTAAATAAGCAAGCTAGGGTTATGTTCAAGGCTATCACAATGATTTTATTTCTTAACTGCTGTTTTAATCATAAAATTAACAAGTTTGGGAAACAACTAATTCCATTTGCTATACTTTGATATGGGGATCACCTAATAATATGCCAGTTGCTGACTGCTTTTCCTCACACATGCATAGTAAACTTATATAATGTAAATCCTGTCATAGAAGGGGTATTAGAGTGTGCTTTGCACAATTTAAGCTTATACTGGAAAAGTACCAAATAAAGATCACCCAAATAGGATAATTGGAATCAACAATAATGTAATGATAAGTTCTATTTTTATCTTTGATCGTCTCTTGAACTTCAACAGTAGATTTGAAATCCTGATAAATAAAGTAACTAACAATCAGGGAACTATGAAGTGTGAATGTATATTTTCTAATTTTCTTGTTAATGACTGCAGTTATCAGCGAGTTCAAATTATGTATTATACAGCAAATGTTTTCTGCAATGCAAATTGAGATTGTAATTATATCATTGTTGTTGATTATGTCAGGTATAGCATGACTTAATTTGGAATATCCCTAATAGATTTGGAATAAACACATTTCTAATTTGGTGTGATTTGTTCAATGGAAACTTATTCGACAGAAATTTATTCGAAATGGAAATTTGTGAGATGAAAATTTCTTCTAAATAGAATTGTGCTCAAAATGGAAATTTGTTCCACAGAAATTTGTGTGACAGATTTTGTTCACCAGACATTCGTTCAGAATGAAAATTTGATGGAATTTTGTTCACTGAAATTTCTTCACTCAACATTTTGTCGAAAGTTTGAGAATTAAAAAATGTTGAGAGGAAGTTAGAGGGGTACTACTCAATCAGGTTTCTTCTGGTTTGTCAGTGGGGAATCATGGGGAAGGGGTCTGGGAAGAGGCAACAGAAGAGAAGGCTCAGTTTTATATTAGGCACAATAAAACACTTGTTTTACAGATTATTTAGATACCTTTAACTTCCTTTTAGTTTTCACTATTCTTTTAAGTTGTATTCAGAGCTTTGTAGAAGAAATTTTTTTGAAATTTAAAACTGGAGTATATACAAAACTATATACTGAATGATCACTGAACTATAACCACCCCACCCCATGTTATGCCAATGGAATGCTAATTGCTAAGTCCCATAGCTTTTAAACTTATATTAAAGATATAAATCATTTCAATCTAAATATCTATTTTCAAAATAGAATAGCAGTGCTAGACATTTGAAGTTAATTGAAAGTGAAATAGAAAGCACCATATGAAACCATTTCATACATAATTACATATTTAAAAAGTGTGTGCAAATAATTCCTTCAATATTAGTTTACTCCTTTGATAAATTTCATAGAATATATTACTGCTCTGAAAGATTTAATCTTCCATACCTGCTTAAATGCGGGAAGAGTATTTTTGAAAATCGTAATTTATATAGATTTGATTCAGATTTTTACATTTTTTTGTGCCACATTTTCTCACAAAACACTTATTTTAGAAGTTATAGAGATTTGAAGGCAGCGTTACACTGACATAGCATGGGGTGGTCATTAGCAAATCCTACGTTATGGAATAAAGTAGCTAATGCACCACATTACCTTGGTGGTGGGGAATGTCGCATCACTTAATCAATTAACATATTTTCTTATATACATGTGATATATCTCTCACCTGCTTTATCGAGTTTTTTGTCTTGCTTTACTACAGTCAATTTCTTAATATCATTTTGAAGTTTGTGTTGTGTGAATCAGCAGAAGAACTGAGTCATCACTGATAAGTAGAAATCATTGTTTTCGATTTATTTGAATGATGAAAAAGCTTGTTCACTTAGAAAATTGCTTCCAATTTTTGTTTCCAATTTTTTTATAGAAAATTGCTTCCAATTTTTTTTATGTTTCTAAAAGCTACAGCATTTTAAAGATTTAAATTATGATTTTAAAGGAATGTAAACCAAAAATCTGGATTTGTTTTGTGCTTTGACAAGTGTCCATATGTCATGTATAGCCATGAAGTACTATGGGTTGAACAAAAGTGCTCCACTTAAATCATTTGTTTCTTCTGTGGGAGGAAAATGAACCTAAATACGAGTTTGCAACACCATTTTAACCAAAACATATTTTACTTGATTGCATTGCTTTTAATCTTGAATGTCAATTGTATTTTAACTTTCATAATTTTTCATCCAAACTCTCGGACGTCTGTTTTAAGATATTGTAGCTATTTTGATTAACTTTGATTTTACTCTATTATTGTTTTGTATTCTCTATCTTTAACCCGTCTTTTACACATGGGTTGATATTTTATTTTGTATTTCTCTCATTGTTTTATGTGTTAATTTTACACTTGTTCTTTGGTGTTTTACTATGTATGTGTTTTAGTTTCTTGTTTGCAGGTTTACATATCTTTTATCATTTATTTTATCTTCTGTTTGGCAATATGACTTTGTTGCCCTTCCAAAATCCCCAAACAACCAAACTATTGAACAAAAGTGGTTTAAGGTTAAACCATTTTATCCCTTGAAGAGATAAAAAAGCAGTCAATATGCCTGTGGATCAAGTGATTCCCAATGCACTTGGAGTAATGCCGAGGCAGTTCTTTACCATTTTGACCAAGATAAACCACTATAAACTTCCACATTTTTGTCCATAAATATTACATTAACCCTTTCAGGACCATAAGGTTTCTAAGAGTAAATATTAGTATGTAACTGTTTATTTTAGTTTGTTTAGACGTAAAATAAATAAAAATCATAAGAAAAATACATAACAATGTGTAGTTTTTTTGGAATTTTATGGGAAATATTTTTCCCAATGGACTATAAAGGTAACACAAATTATAGTTAGGCTTATTATGCAATGTCTTTTATTTATTGGTTTATTAGAACAAAATGTTAACTAAAATAATACAAAATTATGAAATAAAATTACTATGCAAAATGATGTGCTAATTATGATATTCTGCGAAGCAATTTCTTTTGGTTGTGAAGCAAAGATGGACATTGCACAGATGCAACATTATTGCAAAGATGGACATGGACTAAACGTTCCCGTTTACGTAATTGCGTTCGGCATACGTTCTATTTTGACATTCTGTATAAAAAATGCAGATAAGGTTATAATTAAATACGACAATCACCAATTTTAAAATGGGAAAAATGTTTCCCTTGGTCGTGAAAGGGTTAACAGATTCATTGTGATGGATTATGGAAATTTAAGTAATTGGATTTGAGAGCCATTTGGATAGAACTAGTTGCTTTTAAAATTCATTTTAATAAAGTGTGGATCAATTATTTTCAGAAAGTTGTGGAGTTCCACTGTCTTCTAACAGAATTTTCAGAGGTTTTAAAGCTTTAGAGTTTGTATTCTCGATACCTATAAACAATTTTACTGATTGAATTATTTCATGAAAAGTCTCTGTACAAATGAACCTAACAGATTGCATGTAGTCTGTTGAAGCTTAGTTGCAAATTTGAATAAAACTGTAATGTAACAAGAGTTATGGACTAGTTCCAATTTTTTTGAAATCAAAAACAAGTGTTTGTTGCAATCAAATTGAAAAGGTTTTTCAAAAATATTAATTTCAAATAATTTATTATGATGTATGCAAAAAATGCTAACGTATTCTAAATAGTTTAGTTGTTTTTTTATTCAAAAACCATTGATTTTTCAGGGTTTGAAATGTGGCAACCATACTTCCATATCATGTATCATCTATATTCAACAGATCAAAGTGAAGTTATGAATGAAAGCAAAAGTATGAGAATGTGTGGGACATGTTAGAAAAACAGATCCTTGAGCAAAGTCCTCTTTCGTCAAATCTGAGCTAGTTAGAGGACTCTGTGAACGCCTGGAATACTGGAGATGTAAAGGTACTCTAACACCTTGTGGAGTCTATGTCAAATCACGTACGTGCTGTAATTCGGGCTAAAGTAGGTCCAACTCTGTATTGAATAAAGGTTTCTAATTCAGTGGCTGGTATCTGTAGTTTAAATATGATTAAATTGGCATTACGGTGAAATATACAAGGTTTTATCAAAATAATGGAAACACCAAGTGACTGGAGTACACGCAATGCGCCGTATTCATATCACAGGGATGATGTCATCCGCGATGTGAAGTATATAAAGGGGAGAAGTATGATCAAAGAATACGTATGTAATAAGTAATTCATTATACATTCACAATATTACTATTTCAATTCATAATATTACAATTTTTACTTAGAATGATGTGAAAAATGCACTTAGTGAGCTATCTATAAGAACACAGAATGAAAACTCAATCTACCTGACTAGAAAGTGTTGGTACATAATACCGTTATGTGGAATATAAGGAGTGCTAGAGATATCAAAATCTACCACATCACGTCTCGTATACAAATTATTAATTAATTAAATTATTGACACTAATAAAGAAATACATTTTTTGTCATTAGAGAAACTTGAATTTACTTATTTTGATAAAACCTTTAAAACCTTAGTTAAAATGATCTACAAATGCTTAAAAATATGGTTGGGTTGAATTGCAGATGTAAGTAAACCTGTAAATATAATGTAACTATTCATCGTTATTTCATAACCAAATCAGGGTTATGGAAATCCATAAAATTACGACGTTATGCAAAAAAAATGCTGCAGATTATGCCGCAATTAACTACTCAAATATTCAATTATTTATAAGCAAGTGAAATAAATTATCCACTCGCCTCCTTAGGCATAAGAAACAAATTGCAACCAACTAAACTGGAAATGCAAATCACATAGTACTAAATGTGAAAAATATGAAGAGGTATTTCATCAGTAACAATTTGCAATACTAAACATTAGTTAGTTACACCTGCCAAAACAACTTGCCTATAAAAACAAATAAAAATGGGAAAGCCTAAACAAAAGAATATTTAAATACTAAACCTAGGGTTAGAAAAATCTATAGCATAAATTTACTTTGTGTTCAGCTGCTTATATGTATTTTTTACTAAGCCTTTCATCCCAGACTTAATCTAAACAATCCTATATAAAACACGCAATTCATCTAGTAGTCAAACTTCGCTTTATTTTAATACATCTTGCACGAAATTCTTCTTTTATGGCTTAACTGAAGCACAAGTTAAAACACCATAAATGAATATATTACAATTAAAAATTCAGCATTGCAGCCACCTGATCACATGAATTTTGTTTGAAAAACACAAGAATGCAAATGATGAATTTTAAGGGTTTTGTAGAATGAATCCTCAAAATGAAGGGAACATATCCTTGAACTGCAATATAAATCAGCAGTAGATTTCTCCCACAAATGAGCCACATTGCACTTTTCAGCCAGAGTCTGGACCTACAAAAAAAAAAAATTGTTATATACCTAAAATGGATAAAGTAAACTATACAACTGAAATAATTTAAAACTATCATTGATATACAACTTTAATTAATATTCCTATTACTTTTACTAAGAAATTGTAATATACAGTATTTACCTATCAGGATCGTTTGGAAACCGAAAGAACTTTCGTTCCGGGGATGTCACTTGCGATTCCATACATATGACACATTTGGCATGCAAGCTTTCTTAACTTTGCTGAAAATTCACTAATCAAAATAATTAATTTGTGAATTTAAAGTAGCAGGATTAAATAACATACATACATATAAATAACATAGATTTATAAATAAGATCCTAAATAATACCTTTCAACCTACACAACATACTAGTGTTAATTGTATGCTTAAAAAATATGTACCAAAGTGTGAAATATATGTGGTTATATTATTTAGTTCAATTTTAGAAATTATTGGGTGTAATGACTAACATGGCTTTTACATTGAAAGCAAGGTTTTATTATTTAATATCTCATCAAGCAGATGTTTGACACAGGTCTGACAGGAGCCTGTCAGTTGATATGCCATACAAGTCTGTGAGGAAACGCCACTCAAAATATTACCACAGGAAACATTACCATTCAATGCCAGGGGAAATATTTTGCATATATATATTTATAAAGCATATCAAAGCAGGGAAAATGTGCCACACCCCCATTAGTAGATGCTTTTGATTCTAGCTGCAACTGGTAGGTGGTAAGATTTTTCAACATTATTCTATGATCCTAACTTTCCTTCTTTGCCTTTCCATTTCATGCATTTTACTTTGGTTATGAAACTAATTCCACTTTTTAATTAAACAGGAGAAATTGTATGAAATATAAAGAATAGTATCCGATGACAGTTGACTGAATGATCACTGTTGTAATTTGTAATGTAATTAAATTGGTAAAAACAAGAAAATAACTAAGCAATTTGCATTGCTTAGTTACACATTAAAATTCAGGGACAATTATTTATAAATTTAAAATTTAGTGTTATTTACTTTTTTGCAGTTTGAATGCTTACAATGATTGCAAACAGAATTATTGCATAGTAACCGGATCAGATTGGTTGGTTGGTTTACCTCTGAAAGGCACTTTTTTTGTACACAACGGGCGAAATGGCCAGGTTATTGTAAACAGCTTACTAACCCACTGAAACAGCTGTTGGTACCTCCCATCAAGGCCATCCAGCATGTTCTTTAACATGCACAGGGTATGGCTCTCCTGCACTTGGAGCCATGGCTTAACGTCCCATCCGACAGATGGCGGCCTTCCAAAGCACATTGGTGTTCCCTACTGACCATGGGCCGGAAGTGTTGTGGAGATAAATCTCAATGCTGACCCAGATGGTACTAGAACCTGGGAACTGCAGATTATAAGACGTGCGCTACCAACTGAGGTGCGGGTGGCTCAGTCGGTAGCGTGCCAGTCTCGTAATCTGCAGTTCCCAGGTTTGAGTCCCAGCTGGGTCAGCGTTGACTTATCTCCGCAAAATTCCCCGCCCTGCCCACGGTCAGTAGGGGACACTGATGGGCTTGGAAAGGACGCCGTCCGTCGGATGGGACGTTAAGCCGTGGCCCCGTATGCAGGAGAGCCATACCCTGTACACGTTAAAGAACACGCTGGATGGCCTTGATGGGAGGCTACCATCTGTCTCCCAACAGCTGTTCCAGTGGGTCCCCTCCCCAACCTTCTCTGAGCCTTCGGGGTCCATGTGACCTGGCCATTTAGCCCATGGTGTGCAAAATAATGCTGCTCAGAGGTAAAACAACCCAAACAACCAACTGAGCCTCCCCCTCTCGCTCTTACCGGATCAGGTATAATGGCTTTAAATTACAGCTATTGCCCTTTAAAATATGTATAAGAGTCAGAAATTAAAAAAGCATAAGTAATTTAAAAAATTTTAATATATTTAACAGCAGAAATTCCTGATATTCGTTGATTACTCATTCTGACAGACATTGCAAGTGATTATGACACATTTTGTAAATAAATTCTAGTTTTAGTATTGCCTTTTTTCCCGAAAACAACTACACAGAAAAAAGGCAATACTAAAACTAGAATTTAATAACATTATTTTAACACACTAGCAAGTATTATACCGACTATTGAAAAAATGAATAAGTTTTCAACCTACCTATAATGCGAAATCATCTAGTTTCACAAATTCCGTAATGATGTTAAATACACTTTCACTTCCACAGGCGGTTAAAAAAAGTAATGAATCTTATATCTATTGAAATCACACCCACCCACGAAACACAGATTATAGCAAGTAAAATTGTAATGGCGGATTCTGATTGTTTATGGCGGAGTCCATCAACAGTGGTTTAGGCATTGCCCATGCACGTTAGTTACTCAGCAATACGCGTATCTGCATTCCAATGGCGTTAGTGTCGCTATAAGCTCCGGATATAAGAAGCCTTTCATTCTTCTCCTTACATATTCTTTGATACGATATCGGCTATCACATAGCAGTGCCACAGGCGCAGGTGAAAGAGCTGTTGTGGTGTAATTGTCGAAAATGTCAGATCTCGGTGACCTCCAAAAAGGCATGATCATTGGTGCGTGTCTTGCAGGAGCTTCAGTAACCAGAACGGAGGAAATAGTAGGTGTAACACGAGGAACTGTATCGAAGATTATGACTACCTGTCGAAAAGGACAGGGCGTTTCCTCCAAACGTGCAAATTGTGGACGAAATGCGAAGTTGTCAGATAGGAATAGGCGAGCGTTGGCATGGATTGTACAATGGAAGCACAAGACCACGGCACCGTAAATAGCAGCAGAGTTGAACCCAGTCGGAATGATGCCGTTTACGTCATTACAGTTCGTCAGGAACTTCGTCGTGCCGGTATTTATGACCGTGCTGCAATCCAACTCTCTGATTGCCAACATCAATGCAACAAAACCGGGGTGGCTCAGTCGGTAGCGCGCCAGGCTCGTAATCTGTAGTTCCCAGGTTCGAGTCCCAGCTGGGTCAGCGTTGAGATTTATCTCCGCAAAACTCCCCGCCCTGCCCACGGTCAGTAGGGGACACCGATGGGCTTGGAAAGGCCGCCGTAAGTCGGATGGGACGTTAAGCCGTGGCCCCGTGTGCGGGAGAGCCATACCCTGTGCACGTTAAAGAACACGCTGGATGGCCTTGACGGGAGGCTACCATCTGTCTCCCAACAGCTGTTCCAGTGGGTCCCCTCCCCCAACCTTCTCTGAGCCTTCGGGGTCCATGTGACCTGGCCATTTAGCCCATGGTGTGCAAAAAAGTGCCCCTCAGAGGTAAAACAACCCAACGCAACACAACGTGTAAGATGGTACAACACGCACATAAAAACTGGGATGCTAAAGACTAGCAACATGTCATCTGGTCTGATGAATCGTGCTACACATTGTTTCCCACCACTGTAAAGTGTATGTATGGCGAAAACCTGCAGAAGCATACCACCCCGACTGTTTGGTTCCGACTGTAAAGCATGGCAGTGGATCCCTGATGCTGTGGGGTGCCATATCTTGGCATTCCCTAGGGCCATTAGTTATTCTGAAGGGTTGTGTCACATCCACAACGTACGAATCCATTCTTGGGGATCACCTGCACCCAGTGATGTGGGCATTGTTCCCTAATGACCGTTCCTGGTTTCAAGCGGATAATGCACCTGTGCATTGTGCAAAACATGTCAAGTTGTGGTTTGGAGAGAATGAGGTACAGCAGCTAACCTGGCCACCGCAATTTCCAGACCTTAATATTTTTTAACATTTGTGGTAATATCTGGAGAGTAAGGTCAGATCACACTTTCCACCTCCAGCATCACTGGCACAATTGGGCCATATTTTACAGGAAGAATGGTCATACATTCCATTATCATATGTGCATGACATATGTCTATTCCACGTCTAATTGCGTCTGTTCTGAACGCCCGAGGTGAGCTACAGCTTATTAATAAAAGTCTTCACGAATAGTACGTGCTTCCATTATTTTGATAAACCTCTGTATCTAATGTCAGGTAATTCTGGATAATACTGGAACACAATAATTGCTTTTCATTTTTAAGGATTTCCTATTGCTTTTTTATTTGAACCTAAATGATGGAATTTGTCAAAGAATGGATTCGAAATATTTTTTGTCATATTAAAGATATGGGAATGGATTAATTGTATCAATGGTAGAGAAAAGAAGTTATGAGCAAATGGGAAAGTTTGCGTAGTCCTAAAATACATTTTCTTTGTTTTCTAAATGCTTTCAAAAAGGAACACTCAACATGAAGTGACTTAGGTACATTACATAGGGACTGCAACTGTCCTAGTTGTATTTATTGTTTCTTCCAGATAGTTTCACTGTATTTAAGTATGAAATAAAAATCGGTAATCAAGCAAAAGTGGCATTTTGAAAAGCGAAATATAACGATTACTTACATGCAAAAATGGGAACAGATTTTATCCAACAGATTGCTCCAACAGAGATGTGTATTTCCTTACACAGCTCTGTTGAAGCAATTAATAGAAAACCTAAAATTTTGCCATTTTGCTGACGGAATAAAACGTGAAAAAACGCTTTATGAACGATACTGAAATTTGCAAAATGTGACATGAATAGAAACGCTAATACCTTTGACCATACATAGATTAGACCTTCAATAGACTATGGGTTTCAGGGATGTGTTGGAGCCACTTTAATGAATTACAGTTGTTGAAGTACAGCAATTACACTGAAAGCAATTTATTATACACACCTTACCCATCCACAAATCTGCCTTACTCCACCACAATAATGCAGCCGACCGAAAAGACTATAAATAGTTGAGATATTTACCTGCTGTACAGCTTACTTGCAACTGTTATGATGGGTAAACACAGCGACTTCAGCAAGTTCAACTGTGGGCAGATATTGCGAAGGAAAAGGGCTGATCCATATCCATGACTGCAGAATGTCTGGGATTTCTGCATGTGACCATCACACGTGTGCACCAGGACTACATCAAAACCTGCAGACACCAGGAAAAATGTGACCGTAACTGGGTCATTGATATTCGAGGTGAACATTACCTTTCCTGTATCAGAATGGAGGGCCACATTGCAGATGGTAATGTCAGAATTTAAGAATGGGGCAGCTACTCATTCGACTTACGTAAGACTGGATGTGCAAAGATCATTCGACTTACGTAAGACTGGGCTATGTCAGCCGATGCCCACTTTGATCGATAGCATGCTGTTAATTAGGACTAGTTATAATGCTGCAGTAGGTGAAGTTACATCTCTAATGGAAAATGGAAGACAAAACGGGTAGCTTGGTCTGATGAATCGAGAAGCATAGCCACACGAATGCATAGCCCCATACACAACAGGAGGTTGTGTATGGGGCATAGCCACACGAGACCATGAACCTCAACTGTTAAGTCAGAGTGTTACAGGCTGGTGGAGGCACTGTAATGTTCTCTTCAGGTATGTTTATGTGGGCCACCTTGGAGCCCCTTGTACCCATTGAGACCACCACAGTCAAGGTTATGCTGCCATACTTGCTGACCACCTACATCTGTTCAAGGCCGTCCATTTCCCACAGCAGGATGCCTTCTTTCAACAAGACTGCTCTGTCTCTTCACTCCCGTTTGGTGAAGGACTGGTTGGAGGGGCATTCCAGTGAGTTCATAACCCTCGAATGGCCCTCTCACTCTGCGGATTTGAACCCTATTAAGTATCTGTGGGACGCAGTATAGCGATGCATTCGAGCCAAAAAACCACCACCTGCAGGTCTCGGCAGTATACAGACGGCTGTCCTGGAAGCATGGGCCACAATACCACACGAACGTTTCCAATACCTGGTAGAGTTCGTGCCACAGCATGTTGTTGCTGTTGTGTGAGAGCAAAAGATGAACCCAGACATTATTGAGTGGGTGTGTATAATTATTTGTATTTTCAGTGTATAATATCAATAAATAAATAAATAAGAATAAAAAAATAAATAAGTACCCCCTCAAGCAGAAGCCTGTCAGACCTCTGTGGTTCTGCCTCTCAGACCTAATAAATCGAAGACTATCAGCTTGTACGCCATAGAGAAGATCTAAGTGGAAGGCGGCAGAAAGAACACAAACAACTCCTCAATCAGTAGCAAAGTACGCTAACCACTCTGCAAAACTGTTAAAAATTTGACTGGTCGTAAATCGAAGCAGGGAGCAGCAAAGCGTGCTTTTCCATCTCACTAATGGGAGTTGGTCAAAATTTTGGCAAAAAAAAATTGCAGGTGAGGATTCCATATGTTTGGAGAAGAAAAGCCTAGTTCAATGGTGGCGAACCTTTTTATGTACGCGTGCCAAAAATTTACAAATAATATTTATCGAGTTCCTGATGTGCCGGGCAATTTTTAATAGAGGAAAAAATTAATTATGCAGAATTTTATTGAGGCAAGTTTAAAAATTAACATATAATTTCATAAAGGTGTACTCATAACTTGTCATAAAGTTTGTCATATAAAAATCAAAATCAATTATTTATTAATGAGATTTTTGCTGCTGTACATTGGATACCAAATGCTTTATATCAGGTTCATATTTCGTCAATTTTAGTAATACACACCCCGAACTAGATTCATCAGTCATTCTATTTCTTAAACTGTCTTTTATAAAATTCATTTCGGAAAATAATTATTCACAAGCATATGTAGAGGAGAAAACTGATAATATAGCCGTAGCTAGTGTTTTTAGACAACTAAAGGTTTCGGGAATGGCATTCCAAGTTCTCACGAATTCCTCATCTGCATTCGTTTTATATACGCCTAATAATCGATCATTTTCAATTATTTCCAAGTCATTTCTCAAATCGACAAACTTTTGTTTCCGTATAGAACTGGACTGAAAATCGATTAATTGCATTTCTATATCTTCCAAATTCAACCACTCGAAATTCTCCAAATTGAGGTTAAAATTTTGATGTTTCTGCAAATTGCCTGAACTGTGTAAATCTTTAGGAAAATTTGTTGATTATTGATTAAGTAACTGCAGAAAACTCTTGTATCAATTTAACTTGAACTGGTTTATCATGAGATTCTAGAACTGCAAAGAATATGTGTGTATTTGGAAAACATTTGAAGCTGTTGGCAATAACGTCACGATTGAAAATTTCTAATATATCTTCGAATGCTTTGATTAAATCAAACATGACAATAACTGTCTTGTTAACAACTTGCAGTTTAACATTTAATTCCTTTTAATGTAAGCACAAATCAGTAAAAACATTAATTTGGAAAGCCATTCGACGTCCAATAATTGATTATATGTTTCAATGATTTTCTAATTATGTAAAAAAAAAATCTAAGTTCATCTAAACACTCAACGAATCTTTGAAGACTTGTCCACGACTTAACCATCGGACGTCGTTGTACATAAATAAATCACTGTGCACTGACTCTACTTCATTTAATAATTCTAGAGATTTTCATTTATTTAAAGCACGTGCAGATATAAAATTGTCCAATTTTGTTACCAGGCTCATAACATCTTCCACCGACTAGAAACTGGCCTTTGCACATAAAATTTGCAGATGTATAATGCAATGAAAACCCAGAACTGAATGTCTAATACGTTCGGTAAATAAACTGACAAAACCATTTTCCTTTCCAGTCATACTGCGAGCACCGTCAGTAGTTACTGATACAATTTTGGAAAGATCTATTACTCTTTCAGCGAGTGCATTTAGAACTGCGTTGCAAATATCTATTCCTTTTATTGTTGCTGCTAATGATGTTAAACTGATCAATTCTTCTTTGATATTATTTCCAACACAATAACGAATAAAGATTGCTAAACAAGCTGATCCAGTTATGTCAGTACTCTCATCAAAGCAGAGAGAAATTAAACTAGAAGAGTTTACATCTATATTTTGCTGATGAGTTATATTTTTAGCCATTTCCAAGATTCTATCTTTCACCGTGTTTCTAGCCAAAGGAATATCTTTTACTCTTTGAATAATTTTTTCCTTGTTTTCAAAATCTTCAAAGAGAACTGCTGCGCATTTTAACCATGCTTCTTTCATATATTCCCCATCACTAAAAGATTTCCCGTGTTTGGCAATTACATTTGAGGCAAAAAAGCACTTATATTTGAACGACTGTCGATTGATTTCATTAGGGATGTTGACTCAATATTTCTATTTTTAATTGTCCGAGCAATAAATTGTTTTGTCCTTGCTTTTCTCAAGGAGCGATTTATGGTTTGTCTCATAATGCCGTTTTACTGACGACGTTCTGCATACAACTGTTCCGGAACGTAAAATACTTACTGCTTTATTGCCGTAGCCGTCCCATGGCCTAATGGTTGACTACTGATTTAATGTGACCTATAGTTCGAACCTAGGGTAAGGCATGGATTATATATCTGTATTTCTGCTGAGGTCCTGCCATCCTCACAGACCTTCTACTCTGGCTTATATATTTCAATATTCTTATAATTTTCAATATGTAAAACCTAGCGTCTCAATCGGAAAACAAAAACATACAAATTATCAAAATTCATGAACTGTCAGAAAACCGGTATTTAACCTTGGAAACTGATTCTCCGTACGGTCGCATATATAACAAAACAATGAACAGGCTGCACTAAATTCTCCGATAAGAACTTTGAACTTTAGTTCTTTCTGTTTATATTTTGCTTTTTGCTTTTTCTAGTCACTTGCCCTTCGGGGCCCACCCATGGGTGGTTTATCTTTTGTTTTTAACTCATGCCATTTGGGCACATCTCTAGATGGAGATGGTTATGGGCACCATAATGCCTGGAACATCAAAAATCAATGCACGATCTACGATCTACGCTGCACTAACACTATCACAAATTTTGCAATCGCATGCAAAATCGCATTGCAACGAAGCGTAAAAATGGCCACATTCAATTTTAGATGCATCATGTGATCAGATTCGCCTTCTATCACCTTCTTTATTTTTGTGGTGTCGACTGATGCAAGGAAAAATCGTATTTGTTTCTTTCGTGTAAAACAAAATTTTACTTGTAACTATTGTAACAATTAAAAGAAAATGCATAATTTATAAGCGCATAAGATGATATCACTGTAAATCGTTCAGGTGCCAGCAAAATTTTTGAACGTGCCACATGTTCGCCACCTCTGGCCAAGTTCATTCACCATTTGGCCACCTTCGGTATATGCTATACAGATTGCTTTCCTCTCTAGTCTGTGATAGGCTATATGAAATTCTGTACGAGAGATTTGAAGAAGAACTAAGATTAAAGCAACTTAATTACCTTTTGAAAACAAGAATTAAATTCCTTTAGCAATCTTCATAAATGTGCACCAATTTGGAGTCAAAATTATACCGACTAGTGCAGCCATCTGTTGTCAGGTATTGTAAACAAGGTAAACAGATAATCGACATCTTCTCTGTTGATGGAAGCCTATAAACTGAATCTCAAAATAGAGTTGTGCAAAAGTAGAGCTACATATTCCCCACATATTGCGTACGGGAGAAACGAAAATATTTCACACTTCATGCTCGCAATTCTCATTTCATTATTTATTTCGTTTTCACTTCTTTAATATCGGTTTTGCTACTTTAACACGTACTTTTTAGTTTTATAGCATTGTAGAATAAAATTTGTAATCCAGGTTAAATATCAATTATCACACCTACACTCGGATTTATTTGGAAAATGAAATCCTATATCTTTTGTAATTTAATTTATCAAAATCTAATGTCTAATAAATTTCTTATCAACTACTAATAAAAGTAGGAATAAGAATTATATTTTGAGAATCACAGCGAATAGTTTCAAGGTAGTCGAAACAACGAATGATTAGCAAAGAGTGTGCTTGTAAGTAAAATTTGCAATACAGGATTATGTAATAGTTACCACATTTATATTCGATAAAACCCAAGTTTTTTAAGCCAATGGATTCAGATTTTAATTACTAATTCTTTCGTTTTTACAGATTTATAACATATTTATTCTTTCTGAAAGAAATCTTGATTAAAAGTGGTAAAGGAGGAGAAATCGAATTTAATTCACATGTCTACTGATTAATAATAGTTTCTTTTCTGAGTGTCAACCAACATTAAATTCAATTCATCATTTGCCAAAAAAAAATAGACAAAATATAGCAAAGTTGAATTTATTCCTCATCATAAGTAATCTTTAAAGCCTTATAATCTTGGCAGCGTTTATATTTTTAATATTCAGGACTGCATAAAAATTTCATGTCTCCAGGATGAAGGTTATTTTACTCGTAAAATCCAAGACTACTAAATCAATATCAAGGACGTGTAAGTGGTAATGTAGGAAATCATCGTAGATTTGTACCAACTTTGGCGTCAAATTCGTACTGACAAGTGCAGCCATCTGTACTAGTGAGATACACTTTAGGAATTATTTCCGGAATTTTTAGCTGCAGACAGACCTGGATCGTGTGGGCTCACTCACGGAAACATTGAGCGTGTGCAGTTACCGTTCACAGCAAACTGGAGCGGTTGCGGTTAATGTTCACAGCACATTGGATCGTGTGGGCCCACTCACGGAAATATTGAGCGTGTGCAGTTACCGTTCACACTGGAGCGGGTGCAGTAACTGCACACGCTCCAGTTGTATATCTGGAGATTTTAAATATTTCCAGTTTATTCTCCAGTTTGTATATCTGGAGATATTGTTAAAATATCTGGAGCGTGTACAGTTGCTGTACACGCTCCAGATATTTTTCCTGAATTCTGTAATCACGTGACACGAAGGTTGCCAGATCACTAATTTCTAAAAAAATAGTTGCCAGATATTTTTTCTGAATTTTGTAATCAACCATAGTGTTCGGATACTTTTTTGAGCGACTGTACAACTGTCACTTTGGCACTTATCATATGCCATTGGTTGACGTTACGACGGTCTTTTCGATCACTGACAGGTGATTAATAGCTCAAACCTAATAACCTGTGAGAATCATCGAAGCGTTAACTGCAGAATCTCATAGAGTAATAAAGTATCAGAGGAAAATGTCCTGTAGACAAGAAACACTCGAAATAATTGTTGAAAATGTGCTTTCATGTCACATTGTTGAAGAAATTATTAACTTCTGGTGGGTGGTATAGCGGTTAGGATGCCAGGTATGCTTCTGGAGGGTTTGGGTTCGAATCACACCCAGGGCAACTAATTATTTCAAGCTCAGTCTCATCGTCTCCTCTGTTGCCACTCTATCCTATTGTCATTTATCAAACGCTATGCTATTGATAAATGACAATCTGCACCCATTAATCTCAAATGCCTTGTACTAATTATAAAAGCAGATTTGAAAATTAATTTGAGATTGAATCAAGAAGGGAAACCTGATTTCCATAAATAATCACAGATCGAAATGATTTATTTTAGGAACTAGGTACATATTTGGGTAAGAATTCTAAATAGCATTGACTACTGATCTACGGGATCTGGGTTCGAGCCCCGGGTAAGGCATGGATGTATGTATCGTTTTTCTGCTGAGGGCCTGCCATCCTCACAAACCTTCTATTAAGGTATATAAACTGACAGGCTCCTGTCAGACCTTTGTGGCAAGCAGCTGCTTGAGGGGGTATTTATTATTTATTTATTTATTGTAAGTCATAAAAAATTGCCCCTCAGAAAACACTGCAAACGACCGAGGGAGACAAAATACTCTATATTTACCAAGGGAAGGGCTGGGTTAGCGTTGAGATTTATCTCCGCAAAACTCCCCGCCCTGCCCACGGTCAGTAAGGGACACCGATGGGCTTGGAAAGGTCGCCGCCCGTCGGATGTGTCCCACGGCATGTAACCTGGTCATTTAGCCCATAGTAAGCCATGGTCCCGTGTACGGGAGAGCCATACCTTGTGCACGTTAAACAACATGCTGGATGGCCTTGACGGGAGGCTACCATCTGTCTCCCAACAGCTGTTCCAGTGGGTCCCCTCCCCAACCTTCTCTGAGCTTTCGGGGTCCATGTGACCTGGCCATTTAACCCATGGTGTGCAAAACAGTGCCTCTCAGAGGTAAAACAACCCAACCAAGGGAAGGAGAGAGACAAATGGGATTTTAAGATTTCCAGGGGGGGGGGGATAAATTTATATTTAAATTTCCAAAAGAAAAAGGTACATTATGATGAATTATTATTATTATCAGGAAGGGGAATAAAGTGCTATTTTTTAGGGGACAGAAAAAAAAATGTTTTATGATTTACAGAGAGAAGGGGTCAAAATACTATTTTTTACAATTTCCAGAGGTGGGGGGAGAGATAGGCAAAGCGCATTTTAAGATTTCCAGGTAAGAGAAGGGGCGGGGGTGGCTCAGTCGGTAGCGCGCCAGGCTCGTAATCTGTAGTTCCCAGGTTCGAGTCCCAGCTGGGTCAGCGTTGAGATTTATCTCCGCAAAATTCCCCGCCCTGCCCACGGTCAGTAGGGGACACCGATGGGCTTGAAAAGGCCGCCGTCCGTCGGATGGGACGTTAAGCCGTGGCCCCGTGTGCGGGAGAGACATACCCTGTGCACGTTAAAGAACACGCTGGATGGCCTTGACGGGAGGCTACCATCTGTCTCCCAACAGCTGTTCCAGTGGGTCCCCTCCCCCAACCTTCTCTGAGCCTTCGGGGTCCATGTGACCTGGCCATTTAGCCCATGGTGTGCAAAAAAGTGCCGCTCAGAAGTAAAACAACCCACAACCCAGGTAAGAGAAGAAGAGAGAATGCCTCTTATAATTTTCAAGGAAGGGAGAGAGACAGAATACCTCTTCTGATTTTCAGGATAGGGAAGATGATAGAATACCTTTTACGAAAAAAAAAGGGGGGGGAGGGAGAATGGTTTTTACGCATTACCCAGAGGCAAAACTGTAAATGGACGTTTAGAATACTTAACAAGCAAAGATTTGATTTCGATTGCAAAAAATTAAAATTCCGCATTTAAGTCATATGTAGGAGGACTTTTTGTCTTTTGCGAGAAGGTTGGTTTGTTTTTACCTCTGAGCGGCACTTTTTTGCACACTATGGGCTAAATGGCCAGGTTACTTGGACCCTGAAGGCTCACAGAAGGTTTAGAGGAGGGGACCCACTGGAACAGCTGTTGGGAGACAGATGGTAGCCTCCCGTCAAGGCCATCCTCTCTCGCATACGGACCACGGGTTAGCGTCCCATCCGACGGACGGATGGTCCGGCCTTATACCAAACCCATCGGTGACCCCTAATGGCCGTAAGCAAAGCAGGAAATTTTGCGGAGATAAATCTTAACGCTGACCCAGCTGGGACTCGAACCTGGGAACTGTACATTACGAGCTCTTGCGCACTACCTACTGAGCCACCCCCGCCCCTTTGTAAAAAAGACAAATACTTTTTTTTTGTAATTTCCATCGGGGGTGGGAGGAGATACTATTTTTTATATGCCCAAGGAGATGGGGGAGGGGGGGGAGTGGAAATAAACGTGTGCGAGTTTCCAAAAGAGTCTTATTCAACCCTCCCTAGTAATGACCATGCGTTTTCCATTCCTGCAAGGTAGAGGCTTTCTACTCCTGTGAATTAAAGTATGCCACTGGGCCCAGCTGTCTGTATTTCTTGAACTGAACGTTCAGGGCAATTATTTTAAAGGGTAAGTTATTTTACCTCCGAGTAGCGCTGACCAGGTCACAAGAACCCCAAGGTCTCAAAACAGAGTAGAGATAGAGGATTCATTGGACAGAGGCGACCTTAGGTCAGGGTCATCCAGGGGTTTTCTTTAATGTGCATTAAATATGGTTGTCCATACAAGTAGGTAATCAAAGAGAGAGAGTGCAAGGGATTTCTGTTGCAGAGTCGAATATTTGGGAGAGGGGGAGTGGCTTTCAGAATGATAGTAATAGAGGGAAAAAAATTATTAAACTTAATTATATTTCACGCATTTTTCAAGAATTTTTTTTAAAGATCTGTGAAACAGAGGGGGAAATGTTGGAAATCCAGTCTCTTGGCCATTCTTCCCCTCTCTTCTCCTTTTCATTTTTTCAGGCTCGATTGTGTTTCTTGACCCCCAACTTTTTTTCCAGATCCGGGCCTGCTCTATCGATGCACGGTAACTAAATGTCTGACGAGAAAGAGGTCAATAGTAATAAGGCAATTTCATCTATCACTAGTATTTTGACAAACAGTGTTTCTATAATTACTGTACTCTCTATATAAAATTAATTAATTAATTATTTCTCAAGCTTGTCACATTGGGTTGGGTTGTTTTACCTCTGAGCGGCACTTTTTTGCACACCATGGGCTAAATTGGCCAGGTCACATGGACCCCGTAGGCTCCAGGAAGGTTGGGGGAGGGGACCCACTGGAACAGCTGTTGGGAGACAGATGGTAGCCTCCCGTCAAGGCCATCCAGCGTGTTCTTTAACGTGCACAGGGTATGGCTCTCCCGCACACAGGGCCACGGCTTAACGTCCCATCCGACGGACGGCGGCCTTTACCAAGCCCATTGGTGTCCCCTACTGACCGTGGGCAGGGGGGGGGGAGAATTTTGCGGAGATAAATCTCAACGCTGACCCACCTGGGACTCGAACCTGGGAACTACAGATTAAAAGCCTGGCGCGCTACCGACTGAGCCACCCCCGTCCCTCAAGCTTGTCACAAATGTTTGATAGTTTAATAAACCATAGAGACGATCTGTGAGGATGGCGAGACCACAGAAGAAAGACAACATGGAGAAACATCAATGCCTTACCCAGGGTTCGAACCCAGAACCCTTTGATTAGTAGCCAAGCGTGCTAACCACTCGTTTAATAATAATGGGAAAAATTCATGTTTTAGGAATAACATTGCTTTGTAGGGTCATCGTTTTATTACCGTTGGGAAACCATTCTCAAAGCATAGAACGATAACACAACTCTTTGTAACTAAAAAACGTATTTTTTTTTTTATTTCTGAGCCCCACTTTTTTTTTTTGCATGTAATGGACGAAGTGGCCATGACACATAAATCCCAATGGCTCAGAGAAAGAAGGCCAGAAAAGGGAATCTACTGGAGAGCTATTGGGAAACCGATGGTAGCCTTTCGTCAAGGTCAGTACAAGGCACAGGTATGGCTCTTCTGCGTTGGGTTGTTTTACCTCTGAGCGGCACTTTTTTTGCACACCATGGTCTAAATGGCCAGGTCACATGGACCCCGAAGGCTCAGAGAAGGTTGGGGGAGGGGACCCACTGGAACAGCTGTTGGGAGACAGATGGTAGCCTCCCGTCAAGGCCATCCAGCGTGTTCTTTAACGTGCACAGGGCATGGCTCTCCCGCACACGGAGCCACGGCTTAACGTCCCATCCGACGGACGGCGGCCTTTCCAAGCCCATCGGTGTCCCCTACTGACCGTGAGCAGGGCGGGGAATTTTGCGGAGATAAATCTCAACGCTGTCCCCCCTGGGAACTACAGATTACGAACCTGGCGCGCTACCGACTGAGCCATCCCCGCCCCTATCGCTCTGGGAACTAGAATGTTTATATTTAGCTTTAGGAGGAACAACTATTTCATAAATATAATTTTAAAGAACTAATAAACTGACAAAGCCACAAATCAAACTTTTAAAGTTATAAAGATAATATTTTACTGTTGTCAGTGATTAGTTCTTCAAGATACGATACAAATTGTTCCTCTTATGTTGATTAGCAGTTATTTAGGCTTAACGTCCCATCCGACGGACGGCGACCTTTCCAAGTCCATCGGTGTCCCCTACTGACCGTGGGCAGGGCGGGGAATTTTTGCGGAGGCGAGATGCGAACCCACGACCTCCTGATGAAATGTCACGTGTTCTGACGAGGGGTGTGACGTTGAACTAAGAGTGATCATTTTCTTGACAGTTGAGGGGCGGGGGTGGCTCAGTCGGTAGCGCGCCAGGCTCGTAATCTGTAGTTCCCAGGTTCGAGTCCCAGCTGGGTCAGCATTGAGATTTATCTCCGCAAAATTTCCCCGCCCTGCCCACGGTCAGTAGGGTACACCGATGGGCTTGGAAAGGCCGCCGTCCGTCGGATGGGACGTTAAGCCGTGGCCCCGTATGCAGGAGAGCCATACCCTGTACACGTTAAAGAACACGCTGGATGGCCTTGACGGGAGGCTACCATCTGTCTCCCAACAGCTGTTCCAGTGGGTCCCCTCCCCCAACCTTCTCTGAGCCTTCGGGGTCCATGTGACCTGGCCATTTAGCCCATGGTGTGCAAAAAAAGTGCCGCTCAGAGGTAAAACAATCCAATCCAATCTTGACAGTTGAACCAAACGTCGCGAAATTTCTTCAATTTATTCTCTTTATCTTGTCATTAAAATACCTTTGTTGAAAGAAAAGAATTCCAGGCCCTTTCTTGCTGAAGTGTGTGTCACCTTTTTTACTTTCCTGCATGAAACAAACTCCTACCCCCATCGAAAATCTAGTCGTCTTATACGAAATCTCAAGCCTGTCTATCTGCTTTGAAATCCGAAACAGTTGTTTTTGATATAATTTTATTTTAGCCCGATAGTGTATGTCCCATACTAAAAATAAGTTTAAAAATAACTATAAAATTTTGTTCCATGTGGAATACAGAATATCATTTTTATCATTTCAGTTTAATTTTTATTTTCTTCTGTCCGGTTGAATATTTTAGTAATTGGGAAAACCTATTCAAGTCTTATTCTTAGAACAAAATTCTCGGACTTCCCTTGCAGTTCCCAGGTTCGAGTCCCAGCTGCGTAAGCGTTGATATTTATCTCCGCAAAATTCCCTGCCCTGCCCACGGTCAGTAGGGGACACCGATGAGTTTGTAAATGCCGCCGTTCGTCGGATGGGACGTTAAGCCGTGGCCCCGTGTGCGGGAGAGCCATACCCTGCGCACGTTAAAGAACACGCTGGATGGCCTTGACGGGAGGCTACCATCTGTCTCCTAACAAGTGTTCCATTGGGTCCCCTCCCCCAACCTTCTCTGAGCCTTCGGGGTCCATGTGACCTGGCCATTTAGCCCATGGTTGGCAAAAAAAGTGCCTCGCAGAGGTAAAACAACCCAACCCAGACTCCCCCGAAACGAGAGAACGTCCCTGCCTTCTTGATAGAGTGTGCACTCTTAAGATTTCTTCATTTGATATGCTTCTGCTAGTAGCTCTGGCAGGATCCGTAGGCAAGGGCGTGAGAGGGCCCCCATCTCGGGCCCCCGCTCTACAGGAAAAAATTAAAATTAGTGGACAGAAAATAGAAAAGAGCGAAGGAAAATGTACAAACCGAAGAAAAGACAAGAAAATGAGAAAGCTGCCTTAAACCCACCTCATCCTCCCCCCTGAGATTTCTAGTTCAAAGAAGAAACAAGGAGTCCCCGAAAATATTTCTTTCCCGGGGCCCCACGAATGCTAAGGGTGGCATTGTGAATCAATTTACTCAATCAGTAAAAGTTATTGGTAATTCCTAACCCAGCAAAAATTTTGTTAGAATTTTAAAATTAAAAATTATGAAATTGTCTAGGAAACAATGAGAAAGGCAAGTTATTCCCTAAAAAATGAGGAGTCCCCGAAAATATTTCTTTCCCGGGGCCCCACGAATGCTAAGGGTGGCATTGTGAATCAATTTACTCAATCAGTAAAAGTTATTGGTAATTCCTAACCCAGCAAAAATTTTTTTAGAATTTTAAAATTAAAAATTACGAAATTGTCTAGGAAACAATGAGAAAGGCAAGTTATTCCCTAAAAAATGATAAATGTACAGAAGAAAAATTAATTTTTCCATTTGATCACTGATTAACGAATTAATGAATTCTTATAACCGAATTAAAGCTATGGCTACTAGATGGCGCCACTTTTAGTACTGATAGCGTGTTTGGATTTTCGCTTTATTTGTAGAAGTTCGTAAGTCCCAAATATTTCATTTTTAGGCAAGGAAAGTGCGTATTACAGGGATATATCATGGAACAATGGTGTGTACAGAGACTGCCATTTTCTTTTTGACATGTTTGAATCTCATTTGACGGACTTGAACTTCTGTTTTTCGAAGACTCCCATGAAAAATATATGATATTGAACCTCAAGAGGGAGGGAATTGTACCTCCCCTTGGGTACCCTACTGTCAAGGGAGGGGTCAAGGGTACCATGCTCCCATCACTTGAGAATGCTAATAACCGGAACGGCGAAAAAATTATTAAAAAAGTATATATTTCACGTATTTTTCAAGAAAATTTTTAAGACCATTAAAATGGAGAGAAAAATTTAATACCGGAACGGCGTTCCGGCTCGATTCAGTCAATTGGTCCCTCCAACTTTATTTCTTAGATCTGGGCTTGGTCTGTTGTCAGGGGCGGATTTATCGATAAGCAGACTAAGCGGCCGCTTAGGGCCCCGGCTCCTGAGGAGGCCCCCCAAGCGTTCTGTGAATTGCTTTCATAATTGTAGTGGTCATTTCAACTAGACACCATAGGGCCCCCTAAATGTTGTTTCGCTTGGACCTCTAAATCCGTTACTAATTCTGTTGTAATGAGAATCTTCTATTCCAAGTGTTAATTTTTATTCAGTCGATAAGAATCCTAGCTTATTAGTTCGGTTGCTAAGACACAAACTTATGAATTTTGGTCCTATAAATAAGAAATAGAACTACATTTATATTTTTTATTTTTATATAAAATATATAAAAAAAACCCTTCAGAAACTGATGTCGAAAGATTCGTGAGGGTTTGATTGTTATACCTCTGAGCTTCCCTCTTTTTGCACACAATGGGTTGGGGCGGGGGTGGCTCAGTCGGTAGCGCGCCAGGCTTGTAATCTGTAGTTCCCAGGTTCGAGTCCCAGCTGGGTGAGCGTTGAGATTTATCTCGCAAAACTCCCCGCCCTGCCCACGGTCAGTAGAGGACACCGATGGGCTTGGAAAGGCCGCCGTCCGTCGGATGGGACGTTAAGCCGTGGCCCCGTGTGCGGGAGAGAGCCATGCCCTGTGCACGTTAAAGAACACGCTGGATGGCCTTGACGGGAGGCTACCATCTGTCTCCCAACAGCTGTTCCAGTGGGTCCCCTCCCCCAACCTTCTCTGAGCCTTCGGGGTCCATGTGACCTGGCCATTTAGCCCATGGTGTGCAAAAAAGTACCGCTCAGAGGTAAAACAACCCAACCCAACCCACACAATGGGCTAAATGGCCAGGTCACAAGGACCCACTGGACAGCTGTTGGGAGACAAATGATAGCCTCCCGTCAAAGCCATTCCTGTGTGTTCTTTAACGCGCACAGGATATGGATTTCCCCTCAAAGGGCGCCACGACTTAATGTCTTATCCGAGGGATGGCTGCTTTTCCAAGCCCATCGGTGTCCCTTACTGACCAAGGTTAAGGCAGATATAAATTTCAACGATGGCACAGGTGGGATTCGGTTCTGAGAGCTGCAGCTTACGAGCCTGGAGCTCTACCGACTGAGCCACCCCCGCTCCGGAATCGTGAAGAATTGTATATGAACAACAGCACAAATTTAAAGTTTCTCTGCAGTCTAAAACAGAAGAAAAACCTTTTCTTTATCGGTAGCTTTTTAAAGCTTTGGTTGCGTGCTATAGGTAAAAAAAGAAATCCTGTTTCCAATATTAGGTGGCAAGAGATTGAGAATAAAAAAAAAAATAAATACCCCCTCAAGCAGCTGCTTGCCACAGAGGTCTGACAGGAGCCTGTCAGTTTATATGCCACAGTAGGAGATCTGATAGGATGGCAGGACCTCAGCAGAAAAACGACACATACATCCATGCCTTATCCGGGGCTCGAACCCAGGTCCCTTAGATCAGTAGCGGGGATACCGATATACATCGAAAGGCAGCCACCGGAAGTGACGTTAAACCGCAGTCCCGTGTGCAGTAGAGCCGATACCCTTTGCCCGTAAAAGACGCTGGATGAAGTTGACGGGAACTTTCATCTGTCACCTCTCAGCTTCTTAGTAGGTCCCGTTTCTCTGAGACTTTAGGGTACTTGTGACCTGGCCATTTAGCGCATTTAATAAAAAGAAAAAGGTTCCAGGGTTGGGTTGTTTTACCTCTGAGCGGCACTTTTTTGCACACCATGGGCTAAATGGGCAGGTCACAAGGACCCCGAAGGCTCAGAGAAGGTTGGGGGAGGGGACCCACTGAGAACAGCTGTTGGGAGACAGATGGTAGCCTCCCGTCAAGGCCATCCAGCGTGTTCTTTAACGTGCACAGGGTATGGCTCTCCCGCACACGGGGCCACGGCTTAACATCCCTTCCGACGGACGGCGGCCTTTTCAAGCCCATCGGTGTCCTCTACTGACCGTGGGCAGGCGGGGAGTTTCGCGGAGATAAATCTCAACGATGACCCAGTTGAGACTCGAACCTGGGAACTGCAGATTACGAGCCTGGCGCGCTACCGACTGAGCCACTCCCGCCCCTAAAGGTTCCAGGTAAAACAACCTAAGAAAGGTTCATTTCAAAACAGAAAACACGTTGTGACACATATTTCATAGTTTTCTCATTGTTTAAAATTACACGTACGGCAGATTTTAATATATCATTCAGCGATTCTCAGCGATTCTCGGTCTCATGCAGTCATTTCTGTCTTCCTCTCCCTCCTTTGAGTCAGCGTTGAGATTTATCTCCGCGAAATTCCCCGCCCTGCCCACGGTCAGTAGGGGACACCGATAGGCTTGGAAAGGCCGCCGTCCTTCGGATGGGATGTTAAGCCGTGGTTCCCATGTGCGGGTTGGGTTGGGTTGTTTTACGTCTGAGCGGCACTTTTTTGCATATCATGGGCTAAATGGCCAGGTCACATGGACCACGAAGACTCAGAGAAGGTTGGGGGAGGGGACCCACTGGAACAGCTGTTGGGAGACAGATGGTAGCCTCCCGTCAAGGCCATCCAGTGTGTTCTTTAACGTGCACAGGGTATGGCTCTCCGGATTGGGTTGGGTTGTTTTACTTCTGAGCTGCACTTTTTTGCACACCATGGGCTAAATGGCCAGGTCACATGGACCCCGAAGGCTCAGAGAAGGTTGGGGGAGGGGACCCACTGGAACAGCTGTTAGGAGACAGATGGTAGTCTCCAGTCAAGGCCATCCAGCGTGTTCTTTAACGTGCACAGGGTATGGCTCTCCGGATTGGGTTGGGTTGTTTTACTTCTGAGCTGCACTTTTTTGCACACCATGGGCTAAATGGCCAGGTCACATGGACCCCGAAGGCTCAGAGAAGGTTGGGGGAGGGGACCCACTGGAACAGCTGTTGGGAGACAGATGGTAGTCTCCAGTCAAGGCCATCCAGCGTGTTCTTTAACGTGCACAGGGTATGGCTCTCCCGCACACGGGGCCACGGACGGCGGCCTTTCCAAGACCATCGGTGTCCCCTACTGACCGTGGGCAGGGCGGGGAATTTTGCGGAGATAAATCTCAACGCTGACCCAGCTGGGACTCGAACCTGGGAAGTACAGATTACGAGCCTGGCGCGCTACCGACTGAGCCACCCCCTGTCCAGTCAGTCCCCTTCACTAAAACCTTCTCTAAGCAGCAGCAGTCTCAAGTCTGTAGAGTGCCATTTAGGGAGGTATGAAAGATTTTGTGGTCCAGAAGTGGCACTCTTAACTTTATTAATGGATTATTTAGTATTTAAGATTCCTTTCAGAAGCAGAAGGCAACGAGAGTATTTCTGGAAAAGAAAAGGAATGACGACCAATCGGAATTTACAGATTCTCTTTTAGGCGCCATAGTCACCTCCTTATGGCTGCCACTCTCTCTGAGCCCTTATAATCTGACCATTTAGCCGATTATATGCTAAAAAAGTGCCGCTCAGAAGAAAAGAACTCAAAAACGAACTAAATCCCGGTAGCATTTGATCATATCAAATATGCAATTGGAATAATAAGTAAATTTTTTAATTTTGAAAAATGAATAGGGCAAAATTTCGCGGCCTCTTCTGAGTTAGCCTTGCAAAAATTAATCTCTAAGCGTATTTATAACTTTCCTGAATATATTGTTGAGTTGGGTTGATTTTACCCTTGAGGCGCACTGGGTTGTGTTGTTTTACCTCTGAGCGGCACTTTTTTGCACACCATGGGCTAAATGGCCAGGTCACATGGACCCCGAAGGCTCAGAGAAGGTTGGGGGAGGGGACCCACTGGAACTGCTGTTAGGAGACAGATGGTAGCCTCCCGTCAAGGCCATCCAGAGTGTTCTTTAACGTGCACAGGGTATGACTCTCCCACACACGGGGCCACGGCTTAACGTCCCATCCGACGGACGGCGGCCTTTCCAAGCCCATCGGTGTCCCCTACTGACCGTGGGCAGGGCGGGGATTTTTGCGGAGATAAATCTCAACACTGACCCAGCTGGGACTCGAACCTGGGGACTACAGATTACGAGCCTGGCGCGCTACCGACTGAGCCACCCCCGCCCCGAGGCGCACTGGACAGCTCTTGAAGCCTACCGTCAAGCCATCCAATGTGTTCTTTAACGTGCACAGGGTATGGTCCTCCTGCACACCGTACCACGGCTGTAAGTCACTTCTGATGGACGATGGCCTTTTCAAGTCCGTCGGTGTCCTCTACTCACCGAAGGGAGGGCGGGGGTTAGCGGAGATAAATCTCAAAGCTATCACAGGTGGGACTCGAACCTGGGAACTGCAGATTACGAACCTGGTGCGTTACCGAGTTGTTCGGGTATTTTTTTGAGTGATTGTATATAAATGTATTAAAAAAATTTTATTCGTTGAAATTTTGATGATGTCGTTAAAAAATTTCTTACCTAAAAGCAAGAAAAATTAACTTGAAAAAATAACATAGTTTTTAGTGCAATGGTGGTTAGTGCGCTTGGCTACTGACCTAAGGGACCTGGGTTCGAGGCCCGGGTAAGGCATGGATGTGTGTGTCGTTTTTCTGCTGAGGGCCTGCCATCCTCTCAGACCTTCTACTATGGCATATAAACTGACAGGCTCCTGTCAGACCTCTGTGGCAAGCAGCTGCTTGAGGGGGTATTTATTTATTTTATAAGAAAAATCGTTATAAATATACAGGGTGTTACAAAAATATAGGTACACACTTTTAGGGGAGGTAGATAACATCTAAAGGAATGAGAATCATATAGGAACCCATAACCGGAAACGTCACCGTAAGTCAATAGGCGGTACTGTTCATCAGTGCGCTAGAGGGGAAATTTCGGATTTCCTCATTCGAGCGGTAGTCGGCTTACAAAGAGCATGCAAAGATATTCGAACAGGGAGCTGGCAGACATCCACTTAGTGTATGGAATAGCTGAGGGCAACGGACGAGCCGCTCAACGAATATATCAAGAACGCTTCCCACACAGACATGTACCGAGCCACCGTTTGTTTGCGCGTGCGCATCAAAATTTGTGCGATTATGGGTCATTAAGATGTAGCAGAAGTGAGGGCAGACCACGATCGACGCGTACTCCCGCCAGGGAAGAAAGTATGTTGGATGCCGTGAGACTAATCCTAGTACCAGCACACGTGCCGTTGCCTCTGCCTTAGGAGTGTCTCGTTGCAGTGTACAGCGTGTTTTGCATGGCGAGTCCTTACACCCCTTTCATCTCCAAAGGGTTCAGTTACTTCTACCCGCAGATCATCCTGCACGTGTGCGTTTTGCGCAGTGGTATCTCCAAGAAAGTGCCCAAGATGTGAATGTCCCAGCTTATGTTTAGTTTACTGATGAGGCCAGTTTCACTCGGGATGGCATATTCAATCAGCACAATGCGCATTTGTGGGCTCACGAGAACCCCCACGGTGTGCGCACCCATGCGGCACAACATGTTTCGCAGTAAAGGTGTGGGCAGGTTTGGTCGGCGACTGCTTAGTCGGGCCATACCTTTTACCATCCCGCATGACCTCCGCGAAGTATCTGATCTTTTTGGAACAGGTTCTACCAGGCTTATTTGCCCATGTTCCAGCAAATGTGAGACGCAACATGTGGTTTCAACATGATGGGGCGCCTTCCCATTATGGAAGGTGTGTTCGTGCACATTTGAACATGTCTTTTGGGCAACGATGGATTGGGCGTGCTGGACCAGTTGCCTGCCCCCCCCCCCATGCTCACCTGATTTAACGAGCTTTGATTTCTTTCTGTGGGGGGCCCTCCAAGCTACCGTGTATGAATCGCCTGTGGAGTCTAACATGGATCTCGTGGCAAGGCTCGTCTGTGCTGCTGCTACTATCAAAGAAACTCTGGTGTGTTCGACCGTGTCAGGCAATCAATGCTCCGTCGGTGTCACGCATTCATCGCGTCTCATGGTGGAAACTTCGAGTATCTGCTGTAACATTATGAAATGTATCTCTAGTACGCCATTTGTAATAATTATGTCCAATAAACGTTTTCCCATTAATCTCTGTCTTGTGTCCTTTCAGATCTTGTACCTCTGCTACCACTTTCCCATGACGTTTCCGGTTATGGGTTCCTATGTAATTCTCATTCCTTTAGATGTTATCTACCTCCCCTAAAAGTTTGTACCTATATTTTTGAGACACTCTGTATATAATTAAAGAGCTATTTATACATATATACCATACAATTTTAAGTTTTTCTCTTACAAAAAACTTGCATTTTTAATTTTGAAAATAAATTTTTTAACTATAAACAATAAATAAATCATCCTTCTAACAGCTGCTTGCCACAGAGGTCTGATTGGAGCCTGTAAGTAAAAAAAACATATTTCTGATTATTTTTTTTTTGCCATGAACCCTGGATTGGGCAATGTGAAAACCTAAATTTAAATTACATTTGTAGTGGCTGAATGGGACCTTATTCTCTATACTCGCGTGATATCACCTCAGTCAGGCTAAAGCTAGTAAGACCAGTTCGCTACCATTATTATGATAGTACGTATTTTTTTATTATTTTTATTTTTATTTATTTCTTGAGGGCCGCACAAAATGACTTCAACGGCCTCATATGGCGTTTCATACCCTCGACATAAATCTCAGGTCGGGTCAAAATTAAATCACTCGATATTGGAGAAAAAGTTGTCAGTGGTCCGAATGCAGGGGGCGGGGGTGGCTCAGTCGGTAGCGCGCCAGGCTCGTAATCTGCAGTTCCCAGGTTCGAGTCCCAGTTGGGTCAGCGTTGAGACTTATCTCCGCAAAACTCCCAGCCCACAGTCAGTAAGAGACATCGATGGACTTGGAAAGGCCGCCGTCCGTCGGATGGGACGTTAAGCCGTGGCCACGTGTGCGAGAGAACGCATACCCTGCGCACGTTAAAGAACAGCCTTGATGGGAGGCTACCATCCGTCTCCCAACAGCTGTTCCAGTGGGTCCCCTCCCCCAACCTTCTCTGAACCTTCGGGGTCCTTGCGACCTGGCCATTTAGCCCATGGTGTGCAAAAAACGCTTTACCGCTCAGAGGTAAAACAACCCATAATGCAGACCTAGGTTTGCTAGCTGATCCCTGCAGCAGACTGTCCACCTGCGGCGGTACCGGAAATGTCCCCACCCCCCCTGCGCAAAAATGTCTCGGGAGCACTTTTGTGCAAATGAATTAGCTTGTAGTTATTTGAATTTTTATGATTAGAATTTATATTAATAGCTTTGTTTTAAGATTTTCTCTAGTTATTAATAAATTTTTAGAATCCTCAGATATTTCACGTAAAACCAAAATTATTACACTTTGCTGCATAAAATGCAAATATGTGCGCTTTGATTCAAACGATTACCGCATATTTCCCATGGAGGTAGGAAGATAAGGAGACGCCCTAACGCGCTTTCCCTGTGCAAGGAAAATGATGCTTAGGCAGCAGGGCGGTAGCCATATTGTTGCATTCAAAACAAACCGTCTGCCGCTGCAATCAAGCCTACTTTTCACGTGCTATACTCAGTTTTACTGTGCGTTATATACGGGAAGATTATTTTTTTACGGCTAAGAGAAAGCCCATTTAACCTATTTGGAATTTATATTGCTTTTTTTAATGCAATGAATATTTCCATACAGAATTACTGTATAGCAGAACTATTTATGTATTTCGTTGAATACGACAATAGCAAACAATTACCAGATTTTGAAAGTTTATTTATACTGCACTGAAAACAGTAGAACACATTTTATGGATAAAACAATAAACATTATATGCAATAGCAACATTTAAACTGCAGAAAAATCACATTTGTAAGATTCAGAAAATAGATGTTTTACGTTAAAAAAATTCTCATTCCACAAAAATAAAAAAAATTTGCTTAACAAAACTAAATAAAGCCAATAGTATAAGAAGTAAAAAAAAGAGCTAAAAAGGCATATATATTTATACAAAAAAAAAAACCGCCCCAGATGGTGGCTCGAACCCACCAGCTCTATGTTTGTACCCTCAGCTTCACATCTCTCCCCCATCTCATGCTCATTCTCCTCCCTCAACCAGAGTTAACAATCAATACAAAATACACAATTATTACAATCTCTCAAAAAATATCTCATAAGGATTGAAATACATCCTTCCTCAGCCACAAAGGAAAATTTCAAAATAATATCTGAAAAAACTATATGAAAAAAAAAGCAACTAAAAATTATAAAAAAAATAAATATAAATACCCCCTCAAGCAGCTGCTTGCCACAGAGGTCTGACAGGCGCCTGTCAGTTTATATGCCACAGTAGGAGATCTGAGAGGATGGCAAGACCTCAGCAGAAAAACGACACAAACAGCCATGCCTTACCCGGGGCTCGAACCCAGGTCCCGTAGATCAGTAGCCAAGCGCGCTAACCACTCGGCCACGGGACGGCCACTAAGCAAAAATAATAAAAAATTAAAAAAAATATATCCACAGGGTGAAGGGATATATAATATCCATTAAAAAAAAAGGCAACGTTCCAAACAGTGGCTTGAACCCGACATCTCAGTGTCTGACTCCTCAGTCTCTCATACCTATCTTCATGTACGCCTAACCTACCCCTCAACCGAAGTAAAAATAAAACAACTACAAGCAATAAACTCGCTCTATTTGAAATCCATACAGAATTAAATAAATTAAGTATTCACCTTAAAAGGGACAATTAGAACCCTATCAGAAGAGTTAACGAAAAGGAGAAAAGCATTACACTCTCCTCTCCTCTTTTAACTAAAATTATTTAAACAATTTGAAAAATATTCACCCTAACTAATGATCGCTGTCACTCACCTATGAAAATTTACACCATATACATTAAATTAATCTAAAAAGAAATTCAAAAACATAAGACTCCAATCCAGGAAAGAAAGGGAGCATTAAAACAAAACCCTTAAATGCTATCCAAATTAAAAAAAAAAGATTATATTTCTCACCTTATGAAAATACTTTATTGTAATTTACTTTTCCCTTCTTACACTGAACTTATTAAATCATGAAGAGAGAGGAATTTAAACACTGAAACATTTAAACAAATTAATATCTAATACTTCCACCTAAAATAAAATAAAAAACAAAAAGAAACTCCTTGATATTTTAATCACCTCTATTTAAAAGTATGTAAATTCATAATCCATTAAATAGAATACACACTAATATTCAATTAGAGCCAACAAAATGTTTTAACTGAGAAAGCCTGCAGAATTAATTCTCAAATAAGTGTAACGTAAAATCAATCAATCAATATAAGAAGTACATCTTCACATTTATCACTGAGTACAATCTGAAGAAAATAAAAAAAAAATCTGGTGAAGAATCGAGGTTTGTAACACGAAATAAAACGGATTTCATAGCGGGGTAAATTTCAACACGAAGTTGCTTGTATCATTATATAATTATTTAAACTTTTATAAAAATGACAAACTTATCGATGAAAGGTAATTCCTGGTATCTTTTTTGAAGGGCGATTCGTGCAGCCGTAAGCTGAACAGACTGCCGTAATACAAATGTCGAAAAAAGTTAAATTTTTATAGCGCAACAATTCGTTACTCACCTATACTACTGATCAATGTTTTGAATAGAACAACATGGCTGCCGCGCAGTCGCCGTAGCATCATTTTCAAGTGCTTAGGGCTCCTCCTCTTATCTTTCTACCTTCATGATATTTCCTCAGATAAGACGATAGTTGAATCATAAAAAAGGCCCCCAAAATCCGGGTCGTCTTATAGGACGGATACAAAAAAAATTAGATTGAAATTTATATAAATTGAAACCATTATTACTACAATTTATCGAAAAATCTATCATATTATTTAAATACGCTATATGAAAATACATTACATTGTAATAGTAAAACAATACTGAAACAAAATAAATATTAAAAGTTATGTTTATTGAGCTACTGAGGAAAATCGGATAAACCGTAATTATTTACTAGTACAGAGTAGGGTATGTCCACAAAATAGAATAGCCAATACGACGCTTTTGTGAATAGTCAAGGTCATTATTACCCGAATGCCCGAATCAGTGCGAATGTTTGCGAATAGGACATAATTCCGTATACGCTATACGGTATTATTACCCAGATGATGATCGCCGATCTAAACTAAATTCATAGGCCGTTGATAGTTTGGGGTCGTCTTATAGGACAGATATATGCTAAAACTATAAAACTTTGACGAAAATTTATACCTCGTCTTATCTGAAGGTCGTCTTATCTGCGGAAATATACGGTATCTTAATTTTATACCTATACTGAATGATTATAAAACGTTATTAATATCGTGTATATTCTTTAGGAAATTAAGGGAAGGCTTTGAGAAAACGAGTTCTGTCTCACAGATAGCAAGGAGAGGAATTTCTAGGGGCAAAAAGGAAGCTCGCGATCCGTTAATATTAGTTCAAAGCTATGGAAAAAAATTGTTGTATATAAAATTACCGCATAAATTTTATTCAAAAAAATTTAGAGGCCCTCCTAACCGTAGCCGTCTCGTGGCCGAGTGGTTAGCGCACTTGGCTACTGATCAAAGGAACTAGTCCCCCCCCCCCCCCCCCCCGATAAGGCATGGATGTCTGTATTGTTTTTTTGCTGAGGTCTCGCCATCTTCACAGACCAACTACGGCGTATAAACTGACAGGCTCCTGTCAGGATTGGGTTGTTTTACCTCTGAGTGGCGCTTTTTATGCACACTATGAGCTAAATGGCCAGGTCACAGGGAACCCGAAGACTAAGAGAGATTGGGGGAGGGGACCCACTGGAACAGCTGTTGGGAGACAGATGGTAGCCTCCCGTCAAGGCCATCCAGCGTGTTCTTTAAAGTGAGCAGGGTATGGCTCTCTCCTACATTCGGGCCACGACTCAATGTTCCATCCGACGGATGGCGGCCTTTCCAAGACCATCGGTGTCCCCTACTGACCGTGGGCAGGGCGGGGAATTTTGCGGAGATAAGTCTCAGCGCTGACCCAGCTGGGACTCGAACCTGGGAACTGCAGATTACGAGCCTGGCACATTAACGACTGATCCACCCCCACCTATTCCTGTCAGACCCCCGTGGCAAGCAGTTGCTTTAGGGTGTATTTTTTTTCCTTACCTTGGCACACCCTCGCAGCGCAGCGGTTGTGTCAGGAACGTACCCAGGATTTAGTTTTTTTCTTCTTAGTGGTCAGAGTATAAGACTCGAATAAGGTTTTCCAATTACTAATTACTCCACCGCAGAGGAATAGTAAAATGGAAAATGAAGAAAAAAAAAAACGACAAAGTTGCATTTATATGAAAAGAAATACGCTGCATAATGAATTAAGAGAGAGAGAATACAAAATACCATTTTAGACATTAATAACTTTGTGAAGAGTTCACGTAAACGTTTATCTTTCTGTTGAAATTCTCCTAACTGTCATCGAAGCTGCCTGACTGTGATCCGTGTTCAAGAGTTTGACTAAAGCATTTAACGGCGTAATCTCCTCAAATGTTCACTAAGAGAGGCATCAAGTTCCTCGCATACGGAGAGCAAACCTAGCAATCACTCGGTGGTTTGCAATGCAGATCAGATGCAAATTACCGCTTTTAAAATTTGCACATGAATATTCATGCCAAGAAAACACGGAACGGAGTTGTGAAGGAACAAGGGAAGACAGAGGCGAGCGCGCGCTTTTTGCTGCAGTAGTTTTTATGTCCGTAACTGTGTAATGTGAGTTTTACAGCTTTATGGTCCTCTTGCTTGAACAGCAACAACATGTTGTAAAAACTACCGCTAATGTGTTTTCATCTCAATAAATTTACGGGTGATAAAATATTCAATATATCACGATACCCACTTGACGACGTAGACACTGCTTGCTGCGAAAGAGAAGAGGATTTGGGAGCTGAGATTCTTTCGCAATTGAATGCTCCAGGTTAAAACAAATAATGGTTTCGCTTAAGTAAGTTGACTTCCCGTTTTGTATGCAGACGATGCATTTGAGTTCTGTTCGAACGATCGCTTAAAGCAGTGGTTCTCAACCTTTTATGCTTCACGCACCCTCTGGAAATCTGTATGTAATTGGCGTACCCCTTGTATAGATAGATAAAACTATAAATAAAAAAATAATAAATACCCCCTCAAGCAGCTGCTTGCCACAGAGGTCTGACAGGAGCCTGTCAGTTTATATGCCAGAGTAGAAGGTCTGAGAGGATGGCAGGACCTCAGCAGAAAAACACACACATCCATGCCTTAACCCGGGGCTCGAACCCAGGTCCCTTAGATCAGTAGCCAAGCGCACTAACCACTCGGCCATGTAGTTATAGTATAACAATGGGAATAAAATAAAACATATATATCAGTGGTTCTCAACCTTTTATGCTTCACGTACCCCCTGGAAATGTGTATGTGACTGGCGTATCCCTTGTATAGATAGATAAAACTATAGTTATAGTATAACAATGGGAATAAAATAAAACATATATATCAGTGGTTCTCAACCTTTTATGCTTCACGTACCCCCTGGAAATGTGTATGTAACTGGCGTACCCCTTGTATAGATAGATAAAACTATAGTTATAGTATAACAATGGGAATAAAATAAAACATATATATATCAGTGGTTCTCAACCTTTTATGCTTCACGTACCCCCTGGAAATGTGTATGTAATTGGCGTACCTCTTGTATAGATAGATAAAACTATAGTTATAGTATAACAATGGGAATAAAATGAAACATATATATCAGTGGTTCTCAACCTTTTATGCTTCACGTACCCCCTGGAAATGTGTATGTAACTGGCGTACCCCTTGTATAGATAGATAAAACTATAGTTATAGTATAACAATAGGAATAAAATAAAACATATATATCAGTGGTTCTCAACCTTTTATGCTTCACGTACCCCCTGGAAATGTGTATGTAACTGGCGTACCCCTTGTATAGATAGATAAAACTATAGTTATAGTATAACAATGGGAATGAAATAAAACATATATATCAGTGGTTCTCAACCTTTTATGCTTCACGTACCCCCTGGAAATGTGTATGTAACTGGCGTACCCCTTGTATAGATAGATAAAACTATGGTTATAGTATAACAATGGGAATAAAATAAAACATATATATCAGTGGTTCTCAACCTTTTATGCTTCACGTACCCCCTGGAAATGTGTATGTAACTGGCGTACCCCTTGTATAGATAGATAAAACTATAGTTATAGTATAACAATGGGAATAAAATAAAACATATATATCAGTGGTTCTCAACCTTTTATGCTTCACGTACCCCCTGGAAATGTGTATGTAACTGGCGTACCCCTTGTAGAGATAGATAAAACTATAGTTATAGTATAACAATGGGAATAAAATAAAACACTGACTTTGTGACTAGATCTAGCGACTTTTGAGCTCTCACGGCGTACCCCAAAATATTTTACCGCACATCCCTTGGGGGTACGCGTGTCCACGTTGAGAAACCCTGAATTATAGATTAATTAGCGAGTAATGAACAGAAAGGATCTAAAGGCCTTTGAAAAAGAGGGAGACCAGGAATGTGGTGAGTGGACAACGTCAAGCATGATCAATTTAGAACTTGGTTGTTTTACTTCTGAGCGGCAGTTTTTGCACACAATGGGCTAAATGGCCAAGTGGGTTCATGAAGAAGGAGACCCACTAGACAGCTGTTAGGAGTCAGGTGGAAACTCCCTGTGAAGTTTCCCAGCGTGTTCTTAAACGTGCACAGGGTATGGCTCTCCCGTACACGGCGTTACATCCAACTTGAAGGACGGCGGCCTTTCTAAGACCATCGGGGTTCCCTTTCTGACCGAGGACAGAATGGTGGTTAGAGGAGATAAATCTCAACGCTGGCACAGTTGGGACTCGAACCTGGGAACTGCAGATTGCGAGTGTAGCGCTCTACTGGCTGAGCCAACTGACTGAGTCTGAGAAGATCAATGAATATGGCGAAACCTGAGCAGAAAGACAACACAACATCCATATCTGGGACTCGAACCCAGGTCTCTTTACTCCCGCAGCTAATCGCGCTAAGCACTCTGCCGCCCAAGAACAAGAAAATGCAGAAGAGCAAAAAAAGATTCCTAGAGTTTAAAATCAAAATACAAATCACAGCGCGGTGTTTCGCAGAATCGTGTTTGCGATCTTTGTTCTGAAGAGATTCTATCCATTGTACCAAATTTGTGGAATCCTCAGATGAATGATCATCCTGATTCGACGAACAACAGAGTTCAAGAGAGAAGAGGCATTGAGGAGGGAGAGACTGCACAGGGTCTCCGGAGACTTAAAGGTTAATTTCGGAGGTTAATTAAAAGTTTAATGCTTTGAAGGTTAATGCCACTAACGTTAATGGCATTAACTTTCAAAGATGGGACTCATGATTAATACTGGTGGTGGTCGAGAATTCCTGTCAGCAGAGCTGTATGGACAAACATTAACCAAACATGTTCACAAAGATATAATCTTTAATAGAAATATTTACCATAATGTTTGACGTGTTAATATTAATTGCTTTTCTCAGGAAATTAATCATCTGATTTACCCAGCGAAAAATAATAGTCATTGGTTTTATAATTTGTTTTTAAAATTGCATTCGCAGTTTAATACATCAGTGTAGGGTGGGATTGAAGTTTTCAGTGAATAACGGACTTTTATTTCGATGTTTTATTATCTGAAAACTCTTACAGGAAAAAAAAGGGAACTTAGCGGGCATCCCACTGTGTTGACCTTCTTCACTGTTGCTTTTTTGTTTCTTTTTTTTACTGTCCCGGAAGCCATTGTAGGACCACAGTTACAATAACACGCTTGGAGGTCTGTCCAGAAATATCAGAAGATATTGATACAGATCAGTCTGCAAAGTAACTCCAAGAAAAACACAAGATGGAGTTTGACTTGGAAGGAACAGAACACACGGGAAAACTTTTGATGTGAAACGAAGTCAGCTATTTTCCTTTCAGGGAGAGTTTCGTGCAAGTTGTCAGACGAGACGAAAGCTGTTTTATTGTTTTTCCTTTTTTTACCAGTTCAATAACGATGTTTTGTGGTTTTATATTCAAATGGGGCAGTGACAGATTACATATAATTAGTCGTGAAGAATCTTTACTGTTTTTGTTTTCTGGTAAGAAATTGGTTAATCATATTTGGTTTTTGTTTGTACTTTCGAATTTAAATAATTACTGTAGTCATTTTTTACCTTGCATAAAAGAAGGTTTTAGCGATTTTTTATAGACTCTGTGGTTGAGATATATTCAAATGTAAAATATGTAACTGAACTTCGGTTAAAATTAATATTTATACCAAGAGAAAGATGGTTCTCTGAGAAGCACTGTTCTCATAGAATGGGCTAAATGATTAAGTTTGGGTTGTTTTACCTCTGAACGGCACTTTTTGCACACCATGGGCTAAATGGTCAGGTCACATGGACCCCGAAGGCTCAGAGAAGGTTGGGGGAGGGGATCCACTGGAATAGCTGTTGGGAGACAGATGGTAGCCTCCCGTCAAGGCCATCCAGCTTGTTCTATAACGTGCACAGAGTATGCCTCTCCCGCACACGGGGCCACGGCTTAACGTTCCATCCGACGGACGGCGACCTTTCCAAGCCCATCGGTGTCCCCTACTGACCGTGGGCAGGGCGGGGAATTTTGCGGAGATAAATCTCAACGCTGACCCAGTTGGGACTCGAACCTGGGAACTACAGATTACGAGCCTGGCGCGCTACCGACTGAGCCACCCCCGCACCAACTAAGTTTGGATTAGGTTGTTTTTTCCCTGCCCGGCACTTTTTTGCACATAATGGCCAGGTCACAAAGATCGTGAGGGCTCAAAGAATGCTGGGGGTTGGGGACCCACTGGACCGCTATTACGAGACAGATGGAAGCTTACCGTCAAGGCCATCCAGCGTGTTCTTTAACGTGAACGTGATATGGCTCTCTCTTCCGTACACGTCCCATCCGATGGGGTGGGGGTGGCTCAGTCGGTAGCGCGCTAGGCTCGTAATCTGTACTTCCCAGGTTCGAGTCCCAGCTGGGTCAGCGTTGAGATTTATCTCCGCAAAATTCCCCGCCCTGCCCACGGTCAGTAGGGGACACCGATGGGCTTGGAAAGGCCGCCATCCGTCGGATGGGACGTTAAGCCGTGGCCCCGTGTGTGGAAGAGCCATACCTTGTGCACGTTAAAGAACGCGCTGGATCGCCTTGACGGGAGGCTACCATCTGTCTTCCAACAGCTGTTCCAGTGGGTCCCCTCCCCCAACCTTCTCTGAGCCCTCGGGGTCCATGTGACCTGGCCGTTTAGCCCATGGTGTGCAAAAAAGTGTCGCTCAGAGGTAAAACAACCCAACCCAACCCAGTCCCATTCGACCTTTGCAAGCGACCTTTCCAAGCCCATCGGCCACATCTTTCTAAGCCTTTCCATCCGATCTTTCCAAGCCCATCGGCAACCCAGTCCCATCCGACCTTTCCAAGGCGACCTTTCCAAGCCCATCGGTGTCCCCTGCTTACCGAGAGCAGAGCGCAGAGTTTTTCGGAGATAAATATCAAAGCTGGCTCAGGTGGGACTCGAACCTGGGAGCTGCAGATTACGATCCTGGTGCTGTACCGACTGAGCCACCCCAGCCCCACTAAATGGTCAGGTCACAAGGACCCCATGGGTTTAGAGAAGATTGGGAGAAGGGAATCCACAGTACAGCTGTTAGGAGGCGGATGAGAGTCTCCCGTCAAGGCCATCCATCATGTTTCTAACGTGCTGGATGGCCTTACGATGCTCACGCTAAAAACACTCTGTACGGCTTTGACGAGAGACTTCCATCTGTCAATCTGTCAAGTGTATCTCCTCCGAGTGATTGGGGTCCATGTGACCCACGCTGACCTAATATATTTTTCCGCCCTCCCCCCAAAAAAATTATTTTGAGACCTCAAGTGCATTTATTTCTATTTTGCCGTACAACTAATTTTATTGTTTGCCGCTTTTTTTATCATCTCAAACGATTTTGTCATATTTATGACTCTAACTGAGCAGAATCTTTTGCCTCCGCATTTAGAATAAAGTGCCAACTAAATTGTTAGTAAAGAGTTTCAAAATTATGTTCACAAAGTTATGAACAGACCTTAGCGCTTAATATTCATGTCACTTTATTTTGATTTGAAATTAGAGGCTATCCCTCCAATTTCTGGCATGCATCCCCAATAGACCAATTGTGATGCTTGTTCTATTGGGCACGCCTTGCTTGTGACCTAACCTTTTAGCCCGTTGTGTGCAAAAAAAGCGCCACAGTGGACTAAAACAACTCCACCTAGACAAGGGGCAGGGTGGCTCAGTCGGTAGCGCGCCAGGCTCGTAATCTGCAGTTCCCAGGTTCGAGTCTCAACTGGGTCAGCGTTGAGACTTATCTCCGCAAAACTCCCCGCCCTGCCCACGGTCAGTAGGGGACACCGATGGGATTGGAAAAGCCGCCATCCGTCGGATGGGACATTAAGCAGTGGCCCCGTGTGCGGGAGAGTCATACCCTATGCACGTTAAAGAACACGCTGGATGGCCTTGACGGGAGGCTACCATCTGTCTCCAAACAGCTGTTCCAGTGGGTCCCCTCCCCCAACCTTCTCTGAGCCTTCGGGGTCCTTGTGGCCTGGTCATTTAGCCCATGGTGTGCAAAAAAAGTGTCACTCAGAGGTAAATCAATCCAATCCAAACTCCCCGCCCTGCCCACGGTCAGTAGGGGAACACCAATGGGATTGGAAAAGCCGCCATCCGTCGGATGGGACGTTAAGCAGTGGCCCCGTGTGCGGGAGAGTCGTACCATGTGCACGTTAAAGAACACACTGGATGGCTTGACGGGAGGCTACCATCTGTCTCCCAACAGCTGTTCCAGTGGGTCCCCTCCCCCAACCTTCTCTGAGCCTTCGGGGTCCTTGTGACCTGGCCATTTAGCCCATGGTGTGCAAAAAAGTGCCGCTCAGAGGTAAAACAACCCAACCCACCTAGACGAAGAATAATTTAAAATTTTCACAAATCCAACTTGAAAACTATTTCTTTATTTCAACAATAAACAAACTTCCCATCAAGCAACTTACAAAAATGCTGCATTTCTAAAATTTCGTCTTCAGGATGAATCCGACATCTAATTCAACACAAAAGTACATTACGATAACGGTGAACATCTGTTTCAGTGGTAGTGGCGGTGATAACTTCATTACTTCGAACATCAAATCGCATCGTTACATTTTCGGATATCTCGACAACAACGGCTCCATCTGTTCGTGATGTTTCCCAAAACCTTTAAACACTCATTGGCTCGATTCAATGATGTTTACCACTGCAAGAGACAATCCATAAATGCTTACATCCGAAAAGACAGAAATCGAAACGTGTTCGTGCATGGTGACCGATTCTGTTTTCCATGGTAACATGCGCCAGTTCAAGTTCAGTTCGCCGATCTTTGTATGCAAGGTACCGTTCGAAAACTCCGAGTCATTTGTTGCTTTGCACGTTCGCAGGTAAGCGTGACGCTCTATGAGTGTTACGTTGCCATTTGTGCAGAGACAATGCTTTACATTAATGCAAAAACAAATGTTATATTTCAATATTAATTCTGATCAGAGGGCGATTCGGATGGAGGGAAAACCTAGCCAGTTGCAGCTCAGACTTTGAAGCATTTACGCTAACACGCAAAGAGGGGCAAACTTTGTTTAAAGGAGGGCCTAGGCTGAAACGAAAAACAGAGAGAAATTCGAAGCCGGGTTGGGTTGTTTTACCAATGAGTGGCAATTTTTTGCACACCTTGGGCTAATTGGTCAGGTCACAAGCACCCCGAAGGCTTAGAGTAGGTTGGGAGAGGGGACCCACTGGAACAGCTGTTGGGAGACAGATGGTAGCCTCCAGTCAAGGCCATCCAGTGTGTTCTTTAACGTGCATAGGGTATGGCTCTCCCGCACACGGGGCCACGGTTCAACGTCCGATCTGACGGACGGCAGCCTTTCCAAGCCCATCGGTGTCCCTTACTGACCGTGAGCAAGGCGGGGAGTTTTGCGGAGATACATCTCAACGCTGACTCAGCTGGGGCTCGAACCTGGGAAGTGCAGATTAGGAGCCTGGCGCGCTACTGACTGAGCCCCCCCCCCCCCCGCTCCCTTCGAAGCCGGGAGCCAGGGGAGGGACTCAAAGGGATGACCAACCCGCCCCCCTTCCCGAAATCACCGCAAAACAATTTATAATTTTTTTTTTTGCATGCCTGGACTTATAGCCAGGTCACAAAAAACTCCCAAAGGCTCAGAGAAGGTTGGGGGAGGGGACCACTTATAAAGTGTTATTTAAGAAATGGATTTCTGTGCTTCAATTTGTTTTTATTTCGTTACAATTTCTGTAAGGTGTGGGGCTGGAATTGGCTCAATTGGCAGCGCGTCAGACTCATAACCTGGTGTCCCAGGTTCGAGTTCTAGCGTTCAAATTTGACTCCATCCTGCCTTCAATGAGAAATGGGATACCGTTGGACTTGGAAAGGTGGATGTCCGTCGGATGGGACCTTAAGCTATGACACCATGTGCAGGAGAGAGTGTGCACATTAAAGAACACGCTGGATGACCTTCACGGGAGGCTTCCATCTGTCTCCTAACAGCTGTCCAGTGGGTCCCCTCCCCCCAACCTTCTCTGAACCTTTGGGAGTCTTTGTGACCTGTCCATAAGTCCAGGCATGCAAAAAACAAAGTGTCACTTAGAAGAAGAAACCCAAATCTGTAAGATGTAATAAAAACTATTTACAAATCTATTTTTGGGAGTATCATAGTTCATGGTTCTTGTCAGACATCTGTGCCAAGCGACCCACTTCAGGAGAAGATTTTTTTTCCAGCTGCATAGAATTCCCCAATCCCTTCCGCCACTTATCTTTGCTCACAGCTTTTGGAAATATTTTCGGGCAACGTGCTTGATGAGTTGGGTTGCTTTACCTCTGAGAGGTACTTTTTTGCGCACAATGAGTTGGGTTGTTTTACTTCTGAGCGGCACTTTTTTGCACACCATGGGCTAAATGGCCAGGTCAGATGGACCCCGAAGGCTCAGAGAAGGTTGGGGGAAGGGACCCACTGGAACAGCTGTTGGGAGACAGATGGTAGCCTCCCATCAAGGCCATCTAGCGTGTTCTTTAACGTGCACAGGGTATGGCTCTCTCGCACATGGGGCCACGGCTTAACGTCCCATCCGACGGACGGCGGCCTTTCCAAGCTCATCGGTGTCCCCTACTGACCGTGGGCAGGGCGGGGAATTTTGCGGAGATAAATCTCAACGCTGACCCAGCTGGGACTCGAACCTGGGAACTACAGTGCGCACAATGGACTAAATGGCCAAGTCACAAAGATCCCGAGAGAATTGGAGGAAGGGGACTCTTTGGACAGCTGTTGGGAGACAGATGGTAGCTTCCCGTCAAGGCCATCCAGAGTGTTCTTTAACGTGCACAGGGCATGCATGTCTCTTCCGCACACGGGGACACGAGTTAACTTCCCATCCGACGGACGGCGACCTTTACATGCCCATCTGTATTTCCTACTGATCTTAGGCAGGGCGGAGAGTTTTGCGGAGATAAATCTCAATGCGGGCCTAGCTGGGACTCGAACCTGGGAACTGCGATTACGAGCCTGGTGCACTACCGACTGAGCCAGCTGATGAATAGTTCTTTTGGTGTAATGTTTAAAATCAATCATGTAGCCAAAATTAGTCACAATATTTGGAAGTAGGGGTTTTGAAACTTATTTTTTTGTTAATGTTAAATTGATAAAAAAAATGGTGGCTGAGTTGTTAGCGTGATTGATTACCAGTTGAAGGTTTCCCATTTGAGACAGGGACGCTTCGTTATCAATCAGCCAATGAAACTAATTTATTTTCAACACATTATACTATACTGTATATATATGTACATTTAGTACAATATAAAGAACTCAAAAGCGTTCCTATATCTAGATTGTTATAGTTAATATTGCGCCAAATATCAGGCGTATTAAACTGAAAGGCTCCTTTCAGATTTCTGTGGCAAGCAGCTACTTGAAGGACAATTCATTTAAATTTTTTTAACTTGATAAACTTCTCCTAACAGCTATTAAGTGGATCTCCTTAGAGGCGAGAGGGGCCCTTGATTTTTGCATTTATTAATGCTATCATTTTCATCTCTGAACAGTAACATAATGCGCAATTGACAAGGTCACAAGGGCTTCAAAGGTTTAGAGCTGGGTACTGAAAGAGTCGATCCATTCTTGACAGTTGCTAGGATACAGACGGAAGCATTCCGTCAAAGCCATCTAGCGTGTTCGTTAACGTGCATAAGGTATGGCTCTCCTGCACACGGGGCCATGGCTTTATGCCACCAACCGGTGATGGGATTAGAAAGGTCGTCGTTGCGATCTCTGTACCAGATTTTTTTTTTGTTATGTTCATGTTTTTATGTTCTGGTTTCGAGGCGGGGGGGGGGGGGGGTCCTCTTCCCAGTAACGGATCAGGTGCGGTTCCAGAAAACATTTTTTTGGGGGGGGGAGGTGGGGGCAACACTCAAGAATGGAACCCCTCACTGGTTCTCTCTGACTGCCTCTCGTAGCTTTTGGGAAATATAGGACTATCTCCCCCCCTCTCCGAGGGGCGGAGGTGGCTCAGTCGGTAGCGCGCCAGGCTCGTAATCTGTAGTTCCCAGGTTCGAGTCCCAGCTGGGTCAGCGTTGAGATTTATATCTGCAAAATTTCCCCGCCCTGCCCACGGTCAGTAGAGGACACCGATGGGCTTGGAAAGGCCGCCGTCCGTCGGATGGGACGTTAAGCCGTGGCCCCGTGTGCGGGAGAGCCATACCCTGTGCACGTTAAAGAACACGCTGGATATAATTTGTACTGAAAAGCATGGAAAAAACATCTTATGCTCTGTACAATTTAGATTTTTTTTTGTTTTTTTTTTATCTCTGAGGGCATTTCTTTTGCAAGCAATGGGCTAAATAGCCAGGCCACAAGGACCTCAAGGGCTCAGAGAAGATTGGGGGAGGGGACCCACTGGAACAGCTGTTGGAAGACAGATGGTAGCCTCCCGTCAAGGCCATCCAGAGTGTTCTCTAACGCGCACAGGGTATGGCTCTCCGGCACACGGAGCCACGGCTTAACGTCCCATCCGACGGACGGCAACCTTTACAAGCCCATCAGTGTCGCCTACTGACGAGGGGAAGTAGGGAAGTTCTGCAAGATAAATCTCAACGCTGGCCCTGCTGAGACCCGAACCTGGGAACTGCAGACTGAGCCACCTGAACTCTTCTCTGTACAGTTTGAAACAGGCTGATGACCAACCTTGGAAGTTGAGAGTTCTTGAAAGTCACTGACTTATTGAGTTATCAATCACTTGGAAAGTGATTCATCAGGTCAACGGAACACTGAGAGCTAAACCGTTACTAAAGACTCATTCACTAACCCAAATTGTGACTACTTCATAGAATGCAGAAAATTATTTCTGATGTATATTTTTCGCACTATTATAGAAAGCCATTCAATTTACATATGGATTGGATTGTTTATACCTCTGAGCACGTAATGAGCTTTTGTACAAATCTTTTGCACATAATGAGCTAAACGTCCAGGTCACAAGGACCCCAAGGGCTCAGAGACAGTTGTGGAAGGGGTTGGGTTGTTTTACATCTGAGCGGCACTTTTTTGCACACCATGGGCTAAATGGCCAGGTCACATGGATTCCGAAGGCTCAGAGAAGGTTGGGGGAGGGGACCCACTGGAACAGCTGTTGGGAGACAGATGGTAGGCTCCCGTCAAGGCCATCCAGCGTGTTCTTTAACGTGCACAGGGTATGACTCTCCCACACACGGGGCCACGGCTTAACGTCCCATCCGACGGACGGCGGCCTTTCCAAGCCCATCGGTGTCCCCTACTGACCGTGGGCAGGGCGGGGAATTTTGCGGAGATAAATCTCAATGCTGACCCAGCTGGGACTCGAACCTGGGAACTACAGATTACGAGCCTGGCGCGCTACCGACTGAGCCACCCCCGCCCCAAATGGCCAGGTCACATGGACCCCGAAGGTTCAGAGAAGGTTGGGGGAGGGGACCCACTGGAACAGCTGTTGGGAGACAGATGGTAGGCTCCCGTCAAGGCCATCCAGCGTGTTCTTTAACGTGCACAGGGTATGGCTCTCCCGCACACGGGGCCACGGCTTAACGTCCCATCCGACGGACGGCGGCCTTTCCAAGCCCATCGGTGTCCCCTACTGACCGTGGGCAGGGCGGGGAATTTTGCGGAGATAAATCTCAACGCTGACCCAGCTGGGACTACAGATTACGAGCCTGGCGCGCTACCGACTGAGCCACCCCCGCCCCTTTGTGGAAGGGGACCCACTGATAGCTAATAAGAGACAATGATCAAGGCCAAGGTACGTTTTTAACGTGCACAGGGTATAGTTCTGATGCACATGGCACCACGGCTTGACATCACATCAAAGAGACGGCGGCCTTTCCAAGCCCATCGGTGTCCCCTTTCTCAACGAGGGCAGGGTGAGGGTTTAGGGAGATAAATCTCAACGCTGGAACAGCTGGGACCCAAACCTGGGAACTACACATTACGAGCATGTCGCGTTACGCACTGAATCCGTTTACATTTGGAGCACGAAACGTGTTTGGTAACTCTGGACTCAGGCAATGAGACTGCGCAGTAGAAGCATTTGGGTTGGGTTGTTTTACCTCTTGTTACACCATGTGTTAAATGGCCAGGTCACAAGGACCCTGAAGGCTCAGAGAAGGTTGGGGGAAGGGACCCACTGGAACAGCTGTTGGGAGACATCTGGTAGCCTCCCATCAAGGCCATCCTTCTTTAACGTGCACAGGATATGGTTCTCCCGCACACGGAGTCACAGCATAACGTCCCATCCGATGACCGCGGCCTTTCCAAGCCCATCGGTGTCCCCTGCTAACCGTGGGCAGGGCGGGGACAGTTGAAGCATTGACAGTTCCCAGAGATCATTTTTTGATTCAGCTATCAATCATTTGTCAAATCGACCAGTGAGTGATCTGTGAGAACCGTCAATGCAGTGCAGTCTCATTCCCTCAAATGTTTATCAAATTGCCAAAGCTGCGATTTGCAAAGTAAAGAGGAGAATCGAAATATTTGTTGGTATTTTTAAGGGAGAGCGTGGGAGATAGAACAGATATACTTTAACACTTAAAATTTGTCACGAAGAAAGCAGAGGTTTGTCTTACAAGGTCGTGGTAACTTTTAAAGTTTTGAAAGGTTTAACTCTTATTATTATAAACGGAGCAGGGGTGGCTGAGTCGGTAGCGCGCCAGGCTCGTAATCTGTAGTTCCCAGGTTCGAGTCCCAGCTGGGTCAACGTTGAGATTTATCTCCGCAAAATTCCCCGCCCTGCCCACGGTCAGTAGGGGACACCGATGGGCTTGGAAAGGCCGCCGTCCGTCGGATGGGACGTTAAGCCGTGGCCCCGTGTGCGGGAGAGGCATACTCTGTGCACGTTATAGAACAAGCTGGATGGCCTTGATGGGAGGCTACCATCTGTCTCCCAACAGCTGTTCCAGTGGGTCCCCAACCTTCTCTGAGCCTTCGGGGTCCTTGTGACCTGGCCATTTAGCCCATGGTGTGCAAAAATGTGCCGCTCAGAGGTAAAACAACCCAACCTCTTATAATTATTCATAATTTTCATTCCGCGTTCAACTTCTGGCTTTTCTGAGGTTGAGTTTCCAGTAACTTTAGGCGATGATTCATCCAAACTCTTGCTTTTGAATACACGAGCAAGAAGTTTAATGAAAAGGTAAAGTTGGAATAGGTTGGGTTGGGTTGTTTTACCTCTGAGTGGCACTTTTTTGCACACTATGGGCTAAATGGCCAGGTCACATGAAACCAGAAAGGCTCAGAGGAGGTTGGAGGAAGGGGACCCACTGGAACAGCTGTTACGAGACAGATGGTAGCCTCCCGTCAAGGCCATCCAGCGTGTTCTTTAACGTGCACAGGGTATGGCTCTCCCACACACGGGGCCAGGGCTTAACGTCCCATCCGACGGACGGCGGCCTTTCCAAGCCCATCGATGTCCCCTACTGACCGTGGGCAGGGCGGGGAATTTTGCGGAGATAAATCTCAACGCTGACCAAGCTGGGACGCGAACCTGGGAATTACAGATTATGAGCCTGGCGCGCTACCGACTGAGCCACCCCCGCCCCAAGTTGGAATAGAGAGCGCTGTTAAGCTCGATAGATCGATAAGCAGATATTTCTCTTGCTGTTGCGCATAACATGAAATAATTTGGGTTTTAGTGGCTCCTGAAAAGAAGTTCCCCCTTCAGTCAGTAGCAAAGTGTTTATCTGTGAAAACGCTGCAGTCTCTCTCCTTCTGATGGAGCTCCCAGATCGTTGGCAGACAGCACAATCACACGGTAAAAATAGCATCTTGAGGAAGGGCAGACTGAGTTAATCAGCAATTTCCTTCATCATATGAGGGAGTTCAAAAACAGTTGGGTTTTTCTTCTTTTTTTCCACTTTTTCACTTCTTTGCGCAGTATATATATTATATATTTGTGACCTGGCCATATATAGGCTGTATGGCCAGGTCACAAAAACCCCAGGGCTCAGAGAATGTTGGGGGGAGGGGGAAATGGGGATCGCTATTTAGAAAGCGAATGAAGCCTCTCATCAAGGCCCTGAAGTGCGCCAGGCTCGTAATCTGCAGTTCCAAGGTTCGAGTCCCGTCTTGGTCAGCTTTGAGATTTATCTCCGCAAAATTTCCCGCCCTCCCTTCGGTCAGTAGGGAACGCAGATGGGCTAGGAAAGGTCGTTGTCCGTTAGATTAGACTTAAGTCGTGACCCCGTGTGCGGGAGAGCCATACCCTGTGCACATTAAAGAACACGCTGAATGGCCTTGACGGGTGGCTACCATCTGTCTCCCAACAGCTGTTCCAGTGGGTCCCCTCCCCCAATCTTCTCTGAGCTCAGAATTAAAACAAACCAAACCCATCTCTTCCTATCAGAAAAGGTCGAATTTAAGTTTAAATCCGCTTCTATTTCTCCCCCTTCATTATTATGGGGAAGTTGAAGTGATAGGATTACATTAAATTTCAACAGAAACTTTGTTGTGTTGAAGTTTTAAGCCCTTACCTATAACAGCTACCAGTTACGAAATCGGGTACCTTGTGACCTGTGCATTTAGCCCATTTTAAGCAAAAAAGTGGTCTGGGGGTTGAATCAGTCGATAGCGTGTCAGGCTAGTAATTTTCAGTTTCCAGGTTCTAGTCTCAACTGTGACAGCGTTGAGATTTATCTCCGCTACTCCCCATCATCTGCTCTTGGTGAGAAAGAGGACAGTAATGGGCTTGGAAAGATTGACCTCCGTTAGATGGAACTCCATGTGCAGGAGACCCATACCCTGTGCATGTTAAAGAACACACTGGATGATCTTGACTGCAGGTTTCCATTTGTCTACTAACAGCTGCCCCCTGGGTTCTCTTCCCCTAACCAACTCTGAATCTTGTGGACCTTGTGACCTGTGCGCCATTATTATTATTAATTAGCCGAGTGCATGATCAAAAGTAGCGCTCAGAGTTAAAACAAACCAAACCCATCTTTTCCTGTGAGAAAAGGTCGAGTTCAAGTTTAAATCCGATTCTATTTCCCCCCCCCCCATCATTATTGGAGCGGGGGTGGCTCAGTCGGTAGCGGGGCAGGCTCGTAATCTGCAGTTCCCAGGTTCGAGTCCCAGCTGGGTCAGCGTTCAGATTTATCTCCGCAAAATTCCCCGCCCTGCCCACGGTCAGTTGGTGATACCGATGGGCTTTGAAAGGCCACCGTCCGTCGGATGGGACGTTAATCCGTGGGCCCGTGTGCAGGAGAGCCATACCCTGTGCACGTTAGAGAACACACTGGATGGCCTTGACGGGAGGCTACCATCTGTCTTCCAATAGCTGTTCCAGTGGCCCCAACCTTCTCTGAGCCTTCGGGGTACAAGTGACCTGGCCATTTAGCACATGGTGTGCAAAAAAGTGCCGCTCAGAGGTAAAAGAGTACATTTTACGATGGAGTAAGATAAAACTGCTTTTTCTGTGATAAATCAGAAATAATATGACTTCCTGAAAAGTGTAGAAGAGATTAAAAGACGCCACAGGATCTTTTATCTCAATTTCCTAACACTCTACTTTCAATATTTGAAATCTGCAAACGAACTCGTGCAGCCATGAGATGGAGACTTTTATGTTGCATCACAGAGACCATCCCATATGATGCTAATGATACACCAAAGAGTCAAAACATTATGACTACCTGCCTAATATGAGGGCGGGGGTGGCTCAGTCGGTAGCGCGCCAGGCTCGCAATCTGTAGTTCCCAGGTTCGAGTCCCAGCTGGGTCAGCGTTGAGATTTATCTCCGCAAAAATTCCCCGCCCCGCCCACAGTCAGTAGGGGACACCGATGGGCTTGGAAAGGCCGCCGTCCGTCGGATGGAATGTTAGTCGTGGCCCCGTGTGCGGGAGAACCATACCCTGTGCACCTTAAAGAACACGCTGGATGGCCTTGACGGGAGGCTACCATCTGTCTCCCAACAGCTGTTCCAGTGGGTCCCCTCCCCCAACATTCTCTGAGCCTTCGGGGTCCATGTGACCTGGCCATTTAGTCCATGGTGTGCAAAAAAGTGCCGCTCAAAGGTAAAACAACCCAACCCAAAGCCTAATATGATGTTGGTCCTCCACGTGCTGCCAAAACAGCTCTCATCTGGCGAGGCATGGACGCTAGAATATTTCTAAAGGTGTCTTGTGGTATCTGATACCAACACGTTCCAGCAGATCCTTTAACTCTTGTAAGTTACATGGTTGAACCGCCGCAGATCAGATATGCTATTCCAACACAAACCACAGATGTTCGATTGGATTGATGTCTGGGGAATTTGGTGACCATGGCAATACCTGGAAGTCTTCCTCATGTTCCACAAACCATTCTCGAATAATCCGGACAATGTGGCATTGTGTATTATCCTGCTGAAAGAAGGCACTGCTAGAGGGATATACTATTGCCATGAAAGGATGTACCTGGTCTGCAATGATGTTTAGGTAGGTGGTAGACATCATAGTTTTCTACACATGAATGACTCTACCCAGGATTGCCCAAAGCATTACACTTCCTCCATAAGCTTGTTTTCGTCCCCTGGTGCATCTTGGTGCCAACACTTCCCCAGATAAATGACACACACGTACCCAGCCGTCACGTGGTGCAACGGGAAATGAAATTCATAAGACCAGACGACCTTCTTCCAATCATTCAAGGTCCAGTTTTGATGCTCGCGTGCCCATTGTAGGCACTTTCGATGGTGAACCGAGGTTAGCATGGGCACTCGGAGCGGGCTACGCAGCCCGATTTTTAGCAGGGTTCGATGTACTGTATTTTGTGACACATTACTCCCGTCACCATCATTCAAATTACGGGCGAGTAGCGCCACATTATCCCTTCTTACTATACGGGATATCCTTCGCTCACCTCTAGCATCGATGAGCTGTGGTCGGCCCACACCTTGCCGACGGTTTGTGGCTTTTCCCTCCCCTGACCACTTTTTGAAGGTACTAACCACGGCTGACCGTGAGCACACCACAAGCCTTGCCGTCTCGGAAATGCTCTGACCCAGTTGTCTGCCATTACAATTTGGCCTTTGTCAAACTCACTTAAGTCCGCTGTCTTTCCCAACTGAATAACAAGAATAACAGTGATAGGTGTTATTTATATGTTTCACGAACTTCACACGCGCCGTGGTTACCCTTCGATTTGCATAAAGACGCGCTGGTCATAATGTTTTGGCTCTTTCGTGTATTCCCTTTCCACCAGTTTTAAGAATGTTAGTAACCGGAATAGAAGCGAAAAATTTTGAAATGTATTATACACATTTTTTAAGTTCCGTTTTAAGTTCCGTTCCAATATAAATTAAATTTTATATTGGAACGGGACTTTGATTGGATCACCCACTTTTAATTTTTTACGTGTTAATCCAGTTACTTGGTTCCCCCACTTTTATATTTACATATTAATCCAATCACTTTGTTACCGCTACATTTATTTTTTTACGTGTTAATCCAGTCACTTGGTTCCCCCACTTTTATATTTACATGTTAATCCAATCGCTTTGTTACCCCTACATTTATTTTTTTACGTGTTAATCCAGTCACTTGGTTCCTCCACTTTTATATTTACATGTTAATGCAATCACTTTGTTACCCCTACATTTATTTTTTTACGTGTTAATCCAGTCACTTGGTTCCCCCACTTTTATATTTACATGTTAATCCAATCACTTTGTTACCCCTACATTTATTTTTTTACGTGCTAATCCAATCACTTGGTTCCCCCACTTTTATATTTACATGTTAATCCAATCACTTTGTTACCCCTACATTTATTTTTTTTACATGTTAATCCAATCACTTTGTTACCCCTACATTTATTTTTTTACCTGTTAATCCAGTCACTTGGTTCCCCCACTTTTATATTTACATGTTAATCCAATCACTTTGTTACCCCTACATTTATTTTTTTACGTGTTAATCCAGTCACTTGGTTCCCCCACTTTTATATTTACATGTTAATCCAATCACTTTGTTACCCCTACATTTATTTTTTTACATGTTAATCCAGTCACTTGGTTCCCCCACTTTTATAATTTACATGTTAATCCAATCACTTTGTTGCCCCTACAGTAATTTTTTTACGTGTTAATCCAGTCACTTTGTTCCCCCACTTTTATATTTACATGTTAATCCAATCACTTTGTTACCCCTACATTTATTTTTTACATGTTAATCCAGTCACTTGGTTCCCCCACTTTTATATTTACATGTTAATCCAATCACTTTGTTACCCCTACATTAATTTTTTTACGTGTTAATCCAGTCACCTGGTTCCCCCACTTTTATATTTACATGTTAATCCAATCACTTTGTTACCCCTACATTTATTTTTTTACGTGTTAATCCAGTCACTTGGTTCCCCACTTTTATATTTACATGTTAATCCAATCACTTTGTTACCCCTACATTTATTTTTTTACGTGTTAATCCAGTCACTTGGTTCCCCCACTTTTATATTTACATGTTAATGCAATCACTTTGTTACCCCTACATTTATTTTTTTACGTGTTAATCCAGTCACTTGGTTCCCCCACTTTTATATTTACATGTTAATCCAATCACTTTGTTACCCCTACATTTATTTTTTACGTGTTAATCCAGTCACTTTGTTCCCCCCACTTTTATATTTACATGTTAATCCAATCACTTTGTTACCCCTACATATATTTTTTTACGTGTTAATCCAGTCACTTGGTTCCCCCACTTTTATATTTACATGTTAATCCAATCACTTTGTTACACCTACATTTATTTTTTTACGTGTTAATCCAGTCACTTTGTTACCCCTACATTTATTTTTTTACCTGTTAATCCAGTCACTTGGTTCCCCCACTTTTATATTTACATGTTAATCCAATCACTTTGTTACCCCTACATTTATTTTTTTACGTGTTAATCCAGTCACTTTGTTCCCCCACTTTTATATTTACATGTTAATCCAATCACTTTGTTACCCCTACATTTATTTTTTTACGTGTTAATCCAGTCACTTGGTTCCCCCCTTTTATATTTACATGTTAATCCAATCACTTTGTTACCCCTACATTTATTTTTTTACGTGTTAATCCAGTCACTTGGTTCCCCCACTTTTATATTTACATGTTAATCCAATCACTTTGTTACCCCTACATTTATTTTTTTACGTGTTAATCCAGTCACTTTGTTCCCCCACTTTTATATTTACATGTTAATCCAATCACTTTGTTACCCCTACATTAATTTTTTTACGTGTTAATCCAGTCACCTGGTTCCCCCACTTTTATATTTACATGTTAATCCAATCACTTTGTTACCCCTACATTTATTTTTTTACGTGTTAATCCAGTCACTTGGTTCCCCACTTTTATATTTACATGTTAATCCAATCACTTTGTTACCCCTACATTTATTTTTTTACGTGTTAATCCAGTCACTTTGTTCCCCCACTTTTATATTTACATGTTAATCCAATCACTTTGTTACCCCTACATTTATTTTTTTACGTGTTAATCCAGTCACTTGGTTCCCCCCTTTTATATTTACATGTTAATCCAATCACTTTGTTACCCCTACATTTATTTTTTTACGTGTTAATCCAGTCACTTGGTTCCCCCACTTTTATATTTACATGTTAATCCAATCACTTTGTTACCCCTACATTTATTTTTTTACGTGTTAATCCAATCACTTGGTTCCCCCACTTTTATATTTATATGTTAATCCAATCACTTTGTTACCCCTACATTTATTTTTTTACGTGTTAATCCAGTCACTTGGTTCCCCACTTTTATATTTACATGTTAATCCAATCACTTTGTTAACCCTACATTTATTGTTTTACGTGTTAATCCAGTCACTTGGTTCTTCAACTTTTAGTTTTTTACGCCTTAGTCCAATCACTCGGTTCTCCACTTTTAATTTCACATGTTAATCCAGGCACTTGATTCGCCCGTACTTTTTAACATGATAATCCAATCACTTTACTTTTTTACTTTTTTTACTTGTTAATTCAGTCACTTAGGTTCCCATTTTTTTTTTTACACGATATTACTTAGATCTCCCCATCTTTATTTCTTTATATGATCATCCAATCACTCGGTTCCCTCTACTTTTATTTTTTACATGATAATCCAGCCACTTGGCTCCCCCAACTTTTATTTTTTTACGCCTTTATCACTTGCTTGATTCTCCACAATTTTATTTTCACATGATAATCCAATTGCTCTGTCCACCCCTCGCCCTTTCCCCCGTGTTATTTCAGTAGCCTGGTTCCCCCCTCTATTATCTTTTATACGTGTTAATTCAGCCAATTTCTAGATCCTGGTATGATAATACAGTCGCTCAAAAAAGTATCGGAACACTATGGTTGATTACAGAATTCAGAAGAAATATCTGGCAACGATTTTTTTAGAAATTAGTGATCTGGCAACCTTCGTGCCACGTGATTACAGAATTCAGGAAAAATATCTGGAGCGTGTACAGCAACTGTACACGCTCCAGTTACCGTTCACAGCAAACTGGAGCGTGTGCAGTTACTGCACACGCTCCAGTTTGCTGTGAACGGTAACTGCACACGCTCAATATTTCCGTGAGTGAGCCCAGACGATCCAAGTCTTTGTGAGCTCACACGATCCAATGTGCTGCGAACATTAACCGCAACCGCTCCAGTTTGCTGTGAACGGTAACTGCACACGCTCCATATTCATTGCATTATATATATTAAAAAATATCCGAACACTATGGTTGATTACAGAATTCAGAAGAAATATCTGGCAACGATTTTTTTAGAAATTAGTGATCTGGCAACCTTCGTGTCACGTGACACGAAGGTTGCCAGATATTTTTCACTAATTTCTAAAAAAAAAACTTTGGCAGATCTTTTTCCTGAATTCCGTAATCAACCATAGCGTTCGGATATTTTTTGAGCGGCTGTACTTCCTAACAACAAGCAAGATTTTAAACTCCATAACTTTTACCATAAGATACAGAAATCATTAAGCAAATTAGAAGCTACAGGACCCCAGTAGTTTTAAATTTTTCAGCCATCGATTACATGATGTAAAAAAGCTTTCTTTGCACATAATGAAATTATCTTAAAAAAAAGCATAAAATCATCATTGCGCACTCTCCATGAAGTATCAGAACTTTCGATACAAATATTTCCTTTAAGGCTTATACACTTCAGCTTGACTTGATAGGGTGTAACCTTCGCAATTACCGTTCACAGCAAACTGGAGCGGTTGCGGTTAATGTTCACAGCACATTGGATCGTGTGAGCTCACAAAGACCTGGATCGTGAGGGCTCACTCACGGAAATATGGAGCGTGTGCAGTTACCGTTCACAGCAAACTGGAGCGGTTGCGGTTAATGTTCACAGCAGATTGGATCGTGTGAGCTCACAAAGACCTGGATCGTGTGGGCTCAATCACGGAAATATTGAGCGTGTGCAGTTACCGTTCACAGCAAACTGGAGCGGTTGCGGTTAATGTTCACAGCACATTGGATCGTGTGAGCTCACAAAGACCTGGATCGTGTGAGCTCACAAAGACCTGGATCGTGTGGGCTCACTCACGGAAATATGGAGCGTGTGCAGTTACCGTTCACAGCAAAATGGAGCGGTTGCGGTTAATGTTCAGAGCACATTGGATCGTGTGAGCTCACAAAAACCTGGATCGTATGGGCTCACTCACGGAAATATTGAGCGTGTGCAGTTACCGTTCACAGCAAACTGGAGCGTGTGCAGTAACTGCACACGCTGCAGTTTGCTGTGAACGGTAACTGGAGCGCGTACAGTTGCTGTACACGCTCCAGATATTTTTCCAGAATTCTGTAATCACGTGACACGAAGGTTATACACTTCAACTTGATTTATATAGCCATTGGTTTGAATAGAGCGTTCTGATGCTTTTGCAGGGAAAGTGTGCAATTCATTCGGATTTAGAGAGAACCAAAATCACGAAGAAACAGAAGCAAGAGGCATTTCATCTGCTTTCCTAATCTTTATTTTCCATCAGATACAGAAACAGAGGGGAGCAGAAACTGCATATCTGCTAGCCCACATTAGGCCTAACTTACTAAACCGAGTAAAGCACAGTTACTGGCACAAAGTGTTAACAAATTAAACTTTTTTTTTTCTCTTTACAGGACGTTGGTTATTACAGATGACAGTTTAGGGCTGATGATGCACATTTGAGCTGATATGTGTCTATAGTAGCTGTCCCTACTATAATATCTAATTGCTATATTCAGCAATGGCCGCAGCTGTATCACTCATGTTATCGTAGAAACATTCACCCCAGATGAAAAAAACAAAAACCTTGCCTCCCACAGAGGCGAAATATTTTATAGTTATTATTATCGTTTCTTCTACGAGCATATTAAAAAACGTATTTTCGATCATTTCTATTTGTTACTACAGATATTCACATTCGTAGATTTTAAGAACACACGAATGCATTCTGAAGTGGCATTATCGTCTATCAAGTTATCGTAATTGTAATTTAATAATGATAGTGATAATGCAACTGTCATTTGCTTATAAAAATTTAGTATTAATGTATAAATCATTTTTAAATCTTTAAGGAGATGTTTTGCTCTAAATCTCAGAATAAATGTCCAGTTAATAGTATCCGTTGGGGCGAGGATGGCTCAGTCGGTAGCGCGCCTGGTTCGTAATCTGCGAGTTCCCAGGTTCGAGTCCCACCTGAGCCAGCGTTGAGATTTATCCCCGAAAAATTCTCCATCCAGCCCTCGATGAGTGTGGACACCGATGTGCTTGAAATAGGCCGCCATCGGGTGGGACGTAAAGCCGTGGCCCTGGGTGCCGGAGTGCCCTATTCTGTGCCATTAAAAGAAGACGTTTGATGGGGAAAGGGGGATCTGCTTGGAATCCTTAAATTATTATTTTGTATAAAAACTATCTCCTGACGATCTACACTTTTTTTTCCAATACCTCTAAGCTATTGAAGAAACTGAAATGCGAATCTCTAAGCTAATGAAGTCACTGAAATATAGATTAAGATCACCAAGTATAAGGATTGCTTCTCCTATAACTTTAGAATTTTAGCATGGTTATTGCGTATTTCAAAACTTCCTTAATTATATGTAGGTTTTTTGAACTGCTTCAGTTTATTTGAAATGATTTTTGAGTTGGGTTGTTTTACCTCTGAGCGGCACTTTTTTTGCACACCATGGGCTAAATGGCCAGGTCACATGGACCCCGAAGGCTCAGAGAAGGTTGGGGGAGGGGACCCACTGGAACAGCTGTTGGGAGACAGATGGTAGCCTCCCGTCAAGGCCATCCAGCGTGTTCTTTAACGTGCACAGGGTATGGCTCTCCCGCACACGGGGCCACGGCTTAACGTCCCATCCGACGGACGGCGGCCTTTCCAAGCTCATCGGTGTCGCCTACTGACCGTGGGCAGGGCGGGGAATTTTTGCGGAGATAAATCTCAACGCTGACCCAGCTGGGACTCGAACCTGGGAACTACAGATTACGAGTCTGGCGCGCTACCGACTGAGCCACCCCCGCCCTGCACAAGGAGACGCGATATAATGTTCCATCCGACGACTGGAGTGTTTCCAATCCCATCGGTGTCCCCCTTTCTGACAGAAGGCAGGGTAAGCAGAGATAAATCTGAACCCTGGAACTGCAGATTATGAGCCTGGCGCGCTAGACGGAAAGTGAGTCTGACAAAATATTTCCGGAATTGTAGTAACTGCGAGGAAGGACTCTCCGCGTTCAAATCTGATTCTTGTGTTTTTTTTCCACATGCTATTAAAACTTTAAAAAAGTTCATCGCAAATCTGAATGTGCAAGAGTCTTTTTCACTTGGGGCCGGGGTCGCTCAGTCGGTAGCGTGCCAGGCTCGTAATCTGCAGTTCCCAGGTTCGAGTCCCAGCTGGGTCAGCGTTGAGACTTATCTCCGCAAAACTCCCCGCTCTGCCCACGGTCAGTAGGGGACACCGATGGGCTTGTAAAGGCCGCCGTCCGTCAGATGGGACGTTAAGCCATGGCTCCGTGTGCGGAGAGCCATACCCTGTGCACGTTAAAGAACACGTTGTGCGGAGAGCCATACCCTGTGCACGTTAAAGAACACGTTGGATGGCCTTGACGGGAGGTTACCATCTGTCTCCTAACAGATGTTCTAGTGGGTTCCCTTCCTCCAACCTTCTCTGAGCCTTCGGGGTGCATGTGACCTGGCCATTTAGCCCATGGTGTGCAAAAAAGTGCCGCTCAGAGGTAAAACAACCCAACTCTTTCACTTAAAAACCAAGCAAGCAATAAAACGGCATTTATTGAAGGAAAAGAAAAGAGAAACTGAAAAAAAAAAAGCTAAAATTACATAAAACAGTCATTTTTTTAAAATAAATCTATACATAATCGTATTTAAAACTGCCACTCTGCAGCGTTTTCTGGAATTTAGTAAATCTTAAACTTTAAACTTTCAGTTTCTCGTTTTTAAAGATTTTTTTAAATGACTGCTGCAACTATTGTTACAATTAGAAACCGAAGTATAAGGGAAAAACATTTTTTTGCTAAAAAAAGGCTGTATCTTCCTAACAGTCTTAATAGGTGGGTGTGCTGGGTGACTGCTCGAGGCACCGATCGGTAAAGAACACCGAAATTGGAAGTTATGTTTGTGTGCATAGAGTTCGTTGGAGGTAATACCGTAATTAGCTGTTGCCTGTGGCGCTAAACAGGTTCATTACGACTTTGTGGATCCGCTCCTACTTGTAATAATGATGATTAATAGCAGTTGCCCTGTTATAGCTTTGTTTTCGGAAACGCATTGTCTGTATTTGAGAAATCCTTCCCTCGGGGATCGTAGAAGACAACGGAAAGTAAGTCGTAGACTTTTCGCATACTGATAGAATGAGAAGATTCGCGAGATTCTATGTTTTCACACGGTTAGTTTCCAAGTTGGATTGTTTTACCTCTGAGCGGCACTTTTTTTGCACACCATGGGCTAAATGGCCAGGTCACATGGACCCCGACGGCTCAGAGAAGGTTGGGGGAGGGGACCCACTGGAACAGCTGTTGGGAGACAGATGGTAGCCTCCCGTCAAGGCCATCCAGCGTGTTCTTTAACGTGCACAGGGTATGTCTCTCTCCCACACACGGGGCCACGGTTTAACGTCCCATCCGACGGACGGTGGCCTTTCCAAGCCCATCGGTGTCCCCTACTGACCGTGGGCAGGGCGGGGAATTTTGCGGAAATAAATCTCAACGCTGACCCAGCTGGGACTCGAACCTGGGAACTACAGATTACGAGCCTGGCGCGCTACCGACTGAGCCACCCCCATCAACACCGGTATTCTGTTGTGACATAGCTGTATGAAAAGTGTAGGCGTGAGAAACGAATTAAAAGATTTGTGATGATTTGGTTTATAAGTATGGATTATTGTATTAATTATGATAAATCAGACTTTCTCAGAAAAAACGCAGACAGAAAATATTTTTGGTTTCACTTCTGTCGCAATTCAGGTTTTTCGCTAACTCCTGACATTAAGAAAAATTAAGAAAGTTTGCACCCAAAATAAAATGTTAACATTTTAAATGAAGTTAATTTTCAGTCTGTACCAATTAAGTAATAATAAGTCAAATTTTGGAATATTACTGGTTAGCCTTTTGTTAGTTAATTGTATTTTGCGATACACAGGGTTACAGCCCTACGCTTGGTAACTATTAACACACAAACCACTAATTTGATATTTTTACTCTGATTTTCAAATAATATTGACTGTTTGCATTTGGTTCCCCGTAAAAATAACTTTTTGAACTTACCTATTTTATTCTCCAGTTAGTGTAGATATAATGATTGAGCCACCCCCTAAAAATAAGAGAAATTTTTTCACAGAGGGCCCCAAAATTTAGACCCTAGTTATGTTGCTAACTAGACAGTTATTCTGAGGTAAAAAAAAATCTTTATATAAAGCAAATGAAAATAACATCACTCACACTCTTTCAGATTCTTTAACCACCTGATAAATTAATTAATCTTCGCCTCTGGGCTGCTGAAGACTCCTTACATTGAGTCTGTTTGTGAGAGAAATACTTCAATAGCAGTGATTCATCCAAAAGGAGTTTTCTGTTCCGGAAATTAAATATCGGGAGTGCTTTCCGATATCCAACGGTAAGAAAGAGGTGTCCGAAATTCTAGAGTTCCATTTTTGAAGAGGTAAAATGCGAAAATATAAAAACTAAACTTCGAAAACCATGTTACTAATTAATTATCGATAGTATGTTAATAGCATTGTTAATAGCACCCCTCTAGAAGTAAGTAACGGGATTCGTAATCAGACACCCAACCCAATTTTTGAACAATACTCTTCAAATCAATTTGCTTATATCGATTATTCTTATGATCTATCTCTAAAATTCTCAACTGTTCTAATCAGATTTTAAAACTAAAATATCTTTGTTCGAGAGAAAAAAAACAACAACATAACTATCGAGTAATTCTTCTTTGTTATATTTTAAATCCCTTACCAATACCGGTATTCCTGATCTGACATAATTATAGGAGAAGTGTAGGTTTGAGAAATGAATTAAACGAATTGTGGTGATTTGGTTTGCAAGCTTTGGATTATTGAACGTTGTAGAAATTGTTCTAAACAGCTAAAGATGCCCTTACGCAGAGAGCGTTGAGATTTATCTCCGCAAAATTCCCCGCCCTGCCCACGGTTAGTAGGGGACACCGATGGGCTTGGAAAGGCTGCCGTCCGTCGGATGGGACGTTAAGCCGTGTCCCCGTGTGCGGGAGAGCCATACCCTGTGCACGTTAAAGAACACGTTGGATGGCCTTGACGGGAGGCTACCATCTGTCTCCCAACAGCTGTTCCAGTGGGTCCCCTCCCCCAATCTTCTCTGAGCCTTCGGGGTTCATGTGACCTGGCCATTTAGCCCATGGTGTGCAAAAAAGTGCCGCTCAGAGGTAAAACAACCCAATCCAACCCTTACGCAGACGTCGACATCCGTTCCAACAGTTAACAGATTTTGAGAGTGGGAGAATCATCGGCCTTAGAGAAGCTGGTTTGTCGTATAGAGAAGTGGCCAACGTTGTTGGTCGCAACCCAGCACCATCGTACACATATGGCGTCAGTGGGTTCAAAAAGGATCCAGCACACGCCAACAAGGATCAGGGTTAGGTTGGGTTGTTTTACCTCTGAGCGGCACTTTTTTGCATACCATGGGCTAAATGGCCAGGTCACAAGGACCCCGAAGGCTCAGAGAAGGTTGGGAGAGGGGACCCACTGGAACAGCTGTTGGGAGACAGATGGTAGCCTCACCGTCAAGGCCATCCAGCGTGTTCTTTAACGTGCACAGGGTATGGCTCTCCCGCACACGAGGCCACGGCTTAACGTCCCATCCGACGGACGGCGGCCTTTCCAAGCTCATCGGTGTCCCCTACTGACCGTGGGCAGGGCGGGGAGGATCAGGAAGACGACGTTTGACCACAGAGCGACAGGAACGCCATTTGCGACTCATGGCATTGCGTGACAGATTCGCGATTACAACACAACTGCAAAGGGACTGGCAACAGGTAACACATCGAATACCTACCAGGTGGATGGTAAACAACAGGCTTTTACAATTTTCATTGCAAGCCTATCGTCTGCGTTTGCCCCTCACATCTGCTCACGTGCAAGCACGTCTTCAGTGGTGTCACCTCAGACAGAAGTGGAACGAACAAGAGTAGAGTACCGTGGTGTTTAGTGACGAATCTCGTTTTTATCTTGGTCAGCACAACGGTAGATAACGTGTTCGCCGTCATCCAGACGAAAGGGACTCCACCCAGAGCGGGCGACATCGTCACACAGCTCCAGCACTTGATGTGGGGGTGCCAATTGTTGGACATCTCGGTCAGAGTTGGGTTGGGTTGTTTCACCTCTGAGCGTCACTTTTTTGCACACCATGGGCTAAATGGCCAGGTCACATGAACCCCGAAGGCTCAGAGAAGATTGGGGGAGGGGACCCACTGGAACAGCTGTTGGGAGACAGATGGTAGCCTCCCGTCAAGGCCATCCAACGTGTTCTTTAACGTGCACAGGGTATGGCTCTCCCGCACACGGGGTCATGGCTTAACGTCCCATCTGACGGACGGCGGCCTTTCCAAGCCCATCGGTGTCCCCTACTAACCGTGGGCAGGGCGGGGAATTTTGCGGAGATAAATCTCAATGCTGACCCAGCTGGGACTCGAAACTGGGAACTACAGATTACGAGCCTAGCGCGCTACCGACTGAGCCACCCTCGCCCCTCTCGGTCAGAACTGGTCATCGTGAGGAAATCTCTAACTGCCCAATGATAGTTACCGAAATTTTGCAGTCAGTGGCTGCAAAACGTTCAGTTATTACCATGGCCACTTTCGAACACGTCTGGGACATGATGGGTCGACAGGTCCAACAAAACCCAAGAAGTGCGCCAACCACTGTCGCTGTAATGGAACAGCGACTTCGCGCTATTTGGCGTTCTATCCCTCAGGAGGACATTATAGAGCTGTACGATAGCCTTCTCCGCAGTGTTCATGTATGAATGCATTGCTGCGTTGGGTGGTTCAGCATCATACTAATTATACCACTTTACCGGGTAGGTACCGCGATAATTTTCCATATTTTGTTTTAATAATGTAATCAATCGTACATCTCAGTATATACTAACAGCTGCCTGCGTTTCAATAAAATGGCATTAATACTTCCACGTGCTGCAATTTTTTTTCCTGTAGTGTATATACAATATTTTCCATTTTTTAAATATTTCCGGTGATGGGTATAATTTCGTGAAATGTAATATTATACGAACTGAAACCAAATTAATATGCACAGAAATTCATAATTCGTGTTTTAATTTCTTTTACCATTTTATGATAAATCATCAGTTAGGAGTTCCGGAGGCTCGTGGGCCGCCTGGTAGAGAAATTAGGACCCTTTATTATGCAGATGAAGTATATATTTAAATAAATGCATTTTTTTGTCCAATATTTGACTGTTCTTCATCTTGAAAAATTAATGGTGAAAAAAAACAAAAACTAAAAGAAACGAAATCAATAACGCAGAATAGAAGTACATTAAAATGAGACAGATTTGGGTTGTTTTACCTCTGAGCGGCACTTTTTTGCACACCATGGGCTAAATGGCCAGGTCACATGGACCCCGAAGGCTCAGAGAAGGTTGGGGAAGGGGACCCACTGGAACAGCTGTTGGGAGACAGATGGTAGCCTCCCGTCAAGGCCATCCAGCTTGCTCTTTAACGTGCACAGGATATGGCTCTCCTGCACACGGGGCCACGGCTTAACGTCCCATCCGACGGACGGCGGCCTTTCCAAGCCCATTGGTGTCCCCTACTGATAGTGGGCAGGGCGGGGAATTTTGCGGAGATAAATCTCAATGCTGACCCAGCTGGGACTCGAACCTGGGAACTACAGATTACGAGCCTGGCGCGCTACCGACTGAGCCACCCCCGCCCCAAAAATGAGACAGAAATACCATTCCTCTCTTGAATGTGATTTGTTTTGGAAGCTAGTCAAATATAATCCGAAACACAAAAAAAGAAAAAGGAAATAATATTTTCTCATTTTCAAAATCATGGACACGAACTCACACGAAGTGGTGGCAAAATGCCACTGACCTAGGGCTCCTGGGAGCTCACTGAAATCCAGGGGGGTCTAGGAATAAATCGGGAAGGGGAGGGGTGCAAAAAAAAAAAAAAAAAAAAAAAAAACAATCGAGCCGGAAACATATAAAAGGGGAAGGGGATCAAGAGACTGGATTGCTAAATGTAGTATTTCCCCCTCCGTATTACCCCCTCAAGCAGCTGCTTGCCACTGCAGAGGTCTGACAGGAGCCTGTCAGTTTATATGCCATAGTAGAAGATCTGAGAGGATGGCAGGACCTCAGCAGAAAAACGATACACATCCATGCCTTATCCGGGGCTCGTTCCGAAAAATGCGTGTAATAGAAATATAAAAAGAAAAAGAAAAAATAAATATAAAAGTATAAATATAAAAAGAATACCCCCTCAAGCAGCTGCTTGCCACAGAGGTCTGACAGGAGCCTGTCAGTTTATATGCCATAGTAGAAGGTCTGAGAGGATGGCAGGACCTCAACAGAAAAACGACACATACAAATAACGTTTAATAATTTTTGCCTCTATTATCCTCACTAGCATTTTAAAAGGGCCCCTTGATCTTTAAAAGGTCCCTTGATTTAAAAGGGCCCTTTGACCCCCACCCCTAAGATCCAGATTGAAATGATCCTAATCGGGATAATTTATATAATTTTAATCCCATAGATTATTGCGAACTCGAATGAAATCATTGATCACTTTGCGCAAGAGAAAGCAAGGAAAAAAGATTTTTAGAGCTTTTTTATATTATATCAATTAACTTCATTTTATAATTTTATTTGGTAATACTAATTTTGCATGTATATTTTAACAAATTACTTCATCTACAGAAATTTTTTCTTTGCAACGAAAACAATTACGTGTTTAATTAGACAAAAAAGTTTTAGGTTTCCAAATCAACCACAAAAAGTAGTCGAGGTAGTAAAAGTGGCAATAAATTTTGCAAGGGTCCTCCCGCTCTTATTTCCGCCACTGCTCACACGATGTAATTGAAACTCCATTATTTACTAAATAAAAAAAAATATTAGCCAAGCGCTGCGTAGAAGTGAAACAATATTTAATGGTAAAGTTTAACCGTTTGGTCGAATCACAGCTATTCGCATTTCTGATTCTCCTAACGTTCAGATTGTAGAAGCGGAAGTGACGTCATCATAGTATATAGAAGATGTCATGTATTGCTTTTTCGAAGGCAAATGGCGATGCATATACCAGATAGAGCTTTCCTCAGGCTGCTTCTTCATGCATGGGAGAGTGGCATTTTTCTCTTCTGTCGTAGCGACAGTTTAAGGGGCATAGTGAATGCATGACGGGACTGCTAACGGATGGCTTGTTGCCCCTGCCACGACAAGGCAACAGGCGCAACATCCGTCATTCCCGACTTTTTGCACAGGTCAACTGAAACACTTTTGCATAGGAATTCGGAATTTTCCTCCTGAATTTATTTATTTTTTTTTTGTCTATTTTTTCCTTTGACGGCTTTGGGTTTAAGTAACAGAACTATTGGAGAAAATAATCGTGGCCTGAAACTCCAGTTTAGGAACAAACTTTCTATTTTAAGTGTTAGCATAGTTTAAACTTTTGACGACGACCGATAATAACAACTGAATGTTTTTTGAGAGTAAAACCGTCTTGAGAAGTAAAGTTCTAATGATTGAGAAATATCCTTCGAATCTTTAACAGCACGCAACAGTAAATGCTGATTTAGTTTTTTTTTTTTTCTTCTTAAACACATAAACAGTAAAAACGAGTCTGAAATTTGATCACAACCAAGTTCGGGAATAGATATATGCAATCCCTGAATTTCTGAGGAATGTGGAAATTTACATTTTGTATTTTTGATCTTGAGTAGTCTTATGAAAGGTGATCTTAGATTATACGCTGTCCCAATCTTAGAATATTTTTCTGAAATTTTAGACCTTTTCCTTGTTTCAAAATTTAAAAAATTTAGCTCAGCTTATTATTTCGATGTAAAGTTTCACTCTTACTAAAATGGTTATTATTTTATTATCAGCTTATTATTTCGATGGAAAGTTTCAACTGTTACTAAAATGGTCATTATTTTATCATATCGCTTATCATCAGCTTATTATTCCGATTTAACATTCTAACTATTGATATAAGATAATAAGATGCTGGGCATTTTTATCGACTAGTTTGGACACAAGTTTGGATTATGAAAAAAAGCTTAGCTTTATAAACCAAAATTCAATTCACATCACTTATTAGAAACGACTCACAAAAGTAATGCTTATTAAATTAATAATTTATAAGATATTTTTAATTAGTTGCTATTGTTTTCTTAATTAAAGTTATCTTAACAAAATATTAACTGAATAATTTTAATCACTTCATACCTGGTGTACATTATAAATCTTTAGATTTTTTTTTAAACACAGGAAGAAATTGATGGGCAAAGTGAAACACGGCAATTTTAAAACACAGGAAGATGTGCAGTCGCTCAAAAAAATATCCGAACACTATGGTTGATTACAGAATTCAGAAAAAATATCTGGCAACGATTATTTTAGAAATTAGTGATCTGGCAACGCTTCGTGTCACGCGACACGAAGTGTTGCCAGATCACTAATTTCTAAAATAATCGTTGTAAAACGATTATTTTACAAAGTCTTGTTCTCTAATGTAAGATTACCAATCGCTGCGTAGAAATGAAACGATTCCGTGAGACGATTTTACCGTCAAGTATTTATCAAGTTGACGATTATTTTACAAATTAGATTACAAAGACTTGACTTTACCGTCAAGTCTTTGTAATCTAATCTGTAAAATAATCGTCGATCTGGCAACACTTCGTGTCACGTGACACGAAGTGTTGCCAGATCACTAATTTCTAAAATAATCGTTGTAAAACGATTATTTTACAAAGTCTTGTTCTCTAATGTAAGATTACCAATCGCTGCGTAGAAATGAAACGATTCCGTGAGACGATTTTACCGTCAAGTATTTATCAAGTTGACGATTATTTTACAAATTAGATTACAAAGACTTGACTTTACCGTCAAGTCTTTGTAATCTAATCTGTAAAATAATCGTCGATCTGGCAACACTTCGTGTCACGTGACACGAAGTGTTGCCAGATCACTAATTTCTAAAATAATCGTTGTAAAACGATTATTTTACAAAGTCTTGTTCTCTAATGTAAGATTACCAATCGCTGCGTAGAAATGAAACGATTCCGTGAGACGATTTTACCGTCAAGTATTTATCAAGTTGACGATTATTTTACAAATTAGATTACAAAGACTTGACTTTACCGTCAAGTCTTTGTAATCTAATCTGTAAAATAATCGTCGATCTGGCAACACTTCGTGTCACGTGACACGAAGTGTTGCCAGATCACTAATTTCTAAAATAATCGTTGTAAAACGATTATTTTACAAAGTCTTGTTCTCTAATGTAAGATTACCAATCGCTGCGTAGAAATGAAACGATTCCGTGAGACGATTTTACCGTCAAGTATTTATCAAGTTGACGATTATTTTACAAATTAGATTACAAAGACTTGACTTTACCGTCAAGTCTTTGTAATCTAATCTGTAAAATAATCGTCGATCTGGCAACACTTCGTGTCACGTGACACGAAGTGTTGCCAGATCACTAATTTCTAAAATAATCGTTGCCAGATATTTTTTCTGAATTCTGTAATCAACCATAGTATTCGGATATTTTTTTGAGCGACTGTATCTGTGGTCTTGCAACGTTTGCAAAGTGTAGACCAGTCTTTACAGGAATGGCCTGGAATTGATGACATATATGGATAGAATAGAAACTACATACAATAACATTGAAGATAACTGTGCCTGTAACACGAAGGTTGCCATCTAACTAATTTCTAAAAAAATCGCTGCCAGATATTTTTTCTGAATTCTGTAATCAACCATACTGTTCGGATACTTTTTTGAGCGACTGTACGTTTAAATTGAAACATTTTTTCTTCTGTAAACAAAATTTCGGGTATGAAGGGGCTCAGTGTAGACTAGGAAGAAAAGTATTAAGTGTAGATTTTAAGAAGAGGAGGAGGTAGAATATTTTGCATAATAATACCTTCATTATTTTGAGGCTATATTAATTATTAATATTAAAATATGCTGATAATCTATTGCAACGATGTAATCAGTGTTTATTTGTGGTACTGAGCTTTGTTCTTTTACAAGGGGATAAAAAACAAGAAAAGAAAAATTTATAATCTTTCCACATTCCTCTTACATTAGAGAACCGCAAAGCACTAATTTGCGAATAGCATTTCAAAGTTAAATTTTTTTAAAGAAACAAAGAGATGTTTATTTTATGCATACATTGTTTTTTGACATTACTTATGTATAGTATGTCATTTAAGCTTAATAATTTGCCTTTTTCTAAACAAATATCTTTTAAAGGGAAATGGAATTTTTTCAATTTTATACCTTGAAATTAAAAGTATAATTCCATTCAGACATTAAAACATACATATCGTAAGCACACAAATTTTTTCATCAGTTATTGAGCAAAAAACTGCACTTAGTCGTGTACAATAATTTCTTCAGAAAGCATGAAACATTAATTATTTGATAACAAAAGAATATTTACGTTAATTTGCACTTTTAAATACCAGCTTCAGTCTTTTTTCCATGTGTGTGTGTGTATATATATATATATTAATTTTTTAGCAACAACATTGCTTAAATACAAAGCTTCAAGTTGCATTTGTTCCAAGTGCATAAATAAATATTGCGTGATCACATTAAATATGGAAATATTTACAATAAGAGCTTGTGACTTGACGAGTAACAACATGAAACAATTTGATAAATGTAAGTGGAACACATGAATTCTGCCATTGCATTATTGTCCGTGCACGCTTGAATACAAAGACATGTTCTTGGAACATTTGGCTATGAAGTTTGATCATTTTTAAACATCATCATACAACCAACAAGTAAATAACACATATAAAAGATAATTACAATATGAATTTTAATGCCTTGTTAAAATATATTGCTCTGGCGAAGAAATACGCATTCATCCAGATTCAACTACATCTTCATACATTTTTATGGATACCCAACTGTAAAACATCTTGGATAAAAATACAGATCTCTTTTTTTTCTGAAAGAGAGATCATCGTTAAGATATTTTAATGTAAACGTAATGAGTGATTCCGATATTCAGTCTAATTTTTCGCAGGAGGTGAAGCATTTCTTGATCCAAGTGTAGTAAAACTCGGAAGCTTTGAAAGTATTAAAATGCTGAAATCTATATTCAACTTTCATAATTTTAGAAAGGATTATTGCTTTTGTACGAGACTTAGGAATTAATCTTCGCGACGTCATCTTGAGCTTCTTCATCCTGAAATTAGCCGGTTCGAAGTCTTTTTTTTTTTATATAAGTAACAAATTAATACTTGAACTATATGTACTTTCTTGTTGTATTACTTTTCTGAATAATAAATAATAGTTTTGCAAAAAAAGAACACATTCTCAAGAACTTACGCTTTGTATTAAAACTTTAAATATTTGCCCAAAATTGTTTTAAAATGCGTCATTATCTTCGGAGTTCAATAGATGATGGCAAAAGAATACTTATATTCCTGAGATGTAGAAACTGCTATAATGGATGCAGTACTTAAAGTTTATTACGAAGTTAACGTAATTCACTTGGAAATAATGCTATTTTCATTGAAACCCGATATATATATATATTTGATTTTGTAGCACAATTGGGAACTGAAGAACTAATTTGCTTTACATAGCTTTCTGAGATCTAAAGCACAAACAGGTTCACTATTATTAATTTACGAACTAAACTGTAAAACACAAAACTCTAATGTTTATGCTTTTAGTTCTTGCATATATTCGGTATTGCTTAGAGAATTCACTTTCACTTACAAATGTGACGCAAATTAAACTCCAGTGTTTAACACTTTGCTCTAATTTGCGTGATGTGTTTGCAACTACTGAAATCCTTTGAAATAGAAAAGATATTTGAATTATTTCTACTAATATCAATGGTTTTGGTTCTCTTCCACCCCCCCTCCCCGTCTTCTTAGCTCTGTTAGTGACATTTTTAATCTTTTTAAGTTCCTTTTCCTTCACTTTAGCAAAACAAAAGATGTCAAGCAGTTAAGAATTTGTCTGAACGATCTGAAAGTTTTTTCCCATCAGAAGAGAAATAAAAAATAAAATAAATACCCCCTCAAGCAGCTGCTTGCCACGGAGGTCTGACAGGAGCCTGTCAGTTTATATGCCACAGTAGAAGGTCTGAGAATCATCAACCTCTCTCAATCAATCAATCAACCATCAATCAATCTCAGAGGAATTGATGCCACAGCAGAAGGTCTGAGAGGATGGCAGGACCTCAACAGACAAACGACACAAACAGCCATGCCTTACCCGGGGCTCGAACCCAGGTCCCATAGATCAGTAGCCAAGCGCGCTAACCACTCGGCCACGAATAAAAAAAAAATCAATAAATAAATACCCCCTCAAGCAGATGCTTGCCACAGAGGTCTGACAGGAGCCTGTCAGTTTATATGCCATAGTAGAAGGTCTGTGAGGATGGCAGGACCTCAGCAGAAAACAACACGAACATCCATGCCTAAGATCCGGGGCTCGAACCTAGGTCCCTTAGATCAGTAGCCAACTGTTTAGTTCAACTGTTCAACTAAGCCAATGCCCGATGCTCGACACGTTTATGTTTTTAGAAGCATTTCAACCAAATATGAAGATGATTTCCATGTATATGTTACCGGCAATGTATGAAAAGCCGGCATTCTATAGAATACCCGGCGTTTTTAGGCAATGTATGAAATATGAGAATTATTACATACTTTCCCTAGGCATTGTATAGAATCCCTAGGCATTATATAGAATGACAAATACTGTTTCGGCAAAGTATGAAAAAGGCTTTTATTGAAAAGATGCATGTGAAAATGTAAGAAGTACAAAATATATAATACAGGATAATATATGGAAGATATAAGATACGGGATTTTTCTACAAAAAGAGAAAAATACCATTGCTGAACTACCGCCAGAAATATTAACATCATAACCTGTAATGAATCTGTCGTCCGCATTATAAAAAACGCCCCAAATGAGGTAAAGCCAAATGAGAACGAATCAGTCAAGTGTTGAATACTCGAAGTTTGCAATTCGAGTTAGGATACTCGTATTTCACTTTACTACTTGTCAAATCTATTTCAGTGGAGTTCCGAGATGCTTGTGATATGTCGTTTTTTGATGATTTTTTTTAATCTGTTTTTTGACCTTAACTCTCTTTCTATGGAAGCTAGGGTTTTCAAACTTTGGGATCCCTATTGAGGCAACCCTCTTTTACACTCTTACAACGCTAGGGGGCACTTTTCCGAATGGAAGGGTGTCTTTTTGGTGTCCAAAGTGACCAAATACGGCGCTTTTTTTTAACCGAAACTAGGGACTGGCGGATCTGGCAATCAGGGTGAGCCTATAGGGGACCCAGGGGAACATTTACTGGTCAATTCGAATTGGACTGAGTGCTCTGGCTCTCTGTTTGAGGCGAGCGTCGAGAGTCACGTGACTCGCATTGCGACATTAAACATCACTGCCGGGAGTATTTTATACTTTGCCGATTTGCCTTTTGGCATTCTATAGAATGCCTAGGAAATGTGTGAAATATGAATCGTTTCATACATTGCCAGCTAGTTTTAGGCATTATATGTAATGCCTAGGCATTGTATAGAATGCCGGATTTCAAACTTTGCCGGTGACATATACATTGTACAATTTAATTAATAAAAGAATAAAAGAAATTCCTATTTAATTAAACAAAGAGCCTCTTAATTTTTTCCAGAAACAAAATTCCTCCTTAAAACTATTTTTTAGAAAAAAATTAAGAAGTTATTTTTTTATTAATTTAGTTATGCAGTGCATGCATAGAAATCACCTCACATTCGGTACAAACGCTTCTAAAAACAAAAGAATGTCGAGTCCGGGTCCCATCGAGCACTGGGCTTTGGTTCAGCGGAACCATGATAGCTATGCCACTACTCAAACAGATTGATATCAAATTTAGAGGAGAAATTGTCTTGAGCAAGGTGGTATACGAACCAGTGAGTTCTTACCCCACACTCAGTTGTATCACTTGAAGTTTGAATGTTGTGTTGAATTTTGGTACTATTAATACATTTCTCTTAATGTCACCAGAATTGCTGCCAAAAATGGACGCAATTGTACTACATTGGAATATAAAAGCCAAAATGTAGAATTCTTCCCACCAGCTCCTAATATACTTCTAGTGATTTAAATTTAGGTAAGATTATTTCATTTTCAGAATAAATAACCCTGACTGGTTTGTGTGTGCGTGCGTGCGTGGGACATGCCCATCCAATTTTGAAACACTTAACAATTATTTTTTTCAGTGATTATTCTGTGTCGCCTTCCTACACCACTGCAATGAAGTTTAAAGCCAGAGGAGGCGGGGGTGGCTCAGTCGGTAGCGCGCCAGGCTCGTAATCTGTAGTTCCTAGGTTCGAGTCCCAGCTGGGTCAGCGTTGAGATTTATCTCCGCAAAATTCCCCCTCCCTGCCCACGGTCAGTAGGGGACACCGATGGGCTTGGAAAGGCCGCCGTCCGTCGGATAGGACGTTAAGCCGTGGCCCCGTGTGCCGGAGAGCCATATCATGTGCACGTTAAAGAACACGCTGGATGGCCTTGACGGGAGGCTACCATCTGTCTCCCAACAGCTGTTCCAGTGGGTCCCCTCCCCCAACCTTCTCTGAGCCTTCGGGGTCCATGTGACCTGGCCATTTAGCCCATGGTGTGCAAAAAAAATGCCGCTCAGAGGTGAAACAACCAACACTACCCAACTTAAAGCCAGAGAGGTTGATGATTCTACAGTTATCTTTTTGTAAATGAGATATTCACCTTCTGTAGCACTCATTCTTAAACTATTGTTACGCGAAGCAATGCAGTGGTAGCGCACCAGACTGATAAACTATTTTCTGAAATCGACCCCGCACTCATTTTGGCATTGAAAATTTCTCCATATCCTGCCATCAATGAGGAGGTCTCGGGTGGGTGGCTTCGTCGGCAGCACGTCAGGCTCGTAATCTGGAGTTCTCAGGTTCGAGTCCCAATTGGGCCAGCGTTACGGTTTGTTTCCGTAAACTCCCCGTCCTCGGTCAGTAGGGGACACCGATGGGATTGAAAAGGCCGCCGTCCGTCGGATGAGATATAAAGCCGTGACTCCGTGAGCGGGAGAGCCATACGTTCTGCACGTTAAAGAACATGCCGGATGGCCTCGACGAGAGGCTACCATCTCTATCCCAACAGCTGTCCAGTGATTCCTTTCCCCCAACTTTCTATGAGCCTTCGGGGTCCTTGTGACCTGGCCATTTATCCATTGTGTGAAAAACAGTGTCGCTCAGAAGTAAACCAACTCAACCCATCGATGACGAAGTGATTACAAAATAATAAAAATAAATAAATACCCCCTCAAGCAGCTGCTTGCCACAGAGGTCTGACAGGAGCCTGTCAGTTTATATGCCATAGTAGAAGGTCTGAGAGGATGGCAGGACCTCAGGAACGTGTACAGCAACTGTACACGCTCCAGTTACCGTTCACAGCAAACTAGAGCGTGTGCAGTTACTGCACACGCTCCAGTTTGCTGTGAACGGTAACTGCACACGCTCAATATTTCCGTGAGTGGGCCCACACGATCCAGGTTTTTGTGAGCTCACACGATCCAATGTAAATAAAAATAAATACCCCCTCAAGCAGCTGCTTGCCACAGAGGTCTGACAGGAGCCTGCCAGTTTATATGTCATAGTAGAAGGTCTGAGAGGATGGCAGGACCTCAGCAGAAAAACGACACATACATCCATGCCTTACCCGGGGCTCGAACCCAGGTCTCTTAGATCAGTAGCCAAGCGCGCTAACCAGTCGGCCATGAGAGTTTGGAAAAAATTGTTCTTCGTCCTATAGGAAATTAAGAAGTGGTCGCCCATAAAAATACCTTTAAAAGGAAAATTACACTCTGTGAACGTTAAAAGCACGCTGAATATCCTTGAAAATAGTCTCTCATTTGCTCTTAAGAGCTGTCCATTGGGTCTCTTTCTGTTAACCTATTCTCAGACTTGGGCCATTGTGACCTAATCATGTAGCAAAAAAAAAATAACGATAATCTATAAAACAATCTAATAAAGCTTTAGAGGAAATGGGAATAATTTTCTTATTTTACTTCGCCGTTGTTTAGAAAACACTCTGGTTTGTGTTGTGTTTGTTTAGGCTTAGTGAAAATATCACATTTGTGCTTACGAAACGTACAATTGTTGTATAGGAAAAGTAACAGATATCTCAATTTTCAAAATCACATAATACAACATATATGACTAAAAAAATTTTCAATAAATAAATAAATAAACTGTAAAATGCACATAGAGATTTAAAATATATACACAATCATGAATTATAAGCGTAAGAAAACAATGAATGAAACAAATAAAAAATATTGTTTTAACAAACAGTAAAATGATTAGAGTGATCAAAGGACTTCAAACGAAGTCTACTCTAGAGCTAGTATGATCTAGGTAGGGATATTCAAATGGTAGCCCATATATGTTTTCCCTTTCCATTTTGGTTATTAAAATTATCGAGGGTGGGGTCCCAAAAGAAATAACCATTTTATTTTACAATATCTTTGTTCAGTTTGTTACAGAAAAATGTTTTTCCAAGTAAAGTTATCCAATAATATTAATTTTCTTGTGGGAGCATAATGTTTAAAATAAGTGGAGAAATTAAAAATGAAGTTTATAATTGACTAGCAAAAATATTTATAACATAATAAAACAAGAACAAAACAAAATTATAAATAGTTCAATAAAATGAGATAAATAACAGAAATATACAAACATATATGACAGAACATGCACTATATGGCGAACAATGTCATGATAGTGCAATTACATGTGTAAAAGTTGTACTGACAATCTTGGTTGGAGTGTTAACAAATAACTATAGCGTTAACTAACAGCTTGGTTCTACAGCTTGAGATATATCTTTTGTGATTCAGTTTTAACGAAATGATATATATATATTATTCAAGGTCGTTTCAAGGTCGTTTAAGGTATCATCATATATATATATGATATCAACACTGCCCTAGCAAAATATTAGATAATTTCTATGTGATGTCAATGGGAGAAATGTGAATGAACATAAATAAAAGATCATAATCAAATATATTTAAATATCCATTTTTCAACAATATTCGTCCGGTATCTAAAGAATTTAATGCGTCATAAGAATTCCATCAGAAATAATAATTAGAATAAGAATTTATTTCAGAAATTAACTAAAACGTAGATAATATTTTTTTTCAAACCGTGTAATGAAATTAATATACATTTTACAAATTTGCATAATGATTATTTCAGTATTAGACAATTATGATTTTTATAAAACAAGAAATTTATTGTTAAACATTCTAGTTTTCATAACTCTCAATAAATATATATATACCCCCCCAAGCAGCTGCTTGCCACAGAGGTGCTTGGGGGGTATATATATATATATACTCAATAAATATATATATATATATACCCCCCAAGCAGCTGCTTGCCAACAGGAGCCTGTCAGTTTATATGCCATAGTAGAAGGTCTGAGAGGATGGCAGGACCTCAGCAGAAAAACGACACACACATCCATGCCTTATCCGGGGCTCGAACCCAGGCCCCTTAGATCAGTAGCCAAGCGCGCTAACCACTCGGCCATGGGACGGCTATAATGAACGAATATTGTCGAAAATCGAGACTGAAATAGATTTGATTATGATCTTTAATTTATCTTAGGTCACATTTTCCCCTTAAATGCATGGTTTAGAATTTATAGAGCTTCGGCTTGAGATTCCCATTCACCTAGGAGCAATTTTCTTAATGTTTGGATAGAGCAGTATGTTATATATTGGAGATATATATGATTCAGGTTGAACGAAAAACATTGGAAGAACAGTTTGCATTTAATGAGACTGTAACTTTATATCTTGATGTATATTAAATGCAAGAAGTAAAACATCTAAAAATAATCGAGGTAATAAAATGAAAATGAAAAACTGGTGTGCTTTATAAAATATCATATGTGAATATATACACTATATATTCTTATTGTTATGAATACCGGAATGTTTCTGGAATGCTTTTTTTAAGACTAGAAATGATCATCGAATCTAAAAATTCTTTACCACGTAATAAACAATTCGCCATTATTCCGTCTTTCTCTTATTGCCGAGCTGCACTAAAAGAAGAGCATATTTGTTCTGGCAATTAATAATTTTTCTTCCATATCGATTACTTTTCATCAGAATCAAATACGTTGTTGCCATTAAGTATAAACAATATCTTGAAATGTTTTATCTGTTAATGTTGCCAAGTCAAAGAAATTCATATCGTCGTATTTGTTAACGTTTTCATAAAGTCATAACTTGACATTGACGATAAAAAAAAATCATTCTGTTCCTAAAATGAAAAGGCCGAGACACAAAAAAAAAGAGCTTACCCGATAAGGATTGTACATTTATTTTGACAAGCTGACACGAGATCAGTGGCGAAGTCAACTTGCCAATGTCTTTCTTGCTCGTTCTGTCGTTATTGCTGTTTTGTGCTTGACGAACAGGGCAGTATTTCTGAGCAATAACCACTAACCAGAGATAATTGGTATTAAGTGTTATTAATGAACCGTCTAGTTACTTTGGCTAAAGGAGGCCTGGCTAACCCTCTGCTCATTACAATAGAACTTGCGGCTCATAAAAGAAATCATTAATATACCGAATCTGGCTCATTTCTCCAAATTGTTTTGACCAACAACATAAGTATTTAGTTGCATAACTAAGTGATTGTTCTCAATTCATTGTACAGTCGCTCAAAAAAGTATCCGAACACTATGGTTGATTAAAAAAATCAGAAAAAATATCTGGCAACGTTTTTTTTAGAAATCAGTGATCTGGCAACCTTCGTGTCACGTGACACGAAGGTTGCCAGATCACTAATTTCTAAAAAAAACGTTGCCAGATATTTTTTCTGATTTTTTTAATCAACCATAGTGTTCGGATACTTTTTTGAGCGACTGTACTCCTCATTCCCGGATCTAGAAAGAAAAATCTTGAAGGCAAGAAACACAATCGCACCAGAAAAAGATAAATGGGGGAGGGGTTGTGTTGTTTTACCTCTGAGTGGCACTTTTTTGCACACCATGGGCTAAATGGCCAGGTCACATGGACCCCGAAGGCTCAGAGAAGGTTGGGGGAGGGGACCCACTGGAACAGCTGTTGGGAGACAGATGGTAGCCTCCCGTCAAGGCCATCCAGCGTGTTCTTTAACGTGCACAGGGTATGGCTCTCCCGCACATGGGGCCACGGCTTAACGTCCCATCCGACGGACGGCGGCCTTTCCAAGCCCATCGGTGTCCCCTACTGACCGTGGGCAGGGCGGGGAATTTTGCGGAGATAAATCTCAACGCTGACCCAGCTGGGACTCGAACCTGGGAACTACAGATTGCGAGCCTGGCGCGCTGCCGACTGAGCCACCCCCGCCCCTAACTGGGGGAGGGGACAAAAGACTGGATTTTCAATGTAATATAACATTTCCCCCTCCGTTTTTTAGGTCTTTAAAAAATTTCTTGAAAAATGCACGAAATTCAAGTTTAATAATTTTTTATCTCTGTTGCTGAGTGGTTAGCGTGCTTGCCTACTGATCAAAGGGATTTGGATTCGAGTCCCGGGTAAGGATGCTTGTATTGTCTTTCTGCTGAGGTCTCGCCATCCTCATAGACATTCTGTATAACGTATTAAATCGATAGGTTCCTGTCAATAAATACACCCTCTCTGACAAGTAGCTGCTCGCCACAGAAGGGTATTTAGTTATTTATTATTATTTTATTACTCTTACTAGCATTCTGAAAGCGGGGGAGGGCATGACCTTTGACCCTCTCCCCCTAGATCGGGCCCTGGTACTCATTAAGTGCTAAGATAGCTTAATTAAGAATTAAAGCATCTTCCTTGTGGCTTTTGACTAAGTTTGGATTAGCCAGCTCAGTACTTGAGGGAACAAATATATTATTTATATTTTCAGAGTGTTTATATCTCTATTCAATATATTTTTATATCATGAGTATCTTCAGCGTTCAAAAGTAAAACCAAAGTCTAGTTCTCTGCCTTTAACTTTAAAATCGGGAATGACAGATTTCTGAATTAATAAAGTGTGAACTGCGAAAGTTTAGATACATCATTTTTATTTTCACTGTGTTTATATCGCTTTTCAATGGATTTTAATATCACCAGTGTCTTGGGTATAATAAATGCAACTAAAGCCTCAGCCTCAACCATTAACTTCAAAACCTGCAATTTCTAATTTCGAAATTAGAAAAGTTTTGATTTCAAAGCGATGGCCTAACAAAACAATAAGACAGAATCCCTCGACAAATTGATACAGACCGAAGCAATGCCTAGTAGCCATTTACACAACTTCATAAACAAAAAGCAGAAATGTTGAACACCGTAAACCGCATATAAGGACGGGTCAGTTCGTACGTGGATTGCTAGCCAGCCTTATGAACAAGCTGTGAGCTGGCTTCAATGTGTAAGCACGTGGGCCACACGCCACTGCTCCACAGTCTAAAGCACGTGACAGAGCCAGAAGAGCAGCGAGGAGAAGGGTTCGCGCGATGGTGATGACAGGCCGGGTTTAAGAAGCATAATGTTATTCCATTTTTCCCCCCTGCTCCGGACACATGTCCCTACGACACAGTGTCGCTAAGCTGTTGCCGAGAATAATGTAACCGAGGTCTTAGTAAAGAGAGAGATAGAGTTTATGCGTATGTGTGTGAGTGTGTACGTGTGTACATGTCCCTCCCCCCAGCCGCAGTATCTGCTGCAGGTGGAGCTTAATTAACTCAGCCTCATGCTCAGGGCTAATTTCCGAGACTTTGTGCATAATTAACGAGCTACGCTTGAAATGGTTGAATGGACTTAGGATGGGAATAGCACGATGCAGCAACCGAGTGATAAATATGGCGAAAACTGCAATTAACTGGCAAACGGTTCTCTCTCTCTCTTTCACTCGTTCTCTCTCGTTCGCTCTTTCCTTCCACAGCTAGAAACTGGTTCGCATGTACTGCACTTGTGTCCCCACTGCAACCGCTGATGCTTCATAGCCTAGTGCACTGTTCTAACGCCGCCGCCGCCACTGCGAACTAGCTGGCTTCGCTGGCGATTTCGTTTCGGAAGTACTAACAACAACGCTAGCCTCTCATTACGGATCAAATGACTCTGGCAACAAAGAAAAACAATCACGTCAAACAACCGCACGGCTCCGGCTCCCGCCGTTCTCCTCCTTGTCTCACTGCAGCGAGAGCCACGCTGTTCTCTCGCACTGCGTTAATTTCTTGCGTATTCGACTAGGAAATTATGCGAACATCAAATAAGCATTAGGTGACAAATATCTGTGAACGAAACAATGAATGATTAAATGCTGGGGGACTGCTGGACAGCAATAATAACTGTTGTCATAATAATAAATAAAATTTTATGCGAACTAGGTCCGATTTTTGATTCACCCTTTCGACTTTTCAAAAGTGCAACTGTACAAAGCGGGTGCAGTTTGCTCAAAGGTGTGAATGTATGGATACAGGCCACAAATCTTGGTTTGAGCGGTTTAGTGTTATGAACATTTCTAAGATTTCTAGCGTTTTAAAACCATTACCAAAAACGGAAGTGAACTCAGATCCAGATCCAACTCAGATCCAACTAGAGCGTGTACTATGAACAACGCAGACAACACTTCCGTTGTTGATAAGGTTTTTAAGCCCCCAGAAACTTAGGTGAAGTTCACAAAGCTAATCAACCGAAACTGGTCGTGTGTGGTCGTACCTTTTGTGACACTGTGCGAAAATTTCAGGTTGAAAGAGATTTTCTACGACTTAACTTCGATTATAATTCTGCAAGATTTTTGCACGAATTTTTTTTTGTTCTACTCACGCACACTGACACGTAAAATTGACACGAGAGCACGCGCTACGAAACACGTCGTATGAACAATTCTACACAAACTATACACGATTTTATAAATTGGTATTATTGTAATTACATTCCCAGGCCATAGCTTTCGATGGGAATAGCGGAAAATCTCGTCGACTCTCGCGACGTTGAGCTGAATCAAATTACAAATTTACTGCGATGGGGTTAAACTTTAACCCCGTTGAGATAAGCGTTAAGTCTAACCCAAATGTAAAAATTGTCAAGCTTATGTTAGCTGTTCCTTTTCATTATTTGAACCCAGAAAGTAAAAAAAAGAATACACATCATGACTTAAATGAAACTTAACGAGTTCTTAAGTGCTTAAATAACAGAGAATTGACAATACAGTCGCTCAAAAAAGTATCCGAACACTATGGTTGATTACAGAATTCAGAAAAAATATCTGGCAACGATTTTTTTTTTAGAAATTAGTGATCTGGCAACCTTCGTGTCACGTGACACGAAGGTTGCCAGATCACCAATTTCAAAAAAAAAATCGTTGCCAGATGTTTTTTCTGAATTCTGTAATCAACCATAGTGTTCGGATACTTTTTTGAGCGACTGTACTTACACTTGATAATTAATCCATGGGGGTTGACAGAAATATTTTCAGGGAAGAAGAGTAGAACAAAATGCATTTAAACTCATTTCTAGGATTTCCATGGTAAAAATGCTCTTTTACCTGTTTCCAGGGGGAATTCATATTAATGTTTTTTTTTTCAAAATCTTAATGGATGTTCTTGAGGGGGGAGCAAAAGCTTTGTTTCTTCTTCCCCCCCCCTTTCTATCGACACCCATGGATAAGTCTTTAAATAGTACAAAATATGGACTAGGAAAAAAGGAACCTTTGAATGTAATGTTAAGTAAAAGCAAAAAAATTGCTTTACCTATTTGAACATACGTTATGATATACAATATTACAATCGTAAACAGAGGTAATAAATGCATATGTATATACTTTTAAGTGAAACCAAAATGAAAAGCATCTGGAGCGTGCGCAAGATATTTATTTTGTCTTTTTTTTACGAATAATTATTAATTAATTAAAAAGCTTCTTGAAGTTGGAAATTGTGTTGCATCATTTAATTTCTCTCCTTATGCAAGCTTGTTGCAACATTTCACTAATGAGCATTACGGAATTCCATGGCAAATACCGAAATACTACATTAATAACGCAATGAATTAATATCGTAGACTGATTATTAAGAAAACATTTTGAAAAGTAACCTTGCCCAAGCAGTGTCGCTTAAATCCGTATAAATTTGGAAACAGGAGCTTTTGATTAAATATCAGGGCAAATACGAAAATTATTCAGATTAATTCTCTGTCGCATTTATTGAGATTTCAGTGCGCACACTCCGGATTCGGCAGTGATCGAGGTGAATGTGAAAGGGGAAGACTCTGAGGCTGCGCAGTTGATGCTTCGACAGTTGTCGCAGATCAGAGATCAGCGGACCATCAATCACCGACAGTCTTCTGTTAATATATGAGGACTGTCGATGCTTTCAACTGCGCAGTCTCAGAGTCTCCCCCTTTGCCAATCACCCACGCCACTGGGATTCAGCTAATTAATCACACATTTCATAAAACTCTATACTCAGTCAAACCTCTGTAAATGGACCATCAATGGAGCTGACAAATCGATTACTTTGTGGAGTTGATCACAAAAACAACGACACAGCTTTGAAGATGATCAAATCGATACAAACGGGTCGCAACGACCACTTTGTCGACCAGCGAACCTTTGAGTTGGTTACTAAGCTATAGCGGTCTTTTTTTTCCGACCTGTTTGACTTAAATATATATTTCTATCAACAGTACAGTTTGTATTTGAAGAATCGTCCACCTTCTCCTCTATTCACAGTAGGAATGTCAGTGCAGACAAACTTGAGTCAGGGTAACAGCTTGTCATTTTATACATATTCAGTTCTCATTGTACGTTAGCAGTCAGGGTTAGGCTTAACGCTATAGTCCTACCGATCACCAGACTAAGATGAGAGAGTAACTAAAAGCTACTTGAATGGTTTGTATGTATGTTTATGTGCATGACACCTTCTTTAGCTAGTATACCCCTCTCTGTAGTTTCTACATCCGTTCTCATCTACAGCAGACTGAGTTGGGTAGGTTGAACTAGTGGGAGGGAAGAGAAATAGGGGGTGTGAGTGGGACAGGGGAGGGCGGACGGGGGGCCAATGCTATGTTGCGGTAATACCAGTTGGAGGGGCGGGATTCATGAGAGGTGACGTCATGTGTGAAGAGTGGTTGAGGGAGTTGACAGCGACGTTCAGAGATGACGAAGACAGTTTGGACTTGTCTTCGTCCTGCCACTTGTCTTGGGATCGCCGCCTGGCGTTCATGAAGAAGTTGCCTACGGTGCTCAGCTCCAATCCCAGCTGCTGTGAGATGGTGATCTGCATTTCCTTGGAGGGCCGTTTGGTCTCTTTAAAAATGGCCTGCAGTGTGCGGCGCTGGAGGTCGGTAAATACCAAGCGGGGCTTCTTGGGGGTGTTGGGGTTCTTTTGCTGTTGCTGTTGCTGTTCTTCTTTCCGCTTGCAGGCTGAAAAAGGAAAGAGAGAAAAAAAGGGGGTTATTTTTCTCTGTGATTGATTAAAAAAGGGATGTTGTCAAAAACTGCGCTGGAACTGCAAAAGAAGAAAAATGAAGATTATTATTCTTTTCGGTGATTGGTTGGAAAGAGATGTAGTTAAAAACTGGACTGGAAATGGAAACAAAAAATAATTTTGGTAATTGGATAAAAGAGGATTTAATTAAAAAATGAGCTGGAAGTATAATTTCTTTCCAAATGGAAAATTAACAAGTTGGAAATGCGGCATAAAAGATTTACTTATCCGTAGATATTGTCCATGCTTGTTGAGACATTTATCCGAACGTGAAGTTGGAAACATGATACAGTCGCTCAAAAAAGTATCAGAAAAAAATCGTTGCCAGATATTTTTTTCTGAATTCTGTAATCAACCATAGTGTTCGGATACTTTTTTGAGCGACCGTACCTTGTTCGCAGAACGACTTTGGCTGTTGCTTCAGGAAATCTGTGACTATTCTTTCATAATTCTTTGTTCGACTCAAACTTTAATAAAAAAATAAATCTGACGACCGAAAATATAAAAATCGGATGGGGAGAGGTCAAGCTTGGGGGGGGGGGGCATTCCTGGCCCTTCCAACGATACCTGTTCAACGTTGTTGGGCAATATAGGGATGGGCGTTGTCTTGCAACAAAACAACTTTCTCACCCAAACATCCCTGGCGCTTCAACTTTATTGCTTGCTTTCAAATGCCCATAGTTTCGCAATATCATTACGAGTTGATGTCGCCATGGTTTTGAAAATCAATCAATATCAAGAAAGTGAAATTAAAATGTCTTCAAACCGAAGTCGGCAAATCCTGAACAAAACCGAAGCGAGGTTTTGTTCAGGATCCAGGACAACGCCCATCAACGCCATCACGTTCAAACCAGGACAACGCCAGGACAACGCCAGGACAAACACCATCACGTTCAAACCGATATTTGCCATTGACACTGGTGTTGATGATTTCCTTCTATATATACCCCGATTGACAGGCTCCTGTCAGACCTCTGTGGCAAGCAGCTGCTTGAGGGGGTATTTATTATTTTTATTTATTTTCCTGCGTGAAAACAAAAGATCACTCAGTCCAATACGCAGATATAGGAGTTGTCCACTTTTCATTTGAATTTTATTTCAGATATTAGAACACTGAACTTCGAAACTTTATAATTTCTAAAATGAGTATTTTTTTAAATAATGTCTGCAAAGAGAATTAAAGATTTCTATGAAATCAATTTGAATCTCGATTTTCAACGCTATTCGTCTACCATTTAAAGAGTTATAAAAGTTTGAATATTTAACAAAGCAATGTCAGTCAGTTTTTTATAATAACTATTTAAGTTTTAACTAAAATAACTGTATATTTTACAAAGTTTGTGTAAGTAATTGTTTCATATTTGTCAGTTTAGTATAAGGTTCTAATGATGCATTAATAAAATAAATAAATAAATACCCCCTCAAGCAGCTGCTTGCCACACAGGTCTGACAGGAGCCTGTCAGTTTATATGCCACAGTAGAAGGTCTGAGAGGATGGCAGGACCTCAGCAGAAAAACGACACACACATCCATGCCTTATCCGGGGCTCGAACCCAGAGTCCCTTAGATCAGTAGCCAAGCGTGCTAACCACTCGGCCATGGGACGACTTAATGATGCATTACTTCTGTTTAATATTCCAGCTTCCATAACTCAGTAGAGTCCAACGTCAGAATTATCCACATCTTATCTGGGAATCGAACCCGGGTCCTTTTATTCCTCACCTAAGCAAGCAAATTGATAGGCTAAATAAATCAATTCTCAACAAGGTCTGTTGATTTGGGACTTATTGGTTTTTTTTCTAACCGCTAAACAATAATTTATTAAAAAGCACAGGTAGTGATAATCATAATAATTTAGTCCCTGAAAATATTATAAAACTATTATTCGTAGAAATTTCTTTGTAATAAACGTCATATAAATATCAACGAATAATATAAATATTCGTAAATTTTAATATCATCATCATCAAAAGATTTTAGAGTTGGGTTGTTTTAACCTCTGAGAGACACTTTTTTTGCATATGATAAACTGTCAGGCCATAAAGATAATATTTTTAATGAATTTTTACTATTTTAAAAGAGGCGTTCAAACTAAATAACTTAAGATCGTTAAATGTTAAAATTCAGCATTGGTTAGGGTTGCCAAACGTCTTCCATAAGTAGGACATGTCCTTTATTTGTCATGTCATTTATTTTATCATGTCCTCCAGTAATTTCGAAAAGAGCATGAAATGTCTTCCTCTTTATATTAAATTCATAACATGTTTTAAATTAAAATTAAAGCATTCATTTTATTGTACAGTCGCTCAGAAAAATATCCGAACAGTATGGTTGATTTCAGAATTCAGAAAAAAAACTGGCAACGATTTTTTTTAGAAATTAGTGATCTGGCAACACTCCGTGTACACGGAGTGTTGCCAGATCACTAATTCCAGATTCACTAATGACACCAGTGTCAATCAATTTGAATCTCGATTTTCAACGCTCATTTATTTTAGAAATTAGTGATCTGGCAACACTCCGTGTACACGGAGTGTTGCCAGATCACTAATTTCTAAAAAAAAATCGTTGCCAATTTTTTTTCTGAATTCTGTAATCCAACCATACTGTTCGGATATATTTTTTTTGAGCGACTGTACTTTCCTTTTATAAATTTCTTGAATCAATAACCATAATATAATTTACTGTAAATGCTAATTTAATTCTGTTAATGTTGTAAAAGTTACTATTTTTGTAATATCGATATTAACAATATACATGTCGGATTGAAAAACATTATACGCTTTAGAAAATTGTGCTGCCATCCACGAATAGATGGAAATGGTAAAGTTGACAGCAGTTTTATTTCCTTTTTTTTTATTTGCAACATAAAGGAATTACTCCTAGTATGTACAAGCCTTCTAATAGAACAGCATGCCCTACTAAGACACTGCAGACCACTACATCAGTCAGAGTTAATAGAAACACACATCAGATAGTAATAATCACTCTGCCACTTTGTGGGGCGGGGGTGGCTCAGTCGGTAGCGCGCCAGGCTCGTAATCTGTAGTTCCCAGGTTCGAGTCCCAGCTGGGTCAGCGTTGAGATTTATCTCCGCAAAATTCCCCGCTCTGCCCACGGTCAGTAGGGGACACCGATGGGCTTGGAAAGGCCACCGTCCGTCGGATGGGACGTTAAGCCGTGGCCCCGTGTGCGGGAGAGTCATACCATGTGCACGTTAAAGAAAACGCTAGATGGCCTTGACGGGAGGCTACCATCTGTCTCCCAACAGCTGTTCCAGTGGGTCCCCTCCCCCAACCTTCTCTGAGCCTTCGGGTCCATGTGACCTGGCCATTTAGCCCATGGTGTGCAAAAATAGTGCCGCTCAAAGGTAAAACAACCCAACCCACTCTGCCACTTAAGGCCAAATAACTCTTGATTGCTTATCAAGTGTGAATAAAAATCGGCAATTGAAGTGTACTGAATAATTAGAATTATGCCTTTTTTGATTGAACTGTTAGGTATTTGAGATAAAACTTGGTAGAAAAAAACTTATTTCACAAATTGAAAGATGTCCTCCTTTGTCCTCCATGTCTAGCTTTCCTTCCCTCTTTTTAAAACACTGGCCTCCTTTCAATCATTGACTGGGTTTTATTATTGGCCTAATATATATTGTGCATAATAAAACCACTGTAAATAGGGGCGTAGTTATAGGGAGGGGGTATGGGGGGAGGTTCCCTCCAAAGTTAATCGGAATTGGCAAAATGCGAAGTGACTTTGTAAAACCCAGATGAATTCTGAAAATTGGAATTTTTTGTAAAATTAAAAGGAGTTAGCAAAATCTAGGACGGTTGGCAAAATTCGAAGCCACTTGGTAAAATACAGGTGAGTTGTAAAAATTGGGGTTGGTTTTGTGAAATTAAGGAGAGTTAGTAAAATCGAGACAACTTGGCAAAATCTTGGGGAGCGGCAAAATCGGGACAACTTTGACAAAATCTTGGGGAGTTGGCAGACTCGAGGTAACTTGACAAAATTTCAATCCATTTGGTAAAATACAGGCGAGTTATGAAAATTGGGATTGGTTTTGTGAAATTAAGGAGAGTTGGCAAAATCTAGGGAAGTTAGCAAAATTCGAAGTGTCTTGGCAAAATTCAGGTGAGATGTAAAAATTGGTTTTTTTTCTGTAAAATTATGGCATGTTGGGCAAAATCTAGGAGAGTTGGCAAAATTCGAAGTCACTTGGTAAAATACAGGCAAGTTGTGAAAATTGAGATTCTTTTTGTGCAATTAAGGAGAGTTGGCGAAATCAGGGAGAATTGACAAAATTCGAAGTGACTTGGCAAATTCAGGGGAGACGTAAAAATTGGGATTTTTTCTGTAAAATTATGGCGAGTTGATAAAATTGAGTCAACTTGGCAAAATCTAGGGCAGTTGGTAGAATTCGAAGCTACTTGGTAAAATGCAAAATAGTTGTGAAAATTGGGATTGCTTTTGTGAAATTAAGGACAGTTTGCAAAATCGAGACTACTTGTGAAAATCGTGAGGAGTAGACAAAATCAGGACAACTTGGGAAAAGTCTTAGTGAGTTGGGAAAATCGTGTCAACTTGTCAAACGCTAGGGCAGTTGGAAGAATTCGAAGACAATTGGTAAAATGCAGGTAATTGTGAAAAGTGGGATTGGTTTTGTGAAATTAGGGAGAGTTGGCAAAAGCGAGACTACTTTGGAAAATCTTCGGAAGTTGACAAAATCAGGAAAACTTGGAAAAATCTTGGGGATTTGGCAAAATCTAGGCAAGTTGCCAAAATGCGAAGTTAGTTGTGAAAAGTCCGGTTGAGATTAAAATTAGGGAATCGTTTTGTGTAAATCATCGGTGATGTTGCAAACCGGCCCTCCCCCACCCCACACTGATCGAAATCCTGGATACGACCCTGAAAGAGACATAATTTTGTAAAGATCTGAATTTCTCAGTTAGCAAAATCTGAATGCCGAGTTGGCAAATTTTCGTTCGCTCCCCCCTACCCCAACAAATAGTCCTTTGCTACTCCCCTGACTGTAAAGGAAAATAGATTTTAATGCCCTGGCGGTGATACGGAGCAACACATGAGTTCTTGTTGTCAGATACCTAAAACGTAACTCAAAATATTATCGTTTTGTCTTTCGTGAAAGACAAAATTTAGTACACAACTTGTTTCCAATAAAATACGACCAGAAAAAGTTGTCAAAATGTAAAAGAAGTTGCACTTGTAAAATTTTCTAGAAAATTTCATGATAATTCCTCTGGACCAATGTTTCCCAAAGTGGGCCCCCGAGGGGGGCGCTGGAACGATCCAGGGGGTCGGTAGTAGCCTCGGGTGCAATTGGAGGGCGGTGGAAGCATAAAGAAAGAAGGGAAATTTTTTTTTTAAAAACCATTCGTACATGTTTTATCTGTTGTGTAACATAGAGATAAATTTGAATGTTCCTATGGTTGATTTTAATAAATAATTTTATAATTTCAGGCTTCAAGGTGTCTTATTTATAACAACATCTTTCTTTACTATGTTGTAGGACGTAGGTAGAAATATAGATACATAAAAGAACGGGGGCGGGGGTTGCTCAGTCGGTAGCGCGCCAGGCTCGTAATCTGTAGTTCCCAGGTTCGAGTCCCAGCTGGGTCAGCGTTGAGATTTATCTCCGCAAAATTCCCCGCCCTGCCCACGGTCAGTAGGGGACACCGATGGGCTTGGAAAGGCCGCCGTCCGTCGGATGGGACGTTAAGCCGTGGCCCCGTGTGCGGGAGAGCCATACTCTGTGCACGTTAAAGAACACGCTGGATGGCCTTGACAGGAGGCTACCAACTGTCTCCCAACAGCTGATCCAGTGGGTTCCCTCCCCCAACCTTCTCTGAGCCTTCGGGGTCCATGTGACCTGGCCATTTAGCCCATGGTGTGCAAAAAAGTGCCGCTCAGAGGTAAAACAACCCAACCCATAAAAGAACGCAAATTTGTCACTGCATCTTTCTGTTTGTTCGCTTAAAGAAAGTAGATTTCCAGGGGGGCGGTAGGACAAATAAGTTTGGGAACCTCTGCTCTGGACTTTTAAGAAAAACCTGGCAATACCGCGATGCCACCTGACAGAAGTGCCAAGTAAAAAGTAATTTAACGACTTGATGACGTATTTTTTTTTATAATAATATCTCTGCAGAAATTCTAGACATGTTTAAAACAAATCACAGCTCAGTAGGACTAGAAAAAGGTACCAAAGGGACAATATGAAGATCATTTCGATTCTGAACTGTTTTGGAGTCAAGACAGCAGGAGTTTTAAACAGTATTGGCTTCTCTACACCAACGCCAGCGAGGAAGAAAAACCGCACGTGTGAGCAGCGCCCTCTCGCGAGCTGTTTACCCGCCCTGATTGATTCCAGTGTGGACAGCTGTGTTGCAAGCCTGCGTTCAGAAAAGGAGCAGATTAGGCTGCGCTCCGAGGGACCGTATAAACGGCGCAGCCAATTAATCGTGACACAGCTGCTATTAATTTTTTAGTGATCCTGGTTACGGATTCATGGGCCTACAATGGCGGCTCTTCTGCGATGGATGTGTGCGCGTCGGCGGATGGATGGCCAAAGCTGGAGCAAAAGTTGGGCTCATCTCTATGCATGTGTTCGCGGCACTCGTTTAGGAAAGCAGAAATGATGAGATTATGTGCAGAAACGATGAGATGCTCGCAAGCAAGAGAGGAAGAAGATGCTAAAGAAAAGAATGAGAGCCGGTAGGGAGAAATTATGATCGGCGTCTGAGTGAGAAAAGTTTGCTTTTAAAGGAGAGAGTGTGGAAGGATGTTTGTTGGAGTTAGAAAAGGGAGATCGGCTGCGAGCGCTTCAATCGCGGCTGATACTCGTAATTAGAGGAGTCGTCAGCAGACATCTTTTGATCCACGTAATTCGAAATGATTTGTTTTAAAAATTTTGTGAAATTAGTGAGGATGGTATTAGGAATTTCAAAGAACTTCAATAATTCCTAATTTTTTTAATGAACTTGTTTCTGTTTTATCAGTAATATGTGTTTTGGTAAATAGGGATTGGGTTGTTGTTTGTTTTACCTCTGAGCGGCACTTTTTTGCACACCATGGGCTAAATGGCCAGGTCATATGGACCCTGAATGCTCAGAGAAGGTTGGGGGAGGGGATCCACTGGGACAGCTGTTGGGAGACAGATGGTAGCCTCCTGTCAAGGACATCCAGCGTGTTCTTTAACGTGCACAGAGTATGGTTCTCCCGCACACGGTGCCACGACTTAACGTCCCATCCGACGGGTTGGGTTGTTTTACCTCTGAGCGGCACTTTTTTTGCACACCATGGGCTAAATGGCCAGGTCATATGGACCCCGAAGGTTCAGAGAAGGTTGGGGGAGGGGACCCACTGGATCAGCTGTTGGGAGACAGATGGTAGCCTCCGATCAAGGCCATCCAGCGTGTTCTTTAACGTGCACAGAGTAGGGCTCTCCCGCACACGGGGCCACGGCTTAACGTCCCATCCGACGGACGGCGGCCTTCCCAAGTCCATCGGTGTCCCCTACTGACCGTGGGGAGGACGGGGAATTTTGCGGAGATAAATTCAGATAGTAGTCTCTCGTTAAGATCATAGAGATCATTCCGAAAGACGGTGGTTTTTTCTAAGATCATCGATGTCCTTTTTCCCACCAAGGGTACAGAGACGGAGTTAACGAAGAAAATCTCAACTCGCAGTGGGGTCTCGATCCGGGGAACATCAATTTACGCGCCTGGTGACTAGTTCTAACTACTCTGTGACGTATTTTCTTGGGAGTTGAGCAAAATGTGAATGGCAGCCATCAATGTTATGGTGAATATTCACAAGGCGTTCTCTATGTACACCAATGTCTTGTGTACTCTTTAATATAGGGGCGGGGGTGGCTCAGTCGGTAGCGCGCCAGACTCGCAATCTGTAGTTCCCAGGTTCGAGTCCCAGCTGGGTCAGCGTTGAGATTTATCTCCGCAAAATTCCCCGCCCTGCCCACGGTCAGTAGGGGACACCGATGGGCTTTAAAAGGCCGCCGTCCGTCGGATGGGACGTTAAGCCGTGGCCCCGTGTGCGGGAGAGCCATACCCTGTGCACGTTAAAGAACACGCTGGATGGCCTTGACGGGAGGCTACCATCTGTCTCCCAACAGCTGTTCCAGTGGGTCCCCTCCCCCAATCTTCTCTGAGACTTCGGGGTCCATGTAACCTGGCCATTGTGTGCAAAAAAGTGCCGCTCAGAGGTAAAACAACCCAACCCAACTCTTTAATATACATATTTTATGATCCTGTACAGGAAACCATGAATAAACGGCCTATTGGAGAAAGGCCGATATTTTTGTTCATGAGATAAATGTTTTAAAATCCTCAAGCAGGTATAGGCTACTGAGGTCCATTCAAACTGGGCAGTTTAGCCCCCCGAACACTTTTTTATCCTAAGCACCAGTTGCTGCATTTGGTAACTGCAGGTCAATTCTAACAAGCTTTCGTTTGTCTACCCACCAGCATCCTAGATCTCACCCTTTTGCTGACGCCATTGTTCATAACCCTATTCGCCAATCTACGGCTATTCATATGAGAAACATGGCCAAACCAAAGCAGTCTCTCTCTGCGCAATGTGCTACTTAAAGGAGGCTGCCGACTCCATCGCTTGACCTCAAAGTCAAATCACCTAACGCTCAAGATACTGTTCAATCATCTATAATTAAAGACATGTCTTTTATGCAGTAAAAAAATTCTATTTCTATATCTAAACATGATTTGAAACACCTCAACAAAACGCTCTGCAACTACTTAGGGCGGGGGTGGCTCAGTCGGTAGCGCGCCAGGCTCGTAATCTGTAGTTCCCAGGTTCGAGTCCCAGCTGGGTCAGCGTTGAGATTTATCTCCGCAAAATTCCCCGTCCTGTCCACGGTCAGTAGGGGACACCGATAGGCTTGGAAAGGCCGCCGTCCGTCGGGTGGGAAGTTAAGCCGTGGCCCCGTGTGCGGGAGAGACATACCCTGTGCACGTTAAAGAACACGTTGGATGGCCTTGACGGGAGGCTACCATCTGTCTCCCAACAGCTGTTCCAGTGGGTCCCATCCCGCAACCTTCTCTGAGCCTTCGGGGTCCATGTGACCTGGCCATTTAGCCCATGGTGTGCAAAAAAGTGCCGCTCAGAGGTAAAACAACCCAACCCTCAACGAAAATTTTGGCGCTGGTACTAAAACATATGAAAGGATAGGCACTAGCAAAAGATGTGGTGAAGAATGTGCATGGAAACCAGTGCGACAAGGAGACTGCGCAGTTGATGCATCGACGATTCTCAAAGATCACGAGTGCACTGAGCTATCCATCACTTGCCAATCATTGAAGAATAAAACTGATGAGCCTCGATCCATGAGATCAATCGAATGATTCATTGGCGAGTTGACTGGAAAACTTTCAGTTTATAATTACAATTTTTTAAATTTAAATTTTCAACATCATTAACATACTAGTATCTCATGTAAAACGTTCTTACTGGGAACAAAATTTTAGCAAATGTTCAGTTTAGTATAAATTTACTACACTGGACCCCCGATATAACGCTCATGTCGGGAGGGAAACAACACCCGCGTTATAAGGTGAACCGCGTTATACCGAGCGGCGGGGTGGCGACACAATAAATTTCACACTGTAAGCTTTTCTTTTACTCATCATGCATACAATAATTAAACACTATTCAAAATACAGTGGACCCCCGATATAACGCTCATGTCGGGAGGGAAACAACCCCCGCGTTATAAGGTGAACCGCGTTATACCGAGCGGCGGGGTGGCGACACAATAAATTTCACACTGTAAGCTTTTCTTTTACTCATCATGCATACAATAATTAAACACTATTCAAAATACAGTGGACCCCCGATATAACGCTCATGTCGGGAGGGAAACAACCCCCGCGTTATAAGGTGAACCGCGTTATACCGAGCGGCGGGGTGGCGACACAATAAATTTCACACTGTAAGCTTTTCTTTTACTCATCATGCATACAATAATTAAACACTATTCAAAATACAGTGGACCCCCGATATAACGCTCATGTCGGGAGGGAAACAACCCCCGCGTTATAAGGTGAACAGCGTTATACCGAGCGGCGGGGTGGCGACACAATAAATTTCACACTGTAAGCTTTTCTTTTACTCATCATGCATACAATAATTAAACACTATTCAAAATACAGTGGACCCCCGATATAACGCTCATGTCGGGAGGGAAACAACCCCCGCGTTATAAGGTGAACCGCGTTATACCGAGCGGCGGGGTGGCGACACAATAAATTTCACACTGTAAGCTTTTCTTTTACTCATCATGCATACAATAATTAAACACTATTCAAAATACAGTGGACCCCCGATATAACGCGCATGTCGGGAGGGAAACAACCCCCGCGTTATAAGGTGAACCGCGTTATACCGAGCTCAGAGAAGATACTCAAGCTCAGAGAATCCGACGGTGGCGACACAATAGATTTCACACTGTAAGCTTTTCTTTTACTCATCATGCATACAATAATTAAACACTATTCAAAATACATGCAGGAACTCAATACATACACAATTACTCAATACGCAGTAACAATAAAATGCGATACTCACTAACGCCGCACGGACCTGTATAAACATGTTTGAACTTATCGCGAACATCGCCCGCGCTATAACCGAGTGCGCGGTATATCGAGCAGCGCTATAACGAAGGTACACTGTACTAAACCACCTCGCCAACGAGTAGGGACGTAACAATACGAAATCATGTAACAAAAAAAAATCAGATCCTTTTTTGGATTTAAAAAAAGAAAGTTGAATGCTCAATATTTACATTTAAAAACTGCAAATATAAATGGGAAGAAAATATATTTGTGTTGAAAAAATGCCGGAAATAAGAGTAAAATATACCGAATTTATTTGTTTCATGTAATGCTAACTATAACAACCTAGATAAGGAAATGCTTTTGGGTTGTTTATATTGTACTAAATGTGTAGTCTAATTCGGTGGTTCTCAACCTTTTATGCTTCATGTATCCCCTGGAAATGTGTATGTAACTGGCGTACCCCTTATATAGATAGAGTTGGGTTGTTTTGCCTCTGAGCGGCACTTTTTTGCACAACATGGCTAAATGGCCAGGTCACATGGACCCCGAAGGCTCAGAGAAGGTTGGGGGAGGGGACCCACTGGAAGAGCTGTTAGGAGACAGATGGTAGCCTCCCGTCAAGGCCATCTGGCGTGTTCTTTAACGTACACATGGTATGGCTCTCCCACATACGGGGCCACAGCTTAACGTCCCATCCGACGGACGGCGGTCTTTCCAAGCCCATCGGTGTCGCCTACTGACCGTGGGCAGAGCGGGGAATTTTGCGGAGATAAATCTCAACACTGACCCAGCTGGGACTCGAACCTGGGAACTACAGATTACGAGCCTGACGCGCTACCGACTGAGCCCTCCCCCTATATAGATAGATAAAACTATAGCTGTAGTATAATAATGTCAACTTAGCGACTTTGTTACTAGATCTAGCGACCTTTGAGCTCTCACGGCGTATCCCAAAAAATTTTACCCCCAAGGGGTACGCGTACCCCACGTTGAGAACCCCTGGTCTAATGTGTTGAAAATTATTTTGATTGATATATTGAATATTTTATTTACCATATAACGCCCCCCCCCCCCGAAACACACACTCACTTTCACCACTTGCAGGTCTAAACAAAATTAATACAATTAAAAAAACTCTTCTCATATTTCTGGGTGCGCCAATGATTGAATTTTTTTTTATCAAATCGAAGTTTCTAATTTTCAAATGTTCATAAAAAGTGAATTAGGTAATTCTCTTGTTTTCAAAGTTTTGGTAGTTTTAAAAGCCTGAAGTTCTGATGAATCGATTTCTTGGATCGCTTTGGATTTATGAAGTTAAAAAAAGATTTCGATTCCTGGTTGGCGCTTTCAGGATCGTAAGTCAGAGATTAAATGACTCGTGAAAACTATCGTTTCGATGAGATCTGTCATAGGTCTGGAATGCAAGGAATATTGAATAACGTTATGTCAGTCAATCACGAAACGTTGCATATTTGTAATGCATTGGGTTGACCTGTTTTACTTCTGAGCAGCACTTTTCATTTGCACACAATGGGCTAAACGGCCAGGTCCACAAGGACCCCCCAGGGCTCAGAGAAGGATTGGAGAAAGGGACCCACTGAACAGCTGTTAGGAGACAGACGGAAGCTTCCCGTCAGAGCCTCTCCGCAAAAATTCCCCGCCCTGCCCACGGTCAGTAGGGGAGACCGATGGGCTTGGAAAGGCCGCCGTCCGTCGGATGGGACCTTAAGCCGTGGCCCCATGTGCGGGAGAGCCATACCCTGTGCACGCTGGATGGCCTTGACGGGAGGCTACCATCTGTCTCCCAACAGCTGTTCCAGTGGGTCCCCTCCCCCAACCTTCTCTGAGCCTTCGGGGTCCATGTGACCTGGCCATTTAGCCCATGGTGTGCAAAAAAGTGACGCTCAGGGGTAAAACAACCCAATCCAACCCGTCAGAGCCATCCATCGAATTCTTTAACGTGCACATGGTTCTACTGCAGATGGCTTAACGTCCTTTTCAAAGGACGCCTGCCGCGCTAAACCCATTGTTGTACCCTTTCTTAACGAGGGTTGGGTTGGTTTACCTCTGAGCGTCACTTTTTTGCACACCATGGGCTAAATGGCCAGGTCACAAGGACTCCGAAGGCTCAGAGAAGGTTGGGAGAGGGGACCCACTGGAACAGCTGTTGGGAGACAGATGGTAGCCTCCCGTCAAGGCCATCCAGCGTGTTTTTTTAACGTGCACAGGGTATAGCTCTCGCGCACAAGGGGCCACTTAACGTCATATCAAAAGGACGGCGGCATTTCCAAGCCCATCGGTGTTCCCTACTGACCATGGACAGGTCGGAGAGTTTTCCGGGGATAAATCTCTATGCGGGCCTAGCTGTGACTCGAACCTGGGAACTACAGATTACGAGCTTGGCGCACTACCGACTGAGCCATCTCCGCCCCCCTTTTAACGAGAGAAAAGCGGAGAAAATCTTAATTACAGTTAAGACTGAAACTTAGGAAGTAGACTTTGACAAGTTCTTGTTCTTTCAAACGATCGAAACATTGAAAATTGTAGGTTAGTTTCAGTTTATTGGCGAAACGTTTGCGACAGAAAGGAAAGCGATCTTAGGAATAAAGGAAGCGTTGCCTCCAGAAGAGCCAGGCTCGTAATCTGTAGTTCCCAGGTTCGAGTCCCAGCTGGGTCAGCGTTGAGATTTATCTCTGCAAAATTTCCCCGCCCTGCCCACGGTCAGTAGGGGACACCGATGGGCTTGGAAAGGCCGCCGTCCGTCGGATGGGACGCTAAGCCGTGGCCCCGTGTGCGGGAGAGCCATACCCTGTGCACGTTAAAGAACACGCTGGATGGCCTTGACGGGAGACTACCATCTGTCTCCCAACAGCTGTTCCAGTGGGTCCCCTCCCCCAACCTTCTCTGAGCCTTCGGGGTCCTTGTGGCCTGGCCATTTAGCCCATGGTGTGCAAAAAAGTGCTGCTCAGAGGTAAAACAATCCAATCCAAAGCCTTCAGAAGAAATTCTGATAATTTAGCAAAAACACTGAATATATTCATAATGATGTCAAATATTCTGCCCTATCAAAATATTAGAGAATTTCCACGGTATAGCAATGGGAATCTATTTTAGAAGCTTGGGATTCAATTTTGGGGGGTGGTGGGAGACTCAGTCGTTAGCATGTCAGGCTGTTTATGTGAGTTCCCAGGTTCGAGTCCAGCTAGGCCAGCGTTGGGATTTATCTGGGCAAAGCTCCCTTACCTGCCTTGGCCAGTAGGGGACACCGATGGGCTTGGAAAGGCCGCCGTCCGTATGATGGACGTTAAGCCGTGGATCCATGTGCAGGAGAGCCATACCCTAATCTATTGTGAAATATTCCAGCTTCCAAAACTCTAAATGCTGAACGAATATTTTTTAAAATGAAAGTTTAGTCAGTCGTTCTTTGGCAGCCATCCTTTGGAGGGGACATCATCCAAGGCAGCCGTCCTTTTGTATGGGGCATCATCCAAGGCAGCCGTCCTTTTGTATGGGACATCATACAAGACATTCGTACTTTTGTATGGGCTATCATTCAATGCAGCCGTCCTTTTGTATGGGCTATCATTCAATGCAGCCGTCCTTTTGTATGGGACATCATCCAAGGCAGCCGTCCTTTTGTATGGGACATCATACAAGACATTCGTACTTTTGTATGGGCTATCATTCAATGCAGCCGTCCTTTTGTATGGGCTATCATTCAATGCAGCCGTCCTTTTGTATGGGGCATCATCCAAGGCAGCCGTCCTTTTGTATGGGACATCATACAAGACATTCGTACTTTTGTATGGGCTATCATTCAATGCAGCCGTCCTTTTGTATGGGCTATCATTCAATGCAGCCGTCCTTTTGTATGGGACATCATCCACGGTAGCCGTCCTTTGGATGGGACATCATCCAAGACAGCCGTCCTTTTGTATGGGACATCATCCAAGGCAGCCGTCCTTCGGATGGGACATCATCCAAAACAGCCGTCCTTTGGATGGGACATCATCCAAGACAGACGTCCTTTTGTATGGAACATCATCCAACGCAGCCGTCCTTTTGTATGGGACATCATCCAAAGCAGCCGTCCTTTTGTATGGGACATCATCCATGGCAGCCGTCCTTTTGTATGGGACATCATACAAGACAGCCGTCCTTTTGTATGGGACAACATCCAAAGCAGCCGTCCTTTTGTATGGGACATCATCCATGGCAGCCGTCCTTTTGTGTGGGACATCATCCAAGGCAGCCGTCCTTTTGTATGGGGCATCATCCATGGCAGCCGTCCTTTTGTATGGGACATCATCCAAGGCAGCCGTCCTTTTGTGTGGGACATCATCCAAAGCAGCCGTCCTTTTGTATGGGACATCATCCATGGCAGCCGTCCTTTTGTGTGGGACATCATCCATGGCAGCCGTCCTTTTGTATGGGACATCATCCAAGGCAGCCGTCCTTTGGATGGAATAAGCCGTGACTCCATCTGCAGTAGAACCACGTGCACATTAAAGAACTCGTTGGATGGCTTTGAGAGGAAGCCTCCACCTAACAGCTGTCCAGTGGGTTCATTTCTCCATAGATTTGTTTATCTTCAGTGACAGTTTTCCTTTAAATGCATATTTTATAAGTTAGAGTGCTTCGAAATTAGATTCTCATCGACATAAACGAGGAAATTCTTTGATGTTTTTGGTAGGACAGTGTATGTCTCTTTTGGGTTGGGTTTTTTACCTCTGAGCGGCACTTTTTTTGCACACCATGGGCTAAATGGCCAGGTCACATGGACCCCGAAGGCTCAGAGAAGGTTGGGGGAGGGGACCCACTGGAACAGCTGTTGGGAAACAGATGATAGCCTCCCGTCAAGGCCATCCAGCATGTTCTTTAACATGCACAGGGTATGTCTCTCCCGCACACGGAGCCACGGCTTAACGTCCCATACGACGGACGGCGGCCTTTCCAAGGCCATCGGTGTCCCCTACTGACCGTGGGCAGAGCGGGGAATTTTGCGGAGATAAATCTCAACGCTGACCCAGCTGGGACTCGAACCTGGGAACTACAAATTACGAGCCTGGCGCGCTACCAACTGAGCCACCCCCGCCCCAGTGTCTCTTTTGGAGGTAATGCAATAACTGCAGTCATCTTTCGACAAAAATACTAAACATTCGCGTATATTGATTGGCTTCAGTTCCTCGTGTTTCGAATACGTGATTTTTTACTGTACTAAAACAATAAGAGATTTATCAGACAAATCCAAAACTACTTCATAAACAGTAATTATTGCCTATTAGAAACTTTTTCTCTCTCTCTCTTTTGTCTCTTCTGCTGAACAAGCAGTCCAAAACTGAATCAGCATTGATTGAAATGTGCCGTATTTATTTTATTACTAAAGCACAGATTATATTTACCAACCTTTAGAATACGAAACGAATTACTGCGGAGGATGAATTTTTCTGAATGAAGAACCATTGATGCAACAATCAAACTCTACCTGAGCCTCGCGTAGAAAAATTTCTGAAAAGTAAGCAGTTTTGCAACGTCATCAATATCTAAAGTGGGGGGGGGGGGGGCGAAATTCCAGTGCAGAAGAGATTTTATTATTTTTCCACGGCGTTTGACAAATAATGACACATTTTTGCTTGTAAATGAACGCTTTTGAAAGAGAAAAACATTCCTTATTGTGACCATTGCATTAATCTAATTCTGCGCTACTAAAATTAGTAAATATGTTTCGTCAGGGATTGCAGAGCTGGTCTCACAAAAGCTTCGTTTCTCGTGAATGGTGAAAGATCGGTTCCCGCACGTACATAGAGAGAGATAATCACTAGTAATGAGAGTCATTAATTTCTCTCTCAAATCGTTCGGTTGGGCGCTGAAAAGTAATTAATGCGTTTTCGACACTGGCATTCCGTCTTTTATTCGGCATCCTTCTTTATCCTTTCACATTCGGAAAACAAAGATAGCAGCCGAACACAGGGAAGTCTCGTTTTTTCAGATTTCTAAACTTTCATTTCTCTTAACAGGTATAAATGAATATGCGGGCAATTTTTACAGCAGATAAAATTGCGAAAATTTACACGGTTATAAATCGTACAGTGGCTCAAAAAAATATCCGAACACTATGGTTGATTACAGAATTCAGGAAAAATATCTGGAGCGTGTACAGCAAATGTACACGCTCCAGTTACCGTCCACAGCAAACTGGAGCGTGTGCAGTTACTGCACACGCTTCAGTTTGCTGTGAACGGTAACTGCACACGCTTCAGTTTGCTGTGAACGGTAACTGCACACGATCAATATTTCCGTGAGTGAGCCCACACGATCTAGTATCAAAATAATATGACCACCTACAGTCGCTCAAAAAAGTATCCGAACACCATGATTGATTACAGAATTCAGAAAAAATATCTGTCAACGATTTTTTTAGAAATTAGTGATCTGGCAACCTTCGTGTCACGTGATTACAGAATTCAGGAAAAATATGTGGAGCGTGTACAGCAACTGTACACGCTCCAGTTACCGTTCACAGCAAACTGGAGCGTGTGCAGTTACTGCACACGCTCCAGTTTGCTGTGAACGGTAACTGCACACGATCAATATTTCCGTGAGTGAGCCCACGCGATCTAGTATCAAAATAATATGACCACCTACAGTCGCTCAAAAAAGTATCCGAACACCATGGTTGATTACAGAATTCAGAAAAAATATCTGGCAACGATTTTTTTAGAAATTAGTGATCTGGCAACCTTCGTGTCACGTGAGACGAAGATTGCAAGATCACTAATTTCTTAAAAAAAAATCGTTTTCAGATATTTTTTCTGAATTCTGTAATCAACCATAGTGTTCGGATTTTTTTTGAGGGACTGTACTTGTGTTTTCTGAACAAAGAAAATATCAGAAATATATTTAAACGAATTTCTATATTATTGGAACTGAAGACTGCATTAATTATCTACCCTCACAATGCCATCATTCGGTATTCAAGACTAACTCGTTGAACAGACGACACTGATTTATATTTATTATTTCATGCTCGAATCGTTGTTTCCAAGCCATCTCCGGAACGATCCGTTTAATCAAAAATTCAATGAATTAAATGATTTATGTTAATTTTGTAGATCGAAAGTCGAGGACGGAGACATCTATGTTGTGTTCAAAGTATCTTTATCGTCTCGTTGCATTCGTACCAGTTTTTTCTTTCTCTTTGTTCGTCTAATCTGTAATTCGATGCAAAAAGATCGACTTCCTATTTCGTGACAGCTAACAGTTTTCAAAATTCAGCATTGGAACTTGAAATATGCATGTAGTGAATGAGGTGGCTCGCAAACTGAAATAGAGGCGAACACATGCGAAGGCAATCAGAGGACTTCTTCGTACCAGTGTCAGAAAAAAAGCAAGATTTCGAAGTTGGGTTGTTTTACCTGTGAGCGGCACTTTTTTGCACACCATAGGCTAAATGGCCAGGTCACATGGAGCCCGAAGGCTCAGAGAAGGTTGTGGGAGGAGACCCACTGGAACAGCTGTTGGGAGACAGATGGTAGCCTCCCAGCGTGTTCTTTAACGTTGGATTGTTTTACCTCTGTGCGGCACTTTTTTACACACCATGGGCTAAATGGCCAGGTCACATGGACCCCGAAGGCTCAGAGAAAGTTGGGGGAGGGGACCCACTGGAACAGCTGTTGAGAGACAGATGGTAGCCTCCCGTCAAGGCCATTCAGCGTGTTCTTTAACGTTGGATTGTTTTACCTCTGAGCGGCACTTTTTTGCACACAATGGGCTAAATGGCCAGGTCACATGGACCCCGAAGGCTCAGAGAAGGTTGGGGAAGGGGACCCACTGGAACAGCTGTTGAGAGACAGATGGTAGCCTCCCGTCAAGGCCATCCAGCGTGTTCTTTAACGTGCACAGGGTATGGCTCTCTCGCACACGGGGCCACGGCTTAGCGTCCCATCCGACGGACGGCGGCCTTTCCAAGCCCATCAGTGTCCCTACTGACCGTGGGCAGGGAGGGGAGTTTTGCGGAGATAAATCTCAACGCTGACCCAGCTGGGACTCGAACCTGGGAACTACAGATTATATCTTTGATTTTGAGAAGTAATTTTATCCAAAAAACGAATCAATAAAATCAAAACGATTAAGCCAACCATTGGAGAATTATTGAGGAATGAAAAAAATTCACAGCAATCAGAGATCACTTCTTCGGGTCAAAAATAGAAAATTCAAATGTATCACGATCTTTAAGGTCCTTCCATAGGAGTGCAGAAATTATCAGACAAAATTAGCAAATACTTCACATCTGAAATGCAGAAGCGATTCGACAATTAGAAGCGAAAACTCTGCAACAACAAGGACGAAAGTACGATTGCTGCAGGAGGTGCAAATCACCTGGGCTCCAGGGTGCAGGGGGCCCCTTGAGACTTCCATTTTATATAATATGACAGGAGCACACTTCAAATATTTTGCACCAGGTTTTACAGTAGAACCTAGTACACTACTACAGTACAGTCGCTCAAAAAGGTATCCGAACACTGGTTGATTACAGAATTCAGAAAAAATATCTGGCAACGATTTTTTTAGAAATTGGTGATCTGGCAACCTTCGTGTCACGTGATACGAAGGTTGCCAGATCACTAATTGCTAAAAAAATCGTTGCCAGATATTTCTTCTGAATTCTGTAATCAACCATAGTGTTCGGATATTTTTTAATATATATATAATGCGTATGAATATATAATGCAATGAATATGGAGCGTGTGCAGTTACCGTTCACAGCAAACTGGAGCGGTTGCGGTTAATGTTCCCAGCAAACTGGAGCGGTTGCGGTTAATGTTCACAGCACATTGGATCGTGTGAGCTCACAAAGACCTGGATCGTGTGGGCTCACTCACGGAAATATTGAGCGTGTGCAGTTACCGTTCACAGCAAACTGGAGCGTGTACAGTTACTGGACACGCTCCAGTTTGCTGTGAACGGTAACTGGAGCGTGTACAGTTGCTGTACACGCTTCAGATATTTTTCCTGAATTCTGCAATCACGTGACACGAAGGTTGCCATCTAACTAATTTCTAAAAATATCGCTGCCAGATATTTTTTCTGAATTCTGTAATCAACCATACTGTTCGGATACTTTTTTGAGCGACTGTAGGTGGTCATATTATTTTGATACTATATCGTGTGGGCTCACTCACGGAAATTTTGATCGTGTGCAGTTACCATTCACAGCAAACTGGAGCGTGTGCAGTAACTGCACACGCTCCAGTTTGCTGTGAACGGTAACTGGAGCGTGTACAGTTGCTGTACACGCTTCAGAGATTTTTCCTGAATTCTGTAATCACGTGACACGAAGGTTGCCATCTAACTAATTTCTAAAAAAATCGCTGCCAGATATTTTTTCTGAATTCTGTAATCAACCATGGTGTTTGGATACTTTTCTGAGCGACTGTACCCAAAGCAAATGCAGTACCCTTGGCACGGCTCTGAATTAAATTAAATGATATAGTAAGCGTTGATGGACTTTTTCCGCAAAGACATCGGAACTGCGATCTCTACAATGTACTCTTTCATTATTTTTCGTGACATTAAATAATAATATAAGCCGTCCCATGGTCGAGTGGTTAACGCGCTTGGCTCCTGATCTAAGGGACCTGGGTTCGAGCCCCGTGTAAGGCATTTATGTGTCGTTTTTCTGCTGAGGTCCTGCCCTCCTCTCAGACCTTCAACTATGGCATATAAACTGACAGGCTCCTGTCAGACCTCTGTGGCAAGCAGCTGCTTGAAGGGGTATTTATTTAAATAATATGGAAATATTTTGCTACAAAAACCAAAGGGATAGATGGAAGCCTCCTGTCAAATTGTTTCAGAATGTTCTGCTTCGTGTATAAGGCCTCTTCTACATACAGAGACAGACTTAATATCCCAAACAAGAGATGGTAACAGATCCAAGAGTTAGCAGAGAAATATTCATTAAATTTTTTTCTGCTAACTCTTGAGCCCGAATTGGGTTGGGATGTTTTACTTCTGAGAGGGATATTTTCGCACACAATGATCTAAATGGCCAGATCACAGGGTTCCCAAGGGACCAGAGAAGGTTGGGGGAAGGGGACCCACTCAACAGCTCTTAAGAAGCAGATGGTAGCCTCCTGGATGTCAAGGCCATCCAGTGTGTTCTTTAATGTTTGCAGGGTATGGCTTTCCTGCATATGAGGGGTGGGGGTGGCTCAGTCGGTAGCGCGCCAGGCTCATAATCTGTAGTTCCCGGGTTCGAGTCCCAGCTGGGTCAGCGTTGAGATTTATCTCCGCAAAATTTCCCCGCCCTGCCCACAGTCAGTAGGGGACACCGATGGGCTTGGAAAGGCCGCCGTCCGTCGGATGGGACGTTAAGCCGTGGCCCCGTGTGTGGGAGAGTCATACCCTGTGCACGTTAAAGAACACGCTGGGTGGCCTAGACGGGAGGCTACCATCTGTCTCCCAACAGCTGTTCCAGTGGGTCCCCTCCCCCAACTTCTCTGAGCCTTCGGGGTCCATGTGACCTGGCCATTTAGCCCATGGTGTGCAAAAAAGTGCCGCTCAGAGGTAAAACAACCCAACTTAAATCCTGCACATGAAGTCACGGCTTTGCGTCCCATTCGATATACGGGATTATTCCAAGCCCAGTAGCACCCCCTTTCTGATCGAGGGCAAGTTGGGGATTAGCGGAGATAAATTTCAACGACGCACAGTTAGGATTCGAACCCGAAATCAACAAAGAAAGTGAACATTAAAGATATATGATTTTTAAAAACATCAACTCCTTTGTTTAAGACATATTTATAAATGGAATCTTTTTAATCATTTTTCGAGATTTCATACTTTTTTTTTTTGAATCAACCAAAGTTCAACTCTTTTCAAACCAAGTAAGAGTACATGTCCCCAAATTCACCACACTCAATACAACTTTCAAATAAAGTCACCACTCTTTAGTAATCATGAGTCGTTGCAAGAAAAAGAACCTCCTCATCAAATATGCGCTGTCCTCTGGCCGGTTTGATGAAGTTACAATTACCTCTTTGGGGGATAAAATCTCTCTGCCCCCTTGAATAAGACAGCAAGCGTCAAAGTTGTCTTTAAATGTATACAAACTTCTTTCTTTCAAGTAGCCTGTATCTTCCGATAGTAACTGATGTTCTAGGGTAGCTGGAAACGGAAATCGAAGCACCATCTATCGGAAGTCGATGCAACTACACCCTTTTGGGACTTTCCCTTGCAAAGCTACAGTGCAACTGCCCATTTAGCATTAGCTCTGTCTGGATCACGATGCCTTAGCGTTCTGGTTCACAAACTTCATCTTTGGACTTGGGGAGAAACATCGGTGGTCCTGCATACAGAATGAAAAAAAAAAAAGGAATCCCAGGGAAAAAAAGATTCCGCAGTTTGGAATACTTTAGTGTATATATAAATCAAACGGCCTTCAGTGTTGGAAAAGATGAAACAGTCTTTCTCAGAGAACTGAAGAGAAGGCTGCTGATTTGAATAGAAAAGTAGCGCTGTTTTGCTAAATAATACACAGTTCAAAAGTTACGGCTAATGTATATCAATGGAACTTTTTATGGAAGGGTATCACAGAAAATGAGTTAAAGATCACATTCAAGAGTCTTCATATTTTGATTTCTAACAATATTCGTTCAGTATTTGGGCTAGTCTTGCAAACCGATTAATTCCACAAAAAGTTCTTCAGAAATACATGTTTATAACAGCTTTTTTTCCCAGCGAAATTGGGGCAGGGGTGGCTCAGTCGGTAGCGCGCCAGGCTCGTAATCTGCAGTTCCCAGGTTCGAGTCCCAGCTGGGTCAGCATTGAGATTTATCTCCGCAAAATTCCCCGCCCTGCCAATGGTCAGTAGGGGACACCGATGGGCTTGGAAAGGCCGCCGTCCGTCGGATGGGACGTTAAGCCGTGACCCCGTGTGCGGGAGAGGCACACCCTGTGCACATTAAAGAACACGCTGGATGGCCTTGACGGGAGGCTACCATCTGTCTCCCAACAGCTGTTCCACTGAGTCCCCTCCCCCAACCTTCTCTGAACCTTCGGGGTCCATGTGACCTGGCCATTTAGCCCATGGTGTGCAAAAAAGTGCCGCTCAGAGCCAACAACGTTAAGTATTTAAAGAATTATGGAAGTTTGGAAGATAACAGTAGTCGTAATGTTTCACCTCAAAGTTAATTAAAACTTAAATAACGAATATTTTTTCGGGACGTTTAATGAAATAAGTGCATGTTTTATGTCAGTATTACTTTCAATATTCTTCAATATTGTATGAGTTTCATAGTAGTGATTACTGATGTTAACTTTTATACAATATCTTCAAATTTAAATAATTTCGTTATTGAAACCCAGACAGCTGTTTGTGGTTGCCATTATTACAATCCATTTGATTGACTTCATAAACACGACGAGCGTCATTACATCTATGATAGTTGAGTGGTAGCTTAACTATCAGGAGTAGGAGTGGATGCGGTTGGATAACTGGCCAGTGAACAGGCTCTTAATATCTCCCATTGTGCTTCTGTGTGACGAGGAACAAATCCTGTGCACGCTGGATGACCTTAATCGGACGCTTTCATCTGTATCTTAACATCTCACCAGTGTATCCTCTTCCCATCTCTGAATCTTGGGTTCCTTGTGACTTGGCCATTGAGTTCACTGTGTTCCAAATAAGTGTCGCCCAAAAATTAAAAAGGAAAATCCAACAACTCCAAAACAAGAGGTGGCCCCGTGTGCGGGAGAGCCATACCCTGTGCACGTTAAAGAACACGCTAGATGGCCTTGACGGGAGGCTACCATCTGTCTCCCAACAGCTGTTTCAGTGGGTCCCCTCCCCCAACCTTCTCTGAGCCTTCGGGGTCCATGTGACCTGGCCATTTAGCCCATGGCGTGCAAAAAAGTGCCGCTCAGAGGTAAAACAACCCAAAACAAGAGGCTCTCAAGGAACATTCCAAACGAAATTTGATTTTAATATCATGATTAGTTAGGTTGATTTACCTCTGAGCGCCATTTTTTTGCACAAAACGGGCTAAATGGCCAGGTCACAAGGACCCCATGAACTTAGAGAAGGTTGGGGGAAGGGGACCCACTGGACAGATATTAAGAAACAGATGGCATCCATAGTATTCTTTAAATACGCACAGGGTATTGCTCTCCAGTACACGGCGCCACGGCTTAACGTCTCATTAGACGGACGGTAACGTTTCCACCTATTTAGTGTTCCCCTCCTGACAGAAAACACGTCGAGGGTTTAGCGCAGATAAATTTCAATCGACCCGGGGCTTGAAACTGGGAATTACAGATTAGGAGCCTGGCGCGTTGCCGACTAAGCCACCACCCGTCTCAACTACAGTGAACCTTCGTTATAGCGCTACTCGCTATACCGCGCACTCGGTAATAGCGCGGGCGATGTTCGCGATAAGTTATAGATAGTGTTTGTTTTTACATATTTTCAAGCGTAGCTTATGTACGTAAATAAAATAATAAATATATGTACTTATTAAGATGTATAACTATGTTATGCGAATTTTAATAAAACACTTAATAAATAAGTTGTTTTTTTTATTAAAATACATAATATATATATAGTTGATGGGATGTTTCAGTATATAGCTCAAATCGTTCTGAGTAAATTTATTGTGTCGCCACCGCGCCGCTCAGTATAACGCGGTTCACCTTATAACGTGGGTGTTGTTTCCCGCCCGACATACGCGTTATATCGGGGGTCCACTGTACAGTAGCTCAAAAAAGTATCCGAACATTACGGTTGATTACAAAATTCAGAAAAAATATCTGGCAACGATTTTTTTAGAAATTAGTGATCTGGCACGTGTCACGTGACACGAAGGTTGCCAGATCACTAATTTCTAAAAAAATCGTTGCCAGATATTTTTTCTGAATTTTGTAATCAACCGTAGTGTTCGGATACTTCTTTGAGCGACAGTACTACGATTAATACCTCCATATGATACTATGCCCTCACCAAATATATACATATAGTCCACGACTTAAATATACTATTTCATAATCCGTTTGAATATCAATTACAAAAAACTACTAACTTTATTGCCACTGTAATAAGAAGAAGTTCTTTCCGTTCAGGAGGTCCCCGCCGCTTCTGACCTCTGCGAATGCTCGCAGTCTACTCGTACCTATTTTCCTTCTCTTCACTCGAACTTAGAACCTGCTATGTCTTTCCATACGGATAAAAATAAAGGAAAAAAAAATATCACCAAGTCTTTCTTTCCAACAAAGCCTTAGTATCCAGTCATGCTGGAAGGAATGGGGTAGTCTGGGGGAAGGTTGGCTGGCAGGCTGAACGAGTAGTGGGGGAAGAGGGGGGGACACTACTCGGCTCTCCTTGATTAACCCTGTGATGAGACGGCCCATGACCCCCGCTGGCCGCCCGTCACGCGACGTCGGCCGACAGCTGGCTGCTTCTCATCGCTACTTCTCGCCAATTCCCTTTCTCATCTCCTTGCGCCATCCTCTAGATCTCCCTCTTCCATTCTCTTTCTCTCCCACCTTCCTCCTCCTCCTCTGCTCTCTCCTCCAACTCGCACTGTCTCTCTCTGTACGTGTGTGTTGCTACTGCTTCTTCATCCGGGCCTTGCTACTTCACCTCCCACCCCTCCTTCCTCGTTTTTTCCCCACCCTCCCCCTTCAAGAAGTTTCCCTGGGCTGTATAGGTCAGGTTACCGATGGGCACGGACCGCAAGGGATGATGGGATGGCTGGGAAACGTTGATATTTGCTTGTGCCGCAGTCGGCTCTTTTTTTTTCTTCCCTGTCTCGTTCTTTTCCATCCATCTCTGCTTTGCGAGTTCTCTTTAGTCTTGGTAATGGAAATCGTCACTTTTATATTTTTCACCTTGTAAGGAAAAGGAAAAACAGAGAAAGATTGAAAGAAACGAAAGGTAGGAGGCGATAAACAAGAGTTTTTGGCGCGGTTAATTACGCTTGCTGTTAATTCTGAGCTCAGTTTTATCTGCGGGGTTTCATTGTTTGGCGGAATGATTTGAATGTTACGTTGCAAAACAATTCTTTCTGCGAAACAAAATAAAAAATTCTAACGAACTTCAGAGATTTTCGCGGGTAAGATGTTTAATAAGTATTTTATGCTAATAAGCCGTCCCGTGGCCGAGTTGTTAGTGCGCTTGGCTACTGATCAAAGAGACATGGGCTCGAGCGACGGGTTCGGTTGTTTTACCTCTGAGCGGCACTTTTTTTGCACACCATGGGCTAAATGGCCAGGTCACAAGGACCCCCGAAGGCTCAGAGAAGGTTGGGGGAGGGGACCCACTGGAACAGCTATTGGGAGACAGATGGTAGCCTCCCGTCAAAGCCATCCAGCGTGTTCTTTAACGTGCACAGGGTAAGGCTCTCTCCCGCACACGGAACCACGGCTTAACGTCCCATCCGACGGTCTTTCCAAGCCCATCGGTGTCCCCTACTGACCATGGGCAGGGCGGGGAATTTTGCGGAGATAAATCTCAACGCTGGCCCAGCTGGGACTCGAACCTGGGAACTACAGATTACGAGCCTGGCGCGCTACCGACTGAGCCCCCCCCACCCCCCGAGCGCCGGGTAAAGCATGGATGTTTGTGTTGTCTTTCTACTGAGGTCTCTACTGAGGTCTCTACTGAGGTCTCGCCTTCACTTCCTCATAGACCTTCTACATGGTATGTAACTGTCAGACATGTCTAAGGTATATGTCAAATCCCCCCCCCCCCCCCTCAAACAGTTGCTTGGGGGGATTTATTATTTATTCAGAGCAGTGTTAAAATTCAGTTGGAATTGAGAAAAAATAAATAAGTAATTCTTCCAGAATCTTTTTGTCGCGGTTCTCTGACAAGAAGGAAAAATATATCTTGTCTTATTTAGGACTTGAATCGAACCCGGGACCATATATGCCATATGAATCTCTTTCAGATGAGTTGGGTTGGATTGTGTTACCTCTGAACGGCACAAATGCAAATACACGGAATTTACAGCACCTTATGATATGAGAATAACAGCAAGTGAAACATTTAGGTATTTTAGTTATTGAGGTTCGAATCTCTCTTTCTCTAACTTGAAGCTCAGTTCCTATAGTTGTCCATCAGACCATATTTTTTGCACACCATGGGCTAAATGGCCAGGTCACATGGACACCGAAGGCTCAGGGAAGGTTGGGGAAGAGGACCCACTGGAACAGCTATTGGGTTCAGTCAAGACCATCCAGTGTGTTCTTCAACGTGTATAAGGTTGACTGTCCTGTACACGGCGATCAGAGCTTAACGTCCCATCCGACGGACGGCGGCCTTTCCAAGCCCATCGGTGTCCCCTACTTACCGTGGACAGGGCGGGGAATTTTGCGGAGATAAATCTCAATACTGACTCAGCTGGGAATCGAACCTGGGAACTACAGATTACGAGACCTGTGTGCTGCCAACTGAGCCACCCCCGCCCCCAGAAACGCCGGATAGGAGTCAATTCGTAAGGTTTACGGAGGGAAATCAACTCGTTAGTTACATCAGAGGGAAGATAAGTATTAGAAAAACGGGAGATAATACATAATCAAGGAAAGGAGGTGTAATGCTACTAGCCAGCGTTTAAAGAAAGTGCAAGCCAGTATGAGGTACCACAGGAAAGGCAACATCCAGGAACCCAATAGATAAAGCAACTGGTATGCAGCCAAAAGTAAATAAACTAGCAAACAGTTACAGAAGGAAATTAACGTAGTAGTTATAGAGGGAGGTCAAATAGTTAGTGGGGTTGGGAAAAGAACTGGGAAGATGATGAAACGAAAGCTGGTCAAGTCATTTGGATGAACGTCAAATTAGTCTAGTTAGAGTAAGATGCGAAATAGTTAGTGATACCAAAACAATTGATTAAAAGAATTTCTGTATTTATAATGATATTTTTTACCTGGTTCCGAATAGGAAATTTACAGTACTTTATGATACACGAATAACAGCAAGTGAAACATTAGGTATTTTAATTATTGAGGTTCGAATCTCTCTCTCTAACTTGAAGCTCAGTTCCTATAATTGTTCATCAGATCATATTCTTCATGGGATAACAGAGTTTAGAGCAAGGTATGGAACACAAATGCAAATACAATGCGTTGAATTTTAGTACAGCGGGCAAACAGTGTTCTAATCACAGACTCAATCTTCAGTTTGTCGAAGACGTGACATACGTGGAGCAGAACAACAACAAGAACAACAGGAGAGTTCTTCGGGTCAATATGATGATGCATTAGTCGACTTGTATGGCTGAGACGCCGAAAGAGCACGCTAGCTGCATTGACATGTGTCGGAGCCGGGAGCCTCCTCTAAGTCAGCGTGCAAAGTGCGAAGAGCGGTTGATGATAGCATTACGGTTGACTCCAACTGCTTCGGTTGGGACGACAAAAGACGAGACGAGTTAAGGGTCCTGGGTCCTGGTGGAGAAGATCAGTAAAATAACGACGGCGTTTGTACATTATTGATGATCGCCTTTTGAACTCGAAGCGCTCGGCATTCGCCATAATTGATGTGGCAACTTCAATTTTCACATCGCTTCAAACCCCTTCCTCCCCTCCCCCTTCCTTCATTCTGCCTCTCCATCCCTCCTCCTCCTCCTACTCATCCCTCCCCTTGCATCTTCCCTGATCTATCGAAAAGAAACAGCGACGCTGGCTATAGGGCAACAACGTTGGAGTTAATTACCGAAGTACCTCCCGATGCTTTCGTTTGGTACCAACACCAACACACATGCACACGGCTATACACACATTCAATTTACGGGACCGAAGTTAGAGGTAAGAGGAAGGGTAGGGAGCATGGGTGTGTAGGGGAGGGGTGGGGGAGGGATGCGAGATGGAAGTCTCGTTTGTACGTGCCTAGCTGCAACATTAATATTCGCACTGCAGACGTTCATTATGAGCAAAGCAACTTGGGGCCACGAACCACTTCGATATGGAGGCGGCTTCGGCTGCTCTTCATTCTATCCGTAATCAGGTGAAGAAAACGGCGAAGAACAAAACAAAAAAAAAGAAAAAAATTGGGGGGGGGGAGAGAGAGAGAAAAAACAAGCAGAGAAAGAAAAGTGATAGAGCGCAAACGATGGCAACCGAGGGAGGAGTTTACGGGAGGCGACGAAAAGATTTTCTGAGACTGATGAGCGAAAGAGTAAGTGAAAGAGTGAATGAATGTTATAGAAGGAGGGACAAAGCGCGTTCAATTTTTGTTTTAAACCTTTCATCGCTTTCCGCACAGGGCGGCTTATCACTTGCTTTCGAGGCACGAGCATTATCAGAGAGTAAGTCTGATACAAATGTTCTCGGTCAAGCAGTTCGAGACTTCTGTCTTAACCGAAGACAGGCACGCGAGCTGTAGAATGGGGTGATGAGGAGAAACGAAGATGAATTCGCACGATTTATATGCGTAAAAAAAGACAAATCTTCATACGCTTCAAGAAAAGAGATAAAAATGACAACACACAGAAGACGAGATGAATTTCGATTCGACATGCACTCAAAGTACGATAAAGTTTTTTCTACTTTGCATTATTTTTTTTTTGGTCAAGAGCAGAATTCTATAAAAAAAACCAGTTGGAATAAGATGTAACCGAATAGAGGGTGTTGTTAATTAAAAAAACATTCTCTCTGGAGACCTTGATCAGTAGGGCAATGTTCCAACTCTTCTGCTTTATTTTTTGAAGGGAATCATCCTGAGCCTTGCGGCAAAAATAAATTCTCCTCTTTGTCTATCTGATCCGTAAGGGTAAATACCAAATTATTCTACTTGTTCCATAATCCATAGGGTAAGAGATCAACTCTCCTTTTTGTCTCCATAATCCATAGAGTAAGGAATCAACTCTCATTTTTGTCTCCATAATCCATAGAGCAATGAATTAATTCTCCTTTTCGTTTCCCTAATCCATAGGGTAAGAGATCAACTCTCATTTTTGTCTCCATAATCCATAGAGCAATGAATCAATTCTCCTTTTCGTTTCCCTAATCCATAGGGTAAGAGATCAACTCTCATTTTTGTCTCCATAATCCATAGAGCAATGAATCAATTCTCCTTTTCGTTTCCCTAATCCATAGGGTAAGAGATCAACTCTCATTTTTGTCTCCATAATCCATAGAGCAATGAATCAATTCTCCTTTTCGTTTCCCTAATCCATAGGGTAAGAGGTCAACTCTCATTTTTGTCTCCATAATCCATAGGCAAAGGGATAAACTCTCCTTTTTGCCACCTGATACATTCAACAAAGCCCCAACTCTTTTATCCGTCTCTCTCAGTGTAAAAGTAGAACTTCCCACCTCCCACTCTCGATCTTTAAAGTAAGGAATCTAACCCTCTTTTTTGTCCCTCTCGTCTTTAAAGGGATCCACCTCTTCTGACTGTTGTCCCTCAATCTTTAGTTAAGGGACTCAATTTTCCCAATTTTTGTCCCTCTGATCTTTAATTAAGGGGCTCAATTTTCCTATTTTCTGTCCGTCTGATTTTAAAAGGGTCCACTACTTCTCGTTTTTGTCCCTTGATCTTTAATTAAAAAGTCCAACTTTCCTCATTTTTGCCCCCCCCCCCCTGATTTTTAATGCCAGAGATACAACTTTCCTCCTTTATTCCGATCCATAGGACAAGGATATTGTGACCCTAGCAAAGGTAAAAATTCAACTCTTTCCCTTGTCCTCCTACCTAGAGGTCGAGAGCCCAACTCTCGTCCTTGTTCCTTTGCTTTGAAGAGTAAGAGTTCAACTCCTCTTGCCCCACGGCTAAGAATCCAACTCTGAGAATTCTCCGTCCTTTCTGTGCTATCATGTTTATTGACATTACTTAACAGTGCTACCCATTCTGGGCTCTATGTCCTGTAAACATGTAATTTATACAGAATTGCTTACAACTCAACAAAATGCAAGAAAATAATCACAAGAAAGAAAATGATGCGATTTAATAACCGATTTATGGACGATCATTTTTCTGAATCCAAAAGTAAGGCCTGACGGAATAGAGGATGTAGACTAATAGAGAAAATATCAATGCTCTCAGAGTTCAGAATCTGGGAATATCTACCGATATAGACGATTTCCATCGAAGATATCAGTTCTCCCATCCCCTTCCGTATCCGTCGATTCAGCAAAAATTCTATATATATATGTATAAGCTCACCGGACAAAAAATTAGTCAACCCTGGCTGAATGTCACTTAATAGCGCGTAACGCCTCCAGCGACCGAAGAGCAGCCGAAATCCTCTCTGGCATGGATGCCACCAGTGTGAGGATGTAGTGCACATCAATATTCATTCACTCTTCAAGCAGCAAGGATCAATTCGGCCAGATTGCACCGTCCGCCAGATCGGCGGGACGTCGTTGCCCCAAACACTCGTTGCCCAAAATAGTCCCCACAAGTTTTCTATGTAATTCAAATCCGGCGATTTGGCAGACCAGTCGTGATGTTCGAAGGCTTCAGAATGTTCGTCGTGCCAATTCAATAGACTTCGAGCCCTGTGCACGTGACAGTTGTCGTCTTGGAAAACTGGGGTATCCTTCTGGTGTTCACTGTGGAGATGCTAAACAAAAGGCAACATGTGGTCGTCCTGTAGCTCCACATAGCCCTTCTGGTTCAAGTGTGACGTCACCGCAACCAAAGGATCCATTTCCACGTACGTGAAACACCCCTAGAACATCACAGAGCCTCTCCAAGCTTGAACAGAAGCATGGAAGACTTCATGCGGCTTACAATGTACAGTCGCTCAAAAAAGTATCCGAACACTATGGTTGATTACAGAATTCAGAAAAAATATCGAGCGTGTGCAGTTACCGTTCACAGCAAACTGGAGCGTGTGCAGTAACTGCACACGCTCCAGTTTGCTGTGAACGGTAACTGGAGCGTGTACAGTTGCTGTACACGCTCCAGATATTTTTCCTGAATTCTGTAATCACGTGACACGAACGTTGCTAGATCACTAATTTCTAAAAAAAAAATCGTTGTCAGATATTTTTTCTGAATTCTGTAATCAACCGTAGTGTTCGGATACTTTTTTGAGCGACTGTACATGTTAAAGAACATGCTAGATGGCTTGTCGGAAGGCTAATAGCTACCCGTTGGGTCCCCTTCCACCAACCTTTTCTGAGCCCTCGGGGTCCTTGTGACCTGGTCATTTAGCCCATTTTATGCAAAAAAATGCCGCTTCGAGGTAAAACAACTGAACTGGGTGAACGGTTATCAATCTTGGTAGCGAAGTAAACGATCTGGGTTTGAGTCCTGATAGCAAACTATGGACTTTTCCCCCCGATATCTATATTGTCTTTTATCTTCCTCGCAGTCTCTATTTCGTATTGTACTGACAGGCTCGTGTCCACTCTGGCACGTGAATTGTTTGAGGAGAAATTGATTTCTATGGGTAGCCAAGAAAACGTGCAGAATTTTGAACGGTGAATAAGACGATAAAAAAGGCAGAACAATCCGTAGAATTTCGGGCCTGCTACTGCAAAAGCAAGGAAAATAAACGTATTATGAGTATATGTATTTAGATTTCACATACTAATTAGTATTTATTTACAGTACACTGCAAATACGTCATGTATTTTTTGTCTCGCTGTTTTTTAGCTTGTATTTTCAATACTTCTGTTTTTTTCTCCTCCTTACATCTGCAGTATTTACCTCTGACTGTTTCTGCTGCTTCGCATCCTCCTCCATCCAGATTTTTGCACTTCTATTCCCTCCCCCCCCTATCCGGCCTCCTACCGCCCCCTCAGCTGATAAGAAACATTTGTTTCAAAACACAGTCGATAGGGATGGGTGGTCATTTTTTTGCTCAGTCATTTTTTTTTTCGCTGCTAATTAGGTTTTGCAGTGTTGTATAATGTTGCGGTTTGGGAAAGAGAATGAACCACCAGGAGAGGGAGTTCGTTAAAAAAAAATTCACACGCACAAAAAAATTCAGAACGAAGAGGATATAGGATGAAAAAAAATGTTGGTGGTGAGGGTGTTGGATTTTTGAAAAATCACCAGAGCCGCACTTGCACAGTGGGATGGTACATGTACATCAAAGTTGCATGTATTCGCGCCGTTGCTATCTGCGTTTTGTCTCCCCCTCGCTCCCAACCCCTGAAAAGCTCCCACCTCCCATTCACCCACTCCGCAATGCCAACTCCACGGCTACTGAACAAAAGAGAATTAGTGTGGGAAACAGCAGATAATTAATCATGTTTAGAAACGAGCCATATTTACGTTTTCGTTTGATCAGACTGAACTGATAGGAGACACAATGAGAGCCGAGCCCGCGCGGCCAGTAATGTCGTGCTAGATAACACTCTCAAACATTTAATTACGTTTTTTCTGAGAGTTTTTTTCCTCTTTACCCCCCCCCCTCCCCCCATTCCCCCTTCTCTCTCTCTCTCTGTGCGCGTGCCAGTATGAGTCTATTTCTTCCTCCCATTTCTGCTCCCTGTTAGTGTGTTTGAAGCCAAAGGTTAGGAAGAACCCAAAGTCATTATACGATTCGTGATAATCCAACTGCAATCAGCGCAATTAAATAGACTACGTTTAATTCTTTTTTTTTTTTTCTATCTTGGCGAGGGTGGGAGATGGGGAGGGGCCGGGGGGAGAGAAGAACAAGGCGAATTGCTTTGTCGTTGTGGCAAATAAAAAGCATTTATCAGATCCACGTGCGAATGGAGTTAAATGAAAAAAAATTATTCGACTGGAGACAGAGCCCAACAAGTACAAAAACTGCGCGAGCATATTGATAACGGTTTTATCAAGTTTTCTTTTTCGCGATGTTTTAGTTTTAGTCCGAAAAAAGAAAAGTTTCTAGCTTTCAGATAGCAATGTGAGCCAAAACACTGTCTCGAAAGAAAAAAACCGCGACCCTCAACTATATCGAAACTTTGTGCGAACTCGCAGTTCTGTGGTTGACACAAATCGTGTTAATGTGATACAGTAATGCTTACTCTGCACTTCAAAATGAGAGTGCATGGACAGAATGCCTATCTGCGGGGTGTTTTCATTAGAATGGATTGTTTTTATGAGTAGTCATGAAACATTTCTATCAGCTTAGAGGGGCACCTTGCACTGCATAGTGTGGTACACATACGTTGCTAATGTGTGTGTGTGTGGTATGCCGAAGTACAGTCGCTCAAAAAAGTATCCGAACACTCTGGTTGATTACGGAATTCAGAAAAAATAACTGTCAACGATTTTTTTAGAAATTAGTGATCTGGCAACCTTCGTGTCACGTGATTACAGAATTCAGGAAAAATATCTGGAGCGTGTACAGCAACTGTACACGCTCCAGTTACCGTTCACAGCAAACTGGAGCGTGTGCAGTTACTGCACACGCTCCAGTTTGCTGTGAACGGTAACTGCACACGCTCAATATTTCCGTGAGTGGGTCCACACAATCCAGGTCTTTGTGAGCTCACACGATCCAATGTGCTGTGAACATTAACCGCAACCGCTCCAGTTTGCTATGAACGGTAACTTCACACGCTCCATATTCATTGCATTATATATTCATGGCCGTCCCGTGGCCGAGTATTTAGCGCGCTTGGCTACTGATCCTACGGGACCTGGGTTCGAGCCCCGGGTAAGGCATGGATGTATGTGTCGTTTTTCTGCTGAGGTCCTGCCATCCTCTAAGACCTTCTACTTTGGCATATAAACTGACAGGCTCCTGTCAGATCGCTGTGGCAAGCAGCTGCTTGAGGGGGTATTTATTTTATTTATATTATATATATTCATACGCATTATATATATTAAAAAATATCCGAACACTATGGTCGATTTCAGAATTCAGAAAAAATATCTGGCAACGATTTTTTTTAGAAATTAGTGATCTGGCAACACTTCGTGTCACGTGACACGAAGTGTTGCCAGATCACTAATTTCTAAAAAAATCAATGCCAGATATTTTTTCTGAATTTTGCAATCAATCGGATACTTTTTTGAGCGATTGTACCAGCTGAACTAATGAGGGGGGCATTTCATACTTACTTAAGGTAGTGTAAGTAATAGAGCAACTGGCACATAATCAGAAGATTCCGAGTTCAAGAAGGTGACGGGTCAATTTTTTCACACTTTCCTAATTACTACAAATAATTTTCCCTGTAGTAAGTGTCATTCCTTCCAGTCAGAGAAGGTGTTTTGATGCATTTCACAGCTCTCATTCATTTGATGTGTTCTATCATGACACACCGATTGGTTTGGAAAGACCCCTTTCCGTCGGATGGGACGTTAAGCCGTTGCCCGGTGTGCGGGAGAGCCATTACGCTGTGCACGTTAAAGAACACTCTGGATGGCCTTGGCGGGAGGCTACCATCTGTCTCCCAACAGTTGTTCCATTAGGTCCCCTCCCACAACCTTCTCTGAGCCTTCGGGGTCCTTGTGACCTAGCCATTTACCCTATGGTGTGCAAAAAAGTGCCGCTCAGAGATAAAACGACCCAAATCTATCATGATAAAGTTCATATCAATTAATTTTGCAACTTTTGAGAGAGTTTGTACATTATGATGTACATGTTGAATTTCAGTGATGTAAATGAAATATAATTTTTTTATGTTTTGTTAGTTTGGTCATAAACAGAGCACCTTTAAATGCATTTTTTTTATTCTATGGGTAAAAATTTGGGTCTGAAGAGGTGAAAATGTCCGAAGACACTTGGAGGTTTTCTATAATTATCGTCTGCTGTTTTTTTCCGTTCAATGAGTGTTGTTTTATTTTCTTATTTTTTTTTGTTTTATTTTCCGTTTGGTCTCTAACATTCGCTATTTATATTTGCTAGTTGCTTCCCAATAAGAGATTAAAAGTCAGTTGACTTTCTGCGGAAAAATTTTAAATTAATTCCGCAACAAAATGCATGCATTTCTAAAAACTTTGCGCTACAACTGTTTAACAACTAATTCAAGTACGACAATAGAATTTTAAAACAAAGAGAACTGTGAATTAGAAAAAAATTAATGATTTTTTATCAAGGATTGATATTTTGGAAATCATCGCCGACACTAAAAAGGGGACTTGGAACCGCCTCAGTAAAAGGCAATAACATTAAAAATGGGCCCAATAATATGTCATCTTCTTTTGGAAGTACTAAGAAACGAATCACTTTTGTCTATTTCCCAAGGGGCGGAGTTGGCTCAGTCGGTAGCGCGCCAGGCTCGTAATCTGTAGTTCCCAGGTTGGAGTCCCAGCTGGGTCAGCGTTGACATTTATCTCCGCAAAATTCCCAGCCCTGCCCACGGTCAGTAGGGGACACCGATGGGCTTAGAAAGGCCGCCGTCCGTCGGATGGGACGTTAAGCCATGGCCCCGTGTGCGGGAGAGCCATACCCTGTGCACGTTAAAGAACACGCTGGATGGCCTTGACGCGAGGCTACCATCTGTCTCCCAACAGCTTTTCCAGTGGGTCCCCTCCCCCAACCTTCTCTGAGCCTTCGGGGTCCATGTGACCTGGCCATTTAGCCCATGGTGTGCAAAAAAAGTGCCGCTCAGAGGTAAAACAAACCAACGCATTGTTACCCTTTTCCCACCCCTGGAAATCCTCCATTTTATTACTCCCCGGCCATCTTGGACAAAATCCTAAGCAGTCTCTGCTTACGGAAATGTAAGATACTTTCCAGCAACACAAAAGTGACGAAAAAAACAGTATTCGGAAATTGGAGGTTGGGAGGATATTTGGTAGAAAACGTTCCTTTCACCACATCTACCTGCAAACGATAAATAATAATGTTGACAGGAGCAGAAGTGCATTTGTCGTCTTTCCGTCTTGAGGATCCTACCGCTCACACGTGACTTCACAGCTGACGTCCAGACGACATAAACATAGCTCTCAGAAATGGAACCTCAAGGGAAGGAGAAGAGGAAAGGAATCTTGCGCATACTTGCTGCTTTTTCTGCTGCTTGCTCGGTGAGCATTGAGTGCCGATCTCCCTGCAGGAAGCGGAAAACATTTTAGCTCTTAGGAACCCAGGGGCGAATCCGGAGCCTCCCCCGTACTCCACAGCGGGGAGAAGACATTCAGGATAGCAGTAAAAAACGGAGAGGTTCGGCACCTGGGCGGACCATTAAGCTTTTATAGCTGTCGGCCTTCTGGTGGGAAATCTCGCCGCACACACGCGCAGTCTCTGGTTATGCAACAGCTGAAGGTTGAGGAGGGAAGGTTTCGAGAGAAGGTTAGACTTATATGGCAACTCTGGAAATACTAGGTGGAGGGGGGAGGGGAGATTTTGGGGGAGGGGGCGTGTGTCCAAGCACTTACTCGCTTAACTGAAGTGGGGAATAGGAAAACGAAATCGTAAATGAAGAACAAGAGAAGAAAGTATTCGATCAAAGAAAAAGAAAAGAGTGATCATCTGAAATATGAAGCTTCGACAATAAGGCGACCAAAGTTGGTGGGGGTTGAGGATGGTAAAGGAAACAGTTCCTTCACCAGAGGCAGATAGGAAGTTATGATGCTTGGTTGAAAATGAAATTTGTATTAGAAGACAGCTATCTTTGGTTGGAGTTTAATTGTTTTCGCTTCAATAGCAGATTTTGAGCTTTCTTTTGGTTATGAGCAGCATAATTCATCGCGTGAAAGGGAAAGGGAATTTATGGAAGAGTTTTGTTTCTTTTAATGTCTTTACAACATTGGAAAATGATGGATGAAGTGTACTTAACAAAGATCATGTTAGTGTAGAAACGGAATGTATGTCGTAGAAACATTGCAAGAGAAAGTATATAAACTAAGATGCTGTAATCGTGTTATACTTTTCTGTAATTGAATAGCATTCAGAAGGAACACTTCTTCGTCTAGTTAATGGGTTGAGTTGTTTTGCTTCGAAACTGCACTCGCGTGCGCACAAGGACCCCATTGTCCATTGCTTAAAAATACAGGGGCGGGGGTGGCTCAGTCGGTAGCGCGCCAGGCTCGTAATATGTAGTTCCCAGGTTCGAGTCCCAGCTGGGTCAGCGTTGAGATTTATCTCCGCAAAATTCCCCGCCTTGCCCACGGTCAGTAGGGGATACCGATGGGCTTGGAAAGGCCGCCGTCCGTCGATGGGACGTTAAGCCTTGGATCCGTGTGCGGGAGAGCCATACCCTGTGCACGTTAAAGAACACGCTGGATGGCCTTGACGGGAGGCTACCATCTGACTCCCAACAGCTGTTCCAGTGGGTCCCCTCCCCCAACCTTCTCTGAGCCGTCGGGGTCCATGTGACCTGGCCATTTAGCCCATGGTGTGCAAAAAAGTGCCGCTCAGAGGTAAAGCAACCCAACTTAAAAATACAGTGTTACAAAAGTAGGCTTACAGCTTTGAGAGGATGTAGACGTTTACAATGGGGCGCAAAAGTTAAGTTACAACCTCAAATTTTGTGAACAGGAGACTAACTTCGAATCTCTGCAACTTCTGAAACCTTTTATTTTAAAATGTGTGAAGAGAAATTAACGATCTCAATCAAACTATCCAAATCTCAAATTTCAGCAATATTCGTTAGGTATTTAAAAAGTTATGGAAGTTTAGATTATAATAATAGCAATGGCAGTCGTAATATTTCAGCTCTAAAGTTAATTAAAACTTAACTAATAAGTATTAAATAATTCGATGTGACTTTCAGATATAAACGACAAATATCTCACCTATAATGAATTTCTTTGCAGATGCGACAAAGCATGTGTTTCCTGACTTCTGAAAATGTGCCTGCAATTCTCCCGCGAAGATCATCATCATTTGTAGGTGAAGGGGGAAAGTTACTTTATCCTTAAAAAATTCCGTAAAGAAAAAGTCTAGTGGAGTTAAATCGGGTTGTTTTACCTCTGAGCGGCATTTTTTTGCACACCATGGGCTAAATGGCCAGGCCACAAGGACCCCGAAGTCTCAGAGAAGGTTGGGGGAGGGGATCCACTGGAACGGCTGTTGGGAGACATATGGTAGCCTCCCGTCAAGACCATCCAGCGTGTTCTTTAACGTGCACAGGGTATGGCTCTCCCGCATATGGGGCCACGGCTTAACGTCCCATCCGACGGACGGCGGCCTTTCCAAGCCCATCGGTGTCCCCTACTGACCGTGGGCAGGGCGGGGAATTTTGCGGAGATAAATCTCAACGCTGACCGAGCTGGGACTCGAACCTGGGAACTACAGATTACGAGCCTGGCGCGCTACCGACTGAGCCACCCCCGCCCCAACGTACACAGAGTATGACAGTCCTGCGAAAGCAGCCACTGCCTAACGTCCCATCCTGCGGACTTTCCAAGCCCATCGTTTTCTACTTTCTCCCCGATGGCCGACTGAGGTTTAGGGTAATATATATGATGACAAGACCCACTAGCTCCGCCTAAAGTATTGGGATACCAGGATAGTATTGGGATAATGCCATGTTTACCACTATCTAAGGTCAGGGGCAAGACAGTACCATGTAGATACAGTTCATCCCCGACTACCTAATGGCGAGCAGTACTATAGGAGTAAAGCTCATCCATCGGTCAAAACCTAAATTAAATCTATGTCCCGGACCGCCACAAACAAGGATATAAAGATCCAAGTTGCCTCGACTCCCGTGACGGGAACTCTTAGTCCGGCCATCTTCCATCTTACCCTCTCTGACCGGTCCCACTCCGGTCAGCATAGCCTTCGACTTCATTGAGGCCCTCAAGCCCCTCCCCCCACCTCGACAAGGTGGTTCCGTATCAGGGGAGATGGTGTCGTTTAGGGAAGATAAATCTCAATACTGGCCCAGGTGGGTATCAAACCTCGTAACTGCATATTATGATCCTGGCGCTACCCTATGAGCTGATCCCAGCGATTTGTTCTTGGAAATAAGATTATAACAAAAGAGCTTTAATTAAAGTCTGCCCTCTGAATTTCCTGGGGCGAAGGTGACTCAGTCGGTAGCGCGCCAGGCTCGTAATCTATAGTTCCCAGGTTCGAGTCCCAGCTGGGACTCGAACCTGGTCAGCGTTGATATTTATCTCCGCAGAACTACCCGCCCTGACCACGGTCAGTAGGGGACACCGATGGGCTTGGAAAGGCAGCCGTCCGTCGGATGAGCGTTAAGTCGTGGTTCCGTGTACAGGAATCATGTGCACGTTAAAGAACACGCTGGATGGCCTTGACGGGAGGCTACCATCTGTCTCCCAACAGCTGTTCCAGTGGGTCCCCTCCCCCAACCATCTCTGAGCCTTCGGGGTCCATTCCAGTGGGTCCCCTCCCCCAACCTTCTCTGAGCCTTCGGGGTCCTTGTGGCCTGGCCATTTAGCCCATGGTGTGCAAAAAAGTGCCGCTCAGAGGTAAAACAATCCAATCCAATCTGAATTTTCTCGTGGTGTTCCAAAAGTTTCTTAACCTAAGAACATTAACTAATTTACTAAGTTAGTTTAACCTAAAAATGTCATTTGTTAGGATGATATTATGCTATTGCTTTGTAAGATTACACACTTGTTTGTTTTTTCAAATTACTCTCTATGAATTTTCATTAATTATTAATCCTACCAGTTTCGAAAAAGTTAGTTGCAAACGCAGACACTATGTGTTGCGCTATTAACTTTTGAATAATAGGTATCGTCGAAACGTGCTTCTTGTGCTAGAAGCGTAACTTTCGGAATATAGTTATTGCAGAAACGTAATTATTTTACTATTAACGTAACATTTTGGATAATAGGTATCACGGAATTGTACGGATTGTTACTAACTTAACTTATAGATAACGATATGTTAATATTCTAATTTCTGCTCCAAAGTGATCCACAAACACAATATGTTCATTTAACTCCAAAAGTATAAATGAAAATCCGTGTATGGAGTGTAGAGAATGCGTACTGGTGTAATTTTCCTGGTTAGTTAATAGTCGTCCCGTGGCTGAATGGTTAGCGTGCTTGGCTACTGATCAAAGGACTTGGGTTCGAGTCCCATATAAAGATATCGTTGCTTTTCTGCTGAAGTCTCGCGTTCCTCACAGATCTTTTACTATGGCGTATAACCTGACAAGCTCCTACCAGCTCTCTGCGGGAAACAGTGGCTTGGTGTTGTATTTATTTATGAGTTCCAATACATGAGTAAACGTAAAAATAAATTTCTCCTCAAGCAGCTGCTTGCCACAGAAGTCTTGCAGGAGCCTGTCAGTATAATATACCATAGAGAAGGCGATAACTCAGATGAAATACAAGGAAAGGATCATCCATGACTTATCTGCAGCTCGAACCCAGGTCTCAATAATCAGTAGCTTGGGTTGGGTTGTTTTACCTCTGAGCGGCCCTTTTTTGCACATCATGGGCTAAATGGCCAGGTCACATGGACCCCGAAGGCTCAGAGAAGGTTGGGGGAGGGGACCCACTGGAACAGCTGTTGGGAGATAGATGGTAACCTCCCGTCAAGGCCATCCAGCGTGTTTTTTTAACGTGCACAGGGTATGGCTCTCGCGCACACAGGGCCACTTAACGTCATATCAAAAGGACGGCGTCATTTCCAAGCCCATCGGTGTCCCCTACTTACCGTGGGCAGGGTGGGGAATTTTTGCGGAGATAAATCTCAACGCTGACCCAGCTGGGACTCGAACCTGGGAATTACAGATTACGAGCCTGGCGCGCTACCGACTGAGCCACCCCCGCCCCCATAATCAGTAGCCAAACGTACTATCCCCTCAGTCACCAAAACAGTGTATACACACAAATATTTAATTTATAAGTTTAAATTATGTTGTCAAGTTTTTCCATCTATGGAAGTCGAAAAGATTCTGTCATGAAACAGAAGAAGAGAAATTACGCAAAAAAGTAGTTCCCCCCTCCCCCCCCCGCCATAGAAAATTTCGCATAATGACGCAAAAGGGAACCTCTACTCACCAGTGGGGGGAAATTCTAGAGGCGAGGAAAAACGAACCCTAACAAATGGGTGTTAGATGTGGTGTGGAAAGAGTCCCCCTTCTCATCATTGGCAGTGCCCTAAGCTCAGCAGTTGGCGCTTCAGCGTGCAGGTTGGCACTCGAGAAAAGGCTGAATAGAATAGTGATGAATTGCTTGGCGCGAGGCTATTATTCATCAACTCGGAGGAGTTGGGCTCCTTTTCCCCTCCCTACCACTGCTGCCTCCGCTTGCCCTGATGCTCCTGCACCCTACCGTACCGGCAACGGGCAGCGTGTCATAAATTCAGGCCCGTGCTGTGTCGGAAGAGGTTGTGGCAAGCCGTGTTGTTCCCCCTTCGGCTGCCCATTAAATAATTAACTCGGCAACACCGCCCGGAGAGCTGCTGCTTCGGACAGGTGGCACGGATCCCACGTGCCGGCCGGGGGACTGTGGTTGGCGCGAAGAGGGAAAGAGAAAAGCTCGGCTTTCCGTCTCCTTCGTCTGCCTTAATCTTTCCCTCTAGTCTTCCCCCGCTACCCTGCGTCCGTTCCTCTTCTCACCGATGTGGGAGGAACCCCCACCTGGCACAGAAGGACACGGTGACATCAGGACAGAATGAAGGAAGGTGGGCGAACGGGTCTTGTAGGTAGGAGTGCATGTGTTGTGGGGGAGAGCGCAGTAGGTGAGGGGGAGGGCGAGAGAGAGTGAGAGAGGCGGAAAGGCTCAGGAAATTCTGGGAACAACAGAGCGTTACCCTGGAGACGGCCAAAGTATAAACACATCCAGAAGACTCTACGCTGAAAGCCGAATGTGCAGACGCTTCTGCAACTGGTGAACTTTTTTTTTTCCACCAGCGGAGGTGAAGTCCGCCAGGAATCCGTGAACGTTTTTGCAGATAGCAGTTCTAAAATTTGTGGTGAATAATAATCCGTTTATTTTTCTGGTTATTGTTGGAATGATGTGTATTTTGCTTTGTTTCTTTTTTTTTTCCCCTCGAGGCAACAGTGATACGCGATACAAGGGATTGATAATAGCTGAAATGGATTGGGTTGTTTTACCTCTGAGCGGCACTTTTTTGCACACCATGGGCTAAATGGCCAAGTCACATGGACCCCGACGGCTCAGAGAAGGTTGGGGGAGGGGACCCACTGGAACAGCTGTTGGGAGACAGATGGTAGCCTCCCGTCAAGGCCATCCAGCGTGTTCTTTAACGTGCACAGGGTATGGCTCTCCCATACACAGAGTCACGGCTTAACGTCCCATCCGACGGACGGCGGCCTTTCCAAGCCCATCGGTGTCCCTTACTGACCGTGAGCAGGGCGGGAAATTCTGCAGAGATAAATCTCAACGCTGACCCAGCTGGGACTCGAACCTGGGAACTACAGATTACGAGCCTGGCGCGCTACCGACTGAGCCGCCCCCGCACGCTCAGAGCATCTCATCAACGTTACTGAGTTCATTTATTGCTGATTTTATTGAATATATCTAGATCTCTCTGAAGAATATAACAGATGTAACTAATCCTTCTCTATTCTCAATAAATTTTAGAATTTGTCTTAAAGCATCAGAATTTTGATTTTTTTTTCCAGGGGAGGAATACATCAAAGATATAATTTCTGTGTATCAAAAGTGTCTACTTAATTAGGGCTGGAGTTCTCTGTAACGCGACAGGCTCACAGTCGGACGTTTCCTAGTTCGAGTCCTCACTCAGACTACAGAATAGGTACAGAGTGGGGGTGGTTTCTTCGCTAACCACCGCCACTCTGTACTACTCGCTGAAACACAGCTGTCCTTCCTGAGAGACGTTAAGCCGTGCTTTGTATGCAGGAGAGCCATACCTTGTGCATATTTAAGGACACACTGGATAACCTTTATAAGAGGCCTTTCATCTGTCACCTTACAACTGTCCAGTTGTAACCTTCCCTAACCTTCTCTTAGCCGTTGGAGTCCTTGTGACTTTCCCATTTATACTGTAGGTGGTCATATTATTTTGATGCTAGATCGTGTGGGCTCACTCACGGAAATATTGAGCGTGTGCAGTTACCGTTCACAGCAAACTGGAGCGTGTGCAGTAACTGCACACGCTCCAGTTTGCTGTGAACGGTAACTGGAGCGTGTACAGTTGCTGTACACGCTCCAGATATTTTTCCTGAATTCTGTAATCACGTGACACGAAGGTTGCCAGATCACTAATTTCTAAAAAAAAAATCGTTGCCAGATATTTTTTCTGAATTCTGTAATCAACCATAGCGTTCGGATACTTTTTTTGAGCGACTGTACCATTGTGGGGAAACAAAAGTTTACCTCAGAGGTAAACTAATTCATTTTTTATCTCATAGTGTATCATTACATTAACCTAGTAAAAATAAGTGAATATTTCTTAGGAAAAGAGATTTTCTCCAGGATTCGCTTTACAAATTTTCGGTTTGTTTCAGGACTCCCCCCCCCTCCCACTCCATTTGCTTCTTTGATTTAAATGCCCGCTTTGTTGCATCTGATACAAAGAAAGCATTCTTCCTTCTCCCGTGATCGACTTCTGAAAACCAACTCTCTAGTTATTCCGAACTTCAGTGAGCATTCGTAAACTTTCTATACAATTCTCATTCTCTAAATCGGAGAGACCTTCGATGACTTCTGCCAGAGTTGCATCGCAAGACACCGAAAGAGCACAAGACTCCGTTTTCTTGTTGAGATTATTACTCCTTCTCTCGGATTAATACACAGTTGCAGATTTACCGATCCTACCAACCTCCGTTTCCCCCCTCCCACCATCCCTCTCCAGACATCCTTACCAAAATACTCTGATTCCCGGTTGCTTCGAGTTTTCAAAAGGCTGTTATAAAGTCGCAATGGCCGTAGCCAATTGTCAGCGCCGAGCAGAGAGCGCGTGAGATCAATGGTGATGGAGGAGAAGAGGAGGAGAGTGCGATTTATGAGCAGCAAGAGCGGAAGAGTTCGAGAGAGAAAGATATGAAGGCGGGATAGGGTCGGGCTTGATGCTACGAAACGGTCTGTTCGTGACTTCCACTTTAGCATCCGCATCCGGAGAATGACACCGTCCTTCAGCTGCTGAAAACGAAGCGATTAGAAACAAGTGCGCTCCCCATCTCAACTTTTATAGGTAATCGACATGTTGATATCTGAGCTCTTTCAAAACTGCTGGAAATTAAATCAACTTCATGGTTTACAACGAATTAGGGTCTAAGTTAAAGCTACTGGAAATTCTGAACTCCAGAGAGGGGAGAGACTTCTTCGTGACGTTACATTTCGTCGCGATTATTTTGAAAAGGCTTTGAAGAATAAAGAAATCTTGAAAGGAAAGACTCGGCGATTGAACGCGAGGGTTCCCAGCGATTGTTATTAATTCGTCTTCTACGGGGTTGTTCTCTTTCGCATGCTTAAACGTACAAAAGATTAGACAGAGTCTCGAAAATCTCGTGTTCCTTGTATGAAGAGTTGCTGAGGAGTGCTTTTGCACGAGAACGAGAAATTTCAAGAAGATGTTTATTGACTAAGTCAGTATTCAATGAGATGAGTATAAAGCGGTTAAGAAGAAGTTTCTGATGCAGATGGAAAGATTTGGAGGCTTTTGTTTACTTCTCTGTGTTCGTCAAGAGGAAAGAACATGTGAACATTCTCTGTGACATCAAGAGGAAAGAAAACTTTACATCCAAAGTAAGACAGAATTTGAAGTCTTTTAATTTGTAGTTGATCATTCTGTTAAGAATTATATTTCTGATTGAGGAAAAATAATTGTTTAAAGAATTCAACAGGAACAGGCCCGGATCAAGAATGAAAATAAAGAGAGGAGAGAGAGGGGGAGGGGGCAAAAAACTCAGTTGAGCCGGGAAAAAGTAAAGGGAGGGTCAAGAGACGGTTTCAAAAAACTCAGTTGAGCCGGGAAAAAGTAAAGGGAGGGTCAAGAGACGGTTTCAAAAAACTCAGTTGAGCCGGGGAAAAGTAAAGGGAGGGTCAAGAGACGGTTTAAAAAACTCAGTTGAGCCGGGAAAAATAAAGAAAGGATCAAGAGACGGTTTCAAAAAACTCAGTTGAGCCGGGAAAAAGTAAAGGGAGGGTCAAGAGACGGTTTCAAAAAACTCAGTTGAACCGGGAAAAAGTAAACGGAGGGTCAAGAGACGGTTTCAAAAAACTCAGTTGAGCCGGGAAAAAGTAAAGGGAGGGTCAAGAGACGGTTTCAAAAAACTCAGTTATGCCGGGAAAAAGTAAAGGGAGGGTCAAGAGACGGTTTCAAAAAACTCAGTTGAGCCGGGAAAAAGTAAAGGGAGGGTCAAGAGACGGTTTCAAAAAACTCAGTTGAGCCGGGAAAAAGTAAAGGGAGGGTCAAGAGACGGTTTCAAAAAACTCAGTTGAGCCGGGAAAAAGTAAAGGGAGGGTCAAGAGACCGTCTTTCCATTGCAGAAATAAAATTTTCCCTCCATTTTAGAAGTTTTAAAAGATTTCTTGGAAAATGCAATAAATATGCATAAGTTTCATAATTTTCGCCTCTAGTTATCCTTATTAACATTCGCAAGGGGTGATACCCCTCAGAACTGGCCTTGAACAGGAAGAAGAATGATTCTCGGGTGTTTTATCTCTGAGCGGCTTTGTCTTTTGTACACAATGAGCTGAACAGCCAGGTCACAAGGATCCCAATGTCTCAGAGAAGGTTAATGGGAAAGGCACCCACTGGACAGCTGTTAGAAGACAGATGGTAGCCTCGCGTCAATTACGTGGATGGTCATCCAGCGTGCTCTTTAACATGTACACGGAGCCGCGGTTTAACGCCCCATCTGATAGACGGCGATTTTTATAAAAAGCCCACAGCTATTTCATACTGACCGAGGGCAGATGAAGGAATTAATGTAGATAAATCTTGACTCTGAAATAGGTAGGACTCGAATCTGGGAGCTGCAGATTATGAGCCTGACTCACTGACGACTGAACCAACTCCAAACCATATGAGTTAGTCGCTTAAAAAAGTATCCGACTCAAACCAGTCGCTTAAAAAAGTATCCGAACACTATAATTGATTGCAGAATTCAGATTTTTTTTTTGAAATTAGTAATCTGGCAACCTTCGTGTCACGTGATTACAGAATTCAGGAAAAATATCTGGAGTGTGTACAGCAACTGTACACGCTCCAGTTACCGTACACAGCAAACTGGAGCGTGTGCAGTTACTGTACACGCTCCAGTTTGCTGTGAACGGTAACTGCACACACTCAACGTTTCCGTGAGTGAGCCCACACGATCCAGGTCTTTGTGAGCTCACACGATCCAATGTGCTCTGAATATTAACTGCAACCGCTCCAGTTTGCTGTGAACGGTAACTGCACACGCTCCATATTCATTGCATTATATATTCATACGCATTATATATATTAAAAAATATCCGAACACTATGGTTGATTACAGAATTCAGAAAAAATATCTGACAACGATTTTTTTTAGAAATTAGTGATCTGGCAACCTTCGTGTCACGTGACACGAAAGTTGCCAGATCACTAATTTCTAAAAAAAATCGTTGCCAGATATTTTTTCTGAATTCTGTAGTCAACCATGGTGTTCGGATACTTTTTTGAGCGATTGTAAGTGTTTGTGAGTCTTCCTGCTGAAGTCTTGATTTCCTTACAGTTTTTGTCTGTGGGGATTTTCTATCGATAATTTTTTTTAGACTTCCGTCGATGCCCTAAATACACTGACTTGAAAAAAATATTTTGTGCAGCGCTCGTAACTCCTAAATCTATTAGAATTCTCAAGAATTAGCTATAGAGCTCGCAACTCAATCATCACTTACGGCTCCTTAATGTTCTTCGTATACTTCCTAATACTTTCCTACCCGTAGTTTCAAAATTTCATCTGCTCCATTATCACACGACAGGATCCAAGACAAGCCCACCAAATGTTATTACACCAAGACAAGATCTATTTATTACTCACGGCACCACAAAACAGTTGATGGCACGGCACACCGACGCTGCTACCTGTTGCAGACCAGCACCAACACACGTGATCTACGTGTTGCAATTATGGATTACCTCCCCCCCTCTCTCTGTACCCCTCCCCTTTCCCTTTCCGCAGTTGGCCCTGTCCTCGCGCATACATGCAAACTGGCCATTTATCGCACATACACACACCTGTGCCGATCCTGCAGTTCCCAGTGTCATTCGCTCTGTCGCAGAGCACGCCCGACATTTGCCATGTCAAGCGGTCGGGGACGACCGTGCCTGGCTCTTGCCGCCCAAGGGCCGATGATGTGTCCGGCTCTTGATGATCACATGCACCTGGCAGACCCTTCCCTTTTGCTGTTCCATGATGCCTGAGAAAGCAGTTGTATGGCTACTAGCGTGACTGTAGCAGAAAGACTTACTCATTCTGTCTGATGCAGTCATTATCTTTCAGTTGCCTTTGCTTCTCTATGTGCTCGTACTCTTTCACCGCGTATGGGAGTACTTGTGCATAGCATTATAAAACAGGCCTGAAGCTTCACAATCACTGATAAAAGTCTGAATTTTTCAAAATTGTGTTTGCTGTCGAAAACGGCGAATTGGTCTTGTTTTGTTTTATATCTTATCTGAAAATCAACGATGTGGGTTCGGTTGGGTTGGGTTGTTTTACCTCTGAGCGGCTCTTTTTTGCACACCATGGGCTAAATGGCCAGGTCACAAGGACCCCGAAGGCTCAGAGAAGGTTGGGGGAGGGGACCCACTGGAACAGCTGTTTGGAGACAGATGGTAGCCTCCCGTCAAGGCCATCCAGCGTGTTCTTTAACGTGCATAGGGTATGGCTCTCCCGCACAAGGGGTCACGGCTTAACGTCCCATCCGACCGACGGCGGCCTTTCAAAGCCCATCGGTGTCCCCTACTGACAGTGGGCAGGGCGGAGAATTTTGCGGAGACAAATCTCAACGCTGACCCAGCTGGGAATCGAACCTGGGTTCACTTGCGAGACAATATCATTTGCAAACGAAACGAAAAATTTCCTTTCCCTTAAAATTATTTTTAAACTTGAAGCTTTAATTTTTTTTTTCTCTTAGTTGAAATAAAAAAACGCCATGAGTTTTTTTTATCTTGATTAAAACTTTTTAATACGAACTTGCATGAAATGTATAAACCATTAACAGGGATGGAATGAATTGCTTCTTCACATAATGACGAAATCTGTGTTAATCCACCTTTTTCATCCCCTTGACTCTATCTAACATTTCTTCGTGGAATTTAGTATATTTTTTCGTGTATAAAACCAGTTAATTATAAAACCAGTTAATTATAATAATATAATATTCCCCATTGGATCTCGCCTTCCTCACAGATCTTCGCTATAGCATATTAAACTGACTGGCTTCTGCAGACCTATGTGGCAAGCAGCTGCTTGAAAGGTATAGAAATTTACGAGTATTTTGATGCTGTACCCATGAATTTCTAAGTTTTTTGTTTTGCATTTTAGGCTATTCTATGGCTAACTTATCGTTCTCACAGAATCCATTGGGTTGGGTTGTTTTACCTCTGAGCGGCACTTTTTTTGCACACCATGGGCTAAATGGCCAGGTCACATGGACCCCGAAGGCTCAGAGATGGTTGGGGAAGGGGACCCACTGGAACAGCTGTTGGGAGACAGATGGTAGGCTCCCGTCAAGGCCATCCAGCGTGTTCTTTAACGTGCACTGGGTATGGCTCTCCCGCACACGGGGCCACGACTTAACGTCCCATCCGACGGACGGTGACCTTTCCAAGCCCATCGGTGTCCCCTACTAACCGTGGGCAGGGCGAGGAATTTTGCGGAGATAAATCTCAACGCTGACCCAGCTGGAACTCGAACCTGGGAACTACAGATTACGAGCCTGGCGGGCTACCGACTGAGCCACCCCCGCCCCTGTACCCATGAATTTCTAAGTTTTTTTGTTTTGCATTTTAGGCTATTCCGTGGCTAACTTATCGTTCTCACAGAATCCATTATCCTCCCATTATGGTTCTCACAAAATCCATTATCTTTCCATTATGGCTCTTACAAAACACACGTTTAAATTTTTGGGTTCCTTCACAGTAGACGGACCTATTTAGGATGTCTTCTTTTTCCATATACAGCTGAGAGACTGGAATACGAAGAGAATCAAGGAACGCTTATGAATGATTGCAGAGTATTTACACGAAATATTGGGATTAAAAAACTTTTGCGTATGGATACTGTGATATTGGATTTAGAAGATTGCAAATTTTGAATAAAGTATTATAAAATAAAAAAAGTAAAAAAAAGAAAGCTCTTGTCAGACCTCTGTGGTAAGCAGCTGCTTGAGGTTTTTTTTTTAATTTTTTTAAATTTATTTCCTTAAATATTGACGGGAAAGTTAATCAAACCATAAAACATGACGCATTTCAATGGGGTTAATCTGTTAGTTAGATATAAAATCTTTTTTTTAACTTTCAAGTGATTCCATTGCAATAACGAAAGATCTAGTAATTTGTTTTTTTAACAACGTTGAGGATGTTTGTCATGAGATTGCAAATCAATTAATTGATCGCAGAAGCAGTAGCTTGAGAAAAAAAATTCCTTCTCATTTGGCTCTCTGTACAATCCAAACTAAGAAATCTTTTCATGATTTAAAAAAAAAGTGGAAACAATTCTTTTTTTTAACAAACAATATAAGTTCATAAGTAAAAGTGTAATGTTCATAGTAAAAAGTGTTATGTCAATAAGTTCATAAGTTTAAAAAGTGTAATTGTTCATTTATGTAGTACAGTGTCTCGCAAACTTTTTTACTCTGCGGCACACTGAATCTAATTTTTTTTCCCGCGGCACACCTAAAAAAGAATTTTTGATGGTTACGTAAAAAAAGGAAAATTTAAGTTTCGTTAAATGCATTTTAATTAAAATAAATATAATAATAAATATAATTAATCATAACTCGGTGTTTGTTTTAAATATTTGTCCATTCTATGGCTTGAAATAATCAAAAATTAATACCAAAATTTGGAAAAAGCTTGATAAATACTTACAAGATCCCAGTTGATAAAATCTGAAAGATTTTTATTAAAGCACGTCGATAACACAAGTCAAGTCAAAATGAAATCTTTGGAATATCTAGTGTCAATTTGAAAATCTCTCGCGGCACACTTGGAATCTCTCGCGGCACACAGTTTGCGAGACACTGATGTAGCAGGTTGTACCATGTCATGGAAACATAATTTGCAGTAAAGTTGATGCAACACTGCCAGACTGTTGTAAAAAATGGTAGTTACCGAGGGCGTTCAAAAAGTTCTTGACACGTGTCAATAGATTTGCACGCGTTCTTCCGAAGTTAACAAGCTACGATTTGTTTGAAAGCTTGTCTAAACTTGTCATTACATGTTAAAAACAAAGGTCGTATCATCATATCTCTCTTCGCTGGCGGTGAGTAAAATTCGGTCGGCGAAATCTGTGCTTTGTTGCTATTGGAAGGGGGAAGATTTCACAATTTCAAAAGGATGCAGTTTGGGGACGACGCGAAAAATATTCATGCCGATTTATCACAAGTATATGGGGATCGTGCCGTCCCGTGGCCGAGTGGTTAGCACCCTTGGCTACTGATCTAAGGGACCTAGGGTTCGAGCCCCGGATTAGGCATGGATGTGTGTGTCGTTTTTCTGCTGAGGTCCTGCCATCCTCTCAGATCTCCTACTGTGGCATATAAACTGACAGGCTCCTGTCAGACCTCTGTGGCAAGCAGCTGCTTGAGGGGGTAATTTTTTTTATTTTATTTTTTTATTTTATATGGGGATCATGCCTCTTCATCTGGCACTATTACGTGATGTATGCACAAATTCAGAGAAGGGCGGAAGGGCTTCGAAGACCTCCCTCTTGCAGGAAGACTGGAGGAGGTCGTGAATGAGAGAACTGTTATTCGTGAACTCGTTAAGAAAACTCATCACATCACCGTCCAGATTGTTGGTTGGGTTGTTTTACCTCTGAGCGGCACTGTTTTGCACACCATGGGCTAAATGGCCAGGTCACATAGATCCCAAAGGCTCAGAGAAGGTTGGGGTAGGGAACCCACTAGAACAGCTATTGGGAGACAGATGGTAGCCTCCCGTCAAGGCCATCCAGCGTGTTCTTTAACGTGCACAGGGTATGGCTCTCCCGCACACGGTTCCACGACTTAACGTCCCATCCGACGGACGGCGGCCTTTCCAAGCCCATCGGTGTCCCCTACTGACCTTGGGTCAGAGCGGGGAACCTGTCAGGGTGAGCCACCCCCGCCCCTCACCGTCCAGGTAATAAGTTTAGATGTCAGTTTATCGATTGGCAATGTGGAAACAATTATTCATCAACATTTAAGGTTCCCAAAGGTCTGTGTCAAATGCGTCAACAGTGACAAATGCCAAAAGTCTTAAATAAAATGAATCTTATTTTAAACAAAATATATGTAAATTTCGCAAATAATTTCTCTATTCTAATATAATAATCATTAAATATCAGAATGCTCGATATGTCAATCAGAAATACAATCCCTAGGTAAAAAAGAAAGAAAAAATAATAAAGAAATTTCTCATTATGTCAGTGTAAAGCAAAATTAAAAACTCCGTAAATAAAAAAAAAAAATCAAAGACCGAGGGTCCAGGTGGGACTTAAAGACGGGTGAGACTGCTGTTAAATATTCCAGATTCCATAACTTTTAAAATGCGCAACGTATCATGCTTAAATACAAGATTTAGTCTTGATTTAAATCTTTTTTACCTTCTTATTCCAGTTATATTACTATATATCTGTTATTCCAGTTTTACTTTCCAGATTATTTGATACAAAACCTTATTTTTTAAGATTATAAGTCTCTAAATTGTAAAATCCATTGGCATAACACAAGAATTGTGCAATTCATTTTGTCTGGGCATTCTACATTATTATCTCAATCAAAAGCCATATTAAACATCGACTACACTGGTACAGTCGCTCAGAAAAAAGTATCCGAACACTATGGTTGATTACAGAATTCAGAAAAAATATCTGGCAACGATTTCCCCCCCCCCCCCCAGAAATTAGTGATCTGACAACCTTCGGGTACGTGGTTGCCAAATCACTAATTTCTAAAAAAAATCGTTGGCAGATATTTTTTCTGAATTCTGTAATCAACCATAGTGTTCGGATACTGTTTTGAGCGACTGTAGTATTTGTTTTACCTCTGAGCGGCACTTTTTTGCACACCATGTTCTTAATGGCCAGGTCACATGGACCCCGAAGGTTCAGAGAAGGTTGGGGGAAGGTACCCACTGGAACAGCTGTTAGGATACAGATGATAGCCTCCCGTCAAGGCCATCCAGTGTGTTCATTAACGTGCACAGGGTATGGCTCTCCCGCACACGGGGCCACGACTAACGACCCATCCGACGGACGGCGGCCTTTCCAAGCCCATCTGTGTCCCCTACTGACCTTGGGTCAGGGCGGGGAATTTTGCGGAGATAAATCTCAACGCTGACTCAGCTGGGAACTACAGATTACGAGCCTGGCGCGCTACCGACCGAGCCACCCCCGCCCCTTTGAGCGACTGTACCAGCGAATCAATAAAAGAAGTGGCGAACAGCCATTTCGTTTGAAATAAATATCAAAGCGAAAATTCAATGCTATTAATTTACAGTTGCCATTCAGCAAATGGAATTAAGGCAAAGCTAATATCTGGTTTATTTGAAAATAAGAGAATGAAAGTGATGAGGAAAACTGACGAGGATCATAATAAGGAGGACATTCCTAAATTGTCTAAGTTCCGTCGAAAACGGAGATTAACTAATTTATTTTCATTCATTTTCTGCTTAAATTGCTCATTTGTGGTTTTTAAGCATTGATAATGAATGGAAAGCAACAACCCAGAAATATAATTTTGAAAGGAAATGAGAGATAAAAGGAAATCGTTTAAAATATCACCACGAGCTCAAGAAGCGGGCGACATGTTGCATAATGAGTGAATGAATAAAAAAAATTCATGAAAAGTTAGGAAGCGGAAGAAGAAATGATTGATCCATGGAAAGGTTTATAACCGCTGTACAGTCGCTCAAAAAAGCATCTGAACACTACGGTTGATTACAGAATTCAGAAAAAATATCTGGCAGCGATTTTTTTTAGAAATTAGTGATCTGGCAACCTTCGTGTCACGTGATTACAGAATTCAGGAAAAATATCTGGAGCGTTTACAGCAACTGTACACGCTCCAGTTTGCAGTGAAAGGTAACTGCACACGCTCAATATTTCCGTGAGTGAGCCCACATGATCTAGTATCAAAATATGACCACCTACAGTCGCTCAAAAAAGTATCCGAACACTATGGTTGATTACAGAATTCAGAAAAAATATCTGGCAACGATTTTTTTTTAGAAATTAGTGATCTGGCAACCTTCGTGTCACGTGACACGAAGGTTGCCAGAGCGTGTACAGTTGCTGTACACGTTCCAGATATTTTTCCTGAATTCTGTAATCACGTGACACGAAGGTTGCCAGATCAATAATTTCTAAAAAAATCATTGCCAGATATTTTTTCTGAATTCTGTAATCAACCGTAGTGTTCGGATACTTTTTTGAGCGACTGTACAGGAAAGCTATACTCGGTGCACCTTTAAGAACAGGTTAGATGGTCTTGTCGGAAGACTTCCATCTGTCTCGTAATAGTTGAAACAGTGAATCACAACTTTCTTTGAACCCTTGGGATCCTTGTGACCTGGACATATTAGCCCCTTATGTGCAAGAAATGTGCCGCTCAGAGGCTAAAGAAAGAAATGCAAAAGTTGCTGGTTGAGAAAAATAATCCAAGCTTGTGTATTTATCCCCTGAGCGCAAATTCTAATTCTGTTTGACAGTTGTCTACTCATCTGCATCTACTCCTAAGACCTTTAGGCCGACTGTTCATTACTTCTATTCAGCAATCTGTATTTTTCATTTTCTCCACATGACTAAATCAAATTCTCTTCCGACGTATGATGCTGCTTAAAGGCGATTGGTTACTCTGAAATCGAACCTCATTATTTTAGGGCGGGGGGGGGGGGAAGAAGATTAGTTGGTAGAGCGCCAAGCTCGCATTCTTCGGTTCCCAGGTTCGAGTCTCCTCTGTACTACTGTTGAGATTTATCTCGACTGAACCCCCATTTTGTCCTCGGTGAGAAAGAGGACATCGATCTGAAACTTTTAGAAAGATTAAATGTGAAGAGCTCAAAAAGATCTCGCACCTTTAATCTTTCTAGAAGTTCTAAAATTTTAAAGAAGTGCCATCTACATTCGGTTCTTTTGAATGGTTGTGCCTTGGAATTTCAGTTCTTTTCAACGGTCGTGATTTGAAACTTCAGTTCTGATTTGAAACTTCAGTTCAAAACCAAAAGTAAATGGAGGAAGCTTCTCTTCCCCCATTTATTTATTGTCCTCCCTCTTCCCCACTTGTCTCTCTCTCTGTCTTCATCTTCTCGCACATTTTAGCGCCCTTGTGGTCTTTGTGGCTTGGTCATTATGGTCTTGGAAAGGCCTCCGTCCTTCGGATGTGACGTAGGCAATGGCTTATGCAGACGTAGGCAACACCTTATGCAGGTCAAAGAACATGCTGGATGACCTTGACGGGATGCTAACAGCTGTCCAGTGGGTCCTCTTCTCTGGGCCCTCGGGGTCCCTCGCGGGAAACGCTCACTATCACAGCAAACTTAAAAGAACACCAAATTGTTACAATATTTACCGTATTTTAACATGTATAAGGAACCCTCGTGTATAAGGAACCCTCGTTGTATAAGGAACCCTCGTGTATAAAGAACCCTCGTGTATAAGGAACCTCTTGTATAAGGAACCTTCGTGTATAAGGAACCCTCTTGTATAAGAAACCCTCGTGTATAAGGAACCCTCGTGTATAAGGAACCCTCGTGTATAAGCAACCCTCTTGTATAAGGAACCCTCTTGTATAAGGAACCCTCGTGTATAAGGAACCCCATGATTTTTCATCAAAGTTTGAGGAATTGAGTAATTTGTTAATATCTATAATACTATCCATGTATAAGAAACCCCCCCCCCTATTTTTGGGACCCAATTTTTGGCAAAAAGGGATTCCGTATACACGTTAAAATACGTTAAGTTTAGTCTTAGGGACAAACACCTATTTTTCCACATTCCCAAATTCTTAAAAGTTGCAGGTACAATTCACATTCCCTTGTTTACCAGCATTAGTATTTCTCATACAACTCTCAAGGAAATAAACTTACAAACCATTAAAAAGAACTGAAGTTCCAAATCACGACCGTTGAAAAGAACCGAATTCTTTAGATGGTTTCCTGCAATGTTTCACTCTTTCGATGGAAGGCGTCTTTCTGAAACCGTCTTTGCTGCCTTTACCGGAGGAGAAAGAAACTATTAGGAAGAGAATCGAAAACGTGGAACTCAACTTATGAGGATTGCTCTGTTACTGATTGAACTCTTCTCATAGTAACTGCCTTTTAATCTCTCCTTAGGGGAGCGGGGGTGGCTCAGTCGGTAGCGCGCCAGACTCGTAATCTGTAGTTCCCAGGTTCGAATCCCAGCTGGGTCAGCGTTGAGATTTATCTCCGCAAAATTCCCCGCCCTGCCCACGGTCAGTAGGGGACACCGATGGGCTTGGAAAGGCAGCCGTCCGTCGGATGGGACGTTAAGCTGTGGCCCCGTGTGCACGTTAAAGAACACGCTGGATGGCCTTGACGGGAGGCTACCATCTTCTCCCAACAGCTGTTCCAGTGGGTCCCCTCCCCCAACCTTCTCTGAGCCTTCGGGGTCCATGTGACCTGGCCATTTAGCACATGGTGTGCAAAAAAGTGCCGCTCAGAGGTAAAACAACCCAACCTAATCTCTCCTTAGTGGGTTTTGCTTCCTCTGCAGTTCTACCGATTGAAACTACCTATCAAGAATCACTTTTTTAGCACCGGAATACTTCACAGTTTCATAAAACGAATAAGTGCGGACAGAAACTTTAGCCTCCAGCTTTAAGAAACAAGCAAACAGGGAATTGAAAGAGACTTCATCACGAGCTGAACCTTTCCCCATAAATTGTAACATCAATATCATATTTCACACTCTCATATTTTCCTCGAGGATTTAAAAAAAAATCATAACAGTATCATTCCCTACTTGGAACTTTCACCTTCTTGAAAAGTGTTGATGACCTTGCGATTCGTAAGACCAGTTTCTAAACATCTTTTCACCCCTCTTGACCTTTTTTGTTCCTTTCGTGACTGCCCCTTCCGATCTCCACATCCACGAGGACACGCGCTTTGATTTCATTATCACCGCCCCGCTGTTGGTGTGTCTCTCTCCACACGCCTCCTCGGTCCTTGCCGTGCAGCGCTACATCACCGCTGCCGTGTCTCAACCGTGTCATAGGGATGGGGCGGCTCCGACCGCACAAATCACTTTTTGATAGCTCCTCGCCCGAGACGCGGGTGGAATTCTGTCTCTCCCTCTTTCTCTCGCAAACGCAAGAGCATGCTTCTTCTGACTCGCGGTTTTCTCTCCTCCCTGCCAGCAACAAGCGGCCGGAGACGGAACCTCAACCTCTGACGATTTGCTTAAAAGTCTTTTAATAGGCTACTCTTGTCTTTCTGTCGCCCGTGCCGTTGTCGTCTCCCGACGCGCTATGGGTACGGCCACACGGAAAGCGTCTTGACTAGTTTAACGTTTTGAACGTTTCCAAGCTTTTTTGCGTCTCCAAACCGTTACCTATAGCGGAGGTTGGACTACTGAACACGATCTCGTTTCCCATGAAGCCACTCTCCATTGTTGATAATGATTTCATTTTTGCGACGTCTCAAAGCTTGGAAACTTTCAAAACGCTAAACCTGCCAAAAATCTTTTCGTGTGACCGTCCCACTATTCTCATCCTAAACCTTTGCTACTGAAGCCCACTCTCGCTGGGATCCGACGCACCATCCACGCGCTGTCGCGCTGTCTTCCTCCGAGAGGCGATCTCCGAGAGTTCTGACGTAGCTTTTCTAGGTGTAATAGTTAAAGTGAGACATCTGATTTGGCTCAGATTCAGCAGAGAAAAGTGTTGAGGAAGACGGATGGGGGTGGGGGGGGGAGGAAGTGGGAAGCGTTTCGGAGTCTTACCACACTTTTCTCCTTGATCCGACATAAACATGCAAATCTACAGCTAATTTGTGCCTAGGAGTGAGGATTCTATTAGCCGTTTCTGTCAGCAAGTCGGCATTGTAACCGATTTGCATCGGAAAGCCTCTTTCGACTTCCGTTCTGACGAAACGTTTTTGAAGCTTCTCCTTTCCCCTCCCCCATTTACTTTCTCTCCTCCCTCCTCCCCACTTGTCTCTCTCTGTCTTCATCTTCTCGCACATTTTACACTCTTTGAGGTAAATCATTTAAGATGGAGAGATTTTTGCCGAAGATGCAGATTAGTTTCGGCGGCTTTGGTTTAAATATATCCCCCCGTGTGTGAGCGTGCTCTTAGGAAGGGAGACGTTCCTGGTGCACGTGTTATCGAAATTATGTTAATGGTCGAAAAATCGGAAACTTCTTTCTTCTCATTGTCGCTAACGAGGGAAGATGTATCCAAGCGAATCGCTTTTAAAGTGGCTCACGCCAATTTTTTAAAGTTCGCGGATGGGAAAAATCAAAATTACCCGCAACCGCCGCGTTCACAGGTACGCTTGTGGTAGTGTGATGAAATAGTGCGTCTTTGTGCTTAAAGCGAATCGGGCTTTTCAAGTGCATCGCTTCCAGCTTTCTGGTTTTTCCACTTTTAAGAACGTCGTGGTAGGTAAAGATAGAGATTGCAGGTGGGGTTGGTGGGGGGGGGGGGGGAGTGCATTTTGTCTGCTGTGTTACAAATGGAGTTTGCAAGCAACCATTAGCGGAAGCCACTCATTTATTGAGAGAAGAAGGAATGATACGGAATTATTTTCTTTCATCGTTTATGAGCGTTATGCTGAAGTTTGTTAGGATGAAAATGAATTATTTTCCCTTTTTCGTTTGTGAGATGCTTGTTTAATTGAAAATGATTTTTTCATTCACTATCTGTGGGTATGATGATAAAGTTTATTAAGCTCGTAAATAAACTAGCTGTTTTGGGTTGTTTTACCTCTGAGTGGCACTTTTATGCACACAGTGGGTTAAATGACCAGGTCACAAGGTCCCCGAGTGTTCAGAGAAGGTTATGGGAAGGAGACCCACTGGGTTGGGTTGTTTTACCTCTGAGCGGCGCTTTTTTGCACACCATGGGCTAAATGGCCAGGTCACAAGGACCCCGAAGGCTCAGAGAAGGTTGGGGGAGGAGACCCACTGGAACAGCTGTTGGGAGACAGATGGTAGCCTCCCGTCAAGGCCATCTAGCGAGTTCTGTAACGTGCACAGAGTTTGGCTCTCCCGCACACGGGGCCACGACTTAACGTCCCATCCGACGGACGGCAGCATTTCCAAGCCCATCGGTGTCCCCTACTGACCGTGGGCAGGGCGGGGAATTCTGCGGATATAAATCTCAACGCTGATCCAGCTGGGACTCGAACCTGAGAACTGCAGATTACGAGCCTGGCGCGCTATAGAATGAGCCGGAGACCCGCTGGACAGCTGTTAGGAGACATATGGTAGCCTTCGGTCAAGGCCATCCTGCGTGGTCTTTAACGTGCACAAGGTATGGCTATTCCTCACCTCAAACCATGGCTTAACTTCCCGTCCGATGGACAGTGGTCTTTCCAAGCCCATTGGTGTCACCTGACTGGGGCAGGGCAGGGTAAGTCTCAACGTAGGTAAAGTTTTATCGTTTTTGAGCATGATGCTGAAGTTTATTAGGCTGGCAAAGGAATTACTTTTCTTTGCCATTTTTTAGCGTGATGTTGAAGTTCGTTTAGGACTAAAAAAATATAATTTGGTTTATAATTCGTGGGCACGGTGTGTGCATTTAATAAGGTAACAATTTAATTATTTTCTTTTCTAACATTGAGTGTGAGATTGAAATCTGTTCAGCTGCAAAGAAGCCAATAATGCAAATTATTGCTCTTGCAATTTTAATACGAATCGCATTTGAAACGCATTAAGGTTTTCATTTTGGATAACATTTCTTTCGATAAAATTGTGAAAAAAAAAACTATTTTTATGGAGTAAACATTCTTTTCATTATTCATTATGAAAGGAAAAATTCATGTAGAAATTTATCATTACACTTCATCCATTAATAACGCAATTAATATTAAAAACCTCTTTATAAATTTGCGATAAAACGGGTTTTTTTTACTCAATTGGTAGAGCGCCAGGCTCGTAATCTGCAGTTCCCAGGTTCGACTTTCAGCTGGGCCAGCGTTGAGATTTTTTCTCCGCAAAACTCCCCGTCAGTAGAGACACCGATGGGCATCGAAAGGCCGTCGTCAGTAGAGACACCGATGGGCATCGAAAGGCCGTCGTCAGTAGAGACACCGATGGGCATCGAAAGGCCGTCGTCAGTAGAGACACCGATGGGCATCGAAAGGCCGTCGTCAGTAGAGACACCGATGGGCATCGAAAGGCCGTCGTCCGTCGGATGAAACGTTCTCCGTGTGCAGGAACACATTCAAGACCCTGTACAGTCGCTCAAAAAAGTATCCGAACACTATAGTTGATTACAGAATTCAGAAAAAATATCTGCCAATGATTTTTTTTAGAAATTAGTGATCTGGCAACACTTCGTGTCACGTGACAACACGAAAACACAAAAAAGGGCCTTAAAATTAGAATAAAGTTATTTATTTGAAAAAAAAAAAAAATACACACACACACAATAAATTTCAGGAAATGAAATAAACTCAGATTCCTAGCGTCAACTCTTTAATTATAGTGAGCCTTTCGGTGACGTTAATTATTAAAAAAAAAGTATTTCGTTAAATTATTTGATCAAAAGAAAAATTTGAATGAAATTTCGATGATATTAGTTATTAAAGAACCGTACTTCTTGGACTGATCTTCAATCTTGGATTTCCTTCTTGGATTTCCTCACAAAGTTCGAAAAGACATTTTTTTTCTCCAATTCTCGAAGCGTGATAGCTATTCAGAAAGTGAGTACCAAAAGCTAAACGTCACCTGTAAACATTTAACGTTGTATCATCTAATCTTTCCCCTTTCCAAAAAAAAAAAATAACATTTTTCAGACTTCCGTCTCATAATATCTTACGAGTGGCAAAGAACACTTCCGGTATTTTACTCGCACACTTAAGAGTTGTTTTATCTGCTCATACAACAATGCCTGGGGACATCGGTTTGACGAATCCAAATCAGATTTCGCTGTTTGATTCACAATTTCATTCTTCACCTCTCCGTTTTTTATCTCCCTTTTTTTTCCTCGTTCCTACAAAACTGATGTGTGTGTATGGGTGCGTGCGTGAGAGTGTGTGTCTGTTATCGAAACATGATTTTTAAAAGAGCTAGGGTCAAACAGACGAATGAAAGACATTATTAACTTGTGCAGAAGCAATTCGCCGAAATAGAAATCATAACAGAGATGTCTGATTCTGGGGGGGGGGGAGATTGGGGAGGGGGAAGATTTTGAGACTGAATGAAACACTCTCTGCGTAGGGAAGATGGCGAAACGACAAGGTGCTACTTCATCTGCAGTAAACCGAATCACACATCCACACATAGCAGATGTTCTGTCGGACTTCCATGTTGACACAGTGTGTTGTGCGTGAGCAGTTGATGTGTGTGTGTGTGGTTTCACCGAACGTGGTAATTATTTACCAGACCCCCGTGCGTCGAAGCCAGAGGCGCGGCCCTATTCCTTTCTGCTCCTTCACTCGGTGGTTGCTCCTTCGGCGTAATGAAGTTAAACGCTTTACGCACAACTCGCCTAGCAAACAGCAAATGTCGACTCTTCAAAGCTGAAATCAAATTAATAATTAGAAGCCCATTCTCTGGCGAGATCAGAATATGATTTCATCTTTCAAAGTGATGCCCCTGATTGGATTAGTGCGCTCTCTGAGCTCACCACGTGCGATGATGAAGAGTAGAAGATCAGGGGAGGGAGGAGAAGCAGATGGAGGAGGAGGAGGAGGAGGAGGAAGAGAAGAAGAAGAGGGAAGATAAAAGGGGTTGAACGTTGACAACAGAGATAGAGGAGGAGGAGGAGGAAGAGGAGGGGTAGGGAGGGATGAGAGAGAGAGAGAGAGAATCCTTCCTTTCTCGATGAGCTGCGAGGGATTCCCTTAGAGACCGACGGGAACTGGCGGAGTAACGCCAGGTTCACACGACCGTGAAATGATCTTAGTTGGGTTGAAAAGAGAAGTCAGCTTTCTGAGTTTCTTGTTGTTTCTGTTTTCGCCGTCTCGTCGGCTCGTGCTTTCCCCCACTGGAAGGGCTCAGAAGGCGACCGCAGCCTGCAGTGACATGGATCACGCCTACCTGCTCAGCATCTCGCAAAGTTATCCATCCTCAGGGCAAAGAAGACGTCACGTTAGTGAGATTACCACCACCACCACCACCACCAGCAGCAGCAGCAGCAGGAGGAGGCCTCTCGGTCTCCGCATCTGCTACGAGAGAAGAGAAACAAAGAGCAAATGCGCAATTTTGGCTCCCTCGCAGTGTCGAGCACCCAAGCGTATCCAAAGCTGGGAAATTTGAGCAATCACTGCTTTGCATTTGGTGAGAGAGACAAAGAGCACGTTGCTATTGACTAAGATGTTACTTGGCTAAGCCAGAGAGCACTCCCTGAAACTTTCGACACGCCCCCCCCTCCCCCTCCCTCTCTCCACTTTCCACTGATAGCTAAACTGTTGTTAGGCTTGTTTCCCCTGAGATTTGTTTTATTCTTTCTCTCAATATCAAGGCTTTATACGTTTCCAGTTCCGTACATCCTAACAAGGTTTTGAGAAGCATCAGATATGTTTGAGAAGAACCGCTGAAAGAAATCACAAATTATGAGATTTTCTGAGAAGCTTTATTTGTACAGTCGCTCAAAACAGTATCCGAACACTATGGTTGATTACAGAATTCAGAAAAACTATCTGGCAACGATTTTTTTTTTTTAGAAATTAGTGATCTGGCAACCTTCGTGTCACGTGACACGAAGGTTGCCAGATCACTAATTTCTAAAAAAGTCATTGCCAGATATTTTTTTATAAATTCTGTAATCAACCATAGCGTTCGGATACTTTTTTTAATATATATAATGTGTATGAATATATAATGCAATGAATATGGATCGTGTGCAGTTACCGTTCACAGCAAACTGGAGCGGTTGCGGTTAATGTTCACAGTACGTTGTCAGATATTTTTTCTGAATTCTCTAATCAACCATGGTTTCGGATACTTTTTTGAGCGACTGTAGGTGGTCATATTATTTTGATACTAGATCGTGTGGGCTCACTCACGGAAATATTGAGCATGTGCAGTTACCGTTCACAGCAAACTGGAGCGTGTGCAGTAACTGCACACGCTCCAGTTTGCTGTGAACGGTAACTGGAGCGTGTACAGTTGCTATACACGTTCCAGATATTTTTCCTGAATTCTGTAATCACGTGACACGAAGGTTGTCAGATCACTAATTTCTAAAAAAAATCATTGCCAGATATTTTTTCTGAATTCTGTAATCAACCATAGTGTTCTGATACTTTTTTGAGCGACTGTAGGTGGTCATATTATTTTGATACTAGATCGTGTGGGCTCACTCACGGAAATATTGAGCATGTGCAGTTACCGTTCACAGCAAACTGGACGTGTGCAGTAACTGCACACGCTCCAGTTTGCTGTGAACGGTAACTGGAGCGTGTACAGTTGCTGTACACGCTCCAGATATTTTTCCTGAATTCTGTGTAATCACGTGACACGAAGGTTGTCAGATCACTAATTTCTAAAAAAATCGTTGCCAGATATTTTTTCTGAATTCTGTAATCAACCAGAGTGTTCGGATACTTTTTTGAGCGACTGTACAGGTCACTTGCCATAGCTTTATAATACTAGCAGACGGACGGCAAGCTTTCCAAGCCTATCAGGTTTCTCTTTCCGACAAAGGCCGGGGGGAGGGATTAACAGAGATAAATCTAAACGCGGGGATAGGTAGGACTCGAACCTAGATGTCCCTTTCTCATCGAGGGAAGGGTGTCGCCTGGTAAGAGTACGGAAAAATAATGTAATTCCAGTTTCAAAAATATTCTCGATTTTTTTTTTGTCAAAATTGCCCTATAGTCGGTGCCAGAGTTCAAGCATATATTGATCAAATTTTTGTGGAGACGAGGTTGCACTTTTTCGATTCCAAATCTGTTCCATACTGTGATATCTAAACATAACATCTTTACATTTTTTCCGAAAAAATTCTTGTAAAAAATAAAGATTTCTTTAATCCAGATTCAGGGTAGGATTAAAGTCGAAATCATGGCTCCAGGGTCCCCGTCCTCACTTTTTAAAAAAAATTATTTACGACACTCTAGCGTCTCGGTGGCCGAGTGGTTAGTGGGGCGGGGGTGGCTCAGTCGGTAGCGCGCCAGGCTCGTAATCTGCAGTTCCCAGGTTCGAGTCCCAGCTGGGCCAGCGTTGAGATTTATCTCCGCAAAACATTCCTCCCTGCCCACGGTCAGAAGGGGATACCGATGGGCTTGGAAAGGCCGCCGTCCGTCGGATGGGACGTTAAGCCGTAGTGCCGTGTGCGGGAGAGCCATACCCCGTGCACGTTAAAGAACACGCTGGATGGCCTTGACGGGAGGCTACCATCTGTCTCCCAACAGCTGTTCCAGTGGGTCCCCTCCCCAACCTTCTCTGAGCCTTCCGGGTCCATGTGACCTGGCCATTTAGCCCATGGTGTGCAAAAAAGTGCCGCTCAGAGGTAAAACAACCCAACAACTCAAGCCGAGTGGTTAGCGCTCTTGGTTACTGATAAAGGCGCCTGAGTTCGAGCCCCGTGCTAAGGCATGAATCTTTGTGTTGTCTTTCTGCTGAGGTCCTATCTTTCTCACAAACCTTCTACTCTGGCGTATAAACTGACAGGTTCCAGTCAGACTTTTTGTGGCAAGCAATCCCTTGAAGGATAATTTATTTTTAAGATTCCCTATTAAAATTTTTTAATCGTCTCAATCAGCGATTTTACATAAAGTAGTTCAATAGTCATTATATTTCAATTTAATTGGTTAGAGGGCCCCCCCCCCCACCACTTAGAACTTGGCTCCAAGCCCCCTAATTGCTTAATCCGACCTCGTTTAATCTGGCTTCCACATTATTACCTGAGTTAAGCCAACCTTTGATGCACACTCTTTTTCGCTCCTGCACAATAAGGGTGAGGTTGGGACAATGCCTCTATAAATTCCTCGCAGTAAATTCCTTTCAGTGTGAGTTTGTAATTTATTGACCTTTGGACTCGACTGGTATCCGGCATTCGCTTTTCCTCACGGCCAGCATCATGTGCGCATCTCCATCACACAATTAGCTGATCGGCCCCGCAGAATGTACCATAAGCGCCACGTGGAAAGTCTTCACTCGACATAGCTCCACTTTCCCGCCAGATATGAGCAGCCTCCACGTCTACTGCTCCCTCCCTCCCTCCTCTCTCATCCCTCTCTCCCTCTTCCTTTAGCCTTCAATCTGTTGATATGTAAATAAGGCGTTCCTCTAGGGAAAGCAGGTGGTGCAACAACCAACGAGGTACTGCACACCACCATCGCCACCACCTAAACCACACTGCTTTAACTTCCCTATTGTTTCCGCACTTTCCCCCTCACACACACACACTTGCTTTCCGAATGCTGTTTACTCTTCCCATCATCGGGATCTCGGATGCTGCACGCGCCCGCTCCCACTTCTCCCTTTCTCTGCGGTCTGGCTGACACCAAGGTGACGGCCAAGTTGGGAGAATTTAGAGGAACGGCGGGCAAATGTTATTGGATAATTAATTTCGGTGTTGATTTTAATTTCTCGGCGCATTGATCTGGGAACGTATCTAAATATTCGTACTTTTACAGATTCATCCCTCCCTCTACTCTTCCCCCCTGCCGCTACCACACATAAATTACGAGCGAGAGATAACACATTCCAAACAATCCTTTCCCATCTATCGACGCCGGTCATGTCTGCTTGCTGCCTGGCTAACAGGCTGCATCAGCAGCCATCGTGCACAAGACCGTTCTGGTGTTCGGTGTGTTGTTGGTGTTGTCGGAATTTCCCTGGTTAAACGCAGATGTATGTACGTTAGCAATGAAAGTGTTATTAATCTCTCTCCCACCGCAAACTTCAGTTATATGCTAATATCTATCTGGCTTGTGGCATGAAAGTGGAAACATCCTGGGGTACGTCCACAAATTGAAACCAAATAGTCTGTTGTTGCTAGTAGCTGTGTGGAGGAAAACTTATCCAAATGTGTTGGGCCAAAAATCACTATTTAAACACTCCCCCGCAAACATAGAACTTCTAATATAGAGATAATTGGAACTTGCGATAACTGGATTGAAGTATTAGAAAGTTAAAAAACATTCGCCACTTTTGCGAAAGTTATTAGCAACAAAGTTATTAACATTTATAAAGAGTTTTAGCTCTCTAAAATTATATTTATGCTCTACTTGAAACAGAAAACTTGCTTTAGGCGTTTTTTAAAAGCTCAAGCATATACGTACTAAGCAGAAGGGGTTTCAGACTAGGACTAATTACATGGAAGGGGACTTTGAAGTTTGAGTAAGCTAAAGCTGGGAGAGAGAAATGACTTCACACGCCAATAGCACAGATGATAAATTGTTGGGTACAGATTTTAATGCTTTATAAACTAATGGAAAGTAATTGTGTTCAAGAAACGGAAACGAATCTAACGAGTCTAATAGTTCTTTTAAACACGCAATTTAAAATTTTATGGATAAATTTTGTGATAATTATTAACGGTAAAGACTTGATTAGGATACAATGTTTAATGATGTGAAATTAATGTCTTCTTGTTTAATTTCTGATCTACCGTGTTAAGAAGATAAAGAATACTGAATGGCTTTGATGGGAGGCTGCCGGGTATATCCTAACAGCTATAAAGTGGATCCTCTTCCTGAATCTGATCTCCTTCTGGAAGAGGTTAATGCTGATGCAATCTGTGTGGGTTGGGTTGTTTTACCTCTGAGCGGCATTTTTTTGCACACCATGGGCTAAATGGCCAGGTCACATGGACCCCGAAGGCTCAGAGAAGGTTGGGGGAGGGGACCCACTGGAACAGCTGTTGAGAGACAGATGGTAGCCTCCCGTCAAGGCCATCCAGCGTGTTCTTTAACGTGCACAGGGTATGGCTCTCCCGAACACGGAGCCACGGCTTAACTTCCCATCCGACGGACGGCGGCATTTCCAATTCCTATTGGTGTGCCCTACTGACCGTGGGCAGGGCGGGGAATTTTGCGGAGATAAATCTCAACGCTGACCCAGCTGGGACTCGAACCTGGGAACTACAGATTACGAGCCTGGAGCGCTACCGACTGAGCCACCCCCGCCCCTCAATCTGTGTGGAGATTCTTGTTTCTGCTTAAGCTTCCTTTTGAAGATTCAAGGTCGCTCTTTAAGCATTCTTCTTGGAGATTCATGGTCAATGCTTAATTGTTCGTTTTTGAGATTCGAGGTCGCTATTTAAGTGTTCTTTTTGGAGATTCAAGGTCGCTGTTTATGTTTTCTGTTTGGAGATTCAATTTCGCTGTTCGTGTTTTATTTTTTGGAGATTCAATGTCTCTGCTTAAGTGTTCTTTTTGGAGATTCAAGAAACGGTCACTGCCAAAGTATTCTGCTTTAAATCACGATAAAGTTACTGCTATTCGAGTATTCTTTTCAGATATTCAGGAAAGGGTCGATGATAAAGTATTCTACTTGGAATCACAGAAAAAGGTTCGCTTTAAAGTTTTCTCTTTGGGGATTTGAGAAAGGATCATTGCTACGGTATTTTGCATGGAATTTAGGGCAAAGGGGTCGCTACTAAAGTATAGTACTTAGAGTTTCGGAATAAGAAGTTGCCCGTTAAAATATTCTTTTCGAAAATTCAGGAAAAGAGTCACTGAGACAGTATTCCGTTACAGTTGTAATGCAGTAAGTGAGTCATTACAATTATTTTTGGATATGCAAGCAAAGGATTTCTTCTAAAGTATTACGTTTTACGATTCAGTGAAAGAGTCACTCTGCAGGCATTCGCCTTTCAGATTGATGAATTCAAGTAAAAGGTGACTGTCTAAATATTCGCTTTACAGAATGACGAATTTAAGGAAAAGGTCACTGTGGAAGTATTCCCTTTTCAAATTGAGGAATTCAAGGAAAGGGTCGCTGTGGAAGTATTCTCTTTGAAGATCGAGGAATTCAAGGAAAGGGTCACCGTGGAAGTATTCTCTTTGAAGATTGAGGAATTAAAGGAAAGGGTCACTGTGGAAGTATTCTCTTTGAAAATCGAGGAATTGAAGGAAAGGGTCACCGTGGAAGTATTCTCTTTGAAGATCGAGGAATTCAAGTAAAAGGTGACTGTCTAAATATTCGCTTTGAAGATCGAGGAATTCAAGGAAAGGGTCACTGTGGAAGTATTCTCTTTGAAGATTGAGGAATTAAAGGAAAGGGTCACTGTGGAAGTATTCTCTTTGAAAATCGAGGAATTGAAGGAAAGGGTCACCGTGGAAGTATTCTCTTTGAAGATCGAGGAATTCAAGGAAAGGGTCACTGTGGAAGTGTTCTCTTTGAAGATTGAGGAATTAAAGGAAAGGGTCACTGTGGAAGTATTCTCTTTGAAAGTCGAGGAATTGAAGGAAAGGGTCACCGTGGAAGTATTCTCTTTGAAGATCGAGGAATTCAAGGAAAGGGTCAGTGTGGAAGTATCTCTTTGAAGATTGAGAAATTCAAGGAAAGGGTCACTGTGGAAGTATTCTCTTTGAAGATTGAGGAATTAAAGGAAAGGGTCACTGTGGAAGTATTCTCTTTGAAGATCGAGGAATTGAAGGAAAGGGTCAGTGTAGAAGTATTCTCTTTGAAGATCGAGGAATTCAAGGAAAGGGTCACTGTGGAAGTATTCTCTTTGAAGATCGAGGAATTCAAGGAAAGGGTCAGTGTGGAAGTATTCTCTTTGAAGATCGAGGAATTCAAGGAAAGGGTCACCGTGGAAGTATTCTCTTTGAAGATCGAGGAATTCAAGGAAAGGGTCAGTGTGGAAGTATCTCTTTGAAGATTGAGGAATTCAAGGAAAGGGTCACTGTGGAAGTATTCTCTTTGAAGATCGAGGAATTCAAGGAAAGGGTCACTGTGGAAGTATTCTCTTTGAAGATCGAGGAATTCAAGGAAAGGGTCACTGTGGAAGTATTCTCTTTGAAGATCGAGGAATTCAAGGAAAGGGTCAGTGTGGAAGTATCTCTTTGAAGATCGAGGAATTCAAGGAAAGGGTCATTGTGGAAGTATTCTCTTTGAAGATTGAGGAATTAAAGGAAAGGGTCACTGTGGAAGTATTCTCTTTGAAAATCGAGGAATTGAAGGAAAGGGTCACCGTGGAAGTATTCTCTTTGAAGATCGAGGAATTCAAGGAAAGGGTTACTGTGGAAGTATTCTCTTTGAAGATCGAGGAATTCAAGGAAAGGGTCACTGTGGAAGTATTCTCTTTGAAGATTGAGGAATTAAAGGAAAGGGTCACTGTGGAAGTATTCTCTTTGAAAATCGAGGAATTGAAGGAAAGGGTCACCGTGGAAGTATTCTCTTTGAAGATCGAGGAATTCAAGGAAAGGGTCACTGGGGAAGTATTCTCTTTGAAGATCGAGGAATTCAAGGAAAGGGTCACTGTGGAAGTATTCTCTTTGAAGATTGAGGAATTAAAGGAAAGGGTCACTGTGGAAGTATTCTCTTTGAAAATCGAGGAATTGAAGGAAAGGGTCACCGTGGAAGTATTCTCTTTGAAGATCGAGGAATTCAAGGAAAGGGTCAGTGTGGAAGTATCTCTTTGAAGATTGAGAAATTCAAGGAAAGGGTCACTGTGGAAGTATTCTCTTTGAAGATTGAGGAATTAAAGGAAAGGGTCACTGTGGAAGTATTCTCTTTGAAGATCGAGGAATTGAAGGAAAGGGTCAGTGTAGAAGTATTCTCTTTGAAGATCGAGGAATTCAAGGAAAGGGTCACTGTGGAAGTATTCTCTTTGAAGATCGAGGAATTCAAGGAAAGGGTCAGTGTGGAAGTATTCTCTTTGAAGATCGAGGAATTCAAGGAAAGGGTCACCGTGGAAGTATTCTCTTTGAAGATCGAGGAATTCAAGGAAAGGGTCAGTGTGGAAGTATCTCTTTGAAGATTGAGGAATTCAAGGAAAGGGTCACTGTGGAAGTATTCTCTTTGAAGATCGAGGAATTCAAGGAAAGGGTCACTGTGGAAGTATTCTCTTTGAAGATCGAGGAATTCAAGGAAAGGGTCACTGTGGAAGTATTCTCTTTGAAGATCGAGGAATTCAAGGAAAGGGTCAGTGTGGAAGTATCTCTTTGAAGATCGAGGAATTCAAGGAAAGGGTCATTGTGGAAGTATTCTCTTTGAAGATTGAGGAATTAAAGGAAAGGGTCACTGTGGAAGTATTCTCTTTGAAGATCGAGGAATTCAAGGAAAGGGTCAGTGTGGAAGTATCTCTTTGAAGATCGAGGAATTCAAGGAAAGGGTCACTGTGGAAGTATTCTCTTTGAAGATCGAGGAATTGAAGGAAAAGGTCAGTGTGGAAGTATTCTCTTTGAAGATCGAGGAATTCAAGGAAAGGATCACTGTGGAAGTATTCTCTTTGAAGATCGAGGAATTCAAGGGAAAGGTTCTCTGCGCCAAAACCTTCCGATGGCGAAAAAGTTGCCGCTAAGATATTCAGTTTGGAGATTTAGGAAAAGGGTTTTTGATAAATTATTCTCTTTTGGGATTCAGGTAAAGTGCCGTCATTAAAGTATTCTCTAGAGATTCAGGGAAAGTGCCTTTCATAAAGCTTTCTCTTTGGGGATTCAGGTAAAGTGTCGACATTAAATTACTTTATTTGGAGCTTCAGGGAAAAGGTCGCATTAGGAAAACGATAAATCCCAGCCTCGATCTGTTTCTTAAACTAATCCCCTGATTGAAGAGAATTTGAACCTATGCAAAAGAGGATTTCTTCTTACGCTTTTCGACTTCTGGAAGTGCTCGTCTTCATTTTGCTTCTGCTAATCCTTTCCTGCTTTCTGCGTCATAGTCATTGTTGTTGGGAGCATCAAGCGGCAGCACACGGCATCACCATTCCCATGTGTCGCAGCGAAGCCGCAAAACAGGCTGCATCAGCCTCCAACAATAGCAACTCCCGGTGTGTGTACAATATTAATGAAGACCCCTAATTAGCCGCTGTGGCGACGGGAAGCAGAGCTCCAGGAAAGAGTTATTAACGTTAATACAGACATGTCGTTGTCATAGGAGGGTGGGTCAGAGAAGGGAGGGAGGCCGGAGTAGTGAAAGGAGCCCCTAGAGACCGCATCCCTGGATACTAACAGATGGTTTGTGCACACCAACGCCGTCAAACAAAGCGCTCTCGCAGGTTGAACGTGAGGAGGGAGTTGGCTACAAAATCACCTCTCTGAAAGGAAATAATCTGATGAGGATAATCTAAAACACTATCCACGAATTAGTAGAGGTTTTATTTTTGTAAGCTCTCTCATGGAAATGATCGTCAATATGGATATAAATGGAAAATGCTTTGGATAGCAGAAAAGATTGCGCCTTTTTTTAATGAAAATTGCGGACAGTCTGATGATGCTAGCGGAAACTCTCTCAACTGACAGTCTTTAATTGTCTGCCTTCTTTTACCAGGATGAGTTGAACTTACCATTCACCCACGAGGCTAAGAAAAATTTAAAATCCCCTTCGTATTATGGAGAAATTAAATACCTACAGTTCAGACTAATGTAAAAGTGTTCGTGGTTTTGCGTCTTGTTCGAAAAAGGGTTTAAATTTCGTATTCTGTTGCAGAAAGATATATCTTGTATTAAAAAAAGGTTCATTTTCAAGTAGTGTGGGGGTGGCTCTCATTACATCTGTCTTCCTTGATTATTTATTATCTTCCGTTTTTCTAATATTTATCTTCACTCTGGTGTCACCATCGAGTTCATTTCCCTGTGTAAACTTTACAAATTGACTTCCATCCGGCGTGAGGGCGGGGGTGGCTCAGTCGGTAGCGCACCAGGCTCGTAATCTGTAGTTCCCAGGTTCGAATCCCAGCTGGGTCAGCGTTGAGATTTATCTCCGCAAAATTCCCCGCCCTGCCCACGGTCAGTAGGGGACACCGATGGGCTTGGAAAGGCCGCCGTCCGTCGGATGGGACGTTAAGCCGTCGCTCCGTGTGCGGGAGAGCCATACCCTGTGCACTTTAAAGAACACGCTAGATCGCCTTGACGGGAGGCTACCATCTGTCTCCCAACAGCTGTTCTAGTGGGTCCCCTTCCTCCAACCTCCTCTGAGCCTTCCGGGTTCATGTGACCTGGCCATTTAGCCCATGGTGTGCAAAAAAAGTGCCGCTCAGAGGTAAAACAACCCAACCAAAAATCCATCCGGCGTTCTTGGGGGCGGGGGTTGGCTCAGTCAGCAGCGCTCAAGGCTCGAATCTGTAGTTCTCAGGTTCGGGTCCCACAGACAATGTGCCGGCGTAGCGATTTATATCCTTTAAACCCTCCTCCTGGCTCGCTCAATAGGAAACATCGATGGGCTTGGAAAGGCCTCCGTTTGTCTCATGTTATGTTAAAACGTGACCCCACATGCAGTAGTCGGGTTGTTTTACCTATAAGAGGCACTTTTTGGCATACAATGAGCTAAAGGACCCAGAGGTCTCAGAGAAGGTTAGGGAGGGGACCCACTGGAACGGCTGTTAGGAGACAGATGGTAACCTCCCAACAAGGCCATATAGGGTGTTCTTTAACGTGCACAGGATATGGCTTTCCCGCACACGAGTCAACGGTTTAATGTCCCATCCGACGGACGGTTGGGCTATGTTGTTTTACCTCTGAGCGGCACTTTTTTGCACACCATGGGCTAAATGGCCAGGTCACATGGACCCCGAAGGCTCAGAGAAGGTTGGGGGAGGGGACCCACTGGAACAGCTGTTGGGAGACAGATGGTAGACTCCCGTCAAGGCCATCCAGCGTGTTCTTTAACGTGCACAGGGTATGGCCCTCCCGCACACGGAGCCACGGCTTAACGTCCCACCCACGGACGGCGGCCTTTCCAAGCCCATCGGTGTCCCCTACTGACCGTGGGCAGGGCGGGGAATTTTTGAGGAGATAAATCTCAACGCTGACCCAGCTGGGACTCGAACCTGGGAACTGCAGATTGCTAGCCTGACGTGCTACCGACTGAGCCACCCCCACCCCTGCCCCTACTGAGCAGTAGAGTCGTATGCTATGCACGTTAAAGAACACACTGAATGGTCTTGAGAGGTGGTTTTCCTCAACAATCTCTGAACCCTCAGGATCCTTGTGACTTAACAATTTAACTCAAAGTGTGCAAAAAAAAAGTGCCGTTTAGAAGTAAAACCACCCAACCAAGATGACAAAGTGAAATCAGATACTTTTGATTTCTTGATCATTTAATAAATCAGTAATCAATTCATGCAGCAATTAAAATGCACTAAACATTGTAAGAATCATTAGAAACGTTTTAACTCCTGAATCACTTCACAATTCGAAAGGAAAACAACAACACACATTTAAGTAGCTTGGGAAAGGGTTTACATTTTCACCCAAGAAAATCCTTAGGGAGAAGTAAAGGCAGGAAGAAAAAACTTTCCCCATTCACATGTCTTCAACTTGAAGTCGGTTGAAGTCCAGATGTTGAGGCAGGAACAATCGAAGAGATCTGGAATTTGGTGGCCGCTGTCCAGTGAAGTGCAACCTAGAGCTTGGGCCTCACGTGACCTCTCCTCTCTGCCCCGCGGGACTCTCACTGATCTCTTTGGCCCAAAGCCCTCTCTTTTACACTTAGCAGCCTTCAAACATTTCATTTAGCCACCAGAAGTAGATGTGCTGGAGTTGTATTAGTAGTTGTACCAGTAAAGGCAGTTGAAAGTACTTCTTATCGTTCATTGATTTTTTTTTGAAAGGGGGGGGGGGGAGGGGGTTCTTAAGATGTAGGAGAGAGAACCGAGAAGCTCTGGCAATAATATATTTTTTTTTACACCAATCTCAGAAAGCAGCAGCAGTTGAAAAGTAAAAGAAATCCAATAACAAGAGGATTAGGGGAGGATAAAGAAAGAGAGAGAGAGAGTAATAGGTCTTGAGGATGAGGAGAGGCAACGGAAACAAATGAATATTTTTTCCCGAGACAGGTAAACTGGGGCAGAGAGGAACGTATCGAAGTGTGCATAAGGTTTAAAACATCCGGATATATTTCTAGATAGTTTATATAGAATTTTTTTATTGATAATGCGGAGGTGGAGGATTTTTATTTATTTGAGAACCTGAAGGGACAGCTGTTAGTCTTTGTAGAAGATAAGTAAGACTTCCTAGAAAAAAACAACAACATTTAACAGGTTTACTAGATTAGGGGTTCTCAACGTGGGGTACGACGCGAGAGCTCAAAAGTCGCTAGATCTAGTAATAAAGTCGGTGTTTTATTTTATTCCCATTGTTATACTATAACTATAGTTTTATCAATCTATACAAGGGGTACGCCAGTTACATACACATTTCCAGGGGGTACGTGAAGCATAAAAGGTTGAGAACCACTGATATAAATGTTTTATTTTATTCCCATTGTTATACTATAACTATAGTTTTATCTATCTATACAAGGGGTACGCCAGTTACATACACATTTCCAGGGGGTACGTGAAGCATAAAAGGTTGAGAACCACAGTACTCGATCAATTGATTAGAGCGCACCCTTTGAATGCAAAGTTCAGAAATTCAAATTCCTCTAAGGAATAACTTGTACAGAGATGTGTTTTCTGAGTTACTTCATTCTTTCTTTATCCAACTAGCGAATTCTTTACTGTTTTGAGAATTATTAAATATATCTGATTAAAAACATGCCCAATTAAGTTGGAAAACGATGTATGGATTTTACATTGATTTCGTCAGTTAATAAAAGGAGGAAGACTTTTTTATATTTGGGAATGATGAAATATGGAAGAGGAGGATGGTTGGCAGTCCCTTCTCTCAAGAACATTCATTATGTTAATTAACCCGCACAGGTATGGACAAGTTTGTTCAGGCAGTGGATTGTTTACTATCGTAGCAAATTATCTACTTTTTAAAGGAAAGGATAATTTTTTTGTCATTGGGATAGAAACGCGTTAAAATAAATGCCGGGAAAATCTCGTTGATTCCAATATATGCTTTCGGTTGGCGTGATAAGAAAAGATGATTCAGATCAATGAATACGGTTTTTGGATTTAGGAACATAATACTTGTTTTTTCTTAGTACTTAAAAATTTCGGTCACTTCAAATTACGATGATGTCAATAACTGATTTGAGTTTAAAACTTTATTTTATTGTGCAGCTATAGCCGCAAGTTTTGCGCAGGAGGATTTGGAAAATCAAAATCAAAGAAAGGATTATGTTCAAAGGGGAAGTTGCAAAATCAAATTCAAAGAAAGGATTATGTTCAAGATGGAAGTTGCAAAATCAAAATCAAAGAAAGGATTATGTTCAAGATGGAAGTTGCAAAATCAAAATCAAAGAAAGGATTATGTTCAAAGGGGAAGTTGCAAAATCAAATTCAAAGAAAGGATTATGTTCGAAATGGAAGTTGCAAAATCAAAATCAAAGAAAGGATTATGTTCAAAGGGGAAGTTGCAAAATCAAAATCAAAGAAAGGATTATGTTCAAAGGGGAAGTTGCAAAATCAAATTCAAAGAAAGGATTTTGTTCAAGATGGAAGTTGCAAAATCAAAATCAAAGAAAGGATTATGTTCAAGATGGAAGTTGCAAAATCAAAATCAAAGAAAGGATTATGTTCAAGATGGAAGTTGCAAAATCAAAATCAAAGAAAGGATTATGTTCAAAGGGGAAGTTGCAAAATCAAATTCAAAGAAAGGATTATGTTCGAAATGGAAGTTGCAAAATCAAAATCAAAGAAAGGATTATGTTCAAAGGGGAAGTTGCAAAATCAAAATCAAAGAAAGGATTATGTTCAAAGGGGAAGTTGCAAAATCAAATTCAAAGAAAGGATTATGTTCAAGATGAAAGTTGCAAAATCAAAATCAAAGAAAGGATTATGTTCAGAGGGGAAGTTGCAAAATCAAATTCAAAGAAAGGATTATGTTCAAGATGGAAGTTGCAAAATCAAAATCAAAGAAAGGATTATGTTCAAAGGGGAAGTTGCAAAATCAAATTCAAAGAAAGGATTATGTTCGAAATGGAAGTTGCAAAATCAAAATCAAAGAAAGGATTATGTTCAAAGGGGAAGTTGCAAAATCAAATTCAAAGAAAGGATTATGTTCGAAATGGAAGTTGCAAAATCAAAATCAAAGAAAGGATTATGTTCAAGATGGAAGTTGCAAAATCAAAATCAAAGAAAGGATTATGTTCAAAGGGGAAGTTGCAAAATCAAATTCAAAGAAAGGATTATGTTCAAGATGGAAGTTGCAAAATCAAAATCAAAGAAAGGATTATGTTCAAAGGGGAAGTTGCAAAATCAAATTCAAAGAAAGGATTATGTTCAAGATGGAAGTTGCAAAATCAAAATCAAAGAAAGGATTATGTTCAAAGGGGAAGTTGCAAAATCAAAATCAAAGAAAGGATTATGTTCAAAGGGGAAGTTGCAAAATCAAATTCAAAGAAAGGATTATGTTCAAGATGGAAGTTGCAAAATCAAAATCAAAGAAAGGATTATGTTCAAAGGGGAAGTTGCAAAATCAAATTCAAAGAAAGGATTATGTTCAAGATGGAAGTTGCAAAATCAAAATCAAAGAAAGGATTATGTTCAAAGGGGAAGTTGCAAAATCAAAATCAAAGAAAGGATTATGTTCAAAGGGGAAGTTGCAAAATCAAATTCAAAGAAAGGATTATGTTCAAGATGGAAGTTGCAAAATCAAAATCAAAGAAAGGATTATGTTCAAAGGGGAAGTTGCAAAATCAAATTCAAAGAAAGGATTATGTTCGAAATGGAAGTTGCAAAATCAAAATCAAAGAAAGGATTATGTTCAAAATGGAAGTTGCAAAATCAAAATCAAAGAAAGGATTATGATCAAAGGGGAAGTTGCAAAATCAAAATCAAAGAAAGGATTATGTTCAAAATGGAAGTTGCAAAATCAAAATCAAAGAAAGGATTATGTTCAAAATGGAAGTTGCAAAATCTAAGTTTGGATTTTTTTGTGCAAGGGGGAGGAAAGTTTTGAAAGCAAAGACTGGATTATTCAAGTGAATGTTCTTCTCATTTACCGTTTGCATCTGATTTTATTTTTGCTCGACTCAAGCGATCGTACTATTTTTTTTAATCTCAAACGATCTTACCGCTTTTGTGCCTCTGAATACATTTTTCTAACTCCACATTTTAAACAAAACGCCAGCAAAATCATTAGTAATGTGGTTTCAAAATTATTATTATGTTCACACAGTTGCGTAAAGACTTTTGCACCTTAAATTCACGCACTTTAAATTTCAGTTGAAATTAGAGCTAGCCCATCCAATTACTTAGTAGAATATTGCAATTAAAATTTCCCTCTACCAAGAGACAGATGACCGCTTAGGATGCTTCTGTTGTTGGGAAGGCCCTGCTGATATTGATAGTGGAGTACCCGGAGGGGGGTGTTATTGTACAGTCACTCAAAAAAGTATCCGAACACACTATGGTTGATTACAGAATTCAGAAAAAATATCTGTCAACGATTTTTTTAGAAATTAGTGATCTGGCAACCTTCGTGTCATGTGATTACAGAATTCAGGAAAAATATCTGGAGCGTGTACAGCAACTGTATACGCTCCAGTTACCGTTCACAGAAAACTGGAGCGTGGGCAGTTACTACACACGCTCCAGTTTGCTGTGAACGGTAACTGCACACCTTCAATATTTCTGTGAGTGGGCCCACACGATCCAGGTTTTTGTGAGCTCACACGATCCAATGTAAATAAAATAAAAATAAATACCCCCTCAAGCAGCTGCTTGCCACAGAGGTCTGACAGGAGCCTGTCAGTTTATATGCCATAGCAGAAGATCTGTGAGGATGGCAGGACCTCAGCAGAAAAACAACACAAACATCGATGCCTTAATCCGGGGCTTGAACTCAGGTCCCTTTGATAAGTAGCCAAGCTTGATAACCACTCGGCCACGGGACGGCCCGAAATCATTACCAATATCTAAGCACAATTTTATTAAAAATTGACATAAACCCGGAATTAACCCCCCCCCCCCCTCAAACTTACTCTTAAAATACCAAAGCTTTCCATCTCTACGTGAAAAAGAGTAACATCAATTAATTTTCTTTTCTGCAAACGACAGCTTATTCCCGAAATTTCTCTTTCCCCAAAACTAGGTTTTTCTCAACAACAAAGTTTCCTACCTCTTCCGATATCCCCGATTCGTTCTTCCTTCCCTATTACACCTTGTTCCGACCTAACGCCCACAGCAACCCCCTCCAAACAGATGAGATTCTCTGTAAACTGAAGCTGTTTGGAATTCAATCCAGCCCAGAACACGGGACAAACTGCTCGCGATATGTGTCCCGCGAGGACGTCTAGCCCGCTAATTACCACCACTGGAAATAGAAGAATTTGTCACGTGAATGTGTGACCGCCAGTACGCGTGTGCAGCAAAGAGATTGTCTTCGGTTCTAACGAGTAGGTCTAACTTTCTAACGTTCCGCTGCACAATGGAGGAATCCGTGGATGCTCTGCTCTCGCTGTCCGTCGTTAGTATTGGCTTGTGCCGCCACTCCACGTGCACTGATAGCCGCTCTCCCGTGTAAGGATCGAATATTGTAATTCCCCGGATTCTTGGCCCGTTTGTATCGAGCTGAGCCCAGTGATTACACTTCGACCATTAGCGCTCTTCCGTTCTTCCCGCGTCCTAAGAATCTCATGTCTTAATGGCATGATGTGACTATGATCACATGCACGACTTTAATGCATTGTCGTCGTGGTAATGCCGCCACGTTCATTTCGCTGATTTTATTTACAGAGTTTTTTTTGGGGGGGAGGGGTGAAAATCAGTTACTTACTGGTATCTTGTTTGGTTAATTGCACATCTGTTCAGTTTTTAAATCTCAAGCTATTTTTTAAGTTACTTCGAAATTCAGGTAATGGTTTCTTGTTGGCTGTGGTTTGAATATTAGGTGAAATCATCACGAGGAATGGATTGGATTGTTTTACCTCTGAGCGGCACTTTTTTGCACACAATGGGCTAAATGGCCAGGCCACAAGGACCCCGAAGGCTCAGAGAAGGTTGGTGGAGGGGACCCACTGGAACAGCTGTTGGGAGACAGATGGTAGCCTCCCGTCAAGGCCATCCAGCGTGTTCTTTAACGTGCACAGGGTATGGCTCTCCCGCACACGGGGCCACGGCTTAACGTCCCATCCGACGGAGCTGCCTTTCCAAGCCCATCGGTGTCCCCTACTGACCGTGGGCGGGGCGGGGAAATTTTGCGGAGATAAATCTCAACGCTGACCCAGCTGGGACTCGAACCTGGGAACTACAGATTACGAGCCTGGCGCGCTACCGACAGAGCCACCCCCGCCGCATCATCACGAGGTGAAATTATTTGTTCGTTTCAGAAATAATAGGGATTGGATTCAATGTTTTTTCGCTTTTATATTTATTATTATTATTTTTTTCAATTTGTTATCAGACCACAAAGCTACTAGTTTATCTGAAAGTTGTAAGAGAGCAAACAACGTTTAGAGGTCCGGCACTGTCACCGCGAAACCGATGTGCCAAAGAATAGAGACATAGACCACGACAGGTAAATATATATGATGACAAGACCCACTAGTACCGCCTGAAGCACTACTAGTATAGGGAAATGCCATATTCACCACTAACTACGGTCAGGGGCAAGACAGTACCATATAGATACAGCTCATCCCCGACTACCTAATGGCGAACAGTACTATAGGAGTAAAGCTCATCCATTGGTCAAAACCTAAATTTAATCTGCCTCCCGGTTAACCACAAATAAGGATATATAGATCCAAGTTGCCTCGTCTCCCCTGGTGGGAACTCTTAGTCCGGCCATCTTCCATCGGTGCCCTCATTTCTTCCATCTCAGCCTGTCCGACCCGGGGCGGGGGTGGCTCAGTCGGTAGCGCGCCAGGCTCGTAATTTGTAGTTCCCAGGTTCGAGTCCCAGCTGGGTCAGCGTTGAGATTTATCTCCGCAAAATTCCCCGCCCTGCCCACGGTCAGTAGGGGACACCGATGGGCTTGGAAAGGCCGCCGTCCGTCGGATGGGACGTTAAGCCGTGGTCCCGTGTGCGGGAGAGAGCCATACCCTGTGCACGTTAAAGAACACGCTGGATGGCCTTGACGGGAGGCTACCATCTGTCTCCCAACAGCTGTTCCACTGGGTCCCCTCCCCCAACCTTCTCTGAGCCTTCGGGGTCCGTGTGACCTGGCCATTTAGCCCATGGTGTGCAAAAAAGTGCCGTTCAGAGGTAAAACAACCCAACCCAACCCTGTCCGACCGTGGACCAATCCGGTCAGTGATTCCAAATATAAAAATTTTTAAATCAGCCAGAAAAGTCTCAGTGGCGCAATGGTGTCGCGTTGGTTCGCAGTCACACTGCCGGGTTTGAATCCCGGGCTGGTACGTTTGCTTGTTTGTGTGGTGTTATCGCTAACTGAGACAGTAGTCAGCAGTGCGCTTCGATCTTAGTGGGACGGTCCTTGTATGAGAGGGGCGGGGTGGCTCAGTCGGTAGCGCGCCAGGCTCGTAATTTGCAGTTCCCAGGTTCGAGTCCCAGCTGGGTCAGCGTTGAGATTTATCTCCGCAAAATTCCCCGCCCTGCCCACGGTCAGTAGGGGACACCGATGGGCTTGGAAAGGCCGCGTCTGTCAGATGGGACGTCAAGCCGTGGCCCCGTGTGCGGGAGAGCCATACCTTGTGCACGTTAAAGAACACGCTGGATGGCCTTGATGGGAGGCTACCATCAGTCTCCCATTCTGGGTTCCAGTGGGTCCCCTACCCCAACCTTCTCTGAGCCTACGGGGTCCATGTGACCTGGCCATTTAGCCCATGGTATGCAAAAACGCTTTACCGCTCAGAGGTAAAACAAACCAACCCAACCTTGTATCAGAAGACCTGCACAAACTTGGAATAATTTCGAGGACACTTCTCCGTCCTACCCGTGGCAACTAAATAAATAAAATATGGGAGACATGCCGGATGCACTCTTTTTGGGAAACGCGAGAAAGTTACCCGAGACAATTTTTTTTTCTTAAAATCATTTTTGAGAGTTCTACAACTGCAATACACCTTCAAAATGAATTGCACGTTAATATGTCCCTATTTGCTACAGTGGTAAACGTACAGTCGCTCAAAAAAATATCAGAACACTATGGTTGATTACAGAATTCAGGAAAAATATCTGGCAACGGTTTTTTTTTTAGAAATTAGTGATCTGGCAACCTTCGTGTCACGTGACACGTGATCTGGCAACGATTCTTTTTTTTAGAAATTAGTGATCTGGCAACCTTCATGTCACGTGACACGAAGGTTGCCAGATCACTAATTTCTAAAAAAAAATCGTTGTCAGATATTTTTTCTGAATTCTATAATCAACCATGGTGTTCGGATACTTTTTTGAGTGACTGTAGGTGGTCATATTATTTTGATACTAGATCGTGTGGGCTCACTCACGGAAATATTGAGCGTGTGCAGTTCTTCCTTTGTGTAGGGGGGAGGAAGTTAAAACTTATTGATAATCATTGCAATCAAAAGACATAAACATTGCAAAAATAAAGTACGAATTCCTTCAATGATAATGACTTCCTTGTGACTTAACAATCGGAGACTCTGTTCTAAGCTCCTGGGCTAATACTGGCCACCAATAAAAACTTCCACTAACAAAAGACGCAATTTCGCCGAGAGAAGTACCACATAGTCTCTCACGTCGATCGATAAATACTACTAATAAGAATCATCTACAAAAGTGGTGCTCATTAGGAAAATGTCGAAGTTAAAACTCTCAGAAGCAGAATCAAAAATATCGAGAAATTTTTTTTCTCTTATGCCAAGTTTCTCCAATGTTGACAGTACGAAAAAAAAAATTAAAATAGCAAATATTATTTTGTAATGCAAACGAAATCTAGCAGTCTTATTTCTGTTACAATTTTAGGCATTTATTACAAACGAAAAAGCAAACACGAAGCAATAATAATTCTGAAAGAATTCAAAACTAATGGTTATTTTTCCTGCATTTCGCAGGAAAAAACTACCTAGATATTTCTAAATATTCTTAAAAACTGAAATTCCTACCGCGCACCGTACGTTCGCTCCACGAAAGTAGAAATTCGCACTGAATAATTATTTTCAAGGAAACAAAATATACTTCGACAGATTACCGCCATAACAAGATTCCTTCTCCAACAAGTTTTCCTCTAATTTAATACCTAAGAATTTCAGAGGTAGAATACAAGATTCATCGACATCATCAGACAACTGATGACTTTGTTATTTTTACAGTTGAGTAAATAATTAAATGAATAATAATTTTCTAACGCGACCTGAGACCACAACTGTTTCTGCTGTCAGGAAAGTCAGGAAAATATTTTCTTCTGCTGATGGGAATGTGTAATTAAAAACCGAAAAATTCGCTCTTACCTCAACTGCACAAACTTTGAAAGTTCGCTCTCACCTCAACTGCACAAACTTTGAAAGTTCGCTATTAGCTCAACTGCACAAACTTTGAAAGTTCGCTATTAGCTCAACTGCACAAACTTTTAGAAGTTCGCTCTTACCTCAACTGCACAAACTTTGAAAGTTCGCACTTACCTCAACTGCACAAACTTTTAGAAGTTCGCTCTTACCTCAATTGCACAAACTTTGAAAGTTCGCTATTAGCTCAACTGCACAAACTTTGAAAGTTCGCTATTAGCTCAACTGCACAAACTTTGAAAGTTCGCTATTAGCTCAACTGCACAAATTTTTAGAAGTTCGCTCTTACCTCAACTGCACAAACTTTGAAAGTTCGCTCTTACCTCAACTGCACAAACTATGAAAGTTCGCTATTAGCTCAACTGCACAAACTTTGAAAGTTCGCTATTAGCTCAACTGCACAAACTTTTAGAAGTTCGCTCTTATCTCAACTGCGCAAATTTTGAAAGTTCGTTATTAGCTCAACTGCACAAACTTTGAAAGTTCGCTCTTACCTCAACTGCACAAACTTTGAAAGTTCGTTATTAGCTCAACTGCACAAACTTTGAAAGTTCGCTATTAGCTCAACTGCACAAACTTTGAAAGTTCGCTATTAGCTCAACTGCACAAACTTTTAGAAGTTCGCTCTTACCTCAACTGCACAAACTTTGAAAGTTCGCTATTAGCTCAACTGCACAAACTTTGAAAGTTCGCTCTTACCTCAACTGCACAAACTTTGAAAGTTCGCTTTTAGCTCAACTGCACAAACTTTGAAAGTTCGCTATCAGCTCAACTGCACAAACTTTGAAAGTTCGCTATTAGCTCAACTGCACAAACTTTTAGAAATTCGCTCTTACCTCAACTGCACAAACTTTGAAAGTTCGCTATTAGCTCAACTGCACAAACTTTGAAAGTTCGCTATTAGCTCAACTGCACAAACTTTTAGAAGTTCGCTCTTACCTCAACTGCACAAACTTTGAAAGTTCGCTATTAGCTCAACTGCACAAACTTTGAAAGTTCGCTATTAGCTCAACTGCACAAACTTTGAAAGTTCGCTATTAGCTCAACTGCACAAACTTTTAGAAGTTCGCTCTTACCTCAACTGCACAAACTTTGAAAGTTCGCTATTAGCTCAACTGCACAAACTTTGAAAGTTCGCTCTTACCTCAACTGCACAAACTTTGAAAGTTCGCTTTTAGCTCAACTGCACAAACTTTGAAAGTTCGCTATTAGCTCAACTGCACAAACTTTGAAAGTTCGCTATTAGCTCAACTGCACAAACTTTTAGAAATTCGCTCTTACCTCAACTGCACAAACTTTGAAAGTTCGCTATTAGGTCAACTGCACAAACTTTGAAAGTTCGCTATTAGCTCAACTGCACAAACTTTTAGAAGTTCGCTCTTACCTCAACTGCACAAACTTTGAAAGTTCGCTATTAGCTCAACTGCACAAACTTTGAAAGTTCGCTATTAGCTCAACTGCACAAACTTTGAAAGTTCGCTATTAGCTCAACTGCACAAACTTTTAGAAGTTCGCTCTTACCTCAACTGCACAAACTTTGAAAGTTCGCTATTAGCTCAACTGCACAAACTTTGAAAGTTCGCTATTAGCTCAACTGCACTAACTTTGAAAGTTCGCTATTAGCTCAACTGCACAAACTTTTAGAAGTTCGCTCTTACCTCAACTGCACAAACTTTGAAAGTTCGCTATTAGCTCAACTGCACAAACTTTGAAAGTTCGCTCTTACCTCAACTGCACAAACTTTGAAAGTTCGCTTTTAGCTCAACTGCACAAACTTTGAAAGTTCGCTATTAGCTCAACTGCACAAACTTTTAGAAGTTCGCTCTTACCTCAACTGCACAAACTTTGAAAGTTCGCTATTAGCTCAACTGCACAAACTTTGAAAGTTCGCTATTAGCTCAACTGCACAAACTTTGAAAGTTCGCTATTAGCTCAACTGCACAAACTTTTAGAAGTTCGCTCTTACCTCAACTGCACAAACTTTGAAAGTTCGCTATTAGCTCAACTGCACAAACTTTGAAAGTTCGCTATTAGCTCAACTGCACAAACTTTTAGAAGTTCGCTCTTACCTCAACTGCACAAACTTTGAAAGTTCGCTATTAGCTCAACTGCACAAACTTTGAAAGTTCGCTCTTACCTCAACTGCACAAACTTTGAAAGTTCGCTTTTAGCTCAACTGCACAAACTTTGAAAGTTCGCTATTAGCTCAACTGCACAAACTTTGAAAGTTCGCTATTAGCTCAACTGCACAAACTTTTAGAAATTCGCCCTTACCTCAACTGCACAAACTTTGAAAGTTCGCTATTAGCTCAACTGCACAAACTTTGAAAGTTCGCTATTAGCTCAACTGCACAAACTTTTAGAAGTTCGCTCTTACCTCAACTGCACAAACTTTGAAAGTTCGCTATTAGCTCAACTGCACAAACTTTGAAAGTTCGCTATTAGCTCAACTGCACAAACTTTTAGAAGTTCGCTCTTACCTCAACTGCACAAACTTTGAAAGTTCGCTATTAGGTCAACTGCACAAACTTTGAAAGATTCGCTCTTACCTCAGTTGCAGTGTGCAGTTGAGGTAATAGTATTTGCTGAGTGTGAAGTTTAGGTAATAGGTATTCGCTATTACCTCAACTGCACAAACTTTGTCTTTAGACAAATTCATTTATAGGATAGGATATAAGAAATTATAATATTAATGACTAGGTATTTATCACAACTATGGGTCATTCGTAAGAGGCGGGTTAAACCAACAGGCGTATTTGTTTCAGTACTTTTACTCTATCAAAGCGAAATTTTCTGTGGTTCTCAAAAGTTAATCTTGATTGTGAATGAATAATGAGTAATAAATAGCCTGAATCGGTTGCTTTCCACATAATTCAAGTGTCGAAATCTGTTCTTTCTCTCTCCATGATGTTAATACAAGGCACAGTTAATCTTAGAAAGCCTGCCTTCCGCTAAATGGCACTTTAAACCCTGGTCATGTTTGTAGGTGCACGAGATTCATCTTTGAGAAAACTGCGGATGACTTTGTGTTAAGCTTTGATTTACACTTAACAGCAATATTATTTATTGACCTTCCAACCGAGCTCTTTGGGGTGGGGGGTGGCTCAGTCGGTAGCGCGTCAGTCTCGTAATCTGCAGTTCCCAGGTTCGAGTCTCAGCTGGGTCAGCGTTGAGATTTATCTCCGCCAAACTCCCCGCCCTGCCCGCGGTCGGTAGGGGACACTGATGGGCTTGGAAAGGCCGCCGTCCATCGGATGGAACGTTAAGCCGTGAAAGAACCGTGTGCACGTTAAAGAACATGTTGGATGGCCTTGACGGGAGACTACCATCTGTCTCCCAACAGCTGTTCCAGTGGCCCCAACCTTCTCTGAGCCTTCGGGGTACATGTGACCTGGCCATTTAGCCCATGGTGTGCAAAAAAGTGCCGCTCAGAATTAAAACAACCCAACCTAGCTCTATTCTGAGTTAGCGGTCTTTGCGATTTGCCCAATACCTATTCTTGGAAAGTGAACGATAAAGGATCCTTTGTCCTACTTTAGAGTCATCGAAGAATCTGATATGAAATAAGAATGTTTAGAAAAGTTAGAATAAGCCCTGAACTTCTCTAATATTTAGTATCCATTTACAGAAGAATTAAGATATGGAATGGGAAAACAATACTTTTTGCTAACTATTTAAAATCACTGTTTCTTCATCTGAGTGTTTTAAGCAATATTTATTCAACTTATCTGTAAGCTAAAATTATTATAAAAATATATCGAATGTTCAGCACCATCTTTTCTTGGGTGGCTTTGTTCATTTACTTACTAAATCTCATAAAGTAAGAATGTAGCAAACATAACACTATTCACCTGAAAAAAAAAAGTTCATTTGCTTGAGGTAGAAATCAAGCATAATTGCGAACGAAAGTACGAGAAAAAATAACCCTCTTTCTCCTCCATCAGTTTATACTAGGGAAGAGCTGAACATAGCGAAAGTTGTGAGAATAACTCTATTTGGAAAGGTGTTCACCAACATCTGGTGAGTGACCCAAAATTTTGGCCACGTGCTTGAACGTTAGGTTGGGATTCATCTCAAGGAACGGTTCTTTTGTGCTCGACCTGTGCTGATGATGGTGATGGTCTGTTAGTTCCAAACGAAAAAGAATTCATTCCTTGAAGCAAAAGCTGTATGTCGTTTTTTTCCATCATCTTCTTCTTCTTCTTCAGCCGTCAGGTCTCCCTCTCGTAATAATCGCCCGCATATCTTCATTTGGCCTTCTCTCACACGCTGAGCTCCAGTGGGCCTGTGCGCAATTTGGACATTTTTACTTAGCCAATGAGGTGGAGCAGTATATTTTTTTCGCTCCTCTCCTCTACCGGGATTCTTTTTACCCTCAAATCGCGGCAGACATTAATCTCCGCAGATTAATCTTTTTCGATGAACACACCGAGGGGGACCACCTGTTTCCAGCGCCGGTCCTCAGCCCGGCCGCCGACTATTGGTTTTGCCATTAGGTTCTTGCAGAGGGAAGGGGGGATGAAGTTCGATGTGGGGGGGAGAGAGAAGAAGGGGGATGGAGGGATGGAGGGGGAGAACGCAGGCTGCAAGAAAGAACGAAGGAGGGAAAAGAGTGATGTGAGAGACGGGACATTCTTCTCCTTCCGCCAGTTTTCTAACAGCAATAGAATAATCATATTTACTGTGCCCGAATATGGGAAACTTGCCTTTTACGGGACATTGTTTCTGGGGGCTCGTTTCCATCATGTTGTTGTCAGCCAATTACGAATTAATCAAGTAGTCTTGATGTTTGGGTTGTTTTCTGTCGTTGGATGTTTTTCTGTTTTCCTCTCCCGATTGGTTTCGCTGTTTGATAGAGCAGCAGTCATTCCATTTAAGAAGATCTCCCCTTCTCTCTCTCTAAATCTCTTTCTTTCTGGGCATTTACATGTTGGTTTGGAGTTTATCGGCTTCTGGAGGGTGGGGGGGGGGCATACTTTTTGGAAGTGAATGTGCTTGCGGTTTCGGGTTATGGTTTTTTATTTTATTTCTCCATATTTGTTCGTTCTCTAAGAAGATTATTTTTTTACGTCTTAGTGAATGCATTTTGTGCGAAGTTCATCAGTTCCTTTTGGTTCATGTTTTCTCAGTGAATAGTTTTCGTTACGGAATGAAACTTTTTGATATTTTTTTTTTGTTGCTTAGTTGAGATCTATGTCGTGCTATATTCTTTATTCATAATTATGTAACATATCTTTCTCTGTAATGCTGCTCTTATTGTTTTGGGTTGAATTAGAGAACGCGCATTATTGCTATATTTTCATAAAAGTTCAACTTCATTAGTAAGAAACGAAGAGGGTTGGGTTGTTTTACCTCTGAGCGGCACTTTTTTGCACACCATGGGCTAAATGGCCAGGTCACATGGACCCCGAAGGCTCAGAGAAGGTTGGGGGAGGGGACCCACTGGAACACCTGTTGGGAGACAGATGGTAGCCTCCCGTCAAGGCCATCCAGCGTGTTCTTTAACGTGCACAGGGTATGGCACTCCCGCACACGGGGCCACGGTTTAACGTCCCCATCCGACGGACGGCGGCCTTTCCAAGCCCATCGGTGTCCCCTACTGACCGTGGGCAGGGCGGGGAATTTTGCGGAGATAAATCTCAACGCTGACCCAGCTGGGACCCGAACCTGGGAACTACAGATTACGAGCCTGGCGCAGCTACCGACTGAGCCACCCCCGCCCCAGAAACGAAGTGTGTAAACGTCCCATGCGTTCATTTCGTTTTCTTTACTTCTTCGCCCAGTGTGCAGGAGAGCCATATCCTGTGCACGTTAGATGGCCTTAATTGGAGACTTCTATCTGTGTCTTAAAAGTAATCTACTGTCATCTTTTCTCCCAAACCTCTCTGTTGTGGCATGGCCATTTAACCCACTGTGTGCAAAAAATACTTTTAGATTGGCATGAAAAGTTCACAAAGAATTCCGAAGAAACATCCACGAAGTAACATAATATTAATTTTTGTTGTTAAAATATCAATTTAAAATGCAATTTCAGTAACGAAACTAAATATTTTTGCCCAGTTCTCACGATATGAGAAAATATATAATTTTATTTAATTATTGGAATTTTGTCGTCGTTCTAATTGAGAAACACTAAAATAATAACATTTTTTGTGATTAAAAGATTAAGAGTGGGCAAGTGTGAAAAACCCATCCTATCATCCCCATAGATGGACACAGTTCGCCTGGCTTGATCCTGATTGACCATCAGTGTCAACGTAGTAATTTTTTTTCTAGTCTATGATGCAAAAATTGTTTCTGTTAATTTCAATATGCGTAAAACGAATAATTGGGTTCGGTTGATTTACCTCTGAGTGGCACTTTTGTTTCACACAATAAGTTAAATGGCCAGGTTACAAAGACCCCGAGGGCTCAGAGAAAATTTGGGGAAGTGGACTCACTGGACAGTTGTTAGGAGACAGACAGTGGCCTCCCGTCAAGACCATCCAGTGTGTTCTTCAACTTGCATCAGGTTGACTGTCCTGCACACTGCGACCAGAGCTTAACAACCCATCCGACCGATTGTGGCCTTTCCAAGCCCATCGGTGTCCAGTTTTGCGGAGATAAATCTCAACACTGGCGCAGGTGGAACTCGAACCTGGGAACAGAAGATTACGATCCTGGCACGCTACCGAGGGGCGGGATGGCTCAGTCGGTAGCGCGCCAGGCTCGTAATCTGTAGTTCGCAGGTTCGAGTCCCAGCTGGGTCAGCGTTGAGATTTATCTCCGCGAAACACCCCGCCCTGCCCACGGTCAGTAGGGGTTAACTATGGACTTGGAAAGGCCGCTGTTCTTTGGATTGGACGTTAAGCCGTGGTTCCGTGTGCGGGAGAACCTTACCCTGTGCACGTTAAAGAACACGCTGGATGGCCTTGACGGGAGGCTACCATCTGTCTCCCAACATCTGTTCCAGTGGGTCCCCTTCCCCAATCTGCTCTGAGCCTTCGGGGTCCTTGTGACCTGGCCGTTTAGCCCATTGTGTGCAAAAATGTGCCGCTCAGAGGTAAAACAACCTACTTAAAATCGCGTGGATCCTAAATTAAAACTCGTGTTTTATGAAGGCCATAATGAGAGTCTATAGGCAACATTAAAAATGGCCAAGGTACAGAGATAATGACTAAAAGTTTGATGAGTTTGAATATTAATGCGAATTAACTTTAAGGACAGTGTATATCTGCTGAAAGTAAAAAAAAGTAAAAAATATTTCAAAAAGTTTTCCCTGTTTGTTCATTTGTACATTTCTTTTTTAAACTGTAATTCTTTTGCGCCTTCGAAGAACATCACCGCCTCAACACTTGCATGTCTTTCATTCTAACCAAAACATCAATCCATGTACTTTCTCCTCGCAAGTAATTGTTTCTGCTTTTCGTTCAGCATTCCTTTTTTTTTTCTCCAAGACTTCTGATCTAGCCTGTATATCAAAAAGCCTATTTTTTATCCAGAAAAAAAAAGGAAAGAACGCTATAAGTTTCATTTCTGAAGCCAATAGATCAGCTGAGATAATCTCGTTCAAAAATGAAAGCAAATTCACTTATTTAGCGAAAAGCAAATGATGGTTTTACCTTATTTTTTTTTTTATCTTATCCTTATTTATTTATTTAATAAGGATATATCCTTATTTATATCTATATCCTTATTTATTTATTTAATAAGGATATATCCTTATTTATATCTATATCCTTATTTACTTTTTAAGTAAGACAGGGGTGCTGAAACTCATCCTTACCATCTTTCATTTTCTCCAGGCCAAAACACATCATGTGCCGCTGAGTCAAGTGCATTAATTTAAATAAAAATTTTACAGCGTCACACCAGTAAGTCCTACATTCATATATTAAATATATTTAAATTCGAAAAAACAAATTTCAAAGGCAATAAAAAATATTCCAGCATTATCGATTCCTTTTCTTTGCTTCACTTCGGTCAATTTGGCAACATCAGTTTGAAATTTTGTTTTTGCTAGAATCACTAAGTTTTTTGAGATTGGAATCCGTAAGTCAAGACCGCTGTTAAAGCTCGTTCCCAGAGATAAGTACTTACAAAATGGTAGATATATCGCTGCTCAAATTTCTAAGTTTCGGAAAATTTTTATGAGCAAAACCAACTAGTGGGTTGGGTTGTTTTACCTCTGAGCGGCACTTTTTTGCACACCATGGGCTAAATGGCCAGATCACATGAACCCCGAAGGCTCAGAGAAGGTTGGGGGAGGGGACCCACTGGAACAGCTGTTGGGAGACAGATGGTAGCCTCCCGTCAAGGCCATCCAGCGTGTTCTTTAACGTGCACAGGGTATGGCTCTCCCGCACACGGGGTCATGGCTTAACGTCCCATCTGACGGACGGCGGCCTTTCCAAGCCCATCGGTGTCCCCTACTGACCGTGGGCAGGGCGGGGAATTTTGCGGAGATAAATCTCAACGCTGACCCAGCTGGGACTCGAACCTGGGAACTACAGATTACGAGCCTGGCGCGCTACCAACTAGTGTCATCTGCTCTAGGAATAAGAGGAAACTTTTGAAAGTTCTTTTTTAATATTGTAACTTTTTAATTCAATCACTTGAATTTATATATTTGTAGCGTAAATGTTTATAATTCTATCGGCATATCAAACTTTGTGAGCATAATTTTAATTTTAAAGTTCAAATCCCTTCTTTAAATCAGGTCGCTACGAAATCTTGTACAGTGGAAAACGCTTAACACGAAAACGGATAAGAAGAAATATCGGTTAACGCGAAACTAAAGTTTGGTCCTTTAGGTGAGAATACATTTACATGCAAAAATATTCTTTTAAAGCGAAACGGATAACACGAAAAAAAATCGTTTAACGCGCAAATTTTCTACGGTCTATCGAATAAAATTCCATTAAAACTTCCTTGTTTTAATATATGGCGTGAAATTTATAGAAGATTTATAGGGTTGGGTTGTTTTACCTCTGAGCGGCACTTTTTTGCACACCATGGGCTAAATGGCCAGGTCACACGGACCCCGAAGGCTCAGAGAAGGTTGGGGGAGGGGACCCACTGGAACAGCTGTTGGGAGACAGATGGTAGCCTCCCGTCAAGGCCATCCAGCGTGTTCTTTAACGTGCATAGGGTATGGCTCTCCCGCACACGGGCCACGGCTTAACGTCCCATCCGACGGACGGCGGCATTTCCAAGCCCATCGGTGTCCCCTACTGACCGTGGGCAGGGCGGGGAATTTTGCGGAGATAAATCTCAACGCTGACCCAGCTGGGACTCGAACCTGGGAACTACAGATTACGAGCCTGGCGCGGTACCGACTGAGCCACCCCCGCCCCTCAGAAGATTGATAGATGCAATCCGAAACAGTGTTTGATAAATTTTTAACAGCTTCAAATTTCTTGCTAATTAACTAACTTTTTGCTGATTATTTAACAACGGCTGTAAATACACTAGTGTGTTTCATACTCGACACCTGGGATGCGGGTTAATCATTTTGTCTGCCGATTTCGACGGTAGTTTCCTGCACTCCATTCAGATTGTCTACCCAGTCAACCCTTTTTCGGGAATAGCATATTCAATAGTAAAAGCTGGATGGGCTCAGACCACAGATCTTTAATCAATAAAGGAAGGTCTTATTGAATCTTTGTCTTAATCTTCACTTTCGAAATAGGGCGTAGACTATGAATAGCATTGGGAGTCAACAAACAATATTTTCATCAATATAATGTTAACGCGAACTTCTGTTTACAAAAATATTTACACTAGCCCCTGGGGCGGTGTGTTCCCTGCCCTGCCCATGGTCAGTAGGGGACACCTATGGGCTTGGAAAGGCCGCCGTCCATCGGATGGGACGCTAAGTCGTGGCCCCGTGTGCGGGAGAGCCATACCCTGTGCACGTTAAAGAACATGCTGGATGGCCTTGACGGGAGGCTACCACTGTCTCCCAACAGCTTTTCCAGTGAGTCCCCTACCCCAACCTTCTCTGAACCTTCGGGGTCCACGTGACTTGGCCATTTAGCATATGGTGTGCAAACAAGTGCCACTCAGAGGTAAAACAACCCAACCCAACACTAGCCCCTTGGCTTTCGTGTTAACTGTTTTGTATCGTATTTGGTAAAATTATAATTGTTATATCACAATCACACTTCTACCAAATAAAGTAAAACCTATGAGTCAAACATTTAAATTTAGAAAAATAAATAAAAATTATTTTGTCTTGAGAAAAAATTTCGCGTGCCATTTTTAGAGTCAAGACGTGTCGTGTGTCGAGCACCACTGAGTTCACAGATTCAAAAGTTACGAGTCAAATACACACATTAATAAAAAAAGAACCTGAATGAACACAAACTGATATAATGGTCGAATGGCAAATCCAGCATGCAGCTAAACATTAATGCCTACGACACACATTAAAAAGAACAGATGGAAACGCATCTACTGTAGACCACTATGAATTTAAATAGAAAGGAATGAAAGAAAAGGAATCTACAGAAAGGGGACAACTCACTGTCGGAAGAGCCCTCGTCGCTGGTGGGCGCGGCCTGGCCCTGCTCTCTGGTTTTCATTGCGCATCTGATACTCTGCAATGAGACAAGAGAGCAAGTCTCAGTGCCCATTAAGGTATTACTAACAGAATAGCAAATCAAATTTCAGAAAAAAAACTCACTATTACTACAGAGTTTGGTAATAATAATCAGTAATCTGAAGAAGTAAGACTGAACACAAAATTTCATAAATTTTACAAAACTATTTCTTATTATTGTAATCGCACAACATGAATAGCCTACGTTAAGTTTACGACAGAATTTAATTGATCATTTTAAACGTTTAGAAATGTATTTCTAGAATTAATCAGCATTTTAACTCCATAAAATATTCTCCTATTTTTTTGGACAGAGATGGTATTAAGTTAGATTTCACCCTAGTTTTTTTAATAAGTTTTGTAGGCTTTATGAATAAGACCACGGGTATGTTTCTTGATGTCAGATTTTCTCTCTTCGTAAGGTATGTTAAGGTTGCAGTGAATAAGAAAAGGTTAGAGTAATAAATATTAAATTAGAGGTTTCAAACTGTGGTACATTCAGTGGCATGCGAAGGGGATGGGCAAGGCGGAAAGTTGCTCACCCTGAAAACAGAGAGTGACAAAGAATATATTTTCCCCACCCACAAATTTTGCATTTGATTTTAACCTTACAAAATGATTAAAAAATAAATAAATAAATACCCCCTCAAGCAGCTGCTTGCCACAGAGGTCTGACAGGAGCCTGTCAGTTTATATGCCAGAGTAGAAGGTCTGAGTTGGGTTGTTGGGTTGTTTTACCTCTGAGCGGCACTTTTTTGCACACCATGGGCTAAATGGCCAGGTCACATGGACCTCGAAGGCTCAGAGAAGGGGACCCACTGGAACAGCTGTTGAGAGACAGATGGTAGCCTCCCGTCAAGGCCATCCAGCGTGTTCTTTAACGTGCACAGGGTATGGCTCTCCCGCACACGGGGCCACGGCTTAATGTCCCATCCGACGGACGGCGGCCTTTCCAAGCCCATCGGTGTCCCCTACTGACAGTGGACAGGGCGGGGAATTTTGCGGAGATAAATCTCAACGCTGACCCAGCTGGGACTCGAACCTGGAAACTACAGATCACGAGCCTGGCGCGCTATCGACTGAGCCACCCCCGCCCCAGTAGAAGGTCTGAGAGGATGGCAGGACCTCAGCAGAAAAACAACACGAACATCCATGCCTTACCCGGGGCTTCATACGTACAGAAAAAGGATTTGTGCACTTTTATTTTAGCTTCAATTGAAGATCAATAACGATTCAGACCTACACTCTTAAATAGCATATGGGGTCATATATCCTGATGTTAAGATTGGAAAATACAGTACGATAACAGCTGATTTATGCTGTGATCTCCACCTTGGGTTGGTCCTTTGGTTGAAAACTCTGACGTCACGGACAGAAAGTCTATAAACCCTGGATTTTTAGACTTCGCATGCCACTGGCTACTTTAAAACTTTTCATGTGATACACGAAGAAATTGAATGTTTGCATTACAGATCCATACACTACGGCGAAATTAGGAGGAAAAATGAATTTAAAAACATTAACTTGTACATTATTAATAGAACAAGGAAGCTGATAATAACTAAATGCGTGAAAATGTGTATTAGTAGTATAAGTAAGTACTTAAACTCTAATTTAGTTTAATATTAGAATAATTTTTTTAGACTGATTATAACCTAATTTATTCTATACCTACAAATACCTCTGTACATCATTTTTGAGGTTTTAATGACGTGGTGCAAAGATAGTCTGGATGACAAAAGGTATTAAAATACCCCCTCAAGCAGCTGCTTGCCACAGAGGTCTGACAGGAGCCTGTCAGTTTATATGCCATAGTAGCAGGTCTGAGAGGATGGCAGGACCTCAGCAGAAAAACAACACGTACAACCATGCCTTACCCGGGGCTCGAACCCAAGTCCCTTAGATCAGTAGCCAAGCGTGCTAACCACTCGGCCACCGGACGGGAAAATAAATATTCCCTCAAGCAGCTGCTTGCCACAGAGGTCTGACAGAAGCCTGTCAGTTTATATGCCACAGAGGTCTGACAGAAGCCTGTCAGTTTATATGCCACAGAGGTCTGACAGAAGCCTGTCAGTTTATATGCCACAGAGGTCTGACAGAAGCCTGTCAGTTTATATGCCACAGAGGTCTGACAGAAGCCTGTCAGTTTATATGCCACAGAGGTCTGACAGAAGCCTGTCAGTTTATATGCCACAGTAGAAGGTCTGTGAGGATGGCAGGACCTCAGCAGAAAAACGACACAAACAGCCACGCCTGGGCCTCGAACCCAGGTCCCTTAGGTCAGTAGCCAAGCGCGCTAACCACTCGGCCATTGGACGGCTGCAGTTATAAGATCTTGTAATATTTTTCAAATCATAAACAAAATGTAAATGGTAATATTGGGAATGGTCATTATAGTAAAAAAAAATAATAAAGCACTTTTTTAAACGTCGTTAATCGTTTTGCTTAACAATGGTTAGAGAAAGCTTTAACATTTATCGTGGCTTCACCGTACACATAGACTGCACACAGAATTTTAAAATAAAAGCCTTTTATTTCAAACTAAAAGATGTTCCCATTCAGCTTATTAAGCAGTTAGATTGAAATCGATTCGCCGTAATGAATAACAGAAAAACAACTCCAACGAGGAAATGAAATTATCCCGATTTAGAAGGAAAAAAAACACACACAGATAAAAAAGCGAATTTTTTAAGGCGAGATGTATAAGCAAAAAAAAAAAGTTATAAATGTTACTTAAAATTCGCTGTTTGAAGTAAAGCGCAATCGTCGAGAAACATCCCATCTTTGTCACTCTTCATTTCCAGCTGTTTCTTTAATTCTAAATTTGTTTCGAAAATTAAATTACGAAATGAGCTGATAGAAATATTACAGCTAGTCGTTCAAGTGTTGCTCTTTATGGCAAAAAAAAAAACAAGTGTAGTAATATGGATGAAAGTGTTCAATCTTTCTGAAAATGTTTCTTTTTTTTTTAAAATGCGGAAATCATGGAAATCATTTGACCTTTTATACTATTGAATTATTGTACTATTTGAATTATTGTATACTTTACTGTTATCATAATTGAACTTTAATGGAAATAGGGAACATTAACTAAAAATAAGCGTCAGCTTACTATGCTCTCCTTTTTTGTTTCGCCTTTCCTATTAAACACCAATATTTAATATGATTGTTATTTACCTTTTCTGATGCAATTGATATTTCTCAGCTATTTCACTTCTCAATTTTTCTCATGTATATATTAATTGTTATTAGATAATTATGCTATGTAAATGTATATTGTATTGACTGGCGGAATAAAATAAAGATTATTATTATTATTATGAGAACAGTGAAAACAGCAACTACGGCATTCAGTGAGAAGAGTCCTTTTAAGAGAGTTGCAGACAGGATGAATCTAATGAGAGAAAAAGGGAGGGGAGGGGGGACGGAAGATAGGAACAAGAGAGTGCGTGATTTTTTCTGGTAAGTTTTAATCCTCATAATGGAGGTGAAAAATATAAACATGCATATTTTAAGAATATTTTTTTAAATCCCTCGAAGGACGAAGAAAAGTTAAACATGTAGCGCTATAATCACAGGATAAGTCCTGTAGACATGGAACTCATGAATTGATGAGCTGAAAAAAATTTGGGATAGTCACAAATATTAATTCCATCTCTAATGAGGAAACAGATTTGTCCACTTCCTGGATAGATGGCGCCACTAGTGCAAATCAAATAAATAAAATCCGGAAGGTTTATAAGGTCACATAAGCTGAGAAATGGTTAGCCATTGATGGTGTAGTGGTTAGCATAACAGGCATGTTTCCTGGAAACGTGGATTCGAATCCCACTCATGGCAAAACCAAAATTTTTTCCAGCTCATCATTTCATGTAGTGCTATATTTAGGGAAATTATTTTCTGATGTAAATAAATAAATAACTAGAGAGACAGCTTTCTGGTACAATTCAATCATCCTCAAATGATTAAAATCAAATCCTCCATTCCCATATCGGATTTATTTCAATGGATCCGTACTTGAATGTTTGAATGTTGATTTTCTTTCGAGTGTCTATTTGTGGAAAAGTGTATTCAAAGTGAACCTGGGGATTTGTGATATAACTTAAATGATATACTGGGATTCTTCTGTATTGGCATTAAAGACAAGCCAAATGTTTCACCTCCGCAAAACTCCGCGCCCTGCCTACGGTCAGTAGCGGACACCGATGGGCTTGGAAAGGCCACCGTCCGTCGGATGGGACGTTAAGCAATGGTTCCGCGTGCAGGAGAGCTATACTTTGTGCACGTTAAAGAACACGCTGGATTGCCTTGACGAGAGTCTACCATGTCCAAACAGCTGTCCAGTGAGTCACCTCCCCTCAACCTTCTCTGGGTCCTTGTGACCTGGCCATTTAGCCAATTGTGTGCAAAAAAAAAGTGCCTCTCACAGGTAAAATAACCCAAATGTTTCGCTTAGTGAGTATGAAGAAATATTTTGTTTTTTTGAACGTCTGTTCATAAAGTTTCTCTTTTTAAAAAGGTTTAAATAGCCTTTGGCTAAAGGTTGATTACGATTTATAAAACTAGAATTTGTATTGTTTTATTTAGCTTTGCCGAATAAGAACTAGAATTGTCCTGAAGTATATTGTTTAAAACAGAGGTGAACACCCTTTCAAAAAATATGCCACAATTTTTAAATTAAATTTTCTCACAAGATGCGATCTGAAAATCCAGTCCTGTCTCGGGAAACACAAGAGGATAGGTAACCATTTACGATAACCTGACGCTGTAAAAAAATAGCAGGAAAACAATGAGGTAAACATTGAGATTTCAACAAAGTAAAAGTATATTTATTAACAAAATAGTAAAAATCTAGTGTAGAGTATCTAAAAGAAAGTATTAGCATTGAAACTCTATAGGGCGAATTATATTGCTATGTTGGTATGATAGTTACCACATGAGTTGATGGATAAGTCATACAGAAGACTAATGTGTGAAACAATATTTAGTTATACAAAACATTTCTGATGTTCAAAACCATAGCCAGATCAAGGGAGGAAGATTCCCCCTTGAAATCCTTCCCCCTTTTGAGAATGCTAATAGTATTAGAGGCAAAAAATTATGAAACCTCTGTATATTTCATGCATTTTTCAAGAAAAATTTAAAGACCTCTAAAATAGAGGGCGTCCCATAGCCGAGTGATTAACAAGCTTGGGTTGGGTTGTTTTGCCTCTGAGCGGCACTTTTTTGCACACCATGGGGTAAATGGCTAGGTCACAAGGACCCCGAAGGCTCAGAGAAGGTTGGGGTAGGGAACTCAGTGGAACAGCTGTTGGGAGACAGATGGTAGCCTCCCATCAAGGCCATCCAGCGTGTTCTTTAACGTGCACAGGGTATGGCTCTCCCGCACACGGGGCCACGTCTTATCGTCCCATCCAACGGACTGTGGCCGTTTCAAGCCCATCGGTGTCCTCTACTGACCGTGGACAGTGCGGGGAATTTTGCGGAGATAAATCTCAACGCTGACCCAGCTGGGAATCCCGCTGGCTATGTTGGTGGATCCTACCTGGGAACAACAAGCTTGGCTATTAATCAAAGGGACTTGGGTTAGAGCCCTGGGTAAGGACCTGAACCTTTTCTGCTGAGGGTCCTGCCCTCCTCACAGACCTTCAACCCATGACGAATTAAACTATCAGGCTGCTGTCAGAGCTCTGTGACAAGCAGTTGCTTGAGGGGGGTATTTATTATTAAAATAGAGGGGGGAAATATTATACTGCAATAAAAAACCAGTCTCTTGCCACACTCAATTTAATATTTTTACGTCTGAATTTGAGTTTCTTGGACTCCCTCCCCTTATATTTTTTCTAGATTTCGACCTGTTCAAAACCATTCGGGTGCATTTTAATGCTTTTAGATTTTTACAAACCTGTTAAAGATGAATTTATTTTAAGCAATTTATTGAAGTAAAGGATTTATATTCTCTAATCGAATGTACTTTGATGAGGATATGTAGTGAAGCGAATTTAAAAAAATAGAGGCACTAATAGAAAATCAGGATCCAGAAAGCAGAACGAAAAAGAAAAAGCACGCTATTGCATCTCGTTGGATTAATTACAATAAGCTGATTAATTTTTTTAAAAAATTTAAAATTTTGTGCTATTTTGTGAAGGAAGTATTATGACACAAAATGAATAAATAATTAATGCTAAACATTTTTCTTAAATCTAATACCCTCGCCCAGTTTTAGGACTAAAAGCTTTAACACTAAAAGCAATGTCGGATAACAATTTAGACAAGAGTAAGATTTGGAATTGTTAAAGAGTTTGTAACATGAAACATTGACTGACTGCTCGAAACTACTGTTTCAAGTAGGTTTCCTATATAAAGATTAAAGAGAAAAAAACGCACGCCTTAACCACTGCGAATCCAAGTACAGTCGCTCAAAAAAGTATCCGAACACCATGGTTGATTACAGAATTCAGAAAAAATATCTGGCAACGATTTTTTTTAGCAATTAGTGATCTGGCAACCTTCGTGTCACGTGACACGAATCACTAATTTCGTGAACAGATCACTAATTTCTAAAAAAAATCGTTTTCAGATATTTTTCCTGAATTCTGAAATCACGTGACACGAAGGTTGCCAGATCACTAATTTCTAAAAAAATCGTTGCCAGATATTTTTTCTGAATTCTGTAATCAACCATGGTGTTCGGATACTTTTTTGAGCGACTGTAGGTGGTCATATTATTTTGATACTAGATCGTGTGGGCTCACTCACGGAAATATTGAGCGTGTGCAGTTACCGTTCACAGCAAACTGGAGCGTGTGCAGTAACTGCACACACTCCAGTTTGCTGTGAACGGTAACTGGAGCGTGTACAGTTGCTGTACACGCTCCAATATTTTTCCTGAATTCTGTAATCACGTGACACGAAGGTTGCCAGATCACTAATTTCTAAAAAAAAATCGTTGCCAGATATTTTTTCTGAATTCTGTAATCACGTGACACGAAGGTTGCCAGATCACTAATTTCTAAAAAAAAATCGTTGCCAGATATTTTTTCTGAATTCTGTAAACAACCGTAGTGTTCAGATACTTTTTTGAGCGACTGTACGTTTAATATAAGTTATAGTTAAAAACCGGGTTTTTAATACGTGTACTATTTCTCATCGCATTTAAAAAAAAAAGAGATATGGTCAAGGAATTTAAATTGACAACAACGATTTACCCTTTTTTCACATGTGATGTGTGGAGAGAATGCAACATTTTCTTTTATAATTCCAACGTATAGGACAGAAGTGGATCCTAGAAACCACTCCCAGTTTGTAGAGGTCTTCTCATGCAAGGGCATTCCCTATTAAGACCGAAGTCATTGCTGACCACTGTTCCAGATAAAGCTAACACAACACAAACAAACAACCATGCCAATCCGTGACTCGAACCCGGACCCCTGCAATTGCAGTGCCATTTGGAACCCACTCGATACCACTGCGTTACCGCGGTGACAAATTTTTGAAGAATAAATTAGAAACTCTTTTCATGTTACATGCGCACTAATAAAATATCATTATTTGAAGTTTCCCAATCGTCCATTAATTGGAATTTCCGCCGTTAGAGGGAATAAAAGTCGAAGAATTAAAAATGAGCTTCCCATATTCGCCAGGGACGAGATGTGTTTTTTTAGTTATTAAGAACAAACGGTTTAAGTTGGGAAGTTAATCTCGTTATTTTGGTCAAAATTCACTTGAAAACAGAAGCATGGGAATGATAAATCCTTCGCAGAAAAGCGGATATGAATGTGAATCCTAGCGAGAGTTAGATCCTGATGAGCGGATCTGACAGTGGATCCTAGCGAGAGTTAGATCACGACGAGCGGATCTGACAGTGGATCCTAGCGAGAGTTAGATCACGACGAGCGGATCCGACAGTGGATCCTAGCGAGAGTTAGATCACGACGAGCGGATCTGACAGTGGATCCTAGCGAGAGTTAGATCACGACGAGCGGATCTGACAGTGGATCCTAGCGAGAGTTAGATCACGACGAGCGGATCCGACAGTGGATCCTAGCGAGAGTTAGATCACGACGAGCGGATCCGACAGTAGATCCTAGCGAGAGTTAGATCACGACCAGCGGATCCGACAGTGGATCCTAGCGAGAGTTAGATCACGACGAGCGGATCCGACAGTGGATCCTAGCGAGAGTTAGATCACGACGAGCGGATCTGACAGTGGATCCTAGCGAGAGTTAGATCACGACGAGCGGATCTGACAGTGGATCCTAGCGAGAGTTAGATCACGACGAGCGGATCCGACAGTGGATCCTAGCGAGAGTTAGATCACGACGAGCGGATCCGACAGTGGATCCTAGCTAGAGTTAGATCACGACGAGCGGATCTGACAGTGGATCCTAGCGAGAGTTAGATCACGACGAGAGGATCCGACAGTGGATCCTACCGACAGTTGAATCACAACGAGAGGATCTGACAGCGGATCCTAACGAGAGTTAGATCATGACGAGTGGATCATAGTAAGAGTTAGATCGTGACCAGCGGATCCTGGCGAAATTTAGATTATGACGAGCGGATCTGATAGTGGATGCTAGTAAGAGTTAAATCATGACTGCCACTTTTATCCATTGATTGCAAAGGAATAAAGACAAATAGAAAGAAAAATTAATGGGCACTTCAAGACATAGACGTAGAAAAGTAAGCTCTTTTGTTTATCAAGTGAGGTTATAACATGGAAGCATGAAATTCTGGTTATTTTACTATTGAGCAACATTTTTCAGCATCGCAATAGCCAGGTCACAAAGACCCGTGAATTAGAAGACTCAGTAGATAGCTGTTAGGCATAGACGAAAGCCTCCTGTCTAGACCACGAAAGTTCTCTATTCGAATCTATGTCTTCAAGAAGAAAAAAAACATCCTTTTTTTAAGCAACGCTCTGCAAAAAAAAAAAATCATTTGTCATCAAACACATCACGTATAATAATGATAGCATCTTTTGCGGCACTGACCTGATGAGAGCTGTGGTAGGCTCATAATCTGATGTGTCCAGGTTCGAGTTCAACTGTGCATGCGTTGAAATTTATCTTCGCTAACCCCCACTTTGTCCTCGATGAGAAACGGGATGTCGTTGGGCTTCAAAAGGCCGCCTTCCGCTGGTTGGGTTGGGTTGTTTTACCTCTGAGCTGCACTTTTTTGCACACCATGGGCTAAATGGCCAGGTCACATGGACCCCGAAGGCTCAGAGAAGGTTGGGGGAGGGGACCCACTGGAATAGCTGTTGGGAGACAGATGGTAGCCTTCCGTCAAGGCCATCCAGCGTGTTCTTTGACGTGCACAGGGTATGGCTCTCCCGCACACGGGGTCACGGCTTAACGTCCCATCCGACGGACGGTGGCCTTTTCAAGCCCATCGGTGTCCTCTACTGACCGTGGACAGTGCGGGGAATTTTGCGGAGATAAATCTCAACGCTGACCCAGCTGGGACTCGAACCTGGGAACTACAGATTACGAGCCTGGCGCGCTACCGACTGAGCCACCCCCGCCCCGCCTTCCGCTGGATGAGACGTTAAGCCGTGTTCCAGTATGCAGAAGACCCATACCCTATGCGCGCTAACGAACACGCTGGATATGCTTGATGGGAGTCTTCCGTCTGTTTCCTAACAGCTAATCAGGAGGTTCCCTTCCCCAACCTTTTCTGAACTCTAGGGGTCTTTGTGACCTGACCATTTAACCTGTTGTGTGTAAAAAAAAACTGCAGCTCAGAGACAAAACAACCCAACTGATCTGTCATATTAAAAAAATACTAAAAATATTGGGCAATGTTTGCAAAAGTAAATAGTTACAAAACATTACACTGGTTCCCATAAATAAAGGAAAAAACCCTATCTCATGATAATGGGAAACTAAAGTCAAAGCTCTATAATTAAAATAATTTTCTTTTAGTTTTGAGAAATGTGATAGCAGATGAAGATTTCAAACAAATAAATCAATATTTCGATTTTAAACGACATTCGTTCAGTATTTAATGACTTATGGAAGTTTGAATATTTAACAACAGCAATGCCAGTCTTAAGAAACTTAAATCAAAATTGAAGAATAGTGAAAGAATTCTTTACACAAAGTTCTAAAATACAAACTTATTTTATTAAAACACTTTGATACAATACTTATTACTAAGTTTTAATTGACTTCTGAAGTCCATTTTTGTGGCTTGCATTGTTATCGCTAAATATTCAAACTTCCATAACTCATTAAATATTGAACGAATATTGTTGAAAAACGAGATATTGATTTATTTGATTGAGATCTTCATCTGCTATATTTTTCAAAACATAAACACGTATTTTATAAGTTATAGAGCTTCAACGTTAACTTCCATTGACATAACATAAGGTTGGTCCTTAATTTATGGAAACAGTGTATGATGGTAAACCGATGCAGAGAACCTGATACTATTTTAGTGATCATGTCTTTGTATTTCTGTTCTATATAACATCGAAAATAAGACAGCATTCCCTTTGATTGGGGGATTTTAAATCGAGGGATTTTAAATCCCTCGAAGGGCGAAGAAAAGTTAAACATGTAGCGCTATAATCACAGGATAAGTCCTGTAGACATGGAACTCATGAATTGATGAGCTGAAAAAAATTTGGGATAGTCACAAATATTAATTCCATCTCTAATGAGGCAACAGATTTGTCCACTTCCTGGATAGATGGAGGGGCGGGGGTGGCTCAGTCGGTAGCGCGCCAGGCCAGTAATCTGTAGTTCCCAGGTTCGAGTCCCAGCTGGGTCAGCGTTGAGATTTATCTCCGCAAAATTCCCCGCCCTGCCCACGGTCAGTAGGGGACACCGATGGGCTTGGAAAGGCCGCCGTCCGTCGGATGGGACGTTAAGCCGTGGCCCCGTGTGCGGGAGAGCCATAACCTGTGCACGTTAAAGAACACGCTGGATGGCCTTGACAGGAGGCTATCATCTGTCTTCCAACAGCTGTTCCAGTGGGTCCCCTCCCCCAACCTTCTCTGAGCCTTCGGGGTCCATGTGACCTGTCCATTTAGCCCATGGTGTGCAAAAAAGTGCCGCTCAGAGGTAAAATAACCCAAATCCCATTGATTGTTACCTATTTGCGTAAGAGTACGTTAAAAACTTCTATACTTGTATCTTGTTTCATTTGATCCCTTAAAATTCTCTCCCACTTTCGTATGTCTGCGTTCGTTGATTCTCGCTTAACGGAGTTCCTCCAGTTCGATATTCGATCGATTTCACCTTTTTAAAGCTATAGATCTTGAAAAACTAGAACACACAAAAAAAAGTAGCAGTGAAACCTCAATGCGAAAATGTTGTAAAAAGGGACGCGATGAAAAAAAAATAAACCTCCGACCCATTTCCTTTGTCAGAGCAAACAGAGACATCAATGCGCAAATAGGAAAGTCTAACACACGATTAGAAGGTCAACAATATCACTAACTTTTCCTCGCAAGATGGCAGCAACTTGGCAAGGGACGACATCACTGGCGAGGTAAATGAAAAAAGAAAACAAGGAAAGAGAAAAAAGAAGAAAGGGACTGCAGGAAGAGATGGCAAGACGAGGGATGGTGACGAAAAGAGAGGGAGATGAGAGAGGGAGGGGGCGAGATGTCGAAATAAACGATGAAACGGACAAACGTTTAAGAATCCGTTTCACCATTATCAAGAGGTCGTCGTTGGATGTCAAGGACTGCCAAAGTTGTGGACAACTGGACACGGCAACATCAGGCTGACCGGAAGAAGAGACAGTGGATAGTGTTGCGCACTCCTCCCCTGGTCGCTACAGTCAATGTCAGGTTAAGGAGGGTCGGGATGGGCGAGGGGGGAGGGGCACGTGACAGGCGGCAGGATAGTGGCTGACACGTCCGACCCGCATGTCAACAGCCCGGCTGGGGCCACCGTCGATAGCACGGTGTCAATATTTCGTCACTACCGGGTTACTAGGAGGAAAAGCAGCGACTGGTCTCGACTGACATGCGCTCCCTAGTGAAACGATCCGCTGCTTTGTGTTCAATGGGCATTGCACCGAATAGGTGATGATGACATTGTGCTTATTCGGTGAATGATAGGGTTGTGGCCGAGGCGAAGGTCCTTCCATTAACAACTTCAAAGAAATAATCGCTGTTTTTAGAATGTTTAAAAAGGTTTCATGTTCACGCTTTCTTTCTTAAGGAAATATTAGTAAATTGGTTTACACCAGTGTCTCGCAAACTGTGTGCCGCGAGAGATTTTCAAATTGACACTAGATATTCCAAAGATTTCATTTTGACTTGATTTGTGTTATCGACGTACTTTAATATCGACGTGCTATCGATGTGCTTTAATAAAAATCTTTCAGATTTTATCAACTGGGATCTTGTAAGTATTTATCAAGCTTTTGAGCCAAGAATAATGCAAATTTGTTCGCAGAAGCAAGCTCATACATCCCATTGAAATATGTTCATATCTAAATTTTAAATAAAATGCATTTAACGAAACTTCAATTTTTCTCTTTTTACGTAACCATCAAAAATTATTTTTTAGGTGTGCCGCGGAAAAAAAAAATTAGATTCAGTGTGCCGCGGAAAAAAAAGTTTAGATTCAGTGTGCCGCGGAGTAAAAAAGTTTGCGAGACACTGGTTTACACTTATAAATTTCAGTGGAGGTCATAAAGCTGTTTCTATTTCTTTACTACACGCCTAATGGACGGGCAATGAATTTATCCCTTAGTTCTGAATTTGTAAGAAATTATAGTTTCACCAAGTATTTAATCACTGTTAAGAGCTGTTTAACCAACAGCATTAAGATGGCTGTGGAAGAGAAATTTTTATCTATACCTATCTTTATCTTGTTCGTTAAACATATTTTAATAGTGATTAAATACTTAGTAAGTCAATGATGAACTGCGGATCCATTTATCTAATTATAATTTCTTTCCCAGTTTTTAATGTTTCATGTTTGGATTTATTCTCAAAATATTTAAGGAAGATAATGTATACTTTACGAATATTCCTTGTGTCATCGAAGGAATATTATCTTCTGTTAGTTAGATTATGTTCTAGTTAGATCTCTGCCTAGTCAACGATCATGCTCTAGTTAGATCTCTGCCTAGTTATCTGCATAACTAGGCAGAGATCTATCTAGAGCATAATCGTTAACAGTCAGAGATCTAACTAGAGCATAATCGTTAACTAGTCAGAGAGCTAACTAGAGCATAATCGTTAACTAGTCAGAGATCTAACTAGAGCATAATCGTTAACTAGTCAGAGATCTAACTAGAGCATAATCGTTAACTAGTCAGAGATCTAACTAGAGCATAACCGTTAACTAGTCAGAGATCTAACTAGAGCATAATCGTTAACTAGTCAGAGATCTAACTAGAGCATAACCGTTAACTAGTCAGAGATCTAACTAGAGCATAATCGTTAACTAGTCAGAGATCTAACTAGAGCATAATCGTTAACTAGTCAGAGATCTAACTAGAGCATAATCGTTAACTAGTCAGAGATCTAACTAGAGCATAATCGTTAACTAGTCAGAGATCTAACTAGAGCATAATCGTTAACTAGTCAGAGATCTAACTAGAGCATAACCGTTAACTAGTCAGAGATCTAACTAGAGCATAATCGTTAACTAGTCAGAGATCTAACTAGAGCATAATCGTTAACTAGTCAGAGATCTAACTAGAGCATAATCGTTAACTAGTCAGAGATCTAACTAGAGCATAATCGTTAACTAGTCAGAGATCTAACTAGAGCATAATCCTTATTATCTTTTTCATTTATGTTTATTTATCAGGAGGTCGTGGGTTCGAATCCCACTAGGCTCAAGACAGTTTTCTTCTTATACCCAGTATGAGCAGAATACAGCAGAGATAGAGGATTGAATATAAACTAATGGATAGCTGTGAATGTAAAAGAATATGGTTAGCTTTTAAAATGATTTCTTTATTGACTTCAGGGTACACGAAATAAATTCTTTTACTTTTGCATTTTTATTTTTAAAAAAGGCTGATTTTGACTATTATTATATTATTTATTCTATTATTTGTATTGCAGTTTAGTGAAATTAATAGAAAAATGAAAAAAAAAAATCCTTAATGAAACATATTTGTGCGTTTTGGGCTAAAGAAAGTTTGCAAGAATTATTTTAGCCTAAAATGTACGTAAAATTTTAAAAGAAGTATTCCCGCCTTAAACCCTGGTTTTTTTATGAGTAGCTAAGCGCGCCAACCACTCGGCTACATGGAAGGTTCCTCTTCCAATCGTGTTATAGAAATTTCAAACATTTTGAGAAAGATTGCAGCTTTGTTTTAAATTTAGGTGCACGATGAGAGGTCAATGAAGGCAAATAGATGAACTGAGTCAAATAGAGAAATAAGGGAAAGTCAAATAATAAGTGATAGAGTTGGGTTGTGGGTTGTTTTACCTCTGAGCGGCACTTTTTTGCACACCATGGTCTAAATGGCCTGGTCACATGGACCCCGAAGGCTCAGAGAAGGTTGGGGGAGGGGACCCACTGGAATAGCTGTTGGGAGACAGATGGTAGCCTCCCGTCAAGGCCATCCAGCGTGTTCTTTAACGTTGGATTGTTTTACCTCTGAGCGGCACTTTTTTGCACACCATGGGCTAAATGGCCGGGTCACATGGACCCCGAAGGCTCAGAGAAGGTTGGGGGAGGGGACCCACTGGAACAGCTGTTGGGAGACAGATGGTAGCCTCCCGTCAAGGCCATCCAGCGTATTCTTTAACCTGCACAGGGTATGACTCTCCCGCACACGGGGTCACGGCTTAACGTCCCATCCGACGGACGGCGGCCTTTCCAAGCCCATCGGTGTCCCTTACTGACCGTGGGCAGGGCGAGGAATTTTGCGGAGATAAATCTCAACGCTGACCCAGCTGGGACTCGAACCTGGGAACTACAGATTACGAGCCTGGCGCGCTACCGACTAAGCCACCCCCGCCCCATATAAGTGATAGAAATGGAACTGAATGCGATTTAAAAAAAGCAACTAAAATGAAATAAAAAGTTAAGAAACGGGATAAGAATAAATAAAGAAAGAAGATGAAGAAAATGAGGATAGTAAGAAATGTGGAAGACGAAGAGATGAGGAAGGTAAAAATCAAATTATTGCGAAACAAAAAAAAAGAGGCGAGTGAGAATCAAATAATTGAGGAGAAAAGAATACAAAAGCTGAGGAAAGGGATAATGAAATAACTGAGTAAGATGATGAGAGTCAAAAAGAGATTAGAAAAGTGAGAATCAAGTAATTAGGAAAGAAATGAAGATTAAAGAGATCGAGGAAAGTGAGAATCAATTAATTGCGAAAGAATCGAGATAAGGAAAATAAGTATCAAATAATTGAAAATTAAGATAAAAAGGATGAGGAAAGTGAGAATCAAATAACTGCAAAAGAATTGAGATAAAAAAAAGGAAAATGAGAATCAAATAATTGCAAAGAACTGAGTTAAAAAGATGAAGAAAGTTAGAATCAAATAATTGAAAAGAAGTGATAATCAGAAACCAGAGGGATGTGAGAATCAAGAAATTGAAAGAGATGATATTTAGTAAAATAGAAATCAAAGAGGTTTATAAGAAACAGAGTGAAAATTAGTGAGAAAAGATGGAAATGGAAGTGAAATTCAATCGTTCGAGACAAAATATTCAAAACTGACTATTTTTTTAAATTTTGATTCGTTTTTTTCTACCGATAAGCTTAATGTTATGCTAAGATCATTAATTAAAGTTTTTTTTTTTTGCTTTCATTCCACTTTCTTTTCGGCAGTATATTACAACTTTAAGCTACTTAATACAGTCGCTCAAAAAAGTATCCGAACACTACGGTTGATTACAGAATTCAGAACAAATATATGGGAACGATTTTTTTTAGAAATTAGTGATCTGGCAACCTTCGTGTCACGTGATTACATAATTCTGGTAAAATATCTGGAGCGTGTACAGCGACTGTACACGCTCCAATTACCGTTCACAGCAAACTGGAGCGTGTGCAGTTACTGCACACGCTCCAGTTTGCTGCGAACGGTAACTGCACACGCTCAATATTTCCGTGAGTGAGCCCACACGATCTAGTATCAAAATAATATGACCACCTACAGTCGCTCAAAAAAGTATCCGAACACTATGGTTGATTACATAATTCAGAAAAAATACCTGGCAACGATTTTTTTTTAGAAATTAGTGATCTGGCAACCTTCGTGTAAACACTATGATTGGTTACAGAATTCAGAAAAAATATCTGGAGCGTGTACAGCAACTGTACACGCTCCAGTTACCGTTCACAGCAAACTGGAGCGTGTGCAGTTAAAAACACAAACTGGAGCGTGTGCAATTAAAAACACAAACTGGAGCGTGTGCAGTTACTACACACGCTCCAGTTTGCTGTGAACGGCAACTGGAGCGTGTACAGTTGCTGTACACGCTCCAGATATTTTTCCTGAATTCTGTAATCACGTGACACGAAGGTTGCCAGATCACTAATTTCTAAAAAAATCGTTGCCAGATATTTTTTCTGAATTCTGTAATCAACCAGAGTGTTCGGATACTTTTTTGAGCGACTGTACTTTCTGAAACATACTTTACATTTTTTTTTACAGAACTTGTCATCAAAATGTAAAACATCAGTTACAGGATCAACCAGCCACTCTTATGGAGTATTTTCAATACGTGAACAATCGCATGTATTAAAAAAAATACATCTAAGATCTGTAGTCAGTGATTTTATTCATTCACTCAGCTCTTTCCTGCAGCTGATTTTGCCGTTACTTCAAGTTCAACCAGGCTTTGCTTTGGTTTGTTTTACCTCTGAGCGGCACTTTTTTGCACACCTAATGATAAATGGCCAGGTCATATGGACCCCGAAGGCTCAGAGAAGGTTGGGGGAGGAGACCCACTGGAACAGCTGTTGGGAGACAGATGGTAGCCTCCCGTCAAGGCCATCCAGCCTGTTCTTTAACGTGCACAGGGTATGGCTCTCCCGCATACGGGGCTACGGCTTAACGTCCCATCAGACGGACGGCGGCCTTTCCAAGCCCATCGGTGTCCCCTACTGACCGTGGGCAGGGCGGGGAATTTTGCGGAGAAGTTCAACCAGACTGACGCCATTGATGTCACCATCACGATCGGCCTTTGTGGTAGGAAAAACACAACAAAAAATTAATAAGCGATCTAACTAAAATTAACGTGCCTGCGATAAAAACAAAGATT